>CM063445.1:33734330-38734330 GCA_032191425.1 Lymantria dispar
CCGATGACAGTTCAATATTTTAAACAGTTTGACCCGTTATCCTTACTAGGATATTCAGGTATAGCGATTTTTTGTTTTCCTGAGACTTGGAGAGTAAAGCGTATTTTTTTAGTTTTTTTGAACTATTTTCTATTATTTTAAAATAAGAAGTTAAACAATGTAATGATAAATAGATGACATAACATGTTATTAAAAGGTCGTATATAACGCTGACTGTGAAAATATACACTCATTTGCAAAAAAAACGGGCACCTAAGCAATGAACCATTTCAAATGTTAATATTTCTTTGTTTGATAATTATAGGTAGTTTTATCCACACAATTTGCTAAATTAATAAGAAAATAATCGTTTTCATCAGTATTTCATAAAATTTAGATACAATTTATGGGAAATAATGCTAAACCTCGCTAGTAGTGTATATTCGCTAGTAGTGCATATGCTCATGAAGTAAAAATAAAAAAGTTTTTTTGTTTGTTTTTCTTTAATAAAGTAAAAGCAGATAAATGTTTAGTATCGAGTGTGACCCCCTCTAGCTAAAATCATAGCTTGAATTCGTCTGGGCATGCTAGCGAGTATATCCCGGATACTTGCTTGCGGAATACGTTCCCACTCCGCAGTAATCACATTCTTCAGCTCTCTGATGGTCTGCGGAGCCGGGTGTACTGATCTCACACGCCGTTTCAGAACGTCCCAGACATGCTCTACGGGATTGAGGTCGGGACTTCGAGCTGGCCAATCCAAACGACGAATGCCGACCTCTTGCACATACGCATTAACATCGCGGGATCGGTGGGCGCGAGCATTGTCGTCCATAAAAATCGAGTCTTCACCTAGAGCGGCCAATGCGGGTTGTGCATGAGAAATTAGAACTTCCGTTATGTATCGATGCCCAGTCAGTGAGCCGTTTTCAATGAAGACTAACTCTGTACGATCCATTGAATTTATTCCTGCCCAAAACATAACAGAGCCCCCACCATAAGGTGTGATTTCTTCGAAACATGCCTCTGCAAAGCGTTCTCCTTGTCTTCTTAGCACTCGCCGACGTCGATCTTCACCGAACAGAGATATCCTGGCTTCATCAGAGAACAAAACCCTATTCCAATCGTCTTGAGTCCATGATTCACAATTTCTAGCGAACCTAAGCCTGTGAACTCTGTGCTCACGGAGTAATTTGGGGCCGCGGGCCGGGCGGTGACTGCGTATATTGGCAGCGAGAAGCCTCCTCCTGACCGTCCATAGACTAATATGCACATTTCTTACTTCTTGGAGGTTGTTCTTAAGATCCACATACGAAGATTTGCGATTTCTCAATGCGCGACTCACAAGAAAACGATCATCCCGTGGTTGGGTACATGGTTTTCTTCCAGAACCAGGCCTTCTCTCGACGGAACCAGTCTCCTGATATCGCTGCCAGGTCCTTTGGACTGTCGAGCGACTAACATTTAGCCTCCTAGCCACGAAACATTGGCTGCAACCCTCTTCAAGCAGCGCGATAATTTTGGTAGCTTTTACCACTTTATCTACCATTTTTGATACAGCCAAACAGCATTAAATAAAGCTTTGACAGTCAAGGATATGAAATTAATCGATAAAAATTGAATAAAAGTTATGAAAGTCGATGTTAACTTCTGGAACTTCGCGCCAAAAATGTAGGATAAAAAGGGGTTTTCTGTAAAAATGAACATCAAATGAAAAATTGAATTTAGAACGTACTTTTTTAAATACCACAGCATTTTTAAAACCGGCCAGTAACGTGTACAAACGATTGAAACCTTTTTGGTATTGTATCTTTTTAAATATGAATGAAAATCAAAACCGCCCGTTTTTTTTGCAAATGAGTTTATTTAGCGTCGCTTGTCAAGCACATGTTTACCCGTTCGTTGTCTTATGGCGGTGCAGCGAGAGACGCGTGTGAAACTATAGGCTCATCAGAAGTTATTTACAAATATAAAAATTTAAAAAGCAATTAGAACTATTCACAGCGATCACACCACCGTCGATTTCAAGCGGAATCTTAGGACCAAATACATCTATACCAATAAATAAAATTGGAGTGTCTGTTTGTAACGTCAAAATAATAGGCTTTTTTCATGCTCACACGGTTATTTGCACTATACATACGCCTAAAAATCACTTTATATTTTTTGTCTGTCTGTCTGTCTGTTTGTTCCGGGTAATCTTCAAACCGGCTGGACCGATTTAAAAAACTCTTTCACCAATGGAAAGCTATAATATCAGGGAGTAAACTAGGCTATATTTTATACCGGTATTCCCACGAGAACTGCGGGGATAAGGCGATAGAAACCGAAGCGAAGCGAGGGCGGGTTGCTAGTCAAACATAAAAATGTTCATTATGACCTATGCCGCCGGTTAGGAGTATAGTTCGCTACACGCGTAGAAAAATCGTATTTAAGAATAAAGCATCGTTCGGCAGGTTTCCTGGTCATCAATGTCGGTGCCATACTTAATAGGTACAAACGCATAGAAAGTACTAAAGTCCCGAGTTTCTCGTTTGAAGTTCTTAGGTGATTTAGTCAGTCAAAGAAGGCGAACATAAACTAATAGTGCTGATGTATTCTTTATTTATTTTATTTAATAAGATAAGTGGTAGGACCACACTGTCGACAGTTATCTGTCTACAGCCGCGGGCCGGTCCGTCTGGGGCAGTACCATGCTCTCGCAGGAAATCGACGTCTGAGTAGTAGCAATTTGTTACAGCGCTTCGTTCGGTGAGCGAGAGAGCCGGAAGCCCAACTTTCTTAGGGTGATTGCGTGTGGAGGGTTTTGGTGGTGCCCTTGGTATCACCGAGTCTCAATGCACACATTCACACTCCCTTCGCTTTCTTCGCGGTAGGCAACGGCCTTGTAAAGGTCCATGAGCGGCAGCAACACTTACCACCAGGTGTACTGTTTGCACGTTTGCCACCGTTTGCAATAAAAAAAAAAACTGTACTCTATGGAATGAGTCCTGGTGTCCCAGGAAACTTTATAAAATTAGAATTGAAGGGCACATATAATACCTATGTGTGTAAATCAAACAAACAATTGTCCTGCATGTGAATAATACCCAGAAGCTTAGAATAATAACGTATAGAAGGATAGTGTCAATGTCAATACTTCGAAGGTTCGAAATTTGAATATAAAAACACTAATGGCGCGCAGACGATTACACACGTACATACGCACACCACTATACAAATTATGAAATCAAATTTTGTTTTTATTAACATAAATCGTCGAAATACTTTTAAAAGTGACGTTAAAAACCTTTTTAAGTTTTATGTGTTATGACACCATTTGAATGCACAAACCGTCATATGTACCTATTTATTTTTTAAGAGTTGCGTACGTACGTGCAGTACAATGACTTGTACATTACGGAACGGTTCCAGCGTAAGCTCCATTAGGCTCCAATTGAAATGCTTCACTTTTTGTTCGCGAACTTATCTTCTATATGTTATTATTCTAAGACCCAGAACACTCAACCACTCCGCGATCTGTGCAGTCAAATCTGTTTTTATATTTTATCAAAATTTCCAATGCCAGTGTAGCCATAAGTAAATTAGTAAGTTAAGCTGTCGTATTGGTAGCTTAATTTACTGACATAGGTACAATGACTCTTAAAATTACAAGCAAAGTCAACTTGAATGACAAAAATTACCCAAAAATTACAACAAAGACTTGGCTCGTGTTAGAGAAATAAATGTTTAATATGAAACATAAAGAAGCTGCAAATTCAAGTCGTACATATCTATTTCATTTAATGTTAAAGGCAATAAAAATAACATATTTATTATAATGTTTCTGCAACAGACAACCCGTCCCGTCGTTTATTGCACTACGCTAGACACAATGATATTTATTTTTAATTTATTTATTTATACTTTATTGTACACCATATTATATATAAAAGTAGAAACTTATAATAACAATAGTCAGTACAATGGGCGGCCTTATCGATAACAGCGATTTCTTCCAGGCAACCTTTAATGTGATACTTTAAGATTTATTAATTACTAGCAACTGCCCGCGGTTTTATAGCCTAAGTTATTCCTTATGAAGACATTTTAGTAGTAGTACGACCACATTTTTGACAGTTATCTGTCTACAGCCGCGGGCCGGCCCGTCCGGGGTAGTACCATACTCTCGCAGAAAATCGACGTCTGAGTAGTAGCGATCTGTTACTGCGCCTTGTTCGGTGAGCGAGAGAGCCGGGAGCCCAACTTTCTGAGGGTTTTAGTGATGCCTTGAGTATCATCGAACCTCATCGCATGCATTCACACTCCCTTCTCTTTCTTCGCGGTGGGCAGGGGCCTTGCAAAGGTCCATGAGCGGCATAAACACTTACCATCAGGTGTACTGTTTGCTCGTTTGCTACCGTTTACAATAAAAAAAGACATCTACCTGGTAGTAAAATATTATCAATATCGGTCCAGTCATTTTGAAGATTACCCGGAACAAACACACAGACAGACAGACAACCAAACAAAAATGTTTTAACTAACTTAAAAAGGAGAACATTCTCAATTCAGATGTTTATATTTTATTAGCTAACCCAACAAACACAGATCTGTTGGAATCTAAAAAAAATAAAAGGAATTCTCCTTGAAATCAATCGCAACGCCACCTACAAGATCCAATTATTAATCTAAATCTTTATAGTATTCACCGCAACACACATAAAAAATTCATTAAAACCGGTCCAGCCACTTAGGAACAATTCAGTCATATACACACGGACAGAAGAATTATATCAAGATTTTATTTTACGCTCGGGCATAACTCCATCATATATTTTCAGGATTATTTCAAAGAAGTTTCTTCGAAATCTGTTCGAACTCTATTCCAATTTCTTAAAGATATATTTTTTTTTTATTGCAAACGGTGGCAGACGAGCAGGAAGAACACCTGATGGTAAGTGATTCTGCCACACATGGACCTTTGCAATACCAGGGGCACAGCCGGGCCTGCCTGCCTACCGTGAAGAAAATACTCTTCTTAAACCTCGTTTGAAGAAAGACATGTCATAGCGCTCGGGCAACACAGCAGCAGGTAGTTCATTCCAGAGCTTGCACGTACGTGGGAGAAATGATCGCTGGAAACGTACAGTTGAAGACCATAACGTTTCCAGGTGAAATGGATGAACTCTGCTACGGTGTCGAGTGGTACGTTGGTAAAATGGTGACGGTGGTACCAAGTCAAACAGTTCCTCGGAGCACTCCCCGTGAATGAGTGGGTAGAGTACACAGTGACCCAAAGTCTCTTCGCCGCTCCAGCGACTCCAATCCGTCCGTAAGATTGGGATCCCCGACGATTCGAACAGCACGCCTTTGCAGGGAGTCAAGTGGGTCTAGCTGATATTTGGGCACACCTGCCCAGAGATGCGAGCAGTACTCCACATGAGGACGAACTTGTGCTTTGTATAGCACAAGACACTGTCTCAGTGTGAAGTTCCGCCTGACTCTGTTCAGGACGCCCAACTTTTTGCTTGCCAATTTGGCTTTGTCCTCCAAATGACTCCCAAACTGTACTTTGCTCGATATTTCGACGCCAAGAATCCCAATACTCTCAGAAATTGGGAGAGTTACTCCTTGGAACTGAGGCGCCATGACAAACGGGTCCTTCTTTGCAGTGAACGCGCAAACTTGTGTCTTGTTTGAATGCAGTTTTCTTTTTTAAAGATTATTTTTAAAGGTCGCCAACTAGCACTAAGGAATTTCGTTGAATAAATTTTCCTTGTGCATTATAAGTAAAACCTGTTATATAAATATGAAGATATAAATTTTAAAATAACTTCTAACTTAGAGGTTATTGCTATTTTATTAAATATATTCACTAACAAAAATGCATATTTAAATGTTAGATATGTAATACAAACTAGTTCTGCCCATTACTTCACAAGCATTAGTCATCTAACAAGGTACCTGGTCCTTTTGCGTGATTACAACTTGACAGATGTTGCTAATACGCTCTTGCAAATGGAACCTTCATTCATTCGTTTCAGCTCATATATATCCCACTACTCGAGACTCCTCCACCGTGGAAAGGATATTGACCTACTGACCTGGCATAGGATTTCTTACGAGTTTTCCTCCTCTTGGATAGATAGATTTTATATGCATATTTAATCCCTTAGTCGTCTTTTACGACACCCACGGGCAAGAGAGAGGGTGGTGAATTGTATTCTTAGTCCGTCACCACATGGAAAATGGTGCCTTTCAACTCTTCAAAATGAAAATGAAGTTTTCGGAACCATTCGGTATAGAGTTTTCAAGGCAATCTTTTCTTGCAGTGCTATTATCTGCCTACGTTCCCTAGTCCCCTCAGGGGTGATGATGCATTATATTCTTATTTAATCATCACATACAAATACAGTTCATTACCATACTTAAAAATTGTATTTATCAATCTTTCTAGATCGGTCCAAGTCAATTAAAACCGTACATCACGACTGTCTAAGAGTCAAACCTCGCTATTATAGATAGCTCGGGACTTGGTTTTTTTAGGTTATGTATATTTATATAATCTATGTCACAGTCAAGAACAGTCAAAACATAAAGATGAAAATAAACAAGGAAAATAAGAATCAAGGTTAACTGATAACTTCAAGCAGAGTCATTGTATACCATCCGCTTGACCATACATTCCGTTTTGAACGGGACAGTCCCGTTTTTATGTTGTCTATCCCGTTCTCTCCAGCCATACAAAATATGTCATCGTGTTTGCTTTTGCAAGCAGAGCATAAATGATCATTTGTTATACATATTGGGCGTTCTTATTTTTTTATTAAGTTTAAGTTAAGGTATCGTAAAAAAGGACTAAGTGCTTAAATATGCATATATTATCTATGTCACTTGTCAGAGAACTTGAAATGAATCCCTATCCACACGTCCCCACTTTCCTTCTGACTGGTGCAGGTGCTTACGGGGCATGGATGCTTCGCGAAGTACCTGCACAAGATTGTCAGGAGGGAGAGCACACCGTCCTGCCACCACTGCAATTGCGACGAGGACACGGCGCAGCACACGCTCGAGGTGTGTCCCAGGCCGTCGAGAGGTGACGTTGCCCGAAAGGGTGTTCCGTCGGGCCGACCACTGACGACAAGTCACATCTGCTCCGGTGGTCGGCCCAACAACGAGGTGACGAGGGTACGGGTGGGTTATGGGCCCGCGCTCCGTCCTTTCATCGCCCCGGATGGATTGGACCGCGCGTGCGCTTACCATAGCCCTCCCATAAAAAAAAAAAAAAAAAAATCCACGCGTCCCCAACCAACACGTCGACCAGCGTTGTACAATCTCCCTCCTCTTGGGGGCAAAGCTCGAACCCAATAGTGGGCCAACATGAGCTGAATAGATGATAATTACCTATGAACTTCATTCATAGGTAGTAATCTTGCAAAACTTCACGTTTCCATAGTTTTACCTAATCGTGCAAGTCTTTACGAGTTCTTTTTTTTTTTGCTTTCAATTTCACATTTTCACCTATTATTACAAGTGTCCCGTTCTGACACAAAAACTAACGGTCCTGTTATAAAAGCGTCCCGCCTTGACGTAAAAATATGGTCACATCAATTAATTAATTATGAGTTGTAATAAAATATACGATAAAAAAGGTTAATAAACATCATTGAACTAAGGTGTTGAACATCATTGAACTGCACGTCAGCGTAAGTTAAAACTTTATTTTATCTTCATTGTTTTTGCAATTTTTTTCTCATCTTTTTCTTTTTTTTTTAAGACAACACCATGCACTAAGGTAATAATTTTATTATTGCGAGCGGTTTTATTTGAAATTTCATATAATTGATGTACTTTAATGGTCATATAGCCTTAAGGGGAGAAACATGGTTAAGGTAAAATTGTCTACCTTTTTTTACCATGCTGTAGAAACGGGGCGTTTTTTAATGGTGCCACTGAGTAAGTAGCATACCTTATTTTTTTCGCTGGTAGGTTATGTTTTGAATGCATGCTGTCCGTTCCGTCCGGGGTGACGAAAAGACGGCGCGCAGCCATATCCTACCGTATTCCCACCCCTTCAGCATTGGGCAGACCACCGGTACCGAATAATCGACGTCCGTGGCCAATCTGGCAGTAAAGCAGCATACCTGACATTAAGTGATGACTGCCACTTATGGCCCTCAGCAATAACAAGGTCACAGGCAAGCCGTCGTTTACGGCAAGAAAATGCTCTGTTTAAACCTCACATAAAGAAAAACATCATTGAGATCGGCAAATAGCTGGTAGTCCATTTCAGAGTCTACGTATTCGTGGAAGAAATGAACGCTAACAATTTTCAATTCAAGACAATATCGATTCTAGATAATAGGAATGCAAACTAGCAGAAAAATCAGGTATTTTTTTATCAAATCTTAAAACCCTGCATAAATTACCAGTCAATTCAGATAATACGTTATACAAGCTATGTCATGGGTTAGTTCTCATGAATCAGTTCACATACTGATACCGGGCCAGGTCGACCGTTTCTTGGCACACTTGTCAATACGGATACAACGTTATTTCTATATAAAGTAGCTGTGCTATCTGAGAAATAACATTGTATGTAATTTTTTTTCTAATAATGCTTACCAAACTGTGATTGCCTACGTCTACTGCCGCCCCACAGCTGGGCTTCAGTGTCTTCCACAATGGGAGAGAAATTGACTTACCACACTGGTCATACTGGTTGCTATAGATTTTATTTCAAGTTTTCCTTCTCTTAGATTGGATGTTGATGTCGAATCATCTTTTATCCCACGAGTAAGATGGTGATGGTGATATTAATTATATTATAAACTAGCAACCCGCCCTCGCTTCGCTTCGGTTATAGGTTATAGTCGTTTTACCCGTGTAGTTCCCGTTCCCGTGGGAAGATCGGGATAAAATGTAGCCTAGTTTACGCCCTGATATTATAGCTTTCCATTGGTGAAAGAATTTTTGAAATCGGTCCAGCCGTTTTGAAGATTACCCGGAACAAACAGACAGACAGACAAAAATTTTTTTAATTGCTATTTTAGGCATAGGTGTCGTGCAAATAACCGTGTGAGCATGAAAAAAGCCTATTATTTTGACATTACAAACAGACACTCCAATTTTATTTATTGGTATAGATTAATATCACGACATGGAAAATAGCAACCTTAAGGACTATGTAACATTTCCGACACATGTGAGAACTATGCACTTTTTTTTTGTGGTGGGCTACGATCAGCGCACCCGCTGCCCGGCTTCATCCGGGGCGATAGAGGGGCGGCGCGCGGACCAACCCATGACACGTCGCCTTCGCCGTTGCGCCGACCACCGGTGCAGGGTGACTTATCGTCAGTGGTCGGCCCGACAGAATACCCCTGAGGAGTACCCTCTCCTCGACCGACGTACCCCCCGCTGCTCCGGGACGTCGGTAGAACGATGCGCTGGACAAAAGTATGCGATTTAAAGAATTTACTCGGAACAGCCAATATTATTTCTGGTACTGGCTATCCGCTCACTCATAAAATATGTCATAGCTTGCCAAATACTTATGAAGTGTTATAATTACTATTCATTTTATGCAAGGCAAGTTATGTGTTTTATCAGATTTTGCCAGCGATATCGTGCGCACAGAAAATGTGCTGTGCTGTGTGGTAGCGGCTTCGAATACTACCAACCCTTGCTTTGCTCGTGGGTGTCGTAAAAGGCGACTAAGAGCCCTAGATTGACCCGGACCAACTCCATCTGGTACCATTTGGGTCAACGATTTCATTCCCAAGGAGGGTTGACGTCAGGCAGGCGGCCGGTCATAAAAGTCATTGCCGAAACTTTTTGCAATATGTCAAAACAAATGACATATTGCGTCGACCCCAAGTAATTGGGATAAGAGCAAGCTGATGATGATCGTGCGCACAGAAAATGCAATACAAATAATGCAATATCAATTGCATTATTTGTATAGCGTATTAGCGTACGTATGTCACTGAACTCCTAAACGACTGGACCGATGTTGACGAAACGTTTTCTGTGTGTTCAAGGGGATTCAAGGATGGTTTAGATTCACAATTGGCCCCTGTAGGTGGCGCTGTTCGAGCAGGACAATAACATAACTTGAGAACGACTTTATACTAATTTCGTCCATTTTTTTTTTTTTACATTTTCTAATATTTCAAAATAGGCCTTCATGGAAAAAAAAAATAAAGCTGCGCAGAAAATTAGGAAATTCAAGAAAACTTAACGTTTATATATGGTTTTCTAATGTAACCTATTTTTCGACTATATAAACTTTTCCATCTTTATATATGTATATAAATCTTCTGTTCGTGTGTTTGTAATTGAACTCCTTCTAAACGGCTGGACCAATTTTGATGATTTTTTGAGGCCATCCCGATGGATATGAATTCTCATATCCATCGGAATAGCCATTCGGCACATCCAAACCATTCGGTTTAGATTAATAATTTGAATCGGTAGGTGGCGCTGCGATCGAGTTTCAAGGAGAATTCAATTTTCTATTTATTTTACAGATTTGAACAGAACAACGTTTGTTGGGTCAGCTAGTAGAGACCCAACAGACGTTGTTCTGTTAGAGCTAGTAGAGTGTAAAATCATCATCATTTCGGCTCATGTACGTCCCACTGTTGGGCACGAGCCTCCTCCATAATAGGAGGAAAATTCACCTTACTATATCATGCTGGTTAGACAGGTTGGTATGGGGCTTTGTTTCGAGTTTTCCTTCTCTTGCATAGATGTCATATGCTTAGTATATCCCTTAGTCGTCTTTTACGGCGCCCAAGAGTAAGAGTAGTAATTGTATTCTTACTCCATCGCCACACGGAAAAGAATGAAAAATATCATAACAATATTCCGCCCTTATTTTACACCTTTAGCGAATAAAATACCCTCTGATGCAAACAGGCAAACAGCCTCTAAGAGAATATTTTATCAGAATATTCCTTTTTATTAAATCTCTATATTTACTACAAAAGTAAGAGTTAAGACACTATCTTAGTACTTATTTGTGCTAATTTTAATTCAACCAAAAAATCAAGTAGGTGTCGCTGCTAAATTTAATCTCCTATATTACACCATCAGAGGATGAAAATTGACGATTACGTCTATTTATTTTTACTGAAAATTAATTGTCTTTTGCATTGGAAGACCATGGATAATTTTTTCTTGCTATTTTTACAGCATTTTACCCCAATAAGAATGAATTTCGTAAAAAGATGTCTTAGTTGCAAAAAAGAAACTAAGTACAGTCAAAATATTGTGTTTCAATATTATATATTACTAGCAACCCGCCCTCGCTTCGCTTCGGTTATACCTAGTCGTTTTACCCGCGTAGTTCCCGTTCCGTTCCCGTGGGAATACCGGGATAAAATATAGCCTAGTTTACGCCCTGATATTATAGCTTTCCATTGGTGAAAGAATTTTTGAAATCGGTTTAGCCGTTTTGAAGATTACCCGGAACAAACAGACAGATAGACAGACAAAAATTTTTAATCGCTATTTTAGGCATAGGTGTCGTGCAAATAACCGTGTGAGCATGAAAAAAGCCTATTATTTTGACATTACAAACAGACACTCCAATTTTATTTATTGGTATAGATAGGTTTAGAAAATATCAACAGTACCTGGAAAAGCCAAAGGCACTAAGAATACATTGTAAGTGGAAAACAAAGTACTGATGATGGCCTCATTCCCATGTTTTGTAACTTAAAATGGTAGTTATGAATCTATGTGTAATATTATCCGTAAAAATCCCGCAAAATACGAGGCTTTATATCTCAATTAAGGTTATTAAAATAACAAAAATAAATTAAATAAAGGTAAATAAAGAAAATCGACGTACATATTAGCAGCTGGCTGGTACACATTAGAAGCTGACTTGAAGTAGCCTTCAGAACGAATCAACGACCGTTTAACAAATCATAGCGTGCATAATTGACCCAAGAATAAAAGGTGTCAATTGGAACAAAACTGATAAATGTGTATATCATACGAAGTTTGCAAGGCTGTTACAGTGAAGATCTCAGAGTCGATAACTGTCCTATTTTATGAAAATTCTTCTGCAATAAGTCTTCGTCAATATTTTATATAAAAATACTAGCAACCCGCTCTCGCTTCGCTTCGGTTATAGGTTATAGTCGTTTTACCCGCGTAGTTCCGGTTCCCGTGTGAATACCGGGATAAAATATAGCCTAGTTTACGCCCTGATATTATAGCTTTCCATTGGTGAAAGAATTTTTGAAATCGGTCCAACCGTTTTGAAGATTTCCCGGAACAAACAGACAGACAGACAGACAGACAAAAATTTTTTAATTGCTATTTTAGGCATAGGTGTCGTGCAAATAACCGTGTGAGCATGAAAAATGCCTATTATTTTGACATTACAAACAGACACTCCAATTTTATTTATTGGTATAGATTCATCATTTTAGCTTATATACATCCCACTGTTGGGCTCGAGCGTCCTCCTTAATAGGAGGGAAATTGACCTACTATACCACGCTGGTCAGACGTGTTGGTATAAGGTTTTGTTTCGAGTTTTCCTTCTCTTGCATAGATATCATATGAATATTTACTCCCTTGGTCGTCTTTTACGACACCCATGGGCAAGAGAGGGTGTGGTAAATTGTATTCTTACTCCGTCACCACACGGAAAAAATATATCATATTATTGCATATAAAAAATAATTCCGTTCTTAATCAATTTTAGTCAGACATTAGATAGATACTCAAAATAATTCGCTTATAAATATGTCAATGTCATTGAATAAACAAGGTATAAAATACTCGCATAAAATCTATTAATGTCGATATTTAGGCCAATAAACCGTTAGATTTGCCATATGGTGACGGAGCAAGAATACAATTCACCACTCCCTATTATACCCGTGGTCTCTAACTGTGGACCTCATAAAAAGGCTTAAAGCCGCTCAACGTACAATGGCGAGGCCTAATATGTCACAAAATCCGAAATAAGGCAATCCGTAATCGTAGGGAATAGGGAGTACAATGAAAGTTCTCGAATGAACCACGAATCAAACGATGCCGTGTAGAAAGACCATCTAATAGGTGGACTGACAACATCCTGAAAGTCACAGAGAACCTTTGGATGAAAGTGGCACAGGACTGTTCTGAGTGGCATTCGTGGGCAAGTCTATGTCCAACAATGGACGTCTACAGGTTGAAGGATGGATGGACATAAACCGTCGTAAAAGATGACTAAGCGATATAATATGCATATATGTAACATAGATGCAAGAAAGAGAAAACTCAAAATAATAACTTATATCACTTCGTCTAACCAGCGTTGCATACTAGGTCAATTGCCCGCCTAACGCAAAGGAAGCTCGAGCCCAGCAATGAGACACATATGAGCTGGGAAGATGATGAGGCCGACAAAATAGAAGTAACTTTAAATAATTTTCAATTGAATGAAACAGTTTAATAATATCATAACAAATCATTGAACACTCTCATCTTGCGTGATTACGTGTAGACAATCTGTCTGCAAACAACTTGTTTCAAATATTCGCTGTTTGCGACATTTGGCAAAATATATTCCTGGTGCATTTGGCTTCCGCCAGCCCAGGTATAAATAGTTGTTCCACAACCCACAAGAAAATATTCACTAGAAATATAAAATGATTAAAATCGTAACTACGTTTTAGTAGCGGCAGGACCACAATGTCGACAGTCATCTGTTTACAGCCGCGAGCCAGTCCGTCCTGGGTAGTACCAGAATCGCAGAATTTCGACGTCTGAGTGGTAGCAATTTGCTACTGCACTTCGAGAGAGTTGGAAATTTAATTTGCCAGCCGCAAAACAACAGTGTTTGCGTGTCTGGTTTTGATGATGCCTTTAATATAACCGAACCTCATCGCACTCAATCCACTCCCTTCACTTTCTTCATGGTAGGCAGCGGCCTATTAAATGATGTATACATACATAAACTAGGAAAAATCGAAATTAAAACTTGGTATAAGGTTTAATTTCGAGTTTTATTTTCGAACACGTTTGACCAGAATGGTATAGTAGGTCAAGTTCCTTACCATTTTGGAGGAGATTCGAGCCCAGCAGTGGGACGTATATGAGCTGAAATGATCTGAATCTTGGCTTAAAGGAGTTACAATATTTGTTTCAAGAGATAAACGTTAAAATCACTATATTGCTGTAGTAATGGTACATATGAGACTAAAGAAATGTGACGTAGAAATACACAACAATATTTATTTCGGGCCGACTGACGTATGTACCCGCTATTTGGCACCTGGCAATGGCAATGGCAGTGATGATTTTAACACAACAGTTACCACAGTTCATTCACTATTTGTATGTTGGTGATGAAAAGATATATTTGTAACATATGTTCATGAAATTGACGTGTGACAAAGTTGTTTTTAAACGTTATGAATAATTATCCTAATTTTACTTAATGGTAGCAAATTACCGCTGTATCACCCACAGACGTCCCGTTTTTATGGGGATACGGGGATAAGATACAGCCTATGTTACTCCCTGATAATGTCGCTTTCAACTGTTGAAAGTTTCAAAATTGGTTTAGTATTTTAGACGTGAATGCGTATCAAACAAATTTCGCATTCATGGTATTATAATTAGGATGTTCGAAGATTACAATATCTTTGAAAATATTTACACAAGTTATATACGTATAAAACTAATTTTATGGATTTTATCGCGTCTATCTTTAATTTTTGCTTTCCTAAAGTTTCCAACAACATTTAATGTTCTGCCATGAATGACGAATGCTAAAAAGTCTTCCGCCGAATATAAGTATACAAAAATTAAAAAAAAAACAATCCAAGTTTTATTTAAAAGACCTTTAAATACCTGACAACTTAAATGTATTTTACATAAATCAATGCATTTTTTTTAGGATAAAGACTAATCGAGAAGAAGATAGTTTCGAACACTTGACAGCATCTATGATTACGAGTGAACTATGTGGCATCGAAGATCGGCATTTTAGGTTGTATTTACTACAGTTTGAAGTTATTAAAGTTGGCACATATTTTGCAGAAATGAGACACAATCATCTATGAGACTGAAAATAGTTATTATCTTTTAAGTAATAATACAATTTACCACCCCCCGCTAACTACGAGACTAAGGTTTATAGCATCTATGCAAGAGAAGGAAAATTCGAAATATACCTTAGGTATAGGAACACGACTGACCAGCGCGGTATAGTAGTTAAATTTCCCTCCTGTTGTGGAGGTTTGGGCCTAACAGTGGGATATAAACGAGCTGAAATGATGATGATGATTAATTATTATTATCTACTCTTACAAATATATTAGTTTAATATGTTTAAGAAAATCGAATCTAATCAGTCGTACGATTTTGTGTAATTTTCCTTACACTCTAACGACAGTCAACGCATTTGTAAACAATAGGAAGCTACTCCTCAGATCAACCAATTACTTCGTTAATGACTAAGTCAACATGTGTGTGATAATAAAGTTAGCTTACGTTACGTGAATTAGTTTCAAAACTTAGCCATTTGCAAGAAATGTTTTTTTGGCAAGCAACCTTTATTTATACTTCGAGATTAAATTGTTAGATCGCCTTATCAACAGTTGGCTAAAAATTTCAATTCTAAAAATCTATTCTAATACATATTTTTTTATACTAAGTTTCACGCTAAGACGACGACAAAACTTTTCAAAAGTTACTAAAGCATGTAAACCACTGTTCAACTCCTAGACATAACATATTTTTTTTTATTTCGCTTAATATTCTTATTGTATTGTTAACCTACCAAACATGCATTGTCCTTTTTTATATTTTTTAACAAGTTAAAATGGAGTAGATTAATATCTTTGGACGTTTTAATTAATTTTTTAATTATAGTGAATTGGTCTGCTACCCAGGATGGTAATTTAAGCTATACGAACCAACTAAAATAAGTATATCATAATAATTAGCGTCAAAAAAAATTAGGATGTATTCAATTAATTCAATATGACATGTAGTTTATATACCTAGGCAGGTATATACAAAAAAAAATATTTAAAAAAATATGATAAACATATTTTAACCGACATAGCACGCAGAATTAGCACGTTGAAATGGAAATAGGCAGGCCACATCGCTCGTCGAACCGACAACCACTGGGGAAGAAAGGATCTTGAGTGGCGAACACGAATCCGACGACGCAGCGTAGGACGACCCTTCACTGACGACGACATTTTCAAAGTCACCGGAAGCCGTTGGATGCAAGTGGCGCAGGACCGTTCCGAGTGGCATTCCCATGGGGAGGCCTATGTCCAGCAGTGAACGTCTGTAGGCTGACGGATAGATAGATGAACATCTTTTCATGAGATTCAATAATCCATTGCGTTGAGTATAATTGCACGTGTCTTTTGTAGCTGTCCACTTTAATTTTATTATTTTTGGGCATTTGAAGAGCTGCATTGGTCTCTATAAAGAACTGCTTGCGACTTGGCTTTAGCCGATTGCATGATACTTAATTTCGAAGGCTTAGGAACTGATTTCCCTTCGTTAACTGTATTTTTTGGCATATCAGCAAATAGTTATATCTACGTACAAATCCACGCTATTATACGACATTTCCTAAAAAAAAGAGATTTGACGTCTTTAGTTTATTTAATATATAGCTGCTAAATAATTCTCTTTTTATCGTATTATAATTACACATACGCGCAAACCTACGTTGTTGTTGCCAAAACATTCATTGAACTCATTTATTATAACAAACTGTATCCAGTTTTATTTATATCATATAAACATAACATTTTTATGATTATTTACTAACAGACAGTTTAATAAGTAAACTACAAAAATTATCGTTTGTGAAAATGGATGAATGTGTAATAAAAATAGATTAATATTTTACAGATAATAGACGAGGATGTTTAGAAAATTTCTAGATCATTTAATAATAACGCAATAAACCAAATGGGTAGAACGTGTTTTGGGTCAGTAGGTAGATGCGGATAGAATAGCTCGCTCCTCCAGGCGATCTTTATTATAGAAAGCACCTCGTCCGTGTCTCTTATACTGCTCAATTTAGAAGCAACGTGTATAAAGAAGTAAAACGTTTGGTTGCTTTAGCTACTACGCTTTTTATTATCATTATTTATCACTAAAATTAAAAGGAAGCTCATAACTTATCAAATTATACACATATTACTCCAGATTACGTTGCATCAATTCAGAGAATAAACTGTAAGTAAATCAATTGCAACAAAACATTTATATGAATCCTTCATTTTGGCTTAACGTTTCCTAGATATGTCATCACCAATATAAGTAATTGATGCAAGTAGCAAACATGCTACAAAACGGGACCGTCGTCGGTCATTGTGATTCTGCGTCGCAATTCATGTACAATTTACTATATGGCATAGAAATCTGGAGTTAATGATACGTATGGTACGTTTTAGACATTCGATATCTGCCACCAGACAACATACATCAAGGTATTGAAAATAAAACTAAATCAAGCCTAATTGATGTACGTTTGACGATTATTTTACGTCAAAACGTGAAAATCCCTATGTGCTTCAAACAATAATACTAAAAGTTCGAGGTTTGTGCCGCCTGGGCAGAGCAGCGTCGTGAACTCGTCGCAATCATCGATGCCGACCATCGCTAGGGCGATGCTCGACAACGTCAGGAACTGGGACGCGGTCGCAGCCTTCTGTGATCTTGCAGAAGGAGGCGACGGGTCGCGCGCGCGAGGAGCTCAGCCTCGACGAAGCGACCCGCCGCTGGTGACTGGGGCGGCGCAGGCGCGATTACCTGCGCGTCATGCCGCCCTAGCCGAGGCCGCGGGTGACGTGACCGGAGAGTTAGTCCGTCACCCGCCGGGAGGCCGACCGCGTGAGGAAAGACCGACGTCCTTTCCAAGGGGGGGGGGGACGTCGGTCGATGAGAGGGTACCCCAAATAGGGGTTATTCCGTCGAGCCGACCACTGATGACAAGTAACCCTGCTCCGGTGGTCGGCCCAACGACGAAGGCGACGTGGTGTTCGGGTGGGTTGCGTTTGTGCGTGCCCACGCCACTCTGTCGCCCCGGACGGAGTGGTGCGAGGAGCGCGCCGACCGCAGCCCACCGCAAAAAAAAGGGCAAGATACTTGTGTTATGTCAATTATGTTTTACGTAGCTAAAGTATGCTGTAATAACGCTAACACTACCTATAACTTGAGGACTTGTCATGTAAGCACTGAGCCTCAAAGCGTGCTTCAGGCCACCCGGGAAAACTATTAAAATAGCACTGCACTGCAGATGTTTTCTTAAAAGAAATCTTGTTCGTAAAAAATCTAACTGGTTGCCGGCGATTTATTTAACTTATACTTTAACTCAATACATTTTTTTAAGGCCTGGTCTGGGTGCCTTTGCACTAACAAAGTAATCCTTGTATTGTGGGGGACTTTACAAACATAAGTAACGGACACAAATTACGTCTAGACTCAGAACAACAATTTATGGATCTCACATGTGTTGTCCTGCGTGGGATTCGAACCCACGACACTGGCACTGTAGGTCGATATCTAAACCACTACGCCATCTATGTAGTCGTTATAATTAGAAATGGATAATATTATTAGAAATTGATTTAACAGAAATATCAAAAACAAGCTTTAGAATTTCTTGTCGAATCGGTGGTGCCCGCATCCCACCCATCATCAAATATTTTTTTTTTATAAATAACAAGGCATTGGACTCTTACGCGTGCATAAGTTATATTCGCAATGTCCGGCGATTAAAGATTTTAATGTTAGTCTGAGGGTAGTTTTTAAACAAATTTGAAATATTGTGCATATAAAAAATTGGTTATAATTTTTTATAATAGGTACTGAATGTGTTTTACGTGAATATATCATCATCATCATCATTTCAGGCCATATACGTCCCACTGTTGGGCTCGGGCCTCCTCCATAACGGAAGGGTAATTGACCTACTATACCACGCTGGTCAGACGTGTAGGTATAGAGTTTATTTCGAGTGTTCTTGCTCTCGCAGAGATGTTATATGCGTTTTGTATCCCTTAGTCATCTCGTACGATCACCCACGGGTAAGATAGGGGGTGGTGAATTGTATTCTTACTCTGTCACCACACGGAATATATACATTATTACAATTCAAACGGAACTAAGTCTCTGCACATCCTTACTAATATTATAAATGCGAAAGTAAGATTGTTTGTTTGTTTATTTGTTTGTTTGTTACGCTTTCACACTTAAACCACCGAACCGATTTCAAAAATTCTTTCACCAATGGAAAGCTATAATATCAAGGAGTAACATAGGCTATATTTTATCCCGGTATGCCCACTGAAACGGGAACTGCGCGGGTAAGACGACTGAAACCGAAGCGAAGCGAGGGCGGGTTGCTAGTTGTAAATAAAACTATTTTTTATGGATTTTATCGCGATTTTATTTGATTTTCGATTGCCCGACGTTTCGAAAACTTTACAGCGTTCATGGTCACTTGCGGCGGTCACGGATTCCGTCCGTGAGCATGAACGTAAAAAATGTTTTATTTACAATGTGTAATAATCCCGTAAACATCAGAAATCATTAAGCCTCTGTAATTAATAAAAAGGTGCCAAAATGCGTATTAAGATTTGGTGGGCGTAGCTGCACTTTTCACAATGCTAATGCGAAAATTTCCTGCTGTTAACTTCCGTGTTTTTGAATTCGTCCAAAACCACTTTTAATTCACAAAACCACGTTAATAGAACAGTACCGTATTGATGGAGTTACAGCAACGATATACTCTATATATTTATGCACGTAAGCATCTAATAAATTTAATCAATGCAACAAGACCTAGCGCGTTATCAAGTAACAAACGTTACCATACCAGCGATTGGTTAAATGTAAAACTAAAGGACTTAAATTACTACATTCAAGGTTTTATCGCGTTATAAGATCGTTATAGTTATCTGTGGGAATTTACCGGCAAATGATTAATATATAGGTATAATAAACCTATCTATTTTTTTTTATCTATCATAACAGCCTTGTAGCCTTTGCCCTTCAAATCATTTATTAAGCATAAACCCCACGGGGGCGCTTACATATTGTAATTTTTTACATTTTAGTTTAAATTATCACCGGATCGGAACGCAACCGTACTGGAAAGATTCGGCAAGAAACTCAGCGGTATTGTGATTTTTATTTATTTTAAATAAAATTACACATAACAACATACCTATTAATAACTGCAGTGTGATGCCTCTCGAACCATGATATAACAAAATCTATACCAATAAATAAAATTGGAGTGTCTGTTTGTAATGTCAAAATAATAGGCTTTTTTCATGCTCACACGGTTATTTGCACGACACCTATGCCTAAAATAGCAATTAAAAAAATTTTGTCTGTCTGTCTGTCTGTTTGTGTGTTCCGGGTAATCTTCAAAACGGCTGGACCGATTTCAAAAATTCTTTCACCAATGGAAAGCTTTAATATCAGGGCGTAAACTAGGCTATATTTTATCCCGGTATTCCCACGGGAACGGGAAATACGCGGGTAAAACGACTATAACCTATAACCGAAGCGAAGCGAGGGCGGGTTGCTAGTTTTACAATAAATTTAGAATATTTAGAAAAATTGATAAATGTTTCCCTTTGAGAAACCTCAAGTTTCTTACGCTAAGAGATGTAGATACTAAGTAGGCTCTAAGAGAGGTAGGGACCTACGATATCCTCTCTCTGACTCTCTTTGCCTCTTATGTGACGCAAACGAAGTAGCGCTGGTCAACTAGTGTATGCATATACATAACTTAATTGCCGTTATTAAAGGTTCATCATCATCGTCATCTCAGCCCACACACGTCCGATCGTCACCCTCGTTATCACAGCGCATATACGTCCCACTGCTGAGCTCGAGCCTCCTCCACAACGGGCGACAAATTGACCTACTGTGCGGGACAGCAGTATTGGAATAGGATTTTATTTCGAGTTTTCATTCTATGATATAGATGTTATCTGCATATTATATATAATTCCAGTCGATACCCAGGCGCAAAAAAGGGGTATTCTGTGACCACATGGACAAAAGTAAGCTATCATGTTTAACTTTTCTACTTAGATAATATCGTCAGACACAGCTTGGGCACTAATGCATTCGCCTGCTTCACCTGCCAAGCGTGGCGATTATGGCGTTCATCGCCTTATTCCCCAGTGAGGAAGTCTATATACAACTGTAGATGGACACTCTTACACCAATATGTAACAACTTAATATGTCAAGATAAGCAAAATAACAATTACACAATTGTTCTTTATGACTTAAGTTAAAATACTTAGTATTAAACAATACAATGTAGGTAATTACAATATTGTTTGCACAACATTTGCTTGCTTTATAAAGTTTTATTTCAATTAGTTTGTGGCTTGTGTAAGCAATGAACTTCAGAGTGACCTATCAAGATAGCCATGAAATCTGTTCAAAGCAGTTAAATTATATAATTATAAGTGTAATATATAATTACAGGGGGGTAAAGAAACCTAATTGTACGGTGGCCTTCTTGCCTTCGCGTAAAAAAAATAAAAATCTGATTATAATAAAAGAAACATCTTATTTTTTTACTCAAACATACACTTAGTTTTGTGCATAGAATTACTATGCACTTATTTATACCGCTTTATACTGTAGGTTCGATTTTTGTTTTTTCCTGACATCCCTGGACGACACTGTTTTTTTTTTTTAATTATTAAGAAGATACAGTATCGACGAATTTCCTCCGTGTGATGACGAGTTAAGAACATATAGATTTATTTATTCACCCACATATAATGTCATAATTGCTACCTTGCATTGATATTTTGAATCGCCTAGAAGCGTGTTACTGGCCAATCTTCTGGTGATCTCTGAGCATTGAAATATTATATTCATAAATCAATGCCGATCTATTAAAAACCCATTTTGGTGTATTAAAAATTTTTCGTGAGGTGACGAAGTAAGAATACAATTTCACCACCTCTTCTTGCCCGTGGATATCTTAAAAGACGACTAAAGAATATAATATGCATATAACAACCAAGCGAAGAAAATCTCGAAATATAAGCCTATACCAACTCCTCTTACCAGCGTGATATAGTGGATCAATTTTCCTCCTATTATGAAGGAGATTGGTGGTCCAGAAGTGGGGCGTAAACAAGCTCAGACGATAATGAAGTATTAATAAAAACATACTTAATAAGTACATTTTTGAGTTGTGGGTATCTATACAAATACGGGGTGACGTGATCGGGGAAGTAGTCCGTCACCCGCCGAGAGGCCGACCGCGTGAGGAAAGACCGACGTCCTCCCCGAGGGAGGGACGTCGGTCGATGGGAGGGTACCCCAAATAGGGGGTATTCCGTCGGGACGACCACTGATGACAAGTAAACCTGCTGCGGTGGTCGGCCCAACGACGAAGGTGACGTGCACGTGGGGTGGGTTGCGGGTGTGCGTGCTTACGCCCCTCTGTTGCCGGAGCGCGCCGACCGCAACCCACCCCCAAAAAAAAAAAAATTTTACAAATACGTGGGTGTTTTCTTAGTCCATAGCCCCCAGTCAAGTTACCAAGTCACTCTATAGAAATATAAAGGGAGTTAACCTACCATAACATGATAGCAAATTCTCCTGCCGCCTAAACTAATGGGATTCGAAACGATCTGTCAAATTATATTATTATAACTACTCCGTCACCACATGGGATCCCTCACATTTATTATAATTTTATTTAAAGTTACTTAATTGTATTTAACGACACCCCCAAAAATATTTCTAACTTCTATATTGTACTGCTTATATTCCTAATTCATTATCAATGGTAAATATCTTTACAAATTCATAATTAGTTGATATAATTTGTACACAGACTACGGACACCTTTCTCAGTAGTGATGGAAGAAGAATGAAAATGGTCATCGTTCTTTTTTGTGGGTATAATAATAATAATGTAAATGATTAAGGAGATAATACCTATACAAGAGATGGCAAACTGGAAGGCAAACATGCCAACCCTTTTGCCAAACACGGTCTATACCTATGTATAATTGCCTTCATCTCGAGGATTCCCATATCCAACATTGCGACGGACAGAGAAGATATATGAGATTAGCTAGATTTTTTCTTTCGTTTCATATACGTCCCACTGCTGGGCACGAGCCTCCTCCACAATAGAAAGTTAATTGACGCACTATAACCACGCTGGTCAGACGGATTGTTATGAATTTTTATTTTGAGTTTTCCTTCTCTTTTACAGATGTTATATGTGTATTTTATCCTTTAATTGTCTTTTAGAACCTGTACCAATTAGATATTCAATGAACCTTTTTTTTTTTCATTTATTGGATATATGTATACGTGGTTTGAGAATTTTAACCTCTTATTGCGAAGTAACGCTCCTTTGCGTGTTAATATAATAAGTAAATGTAAAAATTGAGATATATTTACATGCCTATTAGTTAACCGCACAAGGAGGTTCTGACGAAACCGAACAAACACCCACATACCTAATAAACCAGGCCCGTATTCGACACGAGTAAATGAAATACCTAACGCTAGAACGATATTTAAGTGCATTTACATTAAATCAATGTGACAGATTTGACATAAATACACGGAGATAAGGCAAAAAACCGTATTGTGTTTATTTGTTAGCAAATTAATAGCAAAACGAATAATATTGAATCGAATCAGATGGTAAGTTCGCTTCAATAGAATAACTAGATACCGACTTAAATCAATTTTCATACTATATAAAATGAACGAATCATTGTAGGTAGAATCAAAATCAATGCGAACAATTTACATGCAAATTATTTTTTGCAGATTTGTTTTAACTCTCCATGAATGCTTATACAAATTAAAGAAAGGTACATATAACGTAGACTCAATTTCGGAGCAGCAAGTGTTGTCGTTATGGCAGCATAGCCTCCATTGCCATTATGCCTAATCAAGACTTCACACTCTTGGGCATATAAATAAGGTCTGTAAAAATCTGTTATGTATACAGTGTTCTAGCTACATGAAAATGATCACAAATGTTTTATATTAAATCAAACTTACCGGATGGTATTAAATGTAATAGAAGAACACAAAATACAAAAAACCTCTTCAACATTTTCGCAACGCACTGGACAAACAATTAAAAAACAAAACCGTTGGCATTGTGCGTTTGAAAAATTACTAGTTATATATTATATCACAAGTCACAGCACTTTAATTATCACTGTAAATCTGATGCACTAGGCAAACTGTTGAAATTAACTAAAGTATCAAAAACAAGATCGAAAATGAAGTTTAGATGTTCGAAGTGTAAAATCGTGGTCGGCAGATCATATTAGCGCGAAGTTATTAGCGTGCACACGACTCGACGCTGCGAAGCGGACTTATCCAATTCGGCCAGTCTCACTGTTCAACGATTGCCCCGCTATAATCTTGTTTCGGCGGTTCGCCATTACGACGACGACAGTCGGTTGCGACGCGGCAGTTTGCAGCAGTTTTATTTCGCTGTTTCCAATCGCAATAACTAATATATAAGACTATCTACATGTCTGAGAAGTCAGGGGTCAAGATCGTTGGGATAACGGGTGCATCGCCCTAGACTGTTACCCTCAATAAGGGTCGATTTCAAATTTAACTGGGTACCTACGTACCTAAGAGAGAACAATTTTTCTTTCTTGGCCTGCGATCTATTCTCTGTAAATGATCATCGATCTATATGGCATACATAATCATAATAATGCCTTTTCAGCGTTTACTTTTGCACATAGGGCTTCTAGGTAATGACATTTATGCCGATAGACCATTTTTTTTACGCCAAAACGACACGCTTGCATAACGTGACCATTATTTTTTACGTCTTACCATTATTTTTTGTAAAGTATTAGGCGGTGAAAAAGACAACCAATACCAATAACAAAATAATTATGATATGATTGTCGACTTCGTCGACAAAAAAATTGAGATATAAATAGGAGCCAGCGGAAGAAAAGAAACGATGCAATTAAAAAGCAATAACTTGCCTATTACATGAAGAATATAAGTATAAAATAATTAGCATCCGAAAACTAGTCTAGTTTGTTGACTAATGTTTACAGCGGAAATATTAGGTTTAACTACCGCCCACAAACCATTCAGCCAGAATTTTTGCCAATATAATATTATGTTTTAAAATTAAAACAAATGTCAGGTGGTTTGACATAGAAGTTAACGATTTGCAGAACCCAGGTTTGCTGCCTTGAGAGGTGACAAGCCTAGGATAATGTGCCAACTTAGCAGAAGCAGATATTAGACGGCGGCGCGAAGGTGTACGGCGCGCATCCCTATCGACGAAGGTCTGATCCTTTTAAACCACATTTGATTTTTAGATGAGAACCTCTTCTTGTGTGTTAGCTGCAGATGGGTTTAACAATTTAGCCCGGGCTGTGGGAGAGCGCTGTGGGCTCTTAACCTGGCAAAGCTTTGAACGACAGTATCCAAGAATCGTTTCGATTATTGGTTATTGCCCGGTACAGTCACCAATCGACTAATCATCGACTAATTGATCCAACTAACTGACAAAAGTGGCAAAATTCAAAATAAAACCTAATGCCATTCCGTCTGACTAGTCGTAGTCATCATCATCATCATCATCATCATCGCAGGCCATATATGTACAATGGAAGGGAATTTGACCTACTATACCATGCTGGTCCGACATGTTGGTATAGGTTTTCATTTCGAGTTTTCCTGCTCTTGCACAGATGTTACGTGCATATTATCTTCCTTAATCGTCTTTTAAGTTTTAATTTCAAAAAATAAAATCCTACTAATATTATAAACGCGAAAGTTTGTGAGTATATGAGTGTGTTTGTTGCTCTTTCACGCAAAAACTACAGAATGAATTTTGATGAAATTTCACAATAATACAGTTTACATATCAGAATAACGCATAGGCTATAATTTATCCCGATATTCCCACGGGATAGGGGAACTATGCGAGTAAAACCACAGGGCGCTGCTAGTAAAAATATACATAAAACAACACTAATATGTATACATGTCATGATATTTTCTTGATTTTGAACATTTCTTTTGTACCCCCACCCTCGCTCTGCTCTTGGTTGAGAAGATTAGATTAAGACGGCATAGTTTTTGTTGTAGATAATACAAAGAACTTCAAATTTATTGCACAGGTGGCGTAGTGGTTAAGATACCTTCCTACCGTGCCAGCTTCATGGGTTCGAATCCCGTGTAGGACAACACTTTGTGCGATCCACAAATTGTTGTTCTGAGTCTGGATGAAATATGTGTCCATAATTTGTATGTTTATAAAGTCGCCCACAATACAAGGATTGTTTCGCCGGTGGTCGACCAAACGACGGAGGCGACTTGCTATACGGGTGGGTTACGGGTGTGCGGGCTTACGCCAGTCTGTCGCCCCGGACGGAGTGGTGCGAGGAGAGCGCCGACCGTAGCCCAAACAAAAAAAAATACAACGATTATTTCCTTAGTGCAGGGTGCTGTCTTGCGGGGCAGCCTTTGGGGACTGTCGATAGAAGTGAAAACTTAGTAACTTTGTCGTCGATCTAATCTAATCTAATAAGATTATCACATTTGAATTATTTTTGGTTAGTAAAGAACTATTAATTACTAATTCAAAATTTAATCTTTGATCATAAACACTTCTTTAGAAACCAATCATCTAAATTAATAGGTTATAGCTGATATTTACCTAATAGAAAATGTGTAGTGCAATATTTTCAACAAAAGTTAAACAAATTATCGTGTTTGTAGATTTGAAAGCTAAGAGCAGGCGCGCATGCGCTACACGCACATTCGCGCTAGCGCCGTCTCACGAATTTTCGATCAGGAGTTCAGGACCATGGAAGTAATAAGCACTGCGTACAACAGGAATGAGCCCTGTCTGTGCATCTTGCAGCTAAAACCAAGAAAATAAAACCTTATGTCAAGGACGTAAGAGTCTTGTCGCGCGCAAAATAAAAATGAAGCCGAGTGAGAAGGCAACCACTGTACCCTGTGTCCCGTTCTAACAGTGACTTAGAGTTGCCAAAGTTAAGTTGATTTCAATTATTTCGTTGTTGGTAGAAAAATAAGCGATTTATGTAATGTAATGAAGTAAAAACATTTACTTCTAAAATGATTCTAAATATAAATAATAATTTATTACCGACATGTTAAACCAATATTATTTGTTGCTACGTGCAAAACCTTATTAACACAAAAATGTTGCGATTAGCATATAGGTTTTCTTTTATTTGTATGAAATACGGACACCTGACCTGACAACCCCATGTGAAATTTTTAAACATAATTTGTGAATGAAGAATTACGGTGACCATGCTATCCAGTCCTAGTTCAAGAACAAATAACTTAAATACCTATGCATTTTTTATTCCTTTCGATATTAAAATTACTTTGTTTTTCAATTTCTGATTTCTTAAAGATCTTAAAAATTAAGGAAATATGGATAAATATTATACCCATGTATTATATACCCATAGGTGGGCACAGTTAATCCAAAAATTAACTTCGTTAATTGTTAATTAAAATTTTCACTTCGATAATCGTTAAAGCGTTAAATTCGCGAAAATTTAATACAAGTTAAAGTTAACGTTAAAAGTTAACCATTTAAGACTTACTATTTTTTACTTAGACTTAGGTATTATTTAGACTATACTGTTTGCGTGCCTGTGTGGTGACGGAGGAGTAAGGGTCGATATACACGACAATGATATATCGTAGCGATTCGACTGCGCAAACACTTTGTGCAGTTTTATAGATAGTGTGTACGAACATCGTCTTAGATTTTTCTGGTGGCGCAAACGATCGCGGTAGTTTCAAAATTATAAGTCGGAGCAATCGTTCAATTCCTTCACAATGCTTGCTGTAGGTGCAAATCAACCTATCGCAAGACTATCGCAAGAAGTAATAATATGATACGCAAGTTGTGATTATATTATTATTTAATGACAAAAAATGTATCGATAAAATTAAAAGCAAGGTTATGATTACAACGGTTTCTGTGTAGAAATAAACTAAATAAACTACAACTAACTGTCTAATTCCATATATACAAAAAAATATACAAGGTGTATCAGGTTATGGGGCAACTGGTCAAACGGGAGTTAGGCAATGGTGGATGGTACGCATGAAAAAAATTGAAGGAAAAATATCGATTCGTTAATAAATTAGAGACATGTAAAGTTTTCAATTTTGTCACCGCTTTTTCATGTAAATTTGATTGAAATGTATGAAGTCAGTGAAATTTAATCTGCGACATATTCGCACTTTGTTAAATGTTCATTAGAAATTGAATTAATCAATAATTACGTTCGCATAAGCAAGACAAACCTCGCTTTAAATCAGCTGATCGCATAGGCAATCATTGTAGCGTTGCACAATTCTGGGTATGAATGACTGAAGTTATACTGTCTAAACTTTACGTGCCTACATGTATTCTGTCTGTACATGCCTACACAATACGTAACATTTAAGGCATAGACTCTTAGACGCACTTTTTTGAAATATTCTTTCACCATTGGAAAGCTATAATATCAGGGAGTAACCTAGGCTATATTTTATCCCGGTATGCCCACGGGATTGGGAACTACGCGGGTAAAACGACTAAAACTGAAGCGAAGTGAGGGCGGGTTGCTAGTTGTAAATAATGCCGTTGAATTAATTTGATGGCAAGTAAACTAGCTACTAAAGGGCTATGAGCCTACGACGTTTAATAAACCCAAGTAGTGCAATTAGCTATAGTAGACGAAATTGCAGTCTTTGCTTGACATAGCAGCGAGAGTAGATGATAATGATGATATTAGACGATACTATGTGCTAACCTTTCTGATACAATAGTTTGAGCACAAATGAATATTCCATAAAATTTCAGACTGAAACTTCGGTGAAAAGAAATATGATTTAAATGAATATGTGTATTACAACACTACCATTATGTTGTGGCAACACTACATTGTCAATTTCCGTTCTCGTTATTATTACAAAATTACCATAGATGACATATTTCAAAAAAGTGCGTCTAAGAGTCTATGCCTTGAATGTTACGTATTGTGTAGGCATGTACGGACAGCATACATGTAGGCACGTAAAGTTTAGACAGTATAACTTCAGTCATTCATACCCAGAATTGTGCAACGCTACAATGATTGCCTATGCGATCAGCTGATTTAAAGCGAGGTTTGTCTTGCTTATGCGAACGTAGTTATTGATTTATTCAATTTCTAATGAACATTTAACAAAGTGCGAATATGTCGCAGATTAAATTTCACTGACTTCATACATTTCAATCAAATTTACATGAAAAAGCGGTGACAAAATTGAAAACTTTACATGTCTCTAATTCATTAACGAATCGATATTTTTCCTTCAAATTTTTTCATGCGTACCTACCACCATTGCCTAACTCCCGTTTGACCAGTTGCCCCATAACCTGATACACCTTGTATATTTTTT
The DNA here is from genome assembly GCA_032191425.1 of Lymantria dispar. Taxonomy (NCBI): domain Eukaryota; kingdom Metazoa; phylum Arthropoda; class Insecta; order Lepidoptera; family Erebidae; genus Lymantria; species Lymantria dispar. The sequence goes on from CM063445.1 coordinate 33,763,775, forward strand.
TGTATATATGGAATTAGACAGTTAGTTGTAGTTTATTTACTTTATTTCTACACAGAAACCGTTGTAATAATAACCTTGCTTTTAATTTTATCGATACATTTTTTGTCATTAAATAATAATATAATCACAACTTGTGTATCATACTACCCTGGTCTATCAGTCCACCATTGAATTTCAACTTCAACTTCTTGTTATAGATTCAGCGGCATTGGAGATTTTGTAAGTACATATGTATATCCGATTAACGTTGACCGTAGAACTAGCCTTTACCTTTCTTAGAATTTTGTCGAGAGAGTTGTATGAACTACGTAAATGCGAAAAACTACAATTAACAAGATGCTGAACATAATTATCATCATTGCCAAATATAATTGCTTGTGTCGCCCATGAGTCAGCTCCCAGGCAATCCCAATATGTCCGAAAATTGAAACCAATACTATATCCAATCCCTATTGATTACACTGAAAAAGTGATTCTTTAATTTGGAGATATAAAGGATACGGATATTTGATTTAAAAGGTTTTCCAGTGTTCAAATTATTATGAGATATTAGATTATAGAGACATATTAGATTATATCATATAATGGCAAAACACTCACGTACTGAGATCGATTAGGTCGACCCACTCATTATCCGGGTGAGTGCGCAACAGCGTCCGTGAGATGCCGGCGTGCACTGCATCCCGCATAACAAGCGGTACGATGTGACACAGCTGTGTTGGGTTACAGCGGGTGGTGCGGGGGTAGTGCTTGCTTCTTGAGCGTCTCCAGTGGAATCATCCGCCAAGGCCCTATCGTATTCGGCGTTTACCGATACTGTTGGTGTGGTGTCATTATCATAGAGCACGTATACCACATCGCTTTTTAAACCAACCAAAACCTTGCGAGTCCAGGCAGTATTAAGAGCTGGTATCCATCTGATGGAAGCTTCCATCCAGTGCCGGATTAAGGTAGCTCGGGGCCTGTAGCAAATTCTGTTGAGGGGCTTGCTTTAGGTTCTCAACTTTAGGGTATTAAATAAAACAAAACTGTTAAGGCATGCAAGATATTTTACGCTCCTATCTAAATTGATATTTTTTAATTACAGTCCGACATGCCTTGGAGCGCGAGGTCCCCCAATTCACGGCGCCCGTAGCATTTGCTACTTTTGCTATATGGCTAATCCGGCACTGCTTCCATCCAGTCTCTGTTAAACGTACTAGGTACGTCTGTACGTGTGTTGATTTCTATGGCTTTACATATTTTCGCTCACCTTCGATTGGCAGACGATATCGTCGTTATGGCAGAATCCTTGGAGGACCTTGGCACCATGCTCAACGATGAGATCGTTAGGGTATCCCAACTAGTGGGTTTACGAATGAACACGGACAAGACGAAAGTCATGTCAAATGCCCATGCCATTCCTGTACCGTACTGTGTCTTATTAATGCGATTCTCGAAGTTGTCCATCAATATGTTTACCTAGGACAAACAGTCTAGTTAGGTAGATCCAATTTCGAAAAAGAGATCAGCCGACGAATCCAACTCGGTTGGGCAGCGTTCGGGAAACTTAAGAGGATCTTCTCGTCAAACATACCTCAGTGTCTGAAAACAGGTCTACGACCAGTGTGTGTTACCAGTGATGACTTACGGCACGGAAACGTGGTCCCTAAAATTAGGCCCCATAACAAGGCTCAAAGTCGCTCAGCGTGCTATGGAGCGGGCTATGCTCGGGATTTCTCTGCGAGATAGAATCCGGAATACGGAAATCCGCAGAAGAATGGGTGTAACCGACATAGCACGAAGAATTAGTACGCTGAAGTGGCAATGGGCAGGCCACATCGCTCGACGAACCAACCACCGCTGGGGAAGAAAGGCTCCCGAGTGGCGACCACGTATCGGACAACGCAGTGTAGGACGCCCCCCAACTAGGTGGATCGACGACCTGGTGAAAGTTGCTGGGCGTCGTTGGATGCCGGCGGCACAGAACCGCACTTTGTAGCATAACAGGAGGGAAGCCTACGTCCAGCAGTGGACAGCGATAGGCTGCAATGATGAATGACATATTTTCTGCAGTGTGTAGTACTTTTCTGCAGCTAATGCGAAAACTTAGAAATCCAGACAGTGGCTACCACATCAACATTATCTGATTTTGGAGTATGCGTGTGGTAATATAAACTCCTTGGACTAGTATGTTCAAATACTAAATAAGAAACACATATTAATATTAAGTTTGACAGTGTCAATATAGTTGTCATCATCATCATCTTGCTCTTATCCCAATTACTTGGGGTCGACGCAATATGTCACCTGTTTTGACATATTGCAAAAAGTTTCGGCAATGACTTTTATGACCGGCCGCCTGCCTGACGTCAACCCTCCTTGGGAATGTAATCGTTGACCCAAATGGTACCAGATGGAGTTGGTCCGGGTCAATCTAGGGCTCTTAGTCGTCTTTTACGACACCCACGAGCAAAGCAAGGGTTGGTAGTATTCGAAGACGCTACCACACAGCCAGTGTCAATATAGTTGTATAATATCAATTTTGTTGAATAAAGCCTACACATTGAAATTACAGGCTTATTTCTTACTACAAGGCGTAAAAAATTCAAGTTGATCCTGCCATTATCTGCCAAATCTTGAACATTATCTCCGAAGATTGCTATTCGATTTTAATTCGAATTTATTAAATATTGTGTAGTCTGTAGCCACTGCATGATAATAGCTACCTGCCAACTTACATTAATTGACATTTCACTTTTCAGTTAGGGATGGTCGGTCTTAGAAAAACATCGATGTTAAAAAAACATCGATGTTAGGAAAATCTGAAGTCGGTTCTTATAATATGGGAATAAAGACCAATAGTACTGACATTGATGTAACAAAAAACCCAAGATACACAAACAGCGTCTCAAAAACGTCCCCATAAAAAGAGCGCCACAACAAGAATTTAGCATTCTCTTCAAGTAGTCTTATGTCGACCGCGTTGTTGTATGAACGTTAGAAATGACGGAGTGTTCATTGAACAATTGTAAAAATAATACGTAAAAACGTTAAAAAAGGATGAGATTTCGTACTTCCAGTAAGTTAAACAGTTCATTGATTTGTTTTTATTGTTTATATGACTAAATATCGGGTGGAATATGGTGATTTAGATTTTTTTGTTTCAAAATTTCACTCAACGTTGCAAGAATAATACGATGGAATTCAATGGAATCATTTTAAATGTAGAATAATACATTAATATCTCCTTTTATATTCGTCGAATAATACCGTGGCCTTTATTATTAATATAGCTTTTTTGACACCTCGTAATATAAACTTTAAAACATGCATGTAAGACTGAATTTGATTTGAAGTATAATGACCAATGAGAGGCGAGCTACGGTCGTAAAAATTTTATGGCTTATCGTACGTATTATTGTGAATACAACTATAAGTTATGCTCATAAGGTTGAATTTTCATTAATGTATAATAATTATTTAGACTGGGCAATTTGGGACAGTTTTAAAAGAACTTTTGTTTGAGATTGTGTATCTAGTTAAATTGTTACATCAATGAGTACTGAGTACTTTTGTCAGTAAATTGTGATGAACTTTTTTTTTTAAGAAAGTCAGTACATCGGATACGTTTTTATCATTTCCGTTAACATCGATGTTACGATATTTTGCCTATATCAACATCAACGTTTTCCTTACCACATCGATGTTTTCCTTTCAACATCGATGTTGAATTCCGTTAACATCGATGTTACGATGTTTTGCCTACAGCAACATCGATGATCATCGATCATCCCTATTTTTAGTTACAAACGTAGCGTTTGCTGTAGTGTTTATGTGTAAATGTTTATAACTTTTTACTTTACGTTAAAATAATGTTATACACTATCCATTTTTTCTGTAAATAGTCTAAAAGCTTTAGTGTTTTTTTTATTATTAAATTATAACAATAATCATGTTTTTTTCACGGACTACGGGTCATGTAGTAGTAGGATGCTGTTCTAGCGCTTTTCTTATGGAAATATTGATGTTAAGAAAACCCACTACAGCTAATTTAATCACATTTCTTCAGTTTCTTTATATTTCATTGCATGGGTTCGTAGTCACGAGCAAACTAGGCACGGTGAGTAATTATTTTACAAGAAATTTATACGTCAGGAGATAATCTTAGCGCACGTTTCATATTCCTTACTGAACATATCTATAATTTTAAGCCATTTGCTATATTATATCCATTTGTATATATCGACACAAAATAGCTAAGATATATAGCCAAACTGTCACTTATTGGCCCAAGTTTTGAATAAACAAAAGAAAATTATTGCTCATTATATTTGATTATGTTTACTGAGCTTGTAGTTCTTTAAAGGAAAACCACAATTTAATTGTTATCCTGCTTATAATATTATAAATATTAAAGTACATTTATTTTTAGTATTGAAGTCATCGTAAATTTGAGATTTTAGGGAACTAAATATGAACAACAATTAACTTTTATATTAAGATTAGGTGTGTATGCACAAAGCTTGAGCTCAATGATGCACATTTGCTTTGGTGATAAGAATCAGATATGCTTGGATGACATAATTAAATCTAGTAAAGTAATACTCTGACTTACGCTACCCCGTTTTACGTGAATTCAAAGATATGCTGTTTTCTCTTGGAGTGTTCAAGCCTTAGATTCACTTATTTTTTTTTTTATATAATATTTTATCTGCTTTGATCTAGTTACAAAATAACCATTTTTTTTTGTACATTTAATATAAGCAAAATTAAATTCCGACTTATGCGAATTCAACTCACGCGGGTATCGCTTGGTCCCGCCTATCGCGTAAGTCCAGGGTATTACTGTATATGAGTTAATTGCTATGAAAATATATTTATAGATATAATTTTCACACAAAACCTCTTGATATAAATGTTCAATTTGGTGACAGTTAAAATACAATTCACCACCCTCTCTTTTGCATATGTCTCAATAGACAACTAATGGATATAATATGAGGATAACATCTATACAAGAGAATCATCTATTCAATGTAATCATGATACTGGAATAGTAATAATTTAATAATAATATAATGTAAGGCGACTATAAAGTTGACATGTAAATCGGTTTTATGAAATAAATGAGTGTGAAGGACAAGTCGAAATAAAACCCTACAATGCCCAATATATAAAATTTCAGTTCAAAAAAAGAACATATGCTCAGAAAGTGAATAGGAATATCTTTTGAACTATTTAATATTATAGAGATGTTGATTAGATGTTAAAACTCGAAATAAAATTCTATACCAACATGTCTGACCAGCGTATTATGGTAGGTAAATTTCCCTCCTATTAGGGAGGAGGCTCTAGCCCAACATTGGGATGAGTATGAGCTAAAATGACAATTAGATGTTGTAAAGACCCTCAGATTATGAGAGATACTCTGCTGTTAGACAGTAATGAAGTATGTGAACTAAACTAATTTTATAAATGTAAATTACTTTTTCATACTAGCTACTTAGTCTTTAATCGTGAAATTTTCTATATAATATGGTCTGCAGTCAAGGGAAAAGAACCTTTTATCTATAGAAAAATAAAGTGTACAGATGGAAAGATAATGAATTTAATGGTAATAAGATCTTACATGCAAGTGAAATTTTAGGCACAGTTAATTATATTATAGTTTTTTATTAATGTGTACACAACCTTAGATATAATTTTAATATTTGCTCCAATATCTCCTCTGTTCCCCAACTAGACAATCATTATAAGTTTAATAAAATATAATTTGTAATGGTATAAAATAAAAGCTATAAGAACTGGTTCAAGATAAAAATAAATTGCAGAAAATTTGATTCACAATCTCATCTTTTTCAGGTAGGTCCGAAAATACCATTAAAGCAGTACATAATTTTGATTACTTTATTTTTTGTAACTTCTGTGGCAAATAACTATGTATATGCCTTGCATGTGCCTTCCACATTACATATGATTATAAGGTAATGTAATAATGAAGTTTATGATTATTAAATAACTAATTCCTCTAACTGATCCTCTCTTCTACTGTTGCCGTACCCTTCAGGGTCCATAATTGTTACATAATTTAGTTGTTAAGACCTTTTATACATTATGGAGTGCAACAAAGTTTGAAAAATGAAATTAATTATTATACTATGTAATTATTTTATTATTAACCTTCTCATTCTAATTGCCATTCTTAACATTTCTCTTTAAATTTATGGCTGCTTATTCAATCTAACATCAGTTAAGATGTAAAAACCACACCATTGACATAAAAAAAATACCTTCTTTATGTTAATGCTTTATATAAAAATAAAGGATCTTGTTAATATTATTTTATTTCATTTTACAGATCAGCCTCTTCCCCAGCTAGCATGCTAGTATATTGTTATGTAAAACAACAAATGCCAAAATTGAACAATGCTATTGGTTCAATACTCATCAGCATTGGTGTTGCACTAGCAATGTATGGAGGAGCACCTATTAATGAAGAAAACAAAGGGACCCTATTGTATTGGTCCATTGGTGTTTCTATATTATTGATAACATTATTTACTGGTGCGTTTACTGGGGTGCAACAGGAGCGGCTGTATTCACAGTATGGCAAACATCCTGATGAGGTAACTAGGTTTCTTAGCAGTGTTTTACTATACATATATTCACACCTCTCTTCCATAGGGGTAGGCAGAGACCACTTCCCTCCATTTGCTATGATCTTGATATACCAATTTCGCTAACTCTATATTTATTAAACTCCACATGCATCTTCTTCAGTTTAGGATACTTAACCTGGCCTTTCTTAAGGACTTCCCCGATTTAGACATTGTACAGCCACCTTGGTCTTTTGCTTCCATTCTTATTAAATAACCAAATAAATAATTTTACCAGTAACTCCTTAATTTTCACCTATACTTAACCTCTTCTTAGACAATACTCACTACTATATACTGCTAGACATAGCCCTTCCCTGTAGAATGTCATAAGATATGGTCCCTTAATTATTTGAAGGGGTAATGCCATAACCGCAACGCTTGGCAACCAGGCTAACAGTTGCAATAAGTGCTATACGTTGCATAGGATTTTGATTGATTGCTACTGCCCATTTCTTTGTCTATAGTTTTAACCGATTTTTACAACTCCATGAGTAAGCGGCTACTATAATTGTATTCTTATCCCATCTCATATGGAGCAAATATATATAAATTTAATATTCAGTGTTTCATAGGTATCCAAAGATTTTTATATTTTCAGATGCTGTTCTACACACATGCAATTCCCTTGCCACTATTTATAGGAATATATCCTCAACTGATGGAAACATCATCGGACTTATCTTGGGATATGTGGTTCTTAATATTTATAAATATAATTTCGCAATTCTACTGCACACATGCAGTACATGATCTTGCTACCAAAGAATCTTCGGTTACTGTAACTTTTATACTAACTTTAAGAAAATTTGTTTCACTTTTAATATCCTCAATAGTTTTTAAGAATTATTTGACTATTTATCATGTAATTGGAACGATTTTAGTTTGTATTGGCACATATGTGTACTTTGATTCATTTTCTAGTAGAAAACAAGTTCCGGTTAATATGAAGATTAAGGGCAAATGATCTCTACTATATATTTACATGGTTCTGGTTGTGATATTTACCTAAACCAAAAATTTGATATATTTTTATAGAATTTATTAAGTATACTGTATTAATATTGAATCTTTTATACATGTTATAGTTTAGGTGTGGTAATACCCACACAATTCAGAGTTACCATGAAAGACTGCTAAGAATTCTACAAACTTGCCTCCTGTTTATTAGGTTTTAGAACAATCTGTCCAATGGCTCAGCATTAGAATCATTTGATTTTCTCCAGCCCTATGTATAAAGGAGGGAGACATGGTATGGCAGTCATAGCTGCGTATTGTGGTAGCGGCGAGAGAAAAATGATAAAAAAAAAACATATTTTAATGATCTAAATAAAAGATATAATATATTGAATTTCAATTTTATTTTTTAGTCCTCTTAAAATATTTATATGTGAACATCAGTAATTATTTTAATCTTATATTATAAATCTCATAAGAAAATGAACTGAAAATATGTTAGTGAAAATATGCCTAATAACTCATTGCCTATTGCAATTGTGCGAGTATAACAATTCAAAAACACAATTTTTATTTGGCATGGTTGTACGACGATTATGTAACTTTTCAGGTCATTTTGTATTTATAGGTACATATAATAAAGATAAAGTTGTTAAATACTAACAACTCTGCATTGAAGTCCAATTTTTGACAAGAATATGAATAATAGTGAAATTATAATAACTATGAAACTAAAACTTAATGAGATACCTAGGACAATACTACAAAATAAAAAAAAAACGTACAATTAGGTCAAGAAGCTGCTTACAAAGAAATATTTATAACATGAAACTATCACTCATACACACAGACACTAAATCATATCCCTTATAAATTACTGCATATTTGTCCAATTGCTTTCTTGAACTATTATGCTCAGTTTACTTGTAATCTGTGAAATTAAAAGAGATTAATTAGTTAAAAATACTTAAGTAACTACATCTAAAAATTAAGGTAAAACTGTCTTTTTACTCTAGTCAGATGGGTTGCTATATGTTTTAAGTTTTTGTTTTCTTACAGTTATGTACTTATACTACCCATTTTCACCAATAAAACCTAAACATAGGTAAACATCTGGTAACAAGCAAATAGGGGGCTATTTGGGGTACCCTCCCATGGACCGACGTCCCCCACTCGGGGAGGACGTCGGTCTTCCCTCACGCGGTCGGCCTCTCGGCGCGTGACGGACTAATTTCCCGGTCACGTCACCCGCGGCCTCGGCTAGGGCGGCATGAGGCGCAGGTACTCGCGCCTACGCCGCCCCAGTCGCCGGCGGTGGATCGCCTCATCGAGGCTGCGCTCCTCACGCAGGCAATCCGCCGCCTCCTTCTGCGAGATCACTGCTTCGCAGAAGACTGCGACCGCGTCCCAGTTCCTGACGTTGCCGACCATCGCCCTGGCGATAGTCGGCACCGATGATTGCGACGAGTTCATGGTGCTGCTCTGCCCAAGCGTCACAGTCCTCGAGCGTATGCTGCGCCGTGTCCTCGTCGCAATCGCAGTGGTGGGAGGACGGTGTACTCTCCTTCCTAACGACCTTGTGCAGGTATTTGGCGAAGCATCCATGCCACCAGTCGGAAGGAGAGCACCCCGTGCCGCCTTTCCAACCACTGCATCAGCACCGGCCGGAAGGCCTCCACGATTCGCACCTCGAACCGAGGCCTCTCCAGCCGGCCTGCCCAACGGGCTATGACGTCTCGGCGGGCGTCGACGCGCCAGGCTGTGAGCTCCCTCAACGAGACCACACCGCCCTCCGCTCGCACCCCCGAGACCCGCCGATACAAACCGGCGAGCATTTCCGCCTCCAGGTCCCACGGGGGAGTCCCGGCCAACAGGCACGCTGCCTCCGTCGCCACCGTGCGGTATCCGCGTATGGCCCTGACCGCCATGGCCCTCTGTGGTCGCCACAGAAGAATAATATGAATGATACTAGTTGAATCACACATCATTCAATTATTGATGCGTCAAATATGTGTGAAGTGTTACCTCAAATTTAAACGTTGCTGTGGAAACTGTAATAGTATTTTAAGACAATCATAGGAATAGAAGAAATCGTTTATTATTTCACACAAAGAAAAATTTTTTAACTGCTAAAATTTTTAAATTTTTCTTCCACATCAAATCCATATCAAAACAGTGTGGTATAAAATTATTCAAAATGAGCTTCCTCATTCACAATTGTGAATAGTGAATGATAGTCGCGCAAGACCCTGACTGACCGTCAGGGTCTTGCGCGACTAAGAACTTTTGCACATCTAATGTAATAAAGTTAATTCATCCAATTGCAAGATAAAAAGTAGGAAATGCGCATCGTATTTTGACAGTGTGTAGAATAAATCCGAGAGGAATAACGTTAGACATGGGTATATTTTATAGACTTCCCGACTCTTATCAACATCTCGCAAAGCTAAAATGCTTAGCTTACTTATTAAATATTTTAACAAATGTTATTAACATAAAATTGACAAATAAACTGTATTCAAAAGAAAAATTGTGTGTGTCATGATAGACTAAGAGCTTTCGACCCTAGCACTGTGGACAATAAGTGCATTCTAAAGAAAACAGACATACAAGCAATTGTGAAACTTAGTTTGAACTTTTGTTCTTCCATCAAGAAAGCTGAACCTAGAGAAATTAGTATAGAGGCGGCAGCATGATGATAATGTGTATTTAGTAGCTACCAACCTGCTTTTGCTATCCGATCGGCTGCGTCGATCACGTGATCGTGAGCGCCGCACTGAGGGCGAGCGACGGCGTACTGACGGTGAGCGGCGCAGAGACGGCGACCTCCCACGGGAGTATGAGCGTCTGCGTGGACTGCGACTGCGAGACCTATTAACATAGGACTGTTATAACACGAACTATTTGCTCATAAAACATTGATGAACATCTACTACAAGAACAGGTCTAGCACGTAAAAAAAAATTTGATTCTTCACAATATATATTTCCACTATATAGTCAACGGTTACCCGAAGTTATACTCAATTATATTATCAAAAGCAAAGTTAGACTAGGATTGACAATCACTCGCATTTTAAATGCCATAGCAGCGCTATAAAGTTGGATTTCGTTTACGTGTTGTATTTTGCCTTACGTGCTAGTCCTGGTTAGGAATATACCTGCAAAATCTGGCTTCATCAAACCTTGTCAAATACAGGTAGATAATAATGAACCGCCACATCTTCTTTAGTGTAATAAATCAATTGTTAATTTGGAATACAATCAATGTAGAACTACTTTACATCAAAATCCTAGTTTACCCTATACCATAATCACCAACTCGACTTCTATTATGTAACTGTCTAATTAATAAAGGCAAGGTAAGGTTTCTAAGTATAGGATTTAAAAAGTACCGAGATATGGTGAGCCTGCGAAGGTTGACCGTTGTGAGGCTGCTGTGAGGCCGAAGGGATATAACCGAGGCCAGGACGTGTTTCAATGTTATCTTCCGTTGAACGGTGACATTAATCAAAAGTTTCAAGAGAAATTGTGGTAACACGGGGAGGTTGATCGCCTTTAAGCTGTATTTCTAGCTTGATGTCACGTTGATGACGTTGTGTGCAGTCGGTGAAGCATTAGGAGTTGCAATGATTGATATTCAGGATGTTTTGTAGGTTCCTATACTGTATGGCTCACTAGAATGCATTTTTATTCAAGTCCAGGTTCGGATTACGGTTGGGGTACTAGGTGATGGCAGTCAGGAGATAAGTTATTGGGACGCAGATGTTGGAGACTTCGGTAGCGCGCAGAAGTTTGGAGAGTCGTTCGCAGAAGTTGAGCGGGATGTTGTAGCGAGCGGCGTTCGCGGATGTCATATTGATTAACGAGCCGTAGTTGTGGTGAAGACATGTGGTGAGGTCGTTGGTGTGTTGGTGGTTGGTTGATAAAATGGACCTGCAAACGTTCCAACACCCACCACTTTTAATATCTCCATTAAATTAATTATCTACTGTATGAGCAGATTTTGTGAATAGTAAATTATAAAAAATATTAAACATCAAATAATATCAAAAATATTCTGCTTGCATAACAGTAACAATATCTTTTTAATAATTTAGTTATATATTTTTAATCAACATTAATTTATAAAATGATTTCACCCCTTTTCGAACAACAAATATTTATTTGCACCCAATAAAAACTGTTGCATACCTGGAATATCGCCGATCTCTTCTAGTACGTCCATTTGACATCTCCACACGTATACGTGTTCCGCAACAGCGTCTGTTCAAGACAAAACAGGCACTAGCATTAGTAATAATAACATGTAAATGTATAATTAATTAATATAATAATGTAAATGTTCCCCATTCTTAGGCAAGTGAAGCAAATATTTCACATCACATCTCAGTCTAAGAATGGAGGTACCGTATTCTAGCACACTTATGACTCAAGCGTTTCACATTGATCATGAAACGGATCTAAGGAGCGTGCTGATTCTTAGCTATATTAACATATGAAACAATATGCAGATAAAGATAAACTGAGATTACAATTTAGGACAATTGTTGTAAAATACTAAGAGTATGGAAATGAACAAGTATTGTACAGCTATTGCACAGATAGCATGGTGGTTAAGATATTGGCTTACCATGACAGTGTTGTAGGTTTAAATTCCACGCAGGACAACACTTTGTGTGATCCACAAATTGGTGTCCTGAGTCTGGATGTAATTTGTGTTTGTTAATTATGTTTGTAAAGTCCCTTGCAATATAAGGATGATTCCCTTAGTGCAGGAGGTTGTCTTTTAAAAATATATACTGTCAGTTTGGTGATGAAATAGGAATAAAATTCACCATCTTGCCTGTGGGTGCTGTATAAGATGACCAAGGAGTGTAATATGTATATAACATCTATTCCAGAAAAGGAAAATTCAAAATAAAACCTTGTAACCAACATGTCTGACAAGTATGGTATAATAGGTCAACTTCACTCCAATCTTGGAGGAGGCTTAAGCCCAGCAGTGACCCGTATATAATGTGAAATGAATGTCGAACATGTTAAAAAAAATTAAAAATAGTTGTTTCCTGACCTAATTTTAAGAACAACATTCTATGGCACTGAACCAATAATAATATAGATAATCATGTTTGCACATAAAAAGCTGGAATGGTATTAGTTAAGTTCCACAATGTCCCAGTATATAGTGTTTTATACCATTGTCTTGGATTAAAAAAACACCCTCCTGTCGTCACGCATAGAGAAGTTAGGGTTGGAGGGGGGAGGAGGGGGTGGTCAAATAACAAAATGGAAATTAACTGATGCCCAAGTTTTAAATATTGAAAATAGAAAAACAATACAAACAAAAACTATAAGCGAATATAGAGTAGAATTGTATTAATAAAATTATTTTAACTATAGTTGTCACAAAATAAAAGGCCCGTTTTGACAGTTCACGCCCAAGAAGTTTTCTATTTCTTACCGATCTAAATTCTTTGAAGGTAATTACATTTTTCATTGACGGGTACCGCCTACTGGGCTAAGTGCTGTGGCATAACGATTTTTTTCATATTGTCCACAGACTATTAATAATCGGTTAAGGAAAAATACATCAATCAAGATATATTTTTTAAGGTGGACTCGTACTTGGCCAGTGTTATTAATTTGAATACTAGTATTTAGACCAACTAATTACAGAATTTCACCAGCTGTGTAGTGATTTCTACTGATAATTTGAGACGTTAATATTGACAATATGAAAATGAAATAATATACATGCGTGACGATAGCTCAACTGACAATTTTGACTCATCATCTTAAGAAAATGATTGACTAAAGATTCACGTTTTCTCGATATTTTGGTGATTGAGTGAATGTTATTGTAACAAAAATAATAAATGATAGAAAAATCACCATTCGTAACATTGTATCATTTCAAAATATCTACAATAATCATAGTTTAAGTAAACTTTTCAAATCAGAACTTTAATCCAATGCACTTTACAATACATATTCAAATCAATTATATACTCATATAAACTTGATTCGATTTATCGTGAGTATCGAGTACTGAGTCGTATGGTCTAAATACATCGGTAAGACCAAGTGTCAAAACGGGCCTCTTATTTTGTGACAACTGTAGTTTAGAATGCAAGATTTTTCTTAAGTACATACATGAATTGATTGGTTATATATACCTATAAGCGTGTCTGGTTGCAATTTAATCAAGATAATATTATTATAAAAGAAAACGTTATGTTCCAAGGTCATTAGAGAGAAAATTGAATGTAATTGATGTGTAATTTTCGCGGGTAATAAATTAAAAATAATATGAAAAATACTTACGTCCCATCTAACCCACGCACTGCGTCTTCAGCATCGCGAGGATCTTCAAATTCCACGAAAGCAAAACCGGGTGGATTTCTAGCCACCCACACGTTTCTAATATTTCCATACTTAGAGAATACTTTCTCTATCTCATATTTAGATGCGTTTGTACCCAAATTTCCTACGTAGACTTTACATGATAGATCCCATTCCCTGTAGCGAGACATCTGTAAAATATAAATAGCCAACGTGTTAAATTCGACGACGCCATTTTGTCGTCGGTTCCGGTGAATTCCATATAAAATTATTAGTACAATGTTTTCTTACGTTGAAATTATTAAATAAACCGTACACAAATATTAAAGGAAAAACTGAATCCTAAATAACATAAATTTACACTTTACTATATTGCAGCCTTTCTAATTTTCACTCTGCGGTGACGCAAACACAAGCCAGAAATTTTAGTGCAAACTGCAAAAGCACTTAGGGATGTCGATGAACATCAATGTTGAAAGGAAAAACATCGATGTTTCTATAAGCAAAACATCATAACATCGATGTTACGGCATTCATCATCGATGTTGTTATACGAAAAATATCGTAACATCAATGTAAACGGAACTAATCATCAATGATAACTCACGCAATAAAATAAGGAGCACTCGTCATTTCAGTTCAGCCCGTAGAAAAGTACTTACTACTACCGGGAGTCACTCTATATTATATCCTACTCAGATTTCCTACAAAAAAAAAAACAAACTCATCACAATTTTGTCCGGCGAATTTTATTTCTTTGCCAATTATTAAAACCTAATATTAATGTTGGACTTTCGACAATGAAATCGATGTTTTTGTAACATCGATGTTATCCAACATAGGTGTTCAGTTTTCGATAAATCGGACATCGATGCTGGGCTTTCGATTACGACATTGCTGTTAAAATCGATGTTTTTCTGACAGCGATATCCCTAGCAGAAGGATCATCAGACTAGGGATGACAATCTGAGAAAAATTTTTTAGGCCGAAAAAATCGATTTTATAAATTGATTTGCAGCAATGAATCGATACACTACCCTAGAAAATCGTCATTCATTTTTTTCTGCATTTTATACTATATTATAAGATAAATAACAGATTTCCTTCAGAGACCACCGATGAGGTCGAATCGTTAGTCAGGGGTCTTAAAACCAGAAAAGCTCCAGGTTCGGACGGCATCTCAAATAAAGTCATTAAATTATTCCCCGCCCACTTAATAGTCCTGTTGTGCTGCATCTTCAATGCAGCACTAAATAATAACATCTTTCCCGCGCAATGGAAAGAGGCCGTGGTAATAGGAATCCACAAATCCGGCAAGCGCCGTACCGAACCCAGTAGTTACCGCCCGATTAGTCTACTAAAAGGTCTAGGTAAGATCTACGAACGAATAGTTCTCAGTAGACTACGTACATTCGCCGAGGCTAACAACCTCGTTCCCGACGCACAGTGTGGCTTCCGAGCTAAACACAGCTGCATACAATAAGTTCACCGCTTGGTAGAATACACAAATAGTCAGTTCATCATGAACAGATATACGGGTGTATTATTCCTAGACGTAGCGAAAGCATTCGACAAGGTTTGGCATGAAGGCCTAATCTACAAACTCTATCTCCTCAAGATCCCTCACTACTTAATTCTCATTATACATGACTACTTAAGTCATCGCAGCTTTCGCTACAGGGTGGAAGGGACGTTGTCGACCTCTCACCCTATCAAGGCCGACGTCCCTCAGGGGTCGGTCCTCTCCCCATTTCTCTTCACGCTATACATTAGCGATATGCCCAAATTCAACCGGGTACATAAAGTGCTTTACACTGATGACACCGCACTCTTTTGTGCTGGTAGATCCCCGACAACAGTAGCCAAGACTCTCCAAATAGCGGTTACCACCCTAGCCAATTGGTTTAGGAAATGGAGATTAGAAATCAACCCCGAGAAGAGTCAGGCGGTCATGTTCATTAGACGAACTGCCTGTTCCTACTCAATCGATAGCATTCCCCCCCTTAAAATTTTCAACAAGCCGGTTACTTGGACCAGGCAGGCCAAATACTTGGGTGTGACCCTTGACGATTGACTCAGCTTCGCCCCTCACATAAAGCAAGTCCGCGCGCGGGCAGCCTTTGTGATGGGCCGTCTCCACTGTCTACTCAACTCTAGGTCGCGTATGCCCCTGAGTAGCAAAGTCCGACTTTACACCACCTGCATACGGCCTATCATGACCTATGCCAGCGTGGTGTTCGCGCATGTTAAGCCACACAGGATCCACAGGCTACAGACTCTACAAAATCGTTTCATGCGCCGAGCTACGGGAGCACCGTGGTTCATACGAAACGTCGATCTCCACATCGACCTCGAACTGCCGACCATCAAGCAGTTTATGAAACGGTGCTCTCAGAGCTACTTTGACTCTGCCATGACACACCCCAACCAACTAGTGGTTGGGGCGGCTTCCTATAGACCCTCCAAAATCTCATCCATCCGACGTCCTCGTCACGTCCTCGACGAAGAGGACGACAATATCACACTCGCTCAACAAAGAGCCTACACGGTCCGCGAGGTCTTAACAAATAAATATCCGCGGTTCCACCCTCGCCGTCGAGGTGCAAAACCGCGCCGCGCAAAAGTCACGACTAAAAACCTGCGCACGCCCACTTTGCCTCCAGCGACGCCCCAAGCCGAGGTCCGTTCCCCACAGGGGTGCCCTTGGGCGATGTCGCTTAGCATACTTTTCTCCAGGTTGAGAGCCCTCAGCGCTCACCCATAGTCCGCGTCAAGCTGTCAAGGCCATCTGCGGCCAACAGCTGTACACACACAAAAAAAAAGATTTCCTTTAGAATTCATAAAGAGAAAAATAAAAAAAAAGGTCATCAAATATTTACTCACCAGATGTCCTAAAAAAAAAGAGCTCATCACATCACAATCCCGAAGAAAAAAAAGATCGATTAATCGGAAATCGATCCTTCGACCTCGATTTTCTTGTGAATTGATTCTTTGGACAACAATTCAAATCGATTCAAGAATCGATCTTTTTGAGAAAGATCGCTCATGCCTAGATCAGAAGTTACTTAGGGTTCAACGGATTCAAGGGTTCAACCTCTGAATGAGCTGAAAATATAAAACCCATTTGTGTGTGTGTTGCCGGTCAAAGATCATAAAAGTCAATTTATTGCGATTATTTCTGTTTCTAGAGTTTCGATGATGCTAATGTTTATTATAAATAAGGTAGAATATAAAAATGGCGATAAAAGTTGTTTTTATACATTTTTCATACGCGCCACATTTTTGAGATTGAAGGCAGACCTCACACAAATTGCGTTCATACTAACTGTAGTGCAAGGTCAATCGTGAATCTCAGTAAAAACATCTGGTATAAAGTTATTAGATCATTAAAAAATATCATTAAAACTAAATAATTATTTATTAGTTAACACATTGTATTTAGTATAGTTTCACTACTGCTAATTATACTATTGGCTGTTGTTTAGCAAGTGAAATATACATTATAATATGATAGAATCATATATTGATTTATAGATTAAAATCAGAATTACATAAATTTTAGCATGTAATACATCTGTTAATAAATTTCTTTGGATATTAATTGTACATTGATATGTTCAGATCGAAGATCGATATTAATCGATTTTCACGTCCCTATAGATTGATAGCTGTATTTAATGCTGTCAATGTAAATTAAAATCACCCATAATATTTATATTTTGTGGTTGATTTTAAAACGCAATTCTTCTTTTTCTTTATTTGTGTCGATACACAGGCTGATTAAATCAGCTACTATGTATAGTTCGATGCGGTTTTTTTCATTGGAAAGTCAGTTTCCTTTCGGTGGTTCTTAGCTATGTTTGGTTAATATCATTCCAGCAGTGTGAGAGTATCAGCTCCAAAATGATGTAAAGGCGTATGATTATTCAATTGTGCTTCACACGTGCCAGTATGGTCGTTAAATGACAATTAATTGATAATTGTGGTTGAAGAGAACGTAATACTTTTTTTTTTTAATTTTAATTTGTATCGGAGGTAATTCAAAATTTTCAATTTTACTTATATTTATTGCCAATGTCTTGTTCTTTTCAAATTTTCAGTTACAGTACTACATTAGTCATTGTCGGTCAGTGAGTAAAATTGTCGCTTTTATATGTGTTACGGCCACTGTTGACAGTATCTTCAGACATTTTTGGTAGAAACGAAAACGTATCTAAAGCACTTTTATATTATATTCACTACACTCCAGCCGTAACTCCGACATATATTACATAAAATGCCAAAGTTATTTAATATAACTTGTTAAAACATTAAGATATTGAATATAATACAAGACCACCAAGTGACACTTCTACATTGCCGCCAAAAGGCAATATTATTCCAAATTGAACAGAAATTCCGAATAATAACTGTAATAAAGTGAAGAAATAATAGCTCGAGTTAAAATTTATTTTCAGTTCTCTCCCGTGCACGATTATTATGCAGCCATTGTTAAAGTGGCATTGTTAAACTGCACAGATGGCGTAGTGGTTAAGATAGCGACTTACACCGCCAGTGTTGGGGATTCGAATCCCACGCGGGACAACACTTTGTGTGATCCACAACTTGTTGTTCTGAGTCTGGATGTAATTTGTGTCCGTTAATTATATGTTTGTAAAGTTCCCAGCAATACAAGGGTTATTTTCTTAGTACATGGTGTTGTCTTAAAATTATTAAAATGATTATTATTAAAGTCAATGTTGAGAATTCGTCATAATATTTGATCTATCATTGGTCACTGTGTACTGTAATTGCCGGCTGTTGAAAACTAATGTTTAAGTAAAAAATTAAGATACCTTACATTATTATGATCTCATGTTATCATCCTCTTGCGGTTAACTCACCATAAGTATGAAAAGTCAGCGCAGTTTAATTTTTTGCTATCAAATAGTCTTTAACCCACAAACTAAGTTCATGATACTTAAAGGTGGTTAAGATTATCATTACTACTTAAGATTGAAGATTTGATTCAGAAGATGTACTTTTGTATACGATGCGCATTGTGGAAAAGTTTTTCTTTAATGGAGCCCTAAAGACGGAGGCTATTTGGTTCCCGTTAGAGATTGCAACCCGGTATGTTTCTCAACCCGGCCGGGTTGTATTAGCAATGAAACCTTTAAAGTATTTTATGAAAATTTTCTAGATAGGAATGGAAAAAGACAACGATTCAAGGTTAATATTTATTTCAAACTGGCTTATAAACAGTTATCACAATAAACAGTCTCACTCAAGTCTCAAAATCACACTTAATACATAATTGATTACTTTTACTTATGGACGGAAAAGTAACATTAGTATTTGTTCATTCATATTCACTCATATTCATTTTTATAAGTTTAAACAACCAGGTCTTTCACTTTACTCCTTATAGTGTCTACCTATTTGAAAACACACTATTAAAATAAGAAACTAATAACGCAGCTTAAAGTACTAAACGTGTCATAACAACTTAGATTAGATAGATAGATAAACTTTGGTAGCTTTGGTATAAACTAAACTAATTCTTATCTGCTAAAAGTAAAGTATTATGTTTTTTCTTAAGCTTTGGTTATTAAGACTAGTGAGTGTTACTATTACTAAATGAGCAGATAGCGAAATCTTATAGGCTAGGCTGTATTGTAACTGTAAACAATCAAACTTGTATAGTCTTAACTAGCAAAATTTAACGTAAAATTGGTTACGTTACGTAGGCTCTATAAGTATATTATAACAAAACAAAAAGTATATTCTAACTATGCAAGTTAGAATATACTTTTTGTAAGGCAAAACAATTATTTTTCAGTTTGAAAGAATGATCTTAAAAAGCTGGTCATTCTTACCGGGTCCGGTGACCGAGCCCGGTAAGAATTAGCCGGGCTCGGTTTGCAATCTCTATTGCCCGTGTATTCGTTGAAGGGCGATAATGAGAGTTATTATTATGAGAGAAATTTTAAATTGTAATTAGCAATAGTGGTTTAAATAAAAACATGAATAAATAACATCATACACAGCATAATCATATACATAATATAAAAATAATTCTTTTTGCACACATTTTATTTGCACTTTATTGGCAAAATTTTCACCGGCCTGCTTATCATCAATCCATCTTGCCAATGCCTTCGTTAAATGGCAATAAGTCAAATTGTGATAGATCATTGTAAAGATCTTACTTAGAATTTGCGACACTCACTATCAATATTACAGTCGGTAATATTTTTCAACACTGTCACACGATGCTAATACTATAAACTTTAAGTAATAATACACATTTAATTCCCTTGGGAATGAAAAAGATACAAGATGGAAAAAAAGAGCAGGTTCAAAGATTTCTCTTTGAACTTGCATCTTTTCTTCTTTCATTGCTAACAGTGGAAAATGAGCAAACAGTACACCTGATGATAAGTGATGCTGCCGCTCATAGACCTTTACTAGGCTGCTGCCTACCGTGTAAAATATGAAGGTAGTATGAATGCGTGCAATGAGGTTTGGTGATATTAAAGGCATCACCAAAACCTACTACACACAACACCTTCAAGAAGTTGCGCTTCCGGCTCTCTCGCTTACCGAATGAAGTGCAGTAACGAATTGCTACTACTCGGACGTCGATTTTCTGTTCAGTGGTACTACCCCAAACGGACCGGCCCACTGTGGGACCGATCGGTATATTTCATCTCAAAAATCGATAACTTTTTTGTTTTGTGATGTTTCCCCTTGAATTTTTTTATGTATTAATGAATATATAGGTAATAAAATAAATTAAACATCATTATTTTAAAAGTTATATCATTTTCATAAAAAAATGACAAAGATAACGCTATACGAAATTCCATACAAAAAATTATACAGTTATAATAAAATGACATAAAAGTAACACTTTTACTTAAAATAAGTTTAAGACTTAATTATTATTATTATTATCAAACAAACATGCTAAAAAATGACACCATAAAAAAATTGCGATCCTATTCATAACCTTCTATTTCCAATAATTCTTTAGCTTCGTCAAACAATTCTTTGGATATTACAAAACTGGGTTTATTTAAACTAGATATATAAGGATCAGATGTATATAACAAAATATGCAGAACGTCCTCGTTTGTTGCTGATCTGGAACACTTCCTAGCGTGATGTAACCTATATTTTTTGTAATCTTTATTCCTGGCTTCCTGAGTATCTTCGGATAATTGTCCTATAGGCAGAACTGCATAATGCTCTATTATTTTAGCACCATGTATAAGTACTTTATGGACCGAAGATGGCATGTAATACCAGTTATATTTGCTTACGTATAATTGCGCGGTTATCAATGTATACTGACCAAATTTTTCTGCGTTTATAGGGAATCCCGATGACATGGTTTGAAGAATTACATAAAATCTCTTAATTAATTCTCCATCAATTCCAGTTATCCCTGCAGAGCATTCGTAATTTTGGAAAAATCGCCTTGCTGTATTTCCGTCATTGCTATTACCGGAACCTTGACGTGGTTTATCAATGTGCAAACCAAGCACTTCTCGGAAACGTTTTTGGACATATTTTTTCTTGTCTTCTTTAAGTTGCTTGTTTTCTGGAGTTGTTGCTGACCACTTCTCAAAACCCAAATTATAAGAAATATGGAGGATCGTCTCCATAAATCTTATCCATGCATGTAGTGTCGACAATCCGTATTTAAATGCATCTTCATTTTCAACTCTTGATGTAACTTTTAAAAGATCGTTCATTTGTCTGGGAGTTGCTCCACAAACAGTGCAGGTAGCACTGGATGATGTGTTCGTTAACACTTGAGCAACTTTCCCATCAATCATTGTCATAAACAGTTCATGTTTAACCTCGATGACTTTGTCGTCTATAGACACAAGAGTTGAAATCAATTGATTAATTTTGGCTTCAATTTCACTGACAACCGCTGTAGTTTTTTCGGGTGTTTCTTTTGCAAATTCTAATGAAATTGGTCTGCAATATCTAACAGATGAGCAAGTAGGATTCTGCCATATAACTGTAGACGTTTCTTCGTCTACTAGTCGCAGTGGTACAAGGGACACTATAAACAAATTAGCATCCGATATTTGTTCGTTTTCTTCCGGTAGAATTTGTTTATACTCACTTGCCCGGAAAATCCATCACACCCCCATTTAGTGAACAGCTTGAGACGATTGTAGTTTGTCGAACCTGACTTTATCTTTATAATACGGCAGACTGTATGGTCTAAGAGATCTTGCAGATTAATTTTTGCGCTTATATTTGTCACCGTTATGCTAGATGCAGGCGGATAGCAAGCCTTTTTTGCTTCACTTAGTATTTGATACGAAGGTAAAACAGAACTTAAATTTTTATCAACGAGCCTTTTTCTTAGGTACCCATATTGGGCTTTCGTTAGATCCGTTTCAATACACATGCTCAATGCCTCTTCTTTTGTAAAAGAAAGTGCACTATCTGGACTGATTATGGTTTGTAGAATTGCTTTCTTTTCGTCTTTTTCCTTGTTTCTGATAATAGACACAATTGACGCTTCGTCATTTTCACCCATAGATCGTAAACCTTGCACATAAGCGTTACGGACATGTCCCATTCCATACTCCTGGAGCAGTTCCATATTTTTTCGTTTTTTTGTGTTTTCCGAACACTCGTCGTATGGTTTTGTTGGTCTACCACGATCACCAGAAGTATTCAAGCCAGATATTTCAGAGGTTGAGGTACTGCAAGAATTCAATGGTACTTTAAATTCACCGTTTAACCAATTTGAGTATAGACTCTCGAACCTGTCTGGCTTTCTTTGAGCTTTCGTCCATTTCTGGTTGCAACATGATGTTAAATTTTTTTGAATACTTTCTATTACAGTGATAACGTCAGTTTCCGACAGTTAAAAGTTGTTCAACAAATATTGTCTAAGGTCTGAAGTACTCTTCCCTCTTATTATTTGATCACAAAGATCGCGTCGAACACAAACGAATTCACTCATGTTTTTTTTCTGTTAATTGTTATCGAAAAGAAGTATCTGAATACTTTGATGAATAGTATGCTGAAAACACGCGTATATAAAGGACCAATATTTTGGTGCCTTGTGCAAAAACCGCAGGGTAATTGATTGTGATAGTTGTCATCGAAATAGTGTAATCAGTAGATACTGGTTGTAATAAATTACCGCAACAGATTAATAGAACTTCCGCAACAATATAGTTTATCATACTTGTGGTTTATTACCGCTATCGAAAGTACCAAGTGAATATTCTTGTAGTCTATTTATTTGTTAATGTATGCTTCTATCATAGAAATGAAAAAAAAAGACAAGTTAGACATCAAATATAATATATCACAGTAAAAAAGAAGAACCGAACATAAGTTTCGAGATTTTTTTTGCCCCCGATTGACATATTGCCTTGAAATCACCATTCGCGCAAAAACGCGCAATTTTTTTTTTTGATCTTCGTATTACTGAATAGGTAAGGTCTCAAATAGAGTGATTAACTTGACACCGGCAGCTTTCAGCAACATAGAAAAGTCCAATTGAAATAAACAAAATCGAAATTTTCTTTACTTTACTAAAAAAAATAAAAAAATATATATATCATTTTTTTTTTTTTTACAAAACTGAACGTGGATACAAAGTGTACATTCTGATCTATCTAATGGTGTATTACACTAATATGTTTCCATGGAAAACATCCGAATAATTTTGTGTTGAACTTCCTTAACGGTAATTTAATTGGCATGAAAATATTTATGCTCAATGTTTGAGGTTCACTTTATAAACATGAAACTAAATTATGAATTTTTTTTGGAATTAATTCGAAAGTTGCATCCTTTGAGGGTATAAAACTATAAAAGGATCTATGGATTTACGACTTTTGTCAAAACCATTTATGAGATGGCAAATACTGTTTGGGCCCATAGTGCGGCCCGCGGCTGTAGACAGACACTGTTAACAGTGTAGTCTTACCACTAATATCTTTTTTATCTTAACATTAGGGAAGTAGATAAACGAAACGTCTTCTCAAAGTACCTAAAAAATGGTACTTAGTCTATAAAAAAGAAAAAAGATAGCAAATTTTAATTTCTGGCCAAATTTACATTTAGTCAAGTAATTTTACCAATTATTCACTAGAATTCTAAAATCCCCGCAAACGCAATACAATTGTAAAACTGGTCACACTGACTGAACCCCGCACCCGCGCACCCCACTTCCATTCCACTTCACTTTATGTTATTTATTTGTAAAACAGCTGATTGTTTCAGCGAAATGTGATAATTTCTAGAATTCGATTGTATAGTTAAACGATTTTAAAGATACGAAAATGGATGTCGTAGGACTGTTGAATAATATAAACGACAATACGAATATGTTTGCTGTGAAGACATGGACGGCCGAGTGGTCAAATAATTTTCAGGACAACCAGGTGAGTTATTGATTTTTTTGTATAAAACATTAAAACTTGTAAATCTATTCAAATTCAATCATAATACTAGTCATAATTTAAATGTATAGTTACTAGTGTTATTTAGAAGATGGTTACAAATGATAATAAGTACGTCGTATTATTAGAAACTAGTATCCTTGAATTCAATGTTATCATGACTGATATAACAAATTTTTAAACATCTATTAAATAAACAATGTAACAGTCCATTTAATATATATTAAGTACACCGAAATATATCATGATACATCAATACAGTACTTAAGTTCTTTATTACGTTTTTATCATAATTTTACACATGGTAAATCATCATTTATCAAAAGTTAGGCTGCCGCCGTCTACTACTCGGCGTAGGCCTCCTTTATGTGTCATATAAGAGGATAATGCCGTAATCACCACACTTGGCGATCGCAGTGAGATGTTATACACTTATCCAGAGAGAGCTGCTGCTCAGTCTCCTGGCGAAACCTTAGCCGATTCTCACGTCTCTCACTGGCAAGCAGGTGATGGCGACAATTGTATTCTTATTCTGTCGCTGCACTGGCAATACATGATAAATACAAATTCTTATTCAGATATTATGTATTTGCATGTCACTTATAAGATGAGCTTGACCTATATGTCACCTCCAGTTTGCCACGGGAGCCATAAAAACCACCATCATTACAAATTATATGTGATATGTAGCACTCTTGGAAATGGGATACCTTTCTGAATGGAAACAATAACACCATTAGTTTTAGGCAATAATATGCCACGAGCCATGGTCCTTAAGGAGGTTTCTATTAGGATTATTATTGGTAACTTTCCGTATGATGAAAGAATAAGAATTCAATTCACTGCTCTCTATTTTGCCTGTAGATGTTGTAAAGGACGACTAAGGAATATAATAAGCATATAACATCTATGTAAGAGATAAAAACTCGAAATAAAACCCTATACCAACCTGTCCGACCATCATGGAATAGTAAAATCAATGTCCCTCTTATTGTGGAGCTTAAATTCAGCAGTGCAACATGTATAAGCCGAGATGAAGATGATTTATTGGGAATAGTTATAAATAGTCTTTCTATATAACAACTCTTTCATGGCTTGTGGGTGTTGTAAAAGAACTAAGAGTTTTACATTAACCTGATATCAACTCCATCTGATGCCATCAAGTCAACAATTACTTACATTCCTAAGGATGGTTGACATCAGGCAAGCAGTCAAAAAACTATTGCCAAAATTTTTGCATTATGTACTATGGGAGAAGAGACCTCAACCTCCAATAATAGAGATTTCTTTTCTTTTGGGGGTGGGCTACGGTACTGTGTAAACAACCATGTGAGCTTGAAAAAAACCTATTTATTATTTTGACATAATCTGACAGTGTCTGTAACACTTCAATTTTATTTATTTGTGTAGTTATTATTCTGTCTTTTACCCATATATTATATATTTTGTCTAAAATTATTCTTTATATTTTTTCTCAGTTTTGACCTTCAGTTCACAGCTTTGACCTTGAAGATGTATTTACATTAATTTGTGTGAGACATTTTTTTACCACGTGGTTAATCTTGTCCAAAATTTACTTAATACTTGTCACTAACAAGTATTCAATAGCTGCCTCATCTATTAAATATCTGTACATTTGACAGGATTTTTGTGCGATAACTGTTAGCCGCAGTTGACTTTAAGAGCTTCGACTGTGGGTGAGCG
Organism: Lymantria dispar; assembly: GCA_032191425.1. Lineage (NCBI taxonomy): Eukaryota > Metazoa > Arthropoda > Insecta > Lepidoptera > Erebidae > Lymantria > Lymantria dispar. The sequence goes on from CM063445.1 coordinate 33,789,851, forward strand.
CTGAGGCCTCTCTACCCGTTTTTATTTGACAGGCGTTGACTTATACATATATTTAAATAGTTGCGCCTGGGACTTCTTCCATGGCGAATTTGTATTAAATATTTCTGTATGTGAATATAGAATACAAACTATTGTCATACGCAATATCAAAACATTAGGCTCAGGATTTTTTGCGTGTGTATATTATTAACAGAGACACTTAGCTAACACATAAAAAAATTATCGGATTTATTCATGCCCATAATATTCTCTTAAAAAATGTCTTAAATGCATAGGCTTCTCCGTAAGCGGTTATATTGGCACAAAAGCCACATTTCGCTATAATGATGGGGTTATAAGTGCCCATTCTTCTAGTAATCATTCGGGTGAATTTAATGAGTCCTACTGGAAGGCAAAGGTACACATATTCGTAACCCGTCACCACAAAGGCAATTGAGAGATATAGACAATCTAGACTTCATATAATATTTGTTTACTAGCAACCCACCCTCGCTTCGCTTCGGTTTCACCCGCGTAGTACCCGTTCCCGTGGAAATTCCGGAATAAAATATAGCCTATCTTACTCCCTGATATTATAGCTTTCCATTGGTGATAGAATTTTTGAAATGGGTTTGGTGGTGGTTTAAGTGTGAAAACATAACAAACAAACAAATAAACAAACTTTCGCATTTATAATATTAGTAATAATGTCTGTCTGATTGCACACGATGGCCGAGTGGTCTATGTGTCACCCTTTTGTCAGCGGTGTCGATAAGGGTTCGATCCCTATGGAGGACAACTCTTTATGCGATCATTAAAAGATAGTTCTGGGTGGTAATATGTTCGTTAATTACAAGCTTATGAAAGCCCTGCGACACAGACTCTTTCCTAGTTGTCCTAAAAAAGGAAAATAAAAATTTCGTGTATTTTGTGCAAAAAATAAAATCATGCGTCACGCAGCAAAGTATTGAAAAAATCGGGTATTCCAAAATCAAATACGTACGCGATAAAATTCGTAACAATAGTTTAAAATCATGCATGAGTTTTATTTATTTCTATGCGGATGTCTGTTATCTAATTAATAACGACGAATTTATGATACTCATCTTGAGTGATAAAACGTGAGAAATTGTGTAAGACAACCGACACCTTATCAAAAATAATAAATTATGAAATAAAGGGAATATCAATAATTATTTGATATCGAATTATCTTGCCTTTGGATGTCGTAAAAGACGTCTAGGAGATTAAATATGCATATAACATCTATGGAAGAGAAGAAAAACTTGAAATAAAACCCAACACCAACCCGTCTGACCAGCGTGGTAGGCCAATTTCCGTCCTAGTATGGAGGAGGCTTAAACCCAGTAGTAGAACCGTGATGATGATGATGATTTTAAAAGGTTTACTTTTTAAATAATTTCATCATCATCATTTCAGCTCATATAAGAGAACTTGACCTACTATACCACGCTTGTCAGACGTGTTGGTATAGGGTTTTCTTTCGAGTTTGCCTTCTTGTGCACAGATGTTATGCGAATTTAAATCTTAGTCGGCTTTTATGACATCCACGGACAAGAGAGAGAGTGGTGAATTGTATTCTTACCCCGTCACCATGCGGAGGAAAATAAATAATTAAATGGTGGTTATTTTAAAGAGTGTTGTTAAGTACCTACTGTGTTATGACATTTATATTTAATAAATATGTATATTAAACGAAAGTTAATAATAAATCCGCAGTGTCTGAAAACAAAGGTTTATAACCAGTGTGTGTTACCAGCGATGACTTAGGCACTGAAAAGTGGTCTCTAAATCTCGGCCTCATAAAAAAGCTCAAAGTTGCTCAGCGTGCTATGGAGAGGGCTATGCTCGGTATTTCTCTACGTGATAAAATCCGGAACACGGAAATCCGTAGAAGAACGGGTGCAACCGACATAGCCCGCAGAATTAGCACGTTGAAATGGCAATGGGCAGGCCACATCGCTCGTCGAACCGACAACCGTTGGGGAAGAAAGGTTCTTGAGTGGCGACCACGAATCGGACGGCGCAGCGTAGGACGACCCCCCACTAGGTGGACTGACGATATTCTAAAAGTCGCAGGGAACCGTTGGATGCAAGTGGCGCAGGACCGTTCCGAGCGGCATTCTCGTGGGGAGACCTATGTCCAGCAGTGGACGTCCGTAGGCTGATGGATGGACGGATGGAATAAAAAATCATTAAGACAATGGAACAATACATTAATCGACTTACGTACGTAAATCTTTGCTAAATTAAAAAAAAAAGATGTAATGTTAACTATGTTATTTCTTACTGCCGCGGGCACAAGTGCTGTGTGCTAAATTACCCGTATAGTTATAAGATATTGTGATAAACACCATAATTATTACCATCACAACTCATATACGTCTGCTGGGCTCGAGCCTTCTCCACAATAGAAGGGAAATTGACCTTACTATGCCATGCGGGCAAGACAAGTTGGTATAGGGTTTTATTTCGAGTTTTCTTTCTCTTGCATAGATGTTATATGTGTATTTATGTCCCTTAGTCGTTTTTACGACATCTACGAGGCAAGATAGGGTGAATTGTATTTTTATTCCTTCACCACAGGGAAATTACACACACAATAAATTATTCAATTAGAAGAGGGAATGTTTTATTGTAATGTAAATCCGAATCGTTAATACGAAAATCCTAATTAAAATATATTTTGTGTGATATAGTTCGTATGGTGACGGAGTAAGAATATAATACACTACCTCTTCTCTTGCCCGTGGACGTCGTAAAAGACAACTTGTGTTTGTTATGCAGATATTATTTATGCAAACGAAAAACCCGACACAAAACTCTATACTAACTTTCACCACTGAAGTCAAGGAACTCTGCACCGGTGGTCGGTCCAACGACGAAGGCGACGTGCTATCGGGTGGGGCCGCGCGCCGCCGCTCTGTCGCCCCCAGACGGAGCCGGGCGGCGGGTGCACTGACCGTAGCCCACTCAAAAAAAAAAAAATAACAATTTTAACCGTAACTAATTTCTGTATCGGGTAGATAATTATAAATTTTCTGCAGTAACTATGACTTGTTGGACGTGAGACATCTTAGTCCATCCGTGACCATGAACGCTGTAAAGTGTTCGATACGTCGGGTAATCAAAAATCAAATACAAACGCGATAAAATCCATAAAGTAGTTTTATTTAAAATGTATAATACTCGCGTAAACATCAGAAATCAATTTTAACCGTGTTTGCCGTGTCAATTTCCCTCCCATATTGGAGGAGACCTGAGCTCAACAATTGGAAACTTATATACTTAACAAACTTATATACTATGAGATGATGGATATATTTTGAACACAAAGAAAGTTTGAAGATAATTAGATTTTCATTCGCTTCTATTTGGGAATTTTTTGGTACCCACTGTGAACTAACTGATATTAACACATTGTTTTTCTAATTCATCAATACTAGGGTCCTTATTATTGGTGATAGCATGTCGTAAAGAATATCGTGAAGAAGTGAAAAACCATATGGGTATACTGAAATAGAATAAGGAAGACCGTATTCGAATATTCCGTTAAATTATAGCTTTACACAGCTGGGCATAAGTTTTGCGCACAATTCTTAAGCCATTTATCTATCTATACTTCTATACTAATATATAAAGCTGAAGAGTTTGTTTGTTTGAAAGCGCTAATCTCAGGAACGACTGGTCCGATTTGAAAAATTCCTTCAATGTTAGATAGCCCATTTATCGAGAAAGGCTATAAGTTATATATCATCACGTTGGTCTTAGGAGGAGGAGCGTAATAGGAGAGGAGCACCAATGAAGAATTTTTCAAAATCGTTTTTTTTCTTTTTGATACATTGCGCTACGTAAACGGTTAAATTTTCGCAAAAATCATGTGTGACAGAATCGTATTATTAAAAATATTTCCACCTTCTACGTCAACAAAGGTTAAAGTTAGCCCAAAGTATCTAACCCCTCTGTCGCCCCGGACAGAGTGGTGCGGAAGCGCGCCGACCGCAGCCAACACCAAAAAAAAAAAGCCCAAAGTATGTATTGAGTTATCCTCCTTTTTTAACCGACTTTAAAAAAGGAAGTTTTCAATTCGACCACGTGTATATTTTTGTTAGTGATATTGTCTGTTTAGATCCCTTAGTCGGTTTTACGACAGTCATTGGTTTTTTTTTTATATTTTTACTCTATTATCACGCATAATACTAACACTGCTATCTTCTATCTTACAGTGGTTATTAAATGCATATCTTATTGCTTACGTAATTATGCATTGATTTACGTCAAAGATAAACTGTTCTCTTATAATTATAAATTATGCAATGCACATGCAATAGAGTCACAATTCTATTTGTCTTTTCACATAATATTGTATTGTATTGTTATTGTAGTTAATAAACGTTTTATGGTCATTTGTGCGATTTCCTGTGATGAAGGAATAGGTGTTTCCAGCGCCTGTTGCAAAAACCTACTAAGGGATATAAGCAAATAATATCACTGCAAATAATGCAATACCGAAATATAAACTCAATTCGTCTAACCCGTATGGGTGACTAGACCAATTTCCCTCTTGATTATGGAGGCGATCCGTTCCCATAGTCGCTAGTATATGGGCTGAAGTAGAAAAAGAAGAAGTAGTGATCGTCCCGCTGCTGTCCAACGTAGGTTTTAGCACAAGTAAAACAAAGATATTTTAAATTGCAATGCTAAAGATTGGGGCGCTCAAACACTCAACTAACCCTTCAATTATAAGTAAGGACCGAGTAGTGATTATTATACGTTTCTATCACGATATAGACGATATTATTTAATACATAAATCCTTGAGTCTATCGTCGTCAATTGCGGCGTACGATCTTTCCCAATAAGAAAATATACCATACACGCGCGTTTTAGTTGCCGCTGTCCATTTTCGTGGTAATTTTTTAGTCGGTTTTTAAGACTCCCATAGGAATATAAGAAGCGGTGACACATTGTATTTTTAGCTCGTCCCCACACAGTGAATATTATTTATTGATAGTATTTAATGATCTCGATAATCGCTTTGTTTGAAACGACATTTCTTTGTATCCGCGTGAGTCACTTATTGGATCGCTTTGTTGAGCTTTGACCCTTTTAAGGCTCTCGTTATCTTTGTGTGTTTTGTAGTAGTTGTAATGTTATTCAAATAATTGACGAGAGACGCGTAAATATTTTAGTAATTGTTATTTTTTTTAACATTATAACAATATTTGATTTTGAAAGAGAAGAAAATCTCTAAATATAATTCTATTGGTATAGCCCAACCTATCTGACCAATATGAAATAGTAGGTCAATTTCACTTCTATTTTGGAGGAGGTTCGAGCCCAGGAGTAGAAGGTATATGAGTTGAGATAATGACTTTGAAAATGTAGGAAGGTTTTTTTTATTTGCTTCTACTAACTTGAGCAATCGCCTACTTAATGATTATTAGTAGCTATCGCTTTTGGATTCTTCATAACTTCTGCAAAACAAGTGGTCTTAGTCTGACTTTTTAATTAAAGGATTCCGGCTCTTTCTCATCGAATGAAGTGCAGTAGCAAATGACTATAGGCGTAACGTCGATTTTCGACGAGTGTAGTACTACCTCGGACAAGACGGGCCATTTATGGCTCCAATCAGGAAGTATTCGGCAAACATGACCCTACCATTAAGAAGGTATAATAAAGATTAACTATTCTCCCGATGCGCGAACAAACGCGATGAAATTGGTAAAAATAGTTCGTGTAAACATCAAAAAAATCATTAAAAAATACATAATTATCATCATCATCATCATGACATGTGATTTTCGGGCATATGGGCTATGTATTGCATTTTATGAGAGTTTGGAAATCAGCTCAGACATCACTAGGATAAGAGCCACTAGTATTCTTATTGGTACCTAACAATAGTAACGATCGTATATCTGTTTGTCAAACGCCGCGCTTGTGACATTATCCCTCCTTGTGGAGAGGCATGTAACTAACAGGACATCGATAGGTCGATAACTGGATAGCTAGCAGAAAGTAAAACTAAAGCACTGAACATTATAAACATTACACAAATAAGGTCTGAATACATTCAGATTAGCTTGTAAGATATTTTTATTACGCTTAATTAAAAGATTGCCGCAAGTAATAAAATATTATTTCAATCAGGAAATGTGTACCACGCAGTAATCAGCTGTTCCTGTGTTTATTTGCCAGTTGTGTAGACGTTTTGCAAGAAGGCACTAGCCTTCTAGTATTAACGTTGCGACAGTGGCAAGGACTAAACTTGTTTACATACAAGCGACTAGCGGCTCATATGTCAAGTTCTACGGACGTGTAATTGTGTCAGTTTTGGAATTTATCGTAGTTATTATTGTGACGAACGAATATGGTGTTCTTTGTTGCGTGTGTTTGTGTCATATTGACAGCACAGCTTGGTGAGAAACGTCATCGTGTAAGTATACTTGTGTTTACACAGTCGTTTTAATTTTTATTCTTTTGAATTGATGAAAACATTTCTTTTATATTAAATGCATAAAAGATATAATTTTTTGAATAAAATATTGGCGCGCATGGCTGTTATGACAGTTATATTAATTTAAAACTATAGGAGTAATGTATACTGCCTTGCGTGGGGTCGAATGTATGAGGTTCGTCATTATGCTATTTGCGCAGATAATCCTAATAAAACCTTTAGAGGTGGGCGATGGATAGTCGACGTCTTTATTAAAGCAACCTTCAATCATATGCGTTATTTGCGAAATGATGCGTTTAATTTTTCTCATTAGGTTCAATTTAACGAAGAGTATTTTCAGATTATGCGATTCTGGTGGAAGAAATTTAAGTAGCGACCATTAGGTTCGCCTTAAGCTTAGGCGTCATTTTAAGAGTTGAGTAACCTAGGTTAGGTTTGGAGTAAATTTATATAGTACACAATCTTTGCGTTAATTGTGCGTTTGTAAAACTTTGCGTACATTATCCTATTGGAGCTGTTATTATTCTTGATCAGTACATACATATTTTGGTACTGAATAAATAAGATAGCAATAACACGTTGTTTAGAAGTGAAACCTTAGGCATGTTGGGATGGTGAAAAGCACGGAATTCACGTGGTCGTCACGCTCAGATAGTGTTTATTTATACATATGCATATATAATACATACAATAGATAATAATAATAACAATATAGTAGATAATAATCATTATGTGAAACAGTGCGATTCATGAAAATCTTGTTACTATGTTAGAAACGTTATTAAAAATAATTTTTAATATAAACTACTTCCCAAAAAAATATACCTCAACAAAACAAAAATAATAGTTACGACTTTTACGAGCTCATGATACTTTCTGTGGTGTTATGGCTGACAGTTGGTTTCCTTTTTTTAGTTTACCTTTTTGTCAAAGAATTTTTGCTAATGTGCTTTTTCACTTCTTTATGTTCAATACCCTAATCTCCGTAAATGATTTCATCTCTTGTTTCCCGCTGTGTATATGACTAAGTATGATGTTAGGATATGTGAACCATAGGTTAATGTTTCTGAATACGCAATAAAAGTCCATGAGACAGCTCAACAATTTTCTAGTTTCCAAAATAGCGAGCAAATTAAAGCGTTTTTTCTATAATTTCCTTTGTATTTTTATATCGTAATGTGATTTATACGGTATAATTTGTTGTATCTTCATAAAGAAAGATATTTTCTAATGCGATTTAAACGTAAACAACATTAACTTAATGATATATTTAATTAAAAGAATACGAAGACAATTAACAAGTTTTCGTACGTTCGCTTGGTTTATAATTGCAAATGTTTTCAGTGGATTTTATATTGCATTAAAAACAAATGTGACATGAATTTCATATCGGTACTACGGATGTTATGGATATGATGTTTTGGATTTGGATACGGATATTAGAATAATCCTTACTAATATTATAAACGCAAAAGTAAGTTTATTTGTTACGCTTTAACGCTTAAACCACCGAACCGATTTCAAAAATTGTTTCACCAATTGAAAACTGTACAATGTGATTTTTTTTGTATTCGAAATACCGAGTCAATATAATGAAATGGTATGCGGAAACGCAATGTCGATTTGATGTGGTCGGGCTAATTTGTTATGTATGCCGATGTTTTTAATATTAATTATGTATTTTTTATTTTATGAATGCATATTTATAAGCTAAAAACATAATTGCATAACAGGCAAATTTCGAAATAAAACTATGGCCAGAGGTAAAGCAACTACTCTAATTTCTCTAATATAGGGGCAAGTTCGCACCCAAAAGAGTATGTATATGCGGTAAGAAAAAGGCTGGATATCTTTATAACATAGCAACAAAAAAGCCCCGCGTTTGAAGTATTCTACAAAAAAATATGCGTTTTTATTTTTTTCAATTTATAATAATTATAAAGGTCGCATAGTCGCGAAATTGACAAATTTAAATTTTGATTGTATTATTTACAATACATATTTTATAGCAACACATTCACATCACATAAATTTATTTAAGCGCCCAAATACTATAACATATTATCCTAACTAATATTAAAATGCGAATGAATGTTTGTTACATTTTCACCCATTAATTACTGAAACACTTGTCTTGTTTCGCATACAAGTTGTCAGGGATACTGAAGAGTTTTTAGGTGACTTTCGTTCAGAAAGAAAAAAAACTTTTATCAGGTATAGAAAATTGGTAAAATTAGTGCATTTAATAATAACAAGTTAATGCAATTAACTGACAAAGCTGCGGGAATAACTGGTTTTGTATAACAATTAAGGTATATTAATTTTGTAATGACAGGTAAATTGGTAGTCGTACTACCAATTTACCTGTAATGACAGGTAAATTGGTAGTCGTACTACCAATTTACCTGTCATTACAAAATTTCCTTCTATGTAAACATACGAATATGCTAATAGAAAATTTACGGATTAAAACAAGATCCAAAATATAAGCGATTTTTCAAACGTTGTTTTTCAATTGGCAATCTTTTTAAAAATGGTCGTATCGGGCTGAAATAACATCTATTTGAAGTTGTAGCTCTAGTTTTCATATTTCATCGTCATAAAATTTTCAAAGCCGCGCGTATCGGTTAAACCTAAAGAACTCCATAAAAAAATCATGCGGTTTTTTCTGGCCCACGGACTTGGAAACAAAAATTGGTCACAAATTCATGAAAAGTTCCGGTATCGTGTTTATTCAGCTGTATTGTCTTTTTTTGCATCTCAATACGTTCCTTTTTCGCTTAGATATTGAATGAATCCCCATTTTGTCTTTCACTATTGATACCTCGGCAACCAATGCTCGCAAATTGACGGAGAGTTGTTTTTTTTATTACTTTGAACATTTTTATCGAATGAATAAAAAAAGTAAAAATAATATTTTCATTTTGTTCGAGATTAGTGCAGTTGGGTAGTAATCTTAATTAATATTATGAATGACTGCGAATGTGCACAGATGGCAGAGTGGTATAGATACCTGCCTCACGTGGCGAGTGTCTTGGGCTTGAAACCTACACCAAAAAAATCTTTGTGAAATCCAGAAATAATGTGTAATTTGTATCTGTTCATTTATTTCTTAGTTTAGTACTTTATAAAGAACACGTAAGTTACTTTATTTTTATTACGCTTTCACAATTCAAATACTAATTGATTATCATGAAATTTTGCATATATTCTACTGGAAAAAATTAAGGGATCAAAAAAAAATTCCAAATTTTTCGGTAGTTTTCAACAGGCCGTAACTTTGAGAGAAATGGTCGTACAGGAAATAAAAAAAAAAGGAAATTGTAGCTCCAAGTGTCTAGTTTTTGGATTAGAACTTCAAAATATTGTAGCCTCCGCGGTTTTTGAGTAATCGTAGAAAAACCAGCAACAAAAAAATTCTCAAAATTTTTTTAGTTTTTTTTTTGGTCTACGGGCGTGGAAAAAATTTTTTCAGCTTAACCACTATAAGGATCGGATACTTTGTTCATTTAGCTTTAATTTCTTTTTTTAAACACCCTGATACGTCCACTCCTCGCTGAGATATCGGTCTTCAAATGGAAAAGAATCTTTTTGTCTTTGATTATTCATATCTCAGCAACCAATGATCGCACAGAAAGTTAAAGGTGGGTTTCAAGAACTTGAATGAATTCCCCTTAACGACTATCCATTGCTTTCTCGAAAAAAATTTTTTTTCTTTTTGTCACATGAATTTGAAAATGCAACAAAAAAAGGGCTTTTGGTGGTTTTTTGGAAAATTAAGCGCTGGATCGAAAATATTGAGGAAACCACTAATGTTAAGTGTGCCTTTTACAGTTCAATATGTCCATAAAAACCCTACAAAGAATCAAATTAATCCAGCCAGCCGTTTTTTTGTTTCACTTGATCGAATTTTTGAAAAAATTAAAGGATCACGTTTTTTGCTCTGAAAAGCTCATAATTTTTAAAAATAAGAAAAAAAATTGTTTTTCCGAGCTTTTTCCACATTTTTGTTCCAGAAAGTGCTTAAATTTAAAAAGTAATGGACAGTCGTTAAGGGGAATTCATTCAAGTTCTTGAAACCCACCTTTAACTTTCTGTGCGATCATTGGTTGCTGAGATATCGATAATCAAAGACAAAAAGATCCTTTTCCATTTGAAGACCGATATCTCAGCGAGGAGTGGACGTATCAGGGTGTTTAAAAAAAGAAATTAAAGCTAAATGAACAAAGTATCCGATCCTTATAGTGGTTAAGCTGAAAAAATTTTTTCCACGCCCGTAGACCAAAAAAAAAACTAATAAAATTTTGAGAATTATTTTTTTGTTGCTGGTTTTTCTACGATTACTCAAAAACCGCGGAGGCTACAATATTTTGAAGTTCTAATCCAAAAACTAGACACTTGGAGCTACAATTTCCTTTTTTTTTATTTCCTGTACGACCATTTTCTCAAAGTTACGGCCTGTTGAAAACTACCGAAAAATTTGGAATTTTTTTTTGATCCCTTAATTTTTTCCAGTAGTGTATATTATCAGAAATATATAAAAAAACATAGGTTTCTTTACATTCAATTAAATTCCATTCAATTAAAACGGTCCCATAACCTCACGGCAACAAAATTTGATATCCCGAAAAACAAACTGCCATAGAAAAAGCGGCAAGCAAAATCTAGAAATGAATATTATTCATTAGCCTCGCTTTGTTTTTTTTCTTTAAGTAAAATCTAGAATCCAAAAGTAGTTTCAAAGTATTTTTATTATCTGATTTATAATTTAGTAATTGTTTGAATAAATATCCTTCCGGTTTTCGATGACGTCTTTTCAAACAAAGAATGTAGAAGATTTGTTTGAAGGTCCAACACCTGCGAGATACGTGTTATCTGTAATAGTAAAATTGAACAAATACTGAGTACTGGATATTAGCTATACATAAATGAATAAAATATCTGTTCGCGGTGAATTTATAATTTCATTTTTTTAACCTGCAAAGAGTACTGGGTGTACGCAATTTTTCACGTTTTTTATTTCTCGACGTTTAGCGTATTAGATTCATTAGGTTTCAATTAATAAATTGTCTTAATATAACGATTACCATAATATTTAATAGTAACTAATCAAAAACAATGTATTTTATACATATGGAATTATTTTCTTCTTGTACTACAGTAAAGTATCAAAAATGTGGGTCAAATTTAAAAAATGACGATGACTTATTGGAACGTGACACATCTTAGTCCTCCCTTGACTATGAACGCTGAAAAGTGTTCGAAACGTCGGGAAATCAAAACTCCAAATGTCATAAAATCCGCAAAAAGAGTTTTATTCATAATGCGTAATACTCGCGTCAACATCAGAAACTATTAACAGAATGCATTTTTTTGTGGACCCAAGCTTTCAAACCGGGCGCTAGGGACACGGAATCGAAAGTATAGATACTGTACTCATGAGTAGTATCGGAAAAAAGTATCGTACTCATAAAAGTATCGAAAAAAATTATCGATACTTCAAAGTATCGAATACTTTTCATAGAGCCTAGCAGATTCACTCATTACGGGATTGTGATGAGCTTTTTTTTAGGTAAATCCTAAAAGAAAGTGATAACTTATAATAAATTTTTCATGCACGCATGTTTTTTACATAAAGCACCAACATTTACGGGGTATGGGTATCCCGATGAGATTTTTTTAGGAATGATACATCCGTGAACGGATGGAAATTCAGGTTTAAAATAAGTTATTTATACAATTTATTCGATACGATGCCTGCCCAATAGTACTTATTGAGTAAAAGTATCGAGTACAAAAGTATCGGTATCGAATGAAAAGTACTAGATACCAAAAAGTATCGATACTTTTTTCATGTGCCTACCGGGTGCTGAAGCTAGGGGGTTCTTAAATCACTGGACCAAACGACCCAATTTCTCATATACTAGGTATACATTGCCTGTTTATCGTTGTTATTAAAATATAGATAGGTATATCCATCGTCTTCCATAAAGGAATGAGGACTGCACAGATGGCTTAGTGGTCTAAGTAGTGGCATACCATACCGAGTGTCGTGGGTTCGTTTCATTGAGATATAGATGAATATATGTGCGGTTTGTAATGCTATGTGGTTTGTGTAAATTTCGAGGATCTAAATTTCAGAGACAGCCTGAACTCTGTAGCTGATGCTGCTGACAGAGTGGGTCTCTTTGTGTGTTCTATTATTTCATAGAAATGGTAATGTAGAGGCAAGCGCTAGAATAAATTAACTTCTGCAGTGTATCCCGAACGCTATGGCATTTTCTATTTCAAATTATCTTTAAGAATACTATTGTCTCGGTAGCCAATGACTTGGCCATTATCCTAGTATTGCGAAGTTCCATGAACAGTGGTTAACATTTGTTTATCCTCCATCAAATACTAATAAAATATCTCAAACTGTCAAAAGCGTTATACAGTGAAACGCAAAATATAAACAGACATACATAAAGACCTTCAAATTATAATATATGTTTAACCTTACTGCACCAATGATTTACTAGGTCGCCACGGACATTACCTACTCGTGAACCGAGCGCTTCGAGTTCCACTCCTATACGGGATAAATACTTTATCAAAAATATTTTTTTATATATCCTACTTAGTAATGGTATCGCGATGAACCTTACACATTTTGGTAAAATTTATCATCATCATCATTTCAGCTCATATACGTCCCACCGTTGGCTCGCTCCACTCGTTGGCGTGGCTCGAGCCTCCTCCAATATAGGAGGGAAATTGACCTTACTATACCATGCTAGTCAGACAGGTTGGTATAGGGTTTTATCTCGAATTTTCCTTTTGGTAAAATTAGTACATCAAAATTCGTATAACAGTTTGTTTCATAAATTTTGTTCTGTCTATGAATCGAACCCACGATGTTTGGCGAAGATGGCTCTGGTTAGTCTAGTGTCTATCACCATATGAGTATTTTAAAAGTAAGCGTGACTATGCTAATTGCTACTTATATGTAAACTCAAAGTGAATAACCTATTATCTTGATCGTAGTGGATTAAAGTCTAAAAGTCAAGACATTTTTTTTAATAATTATACGCATCACGGTTTGAAGAAGTGCAAAATATAATGTGGAAAATAATAATATGATTTCGGCTACGTTTCACTTGACTGTACTTCTTACTCCTGTAGTGACGGCCTGCGAATACATGTGTAACGTAACCACTTTTTATACAGAAAGTATATATAGTATAGGATCCCGCTATATAACGACCTTCACCGAGATGCTTATTTGATGAAACCTATTTTTTATTTAATTTAATATGCCAATAAATATATTGCATATGGGTTGCCTAACAAATTTTAGTCCGTAGAGTATGATTAATTAATAATTTAAAAAAAATCTTTTTGAACATTGCACCGGTTTGAATATTAGACAAATTCTATACCAATCGAAAGTATGAAGCCCATAGAATATGCAAACGTTAGATTGGCTATTCTTTTCCGGTCACAACTCTCGGGTAGCCGGTATAAACAGATAAATCGATACTAGCATTTTGCACCGGTCTGATGGACGTTTGCATATTCTATGGGCTTCATACTTTCGATTGGTATAGAATTTGTCTAATAATCAAACCGGTGCAATGTACAAAAAAAAGAAATATTAATGAATCATACTCATCATCATCTTGCTCTTATCCCAATTACTTGGGGTCGACGCAATATGTAATCTGTTTTGACATATTGCAAAAAGTTTCGGCAACGAATTTTATGACCGGCCGCCTGCCTGACGTCAACCCTCCTTGGGAATGTAATCGTTGATCCAAATGGTACCAGATGGAGTTGGTCCGGGTCAATCTAGGGCTCTTAGTCGTCTTTTACGACACCCACGAGCAAAGCAAGGGTTGGTAGTATTCGAAGCCGCTACCACACAGCACTGAATTAATTAATTAATTATTAATGAATCATACTCTGGAATAAAATTTGTTAGGCAACCCATATGCAATATATTTATTGACATATTAAATTACATGAAAAATAAGTTTCATCAAATAAGCATCTCGGTGAAGGTCGATGTATAGCGGGATCTTAGACCAATAGTAATTTTGAATTTTATTCATAATTGTGGCAATTTTTCGTTTGGTGACAGAGTAAGAATACAATTCACCACCTCATTTCTTGCCCGTGGGTGTCGTAAAAGACCACTAAGGGATTATATTATGTAGATAACATCTATATGTATAAGAAAATGAAACCTCGAAATAAAACCCTATATCAGCACCTTAGGACCCGCTGGTGTTGATATAGGGTGTAGTGGGTCAATTTGCCTCCATTGTGGAGAAGGTTTGAGCCCGTGAGTGGCCTATATATGAGCTGTGATGATGTGTCAATTGTACTTTTATAAGACCTGAAAAAATGTACCTGCATCGTTACTTTTATTTCTTTTTCGCCTAATTACGAATTCATGTGCCTTCCAAGACCTATAATAACTTGAGGAACTGATTTTTCGATAGCTATTAATGAAGTTAACCAGATAATTTGAGCAATAAGTAAACAATATTTTTTGAGGGTATTAATTGCGTTTCTAGGAAATTGATTAACATTCGAAAAATGATTTTTTTTCTTACATTAAACCGGTAGTCATTAAACTTCGTTGTTCAATTACGCATTTTTATATATTTCTTAATTTTACCTGAAAACATACCTTATAGTATAAAGAAATATTGCTTAAAATTTTGTAATGGTATCTCTTTTAATTGAGATACATGTACCTACTATTTTTTTTAAATCATCAAGTTACAACAATCAATGATGCCGCGTGGTGACGGAGTAAGAATACGACCTAATTATGAACAAAATGATATTTGTTTTGTCCGCTTCACGGGAAATGCCTCATATTAGTGGGAATTGTAAATTAGCATTGGTAACTCTACTAGCAAACTTACAATATCAACTGTGATCGCTAACACGCCTATAAAGCATGATTATTTTGTCATTATGTCCACTTGGAGTGGCTTATGTCAAACAGTGGATGTGAATCACCATCATTTCAGCTTATCGCCGTCCATGGCTGGACGTAGGCCTCCCTCATGTTACGCCACAATGTGCAGTTCTGTGCCGCCTGCATCCAACGAGGCGACGCCCAGCAACTTTCACCAGGTCGTCGGTCCACCCCCTCGGGGTGCTGGGTGCGTCCTACACTGCGTCGTCCGATACGTGGTCGCCACTCGAGAACCTTTCTTCTCCAGCGGTTGTCGTTTCGTCGAGCGATGTGGCCTGCCCATTTACCACTTCAGCGTGCTAATTCTTCGTGCTGTCTATGTGGATGTGAATACAACGGATAAATATAAATTCGAAAAACTGTGAAGATTTATGGATATGTTGCATTTTTACAAAAGATTAATTATTTGATTTTAATTAAACACCACGTTATAGTCATTAAGTCAAAATTATTGGTAAAATGGTAAAAGTATAACAATTTGCAAAAATTTCTTAATATCAGCTCATATATATCGCATTGCTGAACTCGAGTGTCTTCCAAAATAGGATGGAACTTGATGGAACCTACTATACCATGCTGGTCAGACGGGTTGTGTTGGGCCTATTTTAAGCTTTCCTACTCTTTTATAGATGTTATCTACATATTGTGGCAGTTAGTGGTCTTTTACAACACATATGTGCAAGAAAAGGGAATCATTTAAAAATGGAATACTACCTATAACGATATTATCATAATTTACCACTGAAGTAATCTTCAGCGGTAAATTAATATTGCGCCTGATGCCGCCCTAGTAGAGGCTGCGGGTGACCGGACCGGGGATATAGTCCGGCACCCACGGAGACGTTAGCCTCGCGACGGCGATCGGCGTTCCGTGAAAGGGATGTCGATGGGAGAGAGTACTCCCTCGGAACGGAATACCGTCGGGTCGACCACTGAAGTCAAGGAATTCTGCACCGGTGGTAGGCCCAACGACGAAGGCGACGTGCCCCGGACGGGGCCGGGCGAGGAGTACGCCGACCGTAACCAACCCCAAAAAAAAAAATGGTAAATTAATAATATATTATTATGTTACGTGTGTACTCAGCAATTAATAAATATAAACGAAAAAATATATTATTTAACTGCCGGTGGTGAGCGAAGTAACGGGTCCTTGAATCCAGAAAAAAATTTTCAAGGTTTCGCTTTCATTTTTATTTCAAATTTTTGAGAACTTTGTAAGTTTGAAAGTTGGAATTGTGCCCGGTTAGCGACAATAACCTCGCCACGTATCTCATCCATCCTTTTATCGGCCTATAGTTAGACGTCCACTCTTGGATATCCAAGTGGGGAGGAATATACATATATTTCTCTCTACGAAGGGTTTCAAGTCATGATCATGGCGAACTTGTTATAAAATTCGCAGTAGAGCGTAGCTGTCCAAACTCTTAGCAGTTTTTATAACTTTCACGGGTAACTAAGTGGGTGGGGGGAGCTACAATGAATTTTTAAGTTGTCGCACAGTGGTCCGGTTTTGCAATTTGGTGGACATTCGATCTAAAGTGACATTTTGATGTCGAAAAAAATTTTATTAGGCAGGTTTTTACATAAATAACAACAAATGTTCTACGACTTTTTATAGAAATTAGGTTTTATAGATGAAAAAAAATATTAATGAAAAAATGTGTGGGGAAAAAGCTATACATTTTTTTTTCACGAAGGTTTTACGGAGTGTAGCAGTTTAACCTCAAAATATGTTAAGTGCTAGTGTTATATAAAATTATAAAATATATAACGGGCCCGGTCACCTGCGGGGCCCTACTCGCAAGGGAGGTTTCAAGTTTCAACTTTTTATAGTACATTTCTCTTATTTTATTACATTTTTATATATTTTTTTGCCTTGTTCTATATTATTTTGACTCAAAAAAAATATAAACATTTATGTAAACACCTGCCTAATGAAATTTTTTTCGACATCAAAATGTCACTTTAGGTCGAATTTCCACCGAATTGCAAAACCGGACCACTGTGTGTCGCCTCATGGGATTAAAAATCACTTGGCCAGATATGAGTACGTTACTCATAAATTAACCCTACTTGTCTCTAATAGTAGTTATATTATAAATGCGAATATGAGTTTGTTTGTAACGCATAAACGCTTAAAACATTAAAACGATTCAAAAATTTTTTCACCAATGGAAATCTACATTATCTGCGAGTACCATAGCATAGCACCTGATATTTTATCAGCGCGTTTCCACGGGAACTGGAATTACACGGTTAAGAATTTGATAGCAACCACTACCTACTCTCTAATCATAGTTTAGGATATTTTATGTCATCCATGGTCACGAGAGGCTGCGCAATCCATGCTCATCGTGAAAAAATACGTGTTTATAATCTGCTAATCCAACTAACAGTGGCGGCCTTCATATTTTTGTTTGCTACATGTTTATCGTTGACATTGTAAAAATATTTGTAGTATGCTAACAAAGAGATCTAGGTCCATCGCGTTCAATGTCATAAGCTACATACATATATCATGGCTCTTAAAATACAAACAAGAATATTACACTAATATTGTATTTGCGGTTTCGCTAGCATACACGCTTGTTTATTGTCCAAAAAAAGAGCTAATACATAGTTTTACTGTCTTGGTGGCAGATTATTAGGTATTGATGTTCAGTTCACCTGATAATAAGTGACAATTGACGCAGCCGGAGCACAGCCAGGTCTACCGTAAGGTTGACTTTGGGCCTCCGGCTCACCCGCTCACCGGACGAAGTGTATTAGTAAACTGCTAATGGTCAAGTGTCGATTTACTGCGTGAATGACGCCTACCTAGGGCTGCTGACAGGAAAATGCCAGCAGGGTCATTCTACCACTTTAATGTGTTGTTTCAAAATAGTATTATTAGTATTTCATTTAGTGTATAACTTATATTTCCTTGTAATGGCGGTGAAAGAATAAAATTCACCCCCTCTTACCCAATTTTGATGCGGCGTTCTCCCTTCTTGCCATTCGGAGAAGGAAATATGAATACATACGTCATTTTATAATGCAATAAAATTTGCCTTCATCACGATAATATTAAAGTTGATTGTTATAAATTATAGTCAATCATTACGATCTTTGCAATGATTTACTGTAATTTTATTAAATCGTCATCAGCTTCTCAATACGCCTCCCGCACGCGGAGGGATAATGGTATAATCGCTGCGCTTAGTTAACGAATTGGAGATTGGATTGGAACCTGATAATTTGGGTCGATAAAAAATTTTGATAGGCTTCACGATTGCCTTCAAACTGAACTATGTACGAACTATAGTATGCGAATCGTCGTACTTGTATGCGCTAACGGCCCAGCTCTACCAAACTATCGGCTGAGAGAAAGTGTGTGGTTTGTGGAGGACTTGAATGGTGTAACTTAACCAAGACATCATTTTAAATAAAACTACTTTACGGATTTTATCGCGTTTGTATTTGATTTTTGATTACCCGACGTTTCGAACACTTTACAGCGTTCTTTATTTATTTTTTATATGTTACTTATGTTATATGTTACTTTAAAGTGTTCGAAACGTCGGGTAATCAAAAATCAAATACAAACGCGATAAAATCCGTAAAGTAGTTTTATTTAAAATGTATAATACTCGCGTAAACATCAGAAATCATCAAGACATCATTGCTGTCTATTCTCCTGGTAATCCCTTAGTCATTTTTATGACGCCCATTCGCAAGTTATGGTGTATACTTTTAACCCGGCACCACACCTTATCTTCATTTTATCTTGTCGTGATGTTGTTCATTAAATTCCATTCTTCTATCAGTCCATAGACGCCCATTGTTGAACAGTGTATTTTATTTGTGTTGATATGGTTTTTATTTGATAATATAAATGATAGAATAATTGCGACGAGTCGAAACTCAAGTAAAGATACTCCTTTTAATTTATTTGTCATATTTTCTCATGAGGAATTCAGAAAAATATAATTATATTTATATATAATAAAGAATATTTATTTATTCTATCCATTATATCTACATTTGATTATTTAGATCGAGTAGATTGTATCCATAATGAATACTCAGAAACTCTGGCTAAAATGATAGACCAGGAAAAGCCATAGGTATACGTCTTATAATACAATTAAATTAACGTTTATTGGTATTGAAAGCGGAGGTTGCGGACATGATGAATAAATAAATATATTTTTTTGTATTAAAGATAAACAATACAAGTTATAAGAAACATCGGCACGGAATTGAGCAAAAATGTATTAATAATTATTATTCAGCATCTAAGTGTTAATGTTTTTACCAAATTACTTAATTGCTTTAACGTTAGTGCTAAAAAGCGTCGCAATGACTTCAAACGGGTACTTATATTAATTTAAAAAATGTTTATCATTTCGGATACGAAATGGCATTCATTCAAGTTGAAAATTCTATTTTGTTATAGTTGCTGTTTTCGATATGTGGCTGTATTCTGGTATCACTGGTGGTCGTATTCTTCTACTACTACAGAAGATGGCGAGCGAAAGGTATGTATCTTAGTTTTTAACCGACTTCAAAAAGGAGGAGGTTCTCACTTCGTCTGTATTTTTTTTTTTTTAAGAGCGTTATCGGTAATCGGCACTTCTCGCATTTTAGGTATTTTGCTACGGTCCGATATCGATGCACACTAATGCACTACACACACGCGAGTTCATAGAATGACCAGTCTTGAGCCTTGGCGCTTATAATCAATCTCTAATATATTCTTCGGAGAAGGAGATTTTCAAAAATCAACATGATGTAAATTTTAAAATTTTTAATTAAAAACCAAATCTTATAACAGTAAAACGGTTAAAATTGTATTTTTAATATGCAAAGTACAGGAAATAGTAAAATATAGGCACAGAGTATAACTTACAAGGAGACCCTCAGACGTGTGGGTCGGGGATTTCCATGATTTTTGGTGGGGTGGTAGAGGGGGCACGAGGGTATCACAACTACCAAATATTAGGGTCAACTGGGCCCTCGTTAAAAAGATTTTAAGGGTCAAAGTTGGATGGGTAATTTATGTACTAGAAAAATTCAAAGTCGAATCGCCAGCAAGCGGTAATCTCGTGGTAACGTGCTCGCCGGCGGGAACTTTGGTCTCGGGTTCGAGACTCGACAACTTATTTTTTTTTAAATTATCACATTATTGTGTAATAATTTAAAAAAAATAAAAAAACTCCAATCGACGTCCCTATCCCGGGACGTCGGTCGCCGTCACACGGTCAGGCTCTCTGCGGGTGACACACTAAAGTCCCCGGTCCGGTCACCCGCGGATTCGCCTAGGGCGGCGTGAGGCACGGATACTTGTATCTGCGCCGCCCGAGTCGCCGGTGGCGGAACGTGTGACCAAAGATTGATCACACACGAGCCGGCGTCTCCTTTCGTGTGATGACAGCATCACAGAAGGCGGTGACCGCGTTCCAGTTCCTGACGCTGCTGAGCATCTTCCTAGTGATGGTCGGCAGGGTCCGGTCGGCACCGGTGATTGCAACGAGTTCACGGCGCTGCTCTGCCCACGAGGCACACACCTCGAGCCTGTGCTGCGCCGTGCTCACGTCGCAATCGCAGTGGTAGCAGGATGGTGGTGTGCTCTCCCTCCTAACGAGCTTGCGCAGGTAATTGGCTATCGTGACCCATCAATACCTGCACCAGTCGGAAGGAATGTATCCCGTGCTGCCGACCCAACCACCCCATCAGCACCAGCTGAAAGGACTCGACGGTCCTCCCTAGTCGCCATGGCCATGGATGTCTAACAAGTCCAGTCAGAGATTTAAATCTACCCACTACAAAAATTAGTTATTAAATTTTTACCCACATTTTACTACATATTTATTGCTAGTACAAGAAGAAAATGATTCTCTATGAAAAAATTATATTATGTATGGTTAGTATTATTAAACATTAAATTTGAGTTAGCTGATAATCTTCAGAAGATGAGGCTGCATAAATGTTCCGTTCGGATTTTTGATGTGAAATATCTATAGGCGGGGTGAACCTGATCGTCGCGTGGCATTAAAAGCGGCGTTAACGCCACGCTTTGCGGTAACGACTTCAAAATAATTTTGATGTTTCACATCTGCCAGGCGTCCTGAGTGACGGCTCACTTCTCTTTTCGTTTTGTGGTTGTTCTCTTTTTCCTTACCTTGTAACCGATTTTGTTTCCAAGATACAATCTGCTTTTTCGACCCATCACCTAAAACGTAAAAAGATTCTATATTATTCTTTATAGAAATCGCATGAAAGTAATTAACAGAATTAGGTAGTAATAAATACTTACGAATCAAAACCCATCAGTCGCAGTATACGCTCAAGTTCGTATTGTTGTCTTTTACGCTGTGAGCGGAGAGCTCGAGCGACGTGACCCTGCTCCGTTGAGCGTCAAGGCGCGACTGGCTTATGAACATTTTTTTTTTTTTTTGTGTGTACAGCTGTTGGCCGCAGATGGCCTTGACAGCTTGACGCGGACTATGGGTGAGCGCTGAGGGCTCTCAACCCGGTGGCTTATGAACAATTATGCCGTTCAATTTATAGTAATATTTAAAATTTAATTACGACTATTCGTATTTCAATTTGGTTTTTTTTTACTGCTTCTACAATAGTCGAACAAATAGTGGATATTTTTTTAAATATTCCAAGGTTAGTATTATTCACAAAATTAAATGTTTTACAGGAGCCATTTTCGTCAAATTAATCTTAAGGAAATATTTTTTTTTTTAGTTTTGAAAGGAAGAAATCTTGAATTTCATTTTATACATACCCAAGAACAGTAATTTTCCTAACATCTACAATTTTTTTCGAGCTGCCACGACTTATCGTTTATTCGTACCTGAACTTCAAAACTCAGCGTTTTCGTAAAATCTCATGAACTTAAGTTCAAAATACCCTTGCCTTTTAATAAAATAGTTACAATATTGAGTTATAATTCTGTACAAGCACAATATAAAGATGTGTTTAATGTAGTGGTTATATAAATTTTTAGTAAGCTATTATGATGAACGAGTAACCAGTCCTCAAAAAACCACATTTTTGGGTTTACGGCCGCTTATTACCGATAACGCTCTTAATATTTGTTACCTCAGAACTTTCGATTGGGTAAACCGGTTTTGATAATTCTTTTTTTGTTTGAAAGCTGGTGCTTCCCGTGTGGTCCCATTTTAATTTCATCCAGTTTCGACAATGGCATCCATAGGCAAACCACATAAGTCTTTAATTTGCATTAAGTATGTGCGCGATAAATGGACGAAAACTCAATAACAACGCCAACCGAAGCCGATGATTCTTTTTTAACAGACTTTATAAAAGGAGAAGGTTAAGAACCTTCTCTTTTTTAAAGTAAATTCGACTTTAATTATTTTTTTTTATGTTCGTTACCTCAGATCTTTCGACTGCGTGAACCGATTTTGATGATTCTTTTTTATTTATTTGAAAGCTGGTGTTTTTCGTGTGGTTCCGTTCCAATTTAGTCCAGTTTTGAACGTGGTATCCATGAGAAAACTATTTAAGTCTTAAATTTGCATAAAGTATATAGTACACATGGACGAAAACTCAATATAACACCAACCGATTTCGATGATTCTTTTTATTGGATAGGATGTACTTCAAGGGTAGTTTGATTAGGTTCTGATTATAGGATCCACGCTAAAGTAACGGTACTCTTCAATTCTTAGGAGCAAATTATCGACACTCGGCTGAATCTTTTATAGTAGTATCTGGATATTTGAGTCACCTACCGTAATGTTGAACGGCACTGTCTCAAACGAGCAGCACTATTATTAGTAGGTTGACTCATAGGTAGAAAAAAAAATGTGCACTTCACGTTAAAAAAACTTAAAAAAATATTTTTAAAATATACCTATTCCTATAAATTATACTATCGGATGACGTAGACCACCAAGTGGACCGACTGAGTACGGATGAGGGAGACTTACGTCCAGCAGTGGACGGCAAAAGGCTGAAAAATTATGATAATGAAATTATGTATTATCTTGCATATTTCAAGAGTAGTTTAGTTATATAGCTAAAATATATAAAAAAAGACTTATAAATAACTAGCCGACCCAACAGACGTTGTTCTGGTCAAATAAAGCGCCACCTACGGAGTCCAATTGTGAATCTAAACCATTCTCGAACCCCCTTGAAGACACACAAAAAATTTCGTCAACATCGGTCCAGTCGTTTAGGAGGAGTTCAGTGACATACACACGTACACAAAAAAATTATATATAAAGATAATACTTAAGAATTACTTTAATGAATTTGATTTAAAAAAGTATATCTTTTAATCTGGAAACCGTCAATATACATTGATTTCAGCATATATACGTCCTACTGCTGGGCTCGAGCCTCCCCCACAATAGGAGGGAAATTGACCTACTATAATACGCTGGTTTTATTTCGAACTAGCAACCCGCCCTCGCTTCGGTTTCAGTCTTTCCCGCGTAGTTCCCGTTTCCGTGGGAATACCGGGATAAAATATAGCCTAGCTTACGCCCTGATATTATAGCTTTCCATTGGTGAAAAAATTTTTGAAATCGGTCCAGCCGTTTTGAAGATTACCCGGAACAAACAGACAGACAGACAAAAATTTTTTAATCTGTATTTTAGGCATAGGTGTCGTGCAAATAACCGTGTGAGCATGAAAAAAGCCTATTATTTTGACATTACAAACAGACACTCCAATTTTATTTATTGGTATAGATTAAAATATTTATTTAAACTGTAGCTTATTCGTTACTATTTAACTAAATATTTTCATTCTAATAACATTTGCTATCTATACTAATTATAGATAGTGACGGCGATTCTTATAATCATTTCAGCCTATTGCCGTCCACTGCTGGACGTAGGCCTCCCTCATATTGCGCCACAATGTGCGGTCCTGTGCCGCCTGCATCCAACGACGCCCAGCAACTTTCACTAGGTCGTCGGTCCACCTAGTGGGGGGGCGTCCTACACTGCGTCGTCCGATGCGTGGTCGCCACTCGAGAACCTTTCTTCCCCAGCGGTTGTCGGTTCGTCGAGCGATGTGGCCTGCCCATTGCCACTTCAGCGTGCTAATTCTTCGTGCTATGTCGGTTACACCCGTTCTTCTGCGGATTTCTGTATTCCGGATTCTATCTCGCAGAGAAATCCCGAGCATAGCCCGTTCCATAGCACGCTGAGCGACTTTGAGCCTTGATATGAGGCCTACATTTAGGGACCACGTTTCCGTGCCGTAAGTCATCACTGGTAACACACACTGGTCGTAGACCTGTGTTTTCAGACACTGAGGTATGTTGGACGAGAAGATCCTCTTAAGTTTCCCGAACGCTGCCCAACCGAGTTGGATTCGTCGGCTGATCTCTTTCTCGAAATTGGATCTACCTAACTGGACTGTTTGTCCTAGGTAAACATAGTGATTGACAACTTCGAGAATCGCATTGCCAACTAGGACCGGTACAGGAATGACATGGGTATTTGACATGACTTTCGTCTTGTCCATGTTCATTCGTAGACCCACTAGTTGGGATACCCTGCTGAGATCATTGAGCATAGTGCCAAGGTCCTCCATGGATTCTGCCATAACGACGATATCGTCTGCGAATCGAAGGTGAGTGATGTATTCGCCGTTAATGTTGATGCCGAGTCCAGTCCAGCCTAAGAGCTTGAAGACATCTTCCAGTGCAGTGGTGAACAGTTTCGGAGAGATGACATCTCCCTGTCTCACGCCTTTCTGCAACTGGATCGGTTTCGTACTCTTATCCCGGATACGGACTGACATTGTGGCGTTCCTATACAAACACTTCAGCACTTCGATATAGCGATGGTCGATTTGGCACCGCTGAAGGGACTGCAGCACCGCCCAAGATTCGACTGAATCAAAGGCTTTCTCATAGTCCACAAACGCTAAGCACAGGGGCCGATTATACTCCTCGGTCTTTTGTATAATCTGCCGAAGCGTGAGGATATGGTCTATGGTGCTATAGCCTTTTCGGAAGCCGGCTTGTTCGGGCGGCTGGAAGTCATCGAGCTTGCGCGTGAGTCGATTGGTAATGACCCTCGAAAACAACTTATAAACATGGCTCAGGAGTGAGATGGGTCTGTAGTTCTTTAAAAGAGCTTTGTCACCCTTCTTGAAGAACAGCACCACCACACTCCTGGTCCACGACTCTGGAACGTCGCCCCCGAGGATAACGGAATTAAATAGCTTCTGAAGGGCTATTAATACCGGCTTGCCGCCCGCCTTCAAAAGCTCTGCCGTAATTCCGTCATCTCCCGGTGCCTTACCGTTACGTAGTTGTTTGAGAGCCATTCTGATCTCGTACAAGCTGATGTCCGGGATTTCTTCGGTATAGTGCCGAGTTAGCTTGGATCTGGGATCTTGGACCAAGCCGACAACAGGATTTCGGGATGATTTGTATAACTGTCCATAGAACCTTTCGACCTCTCCCAAGATCTCACTTTGGGATGAAATGACAGTGCCGTCATCGGTCTTCAGCTTAGTCATTTGGCTTTTCCCAATAGACAGATCTTGTGCGAACACTTTCGAGCCACGATTCCGCTCTATCGCTTCTTTAATACGGAACGTATTAAATCGGCGAATATCGCGACGCACAGACCTGGAGATCTGTCTATTTAGCTGCCTATGTTTGGACCAATCGGCTGCAGACTGCACCGTCATCTCTTTTCTCCGCTCCATGAGCTCGAGAGTCTGGTCAGAAAGTTTTTTAGGTCTATTAACGCGGTGAGCCTTGAAAAATTTCGACCCAACCGCGTGGACAGTTTCCACGAACCTGTTGTTCATATCGTTCGGAGATTCGCACTCGTCCAGACATTGGAAGCGATTATGTAGTTCGAGTTGAAAGTTTTCGAGGTTCTGGTATTGGACAGATGTAGGTCGGAGTGTAGACTTCATCAAGCGTGACCGCTCGACTTTTGTATGGATCTTTTCTTATAAAGATCATAGATTCGATCGATCATAGATCAAAGATTCTTATAAAGTGATGAAATATATTTCATATTACGAACGTAAATATTTTTTGACGTGACAACGTCTTATAATTCGATGGAGCCGGCTGCACACACGAAAAAACATGACGGCGTTACCTCGCTCTGAGGCGTTCCATTTAAGTAAACCGACTTTACAGACAACCGATTTTTTTGCATGTCTTTTGGTATTAGAGTCATAGCACACACGATTATTTCATTACGTTAATTTAGATGCTATTAGGAAGCTCGATATTGCGACTAATCGCTTCGATCATCACACAAAAACGCTAACTAACGCGATTTTATGCGACATGTCTCTTTTGACACAAATAATTATGTTATCCATTCAAAAGATATTTTGTCTTTTTTCGCATATTAAATGCGATAGTACGTATATTTATTTGACTTACTCTTATTTCAATTAGTTGGGATCGACTCGATATGTACTCTTCTTTCATGGTACATATTAGCAGCCCGCCCGCGCTTCGCTTCGGTTTCTGTCGCCTTATCTCCGTAGTGCCCGTTCCCATGGGAATACCGGGATAAAATATAGCCTAGTTTACTCCCTGATATTATAGCTTTCCATTGGTGAAAGAATCCGGAACAAACAGACAAGACAGACAAACAGACAGACAAAAAAAATTTAAAGTGATTTTTAGGCATATGTATAGTGCAAATAACCATGTGAGCATGAAAAGGGCCTATTATTTTGACATTACAAACAGACACTCCAATTTTATTTATTGGTATAGATTGTAAAAGTTATGGGCAATAATTCTATGACCAGCTGCCTCTTTGGGAATGTAATTGATAACCTAACGACAACAACAACTTTGTCCGAGATCGATAAAAAACTCTTAGTCGTCTTTTACGACACCTACGAGCAATGCAAAGATTAGTAGTATTCGTAGCCGCCACCACACAACTTCAACTACATAAATGATAGAGTGGTCTAAATATCAAGTGCCCGGATTGAAAGTTGTGGGCTGGTTCACTACGAAGTAAAGCCTGTATCTGGCCAGCTAATGCTTCTTTACAGAGCGGGTATTGGTAACTTTTCCGTAGTGGAATATAATAAAAAAATTTAATCGCAGTTTTGGTGATAGTTAATGCTGAGGTCATCGCAGTCGTAAACGCTAGCCGACCATTATCAACATGTATTTTAATTATTAGTTATTATTTGACAATAAATGCTATTCTATTCTATCTCCAAGATGCTCGGAAGCAACAGCTGTTAGTCGTCGATGGCCTCCTTCTGTGAGGATGTCATGACAAGGAAGGAGGCCACGGACGCACGCGAGGCGCTTGCGTCCGCTGATTTGCTTTGCCGGCGGCGGCCAGGGAGGAGGAGACGCCGCTACGCGCTGCTCCTCCCTCCGCCTTGATCGATAACAGGACGTGGCCAGACGGCCAAGCGTTGGGGTGTCGGGGATAGAATGTCATCAGACGATCTCTCCGCGGCGCCCCGTAAAAGTGCGGAAGGGGCCGATGGGATTATAGTGGATATCCTGATCGCTTATGTGGCCGGCGAGTCCCACACACACTCCCCTCGTCTATCACCGGCGGGGAGACAGTGCGTAAATGCATTTCCACAGCGTGAAAAAAAAGTCGTAAACGCTATGGCTAATGCAAAGTATATTTTTACGACCTTGGTTTTGAATATTTAATATGACATTTGTTAACTTCTAACATAATTTTTGCATAATCACATTATGACGTCATTCTTCTTATACGTAACGCTCTTGACATAGTGGTCGTGATAAATTATCTTTTCAACCATGACCATCAACTATTTGACCTTGATATAAAGTTTCCGTAGTTTTATGGCGTTGCTAATTGAAAATAAATAAAACAACTTTTTGTGATTTCGCAGTGACTTTGCTATGCCACTGGTACTCCTAGAGTCCATACGGTAGTTACGACTTACCACTAGATCAATTGTTTGTTTGTTTGCCAACAAGGACAATTAAAAATCGGAAGTGCCTTACCAATTAATCTGGTATTAACTGCAGCATTTGGCTTATATAGACTTTTTAAATCTCATAATAGCAAGCGTATTACCGTAGGATTTCGTTATAGACAGGGAAAGCTCAAAAGCGCTTGATCCAGCTGCAGCAATAGGCACCGGGCAGCACCCACTTGATACCATGCAATGAACAGACGCATTCCGTTCAACTCACAAAGAAGCAAGTGTTTGTGCTTTCGCAAGATTAGAAATATAGAAATAAGAGTCACCCTACTACCCATTGCGATGATGTTTGATCGTTCACAGAAATGGCTGGAGGTGCTGGATCAACAGGATTTTCAGGAGAACCAGTGAAGCGGTTTCGTAAACGCGACAAAATGCTTTTCTACGGCAGACGTATGCTGAGAAAGGTCAAGTCTATCTCCAATTCTGGACAGGGAAGAAAGAGGCGAGCCGTTATGAGGTTCGCTAGGAAACTGCTGCAGCTGAAAAAGGAATCCGCTCCTGAACAATTGAAGGTATTGTCTTTTCAGTTGTTTAATTTTAACCATTATAATTATAATATTAGGAATATATTTATAGGTTTAAAAAGTTCCGTGATAGGGACGGGAAAAGGGATGAGTCTACTGGAGTCTACCACTGTGGTATAGTAGATGAATTACCCTGCTATTATGGATTAGGCTTGAGCCCAACTGTGGGATGTACATATATGAGGTGGAATGAATGATTTAACGCGCAGGAGTCTGCGTAAATGTGTTTTATAAATATCGATAAAATTAACTGTACAGCGATAATTAAAAATACCTTCATATTATAGCAAAGTCTCGTGCCGTATTTGAAATCTTATGAATTGCAAAGAATATATTTCTATAAAAATATCAGTTCAAAATAAATATCAAAAATTTAGTTAATGAAATTACATCAAAATTAACCATATTTTAATAGAATCCAATCTGTTAAAAGTGGACGTGATCGCCTAGCAGATCCGCCCAGATAAATGGACTAGTTTTTTTTTTATTTATTTTTTCTTTGGGGTGGGTAAATAAATGGACTAGTGGCATTTACCATCAGTCAGTCACCACGCGGACGTGATACGCGATAATGACATAAAGTGCATAATAATTGTGTAACTTCAAAGTGTTAATTTAATAAAGTAATAACACGATTTAGCGTGTTATTCCTATAAGGTACAACTAAATTAAACGTATCTACGTTTAAAAATAAAATTATAAAATAAACATTTGATAATTTTATTTTATAGATAATTTATCCGTGTGGTGATGGAGTAAGAATACAATTCCCCAGTCCCTATCCTGCCCGTGGATGTCATAAAAGACGACTAAGGAATATAATATGCATATAACATTTGTGCAAGAAAAGGAGGTTTTTTTTTTTTCAAAATCCGCTTAGGTATGATTGGAATCCTTCGAAAAATGCTAAATAAACATAAATCTACAAGTATTTCGACTTTGAAGTATTTCAGAAATGTAGCTCGCTGGGTGAGCTGTGGATTTACCATCCTATCCTCAATTTCAAAATTATAATCAGACATTTGTTATCTAATGTAATATCGTAATATCGCACATTATAAAAAAAGTTTATAAATATTTACAACTTCAGAGATGATGTCCTAATGTAAATGTCAGACTCCAAAACAAATCTAGCATCAGCTATGAATTATTCACGATGTACAAATAAATGTTTAATCTCGTTCATATTTGATACATTTCAAATGTTATAAATTGCATTCCCAAAGAGGATTGACTTCAGGTAGGCGGCCGATCACAAAACTATTGCCAATAAGTTTCAAAATGTCCTATGAAATAAGAGTACATATTGAGTCGATCCCAAGTACTTGGTATAAGAGCAAGAGATCATGATGAATTCTAATGTTATAAAGATAATTATAAAATAAATACACAATATATTATATGAAAATAAACACTTTTATTTTCAAGATCGATCCCTAAAATTTAGGTAACACCTAAGGCAGGCAACAAATGACACATAATATCGATATGTCATTTACATTTCTTTACTTGTTATTTATAATTTGAATTTTATTTAACATCAATTAAAGTCAAAAACTTTACAATTATTTTATGTGGCGATCTTAGGGAGTGGTGAATTGTATTCTTACTCCGTCACCACACGGAAAGTTACATACAAACCAAGTTAATATCAGTTATCGTTTTCGGCGATTTATTTGCCGATGTTTTTTATTATATTTTATTAATTTACAGGTGTTGGAACCTCCAGCAGAATACCTCGAAGAAGACTTAACCAGTGACGATAGAGTACCACCAGATGCTCTATACATGCTCCATAGCATCAGAGTGTTTGGCCATTTCGAGAAACCGGTATTTCTTATGCTGTGCAAATACACTGAAATACTGAACCTACCCGCGGGCTCATTTCTATTCAAAGTCGGTAAGAACCTTTTGACACTATTGTTTTTAGGATTCTGTACCCAAAGGGTAAAAGCTGGACCCTATTACTGAGACTTCGCTGTCCGTCCGTCTGTCACCAGGCTGTATCTCAAGAACGGTGATAGCTAGACAGTTGAAATTTTCATAGATGATGTATTTCTATTGCCGCTATAACAACAAATTCTAAAAATAAAATAAATATTTAACGGGGGCTCCCATACAACAAACTTGATTTTTTTGCTCAATATCGATAATGGCAATAGGGAGGCACTTGTTTAACCTAGTCAATGGTATGGCACCCTTCGTGCGCGCGTCCGACTCGCACTTGGCCGATTTTTAATTACAGTTCTTAATTATAATTAAGGTGAAAATCAACCTTTTTATTCCCAATAGTTATTTAAAAAAAATATATGCTGCAGAGGCCGAAATATTTTTTTTTCTTTCTTTCATCTTCTCAGTCCATATACTCCTGGTCTCTAGCTTTCTCCGAAACGGGATTATAGTTCAACTTTTATACCACGGTGAATATCACGTAAGTAATAAGTTTTTGAGTTTTCCTTCTGATGCAATGATGTTATTTGCTTGCATCCCTTAGTCATCTTTCAAAATCACTCTAGAAGAGAAAATTAATTAGAAATATGTCAGAGAACTTGATTTGCACTGGGGCAAATTTGACTTTGATAAAAGCGTGAACTAGGCAGTGAGTTTGCAGTGGCTGGGTATTAAATATATTTTTTATGAAATATTAGTGAACCCCCTATATCAACCTGACTGACCAGCATGATATAGTAAAGTCAATCTCCCTTCTATTGTGGAGGAGGCTCGAGCCCAACAGTTGGCCGTATATGAGCTGAAATGATGATTAGTGAACTTTTCGCCCTTGGGTTAGGTTGTGATGTACTTAACCTAAAACATACTGGAAAGATCAATATTTTGTCATGATCAACATTCTTACTTGGGTTCGATACAATATCTACTTTTCTTCTATGGTACATATGGGAAATAGTTTTGATAATAGCTTCAAGACCGACTGCCGAATGTAATTGTTGACCAGACGGGATCAGATGACGGCTAGTTTAGGTCGATATAAAGCTTTGAGTCTTTTACGACACCCCCAAGCAGTGTAAGAGTAGTATTCATAGCCGCCACCACGTCACAGCTTATTGTTTTTTCTGTCATATTATGATATTTTTGCAGGTGACAAGGACGAGAACGTGTACGTAGTTCAGAACGGTCGAGTCAATGTCTACATTACGAATCAAGACGGTACTAGCCTGTCACTGAAAGTGGTTCGAGCTGGTGAAAGCGTCACCTCACTTCTGAGTTTCACTGATGTGCTAACTGTGAGTCTGCTAATGATTTGTGCTTTATCCGCCATTTTCCTCACGTCATACCATAGTTCACCTATATTCCATACTAGCAACCCGCCCTCGCTTCGCTTCGGTTATAGGTTATAGTCGTTTTACCCGCGTAGTTCACGTTCCCGTGGGAATACCGGGATAAAATATAGCCTAGTTTACGCCCTGATATTATAGCTTTCCATTGGTGAAAGAATCTGTGAAATCGGTCCAGCCGTTTTGAAGATTACCCGGAACAAACAGACAGACAGACAGACAAAATTTTTTTAATTGCTATTTTAGGCATAGGTGCTGTGCAAATAACCATGTGAGCATGAAAAAAGCCTATTATTTTGACATTACAAACAGACGCTCCAATTTTATTTATTGGTATAGACTATGAAATGAAACGAAACGACTTTTTTAGGCATAACATACAGTATATTTGTGTAGTAAACGTGCATAAAAAAGTCTCATGTATTTCGTTAATCATGGCAAACATGAAGCCATGTTAAATTTATAATTTGTTTTGCCTGAATTGGACTACCGATTAGCCTTACTATACTACAATTAATTAATTTGATCCTCTCAAATTGTAAAATTCAATTAAAACTATTATATCCACTAAATACAAATTCATCATCATCGCAGCCCACATACGTCCCACTGTTGAACTGGAACCTCCACAATGAATGAATTTGACCTCCTATACCATGCTGGTCAGACATGTTGATATAGAGTTTCATTTCGAGTTTTCCTTCTCTTGCACAGATCCTGTGTGCATATTATATCCCTTAGTCGTCTTTTACGACATCCACGGGTAAGATAGGGAGTGGTGAATTGTATTCTTACTCCGTCACCAACACCTCACGGCAAACAAGAAATTATGTCATATATAAAAAATCGTTAATATGTAATATGAAAAAGATACTAATATGACAAAATTAAAGGCAAAATTTATATATCCTTTTAAAAATAAGATTATGTCACACTAAAAAAGTCATTAATAGAATAAACATAAATAAATTTATGTGATGTATTTATGTCCCTATTTTTCGACTATCACTAAATAAAACGACTTAGAAACGTAAGAATAACAGATTTTTAGTAATTTCTTTTTGCGCTTAACCTTAATTTTTTTCTGAAATAACAGCATCTGTTGTGAACGTAATGATCTACATAAAAGGGAATATTTTGTGAAGAAAAAAAAAAAACATGGCGACAGAAAGAAGACAGCGCCTTAGTATATGCCTTCGCCATATCGGTATAGCTAACTTGATTTTGAGTGCTTATCCGGTACTGGTTCGTACGTCGTCTAGTTTGTATTTATTTTGTCTGCATAATCCCTTTTTTCTTTGCCCAGGGTCACTCTCAACCTTACAAGACTGTAAACGCGAAGGCCTTGGAAGACTCCCAAGTGATCAAGTTACCTATGAGAGCTTTCCAAGAAGTATTCAAAGAGTATCCAGATATATTCGTCAGAGTTATTCAGGTTAGTTAATTTTACACTTGATTTAATGTTCATTCAGTGGGGACTGAATTATTGATCCCTCCACAGGGAAGGGTAATAGATCTATTAAAACTATAGTCCATAAAATATAGGATGATCTCTGTGACAGTTGTCCCTAGTGCTGTCACGCTTACGATGAACTCCGTAGTTTTTTAGCGATAAAAATCTTTATTTTTATAATTGTGATTTTTTATTATACTTAAACTACAATCAATGTAAATCTTTTTGAATTTATTACAAACAAAAATTGTTTTTTGACTGTTTTAATTATTTAAAAGGAGTACCATCAAAGTCTAGGTCACTATTATCGTCATCACTGGAGTTTTTCTGCTAGAACATTTGTAATTTTTTGTCAAATAGAGACAGTAGTTAGATCAACCGATCAATTACGTCTGTTTTATAAACAAATATGTCTAGTTTACTGACAATAATGCGTACATAATATTATCATTTACTCTGAAACGAAAAGTAGTTTTATAATTTTTAATTAATTCAATTTATGTATTTTATACTGTAACTGTCTATTTTAATTGTAAAAAATATGTTGAAAGTTTTCTATAGGTACTGTATTGGGTTTCTTGCTTTATGCATAATTTAATAAAGATCGTTTATCGATTTACGTATATCGACTGTCGAATCTCTTTTTTATTTTCAGTCCAGTATGACGTTGTACGTGCGTAAGTGTCATTTATGTATAAAATGTTTACTAGGTATTTCAGTAATTACGAGGTACATTTTAGGTATGAATATTAATATTCTTATATTTATAATATATTGCAATTCAGTTGCAATAAAACTGGTACGAAAAGAATGAAAATATATTTGATACAAAATGATATTGTAAACATGTCGCTCATTCAAACTTACTTCGTTGGTTTTGTTGACATCTGTCACAGAGATCAAGCTATATTTTATGGACTATAATTATCTATTAAAATAACCTTCAATTGATGAAATGACCTTCAATTATATTCCTATCCTTTTGTTACCAGAATGGCACTGTTAATAATAAATAATATCAAATATTTCAGATCATTATGGTGCGTTTGCAAAGAGTGACGTTCACTGCTCTTCACCAATATCTTGGCTTGAGCGCTGAGCTGGTCAATCCTGTAAGTGTTTAAGAATATAATATATATTTCTATTTAAAACATAAGGAAAATCTGTCTACAATGTTTTTATGTAAAATATAAAAAAAATAAATTGTATTCGAATATTGAATAACTTGAACTTACATATTGATAAATTACTCAAATGGCGCAATTTCTATGTACTCAAAAAATAAAAATAAAAAATAAACAAAAACCCATGCAAAACTTAATTTTACGCCTTTATGTTATTGAATTCAGAAAACACATCCTCTTTAATTCCTAACTGAATGACTAAAATATGTACCAATATCTATCAAAAGTCGAAAAGTCTTTTTAGTCTTAGAGTTTATCTATATAAAAGACAACACATGTAATTTCTTTTGGGTTATAAATTTATTGGCTTGGACTGTGCTTGGTTAGACTACTACACCGCGCTGATCTTGGGATGTTATAGGTTGGCTTTTTTTTTTTTTTTTTTTTGTGGGTGGGTCGCGGTCGGCGCGCCTCCGCACCACTCCGTCCGGGGCGACAGAGGGATGTTATAGGTTGGCTGAAGGTTTTATTAAAGGGTTTTCTTATTTTGCAAATGATGCTATTTGCTTACATTAATTAAACGAATTCTATGATAACTTAATAACTTAATAAAATTATAGGGTAAAGAGAAACGTCGTCCTACTACAGTGGCGTCATCACCCGGTAAAACTATGAAGATGAGCGCGCCCGACAGTGGCTTTACGATGCATTCCCCACATCAAAGCGAGAAGACTGTGCCAGAACATGTGGTAAGTTCATTGATTTTCTGGTCTTATACTCTTTTAATATCCGATATTATCACCTTGGGGGTGGTAAAAACTGGTTACATGAATAATAGCTGAATGAGACGCAGCATACTTCACATAATACAAGAACCTGTGATCTTCAACCCATGTGAAAGCGTTATTGGCATTATTCCTCACACGTGAGGAGCCCATTGTCCAATGGATGATGATGTATTGATGATTTTTTTATTGCCTATTGGTGGCAAAAGCCCACAAAGCAAGCTACCTACGGTGAAGAAACTTATTAACATTTATGCATTCAATTTGACCATTAAAATCACAGCCAATCTGATGTGGCATTTCATTTCAGTCCATAAAAGTTCTATCACTATATATTGGACACTGACCTTCTCAAGGAAATCTGGGAAGGGAAATCTTCGATTTTTCCAGACGGGTTCGAATAGAATTTATATTTCTAAGTTTCCTTATATTGCAGTCATGTTATTTGTTCAGTTTTCTTAGTTGTATTTAAGGCACCAATGAGGAAGTGGTTGGTGAATATTTACGTTAAAATTCCTCTTATTAAAAACCGTACTTTTGGTGGGAAAATAGTGATGGCAAAAATAAAGGGTTTACCAGTTTTTATTTTATATTATCTATATAATTTACTCCACTATTGATCTTTCATAGTTTATAACGAGAGAATTACCAAGATACTGATTGCAAAAATTAAGTTTTTCAGTTTTCCTCTTGCAATTATATTATCTACCTGATTTAATAAATAAGTCTAGTAAAAGAAAATCAGTGATATTGGCAGATTTTTTATTAACCGGTATTACCTGCTTGATGGTGTGCCAATTGTTCCATTTAGATTTTTGTGATGGCCCGATTTGTATCTCGATGTCGGAGGCTTGTGTGTGATTGACGTGTGACCCTTTTTGTTTCCCTCCCACTATACGATCTATGGTTTTACAATACTTTTAAAGTACGCTGTAAAATATGTTTATTTCACATTATATCACTCGTATAAACTCTTTCTGTGGGGCTAAAATCATAAGACTGCGCTATATTAGAGCCGAGCTGTTTAATATTAGCAAATTGAAAATAAGTATGAACTTTAAACTTAAAGGTATGATTTAGAGAGCCCGCACACATACAATTGCAAGTTGGACGACTATCGTACAACTAAATTGCGTGCTCTTACAATTTAGTTGGCCAACTTTATTTAATTGGTTACATGCCGCAGACTAACCGATTTAGTCGGTGTCAGTATTGCCAGCGCGGTGCGTGTGCATGAAAATGCGGGAAAAACCTTTTAATTGCTCTATTAATAAAAAGAAGATGAAAATAAAAGAGAACATTTTGGGTGCATCTTATATTAAGTAACAGATTACAATATGGCAAGCATCATACATTGCATTATAAACTCAGATATTACCCTGACAAATTGTTTCAAGTTCTTTTGTACAACGCTGGCCTTTTTTGAACTTCCTCTATGAGCCCTTCTACTTTTTCGTTTGCAATAAGTGATCACGAGACAGACATCGTACCCGTCGATGAAGATGCGAGCGTGGGGAAATCACGCGCACGCGTGTGGTCACCTTGCATTTTGCCTTACAACTGTCCAACTAAGTTGGATAGTGTGCGAACTTGCATAGGATAACAATGCTAACAAGCAGTTGGCCGATAGTTGGACAACTTTTTAATCGGAAGGGAATCATGATTCTGATACGATCGGTGTCCAATTAATTAGTTGGACGATTTAGTTGGAGACGATGTGCGGGCTAGCATAAGTAACTACGCCTAATACACCTACTTACGATTAGTGTTGGGTAGGACATGACATAAAAAAGAGTTTGTATGAGGAGCGTCTTTTGTTTAGTGAGCCAGTACATTGTCGCACTTCAAATGAGGCGAGGCCAATGAGGATTGGAGTGTTAGATTAGGACGCGACATGAATGAGAGTTTGTAAGAGTAGGCTCTTCTTGTACTAAGCCAGTACAATGTACTATCCTACTACAAACGAGGCGATGCCAAAATAAAATCACACTATTCCGTGCCATTTGAAACTCTATTTGTATTGACTTAAAGCTCAATATTGCCGTTCACGACGTTCACGTTTCAGCAGAAACTTAGTCGCGCCATCTCATTCTAGTACATATAAATTAGGTGAAAGAGTAGACACAGTACTGAAGTGACGCATACGACTACGACGAGGCTCAACGCGTTCTCTCTCACTCACTCTATAGAGTTTTGAAGCGTGTCCCGTAGTTCTCGCTTGCAACTACCGCGACAAAAAATTTGAAGCGGTACATTTTGAAATGCCGAGCCGCTCTTACATTTTGACGTCTTTGACGCGACAAAGGTTCTGCCTCTTTGACGTGCTACTCAACACTACTTACGATTTAGTTGGCCAACTTACAATTGTATGTCTGCGGCCGCTCTTAAAATGAAGATGTTATTGCTATGTGTATTCTATGCTACTGAAATAACGTGAAACATATAAGGAGATTATGAATTTTAACTTTAATTGCTGCACAGATGACGTAGTGCTTACCTACGTATAGTGCCAAGTGTCACGACTTCTACTTCCACGCGAGGTAGTAATTTTTGCGATACACGAATTGTTGTACCGAGTCTGGGTATAATTTGCATTCGTTAAATGTATATTTGTAAAGTCACTCTCAATACTAAGATTATTGCCTTAGTGCAAAGACTATACAAGACTTAGTGCCTTTGCACCAAAAGATAAGAAATGAAAATTTAAAAAATAATACCTAATATAAAAAAAAATTGTCATACATTTATTAGTATCGTTGAAATATTAAAATTAGATTTATGAAATAGCCTAAATTGATATTAATAAAAGATCCCAAATCAAGAAGGAATATACCATTATCATCTTATTCGTAGTCTCTAACTATGTTTGTTGTATTGTTTTGACTAACACTGCATGTCCAGGAATCCGGTCATCAAGTGTCGTCCCCTATTAATATACAAGGGAGGCGTCAGAGACCCGACATGGTGCCTGATATAACGTCCAATACGCCGCAGGTAAGCCATGCAATATCATGACAAAAGTTCCATAATGTTTCTTTCCAAAAATAATAATAATTGCTCCTGAAGACGCAACAAAATATTGAATGCACCCACTTTTGGCATTTATTCTAACGTCACTGAAAATCATTCATTCATCACAGATCATATATCACTAGTGGGCTCGAGCCTCCTCCATATTGGGAGGCAAGTTAACCTACCCGGACGACGCAACGTAGGACGACCCCCTACTAGGTGGGCTGACGACATCTTAAAAGTAGCAGGGAACCGTTGGATGCAAGTGGCGCAGGACCGTTCCGAGTGGCATTCTCGTGGGGAGGCCTATGTCCAGCAGTGGAAGTCTATAGGCTGATGAATGTATGGATGGAAGAGAAGGATATCTCGAATTAAAATCCTATACCAATCTTCCTGACCAGCGTGGTCATCAAAGCCAATATATACTTGCTGTTGGGTTAGGGCCTCATCCTTTATGAGAGCGAATTTGACTACAAAATCGCGCTGGTCAGGTGTTGGCATAGGGTTTTATTTTAGAGTTTTCTTTCTTTTCACCAGCGTGGTATTGTAAATCATTTTCCCTCCCAACGTGGAGGAGGCTCGAGCACAGCATAAGCTGTAATAATGAAGTATGTAATCGTAGAATTCATTTTAGTTACATGTATCAACTTGGAATAGTTTATATACGACCAGTCAGCAAGATGTTCTCTTTGGAAATTTGCTTATCTTATGTATATCTTTTATAGCAGCAGCCTGATGTGCAACAAACTTCGTCCACCATACAGAGGCCCAAAGAGGGATCGTCGTTCAAACAGAAGCACAACACTGATAATCTTGATGAACAGGTAAGGCAGTTACATGTCTGACATAATGTTTTTGTCATGAAAGTATTTTTTTTTTAATATAACTAAAAATAATCCTTGTATTGCGGAGGACTCATTATCATCATTTTAGCTCATAAATGTGCCACTGCTGAGCGCCAGCCTCCTTAAAAATAGGAGGGCAAATGATATACGATGCTGGTTTGATCAGCTAGTACAGGGTTTTATTTCGAGAGTGAATTTTACCCTCGCATGACGATGAAGTAAGAATATAATTTATCACGCCTGTATCCTGACGAAGGTGACGTGGGTACGGGTGGGTTATGGGCCCACGCGCCGTCCTTCCGTCGCCCCGGACGGAATGGACCGCATGTGCGCCTACCATAGCGCACCCATAATCAAAAAAAAAAATCACGCCTGTATCTTGCTCCCGGTTGTCGTAAAAGGCTACTAAGGGGTTGACTATGCATATACCATCTATGCAAGAAATAGAAAACTCGACATAAAAACTTATACTAACCCGTCTGACCGGCGTGTTATAGTAGGTCAATTTCTCCTCCTATTGATGAGGAGGTTCGAGTCCAGCAGTGGGAAGTATATGAGCTGTAATGGTGATACGTGGATTGCTAAATGTAGTGACCAATGTTTCGTCTGCGGGTATATAAGGAGTAACTTAAGGTATATTTTTACTCGGTATTATCACGGGAATGCGAACTACGCGAGTAAGGCGACTGAACCAAAGCGAAGCGAGGACGGGTTGCTAGTTTGTAAATATTAACGAATTCAATTATTGCAGGCTTTAATCCAGATTGCTACAGAGGCTTTTGTTAAAGAACTTGGCTTGGAGAGCGATCATGTGCTACGTGGGAATGTACAAGTCAGGGATTTACCCGCTGGTACCTACATCATGAAAGAAGAGAGTCACAAAGTATGTACATCTTTTTCTTTATTAAAAATAAACCGCGAGGTTTTTCTTTCAGGGTGTAAAGCGAATAGCGAGCTAGGCTTCAGAAATCGCTTGACTTTGTCACTTTATCACAATATATAAATCGATAAGAGTTGCGGTTTGAGGGTATACTCTAAAGTCCAAGTCACATATCCATATTTAAGTATTTTATTTTAAACCTATTTGATATAATGTATATTTTTCTGAATATCACAACTTCTAATGAAAAATCTATCAAACATTTCTAAAAATAAGACTAAGAAAAAGAAGAGCTACTAGTGCGTCTGTTTATCTCAATATTTTAAATATGGCAATATAGCTGATATTAACAATATAATTTTCGTTCCATAAGCTGTATTATAGTGTTCCCGGTGAACCAGATATCGTTCAGGTACAGTTTTAGTGTGGACTTTGTGTTAGATCATTTCGAGATT
Organism: Lymantria dispar; assembly: GCA_032191425.1. Taxonomy (NCBI): domain Eukaryota; kingdom Metazoa; phylum Arthropoda; class Insecta; order Lepidoptera; family Erebidae; genus Lymantria; species Lymantria dispar. The sequence goes on from CM063445.1 coordinate 33,830,616, forward strand.
GTCATTCGCTTCAATAATCTTACATTTACATTTGGCTGAGAATTAAAATATTATTCTAACATTTTTCATCAATCCATCAATCAGCCTACCGACCTCATGAGCCGCCACCCTACTAAAGAGGGATTGTGTCATAATCGCCGTGATTCACAGGCGGTTCGGCGGTCGCAATTGATATTATGAGTTTTCTAGGAGAGTGTTTACAAGTGCTTCGTTGCTAAAGAAGTATATTTAGATTCTACGCGTGAACTTCGCTTAGTAGTTCGATACTTACACATAAACTAGTGAATATTTTATTTTGTTATGTGGAAATTGAATTCTAATAAAGCTAGACAAGGGGGACACAGTCAAATCGCTAAGGGGATAGGATTCGATATTACCGGGTACATTACTAATAACAAAATGGTTTTATTAATGTAATTTTGAATTTTCATCATTTTTGAGCTAACTGCTTATAATATAGCTTGATCTCTGTGACAGATGTCAACGAAACCAACGAACTAAGTTTGAACGAGCGACATGTTTACAATTACATTTTGTATCAAATATATTTTCATCTTTTTCGTGCCAATTTTAATGCAACTGGATTGCAATATATTATAAATATAAAATATTAATATTCATGCCTAAAATGTACCTCGTAAGTACTGAAATACCTACTAAATATTTTATACATAAATGACGCTTACACACGTACAAAGTCATACTGGATTGAAAATAAAAAAGAGATGGGACAGTCGATATACGTAAATCGATAACCGATCTTTATTAAATTATTCATAAAAGTAATAAACCCAATACAGTACCTATATAAAACTTTCAACATATTTTTCACAATTAAAACAGACAGTTACATTATAAAATACATAAATTGAATTAATTAAACATTTAAAAACTACTTTTCGTCTCAGAGTAGATGATAACATTATGTACGCACTATTGTCAATAAACTAGACATATTTATTTATAAAACAGTCGTAATTGATTGATCTAACGATTGTCCCTATTTGGCAAAAAATGATAAATGTTCTAGCAGGAACGCTCCAGTGATGACGATAATAGTGACCTAGACCTTGATTGTCTTGACCTTTTGAATAATTACAACAGTCAAAAAACAGTTTTGTTTGAAATAAATTCAAAAAGATTTTCATTATAATAAAAAATTACAATTATAAAAATAAAGAGTTTTATCGATAAAAAACTACGGACTTTATCGTAAGCGTGACAGCACTAGGGACAACTGTCACAGAGATCATCCTATATTTTATAGACTATAGACGTCATAGACGAGATCAAAGACGTTAAATGTACTGCAAAGTAATTCGTATGTCTTTATGAATTTACATCAACTATAGAGATAATGTTAAATGATAAAAAGCAGAGAGTAATCTTTACTTTTTTAAATACGTATCTTGTATTCTCATTATTAACTTGCAGTTGAATGTTGTGGTTTTTTATAAATAATAAATCAATTTGTCTTTATATTTCATTTACATAAACACATTCATAAATATGCATTAAAAATAGGTCATTTGATCACATTCATTGTTCACATATTTATGTTACATAATTTACTCACTTCATTGATTGTTGACTTGAAATTATCATCAAAAGTGGGCATGCTTAAAATGAGCAATGGGTAGAGTTAGACGTAAATACGCTCGCTTTTTGAAGCGAAGCTTCTATACAAACGTTCGGGGATCGGATACTCTTTCCGTATTAAGCGTCAGTAACGTTACCGTTACACGAGAGAGCGTTACACGATATACATATATTCTATTTTTAGCTATACCTTATAGTGTATTTTGATTTATTGTACTTATTGAAATGATTGTATATAGGACGTGGCGCTTGTATACCTACTGTCTGGTGCTCTGCTAGTCTCGCAGAGGATGGCAGAAGGCGAGGGTGAGGTTCACATGTTCACTGCTTATCCAGGTGAGTTTATTGATACATTGATAAAACTGTTTTTTTTTTCACGTAAGTTAATTAAAGGGGTTAATAATATCCAGAGTGGCCAAACGGATTGGTATATGATTTTATTTTGAGTTTTCTTTCTCTTGCAGTAAAGTTATTTCCATAATATGTTTCCTGGTGTTTCACGAATACGTATTTTTTTTTTGAAGACATCGCTTACAAGAAATAAATATTTGTGTCGCGGGGGACTTTATAAATCTTCAATTAAGTAATATAATTCAGACTCGGAACATTCATTTAAGAATTGCAATCGAGGGACATCGACCTCGCGACATCGTTGGCACTTAACTACTACAGCATTTGTATAGTCGATATGTATAACAATAATATATATTTTTAGGTCTAAATTATTGTTTAGTTTTCGTTGATTTAGCAATTGACGTACTAGACTATATTTAAAACCTATTTGCGACAAAAATGGTCACGTAGGACTTGAATGCACGTTTAAAATCAGAATGTGTAAACATTTTCTAATGACTGTCGTGTTAAAAATTCTTCCGTAAAGGCAAAAATATGTGTAGGTATTTAGTTTAATTCACAGTTTATCACTTTACACATCTTCTAATAGATCCAATTAAAAAAATTCTAATTCTTCAATTAAAAAAATTTTAATTCTTCAATTAAAAAAATTTTAATTGACCAATGGATTTTCTATTTATGATCCATCTCAAATCCATCGTTCAACCTATCGATATACACTTTTCTATATAGGCTTCACCTAGCTGGATAAATGTTCAATACCCTAATTGCTACGTTTTACAAGTGATCGCCAAGTGATCACACTAGGTATTATTAGTTACCCAGCAGAAACTAATCAAATTAAACAAGAGAATACTGCTGTTTGATCTCTGGGTGATATTTCAGCCGGCTTTAACGACATCCTCAAGAAAGTCAGGATTGGGGATATATTGCATATTTAATTGTACGGAAATCCATCTCAAATTGTAACTTTTATTCCATAGGCGAAGTTGAAGGTGGTTTGGCAGTGCTAACTGGAGAACCGAGTTTTTTTTCAATCCGAGCTAAACACTTCTCTCGTATCGGACTGCTGTCCAAGACTACGGTGTATAGTATCATGAGGGAGAGACCGTCTGTTGTGCTGCACATCGCCAATACGGTGGTACGCCGTTTGTCACCATTCGTCAGACAGGTCGACTTTGCACTCGACTGGGTAAGTTTTGATAATGCTCAATTATAACAAATATTTTGCCAACAAATTAATCCCGACTGCGGTGCACAAAATGTATAGATTGTGTGCGTTTTGGACTCTACTTTTAAAGCCATTTATAATGATACCCTACTGTAGACTGTTGAAAAAAATATTTGGCTAATTTTTTTATCGCTCTTGGTGGCAAATGAGTAAACAGAACACCAGATAGTAAGTGATATTGCAGCTCATGTATCTTTGATAGGCAAGGACCGTGAAGAAAGTGAAGGGAGTGTGTGTGTGAGAGAGATTCGTGGTTACTAAAGGCATCACCGCACCTTCACACCCAAACACGCTCAGGAAGTTGTGCTTTCGAGTCTCTCGCACACCGAACGAAGTGCAGTAACAAATTGCTACCACTCAGACGTCGATCTCAGACTCCGAGAGTGTGGTACTACTCCGGATCGACCGGCCCGCGGCTGTAGCCACATTAATGCGCATATCAGACATTTTGAGAACAAGACTAATTTAATGACGTTTCATTTATCAGAATCGCTTGAGGTTTTGAATAGTTACGAGTGGATATTGAAACACAACACAATGGTCGAACATATAATTCGAAAACCCTCTTCTTACGCTTCAACACAGTCAGATGAATACACTAGCCGTGCCCGGAACTTCACCAGGGTACATTATTATTACAATTACTTCGCATGACCGTATCATTGATCGCTGTTTTCTGGGGGGTGGGCCATGGTCAGCTCACTCGCCGCCCGGCTCCGTCCGGGGCAAAAGAGGGGCGCCGTGCGACCCCATGACTCACCCGTGGCACGTCGCATTCGTCGTTGGGCAACCATCGGTACAGAGTTTCTTGTCTTCAGTGGTCGGGACCGACGGAATACCCCTGTCGCAGAGTACCCTCCCCTCTCGACATCCCACCTCGGGGACGTCGGTCGCCGTCGCGCGGTCGGCCTCTCGGCGGGTGACAGGCTAAATCCCTGGTCCAGTCACCGCGTCGTCATGGAGGCGTTCCTCCCGCGCGCGCTCCGCCGCTTCCTTCCGCGAGGTATCAGTGAACGCTGAAAAGTATTCGAGACGTCGGATAATAAAAATCAAATACGAACGCGATAAGATTTCTATTTTTTTAATTTCAAATACGCATCATTCGTAGTGGATTTATTATGTATATAACTGTAACCTTGCAATGATATTTTTTAACACTCATAAGTTTACGTTTGTCGATTCGACATGCTTGAAAATCAACTGTCGCAATTTTGCAAATATTAATTTAATATTTACTTATTTTTTGTCATTAGAGTGGAAGAAAATTATCTTTAAGAAGTTTTCTTCTAAATTGCTTGTTAAATATTAAAATTTATGCATTATTATGCAGATTTTTTATAATGACAAAATAAAAAACCCTTGAATCATAATATACAAAGATTTAATTAAAATAATACATCAAAACAAATTGTTATAATCTCTTTTCAGGTATTCATAGAATCAGGCCGCGCAGTCTACCGCCAAGACGAAGAATCTGGTTCCACGTTCATAGTTCTAAGTGGTCGCCTTCGTTCTGTGATCACTCATCCTAACGGCAAAAAGGAGTTAGTAGGCGAATATGGCAAGGGTGATCTAGTTGGCATTGTAGAAATGGTTACTCAAACGAGGAGGAGCACCACGGTTATGGCGGTCAGAGATTCGGAATTGGCAAAGCTGCCTGAGGGATTATTCAACGCGATCAAGTTGAGATTCCCAGTGGTGGTTACGAGGCTGATTAACTTACTTGGACATAGGATCTTGGGTAAGTATGTATTAGTGAATAAAACAATTTTGGGTATAACTTAAAATTTTACTAATTGGACTAGCGTGGATGGCGTATGACAATCGACTGGAATGGATTTCCAATAGGAGTGGCTTGGAGTACCACGTGTGGTAGTCATTTCCCACTTGTAAACAAGTTTTTAAAAAAACCTAGCATGTTAAATAAATCTAAATCTTAGTAATTTAGATAACAGGGTCGTGCCATCGTTTATATAATTCTACTCTAACTATGAGTATTATATTGTATCGATCGGAATAATGTGTAAAATATTCTCCGATAGATGGGGCACATCTCCCATAAAGAGAACAAAATACGGGCTACAATTCGATTGTCTCGCGTATAGCGAGTCCACGTTTGTCTAAACGGTTTAGTAACAAACTCACATTCGTATTTATAATATTAATTGAGATAGACAATAATAGACACAGTCCTACTAATATTATAAACGCGAAAGTTTGTATGTTTGTTGCTCTTTCACACAACAACGACTGATTGGATTTTGATGAAATTTCACAATAATACAGCTTACATATCAGAATAACACATCCTTACTAATATTATAAACTTTCACGCTTAAACCAACGAACCGATTTCAAAATTTTTTCACCAATGGCAAGCTATAATATCAGGAAGTAACATAGGCTATATTTTATCCCGGTATTTCCACGGAAGCGGGAACTACGCTGTTAAGGCGACTGAAACCGAAGCGAAGCGAGGGCGGGTTGCTTATAATTTATCCCTATATTTCCACGGGAAGGGGTACTGTGCGGGTAAAACTGCAGGGCGCTGCTAGTAGTAATGTATATAGCTAGAATATAGTGTAGAAGTTATGGATATTTAACTAATTTAAAGTTTTGTTTCTAGGATCGTGGCAGAAACCTACAGCTGGTTTAGGTGGTGCCGCGGCCATAGAACCTCGTCCTTCTCAACACAACTTCTCCACCGTAGCGGTGGTTCCTGTTAGTGACGATGTGCCATTAACCGCTTTCACTTACGAGTTGTACCATTCTTTATGTGCTATCGGTTAGTATTTTATATTTATTGGATTACATACCTTTTTCCTTTGATTATCTTATCTGTATCAAACCCTAAGGTTTTGAGGCGTCTTAGAATAGTACCCGAAAAGTTAACCCGCCGGGCCAGCGACGGAGGTCCAGGGATCGGTAACAGTGGTCGGCCCAAGGACGGTGGGGAAGGAAAACGGTGCTATATGAAGTCGCCTCGTAGGGAACAGGCAGAGTGTGTAGAGACCATAGCCTATTAAAAAATAGGTTAGATCTTGTGAACAAAAATGGAATGAAATAGAATGTGCCCCTACCGGGTTGAGAGTCATTAGCGCTCACCCATAGTCCGGGCTAAGCCATCTGTGGCTAACAGCTATATACACACAAAAAAAAAGATTGTGCCCTTTGCCTTTCCAATTTTTGCGCTTACTGGTGTCGTAAAAGGCGATTAAGAGAAGTAAGCATGTATTATCGCTGCAAAATAGGGCAAATAGAAAACAATTTGTCCGATTAGCGTGGTCTAATATGCCCTTTTTTCCTTATGTGAAGTCTTTTGCCCGATAATGGAAGGATGAAAAGAAGAAAATCTTGTCTGTTAATTAATTTATTTGAAGGCGGTAATTAATATTTCGCCTAATGAAGACCATCTAAATTAATTTCACCACGCATGTCACCTATTTTCACTCCTGTAAGTTCAGAATGGATAGATGACATCAAGGTTTGAATCTGAGGTAGCTCCCGAAAGGAAATTTTTCTCTTATCAATAAACCGTTTCCGTTTGGTGGCGGAGTAAAAATACTATTCACCACCCCCTATCTTGCCCGTGGGTTTCGAAAAGGCGACTAAATAAAATCGTATACCAACCTTTCTGACCAGCGTGGTATAGTAGGTCAATTGCACTCCTTTCCATGAGGAGGCTCGAGACCAGCACTGAGACTTATATGACCAGAAATGATATCAAATTTAGTATTAAAATTGTTTCTGTATAATTTGTGTTTGCAGGACCTACTGTCCGTTTAACATCTGATGTAATTAGAAAACTTCTGGGTTTAACAATCATGGATCCTAATAATGAATACAGGCTTAGCTCTTGGTTGGCACAGCAAGAAGACAAGCATAAGGTAAGCCATAATGTCATGTCATAATATTATCTTGAACCCTTCTCATCGCGGGTGTCGTTTGAAATATTTAAGGAATTTAAGCAAATATAGACACAGACACAATCTTGTTACAGAAAGAAAATTTAAAGTAAGTTGCATCTATTCGTTTCGCCAGTGGCATATTAGGACAAGTTTTCACTCATTGTAGGAGAGGCTTATATCGAGCAATTGGGCAATTATAATTATTTTAGTTGTAGGACCAGACTACTGACAGTTGTCTGTCTACAGCCGCGGGCGGGTCCGTGCGGGGTAGTACCATACTCTTGCAGAAAATCGACGTCTGAGTAGTAGCAATTTGTTACTGCGTTCCATTCGGTGAGCGAGAGTACCGGCAGCCCAACTTTCTGAGGGTGTTTGCGTGTGGTGGGTTTCGGTGATGCCTTTAGTTTCACCGAACTTTATTACACGCATCCACACTTCCTTCACTATCTTCACGATAGGCAGCGCTCTAGCAAAGGTCCATGAGCGGCAGCAACACTTACCATCAGGTGTACTATTTGCTCGTTTACCACCGTTTGCTAAAATAAAATAATTATAGACTGTAAATAAGAAGTCGGATACGTTGGTCCTAACTAGCAATGGTGCAAAAGATATCAGTTTTGAACATATTAGATTTCTATTGCTATGTTTTCTCATCAGTATCGTAAAAATGTATTAAGTAATGAATGCAGATCAGATCTTTGCGAGAGAAGAAAAACGCTACGTAAAAATCCATGGCAATCCGAATGGTAATCGTGGTATAGTAAGCCAATTTAAAGAGGCTCATGCTCAACAGAAGGACGTATAAAATCTGAGAAGAAGCATGGTTGATCTTTAATCTGATTTACGAATTCCTTGAACGGTTGCTGATAAACCCTGTCTGCAAATTTATTTATTGCTTAATTTTGTCATATTCTTGCAGGTTGCACTGTATCAGTGCGATCCTAGTCTGACCCAATGGACTCAGCGCTGCATTCGTCAAGCCGATTGTATTCTCATAGTGGCGCTTGGAGACAAACAACCTAGTATTGGCAAGGTAAATAATTTTTAGATTTAACTAGCTGTATTCCCAGATTAATTGGTATGGGATAATGTTCTACGTTTTTATGGGAACTATTTCATATGATGACAGAGAAAAAGTATACACCAATCCTTCTTGTCGGTTGAAACGTTTTAACTAGCATTTGGCATGTAAATAACTAACGTTATTGCAAAGAATAATCGAATAAAGAATGTAGTGTTCTACTATTCATTATTTTTGTTTGTAGATAGTGGTGTTCCCGGGGATAGAACGAATGGATAGACTGAGGGTAATTTTTTTGAGGATTATTAGGAATTAGCGGACTCGATAGATGTGCTGTAGCAAATAATAAAAAACGGGCAATGAAGGCTTTCATAAAAATTAAATAATACAAACATATTCACCAAAACATTTTTTCATGAAAATACGGTCATGCTGCTATTTATCGTGTTTAGTTGTATTTTTAAACCATCCAAGGACTTATTCAGATATATACACGAAATTATATCTATATTCATCCAGCCATTTAGGAAGAGTTAGATGACAAAGAAAATAGAATAATCATATATATAAAGGTACAGAAGTGGGCGTTTTTTAATTTTGTGTAAAATCAGACACATTTTACCAAAATGTGCGAATTACTCTTGTTTTTTTTAGATAGAGAAAGAAATCGAAAGGCTCGCCATTCGTACTCAGAAGGAGTTGGTATTGTTACACCGTGAGGGAGGCGCGAATCCTTCAGGAACAGTCCACTGGTTGAACATGAGGACTTGGGTCAGTCAACATCACCATGTTCGATGCCCCCACAGAATGTTCACTAGAAAGAGCCAGTACCGAATCGTAAGTATATTTATTTTTTGTTATTAATGTTATACCATTACGATTACGATTGCCCGTGGATGTCGTAAAGGACGACTAAGGGATGTAAAATGCACATAACATCTGTGCAAGAGAAGGAAAACTCGAAATGAAACCCTTTACCAACATGTCTGACTAGCATGTATAGTAGGTCAAATTCCCTCTCATTGTGGAGGAGGCCCGAACCTAACAGTGGGACGTATGTGGGCTGTGATGATGATGATTATGACAGAGTAAGAATACAATTCAACACCCCGTCTTGATCGTGGATGTCGTTAAAGACGACTAAGGTATATGATATGCATATAATATCTGTGCGATAGAAGGGAATACACGATATAAAACCTTAATATGTCTAACCAGCGTGATAAGGTCAATTTTCCTCCTAAAGTGGACGAGGCTCGAGCCCAATAGTGGGACGTATTTGAGCTGAGATGATGATGATGGATATTTCGACGCGATCTTGAGACCAGCTTCATGGTACCATATTATTGCTTTGTCACCGAAGTTACGTAAGTAAACCAAATGTCAACCTAATCTAACAACAGGAAGTGGTCCTAATTTAACTCGCAAGATTTGTCCCATACTAACAGGGCAATTTAAATAAAAGCTTATAAAGAGTAAACAGGAGACCAACATACTTTGTTTTGTATCGGAGGAAGGCGAATATGTTATTATAATAGAAGAAAACTCGAGGTAAATTCGTATAGTATCCCGTTTGCCTTTTTTATTTTACGTGCCATAGCCCTACATAATTATAACCTTTGTTCTCCATAGAGTGAACTGTACAGTAAAGTGCTGATGTCGGAGGCGTCCGTACACTCGGACTTCTCTCGGTTGGCACGCTGGCTCACGGGTACTTCCGTGGGACTGGTGCTGGGTGGTGGCGGAGCTCGTGGTGCTGCACATGTTGGTATGGTGCGCGCTATACAGGTATGTGGACCTTTACATCGTATGCTTTAGCAGACTTAGCACGATAAATTATAGCGACTATGAGAAATTTCTCTCCTATTGGGGAGGAAGCTCGAGACGACGACGATGAGACGATTAATTTAATAACGAAAAGGAAAACTTAAAATAAAATATAAGCCCTATAAGGACATGTCTTACTAGCGTGGAATCGTAGATCAGTTGATAAAGTTGTGACTAAGATATTCGGATATTCGTAATAGGTGCTATGTGGAAGGTATTTGGTAAAAATTCACAACTTGAATTCTATAACCGTCGTTAAGACAGTATAGCAGGAACAACAACATACTGGAAAATATTTTGAACAAAAATTAGATCAAAATTCTATTCCTACCTTCGATGAATTAGCGTCATTTATACATAACCAAATTAAGGTTCTAGATCATTCTGTGTCATATTCTATTAATCAAGTAATAGCCGTAATAGGAACGCGCAACAACGAATAAGTCGACTCACTCGCCTCCTTACGTCCTTTTACTTTTAGATATGATACAGCAACCGTGGAATATAATTCTTGGCTACAATGTTATACTAATGAAATGCATAAGGTAGCTTGACAAAGGGCGACGCCCCGGCAGTATTGCCGGAGAGTCGCCCGGCTAGTATCCGAAACATTATCTCCCCAATTAGTTCAATAACGGCGCGATGGGGATACGGTAGGTTTTAGGGGGCGTACGTCGCACTTCCATCGTTACCAACGGATTGAGCGGGGTGTGTTCAAATCATAAAATGCTATAAAAAAAAAAGGAGAGACGAGTCGTTTCCTATATTTTGCTTGTCTCCCGTCATTTTGAATTACATCCTAATCTTGCAGTATTAAATTGTAAAGGATTTAGTCATTAGTTTACAGTACACCACAATTTATTTGTCATTTTAATATTACTTTTCGTCTTTCGCTATAGGAAGCAGGTATCCCCATTGATATGGTGGGAGGAGTCAGTATTGGTGCATTCATGGGCGCCCTCTGGTGCATGGAAAGGAACATTACTACAGTCACACAGAAGGCTCGTGAATGGTCGAAGGTATATAGCTATTTTATTGTAAACTATTCAAGCGCTTGTTTCTATTATTAAGCATTAACGAAAGTTTTCAATAACCTATCTGAAATTATACATAGGTAGATTATCATCATTGATTACTGAAACTATTAATCGAAGTGATAGTTTGCGTAATTACAGATACATATTTTCAAACGATGATATTTTTCGTTTTAATTTGACCAAGTTTACTAAATTTCTGACTTGTGCTTAGAATGTTTTGTAAGTCTATATCATAACACTAAGAAATAACCCTCCGTGTGATGACGGAGTAAGAATACAATTTACCACCCTTTTTCTTGCCCGTGGGTGTCGTAAAAGACGACTAAGGGATTAAATATGCATATAATTTTTATGCAAGAGATGGAATACTCGAAATAAAACCCTATACCAACACTTCTGACGAGCGTGGTAGGAGCGTGGTAGTAGGTCAATTACCCTCCTATTTTGCAGAGGTCCGACCCCAACAGTGGGACTTATGAGGGCTGTGATGATGATGATGATGATAATGAAGAAATAAAACCCTGTGTAGTGAGGGATTGAATCAACTTTATGTTCAATTACATACAACATTAAAGTACCCAAATCACACTCGGACCTAGAACAATCATTAGAAATTCTTGTGTGGCAATTAAACCTACAACTGTCTATATTGTTAGCGCTATCACTATACCAATAATCCAATGAATTGAAACGAAGGTTAAATACATTACGACTATCGATTCGCTTGACCATAGCTCGTAGTTAATGAAAGAATAATATCTGGTTGACCGAGCTTCGCTCGGAATATTTTTGTCGAATTTATTTAGATATATATTAATAAAAAATAAATAATGAAAATTATATAAAAAACTACAAAAAGAGAATAATAATAACACCGAGATTCGAACCGACGCTGTTTAAATGTCACATAATCCAAAATTAAAACCGCCTGCCTTCCCACCTGAGCTATCGGGACTCATGACGTTGACAACGAAATTTGGATTCATATTCTTTTAAAATTTAATGTCATTGTTTGTTTTGTTAAAAACACGGACAAAACAACATTTTCTATTAATAAAACCTAGCTATATCGATTTTTTGGCCCCGAAACCTCTAGTATGCCAAGTTTAAACAAAATCGTTGGAGCCGTTGCCGAGATCCTGAGTATATATATATATATATATATATACAAGAATTGCTCGTTTAAAGATATAAGATTTTTGGTTTTGTCAATTCCAGAAAATGACTCAATGGGGCAAACAGCTCCTAGATCTCACATATCCGGCAACTTCCATGTTCTCCGGTCGACAGTTCAACGCGACCATTCGGTCCACCTTCGGTGAAGTTCACATCGAGGATCTTTGGCTTCCATACTTCACTGTTACTACGGATATTAGTTCCAGTTGCATGAGGGTCCATCGGCATGGTAAAAAGAATACCACTGTTCATAAAGATTATTTTGCTGGTTTGGAACAAAACTTGTAACATAAATAACAATTTTACTCACCTATGTTTGGGAAGTTTTCTAATATTTGAATTGGATAATTTTCTACGCTACTTCTATACACATATATAACGAAACAAAATAAAAAAAAAATATGTGTAACCTGGCACGAACAATAAAAACTAATATTTCCATTTTGTGCCCAATATGCCTAACATCATTTGAAGAAAAGAGCTGATAGCCCTTCAAACCATTAGATTGATTTTTACCAAACATAGGTGAGAGCCACCGCAAGCAAACTCATTTTCACGAAAACAAATTGCATCGAAATCAGTTTATCCGTTCGAGAGTTGCGACAAGAGACTTTAGACTTTGGGATTTAATTGTAAGGTTGTAAATTTGTAAAAAAACGTATATATATGGTTTTTTTTTTCTATTAATTTTAATAGTTTGTTCCAAACCAGTATCAATTTATACTATACGTGGATATCTCAAAAATGAAAATTAAGGCAGAAGGCGATGACGACCAAGCAGTGATAACTGTAAAACAAAGAAAGATTCCTAATATCTTCACATTTTTTCATAATTTTAAAACTACAAAATGTGTTGAGATTCTTAAATTTCTCTAATTTCCGAAGACATCCTCAAAGAATTCTCAATATTGACAGCAGTAGGCTCCTGTTTTACGCGTGATTAAAAACGTCTGTAAATTATTACCGATCTACCTCTTCGTAGATAAAATCTATATAGTGTAATTTAATTTCTTTTTGTTAGCTGTCACCGCTTGAATTGTCATCACCTTTCTGCTTGACCTTGTGTTTTGGAACTGGAGGCTTATTGCGTAGGCAATGAACTTCAAAATGAATTGTCAAGCTACTTATGAAATTAAGAAAGTCATTGAAAAATGAAAGGGGTTTTTTACTTTAGTGTGTAATTTTAATTTCGTGGGGTTATTGCCCTGATAGAGTTGATATATACATGTTTATTTAATTAATAGGTAGATTTCACAGATTAAAGCTACTTTCATAGGTTCTTTGACAATTCAATACGATGTTCATTTGCTTACAACATAAGGGCCGTGAAATATATTAATATTATTTTAATTCGATAATTAACATATCGATAACGTATTTATTTAATTACGTAATAATAATAAGTGTGTGTCACAAAGTTCACAATTATTATAACTCATATGTTTCACTGTTGGGTACGAGTTTTGTCCTTATGTGAGCGAAGGGGGCGTACTATCGCATACTAGCAACATTAATTAGTCTATGATTTTAACAATGATTGTCGTCCTTATAAGAGATAATTGGACGTACTATCCCACACCGGCAAAATGGATTAGTCTATGGTTTTGTTAACGATTTACATCCTTATGGTAGTAAATTGAGCATACAGACTATCACACACTCGCCATATTGGTTAGTCTATGGTTCAAGTTCTTGCAATGACGTTATTCCTTTGTTCTGTGGAAAGGGCATAATCGTGACATGGAGCTAAGTATATTATAAGGAGGCCCGTAACCTACAGTGGAGCGTATTTTTTATATTATAATTAACACAACACATTCATGGATAGGAATATTCGTGTATTAATTTAATATTATACGCACCTGTGCTAACATGACGTATATTCGCTTGATAACTACAGTTTTAAAATGGCGTTTGTATATCGCGCTCATTTTAAATATATATATATTATGTGGCTATGCATGAAATAATTATATGTGTATTTTGATGTTGTATTCTCTTTTCTGCAGACCAGATGGGAGTTTATGTATTTTTTAATATGTATATTTCTCAAAATACCTGTTCTATATTTTACAAGCTTTAGCGAGCTAAGACTTAAATTTTAATTTAGTAGGTTTATTACGTACTTAGACAGTAGTTTTTTTCCTATTGACAACAGACCTTTCATACATCTTCAATGTTTTTTTGAGGTTAATTGTGAAGTATACGAAATTTATAGGTACGAACATTTTTTTTTTGCAAACAGTGGCAAACGAGCAGACAGTACACCTGACGATAAGTGTTTTTATGCTCATGGACCTTTGCTAGGCCGCTGCCTACCGCGGTGGAAGTAAAGAGAGTGTGAATGCGGTTCAGTGATACTAAAGGCATCACTGAAACTCACTACATACCCTCAGAAAGTTGAGCTTTCGGCTCTCTTGCTCACCAAACAAAGCGCAGTAACTAATTGCTACTACTCGGACGTCGATTTTCTGCGAGAGTGTAGTACTACCCCGAACGGACCGGCCCGCGGAGGTTACAAATACTACCAATACTTAGATTGCTCGTGTTTGTCGTAAAATTCGACTTATATCGACATGAGCCAATTTCATGTTGCTCAAGGCTGTCAACAATTTTATTCCTTATGCCGTCAATATGTTCATTCCCAAGGACGGTTGGCGTCAGGCAATTGATCGGTTAAATTTAATAATTTTTTTTACAATGTGTACAATGGACAAAGTGTATATTGAATCCCTCGCTTTGCTTTGGTTTCAGTCGCCCTACCCGTTTAGTTCCCGTTCCCGTAGGAATACCGGGACAAAATATAGCCTAAGTTATTCCTTATATAGACAGCTACCTAGTTGTAAAATATTATCAAAGTCGATCCAGCAGTTTTAAAGATTGTCTCAAACAAACAGACAGACAAAAATTTTCAAACTGTATTTTAGGCATAGGTGTCGTGCAAATAACCGTGTGAGCATAAAAAAGTATTTTGACATTACAAACAGACATTTCAATTTTATTTACTTGTATAGAAAAGGCAAAGTTGAAAGAAAACCTATCAATTCTTGGGTCCAGGGTGCTGAAGCCTGAATCCAACAATGGGGCAGTAAATGTACTGATAGATGCGCTAGATAGATGATTATGTTATATACTGAAATCTGTATGAATTAAAATGCATAGTTTATAGTTAGATTCTAAAATACAAAGTTTTAAACAGGTATTTTGCGAGTTAAATATTTCTTATAAAATGTTTTGGCCACATGTTTATTATATGCGGATAATATCTATACCGTCATACGATCAATATATCTATGATGGCAATAGTCACTAATTGGTGCCGTTGTACAGCAACACTAATAGTATTTTGAAACGATTAAATTTGAGCTTTAGTATTGTCATTATAAAGTCTATTTTAGATATATGTAATATTAAAAGTTTCTAATGGTGGTACTTTACTATAAAATCTTATATAAATAATTTGGATCTGTTCTATTCGGTTCCGTGTGGGGACGAGAGACAGTTTTTTCACGTGGAGACGAAGTAAGAATACAATCAACCGTATTGTTACCCAAAAGGCGGCCGAACAGAAAAATATCTATGCAAGGGCACTCTAAATAAAATCCCATATCAACATGTCAGTCCAGCGCTGTAGATATTACACTCAGTTAATCCGATCAAGGATTACTAATGTTTACGCTAGTATGGCACATTATAAATGAAACCCTTTTTACGGATTTGATTGCGTTTGCGGACTCAATATCCATGGCCCGCCAGTGACCATGAACGGTGAAAAGTATTCGAAACGTCGGACAATCAGTAAATAAATACAAACGCGCTAAAATCCGTAAAAATAGTTTTATCTATAATGAACAATGATTGTTTTTTTTGTCACCTTTTTTTTGGGGTGGGTTGCGGTGGGCGCGCTCCTCGCACTACTCCGTCCAGGGCGACAGAGGGGCGTAAGCACGCACACCCGCAACCCACACGCGATGCACGTCGCCTTCGTCGTTGGGCCGACCACCGGAGCAGGGTGACTTGACGTCAGTGGAATACCCCCTATTTGGGGTACCCTCCCATCGACCGAAGTCCTCCCCTCGGGGAGGACGTCGGTCTTTCCTCACGCGGTCAGCGTCGGTCGACGGGAAAGAGACCATTCGTTAAACTTAAAATTTCTAAAAATTCTCACATTGCCAATCTAAAAAGGCTTTCTATAAACGACCGTAATAAAGCTCAAATTTGTATAACCGATACGACATTCAAATTGATACGAATAAGTTTAAACGTACAACGGCTGATTATTAACAAAAATCACTTATCACTTTATTCCTACGTCCATTGACCGCTACAGTATTTGCAAACCACACTCACTTGCATATATTTGTATGATGCATATGTGTTGTTTAAATTATTTATATATGTGTGTATGTACCGTCCCTTCACTTGGTGTTGTAAATAAAAAAAAATATATTTTTAAAAATTAACGATACGAATCCGACATTTGTCTATGGGTTGCCATTACTGTTAAAGCGCTTGTGATTGGTTTACCTAATAACGCTATTTATGGGAGTTAATTATTATTAATACGTCCTCACAATGTCGGGTTGGATGTGTAAAGTATTTATATAAATCATCATACACTTTCATACATTTCATCATCATATCCATGTACATGCATGAGTGTGGTTATAGTTTATTTTTTTATTAATTTTTTTCTCATCTGTAGCGTGTCGCGGGAAGCTGATATCTTGGCATGAGCATGTATACTTTAGCTGCACCTATTATCATCATAGATCGAAGTTTATGAGATGGTAAAATATCCCGAATCATTTTCTTATCCATGGACTGTGTTGTTGATCAGTAAATATACAAAAGTGCACGTATAATACGTATAAATAAAAATTACGGATGTTTGTATTAGTAAATCGGTGTTAGAATACCTTTTTTAAATCGTCAGGTTCGCTCTGGCGATATATTCGCGCGTCGATGTCGCTCAGCGGGTATATGCCGCCGCTCTGCGACCCTGTAGATGGCCACCTCCTATTGGACGGCGGTTACGTGAACAATCTCCCAGGTAAACCAATCACGGGGCTTTATTGCTGCGTGTTTGTGACGTAAGCATTGCTGATTGGCTGTTGGTGGGCTGAGTGAAAATATTATAGATGAAAATAATTTCGCGGTATATTTGCCGTTTATTTTTTTTAATCTACCGTCGTTTCGAATATTGTAACAAAGATGGCCACGGGAAGGCTTAGATTTTTGACGTCCAAACTGTCGACTAAATTAAATTTTCACAATCGTGTTAAATATAAACTAGGAAATTAAACTCGCGCATTTAGATAATAGTTGTAATTTTTAATAGGTACTTTATTTGGCTTTCTAGAATATTCTGTTTCACGAAACCTTTTCACTCATATCACATGTCTTTTCAAAATCATCCGTATTTTCTTCTAACAATTCATTAGCACGTTTGGAAACTTAAAAATACAAATTCCGTTAATATCTTAGCAAATTCTCAGAAATATTTGCACTCAGTCTACGTTGGAGGTAAGTAATGGCAACTGAATCGAGTGGAGGCTCGGTACGGGTATCGTGTCATCATGACACCGGGCATGTATGATTTGATGACAATATTAGGTATGCTATGGAGGTATTGTCGCGCATCAATGAGCATCGCGGGAATTTTCCCGCCTATCTGCGATCCTATGGACGGGCATCTATTGCTCGATGGGTGTTACGTCAATAACGTTCCAGGTATTTTGCTTTGATAATTCATATAATTTTCCATGTGGACAATATATTTCACAACCGCATTACTTGCCTGTGGTTGTCGTAAACGACAACTAAGTAATATGAGATGCACTATCCAAGAAAACCTCATCTTTAACTTGAAATAAAACCCTACACCAACACGTCTTACCACAGAAATATTAATACTATAGAAAGGCTCTTGTTCGTACGGGTTGAGAGCCCTCAGCGCTCACCCACCAGTCCGGGTAAAGTTGTCACAGCCATCTGAGGCTAACAACTAAGTCACACACAAAAAAAAAAAGCTCTTGTTCGTATTTTGTACTGAAACCAGTGTCGCCGCATTTCTCTCTCCGTTCAATGTTAATACATACACAAGATGTATGCTTACAACGATTTTGCACATTAGCATAACACACATAAATCTCGGCGCTGCAATTCGTACACAAACTAGCCTCGCCTACAAGGCATATTAATTTTTCTGTGCCTCTGACCATCGTAGTTTAGTAGGTCAATTTCCCAACAATTGTGGACGAGGCTTGAGTCCAGCAGTGGGACGTAAATGAGCTGAACTGAAGATGTTAATATTTTTTTTTTATATTATGAATATATATAAAAAAAAATATTAACAAACGAAATTTTAATAATGAATTCTGATATTTATTTGGCTATGAATACAAAATACATTGTTACAACTGCTTTATGATACGTCGGGAGTCGTAAAAGCTGACTAAGAGATCAGTAGGAAAATAGGCGGCAGCATTTGCCTGGGAAACTTATAAATCCAAGTGTAAGACTGAATTCGTCTGTCAAACGTGGCTTGACATTATGGTCTACTTGTGTCCCTAAGTGGGTTTACTTGGTCTCCTTGTGACTATGTCCAATAAGTCCTTGATAGATTGATATGTACCTTTGATGATATCATCATCATCATCTTGCTCTTATCCCAATTACTTGGGGTCGACGCAATATGTCATCTGTTTTGACATATAGCAAAACGTTTCGGCAATGACTTTTATGACCGGCCGCCTGCCTGACGTCAACCCTCCTTGGGAATGTAATCGTTGACCCAAATGATATCAGATGGAGTTGGTCCGGGTCAATCTAGGGCTCTTAGTCGTCTTTTACGACACCCACGAGCAAAGCAAGGGTTGGTAGTATTCGAAGCCGCTACCACACAGCACCTTATCTTTACCACAGTACCTTTGATGATATAATGAACATATAAACAATCATGCTATATATTAAATTACTAAAGCGATGTCTTTGGTATTGCAGCGGACGTAATGAGGTCTCTGGGCGCTAAACACATTTTGGCCATCGATGTAGGCTCTCAAGATGATACGGACCTCACAAACTATGGCGATGATCTCTCCGGATGGTGGTTGCTTTGGAAACGGTAACATTTTTTGAAGTTTATTTTATGTTTTGATTTACAAACATATAATTAACGGACACGAATTACATCCAGACACAGAACAGCAATTTGTGGATTGCATAAAGTGTAGTCCTGCGCGGGACTCAAACCGGGGACATTGGCACGACAGGTCGCTACCTCAAATACTACACCATCTGTGTAGTCGACTTTGTTAAAATTGTTACTGTTTTGTTTAATTTTTAAATTAATATTTCTTGCGTCAATATCAACGTTTGATACACTATTTTGTACGGCGAAATGACAAAAAATTCAATTATCAAATAAATACCATCATTAAGCAATCAATGTGATGATGTACTATTTACATCGTGTACTTAAAGTATCTATATGATAATTTATTTTCAGGTGGAATCCGTTCACGACACCAGTAAAAGTGCCTAACTTGCCCGATATACAAAGTAGGCTCGCTTATGTATCTTGCAATCGACAATTAGAGGTAAATATTATTGATGTTTTTCCTATACAATAGCATAATGTTTCACAAGAAAGTGATTGATCTGATTTTTTAAAGACACTGTATGAAGAAATTAACAGAAACAAATTACATTTAAACTCGCCATCATTATGCCGTTGTTCCAATTAGTTGGGAGCAACGTAATATTTATTCTTTTGCCTCATAACATGTTTGTTTCGAGTTTTATTTCATTTGCAGTGAAGTTATTGGATTACTGAAACGATTGTCAACAAGGACTCGAAAAGGAAAGGGGTTTCTTTCCCTTTCTTAAACTAATATTATTTTCTTTAGTCATTTTATATTCGGGCAAACAAAGGGCGATGTCACATTTTTGATATTTATTTCGTCACCATACACGAAGCTGAGACTATCTATGAGAATGACAGATTTTATCATTTAATTTTCTAGGCTATTTATAAGAATTTGTTTTATAGCAAAAAAATAAATATGCCACATATGGGATGTAGATGTACTGATGACTGCATCTATTGGACATCCATTCCAATCATCTTACCGATTGGACTAGTGTAGGCTTATGTATGGCAATTAAAATGTCGCTCGTATTGTCGACTTTACGGGAGATGATTATCTGTGATGGTTTCTGTTTCAGGAAGTGAAGAAATCTGACTACTGCGAATATATTCGACCTCCAATCGACGCTTATAAAACTTTGCAATTTGGTTCGTTTGATGAAATTCGTGAGGTCGGTTACCGTCACGGGGCGGCATACTTCGAGGGTCAGCGCCGCGGAGGTGGCGGAGGTGTGAGCGGAGCTAGCGGCGCCCCTTCCCCGGGTAGAAGACATGACGCACAACCATCCCTCACTGAGTAAGTAGACATATATTTTCTACTTTTTATACATTTTTTACAAGCTTATGGCGACAACATAGTCTGTTATTGTAAAAATCATACAATAATTGGTCATATGCGTTTGCTTTAAGATGTTTCCCCCCTTATAGAACTTTGGTCGTCATAATGAGTATAAAAAATGGATACTTTGTACGCCAATATCTCTGTTAAATTTAACTTTAGTAAGGATCGACACGCCACAGATAAGCCTTTTATGGTCACTACGTTTTATGCAGTATTAGATTGACGCCAAATAAATATTATAATTTCTGTGTGGTGACCGAGGAAGAATACGATTCACCATCTCCTTTCTTGCCCGGGTGTAATAAAAGACGATTTAGGAATAAAATGCTTATACTAAGTGATTATATTATACATATAACATCTATGCAAGAACTAAATAAAACTCAATAGCAACACGTCTGACCAGAGCGGTATTGTAGGTCAATTTCCCTCATATTGTTGAAGAGGTTCGAGCTCAATAGGGGGACGTATATAAGCTGAAATGATGATGTTGAAATATTATAATTTTGTTACAGAATTTATGCATAAACTTAAGTCCAAGTACGTAAAGACTTTCTATTATCTCCGACGTAACAATATCATTCATGAAATTGTAAATAATGGTTTTATTTTTATGTTTTCACGCTATTGTGTGGGTTTAAGTTTTGTAATGTTTTTCGAATGACCAATTAATTTCATAAATACTGGCTCACATTGCATCATCAAAATTATTTTCATATAAAATAAAGACTAAATATCGCTTATTTATTGATAGGTTGTTGTAGTATTATAAAAACTAGATTAGGATCCATTACTAAGAGTGATGCTAGCTATATGCTCCAAACTAGACATGTGTCCGCTATAGCAAAACGTATGTGAAAACGGTTGACATGCCTCTAACGTATCGTATCGGTATTCATATAACTAATAGCGACTGTAAGTTATCTAGCTACAAATAATTTACGATGAGGCGACGTTGTCAACTAACAATATCACAACAATAATTGGTTAGGTGCCGTGATTCTAGTTTCGCTACGTTGGTAACTGAACGATCACTAAAAAGTCTAATAACCAAAATAATTATGCCATCTCTCTCTTCTGCCTGATTCCTAGCATGCAAAACAGAGAGGGGTCGGTTATTGGCTAGCGGCTCAATAACAAACAACATTTTACGAATATTGATATAAACGAAAGACGCTCTTATTTCTTTGACAGTAAGACTTAACTGTCATAGACTCAGGTATAATTAAACTGTAATGGTAAAGAGGTTTTGTTTCTCGTTGTTATCGTAGGTATGCTACGAAAAGTGTTCACTATAGTTTCTTCACCTATGAAAGGTTACGGTTAAATCGTGCATTAATAGAAATAAGGTCGCGATTATTTTACGTATATTATACCGATATTCGACAACGGTTATCCATATCGGTATTGACACCAAATAATAATTAGTAGCCGTTGCCAGAAATAACAGGTAACGCCCATGTCTACTCCAGACATCGCTGCAAGAGAAAGCAAATTCGAAATAAAACCATATTCTAGCGCGATGCAGTAGGTGAAACGTATTTCGTGCGATAAATATAATAACAATAAAACATTTATAAAAATGTTTGCAATCTTCAGATGTTCTGTAAATAATCATCATCATTTCAACTAGCATAAGTCCCACTGATATGCTCGGTCCTCCATCACAATGGGAAAGAAATTGACTTACTATACCTCGCCGGTTAGACGTGTTAGCATAGGATATCGTATAGAGTTTTCCTTCTCTAGCATTAATATTATCTGTATATCAAATTCCTTGTCTTTTGCGACATCAACGAAGAAGAGAGGAGGTGGTGAATTGTATTCTTACTCCGTTACCACACGATCATTCTATTTTTATGTTAGATATGCCACTGATTTTAATGCATTGCCTGTGTCATGATGTAATAATAATAATACCATTATGGGTCACAAGAAAATTAAATGCCTCTATCCTAAAATAGTAGCTCCATTTATTATTTTATTGCAATTCATTATGGAAGAGACCCGTACTTTTTCTATGGTAGGTTATGGTCTAGAAACACCCCGCTCAATCTGTCCGGGGCGATGGATGAGCGACGTGCGGCCCTATAACTTACTGTATGCTCACTACATTGCCCTTGGGCCAAACACTGATATAGATTCCTTATCCGTGGCCAGTCCGGCGGGTTACCCTTTTGGCGTACCTAAAAACTCTAAATCTAAAGACTCGTGCCTAAAAATAAAATGTAATGGGATCTTTCGTGACATAGGATGCATATGATCCAAAGAATCAAAAGAAAACAAACTGTAGGTGCCATGCCATTTATTACTTAAAAAGATCGTTTGTTTAATTGCAGTTACACGTTCACGGATTTGGCTCAAATGGTATGCTCCGTGAGAACAGCTCGCGATATTGACAATGATTCCTCCTCATCTTCGGATTACGAGGAAGATCAGCGACACTTTGAAGGCTATGCCTCGGAGCCAAGTGCTGGTATACTTGAGGTAATTAAAATTATTTTTAAAAGTATTTAGTATGAATTTCGTAGAATTATTTAATTTGTTTTATTTTATGGCTTTTTAATTATGTTGTAGTATTGTTGGTTTTTTTTTTTAATGAGTGGCTTTTATTGACTAGTTTCTTGAATTATTGTCTTTACTATATAACTCTATTAAATATACATAGGCCAAGCTCTTATTTCGCCATTTATTTTTTTCGTACATATATTTCTTTAGTGTTTTTTAATATAAATAACGTTATTTCTTTTAAGATTAATTTGTTGCACGTCTTTAATCGAAGTTTTCAAAATTAATTTGAAAAATTGAGATTATTGTATATTACTGTTATAAAATGGAGGAGTTTGTTTTTTAAACAAATTAATCTATGGAATTATATATATATATGGATAAATATGAGTGTAGGAGTGATGATAAATATTTATAAAGCAAATTTTTTTAACTATGGGACATCGCACATTAAACGTCCTGCATTGGTACAGAGCGTTTGATGCGATAACGTGGTTATCATAACAACTGCCAAGATAACAAATTAATGGGGGGCGCGGCCGGAGCACCTCCTCGTGGTGCTCCCTGGTAACGTCCATTTGGACGTCATGCGTCCATTTGGACGGCCAAGATTCCGGCAGGGGGGTCTCCGCGTGCGGCTCTGGTGGCAGAGCGCACGGCGGATCTGACCCGGGGCCAATGGGGCGGATGTGCCTCATGGCACTCCGTCGCCAGGGACGGTTGCGTCACGGCCCGGGGGCGTGACGGGTCGGTCGCTCGCGAGCGGCCAGACCCGGAAGGCCCAAACCGTAATCCTGAGCAGGGGGGTCAGGACCGGGGGTCTTCGGACCGCGGGGAAGAAAACCCCTATAAAAAATTACCCCAATCTTAAGTTTGGCCACTCGGCGAGGAGATGTATGACTGGTGGGTTAAGAAGCGCGTGAGCGTCCAGTCGTTAGAGTGGTAGTCAAGGCAAGACTCAAAAACGTCCAAAAAAAATGGCAGAAGTTAATACAAGTAACACTTCACCAGAGGGTCCCGGCCAGGCCGGGGAATCCCTTGCTGTGCCGGTGCTTGCGCGCGGCGTCCATTTGGAGTCGCGCCCAAGTCCCGGCACAGTCAGTCCCCAATCGTATGGGTGGGGGACAACTACTGCCTCAGAAGCCGAGAGCCCGGCTCAACACCAGGTGGCTCAGGGGGGGAGGGGGAACGAGGAGGAGGTGCAGGTGCGGAAGAAGACCCGAAGAACAAAGCCGAGGCGTTCCGCCGCTGCACGAGCCCGCATTAGCGCCAATGCATCGAAGGCGTGGCGGGCGCGGATGAAGGCTGAAGCCATTGCCGCACGCGACGAGGGCGGCAGCATTGCTGCTGCAGGGCCGTCGCGGGACGGGGATGGCGTTGCTGCCCAGCCGTCGGAGGAGAGGATGGAGACCACTGCAGGGCCGCCGCGTGAGGAGAGCGGCAGCAGCAGCGGGTCCGAGCACGAGGGCGGCATTGCCGCAGAGCCGTGCGTAAGATTAGCGGGCGAAAGCTCCGAGCTGTCGAGCGATGAGGGCGGCATTGCCGCAGAGCCGTCGCAGGATGAGGGCGGCAGTGCCGCAGGGCCATCCGAGGCATCGGAGATGGAGCTGACGGACGTGGGCGGAAGTGCCGCAGAGCCGTCCGCCGGGGAGAGCAGCACCCCTTGGGTGCAAGTCGGCCGGAGTAGGGACGAGGGCGGTGGATGCGCCGCAGATAGGCAGATGTTAGGCGCGCCGTCGGTAGGGGGTTCAGTTAGGCCGTCTTCGTCGCCGTCGTCGCCGTCGTCGCCGTCGTCGTCGCCGAAGAAGAGGACGGAGAGAGCTGCAAAGGCGCCAGCTCCAGCCCCAAGTGCAAGGAAGAGGGAGGAGGCCCTCCCCCCGAGACCCTGGAAGCGCCCCCTGCAAGAGGGTGGCCGCTCCAACACCGACTCGGAGGGGAGTTCCATCATCATGCCTCCTCCCAAGGTCCCGACCATGCGCCGGGGGCGCAGAGGCCGAGGATCGGTGGTGGCGGCGTGGCCTGGGACACCGGGTCCGGCCGGCCACGGTGGCGAGGTGGCGGCCCTCCAGGCCGCGAACGCCCGCCTTAGTGAGGAGGTCTCCGGCTTGCGGGAACGCAACCGCAAGCTGGAGACGGAGCTATCGGCGGTGCGACGGGAGAACCGCGGGTTGGCCAAGGAGATGGCCGACCTGCGGGCCCAGTTCGCGCGCCTGGCGCCGGCCGCGCCGCCTGTGCCGGCCTCGCCACCGAAACGGGCTGCGCCGGGGAGGGCGGGCCCGTCGTCTGCGCCCGTGGCGCCGGCTGCGCCCGTCGCGGCTGCTGCGCCAGCTGCGCCCGTCGCGGCTTCGGCGCTTCCTCCCCTCGTCGTGGTCCCTCCGCCGGCTCGTGGCCGCGGGAGACCTCGGAGGGGGGAGGAGCCGCCGCCCGACGAGGTGCACGGCGTGTCGGAGTCGGCGGTACGCGTGATCCTAGCCCGAGTAGGGGTGATGGTGGATGCGCGTATCGCCGCCGTAGCGGCCAGGCTCCCGCCTGAGCCGCCCCTCCGACCGCCGCTCGCCGCGGACAAGGCGAGGCGGCCGCAAGCGTCAGCTCCCACCCCGCTGCCCTGTCAGGGTGGCCGCGTGGTGAGCTACGCTGCGGCCGCGGCCGGGCCCAAGGGGGCCAAGAAGGCCGGCAAGGTACCGGCTCCCGCAAAGGCCGGGCCGCGGCCGGCGCCAGCGGCTGCACCGCAGGCGCCGGCCAGCGCACCCGCGACCGCTCCTGCTGCGCTCAGCGCTGCTGCCAGGCTCGAACAGGGCTGGCAGGTGGCTGAGCGGAGCAGGAAGGCACGCGGCCAGAAGCGGAGAGCGGCGGCCAAGAGTGCCGCCGTGGCCGCCGCTCCCCAGGCGGGAGCCGGCAGAAAGGGGAAGAAAAGGTCGCGCAGGGGCCTCAAGTCGCCGAAGACGGCCGCGGTGGTCATCACCGTGCTGCCTGAGGCGGCTAAGAGGGGCCTCAACTATGAGGCCGTCCTAAAACGCGCCCGGCGGGAGCTGGACGTCTCCGGTATCGGGGGCGTCGAGGCTAGGACCCGCAAGGCCCGGACAGGGGCTCGAATACTCGAGTTCCCTGGGGCCGAGGGCGCGAAGACGGCCGATAGTTTGGCCACGATGTTGAGGGGGCTGTTCGGGCCGGAGGATGGTGTCCGAATCGCCAGGCCTGTCAAGTGCGCAGAGATGCGCCTGACGGGCTTGGACGATTCCGTGACGGTGGAGGACGTCCGGGAGGCCATTATGGCGCGTACCGGATGTGCCTCGGACACCGTCCGGATTGGCACCATTCGCACTGGTCCGGGCGGCGTCGGTGCTGCCTGGGTGCAGTGTCCGGTGGAGTCGGTCAAGCAATTGGCCGACTCAGGCAGGCTCCTCGTGGGCTGGAGCTCGGCGCGGGTAACCGTGCTAGAGCCCCGGCCCGCGAGGTGTTACAAATGCATGGCGGTCGGGCATACCCGACCGACATGCAAGAACTGCTTTGACTGCAGCGGGCTATGTTTCCGTTGCGGTCAGACCGGACACCAGGCGGCATCGTGCTCTGCGGTGCCCCACTGCCCCGCGTGTGCGGCAGGCAATAGGCCTGCCAAACACCGCATGGGCTCTGGGGACTGCAGACCCCCGGCATCGGCCCCGAAGGGGCGGGACGGCCCATCGACCGGGCCAGTCCCCGCTCCGAGCGCGGCCCGATCGCCCGTCAGCGCGGAGGAGGTGACGATGGATACGGACCGTTAATGGACCCCGTATCCATTCGTCTCCTCCAGGCCAACCTCAACCACACCGCCGGTGCGCAGGACGTGTTCCTGCAAGCCATGGCGGAGTGGTTGATAGGAGTAGCCGTAGCCGCGGAGCCGTACGTGGTGCCCGACCGGCCTAACTGGTTGGGTAGCACCGATGGCACCGTGGCAATCGTCGCCTCCACGTCGTGGCCTTCGTCGCCTCTGACCCTTAGGGACAGGGGCGTCGGATACGTCGCGGCGGACTGGGGGGAGATTACGCTCCTCGGAGTCTATCTCTCCCCTAACTGGAGTGTGACCGATTTCGAGGCCTCCCTCACCATCATGGAGGCCTCGTTACGGCGAATGGCATCGCGCCAGGTCTTCGTCTTGGGGGACTTCAACGCCAAGTCCGTGGCGTGGGGGTCTCCCCGGACGAACGACCGAGGACGGGCGATCGAGGAGTGGGCGGCGGCACTGGGCCTCTGTTTGCTGAACAGGGGCTCGGTGCATACGTGCGTGCGACAACGGGGCGGGTCGATAGTGGACCTTTCGTTCGCTAGCCCCGAGGTCGCCGCACGCGTGGGGAGCTGGCGCGTCGTGGAGGAGGTGGAGACCTTGTCGGACCACCGGTATATCCGGATGGAGGTCTCCCCGGTAATCCCGACGCCCAGCAGGGGTCACGGGGCGGATGGACGTCCTGCGTTCCCGCGATGGGCTGTGGGTCGCTTAGACCGGGACCAGCTGGCGGAGACAGCCATCGTTTACTCGTGGCTGTCCTCTGCCAACCAGTCGGACGGGGTGGACGCCGAGGCTGGCCGCATCCGCAGTGCGTTGACGCAGATCTGCGATGCGGCCATGCCCCGGGTACGGCGTCCGCCCCCGAGGAGGGCGGTCCACTGGTGGTCCCGGGAGCTGGCGGATCTCCGGGCCGCGTGCATTCGCGCCCGGAGGGCCTACACCCGCAGCCGGCGGCGGCAACGCGACGCGGAGCGGGAGGCCTTGCTGTATGAGGGCTACCGCAATGCGCGGTCGGCCTTCAGGCTGGCCGTCCGCTCCGCCAAGGACGTCAGTCGGCAGGAGATGCTGGACGGTCTCGATCGTGACCCCTGGGGACGCCCCTATCGCGCGGTGCTGAATAAGCTCCGCGCGCGGGGCCTTCCCCTCACCGAGACTCTCCAGCCCAGCCTTCTCACCCGGGTCGTCGAGGACCTGTTCCCGCGGCGGGCGGAACACACGCCCCCGGTCATGGCTCCGCCAGACACTGACCGGGAGGCCGACGACGACAGTGTTCCGCCCATCACGGAACCCGAGATGGGAGTGGCGGTGGCGCGCATGTGCGCAAAGTCCACCGCCCCCGGGCCCGACGGTGTTCCAAACCGCGTGTTGGGCCTGGTCCTCGACCACCTGGGTCCCCGCCTCAGGGAGCTGTTCGACGCGTGTTTAGCGTCCGGACGGTTCCCTGGGTGCTGGAAGGAGGGAAGGCTGGTGCTCCTGCCGAAGCCGGGACGGTCTCCGGGGTCGCCTTCGGCCTACAGGCCTATCGTGCTGCTCGATGACACGGGCAAGCTACTGGAGAGGGTGGTAGCTGCCCGCATCGAGCGGCACCTCGTCGGCACGGGGCCCGATCTGTCGGACGCCCAGTTTGGGTTTAGGAGGGGTCGTTCGACGATCGCGGCTCTGTTGCGCCTGAGGGCCGTGGCGACTGAGGCCGTCACCGGTGGGGGAGTGCTGTTGGCGGTGTCCCTAGACATCGCCAACGCATTCAATAGTCTGCCATTCAGCTGCATCAGGGAGGCGCTCCGGTATCACGGAGTGCCAGCTTACCTGAGGCGGCTAGTGGCAGACTATTTGGTGGGGCGCAGCGTCCTCTGTACCAACCGAGCAGGGGACGTTGTGCGAACGCCCATGACGTGCGGTGTCCCACAGGGGTCGGTCCTCGGACCCACCCTGTGGAACATCGGCTACGACTGGGCGTTGCGGGGGAGCCTCCCGCCCGGGCTGGGCGTGATTTGTTACGCCGACGACACGCTCGTCACAGCCCGCGGTGGGACGCTAGAAGAGGCGGTAAGCCTGGCGACCTATGGCACCGAAGAGGTCGTCAGGCGGATCGAGGCGCTGGGGTTGAGGGTCGCCCTGGACAAGACGGAGGCCCTCTTGTTCCATGGGCGCCTTATGAGCCCTCCCATCGGCGTCTCGATCACCGTCCGATCGGTTGACATCAGCATCCGGGCCCATATGAGGTACTTGGGCCTGGTGCTCGACGGGCAATGGTGGTTCCGGGAGCATTTCCGCAGGCTCGCTCCGCGGCTCGTCGGCGCGGCGTCCGCCCTATCGTGGCTAATGCCGAACGTGGGCGGACCGAGCGCTACGTGCCGACGGCTGTACACGGGGGTCATCCGGTCGATGGCCCTGTACGGCGCACCGGTGTGGGCGGGGTCCTTGACCGTCCGACTTAGGGCCCTTCTGTGGCGACCACAGAGGGTCATGGCGGTCAGGGCCATCCGCGGATACCGCACGGTTGCGACGGAGGCAGCGTGCCTATTGGCCGGGACTCCCCCGTGGGACCTGGAGGCGGAAATGCTCGCCGAGTTGTATCGGCGGGTGTCGGGGGTGCGCGGGGAGGGCGGTGTGATCTCGTTAAGGGATCTCACCGCCTGGCGCGTCGACGCCCGCCGAGACGTCATTGCCCGTTGGGCAGTCCGGCTGGAGAGGCCTCGGTTCGGGGTGCGAACCGTGGAGGCCTTCCGGCCGGTGCTGATGCAGTGGTTGGAGAGGCGGCACGGGGTGCTCTCCTTCCGACTAGTGCAGGTGTTGACGGGGCACGGGAGCTTCGCCAAATACCTGCACAGGGTCGTGAGGAGGGAGAGTACACCGTCCTGCCACCACTGCGATTGCGACGAGGACACGGCGCGCCACACGCTCGAGGCCTGCGCGGCCTGGGCAGTGCAGCGCCGTGAACTCGTCGCAATCATCGGTGCCGACCTGACGCTGCCGGCCATCGCTAGGGCGATGGTCGACAGCGTCAGGAACTGGGACGCGGTCGCAGCCTTCTGCGAGACAGTGATCTCGCAGAAGGAGGCGGCGGATCGTCTGCGCGTGGAGCGCAGCCTCGATGAGGAGATCCGCCGCCGGCGACTGGGGCGGCGCAGGCGCAACTATCTGCGCCTCATGCCGCCCTAGCCGAGGCCGCGGGTGACGTGACCGGGGATTAGTCCGTCACCCGCCGAGAGGCCGACCGCGTGAGGAAAGACCGACGTCCTCCCCGAGGGGGGGACGTCGGTCGATGGGAGGGTACCCCAATAGGGGGTATTCCGTCGGGCCGACCACTGACGACAAGTTAACGCTGCTCCAGTGGTCGGCCCAACGACGAAGGCGACGTGGTTTTCGGGTGGGTCGCGGGAGTTGCGTGCTCAAGCCCCTCTGTCGCCCCGGACGGAGTGGTGCGGAGGCGCGCCGACCGCGGCCCACCCACAAAAAAAAAAAAAAAAAAAAAAAAAAAAAAGATAACAAATTAATACAAAATTATTGTTAAATGTTTGTGGATGGATATCATTAAAATTTTGTGATTTTTATTAAGATAATATAAATTCTTTTATCTGACGTCATGAGTTCTGAAACAAAAATAATATGTATAAATATGAAAGTATTTCACATTAGCGAAACTCCTATTATAATTTTGTAGAGTAATTATATACTCTTTTTTTTTTGAGGACAAAGTTTTCCCATGTCATTAGCATCTGTAATAGTCGATTTATGAAACCATCGACTCCACAGCGAAATGAGAATTATTTATAACAAGCAGCTCGCTCTCGCTTCGTTTCCAGTCCAGCTTTACGCGCGTAGTTCCTGTTTCCGTGGGAATACCGGGATAAAATATAGCATATGTTACTCAGGTGTAATGTAGCATTCTAATGGTGAAACAATTATCGAAATCCGTCCAGTAGTTTTTGAGTTTATTTGAGCTAGAAAATAAACGATGTTGTCTTGCTATTGTAAAAAATGTAATTAATACGATTTGTTTAAGAACTGCATTTACACGCTTTGTGGTATAAATGCTTACATAATCTGTTGTACATAGTGCGCTTCAGGTACATAGAATATAATAATTCAGTATTATGTCACCAACCATAGCCAATCTAGATTTCAATTCTCTATTGGTCGGTGGAGTAACAGACAGTTCATAAATATTGGCAGACATTAACAGAAATCACGTTAGTTTTCGAATTTATGTTTTTATGAGTGGCAATTATTCTTTGGATAGATTTATGCTATTTTTTATTATATCGTACGTTCGAAGATTTGTATTATTTCTTGTTTAAATTATGTTATATAGCAACATTGTAAAACATAATTTCCAGCTATTAGATTTGTAAAGTTAGTTAACTGAAATTATCAAATTAGCTCATACATGAACAGTGGGTCAGCCAGCAGTGGCTTAGCTTCTCCAAATGAACAGGAAATTGACCTACTATATAGACAGGTCAGACGTGTTGGCATAGGGTTTTATTTTGAGTTTTCTTTTTCTTTGGATATTATCTGTACACCATATCCTATAGTCGTCGTTTATGACACCCACGGCTATAATAAGGGATGGTGAATTGTTTTCTTAGTCAGTCACCACACAGAAACGGATCCTAAATCAAAATATAAAATAATAATAAAATTTTAATTTAATTAAAAACCTGTGGTTATGGAGTGAAATTCATTGTGTCATCACCCGTACCTTTTCTGTTGAAGTCGTAAAAGCGTATCACCATAAGAGTCCGTCCTTTTTTGGTAAAATTGTAATACCTATACCTAAATACATCTGCCACCAGCGCCCACCAATTATCGTCAAAATGCATTTCTGTGGCGAGCGGGCAATTATTTGAATCGTCAAACTAAAACATTAAACTTTGACCTATTTGTAACTAAGGTGGAACCGATAAGACGGATGCTTAGTTTGGAATTTTTTAAAAAATATGTTTAATGTTACTTTCCCATTTTAGTTTATTTTTTGTTAACTTTTGTTTGCCTATTAATCAGGTCACTTGTTTTTGTATTGCTGCATAAGCGTGGAGACATATTATTAGCTTTTAGTTTTTATTTGTTCAATTTACAATGTTCTTATTAGCTGTTGGTCTTCCTAATAAAACAAAATAAAATAAAAATAAAATACCGATTATTATGAGAGATATTATGGGAGATTATTATTTTATGTTTTAAGGAGTTTGATCTTTGACAGTGGACTTTATTAGTGGATGGATGATAGGGTGATAGATGGAGGTAGTAGAAAATATTTTTGTTTATAATATGTATTTATTATCCCAAGAATGTTCCAAAAACTTTTTGATTAAATGTTTAATTTTTTCTGTAACCAAACATTCCTGACGTGATTTCTGTGTAGTGCTGTTTTAATTAATATTGGTATTGTGGAGCTGTAAATTCTGAAGCTACCCTGTACACTTCAGATGTCATCAAGCGTCGAGGACGGTGCAGCCTGGATCAGTGATACGGAACTGGTGGGCACATATTGAGCACAGCACCTGTAGTTATTACACGGTTTAGAAAACTTTCTTTTTTTTTTGTTTCGGTTATGTTCGCTGGGTGCGGGCGCTTTTGTATATAATTAGGTTCTGCATGCCATGTGATACATTTCTATGTTTTTAATAATTATTCACTTTTGTAATGCTAACTGCTAATTAAAAGACTATATGGTTCTGTTGATGGGTGTGATGCGATCGGTTTTCAATTGCAGTAGAACTATTACGTAACTTTATCTAAAAATTCAGATTAAAAAATGACTTGACCCGTGACCCGTATGTTTCAATTTTAAAGAGATTTCTAGTTTAATTTTCCTTCCAGAATAACCCAATGAAAGGTTTAGTCCTTATTACTTTCCAATTTTAAACAATATTAGGGTGTAAGTAATTAATTTTCATTTTTAAAAATAGTTTTATTTATTTTCATCAATTTTCTCTAAACTTTTGCCTATATTCGCTATGAAAAAATATTTTCTTATCATATCTCAGAGCGATATCAACGAATATTTTCCTCACATCAGTGTTAGGATTAATGAATATTCGAAGATACAGAGCCAAACCTTGCTAATAGTTTATTTAATCATGGCGAAATAGGGTTTTTATGCGATCATTATGTAACACCATTCTGCAAATTGTTATGCATGTCATAATCACTGTTTGTGTAACGTTTTTTACAATCTTTATTAATTAACAATATATGTAATTTTGTGCTCCGTATGGTGACGGATATAGAATTCAATTTGTCAACTCCATCGTTCCTACGGGTATTGTATATATATATATGTATATATATAATATGATTAAAAGATTTTGGTGACAAAATCGCTGTGAGAGAAGGCAAACATAAAACTTGTCTGACCTTACTGGTAAAACTAATTCCTTCTCATTTCAAAAAAGGCTGTATAAGGTAGGGATGTGAAAAAATAATCGATTTTTATAATAATGGATTATTACAAAAAATTAATCGATTAATAATCGATTTTTACAATCGATTATCAAAATAATAAAAATCGATTTTTTTATTATTTGAAATTCGATTGAAATTAATCGATTATTCACTGCCAGTTTTCCTTAAAAAAAGGTCATTTCATACTATACTAGAAAATAAAGCTCACATATCCTAAAAAAAGTCATCATAACCCTGTTGGGAGAAAAAACGATTATTTATTTTGAATTAATCGATTTATTTTAAAGAACAAAAATTCGATTATTTAAAAAAATCGATTATTTAAAAATCGATTATTTTCCCTCCAAGTCACATCCCTAGTATAAGGGTGGTAGAGATGACTATAATATTACTCTAATTCGTAAACGCTAACAATGATTTTATCAGTATGGTGACGGAGTAAGAATATAATTCACCGCTCCCTATCTTTCCTGTGGATTGTGTAAAAGACGACTGAGGGATATAATATGCATATAATAAGAGAACGAAAACTCGAAGTAAAACCCTATATCCACTCATCTGACAATAGTAGAATTGTAAGCCAATTTCACTCCTATGGAGGACGACACTCGAGCCCAGGAGTGGGACGTATATGAATTGAAATGAATGAACAATTGATAATTTAAATCATTTTTCATGCTTTTGAAGTCATGTTACTATTTTTATTTTGCCACCTATTCACGTACGTAATGGACAATTAATCTTCAGAAACACAGTGACTTAATATCTTAATTAATTTATAATGTTCTCACGAATGTAAATATATTAATCCTAATTTATCTCGCTTTATTAATATGTTTATTTAACTCGTGCAATAATTTTGATTAAACTTTTAACGTAATTAAAATAAATATTTTGCTATACAGTGGAATCTCTATTCACCGGACTAATTGTTGTCGTTAGGCATTCGGTTAATCGAATGCACCCAGAAAAGCTGGTTTTGTACATATGTATTACATACTTCGAGACGATTCATAGCAACTTATTTTTTTATTTAGCTGTTATGCTTTTTCACAGAGGAAAGGACCAGATATAGGTTGCTCTGTTAACCGCTTCCGTGAATACCAATAATAAACTCATTTGCAAAAAAAACGGGCGGTTTTGATTTTCATTCATATTTAAAAAGATACAATACCAAAAAGGTTTCAATCGTTTGTACACGTTACTGGCCGGTTTTAAAAATGCTGTGGTATTTAAAAAAGTACGTTCTAAATTCAATTTTTCATTTGATGTTCATTTTTACAGAAAACCCCTTTTTATCCTACATTTTTGGCGCGAAGTTCCAGAAGTTAACATCGACTTTCATAACTTTTATTCAATTTTTATCGATTAATTTCATATCCTTGACTGTCAAAGCTTTATTTAATGCTGTTTGGCTGTATCAAAAATGGTAGATAAAGTGGTAAAAGCTACCAAAATTATCGCGCTGCTTGAAGAGGGTTGCAGCCAATGTTTCGTGGCTAGGAGGCTAAATGTTAGTCGCTCGACAGTCCAAAGGACCTGGCAGCGATATCAGGAGACTGGTTCCGTCGAGAGAAGGCCTGGTTCTGGAAGAAAACCATGTACCCAACCACGGGATGATCGTTTTCTTGTGAGTCGCGCATTGAGAAATCGCAAATCTTCGTATGTGGATCTTAAGAACAACCTCCAAGAAGTAAGAAATGTGCATATTAGTCTATGGACGGTCAGGAGGAGGCTTCTCGCTGCCAATATACGCAGTCACCGCCCGGCCCGCGGCCCCAAATTACTCCGTGAGCACAGAGTTCACAGGCTTAGGTTCGCTAGAAATTGTGAATCATGGACTCAAGACGATTGGAATAGGGTTTTGTTCTCTGATGAAGCCAGGATATCTCTGTTCGGTGAAGATCGACGTCGGCGAGTGCTAAGAAGACAAGGAGAACGCTTTGCAGAGGCATGTTTCGAAGAAATCACACCTTATGGTGGGGGCTCTGTTATGTTTTGGGCAGGAATAAATTCAATGGATCGTACAGAGTTAGTCTTCATTGAAAACGGCTCACTGACTGGGCATCGATACATAACGGAAGTTCTAATTTCTCATGCACAACCCGCATTGGCCGCTCTAGGTGAAGACTCGATTTTTATGGACGACAATGCTCGCGCCCACCGATCCCGCGATGTTAATGCGTATGTGCAAGAGGTCGGCATTCGTCGTTTGGATTGGCCAGCTCGAAGTCCCGACCTCAATCCCATAGAGCATGTCTGGGACGTTCTGAAACGGCGTGTGAGATCAGTACACCCGGCTCCGCAGACCATCAGAGAGCTGAAGAATGTGATTACTGCGGAGTGGGAACGTATTCCGCAAGCAAGTATCCGGGATATACTCGCTAGCATGCCCAGACGAATTCAAGCTGTGATTTTAGCTAGAGGGGGTCACACTCGATACTAAACATTTATCTGCTTTTACTTTATTAAAGAAAAACAAACAAAAAAACTTTTTTATTTTTACTTCATGAGCATATGCACTACTAGCGAATATACACTACTAGCGAGGTTTAGCATTATTTCCCATAAATTGTATCTAAATTTTATGAAATACTGATGAAAACGATTATTTTCTTATTAATTTAGCAAATTGTGTGGATAAAACTACCTATAATTATCAAACAAAGAAATATTAACATTTGAAATGGTTCATTGCTTAGGTGCCCGTTTTTTTGCAAATGAGTTTATAAAGCGTCTTCTAAAATTTAATTTTTCGGATTCTTTATCACTTTCCGATGATTACTCCCGTCTTCGACGAGTTATTTGACCGCGAATAGGAAGTCCGGATAATCATTAATCTGTATAACTGCGGGCCGGATAATCAAGTTTCCACTGTAATAATTAAACATTTTCACTGTAATTTTAAAATTATTTAATTATATATTTTTCTTAATCATATTATACTGTTAATGTTTATACTATTACAAAAACTCAATCAATTTATAATTTGTGTTTTTCTAGCAATTTCTATTTACCCGACTGCGCGACGCAATGGAGATCAATTTAGCCATCGACCCACATAAATACGTGTGTTTATTTATGATGCTAGAGATA
Source organism: Lymantria dispar (assembly GCA_032191425.1). Taxonomy (NCBI): domain Eukaryota; kingdom Metazoa; phylum Arthropoda; class Insecta; order Lepidoptera; family Erebidae; genus Lymantria; species Lymantria dispar. The sequence goes on from CM063445.1 coordinate 33,867,039, forward strand.
AAAGACTCGTAGGCCGTTTTTGATCATTTTATGTCAATTGATTCGTCCTCTCAAAATTTTTGGAGTTTCATTGTAACCAAAATTCACTATGGGCGACCATTGGAAGCTTTTTTTATCCATACCGCACGCCGTCCAATCTGTCCAGGTTGACGGATGGGCGACGTGCGGTCCCACCTTTTCCTCTCCCCATCGGCATTAGGCCGACTACTGGTACCAATTCCTTAACATCCGTGGCCGGCCCGGGATTACCCTTTCGGGTACCATCCCCTTTAATGCCCCGGCAACAAGACAGTGTTGCCACAAGACGCTCTATTGTAAAAAAAAAATGATATCGACGTTAAGTGGGGTTAATTATTGAATAGGTTTTAAGTACGCAGTCGGGTATTTGATTAATAATTATAAAATACTAGCTGACCCAACGGACGTTGTTCTATTCAACTAACAGAGCGGCGCCATCTACCGGGTCCAATTGTGAATCTAAACCATTCTTCAATCCCCTTGAACACACACAAAAAAATTCATCAACATCGGTCCAACCGTTTAGGAGGAGTTCAGCGACATACGCAAGAAATTTATATAAAAAGAAGATAACTAGAAATTTATTTAATTTTACTTGTGATAATTTCAGGAGGGTCTACGCACACGCCGAGTAGGTGGTTCGTTGTCATTGTCAGAAGACGAATTGGACTCCGAAGCTGAAGTGTATGACCCTCTAAATAAGCGCGGAGGTGGTAGGTGAGACCCGACACTGCACGACTTGTGCAAAGCGCTATTTGAGTACGTGCAGTACAATGAATAATAGCTGTGAACAGCAGTGAGTATTGGCAGTAATTATTCCCCTCAAATGTATTAAGCAGCTATTGTATGACAGGTGTAGTGATGCCAATGGTTAGGCTACTATCGATAGACTATCGATAGTGCGGCAATAGTGAGAATATCGATAGCATTAGTACTGGCACATATAGTAAAGTTGTAATCGATGAATATAGTGTCGATCCTATCGATACTTTGGATACTATAAATAGTATCGATAGTAAGTTATCAGGGATGAAAATAGTATCTATACTATTACTAATCGCCAAAGTATTACCACAGTTTGTCCTATCGATACTATCAATACAATCGATAGTCCTATCGATATCCTAACTGATTTTCGAGGTCAACAATCGATAGTGAAACTATCGATAGTTTGGCATCACTAGACAGGTGTTGTTTATCTGCAGTGTAGTATATTCTACAATAACTGGCAAGGTTTTTGATTGCCATATAATTTGTATTGGAATATGTTTGATGTGGTATAATCAAGTACTGGTATGATTTTTGAAGTAATTACTATTGTAATGACAATTAAAATGTAGTTTTATAAAAACAAATTACAATTTCAACACTAAGGTTTTTGATAAAGTTTCAGTTAAATTGATAGATTTTTTTAACTATTTATTAAAATAGGACAATTAAAATTATCTCTACACAATGACCTTCTGTACTGCAGGGCATTAATCCTGCGTTCGACTCCTAGTGTGTAGATTGTATAATTACGAAATTTCCTGTGACAGAAAGCCTTTAGTGCAGTATATTGTGTAAATAAAAAGGCAGTTTTAGTAATTATAAAACAATACTTAAGTACTTTAATGTAGATATACTTAGTGGTATAATAATTACAAAATTGTATGATTGATAATGATTTTTGGTGTTTACGCGAGTATTACACATTGTAAATAAAACCACATTACGGATTTTATCGCGTTTATATTTGATTTAAAACGATTAACGCTGTAAAGTGTTCGAAATGTCATGGGCAATCAAAAATCAAATACAAACGCTATAAAATCCGCAAAGTAGTTTTATTTACAAATTATACGATTGATTTCAACACCAGTGAAATACAGACTAATATTAAAGCTTTGCAAGCTTGTTTATGTTTGACCAAACCTTTAACCAGTGATTTTTGATTCAAGATGTAGCCTCGCTTGAGCTGTGTTAAGTATAATAAAGGACTAGTGTAATTGATATTAAAAGTTGAGGTGATGACCTCGTGGTTAATCACTAAATAAGTTGACTAAATGTATGTTAACTACTATTGCTAGATTTGAGCCTATAGTTCAGATCTAGACTTATTTCGTGCAATAGACTGTTCATCAACTATTTGAATGTGTCAAATATGAGTACATGAAGATGTTTTTTTTTAAATTGAATTGATTTCATGTCTGTAATGTTAATAGTATCTTAATGCAGCTAGAAACAAAGAGTCTGTTCAATTAAATGGCAAATGTATTTGTAGTTATAAGTAATACAATAGGACTTGATACATGTATACAATGTAATAGTCCTTAATATAAAAATTGAGGCCCTGCTACAAAATTCGAACTAAGATGGATTCGATGATGGATATTTTACGATAGTCTTTCGTAATTGACATTAGAACTGACGCTTGCGATAAGAATAATTATCTTACGGCGGTAATTCAAACCATTAGCTACGCATCTGAAAAGAAAGTTGGAAGAAGTTAAAGAAAGTTGTCTGTCTACAGCCACGGGCCGGTCCGTCCGAGGTAGTACCACACTCTCGCAGAAAATCGACGTCCGAGTAGTAGCAATTTGTTACTGCGCTTCGTTCGGTGAACGAGAGAGTTGGCAGCCCAATTTTCTGAGGGTATTTGCTTGTGGTGTTTTAGTGTTTGCCTTTAATATCACCAAATCTCATTGCACGCAATCACACTACCTTCACTTTCTTCACGGTAATCAGCGGCCTTACAAAGGTCTATGAGCGGCAGCAACACTTACCATCAGTACAGTTTGCTCGTTTGCCACCGTTAGAAAAAATAAAAATATGTTTTGGTGGTAATTTTTGGACGACGAGACCTTCACCATCGAATTTGATAGAATGACCTCAACTCTACATCTTAGATGTGGGCATTTTTAGTGCAATATCTTATTATAATGCTTTTAAATATGTTAGTGTAGTTTGTATTAGTAGACAGTATTAATAGTGTTATATCAAAAGTTACTTTCAGTTTAGATGCCATCATGATGCCAAATTTTTCTTTGCTTTTATTACAAAAAAAAAAAAATACTCTTTGTACGTTTATATATTTGTATCAAAGTAGTATTAAAAAAATGTAAGTTAATTTTATTTCATGGAAACTGAAAAAAAAACAATTCGCTTAAAATTCTTAAAACATATTTAAAATTTATAAAACTTTCTCTACTTAAATATAAATCAATTCCAGTGATATTTGATTTGATATATGTAGATGGATAATAATATTATTTTACAATCAAAACACATTTGTGATAAATACAACATAACTAGTCTTCCACTGATTTTATTATGTAGGTCATCATAATCATCTCGGCTCATATACGACCCACTGCTGGGCTCGAGCCTCCGCCATAATAGGTGGGAAATTGACCTCACTATGCTGGTCAAATAGGTTGGTATAGGTTTTGTTAGTTTTCCTTCTCTAGCATAGATATTATATGCGTATGATATCCCTTAGTCGTCTTTCACGACATCTACAGGCAAGATAGGGAGTGGTGAATGGTATTCTTACTCCGTCACCACACGGCAAATTACGTAGGTATTATCAAATAATGACAATTTGGCTTCGTCAATAAGAAATAGTAACTACAACTTAGCTAGTTACTGTTTCTATCAAATGGTTTAGATTTACAACTATTAGCTGTACAAATACCAATATACTTACAATTAGTATATCCTTAAATAATTTTGTCTTCTCATAAGTCTTCATACTTTACCTGATTTAAAAAAAATACTACTTAATTTAACGGACTTAAAGGGAATGCCCATTGAAGTATGGAATATGGTTTCATATTGTACATTCATGAAACATATCTTATTTTGTTGAGTTTTAAACGAATATTCTATTATAAAAAAGATGTATGACTTTTATATTTTCTATATAATGTAGAGTTTTAGATTAATGAAGTAAATGGAATCAATCATTAGTATCAGGTGCCTCTTGGCAAGAAGCAAAAATAACTGTTGAGTATCGTTGGCGGTTGAAGGCGAACGGTGAGGAAATACATTAATTGAAGTGAAACCTGTTTTATTTAAAAACTATGTAATATAATAACTATATGTTATTATGCTAGAGATAGGAAAATACAATACTAGCAATAACAAAAATGCTAAGAATTTAACACACTAAACTATTATTATATTTATAAAAATACTGATATATAAGTACCCTGAACGATACAATAAAAATGGCGGGAACTTAATTACAAGAAGAACGTAAACCAACTTTTTATTTGTTTAGCATATTTTATCCAACGAAGTTATTGGCTGATATTATAAATGCATCATGATAATTAAAAACTAAATTTTTGATGATAATTTTATTGTTATATAAAACGATGGGCATACCCCTTTTAGTCATTATCACCTAGCTCTTATCCCCACATACTTGGAGTCGACGAAATATGTACTCTTCCATAATACATATTGTAAAAGTTTTGACAATATTTTTATGACCGGCCGCCTTACTGACGTCAACACTTTTTGGGACGAGACGGCATCAGATGGAATTGACCTAGGTTCGTAGCTCTTAGTCTTCTTTTACGACACCCACGAGTAATGTAAGTTTTAGTAGCATTCGTAGCCACACAGTGCTTTCAGTAAATTCGAAACTAAAACGTAAAGATTCTTGAAGAAGTACCTGTATAATGAATAGATATACTTACTACATTAAAAACAATGATTGTAAAGTCAGTTTACGGACGATAATTTTACAGGATAACGTTATATAAAAATATTGATGAAAACTGAAAAACTTTTATGAATTGAATCACTGAATTATCATTATTTTGTATAATACAAAGCAAGAGTTAATTGAAAATTACAATCGTTAATTCAAATATATTTAATGATTTCTAACGTTGAGTATTACACATTGTAAATAAAACTATTTTACGGGTTTTATCGCGTTTGTATTTGACTTTTGATTCCCCGACATTTCGAACACTTTGCAGCGTTCATGGTCACGGGCGGACTAAGGACCGAGTCCAAATCTATAAAATCTGTAGTTTTATTTACAAATATTTAACTTAAATTAGAGATAGATACGTCATAAGCCGAGCGCTCAGGCCGATCGCGCCTCCCTATCGCTTGTCCCACGCTCGGCTCGAGCAGAACGTGACAATTAGTCATGCTTTTTCATACGTGCAGCATTCATCGATTTATAAGATGTTATCACGTCAAAAATATTAAAATATTGTCGATGATTAGCTCAAATTCTAGTGAATGTTAAGATATAAAATGTAGCTAGTAGATAGTAGTTTATACCGTAATGTATTTAGTTTTTGCAATGATTCGTGAAACTGTAAAATACCTGTGAAATAAGTTTAAAAATGTAAGTATGCTTTATTTATCAAGTCTCCCAAAGATTTTGTATGACGTAGTGTGTTATAAGAAATAATTCTATAGCTAATATTACTATAGTTCCTTACGGAACGTACCCATATTATGTGACAAATTTTCTTATAATATTTAACCACTTTCCTCTCCTCGGTCACCACCTGTAGAATATATTAAAGAACCTACAGATTTTTTTTTTTTATTGCAAGCAGTGGCAAACGAGCAAACAGTACACCTGATGATAAGTGTTGCTGCCGCTCATGGACCTTTACAAGGCCGCTGCCTACCGCGAAGAAAGTGAAGGGAGTGTGAATGCGTGCATTGAGGCTCGGTGATACTAAAGGCACCATCAAAACCCTCCACACGCAAACACCCTCAGAAAGTTGGGCTTCCGGCTCTCTCGCTCACCGAACGAAGCGCAGTAACAAATTGCTACTACTCAGACGTCGATTTTCTGCGAGAGCGTGGTACTGCCCCGGACGGACCGGCCCGCGGCTGTAGACAGATAACTGTCGACAAAACAAAAAATAATAATACTGTTTAATGAGTGGAAGGACTGGCCGATCTAATAGCGTCAGTCCATGAGCGTGAACGCTAGTGTTGAAACATCAGGCGATCACAAATCAAGAGCAACCAATCAAATATTTAGATATAACTAGCTGACCCAATAGACGTTGTAGTTCAAATCTAAAAAAATAGTAAAAGGAATTCTCCTTGAAATCACTTATACATAGTATCACCTACCGGACCAACCTACCTACCTCCAACAAGAACCTCCTTGAACAAACATTTTTTTTAAACTCCCTCTCCTGGATGAGTCACGTAATTTGGGTACATTCCCGTCATGAAGCAGAAAGGATTGTTTTATTTGTATTATACCAGTACTTATTCTTGATACTGCAATGTTTTCTTTATTGATTGTGACTATTGTAGATTGTGAATCTTTTAATTTTGTCTAAACGACTGAATTTTAGTTATAAGCGTGCCGTTATGTAAATGTTTTTAAATGAAACCAAATGTTCTAGCTCAAATACGTGTAATTATTCAATAAACGATTAAACTCGAATATTATTTTATTTCGATTAAATTCTAAATAAAAAAAATAGTTGTTGATTCGAATGCGGATTCCTAGTCCTATCTTCGAACATTTGCCTCAAAGATACAATCATTTGATGTAAATCATCATCATCATTCATTATTTCAGCTTATCGCCATCCACTGCTGGACGTAGGCCTCCCTCAAGTTACGCCACAAAGTGCGGTCCTGTGCCGCCTGCATCCAACGACGCCCAGCAACTTTCACCAGGTTGTCGGTCCACCTGGTTGGGCGTCCTACACTGCGTCGTCCGCTACGTGGTCGCCACGAGAACCTTTCTTTCCCAGTGGTTGTCGGTTCGTCGAGCGATGTGGCCTGCCCATTCAGCGTGCTAATTCTTCGTGCTATATCGGTTACACCCGTTCTTCTGCGGATTTGCGAATTTCGATGTAAATATTCGTGGGTATTTGGAGAGTATATTTGCTTATGAGCAACATGGGCGTACAACAGGGTTGGGCCGGGGGGTTCAGCTGCCCCCCCTCCTGGATAATGTTGACGTCCCTACTAACCATCTAAGATAGATGATCTAGTACTTTTATCGAAAAAATTAAGAAAACTAATTTTGCCATTAGTTTGCAATACAATATTTTTACAACTAAAAATTACGCGGTGCGTTTGTTAGATACCTATAACAGTAACAGTCAAATCGTTTTGCTGAAGACCCTCGAAAGTTACTTTTAAAATAGCCCTTGTATAAGTACCTAGCTAAAGAATTTATATTAAAACATATCTATTTTAATTTAAGTTTTTTTTATTCTTTACTAGTTTTTGTCCGCGACTTCGTCCGCGTAGAAATCATGTGTGGCAGAGGCAATCACGGATAACTGTGTAGTGCGTTCAGGGTTCTACAGGCTCACTGTTGCACTGTTGCTCTTGATGATTTAATGCCAACCTGGTATATCAGAGACGCGCTATTATCAGCGGGTGCTTCTACACCTTAGGCGGCTCACTCCAGACTAATTGAAGTGGCGCAGTGGCCCCTACGTGAAGCGCGCAGAAGACTTTGTGCTAACCCCTACGTTATACTGCTCCCCGTTCCGTACTTGCGGGTGATTGTATGGTACGTTAGCTGAGGCTGGTCCCTTTACGGGCTGGGCTTAATTTAAATAAGCGATATGTTTGTCCATACTCGTTATCAAGGTGGTGATTTGATGAGTCACGATGCCGCCTAGAGTAGCTCCATATAAAACGAATGATTTGCTGTTTCATAGACCCTGTTGCTATACACCTGTTGGCACAGCAATCATCGGTGATTTAGTTCTACTCGGTCGAGGACCAAATGAAATATTTGGGTTTAGTTCTCGACAGGCGACGGTATTTCAGGAGCATTTTTATAAAATCACTAACCTGCTCGTTAACGCGGTGTTAAATGTTGACGTCGGTACGGGAGACTGGTTAGATCAATGGCCCTAGACCTTCTACGACGACCGCAGAGAGTCATCGCGGTGAGGGCTATTAGGGGCTACCGTACTGTGTCCTGGACTGCGACAACACTGCTGGCGGGCGACCCGCCTTGGGCACTGGTGGCGGAAGCGTTGGCAGAAATATACCGGTTCCGCGCCACAGCGCGAGTCAACGGCGAGCAAGTCCCCACAAGGGGATTGGGCAGAGTTCAGGAAGTGGCCCGAAGGGAAGTCATCCGGCGGTGGAGAGAGGATCTAGAGTCCCCCGTAGCAGGGCGGGGGACTGTGCAGGCGGTTGCGCCGCATCTCCACCGCTGGCTCAGGAGAAGGCACGGCAGCCTTACATTTAGAATGGTGTAGGTGCTTACCGGACATGGGGTCTTCAGTAAGTACCTGCACAAAATTGGAAGAGAAGAGGCCCCAGGATGCCATAAGTGTGGCGCGCTAATCGACGATGCGCGCCACACACTAGAAGTATGCCCCGCCTGGGAGCCTCAGCGCCACGTCCTGTCAACGGACATGGGAACAGCGGACCTGTCGTTGTCGACCATCATCTCCAAGATGCTCGGCAGCGACAGCTGTTGGTCGTCGATGGCCTCCTTCTGTGAGGCTGTCATGACAAGGAAGGAGGCCGCGGAGCGGGCACGCGAGGCACTTGCGTCTGCAGACTCGCTCCGCTGACGGCGACCAGGGAGGAGGAGACGCCGTTATGCGCTCCTCCATCCACCGCCCTGAATGATGACAGGACGTGGCCAGACAGCCAAGCGTTGGGGTGTCGGGGATAGAATGACATCAGACGATCTCTCCGGCACCTCGTAAAAGCGCGGAAGGGGCCACTGTAGTTTTAGTGGGTATTTCGGTCACTTCTGTGGCCGGCGAGTCCCACACACACTCCTCCGTCTGTTTCAACCGACGGGGGATAGTGCGTAAATGCATTTCCACAGCGTGAAAAAAAAAGAATAAAGGCCCTGTACAGTACACCTGTGTAAGCGAGTTCTGATCACTTGGTCCACTTGTGTTAAAATTTTCTTCTGGCACTCGCAGAAAGCCATGGTGTTCAGAGCTACACATGGATACCGCGCCATGTCGACCGAGTTAGCGTGCGCTTTAGCCAGAACACTCCCGTGGGACTTAAAGGTGGCAATACATGAAGCCCTCCCACAATTGTGATTCCAGCTAGGACACAGCAGACATACTTATGAGGTCTGAGTTGCCTGGTTAGAGCAGGGCTGTGAATTCATCGCAAGCATCACTGTCGAAGCTACCGACCATCACTTAGATCATAGTCGACAGGTCAGTACCTGGTATGAGGACGCCAACTTCTGCTTGGCAGTTATCTTGCGTAAGAACTTGGCGGAGTGGAGTCTGGAAAAAAATCTTTCAAGCTGACTCGTTCCACCGCTGTGGCGTCGGGTGGTGGCTAGCCCGAGTGTTTGCCCTTTACTATCTATACGTGATAGAATCATACTTTCGACAATCGTCCATCTAATATCGCGTACCAGTCCATCCAAAGCGAGAGAGCGGGCTGTAGGCAGCAACCTGGCCAAAGGCCATGAGTAGCATCACTTACCATGAGGTGTGCTGTTTGCTCATTTGCCAACAACAACAACTTTGCAAATAAAAAACCAACCTAGTCAATGACACGGATGGCTGAAACGGGGATTAGTCCTCCACCCGCAGCGAGCCTGAACGCGCGAGGTCGATACAACGACAATATAGTTTGCTACCTGGAATCAAAAAGGGGTGTTCAAGTGACCCTGCACGACCTTTTTTGTCTATTCATTCTACAAACTATGAATTTTGCGCTACAGCCTTCTCTAAGAAACTTCACAAACATATAAGTGACGGACACAAATTACACCCAGTCTCAGAGCAACAATTTGTCGATCACACAAAAGATTGTTCGGCGTTGGAATTGGACCCGTGACACTGGCATGGTAGGTTAGTATCTTAACCATTATGTTATCAGTGTAGTTAATTAATCATTGGCGTTGTATGAATTTATTACTTGTGTATTAAAGTGAAAAATATCAAAGCATAATTCATTCCCATTTTTTTTTTGGGGGTGTGGCGGTCGGCGCTCCTCGCACCACTCCGTCCGGGGTGACAGAGGGGCGTAACCGCCGACAGGACCGACGTCCTCCCTCAAACACGCGTCGAACAGCCCCCTGAGGCCCCGCCTCCCACCCAGGTTGTTGAGGACCAGGGCCAGCACACGGTTGGGAACACCGTCGGGCCCGGGGGCGGTGGATTTGCCGCGCATGCGTGCCATCGCCACCTTCATCTCGGGTTTCGTGATGGGCGGAACACTGTCATCGTCGCCCGATCAGTGTCTGGCGAAGCCATGACCGGGGCCGTGTGTTCCGCCCGCCGTGGGAACAGGTCCTCGACGACCCGGGTGAGAAGGCCGGGCTGGAGAGTCTCGGTGAGGGGAGGGGGGAGCTTACACAGCGCCGCACGATAGGGGCAACCCCAGGGGTCACGGTCGCCGGGGACTGGGGCGGCGCAGGCGCGACTACCTGCGCGCCATGCTGCCCTAGCCGAGGCCGCGGGTGACGTGACCGGGGAGTTAGTCCGTCACCCGCCGAGAGGCCGATCGCGTGAGAAAAGACCGACGTCCTCCTCGAGGGGAGGGTCGATGGGAGGGTACCCTAAATAGAGGGTATTCCGTCGGGCCGACCACTGATGACAAGTAACCCTGCTCCGGTGATCGGCCCAACGACGAAGGCGACGTGGTGAACACCTATTTCATGGTTTTCAATGAAGAATCTTCGTAATGAAATTCATTGGAATAAGTTCAAAGGCGGCAAATTTTCATACTAATTTTGTACCCCTGTTTGACCCCCTTAAGAGATGAATCCAAAAAATCAAAATTCTTTCTTAGTGCTCCCCTACGTTATAAAGGGAATATGTTAGTCAGCTTCTCCTTTTATATACATATATATATAGATAAGCACCTAGCTTATAAAAAATCTGATTTGAAGGCCCAGAACCTGGGTACGCCCATGATGAGCAATATTTATCTGTTCAAATATAAATTTACAGTAACTACTTATTTGCATTTTATTTTCATTTGTTAAAGAGCAATATATAATTTTCCGTGTGATGACAGTAAAAATACAATTCATCACTCCCTATCTTGCTCGTCGATGTCGTAAAAGACGACTAATGGATATAATATACACACATAAAATGTGCAAGAGAAGGAAAAATCGAAATGAAACTATTCCAATATGTCTGACCAGCATAGTATAGTAGATCTAGAGGCTGTATCAAAGAATTGGTCGTTGGAGAAAGCCTGAATCTACAACGTATAAAAGCGCATGTACCTTTAATCAAACAAATAATATCACGTAGTGTTTTATTGGTATATCCTAGTTGGCAATGCGATTCTTGACGTTGTCGATCACTATGTTTACCTAGGACAAACAGTCCAGTTAGGTAGATCCAATTTCGAGAAAGAGATCAGCCGACGAATCCAACTCGGTTGGGCAGCGTTCGGGAAACTTAAGAGGATCTTTTCGTCCAACATACCTCAGTGTCTGAAAACACAGGTCTTTGACCAGTGTGTGTTACCAGTGATGACTTACGGCACGGAAACGTGGTCCCTAAATGTAGGCCTCATATCAAGGCTCAAAGTCGCTCAGCGTGCTATGGAGCGGGCTATGCTCGGGATTTCTCTGCGAGATAGAATCCGGAATACGGAAATCCGCAGAAGAACGGGTGTAACCGACATAGCACGAAGAATTAGCACGCTGAAGTGGCAATGGGCAGGCCACATCGCTCGACGAACCGACAGCCGCTGGGGAAGAAAGGTTCTCGAGTGGCGACCACGTATCGGACGACGCAGTGTAGGACGCCCCCCACTAGGTGGACCGATGACCTAGTGAAAGTAGCTGGGCGTCGTTGGATGCAGGCGGCACAGGACCGCTCATTGTGGCGCAACATGAGGGAGGCCTACTTCCAGCAGTGGACGGCGATAGGCTGAAATGATGATGATGATGATGAGTGTTTTATTATCATAATAGGAAAGAAAATCTTTTACAATGGGAAGTATTTGAAAACGTATGTCACTGTACGCTGATCACAGTATAAAATAATGTTCTATTAGTGACGGAATATGTAGACAATTTAACTTTTCTCTGGGTGTCGTGAAGGATGACTAAAGCATGTAATTAGATAAAATCACTGCAAGGCAAGGCAACTTTGAAATAAAACCATACTCTAATCAGTCTGAACAGCGTGGTATAGTAGGCTATTCTGTCATTATGGAGATCATGACCCGTGCGCAAAAAAAGTGTGTTTTGATCCTATATAGTAATTATTAGACATCGGATTATATGTACTATCAAAATGCCAAAATATGCATGCAAATATGCACGATAAAAGCGCGAAATATGCATAAAATATGCACAATCAATAATTAGAATTTGCGTTTATTATTAACTCATAATTAAAAAGTGTTCAAATTTATTAGTCATTGTTATTAGTATACTGTAATATTTAATAAACTATAAATTATTATAACGTAAATAATAAACTTTTAAGAGTAAACAATAATATATTTGCCAGGTCTTCTGCAACAAACTTGTGACGTTTGTCACTTAATAGTAATTCATAGGCTGAAAATGACTTTTCAACATCAACTGACGTTACCAGACTGGACCTAAAATTTGCCGCCATTTCTGCAGTGATCTCTTCAGGCAGATTCTATCTGGTGCCATTGATAAACGCGTCAATTTTCTTTTTGCCTTCAAAACCGGGGTTTTTTTTTACACAAAACTGCACTAATTTACCACGAACTTTTGCCATAGTGAACTCGGAAGGGCGTTACTCTGTCCAATAAATTTTTCTATTATTTTCAAGGACTGGCACAGAGGAAAGTTTTTAGTTTCTAATTTCTCAATTGCATCGGGTATATTGCTGAAATGTGTTGCAATAATAGCAATATTTTTTTTTATTACCTCAAATACCAGTCGGAATTGCCGACGGACGTGTCGACTACATAGTACAATGTGCCAAACATGTAGGTATATCTAACTATTGAAATAAGCACTATCAGTGAAAAATGTACCAAAATATGCAATAACGCTATAAAAGTAGAATTATATGCATTTGCATATGCAAACATGCAAATGCATATAATCCGATGTCTAGTAATTATAAATAAGTATATGTCTTTAGAAGTATTTAGCAATAAAATATGGCGAGTGGAATATGATGAGTATTCTATGTTGTGTTTGCGTGATGTCTGTTCTTACAGCGTATAAACAAAGGACACTTGTTTCCTCCGTAATGGGAGCGAAATTTAATTACTATACGCTAGTCGCTATAGAGTTTTATTTAAAGGTTTATTTCTCGCAGTAATGTTATCTGGTTCTATCTTGCACTACATGGAGAAGTGGCTAGCTAATCCCTATGTGGTTTAAAATTAATAGCTTTAATCAAATGATCCTTCACGTGCTGGACTCTCCCTAGATAACTATGAACATTCACAGCATTTACATTATCTCCGTACTCATTTTTAATGGTTTCTACACCTTCAATACACATAGTTCTATAATTATGACCAGTTTTAAAACCATAACTTGTTACTTCTGATGTCCCATCCCATTGTTCGTGAGTTCTTATCTTGATGTTTTTGATCGCCTTCATCCAGCGACTCTTTATCAGATATCTGATGTCAGGACAGTCGCAAAGATTAATCAGAACTTGCATTACTCGGATTTGTAACGTAGGCATATTATGGGCCATGCAAAGATATACTAGCTGTTTAGTTAAATCGTAAGCGAATTCTTTTGCGCGCCATTTTGATCTTGTAGTTTGTGTAGTATACATCATAAGTCCAACGGCGCTTATGATTATTTTAATGTACGTGCAACGAAAGTATTTGTATAATAACTTATGCGTCAAGTCGTAAGTATCGGCGAGTTCTTTCCCAATGTTGTGTTTACAAATTTGTGCCATGCAATCCATTGCTTTAGCGGCTATCCTAATAACCGGGGAATTGAATAACGTCAACATAATCTGAAAAGCGTTGGCTCTTAATGCCAGTTCTGGATCCCATTCGCATAGTCTTGTTAATGTTTTAAGATGGATTAATATTATCCCCGCGTGGTCGTCTTTTATCATTTTGAGAAGATTTTCGACTATTTTGTCGGTCTTTATTATAATTTCGCATGAGCATTTATCAATGGTTAAGGTCATAAGTGTATATGCGGCGGCGTATCGTATTTCTTTACGGTCTCTCATTATAAGATACATAAGCTTCTCTATTATAATAGGACGGGACATGATTCGTTGTCTGCCTTGATAGTAACGAGCTAGATGTGACAGTATCATGCAGACCTTCTCGCGGACTATTGGATCGCGATCATGAATTATTTCAATAAGTCTGTATACGATATTCAGATTTATAAGGAAAAGTGCGTTCTCTGATATTTGTACCTGTGACAAAAATTATTGTTATGGTGAAATATTGAAAGAAATTATTTAGGCCTTGTAGTGTATGCATGCCACGGCCAATTGTGAGCTGCCGAATTGAAACTTTGAATTATGCTATTTTTTTTGTGTGTATAGCTGTTAACCGCAGATGGCTTTCACAGCTTAGCCCAGACTATGGGTGAGCGCTGATGGCTGTTAACCCGGTAAGAAAATTAAGCGAACATCGCCCGAGGGCTCTCCCCGTGGGGAATGGACCTCGGCTCAGGGTGTTGCTGAGAGCAAAGTCGGCGTGGCCACGTTGAGGTTAATGACTTTTACGCGGCGTGGTTTCCGACCTCTGAGGCCGGTACCGCGAACTTGTATGTGTTATCGCTGCGCGAGCGTTGAAGGCTCTTTGTTGGGCGATCGTTATGAAGTCATCCTCTTCATCGAGAGAAGATGACGGGGACGTCGGACCGCGGATATTTTAGAGGGGACGTAGTTTACCGCGCCAACCACTAGTGGATTGGGGTGAATCATGGCAGAGTAGTTGATTCCTACTAAAAACGCTGTTGCGTTTTATAGTCATTATCATCCTCTTCTTATGCCAATCATCGTTTTTATCATCATTTCAGCTCATATACGTCCCACTATTGGGGTCGAGCCTCCTCCACAATAGGAGGGAAATTGACCTAACTATACCATGCTGGGCAGACAGAAGGTTATAGGGTTTTACTTCGAGTTTTCTTTCTCTTGCGTAGATGTTATATGCGTATTATATCCTTTACTCGTCTTTTACGTTATCCACTGGCAAGATAGGGAGTGGCGATTCGTATTCTTACTCCGTTACCACACGGATGTCCCAATCATTCCCAATTAATTGGACATATTGTAAAAATTTTGACACTAATTTTATAACCGGCCGCCTTTATGACGCTAATGTTCACACACAAGTTCTTGGGAATGTATTTGTTCTCTAGACGATTTCAGATTGAGTTGGCACAGCTCAATATAAAACTCTTTGTCATTTTACAACACTCCCGGGCAATGTATGGGTTGATGAGTACTATAGTTTACCACGCAACAGTTGCTGCATTTTGTAGTCAATAGCTATATATGACTAAAAATTACATGAATAAATATGCGTGTATTATCTACAAAAAAAAACTTCATTTCGTTCGGCGTAAAGTGTTGGACTTTTTGCTACAAAGTTCTCAATAATTTTAAATGCTATTATCTGGACAGTGCCTATTGGACGTCACCATCCATTTACAAGGATGTGACTTGAAAATTCAAAAAATGAAATAAACGAGTACTAAAAACCTGTAATAACTCATATGGGGATGGATTACCTTCCTGGAGCTTCTATAGCCAGTTTTTACGGCACTACGGAAAACTATATTCACACTGTATTCCTAACTCCTCACTGAATAGGAAATACTGTAATAATATAAAAGTTATCTCCCAGTAGTATATAAACGTATATTCGTATCACCTGATCAAGTATGGTATGAATAGCTTGGAGCTGTATGATGCTGTCTTTAGAGCTAAGCTCCCGGTTGAGGATTCGGAGTCCGACTCGTCCATAGCCCAGTTGTGCTCTAGTGACATCTACTAGAGGAGCATAAAGCGACGGCTGCATGGATTCTAATCGACGAGCTGGTGGACGCTCTAAGGATAAGTGGATGATTAAACTACTTATATTTGTTGCTGATACTACATGTGACCTAATAAAGCCAGTCTTTATCACATTCGGCCTATAATGGTAAGCATCATTACTTTGAACTCAAGTATTAAAGGTTGTGTTTATCTCTATTTTACAGCGAAACGTTTTGGGTCATGTAGTGTCAGGTCATATACAATATAGCTAGTCCACGACCGGGGTTTAGTCGCCCTGCTGTCGCCTCGGATAGATCGGGCGGGGTGTGTCCAGACTGTAGCCTGCCACAGAAAAAAAAGACCATATATATCGCTGCGCTTTTTATATTACATATTAGTGGAGACGGATTTGGAATTAGGAGATATGTGGGTGTAATCACTGATCCTAGTTGAAGCACAAATTTCCAGTGCCAGTTATTATTTTCATAACGTGGCCGCGTGGGTGATACTCTGGTGCAGTTAAAGGGAAAATATTTTTCTTTACCAAGCTTAACTGACGAATAATTTATGACGTCAATGTACAATGTTCAATTCAAAATTATATATTAATACTAGCTGACACAACAGACGTTGTTCTGTTCAAATAAACGCCACCTACCGGATCCAATAGTGAATCTAAACCATTCTCGAATTCCCTTGAACATGCACAAAAAATTTCATCAACATTGGTCCAGCTGTTTAGGAGGAGTTCAGTGACATACACAAGAGTACACAAGAAATTTTTATATATGAATTTCTTGTGTAGGTACGTGTGTATGTCACTGAACTCTTCCTAAACGGCTGGACAAATGTTAATGAAATTTTTTGTGTGTGAATGGGGAATTCGAGAATGGTTTAGATTCAAAATTAGACCCGGTGACACTGCTGTCTTTTTATTTTATTTAAACAGAACAACGTCTGTTAGGTCAGCTAGTATATATATGTATAAAGATCTAAATAATCCATCTGCTTACATAATTAGACCTACCTTAAGGGAGTAGGTAGGTATTACTTCCGTCAGTTCTGTCTGAAAACTGTTAGGTATATCGCCCAAAAAAAGATCTGAGTTACTATACTACTAGTCGCGAATAAAGAAGTTTTACTTCAAAACTCTTGATGAGGGCATGACAAATCTTTAACGACTTATGGTAATAACCAACCATCATGAGGATCAATCCGTCTCCATCGCATCGCTTGAGCTACAGCTTTGTTGATGACGCGAGGATTTGCAGCACATACTAGCTGTAGGTAAGAGTTCTTGTGCTCACAAAACATGATGTCAACTTAACAAATAGTTATATGCTTCAGAAAAGGAGTATATTTTTAATATGCTTCAAAATGTAGATTGATAGATAAATTATAGTCTTTACAAAACTGTGTTATGTTGACATTGTCGATGTTTTGATTTTCAATATTTAAAAGAGGTTAAAGTTTTGCGGTTACATTTGGAATGACATTTCTTCAATCTTCAGGCGTGCACAGTGTGGAGATGGTCGCCAGCGTCAGGAACTGGGACGCCGTTGCCACCTTCTGCGAGGCTGTCATCTCGTGGAAGGAGGCGGCGGACCGTGTGCGGGTGGAAAGACTCCACGCGGACACGGTCCTCCACCGGCGACTGAGGCGGTGCAGGCGCGAGTACCTGTGCCTGATGCCACCCTAGCAGAGGCTGTGGGTGACCGGACCGGGGATTTAGTCCGGGCACCCGCGGAGAGGTTAGCCCCGCGACGGCAATCGGCGTCCCAGTAGGGGACGTCGAAGGGAGAGGGTACTCCCTGGGGAAACTCTCTGAGGGAACTCTGCACCGGTGGTAGACCCAGCGACGAAGGCGACGTGCTAAGCGGGTGGGGTACGGGTGTGCGTGCTTACGCCCCTATGTCGCCCCGGACGGAGTGGCGAGGAGTGCGCCGCCCGTAACCCACCCCACACCCAAAAAAAAAAGCCGTGCAAAGTGCAACATCAAAAGCAATATAGTTTTTCTTTCGTTGCCTTATCACATTTGATAGTTCATTACATATTTGCGAAATTGAATTACAGTCGCATATTTTAAGGCCTTCAAATGAATTGAAAAATATCATCATCATTTGAATGATTAAAGATTTTGATATTACTATATTAGTTATTTTTCTTAAACAATGTCTAAATCAATAATAGTTGTACACGCTACTTGTGTCAAAATTCAATAAACAATTCGGAATATCACTAACGTGCGGTAAATATTAACGTGTATGGCGTCCATAAGAGGCTACTAAAAAGGTTCTAGTTTTTTATGTATTTTTTTTTGTAGGTTATATTCCAATTACACCTCGATTAATCGTTTAGATGTTGACGATATGGAGTCCCATAACACGCACGCTGCAGTTTCGGACGCTATCTATTATTAGAGCTCAAGCTTTTCTTCTTCCATATGTACATAGGCATGACATCATCATCAACCTTTGGTGAAATCAGGCATAAGTGTTTTACAATAATAGATCCAATTGCACCTTAGTGTCTTGTGATCAAACACTGCAATGCTAACGGGGGATGACTTTAGACCGGTCGTAAAGCTTAGCCTAAATGCTACATAGCATGTTCTGTACTTCTTTCACTTGTTAAGTAGGAAGAATTCATGATGAAGTCTTCAAATAAATTAGTATAAGGGCAAGATAATGAGGAATAATAATGCTCCACTGTGCCTGTGCTTATGGTCGCCTACTGAAATCCTGGGTCCAAGTCTTAATTTGATAAAAATATATGATAATTGTCTTATCTTGTCTGGGCAAATCTATAATTGTATACTGTTCTGGGAAAATCTAGAAAAAGATAATACAGAATTCCTTAAAATCAAACGTAGCACTAACCGTAGGATTCAATTGTTAATGTAAAACATGTTTGAATCCGCCTGAACACAGGTTCAGCCGTTTAGGAGGTATTTACATAAACACTACTAAGGGTAAGGTATAGTAAGGTCAATTGCCCGCCTATTACGGAGGAGGCTCAAGCCCAGCAGTGGGACGTATATGAACCGAAATGATGATGAATGATGATCCGTCGCACGTGGTGTAATAACTCAATTTCTTTCCCGGTGAAGAGGAAGTTCAAGCTCAGCAAAGAAATGTATGTGAGCTGTAATGATGATTGTAATGATAAAATGGTGTAAAGGGCAATTTTGATCCAAATTAAACATTATTTTGAAGCAACAAAAACCGCCTTCACAAAATATCGAGGTAGTTCCTCAAAAAGCAAAAAAAAATCCTTTTAATGTCGCCTCCTATAAACTGCTACACAATCTATACGAACTGCCAAGGTCAAGACTTCAGAAAGTATATTTTTTTTGCTATTGCCGCGGTGATTTAGGATGCACGTTTTTTTTTTACTTCAAAAATAATTTATTTTATGCTTTTACTGGTATACCATTAATTATAAAAAAATCCAAATCATTTAAAGTTAACATACAAAGTTTGAATGATACCCTTGAATTTTCTAGGGCCTCATCATCAGAGCATGGCGTGATGACACCTGGAAAGCATATTCTATGAACAAAACAAAATTTCTAAATCAGTCCAAGCGTTTTCGAATGATCGGTGAACATACATAAATAAAATAAAGGATTCCAACGAATTAAGAACCTCCTCCATTTTTGAAGTCTGTTAAAAACTCATTTGTGAACTAAAAAGATATTAACAATTGCCGGTGTGGCTTTTTCTATGTAGAACTTGACCACATAATCATACTAATTTTATCTTTCGGTTAACGAATAAGCTTTAATAATTAGCATACCATATTAAATAGCGAATCAACAAAAACTAATCAATAATTATAATGATGATATTTATTTTGGTTTATAATGATTGATCTCCGTGTGGTGACGGAGTAAGAATACAAATCACCACTCCCTATCTTGCCCGTGGATGTCGTAAAACACGACTAAGGGATATAATACGCATATAATATCTATGCAGAGAAGGAAAATTCGAAATAAAACCCTATAACAACCTGTCTGACCAACAAGGTAAGGTTTCTCTGCTATTGTGGAGGAGGCTCGAGCCTAACAGTGGGATGTATATGAGCTGAAATGATAATGATTGATGGTCTGTTGGTAACAATATCTTCACAAATAAAGTACTTTTAAAATATACTAGCTAGCCGCAATTTAAATTTGCAATATTTCCTAAGATACCCTTGGGTTCTAGTCCCGGAGCGGGCAAACTATTATAGGCAGGGACACGATATCGAACAGAAAGTATCGATACTGTACTCATGAGTAGTATCGAAAAAAGTATCGTACTCAATAAAGTATCGAAACAAAAGTATCGATACTCCAAAGTATCGAGTACTTTTCCTGGAATCTGTCGTGATGAGCTTTTTTTTTTATTTAGTAATTTTGATCATCTGTGAATGGATTAAAATATTGCGAGCCACATTTTAGAAGGTTCATTACGTCTGAACTAGCTACTATAAGCTGTAAGGTAAAGTTTCACATGGATACTGACTACTATTTATTCGATACGATACCTGCCAAAAAGTACTCATTGACTAAAAGTATCGAAAGCAAAGTACTCAATATCTAAAAGTATCGATACTTTTTTCGTGTCCCTAATTATAGGCTTTTTCTGAGCGAAACATAGCCTAAGTTACTCCTTATATAAACAGCTACCTGGTAGTAAAATATCATCCAAATCGGTCCAGGCGTTTTGAAGCTTATCCGAAAAAAAATTGACAAATTTTAAACTGGTTATTTGGCATAGGTACAGTCGATTCTCGTTAATTCCAACCTGCGATAATTCGAACCTCTCTATAATTTAAATTATCACGAGTTCCCTACGATTTTTTTCTTGCGGGCATCTCGAAGTGTCATGTGGTGTTCTTGTATTATATTCAATATCTTAGTGTTTTAACGTGTTATGTTAAATAATCTTGATGGCATTTAATGTAATATATAGCGGCAGAACTGCTGAGGTGTAGTGAATATGATATAAAACTGCTATACATACCTTTTTGTTTCCACCAAAATTCTCAGAAGATACCCTTAACAGTGGCCATTACACTGTTGAGGGCGACACTTTGACTTACTGACAGACCATTACTGACATGAAGAAACTGATAAATTGAAAAGATAATTATAACTCGACCCTGGCAAAAATGGCTCGTATTTGTAGTTGATTGCCAAGATAAAAAAAGAAGAAGAAGAAGAGTTCCGTACAAAATCTCGTTATATTTCTAACTAAATACATTTTTATGCACTTGGTAATTGGAACGAAAAAATCATTGCTATATAACAAATCAACGCGTTAATTCGAAATCATCAGCGTCCAATACTCGACAATTCAAAGTTGCAGAGAGATTTTCTCTGGTGGAAAGATTGTAAGAACATTTTGCGACAAGTTGAAACTTGTTGTTGAAATTGTTATGATTAGTTTGACTATTTGACACACACTTCTGCACGAATTGGTTTGTTTAGTTACGTTTCAGTTACTGTTAGTTTTAGCAGAGGTGTCAGTTAAGGAAGCAAGATCCTCATTCGATACCCTTACAAAGCTTCTGTCTATAAAACGAAAGTGATGAACAAGCATTTTAGGCACTTTTCTTCTTAAAAAAAGTTATTGAGCAGTCTGAGCAGCAGCAATGTTCTTTGAAGCAAATAAGTATAACAGAGTTCTTTCGAAATATTAATTAATTCACATTATGAATATGTACATTTAGAGGTACAGACGCACCTCTAAACTTTTGTCATTGTTATAGAATAGCAGTTAATAAATAACAACACTTAATAATTCGAAGTTTTATTTATTTTCTCTCACAAATTTCGAACCATTTGATATTTCAAACACTCGATAATTCGTAATATTTTAAGAGTCCCTCGAGTTTCGAATTAACGAGAGTCGACTGTATTGTACAAATAACCGTGCGAGCTTAAAAAAAAACTCTATTACTTTGACATTACAAACACTTAAATTTTATTTATTTGTATAGATAATACATCATCATCGCAGCCCACATACGTCCCACTGCTGGGCTCAAGCCTCCTCCATAATAGCAGGGAAATTTACCTTACTATGCCATGCTGGTCAGACAGGTTGGTATAGGGTTTTATTTCGAGTTCTCCTTCTCTTAATACATATCGTATCTCTAAAATATTACGAAATATATTTATTTTCTAGGGTAAGGCATTCGGAATCCTTTTCTTCTACATTTGGTATCCACTATAAGTTGAGCTTGACGCTTGAGATAACATCTTGACGGGATGTCTTCTTCCTCATCCGATGCTGCAAATTAAAAAAAAATATATCAATTTGAACGATTTTTTTTTGGGGTGGGTTGCGGTAACTTGTCATCAGTGGTCGGTCCGACGGAATACCCCCTATTTGGGGTACCCTCCCATCGACCGACGTCCCCCCCTCGGGGAGGACGTCGATTTTTCCTCACGCGGTCGGCCTCTCGGCGGGTGACGGACTAATCCCCGGTCACGTCACCCGCATCAATTTGAACGACAAGCGGTCTGTTAACGCTTTTTTCATGCTCAAACGGTTATTTGCACGATACCTTTGCCTAAAAGCTGGTTTAAAATTTTTGATTGTCTGTCTGTCCGTTTCTTGTTTCAAGATTACCCATCTTGAAAACAGCGGGACCGATTTTGATAATATGTATTTTACTACCAGGTAGCTATCTATATAAAGAGGAACTTGGCTATATTTAATCCTGGTATTCCCAATGAAATGGGAATTACGCGGATAAGGCGGCTGAAACCGAAGCGAGTTGCTAGTATATATATAAAAACCGCTGTTTTTTTTTCAACGTTTAATAGATATATTTATATTTTAAAGTATTGGGGATGTCCCGATCCCCCATGATTTTCGAAGCTTAGGGTTATTGTAAAAGACCCATTTTACGTCACCAGTCATAATTCGACGCAAAAATCACCGCTCTTGAAGCGTTAAAAACACACACGACATTCTTTCACTCATAGCAATCTCATTATAAGCATCTGAGCCCAAGCCCAACTTTCTGAGGGTGTTTGCGTGTGGTGGGATTTAGATCAGCATTTTTTAAGATAATGCCTTTAGAATCACCGAACCTTATTGCACGCATTCACATTCCCTTCACTTTCTTCGCGATAAGCAGCGACCTTGCAAAAGGTCCATGAGCGGTAGCAACACTTACCATCAGGGGTACTGTTTTGCTCGTTTGCCACCATTAATAATAAAAAACAATCTGAGCATTCAGTGAACTTAGTCGCAGTATTTTAAACACTTCCTGTAAATGACGGGGATTCAGTTTATTAGTTGATATTTTTATTCAAGAACTCGTCACCCCCGCTTCGGTTTCAGTCGCCTTGCCTCTTTATTTTAAATCTATACTAATATTATAAAGAGGAAAGGTTTGTATATATGTTTGTAACGAATAGGCTCCGAAACTACTGGACCGATTTCAAAAATTCTTTCACCAATGGAAAGCTATAATATCAGGGAGTAACATTGGCTATATTTTATCCCGGTATTCCCACGGGAACGGGATCTACGCGGGTAAGGCGACTGAAATCGAAGCGAAACGAAGGCGAGTTGTTAGTCTCCAATATTTTCTAAAGTATTACGATACACAACTGCAGTCCATGAAGCCTTGGTTTTGATTTCCAGAGCGGTCAAAATTTTATAAGGGTTTCTTAAGCGAAAAATAGCCCAAGTTACTCCCTTATATCAAATTCAAATTCAAATTATTTATTATGCATAGACCCCGAGAGGGCACTTACATATTGTCAATTTTACAAAATAAAATTAAATTATCCAATAAAAATAAACTACCACCGGATCGGAACGCGACCGCTACTGAGAAGATCCGGCAAGAAACTCAGCGGGCTTGCCTATTATTTTATTTTTTTTTTCTTCTTACTAGATATAAATTTGTATACATGTTTTGTAAGACCTAGCTCCAGTGTGATGCCCTTCGAACTGCAAGATACTTAATATAATTCAAATGATTATGGCTGGACCAGATCCCACAAGCGGCACCCGATCACGAGTTAACTACTAGAGCAGCCATCACTCCCCTCAACCACTATGGAGGGAAGGGAGAGACCCGCTCCACGCAGCTACCGCAAGTAGATCCTTCAGTGAGCATGACCAAGACCATATGTTACAAACATGTTACAAACGACGAAAATGCAAAATTTCGTTAGACAAAACACGCTACGCTTTACAATATTAGAGTTATTAAAAAAGAGTTTATTTAAAATAACAAGGAAATTGCATAATGAGGAGCTTTTTTTTTTTTTTTTGCGGGTGGGTCGCGGTCGGCGCGCCTCCGCACCACTCCGTCCGGGGCGACAGAGGGGCTTAAGCACGCAACTCCCGCGACCCACCCGAAAACCACGTCGCCTTCGTCGTTGGGCCGACCACTGGAGCAGCGTTAACTTGTCGTCAGTGGTCGGCCCGACGGAATACCCCTAATTGGGGTACCCTCCCATCGACCGACGTCCCCCCCTCGGGGAGGACGTCGGTCTTTCTTCACGCGGTCGGCCTCTTGGCGGGTGACGGACTAATCCCCGGTCACGTCACCCGCGGCCTCGGCTAGGGCGGCATGAGGCGCAGGTAGTTGCGCCTGCGCCGCCCTATTCGCCGGCGGCGGATCTCCTCATCGAGGCTGCGCTCCTCGCGCAGGCGATCCGCCGCCTCCTTCTGCGAGATCACTGTCTCGCAGAAGGCTGCGACCGCGTCCCAATTCCCGACGCTGTCGACCATCGCCCTAGCGATGGCCGGCAGCGTCAGGTCGGCACCGATGATTGCGACGAGTTCACGGCGCTGCGTGGCCCAAGCGGCGCAGGCCTCGAGCGTATGCTGCGCCGTGTCCTCGTCGCAATCACAGTGGTGGCAGGACGGTGTACTCTCCCTCCTAACGACCTTGTGTAGGTATTTGGCGAAGCTCCCATGCCCCGTCAACACCTGCACTAGTCGGAAGGAGAGCACCCCGTGCCGCCTTTCCAACCACTGCATCAGCACCGGCCGGAAGGCCTCCACGATTCGCACCCCGAACCGAGGCCTCTCCAGCCGGACTGCCCAACGGGCAATGACGTCTCGGTGGGCGTCGACGCGCCAGGCGGTGAGCTCCCTCAAGGAAACAACACCGCCCTCCCCGCGCACCCCCGACACCCGCCGATACAACTCGGCGAGCATTTCCGCCTCCAGGTCCCACGGGGGAGTCCCGGCCAATAGGCACGCTGACTCCGTCGCCACCGTGCGGTATCCGCGGATGGCCCTGACCGCCATGACCCTCTGTGGTCGCCACAGAAGGGCCCTAAGTCGGACGGTCAAGGACACCGCCCACACTGGTGCGCCGTACAGGGCCATCGACCGGATGACCCCCGCGTACAGCCGTCGGCACGTAGCGCTCGGTCCGCCCACGTTCGGCATAAGCCACGATAGGGCGGACGCCGCGCCGACGAGCCGTGGAGCAAGCCTGCGGAAATGCTCCCGGAACCACCATTGCCCGTCGAGCACCAGGCCCAAGTACCTCATATGGGCCCGGATACTGATGTCAACCGAGTGGACGGTGATCGAGACGCCGATGGGAGGGTTCATACGGCGCCCATGGAACAAGAGGGCCTCCGTCTTGTCCAGGGCGACCCTCAACCCTAGCGCCTCGATCCGCCTGACGACCTCTTCGGTGCCATAGGTCGCTAGGCTTACCGCCTCTTCTAGTGTCCCACCGCGGGCTGTGACGAGCGTGTCGTCGGCGTAACAAATCACGCCCAGCCCGGGCGGGAGGCTCCCCCGCAACGCCCAGTCGTAGCCGATGTTCCACAGGGTGGGTCCGAGGACCGACCCCTGTGGGACACCGCACGTCATGGGCGTTCGCACAACGTCCCCTGCTCGGTTGGTGCAGAGGACGCTGCGCCCCACCAAATAGTCTGCCACTAGCCGCCTCAGGTAAGCTGGCACTCCGTGATACCGGAGCGCCTCCCTGATGCAGCTGAATGGCAGACTATTGAATGCGTTGGCGATGTCTAGGGACACCGCCAACAGCACTCCCCCACCGGTGACGGCCTCAGTCGCCACGGCCCTCAGGCGCAACAGAGCCGCGATCGTCGAACGACCCCTCCTAAACCCGAACTGGGCGTCCGACAGATCGGGCCCCGTGCCGACGAGGTGCCGCTCGATGCGGGCAGCTACCACCCTCTCCAGTAGCTTGCCCGTGTCATCGAGCAGCACGATAGGCCTGTAGGCCGAAGGCGACCCCGGAGACCGTCCCAGCTTCGGCAGGAGCACCAGCCTTCCCTCCTTCCAGCACCCAGGGAACCGTCCGGACGCTAAACACGCGTCGAACAGCTCCCTGAGGCGGGGACCCAGGTGGTCGAGGACCAGGCCCAGCACACGGTTAGGAACACCGTCGGGCCCGGGGGCGGTGGACTTTGCGCACATGCGCGCCACCGCCACTCCCATCTCGGGTTCCGTGATGGGCGGAACACTGTCGTCGTCGGCCTCCCTGTCAGTGTCTGGCGGAGCCATGACCGGGGGCGTGTGTTCCACCCGCCGCGGGAACAGGTCCTCGACGACCCGTGTGAGAAGGATGGGCTGGAGAGTCTCGGTGAGGGGAGGGCCCCGCGCGCGGAGCTTATTCAGCACCGCGCGATGGGGCCGTCCCCAGGGGTCACGGTCGAGACCGTCCAGCATCTCCTGCCGACTGACGTCCTTGGCGGAGCGGACGGCCAGCCTGAAGGCCGACCGCGCATTGCGGTAGCCTTCATACAGCAAGGCCTCCCGCTCCGCGTCGCGTTGGCGCCGCCGGCTGCGGGTGTAGGCCCTCCGGGCTCGAATGCACGCGGCCCGGAGATCCGCCAGCTCCCGGGACCACCAGTGGACCGCCCTCCTTGGGGGCAGACGCCGTACCCGGGGCATGGCCGCATCGCAGATCTGCGTCAACGCACTGCGGATGCGGCCAGCCTCGGCGTCCACCCCGTCCGACTGGTTGGCAGAGGACAGCCACGAGTAAACGATGGCTGTCTCCGCCAGCTGGTCCCGGTCTAAGCGACCCACAGCCCATCGCGGGAACGCAGGACGTCCATCCGCCCCGTGACCCCTGCTGGGCGTCGGGATTGTCGGGGAGACCTCCATCCGGATATACCGGTGGTCCGACAAGGTCTCCACCTCCTCCACGACGCGCCAGCTCCCCACGCGTGCGGCGACCTCGGGGCTAGCGAACGAAAGGTCCACTATCGACCCGCCCCGTTGTCGCACGCACGTATGCACCGAGCCCCTATTCAGTAAACAGAGGCCCAGTGCCGCCGCCCACTCCTCGATCGCCCGTCCTCGGTCGTTCGTCCGGGGGACCCCCACGCCACGGACTTGGCGTTGAAGTCCCCCAAGACGAAGACCTGGCGCGATGCCATTCGCCGTAACGAGGCCTCCATGATGGTGAGGGAGGCCTCGAAATCGGTCACACTCCAGTTAGGGGAGAGATAGACTCCGAAGAGCGTAATCTCCCCCCAGTCCGCTGCGACGTATCCGACGCCCCTGTCCCTAAGGGTCAGAGACGACGAAGGCCACGACGTGGAGGCGACGATTGCCACGGTGCTATCGGTGCTACCCAACCAGTTAGTCCGGTCGGGCACCACGTACGGCTCCGCGGCTACGGCTACTCCTATCAACCACTCCGCCATGGCTTGCAGGAACACGTCCTGCGCACCGGCGGTGTGGTTGAGGTTGGCCTGGAGGAGACGAATGGATACGGGGTCCATTAACGATCCGTATCCATCGTCACATCCTCCGCGCTAACGGGCGATCGGGCCGCACTCGGAGCGGGGACTGGCCCGGTCGATGGGCCGCCCCGCCCCTTTGGGGCCGAAGCCGGGGGTCTGCAGTCCCCAGAGCCCATGCCATGCTTGGCAGGCCTATTGCCTGCCGCACACGCGGGGCAGTGGGGCACCGCAGAGCACGATGCCGCCTGGTGTCCAGTCTGACCGCAACGGAAACATAGCCCGCTTCAGTCAAAGCAGTTTTTGCATGTCGGTCGGGTATGCCCGACCGCCATGCATTTGTAACACCTCGCGGCCGGGGCTCCAGCACGGTTACCCGCGCTGAACTCCAGCTCACGAGGAGCCTGCCTGAGTCGGCCAATTGCTTGACCGACTCCACTGGGCACTGCACCCAGACAGCACCGACGCCGCCCGGACCAGGGCGGATGGTGCCAATCCGGACGGTGTCCGAGGCACATCCGGTACGCGCCATAATGGCCTCCCGGACGTCCTCCACCGTCACGGAATCGTCCAAGCCCGTCAGGCGCATCTCTGCGCACTTGACAGGCCTGGCGATTCGGACGCCATCCTCTGGCCCGAACAGCCCCTGCAGCTTCGAAGCCACACTATCGGCCGTCTTCGCGCCCTCGGCCCCAGGGAACTCGAGAATTCGAGCCCCTGTCCGGGCCTTGCGGGTCCTAGCCTCGACGCCTCCGATGTCGGAGACGTCCAGCTCCCGCCGGGCGCGTTTTAGGATGGCCTCATAGTTGAGGCCCCTCTCAGCCGCCTCGGGCAGCACGGTGATGACCACCGCGGCCGTCTTCGGCGACTTGAGGCCCCTGCGCGACCTTTTCCCCTTTCTGCTGACTCCCGCCTGGGGAGCGGCGGCCACGGCGGCACTCTTGGCCGCCGCTCTCTGCTTCTGGCCGCGTGCCTTCCTGCTCCGCTCAGCCACCTGCCAGCCCTGTTCGAGCCTGGCAGCAGCGCTGAGCGCAGCAGGAGCGGTCGCGGGTTCGCTGGCCGGCGCCTGCGGTGCAGCCGCTGGCGTAGGCTGCGGCCCGGCCTTGGCGGGAGCCGGCACCTTGCCGACCTTCTTGGCCCCCTTCTTGGGCCCAGCCGCGGCCGCAGCGTAGCTCACCACGCGGCCACCCTGACAGGGCAGCGGGGTGGGAGCTGACGCTTGCAGCCGCCTCGCCTTGTCCGCGGCGAGCGGCGGTCGGAGGGGCGGCTCAGGCGGGAGCCTGGCCGCTATGGCGGCGATACGCGCATCCATCATCACCCCTACTCGGGCTAGGATGACGCGTACCGCCGACTCCGACACGCCGTGCACCTCGTCGGGCGGACGCCTCCTCCCCCTTCCGAGGTCTCCCGCGGCCACGAGCCGGCGGAGGGACCACGACGAGGGGAGGAAGCGCCGAGGCCGCGACGGGCGCAGTCGGCGCAGCAGCCGCGACGGGCGCAGCCGGCGCCTCGGACGCAGACGACGGGCCTGCCCTCACCGGCGCAGCCCGTTTCGGTGGCGAGGACGGCACCGGCGGCGTGGTCGGCGCCAGGCGCGCGAACTGGGTCCGCAGGTCGGCCATCTCCTTGGCCAACCCGCGGTTCTCCCGTCGTACCGCCGATAGCTCCGTCTCCAGCTTGCGGTTGCGTTCCTGCAAGCCAGAGACCTCCTCGCTAAGGCGGGCGTTCGCGGCCTGTAGGGCCGCCACCTCGCCACCGTGGCCAGCCGGACCCGGTGTCCCCGACCTCACCGCCACCACCGATCCTCGGCCTCTGCGCCCCCGACGCATGGTCGGGACCTTGGGAGGAGGCATGATGATAGAACTCCCCTCCGAGTCGGTGTTGGAGCAGCCACCCTCTTGCAGGGGGCGCTTCCAGGGTCTCGGGGGGAGGGCCTCCTCCCTCTTCCTCGCACTTGGGGCTGGCGCCTTTGCAGCCTCCCCATCCCTCTCCCTCCTCTTCCTCGGCGACGGTGACGACGACGGCCTACCGGAACCCTCAACTGACGGCCCGCCTATCGTGTCCCTAACTACGGCGCATCCACCGCCCCCTTCCCTACTCCAGCCGACCCACATCCACTCGGCGCTGTCCTCATCGGCGGACGGCTCTGCGACACTTCCGCCCACGTCCGTCAGCACCATCTCCAATGCCGTGTCGGTCTCCAAAATTTCGGATGGCCCTGCGGCACTGCCGCCCTCATCCTGCGACGGCTCTGTGGCAGTGCCGCCCTCATCGCTTGACAGCTTCGATTCCGAGCTATCTCCTGCATGGATCTTCCTGCACGGCACTGCGGCAATGCCGCCCTCGTGCTTGGACCCGCTGCTGTTGCCGCTCTCTCCCCGCGACGGCCCTGCAGCAGCAGTGCTGCCACCCTCGTCGCGTGCAGCAATAGCGGCCGCCTTCATCCGCTCCCGCCGCGCCTTCGAAGCTATGGCCTCCATGCGGGCTTTCGCCGCGGCGGAACGCTTCGGCTTCCTCCTCTTCCTCTTCTCCACATTCTCTTTCCCCTCCCCCCGGTGACCCTCAAGATCTTGCGCCGGGCTCTCGGCTGTGACAGCAGTAGTTGTCCCCCACCCATACGACTGGGGACTGACTGTGCCGGAACTTGGGCGCGACTCCAAATGGACGTCGCGCGCAAGCACCGGCACAGCAAGGGATTCCCCGGCTTGGCCGGGACCCTCTGGTGTAGTACTACGCTTCGTTACTTCTGCCATTTTTTTGGGACGTTTTTGAGTCTTGCCTTGACTACCACTCTAACGACTGGACGCTCGCGCGCTTTTTAACCCACCAGTCATACATCTCCTCGCCGAGTGGCCAAACTTAAGATTGGGGTGATTTTTTATAGGGGTTTTCTTCCCCGCGGTCCGAAGACCCCCGGTCCTGACCCCCCCCATTCAGGATTACGGTTTGGGCCTTCCGGGTCTGGCCGCTCGCGAGCGACCGACCCGTCACGCCCCCGGGCCGTGACGCAACCGTCCCTGGCGACGGAGTGCCATGAGGCTTATCCGCCCCATTGGCCCCGGGTCAGATCCGCCGTGCGCTCTGCCACCAGAGCCGCACGCGGAGACCCCCACATGCCGGAATCTTGGCCGTCCAAATGGACGCATGACGTCCAAATGGACGTTACCAGGGAGCACCACGAGGAGGTGCTCCGGCCGCGCCCCCCCATAATGAGGAGCTGCTCACAACCAATCAGTATTATCATCTACATAATCCGAGATTTTATAATAAGCTTTCTTACAAAGTCTATTCTTGATAGCTTTTTTAAACTTTCTTGTTGGCAGGTCTCGGATATCTTTAGGTAATATATTGTAGAAACGTATACATTGCCCCATGAATGATTTGCTAATTTTTTGGAGACGAATAGTATGTACAACTAGTTTATCCTTATTCCGAGTATTCATTTCATGAATGTCACAATATCTTTTGAAGTTAGCGATATATAAACAAATACCTGGTAAAATATTATTAAAATCGGTCCAGCCGTTTGGAAGATTACGCAGAATAAACAAACAGACAGACCAACATTTTTTAAAGTGGTTTTTCAGGCATAGGTACCTTGTAAATAATTATCATCATCATTTCAGCTCATATACGTCCCACGGTTGGGCTTGAGCCTCGAGAATAAGAGGGAAATTGACCTTACTATACCATGCTGGTCAGATAGTTTGATATAGGGTATTATATCGGTAATATCGAACAAAGTCCAGTTTGGGAGTCATTTGGAGGACAAAGCCAAATTGGCAAGCAAAAAGTTGGGCGTCCTGAACAGAGCCAGGCGGTACTTCACACTGAGACAGCGCCTTGTACTATACAAGGCGCAAGTTCGTCCTCATGTGGAGTACTGCTCACATCTCTGGGCAGGCGCGACCAAATATCAGCTAGACCCACTTGACTCCCTCCAAAGGCGTGCTGTTCCAATCGTCGGCGATCCCAATCTCACGGACGGATTGGAGTCGCTGGAGCGGCGGAGAGACTTTGGGTCACTCTGTGTACTCTACCGACTCTTTCACGGGGAGTACTCTGAGGAACTGTTTGACTTGGTACCACCGTCACCGTTTTACCAACGTACCACTCGACACCGCAGCAAGGTTCATCCATTTCACCTGGAAACGATATGGTCTTCAACTGTACGTTTCCAGCGTTCATTTCTCCCACGTACGTGCAAGCTCTGGAATGAACTGCCTGCTGCTGTGTTTCCCGAGCGCTATGACATGTCCTTCTTTAAACGAGGTTTAAGAGGAGTATTTTCTTCACGGTAGGCAACGGCCTGGCTGTGCCCCTGGTATTGCAAAGGTCCATGTGCGGCACCATCATTTATCATCAGGTGTGCTGCCTGCTCGTTTGCCACCATCAGCATAAAAAAAAAAACATTTCGAGTTTTCCTTCTCTTGCATATTTAATACCTTACGTACTTAATTACCTTACGTAATCATCTTTTACGACACCCTTGGGCAAGAGAGAGAGGGTGGTGAATCGTATTCTTACTCCATCACCACACAAAAAACTACGTGAGCATAAAAAAAGTATTATTTTAACATTACAAACAATATTATTTAAATGTATAGATAACTATACATTAATGTAAACACAAATCAAGCACTTACGCTATCAGATATGTTCACAAGATACTATTATCTATTAATATATATATTTCATATCAACTTATCGCTAACATCATCTATAGAAAAACGACGGAACAAATTTGTATACTTAAATATGTGCAAACATCATAATAATCGTTAAAAAAACTATTTTATAGATATTATCGCGTTTTTATGGTCACGGACGGCAAGTGACCATGAACGCTTGTTTTTTTTTTTGGGGGTTCGGTTACGGTCGGTGCACACCACTGGAGCAGGCTGACTTGACGTCAGTGGTCGGCGCGACGGAATACCCCGAGGGTACCCCTTCTTCCTTCGACGTCCCCAACTAGGACGCCGTTCGCCGTCGCGAGGCTAACCTCTCCGCGGGTGCCCGGACTAAATCCCCGGTCTGGTCACCCGCAGCCTCTGGTAGGGCGGCATCAGGTGCAGGTACTCGCGCCTGCGCCGCCCCAGTCGTCGGCGGAGGATCATGTCCGCGTGGAGTCCATGAACGCAGTAAAGTGTTCGAAACGTCTGGCAATCAGAGATCAAATACAAACGCGATAAAAGCCGTAATATAGTTTTTAGGGTTTCGTATCCAAAGAGTAAAAACGGGACCCTATTATTAAGACTTCGCTGTCTGTCCGTCCGTCTGTCCATCCGTCTGTCGGTCACCAGGCTGTATCCCAAGAACTACGATAGCTACACAGTTGAATTTTTTACAAATTATGTATTTCTGTTACCGCTATAACAACAAATACTAAAAACCAAATCAAATAAATATTTAAGGGGAGGCCCCCATACAACAAAGTCGAATTTTATAGATAACTAGCAATCCGCCCTCGCTTCGCTTCGGTTATAGGTTATAGTCGTTTTACCCGCGTAGTTCCCGTTCCCGTGGGAATACCGGGATAAAATATAGCCTAGTTTACGCCCTGATATTATAGCTTTCCATTGGTGAAAGAATTTTTGAAATCGGTCCAGCCGTTTTGAAGATTACCCGGAACAAACAGACAGACAGACAGACAGACAAAAATTTTTTAATTGCTATTTTAGGCATAGGTGTCGTGCAAATAACCGTGTGAGCATGAAAAAAGTCTATTATTTTGACATTACAAACAGACACTCCAATTTTATTTATTGGTATAGACTAACAACCCGCGCCCTCGCTTCGCTTCGGTTTTAGTCGTTTTCCCCGCGTAGTGCCCGTTCCCGTGGGAATACCGGGATAAAATATAGCATATTTTACGCCCTGATATTATAGCTTTCCATTGGTGAAAGAATTTTTGAAATAGGTCCAGCCGTTTTAAAGATTACCCGCAAGAAATAGACAGACACAGACTAAAAAAAATATAAAGTGTATTTTAGGCACATATATAGTGCAAATAACCGTGTGAGCATGAAAAGGGGCTATTATTTTGACATAACAAACAGACACTCCAATTTTATTTATTGGTATAGATGGTACAGAACCCTACGTGCGCGATTCCGACTCGCACTTAGCCGGTTTTATATTTACAACTAACAACCCGCCCTCGCTTCGCTTCGGTTTTAGTAGTTTTACCCGCGTAGTTCCCGTTCCCGTGGGAATACCAGGATAAAATATAGCCTAGTTTACGCCCTGATATTATAGCTTTCCATTGGTGAAAGAATTTTTGAAATCGGTCCAGCCGTTTTGAAGATTACCCGGAACAAACAGACAGACAGACAGACAAAAATTTTTTAATCGCTATTTGAGGCATAGGTGTCGTGCAAATAACCGTGTGAGCATGAAAAAAGCCTATTATTTTGACATTACAAACAGACACACCAATTTTATTTATTGGTATAGATGTATAATGCTCGTAACCATCAGAAATCATAATCATTAGCTCTTATACGTCCCACTGCTAGGCTCCAGCCTCCTCTACAATGGAGGGAAATTGATCTATATCACGTTGGTCAGATGGGTTGGTATAGAATTTTATTTCGAGTATTTCTTCTCTTGTATAGTTGTTGTACCTATGCATATTATAATGCCTTAATCGTTTTTTACGGCATCAACCGGCAAGAACGGGGCCTGGGGTGTTACGAATTGTATTCATATTCCATCACCACACGGAACCAGCGTGGTATAGTAGGTCTTTTTTTTTGTAGGAAAATAATCATAATCATTAACATTATCATTCATTTCAGCTTATATATGTCCCATGATGGGCTGAACCTCCTCCACAATAGGAGGGAAATTTACCTTACTATATGCTGGTCAGACAGATTGGTTTAGGGTTTTATTTCGAGTTTTCTTTTTTGCATAGATGTTATTTGATGACTATGGAATATAATACATACCCATTCCTTAGTCGTGTTTTACGACATCCACGAGCAAGATAGGGAGTGGTGAATTGTATTCTTACTCCGTCACCCTCCGTCACCACACATTCATAATATTCATAATATTCATGTAAACAAGAAAAATATAAGTAATTTTTAATAGGGACGTGATTAACAATGTTTTCTGATGATTTCTTTGATAAATAGGTTTATTTCATACTAGCAACCCGCCCTCGCTTCGCTTCGGTTATACTTGTTTTACTCGCGTAGTTCCCGTTCCCGTGGGAATACCGGGATAAAATATAGCCTAGTTTACGCCCTGATATTATAGCTTTCTATTGGTGAAAGAATTTTTGAAATCGGTTCAGCCGTTTTGAAGATTACCCGGAACAAACGGACAGACAAAAATTTTTAATCGCTATTTTAGGCATAGGTGTCGTGCAAATAACCGTGTGAGCATGAAAAAAGCCTATTATTTTGACATTACAAACAGACACTCCAATTTTATTTATTGGTATAGATTTATAATACTCACGTGATTACAAAATTGTGACATTAATCAATTTTTATGTATATTATCGCGTTTTTATTTGACTTATAAAATCTCGACGTTTCGAATATTTTACAGGGTTCAGGGTCACGGGAAGACCATGTTAATTACTCTCGTGAATATGTCTAGTCCTGCCGTAAATGTATTACATACGCGGTGCTTTGGTTGGTTCCTTTTGTATCATTTCTTTGTATGTAGGCACGGGCTTTTCAGTCTCCTTGGGAGTGCTGTGGCTATGCATACTCATACCCGCTACTGATGCAGCTGCGCTTGTTGGCTAGAAGAGAGAAAATTATAATTCTATATATTATTCGCTTACTTCTATATACTATAACTATTCGCTCTACTTATTATCTTAATAATAATTATTATTATGCCCATTCAATAATAATTATTATTATGTCTGCCAAAGTTCAAGACGATAAAGGTATTGAAGGCAGAGACGACAGTTTTACAATCTAGTTCTTAGTTTAATCAGTCCATCAAACCTCCAACCCCATAAACAGTTATTAGATACCATCATCACACAATAGTTTTTCAGCTACCGTTGGCAGTCCACGAGTGTTATGTGCAGACGTGGAGTGTCATCGTTAGAGGTCCCATCCCATTTTAACATTAAATTTCTCCAAAGGCCTCTGCGTGTTGGATCCACATCCCCATGTAAGCCTTTCAAATGACCGGGTATCTTCCCTTGGGAGATAGCCGTAAATCGGAGATACATTATTATTAAATAATTTATTATTATTTAATAATAATGTATTATTAAATAATAATAAATTATCATTTAATAATGTATTATTAAATAATAATTTATTATTATTTAATAATACATTATTTTATATTTATTTATTATTATTTTTATTATTTTATTTTAATTATAAATAAATAATTAATTACTTAATAATTTGATTACTTTCCGTGTGATGATGGAGTAAGAATACAATCCACCATTCCTTATCTTGTCCGTGAATGTCGTGCTATGGAGAGGGCTATGCTCGGTATTTCTCTACGTGATAAAATCCGGAACACGGAAATCCGTAGAAGAACGGGTGCAACCGATATAGCCCGTAGAATTAGCACGTTGAAATGGCAATGGGCAGGCCACATCGCTCGTCGAACCGACAACCGTTGGGGAAGAAAGGTTCTTGAGTGGCGACCACGAATTGGACGGCGCAGCGTAGGACGACGCCCACCAGGTGGACTGACGACATTCTCAAAGTCGCAGGGAACCGTTGGATGCAAGTGGCGCAGGACCGTTCCGAGTGGCATTCTCGTGGGGAGGCCTATGTCCAGCAGTGGACGTCTATTGGCTGATGGATGGATGGATGGATGGAATGTCTGGATGTCGTAAAAGCCGAATAAGGGATTTAATATGTACCTACATAACATTTTTGTAAGAGAAATGAAATCCTATACCAACATGTCTGACCAGCATGGTATAGTATGTCAATTTCTCTCCCATTATGAAGGAGGTCCGAGCCCAACAGTGGGACGTATATGGGCTGCGATGATGATGATAAATTTATTTTTTTCCCTGTCTTCATATTAAGAATCCACCATCCCTTACCCCTTCGTGGGTATCGTAAAAGACCACTAAGAGATATCTATATACACATGATTACTATACAAGGGAAGGAAAACTGGTAATAAAACCCTATAACAACCCAGTCTGCCCAGCGTAGGCCAATTTTACTCGTGTTATGGATGAGGTTCGATCCCAACAGTGGGACGTATAGTAGCTGAGATGAGTTTGTAACAGTATGTGGACACGAAGGTCATTGTACCAATAACCATTTCGAACAACGGCTTAATAGTCTCAAGCCTTGAACAACATCTAGAGAGGCTCGTTTTAAGTGTTTCGATTGTGGGTGTGATGTCAAAGGCAGTAGGTACTTCTGGAAATGGCGTTCTTTATGAGGCACTTTCTCTCTTTGGAGCCCTAACCACTGACAGGTTGGTCCTTGTATATTTTTAATTATTTTATTTCATACTAGCTGTGCCCTAGGGTTTCACCCGCAGTTTCTCTTCCCGTAGGAATATCGGGATAAGTTATAGCCTATGTATTATTTTGATATGTAAGCTATGTTATTGTGAAGTTTCATCAAAATCCATTCAGTAGTTTTTGCGTGAAAGAGCAATAAACATCACACATTCATATTTTCACATCCTCCCAAACTTTCGCGTTTATAATATTAATAGGAAGGATTTTTTTTTTTTGTGGCTGGGCTGCGGTCGGCGCGCCTCCGCACCACTCCGTCAGGGGCGACAAAAGGGCTTAAGCACGCAACTCCCGCAACCCACCCGAAAACCACGTCGCCTTCGTCGTTGGGCCCACCACCGGAGCAGGGTTACTTGACATCAGTGGTCGGCCCGACGGAATACCCCCTATTGGGGTACCCTCCCATCGACCGACGTCACCCCCTCGGGGAGGACGTCGGTCTTTCCTCACGCGGTCGGCCTCTCGGCGGGTGATGGACTAATCCCCGGTCACGTTACCCGCGGCCTCGGCTAGGGCGGCATGAGGCGCAGTTTATTCAATAATAACGCATCTTACATTAGAAGGAACCACAATTATAGTATTGTCTTTCTGTTTCTCCTTGATATCTTCAAGTTTCGCACAAGCCTTCTCGTAGCGACCTTGTAACACCATAACAAGCTCTTGTACGTCCCGTGGTTCTGCTGTCCATTCTGGCATAGCTGGTTCTGGAATTATCTAGCAAACAAAGTTAAAGTTGGAATTAAAATGGTGAAAAATATGTAGATCACGGTTTGTATACTAGGTATCTATTATTTTAGACGTACATTTATGCTCAGATACGTGCTGTAACATTACCAATTATAAAATACTACTTTTAGTGGCTGCACCATTTTTTTTACTGCTTTTAGTGGCAAACGAGCAAACAGCACACCTGGTGCTAAGCGATACTGTCGCTCCTGGAGCTTTGCTAGGCTGCTGCCAACCGTGTAGAACGTAAAGGGAGTGTGAATGCGTGCAATAAGGTTTGGTATTTCTAAAGGCAGCACCAAAATCTGAGAAAGTTGGGCTTCCGGCTCTCTGGCTTACCGAACGAAGTGCAGTACTTAAACCTCCAAACGTTTTAACAAGGATATCGAGTTAGGAGTCTGGTAATCCCTTTTATCTGTCCGAAAAAGGGGTTCTTCTAAAGATTTTCTTTGCGTAAATAAATATGAGGTTGCTGGCAACATTCCATAAAATTTTAGAAAATACTAATTTATATGGTTAATTAATCTATGCAAATAAATATCATTGAAGCGTCTGTTTGCAATGTGAAAATTATACGGTTTTGTCCAAGCTCACACGGTTATTGACACGATACCTATGCATAAAAACCAGTTTAATTATTTTTGTCTGTCTGTTTGTTCCGAATAGTCTTCAAAACGGCTGTACTGGTTTTGGTAATAATTTTCCACTAGGCTGTTTGTCTAAGAAATCATTTAGACTATTTTTCCTCTTAGAAAAACCTAATAAAATTTTTCGGTCTGGGAATTGAACCCAGGCCTCAAGAAAATGTTCGGACAAATAGAAAGCTATATTATCGGCGGATAACATAAACTGTATTTTATCCCTTTAATCCACGGCAATTTACTAGTTGCTATGTTAACTAAAACTCTTTGTATGGACTGATTGTTAGATAAAGAATATAGTTAGGAGGCGGCGGACCGTGTGTGGGGATTTAGTCCGCGGACCGCACCCGCGGAGAGGTTAGCCTCGGGGTATTCCGTCGAGTCGACCACTGAAGTCAAGGAACTCTGCACCGGTGGTCGACCCAACAACGAAGGCGACGTGCTGTACGGGTGGGTTACGGGTGTGCGTGCTTACGCCCCTCTGTCGCCCCGGACGGAGTGGTGCGAAGAGTGTGCCGACCGTAACCCACCCCAAAAAAAAAAAGACAAAGATTATTGCTGGTCACCAATTTTCTGTGGATATTAGGGACAGTATATTATATATACACAGTATATGTCAATTATTGCGATTAAATCTCTATATATTATTTCTAAAATATATTTTTTCTACTCCATCTTTCCGTGTGGTGACGGAGTAAGAACTCACCACTCCCTTGGCCGTGGGGCTGTAAAAGACGACTAAGGGATATAATACGCCAGACTTATACCAACATGTCTGACTAGCATGGCGTGGCAGGTCAATTTACCTCATTTGGGGAGGAGGTTCGAGGCCAGCTCAGTCCAGCTCAGTGGGACCTGAGCTGGACTGAGGCGAATTACTACATCAATTTCAATGTTTGATATGCTATTTTGTAGATTATCATATTGAATTTATATTTCGCCTATTTAGCAAAAATTAATACGTAGTTGCATCTATACCAATAAATAAAATTGGTGTGTCTGTTTGTAATGTCAAAATAATAAGCTTTTTTCATGCTCACACGGTTATTTGCACGACACCTATGACTAAAATAGCAATTAAAAAATTTTTGTCTGTCTGTCTATCTGTCTGTCTGTCTGTCTGTTTGTTCCGGGTAATCTTCAAAACGGCTGGACCGATTTCAAAAATTCTTTCACCAATGGAAAGCTATAATATCAGGGCGTAAACTAGGCTATATTTTATTCCGGTATTCCCACGGGAACGGGAACTACGCGAGTAAAACGACTATAACCTATAACCGAAGCGAAGCGAGGGCGGGTTGCTACTATTTAAATAATATTCGAATTAATTAAATTTGTTGGTCAATGTGTAGTACAATATGCGCTCATTATCATTAGAACCCTGAAAGTGTGCCAAATAGGACATGTATCAGCTTCTAAGTAATTAGATGAATACTGGCAACCCGCCCTCGCTTCGCTTCGGTTATAGGTTATAGTCGTTTTACCCGCGTAGTTCTCGTTCCCGTGGGAATACCGGGATAAAATATAGCCTAGTTTACGCCCTGATATTATAGCTTTCCATTGGTGAAAGAATTTTTGAAATCGGTCCAGCCGTTTTGAAGATTACCCGGAACAAACAGATAGACAGACAGACAGACAAAAATTTTTTAGTTGGTATTTTAGGCATAGGTGTCGTGCAAATAACCGTGTGAGCATGAAAAAAGCCTATTATTTTGACATTACAAACAGACACTCCAATTTTATTTATTGGTATGGATAATTTATATTGAGACAGTGTGCGTTTTTGTTGATACCCTCCTACATTTAATCATCCCATCCATTATCTCATCTAATGGGGAAAAATAAATAGGTAAATCCTTTCATTCAAGTCCTAATTCCCTCTCTCGTAGAAACTATTTTTATTAAAGTCATCTATGTAACAGTTATTTATGAAATAGAAAATCTAAAAATGGTCCAACTTTTTCATAGGTCTTCTAGTTGAGAATCTATTTCGACAAATATTTTTGGTCGCTTTAACATATGGTAATAACATGGTTCAAAGGTTTTTAGCTATTTAAGCTCTCAATATAACGCGCGCGTAAAATATTAATATTTAGTATTTAATTGTAATGAATTTTAAGAAAGGTACTGTGTGGTAGCGGCTTCGAATACTACCAACCCTTGCTTTGCTCGTGGGTGTCGTAAAAGACGACTAAGAGCCCTAGATTGACCCGGACCAACTCCATCTGGTACCATTTGGGTCAACGATTACATTCCCAAGGAGGGTTGACGTCAGGCAGGCGGCCGGTCATAAAAGTTATTGCCGAAACTTTTTGCAATATGTCAAAACAGATGACATATTGCGTCGACCCCAAGTAATTGGGATAAGAGCAAGATGATGATGATGAATTTTAAGAAAGTCACCATTGATTTTGAAACTATAACAATGCGGATGTATTTTGATATTTTATTTTCTTACAGCCCTTATCATCGAGGAAAAAATGTTAATAAACTACATTTTTAAAGTCAAGATTTTTTTAAAATTCTTTTAGCTATTAACTGCCCTGTTGAATACCTAAGACCATAGTGAGTAACAGTCGCCATTTCTGAATATTGTGAGTTTGATTGTCATGCGCGACAAAATTATTTGCGATTAATAAATAGGTTCTGATTTTAAAGCTGGGTGTGTTTTGTTTTGTTTAAAGTTTATTGTAATATTGGGTTTTAATTCGGCAAGTGTTGTTAATATATCTATAGTTTTGCTCACATCTAAAAGTCTGCAAAGCTCATACAAAAGTCTTTTAAGCTCCAACAACAGACTTTCTAATTCATCCATCTTCTGCTCCAGCTCGTCGTATATGTCATTCTCCTTTTGTATTTCTTCTTTTAGTGCAGCTATTTGTTCTTGTCCCCTGAAACATTATCAAAGAAGTATGTTTATGAAACCTTAATAATTTTCAAGAGTTTACTTAATTTAAATATTAAAATTGAAATAAATTATTTTTCGGATCCTATCGCATTCATGATGCCCCTGTAATAAGGCTCGACCGAGATGGGTTTTTCGTTCTCGGCCGAGACCGAGAATAAAATAATATCTCGGCCGAGACCGAGAGCCGAGACCGAGAATAGACAAAACGTGAAAAAAAAAATTTTAATACTGTTAATTTTTTAATACACTACTAATTGTTTAACAAAATTAATTATTTTAATAATCAAAGTTAAATAAACATTATATTATATCATATGCATAACGCAGCGTATTGAAGAGGCAATAGACCGGAACCGCGGCTCTAAAGTATTCGCACGTGATTTGTCTATCGGGCACAGCCCAATGACCAAGTTGAAGACCGATGACGGCATTGTTATTTCATCCCAGGATGAGACCTTGGGAGAGGTCGAAAGGCTCTATGGGCAGTTGTATAGATCATCCCAGAACCCTGTTGCCGGCTTGGTCCAAGATCACAGATCCAAGCTAACTCGGCACTGCACCGAGGAAATCCTGGACGCCAGCTTGTACGAGACCAGAATGGCTCTGAAACAATTAAAGAACGGGAAGGCACAGGGAGATGACGGAATTACCACAGAACTCCTGAGGGCAGGCGGCAGGCCAGTTCTAAAAGCCCTACAGAAGTTGTTTAATTCTGTCCTTCTCGGGGGCGACGTTCCAGAGTCGTGGACCAGGAGTGTGGTGGTGCTGTTTTTCAAGAAGGGCGATAAAACGCTCTCAAGGAATTACAGAGCCATCTCACTCTTGAGCCACGTCCACAAGTTGTCCTCAAGAGTCATTACGAACCGACTCACGTGCAAGCTCGACGACTTCTAGCCCGAACAAGCCGGCTTCCGAAGAGTTTATAGTACCATAGACCACATCCACACGCTACGCCAGATTATACAGAAGACCGAGGAGTATACTCGTCCTCTGTGTCTAGCGTTTGTGGACTATGAGAAAGTCTTTGATTCTGTCGAAACTTGGGCAGTGCTGCAGTCCCTTCAGCGGTGCCAAATTGACTATCGATACATCGAAGTGCTGAAGTGTTTGTATAGAAACGCCACTATGTCAGTCCGCATTCAGAATAAGAGTATGAAACCGATCCAGTGGCAGAAAGGTGTGAGACAGGGAGACGTCATTTCTCCAAAACTGTTCACCACTGCGCTGGAAGTTGTCTTCCAGCTCTTGGACACTGGACCGGACTCGACATCAACATCAACGGCGAATACGTCACTCACCTTCGATTTGCTGACGATATCATAGTCATGACTGAATCCATGGAACCCGTGGCACTATGCTTAATGACCTCAGCAGGGTATCTCAACTAGTGGGTCTACAAATAAACATAGACAAGATGAAAGTCATGTCTAATGCCCATGTCATTCCTGTACCGGTTCTAGTTAGGAATGTGAGTCTGTCTCGTGGGGAGGCCTATGTCCAGCAGTGGACGTCTGTAGGCTGATGGATGGATGGATATTATAACATAAAAAAAGCAATTTTTCGGCATGTTCTCCCCTTCAAAGCGTGTCGCCTCTCGTCATACAATTGTCCAGCTTTGCTAAACAGTTGTTCACTTGCTACGCTAGTAGGCGGCGCAGATAAAAACTTATTTGCCGCAGGCTTAAGCACCTTATAAAGTGACGAAAACAAATACTCAAAAATAATAGCATTTCTTTGCAGTCT
Source organism: Lymantria dispar (assembly GCA_032191425.1). Taxonomy (NCBI): domain Eukaryota; kingdom Metazoa; phylum Arthropoda; class Insecta; order Lepidoptera; family Erebidae; genus Lymantria; species Lymantria dispar. The sequence goes on from CM063445.1 coordinate 33,910,144, forward strand.
TGGCTCTCTAAGGAAGCTTTCTATCTCTGCGCTATTTCGATTACAGAGCTTGAACTGTATTCGTCATTGGTCATGGGCTCGTCTTCCAACTATCGAATCATAAGCTGCCCATAAGTTGGATTGATTTGTTGCAGCCATGTTTGACGAGTTAGTTGAAAATCCCCATGTCGTATCACGAGAATCTGATTCACAATTCAGCTCTCTCACGCACTTACACCAGTCAACTTCGCGCTGCGCAGTAAAATTTGAATCGATTCGAACTAAGTTACAATCTCGGTCATGACCGAGAATCTCGGCTATAATTAGCTGAGAACCGAGACAAATTTCTCGGTTGGATTTGTAGCCGAGAATGCCGAGACCGAGATCTCGGTCAAGCCTTACCCTGTAACCATGAACGGTGAAAATTATTCAAAACGTCGGGCAATCAAAAATCACATGCAAACGCGAAATAAAATCTGTAAAATTTGTTTTATTTATAATGAGTATTAGGACTTTTTCGCGTAAACATCAGTAATAATGGTTCCGTGTGGTGACGGAGTAAGAATACAATTCAGCACTCACTATTTTGCCCGTGAATGTCGTAAAAGACGACTAAGCGATATAATACGCATATAACATCTATGCAAGAGAAGGAAAACTCGAAATAAAATCCTATACCAACCTGTCTGATCAGCATGGTATAGTAAGGTCAATTACCCTCCTGTTGTGGAGGAGGCTCGAGCCCAACAGTGGGACGTATATGAGCTGAAATGATGATGATGATGATCAGAAATAAAAGATTTAATGCATTTTAACACTCACTCGTCTTTGTCTTTCACTGAGGCGAACTTGAAAGCTTCCAGTTCTTTCATTAGTGTAGCCTGTGTTTGCTCCAACTCTAACTTCTCTTCTTCTGTTGTTTGTTGGAGGTAGGCGAGACGTTGAGATGTCTCTCGTTGTGCCCCAAATCTATCAAACACTTCCTCTGCATCTGTTACACCTTGAAAGAACAAAAACAATTGTATCTAAAGATTCTAAAGATGAACTTAGTTATGGAAGTTGCAAATCGCTAAGAATTCTCGAATGTAGGATCAGCTCTAGAGATTTGAGCATATAAGATACACATACAGATGTTTATATTTGAAAGATAAAGTACCAAACTGGGTTCCGAACTAAGAAAAATATGTAGATAATTCAGCTTTCCCTAATTTTCACATTGGTGTAGGCTTTCTGGACTTTTTTGCTTTCCTTTTTTTTGGGTGGGCTATGTTCTTGACACATCTATCCATTTCGTCGTCCATTCCGATCGGGGTGACGAAACAGCGGCATCGGCCCATAAAAATAAGTATATTTTATTATCGTTAGGCCAATCGAGTAAGACGTTATTACGGCGTGAAAAAGAAATAAGATCTATACCAAGCAAAGAATAATCTAAATAATCTAGAATTGGAGAAAGGTCGTAAGGAATGGTGGGGTACAAATATATGTTAGTTAGTAGTAGTAGTTAGTTATATATATGTTAAGATGGAGAGAACTGATATCCGAAGATAGCAATCCAACAAATCAGTTATAATTATATTTTATGCCGCCTATAGCAGATCATTCACCCAAACTCGTTTAGATTTAGAAAATTGTCTCAATTTTAATCACCTACCTGTTAATTTCATGAGTTTTTGAAAGATTTCTTCCATTTGTTGTGCTGCGGATAACTCTTCGACTACTGCTTCTCCTTCTGTAGATCTGGTTGAGTCTTGCCTTACCACGGGACGGGCTGAAATATAAATTTCTACTAAAAAGAAATTTGCTACTAAAGCTTGTAGTGTTAACTTCTTTTAAATTTTCTCAAGAGACATGATCGTAGATGCTGTATTACTATACTGTTATTCTGTATGTGTAGAAATCTATTTTTCTGTATGATGACAAAGTAAGAAAATAATTCATCACCCCCTATACTATACAATTCATCTAGCCTACCCACGGGGCATCGTAAAAGACAACTAATAAATATAATATGCATATAACATCTGTACAAAATAAGAAAATCCTCGAAATAATTTTCTGTACCAACCCATCTGACCAGAGATATAGCAGGTCAATTTCTATTGTGTAGGACGCTTGAGCCCAGCAATGACACGTATATGAGCTGAATTATAAGGTAAAATTTGATTTGTTTAATTTTTTCTTGAGACGTTTTTCGGAAGCACGCATCCGCATCACGCAGCGAGCGGTTAGGCGGGAGCTGCGGCTTTTAGACGTCCATAAGTCGAGTGGACCGGATGGCATCCCTGCAGTGGTACTAAAGACGTGCGCCCCTGAATTGACTCCCATCCTCACGCGCCTATACCGACTTTCCTACGCTACTAATAGGGTTCCGTCTTCGTGGAAGGTAGCCCATGTCCACCCGATCCCTAAAAAGGGAGACCGGTCTGACCCATCGAATTACAGGCCAATTGCGATAACATCCTTGCTCTCCAAGATAATGGAGAAGGTTATAAACCGCCAGCTTCTGCAGTACCTTGAGGATCGCCAGCTTATCAATGATCGCCAATACGACTTTCGTCATGGTCGGTCGGCTGGTGATCTTCTTGTGTACCTCACACACCGTTGGGCAGAGGCCTTGGAGGGCAAGGGTGAGGCGCTGGCGTTCAGCCTAAATATCGCAAAGGCGTTCTTAAGGGTCTGGCACAGGGCACTTCTATCGAAGCTACCATCATACGGAATCCCCGAGGGACTCTGTAATTGGATTGCCAGCTTTTTGGATGGTCGGAGTATAAAAGTCGTCGTAGATGGCTCCTGCTCCGATACCATGACCATTAATGCTGGTGTACCACAAGGCTCGGTGCTCTCCCCGACGTTGTTTATCCTGCATATCAATGACATGCTCTCTATCGAGAGTATGCGTTGCTATGCGGATGACAGTACGGGTGATGAGCGGTACACTGAGCAACGGAATATCCCTCGGAGTATTCAGGAAAGAAGGGTTCAACTTGTGTCTGAAGTCGAGCGCTCTCTGGGGCGGGCCTCGGAATGGGGTGAACGGAACCTAGTCCAGTTCAACCCCACAAAGACACAAGTTTGCGCGTTCACTGCAAAGAAGGACCCATTTGTCATGGCGCCTCAGTTCCAAGGAGTAACTCTTCCAATTTCTGAGAGTATTGGGATTCTCGGCGTCAAAATATCGAGCAAAGTCCAGTTTGGAGGACAAAGCCAAATTGGCAAGCAAAAAGTTGGGCGTCCTGAACAGAGCCAGGCGGTACTTCACACCGAGACAGCGTCTTGTGCTATACAAAGCACAAGTTCGTCCTCATGTGGAGTACTGCTCACATCTCTGGGCAGGTGCGCCCAAATATCAGCTAGACCCACTTGACTCCCTGCAAAGACGGGCTGTTCGAATCGTCGGGGATCCCAATCTTACGGACAGATTGGAGTCGCTGGAGCAGCGGAGAGACTTTGGGTCACTCTGTGTACTCTACCGACTCTTTCACGGGGAGTGCTCCGAGTAACTGTTTGACTTGGTACCACCGTCACCATTCTACCAACGTACCACTCGACATCGCAGCAGGGTTCATCCATTTCACCTGGAAACGTTATGGTCTTCAACTGTACGTTTCCAGCGATCATTTCTCCCACGTACGTGCAAGCTCTGGAATGAACTACCTGCTGCTGTGTTTCCCGAGCGCTATGACATGTCCTTCTTTAAACGAGGTTTAAGAAGAGTATTTCCTTCACGGTAGGCAGCGGCTTGGCTGTGCCCCTGGTATTGCAATGGTCCATGTGCAGCAGTTTCACTTACCATCAGGTGTGCTGCTTGCTCGTTTGCCACCGTAGGCAATAAAAAAAAAAGCTCTTCTAGCAGATGAATTTAATTACTTTTTTTTTTTCACGCTGTGGATATGCATTTACGCACCATCCCCCGCCGGTGACAGACGGAGGAGTGTGTGGGGCTCGCCGGTCACCATGTGACCGGAATACTCACTAAAACCACAGCGACCCCTTCCGCGCTTTTACGGGGCGCCGGAGAGATCGTCTGATGACATTCAATCCCCGACACCCCAACGCATGGCCGTCTGGCCACGTCCTATCGTCATTCAGGGCGGTGGAAGGAGTTGCGCATATTGGCGCCTTCTCCTCCCGGGTCGCCGCGCGCGGAGCGAGTCAGCGGAGGCAAGTGCCTCGCGTTCTCGCTCCACAGCCTCCTTCCTTGAAATAACGGCCTCACAAAATGAGGCCATGGACGACCAGCACCTGTCGCTGTCGAGCATCTGTGTGATAATGGTCGGCAACGACAGGTCTATTCCGAATTCCATCGATAGGACGTGGCGTTGGGGCCCCCAGGCGGGGCAAACTTCCAAAGTGTGTCGCGAATCGTCGATTGCTGCGCCACACTCATGGCATCCTGGGGCCCCTTCCCTTCCAATTCCATGCAGGTACTTACCGAAGACCCCGTGTCCGGTAAGCACCTGCACCATCCTAAAGGTTAAGTTGCCGTGCCTCCTCGTGAGCCAGCGGTGAAGATGCGGCGCAACCGCCTCCACAGTCTCCCGCCCTGCTGCGGGGGTCTCCAGATCTTCCCTCCACCGCCGGATAACTTCTCTTCGGGCTACTTCCTGTGCTCTGCCCAGTCTCCTTGCGGAGACTTGCGCACCGTTGGCCCGCATTGTGGCGCGGCGCCGGTAAGCCTCCGCCATGAATTTAACTACTAATTCGGCCACACTAAAAAGGTCTTTTAATTTGCTTTGCTTTTGTCTTGTAATTTTTTAACTGTAAAAATAATTCACTAGTGCCCTAAAAAAAATTTTTTAGGGCACTAGTGAATTATTTTCACAGTTGGCTGTTCATATTTCTATAACAGAAATCTGGATTTTATTAAGCATCCCATACGCAAACATTATTTTTGTTATATTGTATTTTCAAAAATAACACATAAGTATTTTCCGTGTATACAATTCATCACCGTGGGTCGTAAAAGATGACTAAGGGATTAAATATGCAAGAGAAGGAAAACTCAAAACAAGTCCCTATACCAGCCTGTCTGACCAGCATGGTATAGTAAGTTCGGTTTCCCTCCCATGTGGAAGAGGCTCGAGCCCGTCAGTGTTACGTATATAAGCCGAGATGATGGTGATGATGATACAATATTGAACCTTGTGGTGGGAATACTCTTTTCTCCAGTTTCTCAAGCTCGCGTTTCCTTTCTGCGAATCGTTGCGCAAAGAACGCTCGTTCTGATATGCGCGTATGTTCTGCATCATGCGCGTGCGCAGCCTCCGCCGCTGTCGCTGCTGTGGCGCGTAATCTCATCTCTGCAGCTTCCTCGCGAACTTTCTACAAAATTCACCCAAGGAATTCATTATTTTTTATCCCCGAAGTGTTAGGGTTAGGGTTGTAAACGCACTCAATTTCGCTACTCGATTATTAGATGCACTTTATAAGCGAGGATCTTATTGCCGCTAGCTAGACACGATTTTAGACTTTCGGATTTACTTTTGGCGGGCAATTCTACAGAAAACACCAACGGTACTATTTGCTCGATGGTAGATTCGTAACTAAGACCTCACAATCATAACATGATTCTCCTTGTGATTCTTCAGACAGTTTCTACGACTACTAGAACTATGATTAAAGTTATTTGTTACTTTTCTGTAGGGACACATTGTATCCTTAAGCTATACATATTCATATAGGGAATATGAATAATATATGCACGGGTATATGAATTGTATATACATTTTTACCTGTGGTGATGGAACAAGAATGTTATTCACCACTTCCTATCCTGCCGTGGATATCTTAAAAGATGACTAAAGGGTATTTATATGCATATAACATCAAGATAAAGAAAACTGGAAACAAGACTCTCTATCAATCTTTCTGATCAGCATGACATAGTAAGGTACCTAATTTGCCTCTTATTGTGGAGGAGGCTGGAGCCTAGCATTGCGACGTATATGAGCCGAAATGATGATTATATAAAAATTTAAATAAATACAATTATTTGTATATTACCTCCAATTTAGCGATTTCTTCTCTTTGTTTCCTTAAGAGACTTTCAATATGTGTTAATGAACTTTCAAATTTAACGGAGTCATCTATTAATGCTTGTCTAGAATGTAATATATAGATAGTTATCACCACTTAAAATTGATTATTAATCTCAGTTCTGAACATTAAGGATAAAAGATAGGTAAGTGGTATCCGCCACTAAAAAATAGCACGTAGTAAAAGATAACTCACCTAATGTAAATATATTTTTTCTTGACAAGTTCAGCTTCTGTCCATTGGATTAAAACTTTATGTATCTCGTTTTCTAAATGAGAAACGTTCTGGAAATTGAATTTAAAAGTATAAGAAATGTATCAGTTTTGCTGTAATTGATTAGCAATGGTAGAATTTTAATGACCTTTCTAGCTCTGCTGCTATTTTTAGACTTCACAAGTATTCCCTTATTTGCCTCAATGAGAAGATACTCGTATTCTTTTTCCAAGCTGGCAAGCTTCTTTTTTTTACTTCCTTTCTCGTATTTCAGAAGATCCAACATTTTTCTCTGCTCTATTACTTTTAAATCTAGGTTGTGGATTATCTGTAAGTTGAAAGTAACTAATATTAGTACCTACTTACTGCGTATTTCTAAGCAGAGGTGTAATTTAGCAACTAAAGGCCCAGTTGCAAGAGAAGTCGAGCCTTAATTAAATTCGTTAGCTTTTATTAATTGAATAGCAAGTAAAATTTATTTCTTATGGATTCGTCCAACTGTTATATAATAGCTACAATTATATTATATTAACAATAAAATAACGATTTAATTTATAATCTTATCGTAATTTTAATCTTGATTACGATTAAATCTAAGCTTATTGTAGTTTTGTTTTAGATTTTGCTTAGCGAGAGGTTTGTGTCGAGCTATATTATAGCTAGAGCTATATTAGCCATTATTTTTCTTTTATTAATGATTTCTGATGTTTGCGCGAGTATTACACATAGTAAATAACACTAATTTATGGATTTTATTGCGTTTATATTTGATTTTTGACGTTTCGAACACACACAGATTTCTGATCTGTAATTACGATGCCTTGTTAGACGTTAGACATCTTAGTCCGCCCGTGTACATGAACGCTGTAAAGTGTTCGAAACATCGGACAATCAAAAATCAAACACAAACGCGATAAAATCCATAAAGTAGTATATTTTTATTATTTTTAATATAAAAGATTTCAGGCGAATTTTCTACTAAGTTTTACACGGACAGAAATCGTAACTTGTGAATATTCCCTTACCTCAGCTTGGGAGCCCGGAGTACAGCACCGTCGAGGCCTTTGGTAGCTACGCGATATATTTCAATCCTGAACTTGATCACTAGATTAAAGAGAATAAGATATATATTTTTATAGAAGACTAATATGTAATGCCCTCTTACCTGATCCACGCTCTTACTTCCTGCAGGACATACTTCATTTAGATACTTTTTGATTTGAACTTCTTCCTCACCGATAAGAGTTCTAGCCTGAGCGAGCTCTGTGAGTCTTAACTTTATTTCTTTTTTCAGAGTATCTATGAGGTCACTATTTTGTTGCTTTTCAGCCTCATTCTCCTCGTAGTTAGATTTTCGTTGGCCCTCTGAAATATATATATCTTCTTACAAGCTCCTGATTGTTTTAAATAGGGCGTTTAATAAATTCTAAACATAAATAGGTTTAAATCAATAAGTTCTCACAGAGTCATAGATTAAAATAAGTAAATTAATTTGTCGATATTATGAAGATGACATTACGGTGATGACACCATTAGAATACATATCATAGGTATGACATCACCGTTAGTATATATCAATCTGCTTTTATTGCTTAGCCCTTTCTTTCGACAACGTATGAAAGGAAGGGCCGTTGACACATACTTAGTATTTTTAAATGATCAGCGTCTTTACTACTTTTTAAGGTCAATTTTTTTCATGAAATTTCCTATAGCACACGTTCTACTTCATCATTTTCTTCATCATGTCAGCTTCTGTACATCCACTGTTGGGTTCGAACCGGCTGGGTTGGGGTCGAACAATAAAACGATATTTGGCTACTATATACTGCTGGTCAGATGGGTTGGTATAGGGGGTTCCTCGTATCCATCCATCCATCAGCCTACAGACGTCCACTGCATAGACATAGGCCTCCCCACGAAAATGCCACTCGGAACAGTCCTGCGCCACTTGCATCTAACGGTTCCCTGCGACTTTGAGAACGTCGTCAGTCCACCTAGTGGGGGGTCGTCCTACACTGCGCCGTCCGATTCACGGTAGCCACTCAAGAACCTTTCTTCCCCAACGGTTGTCGGTTCTACGAGCGATGTGGCCTGCCCATTGCCATTTCAACGTGCTAATTCTGCGGGCTATGTCGGTTACACGCGTTCTTCTACGGATTTCCGTGTTTCGGATTTTATCACGTAGAGAAATACCGAGCATAGCCCTCTCCATAGCACGTTGAGCAACTTTGAGCTTTTTTATGAGCCTGACATTTAGAGACCACGTTTCAGTGCCGTAAGTCATCGCTGGTAACACACACTGGTTATAAACCTTTGTTTTCAGACACTGCGGAATATTGGACGAGAAGATCCTCTTAAGTTAGAGATAAGAAGTAGACGTTATATCCACATTTATGGCCTTAATCGTCATTTACGACACCTACGGGCAAGATAAGGGTTGGGGAATTGTATTCTAACTCCGTCACTACACCGAAAACGCTCATCTGAATAAATGGATAATTGTTGGTTTTGTCCTTGCTGTCTCTGCAGATGAAAAAAAGAAATATTGGTACTGACTAAGTGACAGAATAAGTTAGCCTTTAGGGAAATAATTATTGACGAGGACACGGCGCAGCATACGCTCGAGGCCTGCGCTGCTTGGGCCACGCAGCGCCGTGAACTCGTCGCAATCATCGGTGCCGACCTGACGCTGCCGGCCATCGCTAGGGCGATGGTCGACAGCGTCGGGAATTGGGACGCAGTCGCAGCCTTCTGCGAGACGGTGATCTCGCAGCAGGAGGCGGCGGATCGCCTGCGCGAGGAGCGCAGCCTCGATGAGGAGATCCGCCGCCGGCGAATGGGGCGGCGCAGGTGCAACTACCTGCGCCTCATGCCGCCCTAGCCGAGGCCGCGGGTGACGTGACCGGGGATTAGTCCGTCACCCGCCGAGATGCCGACCACGTGAGGAAAGACCGACGTCCTCCCCGAGGGGGGACGTCAGTCGATGGGAGGGTACCCCAAGTATGGGGGTATTCCGTCGGGCCGACCACTGACGACAAGTTAACTCTGCTCCGGTGGTCGGCCCAACGACGAAGGCGACGTGGTTTTCGGGTGGGTTGCGGGAGTTGCGTGCTTAAGCCCCTCTGTCGCCCCGGACGGAGTAGTGCGGAGGTGCGCCGACCGCAGCCCACCCACAAAAAAAAAAAGGGGAAATAATTATTGCGCCTGATGCTGCCCTAGCAGAGGCTGTAGGGGACCGGTCCGGGGATTTAGTCCGGCACCCGCAGAGAGGTTAGCCTCGCCTTGCGTCCCGGGGGGACGTCGATGTGAGAGAGTACTCCCTCGGGCTATTCCGTCGGGTCTATCACTGAAGTTAAGGAACTCTGCACCGTTGGTCGGCCCAACGACGAAGGCGACGTGCTACATGGGTGTGTTACGGGGCCATGCGCCGCCCCTCTGTCGCCCTGGACGGGCTGGACGGAGCCGGGCAGCGGGTGCGTTGACCGTAGCCCACCCCAAAAAAATACCTATCGTATATAATAGGCGCGCAAATAGGCTACAAGTGATATTTGCATCTCATTGTGATTAAGAAAATTAGGTATACCTACGCCCGCAGCTCAGCGCGAGAAACTGTTCTATTTATCCGTCATTCAATGAAGGCTTTTCATTTGGACCTTTAGTAACAATAGAATAGAAGGATAGTTATTTCGATTATTAAACATACCTGACAATTGTATTTTCTTTTTAATCTCAAATATTTTTGTGTTGATGGTTGTGAGCCGATCCTCTGACTCTATCTCGAAGGGATGTTTTTGATAACATATTGCCATTGTGAAAACGTTGTATTATTTATAAATAACCCTATGATGTTGCTTTCAAAACACCATTGGTTTGATACTAACGAATTATCGACCAAACATTACATGAAACTTTTTTATTTATTGTAGTTTGGCAACGATAGATGGGAGCTTTAGCTAAAAAACATTTAAATAAAATAGTTTGAGATATACTTTAACAAAAATATTGTTATAATTTGAACTTGTTTTATTTTCATAAGTTACCCCTATTTGGTAGTAATGCAGGGAACGCGCCATCTGTGTTGTGGTGAAAGAACGACAAAGTCCAAAAGCTTTTGATTGGTTGCGCGCACACAGCGCTGTTCAATTGCTTGATTTCTCCATTGAATCAACATTCCTGCGCGTACGTTTATATGTGTGAGTGACTCTGTTCTCACGGGGTTTAATGCTAAACCATATTTTTTCATGACTTAAATTAGTTATTTTATAACTTTTCGTATGTATATCTGTTATAATATATTAAATATAAGGCTTAGATACTTGTATATGTATGATTACAAGGTGCGCGCACGCAAACAAACACACTGTCGGCCATTTTGATTTACCGTACGCTGTGTATTTACAGACAAAGCCGTCAGATGCGAGCGGGACGCGGCTGCGCATGATCCTACCGGGCTTTACATTTATTTCAAACATTTTTACCGCTAAAATGTTCCATAAACAAATAATTTCGACGTAACAACAGTTCAAAAACAAAATGAAGTGTCAGTTCTTACATTTAGTTCCGTGAGTGTTGATTATTTTGTGTTCAAACAACATAGAGGGAGTAAAACAAATGTGTGTGATCCATGTGTGAATGTTGTGTTACAAAATGTGGTCGAGAAACTTTGTACCGGATTATGGGATTCCATTGCTCTCATTCTTCGTACTGTTGTCGACTCTGGCCACAAGGATCGATGGTGTTGAAGGTGAGTACTAGTTCTACAAGTAGTTGAGCTTATGAAAGCGCGGTTTGCAGGGTAACGCGACCGAGTTGTGTTGGCGCGCTGTCATATAGAGCTTTCAGCCATAAGTTGTCGATTTCAACAAGTCGGATTATCAGTCTGTTCTCACAGTAGGGACTTGTGAAACGAGTCGTTTTAAAAACTGGAGTGAATTCAACGCATCGCATTTTTAATGTTTTATAATTGTGCCGCTTTGTTGAAGTTAATACGACTCGTAACATGAGAATCTATTTGTTATGACGGCGGTCCGATTTTAACTGAGCAATCATTTAATTTGATTATCTCTTTCACTTGGCAAATTGGAAATATTTTGAATTTAGATAGGTCCTAATAACGTTTTTTTTTAATTTTACAAATATATAGTACAAAATAATATCACACTGCAACAAACCCCTATAACGTTAGCTTATAAGACAAAAAGCAGAGTTGTCCTTACAGAACTAGCAACTCCTTTATTTCAATTCAGTCTAACTTATCCATGTTGGTGATGTGCTTTTTAATTAATATCTAAGTGATTAAAAAGTCTTTCGATATTTATATATCATTTTAAATAAACCAATAGCCGTACGCTGTTGGCACTCCCAAATTCGCGTTTTTATTACGTAAAATTAGATTTGAAACATTTAAAAAGTTGCCGCCTTCATAGATGCTATGCATGTTACAAACTAAAATGCGTAAGGAAACATTAAGACAATTATCTTTGTACATCTTTATTTATTTCATAATAATATACCTATAGTTATAGGTACATATGCAACATTGAAAAGCTTTTCTCTTTATTGATCCACAAACTACAAACTAAAAAATATAATAATGTCGCATAATGTAGGTATATGTAAAATATTTAAAGAGTTATAATTTTATAAATCTCTGTTTATTTCAAACTAATATACAAGAATTATTTAAAAATAACTGCACGCAAGCGATTCTTCTTTTGCCGCCGCTCCAAGACTGTTGAATCCTTATTTTTCTTATCATCTTTCAATAACAGCCGAAACTAACATAACTGATGTAATTTTTAAAACTGCTCAACATTATATCCTCAATTCGTTTTATTTGGAATAATTTTCGAAACATTTCAATAAGTTACCTCTATCTAGGCATGCCTACTTACCTGCTCGTAGATTTTGTGTCTCAAATTTAGGTAGAAGAAATAACATAAAATTCTGGCGATAAGTCGCCAACCGGTCCACTAAGCGTGGTATTTATGCCACTATCCCTCTCTATGTCTTGCTGGGATGAACGTATTAATCACAACATATTAATAAACAAGATACCAGCGGATTGTTTCTTGATTACAGCTCATATATTGTCAATAACCGAGTAATGTTTTTCTGCCATCTTCTACACAACGAGTTTCCTTTTTTTGGGAAAAGTTCAGATGTCCCCCTGAATGTAAATCCAAGTTGGCCGGGTCGCGAACTTCAACCGCCATCTTGGAAAACGCTTTACATTAATTATCTCATTATCTGTGCATCGTACGACAAAAATTGTAGAAATCATTTTCACAGACACATTTCCTATCACTTATATCTGTTTTTTTTTCCTGTATAATGCATACATTCTTATATATGGCGTTCTGTCTTTTTTCAATATGGCTTTTGCTAAATTTATAGCTAACGATGGATGCTACATTAGAAATGGTAATAACCAAATTTGTAGAACATAAATTTCCTTGAAAATGTTATTTAAGATGAAGAACTAAACTTCGATGCATGTCCTTTGGATATGGCCGGATAAAATATATATTTACAAGATGATGAATGTATACCTTCATCATCAGAACATATTAGACTTACGTCATAAAATAACCCGACATTTTTTTTACAAAACAAATATTTAGTTCGTTTGTCATATCCAAAACAAAAAAAAGGCTTTTAATTGAAGATTCATCCTCATTTCCACCTTCTTGTTCTAATTATTATTATTATGACAATATGCCATTTTATGCGTTATTGTATGTTAACCGTATACTACGAGCTACATTGCCATTGATAGTTTACTAGGTGTAGATTTTACCAAGTTTTATATAGTTATTAAACTATAAGTGTGCGACAAGAAGTTTTAAAAAAAATAAATTTTATGTGCTGCATATTTGGTTACGACCATTTTTAATGTAACCTTCACCGGTAACTACATATTTAGCAACAACCATATTGACAAAGTTTCGAGTGCTATAAACAAGAATGTACTTATACATAATACGAAAAAAGTTTCAAATAAAAGTGATAGGAAATGTGATTATCAATGAAAATGATCTCCACAATTTTTGTCGTACAATGCAGCGTTAATTAACAAGATATTTAATAATAACGCGTTTTCCAAGATGGCGACTGAATCTTGCGCCCTCGCTTACCGCCAACTTGGATTTGTTTTTTTATCCCTTAAACTTTAAAAAAAAATCCGTTGAGTAATAAACGGCATTATGAAGCAATACATTTGTTTTTCTCTTGGGTAACAAAGGTTTTCCCTTAAACTCCTTCCACAAGGAGCGCAATATTGACCTAATATACTTACTGATAATAGATTGACTAAATTTGGTTTTATTCGTTATATAATTAAATGAAAAAAAATACGAAAATGATTAAGATTAAATGACCAAAATGTGGGCAACACTTTTTCAGCTTTTGATCCAATCCAAAATATGCATTTCATATAATTTAAGTAATGCAATTACTTATTATTTTATTACTATTATTTATAATTATTTACTATTATTTATAATTTCAATAAAGCTATTCATTCTTTGTTATATTTTGCAATTGGGTTAAAAATTAAGCTTGACAACTACTCTTTGTACAAACGATAAACCATGTCCACCTTTACAGTTTAAATTTTCAGTTACTTCACTGGTGGCTAAATACCTACTTTTATTTTTAATTCTTTACAAAACTGAAACAGTTTAGTTTCATAATTATGTACAAAGAAATACATATGTGACATAAATTATTTGGTCACTTATCATCTGTGTCGCTTTACCCTATCAATTTTAATCAACACCATTAACGGTACTTAAAACAAATAGTCCCGTTGATGAATACATTCCCAGAAGATTGTCTGTATTAAATACTTCAAAACATTGGAATATCCTAGATTTAGAGATAAAAAAGAACAGTTTAATTCTATACATAATCGTCACGGCGTGTTCGCCTATATCGGACTAGTGAATACTAATGTAGACGACCATTTCGTTTGGTATTCGATGCATCTCCACACGATTTCTGTGGTCGGGACCAGCTCGGGACATTTTGAATATTGATCAACTTTATGTACTAACCACTTTAGATTTTAGAAAGGGACAATATGTATAAATTCTCCATTTTGAGGGAAAGTTCTTTTGGTTTTGAAAATTGTACCTCCACTTTATATGCAAGCCTGTGAGTACGACGCCTAATTTAACTTTAGTATTTTGTGTGATATGTTTTTATATTGTTTTTTTAACAATATACTGTTTGTGTTTATATATTGCTTCTTTGAGCAAGTATTAAGTTCTATTTTAACATCTGCATTCAGGAAATTATGTAGCTACGGAAAATGACACACAATTGAGTAATTGTCATCTTTTTAAACATTTTTATTACATTAAGACTAAGGATAAGCTGTATTTCTTTTGTAGCATATTTACTGCGAAGTTTGCTTCTCAAAGAGCCACGTTACCGCGTTGCTAAACAAACTAACGGCTAATGTTATGGACACAACGGATCAAATATTTCTTGAAATCATAAATGGTTTCCGTTTATACTTGTTTTGCGAGTTTACTCGTTAAGATGTGTACCTACCGGCTCATTCAGCTTATCTGAGTTCAAAGGTTTAAAGTATTTTTATTTATTTATACAGCAATGTTTTTAGATAATCTTATGTCGTTTAGTGGTGACAATGTCGTTTAGTTGTTTTACATCATTTCGCATTTCATTAAAATGTGTCCTAATTTATATTATAATATTCCTTATAGTGGCGGAGTAAGAATACAATTCACGACCATTTTTTACCCGTGGATATAGTAAAAGACGACTAAGATAGGGTACGACATGCAGATAACATCTAGGCAAATAGAAGGAAAACTCGATGCGCCTCCATCTTCTCTCGTCTTGTCGATGTCTTTCTCCGTCTTTTATTTCCTGCTGGTGTGGCATTAAACGATTGCAGAACCTAAGCAAATAATAACACTACAAGAAACGTAAACTCCCGTGACCATGAACACTTAAAAGTGTTCGCCGGGAAATCAAAAATCAAACACAAACGCGATACATAAAAATAGTTTTACTTAAAATGTAGTACTCGCATCAACATCAGAAATAATTACTGCAAGAGAAAACAAACTTTAAAGGAAATCATATGATACCCCGATTAGACAGTCGAAAATGAGGCTCTTTCCTACTAATTCTACTATTGGGCGTGATCCTAGTCCGATGTGTGGATTGTAAATTAAGAATTAAAAGATATTTTCAAATCGAACGTGATATTTTCTCAGCCTACATAAATCCCACTGTTGGATATGGGCTTCCTCCTCAATGGGAAGGGAGAATGATCCACTATAGCGCGCTTGTCAGAAATGCTGGCATAGGATTTTAAAATAAAGATTTTGATTTTTTTTTCGTCTTTTACGACACCCACGGGTAAGGGAGAGGGTAGTGAACTGTATTCTTACTCCGTCACCACACCAAAATATCAGAATAAGAGACTATAATATTCGGTTTTTTTTTTACTATTGAAAAGTAACTGTCGTGCAAACATGTTTACCCCTTGCAATAGATGTCCCTATTCTGTTTTTACTATTGTGTTCATAATATATACTCACACACACATACATGTTATCGCACATGTCGCCGTGTTGAATAAACAGATGCTTGGTTTCAATTCTGTAAACACTATGCAATTAACAGCCAATTGTCCCAACGCTGACCATCGCCAGACGTCTGGGGTCACTGTACACGTTTGTCACTTATAAATCACAACTAAGACATACCCTAATTGACCAATTTCAGTTTAATCTATATCATTTGCATCCATTTCATAATAAATTTTAACGTTCAACTTTCTTCCGTCGTTGTAAGCGTCAATTTAGCTTGGGAACACAGCCAATCGGTTGTCAGCGACAAGAAATTGTTCTGCGAATCGCTTTATTTATTTGTTACGTTTGGAGTCTGAGAAATATTGAATATTTGAATAGTTCCAGCGCATCAATACGTTTGATATCGTTACGCAATACTTATTGTCTGAAATCTAATTTCGATTTATAAAATTAGTACTAATGCAATACTAATTTTTGCTCATATTTAGTTTTTGACGGTTTGTGGACTGGACGCACGCCGTACAAGAATAAGAATGTACAGAATGACAGAAGTCCGGGGCGATGAAAGGGGCGGCGCGCGATCCCATAACCCACCGTATACCCTCCCTTTCGTCATTGGGCGACCACTGGTACTGAGTTCCTTGAAGTCCCTAGCCAGCCCGGGGGTCCGAGGCCAGCTCGGAGATCTGTGGCCAGCCCAGTGGTTTATTGCTCAGTGTGTCTACTCTTGTATCTCGATTCCAATCCTAAATCCAATCGCAGCTCGAATTTGAGCAAATTTGGTACTATTGATAGCGACACTAGCGCACGATCGGAATCAAATTCGATGGAATTTTCTTTAATCTAGGTAAATGAATTCGACTCTCGTCGATTAAGTCAAATATTTGCGACTCCCGACGTGATTTTGACGTAGTTTAAAATCGTTAATGTTGCACAATTTCAAGAAAGCGTCCTTGTGGTGATCGAGTTCGATAACGTTATTAATTTAAAGTAAGAAAGTACGGCACATTTGGTGAAAATAGCAACGGCAAACGCGAAGAATTCATTTTCGATTTTGTTCAAGAGTACCAAATATAAGTTTAGTGAGATTGGAATTGAATCGGATTCGAAATTAGAATTGATTTCAAGAGTAGGCCCACAGATTGCATAAAATATAATTGGGTCCAAGTCTGATAACAACAAAGATATCATAATATGCCTGATATCATCTCTGTCATGACTTTTTTTGTTAAGTTTTATAATATACAGAATTGGAGTCGTAGAATTGGATTGTGGGAACAGAACAGCAAAAGCCGTCGCAACACTATCATGGGAAACTTATAATATTTAATGTAATTGCCAATCTACTTTCCAAGCGTTTATGGCATTATTTCCCTTGTATTGATGTCCATTAGGGGTCATCGATAGACTGATGGATGGTTGGTATTACCTTCATAGAACTACATAGTTGCAGTAATAGGTATTTCAATAAGTTTTTACTTTTTTGATTTGGCGTCAAGACCTACATATATAATATATTCCCCTAATTTTTGTCAGTTATTTGCAGGCACAAAAAGGCTTGTTGACTAATATCGTATTCTTTATCTAGCATAATATTTCAACGACAATTACAAACAGCGGATTTGAGGCTATGACGCATACTTTATCAATTTTAAATGTCAAACTGCTGCTCAGAAAAAAAACTGGATATCAATTTACTTGCCATTTATGCAGTTCGATTGCACACGAATGAACATTACTGTACAGCACTGTCATATCAAATATAAATCAGATGGAATAATCAATCCAATATTACCAATTAAGGCTACACCTCTTTAAACAATATTGTCGATTTAGTCTATCTAAATGTAGACTTGAAGTGACCGGCCCATAACTGCCATACATGTACATGTGACTATGGGCCGCATAGACCACACACACACATACTAGTATTTACTGTTTTGTTAATTAGCTTTTTACAAACTACCTAGTGATAATTTCATGAAAATGACAACTAAAGAAGGTCTTTATCCTCGTCGAAGATATGATTAGATGATTAAACGGGATTAATTATATTAAATGATTACTAACAAGTTAATGACCTTACATATGCAATTGTTTTTGTACAACTAAAATCATGTAACAGGTAAATTGTACGTAGTTAAGCAAACTAGAACCAACCCACACCTGAATTAATTATAAAAGTTGACCTTCAACCGTGCTGTGCACCTACTCAAAAAATACTGGTCAAAAAAACTAACCCAAAACAGAATATCATTATAAATTTGTTTTTTCAAAATAACTGTTCCATAATTTTCAACAGATATTTGAAACAAAAACCTCAATAACTCGAAAGTGAATTTTTGAGGGTTGGTTCTAATTTGCTAAACTACGTCCAATTCATTTCTTAATTTGGCTAAATACCTATATGTATTTGTTATGAGGTTCTTAAAAGTTTTAGCTGTAATTATAAATTCTTTCGCATGCCGCTTGACACTATATGGTGATACATTGTCTAATTACTAATATTTTATACCAATATTTATCAAAATAAATTATTAGATTTTTTTAGGTGTGAAATTCAATATCTCTCAAATACTCAGTGTGATGACGGAGCAAGAATACAATTCACCACCCCTATTTTATCGGTGGGTGTCATTAAAGACGACTGAGGAATATAACATGTATATCGCCTAATATACATCTACATATATATGAATTCATATGAGCTGAGATGAAGACCTTTTTAGCTAACTTCAATACATATGCTAAAAATAATTTAACCATCAATAAAGATAGCAATTTAAAGGAAAACAGTTTATATAGTCATAAAAAGTTAGTTACGATAGCTCCGTTGTGTAAATCGAAGGCAATTTCGTTGAAATTCCTATGTAAATCTAGAGGGCCATATGTGTTGAAGAATCCAATATAGCGATGGAATTTATACTCCATAAGAGATCATAAAGCAAAATTGTATTGCTAAAAGCATCTTGTTAATATAAATACAAGATCGATATTTAGCTATATAGTTAACATTATTATTTTGCTTTTGCATACGTTATTAGGTATACAGATGCCTTATAATTTCCGTGTGGTGACGGAGAATACAATTCGCCCCCTCCTTTCTTGCCCGTGGGTGTCCTAAAAGACGACTAAGGGATTATTACAGACATCATCTATGCAAGAAGGAATAGTTGAAATAAAATTCTGTCTAACCAGCGGTATAGTAGGTCAATTAACCTGCCTTTGTAGAGGAGGCTCGAACCCAGGCGTGGGATATGTAGGAACTATGATCATGATGATTACATTGGTCAGACAATTTAGCAAGAGATTTTATTTCTATTTTATCATTCCGTGTAAATATAATTAACTTGATCAATTAAAAGCTTAATAAAATTCTACTTTACATATTAAATCTGGACAGGATGATAATGACATTTAAAGTAAGTAACAATGTCACAATACTTTATGTTGATTATTTCGTCGTCTACATCGGCGTCATAAAATGATCAGAGAAACCTCGCCTTAAACACTTAATTACATTGTATGTGCTCTGGTATTAAATTAGCGATCATAAATTGGTGCAGCTAATAAAAGTTAAGACAAGTAACATTTCAATATAAAAGTTGATATTGGGTTGGTTTACCTCGTTTTGGTAGTTAAGATTAAAGCTTTGGCTCGTTACATTCAAGTGAGGGTAGTAGTAAAAATTCTTATAACTTAATTGTTTTATATTTATTGGCTTATTGGTCTTTGTTTGTATTATAAAGCTTTATAGAAAGGTGATATGTATCAACTTTTATGTAATTTTACTCTTAAAATAATATTAGTCTTAATAAATTAATCTCATAAACCGGCAAATAGATTTTTATAGAATTGCGTAAGTTTTTTTTTAATTACAAGTAAATGACACAAATTATATCAAGACTAACCAATTACTTTTGGATCGCACAGAGAATTATTTTGCATAGGAATCAAACACATGGTTATTCCCTCGGAAGGTTGGTATTTAAATCATTTCTATTAATCACAGCTTTGCAGTCAAATATGGTTCATTTTAATTTCAAATATGCATCAATGCGTAATATATATTGAGATTGTGAAAAGATTTTCAAGATTTTCAACTGGCGTGAGAAATTTGGTAACTTGCAACAGGTCAGCGTGATGGTCATCGAGACGGAAGAAGACTCGTGCCCTACTGTGGGACAGTAATGGATTGACGATGACATAAACTAAGCGAGGTGCAGTATCTAAGTTATCTACACGAACTTTTGTTTGCTTACAAACAGTGCGCCGGCGCAGCTTGCTTAAACACACTCTATTTGGACCTCACGGATATTATATAGGGTTGGTACTTAATAAACTTAAAATCTTTTAAGCTTTGTATATAAAATTGTTTTACGGATTTTATCGCGTTTGTATTTGATATTTGGTTGCCCGACGTTTCAAACACTTTGCAGTGTTCACAGTCACGGGCGGAGTCTTATTGACATGACAATGTGTAACGCGTAAACATCAGAAGTTATTATCTTTTAAATTCTTAAAAGTCAATCATTAGCATTATTTCTAAATTCGTTAGTTTTAAGTTAATAAATCCTCGATATATAATATAATTAATATAATTTCAATGTTTAACTAACTAAAAATAGAATATATTTTATATGCAAACGTTTTCTATTTATACTGAGAATGAATTTGTATCAAAAATGTGGGTCTAAATTTAATTATTAATCCTCTTTCGGGTTGATAAAATCTCGGTAATACCGACGACTTGGTGGACGTAAGAGACATCTTAGCTTAGGAGACCACGAATCTGTAATTATATTTTTTTTTTAATACTGTTACTACCTTTTTATTTTAGACCTTTATTTAGTTTCTGAAACTAAATAGAGCTAATACTTACATTTTATCACTGTTATACGTTAACTCAAACAATCTGATATTTTTGCAGTTATTTATGTTTGTTAGTGCTTTTAAGAAACTCTAAGAATTAATACCTTACCTCATAAGTTCTTAGATTTTTTTAAACGTGTTAACCCTGGTATTTGAATTTAGACGTGAACTTAGTGGGGACGACCGTTGAAACTAATAAATCACTTTGAACGATTTATGGTATTATATATATATATATATCATCAAATGTCAGACTTTTCATTGCTTTTATATAAGGCATATAATTAAGTAACCATAAGTGTAAATTAAGCTTATTAAATCAGGAAAATAACATATAAAATCTTGAAACGTTTTGTGATTGGTTAAGTGCTTATTAGATTGCAACATTAGCGCTTATTTTCAACAAAATACTGTGAAGCAACCAATAAAAAAAAACAATAGCAGACTTTCGCATGGGAAGCTGACATTTCTCATACAATATTGTGGTGTATGCGCAGTAAAAACTTAGTCTTAGTTTATTGGTGACGTGGAAAACCTCAAAACAATTATTTTACATAATATGCCCGCATGCTTAAGGCTTCAAACTGTGAGAATGTCTACATTAAAAGATAAAAATGTCTCATGACAACGTAAAGAAATACGAATAACAAAAATACATTTTACAGGCTTTTTTTAAATTATTCAAATAAATCATGTTCATATTTTACAATATTCAAATTTATTTTCTAAATAACCCTCTCACTTCTAAACGTGCTATTCTAGTGTTTACCCAGTACATGCATATGCCAGGCCGTTATCGGCCCGTCCGTTTGCTTTAATAATAAGCCTTCGCCCGCGCCGATGTCACGAATTCCAAACATAGCCTCGAGCTAAGCGAGGTTCTACGGGATACAAAAAATGAAAAAGTGTTAAATGTGTTGGTGGCGAACGAAAAAAATATTAACATGGAAATCATCTTAAGAAAAAAAAGTGTGAGATTTCGATGCGTTTTATTTAGTAAGATAAGACACGGTTTTATAAATTATTAGTTAAAATTTACCAGACGAAAGTTGCAATCATTTAAAAATCATTACTGACTGAGTTATGCTGTTGTTATAATTTAACTATATTTCTATTAAGCTTTAATCTAAAAAAGCTTTCTGTTGATAACAATTGCTTTAATTACTATCAAAGTTCAGTTTTTTTCCAATCCATTCAGGTTGTTCAGAATATTCATTTCGATTCATTCCGAAGGACACGCATCTGACCTTAGGAAGATAGAGGAACAGCGCCATTATTAGGTTAAACTAAAAATGCCACGACTTCTGTATGTATTTATTAATTTCAATATCGGTCTAAATCTAATCTTACTTTAGGAAAATGTATTTAGAAATTCATATCATATTCTATTTCCCTATAATATAACACTGATTATTAAGTAAATACAGCTTATGTTTTAAGAGTGTTTGTATAAGATAAGCATATTTTAAAAGCATCTCTTTCTGAAATTTGATAACTTAACTCGGTCAATGTAAACATGGTATATTCTCTATTAAGTTTTATTTGTTCGTTTAGTGCTTAAAACTGGTATACTAAAGGGTTGTGAGTTCCCGTATCGAATGTCCAATTCCTCTCCCACAGTTACACCGACAAAGGGATATTACACTTGCATGAATAAAATTACTGTTTTCAAAAGTTTTATATAAGTAAAATAAACAAATCATAATTTTGACCTATAATCGAATGAGATTACATATAATGTACAAAATTTCACTTGATTAATTAAAAAAGCTAGTTTTGATATCATTTGACTGATGGTAAATTGCAAGGCGATCTAGGATTTAAAATTATGAATCGCCATAGATTTGTGATTAGATTTTACTCAAATAATTGTATTTTTGAACAGCATAATTTTATTAATCATCGTCATCATTTCAGCTCATATAGGTACGTCCCATAGTTAGGTTCGAGATACTTCCATAACAGGGGAATTTACCCACTACGCCACACTGGTCAGATTGGTGTCGAACGAAAACGAAAGCTATCGTTATTCGAATAACCTTTGAAAAGGATAGACGGTATGTACGCTCTTGTGCTGTTATTAAAGTATTTGATGATTCGAATCTTTTCAAATTGCCAATGTTTCAGATTTCATCAGAGCCACCTCAAATTGCAGCAGTCTACAAAAAAGAACTTTATTTAAAAACCTTAATAATTAATGTACGAGGGGTCATCTTTTCTTCTACTGCCTACTATCAAATTCTATATCTCTGCTGCCTGTCCATATCTATGACAAAATGGACTCATCTTTTATCGAGCCTTCTATCTCATTTTCCACATTCATTTTCATCATTTTAGCCATAATCTCGTCATGTTCCATCAAATCTCACGTATGTATTCTTTTACATTGTTAAATTTGTATTCTATGTCAACGGTATAATATTTTCCAATAGAAATGAATAATAAAACGATGTACCATTAGCCTGTTTATTGATTATACGTTTGCTGAATGTGTATTGATAGATTAATTACATATATTTTTATGGTTCTTGATCGGCTTTCTTTGTCTATACTTATCGTCTACGTAGTTTGAATTATATGTTTAAATATTTAATTATAAAGTTCGGTCGTTTTGAAAATCCATTACTGTAACGTGTATTGCATATTATATCTTTTTTCCTTTAACGTGAACGAAGAAAACTTAATTATCAATTAATATTTTTCACACTCCATTAGCTTATATTCCGTTTGTTACTATAATCTATAACTTATTTGTATATTTAACCTGTCAATTGTGAATTGCTATTCTAGTCTAATTGACATGGCGGGGTCTGCCCGTGCATATCGTGAAAGCATTTATCTCAATCTTGAGTTATGGCAATCAATGTCTGGGATCTGATGTCTGTCTGGTATTTAGTCGCTTAGAATATTGATAAACTATATATTTATATAGTTAATGGACGGTAAATGTAATGTAGTACTCATTTTTGTCGGGGTAGATGTTTAAAAACAATTGTTCTGTAAATACATGCAGAAAGCACACAGCGTATATTTTCAATTAAAATTGCAACGTATTTCCTGCTCCCGTGGGAATACCGGGATAAAATATACAGGCAGCTGGTAGTAAAATATTATGAAAATCGGTCCAGCCGTTTTGGTGATTATACAGACCGAACAAACAGACAGACAGGCAGAACTTTTATACTGGTTTTTAGGTATAGGTAACGAGCAAAAAACCGAGTGAGCATGAAAAAAGATCACTATTTTGTCATTACAAACAGATACTTCAATTTTAATTATTTTTATCGACGTTCGTATAAAGTCTTTATTTTCTTGTAAGTTACTAACATTCCTGCTTATATTCGATAGGTATACCATACACAGATTTTTTCATATGAATAAATCACTCTTCGAAATAACGTCCACTCAAGACAGCGTGGAATTTGTGACCGCATATAATTGATTTTAAATTATGCCGGTGTATATTGTGCGTTTGAGATACGTGGAAAGCATTGGGATGGCCCCTGATAAACTTGTGGGTGTAACCCAACCTTTAAATTCGGCTTTATACCGCTAGTATCTACATTTTTATGGTACAAAGATAGTTTTACGAATACTTGTCTACCATTCCACCATTACTACCATTGTCAAAAGAGGCATCGTATACAGGCAGTCATCACAACTTAATCTATTGTTCAGAATTCAATTTTCTTACTGAATAACACATTATGGACTATAAAGGGGCCGTCCATTAATCACGTGATCTTTTTTTATGCATTTTTAACCCCTCCTTGGTGATATGTGGTGAGATTTAAAACTAACGCACAACATCACGTGTATTTTTAGTATCTACAAATAATCTTAAAATTTTTAGAGTATTATCTTTAAATATACGTATAAAGTATAATTTTATTTTATTCTGAAATTAAAGACCATGATAAAAATGTCTAGACATCATCGGTTTAAAAATCGCGCGTTTGACGAAAAAATAAATACACGTGATATCTTACTACACCCCCCTCCCCCCTTGTGATATTTCATGATTTTTGGCAAACACGTCAAGCAGGCGGTCGGTACTAAAATTATTTCCAATAACATTTAATATGAAAGAGGAGTACATTATGAGTCGACCCCAAGTCAATTACTTGGCTAAGAGTAAGATGATGGTAATATAAGTATAACAAATTTTACAATTGCAAGTAATCAATCAAATATATGTTGGCAGCAAATATCTCGTTATACATTTTACATTTATAAATCACCAAAGTTGCATTAGGCTCACGTTACTGAAACTGTTTTGTCTTTATAATCATTAGTGTGAAAGTACGAGTGCTACGCGCATTACTTGTTGCCTCCTATCATCAATCAAATATACTCTTACAAATCTATTAGGTACCTACTTTAAGTAACGCACCTTTTGTTTCGAGTAGGTACAGTAACATACAACTAGTTTTTTCGTCATTATTAAACGGACTACGTTCTGTAATTCATATTTTTGTTGGTCATTGAACTGAACTGGAGTTTCCAGTGCTTTATGGTCTGTTTTTGTATAATAGTACATTTGCGTGTAGTGACGATGTAAGAATACAATTTACTATCCCCTCTCTTGCCTGTGGGTGTTGTGAAATAGGAGCGAGAGATATGCGGATAACATCTATGCAAGAGAAGGACAAATCGAAATAAAACCCTAGCGCAACATGTCTGAGCAGCGCGGTATAGTATGTGCTAATGGAGGGGTTGGAGCGGACGCAAGGGGTGCTTTCCTTCCGACTGGTGCAGGTGCTGACGGGGCATGGTTGCTTGGTCGCAAGTACCTGCACAAGATCGTCAGGAGGGAGAGCACACCGTCCTGCCACCACGGCGATTGCGACGAGGACACGGCGCAACACACGCTCGAGGTGTGTGCCGCGTGGGCGGGGAACGCCGTGAACTCGTCGCTATAATCGGTGCCGACCCTCGCCAGGGAGATGCTCGACAGCGTCAGGAACTGGGACGCAGTCGCAGCCTTTTGCGAGGCCGTCATCTCACGGAAGGAGGCGGCGGATCGTGCGTGAGAGGAGCTCCTCTTCGGCGACACGTTCTGCCGCCGGCGACTCGGGCGGCGCAGGCGGGAGTACCTGCGCCTGATGCCGCCCTAGCCGAGGCTGTGGGTGACCGGACTGGGGAATTTAGTCCGTCACCCGCAGAGAGGCCGATCGCGCGACGGCGACCGACGTCCCGGGACAGGGACGTTAAGAGATGAGGGTACCCGAAAGGGTATTCTGTCGGGCCGATGACAAGTCACCCTGCTCCGGTGGTCGGCCCAACGACGAAGGCGACGTGGGTACGGGTGGGTTATGGGCTCGCGCGCCGTCCTTTCGTCGCCCCGGATGGAATGGACCGCGTGTGCGCTTACCATAGCCCCGCACCAAAAAAAAAAGCGCGGTATAGTATATGAATTCCATTGTGGAGGAGGCGCAAGCCCAACAGTGGGACTTGTGGGCTAAGCTGACGAAATTAAGATGATGAATACAATGATAATTAACGGAGCGAGTATTACATGTTTAAAATAAAATTATTTTACGGGCTTTACTGCGTCCATATTTGATTTCAATCATCCCATGGGAGGAATTCATTCATGAACCCTGAAAAGTTTTCGAAACTTCGGCAATACAAACGCGATAAAATCCCTAAAACATAATACATATTTTAATACGTATGTGTATATATTGTCATATCAATTCGTGGCTGGTCATTCACCAGTAGAATTAAGCTCAGATCGTGTGAAAATTATATTATCATTATAATTAAATGTAAATTTAACTCTTGAGTTATGCGAATAAATGTTATATAAAATGATTTGAACATAGTTACATACTCTTTGTTTTAAAATGAGATGACGGCTTGCCACTGAATACAAATCGTGTTGTTTACATTTGAACAAAAGTGATTAGGAATGGAGATAAGATGGCGATTGCAGATGATGAATTATCAGTGACCTTTTATTTTTTTGCGCCGGTCATCGGAAGCTTGTTAACGGTATATGATAAACATCAAAATATAATGAAAACTTTTTATTTTAATGCGTATAAAGTAAATTGTACGGACGACAGCATACGTACTCTTAAAGTTATTGCAACCATCCATTAAAAAAAATATCTTTTAACACTATTAAATATATTTATTGTTCTTGTGTTATTTAGTTTTAGTTGTTCCCGCAGTTTCGTTTGCAAGGTTTTGAAATATATGTATTTATCATTTGGCTTATTTTAAAATCGGTACATGATTCTAATATTGGTATATGTTTAATATGGACTTGTTAATACGACGGTTGTTATGATAACAAGGTTTATCCAGCAATCCACCAAATATACATGTGTCATATGTGATGGTGAAATTATGTATCATCATCACCATCATCTCAGCCTACATAAGTCCCAATGTTGGGCTCGGACCTCCTCCACAATGGGAGGGATATTGACCTACTATACCACCCTGCTCAGACGTGTTAGCATAGGATTTTATGTCGAGTTTTCCTTCTCTCTTCCATAAATGTTAATCGCATATCATATCCCTTAGTCGTCTTTTACGACACCCACGGGCAAGAGAGATGCTAAATTGTATTCCTACTTCGTCACCACATGGAAGTTACGTATCTGCAACGAATAGTCCATTAAACGATATATTTTTATATAGTTTTCGTTTCGTTACAAATATTTGTTAATATCATCTTAGAAATATCCTATAGCAATAATCTTTGTACAAATAGCTCGAGAAACTTCAGCATGACTTCTTAAACCAACACGCTAAGAGCGATTAGCGACTATATTGTCAATCTGCAGGTGTTATAAGGTCACAGACAGTCTGAGCCGTTAATTGGATTACGGAATGCTTAAACAACTGGTGCGTGATGTCTGCTGCCTCACAACTAGTTGCTCTATGCTTGTTTGAGTTGTCACTTTGATTGTGTCTGTTAAAATATCTTTCATGTGTGAAATCAAAACATCAAGCTGGATTATACAAGGCGATTACCCTTAAAAATAGAGTTGCTTGAACTTTACAGATATACTCGACTGAGAATTATATATATATTATATATATAAAAAAAAAACTATTTAGGTAGGTATTTTACGTAGGCGTTGGAGCTTAAGAGATCAAATTTAACCTCCGCTTTCAAAATTTACGAACCTACCGCTCTCAACCAGTCCCATTCACTTTAATGTCTTACGACTTCCGTGGAAATATTGTGAATTCATTCTCATTTGATACCGTGATATTTCGTCTCGCGGATTTCTTTAGTAATTTGATAATCTTTATAAAACAAACAAAGGTGACCCGGCGGCGGTGTTAGGAAACATCAATTAATTTCATGTGAATTTGATATTGTCGTAACGAGTTGCGCGCGTTGGTATAATGATGGGAGCGGCGCACGCGCATTGACGTAAGGAAACGCTCGCATTCGTTGTGAGATTATTACGGGTCTCACCTTTGTTGTGTCAAGTCATATTGCACAAACAAACAAATGATCATTTAAAATATTACAACTTGAATGAAAATTAATATGTTGCCAAAAACTTTTGTCTTTGATGATCGTAACATTTGATGTGTAATTTGTTTCATACTACTTTGACAGTATAAAACAATTCATTATACCTATATGAAACAGATTTAATAACATATATAATTTATTAGATATTTAATTAAAATTCTTTACTTACTTTTCCGTGTAGTGACTGAAAAATACAATTAATCACCCTTTCTTGTCCGAAAGTATTGTAAAAGACGCCTAAGGATATACATATAATTGCAGATGGCATCTATGCAAGAAAAAGAAAATTCGAACTCTAACTTAATATATTGCCCGTGTGGTGACGGATATTATTCGCCAGCCCTTTTCTTACCCTAATTCTTGCCATATGCTGATATATTTATGCAAGAGAAAGAAAATTTGAAATAAAATCCTATACCAACACTTCTAACCAGCGTGGTTACAGTAGGTCAATTTGTTTTTTATTAAAGAAGAGGCTCGAACCCAGCGGTGGGGTCCACCCCTATGCACATATACGCTGAAAAGATGAATTTAAATAAACAATGCTTTTTGAAAATCTTAAATAAATTTTTGGGTAGGGGATTATGGGAGATGTAAATGCCATCTCAACTCAATATTTAATGATGTTATTGCATGGTTTAATTCTGATGTAAATGTGAAAACAATTATAATAATTTTCAATAACCCTTTGTTCATATTTGACCTTGATCTGAGAACTCGTACAAAAATCATCGTTTATCAAAGAATACCATTATCGGGGTAGTACAAACATTACTGCGGTGTCCGGCGGAAGTCGCGCGATAGGGAGGTTCAGGTTCGAACAAGTCGACGACGGAAGGGCGCTCTCGGAAGCCGCTAGTATCGTACCGTGTGAACGGTGCCGAATAGTGGCGATAGCGCAAGCGTAAACACAAACGGGTACTAACTTGTTGTGTAACTAAATACTTATATTACAATCAAATTTTTGATATGACATTACGCTAATTACTGTTTGAATTCAAATAGGCAATGACATTCGTTTATTAATGAGCGTTAGCGAGATTAAGGAAGCTTCAAGCGAACTTGGTACTTCGTTGTTTAGATTTTGGTTGGCCCTAGTTAATGGTTCCAACTAAGCGCCCTTGCGGTTTAAGTGTAATAAATCTATTGTCATATTATAGCAAAATCCAGTGCGCCATTTGAATAATAAATAATTTTTATTGCAATGGAATCAATTATTTTAGGGTCTATTCGCATCTACTCGAGGCCGCGGGTGACTGGGCCGGGGAATTAGTCCGTCACCCGCCGAGAGGCCGACCGCGCGAGGATCGACGTCCTCTCCGAGGGGGGGACGTCAGTCGTACGCCCCTCTGTCGCCCCGGACGGAGTTGGGCGAGGAGTGCGCCGACCGTAACCCACCCCCCAAAAAAAAAGGGTCCATTCGCATGCCACTGATAAGCGAGTCTCTTATGTAATTAGAGGGCATTTAGCGCGTAGGTTAATTAAATAATGGCCAGATGGTTTCCCATATATTTTTTTCAAGTCCTTATTTGTCAGTGATATTTTGTTATATGGTCAAACCTCTCACACGGTTCTCTAAAGGTAGTGTGTGAGAAATTGTATATTTCGTTTTTGATTCAACAAACTGAACTGTTTTAAAAATTATTAGCTGCTCTTGAGGATAAATAGTGTTATTAGTGAGAGTATATATCATTATCATTTGAGCTCATATGCCTGCCACTACTGGGCTTAAGCCTCATCCACAGAAGGGAAATCGACCTACTACCACGCTGATCGGACGAGTTGGTATAGGATTTTATTTCGAGTTTCCTTCTCTTACATATTGTATCGCTTAGTCATCTTTTACGGTACCCCGTGGGTGTGTGAAAAAAGGGACTGGTAAATAGTATTATTATTTATTATAGTATCACTACACGGAACAGAATTTATATAATTGCTTAAATATTATTATTAAAGATTTTATCTATACAAAATCAACTTATAAATATTTATGCAAACCAGGTTCATATAAATATGGCGACATTGCCTCCATTGTGATATGACCTCGACGCAGTGGCGGCTTGTCAAAAATCATCTAACGTCATTGGCCAATGTGTTCTGTGATTTAAATCGTTACGTGTAGTGAATGATACCGGATTTAAAAAGCTAATATTGCTGTATATGTCTGCGATTCATGATAGATTAGTTGGATTATTAGCGATAAATATTGTCGATAATTTGTTATATCAATTAAAATATACAACAAACAAGATTATAGTCAGCGTCTGCATAGCAAATGTGTGACGCATACAATTTTTTAACCTATAGTAAACTTAAAAATAACCCAAAATGTAATAAATAAAGGTGAAAGCATTAAGGAATAATTTTCTGCAACCTTGTGTTACCCCTTTCACTCATTTCTTTCCCCCGTGTGCCGTATAAGATGACTAAGGGACGTCCCTTAAGCAGGCAACATCAAATATTTAAACAAAGCATCGATTTCATTGTTCTAAATGGTTTACCTTAATACTATTTAAGTGTTTCGTCAGTAATATTTATGTTAGTTACTTTCCATTAGGTACAATTTCCTCTCACATAAAGTCACATATAAAGTCATAAAATACTTAACAAACTAACCATTGTTTAGCTTGTCCTTCAATCGAGGATGTTGTTGAGAAAGCCCTCGAATCCGGTAAAATTGTACGACAGGTCCCTTAAATGCATTTCAGGCCCTTAAACAATGAGAGCCCATAAACTTGTGCACTTGTGCTGCCTACCTGATGTAACTTTATTGTCTTATCTGTTGGTTTAGTTTTAAGTGGCAGCCTTTTAAATTTGGACCAGGCAATTTATAAAAGACTCTTTACCCACATTTAGGTAGTAGTACCTGCTATCCAGGCCGGCCCGTCTGGGATAGTAATACCACACTCACAGAAGATCGACGATTGAGTGGTAGTAATTAGCAATTTGTTACTGCACTGCTTTCGTTGAG
Source organism: Lymantria dispar (assembly GCA_032191425.1). Lineage (NCBI taxonomy): Eukaryota > Metazoa > Arthropoda > Insecta > Lepidoptera > Erebidae > Lymantria > Lymantria dispar. Next base: position 33,941,297 of record CM063445.1, read on the forward strand.
CGAGAGAGCCGGCAACTCAATTTTCTGAGGGCATTTGCATGTAGTGGGTTTTGGTGATGCTTTTAGTAACACCGAACCTAATTGCACGTATTCACACTCCCTTTACTTTCTGCACCGTAGGTAGCGGCGTAGCAAGGTTCATGAGCGGCAGTATCGCTTACCATCAAGTGCACTGTTTGCTTGTTTGCCACCAACTACAATAAAGAAAATGTTTTTCATAAAATATCTTTTAAGAGCTAGTTGAACTATTGTATGGATAGTATATGTGTTTCTACCGCAACTGTTATTAAAGCTTAATGATGTAAATATAGCTCTTAACTGGAACTCGGTGTGTTAAAACAATAGCAGTTAATTATACGGATTATCCTTTACTTACATCTACATGTCTTGGTAATAACAGCATGAGTATATAATCGACATCTGGTCTGCGGGTTCGAACTGACAGGCACGGGTAATTGCTAAAGTATTATTATAATGCTACTGAATCCAGAAGGTCTGTCGCCATTTACAGCTAAATACCGAAATTGTGTGACCATTTCAATCTGTTAGATTTTATAGCATATTTTTACAGAACTTTAAAGTTACACGTACTTCAATGTCTTGATGACGGCAAGAATCTCCGTATGGTGACGGACTTCACTACTTCCTTTCTTGCTCGTGGCTGTCGTAAAAGACGACTAAGGGAAGTAATAGACATCTATGCAAGAGAAGGAAAACTCGAAATAAAACCTTATACCAACACGTCTGAACAGCGTGGCATAGTAAGTCAATTGCCCTCCCATGGTGGAGGTGATGATGATGATGATGAATTTAAAAGGTCTTATTGTCAAATTTCCAATTACCTAATAAATTGAAATACATCAACTATATGACAACTTAATGAATAAAATAATTTCCATGTGAAATTTCGACACACATAGCGATGTTTAATTATATAATATTCAGATATCGTGTCGGTAACCGCTGCTGTAATTAATGCCGCTAAACCTATTCCATGGCTCATTTTTTGTCTGTCTGCTTGATGATTTGTGCTGAGAATGTTTGTCAGCGGCGGTGTAACACGAAAGCTGCCATGCGATGTGCGCGGTAGTTGCGTAATACGTGAGCTCAAAGCATTTAATTTTCTCTTATTACAATTATTTATAAAAGTTTTATGTTGTTATAACAACCAGTAAGTTTCAACAAGTTCCAATCATAAAAGTAATATTATTCGTACAGTTATCGTTTGTAGCGACCGTAAGGGACCGTTTACCTGCTCGTCTCCCTTCGCCTAAAGGTATCGCGCCCTCTGAGATTTTGCACCGGGTGCGCCGGCGCAGGTGCTCGACGCACGACCGTACTAACCGTCTATTTTACAAAAACGACAAAGCAGCACAATCGGGTGCGATGGCAACCATGTTATGTTATTCTGTCGGTTTATACCATAAAAAAGAACGGAGAATTTGGCCGTTTCCGCTTTCTCGGAACAGTGATTCACCTCGCGTGTGAGCCTACGCTATGATTTATACCGAAATTATTGTTTGCGGTCAAACTTGAATGTTTTATGCGATTAAATAAATTTGGTTAGATTATGATTTTAATATTCAACTTTAATAATGCATCCTCGGTGTAGATGCCGGCTTAAGTCCTCTTAAGTGTCGTTAAATTTATCATTTAGAAGGCGCTTTCACCGCCATAAGTCACGCAATGTCTGAGCTAATAAATATTATCTTTAAATGATCTTAGGATATAGGTAATGAAATTTATTTGATCTCAAATGCTCGTAAAGATATATTAAACGTCCATTTGTTACAAGCAGTTCTAATAATTTATAGCTTACATTATGAATCGTAAAGATTATAGAATATAATTCACAACATAATCTGAGCACCTCCTCGTAATGTCTTTCAGTGGATCATGTACTGAAAGGCAAGTTTAATGTGGTAAGGCCATGCTTACTATCTGATAAGGCGTATTTGATTCTTATTACTCAGGATCAACAAGGTTCTAGTCCACATTATTCCCGTTCATATAACATTATATATTCTTAAGGACCATAAAAACAGACACAATGCACTTACACACAAAGCTTAGCTTTACCACATTATAGAAGGATGCCAGGTATAAACTACATATCTTATTAGGAAGATTTTGTTTGGATCTTCGGCTGTCGCCCTAAATTTTCCATTTATGGGATTAAAGTACAGGTATTAAAGTAAATCGTGGATCCAAGCTATTGTTTTAGACGTATAAGGCGTATTCTGATTCACTATGAGTTTTAACCTGCAGGTCGCAAACCATTTCATGACCTTTAAGAGAAAATTGCCCGTGACTATTGATTTTAATCCAATGCTGCTTTTGTTTCTTCAGTAAATAGCTTAAATGGAGTGTTTATACGTGGCAAGCATCATGAAGTTCTCAGATTATTCGACGTTTGTCACAATTAATTATTACTCCATTGTAAATTTGAACAAAAGCTATTGAAGTATCAGTCACAAGTATTTCTTGCCTCCTTAACAGCTTGTTAGAGACCAGAATTATTTAAATATTTATCAGAAACGTTCTTTTTCACTGGCAAATTTGAAGGTCTTGTAATTTAGATTGTCTAATTGACCACCAAATGTTGAAATAAGTAGTGTTAGTTCTTTCAACATAACTTGATTCTGCCGGTTGTAACGACGTAATTTACAATAACCCACTTCCATAATTGGCACAGGCAACAAATCTATTTCATCGCAACTATTAGTCATTGTTAGCCCCGAGCACTAAACGACGCTTGCTCATATTTCAGCTGCTTACACTAGGGCCTAATCATGATTAATTTTATGCATACCTTAAAGGATTTCAGGCTTTATAAACGGTACAGGTTTTAGAACGGTTTATATAGGATTCCAGAAAATCTTTAGATGCCATTGGTTACAGGAATAATTAAATAAACAGGTAAAATTAACTTAGTATTCCTATACTGTTTTTCATGGCATTTGTCACTGTATTATGATACCAAAATAGAATTATATCCTCTGGATAACTTCTTGCATTTATCTTCTGGATAACTTTTTGTATTTACGCAATGCTGTAAACACATCCCGCTTTAAACGGGATTTAAGAACAATCCTGCTGTCATAAGTAGTCGCTTGACTGTAATCCTGGTGCTGCCGCTGTGATTCTGGTGTTTGATATATAACACCCGTAAGCAATAATGATGATGATGATGAATAGGCGCTTAATTCGGAAAAAGAAAATATTATTTTGTCTTATAAATATATTGTGATATACAATCACAGGTACGCTGGCGACCTAAACAAATTATATTGGCATTAGTTACTCGAAACAAACTTTGCATTCGATTTACGACCTTCTACCATTAGGAACAGGAAACAAGAATCCTTTAATGACGCACACTTTTTTATTTTAAAGCTGTTTAAAGCTATTTTTAAAATAGTATTTTAAAGAACAACACTTGAATACATTTTGAAAGCATGGAACAGGTTCACTTAAAAATATTACCGCAATAACTAAGGCTTTGAAAAAAATTACACGCCCATCAAAGTAGTAACACCGAAACTAAGAAGACATATCGTACGGGCACCTACATTTAATGCTGACACCATTTGTATACTTCGAACTAATATTCGATTTACAGACAGACATGAAGTGATAAATCGACTACAAGTAACTAGTTGCCGCCTTTTACGAGATCCCCTCATTTGTAACGTAATGTAATGTTATATCATTAGGTAGTCTTAAAGTTTTGTACTTACCGGTTTCTCTCGATACTCGGTGCCGTATGATCTTATCGAATATAACCTTTAATTCAGGGATAAAAAGTATAGTTTATGTGTACGATAAGATACTCTATCTGGTAATGTTATCAAAAAACATCTAAATTAGATTTATATTTACTTTTTACTTGATAGATTGAAATATTTTACCCAAAGTAAGTTTGTATTGTAAAATTACTTATGTTGAATTTGTTTATTGATTTAAAATGCTCGAATATTTAATGCGTTTGCTAAAATGAGTTAATGCGTTTTCTATAAGCATACTACATACATATGCATAGGTATATATAATTATGCTAGACGCAAACCCTATTGAAACTCCATTTAAGTGTTTCTTATTAATTAATAATAAACAAATAATAAAATTAAAGGGCAATGTGTTTGATACGTCGCAACGTCTTACAGTGAATAAAACTAGCTCAGGTTTGAATTTTATTTTTCCGGCGTTTGGAATACAAAATGGAAAATACTTCTCAGCGTTTATGCATGCAGCGGTCATGGAAAGGCCAGATCCTAAATATAATTTTATTTCATATATTAATTACAATTCAGAATAGTTGTGCTTATTAACCATTAATGATTTTCAAAAAGTTTTGATCGCCAAACTATCATTTGAATGAGTCATCTAATGTTGAATGCAACAAAAACATATTGAAGCATATCATAATAAAGTTTAAGGCGAGCAATAAAATGTTTCAATATTATATTGCGATAATTCGCAAGTATGGACCGTGGCGAACAATTACGGGTCGAGGGAACGGAGTCAGTTAGCGTCATGACGAATCGAAATCATCATGCTGATGGCTTAGACATTCGTGTTTGAAGCAAGTTTGTTTAAATTTTGTTTTTATTGTGCTGTCTGTGATGGATTTTTGGCATGCAAGTCATTTTTACTACTGAATACTAATTAGAAATAAGTGTGATAACTGGTTGAGATTGCAATGAATCAGCGCCCTCCTTTTTTCTCGTGGGAGTCGTAAAAACCGTTTAAGGCAGTACCAGTGAACTTTCAGCAACGTTTTAATGGAAAATTCATTACAGGAACTATAATCGCCATTCCGCTTGACAAGCATAGCGGTTAAGACATTACACTCACTTCTCAGCAGGCCGATTTTGTAATTGGTAATCGTTACACTGATGGATGGAATGGTTGATTAGAATTATAAAGTTGTTAAAATTTTGCATTTTTTTTTTTTTTTTTTTTTTTTGTGTGTGTACAGCTGTTGGCCGCAGATGGCCTTGACAGCTTGACGCGGACTATGGGTGAGCGCTGAGGGCTCTCAACCCGGAGAAAAGTATGCTAAGCGACATCGCCCAAGGGCTCCCCCTGTGGGGAACGGACCTCGGCTTGGGGCGTCGCTGGAGGCAAAGTGGGCGTGCCCACGTTTTTGGTAGTGACTTTTGCGCGGCGCGGTTTCGCACCTCGACGGCGAGGGCGGAACCGCGGATATTTATTTGTTAAGGCCTCGCGGGCCGTGTAGGCTCTTTGTTGAGCGAGTGTGATAATGTCGTCCTCTTCATCGAGGACGTGACGAGGACGTCGGATGGAGGAGATTTTGGAGGGTCTATAGGAAGCCGCCCCAACCACTAGTTGGTTGGGGTGTGTCATGGCAGAGTCAAAGTAGCTCTGAGAGCACCGTTTCATAAACTGCTTGATGGTCGGCAGTTCGAGGTCGATGTGGAGATCGACGTTTCGTATGAACCACGGTGCTCCCGTAGCTCGGCGCATGAAACGATTTTGTAGTGTCTGTAGCCTGTGGATCCTGTGTGGCTTAACATGCGCGAACACCACGCTGGCATAGGTCATGATAGGCCGTATGCAGGTGGTGTAAAGTCGGACTTTGCTACTCAGGGGCATACGCGACCTAGAGTTGAGTAGACAGTGGAGACGGCCCATCACAAAGGCTGCCCGTGCGCGGACTTTCTTTATGTGAGGGGCGAAGCTGAGTCGATCGTCAAGGGTCACACCCAAGTATTTGGCCTGCCTGGTCCAAGTGACCGGCTTGTTGAAAATTTTAAGGGGGGGAATGCTATCGATAGAGTAGGAACGGGCAGTTCGTCTAGTGAACATGACCGCCTGACTCTTCTCGGGGTTGATTTCTAATCTCCATTTCCTAAACCAATTGGCTAGGGCGGTAACCGCTGTTTGGAGAGTCTTGGCTACTGTTGTCGGGGATCTACCAGCACAAAAGAGTGCGGTGTCATCAGCGTAAAGCGCTTTATGTACCCGGTTGAATTTGGGCATATCGCTAGTGTATAGCGTGAAGAGAAATGGGGAGAGGACCGACCCCTGAGGGACGCCGGCCTTGATAGGGTGGGAGGTCGACAACGTCCCTTCCACCCTGTAGCGAAAGCTGCGATGACTTAAGTAGTCATGTATAATGTGAATTAAGTAGTGAGGGATCTTGAGGAGATAGAGTTTGTAGATTAGGCCTTCATGCCAAACCTTGTCGAATGCTTTCGCTACGTCTAGGAATAATACACCCGTATATCTGTTCATGATGAACTGACTACTTGTGTATTCTACCAAACGGTGAACTTGTTGTACGCAGCTGTGTTTAGCTCGGAAGCCAAACTGTGCGTCGGGAACGAGGTTGTTAGCCTCGGCGAATGTACGTAGTCTACTGAGAACTATTCGTTCGTAGATCTTACCTAGACCTCTTAGTAGACTAATCGGGCGGTAACTACTAGGTTCGGTACGGCGCTTGCCGGGTTTGTGGATTCCTATTACCACGGCCTCTTTCCATTGCGCGGGAAAGATGTTATTATTTAGTGCTGCATTGAAGATGCAGCACAACAGGATTATCAAGTGGGCGGGGAATAATTTAATGACTTTATTTGAGATTCCGTCCGAACCTGGGGCTTTCCTGGTTTTGAGACCCCTGATGCATTTTCCGCCAACATTATTTATCAATACAATTCATGTACTGAAAGAACGCGTTTATTCTATTTACGCGATAGTTAATATAAATGGTAAGATTTTGAATGAAAATGTTGCAGGATAATTTATGCAAATTTTTACGGGATTTTTCTCAATGGTCAGATTGTAAGAACAAAATACTATTTATAGCAGCATCACTTGGTAACCTGAAAAAATTGCGCGAGAGGAGCTCCTCTTCGGCGACACGTTCCGCCGCCGGCGACTTGGGCGCGCTGGCGCGAGTACCTGCGCCTGATGCCGCCCTAGCCGAGGCTGTGGTTGACCAGACCGGGGAATTTAGTCCGTCACCGGCAGAGAGGCTGACCGGGCGATGGCGTCCGACGTCCCGGGACAGGGACGTCGAGAGGTGAGGGTACCCGAAAGGGTATTCCGTCGGGCCGACCACTGACGACAAGTCACCCTGGTCCGTTGGTCGGCCCAACGACGAAGGCCATGTGGGTACGGGTGGGTTATGGGCCCGCGCCGTCCTTTCGTCGCCCCGGACCGAATGGACCGCGTGTGCGCCTACCATAGCTCACCCATAAAAAAACCTGAAAAGATCCATTTTTGAAAATTAATGTTTCGTTGGAATTCAATGCTCTTTTTAAATTTCTACTTGCCAATTAATGGGCTTTTTGTCGCTCACCACGGGCCATTTTGGTAAAACAACTCTCTTTTTAATGTCTCCATTCCCACTCATTTCACGATAAAATCAGTTAGGTATTATATAATAAGTTAAATGTTTTATGATCATAATATTATTTAGTTTCTCTTAGATACCAATATAATTTACATAAATAGACATTAAGGGTAACAATTTATATATTTGTAAAAAAGAAACTCGTTTTGACCCTCGCTTAAGGTTAAGTCTTGTACCAATCCTTCAACATAACGGCTTTCAACGAATCCATTCCTTATGATAGACGGTATTGTAAGTAATGACTCCGGTTTGCCAGTAATAATATCTTATTGTGGTGCGCTTATATTTTCTCATTTCAATTTCCAGAAATAGTTTTAGAATATTGTAATATTAGAATTTATTTGAATGTGAGTTTTTGTTACATAATTGTCAATTTAAATAATAGAAAGGGGTGACTTGTTACCATGTGGTCACTAAACGTTAAACTGGATTGGTATAGTAGGTCAATTTCTTTAACACAGTGGAAAAGGTCCGAGTTCCGCATGTTGCTTGAGATGATTATGATCAAATGGGAGATAGATCTTATCTAATAGTCTCTTACGCAGAGGTTGTGTGTTCCATCCCCAACATACACATCTATCTATGGCTCTTTAGATTTATACTTATGTTAAATAGTTAATAACTTGGAGAACGGAAAAAGAAAAGCATTCACCATGAACAATTATGACAGTCTATATTGGCCAAATCTTTAAATATCCTGAAATGTCGTCTAAAAAAAAAAAAGAAGCTTTATTCCTTTACTACGATGTTCAGTCGGCAATTGTTTCGTGCAAAATTAATATTCTTCAGAAAGTAGTTAAGCTACAAAACTAATCCGAATATGTTTGAGATAAAAAATCTTCAATCAATCATTATAGTCCATAAAATATAGCTTGATCTCTGTGACAGATGTCAACGAAACCAACGAAGTAAGTTTGAACGAGCGACATGTTTACAATTTCATTTTGTATCAAATATATCTTCATTATTTTCGTGCCAGTTTTATTGCAACTGAATTGCAATATATTATAAATATAAAAATATTAATATTCATGCCTAAAATGTACCTCGTAAGTACTGAAATACCTAGTAAACATTTTATACATAAATGACGCTTACACACGTACAAGGTCGTACTGGACCGAAAATAAAAAAGAGATGGGACAGTCGATATACGTAAATCGATAACCGATCTTTATTTAATTATTCATATAAGAAATAAACCCAATACAGTACCTGTATAAAACTTTCAACATATTTTTTAAAATTAAAACAGACAGTTACATTATAAAATACATAAATTGAATTAAACAACTACTTTTCGTCTCAGAGTAGATGATAATATTATGTACGCATTATTGTCAATAAACTAGTCATATTTATTTATAAAACAGTCGTAAGTGATTGTTTGATCTAACGACTGTCCCTATTTGGCAAAAAAAGATAAATGTTCTAGCAGGAATGCTCGCTCCAGTGATGACGATAATAGTGACCTAGACCTTGATTGTACTCCTTTTGAATAATTAAAACAGACAAAAAACACGTTTTGTTTGAAATAAATTCAAAAAGATTTTCATTGATTGTATTTTAATTATAATAGAAAATCACAATTATAAAAATAAAGAGTTTTATCGATAAAAAACTACGTACTTTATCGTAAGCGTGACAGCACTAGGGACAACTGTCACAGAGATCATCCTATATTTTATGGACTATAGTAAGCAATTTTTTTTTTCAAAATGAATACGATAATGTCAGACTATCTTCAAACTTTGACTTGACAACAATTTTGTTTTATCATCAACTACTTTTTTGAAGTGACATACGGCAAATTAAATTGGTTTGCAAGAAGTAAAAAATTAAACGCCTTAACTAAAAAAAGAATGACAACATTTCTAGTCTCTATTATAATGCCTTACTGTTCATCAACTGGAGTATGTACCGTTATGGGGGGTACCCCTTCATATCCCAACATGCCCATTATATTTTTACACTGGTGCAGTATGTACCGTTATCACCTCCTTCATATCCTTATTAATATTCCCATTATATTTTTACACTGTTTAATAATGTTCTTGTTCAGCTTTCTTATCGTAAACATCCCTGTTTTATCTTGTCGGTATTTGTATTGTTTGAACGGTACAGAAATCTCATTGTTTCGGTCTAATTGGCAATGAAAATTCTAATGCCAATGTTATATAGGAAGTAATTAGGGCTTATTTATAGTGCTACCTTATCTTTGGGCGTCACGAGCGCCCCGGGCCAAGCAATTGTTTCTAACATAGCAAGGATGCGAGTACAGTCGCAAAAGCATGTTGTATGTGGGTGTTAGATTGCATTGTGTTTCAAACGTAAACTTCGTTTGGATTTTGTTTGATAAAAATATGTATAGAGTTGACCGCCTTGTTAACTGTATTGCCATAGCAGAGTGGTAGACGTGTTTGATTTGAAATAAGGAGCGCCTTTGGCTTTTCCAAGTTAATGCATACAAATAATACAAAAATGTATGTTATATTAATTATAAATACGATACGATAGTATGTGTAATGGCCTAATAAGAATACAATATAGCTAAAAGTCTTAAAAGACGATTAAGTGAATTAAGTAGATTGCCTTAAGCGAAAAAATAAAACCTTAAGCAATTCGTATGATCAGCGGCGTAGTAGATTAATTTCTCTCATAGTGTAGAAGAGGGCTGTATCAAACTGTGGGACGTTTATGACATGATGAAAAAGAATCCTGGGCCCGATAGGCTTATTTACTTAAGGCACATACATTTTTTGAGTTTTCTTATAGTTTATATAGTGTATCAGAAATGACCGAAGATGACACCGTATCGTGTTTTTATCCTTGCGTCTACGGTTGAGCGACTCCCATTATTCCCTAGTCGGTGACGTCGACGGCAGCTGCAACTAACGTACACCACGTCTATTCACTTCTCTGTCCCACATGGCACATTTGAATGTATCATCTCGCTCACACATCAATGCATATCTATCATCCGGTCAACGTTACTGCGCACGCGGTGAAATTGTATCGATTTACGTAATGTTTTTGAGAATTTGTTACTGGTTTTAGAGGTTGTATCTATATTTCAATATTTTTATTATATAACTATGGCTTAATTACTTGACGTCGTAACTTTATTTTGAAATTATTTTACAGGAAGGTGGCAACATCACTAAATAAACCATATGCAATAAAATTATTTGTATATTTTTTTTCCTATTTCAAGCAAATTTTAACTCGAGAGGATACCTCCCAATCATCTTAAAGATACCATTCTCTTCTTTCACAAAAATGCTTTTAAAAGCGGATTACGATAGATAATAATTAAGTTAGGAACATTTCGTATTTTTTATCAGAGTTTCATTAATAAAGCAAGTATTACATGTGTTGCCCTTGCTAAACTTAATTGCTTCATATAAGAGCAATATACAGCTTAAAATAATTTAATAAACAATTAAGTTTTGTTGTCAGAATTATGGATCAAAATTGGCCATTCATAGGTCAATTGGAACATTATTTTTTACGTGATACCAGAATATAAGTATTGTTTTATATATTTACTTATAAATAAAAGTAAATGGAGACCTTCTGTAGTACAAAAGCTTTATTGCACTCAAATGATCGACATTCAAAAGCCACGTGTTCCTATCGAAACCATTTTTTCTATGGGTTTTTTAGCCTTTGTGTATTTTTTTTTGTAATGGTATACGAAATGAAACACAAAAGACCGACAAAAACGTGTTACATGTTGTCTGTATGACCTTTTCGTTTAGTCTTATTGTCAGCTAAAATGGGTGCGTTTGGTTAATGTAATTAAAGTGATTGTTTTTGCTGTATTAATAGTGTGGTTAGTTACGATTGAAATGGGAATTTTAATTATATGTAATAATTGTCAGACGCATGCTGTTGAAACAGTTTCTTGAGCAGTTTTGTTCTTTATTTTATTGCCCTACGTGCTAGGCCTGTTTTTGTAATGTGATTCTTAGTACAAGCCGATGTTTAGCATAGTGCCTGATAGATTGGAATGGACTGTTAGTAGATCTATTTAATGGTTTTGGATATATAAAAAAATATATTTTAAAGACAACACTTCAAATTACGGAATAAATCTCGTGACATATGTAACATCAACCTAGGTATAATATAGACAATTATTTATGGTTTACACAAAGGCCTATCCTGCGTAGCAATCGAATCTATGACACTCGGCATGGGATGTCGCTAATAAGAATTTTACACAATCTGTTCCATCAGTTTTTGCGTTATAATCTAATAACTTCTTTAGGTAAAAAGGCATGAGTCTACAAAACTCGAATAGCTGGTACTAGCACACACCTGTGTTGGATAACGGAAGGGCGGGGACGACATAATACTTTGTGACGTCATACCTACTTGGCAGTGATCGACACTAGAGGATGCGCGAATTACAACAATGATGTGTACTAACAAGGGTTTTGTCATATTGACTGAAATTTTGTAGTGTTCTACATGTTTTGATTATAATACGAAGCAGTCTTAAGGACTGCCGACAGAAGTGAAAACTTAAAACTATGAAAAAATGGTTGCTATTTTTGGATATTAAAATTAATTGTTTGATCTTAAATTAAAATTTGTAAATTAAAACTGGTTTATACCAGCCTAATTTCTGTCGCATTGGATAATAAAAATGGATAGAGTTATAATCACAAATATACTTAATTACCTATGTCTTGGGCAGTTAGCTAATATGTAATGTCCGCTATAGTCAAAATGCAATTAGAGGATATCATCATCATAATCATCTAGACTAATCTACTGGGCTCGAGCCTCGTTCATGTAGGAGGGTGATGGGCTTTACTATACCATGCTGGTCAGACAGGCTGGCATAGGGTTTCGTTTCTAATTTACCTTCTCTTGCTTCGCTGATGTTATATGCGTATTATATCCTGTAGTCGTCTTTAAGATAGGATCAATCAGGCCAATTCAATTCTTACTATTATTCGCCATAGTAATAATATGGATGCTAGAAGACGTAATTACTAAATCACTTTTAACTGATCTCGTAAACTAATAATAATTACTTCTTTAAATAAGAATATTTCAAAAAGCAATGTGCATTTCCCGGATACGATTACGGAAACGGTTAATAAAATAAGTACACATTGAATTTGGACCACAAGGCGTATGTACTAATTGACTTTGGAAATTTTAGAGACCTTCGCCAGCTGCTGAGTTTTGTTGGTTATGAAATAATCTTTAAGTCTCACGACGTCATCGCAATGAATAAGTAATTACTTAGAACGTCTAAATTCCGTTATGTCTCTTACGATTCATGCGACAAAGTTAGGATCGTTCAATATACACTATCAAACAAAGAAAATATCATAAATAAAACAATTTTTACGGATTTTATCGCGTTTGTATTTGATTATTGAATGCCCGAACGTTTCGAACACTTCACAGCGTTTATAGTTACGGGCGGACTAAGATGTCTTACGTTCAATAAGTCTTTGTTACTAATATTTTATCAATCACTCTTTTAAGATACAAGAATTATCTTATTAAACCCTCCATAAAGCCATAAACAAATGCCAAGACTGTGTCATATACAGCATAAACAGGTTGGCATATGGTTCGGTGTCGAGTTTACCCCGCTTTATTGTAACGTTGGTAGCGTTTTTTCTAAATCAGGTAGATAAATAAAAGGGTCGAAATCTTCAATATTGATACGGAAACCAAATATCAGCCAGGACGACGATCGAGTACGTAATAAATGAATCGTGTTAAACGCTGCGTGGTGCCCGCGCCGGATAAGATAATACTTAGCTATAAAATTCCTCGTATTAATATTCTACTTTTTAACTAGCTTTAATTAGCTAGTTATATTTAACATACCGTGAGAACTCTAGAAGGAGCTATAACAATTACTGATTCAAGTTTTTTAAATATAACCTTAACGTCATTAAATTTTGTGTTATTAATTATTTCATTAGTATTACTTTAATCTGATGTGTGTATTTAAGTATTTTCATTTTTCATACATCAACATCCTGCCCTTGTTATTATGAATTCGGACTAGTGGCCAATATCGTTTTCTCATATAGCTTAGTGATGAACAGAATAAATAGGGTTTTGAATTAGTATTATAATCAGCCGCAGGAATCACATCAACGCTTCTTGGGTTTTCTTTTCTTATACAAATATTGATTTTTGACTTTGATTGCAGAGGTGGCGTAGTGGTCCTGACCACTATCGGTATCTTGATACCGATCCACAGTGCGACCTACAGTACGATCCACAAATTATTGTTGTGAATCTAGATGTAATTTGTGTCCGTTATATATATGTTTGTAAAGTCCCCCACAATACAAAGATTATTTCCTTAGTGCAGGATGATATTTAAAAAAAAAGGATGAAATTCACCAACGATTCAACAATCATATAATTTACGATTAGAAATATTTATCTAATAAAGATACCGTATCTGTTATCAAAAGTTTATAGTTTTGTTTTGAGTCAAATTTGAAACCTGTCTTAAACGTTCTGGAGGTTTTCTCGGTGGGCGGTGAACGGGGTCCTTCTACATCAGGGTGGCAAAAGGCCACTAAGCCTTTTGTTATTATTAAAAAAAACTATTATCATCATGTTGATGCTTAAATAGCATATTTTAGTGAGTTTTATTGTTTATGAGTCAAAGACAAACACAAATTATAAATAATTAGAAGTAGAATCATCTACCTGCTGTGTTCGCTTATGTTTGAAAGCTAATAATGAATAGATATTCAATAAGCTAATGCGCTTTACCACCCAAGTTTAAGCCACATCAGGTGGCATTGTAATCAATTTTTTTTCTGCTGGCACTTGACAACATTTCATCTGCTGATGGTAATGTAATTTAAGATTTAAAAACTTTTTCTTTCTAGTAAAATTGGAATATGATTTAAATTATTTGACATGTTTTTTTACTTTATCCACTATTTTTTTAAGACCACACGCTGCACTAAGGAATTAATCCTTGATGACTTTGCAGACATAACGGACTCAAATTAAATCCGGGCTGAGATAAATAATTTTTGGATCGCGCAAAGTATTGTCTTGCGTGAAATTTGTACCCCATACAATTGGCACGGTAGATTGGTATTTTAAGCACTACGGCATTTCTACAGTCAATATGTATGGTTAGTGGTGATTACGGGTGTAATCGAAGCATCCAAATATTCTGCAAGTGGATTAATATGAAGTTAAGGACCCCATTTTTAATCGCTACGTACTACATTTGCATCAAAAGAGTTTGGTATTTTTTTGCCGTCAACACGTGATCAAAATCAAACTGATTAGTTTAATTGCGATAACTCTTTAAAATAATTAACACAATATTTCACTAGACTGAGATATTTCACAAAAAGCTTACATGAAAAATTCGAAAAAATCAATCCACATATGATGCTGGTCGCCAGATGGTCCGCACTTGTATTTTATTAGAGGGTGCGATGGGAACATACACGCATCTGTGTTTGTAACGTACATACGACGACGCTAACGTATTCAGCCGCCAATAAAAAAATACATCTGGACCAATATTATATGTAAACAACTATTGATGTAGCGAATATATTTTTAAAAAATATACTGTACTAAGGAAATAATCCTTGTATTGCGGGTACTTTAACATACGAGGGGTGATCCAAAAGTAATGATAATCAATAATAAACACAATGAATAAAATAAAAAAATATATTTATTTCTCAACATAGTCTCCTAGCAAGTCTATACATTTAGTCCATCTCTTTTCTAAACCTAAAATTCCCTTACAAAAAAAATCTTTATCTTGACTCTCAAAAAAGTCCTCAACCGCGGCCATCACGTCGCTATCATCATCAAATTTCTTGCCTCGGAGGTGTTCCTTGAGTCGTGGAAAGAGATAGAAGTCACTGGGGGCTAGATCTGGTGAATAGGGGGGGTGTTCCACCAACTCAAAGCCCGCTTCCTGAATGCCAGCCATGGCAATTGCAGCTTTGTGAACAGGTGCGTTGTCTTGATGGAACAACACTCCAGCCCGCAGTTTGCCTCGCCTTTTCTCCTTAATAGCCTCCCGCAATCTTCTTATTTGTTCTGCATAGTAGGAGCCTGTAATAGTGGCCCCCTTTTCCAAGTAGTCCACCATGATTATTCCTTCAGCGTCCCAAAAAACAGACGCCATAACCTTCCCTGCTGAGCTTGACACTTTGAATTTCTTCGGCGTCGGTTCATCGGATCGTTTCCATGTCATCGATTGTTGTTTTGTTTCAGGATCAAAATGGTGGATCCAGGTCTCGTCCATGGTCACAAAACGTGACAAAAAATTGTCCTTGTCTGCCTGGAACTTTTCGAGATTTGCTCTTGACATGTCGACTCGTTTCTTCTTTTGCTCGTCGTTTAACATTTTCGGTACCCAACGCGCGGAGACCTTTCTCATATGCAATTCGTTCGCAAGGATTCTTTGAATGCTGCCATATGAGATCCCTGTGACCTCAGCTACATGCCTGATAGTCACTCTTCGATCTTCCAATACAACTTCTTCAACTTTTTTCACATTTTCTTCAGTGAGGGACGTCGATGGGCGTCCTTCGCGGTGTTCGTCTTCCGTCGATGTTCTTCCCAGCTTAAACTCCTTAGCCCAGCGTGCAACTGTGGAATATGGAGGAGAAGAGTCCCCTAATGTTTCCACCAAGTCGCTGTGTATGTCTTTGGTAGACATTTTTTTCAAGCAGAGGTATTTAATGACAGCTCTGATTTCGTGTTTTTCCATTTTGATGTTCACTCCTTGACAGTCCGTATTCAAATGAATGTAGCTCCCGGGAATTGTGGCCTATTTATATGATTTTTTTTTCCTGAACTAGTGGGTAACTGAGCAAGTGACTGAAATTTTTTTGTATTTTTGTGTGCACTAGAAATAACTGATTATCATTACTTTTGGATCACCCCTCGTATAACTAACGGTCACAAATTACATACAGATTCAGAACAACAATTTGTAGATCACATTTAGGTGGGATTTGATCCCAGGACACTGGCACTGTAGATCAGTATCTCAACCACTACGCCAAGCATTCAAAGCCATTTGTAGCTCTGCCTATACACTCTACAAAAAACAAAATTGTTACCATCACTTATTTTACTGTGGGAGTGGTAAAACCGACTGACAGATTACCAGAAGAAGTGCTGTCTTGGCATATAAAACAAATTGCAATAGCTAACCTGTTTAGCATGTATGCTGATAATATTCTACCTTTTTTTATGGGTGAGCTATGGCAAGCGCACACGCGGTTCATTCCGTCTGAAGCGATGAAAGGACGGCGCGCGGGCCCATAACCCACCCGTACCCACGTCGCCTTCGTTGTTGGCCGACCACCGGAGCAGGGTGACTTGTCGTCAGTAGTATAATATTCTACCTTGGGCAGACATTTGGCTAACAGCGGACATATATAGGCTGATTGATGAAAGAATGATTCATTAGCAGCATCAAATAAGTTTCTCAACATATTTAGTCACACATATTAAGTCGCAATCAACAAATTGTCGGGTGTTATACGGAGTATTATATGTCCAAACTTCTAATGTGCTCTATAATGTACGGTTGCTGTTAACTGAAGGTCGCAACAGGTTGCTGTCATGTGGCCATTACAGATAATGATCAGGTGAGGTCAATACAGCGTGTTATTCTTATTATAGTAACGTGAGAATATTTGGTTTTGAAGTTCAGACACGTGCAGACTTTGTTCCACATGTTCAGGATTGTACAGTTTTAACTTTGTTGATATGGGAGTTTTGTGTTCATGACAAATTGGTTGCATATGCATCATGGCATTTATGCATATTTTAGCACCCTACGTTATAATATTTATGATATAAATTAGCTGTGTGGTGACGGAGTAAAAATACAAATCATTACTGCCTACTTCGACTGCGGATATCGTAAAAGATGACTGAGGGATATAATATGTATATAACTACTAATCATAAATACTACTATGCAAAAGGAGGCAAATTCTAAATAAAACTCTATACTAAGCCATTCGACCAGCGTCTTAATAAAGGTCAGTATCACTCCTATTATGGAGGACTGGAGGAGGCTCGAGCCCAGCAGTGAGACTTATATGAGCCGAAATGGTAATGAAATAAACTTTTAGTTGTGTGTTAAATTTCTTGCTTGTTTTTGTAATATTATTAGTTTTTTTTAATTTACATTATATCTTACAGTGTAGCACGTAGTCACACTAAATATGATTAGTATATGTTTATGAATTCAATTACTGTCTTAGTAGGAAATCAATAAGTATTTCTTATCATATCATCAATTTCAAAATCAAAATGTGGGTCCGATTGCAGGCTCGCTGACGGTTTTTTATCCTGTTTCTAGTGTGGTATAATGCGAAACGTAGCTATGATTAGGAATGTTAAGGAACTCCGTAACAGAAAATGTCGGTAATCCGAAATAATAATCTAACCGAAACCGTAACCGAATCTGATGTTTCCATTAATTTCGGATAGAATTAGGGTTTATATGAGACACTTTTTTTTATGGGTGGGCTATGGTAAGCGTACGCGCGGTCCGTTCCGTCCGGGGCGACGGAAGGACGGCGCGTGGGCCAATAACCCACCCGTACCCACGTCACCTCGTTGTTGGGCTGACCACCGGAGCATGGTGACTTGTCGTTAGTGGTCAGCCCGGCGGAATACCCTTTCGGGTACCCTCACCTCTCGACGTCCTGGGACGTCGGTCGCCGTCGCGCGGTCAGCCTCTCTGCAGGTGACGGACTAAATTCCCTGGTCCGATCACCCGCGGCCTCGGCTAGAGCGGCATTAGGCGCAGATACTCGCGCCTGCGCCGCCCGAGTCGCCGGCGGCGGAACGTATCGCCGAAGAGGAGCTCCTCTCGCACACGATCCGCCGCCTCCTTCCGTGAGATTACGGCCTCACAGAAGGCAGCGACCGCGTTCCAGTTCCTGACGCTATATGAGACACGTTACTATAGGTTTTATTTCTACCAGTCGATTTGACAGTCCAATCGTAAGGCTCTCCAATGGGGAACAATACAATAATCACCACGATTTTGTGAGATGTTCTGTTCTGTCCACCAATTCCGTGTGGTGACGAAGTAACAATACAATTCATCCCTATTTGCGCGTATCTTAAAAGACGGTTAAGAGATACAATATGCATATAAAATCTGTGAAAGAGAAGGAAAACTACAAAATAAGACCCTATATCAACTTGTCTGCCTAGCATGAATTAGATTTTTTTTTTTTTTTTTTAATAAAAAAAAAAGCGTGATGTAGAATGTCTATAATCCTCCTATTGTGGAGGAGGCTCCAGTAGTAATGAGCCGAAACGAAATGTATCACATAATTACAACATCGCAACCGTAACATCCCTAGAAGGTATACGTCTGTTCTAGAGGTATAGAGGCGTGAGACAAAAAATCTAATTAACAAATAAACAACATTAACATTATTGACCCTTTTAGGCCTCAATACAATTTAAAGTAGTAATGAGATAAAAAAAAAAGTCAAATGATTTATTGATAAGCGGTAGCATGTCGCGTTAATTTATTACCTGCTTAATATTCATAATCTGTGAGAATTGTCATTGTGTGTATATCCCGGTTCTGCCTATATATTTTCATAGATAAACAAAACCTACTTTGCATCTAGTCTCTTGTGAATTATTGATTTATATTAAACGTTGTTATAACCCTTAATCTAAACTCACCTATGCTTCTATTAAAAAAAGGATTATTTTGATCTTCGATAGAATAAATCACTCCCGTCCCGCATTCCGTTGGCATTTCGGTGACTGTATCCGAGCATTTTTTATTCTTCTATTTATTTAAAAAAAAGCTAGTGCTTGACAACATTCCATATAATGGGTATTGCGGTCCAAAGGATAAAAAATTCTCTAAGCGTTCATTGGCGTGTAGATATCGTATAGTTGGAAAAAATATCAATAATATGCCTAAATTCTTTTTTCGGTATATTGATAAGCCAGCATCTTATTCGT
Organism: Lymantria dispar; assembly: GCA_032191425.1. Lineage (NCBI taxonomy): Eukaryota > Metazoa > Arthropoda > Insecta > Lepidoptera > Erebidae > Lymantria > Lymantria dispar. The sequence goes on from CM063445.1 coordinate 33,960,684, forward strand.
CATCATCTCGGCCAATATATGTATGTCCCACTGTTGAGTTTGGGACTCCTCCATAAAAGAGCGCTTCGTCACACATGTTGGCATAGGGTTTTTAGAGTTTTCCTTCTCTTGCATTAATGTTGCCTGCATATTACATCCCTTAGTCGTTATTTACGATATCCACAGGCAAGAGAGGAGTTGGTGAATTGTATTCTTACTCCGTCACCACACGGAAATACCATTTGATGATCTTTATGTGTGATAAAAATCTGGGTAGAAAATTGTAACTACCCTTTGAATCATGTCGTTTCGAAAACAAAAATAGTGAATTTGTAATGAATACTAACAAAATATATTGATTGATGTTATTAATGACACGATATTATTGGATTGTGATAGTTGCGATAGTTTGAAAGGCAAGTTGAAATACAAACTTATACTAACCCGGTTGACCAGGTTTCCTCTCATTGTTGAGGAGACTCAAGCCAAACGTAGCGGTAACTTGCATCGGTTCAGCAGAAGAAGCTTGGTTTTACGAATGGATATTAATAAAAATATGTATTATACAGACGTTCAGTGATATTATTCGTTAATACTTAATTTTTCCGTGTGTTGACGGAGTAAGAATACAATTCGCCACTTCCTTGCGTCTTGCCCGTGGATGTCGTAAAAGACGACTAAGGGATTTAATTTGGATATAACACCTATGCAAGAGAAAGAAAAGTCGAAACAAAACCCTATGCCAACACGTCTGACCCGCATGCTATTGTAGGTCAATTTCCCTCCCATAATGGAGGAGGCCCGTGAGACGTGCGTAGACCGAGATGATAATGATGATTCGCTAACAACATTTCTATAGACTAGGTACAAAGTTCTCTAACAAGCTTTTATTTAATTACTAATCAATGGAAGGTGAACGAATAACCAGATTGAATGTAACAAACTAGTGTACGAGTAGTTGATTAGAAATTTTTATACCGCGTGACCAATTACAGCAGTTTAATTTTTAGAGTGTCGGACATCTTTGTCTTTAATTGATTACAAGTTCAGTAATTATGTCGAATTAGATTTTACTGCTATTGATAGTAGTACAGTCAGTGGCCGATCCGATGTTACTTTTATTTACAATCATGTAGGCGATACCACCGGTTCTTGTTCGGCGATACGAGTTCTATAGCTCCAATAAATCTGTATTATTATAAAATTTTAAGGGTTTGTTTGTTTGAATGCACTAATCTCAAGAAACATCAGTCGGAATTGAAAGTTATTTTTTATTTCTTATAGCCTGTTTATTGAGAAAGATGCTGTTAAACAAGTTGAAAGAATGGTGCGTTGAAAGAATACGAATGAATTCTTATAATTTGGAATGACCATGCGATTTCGGTATTCGATAGAGTATCAGGCAACGATCAACAAGAATTTTATCGCTTGCAATCACACATTTTTTTTTAAATTATTTTAATGAAAATTAAACTGTATCTAAGCCAATGTGAATTATTCCGTATAGAGTAAGAATTCAATTCACTATGATGTCCTAAATAATGCCCAGGATATTATAAGATAATATTGCAAGAAAGTGAAAACTAGTTAGAGGCCTTAACGAACAACTTGACCAATAGTAGATCAATTGCTGAATATCTCGTGAGCTGTGGGATTGGGCTAGGATATATTGCATGATATTCGAAAATATGACATCATATTTTTATAATATATAATATATTTAACTCTGCTGTTTTTTAAATATCCATGATGCAACAGTTTGAAAAAAATAGGACGAGGGTTAACTTTCGTTCTTAATTTTTCTTCTGTTTTCGTTATCAACACGTAAACTGAAAAACTGGACGTGCTTTTAAGATGATAAATAAGTAGACTTTACGCGGTTGGAGCTTTCTTTTGCAGCGACCATGATCTCCATTCACCATATGTCGCCTACAATAGTAGGGAAATTGTCCTAGGTCGCTGTTCAGACGAATTGGTACAGGGTATTATTTTGACCTTTTATTTCTCTTGCAAAAATATGACCTGCATATAATTTCTCCTTCGTCTTCTTTTACTACAAAAAAGGAAACATGGAAAAGCGATATTATCGACTTATGTTTCTTAGTCGTCAATTACAACACCTCCGAGAAATGTAGTGACAAATTGTATTCTTAATCTATGATCACCGAACGAAGCTGCATGCACAACTAGTTATAAATAATGCATCCAGCTAGCCCTGACATTTGAATGCCGCCGTCTTTGATCAATAGTACGAGCAATTAACTAGTTCGATCACCCGCCATCGCCTGTACGATCAATCAAATGCACTTAATTACCAAGCGCCGCATTGTAATTGGTGTATTATGAAAAAAATATTTAACAGTTAAATTATATTTAGATGTATTTACGACCATTCTATATTATATGGCGTGATAGTTGTTCCAATGTGTTAGTGTATCTATATTATATAAAAACATTTTATATTTGAAGTAATTAAATGTCAACAGCATTTTATCTCAGCTCATACGTCCCACTGCTGGGTGCGAGTCTCCCCCACAATGGAAAAAAAAAATAACCTACTATACCACACTGGTCAGACGGATTGGTATAGGATTTTATTTCGAGATTTCCTTCTCTTGTGTAGATGTTGTATGCATACTGTAATCCCTTAGTCGTCTTTTACAACACAAAAAATAAGGTGATGATTTGTATTCTTACTCTTGTCACCACAAACAATTAGTTATTAAATATGATATCATTAACTGAAAATATCTCATTCTCACAACAGAATGTGTTCCGTACAAATCTAAACAAAATATAAATTGAATAAAGTTCCATCAAAATCAGTCCAACCGTTTAGAAGAAACTTAGTTACACACATACGGAGAAATTATTATACCTAATAGAAATATAAATATATCGATGATTGAAAAAGAAAAAGACACGATATTAAGATCATTGATACACATTTGCCTATAAAGTATAAAAGCGGTAGAATTATGATTTGTTAATAGTTTACACAATCTTAAGTCAAGCCAAATATTTATTCAAAGCTTCATAAGGTCAAATAGTTACCTTGTAAAGCTTTGAATTTATTATTTATATCACTGTGTCATTTTTTTAATTATATATATATCAATCATAATATTTTAATCGAATGCATGTAAAAATATAATAATCACAGTATTTTCCGTGTGGTGACCGAGTAAGAATACAATTCTAAAGGCATATGATGTGCAGTTAACATTAATGCAGGACAAGAAATCTCGACATAAAACCTTAGACCAATACGTCTGGCCAGCGTGGTATAGTACGTCAATTTCACTTCCATTGTGGACGAGACTCGAGCCCAGCAGTGGGACTTATGTGGGCTGAGATAATGATAATAATACCACGCTGATCTGACGTATTGATATAGGGTTTCAAGTTTTCTTTCTCTTGCAAATATGTTATATGGATATTTAGTCCCTTAGTTCTCTTTTACGACACCCACGGGTATGATAGGTTGTGGTGAATTGCATTCTTATTCCGTCACCACACGGAAACCAAAATAAGAAATAAATTATAAAATAAATATCAAAAATTATAAAATGAAATTAATACGACGTAATATAATAAGATAGTTATTCAAAGTTTGCATCATTGCGTCTGTAGCTTGAAGCATACACTAAATCTTTTTATGATACAATATATAGATAAGAAACCGATCATTATACCGAATCTTAAATTCGTTTACATATATAATATAGTATTTTTTCATTTTAAGCCTTGTAATAGTAACCTTTTCTTTTGCGTGGCTGAGAGTTCGTCACTACTACATAACGCACCCTTCCCATTTAAGATCTCCTAATTCTTTTCGTTTCAACTCATATTTTTATAATAGGAGAGTAATTGACTTTTTTTGGGTGGCCTATGATTAGCGCACGCGCCGTCCGCTCCGTCTAGGCTGACGAAAGGATGGAGCGCGTCCCCATAACCCATCGTCACCTCCCCTTCGCCATTGGACCGACCACCAGCCCGGCGACATCTTTTCGGCTGCCTTCCCTCCCTAATGCCCCTCCGGGGACGTCGGCCGTTCTCACACGTTTAGCCTATCTGCGGGTGACCGACTATTCTCCGATCTAGTCACCCGAGAGTGATTGAACTACGAGTAATATAACACGCTGGTTTGACGAGTTGATATTGTCTTATTACCTATTTTTCCTACTCTTGCACAGTTATCTGCATATTATATTCCTTAGTGCTTTCGCGACGGCCATAGGCAACAAGAGGGTATTGAGTTGTATTTTTACTTCACCACTACAATAAAAAAAAATTACGTATTCAAATTAACATACACTTATAATTTTTACTCTACGCACAAAGAAAGTAATCGTGTAACAAAATTCGTTTATATAGATTTTAAGACCAATATAAAAGGATGGGCTATCCATCGATCATATTTCGGCATTCTGTACTAAGGCTGCAAATTTAAACCAGTTAATTATCATTATTATATTATTCATCATTTTATATATTTTTGTATCTTTTTTGACAAGAACAATATTACTTCTTTATAACATAATCTTAAAACATTTACAATTAATCTATCTAGCTATTAGCTGCTTCTGTTACTAAAGGTAAGTAAATCTAAACGATTGTACGTTTACAGTAAAAAAAGCTAATAAAATATGCAACGCAAATAGTTATCCTTGATTGTGAAGTACAAAGCCCAGGATGTAATACCTAATAGTACCTTTTTGAATCGAGGGTTCATAAATTGGTATTGAAAGCGGGTGTAACAGTCGCAATAATACTTCATAAATTGTCACCAACTAAGCCAAGATAACGAAGCAAATAATGCTTCCACAGATTTGTAACGTCTGCAAAAGACATACTAAAGTTAATCTTAGATTTAGTGCTAAAATCCTCAGTCAGTATTACTCAAGCCTAGCTGATTAATAGTTCTATTCTGTGGACGGATTTATGCATCGATTTAATAGAGCCCATTAGGGCACTATTATGCCAGTAACGCATGTAACTGGTTGCTGGCTGGCGGTTGTGGTATTCATGTGTCTACAATGCTGTCAAGTGGGATGAATTTAATTGAGTATTTGGTGGCGAAAGTTGGTTGAATTTAAAATAGGCTTTCAAATATACAAAGATAAAGGTCACAGATCTATATAAACTATATAGACCAGGGTCGATACTTTTTGAAACAAAAAAAAATAATAGTAGGATGAAACCCATTAGAAAAGGAGGGTTTAGGTGAAAAATTCAAATAACCAAGTTTTTGGTTTTTTATTTTTACCTTTTTCAAAAAAAAAAAAAAATTCTACAACATTTGCTGAACACTTTTCTTATTATGTCCCAAATACACTGTAAATTATTTGATTTAAAATATTTATTTTTTCGCCTTATTTTAACTTAAATATCAAAAACGCACCCTAATTTTCAACCGACAATTCTCCCGTCAAAATATCAGCTTTTTTCAAAAAGTCGAAGAGCTTTTTGTTCGTTGAAATCTCTACTTTCTGATGGTGTAAAAAAAATATACATTACTATAGTAAATGTTCTCAGAAAATGCAACTACACTTTGCCATTAAACTTTTTTCCATAGGACTTGTAGTTTTGCCGGCAATCGAGATAAACCATTTTTACCCTTAAAAACTCACCCCCTCCCATTTCCCGAACTCGGATCGCCCGTAATTTATTTTTCCTTTCATTTTTATCATCTTTTATTTTATTTTTTTTTCACTTTTATCCTTTTCTAATGGGTTTCATTCTACTATTTTTTTTTTTCACTTTTTACCATTTTTGAAGGCTTCGGCACTGGTCTAATAAGATTGATTATCTACATATATGTATAAAAAACTATTGTATTTTATACATATATGTATAAAATACTATGTATAAAAAACTATTTAGATTTTTTTGCTTTATTATTATTCTTTTACTTATATTTTTAATATAATTGAGCACGTGAAATGGCGACTGTCGGTGGCGACTGTCATATTTATATCACAAACAACTTATGTGGCGTAAGCACCATCAAATATTGTGACAACTTGTACTTTTACATTGGGTTAAAGAGATTAGGCAATAGTTGTTTAATAAAGATTCATTCTGACGAATCTAACTTAATTACAATCCTAATATTTAAAATATGAATATCAAATCAAATCATTTATTCTGCATAGGCCCCTTAAGGGCACTTACATAAAAATTGTGCAAAAATCTAAGCTTAATTCAGTTAAGTATTTAATAAAAAAGACTCATCAAAAGTAGATACCAGTACCATGCCTCGTTATATTATATTGAAAAAAAGTTCCTTAGTAGTAATAATTTAAAATTGCTAAATAACTGGTTGTGCAGACCATATAGGCTTAAAAATAAGCTCATGCTATCAGTGAAGATCATTACACGGGAAGGATCACTCGGGGCGCTTGTAGACGTAATCGCGTTGTCGTGTAACGCCCCGGGAGCCCTTCGGAACCTCGACTCGCCAATAGTTTATGTTTTAGCCACCATTACGATTTGTCAGCTATATCGCACCATACGATAAAATACCCCACTATCTTTATAGAATACATATTCCCTGTACGGAATACAGGTTTTAGAATATGCATTGAAAACACCATTCGTAGTTTGAACAGGAAATCTGCGATAAGGATATTAATAACTTATATAAATATATATATTTTGCTGCGAAAATTCGTCGTATGATAGCAAAATGTCAGCATTAAATCACAGGTTATGAATTCATTATGTAAAAATTCACATCCATAATATTATATTTTGCTTTTGATACCGATTCTTTTGAATCTTTTATGACCGTGAACTCCGTGTTGACCTCAGAAAATGCCGGTTTATTCTTTAAATGTATTTTTTTATATTTGGATGGCATATGTATGTTGCATAACGTTAAAATATTATAGTGAAACACTGTTTACTGTTATTTTTTGTTAAGTCAAAGAATTATATTATGAGCATCAGATAAGTTGGTCTAAGTTAAAGAAAAATATTAGTCATCGTTATCATTACGCTCATCCTAATCTGCGAGGTCTTCAGATCATATTTTGTATAGTTATGCATAGGTGAAAAGTAGAATTTTTTATTTTTTTGTTTTTACATGCGTTGTTTGAGACCTTTGCATAACCGTCTATTATTTTTCCCCCAAAGCTTTTTCTTATCTTGAACTGGAATAGTGAAATATCAAGATAAAAAAAAAACCGATGAAATCGTCATTAAAAATATCATTGCAATATGCTCCAATTAAATATGGGTTGCCAAATATTGGCTATAGTTGATATAGACAAACACTGTATTACTTTGCCAACGGTCATACATTTGCAAACATAATTTTTATAATAACTTAGCTCAACAAACATTTGTTTTGCCCCGCGTGGGCTGACAGATAAATGGACCAATTTACTACTTTCCCTGAATAATGTGCTGGTAATGAACTGGCGACACTTTAGCCTGGATATATAAATGCAGTAAGACTTGATATAATATGGTATTTAATGACCCGGAGATAAAGTTTCTAGTAGATTTATAGGCTACTTGTAATTAGTTAGGCTGCCATGTTGGAACTCGCTGCTTAAGCCGTACTATTAAATTTGTTAGTTAATACATACATAGTTTATAAATGGCATCGTCGCCAATTAGATCTGGTCCTTAAATCGCTAAACAGCGATTAAGCGAGTTGACAATTCACAGTTTTAAATAGCAATCACCTGCGATCTACGCAGTTTTGGCGAAACTTATCAAATCGATCGTACATCTTTTATTAGTGAAACCGTTTAAGAATTTGGCTGTTTTTCCACACTGATGTTTTTGATGTGATTTATTATACGACGTGATTACTTTTATTATTATTATTCTTTACTTTTGCCGTGTGGTGACGGTGTAAGACAATTCACTAAATACTCTTGCACATAGGTGCCTTAAACATCTACTAAAAATATAATATGCATATAACATCTATGCAAGAGAAGGAGAACCTGAAACAAACTCCTGTACCAATCCATCTGACCAGAATGGTGTGGTGAATTGTATTCTTGCACCGTCACCACACAGATAAAAATCAACATCAATTATCAACTTTTATTTCAATTAAATTTTAATGAAATTCAGCAGTAAAGCTATCTCAGCTTTAGCTTATCATAAAATGTTTGATAAAAATAAATGTTTTCTCATGTGAAGTCGAGACGGGCCGGGAGTCGTCAATAATTTCTTCACAAACGATATCTGATTACAGTTATTTTTGATTTCTATTTTATTAATTTTATGAACTGGTTAATTAAATTGTCAATATTTCGTACTTGTACATAGCTAGTTGCCCAATCGCAATCATACAGGTTCCTTGTAATGTAGACTTGGAATGTAGAAAAACGCGGATGGATTGGGGGCAATTTGTTTAATCGCCTCGTTTTGTGCGCCCGCGCATCTTACTTAATGGCTGCCAACTCCTGTTTATCTATATTAAAAAGTAACAGTGCTTCTTATTTTATTGTTATTACAATAAGAAATGATGTGTTCGTCAAAATATATAACCCAATTAAACTATATTTTAAATTTAGTTCGATCAATTCGTAGACTTTTCGTAGTATGTACGTTAATGCTCACTTTTCAACTATCATCCATTTTCAATTTAAATTCTCTAAAGAAGATCTTCTGTATGTTGTATTTGTCACCTAACTCCTCCTAAAAGGCAAAATCGATTTGAGTGAAAGTCTGTATATGTAAGGGTGGATTGTTTCAAAATTCAAGTGGAGCCGCCGTCGGTATATCATCAAATTTAATTTTCTTGACTATGGAGACGAAGTCAAAGGGGTGGGCAAAAGCTTATATTTTCCCATGGAGAATTCATAAGCTACAAAATCCACTAACATATTAAGATTAGAAGTCCAGATACAAAATCGAAAAACACTGTTTGTGTTTGTGGAAACCTCTGATGAATAGCTGCCATTTTCCGTTAATTACAAAGTTACATTGTCCAGCGCTACAAAATAACGAATATTTGCCGAAGAAAGTCCTAATGTGGCAACTTTCCACCTCAGCCTCCATTTAAGGTATTACGAGGGGTGATCCAAAAGTAATGATAATCAATAATAAACACAATGAATAAAATAAAAAAATATATTTATTTCTCAACATAGTCTCCTAGCAAGTCTATACATTTAGTCCATCTCTTTTCTAAACCTAAAATTCCCTTACAAAAAAAATCTTTATCTTGACTCTCAAAAAAGTCCTCAACCGCGGCCATCACGTCGCTATCATCATCAAATTTCTTGCCTCGGAGGTGTTCCTTGAGTCGTGGAAAGAGATAGAAGTCACTGGGGGCTAGATCTGGTGAATAGGGGGGGTGTTCCACCAACTCAAAGCCCGCTTCCTGAATGCCAGCCATGGCAATTGCAGCTTTGTGAACAGGTGCGTTGTCTTGATGGAACAACACTCCAGCCCGCAGTTTGCCTCGCCTTTTCTCCTTAATAGCCTCCCGCAATCTTCTTATTTGTTCTGCATAGTAGGAGCCTGTAATAGTGGCCCCCTTTTCCAAGTAGTCCACCATGATTATTCCTTCAGCGTCCCAAAAAACAGACGCCATAACCTTCCCTGCTGAGCTTGACACTTTGAATTTCTTCGGCGTCGGTTCATCGGATCGTTTCCATGTCATCGATTGTTGTTTTGTTTCAGGATCAAAATGGTGGATCCAGGTCTCGTCCATGGTCACAAAACGTGACAAAAAATTGTCCTTGTCTGCCTGGAACTTTTCGAGATTTGCTCTTGACATGTCGACTCGTTTCTTCTTTTGCTCGTCGTTTAACATTTTCGGTACCCAACGCGCGGAGACCTTTCTCATATGCAATTCGTTCGCAAGGATTCTTTGAATGCTGCCATATGAGATCCCTGTGACCTCAGCTACATGCCTGATAGTCACTCTTCGATCTTCCAATACAACTTCTTCAACTTTTTTCACATTTTCTTCAGTGAGGGACGTCGATGGGCGTCCTTCGCGGTGTTCGTCTTCCGTCGATGTTCTTCCCAGCTTAAACTCCTTAGCCCAGCGTGCAACTGTGGAATATGGAGGAGAAGAGTCCCCTAATGTTTCCACCAAGTCGCTGTGTATGTCTTTGGTAGACATTTTTTTCAAGCAGAGGTATTTAATGACAGCTCTGATTTCGTGTTTTTCCATTTTGATGTTCACTCCTTGACAGTCCGTATTCAAATGAATGTAGCTCCCGGGAATTGTGGCCTATTTATATGATTTTTTTTTCCTGAACTAGTGGGTAACTGAGCAAGTGACTGAAATTTTTTTGTATTTTTGTGTGCACTAGAAATAACTGATTATCATTACTTTTGGATCACCCCTCGTATGTCCGCAGTACTGCACGATTTCTCCGTGCGATTAAAATTAATACTCCTGATCTGGTTTTGGGCTTTAATGCCATTTTGTTATAGGGCTGTGTCCGATATTGATACTGTTAATAAGGATATCCGATTGCCATTTCTTGGTAGCAATCGGTAAGTTGTCGCAATAATTTAATTAAGTTAGTTTAACACATATAATTATTCTTTAATTATGTGTACTCCAATCATAACTATTAAGGGACTGAAATGTTAAATGAAATCTGTATACATGCAACTATGACTCAGAAAATTGTGTTTTTTGTTATCATCATTTTTCATCACAAAATACGGTCATGTGTCGCCTGAATTCAACGACGGCGACGCCCAGAAACTTTCATCAGGTTGTCGGACTACGTGGTGCGAGGTATACTGAAAAGGAATTCATTTTATTTTTAAACAAGTAAACTTTTTTCTGCCTCCGAGCAACCCTAACGCCAATTCATAAAAACGGTAACGCAACCAACTACAGAATTTATCGTGTTGAAGTGAACGAGTTTAGTTACATTGCTTATTACTTGTCAATTTGTTACTTCGGAGGTGTCACAAGCGTTCACTCGGATTTCCTCTTAATACATATGTGCCATTTGTGTCAAATTGTCAAGTAAGTGAATGTCCGGTGTCGAAATCATTACGAGAAGTTGATATATAAAATAAAAATGTATAAATTTTCTTTGTAGAATGCTAACTGTATTCATATATCCATTACCATGTGTTTACAAATAGTTATTATGTAATTTTATAAAGCCTAAAATGTATGTAAAGTTAATAATTCATATAATACACAAACACTTATCTATATATGTAATTACATCTGATTAAAAAGACTTCTACGGCGTACTCGGCATAGAACTGTATGATGAACTGGAACAGGAATTGACTCACATTGCAAAGAACGAGTGTGAAAACTTTATCACCACTTTCATCAGTCAGCCTATCGCCGGCCATTGGACGTAGGCCTCCCTCATATTTCACCACAAAGTGCGGTCCTGTGGCCCCTGCCGCATCCAACAACGTCCAAACACTCACCAGGTTGTCAGTCCACCTAGTTAGGGTTCTACGTTGCGTCGTCCGATATGTGGTTGCCACTCAACCTTTCTTCTCCAGTGATTGTCAGTTCGTCGAGCTATGTGTCCTGCCCACTGCTACTTCAGCGTGCTAATTCTTCGTGCTGTCTGTTACACCCATAATATTTATTTAATGTTTTATCAACATCATTTACAAGTATATTAATTTAAAGTCTGGTATGTAATTTGTTAAATTAGTATCGATCTATAGATCTTCCAACAGTCAAATAAATAGCTGTTAAGTATCGTGATGCCTGCAGCAAACAGTCGTTCTACATAACCAATTATGGTAAGATTTGTGAACGTGCTGATGTTATCACAATTCATGTATACATCGAATTCATTCATTTAATTATACCTAACCTCTTGTTCTTGAGTTTTATATTCATGTTGGAAGACTACAGATGGCGTAATGATCTAAATAATTAACTCCATGATGTGTGATCTAAGTTCCATCCACGCTGAATAATTCTTAATCCTTTAATAGATGTTTTAAGTTAGGATATAATTTGTGTGTTTTTAATGTTAATTACTAATATAACAGGGTGACTGATTCTCTTGGATAGTTTTTGTAAACATTGGTTTTTTCCTTTAATTCATTTGTATATAACACATGCTTGCACACATTCTCAATTGTTGTTAACCACGTTCATAAGGCGATTAATAGTAAAAGGTGTATGTAGTTCAGTTTGTATTTATAATAATATGAAAAATTATTAATGCATTTATTAGTTTTAATTTGTGTCTTAATTGGCTTTAAATATATGTCAAATACGTAGGATACTATTAAGTTCTATTTTTGGTGAGCATATATATATCACGACTTGCTATTTGATTTCTTGTACTCAAAGGGTAAATATGGATAGAATAATGGGAAAGATTAGCTATATTTATGATCGATTAAGCAAAGATCATAATTATCCAAGATTTAATTAAGGCGTTACATCTTATAAATCGATTAATAACCCCCGATAGGTCGTGTGAACTTCTCAAAAAGCAATATAGTTTTTAATGTTTTAAAATTAATACAAACAAGGCGTTATAAACTACCAAAGTGACAGACATTCACACAGTCAAATCTCAAAGCGACCTCATCACAGTTCACTCAACTTTTCCACCATCAATCTCTGGACTTTGTTAACTTAATTATAGAGCGGTTCGTGTGACAAAAGCGCTTCTACGTCTGCACCATTGTTCGATGATAAATTGACGGGCAATTCATTAATACTGTTGAACATACAAAGGAACATCACGAGGTCTCTTCGGAGCTGGTGTGGCTTGGATCACAATGGGAGAGATGTCGTCCCGTCATTAATAATTTGATTGGAGATTTCTTTTTGATATCAACAGGTTTGCAATAGTCAAGTTATAAATCTTGGTTTCATGAGAGCATTGTGTGTTATTTGTGAATGACTAGTACATGCATAACAAATTGTTTGTAACTTAATGAGTAGTCATTATAGATATCCTACGATTAATTATATTCAACAGCATACCTTTTTTATTTATAATGTACATAGATTATTGCAAGTAATTCAACATTACATACCTACTCTTTTTTAGCGTGGCGTACCCAAAGGGTAAAAACGGAACCCTATTACTAAGACTTCGCTGTCTGTCCGTCAACAAATACTAAAAACAAAATAAAATAAATATTTAAGGAGGACTTCCATACAACAAACGCGATTTTTTGTACGGAACGCTACGTGCGTGACTCCGACTCGCAGTTAGCTGGTTTTTTAAGATTATATGCACTTACTATGACATCACTTTTAACTCTGCGTTTGCCAACAAGTTTATCATTTTGTCTCTCTACAGCCGTGGGTTGGTTCGTTCGGTATAGTATCACAATCTCAAGAAAATCGATGTCTGAGTATTTACAATTACCTAGTTACTGTACTTCTTTCGGTGCGCGAGAGAGCCGAAAGGCCAACTTTCTGAAGGTGTTTGCTTGTGGTAGGTTTTGGTGATGTCTTTAGTATCAATCAAAACTCGTTACACGCATTCTACGTCCATATGTCCAAAGGAGGAGGTCGTTATACTGATGAATGTGTGATGGGCTAGTACGGTTATTGTCTGTCAACAACTGTCAACAATCCATTGAATTTTATAAAAGACTAGCAACTCGCCCTCGCTTCACTTTGGTTTCAGTCGCCTTACCCGCGTAGTTCCCGTTTCCGCGGGACTACCGGGATAAAATATAGCCTATATTACTGATATTATAGCTTTCTATTGGTGAAAGAATTTTGGAAATCGGTTCAGTGGTTTAAGCCTGAAAGCGTAACAAATAAACTTACTTTTGCATCTATAATATTAGTAAGGATTATCTCTTGCTTCGTGTGATTGTTTCTATTTGTCTTAGGTCTTTACGCCTTAGTTATTATATACTATTTTTTTTGTACTAATCCTGTCCATTGCAATGTTTCTATTTGATCACCATTCGAAAGGATAATTAATAATTACTATTCACTTGCGTGAAAATATAAAAAGAGGTCATCATATCTATTCCTGTGGATACTGCAAATTATAACTAAGGGATCTAGGATGTTGCAAACGATGATTAAGGGACCTAAGAAGATACGTCAATTTAAGAGAACGTAAACTTCCAATAAAATGCTTGCGTACTAAAAGGACTTCTTCAAATTCTTTCATATAGTCAATTTCGTGTACGTTCACAAATAACTCGTAAATATAAAGCGCTGTCTTGTTAAGCAAAGGATTTTGTTCACACAATGCATCGCGTGTATTAACGTACCAGGACAATTGGTTCTATATAAGGCCTGCCAAGCTACCATTGTTGTTGATAATAAGCGTGGATTTCCTACAGCTACCTTCCTACCCTACAAGTGTGGTAATTTAACGCGTGTGTAAGTATAATATGAAGGGATTGAATGTTTGCATTTATGTGTAAAATAAGCTTAATGTTCATAACTCCATATCTTAAGCGTAATATTGGCGTTTGTAGTGTTTTAAAAGCTTTTATTTAACTTGCCCTGTTAGTAGGGGACAAATCTTGCGAGTTAAATTAGAAACACTTCTTGTCGTTAGACGAGGTTGAAATTTGGTTTACTTACGTAATTTCGATAACAATGCAATAATATGGTACCATGAAGCTGGTCTAAAGATGGCGTCGGAGGGTGCCTATAGGAACTCCTAAACGAGATAAAACCGTCGAGTTTGGAATCGTTTGAATAGTCTTGACTTAGAAACCTTAAAAACAAACTTTTATGTTTATCAATATAAATTTTATAATTTAATAAAATGGTGGGTTTGATTGCATTCAAAATTTATTTTCTTTGTTTTAAAGCATTTAAATAAAAGCTTATTTTTTTTTTTTATTAATTAATGTTTTATTTTAGAGTAGCTGTGCCTATGGCTTCAATACTATTAATAGTCAAACAATTTTGTTTATGTTACATTTCTCGAAGGACGTAATTTTAAATAATTTAACGATGATCGATTGATAGTTAAGGCGGGAAAGCATAACAAACTTGATGTCTGTACATTGTTGCTGTTAAAGAAAATCATTTGTATTGGAGCAGTAAAAGCCAGAAAATAAATTTGGGGCTTGCATAAAGTATTGTCCTACGTGGGAATCGAGACTAGGACACTTGGCATGTTGATAGCTATCTTAAACACTGCGCCATCTGTGCCGTCACCGATATTAAAATATATAATTCACACGGAAACGCCTCGAAATCATAAAGTATCAATAAGAAATTGCAAAGTTTACAATCTATTCAAATAACCAAAGAGGCTTTATGGATGATATTAATACTTAAACACTGAGCGCCTTTAGAAATAGCTATCGAACATGTCTCATGGCTATACATAGTTCTAAGAATAACGGAGCTTGTAATAGATCGGCGAACATTATAAGTATGAGATGAATTTATATATTGGTCGTTGTTATACAGTTATATATTTCGGTTTTGATTAGTTTATTATGAAATATCATCATAACATCAGCTCGTTTATGGCCCACTGCTGAGCTCGATCCTCCTCCACGATGGAAGAGGTATTAACCACGCTTATCAGGTTTGTATAGGATTTAATTTGTAGTTTCCCCCTCCCTTGGTTGATATTATATCCTTTAGGCGTCTTTTACGGCACCCACGGGAAGACAGTATTTTTAATGCATCAGTCTTTGTCGAAAACACGCTCATACTTTTTTTAATTGTAATTCTATTACCTATAAACCTATTAGTCAAATTTGATTTTCCTTGTTAGATTGATTTAAATGACTAAGATACTTGTCGTTATAAAGTTGTAACACAAGGTTTATTTATGTATATATGCATCGTGTATATTTTTAAAATCTCGTTAACATAATTTATATTATTATATAGATTAGAGATAACTTGATAGGGGAAGTATTGTAAAACATTGTTGAATAGAATATAACGGTTTTTGATATTTTGCGCCAATATTATGCATATAAATCATTATATTTATAGAATTTATTGTGTATTATTTTAAAGAATATATTCCGCATTAGGAAATAAATCCTTGTCAAAAGAACTTCAGACATATACTTATAATTCATACATAAATTACATTCAGACTTTAAACAACTATTTCATTTTTCGGGAGAACCATACCTACCTATTGTAAAATGCCCTAAAAGTAGGTGTAGAAAATTTACCATTAAAACGAATCGCGACTTAATTCAAAATACTCATAGTTTCTTCATTATCTAGTAAATACTACTATACTTAAATAAGTACGATCTGAATAATTTGAAATTTCATAATTAAGAATAAAATAAATTACATCCTTAAAAAGTCTTATAGTATATAATGTTTAAGATTGAGTCAACCACTTATATAGACGAGAAAATAGCTTCTTTTAACATAAACATGCTTAATTGATAAGCATCAGTAATTAATAGCACAAAGTAATCTTTTAGATCACACCCACGTCAAATTCATTGATTAAAAATTTATTATAAGACATTATTACGGTAACTGCATACAAATTCAACGTTTTGCTTAAACAGTCAATGAAAAAATACCATTGATTTCCATTAAAAGACAGCCAGTCGTCTTCTTTCTATTTTGTAATTTATCCGTCTAGAAACTTGCATGGTGACCATCAATTCATAGCTTCAGTAGATTTTAATAAAAACATATCATCATCATCATCATTTCAGCCTATTGCCGTTCACTGCTGGCCGTAGGCCTCCCTCATGTTACGCCACGATGTGCGGTTCTGTGCCGCCTGCATCCAACGACGCAACTTTCACTAGGTCATCGGTCCACCTAGTGGGGGGGCATCCTACACTGCGTCGTCCGATACGTGGTCGCCACTAGAGAATCTTTCTTCCCCATCGGTTGTCGGTTCGTCGAGCGATGTGGCCTGCCCATTGCCACTTCAGCGTGCTAATTCTTCGTGCTATGTCAGTTACACCCGTTCTTATGCGGATTTCCGTATTCCGGCTTCTATCTTGCAGAGAAATCCCGAGCATAGCACGCTCCATAGCACGCTGAGAAAAACATATCAGTATTTTACATTTTTCTATGTGGTGGTGGGGTAAGAATATAATCCACTTCTATCTCGCACGTGGCTGCCGTTAATGACGACTTAAGGATAATATATGTATATTGTAATATCCATAAAAGAAAAGCAAAGCGTGATACATTCACGCTTTGCATAAAACTCTACGCCATTCTGATTGGGCAACGTGAAAAGGCAATTTCAGACCAGCAGTGACAGACGATTCAACTTGTTGTAATAGATTACGAATATTATGCGTACCCATTATTTTCTGTGGGAATAATTAAAACTGGCTGTGTTTCCAGTAGAATGGGTGGGAGGACTTCCCTGGGAATCTTATAGTACTAACTGCGATCACCAATCCACCAGTACCAGGCGTGGCGGTAATGATATTATCCACCCTTGGCGAGTCGTATCTCCAAGAATTTAATTGTTTCCTGAAGTGTAATGTAAATAAGAGTTAGTGTGAAATACGTAGAGTAATATTGTGGATCATAATCCAAGTATTCTCTGAAGTAATAAAAGACTTGCAACCGTGTTTTTGGTAGCGACATACAAAACCGACCATTAAATTTTTTGCTAATGTGATATCCGGTTAATCGATTTTCCTTTATCTTCCTATTTATATATATAATATCAGATGTCTAAAAAAATATTTAAGGTTAGAATTTTTGGGACTTATGGGGATTTTTATTGAGAAGGTACTCTTAATATTATTACTACATTGTAATAGAGAAAAATCATTATACATATTCGATATCAAAATATACTACAATCAATTGTCACACAAATTTGATCTAAACAGATTGTACAGATCTAATCAATAGAGAATCAAGTGAAATTATGCCGCTGGCTGACGGATGCTGCGCAGGCGCTTAAGCGGTGGCATCCGCTATTAGTACTGATTTGAGGCCCCCGTTACCTATCACCTACTATAGACCCAGTTTGACCTTTAACATATCAGAATATATAGGTCAATTTTGTACGAAAAGGGTTGCAAATTTTTGATTGGTTAAAATTTTGCAAAACGCATATCGATATATCTTATTGAATGGTGTATTTCGTTAGAATTGAGGGTATTTTAAAAGAACCTTTTTTTAAAATGATCTGCCGTTTTTTGCACTTCTAATGTGAAATAATTACAATTCTATTTACATAATATAGAACAGTTATTGTAAAAAATATAATTATAATTAACTGCGTGTAATATTTTTTATCACAACAAATCTGAGAGTAAAACTTTAATATTTTTTTTAGTACCTAAAACACCACATCGCAGCCTATATAAGTCCCACTACTGGGCTCGAGCCGCTTCGAGGTGGTGAATTGTATTCTTACTCCGTCACCACACCGAAAACTAGTAGTTCACCTAATCGTAAATGGAGCTTATACCTTTCAACAAAATACGTCAACGTTCAAGTATTCCAAAAGTTACGTCAACAAATGACGTTTTTACAAGTTTATGTCAACAGTTGACGCACTCGCAAGGCTACATCAACAGTTGACGTTATAGACTGCGTTATAATCACACTTAACATGTTTATAAAGCTACCTACATTGTCAATAGTCTGTAAGTATACGTCAATATTTGGCGATTTTTAATACTCCAAATTAAAGTCAATATATAATGTTTTCTGTGTGCTGATAGAGTAAGAATACAATTCGCCACCCCCTTTCTTGCTCATGGTTGTCGTAAATGACGACTTAGGCATATAATATGTATATAACATCTATGCAAGAGAAACTCTAATAAACCGTATATCAATATGTCTGACCAGCGTCTTATAGTAGGGTCAATTTCCCTCTCATTGTGGAGGAGGTTCGTGCCCAATAGTGGAACATATGTGAGCTGTGATTATGACAATGTTTAAAGATAACTTCTTCATCAACCTATCAACATCCATTACTGGACAGAGACCTTGTGATAGGAGGGATAATGGGACACTCAAAAATAATACTCTAGCGTCTATATCTAATGCATTGCAATCAAGTAATAATGCAGTTCTGTCGCCATATTGATAAGGTCGCGAAAGTTCTACGTGAGCGATGCGCTTGCGCACCCGCTACGGAGGGTGAGCACGACCCCTAGCTACACGAATGATGATAATAATAATGATAATCGATATGACTTTATGTTACAATCGTCATGTTTTGGTCTATGTTGTTATGAAACTACGAATTCGATATTGAATGCAATAACAAAGTTTTCTTTCCAAAAATCAAGATATCTAAGACTACGGAATTTAGAAGAGACCATTTCGGTATAAAACGTTTTGAAATAATAAAAGATTTTTGTAATTCTATCATTAAAAATAATCTAAATAGCCGAATTGGGTACGTAACATGATGGAAGACTCGGATTGAAACCCTATGCCAACACCTCTGACCAGCGTGCTATAGTAGGTCAAATTCCCTCCCACAATGGAGGACTCCCGAGCTCAACAGGACGTATGTGCATTGAGATGACGATATATTACAAAAATACAGAAAATTAATATATAAATCTTCCTTGAAGCAATTGCAAATATTTATATGCATATCTATACCAATAAATAAAATTGGAGTGTCTGTTTGTAATGTCAAAATAATAGGCTTTTTTCATGCCCCCACGGTTATTTGCACGACACCTATGCCTAAAATAGCAATTAAAAAATTTTTGTCTGTCTGTCTGTTTGTTCCGGGTAATCTTCAAAACGGCTAGACCGAATTCAAAAATCCTTTCACCAATGGAAAGCTATAATATCAAGGCGTAAACTAGGCTATATTTTATCCCGGTATTCCCACGGGAACGGGAACTACGCGGGTAAAACGACTATAACCTATAACCGAAGCGAAGCGAGGGCGGGTTGCTAGTATCCACTATTAACAATGTTTTCTATGATTTTAAGGAAGTTTGAAAGAATCTTAGTTCCGAATACGAGATATTCATATATCATTTGTACCTAATTTATATAGAAGTAGTAATTGGTAATTGATGCTGTTATACCTAATTTGTATGATTCTAAAGCGACATACGCTTCAGAAAAATATTTTGATAAAACCTTAGATTCAATATCATACTGTTTATTTATTAATAGTGGCGAGAAAAAATAAATTACCTTATTAATTTTGTAAATGAGACCTTAGCAACGTGCGCCCACGCATAATAGAACAACTGACAGTAGTGGAAACTACTATAACGGTATTATAATGTGACTTTTTGTGGATCCCGGTCACCTCAGCTTCCGTCCAAATCAGATATTTCTACTATATGATATTTTTAATGGTCTTTTTTCGCTATTTGTGGTTGTAAAAGCGATAATGTTCTGTTGTTTGGTTTTGTTTTTACGGATGTGGCTGAATTTGTATTATTACTGTATAGAATTGAAATTTTAATTCGAAAATATGCTCTACTAGGCAAATGTAAATCTTGTTATCTATACAAATTTTCACTGAAAGTACCTACTAGAAATCGCTGTTATATTCTGAACGACTATATAAAGCTGCTGAAATAAATAATTGTTCATCTAGTTTAAGCGTTAAGAAAGTATGTACATATTTTAAATTATAAATTACTACATTATTTTGTGCCTAAAATAAATGCCTCAAAATATTTGTTCTGATAGTAAGTGACTTTAAATGTGCCCAGGTAGTAATGTTTTGGAAATAAATTCTTAATACATATATTGAACATTTTAATCATGAAATAGACAAAATGTAAAAAAAGGCAAACTAAATGGCTGTCGCAGTATCTCGTGCGTTACTTAAATATTTAAACTATAGGTGCCATAAAATAATGTATTAGATTTCTCCCATGCCCCCACACTCCGCAGATATCGATCTAAGTTTTTGTTTTTATTATACTAGGAGCAATACTACCATTTTACTGTTAGTGTCGTATTACCAAAATTCCACCCTCAGTAATAAACAATAACATAATTGACATATGCTTCTGTGAACCTTAAATTTCAATCCCTTATCGAATCCATTATCGTGGTTCTGTTTGACATACTAATTGGCCATACAATAAAATTTTAATCACTGTCGTCAATAATTAGATATATTAAAACAAACAATAATAATTAATTATAATGATTGATAAACATGGATAGTAGTATCTCATTTGTTAAACATGGCTGACGATAAGAAAGATTTCAAGATTAATAGCGTCAATTTTTATTTACATAATGTTTTTGTTAGTAGAGATGAACTATGCCAATAGATTTCCAACTATGTATGGTATTCGGAGAGCATAGGTTTAAAAAAGTCATTAAACATTAAAAGAAAAGTATTTTATTATTATTTCTGTAGCATCATATTTATGTGCATTGTAAAGTGAAACAAACAAAGTACATAATTAATAAAACTATCTTACATAAGATTAACCTTACTCATGTCAATGAATACAGCCTTTGAAATTAAGAATCGTTTTAAACAAGATTTTCACAATCTATTTTTTGTCAATTTTTAAAGTGTAATATACTGAATTCCAACCTAATCGCAATTTCGATTCTTAATTTTCCATAATTAAGAGTAGCATGGTGAAGTAGCCTTTGAAATTAAGAATCGTTTTAAACAAGATTTTCACAATCTATTTTTTGTCAATTTTTAAAGTGTAATATACTGAATTCGAACCTAATCGCAATTTCGATTCTTAATTTTCCATAATTAAGAGTAGCATGGTGAAGTGGCAATGAACAGGCCAAATCCCTCGACAAACAGACAAAGGCTGGGGAAGAAATGTTCTCCAGTAGCGACCATGTATCGGACGACGCCGTTTAGGATGCACCGCCACTAGATGGACTGACGATCTGGTGAAGGTTGCTGGGCGTCGATGCAGCCGGCACAGGGTCACACTATGTGGTGAAACATGAGGAAAGCCTACATCCAGCAGTGGACGGCGATAGGCTGAATAATGATAATGAAGTGTAGCCAAGTAGGAGTCGGGAATCAAGACTAGTCTAACCTTATATTAGAATATTATTTTCCATGAAGCTGAATATTTCCGCATTAATGAGTTTATAAGATTATCCTGTTCATTTCTAAATAACTCAATAGATCACCGGAAACCGTTACCCATGATTCAAACAAAGTAATTTATAGACAATAGTACAACATAATCGAATAACATTGGAATGTTCATGGGGAATCCGAAACGGTGATTCCATTACATCTATGTATGTATATATACGCGTACGTGATTCTGTTAAAAATGCGAGTAACAACTATGGGAATATTGCCATCAATTGCTGCATCTTTTATTGTTATTAAATATTTATATTCTTTTTAAAGGTAATAAAGATCTGTATACTGCAGCCGAATTTAATTCATCTCATCATCTTGGCAAATATGCGCACGTCTCAATGAGCTGGGCTCGAGCCTCCGCCGCATTAGTAGGGGAATTGCCTTACCCTGGCCAGAGGTGTTGGTATTGGGTTTTATTTAGATTATTTAGTTTTCGTTTGCTTGCACACACCCATATATATTATATTATATAGTACCCGGTAGGTGACGCTGTGATCGATTTCAAGGCATTATATTTTATTTTAATATGTACAGAAAAGGGTCTGTTGGGTGAGCTAATAACTATATACTCGTACAATCTGAGTATGTGAATATGTAAAGGTCTACGCGATCCAAACTGATATTCCTTGCTAAGAAAGGTTCTTTGATAAAATACAAATTCAAATTCAAATACTTTATTATGCATAAACCCCGCGGGGGACTTACATATGGTCACTTTTTTACATTTTACCTTACACTACTACCGGATCGGAACGCGACCGCACTGAGAAGATCCGGCAAGAAACTCAGTGGGCTTGTCTTCTTTTTTATTCATTTACTATTTTTTTTTTAATAAGATAATATACAACAACATGTCTATTAATAGCTCCAGTGTGATGCCTTTCGAACCAACATACAATACAGTTATTAAATGTAACGAAAAAGTACCATGGCTGGACCAGATCCCGCAAGCGGCACCCGATCACGAGTTAACCACTACAGCAGCCATCACTCCCCTCAACCACAATGGAGGGAAGGGAGTGACCCGCTCCTCGTAGCTACCGCAAGCAGACCCTTCAGTGAGCATGACCAATACCATGGGCCACAAACATAAAACAATGATTAAATAACAAATTCGTTTGGAAAAACACGCTACGCTTTACAATTATATTAACAGCAACAGAATAAACACGTATGTAACACCTTTTGAAATAATGAGAAAATGCCTGAATGAGGAGCTGCTCATAACCAGTCTGTATTATCATCAAGATAATCCGAGATTTTATAATAACCTTTTCTACAAAATCTACTCTTGATTGCTTTTTTAAACTTATTAACTGGCATATCTCGAATATTAATAGGTAATTTGTTGTAGAAGCGTATACATTGCCCCATGAAGGATCTGTTAACTCGTTGAAGACGTATATATACAACGTATGTAATTAATAAATAAACAGAAATGTTTTTTTTATGAGAGTCTATCCAAAGAATTATCGCGTGATCAGTCGCCACATGACACTTACACCACTTTTTATTTTATCAATGATTGCTTAAACTCTCTAACATTTACAGACACAAGTTGTAATGCTAACATTTTCTTATAGGTTAATTTCCCACATTCATAACCATAGTTTCGGCTCTTAAATGAATGATTGGAACCGATTCATGATAAAATTTGACTCGCATGTACGTACTCTCACGTGTAATAGTGACATCAATCTGTAGTCAATGTTTCGCTGCGTATTACGCTGACTTATTGAGTCTCAATTGCTTCGATAGTTCAGTACTGCCGATCATTATATCAGAGGACCAATCGGGTGTCCCTTTACATTTTGAGAGAAGACGTTAGATGTTACCACTGGTTTTCATAAAGTGAACAGTCTACCCCACAGACACAGCAGACATTCGGGTGATTGAAGATCTTAATATGTTTAATAATAGCAGTAACATATTTTCACCTAAGCAAAGCTGCTTGTGTAGCATAAAAATATTATTGAAAGCATCTATGAGAATATGGTGTTTTCTTTTCGTTCCTCACATTCCGATGAAATGGCGGCAAATCGCCAACTGTCAAACAGGCAAGATGATACCGTGAAATCGATAAATGTAGCCAATTATCATTGTATTCAAATGTTGGTTGTATAAACGATAGCCGTCCGTCGACACGCGATTTTGATGACAATTAGTTTGGGGCAAAGGTTTCTCTAATATTCTTAGCTTTGATGGCCAGTTTTAAATCTTCAATCATATATTTTTGGGTAAATTTTAGAATTGTATGATTTCTATATCCTGATTCATGTGTCATGATTTCAGCTCATATACGTCCGACTGCTGGGCTCGAGCCTCCTCCACAATAGGAGGGAAATTGACCTTACTATACCATGCTGGTCAGACCGATTGGTATAGTATTTTATTTCGAGTTTGTCTTCTCTTACATAGATGTTAAATGCGTATTATTTTCTTTAGTCATCTTTTACGATATCCACAGGAAGGAGAGGGAGAACACCACACGGACATCATGTGTATGACTTTTATATCATTGTGATTTAAATATTTGATAATGATTGTTCCTAAGAAATTTAAGAACTATTTGTGACGACAGAAATAAGAAACAAATTGTTTTTATTTCGTATATAGTAGGAGAGTAATTCGCCTATTATATATAATACTTAGATGGTCAATATTAAGTTTATCAGCTTTTCGTCAATGTTATTTGCATACATAGTCCTTAAATCGTCTTTTACTACCACCACGGTCAAGACATAATTGGGGAATTTCATTTTTATTCTATCACCACACGGCAAAACAAATATCCAACTTTTTTATATTTATTTTGTTGTCGGAAGCTGCGTTCACGTACATGCCCATAAGTATTGCTATTGACTCTCAAATAGTACTGTCTCCTCGTCCTTATATTTATTGGTATTTGTACTCCACTGTCGTACGCCTTAATATTTTGTAACATATAAAATCTTCTCTGTTAATTCAAGACGAAAAGAGATTCTTTCATATCGGTCGGGTATTTACGGCGATTAGCGTGTTTAAATAAATAAACAAACTCCAGTTTATAACAGCAATAAAGATATCATCGAAGTATAATAGATATCATAAGGTCTGGTATATTAACAGAATCAAGTTTGATACCCCGCTCAATTCTATGTATCTAATTGGATATCATTATGGTAATATTTTAGATACCACTTAATGATTGAAAATCGTTAAAAATTAAAAAATCATCAAACCAAAAGACCAATTATACAATATACTAGCAACCCGCCCTCCCCTCGCTTCGGTTTTAGTCGCCTTACTCGCATAGTTCTCGTTCCCGTGGGAATACCGGGATAAAATATAGCCTAACTTACCCCTTACATAGACAGTTACCTGTTAGTAAAATATTATGAAAATCGATCCAGCCGTTTTGAAGATTATCCAAAACAAAGAGACACACAGGCAAACGGATAGACAGACAAAAATGTTTAAAAACCGGTTTTTAGCCATAGGTATCGTACAAATAACCGTATTAGCGTGAAAAAAACCATTATTTTGACATTGCAAACAGACACTCCTATTTTATTTATTTGTATAGATGCGTAGATGGTACTTTTTTAAAAATCACTTTCTGAAAAGCGTAATGAATTTTTCTTTAATTTTATACTCTGTATCATTTGAATAACTGAATTATAACCGCTGGTTTTTAAGTGCGATGTACACCCGCGGGTTTTATGTCAAAACGATGAATTTTAAACGCACGCACTCTCAATACATATAGTGCTATAACGATTGAATATACCATAATAATGTCAAAAAGTTAATAATGATCTGTTTATATAGATATAACGACATCTCCGCACATTTTACTATGCATTTGATAATGTTAATATATGAATAGTGTCGCGATAAATAGCTTTTAAATGTACACTTAGCTTTATATTACATTATATTTTGAAAATATTACCAATGTAGAAATACGTTTTGGATAGTTTTACGATATGTATAGATAGGTAAAAAATATTTGTTTGTTTTATATTAGTGTTTTTGGTTATAGTTTTTGTAGTAGGGTTATAATCTGAATTGTGTTGTTAATGTTTAAGTGAAGCTTACGCACCAAAATTTATATCTAGTAGCTTTTTGTACTTTCTTTTTTTTATTGCCCACGGTGGCAAACGAGTGCTGTGTGGTAGCGGCTTCGAATACTACCAACCCTTGCTTTGCTCGTGGGTGTCGTAAAAGACGACTAAGAGCCCTAGATTGACCCGGACCAACTCCATCTGGTACCATTTGGGTCAACGATTACATTCCCAAGGAGGGTTGACGTCAGGGAGGCAGCCAGTCATAAAAGTCATTGCCGAAACTTTTTGCAATATGTCAAAACAGATGACATATTGCGTCGACCCCAAGTAATTGGGATAAGAGCAAGATGATGATGGTGGCAAACGAGCAAGCAGCATACCAGATGGTAAGTGATACTGCCGCACATGGACCTTTTCAATACCAGGAGCACAGCCAGGCCGTTGCCTACCATGAAGAAAATACTCTTCTTAAACCTCGTTTAAAGAAGGACATGTTTATAGCGCTCGAGAAACACAGCAGCAGGTAGTTCATTTCAAAGCTTGCACGAACGTGGGAGAAATGATCGCTGGAAACGTACAGTTGAAGACCATAACGTTTCCAGGTGAAATGGATGAACCCTGCTACGATGTCGAGTGGTACGTTGGTAGAATGGTGACGGTGGTACCAAGTCAAACAGTTCCTCGGAGCACTCCCCGTGAAAGACTTTAAGACTAACTTCGATTATACAAGTTTGTGAAACCGAATACATATTAAAATCGATTATATACTCGTGCAAACTTGAATCGATTTATCGTGAGTATCGAGTACCGAGTCGTATAGTTCATCACTAATTACATCGGTAAGACCAAATGTCAAAACGGGCCTCTTATTTTGTGACAACTATAGACACTTCACATTTTAGAATAATCGACATATGACTGTATACTTATTTTAGTTATTAAATTCTTGTTCCATATGGGATTTGAATAATTTCATATTCCAACCTCATACAAGCTCCCGGTTACGATGTGGGACAGCTGTAAGCAGATGATATGGTAGCAGGATATGAAAAACCCAAACCGATTTCCGATACGAATCCGTTTGTTCAGTTTGTTGTGACAGACCGAACATAGATAGTAAAGACAAAAAGAAAGATGTGATCACTGAATGAATACATTCACTCGCTCACTTCAGCTCATATACGTCCCACTGTTGGGCTCGTGCCTCCTCCACAATAGGAAGGAAATCGAATTTACTATACCATGTTTTTCCGTATGGTGACGGAGTAAGAATACAATTCACCACTCCCTATCTTACCCGTGGATGTCGTAAAAGACGACTGTGAGATATAATATGCACACAACATTTGTGCAAGAGAAAGAAAACTCGAAATGAAACCCTACCAACATGTCTGAACAGCATGGTGTAGTAGGATAAATTCCCTCCCATAGCGAAAGAGGTCTATGTGGGCTGCGATGATGACGATGATGATACCATGCTGGTCAGACAGGTTGATATAAGGTTTTATTTCGACTTTTCCTTCTCTTGCATAGATGTTATATGCGTATTATATCCCTTAGTCGTCTTTTACGACATCCACGGACAAGATAGGGAGTAGTGAATCGTATTTTTACTCCGTCACCACACGGATCCCACGAGATACGAGTTGTTAATATATTCATGTTATTTTTGGATAGGCGGTGATTTGGCCAAATTTTTAATTCTATTAATCCCATAAGTGATGATCATCATTAGCACCAGGAGGGCCGTTGGTCTGCTACTGTAAGCAATAAAAATATGGTGATGACTTAATCTTTTTAATATTTAATTAATCATATACATTCTTCATAGAACACAATATGAAACGGAAACGGATAGGATCGGCTACGTTCGTTGTGTTTCATTCACGTAAGCTTATCTCTCTCATGATTATCTTAGCCGAGGTGTTCGATTACTTGTATGTAAACAAATATAGTGATAGCCTTTTACTGTTGTGTATGTCATTAAGATAAAATCAATGTTTCATATAGATGTTTTTAAGGTCGGCAGATTTTGCTTTATACATACAATTAAGTCGTATGTAATTAGTGTTTTCCGTGTAGTGACGAAGTAAGAAAACCATTTACCACCCTCTAAGACGACTAAGAAATAAGCATATAACATCTATGCAAGAGATTTAATAAAACTCGAAATAAAAGCCTATACCAAAATGTCTGACCAACATGGTATAGTAGGTTAATTTCCCTCCCGTTTAGCAGCTTCGGGCCCAGTGGGACGTAAATACGCTGTGATGATGATGATGAAATCGAAATAAAATTATTGTGAACAATTATTTGAAATTTAGGATTTATGGTACCGATCTGGGAGTGGGCAGTATCCTACTCGCGATACGTTATAACGAGATGGAGCGTCCCAAAGAAACAGTTGACACAATTTTTTAAGGAAATAAAATATTAATTCATAAATACAATGTATTCGAAATAAATATTTATTTATGAAATACCCGTAAATTATTATCTAGTATATTTTTTTAGATTGCTTTAATGAAATTTCTATGTAGGACACATTATTATTATTACAATATAACGATTAAGATTTGTCAACCATTACAATCTATCCAGCTTCTGAGATAACAACGGTATTTCACGATACCCAATTTTATTCGGGTTCGGTCATTATTTATCATAGTAGGTATCTCACAGAAGTGCGCGACCGTAGGCGATTTTTAAATATGTTTATATGTGTAGTTATGTTATTGTTATCACCATTAAAGCTAACGTTCCCACGGTACTGATAACACGAATTGGGACTTCCTCAATAACTGTGATACGGGAATCTGGCGATTTTGTGCATATATTTACTTTTGATAATATTTATTTTGGTGTTCGGCGTTGTGTGATAAGGAACTTATTTGTAATTGTTGTTATTATATTTTGTAAAGTTTGTATTTTAATTATGTCTCGATAGTTGATTGATCTCGAAGTTTTCCTAAAAATAGCAATAAGTTTGAAACTGGAGGGAGGACGTGAGAATAATGAGATTATTCGAGACGTAGTTCCGAATTACGAGCTTATTATTGAATATTTTCTTAGAAATCATTAAAAAATAGAGAAGACCTATGAAGTGCAAATATTGATTTGCATTTAATAGATATTCACTATATAGTTCAATTTATATTTAAGATTGTTTTTATGCTATTCATAAACGCTTGTTGTGGCTCTGAATGTAATTTAGCTGTTCTAATTTTAAGTTTTTAAGGTACCTCTCGACATAATAGCTAATTCGTTAAAAACCTCTTTGTTTTAATAATTAGGACAGGCACTAATACATCTATTAAGCATCAAGTAAATCTTTCAATTAATCTCTACTATTTTACGACTACTTTAGGAAAGTCAGCGTTGCCGAAACTTATAAGGATCAGATAAATTCGAGACTTCAATATACAGAAGCGATTAATAAAATAACAATAAATATCAGCAGCCATTATTTTATACGCACCATGCCTTTAGATCTAAAGCAATGGATGCATCGATCAATGTCCTTTGTACTTAAATATGGCTGTCGTCTGTCCAGAGTCGAATTGTATCTGTTTGTTAAATGATTTGGTAGTTTCAGTAGCCGTGTGATGACGAATTAAGAGTACGTGTCACCACACTTCAAGCCAGTAGAGAAATCGCTAGGAGAATGAATTACACTCCACTCTTCTGAGTAACGTATAATACCATTTGCCTACCGGGCGTCATAATAAGGAGGCCTATGTTCTCTGGGCGAGCTGGCGAACGGATTAAGTAGTCATCTTACAAGCGGTTGGCGTTTCTAGGTTGTTTTTGTAAAAAAATCTTAAATATCAGAGTTCAGCAAATTTGTGTGTGTTGTTTTGTGAAAATCTGTGGAAAATGTGTAAGGAAAATGAAAGAAAGACGAAGAGGTATTAAAATAACTTTTCTACAAAAGTATCGTAGCCCATGTTTAGTACATACAATCTGAGTCTGGACGTAATTTATCGTGAGTTAGGCGATGCTTCAGTACCAAACGATGAAACTTATGATATATTTTTCTAAAATAATCCCAAGTTAAAAAGAATAAAAATCGCACGACCTTATCCTCCATGTTAAGTTCATACTTAAACTTCTTAGAATGAGTGACTTACACTATTATATTGGCCTCACAAAATACACGTGAATGGTAACGAAGTGTTAAATACAGCGATAGAATCGGCGATGCAGCTTAAAAGATTAGATGTTTCCAATAAAAATTGGTTGTAAAGCAGATGCGTTCTTGTCATTTCCGTTAACCTAGTTTCCATGTCCAAGATTCTAATGTCAACAGCTTGCATAATACAACGATGATATCGATTAAATTAAAATGGCAAATGGTATAAATTAAAATAAAAAGATTACTTTTAAAATTTTAATGAATTTATTTGTCATCTGATAATAAAATAGTTTTGAAGGTAAATCTCATATCAGCTCTATACGTTCTAACTGTTGGGCGCGAGCCTCCTCCTTAATATAAAAGAAATTGATTTACAACACCACGCTGGTTAGTAGACTTGATATAGAGATGTTCTTCTATTATTTGCAAATTATTAGTATTGGCAATTGTAGTTTGAGACATCCTCTAGTATTGTACGTGTATATTTTTTTTTGAGAAATTCGAATTGTGAGTGTGCTTGTAGATTGATATTTTTTCTAATGAATTTGCATGTTTTATATATGTACTAGCTTATGCCCGCGAGTTCGCCCGCGTGGAACAGTTACATTGGGCTAATGCTTTACTTTAACCCGCGATTTTGTTTACGTAGAAAGTGAAAATATTTTTAAATAATACAATTCTGTTACACATGATTTTTGTGAAACCTAACTGTTTATGTAATGCACGCAACGGAAGCTTTCAAAAGGAAAAATATCCGATTCTGAAACATTTTTCATTGTTGCGCCGCTCCTATTGGTCTTAGCGCGATGATATATAGCCTATAGATAACTGTAGGATATCTAACAGTTCTGTGTCTTTAAAAATCATATACAAAATATGTATACCTATTTATCGTTTGCCTCCTACACTTTAGAATTTAATAAAAAAGATAAATGTCACAATAAATAATAAAAGCCCTTCGAAAACAAAAGCCGGCCCTGCATTGTTCGTTGCAAAAACAATGGGTGTCCTTATAAGGTGATACCAGTCGCCCCATCCAGTTTTTAGCTCGGCACCCGTCTGGATACAAAATTGGGAAGTTATGTGAAAAAGGAATATGCAGACGTCTTAAGTTCACGACTATGTTAACGATGTAGTGTTTTTGGGACTTTTGCTTGAAAAATATCGCCTTAAACCAACATTTTAATCGTCTTATGATATAAATGAGAATATCGTATTCTCATTTATATAGTCCATCAATAGCTGCATGGTTAGTCTAGATTCTTAATGTGAATGCTAGTGACAGCAATTAAAATACAGTAGCAGCGCGGCGACTGAAACAATGCCAGTTAAAGTAATAGATTAATTCTACGGCTAAAGCAATAGACTAATTCTACGACTAATACAATATACTAACTCTACTACTAATTAGATTACCTGTGACTGAATAATTATATCTTCTTGTTTGCTATATAACTACGGCACATTTATCGTTACGGTTCTGCCTTAGATGAAGGAAAATTTCATTTTATTTTTCAATTTTCCGCGTTGACTGTTGGACGTAGAATAATATTTTAAGATTTCCTCCTCCTGTTCTTCAAGTTGAGTTTGTCTTTAACTCTTCTTACATCCGTTACTCTATTCTTAGGTTACCTACATCAAAGGAAGAATTGATGACTATGTTTATCTTAATCCATCATCAAATGGACAATTACACCTGTATTGGTGATAAAAAGCCTTTGGTTAAAGACATAAGGTTATACAATTTATTTAAAATGTTTCATAGAAAACTTAACATATCTATCTAGTTACGACGTAATAAACCATGATAATAATTAGGTTATCGCTTTACAAAATTGGCTCGCTATGACCGTGCGGATTATCGAGAAATCATTACCTGGATGAAAGGTACACTTATTATAGCCCTTTCTATGTAGGTATGTGACAAGTATATGCAAAATTTTAAGACGATCATTGGGATAGTTAAGGCGGACTAATGAGTGTACAAATATATCCTGTAGATAGCGTAGTAAAACATTCTTCATAAAAATGAGAAATGAAAGAGACGAAACTTGCAAACAATAATAAACTGATTGAATCTGTCACAAATAGTGTTGCCCAAAAAAGTCTTGGTCTTGCGGTCTTGGTCTTGGTCTTGCGAGAAATGCGAGACCGAGACCAAGACCGCTTAATTTTTGCAAGATCAAGACCAAGACTGGCCCTGCAAGACTTTAGCAAGACCAAGACGGCCTGCAAGAGTCTCGCGGTCTTGCATTTAATTCAAATCACCATTTCAGCTTATATACGGTTGAGCTCGTGTCTTCTACATAACAGGAGGAGAATCGGCCGTGGCCGGAGGGGAATCGCCACGGTGATCGGCCGTGTTGTTACAGGTCATACATGTCAAGTTTTCCTTCTCTTGCACTGATGTTATATATTATAGCCCTTAGTCGTGGGTTCGCAGTCACGGGTAAAATAGGGGGTGATGAATTATATTCTTACTCCGTCACTACACGGCAAGTCAAATCAGTCTTGAGATATCCATCTATTGGCCAATCGATTCCCAATGTTGGTGTTGGCTTTTCAGAATTACTCTTCGGAAAGGCTTAAGGACAAAAATACCGTAATCACGAGAGTGCTCTTGCCCATTATACATATTTATATATCCGTTTATTCATTAGCCCAACGACGTTCACTGTTGGACATAGAAATATGCCTACAATTAATCTATATAAATGTCCATGTAGGGACAGAGTACGATCACCATCAGGCAGTACATGAAGCGTTGCACCCAGCGCTATTTTGCCTCTGCCACGACTCACCCCAATCCACTAGTGGTTGGGGCGGTAAACTACGTCCCCTCAAAAATATCCGCGGTCCGACGTCCTCGTCATCTTCTTGAAGAAGAAGATGACGCTATTATGATCGGCCAAGAAAGGACCTACACAGCTCGCGCAGCGATAACAGATAAAACTCCGCGGTATCGGCCTCGCCGTCGAGGTCGAAAACCGCGCCGCATAAAAGTCATTAACCTAAACTTGGCCACGCCCACTTTGCTCTCAGCGACGCCCCGAGCCGAGGTCCGTTCCCCACAGGGGGGAGCCCTCGGGCGATGTTCGCTTAACTTACTTACCGGGTTGAGAGCCATCAGCGCTCACCCATTGACCGCGTTAAGCTGTCAAGGTCATCTGCGACCAACTGCTACACACACACAAAAAAAAAAGACAGAGTACGAATATAATTCACCACTCTCTTACCCGTGGATGTCGTATCAAATCGGATCGGGCAATGGTGTTAGGAACCCATGAAAAAAAATTGAAATAAAAATATCGATTCGATAATGAATTGAGAGACATGTAAGTTCTCAATTTTGTCATCGTTTTTTCGTGTAAATTGATTAAAATGTATAAAGGAATGATACTTAATCTACAACATATTCGTATTTTGTTAAATGTTCATTAGAATTTGAATAAATCAATGATTACGTTTGCATAAGCAAGACAAACTTCGCTTTAACATAAATCAGCTGATCGGCCGATGACCGTTGATGAGTCGCCTTTGTACCTACGTAACCATTGAAAGGTTCGCGCAAATCTAATACCTATTTATACTGTCGAAATTTTACATGCTTACATATATCCTGTCTGTACATACCTACATAATGCATAAAATTTAAGCCATAAACTCTTAGACACACATTTTTGTAATCACTATAACTTTTACGTTATATTGTTTTTGTGTAATATACATTCTAATTATGATCTATGACTGTTGAACTACAACATACATGAACAGTTGTCCCATAACCTGATACACCCTGTGTATATAACATATGTGCAAGAGAAGTGAAACTAGAA
Source organism: Lymantria dispar (assembly GCA_032191425.1). NCBI lineage: Eukaryota > Metazoa > Arthropoda > Insecta > Lepidoptera > Erebidae > Lymantria > Lymantria dispar. Next base: position 33,994,618 of record CM063445.1, read on the forward strand.
AGAAAACCCTGTACCAACATGTCTGACCAGCGTGGTATAGTAGATCAATTTTCCTCTTACTGGAAGGAAGTTTAAGCCCAGCAGTGGCACTTTTATGAGCTGTGACGATGACGACGAATATCATACATTTTACAAGTATTAAAACCATAAAATTTTAAATCAGTTTTATATGTTCTTGAATAAATAGTATATTAAGAGCTACATGGATCCAGCGGCCAAAGTATTTATATAGGCAATAGAGCAACAGGTTTTTTCAAGTATCCAGAGTATCAGTAACTAAACTGGAAATACAATAGATACATACCACTTAACTTGAAGGGGAATATAAACAATCGCATTAATTGTAAAATATCGCATTGATTATAAAATGACATAAAATTTATTGTATCAACTGCCTCGTGTGGTGACGTCTTAAGAAAATAGGGTCGAAAGTCCTGTCATAAGAGTAGTAACGCTGTCTAATGGAACACCAGGGGAATAGAAGAGTAATTTTCTCCAGTGGTAAGTATTGTATTCAATAGTGAACTATAGGCTAGCAGATGGATAGATAGGATAGGATATTTGATTAATTTAGTTGGATTTTTCATTGCCATGATAAATTACTGTTACGTTATTCCAACTGCAAAACTTTGCGAGACTCTTGCTGCAATACCAAGACTCGGGTGCGCAAGACCAAGACCAAGACTCGGGTGCGCAAGACCAAGACCAAGACGAGACCAGGTGTGATGTTGCAAGACCAAGACCAAGACCGGTCCAAGTCTCGTCTTGGTCTTGCATTTGGGCAACACTAGTCACAAATTCGTTGAATCATTTCGACAGATTAAATACTACAAAAATTACATAATGCACACAATTTTTGTTGCTATACTAAGCGGTATGCGGATCTATTGACATTTATATGGACTATTGAACTATAGTTCAATAGAACAAAAGTTTAAATTGTGGCCTTGAACAACGATTTATACTAAACTCAACGCGATGTATTAATTGAAATGAATTTTGAGAGTTAATAGAGTCAAAGATCAAAAAAGGGTAACTGATGCGCGGTTAAAAAAAATATGTCGACCGTTAAGGGAAGATAAACACTAATGATAATAAAATTGATGATGCAATTAATTTTTATATAATAATAATAACTTTATTTACTAATATAACAGACTACAAGGACAAATCATGCTAACAGTACAAAAATGAAAACAGTTCCACAGAAAGTACTTCCTTACTTTATCATATCTATTTAAATATGATGTTTATAATGGTTAGCTTAAGTATATTGTTTAAATTTGATCCTAGATTGAGATTACACTATCCACCGTACTAGTTATCACTGTATTACAGCAAGATAGGCCTCCCGGTCACACATATCACAAATAGTCGTCGGGCCGACCACTGACGGCAAGTCACCCTGCACCGGTGGTCGTTTCTCATTTCACTGTTTAAAAGACGCGATACTAATTAACATTAATATGCACATATGCAAATACCAAAGAAATGTATCTACATTAATTTTCGTGGCGGTGAAGGAAATGCGTTTACGTAATTCCTCTGCAATTATCGATATAACCTTCAAAACCGATCCATATCTTCGGCACCGGAACACTTAGTAAAATTATCAATGGTGTCAATACAATCGGTGAGTCCTCTGAGGTTCGTCTTTTGGGAATACAACGGCGACGTTTTACTGTCCAAGTTAGTCCTTCGTACATAGTATACTACATTTACATAAGCTCTGTTTCTCTGTCTGTTATTTTTCTGTTGCTGGCCCTAGCTACTTCTGAAAGTAAGCACTTGTAGAGCTTAAGGCTATCACTTGATTGACACCTGTCAATTAAAGTAATATTTTTCGTAAATATTCCATGAATGTTGACTACACAGATGGCGTAGTGGTTAATATCGGTATATTTACTTACAGTGCCAGAGTCATGGATTCAAATCCCACGCAGGACAACATTTTGTACGATCCACAAATTGTTATTCTGAGTCTGGATGTAATTTGTGTCCGTTAATTATATGTGTGTAAAGTCCTCCACAATATAAGGATTATTTCCTTAATGCAGGGTTTTGTTAAAAAAAATGTCTTTGTAAGTAAGGATAATTATTAGAAAGACTGATTATTTTATGCATTATATATTATGTTCTTATGCAATATTTGAAGTGGTTAACTTATATATTATCAGTGTTTGGGTAACATAAACTTGTTCCCATGCGTGACCGTCAATCATTGCGACGTGTTTATTTTCGTTGTGATAACGCCGATGGGTTATTCTGCTTGACACTTTCATCGATTTATGATCGGTTTTGATTGAACAAAAATGTTTCGAATATATTTGATTTTAAACATGCTTTCTTTTACAGTGATCATCATCAGTAATTTTTGTTTACATTTCCTAAAATTTGAATTAAATTTTCAACCGTAAGAGCATTGAATATTATAGTGTAAGGATTTAAAATTAACCTTTGAAAATGAAAACAAAATATATTTTTTATACTAAATGTCTTCGTCAATTCTGTTAAAGAATGTTTATGCAAAATTTTATCTAGATTGGGCCAATGAAATAAGTTGCGCGCCTAGAATTTCAGTTTCAATCTTTTCTTATCAGATGCGTACGTCATACAAAGAATACACCCTCCAAGTTCCAGGTCTCTACGATCAGCGAATTAGACTGTGCGTTGATCAGTCAGTAATTCAGGAACGTATTTTATATGTAAAGATTAAGAAACACGATGCCTACAAATAAACAGCTAAATATGTTTCAGAATAACTCTGTATAAAAGATGTTAAGTTATCAAGTGTATTTACATTTTTACAAGTGCTGTGCAAACAAGTGAAATGTAGCTTATCATAGTTAAAATATTACCAAAATATTACTTATCATTTGTGCATATGTATAAATGTGTAAACAAGTTTACCTTTACATCAAGCCGTTATCAGATTCTGCTTAAAAATTGCTTAGCACCTACGAATTTGAGCGAAATTCGTTAGTTTTTCCCACAGTCCGAATTGTGTTTCGGTATTTGACGAAGTAAAACGTTGTGTTTATTGATAATGTTAGTTTAAAGAGTTTCTTCGAATTTTTTTCTCCATTGCATATACTGTTGTTATTTATTTTGTTAATAATATCATCAATCCTTTAAATAAATTTGATATATATAATAAATAACTTTAGAAGGAAAACTCGAGCTCGGCTCGAGCCAAGCAGTGGGACGCATAAGAGCTGTGGTATATAATAATTTTATAAGTATTACGTTATTATATTATTTTATTAGTTGGGGTTGATGCAATATCTACTTCGCTTTTATTGTAAGTATTACAAAAAATATTGGTAATAGTTTTATGACCGGCTGCCATACTGGCGTCAATCCTCTTTAGGAATGCAATCGTTGCGCAAACGGCATCAGATGGAGTTGATCCAGGTTTTTGTAAAGGAGTTTTAAGGTTTTATATAATTTATTTTAAAAGTAAAAGAATGCATAATAATATGTAATTAAATAACTAGAACAATGAAACTATTTTAAAGTGACTTAATTGAATGCCGATTTGATGAACATCTAAGTTAATAGAAAAAATTGTTCTTACTCTCAAAAATCGCAATATTGTGAATACATTTAACATTTCGCCGGTAGCAATAAACTGTTTCCTAATGCAAAATTTTATTTAAATTAATTGAATGCAAGACGCCATTTTGAGTCCAATTTCCTTACTGAACGTAGCCGATCATATTTGGGTGGTCTCGATTGTGACTGATCGATACATTGAGATTGCATTGCGCCGATACCCGTATGTGATGATAACAGATCGAATATTTAATTATTTGCTTCATCAATCTATGTATAACATAATATACTTATATAAAGTACTAGCTTCTGCCCGCGACTTCGTCCGCGGAAAATTTCTTGTTTTAACATAAGATTACACTCGATTGATATTACTGTATTTAATTTTATTAGTAAAATATTTTTTGGAATCAGATCAGTAACTTAAAAGATTACCGAAGTTCTATTTTCTGCTCAAGGTAACTTAACCCTTAGTTGCCTTTTACTTATTTTATTTATTTGTTTAAGTTAGGTATCTATTTAATTTAAAGCTTCTCTATATACAATGTTTGAGGTTGTTTTATTTTCCGGTAACAGAATAATCTGCCTTTCGGATGATCCCACTCTTGATAGACCAACATATAATTGCCCATGGGAAAAACATTCTTTTCGTAGGTCAATGCCAACCAAAGAGAATGTTTGTCCCTGGGACTTATTAATAGTCAGGGCAAATGATTGCGCACGTTCAGCGCTAGTTTCTCGAGCACGGGCCCGCGTCGTCCTCACATTTTGGCTTGCGAGGCGCTGTGAGCGCTCGGAGCTAGATTCTCTAGCGCGTGCTTGCGAAATATATTCTCTATTTCTCGAGAGGCGTTGCTCATTTTCAGGGGCAGATTCTTCCGTACGGCGTACTCGAGCGGCTCTTGTCTGTGATGTCTGCCGAGACAGTTGAGATTTCCTTTTAGGCATGCTCTCAACAAACCACGCACAGACTTGAAAACAATTATGAACAAAGGGAGAGCGACTCGAACACCGTCCGCCTTTACAAAACAAAACAATCGTAATATCGAATAACTCGTGTCGATTATTACGATAGAACGAAGTACGAAACTACGAACATACAAAACAAACGTACAACGAAATTACGATATTTTCGATTATGAGGTATCTATCAACAACAACAACCATGCGAACGAAACAACCGAAACCAATAACCAACTGACATGTAATTTTTAGAACTCCAACTAACGACAACGTGGGCATAATAATTCGAGAGGGTCATCAATCCACGGAAAGTCTTAACACCGCGATTCAGAAAAATGACGTCATTGCAGAACGCCATCTATGGGCAAATAGGTAAAACGTCTGCACAATGAAAGTTATGCTAGGGTCATTTTGCGTTTTAGTAATTTTATATTATCTCCGAAACTGTATGACCAATTGATATACTGTAAATGGCAAATCTTATCTGTATGATGTTCTTGTGATACTGAAATAATTTATTGTCATAAGAATTAATATTTTGTTGCTCAAATAATCAACCAAACGTAACAATGCCGAAAAAAAAATTTTTTAATGCAATAATAGAAGTATAAAAGATAAAATATAAAAGATAGAGATATGGTATCGCTGACTTTTTTGTAGAAATAATTAAGATGAACCAGGTAGCCATACATTCTTTTTAATTTTAAGCAACTGTTTAGGCAGCGCACGCAAATAATTCTGTTTTACGAGGTATTTTTTTCCGACTTGCCAGACAAAAGTTGTGATAGCTCGGTTAATATACATGTTATAGAAACAATTTATAGCCTATAGCACTCAGGAATAATGTAGCTTTCTGCCAGTTAAAATAAAATTAGAATTAGATTATGAGTTCCAGAGATTACCCCCTGCATACAAACTTACAAATTTTACCTCTTTATAATATTAGTATAGATAACTCAATTAAATAATAGGCTTTTTTCATGCTCACACGGTTATTTGCACGACACCTATGCTTAAAATACAGATTAAAAAATTTTTGTCTGTCTGTCTGTTTGTTCCGGGTAATCTTCAAAACGGCTGAACCGATTTCAAAGATTCTTTCACCAATGGAAAGCTATAATATCAGGGCGTAAACTAGGCTATATTTTATCCCGGTACTCCCACGGGAACGGGAACTACGCGGGTAAAACGACTAAAACCGAAGCGAGGGCGGGTTGCTAGTTTATATATATGCACACCGGGTTCTACTGAAGTCCTTGAAAAGAATTTAATTGAGGATAGTAAATGAGAGATATAAATACCTTCGGCGGATATAAATATCTTTTCTAATAAGTTTCGGTACTTACTCCTTTTCAGTGCTTTTGGTGACAAAATATTATATTGCTTTTGGTCTGATTTGGAATCCGGATCCTTACAGATAGTTATAACGAATGCGAGATTACAGTCTAGACTTTTCCTTGCGGTGAAAAGTAAGAATATAATCCATTATCCGCTTGCCTTTTCTGCGAGTATAATAAAAGATGATTAAGGAATATTAAAGTTAAACGAAAAATCTGAATGAAATCCTATATCAAACCATAACCATCGTTGTATATTAAGCAAATTGCTCTCCCATTGTGTAGGGAGTGGGTTCTCAACACGTGTGAGAGGACAAAAATGTTCTAAAAGGGTATTTTATCCACTTTTTATCTTTAAATCTAAAGTATTGCCAAGACCATTAATAACTACCCAAATTCGTTTATTTGTATACGTATCAACACATCGGTAATAGCTCTTAGCGACTCAGTTAATATGTCTTCAAACTTTAAGGTGTAAGATATGTATCTCAAGACTCCAGATCTTTTGGTTACTTGACGTTGATCAATGTCACTGAAACATTAATTAATTTACACTGTTTTAGCTAAAAGAAATGTCGCCCATTGCAGTCCTTTTAGAATTTTTTAATTTTTATCCTGTTAATTTAAAATTTGACATTACTTATTAGATTTAAACATTCCAAAATATAGACTTAGATTGAGAGAATAGTTTGCTGTGTGGTAGCGGCTTCGAATACTACCAACCCTTGCTTTGCTCGTGGGTGTCGTAAAAGACGACTAAGAGCCCTAGATTGACCCGGACCAACTCCATCTGGTACCATTTGGGTCAACGATTACATTCCCAAGGAGGGTTGACGTCAGACAGGCGGCCGGTCATAAAAGTCATTGCCGAAACTTTTTGCAATATATCAAAATATGATGACATATTGCGTCGACCCCAAGTAATTGGGATAAGAGCAAGATGATGATGATTGAGAGAATAGTTTTCCCGAGCGCTTTGATAGGTCCTTCTGCTTTAAACGAGGTTTAACTATTTCTTTACGGTAGGCATCGACTTGGCTTTACATATCTGATATTGCTAAGATCATGAGCTACTTGCTGCTACTCACTATCTAATATGATGGTACATGTTCTTCAGTAACGCTGCTGCCCATTACCAAGAAAGATCTCTTTAAGTAAGCGAAGTGAGAGGTGGTGACATATTCTTAACTGTCACTCCATGGGGAATACACATTAGGTGAAACATGTATTACAATCATTAAGACTTATTGTGATATGATTACAAAGTAAACATAGTCTTATTTACTTAAAAGGCTTTTTAAAAGCTAAATACAAACTGCAATCTCATTACAAATCCGCTTACTACATTATCAAGATCTCTCAACAAACGCAACTTTTAATTTTAGTCGCTGATATGACCTACATATCCTTTTTAGGCGACGCATAATGACGATCATAAAAATAGTTGTTGCAATTAATAAATAGGATTAAATACATGTATCATTTGTTATGTACAAGTTGTCGAAAGCATAAAATGGTATTTTTTCAATTGCTGTTGGAGCAAACAGCACACCCTATGATAAATTATACTACTGTTCATGAATCTTTGCTAGGTCACTGCCTTCTGTGAAGAAAGTAAATATGAATGCGTGCAATGAGTGCAGTAGAAAATATTATTATATGAGCTGAGAAGGATAATATATAAAAAAAAAATCTCCTAGATTTTATTATTTTTACTTTCACTGAACACATTTAAATAATGAGTACATTTGAGTGTGTAATAGCAATTTGCTACTGCGTTTTGTTCGGTGATTGAGAACGCTAGAGAGCAGGATGTTGATCATTCCTCAATAAGAAAATAGGAAAACCATTTTTTGAACTATTAACATTATATTTTAAGTAAATGAATGAAGTAATTAAGCAATAAATTGCAATATTTTAAACCATTGCTATTAGTACTTTTTAAAAATTGTCTATGGAAAATAGAAAAGCAATTATATTTACTCTAAACATTTTTTTTCTGAAATATCTAAGATTACTGACATACTTTAAAAAAAAAATGTCTGTGGAAGTCGTTACCATTTTAAAAATACGAATAGCCCTGCAGAACTTATTGGTAAAAAAGTTATATGCAATTAATTATATTGTAATGTTTTTGTTCATAGGTTTCGTGTCATGTTCACCGTCACCGTGTAAAAATGGCGGTACATGTTTGTCCACACCGAGAGGCGAATATTTTTGCAAGTAAGTGTATATTTCATTTCTTAGTGGAATCTTCAGGGCATCGAACAGTGACTTCTCGAAACTTGTTAGTCTCTTATTATTTTAGGTAATAGGACGTGTATATTAGATTAATTTTACCATAATCTAATAGGTACTAATAGGGTTTATTAAGTTTTTGCATGTTTTACACAGGAGGGTTACCATATAAATGTAACCAGGACTTTTTTTTGTGTGAGTGTTTAGCTGTTGGCCGCAGATGGCCTTGACAGCTTGACTCGGACTATGGGTGAGCGCTGAGGGCTCTCAACCCGGGGGTAACCGTCCTGGTTACCCCCGGGTCTTAGCTCCTCTGATTTTATTGTTAGTTTTTAAGCTAAGACGCGATACATATGTAAGGAGACCATATTTTTTTAACTCAAAACGGGACGCTTGAAGAATTGATTGATCAAAATGGGACACATGCAAAAATAAGTAAAACTTGTGATATGTAAAGCTAAAAAATCAAGAACACATAAAGATTCAGCAATAGTTAACTATTATAAATATGGATTGAAAACAAAAAAAAAAACGTCTCTCAGTATAATAAATTATCAATTAGGCTGTTTGTAAAACGGGACATTTTTGTACAGTTCGGGACAACGGGACAGATCGTATGGTCACTTTATACATATGTCAACTTTGTCTCCAAAGTACTAAATTATAAGGTACCAAATGTGAGACTAATAAAACTACCGGCCATACACGCTTGAAATACGACGGTAGCGCGATAAAGAAGCCAAATTAATTAAAAACATTCAAGCGTGTTGCGTCATCTTACACTACGCGCTAACCCTGTTGGGATTGGCCGGAAGGAAGCATCTTTATTAGTATAAATATAGAGAAACTATTAACTAGAGAAATGCTTATCAGCATTCCGTATATTTCAAGTAAATAGCAATACATTCTAAATTGTGAAACGTGCTAGATTCGTGTGAAGTTCGACTTTTTCGTTCCCATTTATCACGCTAAGTTTGTAGCAATTATTTTGCATAATTAATAACATCAGGTTTTAATTAATTGGACTAATAAACAGGTTTGGTTCTCCCATACCAGATTGTTTCCTAGCTATTATAAATTGAATGTTTTGAGCGGCGTGTGAATATGTACTTATATTACAAGCACGAGTGCTTCATCGTCAATTAACATGATTTGAAACGTCGGTCAAATGTGAGGTAATGTAATATAAAACATATTATATTCTTAGTACTAGCAATCGTACTTCGCTTCGGTTATAGGTTATAATCGTTTTACCCGCGTAATTCTCGTTCCCGTGGGAATACCGGGATAAAATATAGCTTAGTTTCATCATCATCATCATCTCAGCCCACATACGTCCCACTGTTGGGCTCGGGCCTCCTCCATAATGGAATGGTAATTGACCTACTATACCACGCTGGTCAGACGTGTTGGTATAGGGTTTTATTTCGAGTTTTCCTTCTCTCGCATAGATGTTATATGCGTTTTATATCCCTTAGTCGTCTCGTACGATCACCCACGGGTAAGATAGGGGGTGGTGAATTGTATTCTTACTCCGTCACCACACGGACTAGCTTAGTTTACGCCCTGATATTATAGCTTGCCATTGGTGAAAGAATTTTTGAAATAGGTCCAGCCGTTTTGAAGATTACCCGGCACAAACAGACAGACAGACAAAAATTTTTTAATTGCTATTTTAGGCATAGGTGTCGTGCAAATAGCCGTGTGAGCATAAAAAGAGCCTATTATTTTGACATTACAAACAGACACTCCAATTTTATTTATTGGTATAGATTTATAATCTTGGAGTTAAAATGGGTAATTAAGTCGAAAACTTATTTTTTTACTAATTATTGACACATAAAAATGTTAAACATAAAACTAATGTTTTATTCAATTTAGTTTTTTAGTGTATCCGATATTTTATATTAGAATAGCTCCTAATCTAGGGTTGCTAGTGCAACCCGCCCTCGTTTCGCTTCGATTTCTGTCGCCTTATCCCGTAGTTCCCGTTCCCTTGGGAATACCGGGATAAAATATAGCCTAGTTTACTGCCAGACATTATAGCTTTCCATTGGTGAAAGAATTTTTTAAATCGGTTCAGCCGTTTTGAAGATTACCAGGAACAAACAGATAGACAAAAAAATATAAAGTGATTTTTAGGCATATGTATAGTGCAAATAACCGTGTGAGCATGAAAAAAGCCTATTATTTTGACATTACAAACAGACACTCCAATTTTATTTATTGGTATAGATTATACAGAGAGACTCTTCTAAGAGTCCTGTTTCTCTGTTAGACGCCCGTAAAATTATTTTAGTTTTTCATTGTTGATAGATATCTCCATGTGGTGAGGGAGTAAGAATACTATTTGCCACCTCCTCTCTTGCCTGCGGGGGTCGTAAAAACGACTAAGGGTTGTAAAGTATGCAAATAACACCGATGAAAAAGTAGGAAAACTCGATAAGATATCCTTTCCAATACGTCTGGCCAGCGTGGTAAGGTAGGTGAAATTCCCTTTCAAATGGAGGAGGCCAGAGCCCAATACTGATATGATCATGTTGCTAGATATTTTGAAGTCTATTTTTCTTTTATCAAGTAACTAGTATCTCCAGAAAAATTAACTATTAAATAACTTAATTCTTTTGCGTAGAGGATTTATTATTAACTAGCAACCCGCCCTCGCTTTCCTTCGGTTATAGTCGTTTTACCCGCGTAGTTCCCGTTCCCGTGGGAATACCGGGATAAAATATAGCCTAGTTTACGCCCTGATATTATAGCTTTTCATTGGTGAAAGAATTTTTGAAATCGGTTCAGCCGTTTTGAAGATTACCCGGAACAGACAGACAAAAATTTTTAATCGCTATTTTAGACATAGGTGTCGTGCAAATAACCGTGTGAGCATGAAAAAAGCCTATTATTTTGATATTACAAACAGACACTCCAATTTTATTTATTGGTATAAATTACGCATCATCTAAATTTTACTTTCATAATTCCCGAAAAATCGTTACTAAACCATAAATCGATATACAAGTACCCACCGTCCACATGCCGTAGAACCGTTAAGATTATTATTTAACGCGCCCCATAAATACGCACACAGCAACATCTGCTAGTGTGACTAATCGTAACAGAGTGTGTATACTTTACAAACATATATATACATGCACATATGCAATAGTGTGCGTGCGATCGTTGGACAGATGTGCAAGCGAACCTTTTAGAGTTCAAGTGTTTTAATTTCATTAAAATATGTACGTAATTATTTCGTTGAATATTTTTTTTTGTAGTAATTTCATGTAAAGAATGCGTATTAAATATACATTAGATCCTTACATGATGTTTTTGTGTTATTTGGCCGTATAAAAGATATGAAAGTGTAGGTTGATATGTCTCGTAAAACGATTTCAGAAATCTAAATTCATAGATAATTCATTAAGGCTGTGTGGTAGTAGCTACAAATACCACCAAGACGTACATTGCCTGTGGATGTCGTAAAATATGAATAAAGACCTTTACATTGAACTGAGCCAACTAAATCTGATGCCAACAACAATTACATTCATAAGAAGTGTTGCCGTCAGGCCAGCAGCCTGTTATAGAACTATTGCCGAAACCTATTGCATTATGTAAGGTGGATACATAATACATATTGGCATGGGTTTCAAGTAATTATGACAAGAGAAAGATGGTGAATATCAAATTAATTTGCTATCATTTACTTATATGTAGTTACTAGCAACCCGCCCTCGCTTCGCTTCGGTTATAGGTTATAGTCGTTTTACCCGCGTAGTTCCCATTCCCGTGCGAATACCGGGATAAAATATAGCCTAGTTTACGCCCTGATATTATAGCTTTCCATTGGTGAAAGAATTTTTGAAATCAGTCCAGCCGTTTTGTAGATTACCCGGAACAAACAGACAGACAGACAAAAATTTTTTAATTGCTATTATAGGCATAGGTGTCGTACAAATAACCGTGTGAGCATGAAAAAAGCCTATTATTTCGACATTACAAACAGACTCTCCAATTTTATTTATTGGTATAGATAGGTAAATGGTAACTTCTTTGGTTCTTTAATATGTATGTCTCGATATGGTCTACAAGTCCCTTCCACAATGGAAGAGTAACGGTATGGTAACTGTTATTTTACTATGAATTTTTCCTCTGCAATGGTGTTGTTTGCTTTATCCTGTAGTCCTCGTGTTTCATCTTCTCGTGGGGAAGGAAGGGACGATTAAAAGTATTTTACTATGTTACCATATTACTAGGTTTTCGTGTGATGACGGAGTATAAATACAATTAACCACCCCGTAGGAGTCGTAAATTACGACTAAGGGATATAAACATGCAGAGAAAATAAGGGAAGTAAAATGTCCTTTAAAACTATTGATGTATTATGTTTAAAAATAAAGTACCTATCTTCTTTCAACTAGAAATCTATACCAATAAATAAAATTGGAGTGTCTGTTTGTAATGTCAAAATAATAAGCTTTTTTCATGCTCACACGGTTATTTGCACGACACCTATGCCTAAAATACAGATTAAAAATTTTTTGTCTGTCTGTCTGTTTGTTGCGGGTAATCTTCAAAACGGCTGGACCGATTTCAAAAATTCTTTCACCAATGGAAAGCTATAATATCAGGGAGTAACCTAGGCTATATTTTATCCCGGTATTCCCATGGGAACGGGAATTACGCGGGTAAAACCACTAAAATCGAAGCGAAGCGAGGACGGGTTGCTAGTTCCTAATATATTTAGTGTAGAGTAATGATCGTAAAGTGATTTCGTTATAAAATATGGTGGCCGAAATATAAAACCTACGAAGTATAATAACCTAATAAAGAAATCCCATTATATAACATTAATCTGCCTGTTGAATGGGACCACCCACATTGTAATGATAAATTAGTTTTCCTTAAAATAAATTTTACAGCTACTATTATAGATTCGGTAAGAGCCCTATAATTTTTGAAACCATCATCGCTCGACTATAGGGCCGTCTAGTTCTATTGGTGGCATAATCCGCCTTTCAATCTTTTAGATCATTGTCTACTTTCGTTATCCATCTCTTTTCCTAACGCCTTTGCAATTTCCTAGTGACTTATCGCTATTTTTTGGTGGCTTTATCAACTGAAATCCACATTCAACCAAAATACGGCGGACAAATGTTTAAATTAATTTGTATATCCTTTGCATATTACAATTATGATGAAGCTTTGTACATTTATTTTACCACTAGCAACCTGCCCTCACTTCGGTTTCAGTCGCTTTACCCGCGTAGTTTAGGTTCTCGTGGGAATACCGGGATAAAATATAGTCTATGTTACTATATATTATAACTTTCCATTGGTGAGAGAACTTTTGAAATCAATTCGTTGGTTTAAGCATGAAAGCGTAACAAACAAACATACTTTCGCATTTATAATATTAATAAGGTTTAGGCATGAAAACATTTACTTAAGGGCTATAATTTGCTGCTCTACGTATCTATTATATGCAAGCCCATAAATATTTCAATGAATTATAGTCCTAAGGTATTTATACCTCTGAGAAGGAAATGTGTCTGTTGGTATTTAGAAAAATCACAGTCTTAAACCTTGTACTCGTAAATAAAAAAAAACAAGATTTTTGAAGTTACACTTCTTGTGGTGCGTTAGGGAAAAATGACGAGACTAAATTTTTACGATGTGCGGACACACCGTCACAAATGTCAACTAGATAATACATTATAATAAAAGTTTCAATGTATTAAATACCTTTTTTTTGACGTGACAACGTCTTATAATTCTATGGAGCCGGCTGCACACACGAAAAAACATGACGTATGCGGCGTTACCTCGCTCTTAGGCGTTCCATTTAAGGCTTGATCCATACAAAATATCTATCAAACAAATAAAATTAAAATTTTCTTTTGAAAAATTGAACCATTCCATCAGTATTTTCTTATGACGTTGTCACGTTCAACTATCGTCAGTAAACCGACTTTACAGACAACCGATTTTTTTTTTCTATTATTAGTGTCGTTTTTTCTATAAACGTAGGATAACGCGAAGCATAAAATTTTTAGATTTTTTTATACCTTGTATCTGTAGTATAACTTCTTATGTCCGAACATATGTACACCCACACTTCTTAATATTTTTATTTGTAATAAATAAGAATAAAAAAAAATGTCTGATATAGATGAGGCAGGCTATAAGTTATGGTTATACAAGCGTTTATCAGCTCTTTGGGATTTCAATAAAGCGCAGTCTTATTCCAACATTTTATAGAGTGTAACTAATAGGCAGTAATTTCGTTTATTGCGTTGAACTCAAACTCATTGGGCTGTATATTTTTATTATTGCTAATGGGTTTTGCTTGTCGATTGATATTTCCAACATTTTATTGAAGTTAACCCTTTTGATTAAGGGTTAGATATACGAATACATGATTCTTTTAGTGATTTCTGATGTTTATGCGAGTGTTACACATTGTAAATAAAATTATGTTATTTTATCGCGTTTGTATTTGATTTTTGATTGCCTGAGGTTTAGAACACTTTACAGCAGTGTTTCCTAACGTGGAGCCCACGCCGCACAGGGTGGCAATTTGATAGTTAAGGGGACAATTAAAAAATAGACTGGACACGACTTTAACCAAAAGTGTTAAAGTCGTCTCGAAGCCCCACCTTAACATTTCTAAAATTATTATGAAGTGCCATGGTCTAAAAAAGTTGGGAAACACTGCTTTACAGCGTTCATGGTCACGGACGGACTGGCGGCCTGGTCAATTTTCTTCCTATTGTGGAGGAGACTCGAGGCCCGCAATATATGAGCCGAGATCATAATGACTTTATTGTGGATGGAACCTCTCGGTCCTATTCTAGCTCAATTTAGTATCCTATACCTACGTGATAGGCTTTATTTGGCATTAATTGTTTTTTTTCAGGCTCTTATTATTTTCTTTATAATAAAATAGAATCAGTTTATGCTAAACCTGTGTGCAATCTATTTATTTTTATGTATCTCCTTTGTGTTTCGAATTTCGTATTTCGCTTTATAATCTCGCTTGTGTGGTCGCTTGCTAATTTTCGTGCATGTTTATAGGTTCAATTTTCTTTTAATATAACTTTTATGCTAATTATATAAAGGTACTTTGGCCGTATAATTATTTTCCTTTGTACATATAATTCTGAGCAATCTGGTAGTTATTAAATCGACATTGTTGACTTCCATTTTTTATATCTTAATATGTTCATTCCACTTCTTTATTATGTATGACTTCACTTCATTTGTATCGACTTTTAAACATTTTTTCGTTTAGGAATGCTCGATATATATCGATACTGAATAAAATATCGATACATGTATGTGATATATCTCTTCAACCCAATATTATTTAATTATTTATTATCGATATGTACAATCAATATATTTCATCTGATATATCAATTACATAAATTCATAAATAAGTTAATCATCATCATCTTGCTCCTATCCCAATTACTTGAGGTCGACGCAATATGTCATCTTCTTCCATACGGTCCTATCAGACGTCATCTCTGCAGTCGCTCCCAGACTATCCATGTCATGCCTCATGCAGTCCATCCATCTTTTCCTCGAGCTCCCTTTACCCCTAAAGCCTTCAACATTCATACCTCAAACTTTTCTCACAACATTACGTTCATCCCGCCTCATCACACGTCCAAACCATATCAGCCGTTCACTCCTTAACTTAATATAATAAAAAAATAAGACGTGGTGTTCAAGTTAACTGACATGCGGATCAATCAACAATCAATTTTACTCAAAATTACCAGATGGAAATATGAGTTCGAAGTGGGATCTCACTATTTCTACCTTTTTTAATATCTAAAAATATAGACAAACAAATTACTAACGATATATCGAAATGATCGCCAAGTATCGATATAATAATGTGATATATCATATCGAAAAAATATCGATATCTTGTCTACGCGAACAACCCTACTTTCGGTGTTTTTAAGTCAACTAAATACTTTTCCGTCTGTAATCTTGTATAAGTTATTCATACCGCTACTGTATAAGTTTTTATTAAATCTTATAGGGGCTAGATAAGCTTTTGACAGCAGGTTTCATACCAATCATCTGGTAAGCCATATTACTCCAACATGCTCAGGTTTGATACATAGTTGTGAGGTTATCAGATACTATCATGAGCATTTCATATACGCCCAGTTGGGCTCGAGTCTCCTCCACGATAGGAGGGAAATGAATCTTACTCTACCATGCTGGTTAGAAAAGTTGGTTTAGTTTTGTTTTGAGATTTCCTTCTCTTGTATATATATATTATATGTGTATTATAATTATCCTTTCGTTGTCTTTTACGACATCCACGAGTAAAATAGGGAGTGGTGAATTGTATTCTTATTCCTTTATCACACGGAGAAATTACCTACTAATCATAAATTAAATTAGCACTAACTTCTTGTAATTAAATATTCACAAAAAAAATCATTGGTAGAATTAAATTTATGTAAGTTTAACTACGAAAATTCTCACTGCAAAATCTCAAGAATGACTTTGCTAAATAAAAAATATACATAACAATTTCAATGCTTGCATAGCGTTCATTAAACCAGTATTGATACTTATCATAGTCTAGACGAAGACACGTTTGGCACTGTCACTGACAAAATGTCTTACTCGGTTTACTTCTTAGAATTGCACTTACAAGTTGGTTCATGTTAACTAGTGTGAAGCGAAACGTGTGTGTGGCCGAGTTAAACATATTTCTAACACCACTATTGCAAGTATTATACCTTCATAAATAGTAAAGTATTTTTGTATTACATGTTTTTACTTGGAAAGAAAAATGAGTTGGGAAATGAGCCAATGCTAATTTAATGATACGAATTTGAGACTAATGCTTTAAAATGTAATCATCATCATCATATCAGCCGTACGTCCCACTGCTGGGCTCGAGTCACCTCCAAAATAGGAGAGAAATTGATTTACTATACGCAGATAAGATGTGTTGTCATAGGGTTTTGTTTCGAGCTTTTCTTCTCTTGCATACAACATGTATGTGCTTAAAATATCCCTAAGCCTTAGGTGGTGAATTGTATTCTTACTGTGCAGAAAATATATGTATACAACTACATATATATTTAAACAAATTGATAACATAAAATATTTATAATTATATACATAACAACGTAGTTTATTATATACATAGCAACTGTACTATATTGTGCTGTGTGGTAGCGGCTTCGAATACTACCAACCCTTGCTTTGCTCGTGGGTGTCGTAAAAGACGACTAAGAGCCCTAGATTGACACGGACCAACTCCATCTGGTACCATTTGGGTCAACGATTACATTCCCAAGGAGGGTTGACGTCAGGCAGGCGGCCGGTCATAAAAGTCATTGCCGAAACTTTTTGCAATATGTCAAAACAGATGACATATTGCGTAAATAATTGGGATAATGGTGTGGATGGCGCCCAAGTAATTGGGATAAGAGCAAGATGATGATGATGATATATAACTAGCAACCCGCCCTCGCTTCGCTTCGGTTTTAGTCCTTTTTACCCGCGTAGTTCCCGTTCCCGTGGGAATACCGGGATAAAATATAGCCTAGTTTACTCCCTGATATTATTTATAGCTTTACATTGGTGAAAGAATTTTTGTATAGATATATTTGGGTTTTCTTTAAAACAAGCTCCCTTAGCTACTTTTTATTTTTGTTATTTCAACAGATGCGTTTCAATGGCGGTTGTCTCGTTCTTTAATATTTTGTCGATCTCCTAACACTTATGATCACTGCTCCGTTTATAACTCATTTATCTAACACAATGTGACTTGATACGTCACCTTTCTATTATACTATTCAAAGTATTATTCAATCAGGTTGTATTCTTGGATCCCGGATATCCTCCTCGACTGTACGTTTTCAGCGTAATTTTCTTATTAAAATTGCATGTCCGGATCAATGTCTCTGAATTATGATGCGATTTTGTTATATAAATAAACCAAAAAGGTTTTGTTGCCTGCTGTAAAAATTAAAACGCTAGTGTAGAATACATGTTCAACTGAATCTGTTTTAATATGACTGATTGTTTTATTGTTTGATTTTCTGGTCTCTGATGATTCATTAACGAGGTGGTTGTTATAACACTCTAAAATTCCCATATTAATATTAGTATTTTATTTGCCTCCGTTTAGTGATTAAGTTTTTTCCGTGTGGTGACGGAGTAAGAATACAATTTACTATCCACTATTCTGCCTATGGGTGTCGTAAAATACGATCAAGTAATATAATATGCATATAGAAACTATGCAAAGGAAGGAAAATCTATACCAATAAATAAAATTGTAGTGTCTGTTTGTAATGTCAAAATAATAGGCTTTTTTCATGCTCACACGGTTATTTGTCCGACACCTATGCCTAAAATAACAATTAAAAAATTTTTGTCTGTCTGTTTGTTCCGGGTAATCTTCAAAACGGCTGGACCGATTTCAAAAATTCTTTTACCAATGGAAAGCTATAATATCAGGGCGTAAACTAGGCTATATTTTATCCCGGTATTCCCACGGGAACGGGAACTACGCGGGTAAAACGACTATAACCTATAACCGAAGCGAAGCGAGGGCGGGTTGCCAGTTTAAAATAAATCCCTATAACAACCCCACTGATTAGCGTGAAATAGTAAGTCAAAATCTCTTCTAATGTGGAAGTGGCTCGCGCCCAACATTAGGACGTGTATGAGCTGAGAGATTAAGTTGATGTAAAATGTGCTATTAATACTCCATGGTTTAGTAACTGGTTAAGAATGCAGTTGTCGTTACCTCTTGGCTGCTCGTCGAAGTGCTGAGAGGATCACTATAATAGGCAACATGGCCTTCTCGGCAAATTTGTAACACTAATTGCAATCGCCAACTCACTTGTCAAGCGATTCTGCCAATTTTTGTTCAACTGTGGAGAAAAAACTATTTCCATTAGTGAACTTCAGTAGATGATGATGATGTACAACTACTAATAAGTTTTAAAGGCATTTATTTTTCTCCAGGGTGTCTTAAAATATCATGAAAGGCTTAAGGCTCATAAAAGTTCATAATCTTGAACTCACCAAACTTTTATCTCGTTCTGAAATTGGTTCTATCTAAATATTAAATATTAAAACACAATGCCAAATAACTTTAATATATATTTTGTTCCAAATTAAAAGTTAGGTAAGCGTGACTTAAATACCGAAGCTAGTGCGTTATCAACTAGAAAAATATAACTATTTATTAGAATATTTTTTTAGAAAAAGACAAATATAATGATTAATAACTACAATTCGATCTCACTTCATTATCACTTTCGTATATAATAGTACGGGAAACAACCATGCGGCGAAACCTTTGTTTCGTGCTTCTCATTAAAATGGTTACTCTTATGGAGTTACGCTCTCTGTATGGCCAATATGGCGATGCGGAAATAGTACACATTGCGATCAGACATATACGTATCGAACCTTATAAATTGTAGTCAATTTTACCATATGAATCGATAATTCTATGTAATAAGGCAAATATTGTATCGAGAGAATTGGAGGCGAAATAAAGTTTGGCGTTGGTAGTGATAGAAATTCTGTTTTATATCCACTAGTTTGCGGAGATAGTAGAGTGGTCGCCTTAGGGATTTCTGATGTCGTGTGTCGTAGCATCCATTCGTAAGCAAAATATTTGTTGTACACAAGTGGGTATTCTCAGTCTTTGTTTTTGAGTCTATGTGTAAATTATATCTTGTTATTTATCTTTCTAAAGTCCTCTGCAACACAATTCGAAGTCTTAGTCAGCGAAAAAGTCTGTAGACTTTCGTGATCAGCTTTCGAGGTTTTATTTTATAAATTCAAAAGCATGACGCCTTTGATGCCCCCTCTGAGAATGAGGATGTAAGGTTGCGAACAAAACTATTTTGTGCCATATAAAATATTAAATTTCTTAACTAG
Organism: Lymantria dispar; assembly: GCA_032191425.1. Lineage (NCBI taxonomy): Eukaryota > Metazoa > Arthropoda > Insecta > Lepidoptera > Erebidae > Lymantria > Lymantria dispar. The sequence goes on from CM063445.1 coordinate 34,014,657, forward strand.
CTGTGTCTATCGATATAAATCTACTGTGTCTAAACTAAGTAGGCCCAGAAATAAGTTTTCTCTTAAGTGTTTCAAAATAATTTAAAGACTAAGAAATCATACGCACGAACAGTATATTACGGTTCAAGAGTTTCTCATGAATCATTCCTTGAGTCATCATGCCGCCAGGAAATACCAAATAATCGCAACCTGCACTTTCAAGACTCACTTTAAACTTTACCTTTGTATGAACAGATAATAGATAACAATTGTCCACCGGTCTGTCCGTCTAGACGGTCCGCTAATGGAGGTGGGCGGCCGGCCCAGATTCTGCTGATGTCATCTCGCGCAAGCCCAACGCACCGATCCTTTTCACGATTCGTTGAGTGGTATTTAATTTTGGAGGTAGACAGTAGTTTTAGGTAGTTTTATTATCTTTTAACTATAGAGTAAGTTTAAAAAATGTTAGCATTATTTAATTTTCGATGGGAGGGTACCCCAAATAGGGGTATTCCGTCGGGCCGACCACTGATGACAAGTAACTCTGCTCCGGTGGTCGGCCCAACGACGAAGGCAACGTGCATCGTGGGTGGGTTGTGAGTGTGCGTGCTTACGCCCCTCTGTCGCCCCGGACGGAGTGGTGCGAGGAGGGCGTCGATCGCAACCCATCCCCAAAAAAAAAAGCATTATTTAATTTCAAGTTTTCTTTATTTATTAGGACGAATATACTCCTCATATGGCGAAAAGGATACAGTTATCCCTTGGGATCACTAAGAACGGGACCTACGCGGGTGAAGCTGCGGAAATTTGCTAGTAGAATATAATATTGTACACAATAGGTAGTCAATGATGGAGTGATAATTGGGCCGAAGTCTATAAAATTTAAAGCCAGAATAAATTGTTTCCACAATTTAAGTAAAGGGAGAAAATGTGAGCTCAATCTATAAATTATTATTACATGGGGTGCTTGCACCCTATGCTCCCAAACGACAATAGATAAAATTTGTACCCCTACAAAGGCTTACGACACGTGTTTCTTGATCCCAATACACGAACACCATAACATTAGGATTATCAGTTCAATAACAATTACGACTGACAGACCATACCTTTATTACAAATGTACACTATAATTCGATACTTTAAATCGATGTTGTAAATTCAAATCGATTTCGGTACATCTCTATTATCAATACTGAACAAAAATTACGTATTCGGTTTCATATCAAAGAGATGGATAATGGATCATTTTTGAAATTATTGCCTTTGATTACATTAAGATAAACAGCATGGTTATCTAAACGACTTGAGAAATAAAAAATGATATAAGTAATTACTATACAGAATAGAATACTTTTCTAAATTGATGTTTTATTGTAACCTTGTGTAGAAATGCGATGAAGTAAGTGCCTATGTAGTCCCATGTACTCCACACAATTGTAAATGGTTAAGCTGATCTTAGACTATACTAAAGCCGCAGACAAACTGCTGCGTACTGCGAAGCTTTAGGGTTCAACGCAGAAGCGCGCAGAGCTTTAAAGGCATCGACAAATTAGGAGTTATACCAGACGTTCTTATCTTTAACGTATAAATCTTATGTTCGTGTGTTTGTAATTGAAGTCCTTCTAAACGGTTAGACAGATTTTGATGATTTTTTGTGGCTGTTACGATTAATCTGAGAATTGTTTAGATTAATAATTAGAACCGGTAGGTGGAGAAATTCTTACTATTATTAAGATTTGAAGAGAACGTCTGTTGGGAGAGATAGTTACCTATACAATCATTCGATTGTCGCTTTTTCCATGTATTTTTTCTGCATACGATATTTTTCTTGCCTAACTCAGAATTAACTGGGTATCGCAGCTGATAATTCACGTGTAACACTATATATGTTAAAAGTCTATCAGGGTTTTCTCAAGTATCAGTGGTAAGACCTTTGTTTAACAGTATTTACACATCGGATTTTGACCTGTGTAAGGTCATTAAAACGTAAACCAAGAAAGCAAATTGGCATGCGCAGCTAATAAAAAGTATAAACAAATTTATCATTAGGTCATAAGTATGAATTATTTAAATTACAAACAGTAAAAACCAATATAACCTCACACAAAGTGTCTCGGTTACAACGCACGGGTTTGAACTGTTGACCCCTGAACGGACACGTCCTCACGACCAAGTTATTTGTGTGTTGAAACATGTTACGTTGTATGAGTAATCTGCGTATAGATCGGAAGGGGGTCAAGCCGGAGTCAGATATAGTGTAGCGTTGTGCAGTGAATTATTGAAGAATGTATCTGATTTTTATTTGATCTGTATTGCTAAATAAACGCATTTAGTATCGTGGCACAGGGGAGTTCCGTATGATTGATTTCTTTGGCATGTGTTCTGTGTGGTGACAGCAATTCTCATCATGCATGTGAGTGTCTCAAAAAAGTAAAGGATGTGATATGTTTGTAACATCTGTGAAAGAGAAGGAAAAACTTGAAACAGAACACCATCGCAACCCGTCTTATCAGCATGATCATAATTATCATCATCATCATCATTCAGCCTATCGCCATCCACTGCTGCACGTAGGCCTCCCTCATGTTTCGACACAAAGTGTGGTCCTGTGCCATCCAGCAATTTTCACCAAGTCATCAGTCCACCTAGTTCGTTCTAAACTGCGTTGTCCGATGCGTGGTCGCCAGCATGTTATCGTTGGTGATTATCCCTCCTATTGTGGAAGAGACTTTAGCCTAGGAATGAAACGTCGGTACGTATATACAAGCCGAGATGATGCTGGTAATGAACGGGGAAGAACCTATCTCTTAATGACAGTTCCCGAATTTGAATAAGCTGTTAAGAATTTATTTGCAGTAGAACTTATTAATAATGGTATCTCTTGTTAGATAATATGCTATGCTGGGTTGAATGTTGCATTCTTAGAATAATAACGTATAGAAGGATAGTGTCAGTACTTCGAACTTTAAAAATTTGAATCTAAAAATACTAATGGCGGGCAGACGATTACACATGTACACACGGAAACCACTATACAAATTATGAAATCAAATTTTGTTTTTATTAACATAAATCGTCGAAATACTTTTAAAAGTAATGTTAAAAACCTTTTTATGTTTTTCAAATGTGTTGTGGCACCATTTGAATGCACAAGCCGTCATAATTACCTATTTATTTTTTAAGAGTTGCTTACGTTCGTGCAGTGCAAGGACTTGTACATTACGGGACTGCTCCGGCGTAGGCTCCATTAGGCTCCAATTGAAATGCCTCACTTTTTGTGCGTGGACTTACCTTCTATATGTTATTATTCTAAGGTTGCATTAAATTATTATTTTTATTATGTAAATACATTAGGGTAATGATGTAAATACATCATATTAAATCGCAGCCCTATCCATAGGACATCGTAAGCGATGTAAAGGCAACGACTACAAAACATACAGATAATATTACCATAAAATATAAAAATCCCAAATAATGACTATGTATGTAATGGCTCGCTTATTACTTAGGAATTTCATACCCAACAGAGGGACATACATATGTAGGCTGCAAAGGAAGAAATATACGACAAGTTAAAACGATGACGCATGTAATTTATGTTCTTTATCTCACACATCGTCCGACATAAATAGATACAAGTATATTGAGTAAATTATTCAAATAAATAATTAAGAGCATTTATATCAAACAATAAACGTATGTTTTAGATATTTAGAAGACCAACATAGTAATAACTCTTATATGCCAGGTGTTTTAAAACTGGTGACAAAAATTTACAACATGCATAATGCAACGGAGAGAACGTGTTTGATAGCTGTATCGTAGTTTTATGATACTGATTTTATAATAGTTGTAAACGTTTCTGTGAAGGTGCCGAAATTTGCTTTTAATTTAAAAGTATAACCAACACCGCTGATGTGTTATGGATATATGAAACTTTTATAATTCTAAAAGCTTTTGAAGTTTAATTGTATCGGCTTAGACAAATTTTAAGCATTCAAAATGCCAAAGTCTATGAAATAAAAATTATTTTTAATTTTAACCTCTCACTCCTAGAGTAAAGCCAACGGAAGGGAAATTTACCTACCACGCTGGTCAGACCGTTTAGTTTCTTCGGATAGTGTATTATTTCGAGTAGAAATGAATATTCTATATGTAATAAGATATACATTTATTTAATTATTCATAACGCTGTAGCACATTCCATCTAGTTAATATTAGTGTAGGCGCAGATAAGTCCCGCTTTTGGGTTTGAGCCGCCAGCATAATGGGACGGCAATTGACCTACAATATTATTTTAGTAAGACTTGTTGGCATAGAGTTTTATGTCGCCTTTTTCTTCTCTAGCATAAATGTTTTCTGTATAATATTTCTCTTCTCGTCTTTCAAGACATCCATGGGTAAGATAGGGAGTGGTGAATTATATTTTTTTTCCATCACCACACTGAAGTTATCTTACTCTTTTAGGCTATTTACCCATTTACTCTTTTTAAAATCTCATTTAAGCAAGATACAAATAATTCGAATTTATTAAATAAGTTCGTATATCGTAATTAATATCTTTACAAGTATATATACTAATTTACCTACATACATCATCAGTTCGCACGTAATATTGCAAAAGGTAACTTTAATTTACATGTATTCTTGTGTAAGTTTGTACTTTGTTGAAATAATGTGTTTGACTGTATTCGGTTAATTACTAGAACTTATAAAGATGTCCTTGTAATGGAAACATAACATGCATTATAAATAGGTGTATTCAAACCAGGTCAGAACTACCTTCTTTTGAAAATCTGAGTAATAGTAATTTTATTAAATGTCACTAAGCCACATTGAAACTAAAATAATATTAAGTCAAAATAAAAAAAAGCTACTATATCTTCGACATGGCAGTAATTTAAAACGATTTTTTTTTTATCATTCCCCTATCATATTCCGAAGTACGGACTCACGAAACTTCCGCAATTGAGTAACATTACACCATTAGCAGTAAATGCGTTTTTAATATAGGATCGACTGATGGCCAGCAAGGCATGCATTTCGTTAATCGTACCCTATATCGGCAGACGGGAGACCTCTTGCTATGGAATTGTAACAAAAAATATTTCCGAAGAGTTATGAAACTCATCGACCTGGCGGGCCTTCATTTATTCTTTGACATCATGTGGGGTAAATACCCTTACTATTTCTTTTATTTTATCATTAATATTACTTAATTTACCTTCATAGGTATTTTGGAGTTTTTGAATAAAAAGTACGTAAAATATTTGGTTAATTTAAATAAGATATTGCATTGGCTACTGAATTGAATCACTTTATAGTTAATATTAGACATTTTTCTCAAGTAACAACACCTGTTTTAATATAAATATTACGGAACCAGTTTAATAGAGGCATACGACCATACCTCAGTTTATTTGACTTAGTTGAAAGGAGATAATAGCCTTCGCTTCCTCAAATTCGTCTCGAGATGACTCGACATGGACCGTGAGAAGTAAAATGATAGTTTTCGACAATTCCCAACAGTAGTTTAAAGGTATTATGGCATGCACTTCTTGTGTATTTTTAAGATGGTGTAAAAAATATTTGTAATAACTTAATGCATTGTTTTCGTTGTGAAGTTTGTTCAAAAAGATCTAGACTATACATACAACGATGGTAATTATTATGTTGGAAAATTCACGTCTTAATTTTGGCTAGTATTAAAAAATAGGAGTTAATTATTTGTGATATCACACCATATCTTATATTAAAAATAATCTATTACGTAGGGTTTTTTTGGCTCTTCAAGTTCTAATATTTTTAGGGTAATTTTTGTGGTTATTGTACGTTCATGATAAACTTTTGAATATGAAAACAGCTATGGTATTTGAAAAAAAAAGCCCTTATTCTAATATGTAATTACATTTTGGATTGTTACGTTAATAGTTAAATTTTAGACGTTGCTCAGGTTCGTGATCAAAGTCCTTACTCCGTTATCATACGAACAGCTAGCTATTAAATTCGTAAATATTATTTGACAGGATCCATCAAATTGCATTAATCAACCTTCAAGACATGTACTGTAATATTTTAACAACTATGCTGACGATTAATTGGACAAGTCGCAGGCTTTAATAACAACTCCAGTAAAATATAATAAATCCAATACAAGACTGTACTAACAAGATTTAATTGAAATAATTCATGAAACGACTAGATCTGAGTTATCGATATAGTGAGGTATCCATTCAATGCAATGAATGCCTTGATAGTTATGTAGATGTGTTTTTTATCAGCCAGATTACACATGATTGAGTTAAGTATAATATTAAAAGTGATTACAATTCTGATATAAAAATTCTAAAAATCTAGCTATTTAATAAAAATGTATGGAATATTAAAAAGCAAAAGGAATTAGTCATGAAGTAAGTTTAAAACTTTATTTCAAGTATACATTTAGTATTTTTACGATCAATATACTTACTGAACGGAACTCGTCGATAAAAGTACATGTATTGATGATAATTCAGGCAACGGGATACCATTAAAGGTTCAATTACCATAAACGTAGGTAGCAGAATAATTTTCTACGTATTTTTGTCATGTCAAGTCTGGTAGAAATTCAGATATTCTTTTTAAGCATTATATTCACTTTAGAATTTATATTATTAGGGTTAGTAAACGACGATATGTTTGTAATCGGAATCAATTATATACGTACTTATCATCAACTTTTCAGCTCATGTACGTCCCACTGTTCAACTCGAGCCTTCTCCACAATAGGGAAAAATCGACCTACTATATTGCGTCGGTCAGGCGTGTGTTGGTATAGAATTTCATTTCAAGTTTTCCTTCTTTTGCATAGATGTTATATGCATATTTATATGCATAGTTATATCGAGCGGGTGGTGAATTGTATTCTTATTCCGTCACTACACAGAATAGGTACTATTATGTATAATCTTAACTATGGTAACCAAGAAGAATAAAGATCTTTGGCATAGAAAATCAAATAATGAATTTCGGGATGGCGAAATTAAGTTGAGACTCTCGAATATTCGTTGTTCCAGCGCTACTATGTTGCCGATTAACGGAACACTTAATCAAATTTAACATAACTTTTTAAAGCCTTATCTTACCGCACTTACCAATAATGCGTATCCAATGTCTTATTCTGATAGCCTTCCTCTTTTTATTGTATCACTTAAACAAGTTTGGAGCACTGCATTGAACCTGGTTTTCTGCTTGCTACCGTTAACTTAAAGGACAATCTGCTCTTGTAATGATCAATTACAGAAGGTTTACAACACTTGAAAGCTTTTAACTCGACACGGTGTCGGCATTGAAGAAAGTGGTTGGAGTCCTTGGAGGCGTAATTGTTGTAAATTGGAACTTTGGGATCACAATAGGTATCTTTTTAAATGCGAGTTAAATTTTATTGGAATAATGTTATGAAGTACCTTCAGTAAATTCATGAATGTATTTTGCAGTAATTATATAAATATGTTCTTTATAATTAGACAGACATCTGGCAAATAATATGCTTGTTTTTTGTTTACTTATACTTTCTTGAACTTTTTAAGGATATAAAACTGCACCTAGTCTTTAATAATTATTATTATTATGAAAATAAAATTATGAAAATAAAAATTATGCTGTGTGGTAGCGGCTTCGAATACTACCAACCCTTGCTTAGCTCGTGGGTGTCGTAAAAGACGACTAAGAGCCCTAGATTGACCCGGACCAATTCCATCTGGTACCATTTGGGTCAACGATTACATTCCCAAGGAGGGTTGACGTCAGGCAGGCGGCCGGTCATAAAAGTCATTGCCGAAACTTTTTGCAATATGTCAAAACAGATGACATATTGCGTCGACCCCAAGTAATTGGGATAAGAGCAAGATGATGATGATTATTATGAAAATATTAATTTTTTTTTCTCCTCAAAACTTACATTAAAATAAGTTTTTTATGCCTTTCCCCAGCTATGATTTGGACGATTACTGGCTAACTATTCGCCTTATTTCCATATCTTTTTACTATAAGTATATATGTTGTTTAGAAAGGCAAATCAAATAACGATATCAAATTTGTCAAAAGCTATATCGATAATATATTGAAATAGATTTATTTGATAATTCTGTTTCGTAGATATATGTGCAACACAAAAGTACAATTCTCCTATATTCCGATATATTCGCAAAACATATTTATTTAAATTAAGTTAATTATGTATATTTTAATATTTTTTCAGATATGTTAATCCTCAAAGACATTTAGTTTTTTAATAACAAAGTTTTACACATATTTTACACTACAACATTTTATCATTCCACGAATAATATATGCAGAATATAAATTTAATTTAAACGCTTTTCAGTTTGATTTATAGAATTTCTAATAGAAATGGGCGTTATTATTTATTTAAAACGAATTAGTAGTCAATATCTTTATATAACTTCTTATCTACAGGAATATTTCAACTATCTGCGCCTCATGCCGCCCTAGCCGAGGCCGCGGGTGACGGGACCGGGGATTAGTCCGTCACCCGCTGAGAGGCCGACCGCGTGAGGAAAGACCAACGTCCTCCCCGAGGGGGGACGTCGGTCGATGGGAGGGTGCCCCAATTAGGGGTATTCCGTCGGGCCGACCACTGACGACAAGTTAACGCTGCTCCAGTGGTCGGCCCACCGACGAAGGCGACGTGGTTTTTGGGTGGGTCGCGGGAGTTGCGTGCTTAAGCCCCTCGGTCGCCCCGGACGGAGTGGTGCGGAGGCGCGCCGACCGCGACCCACCCACAAAAAAAAAATCTACCGGAATATTTATTAAACTATATATGAAACAACGCATACATCAAAATAAACTTTATACGCGGTCACGAAACAACACATATGTATACGTGCACCTTCGCGAATTTAAGACAATGGTTAAATTCGCCCAAACAAACCGGTTCCAGATATAATAGTACTAAAACCATCGTCCACGCACGCAGTCACCACAGTAAAATTCCAACCAAAGTAGTTTTATTCGTTAAAACTTTAGAGAATCTTCGCCGAAAGTATTTTACGATAAAAAAACTCATACGGGTCTATATTTATCGTTTGGGTCCACAAATAAATTATGGTAACTACGAACAGTACTAACTAATCAACTACTGTGACTTCAATTACTGTTTCTTATCTTATACGAAGACAGAGTACTACACTGCTACCGGTACAGGCTATTAACGATGATAGGGCATAAATAGATATTTGTGATTGATTAAATTTTGATCTAGCTATATAACAGCTTTACATTTTAAATATTACAATATACTGGTTGTAGGTAGCCGCTTTTAAGTATCGTAAGTTAATTAAGTGGATAGGAAAACAAAGTAACATCTATATTCCGTGTGGTGATGGAGTAAGAATAAAATTTACCACTCCCTATCTTGCTCGTTTAGGGATTAAATGTGCATGTAATAGATGTTAAAAAGAGAAGGAAAACTTGAAATAAAACTCATCACGTCTGACCAAAGTGGTATATTAGGCCAATCTCCCGCCTACTATGGAGAAGGCTCGAGCCGAGCTCGAAAGTATATGAGCTGAAATGATGATAATATTAAGGTTAGCAAGATTGGTAACCCAAGATTCAAAGTCGAAACCCCACTATTGTACTTGCCACTAGAATCATGAGACAAGTCAGAGATAAATTTTCCCTTTTATAGCATGTTGGTGTCACTTTTCTTCTTACTTCCTCGGGGAAAAATGTCTAAAGCTATTTTATTTTGGAACCTCTTATTACATATGTGTATATATATATATATATATATATATTGTATACCTCGAAACCCCATGGAGTTTATACTTAAGAAGATTATAGGTATGCTTTGTCATTATCAACCATTGCCTTAGAGCGGCAAAAGATTGCCTACATAGTTCCAATGAATAATATATATATATATATATATATATATATATATATATATATATATACATATATATATATATATATATATACATATATATATATATATATATACACATATATATATATATATATATATATATATATATATTGTATACCTCGAAACCCCATGGAGTTTATACTTAAGAAGATTATAGGTATGCTTTGTCATTATCAACCATTGCCTTAGAGCGGCAAAAGATTGCCTACATAGTTCCAATGAATAATAATAAGCCCAAAGGTATTGAACCATGACTTATGCTATAAATAATGTGATACAATCTATACCTGGACGGTGACTTAGATATACTGAGTCACTATAGGCATACTGGCCTTATGAAGTTAGTGTATGCAAATGTGTGCAACTTTGAATAGGCATTTAACATAAGACCATCATAACTAGCTTACTTTCAATAAGGAAGGTAATAATATATCTTTAGTAACTAAATCTGAGTCTAAACTCGCTTTAAGCTAAGCGTATCACTATTCGAAACCTCTATAGAAATAATGTTAATAATAATTGCCGTATGGTGACGAATTTACAATACAATCTCAATCTCTTTCCCGTGGGTGCCGTAAACGATGATTAAAGGATAATAATATGCAGATATTATCTATAAAACAGAGGTAAACTCGAAATATAGTAAACCGTCTGACCAATGTGGTGTAGTAGGTTAATTTCCCTTCAATTATAGAGAAGGCTCGAACCCAGTAGTGATACATATGTATGAGCTGTGATGATAATGATGAAATTAAGTTTATTTGTATGAATCACTAACTGGAGGTTTTATCATTCTTATTTAAAGGTTATCTTGTGTTAGATTGTTACTGATATTGCCTACAAAACTATGTTATGATAGCATCAGGATCATAAATATCGATAATTATATAAAGATGAAGAATAAGATTAGGCTATTAGTGTCGCTTGGAATACATAAGAAATGTCCAACAACGAGTTTAACGTGTTAAAAAGAGCAGGAATAGCTAGGAAACTATTAATATAATATTAAAAAAAATATATTATCGCTCCATAATCTCGTTATCTGAATAAATTTGATTAAATCTATATTTATTATATAAATTATAATACATTTTAAATTAAGTCTTTATACAGGTACTTATGTTATTAACGTACAAACTTATATAGAATGTTTTAGAATGTTATTTTATTTTTTATCCCCAAATGATTAGCCAGAAATAAACACGTTTCTCCGTGTAATTAACCATTCTAGTCTTTAGTGCTTATAATCATATATCGATTCCAATTTTCAACTCCGATCTGTGTGCTTACTCTTGAATTTCGACTTCAATCCTAAATCCAATCACAGCTCGAATTTGAGCAGTTTGGTACTCTTGAATGCGACCCTAGCGCACGATTGTAATCAAATTCGGTGGATTTTTTTGAACTAAACGAATTCGAATCTCGTCGATTGAGTAAAAAAAAATTGCTACTCCCGACGTGATTTTGACGTAGTTTAAAATCGTTAATGTTGCACAATTTCAAGAAAGCGTCTTTGTGGTGATTGAGTTAGGTAACGTTATTAATTTAAAGTCATAAAATACGGTACATTTGGTGAAAAAAACAACGGTAAACACGAAGAATTCATTCTCGATTTTATTTAAGAGTACCAAATATAAGTTTGGTGAGATTGTAATTGAATCGGATTCGAAATTAGAATTGATTTCAAGAGTAGGCCACTGATAGTGAAGATATTCTGATTAAAAAAAAGATTACACTCGCAATTCATATCCACAATCAAACAATCGGCAGTTATATGCTTATACTATTCAACCAATGGGGCAAGCACTATCTAACAGTAGTAATAATAAGATTAGTTATGAAAAATTAAGTGACAAAATTTTATCCAAAGAAAAATGTATAGGAGAGGTGTCAGTTCAAAAAGGCAATTTATCTGACAACACTCTTGTATAAGTATATTAAATCGATAGATTAAATTGGTAAAGCTATTCATGATATTTTATCGTATATGTCAAAACATGCTAGTAATCATTTGAGTTATTTCGTGTATTTATCAAAATATAAGGATTGTTAATAGTTAATATTTAGATAAAAAATGTTAGGAATCATAATCAAATTAGAAAACATGAAAATGAATACGGTGAAATATATTTAAGTTATGCCTTTCGTTATTTAGTATGTAAGATATTAATGACCTGTAAACAAATCTTAATTACATAGAAATGCAATGCTATTTTAGGGTTATTACTTGTAAGCTTGATACAATTCTGACGTGCTAATTTTAGTTCAAACTCTAATTGTAATCGGCCAATTGTTGTAAAAGGAGTAATGCTTAATATTTAAGGCAGTATGTATTAGGATTAAAATAAAGTTATTGTTACACACATTATGTTAATTCTAAGTCCTGTGCCTGATGTAATATTTAAGTTAAAAAGCATGACCACTGGATCTTTCTCCGAGAGCCAACGGTCATACTTTTAATTTAAATATTACATATAGGACTAGATATTAACATAATATCTGTAAAAAATACCTTTATTTCATGTCTAATACTAGCTTAAATATCAAACATGACTCTTTTTACCACAATTGACTGATTTCAATTAGAGTTTAAACTTAAATTAGTAAATCAGTATTTTATCAAGCTTAAAAACACAAACCCTAAAATAAGCCTTGCCTTTCTATGTAATTAAGATTTGTTTACAGGTCATTAATATTTTATACTAGCAACCCACCCTCGCTTCGCTTCGATTTCAGTCGCTTTACCCGCGGCGTAGTTCCCGTTCCTGTGGAAATACTGGGATAAAATATAGCCTATGTTACTCCCTGATATTATAGCTTTCCATGGTTGAAAGAATTTTTGAAATCGGTTCTGTGGTTTAAGCGTGAAAGCGTTACAAACAAACAAACATCCTTACTTTCGCATTTATAATATTAGTATGGATACTAAATAATGAAAGGTCTGACTTAAATACATTTCTCCGTATTCATTTTCATGATTCGCAAGCAGGATAGTTTGAGCTATTTTTAAATAACAGTTTTGGATATATTAGTTGTATAACCATTATATAGCATCCGTTATTTACGTCTTCAACTATCTTTAACCCTTTCATCATCTTTTCATTTTTTTTACATTTCTTACAACCCTTTCATCGCGACTTAGATCTAAAATATTGCCAAAAATATATATAATGGGTGTATATGTCTTCATAGGTAATTAATAGAGCGTTCTAAATATTTGAATCGATAAATAGATGTATAAACTTCAAACGAATGTGTCACAATAATCCTTCTACCTGAACAAATAAGAGTAGTTTAACAAAAACAGATTCCAACTGAATGCCAATAGTCTACCACATCTTTCCATGGTCATGGCGGATTTTATTTTTTACATATCTCTTTGTTAGTCGTTTTGTATTCAGGTTCAGTATTTGGCAGATGTTCAGAGGCTATTTGATGGCCAAATTTGCATTTATATATTTTTAGTATTAAATTATCTTCCTGCTTAGTCGCTTATTATGCATCGAGATTGTTATTAGCGTTTAGTTTTTAAATTATTAAAAGGTAATGTGTTTACAAAAATGGCACCCTGACACTTGTAATAGGTGAAAACCAGTTTTTAAATACCTTTTTTCCAGGTACCATTAAAATGATTATGTACATGAATCTAATGTAGTAGAAAATTGTATATTAAAATATAAAAAAAAAAGAATAATCTCAGCGCTATTTCCTAGTTTGAATAAATACATACTAATTAAATAGCTACAATTATTTAATTACTAGTAACCCGCCCTCGCTTCGCTTCGGTTCCAGTCGCCTTACCAGCCTAGGTCCTGTTCCCGTGGGAATAACGGGATAAAATATAACCTATGTTCCTTCCTGATATTATAGCTTTCCATTGGTGAAAGAATTTTTGAAGTCGGTTCGGTGGTTTAATCGTGAAAGCGTAACAAACAAACAAACTTTTGCATTTATAATATTAGTAAGGATATGTAAATTCGAATAACTGTATGTGTGATATTTTAAACCATGTTTATACCTTTATTATTAACTTTAACTTTAGTATTATTGGGCATTTTATTATGGCTGGCTTTGTAGTTTACTCAGGCGACGCAATTTTTTATTATCTATGTAGCTATTAATATCTGACAAAATATTGAAAAATTTAGTTTGTATCTGTTTTGTAACGAGTAATGCTTAAAGGAATCGATGATATATTCCCATCACCTCAAATTATTCGTTCTCAACCGTCATTTAAGACTTATTGTTAGAATATAATTTCTAACAACGTTAAAGTTTCTCAATACAACTACGATTCAAATTGAATTAATGTTTGTTCTCGTTTCAGAACATCTATCCGCTTTACTGCAATGTAATTTAGTGCAACATTTAGAATAGTCGATCCGTTCCCTCGTCCTTTGGATACAAATTAGAACACATAATGTAGTGGTTATGCGTCATGTCCTTTACAGACTTAAAATCTTTTAGGCGATATTTTCGCTTATTTGATTAATTTTGCTTTTAGCTGCGGCGTTTTTTTCTTCGCTTCTGAATCCTATATATTTGACTTTCCTAACTGCATTAATTAATAGATCTAGTTTGAGAGTTCTGATAGGTGTTTGAATAATATTGATGCAAATTTGATTATCAATGAGTTTTAAATCAATAAAATAAAACACATAAATATATTCCATCGCCCATTCTCCCGGAAAAGATGTATACTAATGAAACTTTATAGCTATGGCCCAGTTTATTTAAGATATTTGATTTCTTCGCGCCTCTAAATGATAAAATACAACAAAAATCCCACGTAATGACCATACCAACCTTTACAATAAAGCCGGACCGTACACAATCCGGATCGTTAGCGACAATGCGATGTGATACAGATATCTGCGATTGCGCCGGCACACAAACGAGGCCCATAAAAGGCGTCAAACGTTCATTAGATCCGGATACACTTGATAAGAATACTTGATGTTTAATTCCATAGAACTTTGATTTTGATGTAGGTAATATTACAGGTCTTTGTGGTGACGCACTCTTGCCTGTGACTACCGCAAAAGACGACTAAAGGATTTAAGAAGCACATGACTTCTATGCACAAGATGGTAAACTTGAAATAAAACCAACACGTCTGACCAGCGTGGGTGTAGTAGGTTAATTTTTCTCTCATTGTGGAGGAGACCCGAGGCCCCAGTGAGACTTTTATGGGCCGAGACGACGGTGATGATATTACAGGTACCCAAAGAGATAGATATGAAATAAATTTTTAAATTCGGGTCGTAACGGGTTAAGATTGCAATGTTTTGACAGCCCTGTTTTCTGCAATGGGTATATCTATAGGTAAAACAAAACCAAATAATACTAAATGAATTTCTGTGCCAACCAGTCTGGTCAGCCTGGTATAGTTGTTCAATTACCTTCCATTGTCAACTAGAATCGTAGCCTGCAGTGTCAGCAAGACTAATCTGCTATCCAAATTATATAAATTGAAGCAATAATCATTTGGTTTTAAAGGGTTTAATATTCCTAATCCTTAATGTGTTACCTGAGA
Source organism: Lymantria dispar (assembly GCA_032191425.1). Taxonomy (NCBI): domain Eukaryota; kingdom Metazoa; phylum Arthropoda; class Insecta; order Lepidoptera; family Erebidae; genus Lymantria; species Lymantria dispar. The sequence continues at coordinate 34,030,109 of CM063445.1, forward strand.
ATAATGACTGTTTTATTTATTTTATTGGTACTGGCTTAGTTGTTTTCTATTGCAGCTGAATCTATGACCGGTAGTTGATAATTGACGCCATAGTTTTGTAGTCTCCAAAAGTAATAAAATTGTATTAATTTGAACGGAAGGCTGTCTCCTGTGTTTAGTTAATATTTGGTACAGGATCCAGGTGTTCATCTAACATATATTAAGCTACTGTTTTTTGTAAAAGTTTTAATTTTTTGTATGATTTTTTAATTAATAATCTCTAATAGAGTTTGATAATTACTTCTGAGATTTATTCTATTTTTTATCTTTTTGTATTACATTGAGATAATATTGTGGGAATAAAATTAAATTACGTTCAAGTCAATAGTTTGTTTTTTTCGGGATAGCTTTACCAATCTATTCTATTAATCAATTCAAAAGTTTGATGATAAAATTTAATCCATAAAAATAAAGTAAAATAAGATTGAAGTATCCGTTTGTAATGTCAAAATAGTAAGCTTTTCCATGCTCACGGGGTTATTTATACTATACCTATGCCTAAAAACCAGTTTAGATAATTTTGCATGTTTGTCTGTTTGTTGCGGGTAATATTCCAAACGGCTGGACCGATTTTAATAATATTTTCTGCCAGGTACCTATCTGTATAAGGAGTAACTTAGGCTTTTTTTCCTCTCAACAAATCCCTATAAAATTTTGTCTGATCCAGGATTCGAACACGAAGAGACTTCATTGACTGCAATCGCGTAACGTAATATTAGATTAATATTAGACGATATTGGAGATTTACAATGCGGGGGTAAGGCGACTGTAACCGAAGCGAAGCGATGGCAGATTGCTAGTAATGAATACATTTTGAATACAAAGAACGTTTGAAGACAATTTACTTCTTATCCGCTCGATATTTTGGTAACCAATGCAAGCTAAGCGATGTTAATACATTGTTTTCCTAATCCGCCAATACAAGGGCTCTTATCATTGTCGGTAGCAAATTGTAAAGAACACCGAAGAAGTTGAAAACCATAGGCGAGAGAACAGAAGTGATGAAACGAGCGCGACTTCCTAGTTTAATATGTAAAAAAATACTATTTGTGTATTATGATGCCGACTAGTTGCCACTTATCTCTATCGTAACGTCGCCATCACGATGAAATCAATAATTATAAAAAATAAAATCTACTTATATCTATGTCTGTAAGCGGAGCTGCTGTTCTATTCTAGATAATATTCGTCATTAATATTTTATTTTAATTTACCTCGTATTAATGCAGCATATTGATACGGCAAGTTGTATCGAAGATCTCGAAATCCCAATTTAGTGCTAATGAAATTTAAATAATTAAAATATCTATAAATAGATAACAGTTTTTTTAATTGATTTCGCTATAGATATGTAGATACTGAGTGTATGGATAATTTGAATAATTATTTGTTTAATAATTCTTTTTTACTTGGTGTAATACAATTCACAATTATCTTATTTTCAAACACGACTCACAAAAATAATTCTAAGAGAAGGAAAGCTCGAAATAAAACCCTATGTCAACACGTCTGACCAGCGTGGTATAGTATGTCAATTTCCCTCCCATTGTGGAGGAGGCCCGAGAAGAACAGTGGAAGTTAATAGGCTGAGACGATAAAGATGAAAAATAATTCTAAATAAAACCATAGGTATATTCACCCACAATCCAAATCTTCCCATTCTCATTATCATCATCACGGCTCATATAAGTTCCAATGTTGGGCTCGAGGCTCCTCTATGATAGGAGAAAATTGACCTTACTATACCATACTGGTCAGACAGATTGATATAGGGTTTTGTTTGCAAATTTCACTTCTCTAGTATAGATGTTATTTGTTTATTATGTCCCTTAGTCGTCTTTTACGACATCCACGGACAAGATATTTCGTCATCACACGAAAAACCTAACCACCCTACAAACAGAAAATTAGTCGCGAATAATCTAATATTACTTTGTACTCAACCTATAACTGGGATCCTGAACTTCACGGATGTTAGCTTATATGTACTTCTACCACTAAGCCGACAAAACAATCGTATTAAAATAGTTAACAAAAAGTGAACGGACGAATTTAACAACACAACAAGATAGTAATTTCTTCTAAGAACATACAAAAGCACTGTTTCGAGTAAAACAGTTACAAAAAACATTGGACAAGTACCTTTGTTACATTATCAAACCGTATCTTGATGACAATATGAGTAATAAAGAGCTTGAACCTACACTAAAAAGAACCGACAGAGTACCAATTTAAACAATAGCAAAATTAAGCAAAAACTAACCTTATTCCTTTGGCAATAAGTCCATTACGTATACAAAGATTTATTGCTGGTTTTCATATGAAAATTCATCTGCTCCCGCGTCTATCTCGATGTGAGAAGCACGTCTCGTTTCCCGCCATGTTTTTATCTTTCAGTCATATGTCTTAATGGTCTAAGACCACATGAGAGCACGAAGAGTTAACTGGAATATTCTGTTGAAGTTTTCATTTAGTTGGTCATTGCTATTTAGGACAGCGGATTTAGCTTGTCGGGTGACCATAAATGTTGTCTTTCCATGGCCCTTAACGTATTTTTTTGTATTAATTTTTTTATTAAATATTAATTCGTAATTATAGTTTCATAAATTTTATTATTGAATCTTGAATTTATTATAACTTATGGTTATTATCACTATTATGATCACTTCGATCGAAATATTTTCAATCGAATAAAGAGATTTGTTTTTGACTGGCATGATAACTATGCAAATTTAGAATAGAAAACATGACTAATCAGAAATCATTTTCCATTTTTTGGTGTTTATTTTATGCTATAGGGGAATTGTAGGCAACTTATTCCGTTAATAAAACTATTAAATGATACAATTTTATACACCAAAATACCACAATATTGTGAAATATGAATAAAGTAATGCAATTTGTTGGACACGCAAAATATCACAGTCTTTTCATTAATTTCTGTCTATCAGCCGAGTAATGATTATTGGACATACGACTAATCTTTTAAAATGTTAGATAATCGCCAAGCTTGGCAGGTGGATTCACAAACGTCGTTAATATTATAAGTTTTCCAAGTGAATACTGCTACACATTCTTCTAATGAGTTCTCAGTGGATTTGCCGCGAGGGGTGGTGATACATTGTATTGTCGATTTATCATCACACGAAATAAATTTATTTATTATACAAAATAGTATTAAGAGAACAAATGTATTGAGATTGAGAAACGTTAGTATTTAGACAACATTGATTCTTAAGCTGCAGATCAATATTATGATTCTAATCAACATTGTGCAAATGGACTTTTTAAGATAGGGATTTAAAACTCTCATATTTATCACTAATCATCGGACACATTACTTTCTGCTTCGTAACAATAATTTGTAGATTATATTCGACGGATATTTTAATACATAGCATCCTCGCCGGCTATTAGTTTAATGACGGTTTTATTTAATGATCTTCTTCAACAATGCGATTGTTATGATATGATATATGAGTACATTTAATCACTCATTCACTATAAAGGCATTGGTAAATCAGACTATGTGAATGCAACATGTATGCCACCCACAGTACATTGCAGCTAAGTCGTGACAAATATATGTTACGTTAGGTTAACAATATCAATCTAAATCCTTTTACTCAATCAATCAAATGTAACTACAACTCCTACAAAAGCTGTTTGCAATACATAGTTATTGTTGGGAGAATTATATGATAGTTAAAAGCCAGATACCGAATTCGAAATTTTTAAAACTGAAAACGTTTTAATTATAAATAATAAAACTTTCTTTGTATTTTTACTCTTTCGGTGTGATTATCAGATTACTGTATTGTGGAAGATTCTAAAAACTTTTGAATTTTATCGTTGAAGAAAAGTTTTACCCGGAATGATACACATCGTTACGTGAATTCCAAAAAGATGCAGCATATTCGGCGTGTAAGAGATTTCGTACATATGTAGAGTATAATATATTTTATGCGAATGTAGAATAGATTGCATAGGTTAAGATACCCAGCCACCGTGCCAGTTCCACGGGTTCCAATCCCATGTAGGAGAATACTGTGTGTGATTGACAAATTGTTGTTCTGAGTCTGGATGTAATTTTTGTCCGTTAGTTATGTTTATAAAGACCGTCACAATACAAGGATTAATTCCTTAGTACAGGGTGAGGGTCATAAAAAAAGAAATTTAAATTTTTCCGGAATGTTTTCATTTTTACTTTGTATTTACTTTCCGGACTTTCTAATTTATTGATATTTAAGTATAGTTAGAAAGGAACTAAAGTAAATCTCGTTAGTTTATTTACATACAATCATTTTAATTTAATCTCCAACCCCTAATAAATTATTAATTGATAGAAATAAAAGTGAAATATTTTATTCATGACGAACAATACTCCGCGTATGCTAAGTCTATCATGTAAAGCGTAACATAAACGATCAATCTAAACTGTATTACAACATTTGAGACTATCAATTATATGTTTAATGAAATAATAACGGCGTTGGATCACGATTGTTCCCATCTAATACTGCCATCAATAGGGCTGATATTCCAAGGTTCATAACATGATTAACGTGATCATGTTTAGTACAATACTTTGGAGATTATATTGTACTTATACATATATGTCTGGTAGGGGTTACGAATGCTACTAACCCTTAAATTGTCCATCATCTCCACTGCTTGGCTCGAGGTTCCTTCATAATAGGAGGGAAATTTACCTTACTATACCATGCTAGTTAGAGAGGTTGGTATAAGGTTTTGTTTCTAGCTTTCCGTTTCCTGCAGATGTTATATGCTTATTATATTCCTTAGTCATCTTTTACGACATCCACGCACAAAATAGGGAATGGTGAATTGTATTCTTATTCCATTACCACACGGAAATCACATTACTTGTGGATGTCTTAAAATATGATTTAGAGTTTTATATACTGGGCTAATTCCATCTGATATCGTCTGCTCAACAATTACATTCCTAAGGAGGTAGACGTCAGGCAAGCGGCTGGTCATGAAACTATTGCCAATAACTTTTGTAATATATATTATGAAGGAAGAGTACATATTGAGTCGGCCCCCAACTAAATGAAATAAGAGCTGGGTAATGATTGTACATCTTTACCACCTTTTTATACTATACAAGCCTTTTTTCTAATGTTTACGTGAGAATTGAACATGAATGTATTTTATGGGTTTTCGTTAAATTCTCCCGTAATCGTAATGCTGAACAGTGTTCGAAATGTCTGGAAAATAAACATCAAATACAAAAATCATTACGTGAATTAAATAAAGATCAAATAAAATCCTAAAAAATATTTTAGTATATTTTTTTTATTTGGGTGTCGTAAAAGACGACTTAGTGATTTAGTATGTTTGTGACATCTATATAAGAGAAAAAAAACGAAACAAAATGTTACCAATATGTCTGACCAGCGTGTTATAGTGGCCAATTTTCCTGCCATGTTGGAGAAGGCCAGCTGTGGAACGTATATGAGCTGAAATGATGAAAAATGGAAATAAAATTCTATAATCTATTTTTGATGTGTAAAGTATTTATTATCTAGCTAAAAATAATTGGCAACCCTACACGCAAAGCTGTTAAGACCGAGCTTGTTCGCAATAGAGAAACGAGAACATGTACATTGTCATCTGTTTAAATATGTACACTCACTTCTCTTTGAGTTATCTTTATGTACTAATTTTGAATTTGTAGTGAGGAAATATTTTATTAGCTATAATAAGAAAAAGACAAGCATTATCGGTTTAGTATTAATGAAATTTTATTTAGATCAGAGGTTATCAAATATTCTTAAATAGATTTGACATTTTACAGGCGGATAGCTATTAGATTTTGCCAGCAAGTAGCAACTCTCGCAATTTATCCCTCTGCTTTTTAATGTATATAGCAGAAGAAGATAAAATCGTTTGAGATGTATTTATAGTTAGCCTCTTAGAATCATATTTAACATTAGCGGCTATATTATATTCCTTTATTATTGCTATTAAATAAAAATACTGTAAAATTTTGCTGAGAAACAACAATGTAAAATTAAACTAGGTATCGACCGCGTAACACTGCTTTGCGGGGGCGTCGCAAGGAACGTCCCGTCAACGTCAGCGTAAGCTGCCGGGCCGGCCACTGATGATAAGGAATCTGTAACAGTGGTCGGTCCAATAGTGTTAGGGAGGCAATACAGAACAGTCTGCAATGCTACTGTATTGACGACTGTTCTGTACTACCTCCGGACAAATTAAGCGGGGTGTTTCCAGACCATAGCGTACCACAATAAAAGGAATCTAAATTATAATCGTTTAATAACTTAATTATTACAGCAAATAGTCAATCGCAAATTTCATTCAACTTTAACGTAAAAACTTTCGTTCGCCGACTGACCATTCGATAACTTAAAATTTCTCTTAACATTAAAATCATTATAATTAATTTTAATAATAATAATTTGGACGCTTATTTTAAAAATTGCATATAAAGAACGTTTAAAATAAAATTATATAAAAAGAAACGGTAATGCTCATACTATAAAACGAACATTAGCCGATGTTGCAATATCGTTGCTAAAACGACTGGAGTCTCAATATCATTAATTATATCATTATTATACGTTATTCATCATCACCATGTTGTAGCTATGCATTTTTTTTTGTGCGATTGTTTTCTGTAATTCTGACTGTAGTTGACTAGAAGTTTTTTTTTATAACTTTGTCGCACGTAGCGTTATTGTTCTACGTAGATTTTTAAGTATTTGTTATTACTTTTATGTGGTTAAACTCTATGTGAAGTAATAATTAATATTTTTAAACATTAACAACAAAACAAGTGTAACAGGTTTTATGATTATTCATTATCATCATCATTTGAGCACATATATGTCTCACTGCTAGGCTTGAACCTCCGAAAATCATATGCAAATAACATCTATGCAAGAGAAGAAAATCTTGAAATAAAAGCCTATACCAAACCGTCTGACCAGAGTGGCTCTGTCAATCGGGTGCAATAATTCAGGCGAAGCCTCTTCCACCAAACTCTTTCGACATTTGCGACGGCTTTCATTTTGTATTCACAGGGAATTACAATTTGTAGTAAGGTATTTTTAAACTAAACTACAGGCAAAGCTTTTCCAATCAAAATACACGCATTTTCTTATATGTCAGCACTTTTACGTAACTTGAACTTTAACTTACAAACTCCCACTGTTCGTCATTTGTCAGTCATCGTATCATGAATGATTTGAGTAAACACCAGTATTGGAGCAGAGGTCACTCACCGCGGAGACCCCAGAGCGAGGTCGATATTAGTTTACAGCTTTATAGTTTGTACTTGTACATCTAAGTCATTTGAAGCTAATGGCGTTCACATATATTGGTTATTCTATAATACTTTGGAATCTCATTTCGTGAAATTATTTACATATTATATTTTATTTTTTACTAGCTCTTTCTGTAGCTTTACTAGCGTGGATTACTTAAATATATCTATGAATTTGTATAACAACATAAACTGCTGGCAATAGACCTCTCCAAATGATGAAAATGCCTTGATTGTGCAGCTTACACTGCAGTCACTAAACTACCAATCCACGTTGGATTGAGAGTTTGGTCACTGTAGTGTAAGCTGCAGAAAAGGCCTTGCTTCTAGTTAACCCTCAGCCGGTTTTCCCTGCCTCCTCAACGGGATAGGAATAGTAATAATTAATAAAAATACTTCGGATTGTCTTTATTAAGATAATTTTATTGTGCACTTTTTATCCCCGAAAGAGTATATTCGGGGATAAAAACACGTTTATTGAGGTTTTCCAGTGTATTTTGTATAAGTTTCCAATCTAGATGCAATCCAACAATTATCAACCTAGATGCAATCCAAAAGTCCACTCTAATGTGATTAGGACTGTATTTACATTGATTATTAAGAATATTATCGAGTACCGGCTTTTCAGATTTATAAAAATGCATCCGATATCATGGAACTTGAAATGATTAGCATCACGGATTGTTACGATGATCGTGCGTAAATAAACGGTCGATGTTAAGCAAACAGTGCTATCACAGATTTGGTCACGGTTGCGCCGTCATCTAAATCCAAAATTAGTTTATTTTTTGTCACAGTCTTAAAGAATGCAACCTGGTCACGTCTAGAGATCGATAAAGCACTGAAACCATGAGCGTTGAAATAGCTTGAATAAAAAAAGTATATTTAAAAAGAAATAGATTGATTAATTTATATGTACACTAGCTAACTCAACAGAAGATGTTCTGTTCAAATAAAAAAAAAGGAATTCTCCTTGAAATCGACAGCACCTACCGGGTCGAATTGTGAATCTAAATCATTCTGAAATCCCCTGGAACACAAAAAATTTCGTCATCATCGGTCCAGCCGTTTAGAAGTTCAGTGACATACACAAGAAATAGGTATATATGTATATAAAGATTTAACAGCGTTTTGGGATATAACTAAGAACATTTTGGGCAAAAACGCAAAGGCACTGTGTTGTTTGATAAATACAAAAATGGCAGCTTTGGATCATTAATAATTTGGGCAATATGTATATATTACTAGCAACCCGCCCTCGCTTCTCTTCAGTTTCAGTCGCCTTACACGCGGCGTAGTTCCCGGCGTAATACCGGGATAATATATAGCCTATGTTACTACCTGATGTTATAGCTTTCCATTAGTGAAATAATTTTTGAAATCGGTCCGGTAGTTTAAGCGTGAAAGCGTAACAAACAAACAAACATCCTTACTTTCGCATTTATAATATTAGTAAGGATATCAAATCCAATATATCACACATTTTTTGGTTGAAAGATACGAAGATTGTTATGGTAATATATAAGTTAATTTAGAACGCTGAATATTCAAAAGTTTTGTGTAAATGATGTTGTCTCATTCGGTCTATTTAACGGCATTCCTATGTCGTATAACTAATTAACTATATTTAACAGCTGCCGCATTTTAACTGATGCTTCTATTTAACGAATATTAAACTTAAGTATCACTAAATGTCACTGCATATATTTGTTAGGAACAATACTCAAAACGTTACTTCTTAGTCGCGTTCAGTGTAAAGTGATTTCATCACTTATCGTTTCTATGTTAATTTGTCAGTTTCTTCATAATCTTCTTGATTTAATTTCTCTATTTAGATTATATTTAGGAAAACCGTTTCACTTAAATTGATGATGTTATAATTAAATGCCCTCGGTTTTATAGCACGCAGTTGGTAAACTTAACTTTTCTTTCAAACTAGTCATATAAGGCAAGCCCCAAAGTATGAATCTTTGTTTAACAGAAGTAAACTTAATTCTTCTGTAATTCTTCGATTTATTTTTTTTAATTTGAAAATTCGACTGTAGGTGTAGATGACGTAGTGATCTAACTACGAATATTTATTATTGAGTATCGTGGGACGTAAAACAGACAGTAAGGTTGTGCAATCCAAATAATTGTCCTGCGGTTCTCGGATGTTCCTTGGGTCCATTAATAGTTATGTTAAATTCTCCGCCACTATATAATATCTATATCTTGTCCGTGTGGTGACGGAGTAAGAATACAATTCACCACTCCCTATCTTGCCCGTGGATGTCGTATAAGACGACTATGGGATATAATGTGCACATAACATCTGTGCAAGAGAAGGAAAACTCGAAATGAAACCCTATACCAACATGTCTGACCAGCATACTATAGTAGGTCAAATTCCCTCCCATTGTGGAGGAGGCCCGAGCCCAACAGTGGGACGTATGTGGGCTGCGATGATGATGATGATATCTTAGTACGGGTTTTCCTTTGAATCAAAGAAAAACTAGATAGATGGATTAGAACAGGACTTCATTTTGATTTTATCTTTCCTTGTGACTGTTTTTTTATATGCATTTTTTCGAGACGAGCAGTGATTTGGCTCAAAGATGACATCAGTGAAGGATCCCATAACTGATGTTCTTACTTCGGTGGTACTTTTGGCTTTTTGATTTCTACCCTCATCTACGTCCCGGCAATGAAGAGCCAGGATATCACACGCGGTCGACCTCTCCCTGAGTTGCGGCAAAATCATCAGTTAGAATCTTTCTTAATCATCTTTTGTCACACCATGCGTGAAAGTATAGTTAATTATACCTACACCTTATAAAAAAACTCCACATATAATAAACAAGTTAAGTAAAAATAGTTTTACCCGCGTACGAACTTTTTGCGGTCTTATATTTACCCATGATCTGTCTCTGTCATGACAGCGGTCTCTAATTGGAAATTATTACACTTGGAAACGATAGGTGCACTGAATTATTATATCATTGAAATAGTAAAATTTTATCTGTTATATCCCCTTTAATCTATAAATATGAACTGAGGTATGTTTTGACAATAATACATCTGCTCTTAATTAAACTGGTTATCAATATTTAATTTCATTTACTTCCGTTTCAATTTAGTGGTGATAAAGATGCTATATCTTAATAATAATTTCTAAAATTAAAACACTTTTTGTTAGTAAATTAAAGAGCCATTACACATTAAGGAATGAAAGAGATTACGCAGTTTTTTTTTTTAAATAAGAGGAAAAAAAATACTGCTTTCGAAGTAGATATTTGAAGTAGATTATTTTGAAATGTAAAATTACATAAATTTTCAACTGGCTGAAGTAGTATTTCAATTCATTTTATTCCTTGTGGTAACGGAATAAGAATATAATTCGCCACTCCCTTTCTTTTCTGTGGGTGTCGTAAAAGACGACTAATGGATAATATGCATATAACATCTGTGTAAGAGAAGGAAAACTTGAAACAAAATCCAATATCAACCCGTCTGATCACCGTGGTATAGTAGGTCACTTTTCCTTCTATTATGGAGGAGACTCGAGCCCAGTAGTGGAACGTATAAAAGCTGTGAAGAAGAAATAGTTTTCAATACCATAATTATTTTCATGCTGTTTATATTTCTTAAGCATGCCAGTGGTCATGGCAGATTTTTCAATTTTAGCTTTGGAAACAGTAACTTTTAATTATTAGTAATTTTATCAATTTTCTATAAAAAAAATTTAACATGTGAATTTGATCAATTAAATATGCACTGAGAATTCGTACTAATTTATTACAACACACTATTACATAAACATTATAAACACTATGAGAAAAAATTGTACCGGTTCTTAAGCAAATATGAACAATTTACTATATTTTATTGCCAAATGATTCTGTAGCGTTACGAAATTAAAAAATAAAACAGCAACTTTAATTATATTAGAATCAAGTATTACTTTCTAAATCAAGTTTGATTGGTTCGAAAGCACATTTTATCAATTTCCTGTACCAACACTTGTCGGTTCAATGGTCATGTTATCTTTCTCATGTATTACTCCGAAATCAACGTAACGGATGTTCACAGTTCGGCTATAGTACTTAACAAATAAAATACAGTCTTGACTCAACAACAATAAAGTTATAATATCTAAATCAAACAAACCAGACGAATCAAAACTTAAGAACTCGTAAATTACACTTTAACTTTGAAGTTTTAAGGTTAAATTTCCAGTATTGTAATTTATAATCCTTTGCTCAAAAAGAAATGTTACTAGGTAAACATTCGTAGATTCAAATCGATTCTCGATCGATTGTTTATTTTTAAATTCTTCGTTGCTCTTGGTTCTTGATGTTCAGTTGTAGTGACACCGAGTGGTGTATCGATATGATTGTGTTCATAACTCTGTCGTAATATTGTTGCTTGTAATATAAACATGGTGTGTTTATGAATCATGTTTGGATTTCATCCTTAATGAGTATTTGTATTGGGTTCCGATCTCCGTGTGGTGACGGAGTAAGAATACAATTTATCACCTCCGCTCTTACCCGTAGGTGTCATAAACGATGGCTAAGGGATATGATATGCAGATATCATTTATGCAAGAGAAGGGAAGTTCGAATGCTCTGGAATGAACTACCTGCTGCTGTGTTTCCCGAGCGCTATGACATGTCCTTCTTTAAACGAGGTCTAAGAAGAGTGTTTTCTTCACAGTAAGCAAGGGCCTGGCCGGGTCACGGTAGGCTCGTTTGCCACCGTTGACAATAAAAGAAAAAAATAAACGCTATACCAACCCATTTGATCAGCATGGTAGTAGTACATCAGTAGGGTAATTGCTTTTTCATTGTGGAGGAGGCCCGAGCCCAAGAATGAGGCGTATGTGGGCTGCGATGTTGATGTTGATCCGAAGCATTATTAACTTATTCAATGACTAGCAACCCGCCCTCGCTTCGGTTTTAGTGGTTTTACCCGCGTAGTTCCCGTTCCCGTGAGAATACCAGGATAAAATATAGTCTAGTTTACGCGCTGATGTTATAGCTTTCCATTGGTGAAAAATTTTCGAAATCGATCCAGCCGTTTTGAAGATTACCCGGAACAGACAGACACAGACAAAAAAAAATATAAAGTGATTTTTAGGCATAGGTATCGTCCAAATAACCATGTGAACATGAAAAAAGCCTATTATTTTGACATTACAAACAGACACTCCAATTTTATTTATTGGTATAGATACTGAAGATTTTAACTGAGGTAATGTAATAAAATTATTGAAACTGAATTTCGGCAGCGATTGATTACGATGTCACGTTACACGTATAGAAATAAAATAACGCAGATATTTTTTAGGATCAAATGAAACAAATTATGTTATTAAAATATAAGCTCGTTAAAGTGAAAATTTATTGGACGCTACTTAATTTTTAATGTCTTACGCTATACTTAAATTTATTTTGGAGATAATAAGACCACGCGAGTGATGTTAAAAAGGGGACCAATACAATTTTTAATATGTCCATTAGTAATTATGTATTCCAGATATCATCCGAAGGGACATGCACTGTGGTTGAATGTTAATAAAATTAAAATGAGGTTGGATCCAGCGTTTATTTATGGTCTAAGTTATGAGATACATCGTTTGTATCATCTAGCGCTACATACTCGTATTTTGTGTTTAGGGGGATCATATTATCTCTTATATGATAGAATATGTGTCATCATCATCATCATCGCAGCCCACATACGTCCACTGTTGGGCTCGGGCCTGCTCCACAATGGGAGGGAATAACCTACTATACCGTGCTGGTCAGACATGTTGGTACAGGGTTTCATTTCGAGTTTTCTTTCTCTTGCACAAATCTTATGTACATATTATATCTCTTAGTCGGCTTTTACGACATCCACGGGTAAGATAGGGAGTGGTGAATTTGTATTCTTAATCCGTCACCACACGGAAAAAGAATATCTGTACCTACTTATAATATACTAGCAATCCGCCCTCGCTTCGCTTCGGATTCAGTCGCCTTACGCGCGTAGTTCCCGTTCCCGTGGGAATACCGGGATAAAATATAGCCTATGTTACTCCCTGATATTATAGCTTTCCAATGGTGAAAGAATTTTTAAAATCGGTCCAGTACTTTTTGAGTTTATTCGTTACATACAAACTTACAAATTTTACCTCTTTATAATATTAGTATAGATTCACGTTCGCCTTTTCTTTCTTTTGGACTCTCATCACTTTTTGGATCACCATTAACCTGCTCAGGGGTTTGAGCTCCGGAATGGCCGGTACGCTAATATATTTTTATGATACCTACGTCAAAGGAAGAGGTGATAACTATTATGTTCTTACTCTGTCAGCATACACATAGTTTATATGCACAACTTCACATCATCATCATATATGTCCCACTGCTGGGTTCAAGGCTTCTGTACAATTGGAGGAAAATTGACCTAAGTAGATCAATTTAATTTCTATATCCTGGCTGATCAGACGGGTTTATAAAGGGTTTTATTTCCAATTTGCCGCCTCTTTCATATACATATGTTATCTACGTATTATAATCCTTTACTCGTTTTTTGCGACACCCACTTCGACACCACGAGAAAAACAGCTTCATATAGTAAAACAACCTTACCCTCATGTAGTGGTGGATTTGCTCAACTTCGCGTATTAAGTAAAAAGTATCTATCGATACAGTCTAATTTAAATCGCTTCAACCAATTATTTGGGCCCAAAAATATTATAAATAGGCTTAACGCGGTGCCGACGACCGATTACCTGTACATTTGAATAAGCCCCGCAATTATACCTAATTTGAAAATAAAATAAAAATAGTACCTACTTGAGGCATACGTGCATCAAAGGATAAGCCATGAATGCATGTCACAGAACATTTTTTTAACTTTAATAGCCGATTAAAGTTTATTCAATGTATGACTAATATATTTCTAATTGAATTTTGGTATTTATTTACCTTTAATGCAAAATTATAAATTTGTATTTTGTATAAAATAATTACTTCATATTCTTATTTGGAGTCCTTTTGTCTTTTATTACAACACAAGTTTACCAAAGTTTATAAACATGGCCGTCGTAAAAGACGGCTAAATGGTATAATATGCATATTATATTGTTATATCGTACATTGATATGCATCTGTGCAAGAGAAGGAAAACTCAAAATGAAACCCCATACCAATATGTCTGACCAGCATGGTATAGTAGGTCAAATTCCCTTCCATTTTGGAGGAGGCCCGAGCTCAACTGCAGTGGGACATATGTGGGCTGCGATGATGATAATGATGATAAACATACCGTTTCTAATTCTTACATGCATATTACGAATGCTTTGGCAATAGTTATGAAGATAAAAAACTCTTAGTCGTCTTTTACGACCTCCACGTAAATGTCGTAAATGTTGTTAGTATTCCTAGCCATACATACATATTAATGAACATAATATAGCTTAATTTTCGTGTGATGACGCGGCTACAATTCCATAGGTGGTAAACTATCTTGCCCGTGGGTGTCGTAAAAGACGAATAAGGTATATAATAAGCATATAACATCTATTCAAGAGAAAAGAATCTACATAAAACCCTTTACCAAACCGTTTAATCAGCGTGTGATAGTAGGTCAATATCCCTTTTCTTGTTGAGGACGATCGAGCCCGTTAGTAGGACGTATGTATATGAGGTGAGCTGATGATGATATCACTGTATCTATCAATCTGTTTGCTTTTTATGTGAAACATATATAGGCAAGGGTGAATATGAGCATTGGCGTGGCGTTTTTTTTTTTTTTTTTTTTTGTGTGACTTAGTTGTTAGCCTCAGATGGCTGTGACAACTTTACCCGGACTTGTGGGTGAGCGCTGAGGGCTCTCAACCCGCTATGGCGTGGCGTTTTTTTTTTTTTTTTTTTTATTATTATGTATTTAGCTGTTGGTCGCAGATGACCTTGACAGCTTAACGCGGGCAATGGGCGGGCGGAAGGTTCTCAACCCGGTAAGTAAGTTAAGCGAACATCTAGGTTAATGATTTTTACGCGGCGCGGTTTTCGACCTCGTCGGCGAGGCCGATACCGCGCAGTTTTATGTGTTATCGCTGCGCGAGCTGTGTAAGCCCTTTCTTGGGCGATCGTGATGGCATCATCCCCTTCTTCAAGGAGATGACGGGGTCGTCGGACCGCGGATATTTTTGATGGGACGTAGTTTACCGCCCCAACCACTAGTGGATTGGGGTGAGTCGTGGCAGAGTCAAAATAGCGCTGGGAGCAACGCTTCATATACTGCCTGATGGTCGGCAATTCGAGGTCGATGTGTAGATCGACATTACGAACGAACCACGGTGCTCCCGTTGCCCGTCGCATGAATCTATTTTGTAGTGTTTGTAACCTGTGGATCCTGTTTGGCCTAACGTGCGCGAACACTACACTGGCATACGTCATGATCGGGCGTATGCAGGTAGTGTATAATCGGACTTTATTTTTGAGTGATAGTTTGGACTTTGCGTTTAATAAGCAGTGAAGGCGTCCCATCACGAAGGCGGCGCGCGCGCGGACCCGCTTCAAGTGGGACAGGAAAGTGAGTCGGCTATCAAGGGTCACACCTAAGTACTTGGCCTCTCTGCTCCATGAGACAGGTCGGCCGAAGAGAGTGAGAGGAGGGATGCTGTCCGGAGAGCACAGACGGGCAGTTCGTTTAGTGAACATGACCGCTTGGCTCTTCTCGGGATTAATTTCTATTTTCCATTTCCTATACCAATTGGCAAGGGCGGTAACCGCTTTTTGGAGTGTATTGACTACGGTTGTCGGGGACATACCTGCACAATAGAGTGCGGTATCGTCGGCGTAAAGCGCCGTGTGCACACGAGTGAACTTGGGTAAATCACTTGTATACAGTGTAAACAAAAATGGGGCGAGGACCGAGCCCTGTGGAACACCGGCCTTGAGAGGATGGGAGGTCGACAACGTCCCTTCCACCCTATAGCGAAAGCTGCGATGACTCAAATAGTCATGTATTATTAGAATTAAATATTCGGGGACTTTTAATAAATATAATTTGTAAATTAAGCCCTCATGCCAAACTTTATCGAAAGCTTTCGCTACACTTTAGCACCTTTACCACTTTAGTACACCAGTGTACCGTCCCCTCATGAACTGACTACTGGTGTATTCTACTAGTCTATGTACTTGTTGAACACAGCTGTGTTTAGCACGAAAACCAAATTGCGCGTCCGGTATAAGATTATTTAACTCTGCGTATGAGCGTAGCCTACTGAGTACTAATCGTTCGTATAATTTACCTAAACTTCTCAGTAGGCTAATAGGTCGATAACTATTGGGTTCGGTACGTTTTTTGCCGGGTTTGTGGATTCCGATTACCACGGCCTCTTTCCACTGTGAAGGAAAGATGTTATATTTGAGGGCTGCATTAAAAATACAACACAGTAATATTATTAAATGGGCTGGGAATAATTTAATTACTCTATTCGTAATACCGTCCGAACCCGGGGCTTTCCTAGCGTGGAGACCCCTAATAAGCGACTCGACTTCGTCGGTGCTCACTGTTGGGAGGCGTGGCGTTAAACGCCACTCTTTAATATGTACATTTGTGTAACGAAATCATAACCTGTTTTAGAATTTTGTATAACGCCCTCTAGTGAGCGAAAAATAAATTATTATCCTAAACACATACCTATAATGTATACTAATGAAAATAAATGTTTATTGAATAAAGTTCATTTTCAGAAAAAAAAAAGTGTTATTTTATTAATATTTTATGCATATTAATTCATGTCGTAATCTGTTCTTTTATGCATGTATACTTGTACAACATCATTTCGAGGTTTCACATTTGCCAGGCGTCCTGAGCGACGGCTCCCTTTTTTTTTTCTTTCGGCACCACAGGTATAGAGCGAAGAAAGTGTAATCAGTTAAAAAAGTGAATCTTATAAATTTATAAATGACGAAATTTTCTCTCGGACATATAATCCATCTTAGATAGCTAGTCAATTTCAATATTACTGCCGCTGATATTCCAAAAGCTTAAGAGTTAATTTAAAAACTGGATTAAGTAACGTTAATTCTTTAAGTCGATAATATTACTTGCATTAAAAACTAGTAGCTATGTATTAAGTATATTTATTCTAATTTATTTTAATACAGTACTGATATCATTTGATAATGGTGAAATTAAGCTCGCTTAGTGTATTTGTAATACCTGTATACGCCGGCTGATTGAATAGTTGATCAAGTTCATAGCGGCTTAAATAATTTCTATTACTGGAGACATGCTACCTTTATCATCATCATCTCAGCTCATATACGTGACACTGTTGGGCTCGAGCCTCCTCCACAATAGAAGGGAATTTGACCTAATACACCACGCTGGTTAGACGTGCTGGTACAGGGTTTTATTTAGTTTTCCTTCTCTTGTGTAGATGTTATATGCATATTGTAATCCCTTAGTCGTCTTGCACAACATCCATGGGCAAAAGAGACGGTGTTAAATTGTATTCTTACTACATCACTACTACCTTCATAGTAGGAGGAAAGTTGACCTATTGGTCAAACAGTAGGGTTTTATTTATTTGCGCTGAATGTATCCTTTAATGGATTTTTTCACAATACTATATGTTAAGTTCATTGATATTCCGGTAAAAAAACCCGCATGTATACGCCATTTTTAACGCGGCCATATTTTTATTACGTCAAAATAGGACTTGCATAGCGTGACCATTATTCTTTTCTGTAGAAAAGTGACACTTGCAGAAATGTATAAAAATATAAATTATAAAATTAAAAAGTAGGTACTGGAAAGATTATCGAACAAGTTCATATCATGGCTATTGCTAAGGAATTCTTATGTAATTGATATAGAGGTTACTTACCTCTCTATCTACAAACCAAAATTTTAAATAATCTTTTGGTCTGTATGCAAAAACGGGATATTTTTGTTTTGTTTGAATAGAACGGGACATACACCTTGAAAACGGAACTGTCCTCTTAAGTAAGGGGCATATGATAACGTTAGCCAATTTCAAGTTTATATAGCATCGCCACAGCATGTTTTCTTAAAGTGTATAACATAGTATACATAAATATGTATAACATATTATATTATGTGGGTTATTCTACCGAGTGATGAAAAAATTAAATATTTTTAAGTTTAAGAAAATCAGACTTTTAATGTATTATGACAAATAATTATTAACTAACAACTATCTAAAAATTAAAATCAGAGATCAAACGCAACAATTTTACTCAATAATTGCAAGTTTTGATTTTACCACGTCGACAGAAGTGATTTTAATTTCAACATAAGTGACCAAATCTTTCATAAAACTAATAAACTTAAAGAATCAGATAAAAATAATCATCAGCAGTAACTTCTTTTGGTATTTATTTCTTAATATGACTAGTGCAAATAATTAAACACAATTATAATATACTTTAAAAAATCAACAATATTTTTTTACAGAAGTGATGTTATCGTATTCCTGTCGACGCTATAGCTATTATAGCTAATAATAATGACACTTGAGTAAAAAGAAAATTAAAAAATATTTTCTTCATCCGAAGACGTGTTATTTGACGGTCTTTTTAGATTATCTGAATACTTAACACTAGTAACGTTTTCTTTAAAAGGTATCTGCTTCCTGATTTTAAAAATCTCTTCATCAGATGAACTATCCGTTCCATAGCACTTCCGATACAAATCGATAGAGGTACGTGAGGTTGTTGGTATTGGGTTCTTGTATAATATGTCATACTGTGAATGTGGAGATGCTGGTGGTGAATAAGTTGATGTCTTCATAACTGGTATGTAATCAGTTTGTTGTTCTTTGGAAGTTAAGTAAATAAGCCCAATTTCATGATGTGAACAAATCTCGCTTGTTTCGCAAACATTGCAGCTTAATCTTCTGGCATGCAAGATATTGGGATTGGTTTTATTCCACGTAAGTTGATGAATTGCTAGAGTGCCTTTAAATGGTCTTGTAGTACTAGTATTCAGTATATTCGAGATTTTATCAACGTAAGTTTCATCAATTGGCAAAATAATAATACTCTTACATTTTTCTTGCAAACAATTCACCAATGCGTCAAAATCTGGGATATCTCCACCGGTCGCTACAAATGCATCAGCTGTTCTTTTAACGCATCCTCCAATGCCGTCAGGAGCTCCTTTTCCGTGTCCGGTTTCACTAAAGTGCCATATAATATTATCTGCACCAAGTTCTCTGCTTAAATATTTTGCGATTAAAAAAAACATAGATTTGTTTCTATACTGCGATGAAGGGCCATCACTTAGAAAATGCATAGTTCTTAAATTTGTGACTTTACTTTTAATATTATCTATTAGGGGTTTGAGATGTGCACAAATTAAAACTGGATCATGTCTCAAATTTTTAGAGATAGAGCAAAATGACTGAACGGAATTTTTGTCTGTATCACCTAAATACAAAACAGACGTGTGTAATGAAATTTGGGGCTTAGATGCTCCAAAATGTGCTGACTGTATTTCAGCAGAGTACTTGCAGTTATAATTTTCCGAGAAGTCCATATGGAGCAAGGCTTCATCACTGGCCAGGTCACTTTTAAGTTTTGTTAAAACTCGGTGCTGATAAATAATATTTAAAAGGTGCTTCATAAACTTCGGCAATTTTTGTTCTAAAAATATTTTGACAAAAGCTCCAATTTTCGAAGAGAAAGATTCTTTGACTGTTTTTTGGCACAACTTTTCCCGGCTTTTTATCGTGACTAAAACTTTTTTAGTAATCCACTTTTCACAAGTAATCAATCTGCCATTTGTATATTTATTTAGACTTATAGATTTATTTTTGCAAAGGATACATTTTCTAGCCAAGCAATCACTCTTCAAATTACCTTTGCAGCACATACTTTTAACCAGATTGATTGCAGAATTTTCTCTTATAATTGCTGCTTTTTTTAATGCTGAAACCATCATTTCCATATTTGCATGTATCACGCACAAACAGGTGTTTCTTTTATTAGCGTTCGGAATCAACACCCAAAATGGACGAAGGCGGCAGAAAAGAGCATAAGAAATTTCAATATTTGTTTCTTCCTTAAACTGTTTAAACAAATTTAGCATTGTGTCATTGAGTAATCGAATTTGTTTCTTTTTTTTATTTTTTGTAATAGTCTCTTTTTTACCAGACGTGATTCGACTGCTTTCATCTTTTTCAAAAAACTTACGAACCGCTTCCTTCTTTTCTAATTGTTTTTGTTTACGTCGCGTTACATTGGTGTCTGGTAGTTCAGCAGTTGTTATTTTATGAGGATATCTTGAACGTAATAACTGCATTCTTTTATTAGCCAATAAGTTTTCTAATTGCAAAATTCTCTGCCTAAGATGCATGTTTTCTATTTTAAGTCTTCGCCTATTTCCGTCAGCAAGTCTCCTGCCTAAGAAAGCTCTAGTAGATACTGTAGAACTTTGTGAAACCGGACTTGAAGGAGGAGTTTCTTCATTAACAATTCTCTGCTCAGCAGCTTTTAATCGTTTTAATTTATTGCGATGAGTTTGTGCACGCTCTCGCCAACTTTTTCGTATCGCTTTTTGTGATCTTGGTGTATATTCTTTGATTGATTTTATTTTACCAGCTTCTTTCTTTTTTTTATACCTCTCTCTATCTTTTTGACGTCTTTCTTCCAGTTCAGTTTCAGTCATTTTTTCTCTTTTCCTCCGTATCCATGCCTTCTTTTGCTCTCTTAATCGCTCTTTTTTTTTTCTCCGATCGCTTTTTAGCCGCCATACCTGCAAATAATATTTAAATAGTTACGCAATCTATTCTGTAGACAACAAGTCACTTCTGTCGTTATAAATAATTAAAAAGCGACACAGTTCATAAAACCATCCAATTACAATAAAAGACAGCATTATACGTTAGTTAGGTTATATTGTGGGTGTATATATCTTATAACAAGTCAAATCTAATAAGCAAAACGAGCAAACTATCACTTTTGTCGAAAAACATCATTCCTGTAGAAAACTATATCGACAAAAGTGAGTTCTACATAAGTGACTTTCAACATAAAAACACATAACCTGTACAAAATTTGAGGTTATGAAAAGTGATTGTACTTGATGTTGGTAATTAACAAACTAATTGATTTCATCATAAGGAAAATACATTTACCAATCACTTACTTGCTTTGTTATGTTAAGTACAGAAGTGAAGAATCAACTTTGACACTGTTGTAGAACACTGTTTATATATTATATTTCTCTGAATTGCACGCGCTTGCCGAAATATGGCTGACACTGACATTGACACAACATGGTAAAGGGCTGCCAGAGATAGAAAATAAGGTAGAAATTACAATATTCTTTTTTTTACTACTTGTGCAATTTATTTCTACATGAGTGATTATTTTTTACGAACATTGTAGAATATGTAATAAAGTATAAAATATTGTAAAAATATTTATTAACACTTAAACGGGTGTTCGTTTGCTATATGCTTTTTTAATTAATTAATTTAATATATACATAAAATATTTTTAAGTATTTTTTAGAAACGCATAAATACTGCAACCTGTATTACGAACATTCGACAGGACGTGATCAATCACGTAATGTACCTTAAAAAAAAGCAAAACTATAAAATTATCAATGAGACGTCTATGTGAATAGTGAGATAATATCACAAAGTTTAAAATATACGTATAACAAAAAGATAAAAATTGAGTTGCTACGACATATTTCAAGCGAACACAATTTTAGCGTTTCGGTAGAATGACCCATGTATTTGATTTCTGATTGCCCGACGTTTCGAACACTATACAGCGTTCATGGTCACGGGCGGAACATCGGAAATCATTATAGTACATAGAGGAGGGCACGATTTGCGACTGTAAGTCCATATGCCAATTTTAATGCACAACTCTCAGTTTTAACGACATAAAAGAGCTAAGTTTATGCTTAATAGTATTTGTAATTGCTACTACACGGTATAAATATCAAGAAAGAATCTGAGTACATAAATAAATGGAAGCTTCTGTATAAAATAAAACGTTATTATGCATTGAGATTGAAATTGGTCATTATTTATTCATACTGTAATCTAAACTTAACAGATTATTGTTGTTAGAAGTAAATGTATCCGGGTTTAGAATAACTAAATAAAGCGACGGAAGATTTTTTTATTCTTTCGTGTTAAACATAAGTAGAATTCATTTTGTTCATATTTGATGGTTCTATTGCAAATTGGTCTATACTGGCTTTGTTACTATAAGCAGCAACTTGAGTGTCGTTGGTTTGATTCCCAAAGTGTACCTAATATTTGTGTGATCAAAAATTGTTCAAGATTGGTTTTAGGTTGTGTTTCGATCGTATGTGTTCCAACTACACACAGGACAAGTAACAATAATGCCAATATCACCACGCTTAGCGAGGAGGGCACAAGCAATTGCCGTTAGTATTACCAGTCCCAAAGAATGCATTTGCTCATTCTCCTGGTAATGTTTTAGACGGTTTTTAAAACCTCTCACGGTGAAGTATAGGTTTGTCACTAACCGGGTAACCAGAATCATGCCTATAAAAACCAATTGGAAAAGCGATTGGAATGAATTTCCAATATGACAAGTTCAAGTCTCACATGTGATAATAATTTTTTTTGCTAGCAAATAAGTTTATATAAATAGCCTAGTATATTAAAGTCCTAACCTAAGTACCTAAAGTCGTACGATAATATAATTACATGAATACCACACATATTATAATATTTATTTCTTCAGAGACCGTAAAGAAATTCGAATAGTTCTTTTTTATTTTTCTTAAAAAGCTTTTATTAATGTTGGTCTATTAACAGCTTTTACTACCTCTAACCCGTTTGATGCACAAATTAGTCCTCACAAGATAGATGGATGCTATGAACTTTATTGGTACGTGACTATACGAAATATTCCATAAATTTTAATTTGTGGATAATTTCGAGCTCATTATATGCCTGTCGTGAGTTATGACGTTTAAATCTTTTTACGGCTTAAAGCGTGTTGTCATGTAAAGTTAAATTATTCTTACATAATAAAGTTTAAGATGGCGTCATAATTATTATTTAGTTTTTACGACATTTATGACCAAGTAAGAGGTATTATAGCTAACTTCAAGTTGACATAGATTCATATTTTGTCGATTGACGGTAATCATTCAAACTATGTCAACGTGTTATTCTTTAGACCATGGGTCTCACTGCTGAGCGTGAGTTTTCCACACATTGGGATGAAAATTAGATTTGCAGACATATTTCAAGTTAAAGCAACGTTCTCAAAATTAGGCGAAACGAACTTTCTAGCAAGAAATGGCAATCCAAATCTGTTGAGGGTAGACTACCCATTTGGTAATAGTTAGATAGAAGGAACACTGCCTGGTTTTAGCTGGTAGAGATTCTCTTGCACCGGGATTCTGGCATAACTACTTTGTAATCCGGTGGGTTTGCACTTAAGAAAACGTAGCAGTAGGCTTTTATCTTAATGAAGTTTAAAGGGAATCCTTTCAGAAAATGTTTTAAACAATAAAAAAATTGCAAACCTGACTACGTATGTACGACAACAATAAAAAAAATGAAAACCTGACTACGTACGTACTACGTACTCTGAACATAGAGGGATATCATATCATTTAGTCGTATTTTATGACAACTAAGGGCAAGAAAGGATGTGGTGAAATGAATTCTTACTTTAATACCACACGATAAAGGCTAAGTCTTAATAAAGAAATGTAAATAAGTGATAATTATATCTTTGGTGATTTCTTATTACAAAGAGTGAAGTAGAAGAAATACTCATACTCATTTATTACGTAAAGCCAATTTAAATGTCAATTTTATGGATAAATTATATTACATTATTATTTTTATGTTTCTCCGTTTCACGGGATCTTCCTAGGGAAAATACCCTGTCCTTTGAAAGGCTTACATGGGGATATAGATCCAACACGCAGAGGCCTTTGGAGAAATTTAATCTAAATATGGGATGCGGCGTCTACCGATAACATTCCACGTCTGCACATAACACACGTGGACTGACAACGGTAAGTGTAAAACTATTGTGTGATGATGGTATCTAATACATGATTATGGGGTTGGAGGTTAGATGGACTGGATTAATGGCAAACTATTGATTTAAAACTGTCGTCTGCCTTCAATACCTTTATCGTCTTGAACTTTGGCAGACGGTGATTCGCCAACTCACTGAATGACCACCCTGGCTTCGGTTTCACCATCACAAGTCTCCGATAAACTGAGATCGGCAGTGGTTTCCCCGTAGTTATGCCCTTGAAATGACACTTCCACCCTCGAGCACATAGCTCTGGCGACCCCTCTCTGAACAGCCGTTTAAGGCAAGCCAGAGTTGAAAATCATGCGGGAACTCTTCGGTTTCCACTCCAGCCAGCCAATAAAGGCGAGCTGGATACGAGGCCCTGGCCGACTCTGGGGCACTCAGTACCGCAGTGTCGCCACTCACATTCAGCACGCCACATTATTATTATTATTACATAGGTTAATAATTATTGACAATTCATTTTCAGAAATATAACATTAATTAATATAAAAATATAATTATAATAAATAATTAATGAATTTATTCATATAATAATTTGAAGAAATGTATCTTGAAAGCATTTTGATTAATGTTGTATAATCCTAATATTAGCACACAAATAAATACTTCGGTAAGATAATTATATCTCTCGACTTCAAACACTGGCTAATTGTCTATATAATCATCTTCACTTATGACAGGTTGATGGTTGCTTACATCTGTCTAGGGCCTTCACTAATAAAATAACTATCGTAACTAATTAACGATCTCAAATTCTGTATAGCCATATATGTCTTCAAAGCATTAGTGAATGGGCTTCACAAACAGCTAACAAACTTTAAAACCTAAGATTAACATTGTCGTACCAGCATTGGTTTATTCTATGTACAAAGAAAGGAATTTGCTACATTCATTAAGTAGACATTTTAGTTGCAAAAAGATAATATAGTTGGGAAAATAAAAACTACTTATTGCATTTATCGCAGTTTTCGTAAAAGATAATTAAGATATGTATAAGATACGTAAAAGATAAGTATGATAAGAATAGTTGAAATTGGACTTAATGGCAATAGATCTGGCTAACGTGGCATAGAGGGCCATTTTCCAAAATATCTACAGCGTCTATATCTATATCGTTGGGTAATTGCCTTATTTGTATATACTCAATAGACTCTATAACCACTGTGCGCTTTTAACTAATTCATTTCATTTCATATACGTCCCAATACTGGATTGGAGCTTCCTCCATAAAGGGGGGAAATTGGCTTATTATACCACGCTGGTCAGGTCAGTGGAGGAAGCCCTCAATATTGGGATGTATGTGGGTCAAGATGACGATATGATTTGGTGGAAACCTATAATATCATTTTTGATTGGCATTTTCTTTACGTATGAATACGGCAGACTCAATAATACCAAATTAAGACAGATAGTCATAGAAGAGTAACTAACTATCACGTTTGTATTTGTGAGATCATATCCCACACACAATTGACCAAATAAGCGAAAGATGAGCGATGATGCAACTAGCTATGCAAATTGTGGGGTCATTGTCCGCCATGTTTGATCAGCATCACTCGCTGCGCCCGCGCCTCATTGGTTCGCGCACTCCGCGCTCAATCGATTCGTACTGCGCCAGCACAGATAAGGTCAATGTCGATACGCCTTTGATCTGCTACCGATTTTCGATCTAGAATTAATCTTCCGCTTGCTTTTTAAAAACGATTTATTTTAAATCTATAGAATTGAAACGTTATGTTATTTTTGTGATATATCTTATTCCTAAATGTGACTAGGTAAATATGTGACACGAATGGACGTTCAACCTGTAGAAGTCTAAGTGATTTATTAAATTATTATAATATTATGATAAATATCCGTGTGGTGATGGAGTAAGAATACAATTCACCACTACCTTCTCTTGTCCGTGGGTGTTCTGAAAGACGACTAAGAGACATAATACGCAGATAACATCTATGCAAGAGAACTTGACATAAAACTCTATGCCAGCAAGTCGGACTAGCGTGGATCAATTTCCAACAGCTTTTTATAGTAGATCAATTTGCCTCCTATTGTGGAGGAGGCCCCAACCCAACAGTGGGATTTATGTGGGCTGATGATGATGAATATAATGTTACCTATTATTTTTTTTTCTAATTTAATTAATTCTTCACCATCTCGTAAACTTGATACGGATCATAACTACAGAAGCTGGTCACTATGAGTAGAATTAGTAGTTACTATGATCAAATCTGGGGGCACGACAGTCGAGTCGAGCAAAAAAAGGTCGGGCAAAACGCAACACTGTCGTAACATACTTTTCTCGAAGCAATTCAGGCCATTTTGGACCCCCTATAACTTCGTTGTGAATAAAAGTAGAAGCCTGAATTTTTAGTAACCCAGCAGGCATTGTGTATTTCAAATTTCATTCAATTTGAACCAATAGTTTAACTAGTCAAAATTTCGTAATTTTGTCACTCACTGACTGACTGACCGATCATCAATATTAAAGAGGCACTTCTAGCAGACATAGAAGCTTCAAATTTAGAATACAATTAGTGTTTAGTGTATAAATGAAGGAAAAATTATGAAACATTGTACCTAATTTTCGTCCAGTTTCCGAGATACATTAATTGCATAAATAATTTTGTAAACCCATATAAATATATAGGATTACAAAGTTACATTTGCAGTTAATAAACTGTAACTTTGTAAAACATAAGAATACATTTGTCGCCATCGTTGCTTCTCTATTGGAATCGTAAAAACCGGCTAAAGACTGCGCGGATGGCGTAGTAGTTAAGATACCAACGTACCGTGCCAGTGTCGCGGGTTCGAATCCCATGCAAGACAACACCTTGTACGATCCACAAATTGTTGTTCTGAGTCTGAATTTTGTGTCAGTTAATTGTATGTTCTTTCCGTGTGGTGACGAAGTAAGAATACAATTCACCACTCTCTATCTTGCCCTGGATGTCGTATAAGACGACTATGGGATATAATATGCACATACCATCTGTGCAAGAGAAGGAAAACTCAAAATGAAACCCCATATCAACATTGTGGAGAACTTCGCACTATATTTAGTACAATTTAATATAATATGTATTACTTGTGAGGTACATTGTGTTTTTATGCGATTGCCAAGTCATTCTGTTTATTTAAGACATAAAAGATCTTTAATATTGATATGGTCACTATAAGAAGTGTTAGGTTAGCTATTTATGTAATAACTTAAGAAGAAAGGTCCCCGAAGCAGGGACTGAATGAGTTAACCTACTTGGTATAACATGGATCTCACAACTTTTTATGGTAGAAGAACTCAGTTGGCTTGGCTTTTTTTTACAAGTTTTGTTTTTGATGGTATAGCATTTAACGTGGCCCAACGCGATGTCCATCTACATATTATGTACCTACGTCAAATCAGGATGTCACATTTGAACAATAGAAAACCAGCTTCAGGTAGTGTGAAATTACGCACCCACTCGACATTATATTGAAATACCGACCAACTTAGCCATTGGTTTTTATCTTAAACTAGCAATCCGCCCTCGCTTCGCTTCCGTTTCAGCCGCCTTACCTGCGTAGTTCCCGTGGGAATACCGGGATAAAATATAGCCTATGTTACTCCCTGATAAATACTATAGTATTCCAATGGTAAAAGAATTTTAAAATTGGTCCAGTACTTTTTGTGCCAATTCGTTACAAACACACATACAAATCTTTGCTCTTTATAATATTAGTATAGATAAAATTATAATAATTACTTCTGACTAGCAACCCGCCCTCGCTTCGGTTTCAGTCACTTAAACCCGCGTAGTTCCTGTTCCCGTGGGAATACCGGGATAAAATGTAGCCTATGTTACTCCCTGATATTATAGCTTTCCATTGGTGAAAGAATTTTTGAAATCGGTTCGGTGG
This sequence comes from Lymantria dispar, assembly GCA_032191425.1. Classification (NCBI taxonomy): domain Eukaryota; kingdom Metazoa; phylum Arthropoda; class Insecta; order Lepidoptera; family Erebidae; genus Lymantria; species Lymantria dispar. Next base: position 34,058,438 of record CM063445.1, read on the forward strand.
TTTAAGCGTGAAAGCGTTACAAACATACAAACAAACATTCTTACTTTCGCATTTATAATATTAGTATGGATTATAGATGTTGACGCGAGTATTACATGTTATAGAATGAAAATAAATTTTACGAGTTTTACCGCGTTTTTCTTAAACATCGAGCAAATAAAATCAAATACCAATGCGTTAAAATTCGTAAAAATAGTTTCGTCAACTCATCATCTGTCTTACTACTCTCTCTCTCTCTTTCTCTCTCTCACACATCATCACTAATATCGGAGGGAAATTGACTTTACTATACCATACTGGTCAGACAGGTTAGTATAGGATTTTGTTTCGAGTTTTCTTCTCTTGCATAGATGTTATATACCTTAGTCAGGCTTAGTCGGTTTTTACGACATCAACGAGCAAGATATGTGGTGTGTGAAGTGGTGAATTGTATTCTCATTCTGTGACCATAAAAATAGTTTTTTTTTTATTGCAAACGGTGGCAAAGGAGCAAACAGTACACCTGATAGTAAGTGTTGCTGCCGCTCATGGACAGCAGCGACCCTGTAAAGACAGAAGAAAGTGAAGGCAGTGTGAATGCGTGCATTAAGGCTCGGTGATACCAAGAGCACTACCAAAACCCTCCACACGCAAACACCCTCAGAAAGTTGGGCTTCCGGCTCTCTCGCTCACCGAACGAAACGCAGTAACAAATTGCTACTACTCAGACATCGATTTTCTGCGAGAGTGTGGTACTGCCCCGGACGGACCGGCCCGCGGCTGTAGACAGATAACTGTCGATAGTGTGGTCCTACCACTCTAATCGTTTAAATTATAATAATTAATTATGTCGTATTCCTTTTTTTATGAAGGGAATAGAAGTGCCCTTAGAAAGAAATATTAAACGTGTTTATAACATTTATTTATTTCACTCTTTTTTTTTTTGTGGGTGGCCTGCGGTCGGCGCGCCTCCGCACCACTCCGTCCGGGGCGACAGAGGGGCTTAAGCACGCAACTCCCGTAAGCCACCCGAAAACCACCTCGCCTTCGTCATTGGGCCACCACCGGAGTAGCGTTAACCAGTCGTCAGTGGTCGGCCCGACGGAATACCCCCTACTTGGGGTACCCTCCCATCGACCGACGTCCCCCCCTCAGGGAGGACGTCGGTCTCTCCTCTCGGCGGGTGACGGACTAATCCCCGGTCACGTCACCCGCGGCCTCGGCTAGGGTATTTATTTCACTCTGCCAGTGATAGTTATAAATATATATTTCCTAATAGTTTTTTGGCAATATTGTTGTAAAATTTAATTTTTGTTTGCCTGACATATCATTACAGCTCCATTTGCCATTACTGCGCTCGAGCGTTTTCAACTATTGGGAAATTGACCTAATATACCACACTGGTCAGACAGGTTGATATAGGGTTTCATTTCAAATTTGCCTACTCATATATGTTATTTGCATGTTATATCCCTTACTCGTCTTTTACAACTCCCACGGGCAAGTAAGGGAGTCGTAAATTGTATTCTTACTATTCGAAAAACCTGTATATACATTTAATTACGATGTTTTTTAACAAAATCTGTAAAAATCTATATATATCTATATATATAAAAGAAAGTCGTGTTAGTTACACCATTTATAACTCAAGAACGGCTGTACTGATTTACCTGAAAATTGGCGGGCAGGTAGCTTAGAACCAGGAGACGGACATAAGATATCCCTTTTTATCCTGTTCGTCCGGGTTCCCGTGGGACTTGACATAAAACGTCAAACAGCAATACAAGTCACTATAAAACGTGATATAACAAAAACGCACCACACACGCACATGTAATAACAAAACGCAAATGACAGCTATAGACAGACTATATTTTCGGAAATTTAGAATTATATTTACGAAAAAAATTATGGCGGTACGAAGTTCGCCGGGCCGGCTAGTATATCAATAAAAATTGCGTGGTTTAGAAGAAATATATGAGGTACGTGGACGGTGACTCTTAATTTTATATTATTGAGAGATATAATAGGTTTGTCAATGAAGCCATCTGCAACGGTCAAGAAAGTAGCCCATTGAAATGAATATCTTATATCTTGACGGTGCTAGTTTGTCACATTATATTCGTTATCTATGATAGGATCGACACGTGAGCGGCATATGTGCAAGCGCTGTAACATGCGTAACGAACGTTCTACGTACATGCAAAGGTATTGCTGTTTTTTTAATATTACCTTTTTTTATCTTCTATTTTTGTTTCATATCTTGTTAATAGATTTCTTTCAAAAATAGACTATGTATTTTCTACTGCTGGGAACAGATCGCCTCCGGATCAAGAGAAGAGAAAAAATTAATCCACTAACATTCTCCTCCTCATCCTCAGCGCATATACGTCGCACTGTTGGGCTTCAGCCTCTACCACGATGGATGGAAAATTACCACCCTGTTTTATTTCCAATTTTCCTTCTCTTTCGTAGATGTCTGCAGATTTCAGTATGCAGATATCATACTGAAATCCCTTAATCGTCTGTTATGATACTCACGAGCAAGAAAGGGGGTGGGTGAATTATATTGTTACTCCGTCACCACACGGATTAGTCACTAACAAACGGACAAACAGGTTGATTTTATTTCAAGTTTCATTATTATCGAAGTACGAGGGGTGATCCAAAAGTAATGATAATCAGTTATTTCTAGTGCACACAAAAATACAAAAAAATTTCAGTCACTTGCTCAGTTACCCACTAGTTCAGGAAAAAAAAATCATATAAATAGGCCACAATTCCCGGGAGCTACATTCATTTGAATACGGACTGTCAAGGAGTGAACATCAAAATGGAAAAACACGAAATCAGAGCTGTCATTAAATACCTCTGCTTGAAAAAAATGTCTACCAAAGACATACACAGCGACTTGGTGGAAACATTAGGGGACTCTTCTCCTCCATATTCCACAGTTGCACGCTGGGCTAAGGAGTTTAAGCTGGGAAGAACATCGACGGAAGACGAACACCGCGAAGGACGCCCATCGACGTCCCTCACTGAAGAAAATGTGAAAAAAGTTGAAGAAGTTGTATTGGAAGATCGAAGAGTGACTATCAGGCATGTAGCTGAGGTCACAGGGATCTCATATGGCAGCATTCAAAGAATCCTTGCGAACGAATTGCATATGAGAAAGGTCTCCGCGCGTTGGGTACCGAAAATGTTAAACGACGAGCAAAAGAAGAAACGAGTCGACATGTCAAGAGCAAATCTCGAAAAGTTCCAGGCAGACAAGGACAATTTTTTGTCACGTTTTGTGACCATGGACGAGACCTGGATCCACCATTTTGATCCTGAAACAAAACAACAATCGATGACATGGAAACGATCCGATGAACCGACGCCGAAGAAATTCAAAGTGTCAAGCTCAGCAGGGAAGGTTATGGCGTCTGTTTTTTGGGACGCTGAAGGAATAATCATGGTGGACTACTTGGAAAAGGGGGCCACTATTACAGGCTCCTACTATGCAGAACAAATAAGAAGATTGCGGGAGGCTATTAAGGAGAAAAGGCGAGGCAAACTGCGGGCTGGAGTGTTGTTCCATCAAGACAACGCACCTGTTCACAAAGCTGCAATTGCCATGGCTGGCATTCAGGAAGCGGGCTTTGAGTTGGTGGAACACCCCCCCTATTCACCAGATCTAGCCCCCAGTGACTTCTATCTCTTTCCACGACTCAAGGAACACCTCCGAGGCAAGAAATTTGATGATGATAGCGACGTGATGGCCGCGGTTGAGGACTTTTTTGAGAGTCAAGATAAAGATTTTTTTTGTAAGGGAATTTTAGGTTTAGAAAAGAGATGGACTAAATGTATAGACTTGCTAGGAGACTATGTTGAGAAATAAATATATTTTTTTATTTTATTCATTGTGTTTATTATTGATTATCATTACTTTTGGATCACCCCTCGTAATTCAATTTTTATAGCCTGAATCTATTTTGACGATAACTATAGGTAAGAAACCGGTGGTGATCGATATATTCTCATTCCGTCACCACACAAATATTTTATGTCCTTAGATGTTATCTGTAAAAATTCACACGCTATTATTATTTAACTAAATTGTTCAAGTTTCTTTACATACTAGTATTCGTTAAATATATTTGCATAATACCCATCAAGTTTTTATTGAAACTCAATACTCTCAAGCTTAGGTTAGATAATAATTTATATATTTGACTGTTTCTTGAGAAATCAATCAAGTTTTCGATCGTTGTTATCATGTTCTCACGTCATAGTCAATTTAAGAGTTATTTTGATGAGCCTGTATGTATATAAATATACCGGTTTTAGATTTAATTAATTCCCTAAAGTAGTCGTCAGGATAAAATACCTAAGTATATATACTCGTAGCTTTCAGCTTCTATCGGGTACAGCTGAAGAACATGCGTTCAAGATGAATTATTTTTACTATTTCTTTCAGAGACCCTACAGTAAATATGATTACAGCTCATATACGTCCCATTGTTTGACTCAAACTTTATCTTTCTCTTGCATATATGTCATATGCATATTATATTCCTTAGTCATCGTTTATGATAGTGGTAGGACCACACTGTTGACAGTTGTTTGTTTACAATTGCGGGCCGGTCCGTCCGGGGTTGTACTACAATCTCGCAGAATATCGACGTCTGAGTAGTAGCAATTTATTACTGCGCTTCGTTCGGTGAGCGAGAAAGCAGGAAGCCCAACTTTCTGAGGTTGTTTGCGTGTGGTAGGTTTTAGTGATGCCTTTAATATTACCGAACCTCATTACACGCATTCACACTCCCTGCACTCTCTTCGCGGTAGGCAGTGGTCTTGCAAAGGCTCGTTTGCCAGCGATTAGCAATAAGAAAACCTCCGGGATAGAATAGGGCATTGTGAAGTATATTATTACTCCGTCAACACACGGAAAATTGAATATTACAATTGTTATACCACTGAATAAACACAGACGATATTTAACAAAGAAAACGGTCATTATCTACTTATATAATGGAAGTGAATCAGAGTCACTTAATTAACGATCTTACTCATTTTAATATATTTGGGCCTCAGCAGTATTGAATATCGTATAAAGCAATTAAGGTATAAGTATCGCCACTTAAGTGATATTTATGTTCCGTAAAAGTTCCTTATGTTAGGTTTTATTGGATTGTGTTTAGTTACCATTTATTTAATTAGGGGTATTATATTAAAATTTACATTTAAAAGTGTATAAATCGACTAATACTGTTTTATTTTTAACGGCGCTGTCAACTATAGTTTATGCTGCCTTTTTATGGCAGGTAGCCTATGATTTGGACACACCCCGTGCAATCCATCTGGGGTGACGGATAGGCGTCGCGCAGCCCCATAATCTACCGTGTACTGCTACCCTACCGGGTGGAAGGATCAACTCCTGGAAGCCCGTGATTTATTAAGCACAACTCCTACGATGGTTATGTTATTCAGAATTTTAAAAATTAATAAACTATTTTGAGGCGGCTATGTTTCGGTATTACCCCTCTTGATTATCTGCGATGATATCTGACAGCTTACTCCAGCAACTCCGGTCCGCGATAGTATTTAATCCGGCCCGCCGAGAGTCCATCCATCCTAAATATTCTAGTCAGCATTTTGGCGCGAAAGATAAAATGTGACGTTTATAATTAAAAAGATTTCATTATCTCATTCTATTCTATTCACCTATCGGTGATGTTAAACTATTATGGAAAATCAAAAACAATTCCATATGTCACACGCCTAACAAGGCGTAAAAATAAAAGGTATTTTGTTTATTTTTTATAAATAAATTTTATTTATTTTTTATAAACAAAATATCTTTTAATAGACACAAAAGCTTTTGCTTTAATACAAAATGCATTTTTTCTATAGCTGGCCCTCCTCTAGAATTTCTTAAACTTTGTGGCCCGCCATTAAAAAAGTTTACCCACCACTGGCTTAGGACCACATAGCCAAGTGTATTTTCCCTCTCTGACCATTGAGCGGGCCACCATCTGGTCTTACATATACGACCTTTTGACGGATTCTAGGACCATAATTATGTATTTTTAAATTTATTAAAAGTATACCTCGAATAGCGTTTAACTGTAGTTCTATAATTACAAATTGTTTTAAAAAATGATAGATTGTCATCATCATCATCATCATGGCAGCCCACATACTTCCCACTGTTGGGCTCGGGCCTCCTCCACAATGGGAGAGAATTTGACCTACTATACCATGCTGGTCAGACATGTTGGTATAGGGTTTCATTACGAGTTTTCCTTCTCTTGCACAGATGTTATGTGCATATTATATCCCATAGTCGTCTTATGCGACATCCACGGGCGAGACAGGGAGTGGTGAATTGTATTCTTACTCCGTCACCACACGGAAAATTATTGATAGATTGTAATTTCGTAATATTCCTCAACAATTTTCGTTCAAAATACAACTCTCGGACTCAATAACAATAAACCATGGCTGATTGTTCGTTTAAAATAAACCAATCCACGCAAATTATTGCCAACAATGTTCTCAATGCAAAAAGAGCTGCAAGAACCGGTGGTTAGACGGGCGAGGAGCCCTCAGGCGGTGGCGCGAGGCCAATCGAGAGAACACAGACCTCTGGGGCTCTCATGATATCAGTCTTGGTTTCCCACCAAACCGTAAATGTCGGCCTTCTAGGTACCGTTGAAATTGTATTAAGTATTTGCGAGATTAGATATAGGTATTGTTTTGGAAATTTGCAACGGATTGGCGAATTTACAATGTTTTCGTTTTTATTAATTAGATAAAAATCGATTACGCTGTCCGTTTTTGAACCGTTCGCTTCATCTTTTTGCTTTTTATTTTGCACTTCTTCGGCGCCCTTGCCTATAAAACCAATTTATTACATTTGAATTGCTAAAAGAAATTATAATGCAACCTGATTGTGAACTAGGTTTGAGCTTAATAGTAGGGTATAGAAAACAAAGATAGCCGATAATCCTAATGGTCATCGTGTTTGCTCTTAGAATGTTGTAACATAAAATCTAATACCATTTGGACCGCTCCATGAACCTAAGAAGTCACGCTACATATACACATACCAAGTTATATGATTATTTTACTAGACCAACTAGACATTAATTACTATCTATTTATCTATAATATATTGCTCAAGATTGTATACTGTTCTATAATTTCTAACGTTATCAGTTTCACAGTGTATACGGGATACAAATACAGCTTTCGCCCACGCCTTTTTACCTACAAATGTCTTTATTACAGTACATTATACAATCTGTTTTATGATGTCGCTTTCTAACAAAATCGCAAACGACATATCATTCTCACATACATAATAAGATTGCACAATTATTCAGTGAAATAGTTTGGATAAATTCAAGAGACGTTCGCGTAGAACGTTTGTATCATCTAAACGTGTCTCTTTGTCACATTAGGGTGTCAAATGTTACTCAATCGTTATTTATTTTCAGGTTTTTGGATTATGGTGTAAGTTACTAACGGATGTTACGATATATGGACTGGTTTCGTTTTCATTGAGATGTATTGAACTCGTTTTTTTAATATTTTTGCATTTTTAGCTTGTGTATCTAAATATAATAAATGCTATTTTATTAACTAAATATAATAGTAATATTATGAATGCGTTGATGGAATAAGAATACAATTCACCACCTCCCAGTCAGTCCAGTCCTACTCATGGGTGTCCTAAAAGACGACTAAGGCATACAATATGCATATAATATCTATGCAAATGAAGGCAAACTCGAAATAAAACCCCATATAAACCCATTTGACTAGCGTGGTATAGCAGATCAATAGCCCTCTTTTTTGTGGAGGTGACTCGCGCCCAGCAGTGGGATGTATATAAGAAAAATATGAAATAAAGTAATTAAGCGACGGTTTTAGCAAGGTTTCTTTTAGCTTTAGCTATCGGAAGAAAATAGTAAATGACCAAAGACAAAATTAAGTTTATCTCTTCTATTTCTATGGTTTATCTTTATCTTAGTCTTCACGTAAATATTTAGAGCGATATTTTTTCCTTCATCTCATATGCGCCGCGCTACCGGTATCGAGCCCACACCGTAATGGTAGGGAAATGTACGACCACACTGGGTTTTGACAGTTTGATATAGGCTTATTTAGAGTTTTCGCCCATAGTAAGTGCAGGAACTGTGATATTAATGTATTTAATATCAAAGCCATTTTTATTATATATTTTGACAGATACCAGATAGTCCCCAGTGAAGATACATAATGGTACCGCTGTTATTTAAAACTTGTAGCTGAGAGAACGGCTTTACAATTTGCATATAATACCCGAGCGGCGCGACTACGACTTAGATTTGGAGCACCGATCTATTCGTGAGCCTCTCCACCATGTTTCAAACCAGATTACGACAATTCAATCCCAGTGTTATTTTCATAACACGAGGGGCACGAAATAAATATTTGCCAATAAACTTCTCATATTAGTAGCTCATTTGCAAGCTTCAGAAATCACACTCACGTGCTAAGAAAATCATAAATTTACTTTAAAACCCAAAAAGTATAAATTAAACGCTGTTCGTTAGAGCATTTCTTAACAATGGACATAAAGGTTTTAGTCCTCTTCTTAGTATGTAACGGTTAAATATACATCACTAAAACCCACCACACGCAAACACCCTCAGAAAGTTTGTTTCCGGCTCTCTCGCTCACTGAACGAAGCGCAATAACAAATTGCTACTACTCAAACGTCGATTTTCTGCGAGAATGTGGTACTACCCCGGACAGACCGGCCCGTGGCTGTAGACAGACAACTGTCGACAGGGTGGTCCTACTACTATCCACATTCCACATTTAAAGAAACTTTAGTCGATCTCATTCGATACCACTTAAGAATTAAAGTACATTTGACTCTCAACAATTTAAACAATTTAAATGGTAATTAAAATATGTTTACTATGATGACATCGCCATTATAATATTCTAAAACAAAGGTTTGAAAATAAATGTTTACCAGTTTTTATCACATTTTTCCTATTTGCTTTTTAATTTCCCAATAATTCGAACACTTCAGCATTCATTATCCGTGATCATGAATGCTGAAAATTAGTGAGTGTGATAAAATCCGTAGTTTTATTTGAAATATACCTAATACTCATTTTAACTCACATACTTCCCGCTGCTGGGCTCGAGCCTCCTCAACAATAGGAGGGAAATTGACCTTACAATACCATGCTGGACGGACAGGATAGGGTTTTATTTAGGGATGTGACTTGGAGGGAAAATAACCGATTTTTTGTTCTTTAAAATAAATCGATTATAAAATAATCGATTAATTAAAAATAAATAATCGATTTTTCCCAACAGGATTATGATGACTTTTTTTAGGTAATGTGAGCTTTATTTTCTAATATAGAATCAAACAATCGTGATGACTCCTTTTTTTAGGAAATCTGGCAGTGAATAATCGATTAATTTTGATCGAATTTCGAATAATAAAAAAACGATTATTAGTCGATTATTTTTTTTGTAATAATCGATTATTATAAAAATCGATTAATTTTCACATCTCTAGTTTTGTTTCAAGTTTGCCTTCTCTTTCATAGATGTTATATACGTATTATATCCCTTAGTCGTCTTTTACGACATCCACGGGCAAGATAGAGGGAGTGGTGAATTGTATTCTTACTCCGTCACCACACGGAAAATATAAAACCTAATACTCGCGTAATACTAATTATGTTAACCAGTTAAAGGAATATTTCTCTTACATCCACGTATTGTTATAGTTCTAACTACTGGTGGGTTACTCGAGTTGTTGCGCCGTTTAGCACGGTGACCCGACCTCAGGCGTGCTTTCAAGAACAATCTCATTGATTCAATATGAGATTAAGCGCGCGTCCGTGAATGTTTCCATTTTGATTTCGCGGTGATGGTTACTTGAACTCGCACCCGGATGTCATGTTCGATTTACATTTTGTTCTCTTGTTGCCGCATTTAATAATAGTCGTGCATCAAAGATATTTATAAGCGAATACATGATTGACAGTGCTAAGATATTCGATGTAGACAAATACATATATTTCATTCCAAACTTTTTTTGTGTGTTGACGAAGTAAGAATAAAATTCACTATCCACTCTCTTGCCTATGGTGTCGTAAATGACGACTAAGGGATGCAGATAATATCGATGCAAGAGAAGGAAAAGTCGAAATAAAACCCTATGCCAACACGTCTGAGCAGCGTGGTATAGTAGGTCAAATTTGATTATTATTTTATGATTAATGTGGCTGCAGTTCTGTTGTTCTGATATTAAAAGATTCAAAGAAGCCAGAATGTATATTTAATTTACCATAAAAATACGTGGATTTGGGTAATCGCAAAGTGTTACAGCGGTCAGGTGGCGTGTTTCCCCGCTTATCAGTATGCACGACGACCTGCAGTCCACATGTCTTGTTTACGACCCGGGTGTCGCTTAGCAATCGTGAAGGAACAATTATGTTGGTAAACCGTGGACTATTTATTGTATTAGCGAACTGAGCGACCGTTAGCTGTGACCTTGAGCGTGATACGTTGAACTCTACGCCTGCGTCGGCTTTAAGGTATTATTAATCGCTGCGTTCAAAAAAAGAGTAAAAAAAAACATGCAAAGTGAAGTCGCAGATACGAGACGGTCGTTACTGAGCGTTCGTTTGGTTCGAACCCCTGAGGCCAATCATGTCTCGGTATAATAAAGGGCTACGCGCGTCCTTTCGGTCGAACCTTTAGATTTATGGTCCTGTCGAGCCGACGAAGGCGACGCCCGCGCCGTGTTTGTCGCACTACTATCGCGATCGTAGTCACATCCTCTATTGAATTCAATAATTGCCTACATGTGCTTAATACTACAAGCTACCATATGTTCTTTACAATCTACATTCAAAATGTATAATTAAAAACTAAAATAATGGTGTTATAGATTAATCTTTCTAACTGCGGCATGACATAGCCACGCCCACATTAATATTTATGCTGATCTGTAGTCGATATGGTGAGTGGAAATACTTTTATTTTTGTTTTGTATCACTAACGGGTCAAATGTGGTTGTATTTTTTGTGTGCATCATGCCTTGACGGCATTTAGGCCCTCATTTTATTTGTAATGTTTAATAGGATCATGTCTATTCCACATATATTAGAATAAACTCCGAAGGATACTGACCCGGATTGAATGGTCTGTAAATTTAAATAAAAAATGTGATCTGTGAGTTCTATTAATAGGAAGGTAGATGTAATTTGTTTTCGATGTTTATATAAAGTTTTATTTATATAAATGCTACTTTTCACTCCTATCATGGGTGCTGCACATTATTGTAAACATTGGGTTTGTAAAAACAAAATTGCGTAGCAATATAATTTGTACAACATCATCATCACTCATCATGATTTCGGCTCATATACGTCCCATTGCTGGGTTCGAGCCTCCTCCATAATAGGAGGGAAATTTACCTTGCAAGAGAGGGGGTGGTGAATTGTATTATTACTCCGTCGCCACACGGAAAACAAACTTTTTTTTTTTTTTTTTTTCATAATGATTTTTGACGTTTTCGTGAGTAAAACACATGTGAAATAACTTGCGGTCCACTGTTTTTGTAGACCTCCCCATGAAGGGAAAATGGTAGGATGGCGACGCTTGGCAGGCGTATCGGGTAGAGAGCCCTCAGAAAAGTTGTCAAAGCCATCCGCCATAAACAATTACAACACACAAAAAAGTTTTCGCAGTTGTTGTTATAAGTCTACCAGGAAAGCGCTACTGCCCATTTTCTCTAGTGATTTCTTATCTTAATTTTCACGATTTCTACCCGAAAGTGAGTTCACCGAGGGGTGGTGATACATTGTATTTTAAACCCGTCGGCATAAGGGCAGTACGTAAAGGTACTAAAAATTATATTAATCTATACCAATAAATAAAATTGGAGTGTCTGTTTGTAATGTCAAAATAATAGGCTTTTTTCATGCTCACACGGTTATTTGCACGACACCTATGCCTAAAATACAGATTAAAAAAATTTTGTCTCTCTGTCTGTTTGTTCCGGGTAATCTTCAAAATGGCTGGACCGATTTCAAAAAATTCTTTCACCAATGGAAAGCTATAATATCAAGGCGTAAACTAGGCTATATTTTATTCCGGTATTCCCACGGGAACGGGAACTATGCGGGTAAAACGACTAAAACCGAAGCGAAGCGAGGACGGGTTGCTAGTACTTGTATAAATCTGTAAAATTTATTTGACTTCATCCTTTTTTATATACACTCCCGATGCTACAACATTCCATAAACAAATAATTTCATGTAGTTAAAGAGAGAAAGGTCTTAAGGATCCAATTAGCACATCTGTAGATGTTATCTGACATCTAGCGCCTGGTTTCTGCTCCCTGATCAGTGCATTTCAAGCTCCAGTGCGATTCTCGCAAGCCGTTAAATGTTACGATTGATATCAATGCTTCGTTTATGTAAAACAGTAATCTTATATGTTATTGGTGTTCTCAATAACTGAGTAGTTGCGTTCTTGTTTTAAATTGATATTTCTTTATACTTGAGTCAAATATTTTAACTAATCATCAGTGAGAGGACATTTATATTACGGAAGCAATTTGTACGTATTTTATTGATATTTTGCCGTGTGTCAACACAATTAAGAATTCGATTCACCACCCCTCCATTATGCCAGTGGGTATAGTAAAATACGACTAAAAGCTACAATATGCATATAACATCAATTCCAGAGAAGTAAAATGTGAAATAAAACTCTATGTCAACCCGTCTGACCAGCGCAGTACAGTAGGTCAATATCCCTCCTATCGCGGAGGTGGATCAAGCCTAGCAATGAGTTGTATTTGAACTGAGAGGACGAAGATGATGATTATTGATTTGTGTGACTTGGTTTCATCAGTCAACATTAATTCTTCGTGATTTAAACTATTCATTTTGTTGAAGTCTCCAAACGTTTATTCATTCTGCGAGGATAGGCAGATCCGTAATTTAACAGTATGCCATGTAACTTTGGTAACACACGAAATGGATTGTTCTTTACTAGGTATTCATTACTGCGAATAATCCTACCATACATTCCCACCACTGTAACTGATGTAACCCAGGATCTACTCTGGGTATTGATTAAGGACTTGACGATAGTTGCATGATATAGGATTTCAAACTACAACCTTTACAACTTATAATACTGTAATTACTGTTTATATATTCAAGTATATTTTTAAAACGTCTTATACGATGCGAAGAAATTTTCACAGCGTTTGTATGTAAACATAAAAAAACAAAAGAACCTTAAACTTCCATCATCTTGATATTAGACGGTCTTACATAAGATATAAGCGGCCATGACAAAATTGCACGCCGACGATATTTCCATCAGAGATGTATGCGTACGCGCATTGCACTCGGTGGGGGTGGATCCACAGAGAAAAGGGGTGGGGAAGGAATGCACGTGTGTGCAGTAACTCGATCCTGCTGTATAGATAACTTGGTATTGTGCGACACAATAGGGTTCGGACGCGAGGGGATAATGAATAGATGCAGATTACTTTGATATGTTAGTAATTTTTATATAATTACTTTGGTTTGGGGATGGAGATCTTACCTGGAATTCTATTTAAAGTTTAAGACAGTTTATCTAGAAAATTATCTAAGAAGTAGTTATGATTGCTGAGGTTTACACGAGTATTGTTTTGATCGACGTTTCGAACATTTTTAGCGTTCATGGTCACGGGCGGACTGTACGAAGTAGTCGTAATTTTTAGAGCTTATCTGAAATTAAATATGAAATCATTGTTTTGATATTTCATTAATAATATGTAATAGATTAACTACGAATTATATTTGCTACGGAAAATGCCATATATGTATGTTTATAATCTGAACATATTTTAGTGAAATTATGTCCTACTGATAGGCACGTGTTTTCTGCAAAAGAGAAGGAAATTGATCTATTTATACTTCACGAGCTGGATAGTTTTGGTATGAGGTTTGTTTCGAGTTTATCTTATCTTACACTAATGTTATCTACTTGCGTCTACATATTAAACTCTTAACATACCCACAACTTAAGTATGGGGACATATTGCATCCTTATTTCGTCGATACGAAATGGTAAAAAAGCATCATTTTTATTTTCTAAAGAGTTATTTTCAAGCGAAAATCTGTTATTGTATTTTTTTTTATCACTAACCCTATATGCTTATCGAAACGACAGCAATCGAGTCACATTATCGTAATAACCGTCGATTTGGAGTTCATAAAGCACAATAGCATCACCTTGACGGTGTCTGCAGTAACGTGCGTTCATCTGTTGATCGACGGATGTTGGGCTGCGGGTGCGCATAGATTATGAAGCAGATGTGCTATTTATTTTTTGGCTACAGTTCAATAAGGTTTACTTTATATGGTACAGCTGTTGATTCATTCACACTTGGCGTGAAAACTATCTACGCAATTTGTTTATTATAGAAGGCAAACATACATAGTCTCACATCTTTTACCTAGAGTGGTACGCACATCTACGGTTTGCTACACGCTACGATCGCTTTATTCAAAGTCTTCCTGTATGCTCTCCTCTTACGCGTACTTTTAATATGATCTTTCGCCAATACGTCTTCAATTTTATCCATATATATGCGCTTTATTTTTTTCTATTCGCTATTCCAGTAACTTAACTCGTTTTGCTTCCCATTCATATTTGCTTTGCATACTTGCTTCCTCAACTTCTCGTCACTCATTCTTTCTATATTTCAACCTCTACATATATTATGCTATACCTATTGATATATAGATACAAAATTTTCAGCTCCAGCTGATCATTCATTCTAACTTAAGATAAAAAGGATGTAAGTACACAATTGGCCTCCGATTCATAAATTATTACCACATCGGTGGATGCCCTTGTGCTATTCGAAATAAGTCTTTTGGTAATGCATATCACATTGAAATTATAAAGGCGAAAGTGATTGTGTTGGTATTTGTTCCATTCTCAGTTTCAAATGACTAGACCAATTTTGATAATATTTGTTGTAGAGGTGGTTGTTACCCTAGAATCTAGGGTAGTAAAGGTGGTGTGTTTACTTGTTTGCCACCAACGGCAATATAAAATATCGTAAAAGTTTTGTTTAGGTTAGGTAGTTTCATCTAGTTTTAATTCCTAACTATGACCTACTATGTTACTATGTAAGTTTGGTTTAAATGTTAACTAATTAAACAATCTCAAGCATTTTAAGTCTTTCTCCCTACTAGAAAAGATTTAGATCTTCTACACCACGCTGGTCAGACAGATTAGTATAGGATTCTATTTCGATTTTTCCTTTTTGCTAGTTATTTCCATATTACGTCCCTTAGTCGTCTTTTACGACACCCACGGTTATTATATGATTGGTGATGAATTGTATTTTCACTTTGTCACCACATGGTTAACTACCTATATTAAATTAGTTTTATGTTTAGTTTATTTATTACTATAAGGTAGTCAATTTTAAGAGCGTCTTTGCTCATACAGCCTATAATTCAACAACTTTATTTAGCTAACGTCAGAATCGGCAACAACATGTTTAAAAAGCTTCGCTCGCAGAATTTTCATTTTAGATTTGCCTACAATTATAAATTTTACGATCAATTTAAAGTTTCAATCTAAGTTAGATTTATCTTAATTAAAACTATAAATCGAAATCGTAGTTAAATTTGGCAGTAAGAAAACGTGGCCTCAGGAATGGCAATTTATAAACCGTAATCACAATTTCTCAAAACCTTTGTTATACATAGATCGAGTATTTTAAATTTACGGAGCCCGCTGTATTTTGGGATGGGTGTACCTTTCGCAATTTTTGTACTAAACTAATTTATACTTTGGAAGATAAGTTGCACATCGTCTTATGCTAAATAGATGAACAAAGCTTAAGAATTACAAGGCAACTAATAGAAATTGATGTAATAATGAGTCCCAATTATTTTGTTTTACATATAAGACTGCTTCGTAAATATCATTAGATAGATGAAAGCGTTTGTAATAATAACTACTACAAATTATCAGCATCATCGCTACCTTATGTCTGTCTTACTGTTAGGCTCGAGCTTCCTCCATAATAGAGGGGAAAATTTACCTACTACACCACGCTGGTTAAATATGTTGGTTTAGGGTTTTATTTCGAGTTTGCCTACTCTTGCATAGAATCATCTGCATATTATAGATATCCCGTAGTCTTTTTTTATGACACCCACGGGCAAGATAGGGAGTGGTGCAATGTATTCTCACTTCATCGTTACACGGCAAACTACAAAATATACGCAAAACAAATTTATTATTTTGTAAATATGGAAATTAACTACTTTATTTTCATGTTTGTAATTCTTCACAAACGACAGTATATATGAATGTATTTATTACGTTAATTAGTAAATTTAACATATTTATGCTAACAAAATTAGTGTAAATTCAATTCAATACAATTTTTATTAGATACTTAAACTATATTTGAATATTACGCTGCAAATGATTACAAGTTAATGTTATTATTACACGTTTACCATTTATGGTAAATTTAACAGTAGTCCATCAACGGCCTGGCTTATACAGTCGAATGGCAAGTAGATACGTATAATGTTACATATAAAAATATTACTACTTATGTCTGCTTCCGTACCAGAAACTACTATTACTAACTACTCTATGTAAGCTGTGCGCGCGCGCCTCACACATACAAGCCTAATGTGTGTGTGATGTACGATGATGTCTGCTCGAGCATGTGTGCGTGCGCGTGGGAACGAGCCGACGGACGCGTGCGCAGATTGTGACATGCGCGCATCGTGCATGTATTAAACAAATCTATGTTTTTACCTCGTAACTTAGAAACATACAGTGGGTCGACATATAGTGCAACCAGATTAAGGGCTTTGCATTTTTACGAAACTCTGACGAGAATGTGTCGGAGGAAATCAGTCTATGTGGCATTCCCGAGGCGTAGTACGATCGCACTTAAAATTAAAGCATTAAAACTAGATTATGTCTATATTAAATTACGTAAAAGCATCCCTGAGATAAACGAACGATACGAAATTATTCAAATTGTTAATTTTTTGACCGTCATCAGAAAGGGAGGAGGTTCTCAATTCGACTGTATTTTTATTATGTTTGTTACTTCAGAACTTTAGACTGGGTGAACCGATTTTAATGATTCTTTTTTTATCATCACCACACATCGGTTTGTCGAGCGATATAGTTTGCTCATTGCCACTTCAGCGCGCTAAACCTTCATGCCATGTTGATTACAACCACAGTATTAGAAACATTATTAATAATTATATCATTGATCATTAAGTGTTGAACATGTCATCCACATAATTTACAGTTTGGTGACGTTTTAGTAACTGCTTTATTTAAAAGACTTTTTTTTAACTTTTAAACATATACGAACTATGAGAAATGAGTGTGGATGCTATTTGAATTTATATCTTTTGGAAATTCCCACTACTTAAATCAATTAAGCACGTGTAAGTAATTTCTAGTATATTTTTGACGTTTTTCATATGGATTCAGCTCCTACATATCCTCTTTTTGTCTTCATGTATACATTTATTTCACACGTATGTATGTAACTGAACTCCTCCTAAACGGCTGGGCCGATTTGATAAATTTGTTTGGGTGTCCAAGTGTATTCAAGAATAATTTAGGTTATACATATACTAGCATACCCAACAGACCCTGTTATCTGCAGCTAGTATATTTATAGAAAACATAGTCAAATGTTTAATAAACAACATGTAAAAAATAATAGTTTTTTAACAATTCTAAAATAAGTAGGGACTGGTTCTTTAAAACACGTGTGTATAAAACAGTTGTTTTATTCACTGATGAACTCCGGGTTGAGAGCCATCAGCGCTCACCCATAGTCCGGGTTAAGCTGTCAAGGTCATCTGCGACCAACAGCTATACACACACACAAAAAAAATCACTGATGAAGCTAGAATATTTAAAGAAATATATAACATAAAATTGTTTTCGAAACTCCAACAAATCACCATTTGTAGTCATTACCATTAGCCGAATGTTTGCGGAGTCACGATTCTGCAACTATACGCCGAATTTTGTTATTATTACATACGGCTAACCTTTTGTGGAGTTTCTGACATCTTGACTTGGCTTAAAATTTGAAAAGAATTAACGTGCCCACCTATTTTTTTGTTCTGAGAGCTATACCTATTTTTACTTCGACCATTTTTCTTTAATCTTAATACGTTTCGCTTCTATAATTGTGTTTTAGATACATTCCACGTGTTTATTTTGTGTGTTACGTTTCGAAAATTATACGATTATTTTTAATTTATATTTTTTTATTATTTAAAAATATTCGTACTTGATAATATTGCATCTGATGTCAAGTGGGAAAAACGATAATAGATACTAAAACACTAGCTTAGGTAAATGGTGAGTAAGGGCGTTGTAAAAAACTGCCTGGTGGATTAGAGTACTAGAGGAATGTTTCGCACTACTCTGCTGAAAACTTGTAACGCCAACTGCGATGGTCAACTTGCATGCTTCGTGCTATAATTATGGCACTATTCACCTCACGGTAACGTCGATAGCCTGATGGGTAATGAAACGTTTTTACTCACCATCAATACACGTATTAAAAAAGAAATGCTAATGAAGTTCTAAAAGAGACTATTTCGTTCTATTTTAATTTATTTTCATTATCATCATTTCAGCTCATTCACGTCCCACTGTTGGGCTCCAGCCTCCTTCACAATAGAATGGAAATTGACCTACTATATCACGCTGGTCGATGTGTGAGACGTGTTGGTATTTTTTTTTTTTTTGGGTGGGCTATGGTAAGCGCACGCGCGGTCCAGTCCGTCCGGGGCGATGAGAAGACAGCGCGCGGGCCCATAACCCACCCGTACCCACGTCACCTCGTTGTTGGGCCGACCACGGGAGCAGATGTGACTTGTCGTCAGTGGTCGGCCCAACGGAATACCCTTTCGGGTAACCTCACCTCTCGACGTCCTGGGACGTCGGTCAGCCTCTCTGCGGGTGACGGACAATTCCCCGGTCCGATCACCCGTGGCCTCGGCTAGGGCAGCATTAGGCGCAGATACTCGCGCCTGCGCCGCCCGAGTCGCCGGCGGCGGAACGTGTCGCCGAATAGGAGCTCTACTCGCACACGATCCGCCGCCTCCTTCCGTGAGATTACGGCCTCACAGAAGGCGGCGACCGCGTCCCAGTTCCTGACGCTGACGAGCATCTCCCTGGCGATGGTCGGCAGCGCCAGGTCGGCACCGATAATTGCGACGAGTTCACGGCGATCCCCCTCCCATGCAGCACACTCCTCGAGCGTGTGCTGCGCCGTGTCCTCGTCGCAACTGCAGTGGTGGCAGGACGGAGTGCTCTCCCTCCTGACAATCTTGTGCAGGTACTTCCCGAAGCAACCGTGCCCCGTCAGCACCTGCACCAGTCGGAAGGAAAGCATGCGTCCGCTCCAACCACTCCATCAGCACCGGCCGGAGGGCCTCGACGGTCCTGACACCGTACCGAGGACTCTCCAGCCGGACTGCCCAACGGGCAATGACTCCACGGCGGGCGTCGACCCGCCAGGCGGTGATCTCTTTGATGGAGACCATGCCGCCGCGGGCGCGCGTCTCCGACACCCGCCGATAAATTTCGGCGAGCATTTCCGCCTCCAGGTCCCACGAGGGAGTTCCGGCCAGGAGGCACGCTGCCTCCGTTGCCACCGTGCGGTAACCCCGTATGGCCCTGATCGCCATGACCCTCTGTGGTCGCCACAGGAGGGCCCTAAGACGGACGGTCAGGGACCCCGCCCACACCGGTGCGCCGTACAGGGCCATCGACCGGATCACCCCCACGTACAGCTGTCGGCACGTAGCGCTGGGTCCGCCCACATTCGGCATCAGCCGCGAAAGGGCGGACGCCGCGCCGACAAGCCGGGGAATAAGTCGATGGAGATGCTCCCGGAACCAAAAATGCCCGTCGAGCACCAGGCCCAAGTACTTCATGTGGGCCTGGATGCTGATGGTGACCGACTTTACGGTGATCGAAGCGCCGGTGGGAGGCCCGGCGGTACGGAGGCCATGGAACAAAAGGGCCTCCGTCTTTTCCAGGGTTACCCTCAACCCCAGCGCTTCGATCCGCCTGACAATCTCCTTGGTGCCGAGAGTTGCCAGACGTGCCGCCTCCTCTAGCGTCCCACCCTGGGCTGTGACGAGTGTATCGTCGGCGTAGCAAATTACGCCCAGCCCGGGTTCCGGCTTCCTCTCAACGCCCAGTCGTAGCCGATGTTCCACAGGGTCGGACCCAGAACCGACCCCTGTGGGACACCGCATGTCATGGGCGTTCGCACAACGTCCCCTACTCGGTCAACGTAGAGGACGCTGCGCCCCTCCAAGTAGTCTGCCACCAGCCGCCTGAGGTACACGGGCACCCCGTGATATCTCAGCCCCTCCCTGATGCAGCTGAATGGCAGAACGAGACGAGTGAGACGTGTTGGTATGGAGTTTCATTTCAAGATTTCCTTCAATTACTATAGAAATTATATTGATATTCAATTGGTTAGTCGCCTTTTGCGATACCCACGGGTAAGGGAAGGGGTAGTGAATTGTATTTTTACTCCGTCACGGCAACTTGTTTCGCTGTAATAAAATTATTTAAAGTATATCTATAAATTAAATGAATAATTTAAAGCGAACAATATCAGTTCTGATTGCAATTCTCAAACACTTCTCTTTGTTAATATCGAAAACAAAGCATGAATTATTATCATCTATACAAGGCACTTGAGACTTGCTATGACTGCGCTCCGAGATACCCTGAGGCATTCATTGCGAACCGTATTGTGCGTTCAACTTGTGTACTCAACGTATTATTTGTACTCATTTGTGTTTCATTCTCTTCGTATTCAACTCTTGTATTCATATTCTGAAGTTATTTATACAATTCTTCAATATATTATTAATTTTTATAGCGACAGGCAGTCTTGTTACGTATATGATGCAAACGGGTGAAAGGCTTATGACGAAGATTAAAAATAATTACAATTTCAGGTATAGAGAAGGAAAATAGTATAGATTTTAGGCCAATAATTAGGTTGGAGATAGAAATGTACTCTTTTATAACACTACATATTGCGATAGCTATTAGCAATAGTTTTGTGACTGGCCGACTGTCTGAGATGGTGTAGCCAGTAGTTGATCAATCTGGTGAATAGCATTCACTAAATCGCAGAGTCGAGCAGTCAGACTTATATGAGCTAAAACAAAGTTGATGAATCCAGGAAAAATATTATATCGTGAATAACTTTGGCAACATATAAGTAACGAACAAGTTATTATTCTCAGGATAGCCATCTGTAGATCGTACATAGATTTATTCTGCTGGAGATTCAAATCAGATACAGGTTGTTTGTGCAGACAATATTTTCTTCATTTAACGTATTTTTACATAGTTTCCTGAAGGTAGCTGGTGCATTATTAGAATTATAATAACTTTATCTTTGCAGGAAGGCGCTTAGTTACAAAAGCATTAACAATCTGTGGTTGTCTAGACACATCTGTAAAACCTGTATTAAGTGATTAATTTTAATGTTGATTACTTCTGTAATTGAAATAAGTGGATTAGGTTAGCAACAGAGAAATTTTACAACTTTGCTGATAGGATTTCGCAATGAGTTGCTGCAATAATTACTACATAGCTCTCCTACCCGTTTTTATTCAAAAGGTGTAAAAAGATCGTATGGGACCTACACTCTACGTCACCTTTCTGGCTTGAAAGAGGTGCGGCCACAAATTATTTCTGATAGAAAAGTTGTTTGGATAATGATGACTACACCCAGCCATTGAAGTAAATTTGCTAGGGTGTTAGTTTTTGCTGTAATGTTAGCTGTGCTTCTGTTATAATTAAAGTACACGAGATTATACACAGCTGCTGTTTTTTCAGTCAATGTAATCAAACGTTCACTTTTTAATAATATTTAGCGTTCAGATTTAAGAGATTATCTGTAAGAAATTTAAGAAAATATAGAAGATATTGAATGCACGAGTTTAGCGATTATATTGTAAGTGCATGCTGCCCCTCTCCCGCTGTATGGCCACGCCCCACGGCAAATTGCGTCCGCCGACTTGCAAGTACCGCTCGCTCGCCCAATCACGTACTAACATAGATCTGAATTTAACCGATCTAGATGTCTGAAGCGCGTCTAAACTGGTGTGGAAGTCTCGTCATACACATTATTAATATTAAAACCAACTTACAACATATCTACTTAATTTAGTCTTTACAGTCGAACCTGGATACTCAGAATATTCCTGGATAAGAGAGAGTTCGAAGAACTGAGATATTTTTTTCTTTTATAGAGTTTTCTTACTAAACAAGGAGAGGTCTATAAAAATACCACAAGTATGTATGCAGTTATAAACGAAATACATTTTTTTATGCAAGGAATATAAGAAGACAATTATAGACACATATTTGGTTATTTGAATCGAAGAGTTTCTCTAAATTTAAGAATGATTCTTACTTAGTAGATGTTAAATACTTTTAACTCTCGTTTATAGAGGTATCTACAGGCAAGTAAGAAACTCAATTGTAGAGGTTCATATGTCAAAAAGACGACTTTCGCTTGTACAGGTTTACATTTCTCACTTATTGAAGCTTTTAGGACGTAAGAATATGACATGTCACCATGTTAGTTATTACTTCTACTTGACTTCTACTGAAAGTCGTAAAAAGAGGTGTAAGGACGTACACAATATCTCTTCTATGGAGAGGCGAATATATTAGCTTGGTAAATTAGTATTAGTAAAATTCATAAAAATCTATACAAAAGCCAATTGTTCAATTCTTTTTAAACAATATGTTAACAAAAATGCTAATAAATTAAACATGGCAAGGATATTAAGAAATGTATGAAAACATGTCTCAAGTTGCTGGGACTGACGCAAAATGGCGTATTATGCGGCAAATCGTATTAAACGTGATCGTATTAAACGGGTTCTACTGTATTTAAATAGACTTTAAAGAAATATCGGGATAGAAAAAAAAACATAACGTAATAAAATTATTTTGTACTGATTTTCAGTAAAAATAGTTCTATTTTAGTAATAATCAAAGCCAATGCCCATTCTTCTCCGACTTTTTTTATTTGTATCACTTGTCGAAGGAAAAAATATTTCATATTTTTCACACGAAAAGTTAGATAGGCCATTATTTATTACTACACAATAACCTTATCCCAATACTTATCTATTTTAAGTAACAGGGCATAAAGCTACCTTTATAAAACCTTTAGCTTATTACGTCAATTACTGGGGTCGTGTGGACTTTTATCGCTTGTGCCTGGCACTATCGGGAAGATTTACAGGGACTGGGCAGTCAGAAGTTGTAGATATAATCCTCTAGGCTTTTGTTGTCCTATCTTTAATTGTAACCCACTCTAATTAAAAATTGCCTTGTAAAAACAGGAGTCAGAAATAAGTTCTAAATATGGAAGATTTCGTAGTTATTATTAACTCAAAATATTGAGCATATTTTTTTGTAATCCATCTTTCAACGCTTCAATCTATCAACTTCCACTTTTTAACATAATGTTACTCCAAATGGTGATATTGCTATAGTCATGGCAGATCGGTTGGTGTATCCCCTTAGTGATACAAGTTTTTCAGGATAGTGTTCCTGCTCATTCGTCTGGTAATCCCTCAGCGAATCTCCAGCCATATCCAGCAAAAGACAAGGAATTGCGACATGAAATATTTTCCACTTGGTGACGGAGTAAGAGAGAGAGAGAGTATACAATTCACCACTCCCCCTCTTCCTGTTAGTGTCGTAAAAGACGCCTCAGGGATATGATAGGCAAATGACATCTATGCTATTAGATAAATAAAACCCTAAGTCAACTGACTGACCAGCGCGGCATAGCAGGTCAATTTACATTCTATTATAGAGGAGAACCGAGCCTAACAGTGCGACTTATATAGGCTGAGATGATAATGATGATGATATTATATAACTTCTAGTTTACTATTGAAATTGCATCAGTCAAATTTATAGAAATATGTACGTAATAAAATATTTGTGCGACCTAACCCTGTATCTATACGAACCGTATACACAATTTCATGCATATATCATTACACTGACGTGGCAACTGAAAGTACTAATTAAACAGAACAATACTGTCTCACAAAATCTGCTTACACAACGTTCAATTTCAAGAAGCGAAGAAACCTGATCGCTATTCTAACCAAGCATTTTTATAACTCTTGCGTGTCCGTGTCATACATTCAGCTTGTGTGAATGAGGTCTATATAATAGTATTATTCTCAACACATATTTAGCATAACCACTAAAAAGTAACAACAAATAGGATCACAACACAATTTGCATACAAAGCCTAGAGAAAATGGAAGTATTTATTGAACAAGGGAGATGTTGTTTTCGTTGCGCGCGGCCCCGATGAGCTATGGCGCTCTGCCCGCGCCTACTACCGTGCGTTTTATAATAGGATTGAATTTTATTTATTATCGGACGTACAGTTTATGTCCTATACTTCGATCTTAATTGCTGTTGGACGCTGTTGTTATAGATTTTTTTTATTGTTTGTAGAAACAGTAGATAAAATCTGACAACTTTTATTACAAGAGCTTAGGTAATTTAATTTTATTTTGTAAATCAATATACTGAGGTTATTTTGTAATGAATGTTTGCCTACTCTTATTGCTTAGTATTCTGCTTTCCATGTGGTGACGTAGTAAGAAGGCAATTCACCACCTATTTTGCTCGTGGATGTCGTAAAAGTGAGTGAGAGAGTTATCCTCAGGGATTGTATTATGAATGTAACATTTGTGCAAGAGAAGGACGTCTGACCAGCTTGTAGATCAATTTCCCTCTTATTTTGGAGGCTGGCGCTCCAGCATTGGAATGTATATGAGCTGACAGATTACTTAGAATGTTAAAGCATAAACACTTTTTATATGTACGTGCAAACAAGCACCATCATCATCATCTTGCTCTTATCCCAATTACTTGGGGTCGACGCAATATGTCATCTGTTTTGACATATTGCAAAAAGTTTCGGCAATGACTTTTATGACCGGCCGCCTGCCTGACGTCAACCCTCCTTGGAAATGTAATCGTTGACCCAAATGGTACCAGATGGAGTTGGTCCGGGTCAATCTAGGGCTCTTAGTCGTCTTTTACGACACCCACGAGCAAAGCAAGGGTTGGTAGTATTCGAAGCCGCTACCACACAGCTAGCATAAACAAGCATAAAAAAAAATTAGAAACGAATATTGTGACCGTAATCTTCGTTCCGCTAACAATCTTTTTCTTTCTTGTCCCACTCATAGCTCCAGTTTGGTTCATTCTTCTTTCTTCATTCAGGGTATTTTACTGTGGAACGCCCTCCCTCTTGAAATCAGGATGTCCAATACGCGTGACATTTTCAAAACTAAAGTTGGTAAATATAAAAATATTGATTGTTTGTCAGATTGTCTTTCATAAATTTTCGAAAGTAGATATGTGGAGGTATAAGTGTATGTATACATGTGTATGTATATATGTATGTGTATCTAGGTATATATTTTTCTATGACTATGTATTATATGTAATGGATTTATTATTTTCATTTTATTGTTATTTAGTTATAAACATAATTAGTTTCCAAAACAGTTTTCAATACTTGCACCTACTATATTATTTCATCATCACCCTAAGGTTGACTGGAAGAAAATGCCTATGGCATTAAGTCCGCCTATGTATTTTTAGTTTTGTGCATGAAGATTAAATAAATAAATATCTATAGGTATATATACAACTTTCCTATCCTCAGATATTCAAGTAACCATTCACATGGTTATGTACCATAAAGCATAAACAACATAAAGCATATATGATGCTTTATGTTGTTTTATGACCTATAAGGGAAGGTGCATAACTGCGCATGCCCATAGTTGCAACTAATGATGACAGGCCCTGAACTGGTTTGCCTGTCCATTAATTCATAGGAAAAAACATGAGAATCTCTCATAAAAACACTTTCTGGTTTAGACCTTCCACTACCGTTATTTCACAAATTGGTCTTTAGACGTGTGTGGAAACGGTGAAAACTCAATAATTCTCAACAAACAAATACAGTAAGTACTATGTTTAAGTTATAGGACATAGGGTTTATTAGATTATGATTAAAGTTTTTTTTTTAATAGTAATGGTATTGTTTATTTGCAAATAATAAGTTTTACAATTCTTTATTAAGTGTATCGTGTTTAGTTTTTAAAACTTTAGGTTTTTTTAAGCATTGCTTTAATTTTTCTCGATGTGGATATGTACATCCTTACTAATATTATAAATGCGAAAGTAAGGATGTTTGTTTGTTTGTTTGTTACGCTTTCACGCTTAAACCACCGAACCGATTTCAAAAATTCTTTCACCAATGGAAAGCTATAATATCAGAGAGTAACATAGGCTATATTTTATCTCGGTATTCCCACGGGAACGGGCACTACGCCGCGGGTAAGGCGACTCAAACCGAAGCGAAGCGAAGGTGGGTTGCTAGTATGTATATATTTAAAAATTATGTGTTGTTAAATTGTTTTTTTAGCGTAGTATTAAACATTGAGTCTATTCACGATTTCTGTTTACCGTAATATAGCAAATTTAGCAATTACAATTTAATACACGTAAATCAGTAAAGTAAAGGATTTTATTATATTATTAATTAGTATACATACAGGTCATGTATTAAGAAATAACTCATTTCTATACAAAATATTTTTTCTAAAGATTCGCAACGATCCAGTGTTAATCTAAATAAAAAAACTAACTCGTATTGCCATTATTATAGTTGAAATAGAGCGTCTACACCCTTTGGTCGCTTATGCAACCGTCAGTGAACGCGCATCAGATAACCAGGGGACATACGACGTGCCAGAACGCGATTCCACGAAAAACACACAACGGAATACTTGTAGCTTGACGTCCATGTTTGTTAATCATATTATACATTCATTCATACATAGTTGATGCTAATTATGATGTACGGGACGATGTTCGTACTGTTACATTTGGTACACACGTATTTTGGATATTAACGAAACGCGTGTCATTGAGCATAATGGAGTCGATGCATATAGTACATTCAATCTCTTGCTTGATCACTTTTTATTATCTCCTATTGCGAGTAGAATTGATTGTTTTTATAACTACCAAATTGTCTTTATTAAAAAGGTTTTATCCGTGACGGAGTAAGAATACAATTCACCACCTTCTCTTTTGTCCGTGTGTGTCTTATAAGACTAAGGGATTAAATATGCATATAATGTCTATGCAAGAGAAGTATTGTAGGTTCGGCTATTTGGTCTACCTATCATTTTAGTTACTTAACAAATGTTGTTAACAAATTCACGTTTTTTACAAATCTTTTGCGTTTTAGGACGTATTTATCACTCTAAGAAGTTCTTGAGCTACACAGTATACGAAATAATGCGAAGAAATTGATTTAGTCCTAGTATACGCTAATTAGACGCCGATTATACAAGTTAATTTAGAATATAATTTCAAGTCGTCCTTCCAGTCTGCTACAATTCTTTATTTCTTGTTGTGGTTATCACCCACGGCAAGTGATTATCGCCATCATCATCTCGGCCCACATAAGTGCCGCTGTTAGGCTCGGGCTTTCTCGATAATAGGAGGGCAATTGATCTACTATATCGTGCTTAGGGCTTCCAATCCCGCAGCCTGAATTCAATCTCGGTATTTGCGGGACTAAGAATTTTCAATCCCGCGGGATCTCGGTATTTGCGGGATCCCGCATATCGATAATATTCACATTTATATAAGGCAAATAAACCAATGAATTAATCAACTCCACATTTATTTACGTACACATTACTATTAATATGAGAATAATCAAATTTCACTGTTTATTTGTAACAAAAAAAAAGAATGAATTGATCGACTAACTACACATTTATTAAAGTATTACTATTAGTATGAGACCAATGAAATTACTTCGTTTATTTATCAGAAAAACTTTATGAATTATCAACTAACTTCATATTTATTGAATTATTATCTACTACTAATATGAAATCAATCGAATTACATAGTTTTTTTTCTTCACAAAAAAAAACAGTAACATATACTGAATAAAAAACAAATCAAAACAAAACAAATCTTCTTCAAAAAATACACATAAAATTAAAAAAATCAATAAAAAAAAAAGAATATATATTTAAACTGTAAATTTATATAGGATTTATTATATTTATGTTGTTTGAGTTTGAGAGTTTATTAAGTTTGAGGTTGCAAGCACACCTTTTTTCAGTCCCGCAAATCCCGCGGATCCCGCGCCCGTAATCCCGCATCATGCGTGATTGGAAAATGGCGCGGGATTGGAAGCCCTAATCGTGCTACCGTTCTGTGTTGGCGTAGGGTTTTATGTCGAATTTTTCTTCTCTATTATGCGTATATCATGCCTCTTTGGTCGTCTCTTACGACACCCCTTGTGCAAGATAGGGATGATGAATTGTATTATTACTCCGTGACCACACGTAGGATATAGGGACCTCCCTATATCCTCCGATTGTGATGCTTTGTATTTTTATTCCATCACGATCGTTTTTTGCGCTATTTTCTTCTATTATCAGGCACAATATTCTTATTTTTATAGTGCTCTGTTTCCTGCAAAAGTTCATAGTTTCATAGTACAGAGTATCGGATAACCAGCGAGCGGTTAACATGCAACACAATTTATTTATTGCGGGCACTGCGACTGCGCCCAACATCGCATCTACTGTCGCCAACTATAATTTATAGGCATGCTGCATTTTTACTTACAACGTGTTTTTGCGTTGCAAATTAATTTGATATTAAATTGTTTATTTTAGACTATCCTATTAGTATTTATCATCATCTCAGCTTAGATAAGTTCCACTGTTGGGCTCGTATTTCGTCCAGAGTTGGTGGGCAATTGATTCACTATATCGCGATGGTCAGACGTGTTGGCATATTATGTAGAGTTTACCTTTTCTTGCTTGTCTCTGCATATTTCACTCCTTAGCCGTATTTTACGACACCCACGGGCAAGAGAGGTAGTGAATTGTAATCTTACTCTGTCACCACACCATATAATAGGTACTAAGGTTTTCAAATATTCCGATGGCTTCTATCCAACAATTACATTCCCGAGAAGGGCTGATGTTGAGGCGGGCGGCCGGTTATCTTATATCTTTAAACGAGCAATTCTTGTATATATATATAATATATATATATTCAGATTATAATCTGAATCTCGGAAACGGTTCCAACGATTTTCATGAAATTTAGCATACTAGAGGTTTCGGAACCAAAAAATCGATGTAGCTAGGTTTTATTTATAGAAAATATTATTTTCTCAGTGTTTTAGCTAATCAATACAACGACATAAAATGTCAATAGTATACCATCAAAAACAAAAATTGTAAAAAAAAAGCCAAGCCTCGCAACTGAGTTCTTCTACCATAAAAAGTTGCGAGATCTATGTTATACCAAGTCGGTTAACTCATTCAGTCCCTGCTTAAGGGACCTTTCTTCTTAAGTTATTACATAAATAGCTAACCTAACAACTTCTTATAGTGACTATATCAATATTAAAGATCTTTTAGGTCTTAAATAAACAGAATGACTTGGCAATCGAGTCATTTCGAGTTTTCCTTCTCTTGCACATATGGTTTGTGCATATTATATCACATAGTCGTCTTATACGACATCCACGGGCAAAATAGAGAGTGGTGAATTGTAATCCTATATATTTATATGAGTTTACAAAATTATTTATGCAGTTAGTGTATCTCGCAAACTGGATGAAAATTACAATGTTTCATAATTTTTCCTTCATTTATACACTAAACACTAATTGTATTCTAAATTTGAAGCTTTTATGTCTGCTAGAAGTGCCTCTTTAATATTGATGATCGGTCAGTCAGTCAGTGAGTGACAAAATTACGAAATTTTGACTAGTTATAATTCTTAAACTATTGGTTCAAATTCAATGAAATTTGAAATACACATTGTTTATACAATGCCTGCTAGGTTACTAAAAATTCAGGCTTCTAGTCTTATTAACAACGAAGTTATAGGGGGTCGAAAATGACCTGAATGGCT
The DNA here is from genome assembly GCA_032191425.1 of Lymantria dispar. Classification (NCBI taxonomy): domain Eukaryota; kingdom Metazoa; phylum Arthropoda; class Insecta; order Lepidoptera; family Erebidae; genus Lymantria; species Lymantria dispar. The sequence goes on from CM063445.1 coordinate 34,088,602, forward strand.
TCGAGAAAAGTATGTTACGGCAGTGTTGCGTTATGTCCGACTTTTTTTGCTCGACTTGGCGAGGGCACGGCCGTACCCCCAGATAGGAATGTTAATTTCACCGTCGTCGTCAAGAGTGACAATAGCAAATGGGAAGTTGTCCAGTCGCATTCAAACAGAGTGAGATTGAATCTCGGTTATTCTGTTTTTTAATTTTGATATTTTCCATTATTTCATCTTTTGCAGTTTTTTATTATAATATATCTATACCAATAAATAAAATTGGAGTGTCTGTTTGTAATGTCAAAATAATAAGCTTTTTTCATGCTCACACGGTTATTTGCACGACACCTATGCCTAAAATATAGATTAAAAAATTTTTGTCTGTCTGTCTGTTTGTTCCGGCTAATCTTCAAAACAGCTGGACCGATTTTAAAAATTCTTTTACCAATGGAAAGCTATAATAGCAGAGCGTAAACTAGGCTATATTTTAGCCCGATATTCCCACGGGAACGGAAACCACGCGGGTAAAACGACTAAAACCGAAGCGAAGCGAGGGCGGGTTGCTAGTCTTAATATATCCGTTAAAAGTACCATTTACTTCAAAAAAATATTGTACCGAGCAAAGCTCGGTTTACCAGATATTAAAAATAATATCAATAACTTTTGGAATATAAGTATACGATGGAGGAACACATATTTGGTCGATCCCAAATAGTTGGGATAAGAACAGAATGATGCTGATGTTTAATTACCTGCTTCATAACGCTGCGTCTTCATCTTAAACGCTTGTTAGTACAACTATTTTTAAACACTGCTTTCTTTTTTATATTTCTCTAATGGAAATTTTATTATATGGCTATTAAATTTTAAAATATTCGTTCTATCTGGTGATTTATCTGATTTGTAGAATCGATTAAAAGAAAATTTGGAAGTATAGAATAATTTAGTGCTATATGTTTTTAAGTTACATTCAAGTTCCTGCGATGTAAATATATTTAATCGTGTCATTTAAGACACTTCCTTTTCCAAGGACGTCGTATGTGCCGGACTGGCCATGAACGTCAAGGAACTCTGTATGGCTAGTCCAATAGCTAATGGGCAGAAATACTGTGGATTACAGAGTCGGTCCTTTGATCATCCCCAATGGAACGGACGGCGTACGTACTGACCATATCCCACCCAAAAAGGCGTCGTATTTTAAAACTAACGGACATCCTTACTAATATTATAAATGCGAAAGTTGTTTGTTTATTTATTTGTTTGTTTGTTACGCTTTCACGCTTAAACTACCGAACCGATTTCAAAAATTCTTTCACCAATGGAAAGCTATAATATCAGGGAGTAACATAGGCTATATTTTATCCCGATATTCCCATGGGAACGGGAACTACGCGGGTATGACGATTGAAACCGAAGCGAGGGCGGGTTGCTAGTACTCTATATATTTGTAATCAAATAACGATACTGCAATACAAAAAAGTATTACTCTATCTATCCAGCGTGTTATAAAAAATCAATTTCTATCTAAGCGTGCTCAAATGTGAGATTTTCATGAGCCGTATAAAAGAATAGAATCCTTATAAAAAACTAGCATAGCATCATCAACATCATTTCAGCTTATATACGCCCCACTGTTGGGTTCGAGTTTCCGCCATAATAGAAGGGAAATTGACCTTACTATACCATGCTGGTCAGACGAGTTGGTAGAGGGTTTAATTTCGAGTTTTCATTCTCTTGCATAGATGTTATATGCGTATTGTATCCCTTAGTCGTCTTTTCCGACATTCACGGGCAAGATAGGGAATGGTAAATTGTATTCTTACTCCATTGCCACACGGATAAAGCATACATTTGACAAAATAAAGATGCTGAAATCTTGAATTAATTCTGTATTCATAAACTAGCAACCATGTAAATATCGGTCGAGACAGACAAAAACTTTGCCCATCAAGAAATTTGTCAATAGCTCCAACCTAGAGTCTTGACAATGTCTGTAAGCGATTATATGTTCGCGTACTGGATGACTAAAAAAAGCTTGTAATAATGGTAAAATGTGCCCTCTTCTTAACGCCGTGGGGATGAATGCATGAGAAATAATCGCAATAAAGTTTTGCTTCAAGTAGCTTTGGTGTCAGATCGTAGATAATAACAATTTATCGCCTACTTCATAATGAAGATTTAGCTCCTAGTCTTGCTAAAACAAAAGCCCTATTTTCACGACGGGTTATAATTTTTGATATAATCTCTTACGTTTTTTCTAGTCTCATCTTGAGTCTATTGTTTCATAATTAAAATTATAACAGGGTTTAGAAAATATTTTAAAAATATCGTGTAGTGGAATCTAATAACACTAACTGACATTGTTAAAGATGAATATTTTAGCACACACTGTTGGGCTCGAGCCTTCTCCATAATAGGAAGGAAGTTGACCTATTATATCATGCTGATCAGACAGGGTTGGTATAGGGTTTTATTTTGAGTTTTCCTTCTCTTGAAACAATTGCTATATGCATATTATATCCTTTTGTCGTCTTTTACGACACCCACGGGCAAGATTAATTACCTAATTGTATTTCTCCTCCTTCTTACTCCTTCACCACTCGGATACTTAGAAATTTAAATATTTTTATTAGGTATTTTGAAATAATATTTCACCACAATAAACGTTGTATCAGGTAAATATTCGCAATACAGCTAAGTTCGATGCATGCACCCCTTGGTCGAGGTCAGTGCGTGGGCGCATGGAACAGGCTCTGCCCACCCACGCAACACCAGCATACAGGCTCATCTCAACTTCGGGACCACTATAACATAATCATGATAAAATTATTTTATGTACCTGGTGAATCCCTTTGTTTAAATACAACGATTTATATTTATAGCGTTTTGCCTTAACCCAAGGACAGCCTTCCCGCGATCGTGAATGTTGAAAGGTGTTTAAAAACGTCGATAATTAAAAATCAAATACAAATGCGATTCGTAAAATTAGTTTTATTACGATTAGAATTAGAAATCATTACGATTTATATTTACTAAGTTAAATTCTTGATAAAAATATATTGTGAAGCATTATATATATCAAATAATATCATTTATAAAAACATGTTGATACGCTATTAATAATACATTTATATTCATAATTATTACAAAATAAATAACGCTACATCAATATTAACTTTACGATACGTACATATCATAAATTTTGTTTATATAATTGTAACAACTTATATAAACAATATTAAATACACAAATCGTTTAATATGAATGTATAATCTAACAGGTCAATATGGGTTTATGATGTTCAATTTGGATAAAAGACCATGAATATGATAGTTTAGTTAGTTTCCCACCAACAGATTATATGTCGGTATTGGTTCGATTTAATAAATGAGATTTACCTATTTCATTCCATAATGATTAACATATACGTGGGTGGGTTACATTTAGATCGGGAACAGTCGAGCCAATAATATTAATTAATACATTATAAAACCCTGCTCGGACTTTACACCTATTAATAATTATTCTTGAAATAATTAGATTGATATTCATCAGTCTATATATGTCCCACTGTTGGGCTTAGGCCTCCTTCAGGATGGGAGGGGAATTGACCTACAATTCCACTCTGGTCAAACATATTGGAATAAGGTTTTGTTTCGAGCTTTTCTTCTCTTGCATAGATGCTTTTATTACATCAACACATAGGGAGTGGTGAATTGTATTCTTACTCTGTCACCACACGGAAAATTGTATATTAGTAGTAATATTAATAAAAGTTTTTGCCTTTTATCATAATCATTCTGCTATTATCTCAATCAGTTAAGGTCGACTCAATATGTACTTGTTTCATACGTTCAAATTGCAAAAGTGTTGACCGTCCGTTTGCTTGACATTAACCCTCTTTGAGAATGTAATTGTTGATCGGACGGCATCAGATGCAGTTGGCTCAGGTCGATGTAAAGCTCTTAGTCGTCTTTTACGACACCCTCGAGCAATGTAAGAGTTGATAGTATTCGTAACCGTTTCACAGCAAAAGTTTTAGCCTGTAAACTTTACTGCAAACATATTGTAGAAAAATGTCTTGTGTCAAAGCTGTGATTTAGATTCTCACGTAAAGCAATAGATAATTTGTATGATTAAAATTACTGTTTTTAGCCCAAGTGTAATAATTGTATTAGCAGATATATAATAAAAACGACAATTAACCGTCTGCAGGGGATTAATATGTTCAAAAATAAATCGCCATTGTGTTGCCTTCAAATTTGTTATGATTTTTTATTTCTTTTAATAATAGAGTTAACCAGCCATTAGATATTTATAATTAGATTTATTACGTAATTTAATTTATTAAAAACAATAAAATTAAGTTTAGATTAAAATTATGGTCCATAGATTAAAATGCCTACGACTTTTACTGACTTTTTATAGGCCTCCGACAATATGATAAGCATAAAAATATATATTTACATAGGTAAATACACTATTCTCCAAAGATTAATACACAATGTGTGTATACTGCAGAAAATCAGCAAATTAGCTTTAAGAATAGTCTGGAATTCATTCGGCCATGTTGCGACACGGAGCGTCCAGCAAAACTGCACTTTCAAAAATTTGTGACGTTAAATATATCATTGTCAACTATAATAATTTACTTTATATCCGTACATTCTATTCGGTTATAGTGTAGCCGTAATTTATCGTGGGATTATGGTAATAAGTGAGTACTTTTATAGAAAAGATTTTCAGTTCCACGTGGGCGTTCTATGTCAATTTTATCTTTGAATATTATTGGATGGGCTTAAGTTTAAATTGTGTGAAGAAAGAGATCTTATATCAGTGACAGGACTGTTGATCTCTTAAACTGATGAGATATTACGATTGGATTATACAAGAGCCAGTAAAAAGATTTTATTTTATTGTAATTTATTGCTGCTCCATCTTAAATACTGAAGAAACCAATGTTTCTATGTAGAACAATGTTACTTGAATATATAGTCATATGCAAAATATTTTTTTCTTCTCAGCCCATACTGCTAGCCATGAACCTTCCCTAAGAGGGGACTAATGGTAAGATATAATAGATTTTCTATTATATCTCATTACTTAGGCGGAAATCTATTGCGTTGTTAAGAGTTTATTTTCTTTTAATATTGAGTATTTGCAGAAGTTTTTTGTAATTTTACCCACTTTTTAGTTGTCTAAAAAAGCTTATGTATATAATATTTTTAAGTTTGTGGCCAAGGACTCACTGTATCATAATATAACTATATATATTTATGATCACTGCTTCTCTCGAATATTTTTATAATTGAGTGAATAGTAGAATAAAATAGAAAACCAATACAGATTAGAGAACAACAGACTAGATTTAAAAAAAAAGAAGGGATTTATTAATGGCATTTTTATATTTATCAAAAATATTATTTATACTAGACGCTAATATTAGAAAACTATTTTAAACGTATTCATGTATGCCTATAGGCAAGATTAGTTTTTACAGGCACATTCAAAGATCAAATGTCGTGGATAGTAACGTAACATATTCAACAATACAGGCCATACAATGTACGTAGGTGTGCAGTCGTGCCGGCCGGACGTCGACAATAAATAACGCAGATACGTCGCAAACACGACCACGTGACGTGCGCACGCGCACCCAATGCAACGCTATTGCATCGGACACACTACGAATATGCAGTTTATATTCAAATGTTTGTTAGAAAATGTAGTATTTTTATGTTGAAGGATAATATTAGAATCTTTTTTATGTGACGATGGATTAATAATACAATTTGCTACCCCCTTGATATCTAATGCTTACGCGAGTACTACACATCTATACCAATAAATAAAATTGGAGTGTCTGTTTGTAATGTCAAAATAATAGGCTTTTTTCATGCTCACACGGTTAATTGCACGACACCTATGCCTAAAATAGCAAATAAAAAATTTTTGTCTGTCTGTCTGTTTGTTCCGGGTAATCTTCAAAACGGCTGGACCGATTTCAAAAATTCTTTCACCAATGGAAAGCTATAATATCAGGGCGTAAACTAGGCTATATTTTATCCCGGTATTCCCACGGGAACGGGAACTACGCGGGTAAAATGACTATAACCTATAACCGAAGCGAAGCGAGGGCGGGTCGCTAGTTGTAAATAAAACTACGAATTTTATCGCGTTTGTATTTGATTTTTGATTGCCCGACGTTTCGAACACTTTGCAGCGTTCGTAGTCACGGGCGGACTAAGATGTCTCACGTCCAGCAAGGCATCATTATTACTAACTAATTTATTATTAGTATTACCATTAGATAAAATCCGTAAAGTAGTTTTATTTACTTTGCTACCCCTTATCAAGCAAGACAAGGAAATCTCATAATAAACTATACCAACCTGTCTTACTAGCGTGGTATAGGGAGTAGGTAAATTTCCATCCTACTGCAGGTGACTTGGGCCCGGTAATGGAACTTATTTGAGCTGCGCATCCCTAGGGGATGGCGAATTGACAGCACAGATGGCGTAGTAGTTAAGATACCGACCTACAGTGCCAGTGCCGTGGGTTTGGTGCCCATGCGGGGCGAACCTCATTGCACGCATTCACACTCCCTTCACTTTTTTCACGGTAGGCAGCCTATCAATGCTTCATGAGCCTCAGCAACTAAGTGTTCCTACCATCTAACAACTAACCATCAGCTGTATTGTTTGCTCGTTTGCCACCGTTTGCAATAAAAAAAAAGGTAATGAATATGTGAGTTCGATTTCCATACAGTACTTGTGTGGAATATGCAAATTTAAATAATGACTGTTAATTGTTTATTTATTGTAAAGTCAACGAGGTTAATATTAATCCTTTAGTGCTTATTTTTCAAAATAACTAACATTTTTTTTTTTTCATTGTTACAGTTGTACATCCCGATACGCGGGCGAGTTCTGTCAGCATCTGAATCCATGTCACAGCGAATCAAGCCCGCGTTGTCAGAACGGTGGCAGTTGCCGCGTGAAGCCGGGGGTCGGAGGTGGACCGCCGTCCTTTGCGTGTGATTGTCCACTCGGCTTCAGCGCTTCATTGTGCGAAATCACTGTACCAGCTGCTTGTGACTCCGCGCCGTGCCTGAATGGTGCTACCTGTCGCTTAACTACATTGGAGACTTTCGAATGTGACTGCCTACCAGGTTACACAGGTTAGTAAATATTTTGTCGCATATAGAAGATTCCTTAAGTATAGTATCTTTATTAAGTATTGTAATGTCAGCGGTTCGAATTCTAAATTAAAAAGAGTTCGATTGTTGGGTCTATTTGCAAGTTTACCACCAAAGACATGGGCTCGGTTCCCGTAGTCCATCCAAGTATCAACGTAGAGGTAGTGTACCTACTGTGTATTGAAATTATGGGGTTGTACGCCGCTCCTTCCGACGCTCGGAGTGTGACCTAATCATATTCTTTAAAACAAAGGTCCATCTACAAGTTTGGCTAAAAAACATTTTGAATAGTAAGTAAATCCAAAAATTGGATGCCTTGGTAGTAGTAGCTACAAGGTAAATGCTATAAGCTATGAGAAGTTCCTTATTAGGAAAAAAACTAAGGCTTTCACGGCAAAATGTGGGTGTCTAATATATATTCGGGATAAAAGATACATAGATTCACGCCTCTTGCCCATAGGCGTAGACAAAGACCACTTCCCTTGCTACTTGCTACGATCTTGACATACCACTTTCGCCTCATCCACATTCATCAATACCCTCATGCAAGTCTTTTAATTCAGGTTACTTTTAACCTGCTTTTCTTAATAACGTCCCCGATTTGAACGTGGAACGGCCGCTTTGCTCTTTCCCTTCCAACACATCCGTTCATAAACTTATCCGACTAAATAAAAAGGCCAAATAAAAATAAAATATATTTAATGAATTCTGATGTTTACGCGAGTACACATTATAAATAAAACTATTTTTATGGATTTTGTCGAGTTTGTATTTGACATTTGAGTGCTCAACGCTTCGAACAGTTTTTTCGATAAATGATATTGTTAATTATTGGACATCCCTAACAAGCTTGTTAATTCTCATGTCCTTAGTTGCCACTCTATAAATGAACCTTTATAATTATATATCTCACAATCTCGGTCAGAAATAGCTTAGATATTATCTGGTATAATTGTCTGTCCATCTGACCGTTGTTTACGCATAATTGGTTACGCATTTTGATGACTAATAAGCAGGTGTTTGCTAGCACTAATGATACATTCCTTAAGCAGATTTATATAATCCTTTTCAATTTAAAACTGATTCTGACCGCGTTTATAATGCGTATATATGAACTTATATTGACTATATTATTATCTTATCACTAGTTATATAATTATATTAATTATATGTAGTGTTGCCCAAATGCAAGACCAAGACGAGACTTGGACCGGTCTTGGTCTTGCAACATCACACCTGGTCTCGTCTTGGTCTTGGTCTTGCGCACCCGAGTCTTGGTCTTGGTCTTGCGCACCCGAGTCTTGGTATTGCAGCAAGAGTCTCGCAAAGTTTTGCAGTTAGAATAACGTAACAGTAATTTATCATGGCAATGAAAAATCCAACTAAATTAATCAAATATCCTATCCTATCTATCCATCTGCTAGCCTATAGTTCACTATTGAATACAATACTTACCACTGGAGAAAATTACTCTTCTATTCCCCTGGTGTTCCATTAGACAGCGTTACTACTCTTATGACAGGACTTTCGACCCTATTTTCTTAAGACGTCACCACACGAGGCAGTTGATACAATAAATTTTATGTCATTTTATAATCAATGCGATATTTTACAATTAATGCGATTGTTTATATTCCCCTTCAAGTTAAGTGGTATGTATCTATTGTATTTCCAGTTTAGTTACTGATACTCTGGATACTTGAAAAAACCTGTTGCTCTATTGCCTATATAAATACTTTGGCCGCTGGATCCATGTAGCTCTTAATATACTATTTATTCAAGAACATATAAAACTGATTTAAAATTTTATGGTTTTAATACTTGTAAAATGTATGATATTCGTCGTCATCGTCACAGCTCATAAAAGTGCCACTGCTGGGCTTAAGCTTCCTTCCAGTAAGAGGAAAATTGATCTACTATACCACGCTGGTGAGACATGTTGGTACAGGGTTTTCTTTCTAGTTTCACTTCTCTTGCACATATGTTATATACACAGGTTGTATCAGGTTATGGGACAACTGTTCATGTATGTTGTAGTTCAACAGTCATAGATCATAATTAGAATGTTTATTACACAAAAACAATATAACGTAAAAGTTATAGTGATTACAAAAATGTGTGTTTAAGAGTTTATGCCTTAAATTTTATGCATTATGTAGGTATGTACAGACAGGATATATGTAAGCATGTAAAATTTCGACAGTATAAATAGGTATTAGATTTGCGCAAACCTTTCAATGGTTACGTAGGTACAAAGGCGACTCATCAACGGTCATCGGCCGATCAGCTGATTTATGTTAAAGCGAAGTTTGTCTTGCTTATGCAAACGTAATCATTGATTTATTCAAATTCTAATGAACATTTAACAAAATACGAATATGTTGTATATTAAGTATCATTGCTTTATACATTTTAATCAGTTTACACGAAAAAACGATGACAAAATTGAGAACTTACATGTCTCTCAATTCATTAACGAATCGATAATTTTATTTCAATTTTGTTTCATGGGTTCCTAACACCATTGCCCGATCCGATTTGATACGACATCCACGGGTAAGAGAGTGGTGAATTATATTCGTACTCTGTCTTTTTTTTTGTGTGTGTGTAGTTGTTGGTCGCAGATGACCTTGACAGCTTAACGCGGTCAATGGGTGAGCGCTGATGGCTCTCAACCCGGTAAGTAAGTTAAGCGAACATCGCCCGAGGGCTCCCCCCTGTGAGAAACGGACCTCGGCTCGGGGCGTCGCTGAGAGCAAAGTGGGCGTGGCCAAGTTTAGGCTAATGACTTTTACGCGGCGCGGTTTTCGACCTCGACGGCGAGGCCGATACCGCGGAGTTTTATCTGTTATCGCTGCGCGAGCTGTGTAGGTCCTTTCTTGGGCGATCATAATAGCGTCATCTTCTTCTTCAAGAAGATGACGAGGACGTCGGACCGCGGATATTTTTGAGGGGACGTAGTTTACCGCCCCAACCACTAGTGGATTGGGGTGAGTCGTGGCAGAGGCAAAATAGCGCTGGGAGCAACGCTTCATGTACTGCCTGATGGTGATCGTACTCTGTCCCTACATGGACATTTATATAGATTAATTGTAGGCATATTTCTATGTCCAACAGTGAACGTCGTTGGGCTAATGAATAAACGGATACATATATAAATATGTATAATGGGCAAGAGCACTCTCGTGATTACGGTATTTTTGTCCTTAAGCCTTTCCGAAGAGTAATTCTGAAAAGAAAACACCAACATTGGGAATCGATTGGCCAATAGATGGATATCTCAAGACTGATTTGACTTGCCGTGTAGTGACGGAGTAAGAATATAATTCATCACCCCCTATTTTACCCGTGACTGCGAACCCACGACTAAGGGCTATAATATATAACATCGGTGCAAGAGAAGGAAAACTTGACATGTATGACCTGTAACAACACGGCCGATCACCGTGGCGATTCCCCTCCGGCCACGGCCGATTCTCCTCCTGTTATGTAGAAAACACGAGCTCAACCGTATATAAGCTGAAATGGTGATTTGAATTAAATGCAAGACCGCGAGACTCTTGCAGGCCCAGTCTTGGTCTTGCTCAAGTCTTGCAGGGCCAGTCTTGGTCTTGCAAAAATTAAGCGGTCTTGGTCTCAGTCTCGGTCTCGCATTTCTCGCAAGACCAAGACCGCAAGACCAAGACTTTTTTGGGCAACACTAATTATATGTAGTAAAGAATTTGTAAACGTATCTCTGATAGTGTTTATCTCATCCATCCCACGGGTATTAGAAAAAAAAAACGAAAAGCTATATTTCATATTCCGTGTGGTGACGGAGTAAGAATACAATTTTCGCACTCCATTTCCTAACCATGGATGTCGTAAAAGACGACTAAGGGATATAATATGCATGTAACATTTATGCAAGAGAAACAAAACTGGAAATAAAACCCTATACCAACCCGTCTGACTAGCTTGTTATAGTAGGTCAATAGCCCTCCTATTAAGGAAGAGGGTCGAGCCCAGCAGTGGTGCGTATATGAGCCGAAATGATGATAATGAATGATATTACCAATTCATACAAATCATTAAATTTAACTACAAATAAATTAAAATTATTTTTCATGGGAGGGTCTTCGCTTGACCATGAATGCTGAATAGTGTATGAAACGTCGGTTAAGTAAAATTAGATATAAACGCGATAAAATCCATCGTTATTTCATCTGTGTAATATTTGCACAAACATCAGTCGGTCTTCACAAGGACCTGAGATTCTTGGGACCTTGCCATATGTTAAAATATTTGTATTCTAATGTTATTTATATTCATCACACTTTAAGTATGATGATACAAAGTTATAATTGCCGCGATGATGATAATATAAGTGAGAATTTATTATAAAAATTAAATAACACCATTAGATCCTTTATTTCGGTAGAATACTACCATTGGAGCGTAAACAGAAAACATGTAAAACTCATCTGATTTACGATTACCCCATAACGAACAAATACCCACTATACAATAAATTAATTTCGTAAATCTTAAATCACCGTCAAAATATGGTAAGGTTAATATACTCAGAACGATATTAATAAAAGTCAATATAAATCCGTCATCTTAAACCGATGGAGGCTTTAATATTTAAGATGGTATTAAATAAATTATAAATATAAAAGACGGGCCACTAAAAGCGAAACCTGGTCAATCAGAGCCTCGGGCGAAACTAGTTCTAAAATTATGTTATAATAATGATTTACTGTATCGTAAATGTCGTAAGCTTAGGAAGGAGTAACTAGTAAATTTTGGAAAGCTGTTTCCTTTCAAGCACTGAACGTAATTGCCGTTACGAATTTACTTGATAATTCTTATTATCATTTACATAGAGTCTACAACTGCATTTATTATTATATGAATGTTTTACATCTATCTAGTCTCGATTTTAGGTTAATACACAGCTATCAATTTTTTGTTCCGTTATAAAGAATTGTTTTAATTGATTTAGTTATTTGTAATTGCTATTCAATGGTAATTATTTTGCCGTCTGTTAGATTGTAGTCTCAGATGTTCGAGGTATTTTTATTATAAATCATATTAATTCTGTTGAATATAGCTTGGTTATTTCTATCTACTTCATTGTCAGTATATATAATTTTTTTATGTAACTATAAACTCATAATAAATATTCACATGATATCATCCTATTTTATATGTATAAATTTATTTAATTCAATCTTTTAAATGTTTCGTATTTTGATCAATAAATATTAGTTTGTGAGGCGCAAAATTCTGTGTGGTGACGGAATAAGAATACAATTCATCACTCTCCATCTGGCTCGTGGATGTCGTAAAATATGACTAAGAGATATAATATGCACATAACATCTGTGCAAGAGAAGGGAAAACTAGAAAAGAAATCCTATATCAACTTGTCTGACCAGCATGGTTTGGTAACTCAAATTCTCTCCCATTGTGGAGGAGGCCCAAGCCTAACAGTGAGACGTATGTCGTATGTAGCTTTATAGATCAAAATTGAATTTAATTGATCAATAATGCGAAATCAATGCAAACAACATAACAAATAATGAATTCATGAAAATATTGGAATCACCGTTTATTTCCATTCCATTGCGTATCCTCGAGATGATCTATTGATTTTTGTTATCAGATTCACAACCGCTTAAAATATATTATCGCTCATTAATAAAAGTTTATATATTTTTTGTAAATATGAATTATCATTGGATTCTAATTACAGCTATGTTACGGATTTTATCGCGTTTGTATTTGATTGCCCGACGTTTCGAACACTTTGCAGCGTTCATGGTCACGGGCGGACTAAGATATCTCACGTACAATATGTCATCGTTATTACGGAAAATCTGAAAATTTTCTATATCGGGTAGATAATTATAAATTTTCTTTTTTATAATTTACCAAAGTTTAACCAGAGTTATAATTAATTCACTTTTAGTTGTATAGTGCAAGTTTTTCGTTATGTTGTTTGGGATTTTAGTGAACACTATGAGAAATACTCAAATCCTAACAAAATGTAGTTAAAGTTAACACAGTCAAGTAGCTGAAAAAAATAAGCTACTTACAATATTAATGCGATGAAGCAATCAACAGAAGTAATTGCTATCATAAATCTGAGAGTAATTTGGGTTGCAGAACTCGAGCAAGTGTCAATAAACACTCCTTAACAATTTATGGTCTAAAACATAAGAACTGAACAGAAAATTATAAATGTAATTATCAGTATCATCAAATCAAAAAAGTCTATTGCAACCGACAATACCCAATTTCAAATAAATAGAATCGAGTATATCACTACAACATATGTACATAGCTATACATATATACGTTATTCAAAGAATATTTCTTTATATATTTGTTTTATTATACAACACTTGTTTGCAAGGGTATCTTCAGCTGTTTATTCACGGGAGGCATCCAGGTTTTGAAGGGTTTAAAAGGGCACATCTAACTCAAAAAATTCACAGTTGTAACTGCTATAGTAACATTAGGTAAAGAGTAGAGTATACGATACCAATAAAAATAGAATTCGTAATTTATTTGGCATTTCATTTAGATACGTTTTGGTTTTTCTTATTTACTGTTAGCGAATTAGTTCTTTATATGTTTATTTTTATGTGGCGCCATAGCTATTTTAATATACTTAACTTTTCGGACTGTAATCCTAAATATAATGATAATATTTCTAAGCTTCTTATTAAAATTAATTCATTTCTAATTTTATGTTGTGTTTAGTAGTCAAAGCAAATAAGAAAATCAAATATGTATGTGTTTAATCATTTTTATATCTTTTGTGGATTTTACATTCTTATATTAATATTATTGGTATTTCATTTACATGATATTATATACTTTGTAATTTGATTAATTTATTTTATCACAATTTAAATCTTTTTCGAAGAACATCGTATTGCCTTTTTGTATTTGATGGTTTTGTTCACTAAGAGATAAATGAAGCTTATGTAGTTTCAAATTGTCTTTAGTAGTTTACAAATAATTTTAATCATGGTGGTACCATGATTATAATTACATTTAGTTCAGAGACATTTAAATGATGCTCTAATAATGGAGGAATAGATACAATCTTAATAGCAATTTTTCTTTTTATCTTTGCTCGCTTCTTAATAGCTCGCGAGCAAAGAGATCAGATTTAATTTCCTGATGCCAGAGGCCCCTTTTTAGGGTTCCGTACTCAAAGGGTAAAATCGGGACCCTATTACTAAGACTTTGCTGTCTGTCCGTCTGTCTATCACCGGGCTGTATCTTAGGAACCGTGATATCTAGACAGTTGAGATGTTTACAAATTATGTATTTCTGTTGCCGCTATAACAACAAATACTAAAAACAAAATAACAAATATTTAAAGGGACTCCCATACGAATAACGCCATTTTTGCCATTTTTATAGATTTTTTTTTTATTTCTTAAATTTGGGTTTTAATTAGGAGCTTGGTCAAGTTCATTTGACTATGTTGCTCCATTAGATCTTCCACATAATAAACCTTAAAACTAAAACAGATGTTGGGCACAGCATTCAGACCGTATCTCACCTATAGTAAGACACGATCTCAACACTGTGCGCGGCGTCTTATACCAATTTCAACTAATCTATATAGAAGTTTGGCTGCATCAGACAAGGGATATGACAGGATACAATTACAACCTCCGTTTGTAATGTCTACACCGCTGTTAAGCCTATTTTTATAGATAATGAATGGTATGGCACCCTTCGTGCTTGAGTCCGACTCGCACTTAGCCGGTTTTTCTCTTTTAGTTCAGGTATCGTGATGTAATTTATGACAGTAAGCCAGGTCGCTGTACTGGACAATTGTCTAAAATGTTTGTAACCCTTAAGAAAAGTATATAACCTGTACGTTTTTCGGGATGAAACAAATGAGATCCTTCCCTGTCCCTCTCATACTATGTATGCAATATTTTATGATGCTTGGTTGAATATGGTGTGTGTATCAGAGTTTATTTACATGCATTTATAATATTAGGTTTAAGAGAACTGTTCTTAACTTCTCTGAAACCTTCTTCTTTTATATTACAAAATAAGTACTGTAATACCCCGAACTTACGCGATAGGTGGGACCGAGTGATAATCGCGTAAGTCGAATTCTCGTAAGTCGGCATTTAATTTTGCTTATATATAAACTAGTTCAAAGAAGACCATAATTTTAAGGAATATGGTCAAAACATTATATAAAAAATAATTGAAATTTTATGAATAAAGAAGTAAATCCAAGGCTTGAGTGGTCGAAGAGAAAACCGCGTATTTTTGAATTCACGTAAAACGGGGTAGCGTAAATCGGGGTATTACTGTATATTAATTTAGGTAACTGAGTGTTTTATTACTAAGTTGATTAAACATAAAAGCAACTACTCGATTTGTAAAATGGTTATAAATTCAAATTTATTGCCAGCTTGTACTCAAACTGGATGAAAGACCTAGATGAATTAGCTTGTAACTACCATAAAGAAATGTCATGCAAAAACATTTAGTGTTGGGCCCGCGCAGCGTCCTTCTAGGGACTTGCAATTTATGGTGGTGGACATATGCAAGTTAGATATGTTAACGACGACTTTGATTTTAAATAATTGCGGTTTATCAACTAGTTTGCTGAGAACACAAGTTTTGTAAAATTAAATTTTATGAAATTATGTCCCACTGAAAATAAATGAGAAAGAAAAAATAAGACAGGGTTTGAAATAGAGTTTCAAATATAACTATCATATACATAATACGTTTATACTACTAAAATTGATGTGACACCACTTACCCAAGCTTTAAAAACATAGGTATGGAGTTTCTGTAATTGTTTGTTACTTTCATCATTCATCATCATTATTTCAGCTCATATATGTACGTCCCACTGTTGGGTTCGAGTCTCCTCACAATAGGAAGGAAGTTGACCTACTATACCACGCTGGCCAGACGTGTTAACATAGGGTTTTATTTCGAGTTTGCCTTCAATTTCGTACATTTTATATGCATACATTATCCCTTAGTCATCTTTTACGACACCAACGGGCAAGAGAGGAGGTGGTAAATTGTATTCTTACTTCCTCACCATCCATCACTGAAAGTTATTATTTTATTATGTTATTACTTTAACCACATCTAATTGAAAATAGTTTGCAATTAAATAATTTACTTTTAATAAATTACATGGAAAATTATATATTATAGCGCATGTATCACACGGGAGCCGCTTAGTGAAAGTCTTAGAAAGCCAATCTGTCATTTCCTGAATTATTTGCCAACTTGTATAAAGGTGTAATACTTTTGGACCCAACCGTGTCATTTTGTTAATACGCCGTGTGATTCTCACCAATTTGCTTTACAATTGTCTATGCAATTAGTGGATATATTTTACCGTAGTTTCGGTGCTTTTGTTGTTGATATGTTAAACTATCTGCAAATTAATGGTTAACAGAAATCGTATGCAAGTTAACGGTAGAAACGATATAGTAGGTATTTGGAGTCCGCGAACACTGAAAGGAATGGAGACTCCATTCTTTCCAGATATCCTTTCCTTTCATATAATAATATAAAGTTTCCAACATAAATTAAAATAAAGAAACTGCTCATGGTATGGATTTCTGGCAATATTCATTTTTGCAGTTCAAGCCGTATCTATTTTCATAACCTTCTCATTGGTAGAGAACCCTTATATTTGCGAATTAAATTATTGTTGAATGTATTTTTATTGCTAGTGGTGACAGAACCAAATAACACAGCTGACCTTTAATTGTACTAAAGTAAATAACATTAGCTCTCCGTAATCTATCCAAATAAATAAAATTGAAGTTCCTGTTCTTAATGTCAAAACAGTGGACTTTTTCATGCTCACTCGGTTATTTACCGGAACAACTCAAAAAAGTTGTAGCCCATTGATAAATATTCTAAGTATACTTATGTCTTTTTCAGTTCCACGCTTTAGTCTAATAAATTAGCTATTATCAAAACGGGTACTGACTTATGTAGGCGTAACCAACTTGTCCTTAGGCATTCTACCATCTGTGATTCAGGTCTATCATTAAGCTGTAGGTATGCAAGAAGAGGGCGCGAAGGCGTAACATTTGTTACCTACCTACTTAAACTTTTTGTTTTTATTACAAAGTAGATTCCAACAAGTGATTTTCTGATTGTAGGTTTTAGATATTTGTACCGTAATTATGTTATTTCTTTGTTTCTATTAATGAGATTCGTCTTGCAACCTTTGTTATTGTACAGTTACAAGCAAAAACTAATATTAGGTATTAGAATAGATTTTACTTAAAACCTGCCTAAATAATATCCGTTTAAGAAAAATCTAAAAATTTCATGTGATTTCATACGCTGAAGACATCAAGCTACAATTACAATTCCAATTAAAAAGGGACCCCAAAATTCAAGACGACGCCATAGACATTCATTTAAAAATCATTATTTCATTAATTAGCTTTTGTGCTAAATATAAAATTATCCGGCACACATACAGCTCGGTTAAAATTTAGCTTTTTGGAGGTATAATTTTTATGTATCAAAGAGTGCAAGTTTCTTATTAGAATATTGTACCTTTAGCATTACTATAGTGTATGATCTATTTAAAATATTCCATTATTGTAACATAAATATTAAAACGGAAATGCAATTACTCGACATATCAACTGACATGTCCTAAAATATACTGCGGGATAACGGATGTGTAGACGACTGCATAGATATCCTAGTAGTTTCAAGTACCAATGACCCGTATCAATGTCGTGAATTCGATTTTCAAGTAATCAACATTTTGTAATTTTCAAATTATTGTTATAATTTGTGGTCGCTATATATTGTATATTTATTGCTGTGTGCTGACGGAGTAAGAATATAATTCACCCCATTTCCTGCCCGTAGGTGTCGTAAAAGACGACTGAGGGTTTAGCAACGTGCAGATAACATCTATGCAAGAGAGGGAAATCTTGAAATAAAACCCTTTGTCAACCCACTTGACCAGCGTGGTAAAATAGGTCAATTTCCCTCTCATTGTGGACGAGGTTCGAGCTCAGTAGTGAGAAAGCTCAAGTATATGAGCCGTGAGGATGAGGAGTCTATATTTGTAGTCGCCTGCCGTTATAAAAAATATTCCCGAGTGATTTTTTTTTGTTTGTATAGCTGTTGGTCGCTGATGACCTTGACAGCTTAGCCCGGACTATGGGTGGGTGCTGATGGCTCTCAACCCGGTAAGAAAGTTAAGCGAACATCGCCCGAGGGCTCCCCCTGTGGGGAACGGACCTCGGCTCGGGGCGTAGCTGATAGCAAAGTGGGCGTAGCCACGTTTAGCCTCGACGGCGAGGCCGATACCGCGGAGTTTTATTTGATATCGCTGCGCGAGCAGTGTAAGCCCCTTCTTGGGCGATCGTAATGAAGTCATCCTCTTCATCAAGAAGATGACGGGGACACCGTTTTCTCGAGTGAATAGCGTTGTCTAAGATATATATCATATTTATTCCATTCAATCAACTCTGGCATCATCGCTACATCCAATTAAAATACACATATCACTCATACATAAACTTGTATGGAGATCGAATCGAGTCTATAATATCAATTAAGCTCATTCAACCAATCAGACCGAATTCTTTCGTTTAGCGAAACATTAGTCAGACTTGTGAGGTTGTTCAATCATCAATTCTTTGAGGTCAACTCGATCAGACTATTAAAAATAAGGATAGTATCATACATTCAGACGAAACTGTAAAAAACGCATATTTGACTCAACATATTTTCGATAGTAAAGTGCTGTGTGGTGGCGGCTACGATATTATTAACATTTTTATTTCTGGTGAAGTGTTTTGCATCCACCTGTGCTAACTGGCATGCCATCAGATCAACAGTTGTATTCCCTAGAAGGATTCACGCCAGGCAGGATGAAAATAGGGTACAAATTAAGTCAACTCCACTTGGAATTAATTAATTTAGATAAGAGCAGAATGATGATAATCTATATATTTATGAACGGCATTTTACTTTGTACTGAATTAAAAAAAAACAGCCTAACCGTGCGGTGACAGAGTAAGAATACAATTCACCACTCCCTACCTTGCTCGTGGGTGTCGTAAAAGAAGACTAGGGGATATAATATGCATATAACATTTATGCAAGAGAAGGAAAATTAGAAATAAAACCCTACACCATCCTGTTTGGCCCCTGCTCTTTTGGAGGTGACTCGAGTCCAACAGTGGGACGTATATGAGCTGAAATGATGCATGAAATAGTCATGCGAATGTAACAGTGTGATTTTTTCTGCGTTTATCAAACGTCATTAACAAAATACTGTGACTAGGAAAAGGAGAAAAAAATCGCCAGTTGAGTATGCGATTGTAGTGGTTGTGTTATCAGTTTCATAGGACATTTCTTATTCCCTTTCCTGGTCAACGTTTAGGCGGGTTTTAGGACTAGTAGAGAAAGGATAAGGCGTATTATATTTTAAGCACATAACCACACTGGCTATTAAAAAGTAGATAGACATCTTTTACCCACGAGCAAATTGCTTATTATGTTAATTAAATAACATTGTATACTGCTAAACGATCTCTAAGCACGCGTCGTGCCAGGATACTATGGTTTAGAAAACCGTGTTTATAATTACTAAACTGTAATCTTTAATGTAAAAGTAATTAAACCCAATTATGGTTCATAATCACAGATTATAACTCAATAATGGTGTCAGTTGTCAAGCTCAACTGAAGTGTCCAATTATCCATCGATAAAAATCGTTAATCGTTATAAAATTGCTAATCATAGAAATGATTAATGTCATTTGGTAGTAACTTATGATAAACTCATTTTCACACGGCCGTTTAAGGATTTTGATTATTTTCTATTATAAATTAATTTAGCCAGTATTTTTAATGATAGGTTTTTGAACGTTTGATAGGTGATATATCTTTTTGTACATTATTATGAGTTTGTTAATTCATTTGTTGTTTGACAAGGTTGCTTTTAAAGTATTGCTATCAATCCTAATCGCCTCATCAAGCTATTATTACTTTATGGACTGCTTCCGAATTTTTAAAAATATCAATATAAATCACTATTTACAATTACAGCACAATAATTTTAGATGTTTTGAAACTTATGTTCCAAATCGAAAAAAATGACTAGTTTAGATGTATTTTTTAAAATGGTAAATTTTAAAAAATACATACTTAACAATCATTTTTTTAATCTAACTTAAATTAAATTCATGTAGTGATGATACAAGAATACAATTTACCACTTTCTTTCTTACCCGTGGGTATCTTTAAGGGAACCCGTCTGACCAGCGTGATATAATAAGTCAATTTTCTCTCTCGTCATGGAGGAGGCTGAGCACAGTATTGCAGCATGATTGAAAACAAATTTCAAACAAAATCAAGTAACTCCCTTACAGGTTTGAATGATAAATATATTCTTGTTTTTACACAGAATTCTTATTATTTTTATCTTTTCACAGGCGACGAATGTTCACACGAAGATCATTGCGCATCGCAGCCATGTCGAAATGGCGGCAGATGCGTAGCCGACAACAGCACAGCAGCCGGTTATTCCTGTGCTTGCCCACCTGGATTCACTGGATCCCGCTGTACTGAAGATGTGGTCGAATGCTCTAGTGGATCAGGCCCTTGTCATCATGGGCGATGCTTCAACACACATGGTTCCTACACCTGTGTTTGTGAACCAGGGTATACAGGAAGGGACTGTGATGCTGAGTACGTTCCATGTGAACCTTCTCCATGTCATCATGATGGAAGATGTACACCCTTGGATCAATTGAGATACGAATGTGATTGTCCACATGGTAAGTATATTCATATTACTTTTTTGTATTTGTAATTACGATACTTTAAACTGGTTTCTTACTTTGTCTTGGATTTCGATTCAGGGTTCGAATTCTTCGAAATGATGTGATATTTCATCAAAATTGTAAATTACTTTGCTGAGGTGAAAAGAATATAGCACGAGTGACTTTTTAACTTAGCGAATTTTGTAGACGGTGTCAAGTTCCCTCATTGGCACATCGCGGTGATCATCTAAATACTATCAATTCGATTGAATTTAAGTAGAAAATGCTTCCTATTCTTCCTATTTCTAGTCTTTTCGTGTCGTGACGGAGTAAGAATACATACAATTCCCAATCGTTTTTCAGTTCGAAGGTTTTCCTTGGACTATTAGTTATTTCATATGGATAGGCGGTTTTTTTATTAAGTATAACTTTTAAAGCCTTTAACGAGTCACATAATACATTTCTTCTACGCCGTCTTGGTAATGAGTATTCAGCGCGAGTCAGTACAATGTTGCTTGGCAAGACGGGTTGCCGTAATGGGTAATGGATTGACTTGATAGATTCAACCGTGGTAGCATCATGTATCGTCGTAAATGAGCTTTATTGAGATCTATTTGTGTTTTATATTTCAACTATTATATTATTTTGTAAAGAGAAATTATGATAAAACTTACATGCTATATTGTTTCGATGAGGTGCCTTAAAATTACGTAATACGTTCGCTGTATCTAAAATATGATCTAGGTATATTAAATTGTAAATCTGAATAGCTTGTTTGTTTGAATGCGCTTATCTCAGGAACTATCAGTCGAATTTGAAATAAACTTTATTGTGCTTGAGAGTCTATATCTCTATATCGTATATATATAGTATATATAAAGGTAGGTTTGAGTAAATACAATTATTTTACCAGGTTAAATGTGGATACGTGTCGAACTTTCTGGCCAGTGTGACGAAAGAACGGCCCGGGTTCCCATAACCTGCCGTATTCCGTGCCCATCGCCATTGGGCCGACCACTAGTACTGAATTTTAGATGTCTGTGGCCAGGCCGGCGGATTACTTATTCGGGTACCATTTCCCATCGACTAGTAGACTACTGCCTTGTAGAAGGCGGCAACTGCGTCTCAGTTCCTAACGCCCTTAGAAGATGACACTCGATGTCCTCGCTCTGGACGGAACGGACGGTATACGCCCATACCGCAGCCAAACAAATAGGAGTGTAAAGATAGGGGTTTTAAATTTTGCGTTGTTATTTTCACTTGATTTGTTATTAAAATTTTCCACAAATAATTACTGGGCAACATCTTACTTTTTTCCGTGTGGTGACAGAGTAAGAATACAATTCACCACCCCCTCTCTTGCCCGTGGGTGTCGCAAAAGACGACTATGGGATATTATATACATATAACATCAATGCAAGAGAAGGAAAACTCGAAACAAAACCGTATGCCAACACGTCTGTCACGGAAGGAGGCGGCGGATCGTGTGCGAGTAGAGCTCCTATTCGGCGACACGTTCCGCCGCCGGCGACTGGGGCGACGCAGGCGCGAGTATCTGCGCCTAATGCCGCCCTAGCCGAGGCCGCGGGTGATCGGACCGGGGAATTGTCCGTCATCCGCAGAGAGGCTGCCCGTGCGATGGCGACCGACGTCCCAGTACGTCGAGACGTGAGGTTACCCGAAAGGGTATTCCGTCGGGCCGACCACTGATGACAAGTCACATCTGCTCCGGTGGTCGGCCCAACAAACAACGAGGTGACGGGTACGGGTGGGTTGTGGGCCCGCGCGCCGTCCTTTCGTCGCCCCGGGCGGACGGGACCGCCCGTGCGCTTACCATGGCCCACCCAAAAAAAAAAAAAAAAATGCCAACACGTCTGACCAGCGTGGTATAGTAGGTCAATTTTCCTGGACATATATAGGCTGCGACGACGACGACGATCTTACTTTTATAACGAGGAAAAAAGAAATATTCTAATATCCACATGATTTCTACTTGGCTCAGTCGCGGGCAAAAGCTAGTTATTATATATAATTATATTATTGTGTAAGTTGTTTTGCCTTTACCGGCTTGCCATAGTTAGATGTGTCCAGTTAGGTATCTATGCGGGACTATCAGTTCGCAAGTCGTGGTCGCCGCGGGCTGTATTCAACTTTCAGACGATCGTTGCGATGTAAATAAGGACTGATTATGTGAGCTTCATTTGATTGCTAGCCCGCTACAATACTGTTTAAAAAATTCTGTACTAGGTACTAAGAAATAGAACATTTTTATGCTGGGTCTTCATCATTATCAGCTTATTGCTTATATCTCAATTGTGATCGACATAATATGCATTCTTCTTTCATAGTACGTATAGAAAAAGTTTTGGCAATCCTTGCTAATATTTTAAATGCGAACGTAACTTTGTTACGCTTTCACGCTTAAACCATCGAACCGATTTCAAAATTCTTTCACCAATGTAAAGCTATAATATCAGGGAGTAACATAGGCTATATTTTATCCTGGTATTCCCACGGGAACGGGAACTACGTGGCTACGGCGACTGAAACCGAAGCCTGAACTGAAACCTGAAGCGAAGCGAGGGCGGGTCGCTAGTAATTTTATAATCAGCTGCCTGCGTGACGTCAGCCCTATTTGGAAATGTGTGGCAATGATTAACTTGATGGCTTAGATGCACTTGGTCCAAAAACTCTCTCATCTTTTACGACACCCACGTTTAAGGGCGGCTACGAAAATTACCAACCCTTATACTGTTATAAGGGTTGGTAGTATTCATAGCCTCTCCTATACAGCTTTACGAAGGGTTTTAATAAATACACAAGTTAATCCAGAGACATCATCATCGCAGCCCACATACGTCCTACGGTTGGGCTCGGGCCTCCTCCACAATGGGAGGAAATTTGACCTACTATACCATGCTGGTCAGACATGTTGGTATAGGGTTTCATTTCGAGTTCTCCTTCTCTTGCACAGATCTTATGTGCATATTATATCCCTTAGTCGTTTTATACGACATCCACGGGCAAGATAAGGAGTGGTGAATTGTATTCTTACGCCGTCACCACACGAAATCCAGAAACATATTACACTTAAATTTACAAGTCTGGTGTGTAATTATTCATCATCATCATCATCATCTCAGCCTGTATATGTCCCACTGTTGAGCTCAGGTCTCGTCCATAATGGAAGGGGAATTGACCTACTATTCCGTGCTGGTCAGACGTGTTGGAATAGGTTTTTGCTTTAAGTTTTCCTTCTCTTGCATAGATGTTATTTGCTTATTATACTCCAAAATCGACTATTACGACATCTACGGGCAAGATTAGGGAGTGAAATTATTCATTGTCAATAATTTTTGGATCGCACAGATCGCATGGAGTTCGATCCTACAATACTCCACGCCAGAGATTTGTCGATATACTTTGCCACCTGTGCAGTCGAATTGAATGGATATTTATATCACAAATATAATTTACATTCATCATCATCCCAGCCTACATATATCCCATTATTGCACTTAGTTCCCCCACAAGAGTAGCAAAAAATTAACCTAGTAAGTATATCGCGTTGGTTAGACATGTTGATATAATGTTTTATTTTGAATATTCCTTTTCTTGCATAGATGTTATTTGTATATTATATCCCGTAGTCGTCTTTTATGACATCTGTACACAATATAGGGAGTGGCGAATTGTATTCTTATACCGTCAATACACGGAAAACCAATGACGTAGTGTAAATTATAATGCCAAAACAAAAAAACTTAAAAAATATCTCAACTTTATAGTTAATTAACATATATTTAAATCGTTTGTATTCATTTAATTACATACATAGTTAAAAATTTTAAAACTTTTATTGAATTGATAACCTTTAACTCTCTCATCCACACTTAAAAAAAAATAATCTTTAATTCCTCTAAAACTATAAAAACCGGTATAACTCCAATATATCCACATAAATCCACATTCCCACAACTAATCTAACAATTTTATGTACAGAATAACAGTTAAAAATAATATATTTAATAATATTATTTAGAACATAAATTAGCACTTAATATTGTTAGCTTCTAAAATTAGGAATGAATATATTTAGTAGTAATAATAATCTCAGCCCACAAACATCTAAATGCTATAAATAAAACTATTTATACAGACGTTATCGCGTTTGTATTAATGTTATAAACTATCCGTCTGACTAAATCCTGTGACCATGAACACTGAAAAGTGTTCAAAAGGTCGAGCAATCACAAATCAAAGACATTCTACCAACGTACCACTCGACATCGTAGCAGGGTTCATCCATTTCACCTGGAAACGTTATGGTCTTCAACTGTACGTTTCCAGCGATAATTTCGCCCACGTACGTGCAAGCTCTGCAATGAACTACCTGCTGCTGTGTTTCCCGAGCGCTATGACAGGTCCTTCTTTAAACGAGGTTTAAGAAGAGTATTTTCTTCACGATAGACAACGGCCTGGTATTGCAAAGGTCCATATGCGGCAGTGTCACTTACCATCAGGTGTGCTGCTTGCTCGTTTGCCACTGTCGGCAATAAAAAAAAAATTCAAAGACAATTCCGCTGAAAGCCCTACAACACAAGGGAATTTAACCGACGGTGACCAGATGTATTGATGATACCGTTGAGTATGGAATTCGATTCTCGAGTTGGTACGTGTTACTGTATGTTGCCGTTAATATTCTCAATGGTACTATAACTATTGATAGTAATTAACTTGTGAATGGTGACTGTCGATAGTCTTATCTATAATATAGAAAGTATCCCATACTGTTACCGTGACGGGATAAGAATACAATTTCTAAGGGATATAGTAAGCATATAACATTCATGCAAGAAAAGGAAAACTCGAAACAAAACCCTATACCAACCTGTTTGACTAGCATGGTAAAGGAAGATGAATTGCCGTCCTATTCTGGAGGAGGCTCGAGCCGAGCAGTGGAACGTGTATTGGCCATAATGAGTTGATGAGCCCATACTATTTGCTAAATATTAAATTGCACTATGTAGATCTTTGTTTCTAGTCTATAATGGCTAATGGTTTTTTTAAATTAATTATAATGAAAACTGTGTCGCGTTCTGGATTATTATAGTGTTAGTTCTGTTTAACATATGCACTATTAAAATGATAAAACTTAATTTTAATACGAGCGTGGGAAATAATAACGAACTGCTAACTTTATAATTATTCATGACATAGTATTTTATTTAAATAATCATTATAGTAAAACATATTAATAATTCGCAGCGATATTACTATCTCACATAGCTTTTGAATACATTCCATTTGAACGAAAGAGATAACCATAGTAACGCCTGTTCAATATTATACACAATAAAGTCACACCCCAAAAGTTTGGTATTTATTGTATTTCTTTTAAAGACTACGCCCTGCACTTATGAAATAATCTTTGTATTTCGGGGGGCTTTACAAACATATACCTTATGAACACAATTTACATCCAGATTCAGAACAACAATTTGTGGACCGCACAAAGTGTTGTCCTGCGTGGGATTCGAACCCCTGACACTGGCAGCAGGTCGGTATGTTAACCACTACGCCATCTGTGCACTTAAATTGCCGTATCTATGGCATACCTATGAAGTTATGTAAAGCTAAATTATATAGATACTAGCAACCCGCCCTCCCTTCGCTTCGGTTACATTTGCTTTAACCGCGTAGTTCCTGTTCCCGTGGGAATACCGGGATAAAATATAGCCTATGTTACTCCCTGATATTATAGCTTTCCATTGGTGAAAGAATTTTTGAAATCGGTTCAGTGGTTTAAGCGTGAAAGCGTAACAAACAAATAAACAAATTACTTTCGCACTTATAATATTAGTAAGGATTACATTTTCCGTGTAGTAACAGAATAAGAATACATTTTACTACTCTCTGTCTTGCTTGTGGCTATCATTTAAGACGACTAGAGGATATAATATGCATATAACCCATGGAAGCAAAAGATAACTAAATAAAGCTGTATACATGATATATTAGGTCACTTTCTGACCAGTTGTTGAGGAGGTTCGAGGCGAGAAGTAGGGATGTATATAATCTAAGATGAATAAATGAATGAAGATATTAGATTGTCGAAGGCGAAACCAATTTTTATTTATATGTAGTAATAGGGAAATAGGTTATCTAACCAGATTCATAATAAACAGTTTGACAAAAAGTGTCGAGCTCCGAGCAATGCAGGACTTTTTAAAAGCCTTTTTAAAGTTTTGTATTCCAGAGATTATATTTAACAAAATACCATTAGATTTTAGATTATATAAGAATTAATTTGTGAAAATTATACATAATAATAACATAGATAGCATTTTAGCTCTGTACTTTTTTAACAAATGTAATCGGTATTATGCTAATAAAGTTTGTTGTGTCATTCGGTAATAAATATTTTTTTATTGGTGTTGATGAGAAAGTATTTCGACGGCTTAGTTAATGTTCAGGAAGTTGTATAGACAATATTTTTTACTTTTAATAAGGATGCTAATGTCAGTGTAATCTATTCACACGCATACGAAATTCCAATTAAATTATTCGCGTTAGAAAGTTAAAAATATTTAAATATACACTAAGTATTTGTTTTTATTTAGTAGCAGTAGACTAGCCATGTTAGTCACACGTCTGATGTTAAATATTACAAGTTTTCATTAGTATACGATGTCCAGCAGTGGAATGCAATAGCTTATTTTAGTAAATCATTTATAGTATAGACAGAAATTTTGTTTATATTTTGATGATTTTGTTTTATAAAAATTGTGCAAAATAATGATCATGACATTTTAAGAGTAGATGCGAACGTTACGCTACTCTCAAAGTAACAATACCAAAACACAATAAACACTAAAATTTTATACACTCTATTACAAATGCTTTCTGTGTTTCGCGAAAAAGTCAAACCGCAATGTAACGATTACATCACATTTTTTTATACGGAGCTGCGCAGACGCATCTAGGATTCATTAACTTCATTACAATATTGCGAAACGACGGTGAACAGGTTACAAAACTCACCTTGTACTGTAGAAATGTTCCATATTTCTTGCAATTAACATAATATGAAGTTTTGTGAGAAAAATTGCACAAGTAGGAAATGACAACGATAATCGTTGAATTTAATGAATCTCACCGTAATTGTTTCATTAAGTTGGAGGAAATTATGTTTTAACTAAATTACGGATTTAGAAATTACGATATTTACGCGTATACAATCTTTCCCTTTCTTGCCCGTGGATATCGTAAAATATAGTTAAGGTATATAATCTATACCAATAAATAAAATTGGAGTGTCTGTTTGAATGTCAAAATAATAGGCTTTTTTCATGCTCACACGGTTATTTGCACAACACCTATGCCTAAAATAGCAATTAAAAAATTTTTGTCTGTCTGTCTGTTTGTTCCGGGTAATCTTCAAAACGGCTGGACCGATTTCAAAAATTCTTTCACCAATGGAAAGCTATAATATCAGGGCGTAAGCTAGGCTATATTTTATCCCGGTATTCCCACGGGAACGGGAACTACGCGGGTAAAACGACTATAACCTGTAACCGAAGCGAAGCGAGGGCGGGTTGCTAGTTGTAAATAAAACTGTGTTTACGGATTTTATTGCGTTTTTATTTGATACTAGCAACCCGCCCTCGCTTCGCTTCGGTTTTAGTCGTTTTACCCGTGTAGTTTCCGTTCCCGTGGGAATACCAGGATAAAATATAGCCTAGTTTACGCGCTGATATTATAGCTTTCCATTGGTGAAAGAATTTTTGAAATCGGTCCAGCCGTATTGAAGATTACCCGGAACAAACAGACAGACAAAAAATTATAAAATGATTTTTAGGCATGTGTATAGTGCAAATAACCGTGTGAACATGAAAAAAGCTTATTATTTTGACATTACAAACAGACACTTCAATTTTATTTATTGGTATAGATTTCGAACAGTTTACAGTTCATGGTTACGGGCGGACTATCGGACTCCGTAAACATAGTTTTATATGCGCTAAGCGGTCTCCCAAAAGTAGACACTGTAGCCACTTTTTTCGTCCATGGAGAGCCCTATGTCCAACATTTAACTTTGATACTTTAATTTATAAATTTCTATGTAAAACAGTTCAACTATTAAACTGTAGAGTAGCTTCTTCGTAATTATAAAATTCGTTTAAATGTTTAACAGTAAGGCTCATTAAAAATACTATTTTAGGCGTGAGAATGCTGAGAAGCTATTCTCTTAATCACAATTGATGACTTCAAAGTCCGTTGAATGTAGGTAGCGAACGCATCGGCAGCTAACGTAACATTTTTAATGTTAAAAATTTTATCAATCTAAACCAAAAATCTATAGATCGAAGATTATATTTATTTCTTTATTCATATAGTAACCTGAATCTTAAGATCTTGGATTAAATATTAAATACGGTCGTAAATTATTTTCATTTTAAATGTTAAATATCTTGACAAGATACAGTAGCTAATAAAACAACTTCTTGATCAATTTTCCTTTCAATAGATAGGTCATTTTCTGACGGAGTAAGAATACAATTCAATAACTCCTTTCCTGCCCGTGAGTGTCGTAAAAGACAACTACGGGAAAAAATATGCATACAATATCTATGTATGAGAAGGAAAACTCCAAATAAAATCCTATACCAATACGTCTGCCTAGCGTGGTATACTGGGACAATTTCTCTTCTATAATGAAGGAGACGCGAGCCCAAGGACATGTATGAGCAGAAATTATGAAGAAAGAATGATGAAGGATAGGTTATTGCTTGCTAAGTATTTCAAAAAATAGGAGTTTACCTTTTTAATTCCTTAACAGTTACTAGAACAAGGAATGTTATATTGTACATTAACCACTTAAAATAGTTATATGACGTCAAGCTTTGTCCAAGTGTGGGAAAAGTAATACTTAGCTAATTAACACCCAAACTGGTATACATACGTATTTGTTTATTGCTTCCAGTTGAGTTGTTCAAGTAGCTGCAAGTTTATTTTTATGAATGGATTCATTTAAAACTGGAGTAATAGTTTTTATCGTTTCACATAACATTATTCACTCACCTTATATTTAGGGCTTCATTGCTTGCTTGATAAAACTTTTTTTAAATCCTCTAAAACCCACAATTCATCAGAAAATCTTACCAAAACTTTTTTGCCTGTTCAGACTTAGAATCAAAATCATTATCATCTCAACTCATCTACATCTAATCTACGTCGCACTATTGGGCTCGAGCCTCCTTCACAAAAGGAGGCCCTGCAATACCAGACGGGTTGGTGTAGAATTTTATTTCGAGTTTTTCTTTTCTTGCATAGATGTTATCTGCATATTATATCCCATAGTCATCTTTTACGACAGCCAATGGCAAGATAGGGATAGAGAATTGTATTCTTACTCCGTCACCACACGGATGAAGGGAAATATGATCAGCAGTAGTTCAATACAGCAAATAACATATTTCAAATAGTGTAAATATACCATTAGCATTTCATTATTGCTAGTCATGAATTTCTATTAATTTCTTTCGCTTCTCAGAATGAAAGAGCTGATAATATTAATATTAACTAATATAGATCATCAAACAGTAAATCACCTCGGAAGCTATCGATAGAAACTTCTTTAAGTTGCTTTTTATTACAGTCCAATTAATTAAGACGGCATAATTAATATCTATTTTAAATATATAAACGAAATGTAACATCGTATTAAAGTCAAAATAAGCATATAATTACTGAGGTCGTTCCTTTTAAGTCCACGTGTAATATATTAATTAATATTTCAAAATAAAACTGTTAACGATGTCTCCTACTTCCTTCATCAATACAGATGCTTAATACCTCTATTAGTTAATAAAAATGAATCATTAACACATGCAACGAACATGTGCTATCTAAAACGACTGCTTCCGTATAGACTCGATAACGGGAATACGGTGAACCTCACACTACCGTTTAATGTTAATCATTGTTAAATTAGATTCTTAAGCGGTTTATGAAATTAATCAATAGTTAATTAAGTGAATTGCTTTCTTATATTTACGCGAGTATTGAAATAGTAAAATTTAGGTATGGTTAAAATAAAAATAAACACCAAAACTTCCATAGTAAAAGTTGTATTTCAAATTTTCTTCGTAATTACGTGTAGTAATGGAGTAAGAATACAAATCAACACCTCCTTTCTTGCTCATGGATATAACAACTATCAGATTGTAATATGCAAATATCATTTATGCAAGGGAAGGCAACTTGGAAATAAAACCTTGTAACAGTTCAATTGACCAGCGTGGTAAAGTATGTCAATTTCCCTCCCATTATTGAGACATATTATGAGCTGTGATGTTGATTAAAATAAAAATAAATACCAAAATTCCTATAGTAATGGTATCCTATAGTAAAGTATATTTTTCATAAGAATACACCACAGAGTTACCACGTTTTCCTTTTTACTAATATCCTTTAAGACTAAAAAATATAACAAAATAGTATCGAAACAAACTTTTTATCAATTGGCCTACTCAGTTGTATAACAGTTACTGGCTCATGTTGACCAGTAAAAAGTATAAGCTCTCAAAGAAGGAACAGTGTTTGTATTTGCATTCAATCAATGAAAATTTTTAGAATACTAACATCCCGTCCTCGCTTCGCTTCGGTTTCAGTCGCCTCACCCGCGTTGTTCTTGTTTGAATACCGGGATAAAATATAGCCTAAATTACTCCCTGATATTATAGCTAGCCATTGGTGAAAGAACTTTGGAAATCGGTTCCGTAGTTTAAGCGTGAAAACACACAAATAAACTTAGTTGCGCATTAATAATATTAGTAAGGATTTTTCTTAAAGCGGCGCCATTTGACATGTAAATTGTATATGTATATTATATAATTTATATGTTAAAACAATATTTGAGTATATATTTCATTGGCTTCTGAATAATAATAAAGAAAATATGTTAAATGTTTTAGTGGAAAATTAATTTAAATTCGCGACTTCTCGACAGAACTGCCAAACGAATATAATACTATTAAGAATTTATGATTAGAAAAGATTATGGTGTTCAAGAAATTTGGATTGGGATTGATGGATGCCTATCCATGTTTTGTGGATATTGCAGATTTTGAGAACATCTTAAAATCTAATAAAAATTGAAAATGATTGAGATACTGTTATATAGGTACAAATCCGAACGTATGTTATTTCAAGTTGTTTTAAAAAAATGTTCTAACAATTTATGTTTACCCAAGGTTGTATTTACTTTCTATACGTTTTAAACAGTTTTCAGCGTTCATGATCTAGAGAGGGCCAACGCGATAAAATCCTTAAGAATAATTTTATTTTCAAACTAGCAACCCGCCCTCGCTTCGCTTCGGTTATAGGTTATAGTCGTTTTACCCGCGTAGTTCCCGTTCCCGTGGGAATACCGGGATAAAATATAGCCTAGTTTACGGCCTGATATTATAGCTTTCCATTGGTGAAAGAATTTTTGAAATCGGTCCAGCCGTTTTGAAGATTACCCGGAACAGACAGACAGACAAAAATTTTTTAATTGCTATTTTAGGCATAGGTGTCATGCAAATAACCGTGTGAGCATGAAAAAAGTCTATTATTTTGACATTACAAACAGACACTCCAATTTTATTTATTGGTATAGATTTTAAATAATTTAATGATTACTTCGTTGGTCTAGTGGCAAAAAAATATAATTCTCAGCAGACCATAGATCTCGCAAGAAGTAATATTCATTGGGATTTATTACGTACGATTATTTTTTTAAAGTGAGCAATTTCTGGAATGGTTTTTGTTTAATAGAAATCGGCTCCTTATTATATTTGGCGTAACACGAACGTCTCTTTGACAAATGATGATGAATTTAAAAAAGATAGACTACTGATGCTGATAATAACTTACTTAGTTAATTATTCTATTTAGGAATATGTGTATTATACACTATATTATTGCTGCAGTACTAGTCTATTAGATACAATGTTCTGCACTCCATTTAATTTACGAAGTTCTACTTTGGCCATATAATTTTAACTTTCGTCTACCAGCCGTATCTTCAACTGAATGGAAATTAGTCTATTATAACAAGTCACTCAGGTGGATTGTTATAAGTTTTCATATAAAGATTTCTTCTCTTGGTTTCATATTCTCTGTCTTCGTCTTTTAAATGTCCTTTAAATTGAAGGACATAAAACACTAACTTTTATTAATCTTCTAAACTATTTATATCAATCACCGTCTCTTAAGGACTTGCAAAAAATATTGCATAGTTTGATTCATTATAAAAATATTTATCCTAACTCTTAGGTTTGGTTTGGACTTAGAGCAAAAAAGACGGCGTCGAGAGATTTAAAACGAGGCGCCCCAACATAAACAGTTGCACATGTGTTACTCGTGGGAACTCCTAAGTTAATGAATATAATGAGATTCTTTACACGCTAATCGAACCCGCAGTAGCCCTGTTTGTATGAAAGCATGAGCCAATAGAATCGATTTCAACACCTCAGCGTGTGTCCATTGATCAGCTAGTTTTCTTTTTAACAGATGTGTATAATATCGAATTGGTGCTAATAGTGTTTGGTTTTATTATTCCTTTCTTCTTGGAAGTTGTCAGACAGTAAGTTCAAAACTTTTATTTGTGTACGAAGAACATAGAATTCTATAGTTAACACTTCATGCGAAGTATATTAAAATAGAATGTCTTTTTTTGTACTTTCAATAAAGTACAATCATAATTATTGTTCCTTCTTTGCACAAGAGATAGAACTGCTATAAAGTAGGAGCCTCATTCACTAGGGAAAGGAAATTAGCCCCAACATCATACTGGCCAAATGTGTTGACTTAGGATATAGTAGAAATTTACTTCTTTTGTAATGATACCGAGTTAGATCCCTCAGCGCTCACTCATAGTCCGCGTTAAGCTATGAAAGCCATCAGCGGCTAACAGCTATACACACACACACACATAAACACACAAAAAACTTCAAATTGATGCATTCATCGTCTCTTACGACGACATTAAGTTATTTAGTAGAAAAAATTGCAAATTTAAGCTCACGCTATTATTTCCTCTTATGTCAACGGGATAATAATACAATGGTTGCCACCCTTGCTTGCCCGTGGTAATCCCGTACGGACGTAAAAATCAGATAAGTGTTCACTCACTGCGATCGTCATCCCGCTTACTAAGCGTGGCGATTACGGCATTTGAGAAACCTAAGGCGCATTCAGCAGCGAACGACGAAAAGTTGAATGATGATGGTGATTATTAGTCCTAAAAATAATAAACGGTATTAGCTATAGAACTCCACATGGTGTTTTAACACTTGAGACAAAAATAGTTACCAGATGTTGCACTTACCATTAAGAGTCTATCAAAATTTAACAGTATAGATGACTAATTAATTTGGGAACCGTTTGTTATCTCAGCTCTCATGCCATTGAGTCATAGACTAAAAAAATAAGCACTAGTATCGAGTTTAGATAATTAGTTTTTTTGTATGTATATTTTTCTTCATGACTTTTTTATAAAGATATGCTGCATCTGATACGAAACTATATAGTAATCGCAATTCATCTCATATACGTCTCATCTCATATACAGTTATCTATGATCACGCTAGTCAGACGTGTTGGTATATGGTTTTATTTCAGTGAATAGTACATATTCTTACTCCGTCAACACATGAAAGAACTACATACCTATTTTACTTGTAGTATATGTTACCGATAGTTTCAGATTATAATAAATACTTAATGATTGTTTATTTGCCAGGTTACCGCGGTCAGAATTGCGAGATCGACATCGACGACTGTCCGGGCCACTTGTGCCAGAACGGTGCGACCTGCATCGACGGTCTAAACTCGTACACTTGCGAGTGCCCGCCCACTTTCACCGGGACCCTATGTCAGACCGATGTCGATGAGTGCGCACTCAGGTAAGCTTATTGTCTTATTGTTCAATGCTTTTTGTCTTGTCTTACCTTTGACTGATTGAATAATAGTAAATCGACTTATCATGTCGGTGTAATTTGGAAGTTCGGTGTTTCAATCTATCATATCTTTGTTCTTTAATTATTAATGTTAGTGAGATACCTATGATATTTAATATTTTCATCATCATCATCTCGGCATGAATATGAGTTCGAGGCCCCTTTACAATGGAAGGGTAATTGACGTACCATGCTGATCAGAAGGGTTGGTATAGGGTTTTATTGCGTTTTCCTTCTCTTGCATAGATGTTATGTACATATTATATCCCCTCTTCAACGGGCAAGATAGGGAGTAGAGAATTGTATTCTTACTCCGTCATCACACGAAAAAATGTAATACTTTAGTTAAACTGAATTTGGTTATCGTGGTATATTAGGTCAATTTCTCCCCTTTGTGGAAAACGATCGAGCCCAGCAGTGGGACGTATATGACCTTAGATAATGATGGTTATGATATTTAAACAGGTTTAAGAAATGACTTTCATTAAGTACAAATTATGAAAATGTTACGATTTGTAAAAAAAGACAGCCAAAGTTATTTAAGTATCACTCTAATAAACAACTTGTTTGCATAATGATATACATATAAAGAAGGTCTTGTTAACTTAATTGGCAATCTGAATTATATTTGTATTTTCTAATTCGTGTACGCTTGGCTATTTAAGTTGTTGCATAAAGTCAGCATAACTGACAGGATTGTTGTTTGGATTGGATAACAACAGATTCGTATGATATATAGTCAAAATATTACTTTTTATTATAAACCCCGCTAGATTGCAATAGCTGAGCCCATAGATGGGCAGATCTGAGATACCTTGCCATGTTCAATTCCACAATAAGTCCATAAAGTGACGTGAAAGTGCCGAGGTGGTCTTCAGGGGTCCAATTGGATTGCGACAGTCCACAGTTTTCACACTTTATGCTCCCCGTTGATGTCCTGGATTGTCAGTCTATATGAATTGCTACACACTAGTAAAATTAAAATTCGGCGTAGAGTACAGATGCTGTTGTTACTTTATAATAAAGCTTTTTTAGCGCTGTAAATTTTAAAATAACTTAGGGGGCGTTCATAAAATACGTGAGATATTTAAGGGAGGGAGGGGATCGAGTCCAATCTCATCTAATCTTACGTTGGAGAGAGGGGGGGTCTCGGCAAATATCCCGCAATTTCTTTTTTGATTGAAACATGCGGTCCATGTACATGCAGTATTTACTTTGCATCTAGCACAAGAACTGGAGAGCACAGGCGAGCAACCCACATTGCACCAGCTAAGCAAGCGCGTATGTTCCGCAAAGTGCGACCCTCACGGATTGTCACACGACGAGCTAATGAGTTACTGTGCGCAAGCGCCAACGGCTTAGAGTGGCTAGATCAGAACGAAGTTGAAGGAGCAGATGATTTTACTGATCATATGGACATGTTGGTTCCAATAGTCTCTCTTGAGACCGCGCATGATTCTCCATGGACTGAATTAGTGTAGATATTCATTTTTTTAATCACAGTAGTTACGATTTAAGTATACTATTGTTAAATTTTTATTACACTTATAATTCAACTCTCAGCAATATTGATTACTAGTCTTAACTAGTCGTAAATAAAAGCACGAAGCAATTTTTTTTCTCTTTACAATAACAACCCAACGCGTTTACGTAAGAAACACACATTTTGAAAAATCTCACGTGAGATTGGGGGATGGGGAAGGGGCTTGAATAAAATTTCACGACATCTCACAAGGGGGGGAGGGAGAGACAGAAAATTTAAAAACACCTCACGTAATTTATGGACGCCACCTTAGATGCATAAATTTATAGTGGTAGGACCACACTGTGGATAAACTTCTGTCTACAGCCGCGAGCCAGTCCATCCAAGGCCATATAAGTACCATACTCTCGTAGAAAATGGACGTCTGGGTATTAGCAATTTGTTACTGCACTTCTAAATGAACGAGAGAGGCAGAAGCCTTTTCTTAGGGTATTTGCGTGTGGTGGGTTTTGGTGATGCCTTTAGTATCAACGAACTTTATTGCACTTCACCTAGCAAAGATTCATGAGCGGTTGTATTAATTATCATCAGGAGTGCTCGTTTCAAACGAGTCGTTTGCCACCAAAAGCAACAAAAAAAAACCAAATATCTAAACATTCTAATGTACAAATTAGATTTAATTGATATAAAGTGAAATCTAGATTTATAGATGAATAACCGTAACCATAATCAAACGCTTTATTGAAATCCACAAAGCATATATATTTACCGTTATGTTTATAAATATAATGTATATTGTCAATTATTTTAGTAATTGATGATTATAAAAAGTTTGTGTCAATTAAAGCCAAGCTTCTAATTTGTTTCATCAAAAGAAACGAAAATCTACCGCTGACCGAATGACTCATGTCGTGATTATTTTCAAACAATTAAATTCTTATAAACTCATAATTACACAACATTCAAGTCTCTACAATTTGTTGTTTAATATTAGGGTCTAGCAAATTATAGTACATAGTTTATTTTTATTTTTTGTAATGCAAATCGATCGTTATTCGTAATGGATTTTACAAATATTCACTCAATAGATACTAGTTATATTCAGAACTCGGTACGTAATTCGCAAATTTGTACAGTAAATGTTTTTAAATTTTTTTTAATGCATATCTCTTAAGTAAACAGCTTTTCCGACTCAAACTACACAACATAAATAATTTTATTCGAAAATTAAAATTTGTATTTTATTATTCGTTTGTAAAAATAAACAATGCAGCCTATTTGAGCCAGCTTTTAGCGTTATTACCTTAGTTCATCTAACCCCTAAGTCCCACAGTTGAGCCCGAGCTTCCTCCTTCCTAGGATTGACCTACTGTACTGTGCTGGTCAGACTGTTTGGTAAAGAGCATTATTTCGAGTTTTCATTCCCTTGTATAGATGTTATATGCATATTAAAACATGCGGGCCTCCCCATAGTGGGTGGAGGTGAGCCAGCTTTATGGCAAGCAATATCTGAATACCAATCAGACGACTGTATCGAATAAAAGAATTGAGTAAAGATTATGCTTTAATATAAACTAGTGGTTGCCGTGTGGTCGAAATTCGGCCACAATTCATTTTAATTAATTTTTCTGCTTCACAATTTTCTTTTAATTTTAATTATGTATAATTGTAGATTGAGCAAGCTGTATTTCACCAATAACTAATACATAAAGTACTATGTACAAATACCTATTAGACATTGTCATCATAATTATGATTATTTGACATTCGGTTTGATCAGAGATTTTAACCGTAAACAAAAGTGTATAAGCGCGCGCATGTGTGTGTAGCGATTGCGTTGTAGTGTGCGTAATGCCTTTTTTAATGAATTTAATATATTTCTAATTCATTATTATATAAAATTTCAGTTTTATGCACTTCTCCTTGTTATTTACTTAAACTGTGTCAAATTTCATACTTGTCCATCCAAGTAATTTTCGTAAAAAGGGGTACAAAGTTTTTGCTTCACGTATTAATATATTACTAGTGGTCGGCGTGTGGTCGAAATTCGGCCATAATTCATTTTAATTAATTTTGCTGCTACACAATTTTCTTTAATTTTATTTATGTATAATTGTAAATTTTAAAGCTGTATTTCACTAATTCATACTAATATTATAAATGCGAAAGTAAGGATGTTTGTTTGTTTGTATGTTTGTAACGCTTTCACGCTTAAACCAATGAACCGATTTCAAAAATTCTTTCACCAATGGAAAGCTATAATATCAGGAAGTAGCATAGGCTATATTTTATCCCGGTATTCCCATGGGAACGGAAACTACGCGGGTAAGGCGCCTGAAACCGAAGCGAAGCGAGGGTGGGTTGCTAGTAACTAATATATAAGCACAAATCTTTAGACATTGTCATCATAATTATGATTGTTTGACATTCAGTTCGACCAGAGATTTTAACCGTAAACAAAAGTCTATAAGCGTTGCTACGCAACGCACTCACACAAACGTGCGTGTGTGTGTGTAGCGATTGCGTTGCAGTGTGCGTAATGCCCTTTTTAATGAATTTAATGTATTTCTAATCCATTATTGTATAAAATTTTACTTTTATGCACTTCTCCTCATTACATACTTCAACCGTGCCAAATTTCATACATGTCCGTCCACGTAATTTTCGTAAAAAGGGGTACAAAGTTTTCGCTTCACGTATTTATATATAGATTATATAAAATTTCAGTTTTATGCACTTCTCCTCGTTACTTACTTAAACTGTGCCAAATTTCATACTTGTCCATCCACTTAATTTTCGTAAAAAGGGGTACAAAGTTTTTGCTTCACTTATTAATATATGGAAGATACACAAAAGCGAAATTTGAATTTTCGTTATTTCATCTTTCATTATCATCCTATCCGCCGTATATGTCCCACTATTGGGCTCGAGCCTCTTCCATAGTAGGAGGGAAACTTGACTTACTAAACCACGCGGGTCAGATGTCTTGTTTTACGGTTTTGTATCGAGTTTTCCTCTCGAGATGCCATAAGCCTTACGTCTTTTACGATACCCACGGGCAAGAACGGGGGGGTTAGTGAATTGTCTTGTTACTTCGTCACCACACGGAAATTTCAAATTTAAAACAATGTGTTTAGATTTTTCAAAATATTAAACGACATTTGATATAACGCATCGCGTGTGACTGTGTCTAGCCTTTTTTCTTGCATATAATTAAAAACTGACAACTTAATGAAACGAATTACTGCCAAATGTTATTATAAATGAGCTAATGATATCTACATCTCTATAGTGAAGCTTTTTTATGATACAGTATCATCACGGCTCTGTCGATGTATTGGGCGTTAATTACAAAATAACTCGTCAAGAAGTCAATGGCCTCGCGTCCCAAGCGACGACAGACTGACGGAACACACTTTAGTCTTCCTGTTTACTTTGCTCACGTGTTTGTAGTTTTGATTTTTCCATTGTTTTCTTTACCAATACTTTGTATCTTCATTGGAATTGTTAATTTTCTGTCTGTGGTGATGGAATAAAGAATACAATTCACCGCCACTTTTTTGCTCGTGGCTGTTGTAAAAGACGATTAAGAAATAAAATATGCATATAACATCTATGCAATGGATAAAGCCCTATGCCAACACTTCTGACCAGTGTGGTATTGCAGGTCAATTTACCTCCCTTTGTGGAGGAGGCTCGAGCCTAGTAGTGGAACGTATATGACATCAAAAATTTCTGTCAAAACCATAAAGGTCCCAAATGTACGTCCTTGGCATTAATTAATTATTTTTGTCGTAAAATTTATTTGTGTGTATTAATTTATGCGTGATTTTAATCAAGTCGGCTTAATTTAAAATTAATTTACCTGGAAATTAGCTAATGTGTTAGCTTCGCCAATTCTCACAACTTAGCATAAGATCAACGTCCTAAGTCACCATGTGCTATGCGCTGTCGCTTCTACATTAATTGTTAGCTAATGATTGCTAACAAAAAAAGCTATGATGCTCTGCGTTCGCACGGTACTTGTGAGCCTGTTCTGAATCATAACAAACCGTGTTTACATGCAAATAACTTTTTTTCCTTTTTAATTCTTCTTAATAAAATGTCTTGTTGTATCTTAATATATGGTTTGAACTTTTAAATTTGGAGTAAATTTTTGAAGTTGTAGGTACTTCTTTTAGCGCGTTAGGGAAAAATGATGAGAAATATTTATTCGATGCGCGCGCGCGCACTGTGACGAAAAACCGACACCCTTTTTTGTGTACCCTATCTAGGGTCAGCGTACCCGTCGCCCGGCTCCGTCCGGGGCGACAGAGGGGCGGCGCGTGGACTCATAACCCACCCGTGGCAGGTCGCCTTCGTCGTTGGGCCGACCACCGGTGCAGAGTAACTTGTCTTCAGTGGTCGGCCGGACGGAATACTCCGATCGCGGGGTATTCTCCCCTCACGACGTCCGTCCATGGGGAAGTCGAGAACCGACACTCACAACTTAGTTTACAATACGCGTATCATCATTTCGTCATTTCAGCCCATATACGTCCCACTGTTGGGCTCGGGCCTCCTCCATAACGGAAGGGTAATTGACCTACTATACCACGCTGGTCAGACGTGTTGGTATAGGGTTTTATTTCGAGTTTGCCTTCTCTCGCATAGATGTTATATGCGTTTTATCTCCCTTAGTCGTCTCGTACGATCACCCACGGGTAAGATAGGGGGTGGTGAATTGTATTCTTACTCCGTCACCACACGGAATAATACGCGTATACACCGCACAAATACCAGCTAAATGTGTTATAGTAAAACTTTCTACCTATTGAAGGCCTTTTTTCTATGATTAGTGTCATTTTCCTACAAACGTAGGATACCGCGAATAGTAAAACTTTAAGAAAGATTTTTGTCTTGTTACGTTAAAAAAATATAGCTTCATACGTGCGTGCGTAAACCCACACACACTTTTTTTCAAAGTAAATGTATAAAATGACCATATTTATTACATTACTTGTAAGATTAAAAGAATTTTAACTAAGTAATTTGATATCTTTATATCGACAATCAAGGTTTTTGCTAATAAAAATATCTCGCTACAAGGCAATCTTTTGAATAATCATTTGTCAAAATCGGAACCGCAATTAATCCATTAATATTTGATTCCATCAATGTTTCGTTAAATGTGATTATTAAACTTTTTTTTAAATATTTTATACTCATGAAATTATGTGGAGATTAACTGTACAATATTAGTATCTTGATCAAGATGTGTTGTAATTAGAGTTGCCAGGCGTCCGGATAAAGCCGGAATAATCGGTGTCCGGCTTTTATTAGGCTTTTTACATTTCGCAAACGAGCTAGCGCCGAACGTGGCCGAGCGCAGGCGAGTAGACTGTTGTCATAATAATCCAAAAAGCTTAATTTTACATATATTTTTTTTGTCGTACCTAATAATACTAAAACACAAAATCCTCAATAATGTACGATGTCCGGCCTTTCTACCCGAATGTCCGGCAAACTGACTGGTCTGTCCGGCTATTAGGTTTGACGACCTGGCAACCCTAGTTGTAATGGTAACATTACGATAGGCCCTATATAAAATTAGAATATTAACCGATATTTTTACGTTTTGTAAACATTTTCCACCAACTTCAAAAAAGGAGGTTCTCAAATCAGCGCAATCCTTTAATTTCTTTAATGTAAATTCACAGATTACTCTATGATAACTCTTTTTTGTTTGATAGAGTATACTTTCCAGATCATGCCTGCTCACTGCCTATGGTCATTAGGTCGGGATCTGATGATGAAATTTACCACTAAAAATAATAATAAAATATATTTCAGTAAAAGAAAACCGCCTTCATAAAACACCGGCAAACTAAAATAATACGTCTTGACGATGCCTGAGCTCGAATTTCGTATTTTATAAGTGGTTTTATATATGGAAATAATTTTTCACGTTCAATAATATCATACAATGGCTAGTAGTCCAGGAGGTCTCTAAACGTTATTAATGCGTATGTCACTAACTTATTTGGACCACATAGGGAGATGTTCAACTAGGTTATACCATTAGGATATTGTAAATAAAATCAAATTCTTAAAAATATCACAGCATGACATTGAATCTCCTGATATGGTGTATTGATTACGTCATTAAAATTATACTATTATAAAAAAGAATATTGTCCATTTCTTTTGAATTAGTCTTCGTCATACAATTTATTAATATTTCGACGATCTACGTATACATTAGACCGCCCGCTGTAAGGGCCTCTTACTGTAGACGTAATTTCTAACTATATCGAAACCTTTGTTATGTGATCCTTAACACAAAATGATAATGTTCAATTTTCCTTAACAAGTCTATCTTTAAAGGCAAAATTAACTTCGTCGGAATACACATTAGCGTAGCCCTGTTGCTTATGTTTTACTTAACTTACCGCGTGTACTAAAGTCTTCACATCGATATAATGATTAAGAACTCTATTTCTTTAAAGATTAAGTTTAAAGTCTTTCGGATTATATTGTCATGGGATAGTGTCATAGTATCCGAGACTGCTGGCTCATGAAACGCGCCAGATAAATGCGTGCCCAATATCAAATTACGCCTTGGTACCTTTAGTTTTTTTTCGTTGGTCTTTGAAGTCCCTTGAAGTGGAAGAATCCATATCTGATATATATCTATATAGCATTATAATTATTATGTCGTGTTCTGGCTTAGATCTAAAATTTTAAATAAGAAAATGTACTTTATTTAGAGGTGCTATTATTAAATAGTTGAATTCCAATTGATAGGCATGTTTTTTTTACTACAAAATTTAAGTTTATATTATAAATTATCTAAACAATTTTTTTCTCTAAATATTCATGAGGTTGTTAAAATTACATATTAAAATATTAAATTATTTCTAACATCATTTATGGTACATGCAAATTTAATAAAAATGTGTGCTATATTATACTTTTAAAGTTCTTTAATGCCATATATTCCACCCCTTTTTTGCAAAACGATTTGATTGGATCAGATTCTAAGTATGGAAATTGTAAGAATGACATCATTTTTGAGGATAGTTCTCTGTATCTAATTATTAAAATACTTTTAAATATCACAATATAAAAAAAAACAGTTTTACAAGTCGATATAGTGTTTAATCACTATATGTTATATAATGTTAATACATACATATTTCCATCGTCTTCTAATAAATGAAAGGTTTTAAGTGCAACTTTTAATCTTTAAACTGGCAAAATACCTACTGCATTTATATGTTAACAAATACGTCACAGTATATTTATCTATACCAATAAATAAAATTGGAGTGTCTGTTTGTAATGTCAAAATAATAGACTTTTTTCATGCTCACACGGTTATTTGCACGACACCTATGCCTAAAATAGCAATTAAAAAATTTTTGTCTGTCTGTTTGTT
Organism: Lymantria dispar; assembly: GCA_032191425.1. Taxonomy (NCBI): domain Eukaryota; kingdom Metazoa; phylum Arthropoda; class Insecta; order Lepidoptera; family Erebidae; genus Lymantria; species Lymantria dispar. The sequence continues at coordinate 34,132,510 of CM063445.1, forward strand.
CCGGGTAATCTTCAAAACGGCTGGACCGATTTCAAAAATTTTTTCACCAATGGAAAGCTATAATATTAGGGCGTAAACTAGGCTATATTTTATCCCGGTATTCCCACGGGAACGGGAACTACGCGGGTAAAACGACTATAACCTATAACCGAAGCGAAGCGAGGGCGAGTTGCTAGTATTTATTATAAAAGCGGTTATTCTATGTGGTGATGGAGTAAGTATACAATTCGCCACCCTCTATCTTGCCCGTGGGTGTCGTAAAAGACGACTAAGGCATATCTTATGCATATAACAACTAAGCAAGAGTAGAACAACTCGAAACTTAACCCTATACCAACCCGCCTAACCAGAGAGGTATAGTATAGATCAACTTTCCCCCCAATATGGCGGCGCCACATACCTGTGAGTAATCAACGCAACTAAAGCAGTAACCAACTATTTATGAAAATATACAAGACTATCTATACCAATAAAATTGGAGTGTCTGTTTGTAATGTCAAAATAATAGGCTTTTTTCATGCTCACACGGTTATTTGCACGACACCTATGCCTAAAATAGCAATTAAAAAATTTTTGTCTGTCTGTCTGTTTGTTCCGGGTAATCTTCAAAACGGCTGGACCGATTTCAAAAATTCTTTCACTAATGGAAAGCTGTAATATCAGGGCGTAAACTAGACTATATTTTATCATGGTATTCCCACGGGAACGGGAACTACGCGGGTGAAACGACTAAAACCGAAGCGAAGCGAGGGCGGGTTGCTAGTATTGAAATATATACAGTGTATTTCATTAATAACGACCTCGGTTGTAACGACTTTTCGGTTATAGCGACGTCGAACTTGGGTCCCTAGAATTTAAAGCATACTTTCGTAGGAAATTTATTCGGTAATAGCGACTCCAGATCTAATGCCTAATTCGGGTATACCGACTTGTTTTAATGAACTATTTGGGACAGATTCCTAGAAATTCCTTTCGGATGTTGCGACTGAGTCGGCAAAGGCACAAAGTCTCATTCAAAAGCTTTAACTATTAAGCTTTCTTATCCTTTATTTATATTTGCAGATGGCCAAATGCTTTGTTTGTGTATAGAGTTATCCTTTGTTTACATTCGCAGATGGTCAAATGCTTTGTTTTACTTAGCATGTGCGCGAAGTTAAAATTATGAATCAGTTACGTAGCTATTTCCAGTGAGTGAACAGTGTTTCTTAAACTTGTCGAAATGACTCCTAGACGTACATTTGCTGTTAAAGAAAAACTGATTTCGGATATAGAGACCTCCGGATATAGCGACGACATTAAAGTGGTCCCTCCGCCGTCGTTATAACCGAAATACACTGTATATATATATAAATAATTGATTGAAATAGCCGATACATAGCTGAAATCTATTATTATTTTAAAATGGAAGAAAGGAAAATACATTTTAAATTTATACAGTCTATATCCATAGCTTGTTTAAATTTAAAATATATATTTATTTAGACTTTTAACGCGAGTTATATTTTAACCAATCAAACTTACTTTCTTAGTGCATATATTTAAAAATAAAACTGCTTAATGTGAATAATTACTCGGTTGTTCTTTTAAAACAAATTTTCTTTGAACATTAAGACCATAAGATAATAATAACAGCCATAACTTGGCTTCAGAAAAAACTAAACCAAAAATTCTTAAGATACTTTTAATTAAAGAAAATCAAAATTTTTCTTACTTTAAATAAATATCATATCCATATTCAAACACAGAAGTACAGTTATATATTATCAAGGCAATAATATTATACAGAATAAAAATTTAAGCAGTTATTTTGGATAACTGTGTACTTTTTAATTAATGGAAAGTGGAGGCGTTAATGATAAGAAACGATAATACCAGTTTTGTTGATTTTACTAATTATCCGGCTTCGGTATTTTGAAAGTGGTCATTATTGTGGTGTTATATGATGACTGATTAAATAATCCCATATAATATCATCATCATCATCGCAGCATACGTCCCAGTGCTTGGATCGAGCCTCCTCCACAATATAATTGACCTAAGTAGCACATTGATCGAACGGATTGGTTGAGTTTATATGCATATTCTATACCTTATGTCTTTTACAACAACTATGACCAAGGCAGATGTGGTGAATTGTATTCTTACTCCGACACCACACGGAGATTTGTATTCTTACTCCATAACCTACGTTATATACTCGTTTGGAATATCATTTATTCATTTTAACGTACACTGGACTAGCCTCTGTATGGGGAGATATGCTATAATCGCTAAACTTGGCAGGCGGATCATCGATTGCATATGATATTATAATTTTTCTCAGCATAATACTGTTGCCCATTCTCCTAGTAAACCTTCAGCCGGTTTATAGAAAAGTATGATGAGGTCTCGCATATTGTATTCTTAGCCCATTATCAGACGCATTTTTTATACCACGATGGTTTGTCTTTTATTTCGAGATTCTTTCTCTTATCTTCTTATATCACTCGGTCGTTTTCATGATAAGAAGGAGACGATGGCGAATTATGTTCTCACTCCGTCACCACATGCGCAAGAGCTTAAACTATCAAATACTAACAGGATAAATAATAAAGAATCATGATGTAGTGGTCTAATTAATGAACCTTCACGTGGAGGCTTTAATTTAGTCCAATAGACCGCGTAGAGTTATTAATATTTGTATAATAATTTGTATATTTAAATATATTACACCCCAGCCATATAAGGCTTTATTTTTCAGTGGGGACTTATTGGTTTTTTAAATATATAATATCTAGTATAACCCTAATACCTTACCCGTTTAGAGCATTATTAAAATTAACATTATTAACTTTTTCTGAAGGTGGCGAGAACTGTTTAATTTTCTTCCCATACATATTTTATCACTGCGTTTGACCGTGGCATTTTCCAAAATCCTTTCTGTGAGTCTCAAAGTCACAATAAGAAATTACTGTCAAATTGCCTTGTTTTTAGTATCAAAAATTTCGGTTCAGTTCTGATGAGTTCGTCAAGCAGCTTCTTTATATAACTGTGAATCCTGAACATCCTATCCGTATACAACATTCCTAGCTGTACAGCATTCGTGTAAGTCTCAACAAATCAAATAGATTTATTACGTGTTAACATAACGATCGCAATCACCTTGTTAAGCCTACAGGTTTTGTTTTTTTTACCGCCATTCCTTACGAATTGCCTGAAGCTAGAAAATTGTTAATGCGCGTTTGTATGGGTTATAACTATTTCAATATAGCGATGTAGTATGCGACAGCAGTTAGTTGCTCAACAAACTATCGTAAATTTTAACTTCGAGATTGAGGTGTTTCGAGTGATATATGAGTTAGTAAAGATAGATAGTTGAACTAATGAACATATATAATTTTGTTGTTTTATTTGAATACTCGGCGTGGATATTGTCCGTTGTCCGTATCTTTCGTGCTAATATGAACATTAATAAAATTAGTACATGAACCATCATTTTTGTTATCTCGTCAGTGGTTTTGACAACGGCGACGACCAAGTACCTACTTTTGACGGCTGTTGTTTATATATTTTTTGCTTGATTTTCTAATATTTAATGCTCCTGTGACCATTAGAAATGTCGGGCAAGTAAAAATCTATTACAGGCGCGTAAAAATACCTTTTTTTATTGAATATCCTGTGAGATCCTAAAAATCGAACACCAGTGTCATGTATCATGTCATGTGTCATGTATCATGTACCTTTGTGGATTTTGGCTTACAGTTAGTTGCAATGATGAAATTTGCTTAAATATGATTGTAGCAAAAGTAACTTCATTGTTTCTTTTTTAAAATATAAAGCTTTAATATATTTTAGGGTTCTTAGCTTTTCTGATTCATCTCAAAGTTATTCAACTGATTTGCATTTATTGATAACAAGATGCATTTAAAAAAAAACCTATTAATTTAAACAAGTTATTTAATTTTACAGTATTGATATAATTAGTTATTACTTGATTAACGATCACGATACCATATTCAATTTAAGCTCAGTGATAGGGTGATATATTAATCATTCATATAATAAATTATTAAGTACATGAGATGATTTCTGATGTTTACGCTAGGTCCGCCCGTTACCATGAACAATGTAAAGTGTTAGAAACGCCGGGCAGCCAAAAATCAAATACGTTATAAAATCCTTAAAAACAGTTACATTTAGAAAGTATATGAGAGTTAGAATATGATTTCTTACTCGTGGGTGTTGTAAAACGACCAAGATGATATGCAGTTGCAGGTAATATCAATGAAATAAAAGAAAACGTGTGCCAATTCCGTGTGGTGACGGAATAAGTATACAATTCACCACCCGCTCTTTTGCCCGTGGGGGTCGTAAAAGATGACTAAGGGATATAATTAGGGATGTGAAAAAATAATCGATTTTTATAATAATCGATTATTAATCGGTTATTTTTGGTAATAATTGATTTTTACAATCTATTATCAAAATAATAAAAAATCGATTATTTCTATATGAAAATTAATCGATTATTTCACTGCCAGATTTCCTAACAAAAAGTCATCACGATACTTTTGAAAATAAAGCTCACATTTCCTAAAAAAAAGTCATCATAATCCTGTTGAGAGCAATAATCGATTATTTATTTTTAATTAATCGATTATTTTATAATCGATTTATTTTAGAGAAAAAAATCGATTATTTATTAATCGATTATTTTCCCTCCAAGTCACATCCCTAGATATAATATGCATAATATATATGCATAGAGATAGACTTCATCTTGTCAGACAAACGACAGATATTCAATGATGTCTCAGTGATCAGCAGAATTAAAACTGGGAGCGATCACCGGATGGTACGAGGCACATTAAATATCCATACAAAAGTCGAGCGGTCACGCTTGATGAAGTCTACACTCCGACCTACATCTGTCCAATACCAGAACCTCGAAAGCTTTCAACTCGAACTACATAATCGCTTCCAATGTCTGGACGAGTGCGAATCTCCGAACGATATGAACAACAGGTTCGTGGAAACTGTCCACGCGGTTGGGTCGAAATTTTTCAAGGCTCACCGCGTTAATAGACCTAAAAAACTTTCTGACCAGACTCTCGAGCTCATGGAGCGGAGAAAAGAGATGACGGTGCAGTCTGCAGCCGATTGGTCCAAACATAGGCAGCGAAATAGGCAGATCTCCAGGTCTGTGCGTCGCGATATTCGCCGATTTAATACGCTCCGTATTAAAGAAGCGATAGAGCGGAATCGTGGCTTGAAAGTGTTCGCACAAGATCTGTCTATTGGGAAAAGCCAAATGACTAAGCTGAAGACCGATGACGGCACTGTCATTTCATCCCAAAGTGAGATCTTGGGAGAGGTCGAAAGGTTCTATGGACAGTTATACAAATCATCCCGAAATCCTGTTGTCGGCTTGGTCCAAGATCCCAGATTCAAGCTAACTCGGCACTATACCGAAGAAATCCCGGACATCAGCTTGTACGAGATCAGAATGGCTCTCAAACAACTACGTAACGGTAAGGCACCGGGAGATGACGGAATTACGGCAGAGCTTTTGAAGGCGGGCGGCAAGCCGGTCTTAATAGCCCTTCAGAAGCTATTTAATTCCGTTATCCTCGGGGGCGACGTTCCAGAGTCGTGGACCAGGAGTGTGGTGGTGCTGTTCTTCAAGAAGGGTGACAAAGCTCTTTTAAAGAACTACAGACCCATCTCACTCCTGAGCCATGTTTATAAGTTGTTTTCGAGGGTCATTACCAATCGACTCACGCGCAAGCTCGATGAGTTCCAGCCGCCTGAACAAGCCGGCTTCCGAAAAGGCTATAGCACCATAGACCATATCCTCACGCTTCGGCAGATTATACAAAAGACCGAGGAGTATAATTGGCCCCTGTGCTTAGCGTTTGTGGACTATGAGAAAGCCTTTGATTCAGTCGAAACTTGGGCGGTGCTACAGTCCCTTCAGCGGTGCCAAATCGACCATCGCTATATCGAAGTGCTGAAGTGTTTGTATAGGAACGCCACAATGTCAGTCCGTATCCGGGATAAGAGTACGAAACCGATCCAGTTGCAGAAAGGCGTGAGACAGGGAGATGTCATCTCTCCGAAACTGTTCACCACTGCACTGGAAGATGTCTTCAAGCTCTTAGACTGGACTGGACTCGGCATCAACATTAACGGCGAATACATCACTCACCTTCGATTCGCAGACGATATCGTCGTTATGGCAGAATCCATGGAGGACCTTGGCACTATGCTCAATGATCTCAGCAGGGTATCCCAACTAGTGGGTCTACGAATGAACATGGACAAGACGAAAGTCATGTCAAATACCCATGTCATTCCTGTACCGGTCCTAGTTGGCAATGCGATTCTCGAAGTTGTCAATCACTATGTTTACCTAGGACAAACAGTCCAGTTAGGTAGAACCAATTTCAAGAAAGAGATCAGGCGACGAATCCAACTCGGTTGGGCAGCGTTCGGGTAACTTAAGAGGATCTTCTCGTCCAACATACCTCAGTGTCTGAAAACACAGGTCTACGACCAGTGTGTGTTACCAGTGATGACTTACGGCACGGAAACGTGGTCCCTAAATGTAGGCCTCATATCAAGACTCAAAGTCGCTCAGCGTGCTATGGAACGGGCTATGCTCGGGATTTCTCTGCGAGATAGAATCCGGAATACAGAAATCCGCAGAAGAACGGGTGTAACCGACATAGCACGAAGAATTAGCACGCTGAAGTGGCAATGGGCACGCCACATCGCTCGACGAACCGACAACCGCGGGGGAAGAAAGGTTCTCGAGTGGCGACCACGCATCGGACGACGCAGTGTAGGACGCCCCCCCACTAGGTGGACCGACGACCTGGTGAAAGTTGCTGGGCGTCGTTGGATGCAGGCGGCACAGGACCGCACATTGTGGCGCAATATGAGGGAGGCCTACGTCCAGCAGTGGACGGCAATAGGCTGAAATGATGATGAAATGATGAATATATATGCAAGCCTTATACCAACACGTGTTGTAGTAGGTAAATTTCCTTCCCATAGTGGATGAGGTCCAAACCCAGCAGTCTGATATATACGGGCTGTGATGATGATGATGAAAAGAAAACACTATATATAATTGTGTACCAGTTTGAACAGCGCGGTATTAGGTCAATTTTCCTCTTATTATAGGGGAGATTCGAGTCTAAAAGTAGCACGTTTGAGGTTTAAGAAGAGATATACTATCGTAATCAAATATAGTCCTCGACTTTTCAGCCTATCTAGGGTCTTTCTGCTTAGATTCAAGCTTATCCTCAATGGAAGATATTCGTCGAGATTATTTGTCTAGTATACTACATATATCCGTGTGGTGACGGAATTGTCCGTATAGTGACGGAGCTGTCCGTGTGGTGACTGAGTAAGAATACAATTTACCACTCCCTATCTTGCCCGTGGATGTTGTAAAAGACGACTGTTATAATATGCATATAACATCTGTGCATGAGAAGGAAAGTTCGAAACCAAACCCTATTCCAATACGCCTGACCAGCATGGAATAGTAGTTCAATTCCCTTTCTATCATGGAGGAGGCCTGTACCCAACAGTGGGACATATATAGGCTGAGCTGATGATGATACTACCCTGGCCAAATATTTTAATCTACATCACTCATCTGTCTCTTACGACACCTAAATAAGGAAAATTCATTGCTTCTGTTTATAATAATAGTTCCATACGCGTAAAATTCAAAAACTAGTTTTAAAAGGAAATATGTATAGTTATTTATTGCTGCTATTTGTTAATTGATTTTAAAATATTTTTACAAACATCGCCTCAATTTACAAATTTTAAATGTTCTAGTTTTAATATGGCACAATTTTTTATTTTTATGTCATGTCATTGTCATTCACATTGTATAATTACGCGATTAAACGTCAATATTTTAAAATATTTTTATAGGTAAGATTAAAAAGTAATGGGCCCATCAAAATGAACGATATGAAAAAAATATCTTCTACAAAATAAACAATACTAAATTGTATTTTTAAAATTATAGATACTAGACATGGTGAATCTTTATGATGATTGGTTTACCAATATGTCACCACCCCTTACTTGCCCATGGGAATAGTCATTACCATAAGAATGGACAGTAGCTCTTTTTTGAGAAACACATAACACAAAGCATTTAAAATTAATCATCATCATCATCATCATTCCAGCTCACATAAGTTCTACTGTTGCGCTCCGATTTTCCCTAAAATGGCAGGGAAAATGACCTACTTTTTTTTTGGGATGGGTTGCGGTCGTCGCGCTCTTCGCACCACTCCATCCGGGGCGACAGAGGGACGTAAGCACGCACACTTACAACCCACCCACGATGCACGTCGCCTGCGTCGTTTGGCCGACCACCGGAGAGGGAAAATGACCTACTATTCCGCGCTAATCAGATATAGGGTTTTATGTCTTTTTTTTTTCTTTTCTTACATATCATCATCATTTCAGCCCATAACCCCTACACGTCTCACTGTTGGGCTCGGACCTCCTCCACAATGAGAGGGAAATTGATCTACTATACCACGCTAGTCAAACGTGTTGGTATAGGTTTTCTTTCGAGTTTTCCTTTTCTTGCATAGACATAATATGCATATTTATATCCCTGAGTCACCTTTTACGACACCCACGAGTAAGAGAGGGAGTGGTGAATTGTATTATTACTCCGTCATAGTGTTGCCCAAATGCAAGACCAAGACGAGACTTGGACCGGTCTTGGTCTTGCAACATCACCCCTGGTCTCGTCTTGGTCTTGGTCTTGCGCACCCGGGTCTTGGTCTTGCGCACCCGAGTCTTGGTATTGCAGCAAGAGTCTCGCAAAGTTTTGCAGTTAGAATAACGTAACAGTAATTTATCATGGCAATGAAAAATCCAACTAAATTAATCAAATATCCTATCCTATCTATCCATCTGTTAGCCTATAGTTCACTATTGAATACAATACTTACCACTGGAGAAAATTACTCTTCTATTCCCCTGGTGTTCCATTAGACAGCGTTACTACTATTATGACAGGACTTTCAACCCTATTTTCTTAAGACGTCACCACACGAGGCAGTTGATACAATAAATTTTATGTCATTTTATAATCAATGCGATATTTTACAATTAATGCGATTGTTTATATTCCCCTTCAAGTTAAGTGGTATGTATCTATTGTATTTCCAGTTTAGTTACTGATACTCTGGATACTTGAAAAAACCTGTTGCTCTATTGCCTATATAAATACTTTGGCCGCTGGATCCATGTAGCTCTTAATATACTATTTATTCAAGAACATATAAAACTGATTTAAAATTTTATGGTTTTAATACTTGTAAAATGTATGATATTCGTCGTCATCGTCACAGCTCATAAAAGTGCCACTGCTGGGCTTAAGTTTCCTTCCAGTAAGAGGAAAATTGATCTACTATACCACGCTGGTCAGACATGTTGGTACAGGGTTTTCTTTCTAGTTTCACTTCTCTTGCACATATGTTATATACACAGGTGTATCAGGTTATGGGACAACTGTTCATGTATGTTGTAGTTCAACAGTCATAGATCATAATTAGAATGTATATTACACAAAAACAATATAACGTAAAAGTTATAGTGATTACAAAAATGTGTGTCTAAGAGTTTATGCCTTAAATTTTATGCATTATGTAGGTATGTACAGACAGGATATATGTAAGCATGTAAAATTTCGACAGTATAAATAGGTATTAGATTTGCGCGAACCTTTCAATGGTTACGTAGGTACAAAGGCGACTTATCAACGGTCATCGGCCGATCAGCTGATTTATGTTAAAGCGAAGTTTGTCTTGCTTATGCAAACGTAATCATTGATTTATTCAAATTCTAATGAACATTTAACAAAATACGAATATGTTGTAGATTAAGTATCATTCCTTTATACATTTTAATCAATTTACACGAAAAAACGATGACAAAATTGAGAACTTACATGTCTCTCAATTCATTAACGAATCGATATTTTTATTTAAATTTTTTTTCATGGGTTCCTAACACCATTGCCCGATCCGATTTGATACGACATCCACGGGTAAGAGAGTGGTGAATTATATTCGTACTCTATCTTTTTTTTGTGTGTGTGTGTAGCTGTTGGTCGCAGATCACCTTGACAGCTTAACGCGGTCAATGGGTGAGCGCTGATGGCTCTCAACCCGGTAAGTAAGTTAAGCGAACATCGCCCGAGGGCTCCCCCCTGTGGGGAACGGACCTCGGCTCGGGGCGTTGCTGAGAGCAAAGTGGGCGTGGCCAAGTTACGTTAATGACTTTTACGCGGCGCGGTTTTCGACCTCGACGGCGAGGCCGATACCGCAGAGTTTTATCTGTTATCGCTGCGCGAGCTGTGTAGGTCCTTTCTTGGGCGATCATAATAGCGTCATCTTCTTCTTCAAGAAGATGATGAGGACGTCGGACCGCGGATATTTTTGAGGGGACGTAGTTTACCGCCCCAACCACTAGTGGATTGGGGTGAGTCGTGGCAGAGGCAAAATAGCGCTGGGAGCAACGCTTCATGTACTGCCTGATGGTGATCGTACTCTGTCCCTACATGGACATTTATATAGATTAATTGTAGGCATATTTCTATGTCCAACAGTGAACGTCGTTGGGCTAATGAATAAACGGATATATAAATATTTATAATGGGCAAGAGCACTCTCGTGATTACGGTAATTTTGTCCTTAAGCCTTTCCGAAGAGTAATTCTGAAAAGCCAACACCAACATTGGGAATCGATTGGCCAATAGATGGATATCTCAAGACTGATTTGACTTGCCGTGTAGTGACGGAGTAAGAATATAATTCATCACCCCCTATTTTACCCGTGACTGCGAACCCACGACTAAGGGCTATAATATATAACATCGGTGCAAGAGAAGGAAAACTTGACATGTATGACCTGTAACAACACGGCCGATCACCGTGGCGATTCCCTTCCGGCCACGGCCGATTCTCCTCCTGTTATGTAGAAGACACGAGCTCAACCGTATATAAGCTGAAATGGTGATTTGAATTAAATGCAAGACCGCGAGACTCTTGCAGGCCCAGTCTTGGTCTTGCTCAAGTCTTGCAGGGCCGGTCTTGGTCTTGCAAAAATTAAGCGGTCTTGGTCTTGGTCTCGGTCTCGCATTTCTCGCAAGACCAAGACCAAGACCGCAAGACCAAGACTTTTTTGGGCAACACTACTCCGTCACTACACGAAAAGATGAAAAGATTTTTCTATTTCTGAAACAATTTCTTAAACTAATAGTCCGCTATTAGTTCTAGAGATTACACTCCAGCTTACTTACAAACTATCACTTTCAATGTAATTTAGCCATACAGTTAACACTGAACTAAAGATAACTATATCTCAATAGTCTTAAACATTATAATATTACAAAAAATATATATAACAAAAAAGACCGGACATGTATCAAATAATTGGACAGTCAATTTACGTTGAACGCATCATGAGATATAGACCATTAAACTTTGCCCCAAATCATGTTAGTGCTACCGGATTCTTAAGATGAATGTTGCTAGTTAGAGGATATACTTACAAATTAAAAGCTTATAGTTAATAAGTATTTCGAGTGGTGATTAGAACACTACCTACATGTTGTCTTTTTAATCTATAATACAAAATATAACAAAAAAAAACGGCTTCAAAATCGTATTTGGTCATCGTAAATCTAATATAATAACTCAAAAACTACTGGTACGGAGGATCTTCCTCCGTTTTTTAAATCGGTTTTAAAATGTTAGTGTTTGTCAAGATGCCGTTTGCTTCAAGACGAGTGGCAATAATCTTTGGACCGCGGCAATTTTAACATTATATTATTGTTTTGTTATTGTTTCTATTGTGTCAGTTATTGTTTTATTGGTCGCGTATTGACAAAAAAGTAATTAAAAGCCGATTACAGCACCAGCAGAACATTAAGGAAAACTAATAAAACATGTGTTTTATTTATTAGCTTTATCCTACATGGAAGTTTGTATTCGTTCAGACAACAATGGAAAATTCATTGTTGTAAGCTCAGTAACACATTTTATTGTATCAAGGTTTTGAACCTGGGACCTTATTAAATTGTATACCTGTACGACTCTCTTGAAAAGAAAGCCTGTTTAAAATAAAATCTGATATCATTATGATTTTATTTACGTAGTGAGCTCTGATGTTTATGCGAGCATTACACATATTAAATAAAACAATTTCACGGATTTTATCGCGTTTGAATTTATTTTTGATTGCCCGGCGTTTCGAACACTTTGCAGTGTTCATGGTCACAGAGGTCTTACGTCCAACAAGTCATCGTTATTACAGAACATTTATAATTATAAATTACAATTTATAATTACAAATTTATAATTATAAATTTTCTGTAATAACGATTTATCCACCCGATACAGAAATTATGTAATAACTAATTTTCTGCGATAAAGCGCGATAAAGTCCGTAAAGTGTTTTATTCTTATTACGTGTTTGCGAAATTAGTAACAGTTAATTTAAAATAAATACAAATCTAAAACCAGTACGGTAAAGCGAAGTGTGATTAATGATGATAACCTACGCAATCATCTCGCTGCTGCCGGTCAACCAACAGTGATGTATGGACCTTTACTCAAGCTTAATAGATAGATAAGCGGTGACGATTTATTGGAATAATATAGAAAAGGTAGACTCTGTAGGTTGTGGTCTATACGAGTATTAGAAATATGAAAGAAAAGAACACAAAGCAATCTACTTGCTGCAGGACTGCCGACAGAAGGGAAAACTTAATACAAACAGTTTTTAATTAAAAATTTTCACGGCCCAGTTATGACATTGATTTAGCTACAGATGTGTTTAACACGTCACGTGATCATGTCCATGATGACTTACATAAATTTACTCCCCATGCAATGGCAATACTTTTATAATTAGTCATCTGCCTGACGTTTACCCTCCTTGGGAATGCAATTGTTAACCAGACGGCATCAGAAATAGTTAGGTCAGGTCAATGTAATTCTTAGTGGTCTTTTACGACACCCACAAGTAATGTTGCTAGTATTCGTAGCTGCTACCACACATTTTATAGATTACTATGTTGCAATTTTAGATACTTTATATAATTAATTAACCACGGTACTGACGTCATTATAAAAGTCGCAGAGAACTGTTCACTGAATGAAAATAATAGTTATGTCGACGCCTATGTCCAACAGTGGTGATGAATAGGCTAATGGATAAATAGAACATGTGGTTACATGGAAATATTTGACGTTTAATCATTTCAGAACTTTAAGTCTTATATAAATAAAATTATTTTTACGGATTTTATCGCATTTTAGGATTGACCGCTTCGAAATCAAAAATCAAATAGAAATACGATAAAATTAGTAAAATAGTTCTACTTTGATTTTTTTAATGGAATTAGAAGATTTCGCAAAAATGGCAAAATTTGGCCTTTTTTAGCTTCTGTTGTGTGCGCTGAGAGTTTTACGTACATACGAAGCACTCTTTTTAACCTCTCTTTTTCTCCTATGTAATGGCAACGGAGTTGCGTGGTTCAATTAGTATTTTTTTTTTATTGCAAGCAGTGGCAAACGAGCAAACAGTACACCTGATGATAAGTGTTGCTGACGCTCATGGACCTTTATAAGGCCGCTGCCTACCGCGAAGAAAGTGAAGGGAGTGTGAATGCGTGCATTGAGGCTCGGTGATACCAAAGGCACTACCATAACCCTCCACACGCAAACACCCTCAGAAAGTTGGGCTTCCGGCTCTCTCGCTCACCGAACGTATATCACCGAAATTATTATAATTTTACAGTTAGGTATAAGAATATACTGTTGGCTTGCTATTTTCCAGTGAACTTGCAAATTTTATTAATATACGACTTGCGTGTCGGCTGTAATCTAATACATATTTATAAGTTGTAATTTTATTATGTTACATTTTAATATTATAATATGGTTATTTATTAACTACTAATTGATAAAGAATGAATAATATACACATTTATAGAGAACTATTAAAAAAATAGAGACAAAGGATATTAAATATATAAATAAAAGTTTCATGCTTTCTTTCTACAGACGATATATTACGTATCCGTGCTTCCATAGCTCTGCTAGTATAAATCAAACCTTTGGAGTAAGATATCAATGGTTCATCTTCGCCCACATAAGTTGGGCCCCGGTCCTGGAAGGAGAAATCGACCTAATGTACCTCAGTACCTTCTGTCGAGGTTTTCTTCTCTTGCATTGATGTCATCTGTATATCATATCCCTTAGCCATTTTTTACGACACCTACAGACTAGATCCCTCTCTAGTGACGAATGGTATTCTTACTCCATCCACACATAGAAGATCGATAGTTAAACTATTCTATAATCAAATCACATTAATAATACTTAAACTAAATACAGAAAGGAAATTAATGCGCGTACAACTAAAAGCCATTAATTCGACCAACCCAGACCAGGCCTTGATAATTATCTATCTGCAACTATACGACCCCATACATATAAATAAATATTAAGTAAAGGTTTGGCAATATTGTTTGCAATTTGATCTGATATAACCGAGCTCGTGCCGCGCCCGCTTTCAATCCAGCCCGATCTCAAACGATTGTGCCTGACCGCCCGTATATATCTTTCGTAATACGGTCGCAGGAATATAATTTAGCACTTTAACCTTTATTGTTTAAATATTTAAATGTATTAACATGCTTTTATCCTCATGTGGTGATGGATTAAGAAGAAAATGTATCACCATCAATTCCTATACAGGCCTGCTCTCTTCCTCCCAAACCGAGATGTAGGTATCAGTGCTTTCATAGGTAACTCGGCTTGTCTGTCTACGGTAGTGGCTTATTAACTCTTGAGGAGACCTATATTCAAGAGAGAACTTCAAAAGGCTGATAGAGGGATATACGTAAGCCGGTCTTTATAGCGTGATAGGTTACGAAATTGATCAACTTTAACGTTTCTCATGGTTGCAATGGTAGACGAGTAAATATGTAATAGGACCCCACTGTCGATAGTTTTCTGTCTACAGCCGCGAGCTGGTCCGTCCAGGATAGTACCACGCTCTCGTAATGATAAGTACATAAACATTTATAAATAATAAGATCATAAATACCATTGTACAGTATTAAAAGCATTAATTTCGTGTACTTAACTGATGCTGTAATCATGTATTATATCTTGCAAACGCTAGTAAACTCTTATAATGCGTTTAATTAAATTATTTAATCTCTTCGTAATACCATTTAAATTCAAAAAGGTCGTTTTCGAGTATATGAAATATGTTAAATGCCTATCAACAATAGCGACATAAAAATTTTAAACAAATTCTGTACTGAAATTATCATTTCAGAAAAAAATTCAAATTACTTTAATACAAACCATTATTAAATGTTTTTTAAATAAAATGGACAAAGAATTAGTGGCGGCGGCGGCTTTATTTTTGCACCAAAAATATGCCATTCTTTGTTTTAAAAGTTTTTACGTTATGTTTGTTGGTGCAGTTTTTGTTGCATAATTTTTTGGTAATTACATAAATGCGGTCTTAAAAGAATGATTGGATAAATTTTCAACTTTCATTTTTTGTCATTTTTCATTCAGATTTTTTGTCATAAACCTCTTCTGTGGAATTTGGATAGAACTTATGATTTAGTGTTTAATTGGTACTGTTGTTTTTATAGAGTTTTTTTTGTATATTTATTATTTATGGATGTTAATTCTTTGTCTGAACTGTTACTTTCTTTCTAAATTCTCACTTTCTTTTAATATTTTGGAAATTTTATTTATATTTTTCTTGTGAATTGTTTCCATTTTTTCATCTCGGCACTCTGATTATATTTTAAATTAACAGCTACATAACAAAGCAAAACGAGTAATACAGTAGATATTTTTAGTGGAATTATTATTGCCCTTGTATGTGGGTGCCCCAGATCCTTCTAGTTATTATAATAATCAATTCTCTTGGTTAATTATTTTCTTTATTTTATATAAAGTAACATCTTGTATTAAAAATCTCTGAATCACGGAGGAGTTATCAAACGAAACTTATTGAACACAAAAACATTCAATCGCCTAATAATCGAATTCTCCTGCATTGAAATTAAAGCTATGAACCTGGGAATCTCATCTATTGAGACCACAATGCCAGCTTAAACTAAAAGTACTTTTTTTTTTCAGGCCATTAGTATGCCAAAATGGAGCAACGTGCACTAACTCCGTTGGAGGATTCTCTTGCATTTGCGTGAATGGCTGGACAGGACCGGAGTGTTCAGTGAACATAGACGACTGTGCAGGAGCTGCTTGCTTCAATGGAGCAACCTGTATCGATCGGGTTGGAGCGTTCTATTGCAAGTGCACGCCAGGAAAGACAGGTAAGATGAGAAAAAGTACCTCGACGTTTAGGAAGGACAAGACTATTCAAGGCTGCTCTTTCACCTGATGTATCAACTATCAAATGGTGGATTCTTTAGTGAGTGTTCCATTTAATAGATTCACAGCGTTAAATGACGAAACCAATCATGTATTTATCAACAAAAGTATCATCAGGTAGAATGTAGAACACAATTTATTCAGTTATTTAAAATTTGAACGATATTTTCTGTTCCTTTAGGTCTTCTCTGCCATCTTGATGACGCTTGTACATCTAACCCATGTCATGCTGATGCCATCTGCGACACGAGTCCCATCAATGGTTCATATACCTGTTCCTGTGCATCTGGGTACAAGGGACTTGACTGTTCTGAAGATATCGACGAGTGCGAACAAGGTATGATAATTTTCAAGATTGTCAATAAATTAAGATTATTTGACGTAATGCTAGGTACAAGAGGAGAAGAAGAGGTCTATTTGGAGGCACCAGTCTGTGCGACTTCCAAGTGGACAATGTCGAGTTGGTATATGCTTTCAGCGACCTTCACTGTGTTCTAGAAGCGGCCACCCTCTCGTTATTCTACAAATTATATTTGTGAGAGTTTACGTTCATATTATATAACTTAATTAATCCATCTCAACTTCTTCAGATGGCCAAGGCTGTTTTATTATTTGTAATAAGCAGCAGGTAGTAATACTTACCCAGCATTGCCCGTCCGATTATTAATGAAATAAGGATTCTTCTCCAATCAAGTTTTAATGTGGTAGGACCACACTGTCGACAGTTGTCTGTCTACAGCCGCGAACTGGTCTGTCCAGGGTTGTACCACACTCTCGCAGAAAATCGACGTCGGCGTAGTAGCAATTTGTTACTGCTCTTCGTTTGGTGTGTGAGAGACCAAGAAGTCCCAACTTTTTTGAGGGTGTGTGCGTGTTGTGGGTTTTGGTAATGCCTTTAATATCACCAAAACTCATTGGACGTATTTACACACCCTTTACTTTTTTCACGGTAGGCAGCAGCCTAACAAAGGTCCATGACCCGCAGCATCACTTACCATCAGATGTGCTGTTTGCTCGTTTGCCATCAACAGCAATAAAAAAGTAAACTTACGTTCAACTTTCACTCACAGGTTCTCCATGCGAACATGATGGCATCTGCGTTAATACCCCGGGTTCCTTTGCCTGCAACTGCTCAGTGGGTTTCACAGGCCCTCGCTGTGAGACGAACGTTAATGAATGCGAGAGTCATCCGTGTAGAAACGATGGATCGTGTCTCGATGATCCAGGGACCTTCAGATGTGTCTGCATGCCTGGTAAGTGGAAATTTGTAGATAGAATTAAGTTTGATTAATATCTTTTACTATTGTATGTTTGTTGATGACCGATTATGGTCGATTTGCGTCCATATACCCTGCTATCCAGGGTTACAAGTGTGCGGCCTGGAGCTATAATAAACCGCTTCTCCGATTCGCTTCCTACCCAAATCATTTTACCATGTGTTTGTAAGAGAACTAATTAAGTACTCATAATTTAGGTTTTTAGATATTTAAATATTCACAAATGAATGAATAACTTTACATTTATTTAACTGAAGTGGGAAAATATTTCAAAGAAACATTGAACGAAGACGAAAAAACGAAAACGAAGAAAAGAACATTAATATATTTTTACTATTACCACTTCTGCAATGCTTGAGGTTATAAAAGAATTGGATAAAAAAATCATTTCATCACATTAAATTATGAAATATGTTTTTCTACTTTTCCATAATATTTTTTTTTCGTTATGAAAAATATAATAAATCACGTACGTATAAGCAAATATAGTTTCAGGACGAACGTAAAGTTCATTCACCACCGATCTTGCCCGTGCAGACCATAAAAGACGACTAAGGAATATAACACGCATATAATATCTATGTAAGAGAGACACTCTAAATAAAACTCTATATCAACACGTCTGACCCTCGTGGTATAGTAGGTCAATATAGCACTCCTATCGAGGAGAAGGCTCGAGCCCCGGGACACATGAGTTGAAATTAAATGAATAAAGAAAATCTCATTTATAGAAAGCCAATTATTACCATAATTTTATCGATACAAATATTATATAAATAACATTGTAATACTGCAAGTAGGATACATAAACAAACATATAAATTGCGTTATCTTAACAGCTGTACGTTATTATAAATTTGCATAAAGCTCAAGGCAATTTGAACAGTTTCAACCAATGAAGTACTTAAGTAATTCATTGGTAGAGTTGCTCGATTTCACCTGAGTCTGGTTTAATGTTAAGTTACAATTTGCTCCTATTTGACGACCGGTTGATGATTATCATTAATTCCCACTAGACAGGGAAGGGCGATAGAGACTGCTAGAATATAGGGTTAGCAAATATTATTACAATAGTATTATCGCAAATATTGAGTTTTTTTGATAAAAATATATTCTTGTTAAGCTATACACATTTTCTGTGTAGTGACGGAGTACGAATACTACAATACACCATCCGCTATCTTGCCCGTGGGTGTCGTAAAAGACGTTTAATGGATATAATATATATATAACATCTATGCAAGAAAACTCGAAATAAAACCTTATACCAACCCGTTTGACGAGCGTGGTATAGTAGATAAATTTTCTTCCCATTACGCATCCGTAATGGAGAGACTCATCAGTCTCTAGAAATTTATTGATTCCAGTTAATTATATCTAATATTTTTTTTACACAGTGATGGGATCGAAATAAAATTGACCACTGTTTTCTTGTCCGCCATTATCGTAAAATGAATATTAGAAAAAATCGGCAATCAAAATGATGATTATTCGAGAATGTATTCGTGTAAAATATGCAAGAAATAAAAATGTGGCTTTCTCTAAATTTTCGATAATTTTCGGTAGATTTTTGATATTGCGACCGGTACAGAGGAATAGACGTTTATATCGTATAACCTCAAAGATACTTAAAGAAATGTGGTTATATTAATACTTCAGGGCCAAAGAAGATTATTATGATATTTGCAATATAAAAACTGTAGAAATCTATAAATATTGTTGGTCTATGGGTACCGATATTTTGAGATCACCAACAACAAAACTACGAAATCAGCGAATAAAAAAAATATTAAAATTTATGCAGAGTAATATAATCGTATTACACATCAAAAATATGGCAATGGAAATTTGTGATTTATATGCATTCTACATTATGATGTTCTATAATACAGAACCAAATTTACATTTTATTTCTTACTTGACACTTATCACGCAATAAAATATAATAAATAGATTCATAAAGTATATGTGACAGCCCTGTATTAGACCCGATTCCCATGGCGATGAGAGCGTCGGCGCCCGAGCATTGTCTGTGACGCGGAAACTGTTGCGAACCACTATCAAAGTGACAGTTAACGTAATCAAACTACGTAGAGTTAAACACTACCAATAATATGCCATTATTTTTGCTAAATACATGGTTTTATGTAGGTAAGAAGGGCAGAAAAGCATATATAATTTTTGTAATGTCTATGGTGATAGGCAAAGAAGGAAACCACCGGATAGTAAGTGGTAGTTGCTCTGCTTATTCGTATAGTAACGGATTGAGAATACGGTGTATCTACATTATTTATGTGGTAGGACCAAATTGTTGACAGTTATCTGCCTACAGCCGCGGGCCAGTTCGTCCGGGATAGTACCACACTCTCGTAAAAAAAACGTCCGAGTAGTAGCAATTTATTACTGCGCTTCGTTCAGTGAGTGAGAGAGTCTACAGCCCAACTTTCTGAGGGTGATTGCGTGTGCTGGGTTTTGGTGAAGCCTGTAGTATCACCAAAACTCATTGCCCGCATTCACACTTCCTTCACATTCTTCAAAGTAGGCAGCGGCCTTGCAATGATCCATGAGCGATGCGCATTTGCTTCTTTGTCACCGTTTGCAATTAAAAAATATTTTTCTGCTAATATCCTATGAGGCGATTAAGTGGTAGACAAGCAAAAAAAATTGAAGTAAATTGATTTTTGTCATCTTTTTTTATTAAGACTTGAGCACGGTATAGTTATTTTTATATCATCATCATTATCTCACCCTATACAAGGCGAACTATTGGGCTCCGACTAGCTTTACTAAGGGTGGTGAATTGACCTACTATTCCAAGCTGGTCAGACGTATTGGAAGAAGGATTTTCTATCGAGTTCTCCATTTTCTATGGACTTGTTGCATCGATGTTACTTGTATCCCTTAGTCATCTTTTACAACATCCACAGGCAAGGGTTATTTGTGTTCTTCACACGGATGATTTTTATATGTTTGTATGTATATCGATACCGAGGAGAGCGTTATCTTATAATAAACATCATACTGTGTTAATATTGCAAAATTTAACGACATGAAATTAGACACTACGATAAACTGAGTATATTTATGCGAAATATTGTATCTTTAACGCCTTCAGTAATTGCTTCATAGTTCGAAGGGTATCAAGCTGTCATTATAAATGACTTAGGAATATATGAAATACGATAAACATATACGTAGAATTAACATTCTGTAGATTACATTAAATACTTGTAGTTGACATCCATGACGTCTTCAAAGTGTCTTCATGAAATTTCGGTGCAGGTTCTTTTTAAGTGCAATATACTGAGATGGAGGCGTTTTACTTGATTTTTTTGTTATTATTATTTCTTTTCTCCGAAACAAAACTCGAAATGAAACGCTATACCAACATGTCTCCCGTAGAGAGGCTGACTGCGCGATGGCGACCGACGTCCCGGGACAGGGGCATCGAGAGGTGAGGGTACCCGAAAGGATATTCCGTCGGGCCGACCACTGACGACAAGTCACCCTGCTCCGGTGGTCAGCCCAACGACGAAGGCGACGTGGGCACGGGTGGGCTATGGCCCCGCGCGCAGTCCTTCCGTCGCCCCGGACGGAATGGACCGCGTGTGCGCTTACCATAGCCCACCCATACAAAAAAATACCAACATGTCTGATCAGTATGGTATAGTAGGTCAAATTCCCTCTCATTGTAGAGGAGGCCCGAGCCCAACAGCGAGACGTATGTGGGCTGCGATGATGATGATGATAATGATTCTTTGTATAGTCGTAAAAAGCAACTAAGAACTTTATATGGGTCAACTTCATCTCATGCAGGCTGGTCAATAATAATATTTTCCAGGAAGTCAGACAGGCGCTCTTAAAACTATTGCAATATGTACGTTGGAAAAGAAAGACGGATTGGAATAGGAGCGGGATGATGATGATCATTTTAATTATAATCAACTAGCTGACCCGGCGAACTTCGTAATGACATAATTTTTTTTCGTAAATATATTTTCTAAATTTCCGAAAATTTAGTCTAAAATGGAAGAACCATTACAGATTTGTCGGGAAAGATTCGATAGTTTTGGTCGCAGCATTGTTAATGATGATCAAAGAGAATACAAATTAAGAACTCATTATTTAGAAACTCATTATTGATTTCTGACAAAATTATAATTATCAAATTTTCAACCGAAGTATTTCACTATAGACAAAATTTCATTTAGCTGTCATTTGCATTTTGTTATTACAGATCCAATGCGTTTTTATACTATGTTTCATAGTGACGTCACGTGGGAACGCGATCGAACGGGATAAAAGAGTTATTAGGCGAAATCTTTTAAACACCATTTAAAAAAAAGGGATATAAAGTATACTGTGTCCGCTCCTGGTTCTAAGCTACCTCTCCACCAATTTTCAGCCAAATCGGTACAGCTGTTCTTGAGTTATAAATAGTGTAACTAACCCGACTTTTATAAATATAGATAGTACCGCAATTTTTTTTTCATATATTTACATATTTGCGACCAAATTAGACTCATTTTTAAGGTTCCGTACCCAAAAGACAAAAACGGAACCCTATTATTAAGACTTCGCTATCTGTCCATCCGTCTGTATGTCACCAGGTTGTATCTCAAGAACCGTGATAGCTTGACAGTTGATTTTTTTACAAATTATGTATTACTGTTGTCGCTATAACAACAAATACTAAAAACAAAATAAAATAAATATTTAAGGGAGGCTCCCATACAACAAACGCCATTTTTTTGCTCTTTTTATAGATAATGGTACGGAACCCTTCGTGTGCGACGCCGACTCCAACTTAGCCGGTTTCTAGTACTCAGTCTTTATATTTAATACTAGCAACCCGCCCTCGCTTCGCTTCGGTTATAGGTTATATGCTTACTATATCCCTTAGAAATTGTATTCATATCCCGTCACGATAACAGTATGGGATACTTTCTATATTATAGACTAGCAATCCGCCCTCGCTTCGCTTCGTTTATAGGTTATAGTCGTTTTACCCGCGTAGTTCCCGTTCCCGTGGGAATACCGGGAGAAAATATAGCCTAGTTTACGCCCTGATATTATAGCTTTCCATTGGTGAAAGAATTTTTGAAATCGGTCCAGCCGTTTTGAAGATTACCCGGAACAAACAGACAGACAGACAAAAAAGTTTTAATTGCTATTTTAGGCATAGGTGTCGTGCAAATAACCGTGTGAGCATGAAAAAAGCCTATTATTTTGACATTACAAACAGACACTCCAATTTTATTTATTGGTATAGATTAGTACTGAGTTTATAAGTTATATTTGATAAAAGGTGGTTTATAAATAGTTGAAAGGATACTTGATCTCTAATGTATTATAATTAAAGTGCTCGTTTAATATAATTCTTAACGGGTTGAGAGCCCTCAGCGCTCACCCACCAGTCCGGGTAAAGTTGTCACAGCCATCTGAGGCTAACAACTAAGTCACACAAAAAAAATAATATATTTCTTATTCTAAAATTCTAAATTGCTCTTAAAGACTACGTTAAGCCTTAACTGCCATAAAAAACAAGAGTATAATGATTGTGTTTAATAGCAGTGCTATTAATAGTTTTTGTCGAAACATTTAACTTAGCGATTTTATTTTTAAAGATATTAATAAAACACAACGAAGATGTTGCTTTTAAAACGTAACTGTTTAAGTTAAGCCTAACCATTTAACTTAGCTGTGGAACATGAAGAAATGTTTGTAAATAACTTTTTACGTATTTTAACTAATATTTTTACGAAGTACTAAAAACCTAGACGTAAATGTAGACAACTATTTGGACTTAGAATCCTAACGAATATTATAAATGTGAATATGAGTTTGATTATTTGTTTATTACGCTTTTACGGTTAAATTACTCAACAGGTTCTCCTGAAATTTCGCATACACTTTCTCAAATATGCAGAAAAGCCTATATATCTTCCAATCAGGCAAAAGGTACTGTTGATTTCTGATCTTTACGCGAGTATTACACATTGTAAAGAAAATAGAGGTTTTTGTAATAATGATATCTTTTGGACGTGCGACATCTTAGTCCGCCCGTGCCATGAACGCTGCTTTATGTTCAAAACGTCGGGCAATCATAAATCAATCACAAAGGCGAGAAAATCCGTTAAAATAATTTTATTTACAAAAAGTACAGTAAGAGATTGAGAGAGAAAATTGTGTAACAGAAAACGCTAGCAAAGGCGCAGACACTGCTTTTTGCAGAACAAGAGCTCACTTCAATAAATATTGAAAGTACCTAATATATAGAAATAGTTATATAGGTATATTCTAACTCGATGTAATTCTACAAATGCAAAAGATTATAATGACAAGTCTCTGGCTGCCGTCCCTTGTTAATAAATTATAATACCGTTATGAAAACCCGTTAGAAAATTGCGCGAATGACATCTGTATTTACTTAGCCTGAAGTAACAATGATATTGTATATCTTATTATACATTTAAATCCTCCATAAACTAAGAATTTAAACTAAGTAATATATAAGTAAAAGAAAATATTATATGTATTATATTAATATCATCATCATCATCATCGCAGCCCACATACGTCGCACTGTTAGGCTCGGGCCTCCTCCACAATGAGAGGGAATTTGACCTACTATACCATGCTGGTCAGACATGTTGGTATAGGGTTGGTTGTATCTTGCACAGATGTTATGTGTATATTATATCCCTTAGTCGTCTTGTACGACATCCACGGGCAAGATAGGGAGTGGTGAATTGTATTCTTACTCCGTCACCACACGAAAAGTATATTATCTTAATCTTATCGTATAATATTAAAGTATATAAGTATATTAGCATAACATTTTTTTTTGGTGATATTAACATTATCAAAATCTTATTACAAAGTTACACAGATTAGGCGTCTGCAAAAGCAATCCATGAAAAAAAAATGATTTTTAAATATAATTTAATAGCGAACGTATTATATTTAGCACTTGTAGAAAGTAATACCATCAAGTTCGTAACTTCGTACGCTATTAAAAGTAATAAACAAGAATTTTATAATTACTATAAGGCGACAATTGTTCGAAACAAACTTTTAAAGTTTTGTGCTTTTTAAATCGTTTACGTTATAGTTACAGGCCACGTGGTGAGTTAAAATATAATTCACCAATCCCTATCTTACCAGTGGATGTCATAAAAGACGACTAAGGGATGCATGTAACATCTGTGCAAGAGAAGGAAAACTCGAAATAAAACCAACATGTCTGACAAGCATGGTATAGTAGGTTAATTTCCCTCCTATCGGGGAGGAGGCTTGAGCCTAGCAATGGGACATATACTTAGAAGCTGCAATTATGATGAATGATTTAGTTCTTAAATGTAATATCAAAAATAGAGAGATAGATAATTCTTTATTTGTACACTAATTACAAGAAAAACTTAAATATTAATTATAACCCAGAATGTACAAAAGGGCGGCCTTATAGCTATAAGCGATCTCTTCCAGGCAACCTTAGGATGAATATAACATAAAATATAGATTGTTGGTAATTTGCTGTTGGTACTTTAAGTACATTGTCAACTTTAAGTACATAATCACATATAATTAAGCTACCACTCACAAGAATTTCATTGCATCAGTAGATTAGCCTCAAAGAAACTCGTATGGACCTCATCAGACAGCCCATTTAACTCAAAACTCAAGTCAAGTGTACATAACATGTGGAAACATGTCGCAGGCGCAATGACGCGAGAAAACCACTCCGGTGGAACCGTGTACTTCCAGAGACAACCGTATCAAATCAAATTGTTACATATTAAGAAATGTCTCGTATCATTTATTATGTCTCCTTAAAATAGTCGTATAATGTATGTTGGTTATTTATAGAAGGTTGATTTTATTGTTGTTTTTGATATTAATATAGCATATTTTGTACTGGTTCTACGTGTACCTTCACTTGTCAGCTTATTTGTTTATGAGCTTTAGAGGAATTTAAAAGGATTGGGTATTTAGATTATTATAAAGAATGATCTGACTAACGCAGTTCCCTCTGCGTTACTTAAGAAAGAAGAGAGTTTGAGAAAGCATGTCGAGTGAGCAACCGAAGCTTTGAAGAAAAAAAAGCAAATTCTGGCTTGTATAACATTTTTCACTGACGTTCCGTTCCTATTGATCGTAGTGTCATGTACCGCCTGGGCACCTAAAACACATTAAATTTTTAAACATTTTATTTTCAATAATAACGCCCTGCATTAAGGCAATAGTCCTTGTATTGCGGGGGCCTTTACAAACATATAATTAACTGAAACAAAATAAATCCATAATCAGAATGACAATTTGTGGACGGCATAAATTGTTGTCCTGCGGTTTTCAACCCGCGACACTGGCACGGTAGATCTGTATCTTAACCACTACGCCATCTGTGCAATCATAAAGTCAAAAGGTTGAATACAACTGTTGGTGGATTACACTAATAAATACATATAGTAGGAATCGAACTTAGAACACTTATCACTATACTTGGTTTATGTTACCTCTTCTACTATTTTTGTATCATATAAAAATTATTTTGACTGTTTTTATCATCATCACCCTCTTATCCCAATTACTTGGAGGTTTTTATTTATTGCAAACGGTGGCAAACGAGTAAACAGTACACCTGATGGTAAGTGTTGCTGCTGCTCATGGACAGTGAGGTATTTGTATAATAATTATTTTTTGCAAAAAAAAAGAAACCGCCTTCAATAATGTGGATAATTTTTTAGATTTTAGTTGATTTTTCAAAAACCGTTCGTCCGATTTCGATAAAATTCTCATGTGGCCATTTGAGGTATACCCTTTCCAACAAAAAAGAATCATCATAATCGGTTCATAAACCACGAAGTTATCCGCGAACAAACATAAAAAAGGATATATATGTAGGTTCGAATTGAGAGACCTCCTCCTTTTTTGAAGTCTGTTAAAAAATATCACCAGTTTATTTTTTCACTCTATTCATCTATTTTCAATATAATCAAATATTATTATTTAAAACAATAGACCGGCCATTACATCCAGGCTTACATCTGGTTCTGTAACGCGCGACCGAGTCCGGTCTTGTCACGCGAGTACAAATAAGGGCATGCCTGCACTGTATGACGACATTAAGCAGCTTTTTTATACGAACATGCCCTTAGGTCCTTGAACCGTATAATTTAATAACGACCGTTGGCTACTAGCTAGCTTTTGCTTTTATGACTCTTACAAATAGTCTATTATAGATATTATTATATTTTCAGTTGTGTGCTCAGAATAATATTAAATTCATAGTTATACAGTAATCCTTCATAAGAATACTAAACTCCTAAAATGAATACTATCATATTTCTTCCTCAAGAGTATCTTTACATATTTAAATATACTTCAAACCTTTATAAGGGTTCTTTAAAAGAACGAACGAACGAAATGAACGTTTTCAAAATCAAGTAGTACTTGCTTTGTGGTAGAACCACACTGTCAACAGTCTACTGTCTACAGCCGCAGGCCGTTCTTCTGAGGTAGTACCACTCTCGCAGAAAATCGACGACTCTACAATCGACTGAATAGTAGCAATTTGTTATTGCAACTTGTTCGGTGAGCGAGAGTGTCGGATGCCCAAATTTCTGAATGTTTGTGCAGGCAGTTCGGTGATGTGTTTAGTATCACCGACCCTCATTGTATTCATTCACATTCCCTTCACTTTCTTCTTGATAGGCAGCGGGAAGCTTAGTGATATGGCCAAGTTGTTGGGCTAAACACGGATGTCGAGGAATGGGTACCAGTGCTTGCCTTAATTTTAATGGAGAGTACGCCATAGTCTATGGAGTTATAGAGAATAGACGGAGTGTGCCCAGACCACAGTCTACTGGAAAAAAGAAAACAGAAAAGAACTGAGAAAGGGCTATAATGCTTACTTTTCTACAAGCATCCATGAAGGGATCATCAAACGAGCTGCAATCCGACTGTTTTATCACAATTTCGCAAAATATCGACCTTTGACTAGTAACAAGTTGTTATTGTACTTCATTCGGTAAGCAAGTGACACGGAGGCTTAATGGTTACGTTCTCCAAACTCCACTTTATAGTAAGCAGCAAGCTTCTTATGCCCCAGGTATTGTGGGGTCATGAATAACAGTCACCAGTTAGTACTACTGTCCTCAAATCCGATAAAAGTCGTAACGTGTCATCGCTGTTGATGTTCGGAAAGCGTATATCAGGGAACTACATATTATTCCCTTAAAGATTATATTTCCCTGTAGTTCTTTCTACAGGCGAAGTGGTCATATTCCTTGCACGGTACAAATACTTTTCTATTAACAAACATTAAATTTTTTATCGATACTATGATAGAGACTGCGTGATGTCCATTAAAAGTTTATTTGAATTATTAAACAGGTAATTTTATTTACTGCCTGTCATATTTTCAATGCAATTGCTCGTTCTATTAGGTTTGATAAAGACACTGCTTTAAAGACATGTCTTCTTGACGAGTAATAATAAATAAATATTGAAGGAGGCAAGTTTGTGCAATAGCTTTGTTTTTTTTCTTCTTCTTCAGTTTTTATACATTCCATCTTGTGTATAGATCTTAATGGTAGGGCAAATCTATCAACTACAAGAATCGCTGCAAACCTTGCGCCTGAAATGATCAGTCTAAAAAATATACATTTAAATCAAATTCAAGTCACTTTACCAATACCATTCATAGTTACTTTATCAAAATTGCAAATTAAATTATTCCGAGCACGTTTCTATTGGTCAGGGTCGTGACTAAGATGTTTCTATTTTTTAAGTTTATAAAGATTACTAACCTTTGGTATTCATTGTTCTAATACATCAAAGAATTTGGTTAATCCATTCTCACATACCCATATAGTTGGTATTCCCCAACATTACCTAGTTGTGACATAGTACACGATATTTTAAGTATTTTTACAAACGAGCAAATACTATACTTGATGGTAAGTGATACTGCCGCCCATGAATCTTTGCAATAACTGAGACACAGCTAGGCTGCTGCCTACCATGAAGAAACTGCCTTTATTATGCTCTTTTAAAAAAGTACATGTCAAAGCGCGCTTGGAAATACAGCAGCAGGAAGTTCATTTCAGATCCTGCATGTAGGTGTGAGAAATGATAAATGTTCAGTTGTAGACAAAAAGTTTCCAGGTAAAATTGATGAACCCTTCTTCAGAGCATTCATATGGCATTAAGAATAAAAAAACCTTTTATCGTGTTTTTATTTTGTATTAGCTATGCCAACAGCTTTGCTTCCATGGAGTACTTATAGGCGTCGGGCTAGCCACAGACTACAAGGAACTTGATAGAGGTGGTTTGCCCAATGGCGAAGGGGAAGAAATACCGTGGGTTATGGGGCCACGCACCGCCGTTTCGTCAACCCGAACGGAGCGGAAGGCGCGTGAGCTGACCATAGCCCACCAAAAATAAAAATAATAAAATGGAGTACTTAGGCATAGACAATTGCTACTATATTTTACTTGTTTTGCTATAGATAGTTGTAAAATTGTAGCAATTGTTCTCGATAAACAAACTATCTGATAGTAATGAGATTTTCTGAATTCCAACTGATAACTCCTAGATATTATCGTATTCAAACAAGTAGTAGTCCAGGAGTGGTAGGACCACACTATCGACAGTTATCTGTCTACAGCCGCGGGCCGGTACGTCCGGGGCAGTACCACACTCTCGCAGAAAATCGACGTCTGAGTAGTAGCAATTTGTTACTGCGCTTCGTTCGGTGAGCGAGGGAGCCGGAAGCCCAACTTTCTGAGGCTGTTTGTGTGTGGAGGGTTTTGGTGGTACCCCTGGTATCACCGAGCCTCAATGCACGCATTCACACTCCCTTTACTTTCTTCGCGGTAGGCAGCGACCCTATAAAGGTCCATGAGCGGCAGCAACACTTACCATCAGGTGTACCATTTGCCACCGTTTGCAATAAAAAAAAAACAACAGAAATATTTCAGCTTTTTAAAAAATAGAATAGCGTAACCATGTCTCTGTTAAAATAATGAACATAGTCGTGTACTTTTAGATCTTACTTCATTAGGATCATCACCATCATATCAGCCCATATACGTCCCACTGTTGGGCTCGGGTCTCCTCCACTATGGGTGGGAAATTGACTCAATACTACGCTGGTCAGACGTGTTGGAATAAGGTTTTGTTTCGAGTTTTCCTTCTATTGAATAGATGTCGTATGCATATTATGCCTTAGTCGTCTTTGACGTCACAAGACAAGACAGATGGTGGTGAATTGTATTCTTAATTCGTCACCACACGGACTTAGCAGCATTAGTATTGTTAATTGAAAATGCTTATATTTTCTAAAGGAGCTTATTAAGCATTAAGTCATCCAATTAAAGAAAACACTACAAAGTCATCCTCTATATATATATATATATATATATATATATATATATATATATATATATATATATATATATATATATATATATATATATGTATTTAAAAATTTATATTACATATTCATGTATGCGAATATAGTTCCCATTAGCATGCGACTTACATTATTATTGTGGGCCTGGGATTCGAAATCGTGACGGAGGCGGGGCGACGTAAGAAATAAAATATAGATATCTAAATTGTTTATTATTATTTTTTGTTAATTTTCTTAGCCGTGTATTGACGGAGTAAAAATACAGTTCATCAACTCATTTCCTGTCCATAGGTGTCGTAAAAGACAACTAAGAGATATAATATGGATATAACATCTGTGCAAGAGAAAGAAAATTCGAAATAAAATCCTATACCAACACGTCTCACCAGCGTGGAATAGTAGGACAATTTCCCTCCCGTTGTGGAGGAGGCTCGAGCCCAACAGTAGGACGTATATGAGCTGTGATGATGATGAAACACATCGCGCAAAAAAGAAGAATCTCTTACAAATACTTTATCAATAAAAGTTTTATTAACGAACCTTATCGTAAACAATTCTTTATTCATTTTCACTCCTTTATGTGTCCTACTGCTGGGCTCGAGCCTCCTCCACAATAGGAGGGAAATTGACCTACTATAACCACGCTGGTTGGACAGGTTGGTATACGGTTTTGTTTCGAATTTTCCTTCTCTTGCGTAGGCGCCATATGCGTATAATATCCCTAAGTCGTCTTTTACGACATCCACTGGCAAGATAGTGGTGAATTGTATTCTTATTCCGACACCTCATAGAAATAGTAGGTAGTCAAGAAAGAAAGAAAAGAAGTGGAGGTACATCACACTAATATAATAAAGGCAAGTTTGTGACCTCTCTTTTTGCCGGCGGCGGTTAAAAAGTGTTCAAAACGCGATAAAAATCGTAAAAGTAGCATTATTTTATAGAATAGAATTTCTTTATGTTACGTTAGTGATCTATTCGCTTTTCTGGATGCAACATCTAGCTTAAAATTATATGTTAAGTTTATTTTCAGTAAAAGAGCAAAATATAAAAATAATCTTAGCTACCCTTCGAATAACTATTATATGTTTGATTGAACTATCAATAAGTCACTTAAGTTATTCAAGATAGATAAATCAAACTTGTCTGCCTTGAATTCAACACTCAAAAAAGTCATCGTCAATCAAATGTTCGTGATTATCAAGTGAAAGATATTAATGCATTATTTCTTTATCAATCGAGTGCAGCGCTATAATCGTAATAGTTGATATATTATTAGAAACAGCTGACAAATTGACAATGAATGAATCATCATCAGCATCTCAGCTCATATACGTCCCACTGCTGGGTTCGAGCCTTCACCACAATGTGAAGGAAATTAACCTACTATTCCACGCTAATCAAGCGGGTTGGTATATATAGGGTTTTATTTCAAGTTTTTCTTCTTTTGCATAGATGTTACCTGCATATCATATGCCTTGAAGAGTGCCCGAAACAATAAAAAACGTTCTTCGCAAATTTGTCTTTCCAACCATGATATCCTTGCATTTAAATTCTTATTGGTCATAGACTAAGAATAGATTACACGTAGCATCTTTCATGGCTCTCGTAGGAAGAGGAGGGATTTAAAAGTTAGCAAATAAAACCTATCTGCTCAGCTTAGTCTAACTGACTTAGCAATCAGGAGACTTATACTAGAGCGCCTTGAGAGAAAATAAGACATATTAATAACAATTATTACAGCTGTAGTTATTACAAAATCTTTAAAGATTACAAAGTAGGTGTGATTTGGAGTTTCAGACCATAGTTACAAGCGGTAGACTATAGTAATTTTCTGAGGTTTCGTGAGAACTCATTACAAGTAAAGCTATTTGTACGAATATTATCACGTTTATCTGCCTGACATTTGGAACACTTCCCAGCGTTTATGGCCACGAGCGGACCAGAGTTCGAATGTGACCAGGAACGCTGGAAAGTGTGAAGCTGGAAAGAGTGAACATGATAGAATTCGTAAAAATAGTTTTCATTATAAAGACAGTAGGACAGTAGTAGACGGATAGTAGGTTTATTCCGTGGAATAAAATCTGTCTTTTGTTATAAAGTTAGTTAAGATAGATAATGCAAGGTTCTGTTATTATCTAATTCTCTCTTTATCTGAGCTCATATATGTACGTCTCAAGCTGAGCTCGAGCCTCTTCTGCATTAGGAGGGAAATGAACTTAATGAAGATTTACCATATTAGTGAAACTTTTTTTGTATATGATTTTTGGTCGGGATTCGCTGCTTTTGCACAAATATTATATACATATAATACGCTTTAGTCGTCTTTTAACGATAATAACGGACAAGATGTGATTGTGGATTGTATTCTTAATCTGTCATCGCAAAAAAATATTTTTATTATTGTAGTATAAAACCTGAATGGGAATGGTAATATTCCCATTCAATGAATGGTAGTATTGATTTCAGCAATAAATTGTATTCCATTCATAGTATCTTATCTCTGCGTGTGTAAACGTATGGAGGTGTTAACGGTCAGAGGTTATGGGTAATGTCAATTGTTCCTGTTTACCTCATACTTTGTAAGTTATATGCAATTGAATAGATTTATAGAATAGATATGATTCCATGTGGCGACGAAGTAAGAATACGATTCACCACCCCGTATTTTCTTGCTCGTAGGTGTTGTAAAAAACAACTAAGGGACATAAGGTGTATATAATATCTATGCAAGAGAAGGAACACTCGTAACAAAACCCTATACCAACACGCCTGACCAGCGCGCAGCAAGGTATATAATAGGTAATAATATAAACTCATTTGCAAAAAAAACGGGCGGTTTTGATTTTCATTCATATTTAAAAAGATACAATACCAAAAAGGTTTCAATCGTTTGTACACGTTACTGGCCGGTTTTAAAAATGCTGTGGTATTTAAAAAAGTACGTTCTAAATTCAATTTTTCATTTGATGTTCATTTTTACAGAAAACCCCTTTTTATCCTACATTTTTGGCGCGAAGTTCCAGAAGTTAACATCGACTTTCATAACTTTTATTCAATTTTTATCGATTAATTTCATATCCTTGACTGTCAAAGCTTTATTTAATGCTGTTTGGCTGTATCAAAAATGGTAGATAAAGTGGTAAAAGCTACCAAAATTATCGCGCTGCTTGAAGAGGGTTGCAGCCAATGTTTCGTGGCTAGGAGGCTAAATGTTAGTCGCTCGACAGTCCAAAGGACCTGGCAGCGATATCAGGAGACTGGTTCCGTCGAGAGAAGGCCTGGTTCTGGAAGAAAACCATGTACCCAACCACGGGATGATCGTTTTCTTGTGAGTCGCGCATTGAGAAATCGCAAATCTTCGTATGTGGATCTTAAGAACAACCTCCAAGAAGTAAGAAATGTGCATATTAGTCTATGGACGGTCAGGAGGAGGCTTCTCGCTGCCAATATACGCAGTCACCGCCCGGCCCGCGGCCCCAAATTACTCCGTGAGCACAGAGTTCACAGGCTTAGGTTCGCTAGAAATTGTGAATCATGGACTCAAGACGATTGGAATAGGGTTTTGTTCTCTGATGAAGCCAGGATATCTCTGTTCGGTGAAGATCGACGTCGGCGAGTGCTAAGAAGACAAGGAGAACGCTTTGCAGAGGCATGTTTCGAAGAAATCACACCTTATGGTGGGGGCTCTGTTATGTTTTGGGCAGGAATAAATTCAATGGATCGTACAGAGTTAGTCTTCATTGAAAACGGCTCACTGACTGGGCATCGATACATAACGGAAGTTCTAATTTCTCATGCACAACCCGCATTGGCCGCTCTAGGTGAAGACTCGATTTTTATGGACGACAATGCTCGCGCCCACCGATCCCGCGATGTTAATGCGTATGTGCAAGAGGTCGGCATTCGTCGTTTGGATTGGCCAGCTCGAAGTCCCGACCTCAATCCCATAGAGCATGTCTAGGACGTTCTGAAACGGCGTGTGAGATCAGTACACCCGGCTCCGCAGACCATCAGAGAGCTGAAGAATGTGATTACTGCGGAGTGGGAACGTATTCCGCAAGCAAGTATCCGGGATATACTCGCTAGCATGCCCAGACGAATTCAAGCTGTGATTTTAGCTAGAGGGGGTCACACTCGATACTAAACATTTATCTGCTTTTACTTTATTAAAGAAAAACAAACAAAAAAACTTTTTTATTTTTACTTCATGAGCATATGCACTACTAGCGAATATACACTACTAGCGAGGTTTAGCATTATTTCCCATAAATTGTATCTAAATTTTATGAAATACTGATGAAAACGATTATTTTCTTATTAATTTAGCAAATTGTGTGGATAAAACTACCTATAATTATCAAACAAAGAAATATTAACATTTGAAATGGTTCATTGCTTAGGTGCCCGTTTTTTTTTGCAAATGAGTGTATATATATAATAGGTCAATTTCTCTTCCTTAGCAGAGGAGGCCCAAGTCCAATAGTGGGACGTGTATGGACTGAGATGAGATGAATAGATGTTATGTTCATAACGATACCTATTTATTTATATTTTTTATTGATTTTAAAATGATTTCCGTGGTTGGACATCAACATATACGTCTCATCGGGTTGTAGAGGGTTTAATATCCAGTTTGCCTTCGCTAGCATAGATGTTAACTGCATATCATATCCCTTAGTCGTTCTTTACGACCAATGGCAAGAAAGGTAGTATTGAATTCTTAAACTAATCTCATGGAAAGCGTAGCACATACACAATATCTTCACCATCTCTTGTCAGTGTCCGTTCCATGACTCTCTATTTGTCTTTCCGTTTATGTTCTTTCCATGCAAGAAATAATTTAAATAACAAGATAAAAAAGTTTAGAAATATTTCTATAGATTTATATCTCAAAGATACTCGGCTAAAATGATTTTAACGTATTTTTTTTATTTCAGGTTTCACTGGAACGCAATGCGAAGTAGAGATTGATGAATGCGCGAACAACCCATGTCTGAACGGAGGCGTTTGTCACGACATGATCAACGCGTTCAGGTGTACTTGTGTTATTGGGTGAGTTGTTTTGTTATAACTATAAAACTGGTTATTATAAAGATCATTTATAGACCAATTTATATCCATTAAACATATTTATAATGATAACGAGACTAAGACAGATTATTTTCAAGTCTTTTACAATTATTCGTTTTTTTATCCTACGTGGGTATTGAATCCACTACAGTCAGATGTCAGATCGTTACAAAAATAACGGTCCCGATAAGTATATAATGAGTTCTCTAAATTGAGGACTTACAAGACTCAGCAGTGGTAGCGGCTGCAAATACTCTAGCAGCCGATCCGTCACCCCATGGAAGAATTACTTACATCATACACTTACATCATAATTTTAATGTAAATATAAATTAGATGAGGATAGAATATGTTGTCCGCCTGAGAGACCGCCATTGGTAGTAATATTGCACCATAAAATTTGGCAAATGAATTGCGATCGCCAATCAATCTATTAAGCGTGGATGTTATAGCTAGGTTAGCATTACTACCTCCCTTGAAGAAGATTAGTTTCCTTTATATGCTGATGGAAGAAATATTAATAGTAATGTTCTTTTTTTGTTTAGTTTCACAGGTGCTCGTTGTCAAGTGAACATCGATGATTGCGCATCAAGTCCATGTCGGAACGGCGGAGTATGTCACGATTCCATTGCAGGCTACACCTGTGAATGCCCACCTGGTTATACTGGTACGTAAAATTAATAAGTACATTAATACTGAAATTTTTGTAAATGCATTTCGGATTGGCAACGGATTCCTAACAACTCTTCAGAATATTATTAAGAATATTTGATATGAGCATAAATCATTATTTCAGCTCATATACGTCTCACTGTTCGACTCGAGTTTCCTCCGTAATAGGAGGGAAATTTACCCACTATACAACGCTGGTCAGACGTGTTGGTATAGATTTTTATTTCAAGTTTTCCTTCTCTTGCGTAGATGTAATGTCCATATTTAATCCCTTAGTAGTCTTTTACGACACCCACGGGCAAGAGGTGGTGAATTGTATTCTTACTCTGTCACCACACGGACGATAAATAATCTTTACAATCGGCGCATAAACGATCTTTACAAAGACAGCTTACCTAATATGATCTCTATTCTGTTATACTTACACAGTTGGGTAGAGATTACATTTTCCGTGTAGTAACTGACTCAACTGAGAAAGATTAGAACCCCCTTTACCACACCCTCTTTTGCTCGTGGGTGTCGTAAAAGACGACTAAGCGATATAATATGCATATAACATCCTATGCTATCACGTTCGATCAGCATGTTATAGCAGGTGAATTTCCCTCCCACTGTGGTAGAGGCCCGAACCCAATAGAGGGCTGAGATGATGATCATGAAACTATTATTTAATTCATTAACTATTTATTTAATTTAGTTGCAAAGATCACAGTTTATACATTACAGCTGTAGTCAATATACAAGAATACTTTGAAGTCTTTGTGAGGGCTGGTATTCACTGACATAAAATTTACTCGATTAACTTAAGTGTTTAGTGTGTTTTTTTTAGAATAGACCCTTAATGTTTACGTGGTTTTTCAGGCATGTCTTGTGAAACGAACATCAACGATTGCTTATCAGCCCCTTGCCACCGTGGTGAATGTATCGACGGAGACAACAGCTTCACCTGTAACTGTCATCCAGGTTATACCGGTCGAGTTTGTCAGACACAGATCAACGAGTGCGAATCTAACCCGTGCCAATTTGGAGGTAAGTTTATTAATAACTAATTTATGGCAGAAATAAATCTGTATGGTCAGATCGGATTCCTCAAGGCGGCCGCGGTGCCCATGACTGCCTAAAAGAAAAAAAAATCAAGTCGAGTTATGCTCCTTTTTTTTTATTTATTTATTTATTTTTATTGCAAACGGTGGCAAACGAGCAAACAGTACACCTGATGGTAAGTGTTGCTGCCGCTCATGGACCTTTACAAGGCCGTTGCCTACGGCGATGCCTATGGCGATGGCTACTACCGTTGCTCCTCCTTCGTGACAACCCTTCCTCTCCTTTGAGTGTTATAATATTCAACCTTAAATTTATCTAAAAGGTAACACGCCTTAATGTATTGTAATACGATTTAAATGTTTAGGTCACTGCGAAGATTTGATAGGCGGGTACCAATGTCGCTGCAAGCCTGGAACCTCGGGCAGAAACTGCGAGATCAACGTCAACGAATGCTACTCCAACCCTTGCAGGAATGGTGCTACTTGCATTGATGGCATTAATAGGTGAGAATATAAAAGAAATATTTTTTTTTTTATTATTTATAAAGCATGCTTTTTCCTTGAGGTGACAGAGTAAGAAAATACACCATTCTTCGCTTTCTGCCATAATAGACTACTAAGCAGATAATATTACTGTAAGAGAACTAAAACTTGTCATAAAGTCTTATATGAACCCGTATGCCCAACATGGTCTAGTAGTTTAATATCCCTCCTAGTGATTAAGCTCAGGACGACGGGTCATCCTATGAGCTAAGGAACAAGAGTTAACTCTTACCACTGCTTTGCTATTCATTTTTATGATGATTAGTTACCGTCCACAATTAAAATGCTAATATCATTAAAATTAATTTCTTATTTATATATATATAAATTGCACTGCATTCCGCATTTAATAATTTAGACACTGAAATTTTCACTATATAGTTTTAATTCATGCTTATTTTATTACACGCAGCTATTATACTTTTGAGTAAGTTATTTATTAATTATTCATAATCTATGCATGTATTTTAAACAACCATTAATTTATTTTTGTTTACGATACATTTTTCAAGTTACATATATTTAAAAAAAAATGCTTTATATCTTCCAATTTAATTATAAAATATATTGTATTTATATAGTATCCTTTGCATAATTTCAAATTGCTTTTCCATTTTTTCCTCTTTTAAAAAAGTGTATTATTACATAAAATCATGCATTATAATACTGGTGCTTACTCCCAGGTATACATGTGAATGCATCCCCGGTTTCACGGGCCAGCACTGCGAGACGAACATCAACGAGTGCCTGTCCAACCCCTGCGCCAACGGGGGCAAATGCATCGACAGGATCAACGGCTTCCGGTGTGAATGCCCCAGAGGGTATTATGATGCTAGGTACGCACGGTAGTTAGGGACATTAATTGGTTTATCTAACAATATATCAAAATCAAATTTAGATGCAGAATTTTAAAAGTTTACTTCCAAAATTACGATTCGAAGAACACGGCAGTCTATGGTAATAAGTTTAGAACAAATACTGTCATCAAGTTACTACAAAAATTAACTATTAAAAGCCTGTGCGATAGTTTTTAACATAATGTTGATGTAGATGCTATTTGTAGGTCCTGCCTTTATCCTTCTATGTTGGACTTTAGTAATGCATCGCTTATATTGTTAATATCGCACGCCTCACAACGTGCAGACTAGGTACGCATCACACTCGAAATGTTTGTTGTAAAAATTTTTCCAATCAATTAAAATTTTATATTTTCTATATATTCATTAATTTTATAAAAAAAAACCTTTTTAATAACATTATCATATTTTATTGTTTTTAGATGTGTTTTAAAAAAATGCATTCTAAAATATTTGTATCGTCTGTAAGATTGTCCGAATATCATCATGATTGATGGATTGTATGACGATGACGTCATACAATCCACAAAATCTTTGAATATTTATTTAAAGATTTTGTCCTTAGTAGAATCTCTATTATTGTTTTGTTATCTAACAACCCCTTGAAAAATTAAAATTGATCAAGTTTCTCTAACGTTTGCTTAATTTATCACGCGATATTTTCGTCTCTTTTCTCATTTCCAAAATAATATTTTTTTTACTTACGGTATTTTTCTTAATTTCTGTATTGCATATAAACAATACAAGCTTTGGTATAATAAATTATTTAAATTATGTGTTTGATATGAACGTATTGTGCGTGTGAGGCGTGCACTATTATCTAAATATTTTTTTAGAATTAATACTGCAAAGCTTTGATATAACGTTGTCTTTATATTACTATTATCATCTTCATAATTTATATTATATTCTACAGATGTCTTTCCGACGTGAATGAGTGCGCTTCAAATCCATGCATTAACGGCGGTTCTTGCGAAGATGGTGTCAATCAATTCATCTGTCATTGTTTACCTGGATACGGAGGTAAGAGTTCATGATTTACCCGATATGATTCTTTATAATATCTGGTACTAAAGCAGCCTGTATAAAAATATTCTCTAGTGATTAAAAATTGTATATTTTTTGTGTTTGCAGGCCAACGATGCGAGCGCGACATTGACGAATGTAGTTCGAATCCTTGCCAACATGGCGGGACATGTCATGACAGACTTAACGCTTACAAATGCGATTGTGTACTAGGATTTACTGGTGAGTCTTTCATATACAACGATTAATTTGTACATATGTTGCAATCGCACTACACGTTCACCATAGACCAGTAATTTTCATAACTGCCTTCGTGAT
The DNA here is from genome assembly GCA_032191425.1 of Lymantria dispar. NCBI lineage: Eukaryota > Metazoa > Arthropoda > Insecta > Lepidoptera > Erebidae > Lymantria > Lymantria dispar. Next base: position 34,172,197 of record CM063445.1, read on the forward strand.
TAAGCTTATATAGATTTCTATACGTTTCACGTTTAGTTAGGCATCTCGCTGTTAATGGAAGATAAAGGTAAATAAAGGTAAATAAACTGTAGTATACTGTATTGTTTCCATATGGTGATTGAGTTAGAATACAATTGACTGCCCCATTTCTCACCCGTGGATGTAGTAAAAGACGGCCCAGATTATAATAGATAGATAAAATCTATTGCAAGAGAAGGAAATCTCGATATAAAACCTTATGGTTTATACCAACCCATCTAACAGATCAATTTTACTGCCATTGTGAAAGAGGTTTGAGTTTAGTAATGAAACGTATATGACCTGTATTGATGACTAGCAACCCGCCCTCGCTTAAACCGGCGTAGTTCCTGTTCCCGTGGGAATACCGGGATAAAATATAGCCTATATTACTCCCTGATATTATAGCTTTCTACTGGTGAAAGAATTTTTGAAATAGGTTCGGTGGTTTAAGCGTGAAAGCGTAACAAACAAACAAACATCCTTACTTTCGCATTTATAATATTAGTAAGGATTATGATATTGTACTTTACTACACTGTACGGTACTGTATTATACTGCGCGGGACAAGATATTCTTTGTGCGTTACCACATGATTTAATTTAGGCTTTGCTTAATTTATACGCATGTTTTAATTTAGGTTATCTTCCGCTTTTTGTTACATCCAAAATCGAGGACTTAGCAAATGGAACAGTGCAGTCTCTGACCAATTGATTTTTAAACAAATTTATAATTTTACAGGTGTAAACTGTGAAACCAACATCGATGATTGTGCCGGAAATCCTTGTCTCCACGGTGGATCATGTATCGACCTAGTGAACGGGTACCGCTGCGTTTGCGCGCCACCACATTCGGGACGGAACTGCGAAAACACTTTAGATCCTTGTACACCTAATCAGTAAGTATAATATAATATATAGCTCCTAAAAAACTGATTATAGCTACAATTATGTTTTAAAGTATTGCGGTATGATTTTCGGCGCTTGGAGTTATCATAAACAACAACATTTATTATCACTAGTCATAACAGTCGTAAATTGTTATTATAATTACCGCTCTTACAGGGTTAAAATCACTGACGACATATTCTTTCAGTCATAGCAGCCTCATAAGCATAAGCAAGAAAAGAAAAACTCGACTTAAAACCCTATGCCAACAAGTCTAACCAGCGTGGTATAGTAGGCAAATTGCATTGTGAAGCAGGCCCGAGCCATATAAGTCTAACTGTTGGCAGTTAGACTTATATGGGCTATTTCAGACCTGATGGAGTAAAAAATACTTTTTTCTGTTATATAGTTATATTATATTTATTATCATGATTGTTTTGTTCAAACCTCGGTATTGTCTACGCGTACCATTGTGAGTCCTAGCTTACATGCTTAACAGTGGTATGTAAATGGGTTGCATATAAAAAAAAACTATTTTTCAGGTGTCGTCATGGAGGCCGTTGTGTAGCGGAGGCGTCGTATGCAGAGTTCACTTGCCAATGCATAGTTGGCTGGACGGGTGCTCTTTGTGAACGTGATGTGGATGAATGCGGTGTTTCTGCGCCTTGTCATAATGACGCCACGTGTATTAACACCGAAGGTTCATACGCATGCGCCTGCGCCCGTGGATATGAAGGGAAAGATTGCGCAATCAATACTGATGATTGTGCTTCTTGTAAGTTTCTTATATTTGTATATCAATGCATTTATTAGCTTATAAACGTCTATTTCACCTATATAATCTCAAGAGGGATAATACTACGAGTATTTTCGCCATGTTTTACTGGTGCATTCGCGGTCACCATCCTTATTCTTCTATTGTACATACAGCAAAATTTTGCCAATAGCATTATGACTTGCCACTCGCCTGACGTTAACGTTGCCAACGCTTTATAAAAATGTTGACCAGACGACATTATATGGAGATGGCCCAGGTCGATGGTTACATCGGTTCACAACATATACAAGCAATATGGTTAGTAATATTCGTAGCTGCTAGCAAACAGCATTAGTCGGTGGCAATCCCAGTTGTAATAAATTGCCCTGGAACTCTCATGTATTTGTTTGGTGATTCCTCTGCTGGATTTTATGATTCCTACTGAAAATTAAGAAAAAGCCATTTCTTACTTTGTGTGCTAGGAATGGCCACACTTTGTCTGTCTTTACTTTATATACAGGCTTAATCTATTATTACACAAAGATGATAATAGTTTAGTGGGATTTATACAGATATTTTTTTATATACAATAAATACTCTTCTATAGGGAACTAATCTTAGTCTTTTACAAGCATACAGTTAATAGACACAAATTACATCCAAACTCCAAATTTACAATTTGTGTTTTGCACAAATTATTGTCCTGCATGGAAATCGAACTAGTGACACATCTCCAATACGCCAGTAATAAATACCAGTATCTGTGCAAATATGTATTATGATTTTATTAATGCAATCAATGTATTTACAATAGTCCCCTGTCAAAATGGCGCGTCGTGCTTGGACAGTATCGGCGATTATAATTGCGTGTGCGCCAGTGGATTCGCGGGCAAGCACTGCGAAGTTGATATAGACGAGTGTCAGTCGAGGCCGTGCATGAATGGAGCTACTTGCAACCAGGTATGTGTTAACTTTAGATGTATTTGAATATTTCAGCTTAATTAAACTAACAAATTTTCTTTTTAATTATTCATGATTATGGATGTCATAACTATAGAATGTACCCTGTCCTTCCTCCTTAAATTTGAACCAAGTCTTGTACAATTCTCTACATAACTCATAGCATAATAATGTTTTTATATTGGGTAGCTTGTCCACATTAAGTCTGTCAATAGATTAAGTGGTTAACATTGAATGGGCGCTGACAATCGAATTAGCGACTTTTCCACAAAAAAATTTAGAAGATCACGAAACTACGTCTATATGAAAGAAATTTTCATATCTCCAACTTACTAAAAAAATAAGGGGTGACCAGATAAAGTTATATTTACTTTTTAGAGATGTAACATATGTATATTCCCGGACGTTTATAGGATGAAACTGACGATTTTACAGGGGGAACCCTTGGGCGACGTCATTTAAAGCTTTTCCAGGTTGAGAGTCTTCAGTGCTCGGTCACAATCCGGGTTAAGCTATTAAAGCTATCTACGACTAATAGCTATAGTACACACGCATATATTATTAGAAAAGCGGTGCGAATATCATACTTTGCATTTATAATAAAGGATACATTAAAGATATAAATAAATACCAATTTCATTTTTATATAATTTGTTATACACAATTTTAAATACTGCATGTTCTTTATCGAGATTAAAGTGAAATATAATAAACAAAGCGGCATATAGAATATTAATATTTATGCATTAATTGACGATGATTTCATGTGGTGACAGAAAGAATACAATTCACCATTCCCAATCTTACCAATGGGTGTCGTAAAAGACTCATAAGATATTGCATAACAAAACTCTAACCCAATCCGTTTGACTAGCGAGGCTGGAGCTCAACAGTGAGATATATATTATATGAGCTGAGATGATGAGATGAATTAAATATTCTAAAAGCTGCGATAAATCTGTAAAACGTATCGTTTTATTACAGTATGTGGCGTCATATACGTGTACTTGTCCTCTTGGTTTCTCTGGTATCAATTGTCAGACTAACGATGAAGATTGTACCGAGTCGAGCTGTATGAACGGTGGCACGTGTATCGATGGTGTTAACTCATATAACTGTTCCTGTGTGCCCGGGTAAGTCTATCTCTATATAGCACTTAATATGTCTAATATCTCGGCAAATACCAGTGAAATACTATATAAAAATTAAAAAATAATATATCATATATCTAGTTAAACACACAATACCATTAATACTAGTTAAACACAAAATACCTCCGATAATAATAGTTAACTATTTAACTAGTATTTTTTTTTAAATTTTCATTTAATGATTCTGGTATATATCATTATTGAATATATAAAATATCACCGAACACTGATGAAAATTTTTAATAGATTTTTGTCGCAATTATTAGCAATTGTTCACAATAGCATTTATTTTATTTTTTTCATTTGAAACTAAGTAATTATTTACTAAATTGTCCATAACATCAGCTAGTAAATGCCAAAGTTAAAACAGTTGTGTCAGAGATTAGCCAGAATAAGAGACAGATTATCAAAAATAAAATCCTTTACTTACATCTACACTATATTTATACATATTTATAGGCTTTTGTCGTATTTATAAGTTTAGTTGTCAAAGTAATTATTGTAAAACATTGTTATTAAATAAGCAAATCTCTATCTGTTTTTAAGAGCTTTAATAGTTACTTTCCAATTATTTATATGTTTTATTCCATTTCAAGGTACACTGGATCAAATTGTCAGTTCCGTATCAATATGTGTGATAGTTCCCCGTGCGATAATGGAGCCACTTGTCATGATCATGTCACCTACTACACTTGCCATTGCCCGTACGGATATATGGGCAAACATTGCGAATCATTCGTCAATTGGTTAGTATTTTTTAATATTTTTAATTCTTACTCTTATATGAGATTGTCCACAATTTTTAAGACCATAAATTGAAGAATCGCTAATTTAATTAATATGCAATAGCACAGCTCCTTTAAATTGCCTGAATTAATGTAATAGAATACGCAATAAGAATAAGTGAAGATCATTTATTAATTTATATATGTATATGGTATTATTTAAAAATGAGTATGGCGCGACTTAAATGCACCCAAATTCGTAAAATTAACTACAGTTTATTATTAAACGCTGATGTTAAACGTTTTCTATTCATTTAGGTGTGAAGTGAATCCGTGTGAGAATGGCGCGACGTGTTCCCAGAAGGGCCCGCAGTACACGTGCACCTGTGCCCCCGGCTGGTCTGGCAAGCTCTGTGATGTTGAAATGGTGTCTTGTAAAGATGCCGCTATCAGAAAAGGTAATAAAAACCTTTAATATCTACGCAGTCAATAATGTTATTTTAATTGTTATAAACCTTACGCTTGGCGACCTACCTAATACTACCTGATGGTGAACTGATACTATTTTAAAGTTTGAAAGTCTTAGATTTTTTGGCGGCAGGACCCGAACCTGCCCTCGAAAGGTGTGATAATATTGTTCTTAGACACATATAGTCAAATAATGTACCCTTGGTGGCCTTCATGTCAGCCTATATATGTCCCACTGTTGGACCACAGGCTTCTTCCACAATGGGAGTAAAATTTACCCATGCTGGTTCAGACGTGTTAGGGTTTTATTTCGAGTTTTCCTTTTCTTGAGATATGATATGCATATTATTAAATATGCATATATTACCTCTAGTCGTCCTTTACGACTTCCACGGGCAGGAGAGGGGTTGGTGACGGATCACCACACGGAAACTTTGTGACCTTATATCAGTTTAATTATTTAATTTTTGTTGCAGGTGTGAAATTAAAACAATTATGCAATAACGGAACTTGTGAAGACATAGGCAACTCCCACCGTTGTCATTGTTTAGACGGCTACACTGGCTCGTACTGTCAAAAGGAAATTAATGAATGTGACTCTGCCCCCTGCCAAAACGGAGCAGTCTGTAAAGATCTAGTCGGGACATATCAATGTCAATGTGCGAAAGGATTTCAGGGGCAAAATTGCGAGTTAAATGTAAACGATTGCCTTCCGAACCCTTGCCAGAATGGAGGAACTTGTCACGATCTAATCAATAATTTCTCCTGTTCATGTCCTTTCGGTACACTTGGAAAAATCTGCGAAATAAATGTCAATGATTGTAAACAGGATGCGTGTCACAATAACGGCACTTGTATCGACAAAGTTGGAGGTTTTGAATGTAAATGTCCACCTGGATTTGTGGGCCCAAGATGTGAGGGAGATATTAATGAATGCCTATCAAATCCTTGCTCAATACCTGGTACTCAAGATTGTGTTCAACTTGTTAATGATTATCATTGTAACTGTAAACCTGGATATATGGGAAGGCACTGTGATGCTAAAGTCAACTTCTGCGCAAATTCTCCATGCCAGAATGGTGGTATATGCACCGCGATTCAAGGCGGACATGAGTGCTTATGCAATGAAGGGTTTTATGGCAAAAACTGTGAATACTCAGGCTACGCTTGTGACTCGAACCCCTGCCAAAATGGTGGATATTGTCGAACTTCAGAAGTCGGAGGCTATGTTTGTGACTGTCCATCAGGATTATCAGGGATTAACTGTGAAATTGATTCTATGAATGAGTGCCTGAGTAATCCTTGCAAGCATCCTGAAGCTAAATGCTTCGACAAACCTGGTGACTATCTCTGCTACTGTCCCAGACAATGGACAGGCAAAAACTGTGATATCCATGACCCACATTCAAGAGGTGGCTACGGCAGCCCTGTCAACGGAGGATTCAACTCAAAGAACCCAAGTTTAACATTCGAGGAGTTAGATCTGGCATTCCAACGAGAACAATGCGTAAAGAAAGGTTGCAAAGAGAAGCAAGGAGACCACCACTGCGACGAGGAATGTAATACATACGCATGTGAATTTGATGGAAACGATTGTTCTCTAGGTATCAATCCTTGGGCAAATTGTACAGCACCGATAAAATGTTGGGAGGTCTTCATGGACGGTGAATGTAATGAAGTATGCAACACTCAAGCTTGTTTATTCGATGGTAGGGATTGCCAGAAATCCTTACAAAGATGCAACCCTATCTATGATGCCTATTGCCAGAAGCATTACGCTAATGGACACTGTGATTACGGCTGTAACAATGCAGAATGTAACTGGGATGGTCTTGATTGTGAGAACGAACCACCACATTTAGCTGAAGGCGTAATGTCTGTTACTTTGCTCATGGACATGAGGACTTTCAAAGAAAACTCCGTTGCTTTCCTTCGTGATCTTGGACATATGCTGCGAACAACTGTAGTTATAAAGAAAGACCATTTGGGTAACGATATGGTGACTGAAAGAGGACAATCTGGAGTTCAGGTATACTTGGAGATTGACAACAGAAAATGTTCAACAATGTCTGGATCTGAATGCTTCTTCTCAGCGAGGGAAGCTGCAGAGTTCTTAGCAGCCACGGCATCGAAACATTCCTTGTCACCTGATTTTCCGATTGTCCAAGTGAAAGGTGTAAATCCACCTGACGTAGTTGATGTGCCCACGAACTCTAAATACGTTTTCATCGGAGTAATTCTAGTACTTTTAGCTGGTCTTCTAATCGGTGTGCTAGTAACTGCTCAGAGAAAACGTGCTGCTGGTATAACATGGTTCCCAGAAGGCTTCATGCGAAACAATTCATCAACAAGACGGCATTCACGTCGTCGGGTACCAGATGGACAAGAAATGAGGAATTTAAACAAAGGATCTATCGGATGCATTGATGTCGATATCAATGGTGGACATATGGGTCCACCTCATCACTGGTCCGATGAAGATGACGATGGATCAGCGCCGCCTAGAGCTAAACGAGCGAGGGGTCCAGGAGATGCTAATGGAGCTCCAGGTGGCTATGCATCTGATCACACGGCGATTACGGACTATGAGGAAGCTGGACATGACCCACGAGTATGGACTCAACAGCATCTGGATGCGGCTGATATAAGAGTTCCACCAAGTATGATGACGCCTCCAGCTATTGTGAGTATTTTTATACAAATTTTATACAGTAGTAACTTCGAAATTATATTGGGATAAATTAAGAGATTTTTAATGAAAACATCATAATTTTTAATTGGTGAAATTAAGCGAGCTTTTGCTGGAACACATTATTATTTTGTAATTAAAGTTAAGGATATAAAAATTCGATAATCAGGAGTAAATATCTCTCTTTAGGGTGATGAATATTCTCAGAATTAGAGCTTTAAATGTTTCTTGTATTTCGCAAATTGTGTGATGTCTTCGTTTGTCGTCTAATTTCAATATAAACATTTTTTTAGGATTAAGCACACTATGTATTCCTAATAGCGTAATCCTCGTAAGCCAGGATCTATAATCATTTCCATGATATCAATATTTAACCCTCAAAAAGTCCAAAACAAATTTAAATTCTATCACAATAAATGATTTCAGTATAAAAGTGATCTTCATAATACTTGTGATGGTTACAGCATGATGGACATGGAGTAGAAGTAGACGCAAGAGGTCCTTGTGGAATGACTCCGCTCATGGTGGCTGCAGTGCGCGGTGGGGGATTAGATGCAGGGTCTGACGCAGAAGATGAACAGACTGCTCACATTATTGCTGATCTAGTCGCTCAAGGTGCTCAGCTCAATGCCGCCATGGATAAAACTGGAGAGACTAGCTTACATCTAGCTGCCAGGTAATTTTACAACAACAAACATAAATTTATATTGTGTCGATTATAAAGGTAATAATAATCATTACGTTCCTTAAGGGCATAATTATAGTTTAAACAATAATGTTAAATATCGCTTTTGCGTGCAGTGTCATACAAATTTCGAATGCTACTGGCTATCTAACTCTCTACCAAAATTCATGAAAATCTTTTCAGCGATTTAGGCGGGACAATGTAGAAGCAATACAAGCAAACAAACTCACTTTCGTTTTGCAATGTGGTGGCGCCTCCGAACTAACCCTTACATTGCTTATGGATGTCGTAAAAGAATACTAAGACATTTTACATCGAACTTTGGCAATTCCATCTGAAGCGCTCAACAATTATATTTCCAAGGAGAGTCGTCGTTAGACAAGCCAAATAAAACTATTGCAAAAATTTTGCCTTATGTGCTATTAGAGTACATATTGTGTCGACCTTAAGTGATTGGGATAAGAAGATGATCATGAGTTAGCATATGTTCTTCGCGACTTGTGTATGGTAATGACAAATTTGCAAAAACACTATAGAGTAACATGAGAATTTTTATTTCTATATATATATTTATTGTGAAGATATTTAATGACATTCTTCCATTTTTTACAGATACGCTCGTGCGGACGCAGCAAAACGACTCTTAGACGCCGGTGCGGACGCTAACTCCCAAGACAATACAGGCCGTACTCCATTACATGCGGCAGTAGCTGCTGATGCAATGGGAGTCTTCCAAATATTGTTGCGTAATAGAGCCACTAATCTAAATGCCAGGATGCACGACGGGACCACACCACTCATATTAGCTGCTAGGTAAGTAGTAACATCATACTTCTAATTTAAAAAGAATATAAATTTGTGTTCATAATAAAAATCGTAAGAAATTTACACAGACCTGGGTTGACGTCAGGCAGGTAGTCGGTTATAAAACTATTAAGAAAACTTTTATAATATGAACCTTGAAAGAGGAATACATATTGATTCGACCCCAAGTAGATGTATGTATTTTATTACGAACTCTTCTTCCGTGATCATGGCACTTAAAATGGTGCCGAAATATTTCGATACTAACATTTTTATAATAATTGTACAGGCTAGCAATAGAAGGTATGGTAGAAGATCTAATCAACGCGGACGCTGATATAAACGCGGCGGACAACAGCGGTAAGACAGCACTGCACTGGGCCGCCGCTGTCAATAATATAGACGCTGTCAACGTACTATTAGCGCACGGTGCTAACAGAGACGCACAGGACGATAAGGTAATCTATCATCATTAAACAATTCATCACATACAGGTCCCACTGTTGGGCTCGGGGCTCCTCCACTATGAGAGGTAAATTGACCTACTATATCGCGCTGGTCAAACGTGTTGGTACAGGGTTTTGTTTCGAGTTTTCTTTTGTATAGGTATTATATGCATATTATATCCCTTAGTGGTTTTTTACGACACCCACGGGTAAGATAGGGGGTGGTGAATTGTATTCTTAATCCGTCACCGCACGGAAATAAAACAATTATAGTCCATAAAATATAGCTTGATCTCTGTGACAGATGTCAACGAAACCAACGAAGTAAGTTTGAACGAGCGAAATGTTTACAATTTCATTTTGTATCACATATATTTTCATTCTTTTCGTGTCAGTTTTATTGCAACTGAATTGCAATATATTATAAACATAAAATATTAATATTCATGCCTAAAATGTACCTCGTAAGTACTGAAATAACCAGTAAACATTTTATACATAAATTACGCTTACACACGTACAAGGTCAAACTAGACTGATAATAAAAAAGGGATGGGACAGTCGATATACGTAAATCGATAACCGATCTTTATTATTCATAAAAGAAATAAACCCATATACAGTACCTACATAAAACCATCAACATATTTTTACAATTAATAGACAGTTACATTATAAAATACATAAATTGAATTAATTAAACATTAAAAAACTACTTTTTGTCTCAGACTAAATGATAATATTATGTACGCATTATTGTCAATAAACTAGACATATTTATTTATAAAACAGTCGTAATTGATCGATTGATCTAACGACTGTCCCTATTTTGGCAAAAAATGATAAATGTTCTAGCAGGAACGTTCCTGTGATGACGATAATAGTGACCTAGACCTTGACTGTCTTGGCCTTTTGAATAATTAAAACAGTCAAAAAACAGTTTTGTTTGAAATAAAATCAGAAAGATTTTCATTGATTGTATTTTAATTATAATAGAAAATCACAATTATAAAAATAAAGAGTTTTATCGATAAAAAACTACGGACTTTATCGTAAGAGTAACAGCACTAGGGACAACTGTCACAGAGATCCTCCTAGGGATTTTGGCGGGAATCTGGAAGTGTCATGTGGTGTTCTTGTATTATATTCAATATCTTAGTGTTATAACGTGTTATATTAAATAATTTTGATGGCATTTTATGTAATATATAGCGGCAAAACTGCTGAGGTGTAGTGAATATGATATAAAACTGCTATACATACCTTTTTGTTTCCACCAAAATTCTCAGAAGATACTCCTAACAGTGGCCATTACACTGTTGGAGGCGACACTTTGACTTACTGACGGACCATTACTGACATGAAGAAATTGATAATTTGAAAAGAAAATTCTTACTCGACACTGGCAAAAATGGCTTGTATTAATAGCTGATTGCCAAGACAAAAAAGAAGAAGATCCTCCTCTATTTTATGGACTATAGATGCATGTCAATTCATCACTCTAATCTTGTCCACTAATGTTTTAAAATACGACTAAGGGATGTAATATATATTCAACATCTATTTAAGACATGGAAATCTCTTAATGAGACTTCATACCAATATGTCTGACCAGCGTGGTATAGTAGGTCAGTATCCCTCTTATTATGGAGGAGCTTAGTGCTCAGTAGTGACGTATATGAGCTGAGATAATGATGATGTCATAATTTTACTGTACCTAAGTATGTTTAAATGAATAAATATTAATAAATTATTCATAGATATTAATTATTTATTTAATTATCTATACCAATAAATAAAATTGGAGTGTCTGTTTGTAATGTCAAAATAATAGGCTTTTTTCATGCTCACACGGTTATTTGCACTAAACATATGCCTAAAATACACTTTATATTTTTTTTTGTCTGTCTGTCTGTTTGTTCCGGGTAATCTTTAAAACGCCTGGACCGATTTCAAAAGTTCTTTCACCAATGGAAAGCTATAATATCAGGGAGTAAACTAGGCTATATTTTATCCCGGTATTCCCACGGGAACTATGCAGGAAAGACTGAAACCGAAGCGATCCGATGCCCGTCATCTCACGCTAATTGTTGTTGAAGATTCAGAGAAAATAATTTAATAATATTAATATGAAATGTTCCTTTCTTTCCATAGGACGAAACGCCATTATTCCTAGGCGCTCGTGAGGGTTCGTTCGGTGCGTGTCGAGCATTGCTGGACGCGTTGGCGAACAGAGAAATCACTGATCATATGGATCGACTACCGCGAGACGTAGCGCAGGAGAGAATGCACGATGATATTGTCCGGCTATTGGATGATCACTGCCCTAGGCATCCGCCCCAGCATCATCACCTGATGCGTAAGTGTATACTTTTTTAAATATCATTAATTTTATGCGCCAATAAATGATAAGAAATGAATGAATAGCGAAAATAAAGAGAAGATCTATGGTCTGACTTTATAATAAAATCACGTATTCAGCTCACCAATTACGATTAAAATATTGTCAATTGTAGTTCTTGTATTTATTTAAGAGATTATTTATCTACAAATAGAAAATAATTTACATTAAAAATGTAAAATTCTCATTTGATGCGAGCAAGCTTATAATAACTACACAATTTAGTAGCACTATTCAATTAAGCCAAATCCTGACGGCACTAATTTCCACCATTATATGAATAAATTAATGGAATATTATTTTAATGTAGAATATCTTCTCCTCAGCGTCACCAAACCCGCATCCGCAGTTGATAAGTCAGCCAACTGTAATCAGCACCGCTGCAAAAGGCAAACCGAAGAAGTCCCGTGCAAAAGCTGGCCCGGACAGTCCACAGGATCAACCCTATGATAACAATAACCTACAGGCTACTCAAATTAGACGGTAAGTTTAAAAAATTACTAACGACATTTAATTGTGTCAAAAAGACCCAATGGATTGTGGAAATGATTAAGAATTTTTGCATAAGTATTAGATGGGATCTTCCAAAACTTTCTATGCAAACATTGCAGATCGATAAAAGAGTTCCTACCTCACTGCTTCTACTGCCCTCTGACAGTAGGTGCATAATGCCGCCTTTTTAAGATATATTCTGCAAAACATCCAATAACTCGGCCTTAGTCTATCTACGCATAGATTCTTTCTCATATCTTTTTAAACGTATAAAATATATACCATAATACAAGACAGAGCCTGCAGAATTAGTAGGTTAAAATTGCAATGGGCAAGACCACATTGGACGACCTCCTACTACGCGGACTGACTACATCTTGATAGTCACAGGGAACCGTGGATGGATGATGATCCCTTTATCTTTAAAGAACGCATGCTTACAAATAACAAGTCAAGGTTTATAAGTATACCTTTGTGAGCCTACGGTTATATATGCAATAAATTCTAATAAATGCTAAGATTTTCGATTAACTGCAAATAAAACAGATAAAAATATAAAGACGCGAATCATTCGTACGGATGAAACATAGCTAAGAAATAGTTGTAGAATAACTAATTTTATTGTGATGACAAGATCAAAAGATATATTATTTTATTTCTCCTACAGGAAAGCTAGTGTAAAAAAGAACAATAAGAAAGTGGCGCAAGAAGTGCCACAGAGCGTCGAGAGCCTCGGCTCCAGTCTCAGCCCAGTTGAATCTCCGCTACAAAATTTACAGGTAAGAAGTTCATACATTACATATACTTTAGATGAGCCGTCATTGTATTTCGCAAAATATTTCGTATATTTGGGCCTGGGTTCTAATGTATGAGACCATATTTTGCATTTCGGTAGAGTTTTGTGTAGGGTGACGGAGTAAGAATATAATTCACCATAGACGTGGATGTCGTAAAGACAATTAAGGGATCTAATATGTATATATTTTAAAAAGTAATCTCTAACTGAACACTTATTATGCTGACCAATGCGGTTATAGTGTAGGCAATATCCCTTTTATAGCGCATGGGGGGCCCTGCAGCTAGAGCCTCACGTAGGACGGAAATTGATCTATTATACCACACTGGTCAGACGGGTTGGTTTATTTTGATATCTGCATAATTTAATCCCTTAGTCATCTTCTACGACACCCACGACCAAAAAATGGGATGGTGAAGTGTATTCTTACTCCATCACCACATGTAAAATTGTAAATACAATCAAAACCGATTGACGAATAATTAAAATATTTCTCTGTAATGCAAAAGTTTCACTTCTACAGTGTGTCTTTACGATACAGCCTATCTTTTTGAAATGATAACTTGTTTAGCCGCTTTGGGCACTTTCTGGTAGGGGAAAATCTTATGGGTTCGCGTTACCGACATACTCATGACTGGCACACGCGCTATGTTCTGTGCGCCATAGACACTTTTTCATTTTTTATTATAATTACTAGATGAGTTATTATAGTGTTGTTTCTGTTTTTCAGGATTTGCCGTCGCCTTACGACGCGACCTCGCTGTATTCGAACGCGATGGCGCAGTTCGTCCTAGAGCCGCGCGTGCAACACAAGCAACCGCCCAGCTATGAGGACTGCGTCAAGGTATCACTCACAGACACCCCATTAACAATAATAACCTTACGTATAGTATAGACTATGAAATATTTGGTTTTCCATCTGGTGACGAAGTAAGAATATGTCACCAGCCTCTTATCATGTTCGTGGGTGTCGTAAAAGTTGACTAAGGGATATAATTATACATATAAAATTTATCCAAGAAAAGGAAATCTCGAAACAAAATTTCATACCCACCCGTCTAACTAGCGTGGTAATATAGGTCAATTTACCTCCCTTAGTGGGAGAGGCTCGATCCTAATAGTGGGATGTATATGAGCTGAAGTTATGAGAAGACGAATTCTATCGCTCTTTGTCTTAGTCCTTCTACAATCGGGTTTTACTTCCACAGGAAGGTATTTTATTCTTAACGTATCAACACACTATGTACTCATATATAGGGGCTTTCCATCACAGTAATGTTGTTCATTATCCGTGTGATGACAGAATAATAATAGATTTCTCCACTTTTCACCCTATTTCTTGCCCGTGGATGTCGTAAAAGACGACTATGGGACATCCCATGCATATAACATCTATGCAAAAAAGGAAAACTCATTAATTAAAATCCCATACCAACTTGTCTGATCAGCATGGTATAGTAAGTAATAAATTTCCCTCCTATCTTGGAGGAGGCTTGAGCCCAGTAGTGGGACTCGTATGAGCTGAGACAGTGTTTCGCAAATAAGTTTTTATATAATAATATGTATGATGATTGTAACACAATTTAACATGAATAGTGGCACATCCCGCAGACGGGTGCGGCGCTACAGCAGTCGTTCAGCGGCGGCCTCTCCTCACTATCACCACCATATTCGAACCATTCACCTACGCATAGCAACCATACGACTTCACCGCATGCCTATATAGGTAAGTCTCTTATAATCAACATGGACAGGTCCGTTTACAAGTATAGTAAGCTTACGAATACGTCAAACTGCCTGACCAGTTTCCTTCGGGTAATTTGAATTTAAAAAAACATCGAGGCTATCTGTTTATTTTTTTATATAAAAATGATCATAATCGGTATTTAAGTCATTTATTCCTAAATAATGGCTGTGCACAATTTGTAACGATTATCTTTAAAGGTTATTATTTAAAAAATACTTAGAGGGTGTGTCGTAAAGACACACGATATACATTAGTGAAACTTTCCTAATACATCACACTAGAGCTAGTACTTACAAGACATGTTGTACACAATTTTATATCTAGTAAGAATATATAAATAAAAAAACATAGACAAGCCCTCTCAGTTTCTTGCCGGATCTTCTCGGTAGCGGTTGCGTTCCGATCCGTTGGTAGTTTAATTTATTGGATAATTTGATTTAATTTTATTGAAATTGACAATATGTACGTGTCCTCTCGGAATTTATGTATTAAATGATTTGAATTTACATATATAAATAAAAGTATTTGTATAGATTATACACAGCAAATAAACAGCTTGTCTATTATCTTTATGATATAGATTTTAGCTGTATTTTTAATTGTCAAATAATATTTTTAATTTTTGTCACTGGAAATTAATATATTAATATGTCGTGCAGGTTCACCATCTCCGGGAAAGTCGCGGCCCTCATTGCCGACGTCTCCAGCGCACATGGCGGCGATGCGCCATTCACACCAGCATCAGCTAGACGCCGCGGCATACTCGGCGCTCGCGCATCTCAGTCAGTATTTAATATACGTTTTTTTTTTTAATTTTACTTAAATTTATTTTTAAATATTGATTCCATTCTTAATTTATAAATAATCTTGAATATAATATAATAATATTTTCTCAAGATTTCATTATAAAGTTGAATGTTATATACAATTTGATATAAGTACTTGTATATTCAAAGAACTCTTAAAATGTATTAGAACCTTATATCGGGCATTATCGGATTTTATTTATGTATAAGTTGTGGTTATCCGTATGATTACAGACTAGGAATACGATTCACCACCCTCCTTTTTTGACCATGGGTGTTGTAAAAGATGACTAAGAGATTGCAATATGCAGATAACATCTATGCAGAAAAGGGAAACTCGAAATAAAACCATGTACCACCCCGTCTGACCAGTGTGGTATAATAGGTCAATTTTTCTCACAATGTGGAGGTGGGACATATATGAGCTGTGATGATTATGAAGGTAGTTGTGGTTTTGGAGAAGAAAAACGGTTTTCATTTTACTGTGATTTTTGTTATCAGGTGCTAATACACAACAAAACGCTCAGCTGCAAGCGATGGCGCACGCGGCCGCGCTGAGTCAAGTCCAAGGCGCTCAGCATCCAGCACTCACCAACATGATGTCAAGTAAGTACATCTTCTTCAACGTTCAACTATTGGGGAATGGGATTCCTCTACAATATAAGGGAAAATAGCTTATGAGCCCACACTGACCAGACAAGTTGACATAGTGTTTTGTTTGGAGGTTCTCCTTCTCATGCAGTGATGTTATCTTCTACCAATATTTTGTGATATGTGCGGGAAAGAAGTCTGTGAATTTTATATTTACTTTGTCACCACACAGACCTAAGTACTACCGGCAATCTTTGTGTCTATACCAGTCCGTTATTTGTCTTTATAATTAAATTAATAAAATATCTTAGGTAATTCCTTAATACTTCATGCTTTTTAATTAAATAAATATGTTGAAAATCATTCTATTTCTAACATATGTGTACGCGATACTAATAAAATTCTATCATACAATTAGCGTCACTAGACCGTTATTAATTGTGTAAAATGAAATAAAATTGAAGCCGAAACGGGAGAAGTAGAAGATTATATATAGAAGATAATATTTTGTTAAATGGCTGGAAATCGAACTGGATTGTTTTGCTTTTGTCAGTTCTTTTTTTAAACAATAACATCTGTCAAATATTTGTTCAGTAAAACTATATTTAAGGATTTGACCATTAACGTCGTAAAGGATTCGAAACGTCGGGCAATCAAATACAAACGCGATAAAATCTGTAACAGTACATATAATGTGTAAATACATAGAAGTCATAACAATTTTTAAATAAATATTTTTTTTAAGTGTATTAAGTATTTTTTTCATAAGGAATCATCTTCAATTTACTAAATGAAATGTGTTTTCTCCAGGTCTCTATAGTGGTTGGGGTATAGGCGACACATTTCCAACCCCATCACCAGAATCGCCGGATCACTGGTCATCACCATCGCCACAAACGCCGCTAACACAATCACCGCATTCCGACTGGTCTGATCGTGCCGCGCTTTCGCCTAACGAAATTCAGCAGACCAATAAAGGAGCTACCGAAGCCATCTACATATAAGTGTTAGTGTCTAAATAAAAAAATGAGGTTTTCTAGACTAATAGGGGAGACATAATGAACTAAAACTTGCAGCATTATTGTCATTAGTCTTTTTGATATGGACATTAGCTACAAGTATATAATGCAAGCCATTGTTTCTAGTATCGTATAATTTTGTCAAGCAAGTTTATTATTTTGATAAATGACAAAAGTTGTAAGACTTTTAATATGACTTTCAATGGAACTACTGGTGAAGTCATATCTTACTGTAAAACTGATAGGTACTCATGCCCTATCTGGACATAAAACGTTTACCTTAAATTATAAGATTATTTGAAAACACAAAACAACTATAAAACTTCCTCCCCAATTGCCGCCTAAAAATCAAATTGATATTTGACTTGTCAGTAAACTTAATGACGTTAATCGTAATAGTGTTGCCATTTATCATTTTTTTTAAATCTTTAATTTGACATAACATTTTAATGATTGAAAATTGTTTGCTATGAAAAAAATATATTGTTATAACGGTCACGTTTAAATTTATAGAAAGCACCGATTAATGTTATTCGATTAAATAAAATTACCCTTGTCCCCCACAGTCTAAAAATACCAGTACAGCGTAAGAATCTGTACAGAATGAAGTGTAATATAAAGTATGACGTTCATTGCGCGTTACGTACAACGTTGAACGAAGTGCCGTAGACATAGACTGACTTGTATGTACAGCATGACAATGTATAGATTAAACATAAGCACTAACATCTCGTGATTATTTTAACTTTTTGCATTCCCTTTCGGTGTATTTTTTTTGTGTTTAATGCATTTAAATAATAGATTCTCAATATACGGAGACAGTAAAATATTTTTTTAATTTTTGTGTGGGCGTAAAAATAATTTAATATTTATTATAACTGAGATATACGTTTATTATTTCGCGACATATTAAATAACATTAAATATAGAGTTATTGTGTTATAGTTCAATTGTGGCTCAGGTCTTAAAAAATATTTTCAGATAAAACTATAACATTTTTAGTCCATTGACATATAAATCATATTTATTCTGAACCGTAACATAAAACGGAAATTCGCTTCACCTTTCATTAAATAGCTATAAATATAAAATAAACTGACCCGAAGAGCATATTAATAGATAACATGTTAATTATAACGTTAATAATTAAATAGTTATAAAAATACACCGAATAACATTCGCATAAATAAATGACACTTGTTACGTTGTTGTTATTATTAATATTTACTTGTTTATAGTTTAGAAGCATTGGTTTCATACGAGATTTGTTTAATAGTGCGCCCCCATTAAGGTATTGATGTACGCAATCGAGATAGCAATTTATTTATGTGTGATTTTAAGCACATACAAATGTGCTTTTAGTGTAGATAGTTACATTTTGTTACTAAAGCTGGAATGAATAAATTAATAATCTGACTTAGTAAAAACTACTACAATTTTAAAATTAAAACCTTCGAGTTTATGACAGAATATTTATTTTGGCTTTAGAAACATTTGTATTTAGTTTAATTGTAATATTGACTGAGATTGATGCCCGTCGTAGCATTTTTTTAATATTTTATCGTTTTTATGTTCTTACGCAAATTTTATTATTTGATCTGGCAATAATCTCAGTTTTTAATATTGGTAGTATGATAGTTTAACATATCTTCCGTTAATGTCAAATCATTCCATATTATCTTCCATTTCATATAACGTTATAAAAGACATTTATTTAATTTTGTTTTTACGGTTTTATATTTTTTGATATTACGCATTCAGCCAATGCTGTCATGAGGTGCATATTTTCAATATATAATTATAAGATCTCATTCATTCCATTTGCGCTTTAAAATGACAATTTAGCTTTTTAAATTTACCATTTGGGACCCACCCATGCTCAATTTTACTCAATTCCATAACATACTCTTTTTACATTGTAATATATTTAAAAAATATAAGTATTTTTTTTTAATATGTTTTTAGCATCTTCATGTTGTATCGCTTTTATTATTGTAAATATTTTTATTATTATTTTATATGTAAGTAATATTTAAATTCGATGAAATAACTGATCTTCGTAGTTTTTAGTTAGTTTTAATTTTTTTGTTTTTAAATATTTTTTTTGTGTCATCGTATGTGCCAATGACCAGATTTGAATACATGTATGAAGCACAGATATTAATTGACATCTGTATTATTAGTTTTTAGATTTATCTAATAGATAAGCGAATTGTGCTTCCTCGCAGTCGTAATGAATAAGTCATATTCTCCAATAACTCTAGATTGAATGTCATAATTTGAATCTTGTATTGAAATTATCGTGAGATTGATACATACTATAATATCTATAACGGCAAAACCCTCACATACTTAGAGCGATTACGTCGACCCGGGTTTCGAGCATATCCGATGCTCATCATTAGGGCGATTGCACAGCGACATCTGCGAGGTCGGTCGAAGTAATCGATCTCAGTACGTGTTTTGACATTATAGATATTATAATATCCTAATTTTGAACTTTACTTTTCGTTACGCCGTCAAAAAAATAATAAAAAAATAAGTATATTTTAATAGATATTTTTAAAGTGGATAATCAAAACCAGTACATGAAATATAATGTTCTTTTTTTTATAAACAGTACATTTGCACAAGGAAAATGAATCTTGTTAAATAAACATTTTGCGATAAAGTAAGACTGTACCTATTTCGTATTTTTTTTTAAGTAAACCCATGACAATGTAAACGTGTTTTTGAATGTTTTTTTATTAATCTGGAATTTTTGTAATTTAGCCGTGGCACGATTGTAATGCAAAGGCACTTTAATAAAATTAAGTGAAGAAAATAATGAACTTTTAAACAATTCATTTCTACACGAGTGCCTTTTAATTAAGAATTGTAATTTAAACTATTAAGTTAGTTTAGTTATTAGTATTAGATGGTAAAACTGTAAATATATTTTAAATCAATTATTTTCATTGAAGATAATTGCATTAAATGTAAGAAGAAATGAAATTTTAATAAATGTTCTCCAGTAATGACAATAAAGGAATAAAATAAAAGTTTATTTTATTACATATACTTTCTGTGTGGTGACGCAGTAAGAAGACAATGGCAAGAGAAGGAAGACCCGAATTAAAACCATATACTAACCTCTCTGACCACTATGGTATAGTAAGGTCAATTTCCCTCCTATTGTGGAGGAGGCTCGAGCCCAATAGTGGGGTATATACGAGCTGAAATGATGATGATGTATTCATTGTTACACTTACTATTGGTTAAGTAATCATCTCACAATGATGAAACATGATTTAAATTATTTAACAGAAATCCTGCTCGCATAACTTCTGTTTCTGAAACTTGTATTAAACTTGTGCTATATAACTGTATTGACAAAAAAAAAATGGTAAGTTTCTGAATCGGATAATACAGTTTAAGCATTTTTCAAGAAAGCTATACGTTTATAAGTTTAACAAGTAGCTTAGATACACGAAAATTCACAGGTTTTTCATGAACTTGTTCTAATATAGATCCAGTACCTACTTAATCGTTCTTGAATTAGTGCAGCACACTTAGAATAATAACATATAGAAGGTAAGTCCACGCACAAAAAGTGAGGAATTTCAATTGGAGCCTAATGGAGCCTACGCCGGAACAGTCCCGTAATGTACAAGTCATTGCACTGCACGTACGTACGCAACTCTTAAAAAATAAATAGGTAATTATGACGGCTTGTGCATTCAAATGGTGCCACAACACATTTGGAAAACATAAAAAGGTTTTTAACATTACTTTTAAAAGTATTTCGATTTATGTTAATAAAAACAAAATTTGATTTCATAATTTGTATAGTGGTTTCCGTGTGTACGTGTGTAATCGTCTGCCCGCCATTAGTATTTTTAGATTAAAATTTTTAAAGTTCGAAGTACTGACACTATCCTTCTATACGTTATTATTCTAAGGCAGCACACAAGTAACTATTTACAACAATCTAGTATGTTTTAGAGTCGCAAGTCATCTGGATTTTAAATATTTCCTGACTCTAAATTTAATATTCATGATCTCAGCATATTATTATGTAAGTCCCACTCAAAATTGATTCGAAAATTCTACATCATCAGAACGATCGCCATTTTCAATAAAAATATAAAAACTTCAATAGAATATTATACCTTTTTATTACTAGATAGTTTTATCTAGGTAGTATCTTTTCTACGGAAGGAGAAGAACAACGCAAATTGTAACCGAATCTACATTCTATTGGGGTAGGATAGAAAAGTTGACAGAGAAGTGATAGTCTCCAAGTACCTTACATTTAAAAAACGTAGTTCAACGTTCATAATGATTACTTACTGTATTATTCTAACTTGTTGGATACAGAAATAAAATTCATGCTCAAAGAAATTATTATTTATGTTAATAACCGTTATATAATTGTGTTTTATGGTTTTTTAGTGGATATAATTTTGTATTTTATGGATTCTTAGTGGATATAATTATGTATTTTATGGATTTTATTGGATATAATTATATATTTTATGAATTTTTAGTGGATATAATTATGTGTTTTATGAATTTATAGTGAATTAAATTGACAAGTAAGTATTATACTTACATTTTTATTATCTTCTCTGGCCGTCGGTCGTTTAGTTAAATATTACTAAGGATAGCAAAAATTTGTTAAATAATGAATGGTATAAAATCGCTACGTTATATTAAACAGGTATTCTTCTAATCATCATCACGATCCTACTCTTATCACAATTATTTATGGTCGACGGAATATGTACACTTTATACATAGTATATAATATGCATTGCAAAAGTTATTGGCATTAGATAATTTTACGAGCGGCTACCAAGCCTGATATCAACCTTTCTTGGGGTTTGTTCTTGACCGAACAGCATCAGATGGAGTTAGCCCAGGTCAATATAATGCTCTTTAATCGTCTTTTGCGACACCCACAAATTTTGTAATTTTTGGTTGTATTAATTGCTGCCAACACACAGAAAGTATTCTTTAAATCCTTGCTAATATTATAAATTCGAAAGTAAGTTTGTTTGTTTGTTACGCTTTCATGCTCAAACCACAGAAGCGATTTCAAAAATTCTTTCAGCAATGGAAAGCTATAATACCAGGGAGTAACATAGGTCATATTTTAGCCCGGTATTCCCACGGGAACGGGAACTACGTGGAAAAGGAACTGAAGCGAAGCGCGGGCGGGTTGCTAGTATTGGGCATAAAACTTATGCATAACAGGGAGGCTATTATAAATGAAATGTCGTATATTTTGCTGGTCAGATATAGGTAGTATAGGTACGCTGGTTTGATATAGGTAGGTTTTTATTTCGATGTTTCCTTACTTTGCTGTTATGTCATCTGTATATTATGCCTCTTCAACAACGACATCTAAATTCTAGATAGCTAAGTATTTTATTTGAAACATAACAACAATTATTGATATGATCTTGTTCTTGTGTTATCTTTATATATCTAATATTTTCCACGTAGATGACTGCCCGTGTGGTGACAGAGTAAGGATACAATTCTCCTACCCCTCTCGCCTGTGGGTGTCGTAAAAGACGACTAAGGCATTAAATATCCATATATCAACTATGCAAGAGATGGAAAATTTGAAATGTAATCCTATACCAATACGTCTTACCAGCGTGGTGGGTAGGTCAATTTTCTTCCTATTCAAAAAGGAGGTTCGAGCCCAATAGAGAGACGTACTCGTATATGAGCGAAAATGATGACGTGTTATGTGACTAACATAATTCAAAAGTTTTTTAAAAAATAAACCGTATCATAAACAAAATAAATTATTGTAGGCTTTTTATGCTTATCTTTTATTTTTATTAAAACATTCATCTTGTTTAATCGCAATAAGCTACAAGTTGCTTGATTATTCACGTCTTCAGTCTTTGTACTTTAATCAGTTGTTACCATTGATTTGGTGCTGACAACCAAATCATATCCTCTTCTATCATATCCTCTGATAATTTTGACAGAATGTGAAAATGCATGCAATTCGGTATTATATCATTATCACTACATTACAGCATTTTATTACATAAAATATCAGCGAAATTATTTAATATAACACTTTAAAACACTAAAATAGTGAATAAAATTTAAAAGTGCTCCATAACATTACCTACATGCCTACTGCTACCAAAATTACGCTTGCAAATTCCTTACTCCTCCCAATCCTTGATTACGCCGGCGCCAGCTATCTAGATCTCACCGAAAACCAATTAAATAAACTTGAGCGCCTCCAAAATGTATGCATAAGATTCATATTTGGTCTTCGTAAATATGATCATGTCTCTCAGTTTCGGTCTCAGCTCAAGTGGTTACCAATTCGCCTTCGCCGAAATACTCACATTCTTTCATTGCTTTATAATATCTTATTTAATCCTTCAGCACCTTCCTATCTCAAAGATCGTTTCGTGTACCTCCATGAAACGCATGAAAGATGTCTAAGATCATCTGAAAACTTAAAATTAAAAATCCCAGTACATTCCACAACCTTTTTCGCAAACTCCTTCACTGTTTCAGCCGTACGTTTGTGGAATGAACTGCCGCTTGAAATACGTCAAGCCAAAACTTTATCTGCATTTAAGCTATTGTTAAAAATAGGCATTATCTCAGACTTTAACGTTTTTCCTACAACTTGCTACGTCAACTTTACTACTCTGACTTCTTGTATAAATACTGTAATTTACCTATTTCCTGTCTATGTTATATTGTAGTCTATTTAATTGTTATTTTATATTGATATATTTTTAATTATATGTATTTTCATTGTATGTATACGTTTATGTATATTTGTATGTGTATATGTGTATTAGTATTTATATTAACTACTACACCATAATCTACCACTCTCTCTCTGTACAATAATTTCTCCATACAAAGGTTGCCTGGAAGAAATCGCTGTTAGCGATAAGGCCGCCCATTGTACTGACTATTGTTATTATAAGTTTCTACTTTTATATATAATATGGTGTACAATAAAGTATAAATAAATAAATAAACATTTTGACATTAAAGAATTCAATATTACATATACATAAATGCAATAATTTCTAGATGTCATCCAGTATATTTCATCCGCGTGGTGGTATTACCGCTCGCTGGTGCGCATTTACAGTTGCCATGGCAACCCTTATCACATGTACCATGGTTGGCAACATCGCCGTATTGCTGGCATTACGGCGTGCGCGCCGAGCTCCTGCTCACTACCCCCTGGCGAGCTTGGCTACAGCAGATTTGTTTGTGGGATTGTTCGTACTACCAATAGCAGCTATTAGGGAGTTGCTTGTTTTGAAATTGCGTAAGTAAATAATTTATAATCTGCTTATTTTTGATGTGAAACATCTATAGGCGAGGGTGAACCTAAACGTTGGCGTGGCGTAGACAGCTCGTGGCGTTACGACGTCACGCTATTTGACGAAATATGCAAGGGTAAACTTGATTGTTGTAGCGTGGCGTTAACGCCATTATATATATACATTCGTAGTCTATACGTAGCGTGTAAGTGAGACGGAGCGTCACGATGTTGTGCGCAAGCGTCTGTGCGTCTCTCACCGCATTGAACTCGCATATCTAAGTATAGTGTATACTAATGAAAATAAATGTTTATTGACAAAAATCATCATTTTCTGGAAAATAAATCGTAATATTTTATTAACACTTTATTCCATATTAGTTCCTGTCGTAATCTGTTCTTTTATGCATATATACTTGTACAAAATAATTTTGATTTTTCACATCTGTCAGGCGTCCTGAGTGATGGTTCCCTTTTTTATTGCAAACAGTGGCAAACAGTACACCTGATGGTAAGTGTTGCTGCCGTTCATAGGCCTTTGTAAGGCCGCTGCCTACCGCGAAGAAAGTGAAGGGAGTGTGAATGAGTGCAATGAGGTTTTGTAATACTAAAGGCATCAAAACCTACCACACGCAAACACCTTTTTTTTTTTTTTGGGGTGGGCTGCGGTCGGCGCGCCTCCGCCCCACTCCGTCCGGGGCGATAGAGGGGCTTAAGCACGCAACTGCCGCAACCCACCCAAACACCACGTCACCTTCGTCGTTGGGCCAACCATTGGAGCAGGGTTACTTGTCATCAGTGGTCGGCCCGACGGAATACCCCCTCACCTGGGGTACCCTCCCATCGACCGACGTCCCCCTCTCGGGGAGGACGTCGGTCTTTCCTCACGCGGTCGGCCTCTCGGCGGGTGACGGAATAATCCCCGGTCACATCACCCACACACGCAAACACCTTCAAAAAGTTAGGCTTCCGGCTCTCTCGCTCACCGAACGAAGTGCAGTAACAAATTGCTACTGCTCGGACATCGATTTTCTGCAAGAGTGTGTGTGTTTTTAACTGACCGTCAAGTTCAATTGTAAAGTCCAAGGTTTTGCTTGGTACTATTAAACCAACGCGTTGTTAAGTGTTCGAAGTGTCTGTTTGTAATGTCAAAATACTAGATTTTTCCTTTTTAACAAAGTTATTTGCACGAAACCAATGCCTAAAAACCAGTTTAAACATTTTTGTCTGTCTGTTGGTTCCAGGTAACCTTCAAACAGCTTTACCGATTTTAATATAATAATATTCTCCTAGGAAAAATAGCATAAGTTACTTCATATAACTAGTTATGAGGAGTAGGTACCTAATTTAGGCTATTTTTCCTCTCAGAAAAACTCTATGAAATTTTAACTTAAACGCTATATTCAGCAGGTTTTATTTATTTTCTTGATAAGTAGAATAACCAAGATTTAAATAATTTTCAGATTGGCTTATCTGCACTAGCTGGGAGACCTTAGATGTTCTATGCTGTACAGCATCTATTTTATCTTTGTGTGCACTTGGCTGGGAACGTTGGTGTGGCATCACGGCACCTTTAGCTCGGGCCAGACGTGCCAGGCAAGCAAGGCTATTCGCGGCCTTGGTATGGCCAGTTTCTATAGCCGTAGCATTACCCACCGCTTTTATATATAGTCCGAAACATCATCCCGGCGAGACGGATAAGGCGTGCCCGGATAGTATGAATGTAAGGTAAGTTATTTTACTAATTTTTGTAATCCTATATATGATTATTAGAAAGTTAGGTAAGTTGGAACTGGTTAAATTTTAGGAGACCATTATAAAATTCTAACTGCCTTTTTGGGATGGAAAAGATTAAATTATATTTACAAGTGTTGTCACATAATTTTGCCTGTGGTCTGGATACACCTCGTCGAATCCGTCCGGGGCGACGAAAGGGCTGTATGCAGCCCCATAACCTACCGTATTCCCTCCCCATCGCCATGGTGCTGACCACTAGTACCTATTTCCTGACATCCGTGGCCGGCCCGGTGGGTTAGGGTATCGTTCCATTCGAATCCTCGGCAACAAGACAGTGTTGCCGGAGAATAGCCCTCACTCGGTTGTTTTCTATGCGGGTGGCAGACTACCCCGGCCCGTCTACCCGCTAATAGGCAACATTCTCAACAACACACAAAGGATATAATCCTTGTGTTGCGCGGTACTTTACATACATATAATTAACGGATACAAATTACAGCTAGACTCGGAACAACAATTTATGGATCGCACAAATGTTGCCCGCGTGAGATTCGAACCCTAGACTGGCAGTAGGTCGGTATCTTAATCATTACGCCATCTGTGCAGTCAACATAATACAATTGAGTCAAGCGCTATTTAATATAAATTGTAATCATTATCGTCTCAGCCCATATAGGGCCCCACTATTGGGCTCAAGCCTCCTCCGCAATGGAAGGGTTTATTTACTCTACCGCGCTGGTCAGACAAAGGGCAAAGGCTGTTGGCAAAGGGTTTTATGTCGAGTTTTCTTTCTCTTGCATAGATATTATCTGTATATCATATCCCTTAGTCTTCTTTTACGACTACAGTTCCGATTCCTATGAGTGAAAGAGAGGGTGGTGAATTGTGTTGTTATGCCGGGATTATTATCACGTGGAAAGTGATAAAAATCGCTCTTCGACATTATCCACGTCACACAGGCACATGACTCGGGCACGCTACAGTTATATTGCCAAGGCCGCGGGTGACGTGACCGGGGAATTAGTCCGTCACCCGCCGAGAGGTCGACCGCGTGAGGAAAGACCGATGTCCTCCCCGAGGGGGGGACGTCGGTCGATGGGAATACTATATAAGTATATAAATACCGACAGAATACTATATAAATACCGACGGAATACCCCAAATAGGGGGTATTCCGTCGGGCCGACCACTGATGACAAGTAACCCGGCTCCGGTGGTCGGCCCAACGACGAAGGCGACGTGCATCGTGGGTGGGTTGCGGGTGTGCGTGCTTACGCCCCTCTGTCGCCCCGGACGGAGTGATGCGAGGAGAGTGCCGACCGCGCAACCCAAAAAAAAACGCTACATTTATATAAGCCCTCTCTTTGCTAAAAGGGTTAAAATGAATTAATCCAGATGAATTATTTTAAAAACATTCTAATGTATTCATCATCATCATCATCGCAGCCCACATACGTCCCACTATTGAGCTTGGGCCTCCTCCACAATGGGAGGGAATTCGACCTACTATACCATGCTGGTCAGACATGTATAGGGTTTCATTTCGGGTTTTCCTTCTCTTGCACAGATATGTGCACATTATATCCCGTAGTCATCTTATACGACATCCACGAGCAAGATAGGGAGTGGTGAATTGTATTCTTACTCCGTCACCACACGGAATAACATATCTAATGTATTGATAAAGTAAATATAATTTCTTTTTACAGTTACGTATTCGTTAGTTCTCTGCTGTCCTTCTATATACCTGCTAGCGTGATGGTGGTATTATATGCACGTATACTATACGCGTTATCCGTACCGCCGCAGATCCGTGCACATCTTGGTCCTTCATCCGGCCGACTGTCTCCAATAGTATGTATTATTTAACAAAATAAATTAATTAAATAAAAAAAGAGAAATAAACATGGGCGTCATCATCATCACGGCTCATGTACCTGCTGGGTTCGAGCTTCTACAATGACAGAGAAATTGGCCTACTATACCTAGCTGTTCAGACGTGTTGGTACAGGGTTTTATTTCGAGCTTTTCTTCTCTTAAACATAGGGGTGCTTGACATCAAATATACAACAGAACGTTGTTCGTTTATTGTACAACTTCGTTTCAAAAATATGTATCAGACCGCGTTTTTCTATTTTTTATTTATTAACTATATTTATCATTTGTAATTAAAGATTTTTTATAGTTTTATGAACTAACTTTTTCTTTCTTTTAGTGTAGTTTATTTTTCGTCGTTTAGTCTCAGAAAGTTACTTAAACTATAAAGAAATATAATTTGCATTTTGCCCTGGTAGCCTGGACTGCCTAGTTGGGGCAAACCATTTAATTTATTGTCGTTAGTCCTAGATAAGTATGCAATTGTACCTTAATGCTTGCTCAGGCAGTTACATATTGTAAATTTTACATCTTTCGACCCTTTAGTCCATCAACGAATGTAACTATTCGTCCTAGGACTTTTTACGAGAATACCACTCATAATTGCCCTGTGGTGGCAAGGGAATCGTCTTTATAAATAAAATTACATAGAACTTAAATGTTATTTAATAAAAAAAAATATCTTACCGATATAATTGTGTTATAATTCAGAACGGGAAAGGAACTATTGACACAGCAAACTGCAGTACACCATTACGTGAAGTAAATATTCATGAAGCACAAGAAAATCCTACGTAAGTAATATAAATATCTAAAAAAATAGTCATCATCGCAGCTTACATACCTCCCACTACTGGGCCTCGAGCCTCCTCCACAATGGGAGGGTAAATGGCTTTACCTTACTAAACCGCCCTGGTCAGACAGGTTTGTATAGGGTTTTAATTCGAGTTTGCCTTCTCTTGCACAGACGTTACATGCATATTATATCCCTTAGTTGTCCTTTACGACATCCACGGGCAAGATAGGGAGTGGTGAATTGTATTCTTATTAAGGCAGTCATGGCACTAATTCGCCGAGGAATAATATATACAACACTTTTCAGAATGTCGACTCAATAGAAATAATTAAGGATTTAAGAATTATTAAATTAAATAGGAAACTGCGCGAGGCGATAATATTTTATTACCGGTAATTTTTAAAAAATAGAACTGGTCGAAGGAGTAAATTCTTCCGTCGCGGGTTTGTATAGCATAAAGATTTGCTTTACTTTTTCGTCTGGCCTATGATCGGGATACAGCGCCATTCTGGACGATTTGGGCAGGATGGATATCAAAAAAAGCAGCAGGCAGATCAAAAAAAGGGATAACTTTTTATACGTTTCACTGCTGGGCTCTAGCTTCCTCCAGAATAACAGGGATAAGGAGAGCGATAAGGTTTTATTTAGAGTTTTTTTTTGCATAGACGTGTTATACATTATCTTTTAGTCATCGATAGGGAGTTGAAATGTATTTTCAATCCGTCACCACACGAAAAAAGCACGTCAAACGGGAAATTAACAACAATTATTGAACTACCTGATTGTGAAATCGAAGGTGGATGTCGCTAGATCAATAATTCGATTGCACAGATGGCGTAGTGGTTAAGATACCATCATGCCAGTGTCGCGTGTTCGAATCCCGCGCAGGACAACATTTTCTGCTATCCACAAATTATTGAACTGATTTTGGATTTAATTTGTGTCCATTCATTATATGTTTGTAAAGGATCATTTCCTTAGAGCAGAGCGTTGTCTTTTAAAAAAGAAAATAAATAAAGAAATTAAGATTTCCAGGTTACGGACCCCAAAAGGTTCTTATTTAAATATGCCAAGCGGTTCAAAACATGTTTACTGCGTTACACCGCCACCTAAACAGAGCACAGGAGATGACAACAATCGTATGTAAGGATAAGTAATTTTTCTTCTTTTTCGAGCTCATATACCCATTTCGCTTACGACTTGCAATAGTAGGCAAATTGACCTAATTAATAGGCATATAGTTCATATACGTTATACTAGCAACCCGCCCTTGCTTCGCTTTCAGCCATCTTACCCGCGTAGTTCCCGTGGGAATACCGGCATAGAATATAACCTATGTTATTCCCTCATATTATACCTTTCCGTTGGTGAAAGAATTTTTGAAATCGGTTCGGTTTTTTAAGCGTGAAAGCGTAACAAACAAACAAACAAACAAACTTACTTTCGCATTTATAATATTAGTAAGGAATTAAGGATGCATATTTAATACCCTGTAAATTTTGGTTGCGGTAAGTAATAGCGGGTAATATTATTGACGATTACATGTCATAGTTATGAACTTCTTTACTATTGAGTATTTCTTTAGAAAACTTCTAAAAGATTTAATAACTGACAGATGGCGTAGTGGTTAAGATACCCACCCCGACTGTACCAGTGCTATGGGTTCGAATCCCAAGCAGAGCCACACTTTGTGCGATCCACAAATTGTTGTTCTGAGTCGGGATGTAATTTGTGTCGGCTAATTATATGTTTGTAAAGTCCTCTGCAACATTAGGATTAATTTCTTATGGCAATGAGGTCTTTTAAAAAAAAATTACATTACTTTCACTCGGGATTCGAACTTGAGTTATCATAATCGGTAAATCATATGTTTATGCCACTGCACGTATTGGAAAAAAAGAAGACTATGAGCAACCTACAATTAAAGCGTTATTTTTTGTTTTAGTGGAGGTATTATAACTCGCCAAAGACGCGCCACTCGCACTATAATAAGACTGATGGGTTTATTCCTTGCATGTTGGACTCCATTTTTCATAATGACACCCGTTGGTAAGACCAGTGTTTTAACTATCAAACCCTATTTACAATACAGGCTTTTTAAAACAGAAAACCTTTTTTTATTCTAAAATCCACAGGGGTCTCTGTAGTCCTTAAATGATCTAGAGGCTACACAAATACACACACTCAAACATACACACGCATATACACTCACACACACTATGGTTAGTTGGGCTTCGTTCTAATTTTTTTAGGGTGGAAATACTGTTTTTATTGCAGAACATGCTAAATGACTTATTTTTACAATATGTGAGCCGTTTAAGGCCAAATATACGTGGTCTTAAGCCTTAAAAATCTAGAAGTCATACATGTAATGGCTCTTGGGACCTCATACTCTTGGCCTTGCCTTAGATCCTTGGTGAATGTGTGTGGGTGTATATGTGCCAAAACTAATGCGCTATTCTAACTAATGCCCCGTGAGTTTTATTAGAAATAAATAATTAATAACCAAATGACATCATAATGATCTTGAAATTAAGTTCTATACTTAACTGCCTAACGTAGTACATAAAAAAAATAATCCTTCATCTTCGAAAATTTCTAAATGACTAAGACAGCAATAGGGAATATGCATGAATTTTTTTTATTTTTTTAAACGTTTCTACTAGTTATTACATTACTAGAAATAAACATAACACATCCAAAATATAAACCATTATGCTAAATTTTGTTTTTAAATCGCTATTATTTATGGGCCATGTAAACGCGACTACTTCGGCGCGCGTATTCTGTGACGTCAGAGTACTCGACACTCATACAAGTTGCTAGGGCTGCCAACTAGGGCAGTTGATATTTTTATAAATATCGTTTTTCGACATATCGAGATTTTACAATGTATCAATATCGGGGTTCGCTAAATCGGAAAAATATCGATAAAAATATCGATATTTTTATTATTATTACGATTATTAAATATATTATATCTTATTTACCTTGCAGCTTTCATTCCTCCGAGTTTAACAGACATTAAATCTGAATTAGACGCGAAATATGTTGTCATCATATACACGTCTATTTTAGGAAGACTTTGACGAAACCGGTTTCAGTCATTGTAATAAGACTTATTCACAAGATTAATACTTGAACACAATAAACTAATAACTTATTATGAAATAACTGGGTAGCAATACAAAATAATTAGGGATGTGACTTGGAGGGAAAAATCGATTTTGTAATAATCGATATTTTGTTCTTTAAAATAAATCGATTATAAAATAATCGATTTATTTTAAAGAACAAATATCGATTATAAAATAATCGATTAATTAAAAAAAATCGATTATAAAATAATCGATTAATTAAAAAAAATCGATTATAAAATAATCGTTTAATTAAACAAAAAAATCGATTTTAAAATAATCGATTATTTCTCCCAACAGGATTATGACTTTTTTTTTAGGAAATGTGAGCTTTATTTCCTAACATAGAATGATGAATTTTGATCGAATTTCGAATAATAAAAATGGATTAATTTTATTATTTTGATAATCGATTGTAAAAATCGATTATTTTTTTGTAAAAATCGATTATTTTTTTGTAAAAATCTAATTTTTGACATCCCTAAAAATAATCACTAGAAACATGAACCTCCTTGAACCTCCTATCCAAGGTTCAAGGAGGGCTGTTGATAAAATATCGATATGTCAAAATATAGATCTTATAATTTAAAAATTTCGATACGTAATACTGAACTTTTTTTGGACGATAATAAAAAGTACGTATCGAGGGTCGATATTTATTTGAATAAATTTGGTGTTTTATCTTTTCTTCTACATAATCACCGTAAACTTAATCTACTGTAGAAGCGCTGGCATGAAACTGATGATCAGTTATCACTTACTCCTAGAATTTGATAAAAAACAGCTCGGCACGGCAACCCCGCAATGAACGAAGTTAAAGAGTGGTCATGGGGAAAATATCGAAATATCGATATTTTTTTCGTTATATCGAACTCCGATATTGATATATTTAAAAATATCGATATATCGAAAAACTATTTTTTTTAAATATAGACAGCCCTAACTAGAAGACTCGGGTGTCACGTGTTCAAAACGTGACATCATAGTACTCCAACCAATGCGGTGCGTTTCAGAAATTTTGCGCGCGAATTTCTTAAAAGGCACTTTTTGATAATTAAATTTAATTATTAAATAATGATAAAATTAAAAAATAATTGTATAGGTATGTTTTTTAAGCAATAAAGATTACAAATAAAAATAATTTGTTCATTTTGGAGTTTCGTGCATATTCCCTATTGTTAGGCACACGAAATGCGAAGCGAACGCTATGGAAGAAAAATCTCAAAGAGACTTTTCCACCTTTCTGCAACAATTTCCTCAAATGCCCCTCTCCTATAAGCCGTAGCGTAGATAAATTAGGCAATTGAACACTAAAATAAATTTTCAATTTGAACCATTAGCCCTTGAGATTTGTGCCTTCAATCAAGCTCTTTACCTTTTTAATATTAATATAGAAAATACAATTGATTACATTTCTTGCATTTGTGGTTAGGTAACCGTAATTAGAAACCTACATATATTTGACTACTAGCTGATACGGAGTAATAGATCAATTTTCCAGTAAAGAAGTAATGTCAGAAATGACTTCAGAAACATACAATTAACACAAAAATTACATCCAGAATGATCATCATCAAGATTTGGAGGATTTTGCTAAAGAAAACTATAGAAAATTTTGAAGACTTCTTCGAGGTCTTATATTTGGACATTGGCGAAATTGCTAGTACGGTGCAGCAGAAGCTAAAGGAAAAATTAAAAACAAAGATATCTAGAATAAGAGTAATAATGTATATCCCATAAAGAACTGTCTTATCATTGGGATCTCACCCATGGCATTTGGCATTGCTTGTTGATTACTATATTTGATATACATTTCAGATTCTCTATGTGATTGCGTTAGGGATTCAATCTGGCAGTGTTGTACATGGTTAGGTTATGTTAACTCCGCGCTGAACCCGCTAGTTTATGCAGCAGCGTCGCCAAGCGTCCGTCGAGCATTACATTCAACGCTATCAAGCTCAGGAAGGACCATAGATATGCAGATGCAGACCCCTAAAAGAAGAACTTAAGGTCTTTCTTTATTAACTTATATACACAGCAGTTGAATTGACTGCACAGCTCTTTAAGATACCGTGCCAGTGTCGTGAGTTCGAATCCCACGCAGGGCTGTTGCGCACACCTATGTGCTCCACAAATTATTGTTCTAACTCGGATTGTAATTTGTGTCCGTTAATTAGACCAGTCAACAAAAATATTTTTTTTTTTGCGAATCGCTTTTAATATATTTTGATTATTTAAGCACTTAGGTATAAAAAAATGTGATTTTAAATCGAAAATATTAGCTTTTTAAGAAATTAGGACAATTTGCACTTTTTTGATTTTTGCACCCAATGAATGCCGGTCTTTGCGCGCTATCTGTGTAGAAAGACAGGTAAGGGACAGAGCGTGTAGTAGTAGTATTTATTGCGTTGCTTGTTGTGTACTTCCTCTTTAGAATAATAACATATTGAAGGTAAGTCCACGCACAAAAAGTGAGGCATTTCAATTGGAGCCTAATGGAGCCTACGCCGGAACAGTCCCGTAATGTACAAGTCATTGCACTGCACGAACGTACGCAACTCTTAAAAAATAAATAGGTAATTATGACGGCTTGTGCATTCAAATGGTGCCACAACACATTTGAAAAACATAAAAAGGTTTTTAACATTACTTTTAAAAGTATTTCGACGATTTATGTTAATAAAAACAAAATTTGATTTCATAATTTGTATAGTGGTGTGCGTGTGTACGTGTGTAATCGTCTGCGCGCCATTAGTGTTTTTAGATTCAAATTTCGAACCTTCGAAGTATTGACACTATCCTTCTATACGTTATTATTCTAAGACTTCCTCACTAAGTATTAAGATCAGAAATTGCAATGGAACAACAATTTATAAAAAAATGTCATTTTTTATTATTGTCGAACTTATTACATTTTGTAGGTATACATGTGAAGAAACATGTGTTTTTTTTTTGGATTTCACACTTCAAAAAATATTTATAAAAGAGTGCAAATCAAAAAATATTTTGATTTGAACTTTTTATTAAATTTGACGAGGGCCTTGGCGGTCCCGCCAATTTTATATCAACTTTATTTTGAAAAGTTTTATCATGCTAGGCTCATTTACACTCACACCACACACGGTACACAAAGTATAGAATAGATAGAACTAAGACCAAAATAAAAAAGCAATTACTTAATGTTAACAAACAATATTTAACGCGTCACAGGATACATCGAAACTATACTTAACTACTTTTAACTAGTACGGAGGACAGTGTAAACCTAGTGTAACAATATAATGGTTATTTTCAGTTTTGCAATGTAGCATGTAAGTTAAAACATTCCTTTTCCTTTGTTATGGTTTATGTAATTTTAGGTAATTATGTAAATGAATAAATAAAATAAATGAATAAATAAATAAATAAATAAAACATAAAAATAAAAAAAAAACCTAATTAAGTTCGCCGCCGCGCCAGGCGGCGCGCCACCAGGCAAATTTCGTCGAAAGTCGAGTGCTCTCGGTAATGTTCGGTTCGCTCGTGCGGCGCTCGAGCAGACTCATTTTTCGGTATATTCCTATGAACTATCTTCTGTCTCACGCGCCAGGCGTTTTAACTCATAACTATAAATTGTATTCACGAGATTTTTTTTTACAGGGAAAATAAGTTTTAATTGTTTAGTAAAGCGTTTAAATTGTTTCGTCATAATTTGAAATTATATTTGTTATATGTTTTTGTATGTTTAAATAATAATAATATTTATTATATTATTTATATATGTATAGTAATTTAAAATATAAAGATGAACTAACATTGTAATTATTAAATCTTTTGAATTGGTGGTTCAGCGCATGAGCGCACTTAAGGTTCAGCCGCCACTCGCAGCTCATATACGTCCCACTGAGCGACCTCCATTATGGGAAGGAAATTGACCTACTATACCACGTAGGTCAGACAGGCTGGTAAAGGGTTTTATTTCGAGTTGTTTTATCTGCAATAATTTTACTACACCCAGGGGCAAGAAAGGATTGGTAAATTGTATTGTTAATCCGTCACCACACGGAAAGTTGTGTTTAGAAAAAAGAATTTGTAGAAAATATCTAACCCTTATATTAATTTATTAGATACAATAATTTATTAGTGAAGGGTTTATATGTATACCAATTTGACTGACCAGTGTAGTAGGTCAATTCCATTATGGAGGAGGCTCAAGCCTAGTGTGAGTCGCGAACAGTGCAACGTATCTGAGCTGAGATATTATTAAATAAATACTAGGGCAATTAATAATGTGTTTAACGTGAAAACATTTCTACACAATATTCTTGGCCGTAAAAAACACTTTCTCCGACTTTTTATAACAGGGTCGTCATCATCATCACAGCCCATATATGTCCCACTATTGCGTTCGGACCTCCTCCACTTTGGAAAGAAAATTGACCTACTATACCACGCAGGTCAAACGGGTTGGTATAGAGTTTAAATCGATTTTTCCTTCTCTTGCATAGATATTATATGCATATTCTATCCCTTAGTCGTCTTTTACGACACCCACAGGTAAGAGAGGGTGTGGTGAATTGTATTCTTACTCCGTCACCAAATAGAAAAAGATATAACACGATGTTTTATAAAAATAAAATTCCTATTGAGACTATTTCATTGCATGCATCAAGCAGAACATCAAAAGTAAATAAAAGATTGTTGCAAATTTAAAATAAATAATATTTTTATTTACACAATACATTCCATATTTTGTGTACACTTCTTTGGCATAAACACTACACATTCATTTAAACAAATATATATATATAAAATTGCACTCGCAAAATACTGTTTTTAATATTGGGTTTACACACTACGCTTAAAATTTACAAATTTTAACAACAACAATATTATTTACAACTTACTTCATAAAATTTGAATAGACTACGAACAATTTAACAGCCTAAATATTAAGTATTGTGCAGTATATAAATGATAGATTTATGTATATTCAAATTACAGTTATTTTATCAACAAAACAATTTTAAGTAATTTTCACATAATTGATATTTACAGCAAAAGGACTTGTTTACAGCAAAAGGAGTCGTTTAAAAGTCGTTCTACTGCTATTTAAAATGTTTTTAAGTTTGCTCTTCTTCGGTTTACTTTGTTCAATAATACATATATTTTATTTTATATTGATTTTAACAAAAACATTAACTGTAATAACAATATTTATTATTTAAATAAAATTATCAACATTTATATAATAATATTATTACATTTGGGGTGGATTGTATTATGCACGTTTTTTGAGGGTTATTTTAATATCATCAACACCTCATAGGTTGGTTTCGTTGTTCGAATTTCCTTTGTACAATTACATCAGTTTAAAATTATTAATATCTATAGCACTAGTTGACTTGTGACCTATGCACTATTGATTCATCTTGTCATTACAGTGAAACTAGATAACTATAAAACAATGGGTAATCTAACTTAAAACGATTATTCACCTCACAGCTGATAAAACAAGATGGCGGCTGTTGATAAAATGGCTGCTGCAAATAGCGGGGGACGGGACAGCGTGCTAGCGCCACCAAAGTCGCGAGCGTCAGGGGAGCATGTTTTACATGTACAGCGTCCAGAGAGGCAATATCCTGGTTCGTCTTCTTCCGACACGCATTCCTGAAATATCGAAATTTAATATTACCTATAGAAACTGCTATTTTCTACTATTTTGGTAATAAACGGTAATAATATGTTCATTAAAATATCTATTTGTAAAGTTGTCACGTGTAGATAAAATGGTAATTTTCTTTGCGGTGTTCACAGTTTTAAGAATTACTTGTTTTAAATTTTGAGAGCTTAAGCTTAATGATTAATCATTTATTCATACAAATATGACTGCACTGAGTAATTGTGTGCACTTGATTCCTGGAAATATATTTGATTCCAGTTTTCATTTCAACTGGTATCTTTAATTCGGTTTTGTAAAGTTCATTATTGTATAAGCATACCACAAGAAGTATATATGGTTTCTACTCTGTATTCTTAATTATCAACTCAAAATAGATCTATGCACTTTTTAATTTATCTGTCATTCTCTATTTTTATTTATTAAATTTGTCTGGATTTCCTATTCTTAACTAGAATTACTTTTTCTTTTCTGTTACATTTAATTATTTTTGTATATTTTTTTTTCTTAACTGTCTATTTCAGTGTCTTTTGCTGCGCACTTATTCACACTATTTTTTTTTTATAAGATATCGCAACAGATAAAGGAAAAAAAAACTTCTACACACTCTGTGAATATATTTTGTATGTAAATTAAATTATATTTCATAGCTAATATTTATAAAAATCATCTTAAAAATGACACATTCTTATTTTGACTAAATTAATTAAATTTTAGCCTAGGTTAAGTATTTTTGTTATAAACATTGTAATAAATTTAAGAATTATATTAAAATACTATGAAATTATTTACAGTACAATGAAATAAATGATATAAACTGATTACGCTTACAGTTTAATAATTGAATGCCTTTCATTATGTTATCCCATATACGTCCTGCTATTGGACCGGGGCCTCCTCCACAATACGTCCCTCGTCGTCTCCTCGTCTCTAATGATGAACTGTATTCTTAATGCGTCACCGCACAGAATCCGTTTAATTAAGTAAATAAGCTGAGGGTTAGCTTTCAAAACATCGCTGTAGGCGATGTTTGTGTACACGACCTTAGAATTTTCAATCGTTGTTAAGCCACTTTGGCCGCGTTAGCAACTTTACATTGTGTAGGAAGCTATTGCCTTCTAGTGGGATATACGAGTTTTTTTTTTATGGGTGGGCTATGGTAATTGCACGCGCGGTCCATTCCTTCCGGGGCGATGAAAGGACGGTGCGCGGGTCCATAACCCACCCGTACCCAGGTCACCTCGTTGTTGGGTCGACCACCGGAGCAGGATGATTTGTCG
The DNA here is from genome assembly GCA_032191425.1 of Lymantria dispar. Lineage (NCBI taxonomy): Eukaryota > Metazoa > Arthropoda > Insecta > Lepidoptera > Erebidae > Lymantria > Lymantria dispar. The sequence goes on from CM063445.1 coordinate 34,211,435, forward strand.
TCAGTGGTCGGCCCGACGGAATACCCTTTCGGGTACCCACACCTCGGGATATACGAGTTAAAGAAGAATTATATGATAAGGATTTATATCTTAGGGTAGTATCTTCTTCTTTTTGGTACCGGTGGTCTGTTCACATGGTAATGTGTAGTAGTGTGTAAGGTTGTAGACCGTCCTTTCCATTATTCAGGACCATAACCAGTCTCGACCAAAATAGAACAGTGCTTAAAAAAACTAGACAATTTCACCATACCTCATCCCTCCTGCATTCCTGTCCTGGTCTCCTCCTATGCCAGCAACGCGGTGGATTACCAGCAGCTCTTGCATTATATGCACATGTACATTTCCCGATCAGGCATAGTGCTGCGGCCGGCGTACGTGCATCCGGCAAACCGGCCAGCGCATCGCATTGTACGTCGTAATCACACGTATCGTTTAAAGCTTTCACCACTGTGTAAATATAACAGAAAGTGTTAAAGATAATCTTAATATTTATCAATAACGGCACTAAGAATAGAATAGAGACATTTTTATACCGTGTGGCAGTGTTCACGAACCTACCGATTTTTCGGTATTTCTACCGATATGGGCCGCGCTCTACCGAAATACCGAAATGCAACGATTTTTCAACGATTTCCGAGAATACACGGAAAAACACCCGATTTTCTACCGAATGGCGATTTAATACTTTTAAACCGGCAAAAGGGATTTAAATTTCGTCGTAAGTCCCCCCGTATCTTAATAATACATCCCGACATAAGTCCTAAAAAAGCTCATCCAAATTTGTCCGGAGGATGTTACGTCGTCGGAAGTCCCGCTGTATCTTTAATACATCTCCACACTAATGTCTAAAAAAAAAACTCATCAAAATTTGTCCGGAGAATTTTCTTTGATCGATATTATCGGTCATCCCTAAACCTAAGGTAAAAATAAATAGACGAATTTGAATTTACATACATTGTTATTTTTATTTACCGATTTTAGTTACAAATATACCGATTTTTGAGGGCAGCCCTACCGATGTTGCGTTTTGACTTTCGAGACTACTGCCGTGTGGTGACGGGTAAGAATACAAGTCGCCATCTTACACGTAGGAGTCGTGAAAGACGACTAAGAGATATAATATTCAGGTAACAAAACAAGAAACTATGCAAAACAAGAAGAACTTGAAATAAAACCCTCTAATAATATCGGTTGATACGCGTGATAAAAATAGTAGGTCAAGTTCCATCTCTTAACTGAAAGAGCCCCGCGTTCAACAGTGGAACGAATTTGTCAAGAAGAAGAAATTGTTATCGTCTATACGAATAAATAAAATTGAAGTATCAGTTTGTAAAGTCAAAATACTGTGCTTTTTCATGCTCACGCGGTTATTTGCACGACACCTATAACTAAAAACCAGTTTAAAAGTTTTTTGTCTGTCGGTTTGTTTATTTGAGAGAACCTTTAAAACGGCTGGACCAATTTTGATAATATTTTACTAGAAGGAAGTTGTCTATATAAGGAGTAACTTAGGCTATTTTATGCCGGTATGCTCACGGGAACGGAAACTATGCGGATAAAACGACTGCAACCATAGTGAAGCGAGGGCAGGTTGCTAGTATTTAATATTGAAATTTAATAATTTTATATTTCTTTTCATAATTCATCATCATTTCAGCTTATATACGTCCCATTGCTGAACTCGAGCCTCCTCCACAAGAGGGAAATTGACCTACTATAGGTACCATGTATAGGTACCATGGTATAGGCACGTGCTGGTATAGGGTTCTATTTCGTGATTTTCTTTTGCATATGTAGATTTTACATTCATATTTAATCTCTTAGTCGGCTTTACGATACCCACTGGCAAAAACAGGTGTGGGCAATTGTATTTTTAGTTCGTGATCACACGAAAAGTCCGTCACTTTTATTTTTGACAAGTTAACGCTGCTCCAGTGGTCGGCCCAACGACGAAGGCGACGTGGTTTTTGAGTGGGTCGCGGGAGTTGCGTGCTTAAGCCCCTCTGTCGCCCCGGATGGAGTGGTGCGGAGGCGCGCCGACCGCGACCCACCCACAAAAAAAAAGAAGCCACTTTTATTTTTAAGACACACTTATTCTGTTACCACATGAAAATAAATCTTGGCCCTTGGCGATCATGTTAATTGACAGTAAGGGCAGTTGGATGATAAATGGTATATAATTTATCAAGTTCCTTTCAAATTAAACCCTATCCATGATGTGAATGAAGCCTAAATTTAATTAGCAAAGTCGTGCCCTATATTTCTTATAATTAAGTCTAATAGCCCAAATGGTTTTGATTATCCTAATTAAGGTCAACCTCAATGGAAGGGCTGTTTTATTATTATAGATTATTTATATCTTCTTAGCATATTGAAGTTAGAGGAATTTAGTATGTTAGCTTGACGGGTTCCCGTTATGATATCTGATGTCCACGCAAGTATTACAACATTTTTGCAAATTTTGTAGTTTTTACTTAATTTTAACACGCAACATGGGGTTTTGAACACTTCAATTTTCATGATTACAGAAACCAAGCGATAAAATTCGTCAAAATAGTTTTTATTCCAGGCGAGTTAGCGAAGGGTTTTTATTTCTAGTTTTGCTTTTATGCAGTTTTGGTATTTAAATGAGTCTCAGTGTTTTACAAAATCAATGGAATAGGAATTATGGTTTTCTATTGCATTTTTAGTCCATGAGTATTTTCTAAATTCATTTAAAAATATACGACATTATATATTCGACAGTTTATTCATGCGCAACGAAGGGGTGGCTACACATATTCATAATACTTATAATCATCCTGGTCTTATCGCAATTACTTGGGGTCGATTCAACATAATTATACTCCTCTTCCAACGTAAACATCGCAATTGTTTCACGACCGGCCCTCATCAACCTAGCTTGGGAATTTAATTGTTGACCAGACGAGATCAAATGGAGCTGGCCCAGGTGAGAAAAAGCTTTTAATCATTTTTTTAAGTACCCACGAGCATTATAATGTTTGTATTCATAGCTGCTATCACATAGCACTATATTCGCAATACGAACTTATGAATGAGATATTATAGTCCTTCCAACTTCTGTTTTATCCTTTTCTAAATAACTTTATTGCGAGTTCCAAGACAATTAAAACTATTACTCGGGACTTTTCGAGGTTCAAATTTTGGTGCCATTTGAACCGATATGGATTCTGTATTACAGGAGTTGTAGATATGTGAATGTGTTCAAACACATTACATTGCATATAATCACGGGTTCTTTAACTTTTCATTGTCTCAACCCATATAAGTGCCACTATTAGGTGTCATCCTCCTCCACAACGGAAGGAAAATTGATCTACTATACCACGTCGATCAGACGTTTCGGTATAGGGTTTTAAATCGAGCTTTCCTTCTCCTTCATAGATATTATCATATAATATCCCTTAGTCGCCTTTTACGACACACAGGGGTAAGAGAGGATTGGTGAGCTATATTCTTACTCCGTTACCACGCGGAATACTTAACTTGTAATTTTTTTTTGGATGATAAATTTTACGACATCCGTGGGACACCAAGGAGTGTCAAATTATATTATTTTCTTTTACACTATGACCAAAACAATATTACAAATGTAAATTATATATATATACTTTTAAATAAAATATTACATAAATATACACTGACGGACTCATAAACTGCATCAAAGTAAAAAACGACTTTGGAATAAATATTTTAACCAAGTATGCAAACTTTCTACACAGATTCAAATTGAAACGTCTAGATTGGTTCGTTAACTTTAAAACAGCGTAGGGTCATATCCTTAAATTTAAGTTTGTAAACTGGAAAGGACCTTAAAACTTTTTTGAAGAAAAGACAGAAATTTAAAGAAAATTGGTTTAATTAAAAAATTGGTTTTAACAATAGACACAAACTTTATGCAAGGGTTTTTTTATGTTTTAATAAGGTGTATTACCTCCACGTGCCCTTATTACGGATTCTAATCGGTTCCGCATAGATTTGATTAGGGTTATTAAAAGATATTGCGGAATATTGTCCCATTCTTCTGAAAGTGCTGTTCTTAGTTGTGCCACTGTCGTAGGCACAGGATTTCTCGCATATACAGCTCTTTTTAAATTGTCCCAAAGATGCTCAATGGGATTAAGATCCGGGCTGCGTGCTGGCCAATTCATTGTACGTATCCCAACCTCTTCGCAATATCGTCGAACTTGTGCAGCAGCGTGCGGCCGGGCATTATCCTGCATTAAAGTAAAATTTTCGCCTATAAATCCCATGTAAGGCACCACGTGATCTTCTAAGATCTCTGTTATGTAGCGATGTGCAGTCAAACCCCCTCTACTACCGTTTTGACGGACCATGTCTATGAACACAAGCTCTGTTCGCCCGTTCATCGATATGCCACCCCAGACCATGCACGAACCGCCTCCAAAAGGAACACGCTCCTCAATGCAACTTTGAGCATATCGCTCCCCACGTCGACGATAGACTCTTCTGCGACCATTTGCACCATATAAACATGTTCTACACTCGTCTGTGAACAATACGGAGGCCCATTGCTCATCTGTCCAATTTAGGTGATCACGCGCAAATCTTAAGCGAGCTTGTCTATGAGCTACAGACAGCTTTGGACCATTTGCTGGTCTAAAAGGGGTGATATCCGCTTCCTTTAACCTTCTTCTTATTGTTTGTGCACTAACGTTTACTCCACGCACTTCATTAAGCTCTGTTTTGATGTTAACTGACGTGAGGAAACGATTTCGCAGGGAAGTTGTAACAATAAATCGGTCAATACGACCGGTGGTTGCTCGAGTTCTGCCTGTACCACGTCTCCTTTTGTAAGAACCTGTCTCCACAAACCTTCTGTATATTCTAGAAACCGTAGACTGGTTTAAATTTAAATTTCTACCAATCGTTCGTTGATCCAAGCCCTCCCGCACCAATGCTACAATTTGAGCAGCTTGTTCGGACGAAGTATCCATTCTATTGTTCAGAAACTCTCGATGAGTTAAAAAGCTAACCCAACAATTCTGCTGGTAACAATAATTCAATTGACAAAAGAATAAAAAATCAATAAGAATCAATTTTAAAACTTTGCTATAAATAACACGCAAATCTGATACTACGAGTAAATTTTCTTTTCCGGCTATATTCATTTGTTTTACTGCAGTTCTATTTTTAAATATTGCTTTTTTTTAAGATTAAGGGCCAGTCTCTCCATATTTATATAATTTAATCTAAAAGGTTTGCATACTTATTAAAAAAATCATTTCAAAGTAATCCTGAAGTTTGATGCAGTTTATGAGTCCGTCAGTATATATTAAATAAATAAATATACAATATTACACTTTTAAATAAAAGTGCTACATTCTACACAGGAATTTGTAGCATTTACGATATTTTTGGGACACTAAGGAGGGTTCAATTGTATTATCTTCTCTTGTACCATGACTTAAACAATGTTACATTTAAACATGCTTACATTCTACACAAGAATTTGTAGCATTGTGCGCGACCCAGTTGTCCCGACAGCGACAAGTTCCTCTGCACTCCAGCCCTGAACCAGCACACTGGAGCTGATCTTCACATTCCTCGCCGAGAGTAGCGTCACGAACACACCTGTAATATTGCATGATTCATCATCATTTCAGCTCATATACGTCCCACTGTTGGGCTAGATCCTCCTCCACAATAGGAAGGAAATGGACCTACAGTACGACGCTGGTCAGACGTGTTGGTGTAGGCTTTTATTTCGAGTTTCCCTTCTCTTGCATAGATGTTTTATGCATTTTTAAGCCCTTAGTCGTCTTTGACGACACCCACGGGCAAAAAAGGGGGTGGTGAATTGTATTCTTACTCCATCATCAAACGGCAACACGGACATTTAACACCATTACCCTATTGAAACCCAAAGGAAGGCCATGCTACAATCGCCACGCTTGAGTGGGTGATGCTGCTATCCTTTTTCCTGTTAAACCCTCAGCCGATTTTTATGACTGGTACGGCAAATATGGCGTGGGTAGCCACGACTAAGGCTGTCTGTGGGTAAAGGCAGTGTAAATTAAAAAAAAAAGACATAATATTCGACAGTTTTGATCGCGAGTTTGTTAATAAGTGAATAGTAATTGCTGGTAATGTATCTTCTACCTTGTTCCATTATCCCTGGGGCTAAATTGCATTTGACATACGCAGAATCCTCTGAAACAGAAGGCTTGTTTCTCCATGCCCTGCTCACCTAGATAACAGTTTTGGTTCACTAAGCAGCGCTCACCGATCACTAAAAATAGAGAAAAATAAACACTAAATAATCTGTTATAGGTATTCTAAGTATATAGTGAAGTATCATCATCACCACAGCTCATATACGTCCCACTGCTGGGCTCAAGCCTCCTCTACAATGGAATGGAAATTGACCTTCTACACCACGCTGGTCAGGCGGGTTGTTATAGGGTTTTATTTCGAATTTTCATTCTCTTATAGTTGCTATATGCATATTCCCTTAGTCGTTGTTTACGACACCCACGGGTTCTTACCCGTTGGTGATTTGTATTTTTATTCCGTCACCACTTTTAATTCAATTTTATTCAATGCACCATAGCACCATTTTAAAAAACTTATTCTAAGGAAATAGTTTCCATTCTTTCCTTAATTCTCCGACGTCTATGGTAGATATCGGCTTCCCTACAGTTCGTCAGACAGACAACTAGGAACCTCTCTAGTATTACATATACGGTTCTATCATTACAACGGCAAAATAAGGCGTGGATTGTATAATTAGTTCGTCACCAGACGAGTAGGTATTAGCTATGTAGATAAAAATTTAAGTAAAACCATATGCAAACGAATCTAATCAGTAAAATGATTATTCTCAGAATGAGCTAATTATTCTTAGCTGGAAAAGGTAATATGACTGGCTACGCTGAAAAGAATAAGAAAACCGAAAAATAACACTTACCCGCGGTCTCGTAACACCGATCATCCTCAAAATGCGCCGTGGGTGCGCATGCGCATACTCCGTTCACACACTCTGAGTGGATGCCCGTCGTTGAATGACACTGGATGTGCTGCACACACTCCTCACCAATATGAGCCTCTGGAAATAAAATTTAAATTTTATCAACACTTCATCCGCTTAAATTTAAGTTTAGTAGGCGATAATAGTCTCTATATGTTGGCCTTATAAAAAGATTCAAAGTCGCTCAACAAGCTATAGAAAGGGTTATGCTATTTCTTTATATGATAAAATTTGGAATACGAAAATTCAAATAGAAGAACAGATGTAGCCGACCTAGCCCGAAATAATGGCAATATGTAGGCAACATCGCTCGTCCGAACCGACAACCGTTGGGGAAGAAACATTCTCGAGTGGCGACTATGAATCGAACGACGCAAGGTAGGACGACTGCCTATTAGGGCGACTGACGACATCTTGAAAGCCGCGGGAAACCATTGGATGCAAGTGGCACAGGGCCATTCTCCTTGGCAATCTTTTGGGGAGGCTTATATCCAACAGTTGATGTCTACGAGCTGATGGATGGGTGGAGACGAAAGTATATTCGTTCTCTAGTTCAATTTCCTTCTTGATTTACATTTCGTTGGACGATACGTAGAAACTCAACTCGAACTTTTGACGCACCATATGTCAAGTCTATCTGCTTTCCTACCGATCTCTGTATTCCGGATTATACCTCATAGATAAATTGCCAGCACAGTTATCTTCATAGGACGCTGTGCACCTTGAGTTTATTTATAAGGCCAATATTTAATAACTGGAATATCCAGAAAATCTTCACTGTTTAGAGATTTGTTATAGAATTTTGTTTATGAACAAAAATATTAATTTTAAATTATTTATTTATTTTTGTTATTAGAAGAGAAATTTATCTACGAAATTACGTAAAAAATATTAATATGAATGTAGTAGACGATATTTAACAACAACAAGAGAAATAATGTGTATAAATTATTCACCAATACCATTCATCCTTTCGGCGTCCACTGAATCTAAGCTTCACCAATAAAACATCACAAGGCATGGTTCTCTATTGGAGATCTATTATTACCGTTATCGCTGCGCTTGTTAAGCAGATTAATGATGGCATTAAAGTGATACCATTTCCAAGAAAGCCTGCCTATTTTTCTAACGTTCCTTTAGCCAGTTCTTGCGAATTCCACGGGCAAATAAGTGATGATGATAACTGTATTACCGGCGTCATGGAGGAAAATACAGTTTATTATAAAGTGAAATACCTTTCAAGCAGCCTTTGTGTGTACTATTGATAGCTGCATAGACGAATCCGTCCTTGCAGACGCAGTAGCTGCTCAGCCGGCAGAAGGCGTTGTCGGGACAGTCTATGTCCACGCTGCATATATTGCCCGTCCGACCTGAAATCATAATAGTAATATGTAGATATTATTGAGTAAAAGATGTATAGTATCGCGGTAAATGAACAAAATACAATTGTCATTATCCCCTACCTCTCCCAGGCCGTTAAAATCGATTAAGGGATCTCGTTTGTTTTTTAACCTCGACGTCAGTGAGGATTGTATTCGAAGGGCAAACCTGTCAGGTGGGCCACTAAAGTCAAAGATATCGTAATAGCAATAAAAGAAAATAGTAAAGGTGATGAGGTCACACACAACGCTTAAAACAAAAGGGGAAACAACAAAAGTAGATAAGCAGAAGCACTGGAGCGCGACCTCCTTAGAAATCTTTTTATCTTCTGTTTTTGCTTTTCTAATTAAATTTGTTAGGGTCACAAGACAATAAAAAGCATTTATCTTGACTTCCCGAGGGTCATACTTTAGTTTCTTTTAAGGAGACCATTGTGGATCCTTATAGAAGTTACAGTAATGGAATTCGTGCCAAAAAAGTCAACAATTTGGTTCTGGTGGTATGCTGTATTAGCAATAAAGATAATGAAGACGCATGCAGCGATCCCATAAAAAAAGGCGAAAACAAGAGTATATAAGCAGATGCACTCGGCGCTGTGTGCCTTTTATTCAACTGAATCGGTTACCAGTAACGCTGCTATCATGATGGCCCACCCAATAGATTACGTTTACAGGTTCTATCTGCTAGTCAACATCCTGACAACAGAATGATTTAGTTCCCTTTGTCGGGGTGGTTTTGTTAAAACGCTATTTTAACCAAAGACTTATTTCACATACACATATTTAATGTTGACAAACGGCTTCTGTTAGCGGTTGACCGTAACTTCATCAATATTTATAATTCGTAATTATTTAAAATTGAATGTTCTTTCATTTGCAATCTTATTAATAATAACTTAAAAGTATAGTTCGCTTTTTCTTGATGGCCAGCCTCGTTTGTACTGGCGCTAATATATTACACAAACATTTTGCGGATTGACTTTTATATGTGGTGCGATTTCTCTCACCCTTGAACTGTGTTGAAATATTAAATTCATTTACAATTCCGCTAGAAAACATCAAAGAATCTTGATATGTTCAAGGTGGTTTGTTTAACCTTCGTTGCATTGTTATTAAGACTCAGTGACGTCACAAAGAAATATATACATTCACAGCTTATTGTTACGTTAATATACAAATGATAAATATAGGTACAGTATTATTAAAATTCCATGTGGTGACGGAGTAAGAATACAATTTACTATCCTTATCCGCGGGGGTTGTAAAATACGACCAAGAGATATGATATGCACATAACATCTATGGTAGAGCAGAAAAGCTTGAAATAAAATTATACCAATCAGTCTGACCAGCGTGATATCGTAGGTCAATTTCCCTCCAACTATAGAAGAGGCTCGAACCTAGCAGTGGAACGTATATGAGGTCAGTGATGATGATGATTATTAAAGTTATCATTGTTATTTTAATTGTTAAGCAGCCATTTTATTGATGATTTCGAAGTAAAATTTTTTCAGCCTACCTATGCCGTGTTTGTTAAAACAATGCACTGTACAAATCGCAAAATGGACTAAGTACCGATTTCCATGCAGGAAAACTTGTGTACTTTGTCACATTTAATAAGATTATCGTATCTTGAGCGCATTGCAATCATTTTAGAAAATCCATTTCCTTATCATCTAGCAAAACCAAAACCAAGGAAATATCGAAGTCACTTATATTACTGATGAATAAATAGTAATCGTTAAATATGATATTTTTCAATTTTCTTTTGAATTTTGTGCTTCATTCCAAACCCAAAGCCCTGCGATAAAGCCTGCATATTGTTTTAATCATCTTTTACGACATTATATATAAGAAAAGTGTGATGAATATTTTTCAACCTACTTCTTTCTACCTTTTCCTTCAACCTTCTATCATTTACGTCATTTCATAAACAAATAGTATAACTGAATTGGTATAATAATACAATTATAACATGGATATAGAATAAATTGCTTCCGTGTGTCAAACGTATAAAGCTACGTTAGTGTTTCTTTATATTATTTAGTGACAATAATATTTTTAAAGTAGTATTAATAATTTTAACCTTGTGATTCATTGTTAAAATAAATTGCTTATGAAATACCTGTCGGTCAACACAATGTTAATGATTTTCTATGCATAACATCATAATTTGGTTAAATGTAAAACAAGAAAAATTGTTATTTTTGTAATATGTAAGTACATTGACTATATATAAATACAGTCAGGGTACTTAGATACAAATCAAGGTTATGTACTGTAGTCTGTAGCTACCATTTTTAATTCCTTAAATCAGGCTTTTCTTCCGTGTGGTGACGGAGTAAGAATACAATTCACCACTCCCTATCTTACCCGTGGATGTCGTAAAAGACGATTGAGGGATTTAATATGCATATAAGATCCGTGTAAGAGAAGGAAAACTCGAAATGCTATTTTTTTTTAATTTTTTTTTGGGCGTGGGTTACGGTCGGCGCACTCCTCGCACCACTCCGTCTGGGAAAATGAAATCCTGTACCACCCTCCCATTATGGAGGAGGCCCGAGCCCAACAGTGGGACGTATGTGAGCTGCGATGATGAAACCAGGTTTTTAGGGTACGGATTGTGAAGCGTTTTTGAAGATTTCCTTATGTTGAAAAATATGCCTCAGAACTTCTATTTGCAATCTTAAAAGTTGAAGTTTGGCGTGAAATGCGCATTGGAAGCCGTACCATCCTGAGGGTGCCTCGATAAGAGGCGAAACATGTGTCGAAGTATAGTTGAAATACGAAGTTTTGTGGAAAATTGCAAATAGAAGTTCTGGCGGCAGTTCATTCAATAGGACTAGGTAGACTTCCTTTATAACCTATTCTACCTTGATCCTATCCCACATTCCATCCTATTTTGTGGTGTGCGGTATATTGATTAACTGTAGGAAAATAATGGATTTCTCCGACTCTTCCCTCAATTAATCAAAAACAAGCAGTAAATATAAAATCAAATGAAAAATACATATTATTGCTTTAAATAAAATTGCTTAAGAATGGTTTTCACCACCGTCAATTCTATCTATAAAAAAGGAGTGATTTTCTTTGCCGGACCAGTCACGAATGTCAAAGATTCGGTACTAGTGGTCGTCCCAAAGGCGATGGGGAGAGGGAATAAGGCCATTTATGGGGCCAGGACCCGCCTTTTCGTCGCCCGGACGGAATGGACGGCCAGCGTTCTAAAAAGCGTGCTAAAAGTAAAGGAATGATTATATGAATCAAATTTTATCAAAGCAGTAGTTTTGCCTTCATTAAAAGTATAGTGTTGCCGTATTTCGGATGTTTATAGGAAATTTCGAGACGATCAATTGCGTAAGTTAGAATAGTAGGTATACTTATCTTGGTTTGTATACGTCCCATTATCTAGGCTTTTAAAAGGGTTGGTAAAGGTTTTTATTTCGAATTTGCCTGCTCTTGGATAGACGTTGTATGCATATTATATCCCTCAGTCGTCTTTGAGATATCCACGGGTAAGATAGGGAGTGGTCAATTGTATTCTTACTACGATACCACACGGATAATGGTACTTACAAAGTAACAATTTAGATTACTAAGCTAATACGTTATTCTATTCTAATAATGTTTTTATGAGTCACAGTACCGGTATTACATGCAATGCAAGTATATATTCACGGTCATGATACGCGACTCTGATTACTCTTATAAGATTCTCTCTAAATATCCGTACAGTCTTTTAGAGGGCATTACTCAAGAAATAGTAACTAAAAAGAAAAAGTAAATTTTATTTAAATTAGAATTCCGTGCGGTGACGGAGTTAGAATACAATTCATCACCCGATATCCTGCTCGTGGGTATCGTAAAAGACGACTAAGGGATTTGATATGTAAATAATATATATGTAAGAGAAGGAGAACTGGTAATAAAACCGTCTTCTAACAGACCTAACCAGCGTAGGTCAATTTCTTTCCCATTGTGGAAGAAGCTCGAACCCAACATTAGGACGTATACGAGTGATGTGCTGATGGATTAAGAACATATAGTGTGTCTCCACCACATAATTTTCGGTGGGTTTCGTAAAGCCAACTAATGAAGCGTAAGGTTTAGTAGGGTAACACTGCCATTCAGTTCAGGTAAATTTGTAACATCGATTTTAATCAACACTGCAGGGTTAATCAGGGTTGGTAGTTCTGGTATTATATAAGTAGATATATATATATATAGGAATTATAATACATAATTCCTATATGGTGAGGCTTATCTCAAGTTTTGGATTTCGGTAAGCTGCCGGTTGGATGGTTACTGAGATATACTTACGGAAATATAATCCTATCAAAACATGTAAAACTTTGTCAAAACGTGGTCTCGTTTGGCTAGCATTCTCATAAAGATATCAGATCTTATGTAGAACCAAGCTTCTAACTCTATACGTCGTAACTCTACGAGCCCTAACGTCATAAACTCTACAGCTTAGTCAAAATATGTAGCTCGGTGGTTTCGATACTGCAGGAATCATTGTATAACAGAAAGGTAATGAACAGTGAATAAACTTTTCACTTTGGGTGTATAGGGAAAAATAAATAAATAAAAAACAAAGTTTGTTCACTAAAAATTCACTTAATAAAATAAAGCAGCACTTACCTAATTTTAAGCTCTACGTAACGAGACGTAACTATTAAGTCTTACTGAGTGCAATTGTATTGTTTGCTGTTGAGAATTTCTTAAAAACAATAACATTTTTGAATTTTTTTTTTATATTAAAACTTATAAGTAAAATGTTGCATTCATAATTATTAAAAAATATTCATTAAAAAGTTACAAGCTTTGAGAATTATAAAATAGGGCATATTGTACTGATTTCTCGTAAAACGATGTTGGTTTAGGACAGGTGCAGATTAGTACGAAGATTGTACAGATGACGTCACCTTATTTGTAATACTCTCTCTGTCTAATTATTAAAATTGAAATACTTATAACTAATCTAATATATAGTTTCAGTTTTAGCGAAATAACAGGTTCAGAAAACTGTACCATACTGTTCCATATATATATATATATATATATATATATATATATTATAGCCTGTGTGATATTCTAATATGTAAGCTATATTATTGTGAAGTTTCATCAAAATCCATTCAGTAGTTTTTGCGTGAAAGAGCAACAAACATCTTCACATTTTTACATCCTCACATACTCACAAACTTTCACGTTTATAATATTAGTAGGATTATGGCAATCATTTTATGACCGGTCGCCTATCTGAAATAAATCTTCCCTGAGAATGTAATTGTTGACCAGACGGCTTTAGATGGGATTGGTTCAGGTCGATGTAAAGCTCTTAGTCGCCTTTTAGCCGCGTGGGTGTCGCCCACGGAATGTGAGGGTTGGTAATATTCGTAACGCTCATACCACATAGCACATTTTATATATTAGTTTAAGTAAAGATTTAGTTTTAGATTATATCTTAATATATATAAATTACGTGTCACGTTGTTTGTCCGCGATGGACTCCTAAACTAATTAACCGATTTTAATCAAATTTGCACACTGTGTGCAGTTTGATCCAACTTGAAAGATAGGATAGCTTACATCTTAATTTATGGTCGCAATATTGTTTTATTGCAAATTATTTGTCTATTATTTGACATTCACAATTATCTGTTAACTCCAAACGATTTTAATAGATGGCGATACCTGTTGACTGGATTGAGTGAGTAATTTGTGTGTGCTCAAGGGGATTCGAGAATGATTTAAATTCACAATTGGACCCGATAGGTGGCGCTTTATTTGAATAGAACAATGTCTGTTGGGTCAGCTAGTATGCTACAAAAAATTGTCAACATTCCAATACTATGTACAAGTATGCACTAGTAAGGATTTGCTAATAAGGATCCACACCTTGATTATAAATACCGGACGTGACAGAACCTTTCTTTGTCGCGGATCCCAATCTTTCGGACAGACTGCAGTCACTAGAGCGGTGGAGAGACGTTGGGTCACTTTGTGTACTCTACCGGCTCTTTCATGAGAAGTGCTCTGAGGAACTGTTTGCTCTGGTACCACCGTCACCGTTTTACCAACGTACCACTCGACACCGCAGCAGGGTTCATCCATTTCTGCACTGCACAGATGGCGTAGTGGTTAAGATAGCGACCTACAGCGCCAGTGTCGGGGTTCGAATCCCACGCGGGACAATACTTTGTGCGATCCACAAATTGTTGTTCTGATTCTGGATGTAATTTGTGTCCGTTAATTATATGTTTGTAAAGTCCCCGCAATAGAAGGATTATTTCCTTAGTGCAGGGTGTTGTCTTAAATAAATAAATAAATAAAAAAAAATGAAATAAAAATTTCATCTGGAAACGTTATGGTCTTCAACTGTACGTTTCCAGCGCTCATTTCTCCTACGTACGTGCAGTCTAGAATGAACTACCTGCTGCTGTGTTTCCCGAGCGCTCTGACATGTCCTTCTTTAAGCGAGGTTTAAGAAGAGCATTTTCTTCACGGTAGGCAACGGCCTGGCTGTGCCCCTGGTATTGCAAAGATCCATGTGCGGCAGCATCACTTACCATCAGGTGTGCTGCTGGCTGGTCTGCCACCATCGGCAATAAAAAGATAATAAATCTGAACTGTTATTCATATTTGTACTATTAAACCAAAGACGTAGATAGTCAAGACTTTATTATTTTCTATGTCAGCCATTACTTTATTAAAGATAGATAAATGAATAAACATTTTCTCTCAATTGTTACTTGGCCTTCAGATTCTGTTTTTCGGCGAATAAAGGTTTTTTATAGACTACAAGGCCGATCTAAATTAATCCGTTTTGTTTGTAATAAATCAGACTGACTGAAGGGACGTTTTTATTGCTGATAAAAAACCTATTTTAACAAGTTAGATAAGGTCGAAACAAAGGATTTTGTAATATAATTTGTGCAGATTTGATATTTTTTTGAATTTGATTAATAAGAAAGTCGAATTTATAAATTAAATGAAATCCGTTCT
This sequence comes from Lymantria dispar, assembly GCA_032191425.1. Lineage (NCBI taxonomy): Eukaryota > Metazoa > Arthropoda > Insecta > Lepidoptera > Erebidae > Lymantria > Lymantria dispar. The sequence continues at coordinate 34,226,837 of CM063445.1, forward strand.
TCGTTTTCTTGTTCCCAGTGGGCGTGTTTAAAAAAATTATTAACGGTATAAGAAATCTCTGGTGTCGGTCAAATTGTGTGGTAACGAACTAATTATCTGTCATTTTACGGAGCTGCCGTAAAAAGTAACACTTAAGAAATGTAATGTAAAGTATGAACAATCAGCACATCACATTCTCTGGGAGTGCGATCTCTGGCGAAACGAGCGTAACCTTATGTTAAACAATTTGCAAGTCACCTGTGGGGTAGTATACTATACGGACCTTGTAGCAACTCGAGAAAATTTCCGTGCGTTCATGCGTTTCTGCCATACCTACTGTAGCAATCAATCTCAACGCTCACATATAGGCCCCGTTAAGCTCTTCCGTATCCGTGGTGCCGTACTGCTGCGCTATCGTAGCTGTACACCTTTTTACTTATTGGCTGACTAGTCATTTTGTTTTCCTGTCTCCCGCTTTGCCTAGGAGAGAAGCGGAATCTCTCTTTCCAACTCCTCCTCTTTAATCTTTTCTAATTAAATTTGTTGCGGGTCCCAAGACAATTAAAATCATATCCCGGGACTGCCTGAGGGTCAAACCTCGGTGTCATTTATGGAGACCATTGTGGATCCTGGCTTACAGGAGTTACAATGGTGGGAATGTGTGGTGGGATTAGTCCCAAAAAATAATTTCTAATCAGTATAATAAAATTGATCAATATAAGCAGATAACATCAACGCAAGAAACTTTGAAATCAAACCCTGCACTAACTTATCTAGCTAGCGTGGTATAATGCTAATTTTATATCATGGGTTCGTAGCTAATAGTTATTTATTTATTTATTAAAAAGTTGGATGTACGAGTACATATATGAGATAAGAAGAAGTTAGAGACTCAATACATTTTGTAGAACCTATTCTGATATTGCCGCAAATCAAATTAGGTATAAATTGGATAAGATTCTGGTGCGCAATAGAAATGAGAATAAATTGGCCTACATAAATAAATAAATTGGCCTATCATAATAAATTACATAAATAAATTGGCCTATCTTTCTTTACACAATTTTAGAATATTTATAACTCCATGTCTAAAATCATCATCTTAGATTAAATCCGTGCAACTGATGGGCCCAAGCCTCCCCTAGAATATTAAGAAAATTAACGTATGCTCTGTCATGCTCGTCAGACAGGTGGGTATAGGGTTTTATTTCCCGTTTTCCTTCTTTTACAAGAAGAGGGGAATAAAATGTATTTTTACTTCATCACCACACATTTGCTGTAGATATGGTAGGTTGGCCTATAATATCTTGAATTATTCTTTATCTTTACAAATTTTCTGAATATAAGTCTAATGTATGAAACAATAAAAGATAAATTAGCATATATTATTTTTTCTTTTCGATGACGTTCGTTCACAAACCATGGATATTATTATCGTTAGCACTGGAGCATCGCTAAAGTTGATTAATGGCCGTCCGTGCGGTACAATTGATGTTAAACATGGAGCAATGCGAATACTACATAATTATTTAGTTAATTAGCAGAGCTAAACGGTGGTTAATAAGTGGACATTTTATTGTGTTTATTGTAGAAAAAAAAAGACTAATATGTAAGCTATGAGTGTACGATGGTTACGAAACTGCCAATCCTTACATTGTTCGTGGATGCCGTGGGTTTGAATCCCGCGTGTGGAAGTCATTTTTCAGTGGTAATCAAGTTTTTGTCCGTGTGTTGATGGAATAAGAATATAATTCACCACTCCCTATCTTATTCGTGAGTGTCGTTAAAGAGGACTAAGGGATTAAATATGCATATACATTCTAAGCAAGAGAGCGAACCGTAGTAAAAGACGACTAAAGGATATAGTAAGCATATAACATCTATGCAAGAGAAAGAAAAATCGAAACAAAACCCTATAACAACCTGTTTAACTAGCATGGTATAGTAAGGTCAATTTCCCTCCTATTGTGGAGGAGGCTTGAGCCCAGCAGTGGGCCGTATATAAGCTGTGATAATCATGATAATGAATCAAGATTTTATAGTAAAGGCGAATCAAGTTGACAAAGATGTTTTTAGGGCGTTTGAATGGCAAAGGATACATCAAATCATCACTCGTGTGATAAGTTCTTAAAATACAATTTGTTATCACCCTTTTTCCTTTAAAAGTTATCAACAGAGAGGTTATTAGAAGAATGTCTACGCTACTCTCTTCGGAAAACTAAGACATACTGCAATCGCCAAACCGCCTACTAGGCGTGTTGTTTATGGATTTAAGGCTTTCATAAGCCAATTTATGTCCAACAATGTAAATCGATAGATGATAGAATCATCAACCTCTCATCCTAGCTTCTATACTTCCCACAGCTGGGCTTGAGTCTCTTCCACAGTGGGAAGGTAATTAACGTACCACTGGAATGAACTACCTGCTGCTGTGTTTCCCGAGCGTTAGGATATGTCCTTCTTTAAACGAGGTTTAAGAAGAGTATTTTCTTCATGGTAGGCAACGGCCTGGCTGTGCCCCTATTATTGCATTGATCCATATGCAGCAGCATCATTTACCATCAGGTTTGCTGCTTGCTCGTTTGCAACAATTGGCCGTTATAAAAAACCGCTAGTCAGACGGGTTGGTATAGGGTTTTATATCGAGATTTCCTTATCTTAAATAGATGATAGTCGTATTTTACGACATTCACGAGGGTGGTGAATTATACAATTCACCTAATAAACGTTGATTAGACAATCAATAAAGCGAAAAATATTATAAAGTTTTGTATCAAAGATAGATTCCTACTAGGTATAGGCATGAATACTAGAAAGTGTTCAAAATGTTACGCGTTGAGAAAGTAAACGTCAAAAACAAACCTGATAAAATTCGTAAAACTAGTTTTATTTCATATGTATATTAATCGTATATATCAAAAATTTAGCTAAAATTGTTCCGTGTGGTGACGGAGTAAGAATACAATTCACCACTCCCTATCTTGCCCGTGGGTATCGTAAAACACGACTAAGGGATATAATACGCATATAACATTCATGCAAGAGAAGGAGAACTCGTAAAAAAACCCTACGCCAACCTGTCTGACTAGCGTAGTATAGTAAGGTTAATTTCCTTCCTATTGTGGAGGAGCCTCGAGTCCAACAGTGGAACTTTCATGAGCTGAAATGATGTTGAATAATAATGAATGAAAATTTGGACAAATACGAGATACAGGAGAGATTTAGCACCACAATAGAATGTGCATGGGCTAAGAATGCGATAGGAGCACGTCTACAGTTGCAGGCCGGTATCCGGGGTAGTACCACACTCTCGCTGATAATCGATGTCTGAGTAGCAGCAGTTTGAACTTCGTTCGGTGAGTGCGGAAACCCAAATTTCTGACGACGTTTGCAGGTGAGTTTTGGTATGCTTTTAGTATCATCGAAACTCATTTTATGCATGCTACCTTCACTTTTTTCAGGGTAAACAGCGGCCTAGCAAAGGTTTATAAACCAGTATCAATTAACATCAAATGTGTTTAATGATTTCTGATGTTTACGCGAATATTACACATCCTTGCTAATATTATAAATGCGAAAGTATGTTATTTGTTGCGCTTTCACGCTTAAACCACCGAACCGATCTCAAAAATTCTTTCACCAATGGCAAGTTATAATATCAGGGAGTAACATAGACTATATTTTATCCCGGTATACCCAAGGGAACGGGAACTACGCGGAAGCGAAGCGAGGGCGGGTTGCTAGTTGTAAATAAAAATATTTTAAGGAGTTTATTGCGATTGTGTTTGATTTTTGATTGATTGATATGTGATTGACTTTATAGCGTTTATGGTCACGGGCGGACAAAATTAGTTATAATAGGTAAAATAGTCTTATTTACATCAAGTGTGCTGTTTGTTCGTTTGCCATCAATAGCAATAAAAAAACGTAAACCTAAAATAGAAATAGTTAATCCCATAATCCAAATCACTCGTGCATGTTTTCCATAAAAATTGGAGAGCAGAAAAAAAAATCAATTTGCTCGGTCAGCCCTCGGTTAAATTATTTGCGGCTCTTTACCAATAATTTGACGTTCAACAACCATTGAAGTGCAACGGTACGGGTTTGAGTCCGTATCGACGAGACGAATCGATCGACTATTGCTAATGGTTCATAACGGTCTTTATAGTTTATCTATGTTATTACAATAATAATGGTTTGAATGTTATTTATCCAACTAACTTGATGATTCAGTGAATTTCCTCTTTCTTCTTTATACTCAACCACTGTAAGTCACATTATTGGGCAGCGGTCTTCTCTTCGTTGAGAATGTAATTGACTTATATACCGCGCTGGTCAAACGGACTAGTATAGGGTGGAGAATTGATAAATCTATTATTTTTATTTAATTTCCTAACTACATATGTTCTTAACATTTTATAATATAAAAAAATATAATATAAAAAAATATATATAAAAATATAAAAAGCGTATTTACCCACCGGCAGCAAATACAAGGACCAAGTTGCCGGTGGTTAGGGCTACAAAGAACTTTCTTACGATACACGCCGTATTCAATAATAACGCCTTCTACATCATCTGCATATTTTTATTATAACTATCACTTTATTAATAGCTATTTAATATATTTTGAAATATAACAAAAACTAATATTTAAGAATATAAAAAGCATATTGACTCACTGGCAGCAAATAATTGGATTATACCGCCGGTAGTTAAGACTCCAAAGCGAGGAGTTTTCTTATTACGCGCGCCATACTATTAATATAAATTTTTGTCATTAATATTGCGTAAGATGATGAAGTTATAATAGGATTGATCACCATAACTTTTCCTGTGGGTATTGTAAATGACGAAATAAGATATTAAGGTTAATTTTTAATTTTAAAAATAAGAGATTTCCAATTAAATACTGCACCAACCCACCTAATAATTTTCCTCCAATTGCGTAGAAGACAGCTATAAACAGTATAGTGGAACGGCTATGGACTGAAGAAGAGTTATTATTTATTTATATTTAGCAATATTCTGATTTTAACACGATATAGAGTGATACCTGGTTAAGTGAGACATCAAGGGACCTGCAATGTTGTTTCACTTATAGAGGTATTCCACTTACCCAGTGTCTCAGATATGCAGGTATAAATATCTGTCTCATTTACAGAGGGTTCCATTAATAGAGGTCAGAATAATAATTGACCCATGTTAGCAAACTGTTCAAGTTCAGGATATCCTGATAAACGTACACGTTTTAGTTTTCCTTGTCATTCAGAACATTGTGATTGAATTTTATGTTTATAGAAATATATAGAATAACATAGAAATAGAAAACATTTTATAGAAAACATTTTATTTTAAACGTCTAGCAGCACATAGGCGAAAACTGCGAACTAGCAATTGCGTGATACGTGTACAAATATGGTTTCTGCTGCTCCAATAAAGATATTTCGTTGGTTTTTTTTTGGTTCATCATCATCATTATCAAATCTCAATACGGTTCACTACGGGGCTCGAGCCTTCTCCACAATGGGAGGGAAATTAACCTACTTTATGTTCTGTGTGGTGACGGAGTAAGAATACAATTCATCACTCCCTATCTTGCCCGTGGATGTCGTAAAAGACTAGATATAGAGACATAATATGCACATAACGTCTGTGCAAGAGAAGGAAAACTCGAAATAAAACCAACATGTCTGACCAGCATGGTATAGTAGGTCCAATTCCCTCCCATTGTGCAGGAGGCCCGAGCCCAACAGTGGGACGTATATGGGCTGCGATGATGATGATACCACGCTGGTCAGACGGGTTGGTATAGGGTTTTATTTAGATTTTTTCTTTTCTCGCATTAATGTTGTATGCATAATTAATGCCTTTTTTTTTTTTTTTTTTTTGTGGGTGGGCCGCGGTCGGCGCGCCTCCGCACCACTCCGTCCGGGGCGACAGAGGGGCTTAAGCACGCAACTCCCGCGACCCACCCGAAAACCACGTCGCCTTCGTCGTTGGGCCGACCACTGGAGCAGCGTTAACTTGTCGTCAGTGGTCGGCCCGACGGAATACCCCTAATTGGGGTACCCTCCCATCGACCGACGTCCCCCCCTCGGGGAGGACGTCGGTCTTTCCTCACGCGGTCGGCCTCTCGGCGGGTGACGGACTAATCCCCGGTCACGTCACCCGCGGAATAATTAATCCCTTAGGCGTCTTTTACGACACCGTTATCCATCACTACACGGATATTTTTTTGTTTATATCTATAATATATCATCCTATTAAAATTTTATTTTGAGTAATGTAATCAAGAAGGTACATATTTGAAGGTAATTTACGTAACCGTATAGGGCAAACCCATTACCTAAGTATTCGTTAGTGCCTCGGAGTGCCCTTGTCCTCTTTACTCACTTATCGTCTATGTTAACTATCTTAAATTAATCTCGTTTATTAGTACTTACACTCTACACTGTTATAGATACTCTTTATTAGTAGATATTTAGAAAAAAGCCCTTGCGGTTAATTTTATTGTCTAAAATTACTATATTTATGCTATATTTAATTGGCCGAATCTTTTATCATTTTTTTTTTTTTTATTGCCAACGGTGGTAAATGAGCAAGCAGCACACCTGATGGTAAGTGACGCTGCTGCACATGGACCTTTGCAATACCAGGGGCACAGCCAAGCCGTTACCTACCGTGAAGCAAATACTCTTCTTAAATCTCGTTTAAAGAAGGACATGTCCTTTTAAAAGCGTGATATGCGACTTAATTATAGCTTAATAAGTGCAATAATTAAAAAAAATATTTTTTTTGATGAAATTTAATCAACAAAGATAGATATTTCGCAATCTACTATTACGTGCCTAGTATTAAAAAAAATATTAAGTATATCTTTAACATTGGCGGATTTTAGAAATAGAAAAAACAATAGGAAGTGAGTAAGGAATACATAAATACATTTATTTTATTTACCACTTTTGCCGTACACTGATTGACAAGATTCGCACATGTTTTGCTTGCGTATTTCTAAGTTAAACAGTCTGTATTTTATTAAATAATTTTCTGAGATTATAGTTTTATGAATATTTCAACAAAGTGTTTAAACGGGGAGATATTAATTAATCTCTGTATTTGTATGGACTGTAATAACGTTGTCGCGTTTCTCTGATAAGGTGATATCAGTCAAAAATTATTATCAATGGTTTTAAGGGCGAAGAAAAACATCTTGAAGAAAATATATTTTTTGAAGAAATCATCGTTTTAAAAACAAAAAAGCACTAAATGTTTTGGTAGTCTTTATATAATTAGATTAAAAAGTTTTCCCTAGTCAAGAAGATATTTTATTAGATAAGAAATAAATAATTTCTCTGACTATCAAAATTTATTAATTAGGGGTTTCATCATCATCATTTAAGTCTATCGTCGTCCCCTGCTGGATGTAGGCCTCGCTCATGTTACGCCACAAAGTGCGGTCCTGTGCCGCCTTCATCCAACGACGCCCAGCAACTTTCACCAGGTCTTTGGTCCACCTAGTGGTCGGGGTGCGTCCTGTTGCCCGATACGTGGTCGCCACTAGAGAACCTTTCTTCCCCAGCGGTTGTCGGTTCGTCGAGCGATGTGGCCTGCCAATTGCCACTTTAACGTACTAATTCTTCGTGCTATGTCGGTTAAACTCGTTCTTCTGCGGATTTCCGTATTCCAGATTCTATCTTGCAGAGAAATCTCCAACATAGTCTGCTCCATAGCACGCTGAGCGAATTTGAGCCTTGTTATAAGGCCTACATTTAGGGAACACGTTTCCGTGCCGTAAGTCATCACTGGTAAAACACACTGGTCGTAGACCTGTGTTTTCAGACACTGATGTATGTTGGTCGAGAAGATCCTCTTAAGTGTCCCGAACGCTGCCCAACCGAGTTGGATTTGTCGGCTGATCTCTTTCTCGAAATTGGATCTACTTAACTGGACTATTCGTCCAAGGTAAACATAATGATCGACAACTTCGAGAATCGCATTGCCAACTAGGACCGGTACAATTAGGTAAAAATTAGGGGTTTACTTGGCATATAAAATCACATCAATAAAAGATTGAGATTGAAGAGAGACTAAAATTTCGTCAACTTAACTGACCAGTATACCATAGTAATGCAATTAATCTATACACCAGTTGTAAAGAAAGAAGAAAGAACGAAACAAAACTTAGTTCATTATAATATAGCCACACTTAATGTATTTTATTTTAGGTACCTAATTATTGAGCAATGATTTCGAATATTTAGGCGAGTATTACACCTTGTAACTAAAGCTATTTTTACGGAGTTTATCGTATTTGAATTTGATTTTTGATTGCCCGACGCGACGTTTCGAACACACCGTTCATAGTCACGGGTGGACTAAGATATCTCACGTCCAACAAGTCACCGTTATTACAAAAATTTATATCTACACGCTACAGAATTAGTTATCTATTTAGAGATGGCTCAAGCCCAGCAGTGGGATAGGCAGATATGTATTTGAGCCAGAATGCGATATCATCGGTGATTAGACAGATTGGTATAGGGTTTTATTTCGAGTTGTCCTTCTTTTGTATAGATATGATATACATATTATATACTTTAGTATTCCTTCACGATAAACACGGGCTCCTGCCCAACGTAAAGAAACAGGTAAGGTAATATAACAGGTAGGGTGTGGTGAATTTTATTCTTACTCCGTCACCTCAAGAAAGAAAGTGATAGAATAACTATAAGAAATAACAATTTAATGCATTCAATCGAATAATAATGGCGACATTGAGATAAAAACATTTATATCAGCGAATAGCGATAATGAAGAAAGTGGGAAGTATAAGAATAGGTTCGTATTATACGTGGGAATAGACGCAATACAATTTTATCTCTATACTTACGTCAATGTTCGAGATTATGAAACTGTCGCGAAGATATTTCAACATTAAATGCAATATTAAATACAACATCAAAGGCGACACAGGATTGCACTTTGAGGCAAAATATTGTCTACGTGCAGCAGTGGACGGTAAAAGACTTAATGATGATGATAAAATGAGTGTAATATTCTAGAGAGTTTTTTTATTTATTTAAAAGATCTTTTTTTTTGATGGGCTGTGGTCAGCTCACATGCCGTCCAATTCGTCCTGGTTGACGAAAGGTCGACGCGGGGCCCAAAACCCACCGTATTCGCTCCCCATCGCCATTGGGCTGACCACCGGTGCCAAGTTCCATGTCGTCGGTGGCCAACCTGGCGAAAGTCAACATCCTGCACTAAGGAAATAAACCTTGTATGATTTGGAACGAACAAAAATTATATCCAGACTCAGAACAACTTGTGGATCGCACAAAGTATTGTCGTGCAGGATATTCGAAACCATGACACTGGCACGGTAGGTTAGTCTCTTAACCACTACGACATCTGTGCAATCAATGTTGTCGAGAAGGTGGTAATTTAATGTGGCGTTGGTATTATAGTGTTATATTGAATATTTCTTTTAGTATTTTTTATAGAATCATACTGAAAAAAATCTGAATGTGATATGAAAGTAATTTACATGAATTTTCATGCTGTGTCGAAATTCTCAGAGTAATCATTGATTTGATTGTCGGCACACTATCAATGGCAATGACTTGACTGGCCGACGGACTGCTATTATGAATAACTACTCAATATAAAGATGTTAAATATAATGCTTACAGTTATGAAGAAAATTGCTGTGCGGTTGCGACTACGAATATTACCAACCTTGATATTGCTTGTGGGTGTCATAAAAGACGACTAAGAGCTTTATATAGTTCTGGGACAACTCTAACTGATGCCGTCTAGTCAATAATTACATTCCCAAGAGGGGTTGATTTTAGGCAGTCGGACGGTTCATAAAATTATTGCCTTACTTTTGCCATATGCACTATAATAGAAGGGTTTATATTAAGTCCACCTTAAGTAATTGGGATAAAGGCAGGATGATAATGAGTTATGAAAAAAAATTATAAAACTTGGTCATGTTTAGATTACTTAGTACTGGTTTTAGATTTCTGCCGCAATAAGATGTAAATTGTATTCTTATACCACGCTGGTCAAATGTGTTGGTATAGAGTTTCATTTAGAGAATTACATTTCTTGCATAGATGTTATTAGTATATTTTATTTCTTAGTTGTATTTTATGACACGACAATGATATGGATTTGTCAATTGTATTAATATTCTTCTCCGTGTGTTAACGGAGTAAGAATACAATTCATCAACCCCTTTCTTGCCCATGGGTGTCGTAAAAGACGACTAAGAGATATAATATGCATATAACATATATGCACGAGAAGGAAAATTCGAAATAGAACACTATACCAACACGTCTGACCAGCAGGTCAATTTCCCTCCCATTGTGGAGCCCTCGAGCCCAACTGTGGGACGTAGCTATGATGATGATGATGATTCGTATTCTGTCACCACGCGGACATAAATCCTGAATATGACTCTGTGAGTCTAGTTCGAAGTTGTTATCTATAGACGGCTTGAAATATAATGAATCTCATTGTAAACATAATTTTTGACACAGTGTAAAAATTATTAAGTATTTGTAAACATAAATGTAGTATTTGTAAATATACGTATATTTACGTAAAGTCAACATATAGTCGTTGCATAGGCTTTTGCATTTAACTACTGTGTATAATTTTATTATATTAAATTTTTGTATAGTGACGGAGTAAGCATACAATTGATCGCCTCTTTATTCCCCGTGGATGTCGCAAAAGTGTTGACTAAGGGCTTATTGCAGAAAATATCTATGTAAGAGAAGAAAAAAAATAAAACCCAAGACCAATCTGACTGATCAGCATAGTATATACATTTTCTCTCCCATTTTAGAGACTCAACCCCAGCAGTGCTACGTATAAGAACTGTGATGATGATGATGATGAGGATTGTACAAGAAATAATCTAATTGTGATTATAAACATAATAATATAACTTCATGTCATTATTATTTTGTGCTGTTATTAATATTCTGTCAAGGCAATGACCTTATAGTTTAAGTGCAAGGTTGATATGTTTGCATTCAAGTTCAATAATCGAATGGAATAAAATAAATATACATATCCGCGTAGTAACGGAGTAAGAATACAATTCGCCACCTCTATCTTGTCTATGAGTGTCGTAAAAGACGACTAGGGCATATAATATGCGTATAACATCTAGGCAAAAGATGGAAAACTCGAAATTAAACTAATACGTGTGACTAGCGTGGAATAGTAGGTCAATTTCCTTCCCATTGTGGAGGAGGCCTGAGCCCAATAGTATATGAGTTGAGATGATGATGAAAATGATAACATCTATACCAGAGATGGAAAACTCGAAATGGAACCTTATACGAACACGTCTGACCAGCGTGGTATAGTAGATTAATTTCACTCCTGTGATCCTGTTATGTTTTCCTCCTCAAACCCAGTAGTGGGACGTATTGATGATGACGTGGGGAAATATTTTCATATTAAGCAGCGCCGCATTAATTTTTCTTCATAATCGTGGGAGAACCATAAAGAGATGGACAACTTGTGTGGATGAAAGCAGTGAGTGCAGATATCATGGCTGATAGGAGTCTACGGGTGGTTAGATTTTTTTGTCGTGCAAACGGTGGCAACGAGCAAACAGTACACCTGATGGTAAGTGTTGCTGCCGCTTATAGACCTTTGCAAGGCCGCTGGGTGTACCATGAAGAAAGTGAAGGTAGTCTGAATGCGTGCAATGAGGCTCGGTTACACCAAAGGCACCACCAAAATCCATCACACGCAAACACCCCCAGAAAGTTGGGCTTCTGGATCTCTCGCTCACCAAACGTAGCGCAGTAACAAGGAACATGTCGTGCTGCCTTCGCTTAGAATGGGATGAGGACAATACGCCATTACAGTATTTTATATTCAAAGGAGTAAATATAGGTGTAAATTTACCTACAATTGGCTACACTACACTTGGTAGGTACTACGTAATAGGTAGTCTATTACTACTAATCAGACAGTTCCATATTTCGAAAATATTGCTGGTATTTTTAAAGAGTTTTTAAGGAGTGGTAGGACCACACTGTCGACAGTTATCTGTCTACAGCCGCGGGCCTGTCCGTCTGGGGCAGTACCACACTTTCGCAGAAAATCGACGTCTGAGTAGTAGCGATTTGTTACTGCGCTTCGTTCGGTGAGCGAGAGAGCCGGAAGCCCAACTTTCTGAGGGTGTTTGCGTGTGGAGGGTTTTGGTGGTGCCCTTGGTATCACCGAGCCTCAATGCACGCATTCACACTCCCTTCACTTTCTTCGCGGTAGGTAGCGACCTTGTAAAGGTCCATGAGCGGCAGCAACACTTACCATCAGGTGTACTGTTTGCTCGTTTGCCACCGTTTGCAATAAAAAAAAAAAAGAAAAGCCTCAAATAGTTATAAGGATCTAGTATCACTTTTTAAACTTTTTTAGGGCGGCTTATGATCAGCGCATCCGATGCCCGGCTCCGTCCGGGGCGACAGAGGGGCGGCGTGCGGCCCCGTAACCCACCCGATAGCACGTCGCCTTCGTCGTTGGACCGACCACCGGTGCAGAGTTTCTTGACTTCAGTGGTTGGCCCGACGGAATAACCCGAGGGAGTACCCTCTTCCATTTACGTCTCCTTCCCGGGACGCTGGTCGCCGTCGCGAGGTCAACCTCTCCGCAAGTGACGGACTAAATCGCCGGTCCAGTCACCCACAGTCTCTACTAGGGCGACGTCAGGCGCAATCACTTTCTAAACCTTAGTGATTACTGTGGTATCTTATATCTTTAAACAAGCAATTCTTGTAAATATATATATTTTCAGGATCTCGGAAACGGCTCCAACGATTTTGTTGAAACTTTGCATACTAGAGGATTCGGGCCCAAAAAATCGATCTAGCTAGGTTTTATGTATAGAAAATGTTGTTTTGTCAGTATTTTGGCAGAAAATATAATGACATTAAATTTTAAAAGAATATGAATTCAAATTTTGCCATCAATGTTACGAGTTACGATAGCTCAGTGGCGAAGTAGTCAGGTTTCGTTTTATTTTTGACATCGGCGACAAACGGTGCCGGATCGAATCTCGGTGTTATTATTATTCTCTTTTTGTAATTTTTTATATAATTTTCATTATTTATTTTTTTATTTTTTATTAATATATATCTAAATAAATGCTATAAAAATACTCCGAGCGAAGCTCGGTCAACCTGATATTTTATTTCATTACAGCAACGCGGGATGTATTTTTTTAATTGGTATTCCTTTATTCCTAAATATTAATAATATAAAATAGCCAATTCGTCGTGTTCCATGTAGTGGTGGCTTAAGATCACGTTTTACTGTTTATGAAGTTTCTTTGGAGTTGTAATATGTACTGGATAAGCGGTCTCCACTGAGCAGTAATACTCCTCAGGGGATTTATATAAAAAAAATTAATAAATTCTGAACCAATCGAATCTTGAACATAATCAGTCACGTCTAACGTCAAATAATTAGGGATGAGTGCGAAATTATATTAACAGAAAAGACTAGATTACCGTGACAAACTTGGACATTATACCTTTTTTTGGTTCCCCATAATTAAAAATAAGTTATGTAATTTAAAATTCAAGTGCATTGAAATCGTGTTTTTAAATAATTTATAATAATGCGGGTAATGATAAATACGGGCTTAATCCAGAGCATAGACAAAACAAAATATCAATTCAAATTATAATTAAAAAAAGAATCAATTCCAAATTTAAATTAGGTTACACAACGTTCATAATTTAACAAGAAAGGTTACGTAATCACTTTTATTATTTTTAAATTACAATGCAATAGAAACACACACTGTCTATACTAATAATTTCAGTTCTAAAATCTAAATAAATATTAATAAAACGAAGTAAATACTTACGTTTTTCTGGACCTTGCCCGATCACAGTGGCGAGACTTAGAGCTAGGCACAAAAGACTCAGTTCCCAACTCTTCATCGTGACGTCACGTTCGGGAAACTACGGTTAGATCGGCAAACGTCGGGATAATCGGGTGCAGCCGGGACGTCGAAAAGCACGCGCACCTCGCCTCACGTCTAGGAAAAATGTTATAATATAATTAAAATCTCGTACTATAACAGATATGTATAGATAAGATAATTTTATCGCATCTGTAATGATTAATTATGCGATAGGAAAAATACTGCTCACGAGATGAGACCATAGAGTTGGATGGTGAGTTGATTTGAATAACTGTTTATATTCATCCTGGTCTTATCCTTGTTGCTCAATATGTATTCTTCTTTCGTACATTTTGCAAAATATTTAGCAACAATTTTCTGGTCATTGTTATATATTAATAGGCTAATCAGTTTAAACTGAGACGTACTCGTAAATGGGCGAAGAAGTGTAAATTAATAATAATGTAATTCCGTATGGTAACGGAGTAAGAATACAATTTACCACCCCCTTCTCTTGCCAGTGGATATCGTAAAAAAAACCACTAAAAGATATAACATTCACGTTACATCAATGAGGTTCGGAATTATTAAAAAATTCACCACACGCAAACACACTCAAAAAAGATGGGCTTTCGGCTCTCTTGTTCACCGAACGACACACAGTAACAAATTGCTACCACTCAGACGTCAATTTTCTGGGAGTAAGTGACCCCGTGTATACATAATAAATATTTTTAAATTTGACACATTATAATAAACGTGTTCGCTAAATACTATTAATGATATCATAACAATGAGGATAAAATTTTACTTAATCATCAATTTCATTACGCAAACATATCTAATTACACTATAAAGAATTAATCAAAAGAATTTGCGTGACTACAAATACTAGCGATCCTTATATTACTTGTGAGTACCATTAAAAAGAACTAAGAGCTTTCCACATAGGCCAACTCCATTTAATGGCCGCTGATCAACAATTACATTCTTGAATCCCAAGATACAGGCTTTGTCGCCTAGTTTGGGGATCACTGCTTAATGTAAATTGATATGTAATGACTTCTTTTGGTAATAAACTTTAACAATAGCAATAACAATTCTCTTCAGGCAGGTGGACGACCATAAAACTATTGGCAAAATTTTGGAGAACGTATTGAATCGACCTCAAGCAATTTATTTCTTTAATGACATTGTTTAAACCCTCTTTAGCCAAAAATTATTTCAACTCAGCCCATATAAGTTCTACTGTTGACCTATCCACCATGGAATGGAAATTAACCTACTATACACGCTGATCAGACGTTTTGGCATAGGGTTTTGTTTCGAGTTTTCCTTCTCCTGCCCACACACTCACGTCACAACTAAGTGAATAGTTGTATTATTACTCTATAACCACACAAATAATACATATCGAATAACAATACATTGTAGCGACAGGAATCGATCGAGTAATACGTCTCAAATGTAATTTACAAGTCACTTGTATGGTTACCACGTGTCAAATAATAATAATGTACATGTTGTGTAAACATTGTTTACACATAGTTTTACGTAACAATACATTGCTTTTATAAAGAATATTGGGTTTTGCCTGCGACTTCGGCCGTACTAAAACATTTTTTTACGTTTATCATCATGCTGTGATATACGTCTCATTACACGGCTTGTTTCTCTGCGTGATAGAATCGGAACTCTGCAGAAGAACGGGTGTAACCAACATAGGACGAGAAATTAGCATGCTGAAGTGGCAATGGGCAGGCCACATCGCTCGACAAACCAATAACTGTTGGGGAAGAAAGGTTCTCGAGTGGCGACGACGTGTCGGACGACGTATCGGACGATGTATCGGACAACGTATCGGACGATGTATCGAACGAAGTATCAGACGATGTATCGGATGACGTATCGGACGGCGTAGTGTAGGACGTCCCCCACTGGGTGGACCGACAACATGAGGGAGGGTAAAAGTCAAATTGTATTTTTATTTAATATACTTTTATTTATTTTTCTTTTAATGTACAACTATTGCTACGGATTTTATCGCGCTTGTACGCGTTCGATAGGTACGTGATCCCGTGACCATAAACGCTGAGAAGTGTTCGAAACGCAGTTTAGTACGGGAAGGAAATATCTAATAGGATAAAATACGCAAAAAATGTTTATTATTTTTAATATTTCATTTAAAATTAGCTTGTAATAAATACATCCCGTCTGATGAATAATCGTTTCGTAATCTTGATTGATGAAACGTATCAGTTATATAAACGCCTATTTACTCTTGCTTTAAATACAGCTATAAAGAAATCGGATATAGAATATACTAGCAACCCGCCCTCGCTTTGCTTCGGTTTTAGTCGTTTTAACCGCGTAGTTCCCGTTCTCGTGGGAATACCGGGATAAAATATAGCCTAGTTTACGCCCTGATATTATAGCTTTCCATTGGTGAAAGAATTTTTGAAATTGGTCCAGCCGTTTTGAAGATAACCCGGAACAAACAGACAGACAAACAAAAAAAAATATAAAGTGATTTTTAGGCATGTATATAGTGCAAACTAGCAACCCGCCCTCGCTTCGCTTCGGTTATAGGTTATAGTCGTTTTACCCGCGTAGTTCCCGTTCCCGTGGGAATACCGGGATAAAATATAGCCTAGTTTACGCCCTGATATTATAGCTATCCATTGGTGAAAGAACTTGAAATCGGTCCAGCCGTTTTGAAGATTACCCGGAACAAACAGACAGACAGACAAAAATTTTTAATTGCAATTTTAGGCATAGGTGTCATGCAAATAACCGTGTGAGCATGAAAAAAGCCTATTATTTTGACATTACAAACAGACACTCCAATTTTATTTATTGGTATAGATAAGCGTGTAAGCATGAAAAAAGCCTATTATTTTGACATTACAAACAGACACTCCAATTTTATTTATTGGTATAGATATAGATAATAATCGAATATCAACGTTAGCATTTGTGGTCTACCTATGTAATTAGAAAAACCCACTATTTTTCCACGATTGATAATGTCAAACATATTAAGAATCTTCAAAACATAATTCATCATTTCATCACAGCTCAATACGTCCCACTGTTGGGCTCGAGTAGCCTCCACAATAGGGAGGGAAATTGACCTTACTATACCATGCTGGTCAGACATACCTATTGTATACCAACATGTCTGACCTGGGTTTTATTTCAAGTTTTCCTTCCGTTGCATAGATGTTTTATGCATATCACATCCCTTAGTCGTCTTTTGCGACATCCACGCGCAGGATAGGGAATTTTATTTTTTTATGGTAAGTGCACACGCCGTCCATTCCGTCCGGGGCGACGAAAGGACGGCACGCGGACCCATAACCCACCCGTATCCACGTCGCCTTCGTCGTTGGGTCGACCATCAGAGCCGAGTTCCTTGTCTTCAGTGGTCGGCCCGACGGAATACCCTTTCGGGTACCCTCACCTCTCGACGTCCCTGTCCCGGGACGTCGGTCGCCGTCGCGAGGTCAGCCTCTCTGCGGGTGACGGACTAAAGTCTCCGATCCGATCACCCGCGGCCTCGGCTAGGGCGGCATCAGGGGCAGGTAAGATAGGGAACGGTGAATTGTATCTTTATTTCGTCATCCAACGGATCTTCAAAACGACGAATATTAATTCGGTCTTTGAAAAGCAGTTTCTAGACACTTCGACCATAAGATCTCTCTCTAAATAAGGTACTCACCATTCCGGATGAATTAAGTGTATTGGATAGTTCTACCACTGGCTGCACATGATTAAGTGAATCAACAATACTTTCTGATCGAAGCCTAATCCTTCCGTTCTTCAGTGCATTTAATTTAGTCTTTTTATTTTCACAGCTGGATATAAGCGGCAGGTTATGCCACAAGGGGCTACATAGATATAATCGCCACGCTTATCATATGGTTTGGCGATCGTAGTTGATGTATAGCTCCAACTGAGAGTTTGCCAATTGCTTAAGATACCGACCTATAGTACCAGTGTCGGGAGTCGTTGTTTAGAGTCTGAAATTCTGAATGTAATTTGTGGCCTTTAGTTATATGTTTGTAAAGTCCCCCGCAATACAAGGATTAATTTCCTTAGTACAGAGGTTTGTCTTTAAAAAATACAAAATCAGCCAAGTGCTACCAAATCGGCCACGAAGGGTCCCGTAACATTGAGCAAAAAAGGTCAAATAAATATAGTTAAAAAAACTAAAAAACATGCCTTCATAGCATATCAAACTAAAAAGTGTAAAATAATTTTCTATATAGGCAGAAAATAATAATGAACGAAAAATATTATTGTGAAAAAAGCATGGGGTGCTCGACTTACGAAAATGTGGCACGAAGCGAGTGGTGTTTTTTAGTTTTTTTAACTATATATTACGTTTAGTTTGATATGCTGTGAAAGCGTGTTTTTTAGTTTTTAAACTATATTTATTTTTCACTATTTAGTGAATAGCCACCGGAATGTAATTAGTATGCGTATTAGATTTGTCGTTATATCGATGAATATATACGGCTCATGACGCAATTATTACCATAGGAAAGTCTCTATGCGTTTGTGTTATGCTGAGTGCCCGACTAGGTTTATCTCTCTTACTCTCATGCAAAAATGCGGAAACAAGTTGATGACCCCTGGCGAATCTAATTAGGATAATCGAATTTTTTTGTAAGCGGATTATTGCATCCAACCACTGACGTCAAGTCACCTGCTCCGGTGGTCGGCCCAATGATGAAGGCAACGTGTCGCGCGGGTGGGTTACGGGTGTGAGCGCTTACGTCCCTCTGTCGCCCCAGACGGAGCGGGCGAGGAGTGCACCGACCGTAACCCACCCCCAAAAAAGAAAAAATGCGGATTATTGCATTGTCATCGGTATTTGATAGATGTACAAAGTTTAAAGAAAATCTGATCGCTCAAAGTAGGGCAAAATCGAGCTCAAAGGTGGACGTTACAAACAAACATCTGTATATATGAAGCTAATAAAAGCGTGTTAAAAAATCGCGTTTTTTGTATAGTAACCCCCCTTGAATATTTATTATATTTTGTTTTTAGTATTTGTTGTTATAGCTATCGCGGTTCTTGAGATACAGCCTGGTGACAGACAGACGCACGGACAGACAGTGAAGTCTTAGTAATAAGGTCTCGTTTTTACCCTTTGGGTACGGAACCCTAAAAAGAAAAAAAGAAATAAGTATTAGCTTCAGAGTGATGCTCTTCTATGTATATATTTTTCCAATTTATACCTAGTGTAAAGTAATTATGGCTGGACCATATCCCACAAGCGGCCCCCGATCACGATTTAAGTACGTAAGATACGCCATCATGCCATAACAACGGTCAATGAACTACAAAATAAAAGAACAAAAATGTCTTTTATCAGTTTGCGTATAATTTGGGCACACAAGTAGGTTATTATGTCACGTGTGATAAGCATGGTGTTTTATAAAACGGCCTAAGATCGTGGTATTAGCGTGAAGCCATCTAAATTCTTTAAAGTAATTAAGTTAATAGCTCTATTAAATTTATCTTATCTATGTGCCTACACAGAAAAATATATAAAACTGCTTCGTTTGTATGGTAGCAAAATATGTATCTACGGCAATTGTGCGATATTAGGTTTGAAACCTTGATTTCTATGTGGTGATGGAGTTAGAATATAATTCACCATCCCCTCTTGCCTGGGGGTGTCGTAAAAGATGATTAAGGGATATACTATTCATATAATATCTATGCAAAGTGAAGGAAAACTCGAACCAAAACCCTATGCCAACACGTCTGACCAACGTGGTAGTATAGTAGGTCCATTGCGGAGGACGCTTAAGCGCAGCACCAAGACGTATAGTATTGTAAATTAATTTCTCTCCCATAGTAGAGAAAGTCTGAACCCAACAGTGGGACGTCCCACTGTTGGGTTCAGACTACGGGCTAAGATGACGAGATAAAAAAAACAATATTGCCGGGTATGTGTTCAATAAAAATTAAAAAATTATATATATAAATGGTTTTATATTATATCTGGTTAGCATTTCAGAGGTATAGCATGAAATTAAAGAAAATATTGTTTATTAATTATTTATACTTTTTTTTTTTTTGGTAGGTTGCGGTCGGCGCACTCCTCGCACCACTCCGTCCGAGGCGACAGAGGGGCGTAAACACGCACTCCCGCAACCCACCCACGATGCACGTCGCCTTCGTCGTTGGGCCGACCACCGGAGCAGGGTGACTTGATGTCAGTGAATTATTTATACTTTGACCTCCTCTACAATAGAAAAAAAAGGGGCTGAGATTGGCTATGCTATTCAGACGGTTTGATATAGTAGATTGTATTCTTATTCCCTCACTACACGAAAATAATACTTTTTAGTAAGATTTCATTCGAAAACATATAGGAGCGATGATGATTTCGCAAGAAATTAAAAGCGACATCTGTGAGAGAAGGGCAAACTTATTAAAATTTATAATTACAATTTCATACAATTGTCCTATTAGATGGCGCCACTAACTAATTTAAGGTTTATAAGAAAATAATTTTATTGAAATCGATGACATACGATCAGCGGTTTACCTATAATAAAAATCTGATGAATATACTATAGGATTTAATTTGAATTTTCTTTCTTTTTCAATAATCTTATCAGCTAACCTCGCTTTGTCATCTTTTACGAAATGCCTGAAAAGGAAAAGGTTATAAATTGCATTCCTTATACGTACCCACACAGAAAATGGACTGAAAAATAAGTTGATATTTTTAAATATGCTTTGTATCTAACATCTTTCGTCAGTTTACAACACCGAAGATAAGAACTTGGTACCGTTGGTGAGCACAAATGATGACAGAGAAGTACTTCCTTCGCTTCAGAAGCATTGAGCAAGGCGTAACCACACCATAGCCTGTTTTTCTCACAAAGATCCTTCAAAATATTCATTCAAAACATTTTTCTCACGATAATTCATATATAAATGTACAGTAACTTATATTTTGATAGCCCATAGATTCTTATCAAAGAAATGATACGTTAATACAAATCAAAGTACTACACTATATGTATAGATACGAATCGTTATGAAACAATACTCGGCTTTTACTAATAGTGATTTCAAAGTGCATGTTTCGCTCTGATGATTCGTATACTTCACACGGTGGTCGGTGTAGCATAGAATGGAATGGTAATGTGCTCAGGAATGAAGGGAAATAAGGTTATCAGGGATGTAGCACTCTATGTACTACCGCCCTGATTTTTGGAGTTTATATCTCCTGTATTCCATGTGGTGGCGGAGTAAGGATACAATTCGCCAGCTTCTCTCCTGCCCTTGGGTACATAAAAGACGACTAAGGAAGGGGAGTTTTAGTGATGCCTTTAGTATCAGCAAACGTCATTGCACGCATTCACAATCCCTTCATATTCATGGCGGTAGGCAGCGGCTTTGCAAAGGTCCATGAGCAGCAGGAACACTAACTATCAGGTGTACTGATTGCTCATTTGCCACCGTTTGCAATAAAAACAACGCAATAGGAGGTAAACTCGAAATAAAACCCTATATTAACCATAGGATTAGGGGTTGGTGAATTTTATTCTTACTCCGTCAACACATGAAGAGTTGAATGCTACAGTAGGCTAATAATTTCTTTTTTAAACATTCATTCATTAAAAAAAATGTTGCGGATCCCAAGAGAATTAAAATCATTTCTCCGTAACTGTCTAAGGGTCAAACCTCAGTGTCATCTATGGAAATCATTTTGGATCCTAGCTGAGAGGAGTTTCAATGATGGGAATGTTTGGTGGGAGGAGGTCCATAAAATAAAGGTTTTCTGGTAAGGACTCGTATTTAACAGTAGGATGTAAATAGATGAAATAGTTTCTCATTACCATGTTACATTTCCATTCACTTTCCGTGTGGTGACGGAGTAAGAATACAATTCACCACTCCCTATCTTGCCCGTGGATGTCGTAAGAGACGACTATGGGATATGCACATAACATCTGTGCAAGAGAAGGAAAATTCGAAATAAAACCCTATATGAACATGTCTGACCAGCATGGTGTAGTAGGTCAAATTCCCTCCCATTATAGAGGAGGCCCGAGCCCAACAGTGGGACGTATGTGGGCTGCGATGATGACGATGATGACATGAAATAGTAGAAGACAATTGGTCCAGAGACACAGTTAGTCGTTAAAAATTCTTCTATTTAAAGAATACTAATCGATTTCCCGTTTTAATATTGAGGTTTCGCAAATTAAAAAGTAGAATAAGTTTCCATTTCGTTTTAATGGCATTTTATTAAAAAAACAAGTTTTGTAAATTAAAAAGTTGTTAGTCTTGAAATCTTATTATTAGTATAATAATAATACTCTTCCGGTTTTTATACGTTATAATATATTTTATGATAATTCTGTTTTACAACAAACATATCAAGTAGTAAACCGGTACGGAATTAATTTAAAGAAGATAGTCCATATGTATATCTTATCTTTTTTCGTAAGAACACCATGGGGAATAACAATACAATTCACCACCCCCTTTTGCCATGGGTGTCTTAAAAGGCGGCTAAGGGATATTATGTGCATATAACATTTATACAAGATAAGGAAAACTCGAATTAAATAAAACCCTTTACCAACAAGACTAAGCAGCGTGGTATAGTAGTTCAATTTCCCTCTTATTGCAAAGGAAACTCTAGCCAATCAGTGGGGGGCTGGGCGTGATTTGTTACGCCGACGACACGCTCGTCACAGCCCGCGGTGGGACGCTACATGAGGCGGTAAGCCTGGCGACCTCAGGCACCGAAGAGGTCGTCAGGCGGATCGAGGCGCTGGGGTTGAGGGTGGCCCTGGACAAGACGGAGGCCCTCTTGTTCCATAGGCCCCGTATGGACCCTCCCATCGGCGTCTCGATCACCGTCAATTCGGTTGGGATCAGCATCCAGGCCCATAAGAAGTACTTGGGCCTGGTGCTCGACGGGCGATGGTGGTTTCGGGAGCATTTCCGCAGGCTCGTCCCGCGGCTCGTCGGCGTGGCGTCCGCCTTACAATGGCTGATGCCGAATGTGGGCGGACCGAGCGCGGCATGTCGACAGCTGTACGCGGGGGTCATCCGGTCGATGGCCCTGTACGGCGCACCGTTGTGGGCGGGATCCATGACCGCCCGACTTAGGGCCCTTCTGTGGACACCACATGGCGTCAGTCATTCCGTCATGGCGGTCAGGATCATCCGCGGGTACCGCACGGTGGCGATGGAGGCGGCGTGCCTATTGGCCGGGACTTCCCCGTGGGACCTGGAGGCGGAAATGCTCGCCGACTTGTATCGGCGGGTGTCGGGGGTGCGCGGGGGAGGTGGTGTTGTTTCCTTGAAGGAGCTACTACCCCGGGTAGGGGGTATTCCGTCGGGCCGACCACTGATGACAAGTAACCCTGCTCCAGTGGTCGGCCCAACGACGAAGGCGACGTGGTGTTCGGGTGGGTTGCGGGAGTTGCGTGTTTAAGCCCCTCTGTCGCCCCGGACGGAGTGGTGCGGAGGCGCGCCGACCGCAGCCCACCCCAAAAAAAAAAAAAAAAAAAGCCAATCAGTGGGGCTTATAAAGCCGAGAACAAGAAATAAATACATATAATCATCATCTTAGATGCATGAAAGTAAGACACATAGTATTCATAGCTTTTATCACAAAGGGCCACCTATTAATTGTGATACATACCTTCTAGTAATCAGACCTTAGTAACGTTATGGACGCTTTTCACGTGAAACGATGAGCGAGTCCGCTCAATTCAGGGCTCTAATTTAAATCCTAAAAAGTTATTCATAAATCCTGCATGGCTTTTTGCTTAATGTCAATTTTACATTAAATTAATCAAATAATAAACGACTGGATCGTGATGGGGCTGCCACTGAGAAGAGCCAGTAAGAAACTCAGTCAGCTTCTCTTATTTTTTTTAAAGAAAATCTTCTCTTATCTCTATTTTTTATTTAGGAATTTAAATGCATGTAAAACATGTTCAATAAGCATTAGCAGTAGTTTAACCTTTGAAGAACTATGATATATTTTTTCATCTCTATCTTCTTTTTATATCTTGTTTCAAAGGGCAGCTATAAAGTGGAACCAAAACCCAAAAGCGGCACCTGCTCACGAGTTAACTACTAAAGCAGCCATCACTCTAATTTACCATTATATCCAACTGTTCCATAATTGCCAATTCTCCGAACAAAGGTGCTGTGAAATATCACGCTGAGTCTACTGATTACATTGCCGTATTAGCTACAAAAACACATTTCTAAATCTTTTTTTTTAATATTGTCTCGTTGATTCAGTGGTATCAGAGAGCGATTGAATAGCGCGAGTTCTACGGTTCCAATTTTAGGTTGAGGAAAAGTGTTATTGATTTAATGATATCTGATGTTTACGCGAGTAATACAAATCAATAACATTGTAGATGAAACTATTTTATGGATTTTACCGCGTTTGTATTTGATTTTTGATTCTCTGTAACAATGATGACTTGTTGGACGTGAGACATATTAGTCCGCCCATGAGGGTGAACGCTGTAACGAGTTCGAAACGTCGAGCAATCAAAAGATCAAATACACACGATATTTGCGCGATAAAATCCGTAAAGTAGTTTTGTTTACACTGTTATTGATTTGTTTAAGTTTTCATATCTAGTGTAGTGATGAAGAATACAATTCAACATTCTGTATTATAACCGTGGATTATTAAAAAACTACTAAGGGAAATAATATGCAGGTAATATCGATGCAAAGAGAAGAAAACTCAAATTAAACCCCTATGTCCATGTTTCTGACTAGTGTGGTATAATAGGTCCATTACCCTCTCCTTTGGAGGACGCTAGATCTATCAGTATGAGCTAAAATTAAATGAAAATAAAAGCTGTGTGTGTACTTTGTAGAAGAACTACACGTAAGAAGTTATATTTATTTGGCGTAATAAGATAAAAATCTTTCTAAAAGTCTTATCCTTCGCATTATCATTCGTTTGTGAAAAAAAGCAACACTAATATAATAATAGCAAAAAAGGTATTTAATACATTGAAAGTTTTATTATAACGCATTATCTTTTTTTCTTTTTATTTTTTTAGACAACACCCTGCACTAAGGAAATAATCCTTGTATTGCGGGGGACTTTACAAACATATAATTAACGGACACAAATTACATCCGGACTCAGAACAACAATTTGTGGATTGCACAAAGTGTTGTCCCGCGTGGGATTCGAACCCCAGACACTGGCACTGTAGGTCGCCATCTTAACCACTACGCCGTCTGTGCAGTCACTATCTATCTAGTTGACATTTGTGACGGTGTGTGCGCGCATCGTAAAAAATGTTGACTAGATAACTTCATGGTGTCAGACTTTTATGACGGTGTGCGCGTGCAGTTTTTGAAGTGAAACTTCTTTGCGCGCATGATGGTAAATTTTTTACGGATGAAACGCAATTTAGCGTCACGCAGATGTGCAGCGTATTTGTCGAAGAAGAGGGAGAGAGTGATTGAGACCGATTGAGAGAGAGTGAGAAAGGGCGAACATAGCACGAAGCACAGCCATGAGGCGAGAGTAGGGAGCAAGCGAGTGAGATAGATCGAGAGATTTTTAATTTTTTTTTAATAATTTTTAATTTTTATAGTATTGATTTCGCTTTCATTTGATGGATGCTCGAGCTAAGCAGCATGAGCTGTAATAAACCCAACTAGTGCAGGTGTTGACGGGGCATGGGTGCTTCGCCAAATACCTGCACAAGGTCGTTAGGAGGGAGAGTACACCGTCCTGTCACCACTGCGATTGCGACGAGGACACGGCGCAGCATACGCTCGAGGTCTGTGACGCTTGGGCAGAGCAGCGCCGTGAACTCGTCGCAATCATCGGTGCCGACCTGACGCTGTCGACTATCGCCAGGGCGATGGTCGGCAACGTCAGGAGCTGGGACGCGGTCGCAGCCTTCTGTGAGGCAGTGATCGCGCGGAAGGAGGCGGCGGATCGCCTGCGCGAGGAGCGCAGCCTCGATGAGGCGATCCGCCGCCGGCGACTGGGGCGGCGTAGGCACGAGTACTTGCGCCTCATGCCGCCCTAGCCGAGGCCGCGAGTGACATGACCGGGGAATTAGTCCGTCACCCGCCGAGAGGCCGACCGCGTGAGGAAAGACCGACGTCCTCCCCGAGGGGGGACATCGGTCGATGGGAGGATACCCCAAATGCCAACCACTGATGACAAGTAACCCTGCTCCGGTGGTCGGCCCAACGACGAAGGCGACGTGCATCATGGGTGGGTTGCGGCCGTTACGGGTGTGCGCGCTTACGCCCCTCTGTCGCCCCGGACGGAATGGTGCGAGGAGCGCGCCGACCGCAACCCACCCCCAAAAAAAAAAATGAGCTGAAATAAAAAATCCACTAGTAAATTATGAGATACAAACAAACATTTTATAATATTAATATAGATAATCATAAGATGTCAACATTCCATTACTTTCTCGTAAGCATCATACAAGTCGATCAAGGTCGTGAGTCGTTGACCTCATTTATCCTCATCTGCACTTAGCGAGAGATTTTGGTCAATACTTCGTTCTATCCATCGAAACATATCATTATATCCCTTATTGCTGCGTTAGTTTAGCTCGACTCAATATGTCCTCTTCTCAACTCCCTATTCACTCCTATTCTATCCATAGCATACTTTGGGGTTTTGGTCCCTATAGACTTAGACATTCACACTTAAAACTTTCCTCACGATATTATTTATAAAGTTCCCTTTATAGCTATAGTAAAGATTACTATCATTGAGTACAAGAATTTCTAAATATTACGAAATGTAATAATCCGTAGTAAAAGTTAGATAAAAAACAGTTTTGTATCACACAAGATCGTGACTATAGATAAGTCGCGCGTGCGCGTTTCTTATAAAAAGAGAATCGGTGACGTTAAAATGTATTTTACTTTGATATTTTGAAAAGGTGTAATAATATTCATTATGTATATCTGCTAGTGGCTAGTCCCGATTTCGCACAGTTAAAAAAATTGTGACATGAATAAAGCTTTCCGTGTGGTAACGGAGTATACAATTCACCAACCCCTCTCTTGCCTGTGAGTCATAATAAAATCGGACAAGTGCGAGTCGGACTCGCGCACGATGAGTTCCGTACCATTGACTAGGTAAACAACAGAAATTTCATATTGGTGCCTACCTATTGCCATTATTGATATGGAGCAAAAAAGGGCAAAAGAATCGCGTTTCTTGTAATGTATTGTTTTGTTTTTAGTATTTGTTGTTATAGCAACAGAAATACATAATTTGTAAAAATTTCAACTGTCTAGCTGTTGCGGTTCTTGAGATACAGCCTGGTGACAGACAGACGGACGGACAGATAGCGAAGTTTTAGTAATAGGGTCCCGTTTTTATCTTTTGGTTACCTAACTCTAAAAAGCGACTAAGAGATATAATACGCATATAACACCTATGCAAGAGAAAGAAAATTCGAAATAAAATCCTATGCCAACCGGTCTGACTATCGTGGTCAATTTCCCTTCCGTTAAGGAGGAGGCAGTCCAATAGTAGAATATGTATGAGTTGAAATTAGGTAATGCTAATGATGAGTTTGTCTTCTATACATCTATACATACAAATAAATAAAATTGAAGTGTCTGTTTGTCAAATTAGGGGGCTCTTTTCATGCTCACACGGTTATTTGCAAGATACCTATGCCTAAAATAGGTTTAATTTTTTTTGTCTGTCTGTCTGTTTGGTGCGGGTTCTTCAAAACGGCGGCACTGATTTTGATAATATTTTACAACCAGGTAGTTATCAATATACGGAGTAACATAGGTTATATTTTATCCCCATATTCTCACGGGAACGGGAAATACGGGTTGCTAGTACGTTCATAAATTGTCTTACAGTTGCAATGAGTCAGTCGTAGACATCATTTAGTTATCCCCTGATTAACAATTCGCTGTCATCGGCTAACAATTGAATGAATGAGTGAGTAATTGTTATGTATTTGAGTTGTGAATGCAATTTTAATTATAATAAACATTTGATTAGGTCACGATATGAACGTCAGGAAGGCTATCAGCCATAAAACTATTACCTTTTTTTTAGGGAGTGGGCTACGGTCAGCGCACTCGCTGCCGGGGCGACAGAGGGTAACCCACCCAAGGCATGTCGCCTTCATCGTTGAGCCGACCACCGGAGCCGAGTTCAGGAAATTATTGCCTATGGTCCTTTTGCGTAGACCCCAAGTAATAAGGATAAGAACAGGATGATGATAAAGATAGGGTAATTAAAGTAAAAATAGAATTTAACTTAGCTGTTTACTGATATACTGAAGAGCTAAAGTAAAGCGGACATATGATCCACTATTGTATGAATGTAGTGACCGTATCGTGGTGTTGGTGTATGGTAATGTAATTAGTTTAACTGAATTAGTTAGGTTGTTGACTCTAACCGAAACCTAGCTGTTTTTTTTTAATGTTTTTGTAGCATAAAAATATTGATTGGTTTAGAAAGTATTGATAGATGAGAACGAATGAGTTAATAAAGGTTTTAGGTGTGTATTCCGTGTGATGACAAAGTAAAAATACAATTTATCTCTTATGCAATAATTGTGATTGGGTGCTGTTTAATTAATGTGGGTTCAGTCATAATGGTTTTGTATTATATTTGAAAACTAGCAACCCGCCCTCGCTTCGCTTTGGTTATAGTTGTTTTACCCGCGTAGTTCCCGTTCCCATGGGAATACCGGAATAAAATATAGCCTAGTTTACGCCCTGATATTATAGCTTTCCATTGGTGAAAGAATTTTGGAAATCGGTCCAGCCGTTTTGAAGATTACCCGGAACAAACAGACACACAGACAAAAAATTTTTAATCGCTATTTTAGGCATAGGTGTCGCGCAAATAACCGTGTGAGCATGAAAAAAGCCTATTATTTTGACATTACAAACAGGCACTCCAATTTTATTTATTGGTATAGAATAAATTAATTTACATCGTCGCAAAGCACTTAGAGATTACTAAACATATTTTTTTACAATTAAAGTCAGTAAAACAAGAGAGACTCGCTGAATTTTGCGCCAAAAGGTGGTCCAATTGATAAGTGCTGGTTGCCTTTTGTTTTTTAGCGGTAACTTTTTGGATTAATTTAATATGGATTATATATAAAATGTTAAAATTGACAAAAAGTAAGTGCTCCTATTGTTTAATAATTATATAATGTTAAATTTCTTAACGAAAAATCTATTAAAGCATGACGAATCCTTATCAGTCAGAGACTGCAACTATTAATAATCTAGAATCTAATAAAGACGATGAAATAAAATATTGCGATCTAATTTTTTAGTGTTAGGGCTACACTGTCGACAGTTGTCTGTCTACAGCCGCGGGCCGGTCCGTCTGGGGTAGTACCACACTCTCACAGAAAATCGATGTCCGAGTAGTAGCAATTTGTTACTGCGCTTAGTTCGGTGCCCAACTTTCTGAGAGTGTTTGCGTGTGGAAGGTTTTAGTGATGCTTTTGGTATCACCGAACCTCACTGCACACATTCACACTCCTTTTACTTTCTTCACGGTAGGCAGCGGCCTTGCAAAGGTCCACAAGCGGCAGTGACACTTATAATCAGATGTAAGACCATTTTTTATTGCAAATGGTGTTGCAATAAAAAAATAATAATAATCAAATGTTTGTTATAATTAAAATTGCATTCGCAACTCAAATAACAACAATTACTCACTCATTCATTCAATTGTTAGCCAATGACAGCGAATTGTTTATCAGCGGATAACTAAATGACGTCAACCATTGACTCATTGAAAGTGTAAAACAATTCATAAATGTGTTGGAAATTTATTATTTGGTTCATATAATAAAGACAGAGTCATCATCATTTCATAATTTCAGGTCATGCACGTCCCATTATTGAGGCCTCCTCCATGATAAGAGGAAAATTGACCTACTATACCATCCAGGTCAGGCAGGTTGGTATAGGGATTTGTTTCGAGTTTTCTTTCTCTTACATAGATATAGTTTTTTTAGATTCAAGTCTTTCATTTCAAGTCTTCTTTCTACTAGCTTATCCGTATATATTAAATTCGAATTTAATCCATTAGTCACCTTTTACAACACCCACGAGCAAGAGAGGAGACGATGAATTATACAATTCACTGTTACTGTACCACCACCACACGGAAAGATAGAGTAAGAAAACACTACTGTTATCGTGTTTCTGGTCCAAAAAATCGATCTAGGTTTTATTTGTAGAAAATGTTGTTTTGTTGGTGTTTTTAGCAAAACAATACAATGACATTCAATTTTAAAAGAATATGAATTCAAATTTCGTTGTAAACGTCAAGAGTTACGGTAGCTCAGTTGGGCAGTGATCCAGTTCGCTTTTTGTTTTGACATTCAAGCAGCGTCGGATCGAATCTCGGTGTTATGATTATTCTCTTTTTGTAATTTTTATATCTTTTTCTTTATTTAATTTTTATTTTTTATTGATATATCTATATCTATACCAATAAATAAAATTGGAGTGTCTGTAATGTCAAAATAATAGAATTTTTTCATGCTCACACGGTTATTTGCACGACACCTATGCCTAAAATAGCAATTAAAAAATTTTTGTCTGTCTGTCTGTTTGTTCCGGGTAATCTTCAAAACGGCTGGACCGATTTCAAAAATTCTTTCACCAATAGAAAGCTATAATATCAGGGCGTTAACTAGGTTATAATTTATCCCGGTGTTCCCACGGGAACGGGAACTACGCGGGTAAAACGACTATAACCTATAACCGAAGCGAACCGAGGGCGAAAGACAACAAAAATATTCCGAGCGAAGCTCGGTCAACCTGATATTAAGAATTTAAATAGCAATAAAATAAAGAAAATATGGTAAATATGGGCCATGCTGTATAAACAATGTGGTAGTTCAATTATTCATTAATTGTAGAGGAAGCATGGCCAAAAGTGAATAAAATAAATTTAGAAGAACTTGCAAAGAAAACTATATAGATATGAAAAATTTCAATTGAAAAGCACTTTCCTTAGGCTCTTAGCTATGTTTGTCTAATGTTGGTTTAGCAGTGTAAAAGAATCAGCTCTTTGACAAAATAATTTAACGGCATATAAAGTTATCGAGTTAAGTGATTCACGAGTGCTAATACAATCGTTAAATGATAATTAATTGATAATTTCTGTTGAAGTGAACATAATATTTTTTTTCTATTTTTAGTTTGTGTCGGGGGTTATTAAGATTCTTGTTATTACATAACATAATATGATAAGTACAAATATATGTTACGCAAAGAAATAAACGTGTTTAATGCGCAAATTATATCATTTTGATCTCCAATGGCGTACCGTTAAACCGCAGTTAACCTTTATTACAAAACGTAGATTACAGATTTGCGTAAAAAATAAAAGCTTCAAACCGAAAAATCGCCCGACTTTCTAAATAATTCTTCGTCGGCGTCGCGATTTGTGAGAGCAACAACGAAACATTATGGCTTAGCTACGCGTGTTTCTGAAATATTAATGGCTGCTATTAATCTGATATGGACTTCTAGCAACACTTAGAAATAATCTATGACTACTTTTCCGTACGTTAATATTTTTATTTCCGTGTAAGATATAGTAAAATGTTATTTAGTTTTCTGTGGCTTCTGCAACTTATGCATAGCGTAAAGTTATTCAATTAAAAAAAAGAAAATATACCTTTAGGGAAATTTACGTTAAAAAAAGTGAACCGTCGCTCAGGATGCTTGACAGATGTGAAACATCGAAATTATTTTGTACAAGTATATATGCATAAAATAACAAATTACAACAGGAATAAATATGGCATGATATATAGATAAAATATTACGGTTTTTCCCGAAAATGATGATTTTTATTCAATAAATATTTATTTTCATTAAATACAAGAATTAAAAATTCTAAAATATTTCAAATTATGACATCTCGATTCTTTTAATCAGTAATTTCTGTAATTAATAGTAGTAATAGTAGCAGTAATAAAAGTAATAAAAAAAAGTAAAAATAAAAAATACACTGTAATACTACGTACGTTCTACGTATAGTACATATATTCCGGCTATATAGCGTGGCGTTGTGTCACCGCGGCCTGTTTACGCCACGTCAACGATCACGTTTATAGATGTTTCATATCAAAAAGTAATTGTTCGATTGTGTGTTAAACCTAACCATTTAGATTACATAATCGTAAGTTCTAATATAAATTAAAATGTTAGAAAAGGGAAAATTGTTATCAAGAATAAAACTTATACAAAGTAACCGCGTCTGTGCGAGTACTTAATCTCTTTGGTGACGAATTTATGGTTTAACGTACTGTCTCCGAAGAGACATTCTACTGTTCGTTCTAAAAACTTCTTGAGAAATTCAATGCCGGTGCGATGTTTAAAACATCCTTTGGGATTCACTAAAATTTTTGTTATAGTAACTTAACTACCTTAATGACAACCAGTTTTCGATTCTTATAAAGTGTAGAACATTTTTAAGCCACATTTCATTTAGCTGTGATTTGTAACTAAATGTAGTCTTGCTGGGAAATCCATGATAATTATTAGAAGTAATGTATGTGCATTTTTAAGAAGATTTACTTGTTATATAATGAAATTTTCAATTATAGTTCCCCTTCCCGTGGGAGCATCAAGATAAATTATAAAGTATGGTTATATTATTCTGATATGTAAGCTATATTATTGAGAAGTTTCATCAAAATCCATTCAGTAGTTTTTGCGTGAAAGAGCCAACAAACATCCTCACATACATACAAACTTTCGCGTTTATACTATTAGTAGGATTAACATAACTGCAAGAATACTCTTTACTAACCATATATAAGAGGTTAATTATCCTCCTCTGGTCCAGCAATGAGACGTATATGGGCTGAAAAGGAAGAATATTTCCAAAAAGAAAGACATACAGTCTTTCTTTTCTAATTCTTTCTTATATTTAAATTAGGATTACTACCTCTATTTTATTATATGCACATATTATTGTACTTTGTAATTTATAATATAAATAGTAAATCTTAAATAGTTTAATAATTAAATATGTACATAGTGTAATTTAATAACTTCTATAGCGGGTAAATCTAATTCTCTGTATAAATGATGATTTGTCGGACGTGAGAGACCTTGGTTCGCTCTGAACCATGAACACTAAAAAGTGTTGGAAACATCGCGAAATCAAAAATCAAGTAGAAACGCGATAAAATCCGCAACAATCTTAAACAATAGTTTATAGAATTTGCTTATTCAGTCAAGAAAATATTATGGTGAAAATGAAAGTCTTGCCAAATATACTCAAAGATACAAGTAGGTATAGTTATTTCTTCAAAGTGTACCATGAGTTAGTCGGCTGTCATAGACATCCAAGATTAGTAGGTACTCTGCAATGCATGAGCATGATGATGACATAATCGTCATCTCAGTTCGTCTGTAATAGGAGGCAAATTGCCTACACCACGCTAATTAGGTGGGTATATACGGTTTTACTCCAGTTTTCTATGAAGCCCTGTGGTGACGGAGTAAGAATACAAATCCCCACTCCTTATCTTGTCCTTAGGTATTGTGAAGAATATATGTAATACACTTATAACTTTTAATGTTTATGCAAAAGAAGAAAAATTGGTAAATTTCTATACCAGTTTGTCTCAGGGTATACGTATATACGTATAAGTCAATTGTCAATTGTTTTGGGACGTAAATCAGATGAAATGAATACAGAGATTAACTTCTAGAACATATTCATAGACTGTCATTGAATATAAATATTTTAAACAATAAATGCTTAGACATTTAAACAAGTCAGTGACAAATTTTCGACTTAATTATTTTGTTCAAGGTTAAGGCAAAATGTAATGTACACGCTTTGATGTAATTCGATGCATTTCCTTTTGCTGTCAAATCTTTGTAATTTTAGCCTTATGAGAATAAACACTATTTCGCAAGTTTCGTAGTAATAACACAAATAAAATTGAATTATTTTTTTTTGTATAATTTTTCCATGCGGTGACTGAATAAGAATCCAATTTGCAATCTATATTGCACGTAGATATCGTAAATGATGACTAAAACATATAATATGCAAAGAACTTCTATGACAGAGAAGCTAAATTCGAAATATATGCCTGTAATCAATCAGCGTGATATAGTACCTCAATGTCTTTCCTTTTATGGAGAAGGTTTGGACCCAGCAATGGAATGTTTATGAAATAATGAAATGATGAATAACATTTCCTTTAAATATGTTACTACAATAGTTATTTTAATATAGAATAGCAATAACTCAGTGCGTAAACTAGCACAATGCTACAAAGAGGTTTGAATCCATTGCGTGAATAGCTCATCTTTGGAAGTTATGAGAGGAATTGTAAATCAACACGATATTCGGCAGTATGCGCTTGTAGTAATTTTCTTACACTGTATGAAACACTTCCAATAATTACAACCTTGTTCTAGAATTATCTATAAATACTCTTGCACCCCTTTTTTAGGCGGGATATGGTTAGCGCATACTTCGTCCATTCCACCGTCCAAAGGCGATCCCTAACCCACTGTATTCCCACCCCTACGGCATTGGGTCGACCACTGGTACTCATTACTGAGTGCCTTGTGGTCGGTGGTCCTTAACAGTTTATCCTACCACTTCAGTTCATATAAATATCACTACTGGGCTATTGCCTCCTCAACTAGAAAATTGGAGGGAAATTGAACTTTACCACGTTAAATGGGTTGGTATGGTATTCTTTCCTTCCTTTGCATAGATGTTATATACGTATTGTGTCTTTTTATCATCCTTCTCGACATCCAAGGTGAGAAAGGGGGTGATGAATTGTATTCTTATTTCGTTACCATACGGAGCACAGTCGTGCTGTGATCGCTAAGAATTTCAAAGAAATAAGAGTCGCTAACATCTTTATCCGTGTGGTGACGGAGTAAGAATACAATTCACCACCCCCTCTTGCCTCTGGGTATTGTAAAAGACGAGTAAAGAACGCATATAACATCTATGTAAGAGAAGGAAAATTTGTAATAAAACCCTATGCCAATATCCGTGTCAACATGTCTGACCAGCATGGTAGAGTAGGTCATTGTGCTTGAGTGAAGCAGTGGAGGAGGCCCAACAGTGGGACGTAGATGAGCTGAAATGAGTGAGTAGAGCACAGTGAGTACCTTATTATTAATTCAATAGTTTTTAAGGTTTAAAATCGTTAACACTAAGAGTATTTGAAAAAAGTAAAAGCAAATGTTTTCGAAGATATATGTTCTTCGTGTCTCATTGGTAGTGCCGGATATCATCAATATTCAAGGCTAGGTAAAAACAATCAGAATTATTTCGTTTTAGAAGTTAAAAATGTTACACTTTAATGAGCAGTTTTTAAAGATACTAGGGTGCAAAAAAAGCCCATTATGGTCGAGTATTTGGCCTTACTTCCATGTGGTGATGGAATAAGAATACAATTTACTATCCCTTGTCTTGCACATAGGCGTCTAAAAGAAGAAGATTAAGAGATATAATATGCAAATAACAATTATGCAAGAGAACTAACGAAAAAAAAAGAGAACTAACGAAAAACCCTGTACCAATCCATCTGACAAGCGTGGTATAGTAGGTCAATTTCCCTCCCTTTGTAGAGGCCGCTCGAGCCCAACAGTGGGACTTATATGAACCACGATGATGACAGAAATACGTCACCGGATAGCCATGCAACGTAATGCAATACACCAAAAAATATAATCATATGTATAGTATCTACCTATCCCTTCTTATCATATCTACATGCTCATTAAATTCCGATATCCTTGATAAAAAAAAACACAATCCTTACGAACGCGATAAACAATTGATATAGATCTAAACAAGTTTTTACTACGACCATAAATATAAACCACAGAATTGAAAATACTACGGCATAGATTTTAACCTTGGGTTAGTATCTGTTAAAAGAATTTATAACATAACGAATTTGTTTTTCTTTTATTTCCATTGGAACTGTTTATTAGTCGGTTAGTGATGGAGTAAATTTGAAAGGATTTTTAAAACAAAACAAAAGTTCTGTATTGTGACAGAGTAAGAATACAATTAACCACCCCTCCCTATCTTGGTTGTGGGTCTCGTAAATTAACGATTAAGGGACACAATTTGTAGATAACAGTTATAAAAGCGAAGTAAAAATCCAAATAAAACTTTATATCAAGACGTCTGGCCAGCATGGTACAGTAGGTTAATTTTCCCTCTTATTATGGAGAAGGTTCGAGCTCTGCAGTGCCATATAAGTTGAGATTATAATTAAAACATGTTACTTTAAAATAATTACTATGTATCTCCCTGATTCACGGATATCTTACAAGATAACCGGTCCTTTGAAAGGCTTACATGGGGATATGGAACACGCAGAGGCCTTTGAAGAAATTTAATGTAAAAATGGGATGGGACATCTACCGATGACATTCCACGTCTGTACTTAACACTCGTGGACTGCCAACGGTAGGTGAAAAACTATTGTTGATGATGGTATCTAATATACGGTTATGGGGTTGGGGATTCGATGGACTGGTCTAACTTAAGGCTATTGAATTAAAAACTGTCGTCTGCGTTCAATACCATTATGTTTTGAAATTTGGCAGACGGTGACTCGTCAACTCACTGAATGGGTCCCCCCTAATCAGTCACCACAGACACGCAGGCCATACGAGCAACAGGGGGGCAACGTTGGTGCAAGTGGCTTGGGGTGTCGAGCGGTACGGAGTCGGTTTCACCAAATAATTACTGTTATTGTTAATTATGGGACAGTTACATTACCCAAAATTAAGGATTTGGTACCGGTGGTAAATAGCAATAGACAGGTATAATACGACAAGTTATGGTGCTACACGTTTTCATCGTCGTGGACCATCGTCCGTCGTAAAGGCAGAGTGTTATTTCTTCTTCTTCTTGGCTCTTTTACGAATTACTATCACAGGGGTTTATTCCACACCGGCAGGGACATTGATCCATGATACCCACTGGTCTAATGAGGTAGTTTTATGTCAAGTATTTCTTCTTTTGTCAATCCAAGATGCCATATGACAAAACAACTTCTATATCATTACTCGAGACAGCAGAATGGTGAATTGTATTCTCATTTAATCGCCAAACGATAAATTACTTTTAACTATTTAGACCAAACGCTGTAGTCGGACAAATGTCATGTCGTGACATACATTGTCAAAAGAGGAAAAGGAAGAAATGTATTTGCTGTAATTAAGCCCATATCCGTTCGATTTCGCTGGTAGCTGTCCACAGTACACGCGAATACGGAGCGATGTCAAACGCTTTTGTATTTCACAAATTAGCTTGTTGATAACTGTTTAATCAGATTCATTATCATATCAGATTTAAAAGGGAAAAAACTCTTCAATGACAATCAATAATTTTCTTTGTATAGATTTTTCTGTATGGTGACGGAGTAAGAATATAATACACCCATCCACTTTCTTATCCGTGGAATCATAAAAGCCGAGTAAGGGATATCATATGCAGAGCATCTTTTTTATTTTATGTGGATGGATAGATGACTAAATAAAACTTCGCGTAGTGACATTGCAGCAAAAGAAAAATAAAAAAAAAAGTTTGTCAACCAGTCTCGAAAACGTGGGCTGATCTCAAATTTACTACTCACTGTGGAAGAATGCTCATCATCATCATCTCCACTCATATAAGTCCCACTTCTTGGCTCGAGCCTCTTCCATGGAAGAACGGAAATGGATATACCATGACTATACTGCGTCGGTCAGACGTATACATTGGTATAAGATTTTATTATTTCGAGTGTTTCTTCTCTTCCATAGATGTTATATGCATATTATATCCCTTAGTCGTCTTTTATGACATCCAAGGACATGATAAGGGGTGGTTAATTGTATTCTTACTCTGTTACCACATATAAATGCTCTACATAGCCTATAAATGAAGAGTAAACGATATATCTTGTCTGTTAAAAAATAGACAGCCCTACATATTCAAAGCGGTACTAATACTTAACATGCATGCACACGAAAGGAAAGAAAACCTACTTATCTTTTGCGAAAGTCTTATTATTGAAAGGAAATGACCGATTCAGTAAGTGCCGGTTTCTAGATGTCGACA
Organism: Lymantria dispar; assembly: GCA_032191425.1. NCBI lineage: Eukaryota > Metazoa > Arthropoda > Insecta > Lepidoptera > Erebidae > Lymantria > Lymantria dispar. The sequence continues at coordinate 34,264,915 of CM063445.1, forward strand.
TAATTAAATTGTAACTGTTGCCGGTTATTATATAGTTTAATGATATTTGTACTATAGAGGTTAGATAGTTTAGACATGGGCTGCCACATAAGGTCATGCCACAAGGTCTAAGGTTGAACTTAAGATTGGCATCTCTGACTCTTTTATAGTATGCGTATGTTAAACTGTTAATTACGTCCTACAGTTAGGCTCAAGTTTCTTCCATAAGAAGAGAGCGATTAACCTATACTATACGACGCTGGCCAGACGATTTTATTTCAATTTTTCTTTTCTCGCATAGATGCTACACGCATATTTAATCACCTAGTCGTCTTTTACGATACTCACGGGTAAGATAGGAATGATGAATTGTATCCTTACTCCGTCAACACACGGTTACATTTCATTTACTATAACGACACAATAATATAGTAAGATAATCTCTATGACTGAAAGTTCTATGGAAATAGTTTTCTTTAAGATATATTAATCCCACGTGTTGATCCGTCAATCCCATCTGCCAGAGTCATCAGTTACTATTAAATTTCCTAACCTGGAAACAATTTTGATGTCGGTCAAATAATTGTTACTACCTGACTGGAATACTGAAAACAGAGGACATAAAGAGTCAATAAGAATGATGAATAAATAACATTTAGCCAATCCAAGAATCGCACTCACAGCCAGTGATGATGGTTTTACGTGTGTTAATCTAGTACTTTCTTCCATCTATTCATCCATTATTTAGCCTATGGACATTCACTATCATACGTAAGCCTCACCACGAAAGAAGGATAATTCCATAATCACTAAGCTTGGATTGGTAAATGATGTACGAACATCGTTTACCAATCCAAGCTTGGTGATTATGGAATTATCCTTAACTCGAAATACGAATTCCGAGTGTCCCAGTAGAGTGCCTAGTGTTCCCTTAGTTGGATTTTGCGACTTACAAGTAGAAGTAAGGGAGATACATTATATCTTAATGCCGTCATCAAACGGGGCCAGGAACTATAATATAATTAATAAATTAATTTCTAACGCGATCTAGATGATTCTACAGCTAGATATATATGTGAATATATTTTCATCACTCACAATCCTCGTCTTATTATTGCTTTAAATTATTCGGCAATCAAACTAGGAACGTTATTAATAATAGTTTTTAAATACAACTTATAAATATAACCTTCATCTATTTTTAAACATTTACGATTTTTTATGATAAAATTTTGTAGTAGATTACTATTCAAATTATATTAATAATTGTTTATGTTTTATTTTCATATTAATTTTTTTTAACTATTTAGTAGACAATTATTCATTTAAGTAAATACCGCTAATAAAATTTATGACGCATAATTTCTTATAATAAATTCTGCGATAAATTATTTATTAGTAGTAAAAAAATATAGATTATCTTTAGCTAAATAATACTTTTAAAATTAATAATCTTATCGTTCAGAGGGATCAATAATATACTGCCATTAGATTCAAATATGTAGCAACATATTAAAAAACAATTACAACATAGCAACGTTATACAAAACAAAAATAATGACATGAGTCACTATATACGGGGAAATCTCATTCCAAACTCAATGTTTACATATCGGAAAAACTAAAGAAAACTTTATTATTGTAACTTTTAAACATATTCAATAATAAATAACATAAAAATTCACACATACCTTGTTAAATATTAATAGTAAATCCAAAAACAATATCACAATTCACATAATAATAACAGATAACATTATTATTTTCACGTACAGTTTTTTATCATTATTTGGTACGCGTCTACCGTGAGGTACGGTTTTCAACATACTGACTTAACTCACTTAGCTGTTTCGTATCGTATCAACTGGCTGTGTTAAATTGGTAATATTGACTTGTTGAATACACCTGTGTTGTTGATTAACTGGTACGTGTTTTATTTTCATGGTCTAAATTAGAATTAATTGCATTAGATTATTCGTATGCTAAGCGTAAGAATAATATACATCAGCATTTCTTTAAAAATAAAAGGTGACTTGATGAAAGAATGGAGATTGGGTGAATGGAAGGAATATTTTATTAAATAAAATGTTGTGTAGCAAAGTATGACTGTAAAGAGTGATAGTTAAGATATAAAGCTGTCGTACCTAGAGTCGCATGTTCCATTTCTACGCAGGGCAAAATTTTGTGCCCTCTACAAATTGTTGTTCTGGATCTGAGTGTATATTACTCGTATAAATATACTTTTTGTAACTGTATTGACGTCTGAGTAGTAGCAATTTACTACTGCACTTCGTTCGGTGAGCGAGAGAGCCGCGAGCCCAAGTTTCTGAGAGTGTTTGCGTGTAGACGGTTTTGGTGATGCCTCTATGCCTAATATCACCGAATCTCATAACACGCATTCACACATTCTTCACTTCTTTCGTCACGGTAGGCAGCGGCCTAGCAAAGGTCTATTAGCGGCAATATCATTTACTATCAGTTAATTACTATGATGTTTGCTTCATTGCCACCAATAGCAATAAAATAAAGATATTTGAAAGTTTTTATTTTTTTCATAAGAATGTATTTTGGTACCATCTCTTACTTGCCGTTGCATTCATAAAACCCGCCTGAAAACAATCTGAAAATTAGACAGCGAAGCTCTTATAGGAAAAATACCACCAATTGGGACTATTAAGTCCCTGTCTAACTTGGTGATTATGACATTATCCCCCCCGTGTCCAGTAGTGGAAATCTACAGATGGGTGAATCTACACAGAGTAAGAGAATATGAAACATTTAAAAACAAAGGCCCGTATGAAAAGTATAAATACGAAATATTAGGCGCGACAGAATACGTAAAGCGATAAGGTATATCGAATTATCAGGAAATGTCACTTGATAAGGTGTTAATAGGTATTTCATACGATAGTTTGTGAAGTAAATTGATAATATATGTACCTGTCTTCATAATTTACTAGTTGTAATTGTAGCCAATATATTAAGCTAAATTAAAATTATCACCAGGTACTTTTGCACAGATGGGGTAATAGTGAAGATAATTTATAATTCTCCGTAAAATTATGAAAAAGAAACAAATTTTACACAATATTGTGATAATTTAAAAAAAATACGTTGTCGGGTCTCGAACCCGAGACCATAGATCCCGCAGGCGAGCACGTTACCACGAGGCTACCGCCAGTTGGCTATTTGGGTGCGAATTTCTCCAGTACAAAATTACCCATCCAACTTTGATCCTTAATATCTTTTTAATGAGGGCCCAGTTGACCCTAATATCTGGTAGTTGTGATACCCTCGGGTCCCTCTACCACCCCACCAAAAATCATGGCAATCCCCGACCCACACGTCTGAGGGTCTCCTTTTAAGTTATTTGTAAACAAATTAACAAAACAGTCAATATTTTCAAAAATCAAGAGAATAAATAATTCTAACACATCCAACACTAGTGTTGCCCAAAAAAGTCTTGGTCTTGCGGTCTTGGTCTTGCGAGAAATGCGAGACCGAGACCAAGACCAAGACCGCTTAATTTTTGCAAGACCAAGACCAAGACTGGCCCTGCAAGACTTGAGCAAGACCAAGACTGGGCCTGCAAGAGTCTCGCGGTCTTGCATTTAATTCAAATCACCATTTCAGCTTATATACGGTTGAGCTCGTGTCTTCTACATAACAGGAGGAGAATCGGCCGTGGCCGGAGGGGAATCGCCACGGTGATCGGCCGTGTTGTTACAGGTCATACATGTCAAGTTATCCTTCTCTTGCACCGATGTTATATATTATAGCCCTTAGTCGTGGGTTCGCAGTCACGGGTAAAATAGGGGGTGATGAATTATATTCTTACTCCGTCACTACACGGCAAGTCAAATCAGTCTTGAGATATCCATCTATTGGCCAATCGATTCCCAATGTTGGTGTTGGCTTTTCAGAATTACTCTTCGGAAAGGCTTAAGGACAAAAATACCGTAATCACGAGAGTGCTCTTGCCCATTATACATATTTATATATCCGTTTATTCATTAGCCCAACGACGTTCACTGTTGGACATAGAAATATGCCTACAATTAATCTATATAAATGTCCATGTAGGGACAGAGTACGATCACCATCAGGCAGTACATGAAGCGTTGCTCCCAGCGCTATTTTGCCTCTGCCACGACTCACCCCAATCCACTAGTGGTTGGGGCGGTAAACTACGTCCCCTCAAAAATATCCGCGGTCCGACGTCCTCGTCATCTTCTTGAAGAAGAAGATGACGCTATTATGATCGCCCAAGAAAGGACCTACACAGCTCGCGCAGCGATAACAGATAAAACTCCGCGGTATCGGCCTCGCCGTCGAGGTCGAAAACCGTGCCGCGTAAAAGTCATTAACCTAAACATGGCCACGCCCACTTTGCTCTCAGCGACGCCCCGAGCCGAGGTCCGTTCCCCACAGGGGGGAGCCCTCGGGCGATGTTCGCTTAACTTACTTACCGGGTTGAGAGCCATCAGCGCTCACCCATTGACCGCGTTAAGCTGTCAAGGTCATCTGCGACCAACAGCTACACACACACACAAAAAAAAAGACAGAGTACGAATATAATTCACCACTCTCTTACCCGTGGATGTCGTATCAAATCGGATCGGGCAATGGTGTTAGGAACCCATGAAAAAAAATTTAAATAAAAATATCGATTCGTTAATGAATTGAGAGACATGTAAGTTCTCAATTTTGTCATCGTTTTTTCGTGTAAATTGATTAAAATGTATAAAGGAATGATACTTAATTTACAACATATTCGTATTTTGTTAAATGTTCATTAGAATTTGAATAAATCAATGATTACGTTTGCATAAGCAAGACAAACTTCGCTTTAACATAAATCAGCTGATCGCCCGATGACCGTTGATGAGTCGCCTTTGTACCTACGTAACCATTGAAAGGTTCGCGCAAATCTAATACCTATTTATACTGTCGAAATTTTACATGCTTACATATATCCTGTCTGTACATACCTACATAATGCATAAAATTTAAGGCATAAACTCTTAGACACACATTTTTGTAATCACTATAACTTTTACATTATATTGTTTTTGTGTAATATACATTCTAATTATGATCTATGACTGTTGAACTAAAACATACATGGACAGTTGTCCCATAACCTGATACACCCTGTGTATATAACATATGTGCAAGAGAAGTGAAACTAGAAAGAAAACCCTGTACCAACATGTCTGACCAGCGTGGTATAGTAGATCAATTTTCCTCTTACTGGAAGGAAGCTTAAGCCCAGCAGTGGCACTTTTATGAGCTGTGACGATGACGACGAATATCATACATTTTACAAGTATTAAAACCATAAAATTTTAAATCAGTTTTATATGTTCTTGAATAAATTGTATATTAAGAGCTACATGGATCCAGCGGCCAAAGTATTTATATAGGCAATAGAGCAACAGGTTTTTTCAAGTATCCAGAGTATCAGTAACTAAACTGGAAATACAATAGATACATACCACTTAACTTGAAGGGGAATATAAACAATCGCATTAATTGTAAAATATCGCATTGATTATAAAATGACATAAAATTTATTGTATCAACTGCCTCGTGTGGTGACGTCTTAAGAAAATAGGGTCGAAAGTCCTGTCATAAGAGTAGTAACGCTGTCTAATGGAACACCAGGGGAATAGAAGAGTAATTTTCTCCAGTGGTAAGTATTGTATTCAATAGTGAACTATAGGCTAGCAGATGGATAGATAGGATAGGATATTTGATTAATTTAGTTGGATTTTTCATTGCCATGATAAATTACTGTTACGTTATTCTAACTGCAAAACTTTGCAAGACTCTTGCTGCAATACCAAGACTCGGGTGCGCAAGACCAAGACCAAGACGAGACCAGGTGTGATGTTGCAAGACCAAGACCAAGACCGGTCCAAGTCTCGTCTTGGTCTTGCATTTGGGCAACACTATCCAACACTATTTTACTAAATATTTTTTATGTACAAATTTAGGCCTTTCATTACTTCATTGTATAGTATACATTTCTCCGTGTGGTGACAGAATAAGAATACAATTCACCACCCCCTTTTTTGCCGTTGGTGTCGTAAGTAATTACAATATGCATATAAGCAAGAGAATGGAAATTTGAAATAAAAGTGTTATGGGCCCGCGCGCCGTCCTTTCATCGCCCCGGACGGAATAGACCGCGCGTGCGCTTAGCCCACCAATAAAAAAAAATACTATCGTCTGATCTGCGTAGGTCAATTTCCTTCTTATTGTGGAGGAGGCTTGAACCCAACAGTGGGATGTATATGAGCTGAAATGATGAAAGAGAGAAAGGATATATTTTCTAAATAGTTATAAATTTCAAATCAATACATACTTCTTGTAGTATATTTGAGATACATATTTATATAGAAGAAAAGTCTAATGATTATCAAAATTTTACATTTAGTTAAGATACCTTAAGATGGATGAAGTGGCGACAGGTCTCGGGAACAACGGGCAAGGGCGGCATGGCACGCAGGTAGTCGTGCCTGCGCCGCCCCAGTCGCCGGCGGCGGGTCGCTTCGTCGAGGTTGTGTTCCTCGCGCGCGCGACCCACCGCCTCCTTCTACGAGATCATTGCCTCGCAGAAGGCTGCGACCGCGTCCCAGTTCCTGACGCCATCGAGCATCTCTCTAGCGATGGTCGGCGGCGTCAGGTCGGCACCAATGATTGCGACGAGAACGGCCCCTTAAACTTAAGGGGAAAATATACAAGAGTGTCATCAGACCTGTTGTTAGGTATGGATCTGAATTTTGGGCATTGAAAAAGACGGATGAGAGAAGATTGCATGCCACAGAGATGTGTATGCTAAGATGGATGTGTGGAGTCACAAGGTTAGATAAGATAAGAAATGAGTATATTAGGGGAAGCCTGAAAGTGGCACAAGTGATAGAGAAGATTAGGAACGCGAGGTTGTCTTGGTATAGAGGTGGGTTATCGATATGAATGTGGATGGACGTAAGAAGCGTGGGAGACCCAAAAAGAGATGGATGGACTGTGTAAATGGAGATATGTGTATGAGAGTGAGTACAGATAGGAGGTTATGGAAGGTAAGTACATGTAGTGCCGACCCCACTTAGCGTGGGATGAGGGCAGGTAAATGATAATTTAGTTAAGATACCTGCGTGGTGATGGGAACGCCACCATTTACTTACGAGTCGTAACAATCGACTAAGGGTCACAACAAGGTAGCAGTTTTTTCTGGTGGAGAGGGTCTACGGTCAAGGGTGAACGGCGAAAAGCTGAATGGTGAAAATACCCCTTTCACATGGGTCGACATTAGGTTTTATTTATAGTTATTTTTCTCATGCAGTGACGTCATTTACTTCCTCGTCGTATTTTTACAAAATCGAAGTGAAAGGAAAGTGTGTGAAATTTTATTCTGCTGCGTTAAATACTAGAATATTAATAGATATTTATATAGGTTCTTAACAATATTTAGAATGTTTGATTAATTATTGTTAGAGATATAAGAAACTGTTGCTGTATTGGTTTTTCCTGAAAACCAGCGCTGTAACACCACTGTGCTGCAGCTTATGCCAAGGTAACCTTTTTGGTGTACTACAGTATCGTAAATGTTATTTTAAATATTATTTTTTAATTCTTTTTTTGTAGCATCATCATCATCATCATCATCATCGCAGCCCACACGTCCCACTGTTGGGCTCGGGCCTCCTCCACAGTGGGAGGGAATTTGACCTTCTATACCATGCTGGTCAGACATGTTGGTATAGGGTTTCATTTCGAGTTTTACTTCTCTTGCACAGATCTTTTGTGCATATTATATCCCTTAGTCGTCTTGTACGACATCCACGGGCAAGATATTTGTATAATAAAAAGCTGAAAATTATTTTTTAAGATACCAATGGCCAAATAAATATTTTTCTTCTTTCTTTCTTTCTATTCACTTTATAACGACTCTTTTAAATATTTAAATAAATAAATAGTACAGAACCTTTTTAACAAACTTTCGCTATTCATCCGTTCCGGAAATTAATAAGTACAGACAAACAAACAAATGCTTGAGCTTTATATTGCTTTACATATTTCACAATTCCATTATAACTAAAAGCGATATTATCTCTAAAATTAAATAGTATCCAAATAAAAGAAGCGCATTTTTGCAATATTATTGAAAAAAGCGATGATACGAGATAAATAAACAATTTTACCTTTGTACCAAAACTCACAGGTAACCTTAAATAAAAAAAGAACACGGTATCGAATCCAATCCCCGGGGAAATTGAAGGTTTTCAATAGAAAGGCAAATATTTATGAGTTTTTAAATTACAATAGTTAAAGAAAATATGGTGTGGTAGCTATATGGTGTGGAAGGTTTCAGAGAATTTGTGAGCATTCATTGACTTTGTTTGATCCTCCATATAAGAAAGATATGGAGGATCAAACATAATGAATATGTATACATTTATTTTAGACCACTAAAATATTGCTTTGGGATCGATGACGCTATAATCGATTATTAGAAATTTTATTATTGTTTTTTTACGGAATGTGATCAAATAGTACAGTAATAAAAAGTAGTACATTGTATAAAGTGAAATGTTGTGATTTTTTTTAAATGGGAATGAATTTTAAAAATACCCCGTACTAGTAAATTAATCCTTGTGTCGCGGTCCTCCGCAACTTTACAAACATACAATTAATTTATAAATATTATAGACGTCCGTTAAATACAATTTACCACTCCCTATCTTGCCCGTGGATATCGTAAAACATGACCTTTTTTTTTTTGTGGGTGGGCTGCGGTCGGCGCGCCTCTGCACCACTCAGTCCGGGGCGACAGAGGGGCTTAAGCACGCAACTCCCGCAACCCACCCGAAAACCACGTCGCCTTCGTCGTTGGGCCGACCACCGGAGCAGGGTTACTTGATATTAGTGGTCGGCCCGACGGAATACCCCCTATTGGGGTACCCTCCCATCGACCGACGTCCCCCCTTCGGGTCTTTCCTCACGCGGTCGGCCTCTCGGCGGGTGACGGACTAATCCCCGGTATGACGGACTAATCTCCGGTATCGTAAAACATGACTAGGGGATATAACATGCATATAGCATTTGTGCAAGAGAATGTAAACTCGAAATAAAATCCTGTACCAACATGTCTGACCAGCATTGTATAGTAGGTCAAATTCCCTCCCATTATGGAGGAGGCCCGACTCTAACAGTGGGACGTATGTGGGTTGTGATGATGATGATGTTGATGCAGACTGTTGTCTTTAAATTAATGGATTAAATCCCACGCAAACTTAGATCGATTATTTGTGGATTAAACATATATAACGACACTTGAACTAGCAATCGCTACTTATCCGCTGTCTAAACATTCAGATCGTACCTGAAAAATAAAAATAATTTGCTAATAATTAAATAAAACTATTCACAACTTTCCATCTCTTTCACTTAACTGCATATTAACTTTCATCGTAGAGAGAGCAATAAAAGTCTACTTAAAGAAGTAACAATATATTGTAAGCAGGATCCGAGTGCGCGCTTCGGAACGTTGCACTCGCCTTGAACGTGCGTCATACAAATACGGACGAGTTTCCCTTAACTTGATTTTTCGAGACTAACTTCTGATGTAAATGTTAAATTAACTGCATAGATGATGTAGTGGTTAATATAACAATCTCCGAGCAAGGTCGTGGGTTCGATTGCCGCGCAGGACAACATTTTGTGCGCAAATTGTTGTTCTGAGTCTGGATGTAATTTGTGTCCGTTAATTATGTTTGTAAAGTCACCCGCAATACAAAGAGTATTTCCTTAGTGCAGGACGTTGTCTTTTTATTAAAAAATAAAGACAAAAGCAAAGAAAGATACCCTTATCATATTTTCCGCAATTTTATTGCGGAAAATATATATATTAATTTCAATCGATTCTAACGGTTTCATTCATTACTTCCGAAGCATAACCGTCTGACACCTCTAAAAATAACTCCAAGCAATTTGAACACGCATAATCGTTCAATCTTGGGTCAAAACAACACCTCGTTTCGTAACAACACTTGAGGTCGAATCAATAACGCCGACCTCTAGAAAAGATAGATTCTTTTCATTGCTAACAGTTAGGTACCTATACGAGTATGACTACTAAGTACGTTTTATGTACATACATGTATGCGTATGTGAAGGAAAATAGTACGGTCAAGGACATAAATTAAGTCACGTTTAAATCACAATTGAGTTTCAAGTGTTTTAAATTTTCCATTGCGTTTAGATGACCTTGTGTTGACGTTACTCTAGATTTTGGTCGAAATTGGATTTTATAATTACTAATGCGGTTCTATGAATTATATGTTATGGCCAACAAGTTAATACCGTAATATAGTACCATAACATGTTCTGGTTGTACAAACTTTTAATAGACTCCCGTTTCGCGGCATTAGTTATAATATCAACATTAATACTATTTACAATTCCTCAATTACAAGTTATCTCAGCAGTGGTTATGATAACAGCAGAAGATTTAAATACTCCTTTTTCCCAAATATTTGCCATTTATAGACTCTACTCCTATTTTATTTCATGACGGATTATCGTTTATTTATTTATCTTTATCGATAAAAAAGCAATTTGGTTCAATAAGATTTTTTAGAATCAAACTTAGTAGTTGCCGAGATTATCACATACATACATACAAATTCTTAAAGGCATGATAGATATGATAGATAGTATTACCAATTCACTTCATTCCAAACCATCTCATCGTCCGAGTCCAAGTATGTCCTACTGTTGAGCTCGGAGAAATTGATCTACAACGCTGGTTAAACGCATTAGTATAGGATTTTATTTCATGTTTTCCTTCTCTATAGCTGTTATATGCATATTATAACCCTTAGTCGTATTTTAGTACACCTATAGGCAAAAAAAGGTGTAGTTGAATTGTATTCTTACTTTATCTCCATACAAATAAATAAATAGTTTGTAAAAAAAATCGTTCATACATACTTCGAAACCTTATTCAAGTGGTACTCGTATTTTAACTACATAGATATACGGTAGAACACTATTGAGACGCAAATATAATACCAGTTTATCTCAAGGCTGAACTGTATCTTATTGTTATTTATTTTTAGGGTACCGTGATGGAATGCACGTAATGGCATCTTAAAAAAAACGTCGCTGTCAAAGCGTTGTATAGTTGAATATTGAAATAGAACAAACTTAACAATTTAATCATGAATGACAATAAGTTTGAGGTAATAAATTGTGGAGTTGAGTTCCGGGCGAATTCCAGCCCACGCTCAACGTCGCTTTGTGGTCTCCTGAAGAAAATCCAAAAATGATAGGTTAGGGATCTCGCCTACATAGGTGGCTCACAGCCGTCCATACGTAACACTGGATCTAGGCTTATCTCCTCTTATACTGTCCAGGTATGCAGGCGCCCCGTGGTAATGGAACGCCTCCCTAAAGCACCTGAATAGAAGACTATTGAACACGTTGGCAGTGTTCAAAGGCATTGTCGACAGAGTACTATTGTGGAGGAGGCTCGTGTTTAACAGATATGAGCGGACAGATATGATCCTGCAGTTGTTCCTGCAGAGTATTTAACACTAAATTTCAACGAATTCGGTACAACAGTTTTTGCGTGGTTCATGAACAAATTAACCGATAGCTAAAAATTCTAAAAAGTATCGGAATGAATCTGTCAATGATTCTATCAATTCTATATTATCGTTCTTCTCAAATATCTTGTATGATTTTGCTTCTCTACTGTTTTATTATAAGTATAGATAAATATATTTCTTATAACTGTGCACACAAAAGAGATTCAAGTGAAATATTTACGGTAAAGGGTAAGAGTAATGAATTATTTTCATACGTGAGTAAATCTCTTCCCCTATGGTTGTAAATTTGACAAGTGAAGTTTCCACCAAAAGTTACCTGAATACGAATTTTATTCGATTTAGGCAAACATAGTGATCGAGGACTTTCAGGATCAGGTGAAGACTTCATCTTTACTCTTATTCGGTATCCACTCCATGATTTAAAAAAAAAATCCTTTTCATGATTCTAATTATCAAAGCTTTTTGGGGCTAATCTAAGAGATTTTTACCTCGCTTAAAATCTCTCCGACAGTGAGACCGTAAATTCTACATATTTCAGACAGAATGCAACTATTGTCATCTTTGGATCATTTGCTTGGCTCTGTATTTTTTTCCAGCTTGTCATAATAATAGCGCATTTATTATAAATAAATGAAATTGTTCTTATCATTATTTGTTTCGTCGACCTTGACTTGCGCTTGACTGCTTAGTAACCTTGAACTGCGCAGTTCGCGCGATTGTTAAAAATTGTTATTTCATAAGATAATGTGTTGATAGTTTGCTATAAATATTGTTTGAGAACAACAGTGACCTATAAAAACTAACATAGATTTGTGTTGCAATAAATTTTAACATAATAATGTAAACAATTTTATAATATGAATGAAATGTAACTATTTTTATGGATTTTAAGGTTAGGTTAGGTGACAGCTTAGAATAATAACGTATAGAAGGATAGTGTCAATACTTCGAACTTTCAAAATTTTAATCTAAACATACTAATGGCGCGCAGACGATTACACACGTACACACGCAGACCACTATACAAATTATGAAATCAAATTTTGTTTTTATTAACATAAATCGTCGAATTATCTTTAAAAGTAATGTTAATAATCTTTTTATATTTCTCAAATGTGTTGTGACACCATTTGAATGCACAAACCGTCATAATTACCTATTTATTTTTTAAGAGTTGCGTACGTTCGTGCAGTACAATGACTTGTACATTACGGAACGGTTCCTGTGTAAGCTCCATTAGGCTCCAATTGAAATGCCTCATTTTTTGTGCGTGAACTTACCTTCTATACGTTATTATTCTAAGGGTGACAGATTAAGAATACAATTCAAAACAATCACCCCCTTTCTTGGCCTTGCGTGTCGTAAAAGACGACTAAAGGATGTAATATGCATATAACATCTATGCAAGAGAAGGCAAATTCGAAATAAAACCCTATACTAACACCTGTGATCAGCATGGTAGAGCAGGTCAATTTATTTTCTATTGTGGAGGAGGCTCAAGCCCAACAGTGGGACGTGAATGAGCTGAAACGAACTAACAAACGAAGCTTGTTACTAATTCTAAGCTTCAAAACGGTTGGTAGTTATAGAAAGCAAATGTTACGGTATATCGACAGCAAAACCGCTTCACCATACTCGAGCAAATAGTAAACTGACCAACGAGTTTTTACAGACATGTTTATATCCGTTCCGGTCAGTCGGTCAGTAGAACCATATGTCCATCAATAGCGGGTTAAATGCGAACCAATCGACCCAATTGAATGGTACTTAAATAGATCTATATTGGTAAACCTGAATAGCTTTTTTTACAACCAAAGGGACTATATCCATTCTGATTTTTTTTTATTATTAAAGAGACAACGCCCTGGACAACTAAGGCCTCATTTGCGGCGACGCGGCGCGTCGCGCGTCGCGATAGGCTGCGCGGCCCGCACTAAATTCAAATGTAGGGCGTTGGATGAGTGCGTTTACAGAGAAGTGATTTTACACGCGTTTGCTTGAAATGGAGCGTGCTCTACGGCCGAGCCCGCGGATGGCATCGTCACGTCTCACGCGGCGTTTATCGCGGCAGCGCACGCAGCGGCGATTCTCGAAGAAGCGATGCCTGTGGCGGAACCTTCTGCCAATCTCATTTGCTAATCGTGCAACACAGACATAGTTACTGTCGCAACGGAGTATGATATGATAGTCTTTTTAGAAGAAAATTGTATTTTAAAAAGTGAGTTATTTAATATAAAGAGTGGCCCAGTGTTTATAATAGCGGAACATGAGAAGTTTGGGTCGGATTAACTGAGAACCCCGCGTGCGCCGCAGCGATGCTCGCCGTGTGCTCCGCTACACGCTTGAGAATACGACGCGGGCGCAGCGGCGGGCATCGCCACTCTTCCCGCCTCGCGTCTCTATAAACAACATCGCATATTGCTATAAGTCTGTGTTTACGCGTGCGATGATACGTGCCGCTTCACGCGCCGCCGCTACGTAAACAATAAAAACGTCCGACGCGCCGCGAGACGCCACGCCACACGCGACGCGCGACGCCCCGCCTTATATCCCGCCCGAAATTATATCCCGACTCTGAACAATAATTTATGGATCGCAAAAGGTATTGTGAGTGGGATTCGAACTCGTGATATGGGCACGGTAAGTCGGTGTCTTGCTTGACCACTAAGCCATATGTGCAATCGTTTATTACGGAAATACTGCGTTATTGTACTTGAATAGATACTTAAATCGATTCAGTGGTAAACTTGAATTACTACTTTTTTACTACCAAAAGGTATAAATTATATTTTTATTTATTTTTTTATCGCCGATGGTGGCTAACGAGCAGGCAGCACATCTGATGGTAAGTGATACTGCCGCACCTTTGCAATATCAGGGGCACAACCAGGTCGATGCCTACCGTGAAGATAATCTCTTCTTAAACCTCGTTTAAAGAAGAACATGTCATAGCGCTCGGGAAACACAGCAGCAGGTAGTTCATTCCAGAGCCTCCACGTACGTGGGAGAAAAGATCGCTGGAAACGTACAGTTGAAGACCATAACGTTTCAAGGTGAAATGGATGAACCTTGCTGCGGTATCGAGTGGTACGTTGGTAAAACGGTGACGGTGGTACCAAGTCAAACAGTTCCTCAGAGCACTTCACATGAAAGAGCCGATAGAATACACAGAGTGACATAAAGTCTCTCCGCCGCTCCAGTGACTCCAATCTGTCCGTAAGATTGGGATCCCCGACAATTCGAACAGCACGCCTTTGGAAGGAGTCAAGGGGGTCTAGCTGATATTTGGGCACGCCTGCCCAGAGATGTGAGCAGTATTTCATCCAGGTTTATTACGAATATAGTGTTGAAAGTGAGCCTGGACGAGTAAGATATATACGTTTATTTGGTTAATGCCCGCTGTTACCAACGATACATATTTTCATCGTCATCATCTCGGCTTATTTATACGCGTTCCACTGCTGGGCTCGAGCCTCCACAATAGGAGGGAAATTGATCTGCTATACCATACTGGTCAGACAGGTTGGTATAGGTGGTAGGTGGTTTTGCTTCAAGTTTTCCTCCTCTTGCATAATTATATGCTTACTATATTCCTTAATCGTATTTTATGACATCCACGGGTAAGATAGGGTGTGGTGAATTATATTCTTATTCCGTCACCACATGGAATATAATTTATGGAACGAAACTAGACCTAAAACATAATATACTTAAGGTTTAGTTCTTTATTGGCAACTTTTTTTTTTTTGTGGGTGGGCTGCGGTCGGCGCGCCTCCGCACCACTCCGTCCGGGGCGACAGAGGGGTTTAAGCACGCAACTCCCGCAACCCACCTGAAAACCACGTCGCCTTCGTCGTTGGGCCGACCACCGGAGCAGGGTTACTTGACATCAGTGGTCGGCCCGACGGAATACCCCCTATTGGGGTACCCTCCCATCGACCGACGTCCCCCCCTCGGGGAGGACGTCGGTCTTTCCTCACGCGGTCGGCCTCTCGGCGGGTGACGGACTAATCCCCGGTCACATCACCCGCTTTATTGGCAACCTGGGGCCTGGTCACCCCGTCGGTTTATCCCGGGCGATGGAAGGTTGGCGTGCGGCCCTATAACGTACTGTGTTCCTTCCTCACCGCCATTGGGCTGACCACTGATACAGATCTCTTGACATCCGTGGTCTGGTCGGATTATCAGCTTAGGCGATCTACATGGCATTTAACATCAGTAACTGATTATCAGGTGTCAACTAAAATTTAGGTGTCATTGGTGAGATTGGTCATCATCGTCGTCATCTTAGCTTATAAATGTCCCACTGCTGGATTCTAGCCTCCACCAAAATGGAAGGGCAATTGACCTACTATGTCATACTAGTCGCACATGTTGGTATACGGTTTTATTTCGAGTTTACCTTCACTTACATAAATGTTATATGCATATTATATCCCTTAGTCGTCTTTTACTACATCCACAGGCACGATAGGGAGTGATGAATTGTATACTTATTCTGTCACCACATGAAAATAATAAAAAGATATTATATGTAGTATGTGTCATAATCTAAATCTGATTGAATATTGCTGTAATAAAATAGATGCCATCCCTGGTGGGGATCGAACCCACGACCTTTGGATTAGAAGTCCAACGCGCTATCCTCTGCGCCACAGGGACAATGACACTTACAGGTTATTTAAAAGCCTTATTATTTTTCATTAACAATAATTTCATTCTATTGTCTTTCATACAAAGGTTTAATACTGTGTAAATATTGTAATTATTTGAATAGGTGATAGTTATATGCATTTCATTGTTTTGGTAATAAAAATGTAGACAATGGGTTCTGGTATATCATCATTCATCATTTCAACACACACAAGTACCGCAATCGGACTCGAGCCTCCTCCACAATAGGAGGGAAATTGACCTACTATACCAAGCTGGTCAGATGTGTTTGGTTTCATTTCTTTTCAAATTTTGCTTCTTCTGCATTGATATTATATGCATATTTAATCCCTTAGTTGTATTTACGACATCCAAGGGCAAGAGAGATGGTGGTGAAATGTCTTACTCCACCACCACATGGGAAAGTTCTGGTATAAGCCAGATGGATGTCCATCAAGTACCATATTTAAAATAATATGCATTAGAAGCGACAAAAAAAAACACCAATATATACGTGTATCGAGAGGTACTATAAGAATTATTGTATAATAGAAAAATAATAAACAGCAAATGATTTTTCACCTTACACCCATATGCCGAAGCGGTTAAGTCACATATTTTGTAAATAAAAGTATTTTACGGATTTTATCGTGTTTGTATTTGATTAGTCATCGTTATTACAGATATTTACCCGCTACAGATATTAGTTTTAAATTTTGACCCTCATTTTGGTACAAAAATCAAATACAAAAGCAATAAAATGAGTAAAATTGTTTTATTTACAATGTACTTGCGTAAATATCAGAATTCATCACATATTTTGATTAAGGTGTAAAGTTTGTTAAGGCTTGTAGAGTTAGAACGCGTAGAGTTAAATTCATGGCTCTATATAAGATCTGAAAATTTTTTCACAGTGCGAGCCATATGGTCTCGTCTTGACAACATTTTATATGAAAATGTTCTTGGTGCGATTTTAATTCTTTTTGTAAGTTGCTTATGAGATTAAAGGGTAGAACAGTGATTTACTAAAAATCCTAAAATATTTTTTTAATTAATTATAAAAAGGAATCTCCATGTCAATTTTCTGACCTCCAGCATCAAAAATTGCATCAGTCTCATACAAACTTTCATCCAGTAATCTAATGAAAAGGTCGTTGGGGGCAAACATATTTTTTGTTATTTTTGTACTAATAGTAATACTAGCTCACATAGCTTACAGCCTTTTAGGACTTCAAGAAGTACTCTAAGAATTTTTGGGTTATCAGTGTATTAATGACGTAATCGCGGTTTCTTTAGCTATCAATAAAATCTAAAGCACAATCGTGGCTTTGGAATTGTAACTTTACATATTTATTAAATTCACAATTTACATGTCTAAGTTATGAGGGTTCAAAAGAAACAACGAAACGCATTGAGAAAGGGTAGTAGTACCCTTGCGCTTCCCTTAGCTCATTGTATACCTTGCAACCCTTTTTATAAGGCAGCGCGCGGCCCCATAACCCACCGTAATCCCTCCCCTTCGCCATTGGGTCGACAACTGATACCGAGATCCTTGTTGTCTGTGGTCAACCCGGTTGGACCCTCCAGACACGCTCCTGTTCGAACTTTCCTCCTGGGACGTCGGTCAACCCCGCGCGGCTAGCCTCTCTGCTAGTGATGGACATTCCCCGATCCAGTCACCCGCGGTCTCGATTAGGGATATCGTGCAACCCTGTAAGTCAACCTGCATACTTTCTCTTATTGTGATGTTATTTGATTGCGTCATTGAATTGTCTTTTACAATCCCCTATAGGAAAGAACGAAATGGTGATCACTCCGACTTCGTCACCCCACGCATTAATGTAATCTTATCAATATTCTTGATGCGCGTTTCGTCTAAGATGTCTGGATAGCATTGCAGTCTTTTTGACTTCCTGCCCTATATTAATAACTAGATATTATTTACCTAATTCGAGTGCCGTTGCAGTAGGAATATAACTCTATGTGTCCTTTTTGAGTAAACCATCGGCATGTAGCGACATTACCGGACGGTCCTGTGAGCACCTTTCGGGTATTTTTCGGCATGTTAGCTTCACTGGACGGTCCTGTGGGTTAACCATTCAGGTATTTTTTGGCATATTACCTTCACTGGGCGGTCCTGTGGGTTAACCTTTCGGGTACCTTTTGGAATATTACCTTCATTGAACGGTTCTGTAGGTTAACTTTTCGGAATATTACCCTCACTGGACGGTCCTGTAGGTTAACCTTTCGGGTACTCGCACAATATGCGATGTCTTCTCACGCTGACAGAGTGGGTCTCACTGCGGGTAATGATTCATTCCCGGTCCGATCATCCGAGCCCTACTTCTAACAATTATGATCTGGTTGAAAACCCCATTACTGTCACGCAAATGGTCGTAACAATCAAAATCCACCTCTATTTATTATTTAGTAAATTAACTTACTATATCACGCTGGTCAGACGTGTTGGTACAGGGTTTTATTTCGAGTTTTGTATCTCACGAAGATATGGAATGGCGAATTGTATTCTTAATCCGTTAGCACGCGGATATTTTATTTATTTTAAACGGATATTTTAAATATTTATTATATTATCAAATGTGTTATCTATTGCCCGCCAAAAACAGACAAATAGTAGCAAAAAGGATTGTCGCGATTTACAATACATTTTTAAGCATATGCAAATTATTTTATAGTTGATATAATTAATATCACAGTTTTTAACGAAATTCTCCATAAGCACGAATAATAATGACGCTACATTTAAAATAAAAAATTAAAGTTAGTCTAAAAATTAAAAAAAAGCAATATATTGAAATGGATGCTTATCGAATAGTTGGCGAAATTATTGTTGAAAAAAATATCAAGTGTGTGATAGCGAGCATCCGGTTTTAAGAGTGGCTATAGCCGAATAAACTCTAATGTAGATTAGGTCTCAAAGATCTATAGTTATAATGCACATCTATTAACTTGTTTTTGAGTTAAGAAAAAAATACAGAAATAATGATTTCAAAAGAAAGATAGAAAGAAAGATAGAAAGAAAGAAAGACAAAGAAAGACAGAACGAGGGAGAGAAAGAAAGTCAGAACGAAAGAAAGAAAAAGAAAGGAAGAGGGGGAAATAAGAAAGAAAAGGATTCCGAATTAAAAAAAAATAAAAAACAAAATATTTATAAAAAGTAAAAGTAAAACGAAATGGAAGTGGGCTCAATTTATGGTTTTTCAGCCATAAATTCTCATGCGAGCGCTTCCCAGCCGTTGATTTTATAAGCATGTTAAACTTGTAAACTTTACGCCTTACATAAATCATAATTTATCACTTATTTTAAAAGGTACTCGTTTAAGGGATCGTGACGGAACCCTATATCTATATATTGGGTTCCATCACGACCCTATGGACCCAAAAAATGTTCTCTCTTCGCTTATTCCAATTACTTGGGGTTAACTCTTTATGTGACCGGTCGCCTATCTGACGTCAACCGTCGAGGTGGTGCAGGTCGCTTTTTATCATCCACTCACCCACGAGCAATGTAAAGGCAGTTGGGGACGATGGGGAAATTACGGACGCTTAAACGAAATAACTTACAAAACCTGTATCTATTTGATATTATCAGTACGTCTTTGTTAATCATAAAGCTTTTCTTATACATCGATAAAATCATCGTCACTTATAATACTAGATCTATCACCTATTATAAAAGAGCGTGCGTACAAATTACGCACGTTAGAAGTGAAACTTCTTTGGTCCCACGTGTTTTTGTCAATAGTAAATAATAAGATATACTGAATATTTTACTACACAGGAGCATATAGGTATATGGACGATGCTTAGTAGACGATAGCGGGGACGCTACGCGAATGTGTTATATCTCATTCTCACGCCGGCTGAATCCTATACATTTGTATCTCTATGGACTCGCTTTTTCGTTTCATCGAGTTTGAAATCACAACCATTCTAAAGAAGTTTCACTGCCAAAATATTTACCAAATACAAAATTTCATCTGTTAGCAATTACACATAGCCTTTGAGGTAAATTCGGACGGACGACATTAGGTTATTTACGGACAAGAAATCCATCATTTAGGTACAGATATTACAAATAAAGTCTCTATAAGAACGCTCAGCAGTGCAGTTATTGTCACTTACTTTAAATACATAAAAATCAAAATAGTATACGTTAAAAATTAAAAATCTTTAATCATACGCTGTCTATCGTGAATGTTTGTTTTGCACTAAAGTTATAGTCTATAATAAAGTTAGTCTGGAAACGTTATGATATTCAACTGTATATTTCCAGCGATCATTTCTCCCACGTACGTGCAGGCTCTGGAATGAACTAGCTGCTGTTATATTGCCCGAGCGCTATGACATGTCCTTTTTTAAACGAGGTTTAAGAAGGTTTTTTTCTTCTCGGTAGCTTATGGACATCAGGACAGAAGGATTATGTGACATCTATACTATATTTTTGGGGTGCGAGGCCGGGGCACCTCCACGTGGTGCACCCTGGAAACGTCCATTTGGACGGCCAAGATTCCGGCGGGAGGGGGGGTCTCCGCGTGCCGACTCTCAAGGCAGAGCGCACGGCGGATTTGACCCGGGGCCAATGGGGCGGATGTGTCTCATGGCACTCCGTCGCCAGGGACGGTTACGTCACGGCCCGGGGGCGTGACGGGTCGGTCGCTCGCGAGCGGCCAGACCCGGAAGGCCCAAACCGTAATCCTGAGTAGGGGGGGTCAGGACCAGGGGTCTTCGGACCGCGGGGAAGAAAATCCCTATAAAAAATTACCCCAAATCTTAAGTTTGGCCACTCGGCGAGGAGATGTATGGCTGGTGGGTTAAGAAGCGCGCGCGAAAAAAAAAAAAAGCGTCCAGCCGCTAGAGTGGTAGTCAAGGCAAGACTTAAAAATGATCCAAATATGGCAGGAGTGAAAACGTGCGTAAGTACTCCAGAGGGTCCCGGCCACGCCGGGGAGTCCCTCACTGTGCCGGTTTCTGAGCGCGAGACGCGCACAGTCACCGCCACAGTCAGTCTCCATACGTATGGGAGGGAGACATCGACTGCTCAATTCGCCGAGAGCCCGGCGCAACAACTCGAGGCTCAACAGGGGGGGGGGGGGGAGGAAGGAGAAAAAAAAAGGAGGTAGAGGAGGAAGCTGCTATCCGAAACGACGCACTCGTTGAGGGTGCGCGCTAGGAAGGATGCAGCGAAGAAGGAGGCGGCGCGGCAGGCGCAAATATCTGCCGCCGCGGCCGCGAGCGACGAGGGCGGTGCGACTGCAGCCACCGCAGAGCCGTTGCAGGAAGGGGACGCCTGTTCTGCCAGGTCGTCCGACAATGTGGAGAGCGACGAGGGCGCATCAGGCGCAGGGCCGTCGCGGGACGAGGGCGGCGGGGCCGCAGGACCGTCCAATGGAGGGAGCGACAGCGCTAGCATAGTGCTGTCGAGCGACGAGGGCAGCACTGCCGCAGAGCCGTCGCAGGAGAAGGGAGGCGGTGCTGCAGGGCCGTCGGAGGAGACCGACACGGGATCGGCGATGTCGGCGGACGAGGGTGGCAGGGCCACAGAGCCATCCTGTGAGGAGGGGCCGAAAACTGGCGAAGGAGTCGGCAAATTCTGGGCGTCGGGGATGAGGGTGGAGGTGTCGTCTTCGTCGTCCGGAAGCGTTAGGGAGCTAGGAGGTAGGGGGGCTGCTGAGGAGTCCAAGCTGCGTTCTGCGGCGAAGACTCTGACGGCGGCCCTAAACGTTAGGGAGAGGGAGGGGGCCCGCTCCCCCCCGAGGGATAGGAAGCGCCCCCTGGAAAGGGAAGGCAGCTCCGCGTCCGACTCGGAGGGGACCGATTCCATCAGGCCTCCCCCCAAGGTTGAGATCGCGCGCAGGGGGCGCAGGGGTCGAGGCGGTATGGTGGCGGCGAGGCCGGCGACGCCGGGTTCAGCCGACCGGGAAGGCGGGGTGGCGGCCCTTCAGGCCGCGAACGCCCGCCTCAGCAAGGAGGTCTCCGGCTTGCGAGAACGCAACCGCAAGCTGGAGACGGAGTTGGAGGCGGTGCGGAGGGAGAACCGCGGGTTGGCCAAAGACATGGCTGACCTGCGGTCCCAATTTGAGCGCCTGGTGCCGGCTGCGCTACCGGCGCCGGTCCCGCCGCCGAAACGGGCCGCGCCAGTGAGGGCGGGCCCATCGTCGTCTGCGCCCGTGGCGCCGGCTGCGCCCGTCGCGACCGCTGCGCCGGCTGCGCCCGTCGTGGCTTCTCCGCTGCCTCCCCTCGTCGTGGTCCCTCCGCCGGCTCGTGGCTGCGGGAGACCTCGGAAGGGGGAGGAGCCGCCGCCCGACGAGGTGCATGGCGTGTCGGAGTCGGCGATACCCGTCATCCTAGCCCGAGTAGGGGTAATGATGGATGCGCGTATCGAGGCCGTAGCAGCCAGGCTCCCGCCTGAGCCGCCCTTCCGACCGCCGCTCGCCGCGGATAGGACAAGGCGGCCGCAAACGTCGGCTCCCACCCCGCTGCCCTGTCAAGGTGGCCGCGTGGTGAGCTACGCTGCGGCCGCGGCGGGACCCAAGGGGGCCAAGAAGGCCGGCAAGGCGCCGGCTCCCGCCAAGGCCGGGCCGCGGCCGGCGCCAGCGATTGCACCGCAGGCGCCGGCCGGCGAACCCGCGACTGCGCCTGCTGCGCTCAGCGCTGCTGCCGAACAGGGCTGGCAGGTGGCTGAGCGTAGCAGGAAGGCACGCGGCCAAAAGCGGAGAGCGGCGGCCAAGAGTGCCGCTGTGGCCGCCGCTCCCCAGGCGGGAGCGGGCGGAAAGGGGAAAAGGTCGCGTAGGGGCTTCAAGTCGCCGAAGACGGCTGCGGTGGTAATCACCGTACTGCCTGAGGCGGCTGAGAGGGGCCTAAACTATGAGGCCGTCCTAAGACGCGCCCGGCGGGAGCTGGACGTCTCCGACATCGGGGGCGTCGAGGCGAGGACCCGCAAGGCCCGGACAGGGGCTCGAATACTCGAATTCTCTGGAGCCGAGGGCGCGAAGACGGCCGATAGTTTGGCCACGATGCTGAGGGGGCTGTTTGGGCCGGAGGATGGAGTCCGAATCGCCAGGCCCGTCAAGTGCGCAGATATGCGCCTCACGGGTCTGGACGACTCCGTGGCGGTGGAGGACATCCGGGAGGCCATTATGGCGCGTACCGGGTGTACCTCGGACACCGTCCGGATTGGCACCATCCGCCCTGGTCCGGGCGGCGTCGGTGCTGTCTGGGTGCAGTGCCCAGTGCAGTCGGTCAAGCAATTGGCTCAGGCAGGCTCCTCGTGGGCTGGAGTTCGGCGCGGGTAACCGTGCTGGAGTCCCGGCCTGCGAGGTGTTATAAATGCATGGCGGTCAGGCATACCCGACCGACATGCAGAAACTGCTTTGACTGCAGCGGGCTATGTTTCCGTTGCGGTCAGGCTGGACACCAGGCGGCATCGTGCTCTGCGGTGCCCCACTGCCCCGCGTGTGCGGCGGGCAATAAGCCTGCCAAGCACCGCATGGGCTCTGGGGACTGCAGACCCCCGGCATCGGCCCCAAAGGGGCGGGGCGGCCCATCGACCGGGCCAGTCCCCGCTCCGAGCGCGGCCCGATCGCCCGTTAGCGCGGAGGAGGTGACGATGGATACGGACCGTTAATGGACCCCGTATCCATTCGTCTCCTCCAGGCCAATCTCAAACACTCCGCCGGTGCGCAGGACGTGTTCCTGCAAGCCATGGCGGAGTGGTTGATAGGAGTAGCCGTAGTCGCGGAGCCGTACGTGGTGCCCGACCGTATTAACTGGTTGGGTAGCACCGATGGCACCGTGGCAATCGTCGCCTCCACGTCGTGGCCTTCGTCGTCTCTGACCCTTAGGGACAGGGGCGTCGGATACGTCGCGGCGGACTGGAGGGAGATTACGCTCTTCGGACTTTATCTCTCCCCTAACTGGAGTGTGACCGATTTCGAGGCCTTCCACACCATCATGGAGGCCTCGTTACGGCGACTGGCATCGCGCCAGGTCTTCGTCCTGGGGGACTTTAACGCCAAGTCCGTGGCGTGGGGGTCCCCTAGGACGGATGACCGAGGACGGGCGATCGAGGAGTGGGCGGCGGCACTGGGCCTCTGTTTGCTGAACAGGGGCTCGGTGCATACGTGCGTGCGACAACGGGGTGGGTCGATAGTGGACCTTTCGTTCGCTAGCCCCGAGGTCGCCGCACGCGTGGGGAGCTGGCGCGTCGTGGAGGAGGTGGAGACCTTGTCGGACCACCGGTATATCCGGATGGAAGTCTCCCCTGCAATCCCGACGCCCAGCAGGGGTCACGGGGCGGATGGGCGTCCTGTGTTCCCGCGATGGGCTGTGGGTCGCTTAGACCGGGACCAGCTGGCGGAGACAGCCATCGTATACTCGTGGCTGTCCTCTGCCCACCAGTCGGACGGGGTGGACGCCGAGGCTGGCCGCATCCGCAGTGCGTTGACGCAGATCTGCGATGCGGCCATGCCCAGGGTACGGCGTCTGCCCCCGAGGAGGGGGGTCCACTGGTGGTCCCGGGAGCTGGCGGATCTCCGGGCCGCGTGTATCCGTGCCCGGAGGGCCTACACCCGCAGCCGACGGCGCCATCGCGATGCGGAGCGGGAGGCCGTGCTTTACGAGGGCTACCGCAATGCGCGGTCGGCCTTCAGGCTGGCCGTCCGCTCCGCCAAGGACGTCAGTCGGCAGGAGATGCTGGACGGTCTCGACCGTGACCCCTGGGGACGCCCTTATCGCGCGGTGCGGAATAGTCTACGCGCGCGGGGCCCTCCCCTCACCGAGACTCTCCAGCCCGGCCTTCTCACCCGGGTCATCGAGGACCTGTTCCCGTGGCGGGCGGAACACACGCCCCCGGTCATGGCTCCGCCAGACACTGACCGGGAGGCCGACGACGACAGTGTTCCGCCCATCACGGAACCCGAGATGGGGGTGGCGGAGACGCGCATGCGCGCAAAGTCTACCGCCCCCGGGCCCGACGATGTTCCTAACCGTGTGCTGGCCCTGGTCCTCGAACACCTGGGACCCCGCCTCAGGGAGCTGTACGACGCGTGTTTAGCGTCCGGACGGTTCCCTGGGTGCTGGAAGGAGGGAAGGCTGGTGCTCCTGCCGAAGCCGGGACGGTCTCCGGAGTCGCCGTCGGCCTACAGCCCTATCGTACTGCTCGATGATATGGACAAGCTACTGGAGAGGGTGGTAACTGCCCGCATCGAGCGGCACCTCGTCGGCACGGGGCCCGATCTGTCGGACGCCCAGTTTGGGTTTAGGAGGGGTCGTTCGACGATCGCGGCTCTGTTGCGCCTGAGGGCCGTGGCGACTGAGGCCGTCACCGGCGGGGGAGTGCTGTTGGTGGTGTCCCTAGACATCACCAACGCATTCAATAGTCTGCCATTTAGCTGCATCAGGGAGGCGCTCCGGTATCACGGGGTGCCAGTTTACCTGAGGCGGCTAGTGGCAGACTATTTGGAGGGGCGCAGCGTCCTCTGCACCGACCGAGCAGGGGACGTCATGCGAACGCCCATGACGTGCGGTGTCCCGCAGGGGTCGGTCCTCGGACCCACCCTGTGGAACATCGGCTACGACTGGGCGTTGAGGGGGAGCCTCCCGCCCGGGCTGGGCGTGATTTGTTACGCCGACGACACGCTCGTCACAGCCCGCGGTGGGACGCTAGAAGAGGCGGTAAGCCTGGCGACCTCGGGTACCGAGGAGGTCGTCAGGCGGATCGGGGCGCTGGGGTTGAGGGTCGCCCTGGACAAGACGGAGGCCCTCTTGTTCCATGGGCGCACTATGAGCCCTCCCATCGGCGTCTCGATCACCGTCCACTCGGTCGACATCAGCATCCGGGCCCATATGAGGTACTTAGGCCTGGTGCTCGACGGGCGATGGTGGTTCCGGGAGCATTTCTGCAGGCTCGCTCCACGGCTCGTCGGCGCGGCGTCCGCCCTATCGTGGCTTATGCCGAACGTGGGCGGACCGAGCGCTGCGTGCCGACGGCTGTACGCGGGGGTCATCCGGTCGATGGCCCTGTACGGCGCACCGGTGTGGGCGGGGTCCATGACCGCCCGACTTAGGGCCCTTCTGTGGCGACCACAGAGGGTCACGGCGGTCAGGGCCATCCGCGGATACCGCACGGTGGCGACGGAGGCAGCGTGCCTATTGGCCGGGACTCCCCCGTGGGACCTGGAGGCGGAGATGCTCACCGGACTATATCGGCGGGTGACGGGGGTGCGAGCGGAGGGCGGTGTGGTCTCGTTAAGGGATCTCACCGCCTGGCGCGTCGACGCCCGCCGAGACGTCATCGCCCGTTGGGCAGTCTGGCTGGAGAGGCCTCGGTTCGGGGTGCGAACCGTGGAGGCCTTCCGACCGGTGCTGATGCAGTGGTTGGAGAGGCGGCACGAGGTGCTCTCCTTCCGACCTTTGCAGGTTTTGACGGGGCATTGGTGCTTCGCCAAATACCTGCACAAGGTCGTTAGGAGGGAGAGTACACCGTCCTGCCACCACTGCGATTGCGACGAGGACACGGCGCGCCATACGCTCGAGGCCTGCGGGGCTTGGGCAGTGCAGCGCTGTAAACTCGTCGCAATCATCGGTACGGACCTGATGCTGCCGGCTATTGCTAGGGCGATGGTCAACAGCGTCGGGAATTGGGACGCGGTCGCAGCCTTCTGCGAGACAGTGATCTCGCGGAAGGAGGCGGCGGATCGCCTGCGCGAGGACCGCAGCCTCGATGAGGAGATCCGCCGCCGGCGACTGGGGCGGCGCAGGCGCAACTATCTGCGCCTCATGCCGCCCTAGCCGACGCCGCGAGTGACGTGACCGGGGATTAGTCCGTCACCCGCCGAGAGGCCGACCGCGTGAGGAAAGACCGACGTCCTCCCCGAGGGGGGGACGTCGGTCGATGGGAGGGTACCCCAATAGGGGGTATTCCGTCGGGCCGACCACTGACGACAAGTTAACGCTGCTCCGGTAGTCGGCCCAACGACGAAGGCGACGTGGTTTTCGGGTGGGTCGCGGGAGTTGCGTGCTTAAGCCCCTCTGTCACCCCGGACGGAGTGGTGCGGAGGCGCGCCGACTGCGACCCACCCACAAAAAAAAAAAAGTACTATATTTTTAACTAATATGTAAAATAATAACAAATACAGTATAAATTATATTTATCTATTTGATTTGATTAAAAATAAAGGTTATCACATCTTCGTTTTCCTGTAGATATGAAATTGAATAAGAAAAGTTGGCAAATAACATTACTGCGAGATAGGGACAACTTGAACTTCTGGTCATCGGCATCGTGCTGTAAATTATTAAATAAATACTAAATACCCTAATCAGGGAAAATTTAGATATATTTATGTGGTAGGACCAGACAGTCGACAGTCTGCAGCCGCGAGCCAGTCCGTCCAGGATAGTAAGTACCTGACCCTCACAACACAATCGACGTCCGAGTAGCAGCAATTTTTTATTGCCCTTCGTTCCGTAAGCGAGAGGTGATGAATTCCAGAAAATCCTTTCTTAGTGGGTCCCTACCTTACAAAATAAAATTACGCTTCAAATTGCATATTTCCAGCTTCAGTAGTTTTAGCTCGCCGTTGATGAGTCACACAACCAACTTCTTTATACCTATTTACACCCTTAGAGAGTGAAAATTAAAAAATGCTGAAACACGTGTTTATTAATTTTTATTAAAGAGATCGATGAAATTTTTTTTCTCACTATACAAATTTTGCTACTGTGGTTTACCCCCTTAGGGGTTGAATTTCAAAAAAATCCTTTCTTAGTGAGCTTCAACGCACACGAAGAAACTAATGTCAAAATCTCATGTTTCTGGCTTCAGTAGTTTCGGCTCTATGATAAGTCAGTAAACTGACATCTTTTTACCTATTTTACACCCTTAGAGGATGAAAATGGACAAACGCTGAGACACGTGTTTATTTATTTTTATTAAAGAATATTTGTACTTAATTTGAAGGCAGTGGCTAATTTTTTTTCCATACAGACTTTGCCGTTGCGTTTTACCCCCTTAGGGGTAGGATTTCAAAAAAACCTTTCCCCAAAAAAATGTTCTACGGTCCAAATTTCATTTTTCTAGCTTCAGTAGCTTCGGCTCACCCTGTTTCTTCATACATATTTATATAACTGTTAACGCCCCCGCAACATCCCCAGTAGGTGGAATTTCGTAAAATCCGTTCTTAGCTAAGTTAAATACGTACTACTCAAAGAGCACTTTTTTAATGCAAATATACAAGACAAAATTGAACCTATATACAGGATGTATCAGGTTATGGGACAACTGTTCGAGTATGTTGTAGTTTAACGGTCATAGATCTTAATTAGAATGTACATTACACAAAAAACAATATAACATAAAAGTTATAGTGATTTCAAAAAAATGTGTCTAAGAGTCTATGCCTTAAATGTTACGTATTATGTAGGCATGTACAGACAGAATACATGTAGGCATGTAAAGCTTCGACAGTATAATTTCATGCATTCATACCTAGAATTGCGCAAACGCTTCAATGAGCGTAGGTAACAACGGCGAGCCGTCAACGGTCATCGGCCGATCAGCTGTTTTAAAGCAAAGTTTGTTTTGCTTATGCGAACGTAATCATTGATTTATTCAATTTCTAATGAACATTTAACAAAGTATGAATATGTTGCGTATTAAGTATCATTGACTTTATACATTTCAATCGGATTTACACGAAAAAGCGATGACAAAATTGAAAACTTTACATGTCTCTAATTCCTTAACGAATCGATATTTTTCGTTCAAATTTTTTTCATGGGTTCCAACCACCATTGCCTAGCTCCCTTTTGACCAGTTCCTCCATAACCTGATACACTCTGTATACACGAGCTGTTACTCATAACCGTGTGTGAGACGCGTAAACAATTTTTACGGTGAACGCACGGCTACCTACATGGTCCCGAGAATTATAAACGAATTACTACCCGAAGTTAGAAATATTATTACAACTTTAAACATCTATACCAATAAATAAAATTGGAGTGTCTGTTTGTAATGTCAAAATAATAGACTTTTTTTATGCTCACACGGCGACAGAGGGACGTAAACACGCACACCCGCAACCCACCCACATCGTGGGTTGCCTTCATCGTTGGGCCGACCACCGGAGATATTTCAAGTCTGTACGCCTTATGGTGCCCGAGATATGGTGATGAGTCAATATATCGCTGGAAATCTCTCATCTCCTTATATATCGATTTTATAATTATCAATTTAAAATGTTATAATATAATATTTTTATAATATAATGAATTCCTTAAGTCATCTCAGCTCATATAGGTTCCACTGTTGGGCTGGAGCTTCCTCCACAATAGGAGTACAATTGACCTACTATACCACGCTGGTCGGACAGGTTGATATAGGGTTTAATTTCGAGTTTTCCATCTCTTGCATAAATGTTATATACATATTTTATACCCTTCAGTCGTCCTTTACGTCATTCACGTGTAAGAAAAGAGGTGGTGAATTGTATTCTTACTCTGTCACCACACGGAAAATAAAAAAAAATTAAAAAAAAATTTTTTTTTTTTATAATTTCTTAAGTAATAAGTATAGAAATAACAACATATTATAAATTAATTACGCGAATAAAAACCAAAAATAAAATCTTATTTAATAAATAAAAGTTTCATATTTCAATTCATATTATAAATAAAAACTGTACTACCAATTTGTAATTATAAATTTACAAAACAGAAATGCATCCCTGGTGGGGATCGAACCCACGACCTTTGGATTAGAAGTCCAACGCGCTATCCTCTGCGCCACAGGGACTGTGTTCATAGCGTCTGAATAACGTATTATTTGCCACAGTACTCACACATGCATATACAATACATATAAAGTAATCACTTGTTTATGTGTTGTTATGTTGTTGTATGACGAGTGAAGGATATTGATTCGTTTACAATTAAAGTTTTATTTGATTTAAATAGTTACATTTTACGATATGAAGAGAAAGAGAAATGTAATTTAATAAGAAACTGTAAAGCAAATTAAGTAGATATAGAGTTTAATGTAGAGCAAACTTTTAATGAAAAGTTAAAATAAACGTTGTTTACGCGAGTTTAAAATAAATTATTTTTACGGATGTTGTCGCGTTTGTATTTGATTTTTGATTTGCCGACGTTTCGAATACTTTGCAGCGTTCATGATGATGGAAGGACTAAAGTCTTTTCATGTGCAACAAGTCATCTTTACTACAGAGATTTATATACATATATTTCCTTCGTGTAGGAGGCCCAAGTCCAACAGTGGAATTTATTGGGCTTGAGATAATGATGATAATAAGACAATTTTTTTTAGTGAAGTTATTTGCACCGTTTAGTCGTTTCAAAAGATACTGACTGTAAATAAAGGATCACCATGTTCTTATCCTATTACGATTAGGGATACAAACTATACATTGATGTTCCTGAAACATTGAGAGTGGTAGGACCACATTGTCGACAGTTATCTGTCTATAGCCGCGGGCCTGTCCGTCCGGGGCAGTACCACACTCTCGCAGAAAACCGACATCTGAGTAGTAGCGATTTGTAACTGCGCTTCGTTCGGTGAGCGAGAGAACCGGAAGCCCAACTTTCTGAGGGTGTTTGCGTGTGGAGGGTTTTGGTGGTGCCCTTGGTATCAGCGAGCCTCAATGCACGCATTCACACTCCCTTCACTTTCTTCGCGGTAGGCAGCGGCCTTGTAAAGGTCCATGAGCGGCAAGCAACACTTACCATCAGCTGTACTGTTTGCTCGTTTGCCACCGTTTGCAATAAAAAAAAGAACATATATCTTTCAGTAAAAAAACATCGATGTTTGCCATCGATGTCACTATTTCAAAATATTGATGTATCGATGTTGTATTAGGATATTTTACATCGATGTTTTGCCTACCATCTATTAGAAATGTTCGGTAATTTTAGCAGAGCTTGCGTGACACCAATGGTCACCCTGTGGTTACCAATGACTTGTCTGTTAAAACTGTTATTTTAAACTCTGTTTCTAAATAACTTGCTGCAGTTTACGTAAGCTTGTATTAACTTATCTAAATAAAAAATTACTTGATTACATTTAACTTTATCTACTCTTCATCTTTCTTATCTTAAAGATAGGTAAGTTTATTCAATAAATAATATTATTACAGATAACATTATTATAAATAACTAGCTAACCCATCAGACGTTGTTCTCTTCAAATAAAATAAAAGAAATTTGCCTTGCAATCGACAGCAGCGCCACCTACCGGATCCAATTGTAAATTTAAATCATTCTTGAATCCCCTTGAATACACACAATAATTCATCAACATCGGTCCAGCCGTTTTGGAGTTCAGTGACATACACACGTACACAAGAAATATATATATACAAAGAAGATAAATATAGCGTTTTAAATTAAATTTAGGAATGCTTGCACTATTTAGAGTCAAAGATCATTAAAAAGAATCGATGTTTTTAGGGCGATGTTTTTTGAACATCGATGTTTGTTCTGAAACATCGATATTCTTGCTTTCGATATTTGCATCCCTAGTAACAATACGTAAGACTTTATAGAACACATGTATCTCTTACGGATGTGGTTTCCCTTTTGTTTCCCCACTTGTTGGCTTTCTGCATGCCAACTGAACCGATTTAAACGATTGCATGGTTTCTGGGAATCAGGTACTTACAATGTAACAATGAACAGGTTACTTCAAGATTTTGGAATATGCACTTTAATTGTTTTTACTGGACGCAAAGGTATCTTTTAATGATCAAATCTTGGACTTTTTCTCAACCAGAAAAATGTTCAGTGAATTGGTTTTATTTAATAATTGGCTGTGTCGTTTTCATATGGAATTGGCCACCTTTGAGATAATTACTACAATTAATTATTGTTTTATTGTTGATCTAAATTGAGTTAGACTTTTTTAAACTTTACTGTACGGTCGGTGTTAATGGGGAAATCAAAAATCAACTTAAATGTCTTTTAGATGTTATATAATAATGGTGTCGGCGTTTTCGTGCTGTTTCTCGTTCATGATTGTCTGGGTTCGTCTTCTAGCTGTAGTCTGACTGTTTTCTAATTTAAAATTCAAAATTATATTGTCGTCGAAAACTGTTGTTGTCCAAACGGTTTTAATCTGTAGGTTGTGTTTTCGTGTAAAGAGGCTAATATCTAAAGCGTTCATGATGACAGTGTGCAATGTATTGGTGGACTCGACAAATAGTATATTAAAAATTGTTCTTAGAATAATAACGTATAGAAGGTATTTCTGAGCACAAAAAATGAAGCATTTCAATTGGAGCCTAATGGAGCTTGCGCTGGAACTGTTCCGTAATGTACAAGGTCACTGTACTGCACGCACGTACGCAACTCTTAAAAAATAAATAGGTAATTATGACGATTTGTGCATTCAAATGGTGACACAACACATTTGAAAAACATATTAACATTACTTTTAAAAGTATTTCAATGATTGATGTTAATAAAAACAAAATTTTATTCCATAATTTGTATAGTGGTGTGCGTGTGTACGTGTGTAATCGCCTGTACGCATGTGGTATTTTTGGCTTCATGTTTTTGATTGCTGGAAGTATCAACACTATCCTTCTATACGTTATTATCCTAAGGAATTGTTATTCATTTAATTAGTAATAGTAAAGTGGATAATTATTACATGTAGTAATAATTATCCACTTTACTATAACTAATAACTAAGGCATATAATAAAAAAAAAAACAATAATATTATTCATAAGCATTAGATACTGTTGAAGATAGAATAATTTTCCCACTACTTTCACTTTCGTCAAATTCTTAACATTTCCATAGATCGTGAACTTTTGACTTGCGATATTCGCTTTCTGCTTAAATTTTAATAGAAATATTTAGATTTGTTTTGTTTAATTAAAATAAACCGGTTACACACATTCTCCGTTAATCTTTGTGTATGCTATTAAGATTCTTTTGTTTTTTTTTTTCTTTTATTTTTGTTATTGCTGATGGTGACAAACGAGTAACCAGCACATCTGATGGTAAGTGATCCTGCCACGCATGGACCTTTGCAATTCCAGAGGTATAGTTAACCTAACGTGAAGTGCTCTTTTTAAACCTACTTTGAAGAAGGACATGTCAATAGTGGTAGGACCACATTGTCGACAGTTAACTGTCTACAGCCGCGGGCTGGTCCGTCCGGGGTAGTACCATGCTCTCGCAGAAAATCGACGTCTGAGTAGTAGCAATTTGTTACTGCGCTTCGTCCGGTGAGCAAGAGAGTCGGATGACCAACATTCTGTGGGTGTTTACGTGTGGAGGTTTTTGGTGGTGCCTTTGGTATCACCGAGCCTCAATGCACGCATTCACACTCCTTTCACTTTCTTCGCGGTAGGCAGCGGCCTTGTAAAGGTCCATGAGCGGCAGCAACACTTACCATCAGGTGTACTGTTTGCTCGTTTGCCATTGCTTGCAATAAAAAAAAAAATAGTGCTCGGGCAACACAGCAGAAGATAGTTCATTCCAAATCCTGCACGTACGTGACAGAAAAAATCACTAGAAACAGTTTAAGACCATAACGTTTCCAGGTGAACTTATTACGGTTTCGAGTAATACGATGGTAAAATGGGTCACCACAAATAAAATATTATCTTATCTCTCTCTCTCTCTCTCCCTATTAAAGAGGTTAGAGTACACAGAGTGACCCAAAGTTTCTTTGCCATTCCAGTCAGACTCCAATTTGCACGTGAAATTGGGATCATCGATAATTTGAACAGCACATCTTTGCAGGGAGTCAAGTGTGTCTAATTCATATTTAGGTGCTCCTGCCGAAAGATGTGAGCGATACTCCTCATGAGGACAAACTTGTGCTTTGTATACCACAACTCGATGTCCCGATGTAAAGTATCGCCTGGCTCTGTCCAGGATGTTTAGGTTTATACTTGCTAATTTGGCTTTGTCCTCCAAATGAGTTCTAAACTGGACTTTGCTCCATATTTCAATACCGAGGATTCCAATATTGATGGTAATTTGGAGAGTTACTCCTTAGCAATGGCACACACAAACACACACACATACCAACACGCACGCACACACTCGCACATGCGTATAGGCACACGCACACGCACACGGCACAAATCGTGTGGTTACGGAATTAGAATACAATTTATTCTTTTCTCTTCTCTTCTGCGCTTGTTGTTAGAAACCAAAACCAAAATTAAATTATTAATATTGGGGACACAAGAGAACTAATATTTGACATAAAATCAAACTTTGTATTGTTTGTCTATAACCTATGTCAAACTGTTTAGTCAGCAGTAGATATTTACAGTAGGCTGTTTCAGTAATTTCTTTGGATAACACGTGTTACGTTTTAATGTAATACATATTGTGAAACACAATATAACACTCTTTAGAAACATTTTTTTCATTGCAAACGGTGGCAAACGAGCAATCTTGATCTACAGTACACCTGATAGTAAGTGTTGCTACCGCTCATCTATCTTTGCAAGACCGCTGCGTACTGCGAAGAAATTGAAGGGAGTGCGAATGCCTGTAATGAAGTTCGGTGATATTAAAGGCATTAACTCAAACCCACCACCCGCAAATACCCTCAGAAAGTTGGGCTTCCGGCTCTCTCATTCACTAAACGAAGCGCAGTAACAAATTGCTCCTACTTGGACGTCGATTTTCTGCTCAGTGTGGCACTACCCCGGACGGACCGGCCCGTGGCTGTGGACAGACAACTGTCAGTAGTGTGGTCCACTATAAAAGTAATAACGGAAGATAGTTATCATTAGTTAATACGAATGAATATTAATACACCGTTCCGAAGTATTATGTTAGTATAACTGAGATTAATAAAAAAGAGTATACATACATATAATCACGCCTCTTTCCCATAGGGGTAGGCAGAGACCACTTTCTTCCACTTGCTACGATCTTGACATACCACTTTCGCCTCGTCCACATTCATTAATCTCCTCATACATGTTCTTCAGTTCAGGGTACTCCTAACCTGGCCTTTCTTAAGAAAGTCCCCGATTTGATTGTGGAACGTCCGCCTCGGTCTTCCCCTTCCAACACTTCCGTTCACATTCGCCTTATAAATTCTCCTTGTTAGTCTCCTTTCATTCATTCTCTCTACGTGGCCGAACCAACTTAACATACCTTTCTCAATCCTTTTCACCACATCTACATTCATTCCACAACGTTCCCTAATCACTCTGTTTTTAATTCTATCACTCAATTTCACACCAATCATGCTCCTCAGCGCTATCATTTCCACAGCATTTATTCTACTTTCGTGCTTCTTCTGCCATACCCTACCATAAAGAGTATCATATTTGTATTTAAACAGTATCATATACATTATTTTTAAAATACACACAACTATTTGTTTTTCTTTACAGCCCTTATACGTTACATTATTGCACTTTTGGGCAGAGGTTTAGTCCAGATAATGGAACTTAGACTACTACATAAAACTGGGTAAACGTTCTGGCATAGGGTTTTATTTCGAGATTTCCTTATTATGATGTTATCTGTTGTCAAAATCTTTTAAGATACGGGAAAGGAAGGTGGATGGTGATCATTGTATTCTTAATTGCTCGTCACACTGTTAAATATCCATTTATTGCTATATATATATATCCACTTATTAATAACATCATCACAAGAATCTTAGCTGGTATGAGTCTCAATGCTGGAACGGAGCTTCGTCACCTCCATACCAGGAGGAAAATTGTCTAACTGTACCGCGTTTCTATCTTGCTCGTGGATGTCGTAAAAGACGACTAAGGGATATAAAATGTTTATAAAATCTAGGAAAAGAGAAAGAATACTTGAAATGAATCCTATATCAACACATCTGACAAGCGTAGTATAATAGGATAATTCCCCTCCTATTGTGGAGGAGGCTTGAGCCCAACAGTGGGACGTGTATCAGCTAAAATGACAAATGATGATGATGATGATATCGCGTTGGTCCATCAAGTTAATGTAATGTAGAGATACGTTTTGAGTCCTTTTTTAATCCCCGACGGAAAAAGAGGGGTGTTAGGGCGCCTTCAAATTTGCCGCAAAGTGCCACGCGGCTGCAGCGCGTCTGCAGCGCTGCAGCCACGCTGTTGTCGCTAGGTTTGAGAATCGTAGTGTATACATAGTTTCACGATGGACTCTGACGAAGAAACTCTGCTCTGCTTGTACAAAAAAATACGTGCGCGCATCACTAGACGATCGATGAACTGATGCGTGGCCGCTGCGGCCACGCATCAGTTCATCGATCGCGGGTTCATGATCGCGGGTGCAGCGCTGCAACCTTTTTTTTTTTTTGTGGGTGACTTAGCTGTTAGCCTCAGATGGCTGTGACAACTTTACCCGGACTGGTAGGTGAGCGCTGAGGGCTCTCAACCCGTAAGCGCTGCAACCGCGCGTTGTTTATTTATACAGATTTACAAAGTAGCGCGGCCGCAGCGCTGCAGACGTGCTGCCACCGCGCGGCACTTTGCGGCAAATTTGAAAGCACCCTTATAAGTTTGACGTCGATGTCTCTCTGTGTGTGTGTCTGTCTGTGGCATCGTAACTCTCAAACGGATGGACCAATTTTAATGCCGTTTATTTCTTTTCAAAGTTAGTTTTCTTGCGTTAGTTCTTAGCTATATTTAGTTAATATCGGTCCAGCAGTGTAAGAGTATCAGCTCTTTTCCAAGGTGATGTAATGGCGTATGATTAATCGTTTAGGTGCTTCACGCGTGTTAGTACAGTCGTTAAATGACAATTATTAATTCCAGTTGAAGAGAACGTGGTATTTTTTTTGTATTATTTTAGTTTGTGTTGGAGATTATTCAAAATTTTAAATTTTACTCAAATTATATGACACTCACAGGGTTGATCAATTGTATTCTTACTCCATCGCAATATGGTAATTGCTATTATTATATTAATAATAAAAGAGGTAATTAAAAAAGTAATTTACTAAGCAATAACGGTAAAAATAAATTGTTGCAGATGTAGACACTTAATTACTGAAATCTCAATGCGTCTAGATCTTAACCTAGTTACATACTCGGTAAATAATGACTGTATATAGTTTTGTAACATATATTTCTAATAGCAAGTGTGCTAAATTTATACGTTAGTTAGACTGAACCAGCTAGATGTGATAATTTTTGATTTGAAATAAAATATTTTTACGGATTTTATCGCGTTAAATTTCATTTTTGATTGCACGATGTCTCGAACACTCTTCAGCCTTCATGATCACGGGAGGACTATTCAGTCCACTCCAGTCCATAAAATAAAAGATATAATTTTTAAAAATAGTTTTATTTTCAATGTGTAAATAATCGCGTAAACATCAGACATAATTAGATATTTAAGAGTTTTACAAACAACTTGCGATTAAAAAAAATTAACGGAGCACCTTTTTTATAGCCTTTTTCTCTTTAAGGTAAAAGAGTACCCCTTTTTAGAGTATTCTTTTTAGATACCCTTGTAAGACACTCGAGTTACCCTTTCAATTTCCAAGCCCTAACTAACTTGCCTAAAATCTGAGGAAAGACTTACTACAACAAAGGTAAAAACATAATACGATACTTTAATTAACCTGAATGTAGTTAGAATGGTGGAATGGTGGTTTTACGTTTTAGTTTATATTTTTTCGAAGCGGCTATTTTTCGCTAACTCTTACATATAAATTTTGAAGAACCCCTATGAACAATTGTAGGTTAACATAGATAGATACATGTGTTCTCGTAGTTACAAGTGTAAATGTGATTATAGACCTCTATAGATGCTGTTCTGTGCAATTTTATTTAAAATAGGCAGTAAATAAATAAATAGAGAACCTAGCTGAGATCCTTCATTGGTCCCTCTTTGTGCAGTCGCGTTCCGATCCAATGGTAGTGACTTAAATTCATTCAAGGTTAAATGTTGAAAATATGTAAACACGTAGGAGTTTATGCATAACAAATGATTTGAATTTAATATCCCACGGATATGAGAGGATGATGATGCCTGAGCTTTTGGCTTCGGTGGTATTAACCATAATTTTGGAAGTGCTGTAGTCGTTGCACTAGTCTGATGATTTTTATGATTCCAAAAATAAAGCAAAGGGGGTGGTGACATATTGTGTGCTTAACTGGTCACCATATAGAGATAATTAGTACCAATACATAAAAAAATATTTTGAAATTAGAAATATCAACTTACCATTATTTATGGAAGTCTTTAAATTAAAACACACTGCATTATAACTTCAGTCGGAGAACTAAGATTTGAAAATAAAACTTTTTAGAAGTTTATCGGTTTACCGCGTTGCTATAGTAACAACAAGATGACTTACGCGCATGCGCACTGAGTAATAGGCAGGCATAGACTATTCGTTTTGGCGCCAAAGGAGTATCACCAATGCTGTAGGCCGACATAGAACTTTTGACGGGCATGTCAAAATTTTATGAGGCGCTTTTAAATATTTTTTATTATTTTAGTGTTTAATAGTGTTATATAGAATAATTTAGCTGGTATTTTATGTAATATACTACAGAGAAAATGATTGAAGTGTAATATGATTTAATAGTGCTTTTAAGTGCTTTATCATATCGTGATTTAGTTGTCACACATTATAAATGGGTTTGTACTTATTCCAAAAAATATGCTTAATTTATCTTCTTAGCCTTATTATAAATAGATTATGCTATAAAATATAGATTGACTGCATAATGGCAATGCTATGGGTTCCATAACCACGCGGTGCAATACTTTCTGAGATCCACAAGTTGTTCCGAGTCTGGAGGTAATTTGTGTCTGTTAGTTGCATCAATACAAGGAGTATTTCTTTAATGTGGGTGACTTTAAAAAAAATCATCTAAAAGGTCTTTTCAATTATAAAAAAAAAACAATATACAGAGCATTTTAGAGTTTTTCACAAATGAAAATATTCTAGACAGTCTTAGAATAATAACGTATAGAAGGATAGTGTCAGTACTTTGAACGTTCGAAACATGAATCTAAAAATACTAATGGCGTGCAGACGATTACACACGTACACACTCAAATTTTGTTTTTATTAACATAAATCATCGAAATACTTTTAAAAGTAATGTTAAAAACCTTTTTAAGTTTTTCAAATGTGTTATGACACCATTTGACTGCACAAACCGTCATAATTACCTATTTATTTTTTAAGAGTTGCGTACGTACGTGCAGTACAATGACTTGTACATTACGGAACGGTTCCGGCGTAAGCTCCATTAGGCTCCAATTGAAATGCTTCACTTTTTGTGCGCGAACTTAGCTTCTATACGTTATTATTCTAAGCTAGACAGTATTCTAAAATTGTAAGTAGGTGTACTAAAAAAATCTGTCATACTATTGCAATCAATTTTAACGCTCACATATTAAGCTTTGTCATATCCATGGAGCTGTACTGCTGCGCTTCACGTAGCCATAGATACCTCCTCTTATTTATTGGCTTATTATTCAATCTTCGTTTATATCTCTTGCTTTGCTTAGGATGGAAGTGGAATTATTTCTACTCCTCCCGTTTTTCTTTTGTAATCGAACTCGCAAGACTATTAAAAGCATTGCTTGGGACTTTTCAAGGTTTTTTTTGTCTGTTAGCCGCAGATGTTACTTGCCGAGGGTCAAACATCAATGTAATTTGAGAAGATCATTCTGAATCCTGGCTTATAAACATTACACTGATCGAAATGTGTTTTGAGATAAGTTCCAATAAAATAAATTACTAAAAAATATTTTAATGAATTAATGGAATCATCATTTCATACACGTCCCACTGCTGGGCTCTGGCCTCCTCCACTATACCACGCTGGTCAGATGTGTTGTCATAGGGTTTTATTTCGAGTTTTCCTTCTCTTGTTATATGCATTTTATATCCTTCAGTCGTCTTTTACGACATCCACGTGTCGAAGATGGTGGATGGGAGTGGTGAATTGTATTCTTACTCCGTCACCACACGGATTGGAATTGGAATGTAAGCTATATATTTCAACAACAATTGATGTTGATGTTGTAATGTTTCATAACATAATAATACCAACATAATAATCAAGTACGGCACGAAACTCTTTCAATACTGTACCTATAATGTATCCATTGCATAATACCGAATAACACCAATAGTCATAGATCACATGCCATTTAAAATCGAATAGGAATCGAGATAAAAAATGATTGTTCTATAATAATAACTTTTGGTGCATTGTCGGGCGTCCGCAACGGATCGGATGTCGGTCATCCGGACGGTGGGTGTCCGAATGTGGCCATAATTCAAGCGCAATGTTGGACAATTGTGGAACTTGATACGGCATAAATATTTTGGAAAATGGCCGCGTCTCGTGTGGTCTAGTGATTTTTGAATGAATTATCTACCCTTTTAGTTTGTTGTGTTCTATTTTGGTTAGATTCCAGTTTTTTTACTCTAAATTAAATAAAAAACAGACTACAGTCATTATTATCATCAAAGCTAGATATTTCACTGGTGGGCTTGATTCTTCTCTACAATGGGAGTAAAATTTACCTATTATATCACGGTACATTTAAAATAAAATTATTTTTACGAATTTTCGGTTCCTCTATGACCATAAACGCTGAAAAGTTTTCGAAACATCGGGAAATCAAGAACCAAATAAATCCGTAAAAATAGTTTAGTTTCAAAAGCTATAAATATCTCAATTATATTCTATTTTTTATTCTGTGGTTACAAATTAAGAACAGTATGATAAGTTAACATCTTTTGATTTCTGATGTTTACGCGAGTATTATACATTTTAAATAAAACTACTTTACGGATTTTATCGCGTTTGTATTTGATTTTTGATTACCCGACGTTTCGAACACTTTACAGCGTTCATGATCACGGGTGGACTAAGATGTCTCACGTCCAACAAGTCATTGTTACTGCAGAAAATTTATAATTATCTACCCGATACAGAAATTAGATATTAAATATTGACCCACATTTTGATACAAAATTTATTGCCAGTGTAAGAAGAAAATGCTTCTATATGAAAAATTATATTGTTTATGGTTAGTAATAATTAAACATTAAAATTAATAGTAATTATATTTAAAAACTAAGTAATAATCTAGTATACTACCACCGGATCGGAACACGGTCACACTGAGAAAGATCCGGCAAGAAAACTCAGGTAACATGATGCTAAATTAAAGTTAATTTTGAAGGCGGCTTACTTTATGTTACTAAAAGGTTTTAATTTATAAAATTATCTTTAGTTATTATTATTGTGGGTCAAATCTAAACAATATGAGCTCACGGTGTCTTGCAGTCTTGTGGTGGTCTTTTTGGATTTGTTTTTAATAATGTTTATAACAGGATCCCAGCTTGATGGTAACACCCAGCCATCCTCTCTATTGAAATTTTTGTGTTTTTTAAACTCAATAGCCTCGCGTACCATTCTAGGCAGGTATCGGTGTTCTTTTGCGAGGATTTGTGGTTTATCAAACCTGATGTTATAGTGGGCGCGGTCCTGACTATGTTCACAGACTGCAGACCTAGTGTCCCGGCGGTGCTTCACATCGGCTATGTGTTCTTTGATCCGAGTTCTTATGAATCTCTTTGTTTGTTCAATGTAAGAGAGACTACAGTCACAGTCAAGTTTATATACTCCTGCATCTTGTAAAGGGATCTGGCACTTGACAGGTGGTAAGAATTGGCTAATCCTCTTCAGTGGCTTAAAATAAGTTTTAATGGAAGAGCGTTTCAGGATGTAGCCAATCTTGTCAGTGACTCCTTTGACGTAAGGTAGTATTGCAGGAAGGCGCTCAACTGTGGGTGGTTTCACTCGGTCTCTGCGACGGGGGCGAGGAACTGGCAGCTTGTTTGCACGTAGCACCTGCTTGACATGCTGCAGCTCCCCAGCCAGGTGTTCATCGTCACAGATTCCTCGTGCTCTCTGCAACAAAGATTTACACACGGTAGCTAACTGTGAAGGGGGATGATGAGAATCACCGTTCAAGTATCTGTCTGTATGTGTTGCCTTACGATACACTGTATGACTCAAGGTGTTATTAGGGTTACGTATAACCAAAATGTCTAAGAAGGCTAAAGAGTTATTTGACTCCAGTTCCATAGTGAATTGAATTTTTGGATTAATGGAGTTAAGATGGTTTAGGAATATGGTTATTTTGTCTGTGGGTAATATTGTGAAAGTGTCATCTACGTACCGCTTGTAGAACCTGGGTGTGACAGGTGAGCTTGATAAGGCCGTCTCCTCGAAGTCCTCCATGAATATATCGGCAACGACAGGGGAGACCGGCGAGCCCATAGCCACTCCATCTACTTGCTTGTAGAAGTCATCATTCCACATTAAATAGCCAGTTGTTAGGCATTGACGTAACAGTTCCGCATATCCCAATGGCATATTATTGTCAGATAGCTTCTTAGATATGGTTTTGATGCAATCCTCCACAGGTAGAGAGGTGAAGAGTGATGTGACATCAAAACTGACCATAGTTTCATTGTCAGCGAGATGTAGATCTTTAATTTCACTGACAAAATGGTAAGAGTCTTTCACAAATGCACTAGTGTGTCCCCGGAGTTGGGAGAGGACTTTCGCAACCTTCTGTGCTAATTTATAAGTCGGCGTGTCGATCTGACTTACTATTGGTCGAAGTGGTGCATTTGATTTGTGTATCTTGGGCAACCCATATAATTTAGGTGGTTTGACGCATGGTGGTATTAGATTTTCCACGTCTAGATGTAATGTATCGGAGTACTTTATTATTAGTTTCTTTGTGTTCTTTAGAACGACATTGGTGGGGTCTGTTTTGACCTTCTTGTACGTTGTTTCATCCGACAAAAGTTGGTTAATTTTATCATTATAAGCCGACGTATTCATAACCACGGTCGCGTTTCCTTTGTCTGCGCGCAGGATGACGATATCTGTTTTATTCCGTAGGTTTTTTAAGGATAAATATTGTTGTTTTGGAAGATTATTTTTGGGTAGACCGCTACGACGCAATAAGGACGAGACATCCTGCCGAATAGCCTCCATATCTTCCTTTGGCACGGTATTTTTAATCAGAACATCTTCGACAGCACAAATTATTTCTTCATAAGGAATTCGCGTAGGTGTTACAGCAAAATTTAGACCTTTCGATAAAACTTGAATTTCGGTGTTGTCTAAATGTTGTGTTGACAGATTTATGACAGCGCGGTCTGCGTAAGAGTCCTTCCTGCAATACTACCTTATGTCAAAGGAGTCACTGACAAGATTGGCTACATCCTGAAACGCTCTTCCATTAAAACTTATTTTAAGCCACTGAAGAGGATTAGCCAATTCTTACCACCTGTCAAGTGCCAGATCCCTTTACAAGATGCAGGAGTATATAAACTTGACTGTGACTGTGGTCTCTCTTACATTGGACAAACAAAGAGATCCATAAGAACTCGGATCAAAGAACACATAGCCGATGTGAAGCACCGCCGGGACACTAGGTCTGCAGTCTGTGAACATAGTCAGGACTGCGCCCACCGTAACATCAGGTTTGATAAACCACAAATCTTCGCAAAAGAACACCGATACCTGCCTAGAATGGTACGCGAGGCTATTGAGATTAAAAAACACAAAAATTTCAATAGAGAGGATGGCTGGGTGTTACCATCAAGCTGGGATCCTGTTATAAACATTATTAAAAACAAATCCAAAAAGACCACCACAAGACTGCAAGACACCGTGAGCTCATATTGTATAGATTTGACCCACAATAATAATAACTGAAGATAATTTTATAAATTAAAACCTTTTAGTAACATAAAGTAAGCCGCCTTCAAAATTAACTTTAATTTAGCATCATGTTACCTGAGTTTTCTTGCCGGATCTTTCTCAGTGTGACCGTGTTCCGATCCGATGGTAGTATACTAGATTATTACTTAGTTTTTAAATATAATTACTATTAA
The DNA here is from genome assembly GCA_032191425.1 of Lymantria dispar. Classification (NCBI taxonomy): domain Eukaryota; kingdom Metazoa; phylum Arthropoda; class Insecta; order Lepidoptera; family Erebidae; genus Lymantria; species Lymantria dispar. Next base: position 34,309,113 of record CM063445.1, read on the forward strand.
TTTTAATGTTTAATTATTACTAACCATAAACAATATAATTTTTCATATAGAAGCATTTTCTTCTTACACTGGCAATAAATTTTGTATCAAAATGTGGGTCAATATTTAATAACTAATTTCTGTATCGGGTAGATAATTATAAAATTTCTGCAGTAACAATGACTTGTTGGACGTGAGACATCTTAGTCCACCCGTGATCATGAACGCTGTAAAGTGTTCGAAACGTCGGGTAATCAAAAATCAAATACAAACGCGATAAAATCCGTAAAGTAGTTTTATTTAAAATTAACATCTTTTATTTTGGCAATTAGTCTTTGAACTATTTATTGTGAACGATATTTGGTGGTTAATAACCTGGACAACAAACAAAAAGAAACTGGAAATTTGTGCATTATAACTATTTTACCTTATTATTTAGGACCATAATACTAACCGTAATTAATGGATGATGTTACGAATGCCACTAACCCTTACAATGTTTGTGAGTGTCTTAAGAATCGACTAAGAGCTGTAAACTGACCCGGATCAACTGCATCTGTTGCTATCTGTTCAAAAATTATATTCCTAAGCAGCGTTGACGTCAGGCAGGCAGACGCTAATAAAACTATTGCCAATATTTTCGCAATATGTGGAAGCAGAGTACATCAACCTCTAATAATTGGGATATGATGATTCAAGACCGTTCCACTAACGTACTACTCGACATCGTAGCAGGGTTCATCCATCTCACCTGGAAATGTTATGGTCTTCAACTGTACGTTTCTAGCGATCATTTCTCCCACGTACGTGCAAACTCTGGAATGAACTACCTGCTGCTGTGTTTCCCGAGCCGCGAGCGGTATGACATGTAAGGACATGTGAAGAAGGCTTTAAACGAGGTTTAAGAAGAGTATTTTCTTCACGGTAGGTAACGAATTGGCTGTGACCTAGGTATTGCAAGGGTCCATGTGCGGTAGTATCACTTACAATCAGTTGTGCTGCTTGCTCGTTTGCCACCGTTGGCATTAAAAAAATGATGATGATGATGATTTAAGATCATAATGTCACTTGCCATATTTGCTTGCTTGCTATAAGATAGACAAAGAACTCCGCGCTAGGTGAAAGGAATACTGTTAGCAATTAGCTTGAACTAGAATATATTACGTGGCGAGCCAATCAGGACCAAGATTTTGATGACTTATCGTCCCTCTAGCCACATTTCAAAATCGTAATGATTATATTATTATTCCCATTAGGTGGCCCATGTAATAACAGTAAACTACACATTAGTGACTTGAAACAGAATATTGTCTTAATAGATAAAAAGTACGTCTTTGTGGTGAGGGAGTAAGAATATAATTCACCACTCCCTATCTTGCCCGTGGATCGCGTAAAAGACGACTAAGGGATATGATAAGCATATAACATGTGTGCAAGGGGAGGAAAAATCAAAACAACTATTCCAACACGTTTGATCAGTGTGGTATAGTAGGTCAATTCCGCTCCCACTGTGGAGGAGGCTTGAGCCCAACAGTGGACATATATAGGCTCAGATAACGATGACAATCAATACGAATATTATAAAAAGTGTTTGTATTGAATAGGCTCCGAAACTAATGGACCAATTTCAAAAATTCTTTCACCAATGGAAATCTATAATGATTTTATAGCTAGCTAGGGAGTAACATAGGCTATATTTTATCCCGGTATTCTCACGGGAACGGGAACTACGCGGGTAAGACGACTGAGATTGAAGCGAGGGCGAGTTGCTAGTGATGAGATTAAAGTAAACCACAATATATTTCGTCACACGAGTTGTAATTATTTTCCATATTATGTGACTATACATAAGTAGATTGTTTGCGTAACAATAGATCAATTAGAGGAATTTATGAAATAATGAGACCTGTGTACGTTTCACTATGTATTTTTATAATAAAACTGTTGAAATAAAAACTTTTACTTATGTAGAAGTGGAACATGTGAACTTAATAAACACGTTCGCTGATTATAACTTCCAAAATAAAAACTGACTAAAGGTTTATTGACAGTTATAGTATCTCTCAACATATTTTTTGTTTTGTTTTATAACTATTTTACGGATTTTATCGCGTTTGTATTTGTTTTTGATTGGTCGCCGTTTCGAATACTCAGCAGGGTTCAATGTCACGGGCGGACACGGCGGACAAACGCGAGAAAAATCCGTAAAATGGTTTTATTTACAATGCGGAATCATCATTTTTTTTGGGTTTGTTTTTTAAAACTAGATAATTTTCTATGTGGTGACGAAGTTTGAAAACTATTCATCACCATCTTACCGGTGAGTGTCGTAAAAGACGACTAAGCGTTATAATATACATATAAAATCTATGCAAGAGAATATAAACTAAAAATAAATTCTATTCTCAGAGGCTGAATTCTATGGAGTTAATTTTCTGCCTTTTTTTGAGGGATGGGTCACGGTCGGCGTACGCACTCCTCGCTCCACTTCGTCTGGGGCAACAGAGGGGCGTAAGCACGCACATCGTAACCCACTCGTATAGCACATCGCCTTCGTCGTTGGGCCGACCACCGGTGTAGAGTTCCTTGACTTCAGTGGTTAATTTTCTGCCTTGAGATTTAATGGTCGGTTTTATAAGCAACGGAATACGTATCATCTTAGACCATCTTGAGAACGAAGTCTCAAATATTGCTGGATTTTACAACCCTCTTACTCTTTAAGGTACGGACATAGTTACAAATCCTTGCTACCCTTTTTTTCTACGGTCAGCCCACCCGTCGCCTGGCTCCGTCCGGGGTGACAGAGGGGCGGCGTGCGCGGCCCCGTAACCTACCCGTGGCACTTCGCTTTCGTCGTTGGGCCGGTGCAGGGTGACTTATCGTCAGTGTTCGGCCCGACGGAATACCCCTTGAGGAGTACCCTCTGCTCGACCGACGTACCCCCGCTGTTCGGGAACGTCGGTCGTCGTCGCGCGGTCGGCCTCTCGACGGGTGATGGACTTACTCCCCGGTCCAGTCACCCAAACAAATCCTTGTTACCCTACAAACCAGTCAAACTGAGAGCTTACTCGTAAACAATACATCGTGTTTAGTAAGTGTAGCGACTTCTTTGGTGGTAAAATAACACGCTTACTTGTGTCTTCATTCATTTCTTTTGATAGACAAAAATAAAAATGTTTTATGTTTTATATCTAAATTTAACCCCCACATGCGTTAAAAGCTATGTTGCATATTGGGTTAAAAAAAATAGTGCTTAAGTGACGTAAATAAATATATAAAACTATGTTAAACATAGTTGTAATAAATTCTGATCTTGTCTATGGTGACGGAGAAAGGTCATTATTCTCCATTATCCGCCCTTAGAGGGACATCAAGGGGAACAGTACCTGAAACGAGATTTCGGGGCTGGCCACGGACGTCATGGAACGCGGTACCAGTGGCCAGTCCAATGCCGAAGGGGAGGGAATACGGTGGGCAAAGGCGCCGCGCGCTGGCCGACTTAAATAAAAAGCCAACACGTCTCACCAGCGTGGCATATTAAGCCAATTTCCCACCTATTATAGCGGAGGCCTGAGCCCATCAGTGGGACTTTTTGCAAGATTGATTAAATTTGCAGTTAACAAGAAGTAATAGAGCAGTCCCTACTCTATTACTGCTTGCTCGCAAATTTAATATTCACCCAAATTACTATTAATACTAAAAATAATCCTTGACAACTTCATTTATAATGTGTGGTAATACCATAAGAGTAAGGAAACTAGTTTTTATCATCTATTCACCAGCTTATCATACACTGCTAGACATACTTAAATCTCTCCAAACGAGGGTTGTGCGATAATCTAAGCGTCGCGATGATGAAACGTATCACCTTTCGCGAGGCTATATTCAGCAATGAACGTATTGTGAGCTGTGATGGGATACCGCTTATGGGATGCTTTTAATTTTGTATTCATCATTATATATCAGCTCATATACAACCCTCTGTTGGACTCAAACCACCTTCATAATAGGAAGAAAATTGACCTACTATAGCATGCTAGTCAAATGAATAGGTATTTTTTTTTATGGGTGGGCTATGGTAAGCGCGCACGCCGTCCATTCCGTTCGGGGCGACGAAAGGACGGCGCGCGGGACCATAACCACCCGTAACCACGTCATCTTCATCATTGGTCGGCCCGACGAATACGCTTTTGGGTATCCTCACCTCTTGACGTCCTCGTCCTGGGACGTCGGTCGCCGTCGCGCGGTCAGTCTCTCCCCCGGTCCGGTCACCCGCGGCCTGGGCTAGGGATATGAATTGGTATAGGACTTAATTTCGAGTCATCCTTATCTTAAATAGATGTTATATGCTTCTTTAATCCCTTTAAGACATCTATGGGTAAGATAGGGCTTGGTAAATTGTATTCTTACGCTATCATGACAAGGAGAGAGAGAAAGAGAGAGAGAGAGAGGGTTTTTGTATTATATTAAAAAAAAACAATATAATCTAGTTCGATGGACATCACATTCTACTATATAATACCACATGTTATGTACATATATACGTATAATCTATTTTAATAGCCGCTAAGTTTCTCATCCGTATTAAAATTTTTTTACGGCATCCACGGGTAAGAGAGGGTGTGATGAATTTTTTTACTCTATCACCGCAGGGAATAGGTCATCAGCACTAAATCCATTCTGATTATACATCTCTAATTCCTCCTTCCTCTCCTTTGATCCCTAGCCAAGCCACAGCTCGATTATATGGAGGACTTATAACCGTATCTAATACCTGTTAAATCCCGACCATGGGCTGACTCTTCTGACACCAGCGCAAGCTACAGCAAGTGTAAGGAGCTAGAGCCAGGACGACTTATTGAGGGGAGAATAGTAAAAAGACCAAAAATCCACATTTAGACACCATAGATTACCGGCATGTCCCCCTCTCCCGCGTCACCGCAGCTGTCACTGGTCGCCCAGAGCTGGACCTCTTGCGAGCCCAGCGGCAGACCGCCGCAGCGGTGTGACGAATGAGGAGAAGTCGGACATCAACCCCTGGACCAGTCTATATCCAATGGCCGAGTAGAAGGCCACAGACAAAGGGTAACGCCCTGATTCGGTTTTGCGCACCCCATGCGGGACGCTGACATTACCACGACTGGTGGCATAGGTCATTTATGCAGCTTATTAACTAAATAAACTTAATCAAAACTTTTACTACACTTTTCTATGACTTATATATGAAGAGAACTTATAGTGCATAGACTCCATACGAATAGACAAGTGTTTGACTTTTTTTTAGATCCGTGGGAAGGAATGCAGTGATAAAGTTGATATTCCCATTCGGTCACTATAAGGACATCTTAAAAAGTCATATGCCTTCTTGAATTTTTTGTCTAATCATCATTATGGGATGTTTCATGCCTACTACTTAGTATGGTATCTATTAAGATTTTATGTGTTTAATACTGACTGCACAGATAGCGTAGTAGTTAAGATACCGACCTACAGTACAAGTATCGGTGGTTCGAATCCCGCGCAGGACAACACTTTGTGCGATCCACACATTGTTGTTCTGAGTCTGGATGTAATTTGTGTCTATTATTCTGTCGATGCTATATGTTTGTAAAGCCCCCGCAATACAAAGCTACTTCCTTAATGCAGAGTGTTGTCTTTTTAAGATAAAAAATTATCCCACAGCGCCGCTGGCGTAAGTCACTTATGTATTACTAGCTGACCCGGCGAACTGCGTACGGCCACAATTTTTTTCGTAAATATATTTTCTAAATTGCCGAATATATAGTTTCTAATGGAAGTACCATTACATTAGTCGCGGCATTGTTAATGATGATTCAAAGAGAATACAAATTACTGATTTCAGTCAAAATTATAATTATCAAATTTTAATAGAAGAACCATTACATCTTTGTCGGAAAAGATGACGCGGCAAACTTCGTACCGCTATAATTTTTTCGTAAATATATTTTCTAAATTTCCCATGACCCGCCGAACTTCGTACTACCATAATTTTTTCGTAAATATATTTTCTAAATTTCCGAAAATATAGTATCTAATAGAAGAACCATTACAGCTTTGTCGGGAAAGATGACCCGGCGAACTTCGTACCGCTATAATTTTTTCGTAAATATATTTCCTAAATTGCCGAAAATATAGTCTCTAATGGAAGAACCATTACAGCTTTGTCGGGAATGATTCGATCGTCTTGGTCGCGGCATTGTTAATGAGGATTTAAAGAGAATACAAATTACTGATTTTATTGATTTCTGACAAAATTATAATTATCAAATTTTCAACCATACTTAACTATAGATAAAATTACTCTTAGCTGTCATTTGCGTTTAGTTTATTACTCATACTCATACATTATGCGTTATTTTATACTACGTTTCATAGTGACTTGTATTCTCTTTGACATTTTATGTCACGTCACACGGGAACGCGATCGAACGGGATAAAAGAGTTATTGGCGAAATTTTGTAAACTCCATAATAAAAAAAAAAAACGGGATAAAAAGTATCCCCTAGGAGACGGACCTATCCGTCTCCTGGTTCTAAGCTACTTCCCCACCAATTTTCAGTCAAATCCGTACAGCCGTTCTTGAGTTATAAACGTAGTAACTAACACGACTTACTTTTATATATATAGATTTTGATTTCATTTATGAATTTAGTTTTGCCTACATAATCATTATCACTCACATGTGCACCGGGTTGAGAGCCATCAGCGCTCACCCAAAGTCAGGGCTAAGTTGTGAAAGCCATCTGCGGCTATACACAATTTAAAAAAAAAAGCTCACATATGTCCCACTGCTGAGATTAAGCCTTTTCTACAATTAGAGCAAAATTGACCTATTATACCGTGCTGGTCAGACGGGTTGGTATAGGGTTAAGTTCGAATTTTTCTTCCCTTACACAGATGTTATATGCATATTATAATCCCTCAGTCGTTTTATACGATACCCATAGGTAAGAAATGGGGTAGTGATTTGTATTCTTATTTCGTCACCACACAGCCTATATAATATTTCAACGATATTTGATTTGAATTTGTTATTACGGCGACTGTTGTGACAACAATTTTTAGCTAGCGTATTAACTACTCCTCGTGGTTCTTTTTGTGATTCACCACTGCTATTTATGCTCGCAACTCGGCTCCTATAAACATATAACATTTGATTGTTACTTCTATGATCATTTTAATACTATACCATCGTCATTACGGCATCACAACCCACTTTTGGTCCATTACTGAACGTTACGGGAGTCACCTTTTAAGCATACCGCCCCGGAACTCCAAAGAGTCCGCAACTTATAGTACCATTTTTCAAACACTGTTGATAGGAAAGTAGGAAATAAAAAAATGTATTTATAATATCGCCGCCGACTATTAAACATAAGTCAGATAAATATCTTCATTAAAAAATAGTCTGTCAAAAAACAAAGTACAAATTATCTCGCGGTGTCTGAGGCAAAATTGTATAGTCACGAGTTTAAGATGGAGATAGCGCTATACAGATTTAGTTAGCAATGAAAAAGCTAAAAGATGTATGCCTTTCAACGCGCCGAAGTTCCCACGACATGTAACTTTGTAGTTATTATATGATGTTATGGTTATTTAATGTATGCCCAAGCCTTGAGATGTAATGTATTGTTTTGTGAGAAAGACATGCTTTCGTATCTACAAAAACAAACAATTCCGCTGATTACTTGTTATAAGGAAATATTTCCATGTGGTGACAGATTAAGAATACAATTCAAGATTGAGGGTATCTTGCCCGTGAGACTAAAAGATATAATATGCATATAAAACGTAAAAACGTCAGAGAGGGAAAACTCGAAATAAAACCTTATCACTAACCTAAACCCTATCAATTCGTCTGACCAGCGTGCTATAGTGGGACAATTTCCTTCCTATTGTGGAGGAAGCTCGACCCCAGCTGTGTAATGTATATGAGCTGAGATGAGGATGATATTAAATTTAAAATATATTGTATATTTGGCCGCTAGTCGTGATACTTTTAAAGCTATGGTCAAACGGCTATAACTACCGATCTTCTAACGGAGTCAACTCATCAATAACGGCTCTCCTCTGCTGTTTATAGAGGAGGTGTATTGCAGACGTTTATATAAATAAATAAATATTTAACTGTCTCGATGGTATGGTCTAGATTCCGTCACAGGACATTGCGCGATCAACAAATTGTTGTTCTGAGTCTGAGCGTAAAGTATTGCGAATACAAGGATTAGTTCCTTAGTGCTGAGTGTTTTCCTTTATAATAAAAGAAAAAGTCTGTCTCATATAATTCCCGCGTGTAAGGAATGCATGTTGATATTTTTGAAGTGATACATATTTTTAATCCTTTACTTACACTACATCTAACGGTATAATTAGTCCGTCAGTCAACTGACAATGTGTCCTGTTATTTTCACGGTTCCATCTTCATGACATATTATTTTTAAAGATGTCAGAATAAGATTTATCGTACAATTAGTTTGTCAGCATATCATATATTACATTATTACGTTTAATTATTATTATTATAAGTTCTATAGCTAGTTATTAAAGAACAACATAATCATCGAGCTTTTACAACACGCATTATAAACCTTTAATTTATAATTATGCAGTCTTTCACTGTCTACTATTGGTGGAAGAATTTTCTCTACAAATAAGGAGGTAATGCTATAATCGTCATGCAAACGGGATGGCGATCGCAGGTGGTGTTACATATTGCCCAGGAGAAAACCGCTGCGTCAAAAAAATGGTAAATATTTTTAAGTATCTATATCAAAAAAATATTTGGTGTGATAAGGTAAACTCGAAATAAAATCCTTTTTTTTTTATTTTTTTATTGTGGGTGGGCTGAGGTCGGCGCGCCTCCGCACCACTCCGTCCGGGGCGACAGAGGGGCTTAAGCACGCAACTCCCACAACCCACCCGAAAACCACCTCGCCTTCGTCATTGGGCCGACCACCGGAGCAGGTTTACTTGTCGTCAGTGGTCGGCCCGACGGAATACCCCCTACGTGGGGTACCCTCCCATCGACCGACGTCCCCCCCTCGGGGAGGACGTCGGTCTTTCCTCACGCGGTCGGCCTCTCTGCGGGTGACGGACTAATCCCCGGTCACATCACCCGCGGCCTCGGCTAGGGCAGCATGAGGCGCAGATAGTTGCGCCTGCGCCGCCCCAGTCGCCGGCGGCGGATCTCCTCATCGAGGCTGCGCTCCACGCGCAGACGATCCGCTGCCTCCTTCTGCGAGATCACTGTCTCGCAGAAGGCTGCGACCGCGTCCCAATTCCCGACGCTGTCGACCATCACCCTAGCGATGGCCGGCAGCGTCAGGTCGGCACCGATGATTGCGACGAGTTCACGGCGCTGCACTGCCCAAGCCGCGCAGGCCTCGAGCGTGTAAAATATAATAAAATCCTATACCAACATGTCTGGCCAAGATAGTAGAGTAGGTCAATTTCCCTCCTATTGGGGAAAAGGCCCGAGCCTAACAGTGGAGCATATTGAAATGTAATGATGATGATGATTATGATGAGTTATCTCTTATGAAACCCATGAAGAATGTAAAGGAGTATTCGTAGCCGCTACCACACAGTAATACCTGTGACATATTAGTACCAGTAATTCCCCCAGCAATCATTCTTACATTAGAGTCTTAGAATACACATAGTATCTAATGGAGCATGCATCTTGATGACTCAACGATAACAACAACTTCTTTGATACGAACCGGCTTACATAACAACAGAAATACAAAAACAAATTCGTTAATAAACTTCGGTTCAAAGCGTTCAGTTACAATTGTTTGACCCACATACATCAATTCTCTTTTGTTATGATTTTATTGCGTCGAGCTTTGAATGTTTTCACTTCTCGTGTTAAACCACAGTTAGGCTTCGTGAACTAATTTAATTATGGACAAAATATACAGGCTGGGTTTAAGTACTATCTACGACAGTTTAAAAATTAATAGTTGACTAAAATAATCCACCAAACCTCACAACCCCTTAACCAGGTTTTAGATATCATCATCACACAATAATATTACACCTACCGTTGGCAGTCCACGAGTGTTATGTGCAAAAGTGGAGTGTCATCGGTAGATGTCCCATTCCATTTTAACATTAAATTTCTCCAAAGGTCTCTGCATGTTGGATCCATATCCCCATGTAAGCCTTTCAAAAAACCGGGTATCTTCCCTAGGAAGAGCCCGTGAACTCGGAGAGGAATTATAATAATAATAATAATTTATTGCCTTTTCTAAACTAAAACTAAACTAAGCAATTGTAATAAAAGGAATAAAGAAAGAAAGAAATAAAGTCCAATCTGAACTTGAATCTTCAATAAAGACCGACTTTAACTCCTTTGATGGAAAACTTCTACTTCAGTTCAATGTCAGTGAAACAGTTCTTAATGTTGGTTGGTAAAAATAAGTGAAACTGACTGATTTATGTATGCTTTAGTGATAACGGAAGTATCACAATAAAAACGGAAGCGGAATGTAAACAGTTAATTATTTAAGTGCATTTTTAACAAAATGAACATTCGAAATTAAGTAGCGGTAAGTTTTTTTTTTGAAAAGAATAGCTTGGTCATATATTTACATTTAAAAATCTGGATGTTGGTTTCGAACAATTGATGATCTTGAATTCACAATTGATGACGATTTAGGTTAAGTTTCATTCTCTCCTCCAAAGTCATAAAGTGCCATTCAAATTTTCAATAGGTTTGGAAACAAAAGCAAAAAAGGAATTCGAAAAACCAGCAGCACTGTCGCAGAGGCAGAAGCAGATACCACGATATCTAATTCAGCCTGTATAATACTTACAGATATTTAAGGGCTGTTATGTAACACGTAGTTAAATATATTATATTACTTTTAGTGGAGACAAAAATAATAAGTCTTTTGTTGAATATTACAAAACCCTTCTTTGAGGATTAAGGTTGTAGGTCATAAATAATACAAACTGTATTCTATTTTTAATCACCATTGCATGTTATACTCTCGAATCATATTACAGCGCCATCTAGAAGACTTTTCAGAAAATTATTTATCTATAGACATGCCTTATCACGCAGGTGAAGCTTATCTGCTAATTTTAAACTCCATAATATCAACATTTTATTAAATTCAATCAATCAAAGGAAGATAGTAATCCTCTCGTGAATCCCAGGGCAGCATCCTCAAACCTTTATGCAGGTGGCGGATAAAACTCCGATCCTATTGCCCACAATGCCACCACATTCTATTTTCAATAAACATATTACAATTTATATTCTTACAAAAAGAAATAGAAGAACATGAGGTATGATGGTATTCATCATAATCAAAATGTCATTTAAATAGTGATAAAATAAAACATTGTTTTATGTATAAGCCCCTGGCAAAATATCTTCAGGCCATCAACTCTATGACGCTTGTAATTCGATTATTTATGGGAAAAATAACAAATCACCGTTTTTAAATGGCCATCGCAATCAGGATTATAATATTTAGTTAATAAATGTCAGAATCGTGTGAATTTATCTCTTGTGTTTTGATGAGTGTATTGTTTTAAATTAAGGATAATATGTCGGTAGATAGGTGAAAACTTTGTTATGCACCTACACTGTAAATACCTCAATGAGACAGAATGAAGTATCAGCCTAACGGCATCGATTATTGGCACAGGCCTGTCCGAGGAGGAATTATGTTATAATTTTATCCTCTTAGGTTTTAAGAGCCCATTTTTATAATTTTCTCTCAACTTGGAGCTCCTACGGAAAATAAGAGATAGTGATACATTGTATTCTTAATTATAGCAATTAATTACAACTAATATAGATGTCTAAAACTGTTTCCATGAGAGTCCTTCTTTGAGGGTAAGTACATAAAATATATTGCTCATATAGTACGTAAACTGATAATTTGAATGACATTATCAAATTGGTTAGAATATAGTACAAAAAGCTAAATTATTATAAACTCAAAATATCCGAAAAATACGGCAACGTATTTAAAACTAGCAACCCGCCCTCGCTTCGCTTCGGTTTCAGTCGCTTAAACCCGCGTAGTGCCCGTTTCTGTGGGAATACCGGGATAAAATATAGCCTATGTTACTCCCTGATATTATAGCTTTCTATTGGTGAAAGAATTTTTGAAATCGGTTCGGTGGTTTAAGCGTGAAAGCGTTACAAACAAACAAACAAACAAACATCCTTACTTTCGCATTTATAATATTAGTATTAGTATTTAAAATTATAAGACAATTCAATAGTTACAGCGTGCTAATAACGCTCGCAGATCAAGAGAACATTGTTAGCATTACGTAAGCTTGAAGATAACATATTTATTTCATTTTAGGATAACCACTTAGAGGTTAGTATAATATATCTCTACAGAATTTTATCTCGGAAAAGAGGTCTGTTAAACTCAAATTAAAAATGCAAAATTTTTTCAGTTAGAACGTGCCTAATAATCATATTTATTGAGACAAGATGTCAGATAAACACATTGACATTTTGTCAGGAAAGAAAATTCGACAGAATATGTATAACGAACTTAAAAATAAATAATCAAGTAATGAACATTAGTAAAACTTTTGGGGGAGGGTGAGTTCAAGAAATCGGTCATTATCTTACGTGGCTATTATATTACAATAACTATTGAAATAAAATTTAATTGGTATTATATCAAATTACCACTAATATTTGGATATAAGATAGGAATAAATATATATGATATAAATAATAGCTAAATAGATTTTTAGGTTTATTATTTCGTCTGTTCTATTTATATAATCTATGGCCACGTTGTGTGTGTTCCATCATGGCGACGCTAGAATCCTATCATCTTAGTTCCTATTAAAGCGATTGGCCGCATCCAAGTAATTTCTTTTGTCCAAGGAATGCACGGCATGGTGTAATGGGTTACTTTGGCCTTAGGGCGAGCAAAATTAGAACGGGGTATGGTATTGGATTTGGATTAAACTTGATTTCGATTTATTAATCATTGAAACACCATCATCGTCTCGGCGCATTGTTGGGCTCGAACATCCTCCACTAAAGGAGAGCAATGGACATAATCATCATCATCATCGCAGCCTACATACGTCCCACTGTTGCGATCCGAGCCTCTTTCACAATAGGAGGGAAATTGACCTTGAAATACCATGCTCGTCAAAAAAAAAATCGGTATAAGTTTTTATTACGAGTTTTCTGGGACGTATGTGGGCAGCGTATTACGGATACGGGAATTTCTTAGTATATACCTACTAAGTTCAAACAAATAAATACTACAGTTGAACCCGTTTAATACGATTACCTTTAATACGATTTCCCGCGTAATACGCCATTTTGCGTCGGTCCCAGCACCTTGAGACATGTTTTCATACATTTCTTAACGCTTAATACGATCCTCATCCCGTTTAATACGTCAACACGTGCCACTCAACACATAAACATATTACCCCTTGCGGCAGCGGCCAGCGACTGTCGAGCAACCCTAACTGATAATGACCAAGAAGAAGATGAGTCGACTCCGATTTTGTCATACGCCCAGGCATTATCAGCAGTTAATGATTTAAGACGCTATGTAACTTCTTTGAATCAAAGTGAAGACGCACTGCGAAAATTAAATTACGTTGAAAATCTTGTAATTGCTAAAGTCTCTTTCTGTCAAACTAAAATGAGTGATTACTTTAAGTAACGTAATAATAATAAACAATTTTTTTTTTATATTTTTAAATATTTTTTTATTTTTTAATATTTAAAAATGTATCTAGTATTAAGTATATTAAATAAAGAAAATGAACAACATTTTATTTAGGTAATTTTGAAATGTTAAATTCATTACGTAGGTATTCAAAATAATAATACATATAATATGTTAAATAATAATGGCACGTTTTTCCCTTTCTCGCATAATACGCTTTCCCGCCTAAGACGCGTTTTTGGTCGGGTCCCTGTGAAATTGTCTTAAACGGGTTTTACTGTATCTTATCTTGTTATATTACTTGTTCATCCCCATCATCATTATCATCTCCGCCCATACACATCCCACTGTTGGGCTCGGGACTCCTCCACTATGGGAGGGTAATTGACCTATTATACTACGCTGGTCTGACGTGTTGGTATAGGGTTTTGTTTCGTGTGTTCCTTCATTTGCATAGATATTATACGCATATTATATCCTTTAGTCGTCTTTTACGATACCCACGAGTAAGAGAGGGGGGTGGTGAATTGTATTCTTACTCGGTCACCACACGGAGTAATGGACCATGGACATAGTAAAACTCAAATGAAACGTAATCTAGGACTTAATAGACTTGGTAATCGTAGTTAAATTTACAATTATTCCCAGAAAAGCGCTGTTACCTACACCCCTTTTTTTAGGGGTGGGCCATGGTCAGCGCATCCGCCGCTCTGCTCTATTCGGGGCGACGGAGGGGCGGCGCGCGGCCCCATAACCTACCCGTGGCACGTCGTCTTTTTCGTTGGGCCGATCACCGGTGCAAAATAACTTGTCTTTAGCTGTCGGTCCGACGGAATACCCCGATCGTGGGGTACCCTCTCCTCTCGACGTTCCCCCTCGGGGACGTCGGTCGCCGTCGCGCGGGCATCCTCTCTGCGGGTGACGGACTACATCTTCGGTCCAGTCACCCGCGGCCTCGGCTAGGACGGCATTAGGCGCAAAAGGGAACTCTCCGGCGGGGAATCGAACCCCGGTTTCGCGCGTGACAGGCGAGGATACTGACCACTATACTACCAAATAACCCACACCCCCTGAGTTGATACTTCAACTTCCACGTAAAAGGGATGGTAATACATTGTAATCTTAACCCGATATCAACAAGTAATATCAAATCTATACCAATAAATAAAATTGGAGCGTCTGTTTGTAATGTCAAAATAATAGGCTTTTTTTTCATGCTCACACGGTTATTTGCACGACACCTATGCCTAAAATAGCAATTAAAAATTTTTTGTCTGTCTGTCTGTCTGTTTGTTCCGGGTAATCTTCAAAACGGCTGGACCGATTTCAAAAATTCTTTCACCAATGGAAAGCTATAATAAACTAAGCTAAACTAGGTTATATTTTGCCCGGAATTCCCACGGGAACGGGAACTACGCGGGTAAAACGACTATAACCTATAACCGAAGCGAAGCGAGGGCGGGTTGCTAGTATATTAATAAAAACTCAAGTGTATCTCACAATGAGTGATACCATTGCGGTTCCCACGCCTTGAGCGTGTCTTGGCGTGATTACGATTGCACGTGTAGATCTAAGAAGATTACGCCTTGAAAAGAAGTGAACGGCGCGTTTACGAATCTAAGTATTTACATTGTTTACTCTGCATTTAAACAATAATACTTTTTATCTTTAGGCTTTTTATACATTTATATATACTAGCTGACAACAACAGACGTATTTCTGTTCTAATAAGCGCCACTTACCGGGTCCAATTGTGAATCTAAACCATTCTCGAATCCCCTTGAACATGCACAAAAAAATTCATCAATATCGGTCCAGCCGTTTAGGAGGAGTACAGGGACATACACACGTACACAAGAAATTTATATATAAAGATATATATGTATATATAGAGAGAAAGAGTCCTGTTTTAGAAAAGAGGCAGTAAGAAATTAAAAATACACTTCAAAAACCAATGCTCCGTCCGTATGGTGACGGAGTAAGATTACAATTCACCACCCCTCTCGTTTGCCCATGGGTGTTGTAAAAGACGACTAAGGGATATAATACTCATATAACATCTATGCAAGACAAGGTAAACTTAAAACAAAACAGTATATCAAACTGTCTAACCAGCATAGTATAGTAAGATCAATTTGCTTCCTAGTGGAGGAGGCTCGAGCCCAGCAGTGGGACGTATAGGAGCCGAAATAATGATGATGATGAGAGAGAGCCCTCTTTTATAAAACAGGCAGTAAGGAATTAAAAATATACTTTAATAACGAATCCTTTTTAGATGAAAAGTGATTAAATTAAATCGCAACAAAACTACTAGCGTAGTATCTATACCAATAAATAAAATTGGAGTGTCTGTTTGTAATGTCAAAATAATAGACTTTTTTCATGCTCACACGGTTATTTGGACGATACCTATGCTTAAAAATCACTTTGTATTTTTTTGCCTGTCTGTTTGTTTATTCCGGGTAATCTTCAAAACGGCTGGACCGATTTCTAAAATTCTTTCACCAATGGAAAGCTATATTAAGGAGTAAACCAGGCTATATTTTATCCCGGTATTCCCACGGGAACGGGAACTACAGGGATAAAGCGACAGAAACCGAAGTTAAGCGAGTTGCTAGTCTATACCAATAAATAAAATTGGAGTGTCTGTTTGTAATGTCAAAATAATATGCTTTTTTTATGCTCACATGGTTATTTGCACAACACCTATGCCTAAAATACAGATTAAAAAATTTATGTCTGTCTGTCTTTCTGTTTGTTCCGGGTAATCTTCAAAACGACTGGACCGATTTCTAAAATTCTTTCACCAATGGAAAGCTATAATATTAGGGAGTAAACTAGGCTATATTTTATCCCAGTATTCCCACAGTCACGGGAACTACAGGGATAAAGCGACAGAAACCGAAGTTAAGCGAGTTGCTAGTCGTAAATAAATTCTTCCACAATGAAGAAAGCCCGAGATTTACGAAACATTATATATTTGAATCATCATCATTATCTCAGCCCATATACGTCCTACTGTTGAGCTCGCGCCTCCTCCGCTATGGGAGGGTATTTGACCTACTATACCACGCTGGGTAGACGTGTTGGTATAAGGTTTTGTTTCGAGTTTTCCTTCTCTTACATAGATATTATATGCATATTATATCCTTTAATCGTGTTTTACGATACCCACGGGCAAAATAGGGGGTGCTGAATTATATATTCTTACTCCGTAACCACACGGATCGGACGAATCTATTGGCAATAATTTTGCAATATACAGGGTGTATCAGGTTATGGGGCAACTGTTCGAGTATGTTGTAGTTTAATGGTCATAGATCGTAATTAGAATGTACATTACACGAAAAACAATATAACATAAAAGTTATAGTGATTTTAAAAAAATGTGTCTAAGAGTCTATGCCTTAAATGTTACGTATTATGTAGGCATGTACAGACAGAATACATGTAGCCATGTAAAGCTTCGACAGTATAATTTCATTCATATATACCTAGAATTGCGCAAACGTTTCAATTACATCGTAGGTACAACAGCAAGCGGTCAACGGTCATAGGCCGATCAGCTGTTTTAAAGCGAAGATTGTCTTGCTTATGTGAATGTAATCATTGATTTATTCAATTTCTAATGAACATTTAATGAAGTATGAATATGTTGCGTATTAAGTATCATTGACTTTTACATTTCAATCAGATTTACACGAAAAAGCGATGACAAAATTGACAACTTTACATGTCTCTAATTCCTTAACGAATCGATATTTTTTGTTCAAATTTTTTTCATGGGTTCCTACCACCATTGCCTACAACCTGATACACCTGTATACGATGGAAGAATGCAATTCACCACTTCTTATCTTGCCCGTGGATGTCGAAAAAGATGACTAAGGGATATAATGCGCAATTATAATAAGCAAGAGAGGGAAAACTCGAATCACAACCCTATTCTAACACGTCTGACTAGCGTGGTGTAGTGAGTTAGTGTCCTTCTCATAGTGGAGGCGGTCCGAGCCCAATAGTAGGACGTGTATGGGCTGAGATGATGATACGATGAAAGAGAAGGATATATTACGTCGTCCCCAAATAATAGGGATAAGATCAAGATGATTATGATGGAACAAAAAAAAAACATATATTGTACTAGCAGACCCGGCCACGCGTTGCTGTAGCTAATGTTTTTGTTATATTACATTTTATTAAACTATTTAAGTGGAACTGTAGAACATCTGTCATGGAGGTCGTCATATTTTTTTACAAAGGCATCTATGTAAAAAAGCAAGTTAAAATCGTATATGACACGTTTGCAGGTTTGACATAGCAGCGCCATCTATTAATTAATTACTCAATCCAGCCAACAGATATCGCCATCTCTTAAAATCGTTTGGAGTTAACAGATAATTGTGAATGTCAAATATTAGACAAATAATTTGCAATGAAATAATATTGCGATTATAAATTAAGATGTAAGCTATCCTATCTTTCAAGTTGGATCAAACTGCACACGGTGTGCAAATTTGATTAAAATCGGATAAGTAGTTTAGGAGTCCATCGCGGACAAACAACGTGACACGTAATTTGTATATATTAAAGATTAGCAGCAATAGGCAAATAGGCCAAATTGAGTTGTTCAACAACAACTCAATTTTGGCCTATTATTGATGACGTGGATATTACTGACATGTGGTTTCAACAGGACGGTGCCACATGTCACACATCCAATGAAACGATCAATTTATTGCAAACCAAATTTCCCGATCGCATAATTTCACGAAAATTAGCTGTTATGTGGCCAGCCAGATCGTGTGATTTAACACCACTGAATTATTTGTTGTGGGGCTATGTTAAGGACAGAGTCTATACGGAGCCAATCGAATCGATTGCAGCCTTAAAACTCAAAATCCGTGATGTGATTAACGAAATAGACCCGCCATTTTGCCAAAAATTGATTAAAAACTTTGATGAAAGAATCGACATCTCTCAGCGTGGTCATGGTGGACTTTAACCAGATATAATTTTTCATTCATAATTGCCGAACTTTTCTCTTCGTAATACAATAAAAATTTGAATCATCTTCATCTAAATTTCTTGTTTTATTTTGTTTTAGAAAACAAAGTTCTTGTTGAGAAACCCTTTATTGATTAGTCTGGGTCGAGTCGCCAGCCAATAAATATCGTGAAATCTGCTCTGTCGTTTCTTTCCATATATATCACCCGAACTATTCACGCAAATACCTAACAACACCCAGATTCAACACTTATATTACACAAGACACCGTGATAACCTGTCAGCCGTAGCGAGAACACTTGCTAAGTCAGAGAAGACGACTCATGTTATGGGCCCAGCGGTGTACAATAAATTTTCTACACTGGTAACTTACGCTCCTAACCTCCATAGCTTCAAGGTTGGCCTAAAGCGGTGGCTCGTCAAGCAAACGTTTTATACTTACGACGAATTTTTAAAAATGTAGAAAATACCCAACGCGTTTAAATGTTTTTGTTATTATTATTACTATTTGACATCGTTTATTTATTTTCCTTTTCAAATTGCTGACTATTAAATTGTAATTTTATCTATACCAATAAATAAAATTGTAGTGTCTGTAATGTCATAATAATAGGCCATTTTCATGCTCACATGGTTATTTGCACTTTACATATGCCTAAAAATCACTTTAATTTCTTTTTGTCTGTCTGTCTGTTTGTTCCGGGTAATCTTCAAAACGGCTGGACCGATTTAAAAAATTCTTTCACCAATGGAAAGCTATAATATCAGGGAGTAAATTAGGCTATATTTTATCCCGGTATTCCCACGGGAACGGAAACTACGGGGATAAGGCGACAGAAACAGAAGCGAAGCGAGGGCGGGTTGTTGGTTTATTAATGTGTATATAATGACATGTAAGAATCCCTTATGAATAAATGAGTTATGAGTTATTATTAACCGTGATTTGATGAAGTTTTCACTTTTGTTGTGTAGCATACACCATTTTTTCCCGCTATCCTCCTCGTTTATGTCCTGCAATGGATATCGCTTCGCATATAACCGCAGACGTAGATAGGCTGATTGATAGATGGACTCGAGCAATGACAAAAAAATGTATGTTACATACAAAAACATTTACTTATAAAATTTCTAAAGCAACATGAAACAAAAGTTTTATTACAATATTTCATCCGTTATACGCACGTCATTCTGTCTGTCAAGTCATACATCTTGTTACGAACGCAAACAATTTGTCATCTCTACGCACCGTTCCAAAAGTTCGTGATCAAAAAACACCAGTTCAACTAATTTATTTAATACTAGCAATCCGCCCTCGCTTCGCTTCGGTTATAGGTTAGGTTATAATCGTTTTACCCACGTAGTTCCCGTTCCCGTGGGAATACCGGGATAAAATATAGCCTAGTTTACGCCCTGATATTATAGCTTTCCATTGGTGAAAGAATTTTTGAAATCGGTCCAGCCGTTTTGAAGATTACCCGGAACAAACAGACAGCTGTCTGTCTGTCTGACAGACAGACAAAAATTTTTTAATTTCTATTTTAGGCATAGGTGTCGTGCAAATAACCGTGTGAGCATGAAAAAAGCCTATTATTTTGACATTACAAACAGACACTCCAATTTTATTTATTGGTATAGATTAGCAATCCGCCCTCGCTTCGCTTCGGTTACAGGTTATAGTCGTTTTACCCGCGTAGTTCCCGTTCCCGTGGGAATACCGCGATAAAATATAGCCTAGTTTACGCCCTGATATTATAGCTTTCTATTGGTGAAAGAATTTTTGAAATCGGTCCAGCCGTTTTGAAGATTACCCGGAACAAACAGACAGACAGACAGACAGACACAAAAATTTTTTAATTGCTATTTTAGACATAGGTGTCGTGCAAATAACCGTGTGAGCATGAAAAAAGCCTATTATTTTGACATTACAAACAGACACTCCAATTTTATTTATTGGTATAGATAGTGACTAAATAATGTCGCTTTTGTTTTAGCTATATTGTAGGGCATTTTTGGGTGGGCTATTACCAGCGCACAAGCCGTCCACTCCGTCCAGGGATGACGAAAGAGCAGAGCGCGACCTCATAACCCACCGTATTGCCTCTGATTGTGTGTATGAGACGGCGAAGATTTGATTTTAATGGCCCACCCATCGGTCTACTTTTTCGGATAATTATATTATTCATCGAATCATTCTATTCCTTCACTGATTACTATGTCCGGCCTACTTTAATAACTAAAACCATAGGTGGACGCACAGCTTTAGCTATTAAAATGGATTAGTTTTTACTCTAGTACTCGATTCTAATCGACACTCGTTTCAAATTCTCATGAATCCCTGCATAACTAAAAAATTCACATAGCTTGCCATCTTTCTAAAAATGAGAATATATTTCTGTTTCTTCTTAGATTTCTTATCTATTTACTATTATTAATTTTAAAATATTCTAAAATTATGCTAATATTTTAACTATTATTTAACACGTATTTGTTGTTATAACAGTTGTTATGACAGCGATGTTTATTTTATTTATTTATTTATTCAATATTGCAATACCTCAAAATTGCATTAGTATTAACAAAGGAAAGGTTCTTTACTCTACATGTTACATTGCGCGATACCAACAACACTGAAAAAATATACAATATACGAACTCGCTGTGTGGTGGCAAATACAAATATCTACCACACAACTTAATATTGCTCGTGGGTGTCGTGAAAGGTGACTAGGAGCTTTACATCGACATGGGCCAACTCTATAAGATGCCGTTTGGCCGACAAATAGTCCCAAAAAGAGTTGATTTCGGACTGGAGGCGGGTCATACAACCATTGCCAAACCTTTTGCAATGTGTACGATGGAGGAGAGAATTAGTATATATTGGAGTAAGAACCAATTAAATGGAATAAGAGCGGGATGATTATGACAATGAACGATTTTTAAAATATTAATAAAACGGATTAGCGACATCTATGGTAAATTAGTTTAACTTTTAACACATTTGTTAACTACTTATCTTGCGTCGTCTTTGAAAGTACAACTAGTGCAATTTCTAAATCGTAGATGGCACTGTAACATATTTTATATTATTTTTTTTTTTATTAATATATAGGTATATCTTGTATGTCTTTACAGTAAGTAACTATTACTGTATAAATAATAAATATATACGAGATAATATGGATAATTATAAATATACGATAGATGGCGCTACTAATATATTTATACTCGTTGTCGCTAATAATTTATTTATTCAGTTCCCTTCTGTACTTCTAACAATCAATTATATAATTTTAACTGCACTGGTACCGAAGTGGTTTAATTAGGATCGCTGTTTTAGTCCAAACGCTTGACCATCCTTCATACGATTCAAAAATAATTGTTCTGATTTTGGGTGTAATTTGTGTCGCTTATTTGTATGTTTGTTAATTCCCCGGCATAAAGGATTCATTTTTTAATGCAGTGTGCAGCCTTTAAAAATGTAAAATACTTATCATTTTGGACAGTTAAGGAGTTAAAGCTTGAATGCATAATAAATAAACAAAAGTATATCGCATTCACAATTCTGGTTAGAATTAGTAAAAGTCACATACGACCGCGAGAAAGGAAGCCTTGGTGAGAAGAATATCAGACAAACATCAATTCTTATAATATGTAGCCATATTTCTGTTTGATGGTCAAATTTAAAATTTTTTACGAACTAGCTAGCGTGTTTGCAATTTATAAATTTTTGATTATAATATTAAGAAATGGCCGAGTGTGAATCAGATTTTCTCAAAAGTATTCCTTATTAAACAAGATTTACCAATATGTACCTGGCTCAAAATCACCAAGGTTGCAAATTTCAAGATTGGTTTTATGAAAAAAAAACTGCTACCTATAATGATGACTCTTGGTTTATATTGTCGCAAAATTTATATATTAATAAACTTTGACCGGGCAGCGCACAGAATTTTATATTTTTATTGTAATATTGCTTTTTAACGGATACTTAGCAGAAAACTATCATTCCGGGGACGTTTTTCTAAGTTGGATAAAATGACCAAAAACAAAAAGAAACACATAATTTAAGCGTTGTCAAATAGCATGGGTATATAATTTATCTATATTATATAATCAATAATTAAAACAAAAGATATAAAATTTTCTACTAGCCAAATACGTCAAAAAATTAAACAGATTGCTATTACAGTGTATAAAATTCAAGAAATTTCATAATATACAAAACTTTTATAATGGAATTAACATTAAATGAACAGAATGAAGTTTGTTAATGTAATAAATTATTTCTTTTTCTAAAAAATTGCTCAAATTATATGTATTTTATTGAAATTTTGTGATGTTCCCGGAAATGATCAACCGTTCCCGTAATGACAAAAATGTTGGCGTAATGACGATATTGATAGTATAAGGTTAAAGTAAGGAATTGTTTGAACTATAGACAACGGTTTAAATAAGAAAGTTATTTATTTGTTTGCACATAAGAAAAATCACGCTTAATATTAATAAATTCTTATTATAAGTCTTTTGGTGTATTATAATCAGACTAGTGGCACTAATATAATCATAGTTATAATCTTCTTATAGATTTAATCTAAGACCTCTACTTTAAAATCTTTGAATTCTTTGACCTAAAATCACAGTCTACTTCACTAAACTTCTACAAATAATGGCAAAACTATAAGGAACGTTGGAAAATCAACATTAAATACTGTAACAAAAACAAGTTCACAACAAAACTTATTATTTTTCTAAAACATTTATATCATTATCAAAATAATAATATTCTCTATTTTGTTCTCTTTTCAGTAACGGTGTCGAAATAATATTGATTATTTGCTCAAAGTTAATATATGACACATCCGAAAATCCATCTCGAAATTGGAACTTTTTTTGTTATCTTAAACGTCTTTTTCTCACCTTTTACAACTCTTGAATGGACTTCCATGTAAAATATGTCAAAGAATCTTCATTATCTCCTAATTTAAACTCCGGAATTTCGCATTTTTCACACAAGCTATTCATGCAGTCATGAGGCTTAACATCATAAGTGCAATGTTCAATCAACTTTTCTATAGACGTGTGTGTAAGCTCATTTGTATATTACAGTTTATTGAACTTTTCTTCAAAATTTGCATGTTTCTCTATCCCTTGATTTGGGAGCTAAGACCCAAAATGGTTTTGCTAAAAGCGTCGAATATGATATTACAATTCCAGTTTCCTTTCCAAATTTTGGCACCAAGTCTTTAACTGTGTATAAGAGGACGCGTCTTTGTTTTTTAGACCATTATGTTTTACAGAGTCTCTCTTAGATGGACACATTCGAATTACATTATCTCGTTCGAAGAAATCAAAGACCTTTTGGCGAACATCTTACTTCAAAACGACTTCTCGAAATTTGGCATCAGATTTTAAAATCGATTTTTTGTACCTTTCCTTTTGTCTAGCTGGTAAAATTCTCTTAGTTATATGTAGCATTTTGTATTTTCGCCAAGTGTTTCCGCTGATACATTTATGAAAGACTGCCCTCTCTTTTGAATTTATTGGAAAAACATCAGCATTTTCTTGCAATTGAGTGGTCAATACTTCGCTATTAAGTCGTTTGCGTACTTCAGAAGATACATGAACATCTTTAATTAAGGCATCCACTTTTCTTATGGGACTTGGTACAGTTTTCACTTTTGCATCTGTTCTTTGTAATTGTTTCTTTAAAGATTGAATGTGCCACTTCATTTGAACTATAGTTTCTTAAAAAGCAGGAGCTTTTTAATTTTTCTGTATGCTTTCGCCCTATCTTTTCGTACGGTTTTTCTACCTACTTGTCTTCTCTCTAGAGGTACTGCGACTAAGTCGTCATCTGATTGTGGCGGCATATTACTTATTATATTTGCTAAACCTTTTTTCTTTGCCCTGTATTTTTTTATGCATTTTTCCAATATTTTTTCTGCTTTCGCTTCTCTCGTTCTGTCATATCAGCAACTCTCTTTACTTTCTTTTCTGCCTTTTTCTTTTTACAATATTCCCTATCCGTCGCTCTTTTAATTTCTCTCTGATCTTAAGTCATCTTATCCAAAAACTCTCTTTTTCTAGCAAGAGAAAAGACAAATCCTTTTCTCTTTGACGCAGATAAGCTGCACTATCCTTTTTAAGCTTTTTTTGAGTATTTTTCTTATTTTTTTCTTTATTAGTAGTCTTCATAATGCTGTTAATAAAATACGGCGAAATCGTAAAATAAATTATTGAGAATTGTAAGTTTGTCGCCTTTGGAATCATCAAATTATCATTCCGAGAACGCAACCATCATTTCGGGAATGTGCCATCATGTCCGGGAACATTTCCAAAATGACCGTTCACGGAATGACGATTTTAAATAAACGCACAATTTTGTTATACGGCGGCCATCTTAAATAAGGCCTGAATTTGTCAATAGTAAAATATTTGAGGTTACTTTGTTATTTTGTGTCGTAAAACAACTTTCATCCATAATTAAAAGTAATAAACACGTTCCCAAATTGACGGACTATTAATGTACGCTCTACAAATAATGAATTGAAAGGTACTTACCACTTATTTTTAATTTATTTGACGAGAAACGCCCTGACTGCCGGTTTTGTTATTGTTTTCTTCCTCTACTGACATTTGAGACTCAATGGCTGCGTTCACTTAAAATTACTTTTGTTCGATTATAGATGCGTTCACTGAAATGACTTGTGCGCTATCAGACAAACTATTTTTATAATTAAAAATAAATATATTTTTTGTATACTTTTTAAAAACTAGATTTTGCATAAAAATTACGATATTTCAAGTAATAACAGGTGTTAAATAGCTCAAATTTTTCATAAATATTTTGAACTTTTTGTCGAAGATCGTACATTAAGACGCGTTCCCGAGTTGACTTTCTATGCATGTATATTGATATATTTTAAAAATTACTTTATTTATAAATTGTATTGTTTGATGTATACTCAAAAAAAGTTAGTTTTATTATTTTAATAATTTTATTTTCTCAATAAACTTATGAATTAAGACATAATTTACTGGCGAAGCCAATTCTGCACCTACATTTTTTTTTAATTTTAGGTAAAAGGCAAAAAAGTTTCTAACCCGTTCCTTCTATAAGACGTCTTTAATATTTATTTATATTCTAAACTAATATATAAAGCTAAAGAGTTTGTTTGTTTGAACGCGCTAATCTCAGGCACTACTAGTCCGATTTGAAAAATTCTTTCAGTGTTAGATAGGCCATTTATCGAGGAAGGCTATAGGCTATATACCATCACGTTAAGACCAATAGGAGCGTAGCACCAATGGACAATGTTTCAATTTTGCCGTTTGAGAACTTCCACTGCGTGCGCTGCGTAAACGGTTAGTTTCGCAAAAATCCTAGTGATAGAATCTTATTATTTGAAAATATTTTCATCTTCTACCTAAACAAAGTCTCGGGTTAAAGTTAACCCCAAGTAACTATTCGACCCGGACGAAGTCTGGGGCAGAAGCTAGTTATTTTATATTAGTAGCGATGCTCGCATTAATTTGGATTTTGTCCATGATTCGACCCTGACGTCTCTTAATGCCAAATTTCAAGATGATCGATTGAATAGTTAAGATGTGAAAATAATACAAACAAACGCACATTTTTAGTTACAATATTATTATTTTTCGTTTATCAACAATAGAGAAGCAGCAATATAAAAATTTCAAATCTGTAATTATCCTGAAAAAATATAGCTCGGAAAAATTTATTGGAAACTGACGAATAGATTGTGGAACGGTGGCTTAGCCACAGAAAAATGAATAAGAGTAGAGTAAGTATTAATATTTCTGTGGGCTTAGCAATATGGTTACCCTTTAAATACAGAAGGATAAAAAACAAGTACATCGGCTTCATACATATTATAACGTAGGAAAAAAAACTATTTCGTACATATATCAATCAATCTTTATAAATAATGAACACAGGATGACTCTCTCAGCAAACAATGACTGAGCAGATTAACTACTTACTCCAAATATATACTTCAATTATTACATACGAGCACATTTGGAAAATTAA
Source organism: Lymantria dispar (assembly GCA_032191425.1). Taxonomy (NCBI): domain Eukaryota; kingdom Metazoa; phylum Arthropoda; class Insecta; order Lepidoptera; family Erebidae; genus Lymantria; species Lymantria dispar. The sequence goes on from CM063445.1 coordinate 34,335,854, forward strand.
ACAGATTTTTTTTTTGGTTAGGTATGTATCTGCGATCATTAATTAGGGAACGTAAGACCTTCTATGGGATCTGTTTAAGGAGGAAGGATGTTTTCAACAATACTGCGGATACTATGATTGAACAAAATTGGTTATTAATTTGTACTAAGGACAGTCACCCATTAATGAAAATTTAAAAAAAGCTGTCAATAAGTATTAGATAACTTAAGATGTGGAGGATTTTAGTCACTGCTTAGTATATAACAAAAAAATAAACTTGCTTTCATCATTATCTCAGCCCACATAAGTTCTACTGGGTCGGACTTCCTCCACAATGGAAGGGAAATAGATCTACCTATACCTACCGCATTGGACAGATGTGTTGGTATAAGGTTTTATGCTGAGTTGTCCTTCTCTAGCATGGAAATTATTTGCATACTATACCCTTTAGTCGTTTTTTACGACACCCACGGGCAAGAGAGGCTCTTGCCCGTGGGTGTCGTGGTGAAGTGTATTCATTCTCCGTCACCACACAAAATTTCTTTGAAAATGGTATATTAATGTAATGATCTGTGATGTATAAACGATATTTTACACATCATTTCAGCTGCATAGCAGCTCCTATGTTCCGCTGCTTGGCTCGAGCCTCCTCCACAATAGGATGGATCATGCTGGTCAGACAGGTCGACTTTTGTTACGAGGTTTCTTTCTCTTACATATATTGTCATATGTATTTTATATCCCTTAGCCGTCTTTATTACTAAATATGGCAACGCCCAAATGCTTACGGGCAAGATAGAGGGAACTAAATTGTATTCTTACTCCGCAAAGTGTATTTTTTGTATGAACCCCATTTTTGTTGCATGCTGTTTTTATTGTATAAATAGATAGTTCTTATAATTTTAAGCATTAGAATAAAATACCGGAGTCGATAAGGCACGAAATTTTTTTATAAAAATTACCAACTTTGACTATGAAAAAGTATTCAAACATCAGGCAATTAAAAATCATATACAAAGGCGATAAAAACTAAATAGTTTTATTTTAAACGATTCGTTAATATTTACGCTCGTTTAACTCCAAAACATAATTAAATACTACTAACTGCTTTGGGAATAAAGGTGTAAAAATTATATTTTTCAATAGAAAATATTCGAAAAATCTCGAAATCACGTACTTGGAAAAACACTCCCCGAGGACTTACAAAGAAATGAAACTACTAAAAATTCGAATAATATCACACTACTTTTAACCCTAAAAATATCACCTTTATATGCCCAGTCACGTATTAAAAATATTATCCTGTACCCCCGCAGTAACTCTTTATAATGTTAAACTATTGCTATTGTTGATAGTAGCTTATAAACAAAGATTAAAAAACGGGGTAGTTATTGATATGTTAAGCTCAACTCATTTGTAGTTAATCTCTATTTTGTGCTTTTGCGATAAGCAGTTTTGCAAATATTAAGCAATATTTAAATTATGCTTATCAATTTGATAATATTTAAATATATATTGTTTAATCTGTGTGATAACAACTGATGTACATATATAAAAATCGTAATCCTAATAGAAGAATCGCACCCCCTATCTTACCCGTATGATTGAGGGAATCGAGCTGTAATGATGATGGCGATACATATGTATGTACACATACACAGATTACATAATATAGCGGTGCATAATATAGCAGTATCTACTTAAGTTTTTTTCAGTCATTATACCACATGAATTGTATGAAATTTCGTACAAATTTCATTGCGTTAAAGGAAAAAGAACCTAACATTTTAGAAAATATTAAATCCTAAATCTTGAGATCACGTAAACAATAGCTATGAAATTAAAGAGAAAGTGTTATACATTTTAAATAAATTTGACCCACAATAATAATAACTAAAGATAATTTTATAAATTAAAACCTTTTAGTAACATAAAGTAAGCCGCCTTCAAAATTAACATTAATTTAGCATCATGTTGCCTGAGTTTTCTTGCCGGATCTTTCTCAGTGTGACCGTGTGCCAATCCGTTGGTAGTATACTAGATTATTAGTTAGTTTTTAAATATAATTACTATCAATTTTAATGTTTAATTATTACTAACCATAAACAATATATTTTTTTCATATAGAATCATTTTCTTCTTACACTGGCAATAAATTTTGTATCAAAATGTGGGTCAACATTTAATAACTAATTTCTGTATCGGGTAGATAATTATAAATTTTCTGCAGAAACGATGACTTGTTGGACGTGAGACATCTTAGTCCACCCGTGACCATGAACGCTGTAAAGTGTTCGAAACGTCGGGTAATAAAAAATCAAATACAAACGCGATAAAATCCGTAAAGTAGTTTTATTTAAAGAGAAAGATTCCTTAGAACCTAATGAAGGAGGTTGAAAGAACGAACGGGGCAGTGACTGGACAGTCTGCTAATTGCTATACAAATCTGCTATATAAAATGTTGAATGCTGAATATTTAATGAATCATAAAGGAAGAATAAAAAAGGACTATCTAAATCTATACCAGCGTACATTAATGTTTAATAGCCTTAAGCTAAACAAGCTATTGACAATGGTGACCACTTGACAACTCTGATATTGAAAGTACCGTTTACATAATACAGAATGATACACATTGTTCGTTATTTCACCCCATATATTACGGCAGCGCAGCGGTTGAAATATTCTTTTGTCGTTAGAAATCCTCCATACAGTTGTATAGGTATTTGAAATATATATTTTGTTTACTTTCCGTGGAAAAATTTATGATTTTTGGTAAATTGCCAAAGTAAAGATTATTGTTTCTTTATTTTTATACAACCACCTATCTGTAGCAATTATTATATAAATAAATATTATGCTTATTTCTCTTCTGGTGTAACTGGTTTTGGTAAGAGTGGTAGGACCACACTATCGACAGTTATCTGTCTACAGCCGCGGGCTGGTCCTTCCGGGGCAATACCACGCTCTCGCAGAAAATCGACGTTTGAGTAGTAGCAATTTGTTACTGCGCTTCGTTCGGTGAGCGAGAGAGCCGGAAGCCCAACTTTCTGAGGGTGTTTGCGTGTGGAGGGTTTTGATGGTGCCTTTAGTATCACCGAGCCTCAATGCACGCATTCACACTCCCTTTACTTTCTTCGCGGTAGGCAGCGGCCTTGTAAAGGTCCATGAGCGGCAGCAACACTTATCATCAGGTGTACTGTTTGCTCGTTTGCCACTGCTTGCAATAAAAAAAAAAAAAAACAGTGTCTGAAAACAAGTCTACGACCAATGTGTGTTACTTATTAGTCATCACTAGTAATACACACTGGTCGTAGACCTATGTTTACCTATAACTTACGTTACTATGTTCCTACTTACGGCACAGAAACGTGGTCCCTAAATGTAGGCTTCATAACCAAATCCAAAGTCGCTCAGTGTGCAATGGAGCGAGCTATGCTCGGGATTTCTCAGCGTAATAAAATCCGAAATACGGCAATGCGTAGAAGAATGGGTGTTACCGACATAGAATGAATAATTAGCACACTGAAGTGACAAAGGTGCAGGCTACATCGCTTGACGGACCGATAACCACTGGGGAAGATCGAGTAGCAACCACGTACCGGGCGACACAGTGTAGAATGCCCCTCATTAGGTGGACTAATGGCCTGGTGAAAGTTGCTGAGCGTCGTTGGATGCAAGTGGTACAGGACCGTACTCTGTAGCGTATTATGAAGGAGGCCCACATTCAGCAGTGGACGTAGTGTTGCCCAAAAAAGTCTTGGTCTTGGTCTTGCGAGAAATGCGAGACCGAGACCAAGACCGCTTAATTTTTGCAAGACCAAGACCAAGACTGGCCCTGCAAGACTTGAGCAAGACCAAGACTGGGCCTGCAAGAGTCTCGCGGTCTTGCATTTAATTCAAATCACCATTTCAGCTTATATACGGTTGAGCTCGTGTCTTCTACATAACAGGAGGAGAATCGGCCGTGGCCGGAGGGGAATCGCCACGGTGATCGGCCGTGTTGTTACAGGTCATACATGTCAAGTTTTCCTTCTCTTGCACCGATGTTATATATTATAGCCCTTAGTCGTGGGTTCGCAGTCACGGGTAAAATAGGGGGTGATGAATTATATTCTTACTCCGTCACTACACGGCAAGTCAAAGTCAAAGTCTTGAGATATCCATCTATTGGCCAATCGATTCCCAATGTTGGTGTTGGCTTTTCAGAATTACTCTTCGGAAAGGCTTAAGGACAAAAATACCGTAATCACGAGAGTGCTCTTGCCCATTATACATATTTATATATCCGTTTATTCATTAGCCCAACGACGTTCACTGTTGGACATAGAAATATGCCTACAATTAATCTATATAAATGTCCATGTAGGGACAGAGTACGATCACCATCAGGCAGTACATGAAGCGTTGCTCCCAGCGCTATTTTGCCTCTGCCACGACTCACCCCAATCCACTAGTGGGTGGGGCGGTAAACTACGTCCCCTCAAAAATATCCGCGGTCCGACGTCCTCGTCATTTTCTTGAAGAAGAAGATGACGTTATTATGATCGCCCAAGAAAGGACCTACACAGCTCGCGCAGCGATAACAGATAAAACTCCGCAGTATCGGCCTCGCCGTCGAGGTCGAAAACCGCGCCGCGTAAAAGTCATTAACCTAAAGTTGGCCACGCCCACTTTGCTCTCAGCGACGCCCCGAGCCGAGGTCCGTTCCCCACAGGGGGGAGCCCTCGGGCGATGTTCGCTTAACTTACTTACCGGGTTGAGAGCCATCAGCGCTCACCCATTGACCGCGTTAAGCTGTCAAGGTCATCTGCGACCAACAGCTACACACACACACAAAAAAAAAAAAAGACAGAGTACGAATATAATTCACCACTCTCTTACCCGTGGATGTCGTATCAAATCGGATCGGGCAATGGTGTTAGGAACCCATGAAAAAAAAATTGAAATAAAAATATCGATTCGTTAATGAATTGAAAGACATGTAAGTTCTCAATTTTGTCATCGTTTTTTCGTGTAAATTGATTAAAATGTATAAAGGAATGATACTTAATCTACAACACATTCTTATTTTGTTAAATGTTCATTAGAATTTGAATATATCAATGATTACGTTTGCATAAGCAAGACAAACTTCGCTTTAACATAAATCAGCTGATCGCCGATGACCGTTGATGAGTCGCCTTTGTACCTACGTAACCATTGAAAGGTTCGCGCAAATCTAATACCTATTTATACTGTCGAAATTTTACATGCTTACATATATCCTGTACATACCTAAATAATGCATAAAATTTAAGGTATAAACTCTTAGACACACATTTTTGTAATCACTATAACTTTTACGTTATATTGTTTTTGTGTAATATACATTCTAATTATGATCTATGACTGTTGAACTATAACATACATGAACAGTTGTCCCATAACCTGATACACCCTGTGTATATAACATATGTGCAAGAGAAGTGAAACTAGAAAGAAAACCCTGTACCAACATGTCTGACCAGCGTGGTATAGTAGATCAATTTTCCTCTTACTGGAAGGAAGCTTAAGCCCAGCAGTGGTACTTTTATGAGCTGTGACGATGACGACGAATATCATACATTTTACAAGTATTAAAACTATAAAATTTTAAATCAGTTTTATATGTTCTTGAATAAATAGTATATTAAGAGCTACATGGATCCAGCGGCCAAAGTATTTATATAGGCAATAGAGCAACAGGTTTTTTCAAGTATCCAGAGTATCAGTAACTAAACTGGAAATACAATAGATACATACCACTTAACTTGAAGGGGAATATAAACAATAGCATTAATTGTAAAATATCGCATTGATTATAAAATGATATAAAATTTATTGTATCAACTGCCTCGTGTGGTGACGTCTTAAGAAAATAGGGTCGAAAGTCCTGTCATAAGAGTAGTAACGCTGTCTAATGGAACACCAGGGGAATAGAAGAGTAATTTTCTCCAGTGGTAAGTATTGTATTCAATAGTGAACTATAGGCTAGCAGATGGATAGATAGGATAGGATATTTGATTAATTTAGTTGGATTTTTCATTACCATGATAAATTACTGTTACGTTATTCTAACTGCAAAACTTTGCGAGACTCTTGCTGCAATACCAAGACTCGGGTGCGCAAGACCAAGACCAAGACCAAGACTCGGGTGCGCAAGACCAAGACCAAGACGAGACCAGGTGTGATGTTGCAAGACCAAGACCAAGACCGGTCCAAGTCTCGTCTTGGTCTTGCATTTGGGCAACACTAAGTGGACGGCGATGGGCTGAAATAATGATAAAATGATGAAATAGTACGCTTTATCATTTCAGTTTTTGCAAGTATGTATAATGATGTATATTGTGGTTGTGGCTCAGCATCGAATAAATATGTTTTTCTTTCTTTCTTTCAAGTAACCCTCCTTAGAAATGAGGTGATATTGTCGTAATTTTCAACTACTAATCTATACTAATTTCAGATTTGGCTGGCGCGTTGGCAGTTGCAATGAGGTTAACTTTCCCTTTTGATTATTTCGGGTAGGTTATGGTCTGGACACACCCATATAATTTGTCCAGGCGACATAAGTGCGAGATGCGGCCCCATAACCTACCGTCTCCTTCTCCTCATCGCCTTTGGGCCGACTGGTACTGATTGCTTGACATCCGTAGCCGGCCGGCGGATTAGACTTTCGGGTACTGTTCTCAAGGTTACCTTTCCTAGGAGAAAGCTGCTGCCCACTCTTTACGTGAGACTATCAACCGAGTTTACTACTACTTACTGGTAAGAGATGGCTGCAATTGTATTTTTATCACATTGCCACAGCCCACATGAGGAAATAAATATATGCTTTTTATAATGTTTTTGCTATTACAACTTACGAATTTATTGTTATGTAGAAACGATGTCTTATTTTTTTAGTGTGTCCATAAAGCTCATCGTTTTTAGTGTGGTGACGGAGTAAGAATATTTTTATCACTCCATTTCTTGCCCATGAGTGGGGTAAACCTGCCGGGCTGGCCAGGGACATCAAGGAACTCGGTACTAGTGCTCGATATCTAGAAATCTATTCCGGTCAATTGGCAGTAAGGCGCACAAAAAAGGTGGCCGATTATAAAATTTAGCTATAATCTTATACACCATTTAAGTTAATAACGATGACTTGTTTAACGTGAGACATCTTAGTCCACCCGTGAATATGAACGCTGAAAAGTGTTCGAAACGACGGGCAATCAAAAATAAATGCGACAAAACCCTTAAAATAGTTTTATTTAATAATATGTACTCGCGTAAAATCAGAAATCATTATGAAACATAAGTTTTTTTTTTATATAAATTACTATATTATTTCGCTTAGAAAGATAGAGGAAGTTCATATCACGCAAAGTATAACAATTTCATTCAAACGATTATCAACCAAGCATATACATTGGTTAATATTGCAATAATATAAAATACTTTAAGCCCCCATTCCGCTCAAGAACATTAACTATTAGTGAAGGGGCGTTAGACGCCAGCCTTAAGAATGTTGCATAGAAACCCTTAATTGATATTACTCGGTTACTTGGATTCGTTGCGTTGGATATTCTATATTTTTTAGTTTTAGTTAAATATTTTTATATCATTGTTATGTTGTAATAAAATGTTAATATTATGTCTTTATTAATAAACGTTAATGAACTGTGTAATTTCAGAACGAAGGAGTAGAAGTATATAAATATATTGCAATGATATTATTATAATATTTTTTTTTTATTGCCGATGGTGGCAAACGAGCAGGCAGTTCACCTGATGGTAAGTGATACTGTCGCACATGGGCCTTTGCAATACCAGGGGTACAGCCAGGCCGTTGCCTACCGTGAAGAAAATACTCTTCTTAAACCACGTTTAAAGAAGGACATGTCATAGCGCTTGGGAAACACAGCGGCAGGTAGTTCATTCCCAGAGCCTGCACGTACGTGGGAGAAATGATCGCTGGAAACGTACAGTTGAAAACCATATCGTTTCCAGGTGAAATGGATGAACCCAGCTGCTTCCGTCTCCTTAAACTTATACCAACTCATCTGACCAGGGTGGTAAGCCAATTTTCCTCCTATTGTAGAGGAGACTCGAAGCCAGCAGTGAGACGTAAATGTGCCGAGTTGACTATAGTGATGATAAAGATAATAAAATTAAAATTGAATTAGTTATTACTTAAATTTTGATACCAAGCTAAGATTTATATTAAATAATACTGCCATGGACTAATTATTCACCTAAATAATTTGCAAATGTTTTTATAAATAACATAAATGGCCTATACTATTCTGCCAAATGCCCATAAAGTCTTGTTTCCTATGACCCGGGATTTAAAATATATACTTAACGAGGGGTGGGCGCCGTGCTGCATCACTATCAGATCGGTCAAACATCATGATGTAATAAAATAACACTCGGATGGCTACTTTTAAACTATATTCAATAATTAACGTTAACACAATTTTCTATTAAAGCTAATGATTACGTATGCCGACGGATAACTTAAGAGTTTGGGAAACGCGGTGATTTTCATACAACCCCGTAGCAACAACGACCGATCGCTCTCGAGGCTCGTTCCCAACTGAGTATTCAACGGACCGCTCTCAATAACGAAAGCTCGGTAATATTTCAAACGTTAACGCTCAAACGATAGACATCAAAAATCATTGCCAACGTTGTATCGAACACACCCAAGTATACTACTTGACGTTTCCGTAATCGATTGTTTCTTAAAAACTATTAAGATATGGTGTCAGAGGTACTGACGCTGCGACATACTGAATAACTTCTATAATGTGGATGTAGGATCGACGCGTTACTATAAAATGCATCATCATCATTATTTCAGCTCATACACGTCCCACCGTTGGGTTACAGCCTCCTCCACAACAGAAGGGAAATTGATCTACTATAGCATGCTGATCAGATATGTTAGTATTTTTTTATTTTATGGGTGGACTATGGGAAGCGCACACGCAGTCCATTCCGTCCGGGGCGACGAAAGGACGGCGCGCGGGCCCATAACCCACCCGTACCCACGTCGCCTTCATCGTTAGGCCGACCACCGGAGCAAGGTGACTTGTCATCAGTGGTCAGCCCGACGGAATACCCTTTCGGATGCCCTCACCTCTCGACGTTCCGTCAGCCTTTCTGCGGGTGACGGACTAAATTCCCCGGTCCGGTCACCCGTGCCCTCGGCTAGGGCGGAGATATGTTGGTATAGGGTTTCATTTCAAGTTTTCCTTTCTTTTGCATAGATGTTATATGCATATTTAATCCCTTAGTTGTCTTTACGACACCCACGGTCAAGAGAGGGGAACTGTATTTCTAATCCGTCACCACACAGGAAATATTTAAAATGTATTAAAGCTATTAAATCTATATGTATGATGTTTATGAAAACCATATGTTCACGATATCACACGCCTGTCTTTCTCTCGAGGGAGTGATATAAAAATTTCATTCAAATCCGTTTGGCCGTTTCTATCGTTCATTCTTATCCATGCATTTCATATTCCAAGGCAGGGTTCACACGTGTACGGGAAACGGTTCCGTAAGTAATTATTAATCGCCTTGGATATTATATAGATAAGATATAGTCATCAACGATACCTTTAATTGCATTTTAAGGTATACCACGATAGATATGAAGGGGTATCCCACGATGAGAATTATAAATTACTCTTTTTTAAAAACATATGCATATTTAAGTAGTTTTCAAAGGGTTTTGTGGGTAATTGCTCGCTATAACAGACCTTTTAAGACATTATAGGGGCAGCCCCTAAGTTTTTACGACTGTGATGTCGTTCTACTAGAGTAGAAACGCCGTTAGTCGTTTTAGAAAATACGTTTCAATATTTTTATTGTAATTTCATCATTTACAATGTTAAATACATTAGAAATAGTTTAAAAAAGTATCACTGTTTAGAGTTTAAGTTTTGAAAATGATCTCTGATGTTCCACTTTCTGACTTGAAAATAAAATATTAAATATATTTTTATGAATATTGTGTTTTAATGTTGTTTTTAGTTACTTGATATTTTTAACTCTTTTTTTTGCGTTCATATTATTATGGGCCGAGCGTAAGGGGTTTTTTGAAATAAATTAGCATTATCTTATTGAATAAAGACTACAGCGTAGAAGTTACGAATTCAAAACTGCTGCATGCAACTTCGATTTGTCAAAATTAAGCAATAATTGGCATTTTTAATTTCTAATTAATACATTTTTATTTCTACATATTCTTTTTTAAACGAGGCTTAAGAAGATCACTTTCTTCTCAGTAAGCCTCAGCCTTGCTGTGGCCTCGTATTGTAAAGGTCATGAGCACAGTATTCCTTACGATAGTAGGGTGTGCTGCTTGCTCGTTTGCCACCATAAGCCATAAAATGCACTACATTGAAAAAAATCGTATTGGCCTATATTGGTAAGAAGAGAAAAAACAATATCAATTTTATATGAAGTATAATTTTCTTTTATCATAACAAGATTCTCGAGAAGGTTACGATTGAAGATGTTATTAGCAAATTCGGGATTAAAAGTAACTTTTCTACTAAATTATTAACATGGTTATTAAGTTTAGGTAAAGAAGCATGAACCATGTCTGAAATATCGATTAAAAACCATAAAGAACTCATATTTTATATAAATTCCGATGTCAAGAACGACGGTTTTCCTATTCTTGTAATAATATTTTCATTAAGGGAGTCAGAAAATTAGCATTATTGTTACGAGGGTGTTTTTCGAATGGCTTTTTTCAATTTCATGATCTAAGTACCGTTAATGAAACATAATTTTCTAATGGTGTCCATATTATGACGATTATTAACGCAATTCACTACACCGTCTCTTGCTGATGGGTACCGTAAGTAACGACTAAGAGATATGCTGTGAAGACTTCGACTGCACAGATGGCGTAGTGGTTTCGGCCTACCACAAATTGTTGTTCTGAGTCTGGATGTAAATTGTGTCCGTTCAACTACATGTTTGTAAAGTTCCCCATAAAACAAGTATTATTTCCTTAGTGCAGGATGTGTTGTCTTTAAAAATAATAGCGTAATAATGATAAGATAACATCGATCTAAGAGAATTAATACGTAATATAAATCCTTATGCCCATACGGCTGACATCATCATCATCATCTTACTCTTATCCCAATTACTTGGGCTCGACGCAATACTTCTCTTCCACAGGCAAATTGGTAGTGGTTTTGTAACCGGGCGCCTGGCTGATATGAACCCTCCTTCGGAATACAATATTTATCCAGACAACATCAGAGTTGGCCCAGGTCGAGAGCGCTTAAGGGCCCCATACACGGAACGATCCGTCTGTACGATCCCTCGTTTCAGACCCGGACTCACACAGATTTTAGTCTCACTCATGCGAATACTGATTTCGTTTCAACAGCCATTTCTTAACCCACATTTTTCTAGGCTTCCTTTTTTTCTTTTGTAGCCGAACCACTATTACCAACACATAGGTAAAGAACAAAAGTTCATTTTCCATTTTATAGGGGCCCGTATTGAATTATTTGAGTACGTTTTTGCTTCCGTTTCAAACAAGTAAATGATCGATCGTTACGACCAATCGTTTCATGTGTAAGCGACAAATTTTAAGCGATCGATTATCACAATATACTTCAGATGTATTGCACAGATGGACGTTCCGTATATGGGCCTTTTTAGACGTCTCTTCCGACACCCACAGTCAATGTAACGGTTGATTTTAGAATAAAAACGTATAGAAAGTAAGTTCGCGCTCAAAAAGTGAAGCTTTTCAATTGGAGCCTAATGGAGCTTACGCCAGAACCGTTCCGTAATGTACAAGTCATTGTACTGCACGTACGTACGCAACTCTTAAAAAATAAATAGGTAATTATGACGGTTTGTGCATTCAAATGGTGTTATAACACATTTAAAAAACTTAAAAAGGTTTTTAACATTACTTTTAAAAGTATTTCGACTATTTATGTTAATAAAAACAAAATTTGATTTCATAATTTGTATAGTGGTGTGCGTGTGTACGTGTGTAATTGTCTGCGCGCCATTGGTATTTTGAGATTCATGTGTCGAACGTTCGAAGTACTGACACTATCCTTCTATGGCGTCTATACGTTATTATTCTAAGGGGTTGATAGTATTCGTAGCCGCGAGGAAACAGCATAAATTATTGACACTGCGTGGTATTATTCTGTAAAGGCATATGTTTAAAAGCAGCTATCGATTGGTTTATGCATTTGATCAAAGTCGCATTTTGTGGTGAAATATGAGGTAAACCTACGGGCCAATAGTGGACGGCGATAAACTAGATGATGATGATGATCCAAATATAACAATAGTTAATTCATAGTTTTAAGTGTTCACTTCTGTTGGCAATCTTCATAACCGCTTTTTTTCATCATCATCGTTTCAGTCCATATACGTCCCACATTTAAGTGCATCACCAGGAGAGTGAGTAGCAACTCCTTCCTGGGAAACATATAACACTACGGTGATCGCCAACTCGCTTCCCATACACGTCCCACAGTTGGGCTCAGGGCTCCTCCACTATGGGAGAGAATTTTACCTACTATACCACGCTGGTCAGAAGTGTTGGTATACGGTTTTATTACGAGTTTTCCTTCTCTTGCTTTGATATTATATGCAAATTATATCCCTTAGTCGTCTTTTACGACACCCACGGGCAAGAGAGGGGGTGTTGAATTGTATTCTTACATCGTCACCACACGGAATTTCTTTATAATATAACAAACTAATTGATGTTCATGTTGGTGGTGAATTTGATCTCGCTTCCAGCGCTGTTTTTCGGGGAATTAGTCCGTCACCCGCCGAGAGGCCGACCGCGTGAGGAAAGACCGACGTCCTGCCCGACAGGGGGACGTCGGTCGATGGGAGGGTACCCCAAATAGGGAGTATTCCGTCGGACCGACCACTGATGACAAGTAACCCTGCTCCGGTGGTCGGCCGAACGACGAAGGCGACGTGCACGTGGGGTGCGTTGCGGGTGTTACGCCTCTCTGTCGCCCCGGACGGAGTGGTGCGAGGAGCGCGCCGACCGCAACCCACCCCAAAAAAAAAAGCGCTGTTTTTAACCTCCGACGCAAAAAGAGGAGTACGAGTATAATAAGCTTGACGTTGATATTTGTCTGTCTTTGTACATATGTGTCTATCTGTGCTCGCATCGTAGCTCTCTAATGGATAGATCAATTTCGATGCGTTTTTTTTTTCATTTGAAAGCCAGTTACCTTGTGATGGTTCTTAGCTGTGTTTGGTTAATATCGGTCCAGCAGTGTAAGATTATCAGCTCTTTAAATGATATAATAGCGTATGATTACTCAATTAAGTGCTTCACGTGTGCCAGTATAATCGTAAAATAACAATTAATTGATAATACCTGTTGAAGAGAACGTTATACTTTTTTATTATTTTACTTTGTGCCGGTTTTTCAAAATTTTCAATTTTACCTAATAAAACTAATATTTAGCTAATATGTTTATAAAAATTGGTAGTTACACTCGGCTACTGTGTACTTATTTATATCAGAACCCTAACAGCATAATAAATTAGCTAGTACGCAACATACATCTGTTTCCTGAATGTACTGGCGCGTACAAAGTTCTTTAATCGACAAAAAAAGAATACAAAACAGACATGAGGACTGCCGACAACAGTGAAAACTTAAAATTATGAACAAATTGTATTTGCTAATAATAGACAATATAATTTTTTCGTATAGAATCATTTTCTTCTTGTACTGGCAATAAATTTGTACCAAAAATGTGGGTCACAGCTTAATAATTAATTTTCTGTAGCGAATAGATAATTATAAAAATCTGTAATAACGTTGACTTGTTTGGTCGTCAGACATCTTAGTCCGCCCGTGACCATGAATGCTGTAAAATATTCAAAACGTCGGGCAATCATAAATCAAATACAAACGCGATATAATCCGTAAAAGTAGTTTTATTTGCAAATACTAATATTTTATGATATTTAAATTTGTAATTTAAAACTTTTACGATTATATGATTTGAGATCTACCAACACAAAAACATTGACGTAGTTAGCAGATAGCAGATATAATGTTAGCATTCAATATATATAGATATAAAAAAAGCATTAACACGCCACGTGACCGTGTCGGTGACGACTTACATGGATTTATTCCCCATCCAAACCTGCCTATAGAATGATTTCTGATGTTTACGCTACACTTTGTACATGAAACTTTGGCCATGATACTTTGTAAATGATTTTTGATTGTTTGACCTTTTGAACATTGGTCCATGAACGCTGTAAATTGACGGAGTAAGAACATCCCTCTTTCTTATCGTAAAAGTCGACTGAAGAAAACAACATATAAATAACGTCTGCGCAAGAGAAGAAAACTTGATATAAAACCCTATAGCTATCTGTCTAATTAGCGTAGGACAGTTTTCCTTCTTTATAACCGAATTCAAAAAAGGAGGAGGATTAACGGATAACTTCGTCGTTTATGAACCGATTTTGATGATTCTTTTTTTGTTGGAAAGGGTATACTTCCCAAATAGTCCCATGAAAATTTTTTCGGAATCGATTTTTGAAAAATCAACCAAAATCTAAAAATTTACCTACATTCTCTACATTATTGGAGGCGGTTTCTTTTATTGCAAAAAATAATTATGCGGAAGGAGGCTCGGGCCTAAGATTGGTATGTAGTGTTGCCCAAAAAAGTCTTGGTCTTGCGGTCTTGGTCTTGGTCTTGCGAGAAATGCGAGACTGAGACCAAGACCAAGACCGCTTAATTTTTGCAAGACCAAGACCAAGACTGGCCCTGCAAGACTTGAGCAAGACCAAGACTGGGCCTGCAAGAGTCTCGCGGTCTTGCATTTAATTCAAATCACCATTTCAGCTTATATACGGTTGAGCTCGTGTCTTCTACATAACAGGAGGAGAATCGGCCGTGGCCGGAGGGGAATCGCCACGGTGATCGGCCGTGTTGTTACAGGTCATACATGTCAAGTTTTCCTTCTCTTGCACCGATGTTATATATTATAGCCCTTAGTCGTGGGTTCGCAGTCACGGGTAAAATAGGGGGTGATGAATTATATTCTTACTCCGTCACTACACGGCAAGTGAAATCAGTCTTGAGATATCCATCTATTGGCCAATCGATTCCCAATGTTGGTGTTGGCTTTTCAGAATTACTCTTCGGAAAGGCTTAAGGACAAAAATACCGTAATCACGAGAGTGCTCTTGCCCATTATACATATTTATATATCCGTTTATTCATTAGCCCAACGACGTTCACTGTTGGACATAGAAATATGCCTACAATTAATCTATATAAATGTCCATGTAGGGACAGAGTGCGATCACCATCAGGCAGTACATGAAGCGTTGCTCCCAGCGCTATTTTGCCTCTGCCACGACTCACCCCAATCCACTAGTGGTTGGGGCGGTAAACTACGTCCCCTCAAAAATATCCGCGGTCCGACGTCCTCGTCATCTTCTTGAAGAAGAAGATGACGCTATTATGATCGCCCAAGAAAGGACCTACACAGCTCGCGCAGCGATAACAGATAAAACTCCGCGGTATCGGCCTCGCCGTCGAGGTCGAAAACCGCGCCGCGTAAAAGTCATTAACCTAAACTTGGCCACGCCCACTTTGCTCTCAGCGACGCCCCGAGCCGAGGTCCGTTCTCCACAGGGGGGAGCCCTCGGGCGATGTTCGCTTAACTTACTTACCGGGTTGAGAGCCATCAGCGCTCACCCATTGACCGCGTTAAGCTGTCAAGGTCATCTGCGACCAACAGCTACACACACACAAAAAACAAAGACAGAGTACGAATATAATTCACCACTCTCTTACCCGTGGATGTCGTATCAAATCGGATCGAGCAATGGTGTTAGGAACCCATGAAAAAAAATTGAAATAAAAATATCGATTCGTTAATGAATTGAGAGACATGTAAGTTCTCAATTTTGTCATCGTTTTTTCGTGTAAATTGATTAAAATGTATAAAGGAATGATACTTAATCTACAACATATTCGTATTTTGTTAAATGTTCATTAGAATTTGAATAAATCAATGATTACGTTTGCATAAGCAAGACAAACTTCGCTTTAACATAAATCAGCTGATCGGCCGATGACCGTTGATGAGTCGCCTTTGTACCTACGTAACCATTGAAAGGTTCGCGCAAATCTAATACCTATTTATACTGTCGAAATTTTACATGCTTACATATATCCTGTCTGTACATACCTACATAATGCATAAAATTTAAGGCATAAACTCTTAGACACACATTTTTGTAATCACTATAACTTTTACGTTATATTGTTTTTGTGTAATATACATTCTAATTATGATCTATGACTGTTGAACTACAACATACATGAACAGTTGTCCCATAACCTGATACACCCTGTGTATATAACATATGTGCAAGAGAAGTGAAACTAGAAAGAAAACCCTGTACCAACATGTCTGACCAGCGTGGTATAGTAGATCAATTTTCCTCTTACTGGAAGGAAGCTTAAGCCCAGCAGTGGCACTTTTATGAACTGTGACGATGACGACGAATATCATACATTTTACAAGTATTAAAACCATAAAATTTTAAATCAGTTTTATATGTTCTTGAATAAATAGTATATTAAGAGCTACATGGATCCAGCGGCCAAAGTATTTATATAGGCAATAGAGCAACAGGTTTTTTCAAGTATCCAGAGTATCAGTAACTAAACTGGAGATACAATAGATACATACCACTTAACTTGAAGGGAAATATAAACAATCGCATTAATTGTAAAATATCGCATTAATTATAAAATGACATAAAATTTATTGTATCAACTGCCTCGTGTGGTGACGTCTTAAGAAAATAGGGTCGAAAGTCCTGTCATAAGAGTAGTAACGCTGTCTAATGGAACACCAGGGGAATAGAAGAGTAATTTTCCCCAGTGGTAAGTATTGTATTCAATAGTGAACTATAGGCTAGCAGATGGATAGATAGGATAGGATATTTGATTAATTTAGTTGGATTTTTCATTGCCATGATAAATTACTGTTACGTTATTCTAACTGCAAAACTTTGCAAGACTCTTGCTGCAATACCAAGACTCGGGTGCGCAAGACCAAGACCAAGACCAAGACTCGGATGCGCAAGACCAAGACCAAGACGAGACCAGGTGTGATGTTGCAAGACCAAGACCAAGACCGGTCCAAGTCTCGTCTTGGTCTTGCATTTGGGCAACACTATTGGTATGTATATGACCTGAAATGAAATGAACTTGTATAACAAGTTCGATTACAAAAAAAAAAATCTAAAACACAAATCCTAAATTGCTGAATTTTCCAATCTATTTTTAATTTTGAATAATTTTAGTAAAATTGCTGAATTTAATATTTCGTTTTCAATTTTCATTAACACTTACTTCAGTAAACAACGTATTAAACTCCATAAAAATGTATAAATTTTAAAAATCCAGATGCATAATTGATTTTTTTTTAAACTTAATGGCTAATTTACGCTATGCGTTAAATTAATTGTAACTCATTTTACTTACCATCTGTACTTAACCCTGGCTCGATATTTTGATCCCACTTATGATATTAAATATTTGCATACAAAAGTATCATTTGGTCTGTCCGTCTGTTTCGTCGCCCACAATTGTGTAACGTACCGGTACGTGGTATTTAGTAAATTTATATGAAACGCTCGATTGATTTTTATGTGATGTTCTGTGGAATTTTATTGGGAGTTAAAAGGTTATTGATAGCTAACGTTATGAATAAATGATCAATAAATGAGTGGCAGGATATTTATTTGAATGACCCATATGGTTTGTAAAAATATTCGGTATGTTATTTCATGTATGGTGACGATGTAAGAATACAAATCACCACTCCCTATCTTGCCCATGGATGTCGTAAAAGACGACTAAGGGATATCATACGCATATTACAACTATTCAAGAGAAGGAAAACTCGAAATAAAATCCTATACCAACCTGTCTGACCAGCGTGGTATAGTAAAGTCAATTTCCCTTCTGTTGTGGAGGAGGCTCGAGCCCAACTTTGGGACGTATATGAGCTGAAATGATGATATTTGAATAAATAATCGGTAATAAAATAGCGTGCTATGGAGCCAGTTGGCTTCGCTTGGGATTTATCTGCAAGATAGAATCCGAAATACGGAAACCCGTGAAAGAACGGGTGTGACCTAATTTCCAACCTAATTAGCTCCAGTGTCCCTCGAATTAGGACATTTTTCTCAAAATATTACCCAACAGAAAATTATGGCTGAGCAAATTCCAGAAACTCACCCAATCATTATTAAACTACTAAAGCAGCCATTAGCATAAACAAATAAATAATAAAGTAGGTCTAATCAGGGCCGGATTATCCATAAGGCAGATTAGGTAACTGCTTAGGGGTCCCACACCGACTAGGGGCCCCGAGCAGGCACCAAGAAAAATTCAATTAATATTATCGAACGATTTTTTTTTTGAAAATTTTCATCTCTCTTGCCTACTCCATCATGAGACCTGGATCATCATTTAAGTACAACTAAAACCTATTCATTAGGTTAATTTCAATTTATGGATAAAAGATATGAGTCGGATATGTGAGGTAATGATGTAACATCAAGTCAAGGTGATAAGGTATGTTGTTGCAATAAGCGATTAAAGTAAAAGGATACTAAAAAGTAGATCTGATCGATTGAGGGATTGAGAGGAAATACTCGAAATCCAAATCGATTGGTACTAGAAGAGGTGCCGAAAAGTAGTCGAATGCAAAAAAATTGTTACGTGATGTGCAGAAATATTTATAATAACATTCCAGAAAAAATTAGATTACTGGTACTAAGTTCTTTTAAGTTAACTCTAAAAAAGTGGCTCTTAGAAAAGGCATTTTACTCAATTGATGAATTTTTGACGTATAAAGAGTAAGTAGTATAGAATGAGGCATGTAGTTTAAAAATAGTTTTTAAGTATTTATATTTGCATGCTATTATTTTAATGGCCAAATAGGTAATCTAATAATTTAATAAAAATTTGAAATTTGAACTTTCGTAATAGATAATACATCTATACCAATAAATAAAATTGGAGTGTCTGTTTGTAATGTCAAAATAATAGGCTTTTTTCATGCTCACGCGGTTTTTTGCACTATACTTATGCCTAAAATACACTTTATATTTTTTGTCTGTCTGTCTGTCTATCTGTCTGTTTGTTCCGGGTAATCTTCAAAACGGCTGGACCGATTTCAAAAATTCTTTCACCAATGGAAAGCTATAATATCAGGGCGTAAACTAGGCTATATTTTATCCCGGTATTCCCACGGGAACGGGAACTACACAGGAAAGACGACTGAAACCGAAGCGAAGCGAGGGCGGGTTGCTAGTCCTTACTAATATTATAAATGCGAAAGTAAGGATGTTTGTTTGTTTGTTACGCTTTCACGCTTAAACCACTAATGGAAAACTATAATATCAGAGAGTAACATAGGCTATATTTCATCCCGGTATTCCTATGGGAACGGGAAATACGCCGCGGGTAAGGCGAAACCGAAGCGAAGCCAGGGCGGGTTGGTAGTATTTTATAAAGTAAGAAAAGAGTAAAGGCAAGGGGCACTAAGAATCATATTGCCTAGGGGCCATGATAAGGTTAATCCGGCCCTGGTTCTAAGTCCAATCTAGTCCAAACCAATCTAGTCCAAAAATCAAGTCCAAACTAGGGCAATTACATCTGCAGTTCACTAATTACTATTATAAAAAGTTTAGTATCATCAACACATCATATACCTACGTCCCACTGCTGGGCTTCAGCCTCCTTCACAATAAGAGTCAAATGACCTTACTATACCATGCTAGTCAGACAGGTTGGTATAACGTTTTGATTCTAGTTTTCCTTCTCTTGCATAGGTGTTATATGCGTATTATTAGTAGTCTTAGTCGTCTTTTACGGGTCTCCCCTTAGTCGTCTTCTACGGGATAATTGTAATGAATGGTATTCTTATTCTGTCATTACACGGAACAATAAAAAGTACAGACAATTGCAATCCACAAATTGTTATCAGTCTAGATATATATATTCCCCGCAACACTAGAGTATTATTGCCTTAGTGCAGTGTTGTCTTTTAAAAGAAAAACCGCCCCATCCGACAACCATTTATTCTATCGAAACCATAATTACGCAAACAAATTCTAGACCACGTACTACGTCCACTTACCATATCTGTAATATATAACAATATTTTATCAAAATAATTAGATGACGAAAATATTTTTAGGTCAGCAATAGTAATTTAACAATTCAGTATTGTGTTATTCAAAAATTTTTGTACGCGTGTCTGAAAAGCACGTGATTTGGATAAAAATTTCTACTGTTTATCGGAGGGTTGAATACATCTGCTCATCACGTCGAATGTTAAATATTTTATCAGATATTATGATAGAAATTGCGAATATGACTGTAAACGTTACAAAAGAAAGTAAAGTAAATTCTGTAGAGATGGAGAACTCTTCGTAGTAAGTGTTGTGTAAAGCAGAAAGATAAAATTGGGAATAATTTCATAAAAGAGCACTGTAGTGAGAATGAAGAAGTATTGACAAGGATCATGAAAGAAAGTTGATGTGGTTTGAACACGTGGAAAAAATTAATGAAGAAAGGTTGAAGAAGCAAATATTCAAAACAAGTATGAGTGAGACGATTGCAAGGAGAAGACCAAAGCTTACGATTCTGGATGAAATTCAAGTCAGTCTGAAAAATTTGTCATTTTAATTCTGCTAATTCTAGTTAGAGCATTTAATTAAAGATATTTAAGTGAGAAAATTACTTTAATAACGTCATTATATAGCTGGCATTAAATGCAACTTTCTTATGCTAACTCTCTTATGTTAATCAAAAGCCAACATATATAAAATAGCAGTAAGACCTATTTTGGCTTAAGAAACAAGTCAAAGGAATGAGTAGACCAAAAGACAGAGATAAAAAATTTACACTGTACTGGTTAAAAATTATATAGTTTGAATTATTGTGGTTATAAACCACAACATTCAAATTAAGAAGAAAAAGGACGAATAAATATCATTTCAAGAGTTCCAAGAGGGACGAAATTGTTTCTTTAAGGGGATTTCGGTCAATTACACCATTTCGTTTATTCCCACACTGCTTAATGTTGTAGGAAGCATGTTCCCCATAGAGAATTAATTTCGTTGAGGTTGACAAACTTAATTGGTGGTTATCTAAACGGTTTTTTATGTTTTTATTTCTTTACAGTGCTTAATTGTCCATGTAGTTTTTTTATTACTTATGATAGGAAGTAAATAAATAACCCACCAAGTAAATAATAACTTCCACTGTTATGGATTTTAATAATTCCAAAGACATCAAATCGTAATTAATTAAGAAAAAATATTTTGGTTAATGATGATCACTTATAGCATGGACGTGGTCCCTAAATGTAAGCCTCTTAACCAAGCTCAAAGTCGCTCAGCGTGCTATGGAGCAGGCTATGCTTAGTATTTCTCTGCGAGATAGAATCCGAAATACGGCAGAAGAGCGGGTATAACCAACATAGCACGCTGAAGTGGCACTGGGTAGGTCACATCGCTCGACGAACCGACAACCGCTGGGGAAGAAATGTTCTCGAGTGGCGATCATTTATCGTACGACGCAGTGTAGGACGCCCCCCACTAGGTGGACCGACGACCTGGTGAAGATTGCTGGGGGTTGATATATGCAGACCGCACTCTGTGGTGTAACATAAGAGATGCCTAGGTCCAGCAGTAGACGGCTGCTGAAATGATGATAATTTTGATTAAAGTAAATGAAGACATGTAGAGAAGGAAAACTCGAAACAAAACCCCATTCCAACACGTTTGACCAGCGTGGAATTGTAGGTCAACCCTGCCATTAAAGAGGAGACCTGAACCCAACTGTAGGACATATATAGGCTGAGATGATGATGAACACAGGATAAAGTTATATATGACCATATTAACCATGTAATATTATTAAAAAGTTCCTCAGAGTAAATCTCATTAAAATCAATTGAATATGTAGAGACACAAAAACTTCTGCTTCAGCGCACTTTAACCTGCCTATGCGATAGACTTTAACAACAATTCCAGTTATTTGCTTCTAGTAATGAAGTCAATGAATCGATTTAAAATAAAATAGGAGGACTCCCCTGATCGTGAACGCTGAAAAGTATTCGAAACGTCGAGTGATTAAAAATCAAATACTAACGCCATAAAATACGTAAAAACAGTTTTTTTCAATAGCGTTTGTTATAACTACTCGTGTAAACATCAGAAATCATAATAGATCGAAATTAAAGCGTCTACCTAGAGATATGAACATTACTATGCAAGTGGAAAGATTTTTACTTTAAATAGTACTAGCAGCCCGCCCTCGCTTCGCTTCGGTTTCAGTCACCTTACCCGCTTAGTACCCGTAGGAATACCGTAATAAAATATAGCCTATGTTACTCCCTGATATTATAGCTTTCTATTGGTGAAAGAATTTTTGAAATCGGTTCGGTGGTTTAAGCATGAAAGCGTAACAAACAAACTTTTACATTTATAATATTAGTAAGGATATTCTATCTAAGAATGCTGTCGAGGATAGCAATATATTAACAGAAATAGATATATGTAAATACATAGTACAGTTCGCCATTTATTATTTTAAAAGTTACAAGAGACAAATATAATTGTTCCTTAGCGACTCTTAAAGAAACATCGCAAAAA
Organism: Lymantria dispar; assembly: GCA_032191425.1. Taxonomy (NCBI): domain Eukaryota; kingdom Metazoa; phylum Arthropoda; class Insecta; order Lepidoptera; family Erebidae; genus Lymantria; species Lymantria dispar. Next base: position 34,358,600 of record CM063445.1, read on the forward strand.
CTGCAGGCGTTACCATACAAATGACAAATAAACATTCAATTACGTTTTCTGCATCGATAAGTCTTATTACTTTTGTATCCATTGGGAATTGAATTGGAAACAAATGAAGCGCGAACTGGGAACACCGTCGCCAACAATGTGCCTATAGCCGTACCAATAAAATACTTGTTTTATGTTCGTATACTGTGTTCCAAAAGTAACTGATCATCACTTCTAATAGGAAAACAAACAAGTTATTGTTTTTGTGGATTGCATAATGTATACAGATATGCCACGTATAGTGATGGGCTAGCAATGCAATGTGTCATCACCCCTTTATTTTCCGTGGGAGTCGTTATCCCCCATTGTGGAAAGACATGTAAATTCTGTTCAATAGTTGACGTCGATAGGTTGACGGATGGATACAGAATTAATTTAATTTTGAAATAAAAATAACCACTATTTTTACTAGTTGATTTAGAAATAACGTCGAAGTAAAGCGTCTAAAAAACCTGACAAGTTATTTATTTGTTTAATGACGGGTAAAGAATACAATACGACGTCACTTTCTTCATTTTCTTAGGAGTTGTAAAACTTGACAGCGAGATCACCAGAAAATTCCCACTTTCCTAATGAACCTTAAGCCGGTTCCTACGACTCCCACAGGCAAGCAAGGGGTGACGACATTTGTATTCTTATCCTGTCGCTATACGATGAATTTTAAATATCGTATTTCAAACAGCAACACAGTGGAGCTGAGCGTTGTGTGCATATAATTTCAATTAAAAGAAATTATTGCAGCTTGCTGCGTTTCATACGAGATCTCAACTTATGGCCGCGTTCTGATCCGGTAGAAGATTATTGGATTGATTCAAATTATGTGTAAATTTGACAATATGTAAGTGCCTTTAAGGGGCTTATGCAGAATAAGTGATTAGATTTGGGTAATTAAAAAATAATCTGCTGTTTTACTTATACTTAAAAGAAATAAAACTACTCTGTATATAAAATTTAAATTTTGTGACAGTAATATTTTAATTCTTTATCATCCTTTATCATTCTTTATCAGCTGTAATCTCAATTACTTGAGGTGAACATTGTATGTCTTTATTTTCCAACGTACACATTTCAAAAATTTTGGCCACAGTTTGACCGGCCGCCATAGAAGTCTTCATTTCAAAAAATGATACCTATGTAAATAAAATAATTTAGTTGTTTTACTTTCATATTAACTGTATATATAAGTACCTAGATATTCCTTTGCAAAAAAAAACGGGCGTTTTGTTTTTCGTCGTTCGATCGTCCAAAGAACCTGGGCTTGATACTACGAGACTGATTCTGTTCAGAGAAAGCAAGGTTCTGGAAGAAAACGTTGCACACAACCACGAGATGACCGCTTTTTAGAAACTGAGGCGCTGAGGAACCGCAAATGCAATTAAATAGACCTCAAAAAATCCTTGAAGAAGTATAAGGAGCACAAATTAGCGTATGGACTGTAAAGAGTAGCGTACTTTTCTTGGATAAGGCTTCTTGAATTTGTTTGCGTGGTGAGGATCGACGTTGGCGAGTATTAAGAACACAAGAGAACGTTATGCGGACGTGTGTTTTGAAGAAATCACCACCTATGGTGATGTATCCGTTATGTTTTGGTCAGGCGTAACTGCTAACTATCGTACCGAGATAGTATTCATTGAAAATGGCTCACTAAATGCGCAAAGATACATAACAAAAATCCTTTGTCAACATGTACAACCCGAACTGACTATTATTGGCGAAGATGCCATTTACATGGACGATAATACTCGGGCCCGCCGTTCTGGCAACGTAGATGCTTACACGGAAGAGGTCGTTATTCATCGTTTGGATTAGCCTGCGCGAAGCTCCGACCTTGACCCTATTGAGCACGTTTAGGACCTCCTAAAAAGATGAGTACGATCTGTCCAACCACCTCCACAAAATATCAAAGAGCTTAAACGCGATCTCGGCTGGGTGGGAACACATTCCACAGAACACCATCAAAAGTCTGGTGGAAAGCCTGCCAAGACGGATTAAATGCCGTAATCGGTGCAGGGGGATGGGAGGTCATACTCATTATTAATTTTTATTTCTTTACTAGTATTTTTATTGTTTTTTTTTATTAAATACCATAAAAATACTCGTAGTCTTAATTTCATAATACCCATAAGAAAATCAGGGCTCTCTGTTTACAACAACTAAAACACCAATTCCAGGATTTAAGTGCTTAAAACTATATTTTCATTGATAATAAGAAATTTCTAGTCATTTTAACAAATGACATACTAAAAATATTAACATTATCTACAGAAAAACCAATACCATCAAAAACAATTTTTTTTTTTTTTTTTTTTATATCTTCACGCCTTTTTCCCATAGGGGTAGGCAGAGTCCACTGCCCTCCACCTGCTACGATCTTTGACATATTCAGCGTAGCAAAGCGGTTCTCTGTGGGCCACTTTTCGCCCCCGACGGAAACGAGACGTGACGTGTCGCGAACCACATCGCCGCCATTCGTACAGTTTTTTAATTTTTTGAAACTCATTGCGTTTCCGCGAGAAATACATACACATATAATTAACGAACACAAATTACATCCAGCATACATCAAAAACAATACTTGTAAAAAAAAGCCAAGCTTCGCAACTGAGTTCTTTTACCATAAAAATTTATATATAAAATAAATATATTTATACCAAGTCGGTTAACTCATTCAGTCCCTGCTTAAGGGACCTTTCTTCATAAGTTATTACGTAAATAGCTAACCTAACAACTTCTTATAGTGACTATATCAATATTAAAGATCTTTTATGTTTAAAATAAACAGAATGACTTGGCAATCGCATGAAAACGCACCTCACAAGTAATACATATTATATTAAATTGTACTAAACATAGTACAAGACACGTCCTACTCTTGCTTTTTCATTAAGTTGATTGACCATTTTACAAATTATCTTTGAACATAATTACATCTAGGTATCTATCTACACCTATTATGCCAATCATCATTCAACCTATCGCCGTCCATTGTAGAACATAGACCCCCCTCATGCTTCACTATAAAGTGCGGTACTGTGGCACCTGCATCCAAAGACGCTCAAGAGTAACAGAGTTGCCATGACTAGAACTCATTTTTCTACGCCTTATGAAGAATAATGACGTAGTCGCCACGTTTGGTAGGTGGGTTGGTTTCACAGTGAGATATCATACATTTCCCCGGCGAGAGCTGCTGCCCACTCTCCTTCCTGTTGTATCTTTTTTTAAATGACAACGCCTTGCACTAAGGGACTAATAATCCTTATATTGTGGGGGACTTTACAAACATATAATTCAACATCGCATCATCATCGCGTCCCTCATATGTCCCACTGTTGAGCTCGGGCCTCCGCCACAATGGGAGGGAATTTAACCCACTATACCATGCTGGTCAGACATGTTGATATAGGGTATAATTTCGAGATTTCCTTCTCTTGCACAGATGGTATGTGCACATTATATCCCATAGTCGTCTTATACGTTATCCATGGGCAAGATAGAGAGTGGTAAATTTTATTCTTACTTCGTCCCCATACGGAAAGAATATGTACCTAATTAACCGACACAAATGACATTCAGACTCAGAACAACAATTTGTGGATCGTACAAGGTGTTGTCTTGCATGGGATTCGAACCCGCGACACTAGCACGGTACGTTGGTATCTTAACCACTACGTCATCTGCGCAGTCTTTAGCCGGTTGTTACGATTCCCATAGAGAAGCAATGATGGCGACAAATGTATTCTTATTTATTACAAAGTTACATTTATTAACTGCAAATGTAACTTTGTAATCCTATATATTTATATGGGTTTACAAAATTATTTATGCAGTTAGTGTATCTCGGAAACTGGATTAAAACTATAATGTTTCATAATTTTTCCTTCATTTATACACTAAACACTAATTGTATTCTAAATTTGAAGCTTCTATGTCTGCTAGAAGTACCACTTTAATATTGATGATCAGTCAGTCAGTCAGTGAGTGACAAAATTACGAAATTTTGCCTAGTTATAATTCTTAAACAATTGGTTCAAATTTAATGAAATTTGAAATACATAATTTGTATATAAGGCCTGCTAGATTACTAAAAATTCACGTTTCTAGTATTATTAACAACGAAGTTATAGGGGGTCGAAAATGTCCTGAATGGCTTCGAGAAAAGTATGTTACGTCAGTTTTGCGTTTTGCCCGACTTTTTTTTTGCTCGACTTGGCGGGGGCACTGCCGTGCTCCCAGATGACTGTAAAGTGCCCGTTTTTTTGCAAAGAAGTGTATAATTGTAATTGCAACATGGGTAACGTTATTTAATAATTGGCTTATTTAATATTAGGTCTTTGCCTATGAAATTGCCGTTATGTATGAAAAAAATTAAACGATTTTTTTTTCATGTATTTTTTATTTGTATTAATCGAAATAATCACCCATGCAATCAATGCATATTTGCCAACGCAGCGGCAGTTTATTGATGCCCTTCTTAAAGAAATCAGCTGTACGGGAGGCAACAAATTCTTCAAAGGCATTTTGTACTGCCTCTCGGGTATTGAATTTCTTTCCCGCCAAAAAGTTATCCAAATTCTGGAAAAAGAAGAAGTCTGTAGGCGCAAGGTCTGGTGAGTATGGCGGATGACGGAGAGCTTCCAACCGCAGTTCTTGCAACTTGGAGACCGTCTGCTGTGCCGTATGAAGTCGCGCATTGTCGTGCAGGAGCAGCGGCGACGAGCGATTGACCAATGCTGGTTGGAGATGTGCCAGCTTCTCCATCATTATGTTCAGTTCTTCACAGTACACATCTGCAGTAATGCTCACCCCGTTTGGTAAGAAGCTGTGATGAATCACACTGGCGCTAGACCACCAAACAGTGACCATCACTTTTCTAGGGGTAAGTTTTCGTTTAGGGCATTGTTTAGGTGCTGAACCAGGATCCAACCAACTTGCTGAGCACTTGCGGTTATGAAACAGAATCCATTTTTCATCAATGCGTTTCAAAATTCCTTCATTTGTGTATCTGTTGAGCAATGCAAAGCATGTCTCGACGCGTACTTCGCGCTGGCGATCATTGAGTTCGTGGGGCACCCATTTGTCAAGCTTTTTTACCTTGCCAATTTGACGCAAATGGACCAATATTGTTTTGACGCTAACATCGAAAGCTGCTGCTAATTCAGCCGTATATTGTGTATCATCGGCTTCCACAATCGCCTTTAATTCGTCATTGTCGACCAAAGTTTTCGGGCGACCGCGAAGTTCATTTTTCAGGTCGAAATTTCCAGAACGGAAGCGAGCAAACCAATAACAGGCGGTGCGTTGGTTTATAGTGTTAGCTCCGTAAACGTCGTTGATGTTGCGTGCCGCTTGTGCCGCGTTGCTGCCACGACGATACTCATATTCCATAATTACTCGAATTTTTAACGTATCCTTGATGACGAAAAAGATTGAAATGCGATGAAAACGTAACTAATCAATAAACAAATGACTACTTTTGGAAAATGAATTCCATGTTTTAAAAATAAAATTAATTTGAAATTAGAATTCTTAGCCAAACAAAAATTATTTTGATTTGAAATGGCCAGTACTGCAGAACGGCAATTACATAGGTAAAGACCTATTATTTCAGGTTTCCGTGTGATGACGGAGTAAGAATACAATTTTCCACCCCTTTTCTTGCCCACGGGTGTCGTAAAAGTCAACTAAGAGATTAGAATATGCATATAAGATCTATGCAAGAGAAGGAAAAATCGAAAAAAAAAACCCTGTACAAACACGTCAGATCAAGGTGGCATAGTTGGTCAATTTCCCTTCTACCGTAGAGGATTGGAACATATATGAGCTGAGATGATGATGATGGATATATTAAGCATCATGAACCAACACTGTTATATAAAGCTATTGCTGATATTTATTTCATTTTTAATACGCTTTTTTAGTTTTTATTACAGTAATTTAACATTTTGCCCAAAATATTAACTTTGTTTAGGTTTTGCGCACCTACTTTCGGAACGTATTTCAGTAGGGGTGTAATATTTATTGAATATAGTATTTATTGAGTAAAATAAGTATACATTTGTTTGTAATGATACCGTGTGTCATATCAAACGTTGAGTGTGATGCGGGTGGCAGATGCTTTTGAAGTTTTAATGGTCCTTCGTACTTGTCATTCGATAGTTGTAAACCGTGTATTTAAAATAAAAATATCAGTTTATGCTGGTATTTCAAAATAAAGTAAAAATTTAATAATGAAAGAAAGAAATTTTATTTTGTAAACCTCACACAATATAGACACCAATGAAAGAAATAAGAACTACTAACTAAAAACAAGGAGTGGAATATGTGAGGCCAAAATATGGTGCCCATCTCAGCTTATGGTACAGTAAATATGATACTACACCGCTGATATTCTGATGGACCCGTACAATCAAGTCGCGGAAGCAACAATATATGCAAAACAAATATATTTTAAAAAAGATAAACAGTAATATTTGAAATAGTAACATTAAATTGAGAATAAAATAAATTAACACTATACTATATCATATTCTAGTTATCATAATTATCACATAGAATAGCTTAAGTAAAAGAAACAAATTATTTAATAAAGACATATAGAATATAAAATAAAATAAATATTAATAGTATAAAGAAGAAACCGAAAGTACATAAATCTTGTGGTTAGCTAGAAGGAGTCCTTGATGAAATAGAACAAGAAATAACTACAGTAAATTTGTGGTCTGTATACAGAATATTAAGGTATCAATTTTTGATTTTCAAGTAGGATTAGCTTAAGTCTTATAATGCTTTTCATATCACATTGTGTCTGATAATAGTAAATAGATAACTTTTTATTTTAAAGATATTCTTTTCTGTTATTATTCATAATTTAAATATTTTACTCCATAATTATAATCATCAATACGTATACGTCCCACTGTTGGACTTGAGTTTCCTCCACAACAGGAGAGAAATTGACTGATTGAATACATACGATTGCACAGATGGCGTAGTGATTAAGATACCTACCTACCGTGCCAGTGTCGAAGTGTCGTGGGTTCGAATCCATTCCAGGACAACACTTTATACAATCCACTAGTTGTTTTTCTGAGTCTGGATGTAAATTCTCCTTGAAATCGATCGCGGCGCTACCTACCGGGTCCAAAAATTTATCTAACCCTAGCAACCCGCCCTCGCTTCGCTTCGGTTTCAGTCGCCTTACCCGCGTAGTCCCGTTCCCGTGGGAATACCGGGATAAAATATAGCCTATGTTACTCCCTGATATTATAGCTTTTCATTGGTAAAAGAATTTTTGAAATCGCTTCGGTGGTTTAAGCGTGAAAGCGTAATAAACAAACAAACTTACTTTCACATTTCCAATATTAGTAAGGATTATAATTATTATTGACATTATATAATTAAATGATTATTAACAAGCTAATAACCTTAGATATGACTTTATTTTAAGTGTTTAGCTAAAATCATGTAAAAGTAAATTAATTTATTTAATTGGCTAAATATACGTATTTGTTATGAAGCCATTAAATTCTTAGAATTGGATACTTCTTTTGCATGCCGCTTGATGGTCAAATATGGTGATAAATTGTCTACCTGTAACTATTAATACTTCATACCCATATTTCGGCAAATAAATGATTTGATTTGATAAATCTTTCTCCTATCCACATAAAGATGCACAAAATATTACAGAGAATAATAATGTGATTTTGAATAATGGACCGGTAATTTGAATTGTGTACTTAGATTGAGATGACAATCAGAATTGTAATCAGATATCAAATACCACACACAATGAAAATATATGAGTGTAAGTTATAAAATTTAATGTCCACTTGTTCAGCTTGATTGGTCAATTGTGTATTGGTCATTTTTGTTGCTTTTATGTAAAAATATTGTTAGAGGAATTAAATAACTCACTGTGTAGTAGATAAATTTGAATTTTGTAAACAATTACGTGGTTTTTGTTTAGGAACAGCATTCCCCATCTGTTTTTAAATCTTTACAAATAAATAAAAAAGTCCGTAATGACAAAATAGTGTATTTTTTTTACTAAATACTCATCATAAACGGTACTTTAAAAACTAATCTAACTCAAGATAATAATTGAAGAGAAGATTGTATACTTTGTAAAAAAATGAGATTAAAAAGTACGTGTCATCATGATTCAAAGAAATAGATTATATTTTGCTTTGGTTATCTTAACAAGGACTCTTAAGTATGCAAAAATATAAATTTTAGTTAATTCGATGAATTTAACAAATATTGAGAAATGATATAAGAAGCGACTTCATATGCCACGCCCGGTGAGTTCGATGCCCATTCTAAACAGATCCATGGACGATTACAAATAATAAAACCGAGTTTGGGTGTTATTTGCTTTCGTCAATTGTGTATTCCGCTTTAATACAAAAAAAAAATAAAATAAGTCTCTCTATGTATTTTTAACCACCTGATCAGCGTGGTATAATAGGTCAATTTTACTCCTATTATGGAGTAGTCTCAAGCCCAACAGTGGGACGTATATGATCCGCTATGAGGAGATGATAATTAGTAAAACATTAAAATCCTTCGCGATTCAAGGATTTATTCGGACTACCTCTACAAAAAGCACATAATAAGTTAGAATAATAAAAATTAATACAATTTAGTAAGGTATGATAATTTTTATAGAAGTATTTTTTGAGTCCGTGTAGTGACGGAGTAAGAATACAATTCACCACCCCCCTTTCTTGCCATGGGTGTCGTAAAAGACAACTAAGGGATATAATATGCATATAACATCTATGCAAGAGAAGTAAAACTCGAAATAGAACCTTATATCAACACGTCTGGCCAGTCAATCAATTCAATCAATTTCCCTTCCATTGTGGAGGAGGCTCAAGCCCAACAGTGGGACGTGTATGAGCTGTGATATTGATGATGATGACTTTTTGAGTCATCACAGGAAGCTTGGAGTCAGGAACGTTGGCTGCTATAATAGTATTTGTGGCTATGCTCTAAAAGAAAAAAAAAATGACTAATTGAAATTTGCCATACGATCGTTTCGTATCAAAGGAAAACTAAATTAAATACAAACTGTTTTACACAATTTGATGGGGATGGATGAGTATTATGAATATTGGGATAGGTTCGTTTCTTTTATCATCATCATCACAGCAGTATATGGGCTGCTGGCTTCCACTGTTGGATTCGGGTCTCCTGCACAATGGGAGAAAATTAATCTGATATACTGCACTGGTCGAAAATGTTGATACAGTCTTTTATATCGAGATTTTCCTTCTCTCGCATAGATGTCATCTGCAATAATCCCTTGGTCATCTTTTACGACACCGGAGGGCAAGAGAGGGGGTGGTGAATTGTATTTTTACTTCGTCACCACACGTCCTTTGCCTATAATTACATAGTAAAATGTTAATTTATTATTCCTCTACATATCTTTCGGAGATATACACGCATACGAGAGAGCCGGAAGCCCAACTTTCTGAGGGTGTTTGCGTGTGGAGGGTTTTGATGGTGCCTTTAGTATCACCGAGCCTCAATACACGCATTCACACTCCCTTCACTTTCTTCGCGGTAGACAGCGGCCTTGTAAAGGTCCATGAGCGGCAGCAACACTTATCATCAGGTGTACTGTTTGCTCGTTTGCCACTGTTTGCAATAAAAAAAAAAATATGAGTCTATAAAAAATTGTACTCGAGTTACATTTGTCCCAGATGCGGCATACGGTTCAAATACTGCCGCCCGTAATGGTTTATGGTCAATAAAGTGATCCAATTGTATTTGTACAAGTGTAATTTACCTTTGCCGTTAATAAATTAGTGGTTTAGGAGGTGTACACGTTGTTTTGAAAAGCGATTCGGACTCACCGGAGCAAAGTGACTTATCATCAGTGGTCGGCCCGACGGAATACCCTCTGAGGGAGGGACGTCGGTCTTTCCTCGCGCGGTCGGCCTCTCGGTGGGTGACGTGCATTTATATACTAAAGTTTTTTAATTATTCTTAATAATAGTAATCGTATGTTTCATAGACTACAAGCCCATGGAAAAAATTTACCTGTGAAATGAACCAACTTGAATAACGCTTAGAAGGCTGTTACTATATCATAAAATAACTGAGCGCTATGTCGTCATTTCTGAGCGGTACAGGTGAGTACGTGCAAATTTTTAATTCACCAGTAATTGTAGAAGCGACCCTTGGCTTTCGATCCCTGCGCTGAAAATATGTACGGCGTTCATGGGCAAAGTATCTGTATATGTATACAAAAAGAATTACTCAAATGCCGTATAGTAATAAATTACCTATATTGCTTCTACAATTACCGGCGAATTAAAAGTTTCCATCCTTAACATGTGGTGTTGCAATACTGGTGTTATAATTTTTTCGGCTCCCCGTTCTCCTAGTGTTCTCTCAGCCACTTTTTACGACGCCCATAATAAAATAATATTATACATTATTATCAGGCATTTCGAGTAGTATTTTAGAGTTTGTCTTTTGTTTGTTGTCGTTGTCTTTTTCTATTCATTCTCATCTATCCACGATTTAAATACTGCAGCATTTTTTGTCGTAGGCTATAGTCAGAACACACCCCGGCCTATCCGATCGGGGCGAAGGGTGGGCGGCGTGTGAGTCACTGGTACCGATTCCTTGATATCCCTGGGCAGCTCAGCAGATTATCCTTACAGGTATCGCTCCCTTCGACGCCAAGGCAGCGTTTTTCCGTCATTCGCACTCAGTTGTGGCGGCTCACCTTTCTGCGGGTGGCGGACCAATCCCCGGTCCGTGCACTCACGAAATGTTGTAGCCTTGAAGACGAACGCAGCATCTTATTAAGATGCAATCGCGTGACGTCATCACACTTATAAAATAACTAACAACCCTCCCTCGCTTCGCTTCGGTTTCAGTCTTTCCTGCGTAGTTCCCGCTCCCGTGGGAATACCGGGATAAAATATTTAGTTTACTCCCTGATATTATAGCTTTCCATTGGTGAAAGAATTTTTGAAATCTATCCAGCCGTTTTGAAGATTACACGAAACAAACAGACAAACAGACAGACAAAAAAAAATATAAAGTGTATTTTAGGCATATGTATAGTGTAAATAACCGTGTGAGCATGAAAAAAGTCTATTATTTTGACATTACAAACAGACACTCCAATTTTATTTATTGGTATAGATTATTTTTTTTACAACCCACATATTTATCTCATTAAATTAGCGATATTTGAAGTCGAAATCGCTTTTTATAAGCACTATGGGAGCAGTCTAAAAACAGTAGCGCACGGGTGACATATGTACAATATTTAATGACAATGATGACCGAAGCGCACTTTTTACGTAGCTTGATGGGCTTTTAAACGTGCACGCGTGTACCAGCAATTATTTCATTCAATAGGTACCAGTGTTTTATGACAGATGGTCAAATGTTCTAATTATTTGACAAATTAAATAATTTTGCGTTGTATATAATTTGTTACATGTCACGTAACGATGTCAATGACGACTTACATTAATTTACTTTCCATCCAAACTTGCCTATAGAAATAATGATTTCTGATGTTTACGCGAGTTTTGCACATTGAAAATAATACTTACGGATTTTATCGCTTTTGTATTTGAGACATCTTAGTCCGCCCGCGACCATGAACGCTGCAAAATGTTCAAACGTAAAGTAGTTTTATTTACTGTCTATAGAAGTTTTCATTTTAATAATTTGGATAAGTGATGCGGAAAAAGTGCTAAAGTATAGTGCTAAAGGTTCTTATTCCGCGACGTGACAGAGTAAGAATACAATTCACCTTACTCTTCTCCATGGGTGTCGTAAAAGTCGACTAAGGGATATGATATGCATTTATGCACCAGAACAAAAAATCGAAACAAAACCCTATGCATCTGACCAGCGTAGTATAGTAGGTCCATTTCTCTCCCATAGTGGAGGAAGCCTAAGCCTTAGAATGGGACATATATGGGTTGAGGTGATGATGACGATAATGATGACATAATTTGTTTGTTTTATATTATTTATCTTTTATATGGGAGATTCGAGGATGGTTTAGATTCACAATTGGACCAGGTAGGTGGCGTTTATTTGAACAGAACAACGTCTGTTTGGTCAGCTAGTTTATCTATAATTCCTATCGTACTTGATGTTATTCTATTACTGTCACAATAGTCAGTTTCTTTGTGTTGCTTGCTTATTTATGATTTTTGATTTGTTCGTATATGATGTCAATTCCGTATGGTGGCGGAGTAAGAATACAATTCACCAATACCTCTCTTATCCGTAGATATCGTAAAATGCAACAGAAAGAAAGTTCTAAATAAAACCCTATGCCAACATTCTGAGTACGTGGTATAGTAGGTCAATTTTTCTTCTCATAGTGGAGGAGGTCCAACCCCATCAGTGGGTTGAGATAATGATGATGATATGATATTTTGTTTCAATTTAGTCGTGCTAAACACCAAACTTTAGCACTTCTTATGGATTACTTATCTAAATTATTGAAGTGAAAACTTCTATAGGTAGGTTTTGATGAGGAGTAAGTTTCTGTAAGTCGTGATCGACATGATCACTGTAACGTTTATTCTACATTTAGGTATAGCTATGCCACTATATCTGCATCAATAGATGCCAAAACAAGATAAACGTAAATTGTTTTAATTTATAAATTTTAATTTGATATCAAATATTTAATTCCAGTTATAATTTAATATCCAGAAATAACAAATGTTTATTGACAGTTCTAAGTTTTCACTTCTGTCACACTCTGTGTATTTTTTTAATATTAAAACAGGATTTAAACACTAATATATTGCGTGTTCCGTATGGTGACGGAGTTAGAATACAATTCACCACTCCCTATCTTGCCCGTGGATGTCGTAAAAGACGACTAAGGGATGTGATGTGCACACCTCAGAGATATAACACCTCAGAGAAGGAAAACTCGAAATGAAACCCTATACCAACATGTCTGACTAGCATGGTATAGTAGGTCAAATTCCCTCTTATAGAGGAGGAGGCCCGAGCCCAACAGTGGGACGTGTGTGGGCTGCGATGATGATGATATGATATTGCGTATAATACAAACATAAAATATATATTTTTACGATATCGCTAAAACTCCCTATGGTTAGGAAAAATTAATGATGCAGAGATAATAAAACTACAAGAGTGATAAACACTTGTGACATCTGCCACCCGTATAGAAAACATAATTATGTGCTCGCATCATCAACACTTGAATTATTCTATTTCATTTGCGGCCGCATACGGGTATTCTGTTTGATAAATATTACATGCGATAAAATAAGTTTCTTTTTTCATTAATACGCTTTTATTAGCTTCAAACATATGTATGTTAGTATATTGGTATGTAACGGAATCTTTGAACGTCATTTTGGTCCACTTTGAACAAACAGAATTTATTTGAACTTTGCACATTCATCAAAGGCCCATGACAATGCAATAATTCGATCAAAATGGGCAAATATCCTGATTAGATTTGCCAGGATTTAGAAATTTGTAATCGTATCCTTTGCATAAGAGCAAGGGAGACAGAGCTAGTGTGCGAACTACGCATGCGCGAAATTCGAAACTTCTGTCATTCGGTCTGTCAGCTTGTAAGCGTGTTTTTTAGATTTTTAAACTATTTAAATTATTTTGTTAGGACTGCGAAACGTAGGCATTATAGCCAATATCAAGTTTAATAATTGCAATTCAATTTTGATTGATAGATATCTTTTTTATTTTATACTAGCTGACCCGGCGAACTTCGTACCGTCTGTTTTCATAATTATTATGTTTTAATATTGCATGCGGAGACGGAGTAAAAATACGATTCACCACTCGTGGGTGTTGTAAAAGACGACTAAGGGATATAATATGCATGTAATAGGTATCTATGCAAGAGAAGAAAAACTTGAAACAAAGCCCTATATTAACACGTCTGACCAGCGTGATATACATAGTAGGTCGATTTCCCTCCTATAGTGGAGGAGGTGCGAGCCCAACAGTTGGACGTGTATGGGTTGAGGTGATGATAGTGATTTATCAGTCTCCCACAAATAGTGTAAAGTTGCGGACTAAGAAAATATAACACTTTCTGTAAACATCAAATGTTTGACAGGTAAGAACAGTCCGTATGGGTAAATAAAATTATTGTTTTTAGTATTTTACTCACAATTTTTCCAAATTTTCTCTTCATTTTTATATATATAGATAAAGAGGCAACAGCTTGCACTAAGGTAATAATCCTAGTGTTGCGGGGACTTTACAAACATATAATTAACGGACATAAATTACATCAAGACTCAGAATAACAATTTTTGTATCGTACAAAGTGTTGCCCTGCATGGGATTAGAACCCACGGCACTGATACAGTAGGTCGGTGTGTTAACCGCGCCATCCGTGCAGTCTTTCAGCGATTGGTAAATATTTATATTATCCAAGGCTTTCATTAACGCCAACTTTTACCACCAGATTTTCAAATTAAATAAAATCGAATCTCATTATATAAAATGCATTTATTAATGTATGGATATAATAACTAGCTGACCCAACAGACATTGTTCTATTCAAATTTATAAAAATGGTATAGAGAATTCTCCTTGAACTCGATCGCAGCGCCACTTACTGGGTCTAATTGGGAATCTAAACGATTCTCGAATCCCCTTGAACACACACAAAAAAGAAAAACCTCAAGATTTCCCTACACAATTTCGTATTTGCAATGTTATTAACTTGTTACTATAGAAACTAAATAAGATAATATCGTAATTCTGGGTGCATATAATTGTAATTTAAATGCCGCGTAATAGATTTTATATGTAGATATATAATGTGAATGCACGCAACAGAATTGATTGGTCGATTGATTGATTTTAAAATATCTTAAATAAAACTACTTTACTTACGTATTTTATCGCGTTTGTATTTGATTTTTGATTGTCCGACATTTCGAACACTTTTCAGTGTTCATGGTCACGGGCGGACTAAGATGTCTCACGTCCTACAAGTCATCGTTATTGCAGGAAATTTATAATTATCTACCCGATACAGAAATTAATTATTAAATATTGATCCACATTTTAATACAAATTTATTGTCTTGTATTGATAAAATCCGTAGTTTTATTTAAAATATGTAATACTCGCGTAAACATTAGAAATCATTATTTAAAATATCTTTATTAATTAAATATACATATAACTTTCCGTGTGGTGACGGGGTAAGAATATAATTGACTACCCCCGTAGGTATTGTAAAAGACGATTAAGGGATTAAATTTGCATATTGATACTAAAATCTAATCGATCGCATCGCCACCTAGCGCTTAAAATTTTTAAATTAAAACATTTTCATATCCCCAGGAACAGCCACAAAAATATTATCAATATCGGTTCAGCCGTTTAGAAGTAGTTCAATTACAAACACACGAACAGAAGATTTATATATACTAGCTGACTCAACAGACGTTGTTCTGTTGAAATAAAAGGAATTCTCAGCAGCACCATCTACCGGGTCCAATTGTGAATCTAAACCATTCTCAAATCCCAAGACACAAAAAATAATCATCAACATCGGTCCAGCCGTTTAGGAGGAGTTCAGTGACATACACACGCACACAAAAAAAAAAAAATATATATATATATATATATATATATATATATATATATATATATATATATATATATATATAAAGATAGTGACTCGTTATATAAACTCGTTATATAAATCTCATCATCATCATCTCAGCCTATATATGTCCTACTGTTGGGCTCAGGCCTCCTCTATAATGGGAGGGGAATTGACCTACTATTCCACACTGGACAGATGTGTTGGAACAAGGTTTTATCTCGAGTTTTCCTTCTCTTGTACAGATGTTATATGTTTATTATATCCCTTAGTCGTTTTTTACGACATCCACGGGCAAGATAGGGAGTGGTGAGTTGTATTCTTACTCCGTCATCACATGGATGACGGTTTCAAACATGGGAAATGATAATTAATCCAATTCTTATTATACTATTCAACCAACGGGATATTTAAATCAATCATTGTCATCTCAGCCCATACACGTCCCACAATTGGGCTCGGGCCTGCACCATTATGGGAGGGATATTGATCTACTATACTACACTGGTTAGACGTGTTGGTGAAGGGTTTTGTTTCGAGTCCTTCTCCTGCCTAAATATTATATCGAGGGATGAAAGGCTATTTGGTTTAAGCGACATTTTTATAACTTTACAGGAAAGCCATTTAAAGTTTAAAATTTTGGAAAAAATCATAACAAAAACCTTCTTGAGCTATTTGAATGGGTTAAATTTAATTAAAATTCAATTAAAAATATCGAATTCTTGATGCTAATACTAAATAAAATGTACCTTTAGTCGCTTAAATGTCGCTTAATACAAATTTCCTTAAGCCCTCGTTTTTCAGCGTAAGGAAAGTGTAAAAGAATTCAGTGTATGAAAAAAAAGTGCTCTGATTTTAATGAATCTGGTATCATTCGACGGAGAAAAATTCGCTGATTCCGAATATGTATATAACTCAATATCACCCTAGATGTCGCTTAAACCAAATAGCCTTTCACCCCTCGATATGCATATTATATCCCTTAGTCGTCTTTTACAACACTCACGAGCAGGAGAGGGAGGTAAATCAATACCGACTAATAATTATCTAAAAGTAACTTAGGAGTTAATACTTCAAGGTCATAGGCAAAAGTCATCAAATATTTAAACGGCGTCTTTGTATCGATTTTTGTTTATTTTTAGGCTTGCCGTATGACGTGCCGTTTTATCAATGAGACGCCAACGTCATAGTTTATTCAGCTGGTTTGAACATATTTAAAAAATTATTGATATATTTCAGTTATAAATATTAAGGTTACTAGCAACCCGCCCTCGCTTCGCTTCGGTTTTAGTCACCTTCCCCAAGTAGTTTCCGTTCCCGTGGGAATACTGGGATAAAATATAATCTAAGTTAAGACTTACACAGGGACCACCGGAAGGTCCTGGTAGTTTCACCTGCGTAGTTCACATTCTGGTGGGAATACGGAGATAAAATATAGTTCATATTACTTGCTGTTAATGTAATTTTCGATTAGTGAAAGAATTTTTAATATCGATTTACTAAATTGGGAGTGAAAACGTAACAAACAAACGCACATTCGCATTTATAATATTAGGATTATAAAGTCCAAAATATTGATTTTTATTTAGCGTTGCTTTAAAAAAGAGCATGGTTGTCTGTAAAGTCGGTTTACGGACGATAGTTTAACGTGACAACGTCATACATAACAAAACATTGATGAAATGACTGCATACTTTTATGAATAAAATTGAATCATTTTTATTGAATTATCATTATTCTGGATACAAAGGAGTGAAATGAAATCTACAATTTAATTGATAAACATTTTACAATTATAATACGGTTATCTTATTAATAAACCGTATTATAATATGTAACATCAATCAGTGTAACGGGACAATGAGCGTAACGGGACTTTCTCGTGCATGCAGCCAGCGTTCATCGATTTATTAGACGTTATCACGTCAAAAACAATCCTATTCAGCTATTTAGATAGTTTTACAAAGTCCCAAGAAATGCTTCAATAACTCCAAAGAGATTTTCTTAATCCGCCATTCATGTTTTTGTTAGTTTCACAAATTGTAAAATAATAATGTGTGCAGCTGTTCCACGTGCCAAGAGTATTTTGCACTAGTTTCCATTGTGACCACCCTCACATCGAAATAAGGTCTTTTTCAATCGAATTTATAATTACTTCTTACGTGCAAGCTTTACAAATTTAAGTTTATAGTTGATACTCGAAAAAAACTGTCTAAGTGCGAGTCGGGCACGAAGGGTTCCGTACCATTATTTATAAAAAGGGCAAACTAAATCGCGTTTGTTGTGTGGGAGCCCCCCTTAAATATGTATTCTATTTTTTTTTAAATATTTGTTGTTATAGCGACAATAGAAATGCATAATATGTAAAAATTTCAACTGTCTAGCTATCGCGGTTCTTGAGATACAGCCTGATGACAGACAGACGGACGGACAGACAGCGGACTTAGTAATAGGGTCCCGTTTTTACCCTTTGGGTAAGAAACCCTAAAAATTATTTCGAAAATATGACAACAAAAACTTCAAGTAACTATATAATAAAATTGATAGAACAGAGTTTATATTTCATAGACTTCTCTAAAAGTGGAGCCGACATTTTAAATAATTTCAATCTTAATACTAAGAAATACGAATGTTTTTGGAAAAATAATATTTTTTTTATAGTTTTCTATATACGATAATGTTAGCGACATATTTCTTTTAAAGTATAATAGTGAAATCATGTGTGGATTTATTGCTTTTCAAAGCAGAATGCTATAACAAATCAGGTAGGTACGAATAATATAATGACTTTTATTGATAGATATGTACTCCCTATCTTGCCCGTGGATGTTGTAAAAGACGACTGAGAGATATAATAAGCATATAATATTTATGCAAGAGAAGGAAAACTCGAAACAAAACCGTATACCAACCTGTCTGATCAGCATGGTATAGTAAGGTCAATTCCCTCTTATTGTGGAGGAGGCTCGAGCCCAACATTGAGACGTATATGAGTTGAAATGACGATGATGATGTTTATAAAATACAAGGAGAAATTAATGCTATTTAAACTTTTGGAGATCATATTTTATTATAATTAATGCTTTTAAGTAATAGTATAAGATAATAATAACTTAGTATAAGAGAAGTGAAACTCGAAATAAAACCCTATACTACTGACCAGTGTAAATAAATTTTCCTTTTATTTTGGAGGAGGCTCGAGCCCGGCTGTATATTGCGACGAGGACACGGTGCAGCATACGCTCGAGGTTTGAGCCGCCTGGCCAGTGCAGCGTCGTGAACTCGTCGCAATCATCGGTGCCGACATGACGCTGCCGACCATTGCTAGGGCAATGCTCGACAGCGTCAGGAACTGGGACCTCTCGTCGACCGACGTCCCTCCCTCGAGGAGGACGTACCCCCAAGTACCCCGAGGAGCGCGCCAACCGCAACCCACCCAAAAAAAAAGCCCGGCTGTATATGAAATAATTATAATAATAATAACAAAACATGATAATAATGCTGCAGTGTGTTGACGGAGTAAGAATACAGCTCACCACTCCCTATCTTGCCCATGAATGTCGTAAAAGACGACTAAGTTATTAAATAAGCAAGAAAAAAAGAACTTAAAATTCTATACCAACACGCCTATACCACAATCACTATACCACGCTGGTCAAACGGGCTGGTATAGACGGATCCAGGTTTTATTTCGAGTTTTGTTTCTCTTGCATAGCTGTTATGTGCGTATTATAATCACACCCATGGGTGTCGTAAAAGACGACTAAGGGATAGAGAGAGATATAAGAAAAGGGCTACTGAATTGCATACTTACACACCATTATTCGTAATTCGATAATTAATGATTAGTTAATTAATTAGTTAATTATAATAAATTAGTTTAGTCAATCATAAAACAAATTTAAAATTACATTTTATTTTTATAAAAAAATGTGCTCAAGCTCCGCTATCTTCTGAATCCGCTTTAAATTTCGCAATATTTTTATTTTATAATCGTAATAATATCTAAAATATCCGTATTTGATATAATTTTTTATCGTCAAATGCCGACATTTGTCGGCAAAGGCGACCCACGCGCTTCACCTGGCCGCTAGTGTTGTGAACATCTATAATTTCTTCGATAAATATTTAATTTCCGTTCTACGGTAACCTATAAAGCATCCTGGATAAATATTTGAGATCGATTTTTGTAAGGAACTACCGTGGCATTTTTACTTAAATCAAAATAAAAGTGCTAAGTGTATCCGTCGTCACGATTTTAAAATTTAACTCAAGGGTTAATCCTTACGAAAATTCTTAGTAATATTTATTTTCTATTAATATATAGATACGGTGTCATCCTGGCTGACAGTTCTACAACGATTTAGATTCTTGATCTCAGCTCATATTCGTCCTACTGTTAGACTTGAACTTTCTTCGCTTTGGGAGGGAAATTGACCTACTAAACCAGGTAGAGGTTTTATTTCGAGTTTTCTTTCTCTTGCACAGATATAATATGCATATTATATGCTTTAGTCGACTTTTACAACATCGACGGGGAATAGGGGGTAGTAAATTTTATTCTTACTCCGTCACCACACAGAGAACAACGATTTAGATTACTTAAAATATATGTTTTTCAAGGTTTAGGTTATTGGTTACCTCCATAAACATGAAGGTGTATAAAATGATTAATGAACAATAATTATATGAACGAGCGCCTGCCTAACCTCGAACCTCCTTGGTAATGTAATTGTTGATCAGACAGCTTCAGATGGAGTTGATTTCGGTAAATCTTGTAACACTTTTATTGTCTCAGACATTCGCGATCAATATAAAGGTGGCAACAACGTAAAGATGATTGCATAGATGGCATGTTGGTTATGACACGGAATCTACTGTGCCAGTGTTGTGTTGCTCCAGTGTCGTGTGTTTGATTCCCACGCAAGACAATACTTTGTGCGATTTGTTAATTGTTGTTCCGAGTCTGAATGTAATTTGTGTCTGTTAATTATATTTTTATAAGATCCCGTAATATAAAGAGTATTTTCTCAGTGCATTAAAAAAATCTTTGATAGTATTCGTAGCCGCTGTTACATAGCAAACCTTGCATCTGTGTTTCACTCTGTAATATTTTCATTCATTCACATATCCGCATATCTATGTCCACTGCTTTATTGTTGTAATTTCATTTAGAACTAGCAACCCGCCCTCGCTTCGCTTCGGTTATAGTCGTTTTACCCGCGTAGTTCCCGTTCCCGTGGGAATACCGGGATAAAATATAGCCTAGTTTACGCCCTGATATTATAACTTTCCATAGGTGAAAGAATCTTTGAAATCGGTCCAGCCGTTTTGAAGATTACCCGGAACAAACAGACAGACAGACAGACAAAAATTTTTTAATCGCTATGTTAGGCATAGGTGTCGCGCAAATAACCGTGTGAGCATGAAAAAAAGCCTATTATTTTGACATTACAAACAGACACTCCAATTTTATTTATTGGTATAGATATAGATATTTAGGCTTACTTCCTATTGTGGTTTTCTTTATAGATTGTTTTTTTCTATCAATAGTTAACTTTTATCAATAGTTGACCCTTGCTTTGCTCGTGGGTGTCGTAAAAGACGACTAAGAGCCCTAGATTGACCCGGACCAACTCCATCTGGTACCATTTGGGTCAACGATTACATTCCCAAGGAGGGTTGACGTCAGGAAGGCGGCCGGTCATAAAAGTCATTGCCGAAACTTTTTGCAATATGCCAAAACAGATGACATATTGCGTCGACCCCAAGTAATTGGGATAAGAGCAAGATGATGATGATGATGAGTTGACTTTTATGTCTTTATATGGATAAGTGTTTAATAACATATCGTCATCATTATTATTCGACCCATTGCTGGACGTGGGTCTCCTTCATGGTACGGCCACAAAGTGTGGTCTCGTACCACTTGCATGCAATGACATCCAACAGCTTTCATCAGGTTATCGGTTCACTTATTGGGGGGCGTTTTATACTGCTTTGTTCGATACGTCGACCACGTTACTCGAGAAACTTTTTTCCCAGTGGTTGTTGGTTCATCGAACAATGTGGCTACCCATTGCCAATTCAGCGTGCTAATTCTTCGTCTTATGTTGGTTTTGAGGCCTGCATTTAGAGACCACGTTTCCGTGCTATACGTCATCACTGGTCACTTACACTGGTCGTAGACCTATGTTTTCAAACACTGAGGACACATAGACAGACCTGTGTTCTAATTCAACATACCTGTATTGGATTAGAAGATCCTCTTTTATAAAGTACTTAATTATATTTTTTCCTTTGCATTATTTTAAACAAGTTGTTCCACCAGTTAATCAATATCAATTCAGCTATGGAAGAAGCCTGTGACTAATTGTGGTACCTATATTTGTTGAATAAGATAAAGAAAAATGATCTAACTTTAACAAATAACAAAGTTTGTAATTTAATTTGTTAGGTGAGCGAGAGAGCCGGCGGCCAAACTTTCTAAGGGTATTTGTGTGTGGTGGCATTTCATTTATCACCAAACCTCATTGCACGTATTTAAACTTCCTTCACTTTCTTCACGATAGGCCGCTGCCTATCATGAAAAAGCTTAGCAAAGGTCCATAAGCGGCTGTATCTCTTACCATCAGGTGTACTGTTGGCTCGTTTGCCACGAAAAGCAATAAAAAAATATACCTACATATTTTCAAAATTATTGAACGCAAATATTGAATCTATCGATAATAAATTCATGGTTCTCATTCCTATTCCTAACAAGCATTTAACTGTGCTTCGTCTCGCAAAACCTTTGCAAGAAACTCCTTCAAGATATTTACTTATTTCAATTCAAACAAAAGACGGGCCCGGCAGCTGATTTCGGGCTTTATAATAGAAACACCATTTTATTTACAGCTGAAAAATAAAATGTTATGCAAAACTCAGTCTTATTTCAACACAGTTACGATTTACAATTCTTTATATTAGTTATAAATAGTTTTGTTTTTTCATTAAAAATAGTACACGCGCTCAAGAATTAGTACTCAAATTACTTGACTTCACTAAAGGAGGTCTTATTACCAAAAAGGGTACGTATTGCGGTACTTTATTATGGAATTAAAAATAGTGTAAATGTCTACAAAAAAAATATATAAAGGCCGCTTGATCAAAGCGTGCTCAACTTTGACAGCTAATCCTGAAGGTTAATTAAAGGTGTTGCCAATAAAATAAAAAGATTTTTTTAGATATGGTTTTGATTGAGACATAGAGATGTTTAATTAAAATTTGTTTTTGTAAAAGGGTAAGGAGTATTATAGTCACTTTTGGTACTGTGTTAAAATCGTTATATTTTATACTTTAGAATTATTTAAAAATTCTCCTTAGAAATGTAATTATAAACCAGACGCTATCTGATGGAGTGGACCTACGTTGATGTAACGCCACCTATACCAACACGTCTGACCAGCGTGGTATAGTATGGTCAATTGCCCTCCCATTGTGGAGGAGGCTCGAGCCCAACAGTTTGACGTACATGAGCTGTGATGATGATTTAATGCTCTTAGTGATCTTTTACAACATCCTCGAACAATAGTAGGATTAGTAGTATTCATAACCGCCATCAAACAACAAAAGTAATTTTTGTCAACGGTCCTTTCAAAACTCTACTGTTGCATTTTATTTTATGTATCCTATATTTATATACATTATAATCCGTGTGGTGACGGAGTAAGAATACAATTCACCACCCCCTATCTTATCCGTGACATAAGAGACGACTAAGGGATTATATATATGCATATACTAGGTCAATTTCCCTGCCATTTTGGAGGAAACCCGAGCCCAATAATGGCACGTTTATGAGCTGTGATGATGATGATATTTATATACAGGATGTCCCTAAATTAAACGTCCAACGGTAAGTGGGTGGTAGATCATTTTATGACAGCTATGAAAAAAATAAAAACCCATGTCACTTTTTTTAAAAACGGTGAAAAATCAGACCTTGTACGATATTTTCAAGTACTAAAACGACAAATAGGCTAGTTTTGGCATCGGATATTTCTTGTTCGAAGCGCAGATAAGGCGGACGGACAGCATGTATATGATCCGCGTGGTGACGGAGTAAGAATACAATTCACCACTCCCTTTCTTACCCGTGGGTGACCGTAACAGACGACTAAGGGATACAAGCAGATAACAACAAATTACAAGGGAAGGAAAACTGGAGATAAGTGGGCCAATGCTCTTCCCATTATAGAAGAGGCTCGTGCCCAGCAGTGGGACGTGGTGTTGTCCACCATATGAGTCACAACTATACTGTTGCTGACAATTTTCTCAGAAATGAACCACACCTGATAATTATTTTAATCATCAGTCATATCAGCTCATATATATCCCATTGTTGGGCTTGAGCCTCCTCCCTAATAGGAGGAAAAATTACCTACTATACCGCGCTGGTCAGGCGGGTTGGTAAAGGGTTTTATTTCAAGTTTGCCTTCTCTTGCACAGATGGTATATACATATTATATTCCTCAGTCGTCAAATCAAAGTCAAGAAATAAATGTACCCCTTTGAAATGACCCGACCATGAATGCTGAAAAGTTTGCATTACGTTGGAAAATTTAAAATTAAATACAAACGCGCTATTAAAATATTGTTATAATGTTGATTCAATTTTGGAACAGCTTACTAGGTTCATTCCCTTTCCATTATGAAGAAGGTTCAAGCCTTACCAGTGGGACATATTTGAGTTAAGTGAAGGAAGTTTTCAGAGCAATGACAAACTGAAAGTATTAATTACTATTTCCTCATTATCCATAGGTGTTATAAAATCAACTAATAAGTGATGGAATCAGATATCATCTACGCAAAACAAGGAAACCTGAAAATAAAATTTACATGTAATCTTGAAATAATAGGTTATTATATCTCCCCAACGTAGAAGGAAAAGGATGTAATATGCAATAATAAGTAAAAGAAAATATAGGACTATGTTGACTACGTTGTTTACTTGAAAAAATAATGGCAATCATGTTGGTGACGTGAATTAGTAGATTTTACTTATCTGAAACTTAAATATGTTATATCATCTCAGCTCATGTAAGTCCCACTGGGCTCAAGTTTCCTCTACAATAGGAGGGACATTGACTCACTATACTACGCCAGTCGGAGGGGTTGGTTTGGGGTATATTTACCTGCGCCTGATGCCGCCCTAGCCGAGGCCGCGGGTGACTAGACCGGGGAGTTAGTCCGTCACCTACCGAGAGGCCGATCGCGTGAGGAAACACCGATGTCCTCCCTGTGAACTTGGTCGATCGGAGGGTACTCAAGGAGTATTCTGTCGGGCCGACCACTGACGTCAAGTCAGCCTGCTCCTGTGGGCGGTCCAACGACGAAGGCGACGTGTCACGGGTGGGTTACGGGGCTGTGTGCTTACGCCCCTCTGTCGCCCTGGACGGAGTGGTGCGAGGAGTGCGCTGACCGTAAACCAAGCCAAAAAAAAATGGGGTGTATTTTCTATTTTCCTTCTTTTATACATATATTATAAGCACATTATATCCCTTTTACAATACCCACGAGCAAGATAGCGGATGGGGAATAGTATTCTCTTTTTGCCATCACAGCGACATCGCATAAGATACCTTCAGATTACAAAAAGCGCTATTAAAAGCAATTCATCCCGTTATAAATAAAACAATAATATAAATAATACAATAACCATAACACATATTGCATCTGTATTATAATACTTTTTTAATATTCACCTCTAGAGGTATTTTTTCAAACACGTCTACTGTCCTTTATCGAAATGCACATGCATGGATGGACATCGCATTTTTTACGGTTATGGCTGTATAAATGCTTGTCATTGCCTAACAATGACACTATATGATAAAATGACAGCTCGTCTGCCCAAATCATGTTGCTAAATATCGTAATAAAATAATATTAAACTATAGTCTATGTATATTATTTTCCAGTTACTATAAAATACAACAATTTGATACGATTGTATTTAATAAAGTTTAATTAAGTTCCGCGAAATCCTACAAGTATCATTCAAAAAAAAAAAATATCATAATGCCATTAGAACAAAAGTAAACCCACGCCAATAAAGAAAAATCTATAATAAATTGCCCAAAGGTCTAGATTCAATCCACAAGCAGAATAATTCATTATATATCTATTATTCTGTATTTGTATTTGTAATCTATATTATTATCATAAAGTCAAATTTGTTTTCTTTTTTACCTGCAAATCTCATGAGCTATTTGCTAAATTCCAAAAATCTTATTGTATAAGCTACTGTTTGTCTACAAAAAATACAATTTATATTTCATAATACTTTTATTTAGGGGCAAATCAGTATTATTGGATGTTATCAAATCGCTTATAATATAATGTCATTAAAATGTAACTTTTAAAACATTGCAATTTTTCTCAATTAAATTCTTCTACCGTAAAAAGTAGTAAAATCTTTGTAATACCAAATCGGTTAATTTATTCAGTCCCAACTTAAGGGACCTTCTGTCTTAATTTATTTGGTAATTAGTTAAATTAACAACATTTCATAGTCACCATATCAATATTAAAAATATTTTATGTTATGAATAAATAGATTGACTTAGCAATCGGACTAAACAATCTATTATAATTTAAAACAATATGTAGTAATAGTGCTACATTAGTGTTTTCATGCGTTTCGCTGAGATAACAAACGTGATAATAATTCATACATATATACATAAACTCACGCCTCTTTTCCATAGGGGTAGGCAGAGACCACTTCCTTCCACTGGCTACGATCTTGACATACCACTTTCGTCTCGTCCACATTTATTAATCTCCTCATACATTTTCTTCGGTTCAGGGTACTTTTAACCTGGCCTTTCTTAAGAACGTCCCCGATTTGATCGCGGAACGTGCGCCTTGGTTTTCACCTTTCAACACTTACGTTCACATTCGCCCTAAAAATTCTCCTTGATAGCCTTCTAACATTCCTTCGCTGTACGTGACCGAACCAACTTAACATATTTTTCTCAATTTTTGTCACTACATCTACATTCATTCATTTATTCCAACATTCATTAATTCATTCATGACAATTCATATATTATCTAAATTAATTCTTAATGTTGGTCTTAGAATAATAACGTATAGAAGGATAGTGTCAATACTTCGAAGGTTCGAAATTTGAATCTAAAGACACTAATGGCGCGCAAACGATTACACACGCACACCACTATTCAAATTATGAAATCAAATTTTGTTTTTATTAACATAAATCGTCGAAATACTTTTAAAAGTGACGTTAAAAACCTTTTTAAGTTTTACAAATGTGTTATGACACCATTTGAATGCACAGACCGTCATAATTACCTATTTATTTTTTTAAGAGTTGCGTACGTACGTGCAGTACAATGACTTGTACATTACGGAACGGTTCCGGCGTAAGCTCCATTAGGCACCAATTGAAATGCTTCACTTTTTGTGCGTGAACTTACCTTCTATATGTTATTATTCTAAGATGTTGTTATTATTACTGATATTATGGAATCATGTTGTTCCGTTTCAAAGGTTTGAATCACTGTAAAATTTTGCTAAGTAACGAGCATAATGGATTTAATATTGTTGTATGTATATATGTACGTGTATAAAATTAAATATCGTTCCACATGACATGCGAGGGCGCAGTGCCACCCAAATTGTATCATTAGCAAGGGTCAGTATGTTAATGTTAGTCAATCAATGCATTTTCATTATTTTTTTATCATAAACTGTCACGCCTACCGGTGTCTGGCACCTGGTTTTAACTGTCACTGTAATAACATTTGAATCTATCGCTTATTATTTATTGCGAATTATTATTTTACAACCTCAGACTTTATTTCAGTCAAATATGTCGAATTAGAATATTTACAATTCAAATTCAATTCCAATTTCAAATATAACTGTTGGAATTTAAGTATGTGACGTGGCTTACCAATAAGTAATCTGTGAGCAATCGTCATCATTTCAGCTCATACATACAGCAGTGGGACGTAACTGCTGGACTCGAGCCTTCTCCATAATAGGCCAGGCCAACTGATCTTACAATACCATGCTCGTCAGACAGGTTGGTATAGGGTTTTGTTTCGAGTTTTCCATCACTTACATAGATATGCGTAATATATCCCTTAGTCGTCTCTTACGATACCTATAGGTAAGGAAGGAGGTGATAAATTGTATTCTTATTCCGTAAGCAAATAATGGCCATATGTCAAATTTTTTGGCCAGAATGAGCAAATAGGTCAATTCGCGTGGCCATGTGTGCAATAAGGAATGACAATGTATTCGCAAAATTGTAAATTTGATTTTTTTTTGTTTTAGCTCATATACGAGTATGTCCTACTGCTAGGCTCAACCCTCCTTCAGAACAAGAGATAAATTATCTACTATACCTCCCTGATCAGACAGGTTTAATTTAGAGTTTTTCTTCTCTTGCACAAATGTTATATGCATATTATTATCTCTTAGTCGCCTTTTTTTTATTGGCAACGGTGGCAAACGAGCAAGCAGCACACCTGATGGTAAGTGATTCTGCCACACATTAACTTTTGCAATACCAGGGGCATTGCCTACCGTGAAGAAAATACGCTTCTTAAACCTCGTTTAAAGAAGGACATGTCATAGCGCTCGGGAAACACAGCAGTAGGTAGTTCATTCCAGAGCTTGCACGTACGTGGGAGAAATGATCGCTGGAAACGTACAGTTGAAGACCATAACGTTTCCAGGTGAAATGGATGAACCCTGCTTTGATGTCGAGTGGTACGTTGGTAGAATGGTGACACTCCCCGTGAAAGAGTCGGTAGAGTACACAGAGTGACCCAAAGTCTCTCTGCTGCTCCAGCAACTCCAATCTGTCCGTAAGATTGGGATCCCCGACGATTCGAACAGCCCGTCTTTGCAGGGAATCAAGTGGGTCTAGCTGATATTTGGGCGCACCTACCCCGAGATGTGAGCAGTACTCCACAAGAGGACGGACTTGTGCTTTGTATAGCACAAGACGCTGTCTCGATGTTAAGTACCGACTGGCTTTGTTCAGGACGCCCAACTTATTGCTTGCCTATTTGGCTTTGTCCTCCAAATGACTTCTAAACTGGACTTTGCTCGATATTTCAACGTTAAGACGACTTAAGGCCAGGCTTCAAAAAATGCAAATAAAGTTTCATTAACGTGATATTCATTGCGAGAAAAATTTTTGTTCCGTGACTTATAACCATGATGAAATTTAAGAAAATACACCGTAATCCACCGTCATCGTAAAATCGTTAACGTGGGACCCTGACAGTATAATACCAAAACCGGAGGAGGTCAGGGGTCAAAATATAGTTGATTTATTTGTAAGGTTCACAGTGGGGACAACCAGTTTATACATATCGAGAATTTGCTACAGCAATTTATTTTGTATTTAAGATGATACAGAAACGGGTATTCAGTATTGAAATCTGTTTACTACATTCAGGTGAAAATCTCTTCATAGAGATTTTCACCATAATCATCTTAGCCCATTCACGTTGCACTATTAAGCTTGGACCTCCTCCACTATGGGAGGGAAATCGATCGATATATGCATCCCTTAGTTGTCTTTTACGATACCCACGGGTAAGAAAGGGGTGGTGTTGGAATTGCATTCTTACGTCATCACCACACGGCAAAGAAAGATTATAGTATCCTGAAATATTTTGAATCAGAATTCTTTATTTTAAATTATTCATATTTATTCTGAAATTAAATAGTAACCAAAATATTCATCTATCCATGTATGAGTTCATTACCGCTCTTAGATACAGATCTTCCCGTAAGGCTAATAGTGAAATAACTGTTACGGTAAGCGGTTTGGCCATTATAATTTTTGTTAAAAGATTGCCAAGAGAGCCCTTCTCTCTAAAATAAGGGAAAGTGACGCATTGTTTTCTAAACCCTAACAACAGCGTATAGGAAATAATCTTACTCTACAATGGCTCTTCATGTCCAACCTACGGCCAAAGGTGTGCTTGGGATAGTAGTGTTTACTGTGCCCGGAATAAACCCTACTATAGTAAGTAGACCTTTGGCTAGTAGGTTTAGCATAGATGTTTAATACAATGCGGGTGGACGACAGTGTATATAATGGATCACCCATCGCAATTGAGGCCATTGCGATGGGCGACGCTCTAAAGTAAATCCCCAATAAGGCAAGCCGCTGGCAGCCCAATGTACACAATAAAATTATGGTACTGATGTTTCAACAAGGAAATGACATAGAGAAGTACAGCTGTGTTATTTAGTGGATGAAGATCCTAAACTACATCCTTGTTGTCCCGAACAGCATTATTTCTGTCATCACGAATTAAAGGTGTTTAATTTGATTGTCAATCATTACTTAGATTTCTGGACAACATTCGAGGCTTAAATGGAGCCCTGCTAGTACAAACGTAGTTAATATCATCGATATAACATTCCTATCAGGCAGGCGTAATCATCTAAAATAAGTAAAAGGGTATAGTTGACCTAAACTGACAGAAGTTCAAAGAAAAATTTATAATTTGCTCAATTTGGTTGGACTAGAAAGCGTATCCTGCTTAACCTTAGAGATAATATCTTAAACAAATATAATGGAATATAAGCTGTTAATTCAACCCTTCTATAATTATTACTACTAGAAAGAAACCTTTCATGGCAATAAAAAGATAAAATGCATATTTAACGTCTTGAAGCTACGTATTATCGCGTAAATGAAGGACTTTTAACAGGTTAGTTAGTTAAGAACCGTAACGAAGTATGTATATTTGTATGAACGATGTTATCTGTATATTCTTTGAAGAATATAAATCTTATTTAAGTATGTTAACTCACATATTTGATGGTAAAGGCAACTGGTATACTAATGTACTCTAAACGGTAAAAAATATTAACTTAGTAGTAAAGATATTAGAATTAAGTTCTTATAGCAAAAGATTTTACTTATAGCAAAATCTCTTACATATAGAGTCGTAAATAAATTTTGGATCTGTGTTTGATAAATTTATAATCTACTATAATCTACTATTACTAAAATCGTAGTTTAAGACAAATCTTACGTATGTTTTATTCAAAGGACAAGTAACTTTTAGTCTTATATAAGGAGCGAGTCTATTTAGCTGCCGAAATTAAAAATTGATTAAGAGATTTTTTCGAGAAAACATTGAATAATCGAGGCATTCGACAGTAAACCTCAAAGCTATTTTTGTATTCATCCAGCATTCAAACTCTTCTCAGACCACAGGAACATGCTTACAGCTCAGTATTAACAAAAGAAATTGCGAAATAAATCGTAATTTAATAAGAAAAGAATTTTAAACAATTCGTCATCATCATTATCACAACTCCTATACGTCTCACTATTGGGCTCGAGCCTCCTCCACACTTAATTCCATCTTTGCTTCTCTTGCATAGATTATTATTATCCCTTAACTGCCTTTTACTATACTCACGAGCAAGAAAAGGCGTGGTGAATTGTATTCTTGCTCCGTCACTACACGGAAATAACAATTAGTAGCAGATTCATTTCCATGTAATTTTTATTAAAAATCAATGTCTGTATGGTTCAAATGCTAACGTGCTTATAATATTAAATTGCTTCTTGTATCATCACAGACCTTACTTTCCCGTAGTCGTAAGAGATAGAGATCATCAGGAGAACGGGTAGCAACTCTCTTCTGTAAACTTGCCTATCCAGAATGTCGAATGTCATTTTCTAGGTCATTATCCCTGATATGCAAAGGCCTATGTTTAACAGCGGATATTGACAGTTTGATCGATTGAATTATTTCTACAAGTTCTTCATCTCAACTCATATACGTCCCACTGCTAGGTCTGAACCTCCACAATAGGAGAGAAATTGACTATTCCACGATGGTCAGATGTGTTGGTATAGGGATTTATTTCCAGTTTTCTTCTCTGGCATAGATGTTATATGCATATTAGATCTCTAAATCGTCTTTCATGATACCCCCTGGCAAGATAGGGGGTAGTGAATTGTATTCTTATTCCGTTACTACACAGAAAACTCTTATATGTATAAAATTACGTAAGTATAAGGTTATTTCTCCTTGTTAAGGGCCCCCGGCAACAAACGGGCTACTCGAGTATCGAACTCGTAAATTCCCATAACGACGATGTATTGTTGACAAAAATAAATCAACATTTACATGAACCAAAAAAAAACTAGTTTGGTCTTCAAAAAAAAAATAGAAGGGCGAACCATTGTCGTCTTCACTACGTTTTCGCACACGGAAGTTCCCGTTTGAAGAATACGCATTTTTAGATAACAATGCAACAATGAAAAATTGACAATAGGTTGGAACGAGAGCGGTCTTATTGTGCAAGGAGCAGCTGATTCTATTTAAGAAATGCAAAAACGTAACGGTAAGTTCAATTTTCCGAATATTTGGCGCTCCAGTTTTACTTATGTTCCGTGTGTACTTAGCCTTATGGTACATCTGCTTGTTAATTCTTTTTTAAAAATGTTTTTCGTGGGATTTCATGTAAATCCAAATTTAACGAGTTACAATATATTGTTGTAATTTTGGCATAGTTACTTTTTATGAGAAACCAGACCGTAGGTAAGTTGTCTTGGGAATATTTTTCCAGAATTTGTCATTTAATATAACGCCTTTATTAATTAGCATTAATAGAAAAAAAATAATGAAAAGAAGAAGAAAAGAAGGACCCATGTATCATAACGCCTCAGTTTCAAGGTAACTCTCCAAATTGCTAAGAGTATTGAAATCTTCAACGTGGAACTATCGACTAAAGTCCAATTTGGGAGCCATTTGGAGGACAAAGTCAAAATGGCAAATAAAATAAAATTTTAAGAAGAAAACGGTAGGCTGAATGTGCTCCTGGTATGGCTACGGTCCATGAGCGGCAGGATCAAGGTAACTATCAGGTGTACTGCTTGCTCATTTGCCAGCAAAGGCAATTAAAAAAGAAATGAAAACCGGATCATCGTGTGCTACATATAGGAATTAAAAAAAAAAGCTAGACCATAAATAGTAACTATGTAGTTATTGCTAACCGTTGGCAGATGTTTTTGGCACACGCCTAACCTTTGGAAAATGTCAAGTTTTTTCATCCTTATTCCTTTCATTTTTTAAAGTGATGTATAAAATGCATTAATTCAAGAGCTAAAGAATGTTATGAGACAACGGAATTGCTTTCAAAAGGTCATGCTTGCTTATTAAATGGACCGTTATTATATAATTTATTAACTAAAATATCTCCACGATATAATTGTATAATCTTTATCTACAATTTTTTTCCGTGTGGTGACAGAGTAAAAATACAATTCTCTTGCCCGTGGGTGTCGTAATAGACGAATAAGAGATTATAATACGCAGATAACATCTATACAATAGACGCAAAACTCGAAATAAGACCCAACATGTCTGACCAGCGTGGTTTTGGTAGATTAATGTCTCTCCCAATGTGGTGGAGACTCATACCTATGTATTATATTATATATAAACTTATATCAATCACAATTTTTGTTTTCTCGTTAGTTGATATGACCACGGTGAATGCGCAGTAGATACTCTTGACGGTCATTGTTGTATTTTTTTCCCGCGATTTGCTAACATTTATAAGTATTGTTTTGCTCGTTCAAACAAACAAAGTAACCCTTCAGTTATAGTAGCTATATAAATTAAATAAAATATACTTTGTAATAAATCTTTAATGACTTTTTAAAGTTTTATTTGAAACAATTTTAGCAAGATATTATTGTTTAAAAAATAAAAAAAATTAAAAAAAAAATTAAATTAAACGGTTTTATTGTAAACAAACAGTAAAAATAAAATCGTGGGACACTACAAAACAAAGATTTTAATCGACGATTGCAGATATTTGACGTGCCCCACGAATTTATTTTTACTGTTTCTTTACAATAAAACCATTTAATTTACAAATTATTTTTATTTTTTTTAATTTCAATTTTCTAGTTTTTATATTGATTTTGTATAGATCACTGTATTCTACTTGTCAAGCCCTTTTATTTAATACCCATATTAATCGGATTGAAAAACAAATCGGTTTTCCGCCATTTTGTAGCGACGGCCATCTTATATTTTGAATTTGTATAGTGCATTGTATTCTACTTGTCCTTTCATTTGATGCCCATATTGATGGGATTGAAAAAAAAGGTTATCCGCCATTTTGTAACGGCAGCCATCTTGAATTTACAAAAATATTGACTATACATAATTGTCACCAAAACCAAAGGCCAAATTTCAGATCAATTGGTTGACAGGAAGAGGGTGAAATTTCAATTACTAAATTTGACCCAACAAAGAAAAAAATAAACAAACAAACGGGGTAAGCTAAATAAAACCGTTTAAAAAGCTTATAAAATAATGCCTGTTATGCTCTTTGTAGCAATTTTATAAAATTAAATATCTTCATCACATCTAAGATTCCAAACATTATCAAATATGTTTTCTTTTTTTCTGTCTATGAAAAATGCATACGGCCTTCTATGCATAATATCAAAAAGGAAAGACCCTACATATCCATTTATATCTAGGTGTAGGTCATTTATCGTGACCTGCGTACTTATGTAGTGTTTCCCCCTGAAGGCAACAGATTAATAAGTAATGTCAATATTACCAAGTAGTTCTGTAAAACTAAAATATCTCTTCAAAACTAAGAAATAACTTTAAAGGTATATTTCAACAGTCATAGCAAATTAAAAGAATTTTTTTTTGGGGGTTGGTTGCGGTCGGCGCGTTCCTCGCACCACTCCGTCCGGGGCAACAGAGGGGCGTAAGCACGCGTACCCGCAACCCAACACACGTGCACTTCGCCTTCGTCGTTGGACCGACCACCGGAGCAGGGTTACTTGTCATCAGTGGTCGGCCCGACGGAATACCCCCTATTTGGGGTACCCTCCCATCGACCAACGTCCCCCCCCTCGGGGAGGACGTCGGTCTTTCCTCACGCGGTCGGCCTCTCGGCGGGTTCTCCGGTCACGTCACCCGCGGCCTCGGCTAGGGCGGCATGAGGCGCAAATACTCGCGCCTACGCCGCCCCAGTCATCGGCGGCGGATCGCCTCATTGAGGCTGCGCTCCTCGCGCAGGTGATCCGCCACCTCATTCTGCGCGATCACTGCCTCGCAGAAGGCTGCGACCGTGTCCCAGTTCCCGACGCTGCAAATTAAAAGAGATAAACACTAAACATACCAATTTTTTTTTTAGTATTATATCGCACTCTATGTTTCTTTTTTTAATAAGCTAGTTAAAAGATTCGGATTAAATTTCGTTCCAATTATGTTCATATTGCATTTTTGGAAGACAGAGCGTATCGTGGATTTTTGTGGTAACTAATGTTTTTTGATGTGATAACGTCTTATAAATCGATGAACGCCGTCTGTACGCACGAAAAAGTGTCACGTTCCGCCAAAATTTACCTTATTATACCATACTGGTCAGACGGGTTAGTATACGGTTTCGTTTCGAGTTTTCTTTCTCTTGCATATATATTATATGTTAACTATACCCCTTAGTCGTCTTTTACGACATACACGTTTAAGATAAGAAGAGGTGAATTGTATTCTTATTCCGTCACCACAAGGAATATATATTTTTAATATGTACAAGAATTACTCGTTTAGCGATATTAGGTTCTATATTGCTAATGGCTGACTGCAGATAATGCCTTTGCCATGAATGCTGCTATTTTGAAAATGTTGTTATGTTCGTTAACATATAAATTAATTTTATTTTACGAATTTTATCGCGTCTGCATTCGTGTTTGTTTTAAAAGTCGAGCAATCCAAAATCAAATACAAACGCGATAAAAGCCGTAAATTAGTTTTATTTACAATGTGTAATGCCCGCGTAAACACCAGAAATCATTAAATAAATTATTTTAATAATTATCCTTTTTATAAAATAATTGTAGTATCGAATTGTAGTGTCGTTAATATTCTATTTCGATTTGTTTACGACTTGCTTATATAATAAGGGTTAAAGTCATCCAACAGATATTTTGATAATTGAATAAATAGAGTAGTTAATCCGATATATCTTTTATATTTATTATTGGGGCGTTTTTTTAAGAAGCTTAGAAGAAAAGGTACAGCTCTATATTGTTTTTTTATTTATTTTAATAGATAAAATGTTTCATCACCCCTCTTTTTAATGTGATGGTGATTATTTTTTTAAAAGCTTTCTACCATGAATAAAAAATGTGGGTACGAAGCAATAACGTTGTAATTTTTTATGTATATATTTTCTAGTTAGGGTACGATTTAAGACGTTACGAAATAAATGCTATAAAGAGTAAAATTGAGTTTGAGTACAACACTAGCAGATCGTATTATTTATGGCATACTGATTTAAGACTCAGCACTTGCCCGTGGATGTCGTAAAAGTCGACTAAGGGATATAATAAGCATATAACATCTATGCAAGAGAAGGGAAACTCGAAACAAATACCTATTCCAACACGTCTGACCAGCGTGGAATAGTAGGTGAACTCCCTTCACATTATGGAGGAGGCCTGAGCTCAACAGTGTGACCTATATAGGCTGGGATGAATGAAGAATGATTTCAGGCTCTTCGTAACAGAGCCATATCAAAAAAAAAATGCAATATCTTTTGACGCTTTTTGTACTGTTTTACAGAACGCTAACGGGTCTTTTAGTATAGGATCCTGTTATATAACGACCTTCACCGAGATGTTTATTTGATGAAACTTATTTTTTAATTAATTTAATATGTCAATAAATATATTGCATATGGGTTGCCTAACAAATTTTAGTCCTGAGTATGATTAATGAATAAATAAAAAAAATTTTTTTGTACATTGCATCGGTTTGATTATTAGACAAATTGTATACCAATAGAAAGTATGAAGCCCATAAAATATGCAAACGTTAGATTGCCTATTCTTTTTCGGTCACAACTCTTGGGTAGCCAGGTATAAACAGATAAATCGATATTAGCATTTTGCACCGGTCTGATCAACGTTTGCAAAATATTTATTGACATAAATTAAATAAAAAATAAGTTTCATCAAATAAACATCTTGGTGAAGGTCGTTGTATAGCGGGATCTTAGACCATTTATTTTTGTGATAAGAGATTATAAAAGCTATCATTTCATTCATTCATTCATTTCAACTCACATACTGCTCATTTCTGGGTTCGAGCCTACTCCACAATGAAAGAGAATTTAACCTAGTGTACCACGAAAGTGGTACCTGTTGGTATGGGATTTTATATCTTGGGAGTTTCTTTTGCATAGATGTTACATCTTTATATAAATAGTAGAAACTAGATTATCCGGCCCTCAATTATACGGGTTGGCGATTATATGGACTATCAACAGCGATCTTATTGTACCTACAAATCGAACGGGATCACTGCCTCATGCGTTTCATTATTGTTTCATTTTTGTTTCATTTGGTAATTGTTACTCCGCTCTGAAGTGCATACCCCGCGGCATATGTAGGTATTCGACTAAAACAAAGTAGATTTTTTATACATTCGATTATCCGCATTTTCGATTATCCGACAACAGTTAATCGAGTTTCTACTGTATATGTCCTGTGTACGTGTGTATGTCACCGAGTTCCTCCTAAACGGCTGGACCGATATTAGTGAAATTTTTTGTGTGTGTTCAAAGAAATTCGAGAATGGTTTCGATTCACAATTGGACCCAGTAGGCGACGCTACCGTGGCTTTCAAGGAGAATTCCTTTCATTTTATTTGAACAGAACAACCTCTGATGGGTCAGGTAGTGTTATATACAAGTGCACTGTCTATTATAGCGTAATGTATTGTAGGTATAAAGTGTACTGTTTATTATAGTGTAAGAATAAATATAGCATCATCATCATCATCATTCGTCATCATAGCAGCCCACATACATCCCACTGTTGGGTTTGGGCCTTCCCCACGAAGGGAGGGAATTTAACCTACTACACTGTGCTGATCAGACATGTTAGTATAGGGTTTCATCGAGTTTTCAGTCTCTTGCACAGTTCTTATGTGAATATTATATCCCTTAGTAGTTTTTTACGACATCCATGGGCAAGATAAGGAGTGGTGAATTGTATTTTGAATCCGTCACCAAACGGAAAAGTAGTATAAAGCGTACAGTCTATAATAGTGTAATGTTTATTTAAAATACATTGACCCAAATAAAATTAAGCAAAAAATCCTTTTATATAATTTTGAAGAATTACAGGAACGGATAATTAAAACGTCCAATCATTACACCTATTCAAGCAACCCTTTGTAGGTAGGGTGTGGGCGATTCCCGCAGCGCCCAGCATGCCACTATGCCGGACAATACGAAAGCCATGCAAAGAACATGCATTCAGTTATTTTGTTAAATTATTGACACGCTTATATTGTATTTATTTTCTCGCCCGAGGCGTTTGTAACTGTGGGGTGTTTGGATTTAATAATCTAATGAAAATATTCGCTCATTAATTTATTGGCAGATGTTAATTCTTAACTAGAAGTGATGGCTGATCTAATAGTTTACTCTTGATTGGGTTGTAAATAAAACTGGTTTACGGATTTATAGCGTTCTGCGTTTGTATTTGATTTTTGATTACCCGACATTTCGAACACTGCATCGTTCATGGTCAACTTATGGTGACGGTATAAGAATACAATTCATCACTCCTTCCCTTGCCCCTGATAGTCGTGAAAGGCGACTAAGGAATATTTTGTGCATATAACACCTATGTAAGAGAAGGATGATTACATCCAGATTCAGAACAACAATTTGTGGATCACACAAAATATTGTCCTGCGTGGGATTCGAACCCCCAACACTGGCACGGTAGGTCGATATCTTAACCACTACGCCATCTATGCAGTCACTAATACATTAAATCCTCACATCTTATTTAAATATTAAATAATCGAAGTCTTCACAAAAAAAGTTATCGTACAGTTTAAACACAACTGTTTCTTACCATCTGCTGTAAACAGATAATCTAATTTGTACAAATCGTTCGTAAACCAATAAAATTAAAATTTTACGTTCCACCCTCAGTTGGAAGAAAAAAAAAGAGATTAAACTTTGTAGAGCAACAGTTGTTTATTACTACAATAAACATCTTGTTGATATAATAATGGTTTTGATATGTTAGGACTACCAGAATTGTTTTAATGCAGTATATTGTACAATTTTCCGTATGATGACGGAGTAAGAATAGAATTCACACCCTTTCTTGCCCATGGGTGACATGAAAGACGACTTTTTTTATGTCCACTCCGTCCGGGGCGACGAAAGGACGGCGTGCGGGCCCATAATCCACCCGTACCCACGTCGCCTTCGTCGTTGGACCGACCACCAGTGTCGAGTTCCTTGTCCTCAGTAATCGGCCCGACTGTAACTGTCCCGGGACGTCAGTCACCGTCGCGCGGTCAGCCTCTCTGCGGGTGACAGACTAAAATCCCCGATCCGGTCATCCGCACGTAAAAGACGACTAAAGGATTATCGCAGATAACATCTATGCAAGAGAAAGAAAACTTGAAATAAACGCCTATACCAACACGTCTGACCAGTGTGGTGTAGTAGATCAATTGAAGGTCTGTTATCAGATCATGAAGGAGATTCACTCATTTAAAAATATAATAGTTCAAAAAAACTAAAACAACACGCTTAAATCGCTAATCCTGATTATCTTAGTAAGGATAACGCGTCAAACTGTTTAAAATATTGAATTGTCATCGGTCCTTAATAAGTATGCCAAATTTCGAGTTAATCCAACGTTTTGAAGGAAGTCAAAATCATGTTCAAAGATTCCGTTACATACTAACATACTAATATAGATACGTTTGAAGCTAATAAAAGCGTATTAAAAAGACCAGCTTTAGTAATTACATTGTCACTAAAAGTGGACTAGTAATATTAGTCATAGTGTGAAATATTGCATCTAAACATAAAATCACGCGTAAAATAACTATTGTAATAAATATTCGTCACACACTTAATAAAGTATTCATCACAGAATCATCTGTCAACTGCAATACGCCAGATTCCGAGGAATCAATATATTTTTGGCGAGTATCTATACAATTTTATATATCATGAACTACCTTATCTACTTGTCATAAGGTTTAAAATAAAATTGAATATAAGAATTAAGTAATGGTTTTGAAAACTGTCAACTCATTACTTTTAATAGAGTTGAGAGGTTTAGACCTACATACGAACATATGCTGGTATTTCACTGTTGACATATTTTTTGCTTTGCGATTGAGCCGTATAAGCACTATTCAACGGTTTTGGTTGAAATTTTCTTAGACATACATCTATTTTCGTATATCTAAATGTAGATTACATCATACACTAAAGAAGAAAAATGTTTCATGTGGTAAAACAACACTGTTGACAGTCATCTTTTTACAACCGCGGGCGGTATATCCGGAGTATTACCAAATACTGGCAGAAAATCGACGTATGAGTATGAGTAGTTTACGATATATTTTCTTCGTAATATTAAATATTTGATTTGATTTGATTAATTGATGATTTGATTTTGATTTTGTGTTGTGACGGAGTAAGAATACAATTCACCACCCCCCTACTCTTCTCTTACCTATGGGTATCTTAAAAGACGACTAATTGATTAATATGCATATAACATCTATGCGAGAGAAGGAAAACTTGAAATTGAATCGTATACCATTACGTCTGATCAGGATGGCGTACAATTTCCTTCTCATTGAGCCCAAAAGTGGGGCATATGAGCTGAAATGATGATTAGAGATAAATAATTCCCCGAGATACAAGAAAATCGAGGATCTCTTAAAGCCCGAAAGTTAATGTCTAAATGTCTCGGTCATCTCAATTGACGTTCGAAGAAAAGAAGAGAATATTGTCATTCAGATAAAATATCTCCGCAATAATCTCCGATTTGCCTTGATGTGTGATAGCGGCTACGAATATAATCATCTCTTACTGCTGTCATAAAAGACAACTAAGTTCTTCGAGAAAACGTGTCTGGTCAACAATTACATTCCCAAGATTAGTTGACATCAGTCAAGTGGCTGTTTATAAAACTATTGCCAATAGATTTGTAATATGTATCATGGAAGAAAAGTAGCTACATATTGGGTCAACTTCAAGTCGTGCTACGAAGTGCTTCCTTGTACCTGGTGTAGGCAGGTATTAACGGAGTACGGTTGCTTCGCCAAATACCTGCACAAGATCGTGAGGAGGGTGCCACCACTGCGATTCAGATGGTGGGTTATGGGGCCACACACCCACGTCACCCCGGACAGAATGGACGGCGTACGTCCAGACCACAGTCTACTAAAAAAAGAGGTATTTTCATAAAAAAAAAACCAAGTATCTCCATACGGTAACGGGGTAAAAATATAATTCATCACCACCTTTCCTGGCCGTGGATGTCTTAAAAGACGACTATCGGGTATAATATGTATATAACATCTATGCTAGAAAAGAAAAATTTGAAATTAAACTCTTTACCAATATATCTGACCAGCGTGATATAGTGATCAATTACCCTTCCACTGTGGAGGAGGTTCAAGCCCAACCGTGGGAAGTAAATGAGCTATAATGAGAGCTGATGGATCTCAAAAATAGTTTCTGTCAAAACAATATGTATTGTTCTATATCTCCAACCTTATTCACACCAACCCCATTTACGATGACACAATCATCGGTTATCTGCTAGTGAGGCGTGCTTAACGTCAACGGCCCCGTCACGGTGTCTGCCCGCAGGTGGTCACGACCGCTAATTAAACATGAACGTGAGAAAACAACCAATTTAGTGCATTTTGCCGAATTTATTATTTCTATGGTATTTTAAATATTAATATAATAATGTGAGGTTTTGTTTATTTTGTTAATTGTCTACGGGAAAAATGAGAATGAGTTGAGTCCCATATAATGCCGTATTAACTTCCCACCGATATTTGGAGTAATCACTGTCGCCGATTTCTTGACACTAGTGGTTTTATTTCGTGACTTTATCTCTATGTAATCCAACTTTTAGTTCCTGAGATTAACGTCTTCAAATAAACAAAAACTGCTGCTTTATAACAAGAAATTCTCATCATCTCAAGACGTATGTCGTTGGCGGTGTCCCTAGACATCGCTAACGCATTCAACAGTCTGCCTTCACCTGCATCAGGGCGGCGCTCCGCGGTGAGGCTGCCTGGGGACCGGCGTCCCGGGTGGAAAGGGAGGGTACCCGAAAGGGTATCCCGCCGGGCTTGCCATGGACGACAAGGACCTCGGTACCGGTGGTCAGCCCAATAGCGAAGAAGAGGGCTTACGGGTGGGTTATGGGCCGCGCGCCGTCCTTTCGTCGCTCCGGATGGAACAGCATGTGCGCTAACCATAACTCATCCAAAAAAAGAAAAAAAAAACATTTCAGGACGTATACGTTCTGAACTCGAGCCTCCTCCAGAATCGGAGTGAAATATACCCTACTATATCACGCTGGTCAGACGGATTGGTATAGTTTCATTTGAAGTTTTTCTTCTTTTGCAGCAATAATATTATAAACGAACTATACCTACTAATCTATACTAATCCGTGTGGTGACGGAGTAAGAATACAACGCCCCACTCCCCATCTTACCAGTCGATGTTGTAAGAGACGAGTAAGGGATATAATAACCATGTAACATCTGTGCAAGAGAAGGGAAACTCGAAACAAAACCCTATTCCAACATGTATGACCTGTGTGAAATAGTAGGTCAATTCCTTTCCCATTATGGAGCAGGCCTGAGCCCAACAGTGGGACTTATATAGACTGAGATGATGATGACTAAACGAATATCACTTTTTTACATTAAAAATATAATACGAATATTTTATTAACAGGAACACACGAACAACGCCATATTGGTAAACAGGTGCCGTGACGTAAATCAGGCGAGATATTATCTTTTAATTAAATTTGTAGTGTACAAACCATATTGTATCCGATATTTTAAAATATAACTTGCACGATTTAAAATAATATATTTTCAATTATAGCTGTGATTATAAATTAATTGAACGAGTTTAATTAAGGACCAGTAATGAAGTGTATGGCTCTCCACCATTATCATCATCAGCCTACAGAAATGCCACTGTTGGGCTCGCGCCTGCTCCATAATCCTTCACAATGGGAGGAAAATTGACCTACTATACCACGCTCTTCTGACGTGTTGGTATAGGGTTTTATGCCTAGTTTTCCTTTTTATGCGTATATATTATCTGCATATTATATCCCTTAGTCGTCTTTTACGACACCTATGGGCAAGATGGTGCAGATTTATATTCTTATGATCTTGATTTATGACCTTGCAAATCTAGCTATAAAATTATTTAAAACTAACCGCGCACCTAAAAT
The DNA here is from genome assembly GCA_032191425.1 of Lymantria dispar. Lineage (NCBI taxonomy): Eukaryota > Metazoa > Arthropoda > Insecta > Lepidoptera > Erebidae > Lymantria > Lymantria dispar. The sequence goes on from CM063445.1 coordinate 34,401,648, forward strand.
AAAATCTTTAAACAAAAAAGCTAAGTAGCTTTATTTTAAGAACAAATTGTTATTATGGATCCTACTGTTATTTCAACAAAAAAATTTATGAGGTAAAAATTTTGAAGAATTTTCAATATTGCTTTCAACCGTCCTAGGCTATTTTGAATATTTGGCGAAGTTGAAACGGAGACGCCTCGCCCTCTTTTTACCAAATATATTGCAAAACATCCTTTACATTTATCTCTGCACTTTCCAGCTTAAAGGTCATCATTATCATCCTGCTAATATTCCAATTCGCTTGGGCGGCCCGTACCTCCTCCACAATGGAAGGTAAATGCACCTACCATACCGCGTTTGTCAGACGTGTTGGCATAGAGTTTTATGTCGAGTTTAACTTTTATTATCTATTTAATTATCATATCCCTTAGTCAGCTTTTACGACACCGACGTAGCCCAGTCGAATTGTTGATTGGACCTAGGAAAAATTATAAGTAGAATTTTTCCTTCGGCATTCGTTAGGGGGGGTCACGGGCCAACCACCCTTAAAATTAAGATGGCGGAAAACGCAAGACCACTGGGAATTCGAAAACCGAAATGTAGACTCCCAGTGACCCCCCCCTAACGAATTCCGAAGGAAAAATTCTACTTATAATTTTTCCTGGGTTTGGTCCGTTTTTCGTCTAATTCGACTGGGCTAACGGGGAAGCGAGGGGGTGGTGAATGGTATTTTTACTCCGTCACCACATGGAGAAGGTTAAAAGTTTAAGTAATTAAAGTAAACTACCCGCTGTAGGTGTTAATATAATTGATATATAAACTACTTCGTAATGACTCTACAAATCCATGTTTGGTATTAGACATATATGGTTTGACCTGATTGGTTTTAAAGTAATTTACTAACACGACCAGAATTACATGGCCTACATACGGAATATTGGAGTAGTTTAAACGTAATTATTTCATTAATCTGTACATTACGAGTGTTTGAATAGAAATAATAAATCATTATGATCGCTTCCCACATTTTCAATGATTATTACACAAATCAAAATGTGGGTCAAAATTTAGTAACTAATTCTTTCATTATCATCGTACACCCATACACGTCCCACTGTTGGGCTCGGGCCCCCTCCACTATGGGGAGGAAATTGACCTACTATACTTACTGGTCAGACGTGTTGGTATAGGGTTTTGTTTCTCTTGCATAGATACTATATGCATATTATATCTCATAGTCGTCCTTTACGACACCCACGTGCAAGAGAGGGGGTGGTGAATGGTATTCTTACTCCGTCACCGTTAGTGAGTAGATACCTAAATAAATCTCTGTAATAACAATAACTGGTTGGATGTGAGACATCTTAGTCCGCCCGTATACATATTTATTTACGTAGTGATAACTATTGACGACCTCTAATTAATAGGGTAACACTTAATAACAATAGCATGTAAATAACAATAGGAAACACTTACAAATGATTATAACATTAAGAAATACACCTGTCGATGGAACAGGGCCGCATAATTACACCGTACGGAAAATGTCGAATGTAAATATTATTGAACGAATTGAGAAGGTAAGCATGTCAAAGTTTTTTAAAATATTTGTATATTTAAAATATCTTGAGGAAAGACCGACGTCCTCCCCGTGGGGGGGACGTCGGTCGATGGGAGGGTACCCCGCGTAGGGGGTATTCCGTCGGGCTGACCACTGACGACAAGTAAACCTGCTCCGGTGGTCGGCCCAATGACGAAGGCGAGGTGGTTTTCGGGTGGGTTGCGGGAGTTGCGTGCTTAAGCCCCTCTGTCGCCCCGGACGGAGTGGTGCGGAGGCGCGCCGACCGCGGCCCACCCACAAAAAAAAAAAAAAAAAATATTTAAAATATCTGAAATATGTACAGCAAAAAAAAATTGTTCCATCTTTTATGTAAAATAGAGCTACTTTTTTAAGTAAAATACGGAATATTCCGTACTAAAAAACAATTCTTGTGCAGTGAAGGATTTTATAAATATACCAACTACACCCAGACTTAGAATCGTTTATGGATCGCATAAAGGACTGTTCTATGCGGAATCACTTTACAGGATGTCGCTTAGATCACTACGGCATTTTTTCAGTCAATGGATTATAGAAGTGCATATTGTAATCATACCAAAAAAAAACAGGCGTTTTTAAAAATATAAATTAAGTCGAATAGCTTTTTTTTGGGGGGTGGGTTACGGTCGACGCCCTCCTCGCACCACTTCGTCCGGGGCGACAGAGGGGCGTAAGCACGCACACCGGTAACCCACTCGTGACACGTCGCCTTCGTCGTTGGACCGACCAGCGGAGCAGAGTGATTTGAAGTCAGTGGTCAGTCCGACAAGTCGAACACCTGGACAAGTGGCAAACGAGCAAACAGAACATCTGATAGTAAGTGTTGCTGCCGCTCATGGACCTTTGCAAGGCCGCTGCCTACTCCGATGGACGTGAAGGGAGTGTGAACGCGTGCAATAAGGTTCGGTGATACTAAAAGCATCACTAAAACACACCACAGGCAAACACCCTCATAAATTTGGGCTGTCGACTCTCTCGCTCACCGAACGAAACTCAATAACAAATTGCTACTACTCGGACGTCGATTTTATTCGAGAGTGTGGTACTACCCCGGTCGGACTGGCCTGCGACTGTAGACAGAAGACCGTCAACAGAGTTCTCCTACCACTATAAAGTTCGTATGAGTTTGTGATGATAAAAGTAAAAAGGGTTAAAACAGTTTGAGAACCTTTTTTTAAGGCAGGTGCGTTAAATGCGCACGCGTTTCTTTGACGTTTTAAATGCTAACACAACATAAACTAATTCGATTCACTGACAAACAGTTTTATTTCACCTTACACGACAACGGTCTGACTTTGTTTGTGTATATATTTTGATAAACAATATTATTAATGTTAGCAACCTCGCATTAGTTGATCGTTATGAAGATTACACAATATTATGACACATTTTTAAATCGTTTATTTCGGCTCATATACGTCCCACTGCTGGGCTCGAGCCTCCTCCATAATAGCAGGGAAATGACCTTATTATACTATGCTGGTCAAACAGGTTGGTATAGGGTTTTGTTTCGAGTTTTCCATCTCTTGCATAGACACCATATGCGTAAAATATCCCTTAGTCGTTTTTTACAATACCCACGGGTAAGAGAGGGGGTGGTGAATTGTATTCTTACTCCGTCACCACGCGGAAAATTTATATATATTTATATCATTATCCTCTTCTTATTCTATTTACTTATTTTTAAATTTTCTTTTTTTAGCAGCATGCTTGGAAAATTTAAAAATAATTGCTGAGGAAATGAGTTAATAACACGTGAAATTTGGCTCGGGCCTCCTCCACTATGGGAGAAAAACTAACCTACTATACCACTCTGGTCAGACGGGTTGGTATACCTTTTTATTTGGAGTTATTCTTCTTTTAAACAGGTGTTATATGCATAATATATTCCCTAGTCGTCTTTTAAGACTGAGGAGGAGGACGGAGCTGGATAGGGAGTTCTGATCTGTATTCTTACTCCGTCACCACACAAAAGTATGTATTGTCAGGAATACGGATAGTAAATGTATATCATACTGGTCCAGTATCAACTTCGTCGCGATTTAATGAAACTTTCTTTTAAATGCACCTCATTACAGCGTGCGAATTATTTGACCACTGGCGACAAGTCACCCTGCTCCGGTGGTAGGTCCAACGACGAAGACGATGTGTCACGGGTGGGTTACGGGTGTGTGTGCTTACGCCCCTTTGTCGCCCCGGACGGAGTGGTGCACCGACCGTAACCCACCCCCCCCAAATCATTTTAATAAATTTAGGATCGTCCCCACTCAACCCAAAAACATACGTAGCGAATCGTGGATATATTAGACTTCTCCCTAACCCTTCAGAATACAGTCGTGATTCTATTAGTATAAATAATTTTTAATGTAGAAAATTGACAGTCTGTAGCCTAAATACACACCGCCCAATTTGTGTAAGGGAACGGAAGGACGGCGCGGCTTTATAATCTACCATGTTCCCTCCTTATCGCTATTGGACTGATCATTGGTACCAATTCTTTGACCTTAAAATAGAATAGAAAAGACAAACTAATCCTTATATGACGGATTTAAACATATAACGGACATAAATTACACCCAAACAAAATTTGTAGATCGCATAAACTTTCGTCCTGCACCGGAATCCAACCAACGCGACGTCACTCCGCATAATAGATCAAAATCTACTTCAGTGTGGTGACGGAGTAAGAATATAACACAGGTCAACATGAATTTTGACTTTGATAAGAGAATATGAAATATCGATAGATTTATCGAAAATTTAAACAAAAAAATATATGTAGCCTGAAAAAGTTTGCTTCTGTATCCAGGAGAATTGTTGATCAATATTTATATTTTATAAAATTCATAGTTTAAATTTGGGATTATAAAAAAAAAATAAATTAATTAATATATGTAGGTACAATTTTTCATCAGCTTTTTATATCATATCAAATTACGAAATAGTAGAAAAAAGTTTAAAAGTGAACCCTATTATATTTACTTTCATGTTCATAAGAAGTTTTTCTCACTAAACTCCAAATGTCATATTTTCGCGGTATTGGCCCTGATAACGGCATTCGAAGTCCATGATGTCTTGATGGAAACGTTCTCCTTGTCCTTCAGAATACGCCCCCATGTTGTTTTTAAATTTATCTAAATGAACATGCAGCATATGTACTTTTAAAGACATTCTGCAACCCATCGTTTTAAAATCTTCTAACGTGCTATCAACTAGCACTCGGTAATTTTAATTTTTTTTATTCCCTAAAAATCCAAAAACTACTCCTTAAAAATTGTTCCAACTGCTTTTTTGAGCACTGGTAAGTAATTTTAGAAAATCTTCACTAGAAAAAAGCTTTTTTATTTGTGGAAACAAAATGTCCAGCTTACCTTTGCTTCTGACAACTTTGGCAAAAGTTTTTTAAAAATGTAAAAGCTTCAGATCTTTCATCTAGCTTTTTTACGAATTGTTTCATAAGGCCTAACTTGATGTGTAAAGACGCCATTAATACATTTTAAGGTTCAGCAATAGGTTTACACTTAACGTTTTGTTTCCCAATACAAAATTCAGTTCTTAGTGGCCATGATCGTTGCGTATAGTGTTGAGCATCCGCTCTACTATCCCACAAACAGGATAACATGGATATTTTGTATATCCACCCTGTAGTCTCATCAAAAATCCTACCATATTAAAATCTCCAATAAACTGCCACTTAAACTCTTTATATTTCAAAGCTTCTAGTAATTTTTTTACACCTTTATAGTTTTCTTTCAGTTGTACAGAATGAGCGACTGGAAGAGGTGGGAATTTATTTCCGTTAAGTAATAAAACGGCTTTCAAGCTTTTGGTCAAACTGTCAATAAATAAACCCCACTCAGTGGGAAGACAGGGCATTCTAATTGCTTCAAACAAACCTCTTATGTCGTTATAATAAAAAAATCATCTTCTTTGGTAAAGAACGTAAAAAACGTCTCATACCGACTTCGTTGGTGTATTATTTTGACATCAATAAGCAAATTCTATTGCTTCAAATGGAAACCCAAAAGCTCGACCTTAATCTTAGGCACATTCAAATCTCTTATTAAGTCATTAAAGTCTTCTCAGGTAAGAAAATGAGGTTTTGGTGGTTCTTGTGACAGTACAAATTCTTCATCTTCAAGGAAAAGGATTTATTATCATAACTACCACAAAAGCAAACTTTTTAAGGAATTGGGGTATTTTTCCTACATTTTAAAGCATAGTGAATGGAAAAATCACAAAATAAATTTTAGGACAAAGACAATTTTTTTTCATACAGAGTTGTGAATTCATCATTCCCTATCTTGCCAGTGGAAGTCGTAAAAGATGACTAAAGGATAATATGTATGTACTATGTAATATCTGTGCAAAAAATCGAAATAGAACCCTGTACCAAAATGTCCGGCCAACATGTTATAAGTAGATTAACTTCTCTCCTATTGGAAAGGAGGCCCGAGCCCAGCATTGGGACGTGTATGAGCTGAGATAAAGATTATGATCTTAAACACTACGCCACCTATGCTGTCAAAATAAATTATTATTATTATTGTATCTCCTTAAGATTCATGGGATCTTCCCTAGAAAAGATACCCGGTCCTTTGAAAGGCTTACATGGCGATATGAATCCAACACGCAGAAACCTTTGGAGAAATTTAATATTAAAATGGGATGGGACATCTACCGATGACACTCCACGTTTGCACATAACACTCGTGGACTACCAACGGTAGGTGTAAAACTATTGTGCAATTATGATATCTAAAACCTGATTATGGGGTTGTGAGGTTTGTTGGACTGGATTAAATGAAACTAATGATTTAAAACTGTCGTCTGCCTTCAATACCTTATACATCTTGAACTTTGGCAGACGGTGACTCGCCAACTCACTGAATGCCCCAAAAACGGTCGCCACAGACACGCAGGCCATAGCGGCAACAGGGGGCCAACATTGGTGCAAGTGGCTTGGGGTGTCGAGCGGTGCGGCGCCGGTTTCAACATCGCAAGTCCCCGGTAAACGGAGACCCGCAATGGTTTCCCCGTAGTTATGCCCTTGAAAATGACACTCCCCGAGCATATAGCTCTGGCAACCCCTCTCTGACCAGCCGTTTAAGGCAAGCCAGAGTTAAGAATCCTGCGGACACTCTTCGGTTTCCACTCCAGTCAGTCAATAAAGGCGAGCTGGATACGAGGCCCTGGCCGACTCGCTGGGGCACTCAGGACCGCAGTATCGCCACTTACTTTCAGCACGCCACAAGCTGCGGTTTATTGGCTTTCCTATAAATCTTGTGATACATTTTTTCTTTTACATCAAAAGAACTTAGAGAGCTATATAATGTTCCTCCGAGGTTTATTATTATTATTTTATTTTGGTTCACAAAACTGGATAACATTTCACAAAGAAAACTTACGTATACTAATTGGTAAAGTGACATTCGTTAGATTGTATCCTACTCGATGTAATCACAACATGCGTGGAGCGGTAGCGTTACTACCAATAAAAGAGTGTATCCTTTATCCATTATCCTTCATCCTTCATCCATCATCCTTCATCCTTCATCCGTCATCCGTCATCCGTCATCCGTCATCCTTCATCCTTCATCTTTCATCCTTCTACCTGCATCCTTCATCCTTCATCCGTCATCCGTCATCCGTCATCCTTCATCCTTCATCCTTCATCCTTCATCCTTCATCCTTCATCCATCATCCTTCATCCTTATCCTTTATCTGATTCTCTCGCCGGTTGAATCCTACATATTTACATGTACATATGTGTCTCTATGGACTCGCTTTTTCGTTTCATCGACTTTGTAATCACAACGATTCTAAAGAAGTTTCACTTCAAAATGAAATATTAAATTACAAAAGGTTAAAGAATCCCGTTAAAAGAACTAAATTTCTTCATATTAATCGCAAGCCCTTGTCACAATGACTTGGAATAAACATATTTCGTTAATATTACGGTCACTTTCCCTAACGGGATGAGTAGCACTTTACGCTGATATTATCTAGGTTAATATTACTTCAACAATCGTTAAACACACAAGAAACTAAGAGAAACTTATTATATTGTAAGACTAATTTAGTGTTTTATTTTTCTCTATTACCATCGCACTGGTACGTCAGGACATTTGCGACGAGGACACGGCGCAGCATACGCTCGAGGCCTGTGCCGCTTGGGCAGAGCAGCGTCGTGAACTCGTCGCAATCATCGGTGCCGACCTGACGCTGCCGACTATCGCCAGTCCCCCGAGAGGGGGACGTCGGTCGATGGGAGGGTACCTCAAATAGGGGGTATTCCGTAGGACCGATCACTGACGTCAAGTCACGCTGCTCCGGTGGTCGGCCCAACGACGAAGGCGACATGCATCGTGGGTAGGTTGCGGGTGTGCGTGCTTACGCCTCGGATCGCCCTCTGTCGCCCCGATGGAGTGGTGCGAGGAGCGCGCCGACCGCTACCCACCCCCGAAAAAAAAGGGCATGTTATCGTATTACCTACTTATGTGCAAATAATACCTACGTAAGAGAAAGACACGTTCCGTTTCGAGTTTTCCTTCTGTTGCATAGATGTTATATGCTTACTGTATCCCTTAGTCGTCTCTTACGACACTCAACAGTAAGAGAGGGAGTGGTGAATTGTATTCTTACTCCATCACCACATGGGTGAATAAAAAAGTATAGATTGGAAAGTTGGTGGATTTACTAAATTTATTATTTTCTTAGAAGACAAAGACCTGCCAATATATAAGTCTCCGTCAAGAGAAATTATCTAGATATCCATGTCACGTTATGCGAACGTTTAATTACGTTGAACGGGACCAAACCCACTGACCAACATTACAACCGTAATCCACACAGAGTAACGGAGCTACGGTGACTCTGTAGTTATTGCGAACTCCTTTCGAATCTCACAGCCTCAAGAGTTTCATTAAATTTTAGTTACTATGTGACTTTTAATACCGCCTTTTCTTAAATGTTGCGACTGAATTTTAAAGTTATCTTTGATCGATTGAGCCAAAATTTTGCATACCTACACTTATGTAGATTGAACGACAATACATAGAGAGCTATGTGACGTCATTCTAAACCTAATATGACGGACAGTCCAAGATGGCGGACTAGAAAGTTTTTACGCACTCCCTGAAGATATATTAATCCTCCTTCCCTCAAGATATCAGGTAAATGGGCTTGGAAAGAAAATACAAACTTAGAAATAACTTTAAATTCAATATGGCGGAACGCCCAAGATGGCGGACTTATTATTAATTGACTATGAATTGAATTATTTTTGTTGTTGACCCAAGTATTCATGGTAACGAATGAACTTAGTTGACATTTAAAATACTATTGTTCTAATTATATTGTAAGATTCAACTCACTGAAATGTTGGATTACAGTACCTATCTAGAGCGGGCCTCTCTTTTCCCTCGAAGTTCTTTGGTGGGAGTGATAACTGCTCTAATGGTTAATTCGTGATCGGATGTCGCTTATGAGATTTAAGCTATCCTTATTTTTTGCATTATATTTGAGAATTATATTATACTGCTGACCCGGCGAACTTCGTGCCGCCTAACAGTCGGTTCTTTATTTTTAGGATTTAATACCTATTCTGCTATTCAGGATGCCGGGTTAGCTAGAAAGATAAAAAAAAAAGAAAAAAGAAAGTTAATAAGTCAACTAAGTATTGCATTAAGCCAAAAAATAAAAAAAATAAAACATGTAAAATTTTGTGTTCGACATCAATATATGTATATACGATATTAACGTCACTCAATTGTTTTGTCTTCCCGGAACCTCTCCACTAGCACTTGAACTTTATAGTAGGGTATTAAAGTTCAAATTGACTTTTAAGTATAATTACAAATTGTTTGTATGGTAGTATAGAAAAGTGTTGCTTTTAGATGTTTTATGCAATTTTTGAAATTTTGCTCTACGTAAAAACCATCCTTGTACTTCAAGGAATATTCTAAAAAAAGAATTAGCGAAATCGGTTCAGCTGTTCTCAAAATTTGCGTTTAGCAACACATTCAGCGATTCATTTTTATATTATAGGTTGTGGTTCGAAGGGTAACACATTGGAATTAATACAAACTTCCTAAATATTTTATATATCATTTTATAGCAAGCAATTTGTTTGAAAGTAATTAAAAAAGAAATACAAATCCGCTGAGTTTCTTGCTGAATTCGTTAACAGTTTACTGGACTAATTTAAAGTAGAAATTAATAATATGTAAATACTCCCGCGATATTTATACGTAATAAAATAATAATTGATTTTTTAATTTAAAAACTTATTTGTTTTGTTGTGGATAGGCTGTTTTAATAATATTTATTCGTGACGAAAGATGATCTTAAATGGCAGTCAAATACAAAGTAGTATAATCAATTTAACCTCATCTTGTACAATTTTCTACATGACTTAAAGTTTTTCACATCGTCATATTGAGTATCTTCTTAATAATCATTGTCCGTTAGTAAATAAGTCAAAACGCTACCGTTTAACTGGGGGTTGAGAATCGAATTACAATTTTTTTGGGATTTTTAGGGGAATATGAAAATGCACAATAAATCCAAACCACTGTGATATCACATTCACTAAACTTTAATACTTTCTCTGTATATAAAATACAATCAAAATTATTACAGAAGGTACAGCACAAGGCTCGGTTCTTGGACCACTGCACTATATTACCTATGTCAACGAATTGGCTAATATAATAAAAAATAGCGATATGTACCAATTCGCGGATGAAACATGTCTAATAGCTGCCGATAACAATATATCCTTAGCTCTAAAACGTTTACAAACAGACTTCACGTTATTAAACAAATGGTCACATGATGCGGGACTAGTACTCAACGCCAGCAAAACAAAAATGATGTACATAAGCACTAGTCAGAACAGAAAACCGCAGCAACTTAGGCTCATCGCTCATGATCACAGTTGTCTCCATCTAAATAACGTATCACAATGTAATTGTAAATCTATAGACGTGGTATCTGAACATATGTACTTAGGTCTTATCATAGACAGCCGCATGAAATGGTCAAGTCATATAAATTATGTATGTGACAAATTGCGCGCTATCCTTGCTAAACTCACGCTTGTCAGAAACAAAATACCCTATGACATCCGACTTCTACTCTACAAAGCTCTAGGTGATTCGGTAATATCTTATGGACTTAGTAGCTACGGTCGCACTTATAAAACTCACCTTAATCTAATATATCACATTCAAATCCAAATATTAAAGCAAATTGTACCGCTAAAGATAAAAAAACAATATCAGTCAGACTATGCGCAACTTTTCTCTCATTGTAAACTCATTCCGATACATGAAAAAGTAAAACTAGCACTACTTTCTGAAAATTATTTTAATGACTGTCTTAAGAAATACAACACTAAACCTAATATGACACTACGTAATACTTTTACAAAACTAATAATACCCACATTTAAAAACTTTTTTGGTCAAATGTGTCTTAGTCATATCATACCGGTACTAATTAATAAATTACCACCGGAATTTAAAAAAACAGTTACACCAAAAAACTTAACTCACAAATTAAAAAAACATTACATTGAAGAAATAACACTCACTAATCAACATATATTTAATAAATAGAAAAGGAAACATGGTGTATCTGTGTCACATTAATATTAATATGTAATAACTTGAGGGTATATCTATGAAGATGTGCGGGCTCACTGCTTGCCGCCGTTATGTATAAGTATTCTTGTAAATATTGTCGACGTTTCCTAGGTGTACAGATAAACCTAAACTGGTTTTTGGCTACACCTTTTAATATAATTTAAGCACTTGATGTACTAATATGAATAAATAAAATAAATAAAATAAATAAAATTTAATATAGTTTTGTAAAACGCTGAAGTAAGATAATTAGTTTCCATTTTGTTGTCGCAGTTGTGTAGAGTAACGATTATTGGTCAGTAGAGCAACATATATTTCGATTTTTGGAATGCTATATAAATTGTGTTTCAAGTTAGCTTGATAAAATGACTTGATAACTTATTACTGATCTCAAAACCTATCTGATAATTAGTTTAAATTTTATTGCTAACTTTGTACAGTAGTGACAGTTATTCGGAGGAGGAACAATTTTTTTAAACTTTAGGCTTTGAAAACTGCATTTGTTGGTGCTTTTTTTTGTGTGTGACTTAGTTGTTAGCCGCAAATGGTTGTAACAACTTTACCCAGACCGTTGGATGACCGCGGAGAGCTCTCCACCTATTCTTTTTCTTCAAAATCTAAAACTAATAAAAGCAAAATAATTATCGCTGCTTACGTAATAAATAAGAAGCATATTAGCAAACAAATTTTGCATTAGGTAAAATATAAAAAAGGATACCCTTTTTACCATTCCTTTCCATCTCTATATAAAGCTAGGAGTGATCACAATATTTGGAAATCGGCTTGAGCAAGAAAATCGTCAATTTGATAATAAATTGTCATATTTGTCTGTTTCAATTTCGACCATTTGGCATTGCCTACTTCATAGAGTTAAGAGTACCCGGGTCAGAAATTATAAGAAAACATATTCCTCTCTTAATAAACCATATACATATATCCACTGTACCAACCAGCCAGCATATACACCAACCAGCCAGCATATACACCAACCAGCCTGCCAAGTGTAGCTAATTTAAAGTATTTGTATAAAAATGATAATGTTACTTGTATATTTGCTACAACCATTACAACACAAGTTCAGGGTTTGATCTTAAATAAAAAATTTGAATCTAAACTTGCCAGAAAATCACTCAATTACCTTTTTAATTATTTTATCAAAACTGCAAAGGAAGTTTCGATCCGGAAAAGTTCAATATAAAAATTAGCCAATTGTTGAATGAAGTTCTAGTTTATAATACAAGTTACTTGAAAATAAGAGAAGAAAAGAAAGTAAATATCACAAAGTTGTGACTTTCTTTAACGACAACATATTTCATATATGTAAAATTAGGACTAACCAATTTTTTAACTATCTAAGTATTGACAGATAGCAATTGATCAATGAAGCCTTAATGAATGCCTATTTGTGCACAACTTTTAAATAGGAAACACAGAGGCAGCTCATTCAAAACTTTTAATAGTGTTTTTATCAATGGCCCTTATCGTATACACAGCTATCAACAGACCGCCTCAAAGATAAGGCGCGAAAACAATGCACTGGTCAAAGAAAAACTTTAAACATCTTTTGCCACCATTCCACCTTCAATAACTCGCGCTGTCTCATTTAAACCTAATGATATCTACAAAAGCAAAAAGAGATAGCCGATCACATGTAATGTCTCACGGACCCCAGGTAAATTTTAAATTCCACTTATTCAAACGCGAGCTTTGCGCGCGAATACACGCGCCTGCGCTGGAGTGTTTCATTTTTAAATAGCTTCGGCGGTTTTATTCAAAAAGAGAAACGCGTATGAAATGTGTTACTATTTTACAATTTTTCATAATGTATCGGGAATAGTGTTTTTAAGAAGTTTTTAGTGTTTTGTGAAATGACAGTTGGTATTTTTTTTGTCACCGGACCATCGCATTGTGCAATAGGGATTACTTTTTATATTGGAGCTAAGGATACGGTGAGTGGGGTTCCTATTCAATAAGATATTCAAGTTGCAACTGTTGCCTTTAAATACATGTGTACTATTGAAATTCTGAGAGTAATATCAATGAAAGTAAATTTCGAAGACGAGATTAAAACTATGTTACTTGGATGTGCTTTTCGGATTAATATTTATTGATGATATTTCTTCGTAACTAAATTTATAAATATAATACTAATTAAATCAATATGATACTCAAGAAAAATTATTATAAAATATTGTAAGATAATAACTTGATTAAGGATAAATTAAGGATATAAGCAATACTGCAGGCTAATTTTAAGCTATTTTAGTTTTATCTAAGAATATTCCATCAGTATCTCAAGAAATTATTTTAAGACCAATTTCTACGTAATTTGATTCATTGTTGAAGCTACTTGATACCAGTGAACAGTAAATTTCTAATGTTTAAGCGAATATAACAATATGAAATAAAACATTTTTTATGAATTTCATCAACTTTTACTTTCCTGAGACTTAGAACACTATTCAGGATTTATAGTTATGGAGCTACCCTGACCATTAATACTGAAAGTAACAGAAAAATAATACCGGCACGATAAAAATCGTTAAAATAGACTTAATTTACATCTAAAAATTGTATTAAATGATTACTTGAATGAACGAATAACGACAGAATTTTGTAAAATTAATTCATTCAATCATCCCTCTTCATTTTAAGAGTACTTAGTGCTTTTTAACGACTTTTATTGTCCGAGCATACTAAGCTGTTCAGTCGCACTCTGCCCAGCTATTTTGGCAATAATTCTTAGATCACTATTGCGCATGTCACGCATGGCCACTAAGTCGTCGTAGAAGGGCATTGTGCCCAACAACGATCGTCTAAAAGTAAATGAGTCTTCCATTTCAAGAACACTTGAATCTAATAATGGTTTTTAATAAAACTACTTTACGGATTTTATGTCAATTCTTACCACCTGTCAAGTGCCAGATCCCTCTACAAGATGCAGGAGTATATAAACTTAACTGTGACTGTGGTCTCTCTTATATTGGGCAAACAAAGAGATCCATAAGAACTCGGATCAAAGAACACATAGCCGATGTGAAGCACCGCCGTCACACTAAGTCTGCAGTCTGTGAACATAGTCAGGACCGCGCCCGCCATAACATCAGGTTTGATAAACCACAAATCCTCGCAAAAGAACACCGATATCTGCCTAGAATGGCACGCGAGGCTATTGAAATTAAAAAACACAAAAATATCAATAGAGAGATGGCTGGGTATTACCATCAAGCTGGGATCCTGTTATTAACATTATTAAAAATAAATCCAAAAAGACCACCACAAGACTGCAAGACAGTGTGAGCTCATATTGTATAGATTTGACCCACAATAATAATAGCTAAAGATAATTTTATAAATTAAAGTTTCTTAGTAACATAAAGTAAGCCGCCTTCAAAATTAATATCAATTTAGCATTATGTCACCTGAGTATTCTTGCCGGATCTTTCTCAGTGTGGCCGTGTTCCGATCCGGTGGTAGTACCTATACTAGATTGTCAGGTTTTTTAAATATAATTACTATTAATTTTAATGTTCAATAATTACTAACCATAAACAATTTAATTTTTTCATATAGAATCATTTTCTTCTTACACGGGCAATTAATTTGTATCAAAATGTGGGTCAATATTTAATAACTATTTTCTGTATCGAGTAGATAATTATAAATTTTCTGCAATAACGATGACTTATTGGACGTGAGAGATCTTAGTCCGCCCGTGACCATGAACGCTGCAAAGTGTTCGAAACATCGGGCAATCAAAAATTAAATACAAACGCGATAAAATCCGTAAAGTAGTTTTATTTAAAATGTGTAATACTCGCGCAAACATCAGAAATCACTAATAGTGCTTTTTTAAAATTAAATTCAAATTCAAATTCAAATCATTTATTATGTATAAACCCCGCGGGGGCACTTACATATTATAATATTTTTTTCAATTTTCTTAAAGTTATAATTACCGCCGGATCGGAACGCGACCGCACTGAGAAGATCCGGCAAGAAACTCAGCGGGATTGTCTATGTTTTATTTATTTTTTTAAATTTCTTTTAAATAAAATTACATCTTACAACATGCTTATTAATAGTTCCAGTGTAATGCCATTCGAAATATTATATAATATAGTTCACAAATATAATAATAATCACAAATGTAATAAAAAAATTATGGTTGGACCAGATCCCGCAAGCGGCACCCGATCACGAGTTAACTACTAGAGCAGCCATCACTCCCCTCAACCATAATGGAGGGAAGGGAGTGACCCGCTCCTCATAGCTACCGCTAGCAGACCCTTCAGTGAGCATGACCAATACCATTTGCCACAAACATAAAACACAGATCCAATAAAAAAATATTTTGCCATAAGCAGATTTAATGTTACCCCTAATTATTACCCCTCAATTATTTCCCTTTCATATGTGTATGTCGGATATTGTAGTAATATATTGAGACAATAATAATACTAAAAGCATCCGGTGTCGCTCGAAGATGTTATCTGTCAAATTTCTTCCTGCCTTTGCTTTTGGATGTTTCGATGATATGAGTAACATTGTTTATGGCCTCGATAAGATCCGGTGGGAGTTTTGGCGGGAATTGAAAATGTCGTATGGCGCTTATAATTTTTGTTCAATATTTTAACAATATTCAGTATTTTTTCCGTGTGGTGATGGAGTAAGGATATAATTAACCACTCCCTATCTTGCCCGTGGATGTCGTTAAAGACGACCTAGATATATAATATGCACATAACAGCTGTGCAAGAGAAGGGAATCTTGCAATGAAATTCTATAGCAACATGTCTGACCAGTAGATCAAATTCCCTCCCATTGTGGAGGAGGCCCGAGCCTAACAGTGGGACGTATGTGGGCTGCGATGATGATGAATACATTTTTACATGGCCTTGTTTCTTGATAAATATGATTATAAGTTCTTATTTTTCCCCATTTCTGCAAACTTCTCGTTCTGACATAAAAATTAATGGTCACGTTCGCCCAACTGTACCTTACAGAATACTTCTTTATGAATATTAAAAACGACCCTATACTTCGATCGCATATTTTATTTCACATAACTATTGAAGGCAAACATTTTTATGTAAAATATCACCTTAACTATACATAAATTATAATTGTTTATTAGTCACGGTAGAAAACCGACATTTTTTATGTTTACTTTTTTATATTATGCTCTTTTTTAGCTGATTTATTTAAATAATATCTCTAATATATACGACTGCACAGATGGCGTAGTGGTTAAGATAGCGACCTAGAGCGCCAGTGTCGGGGGTTCGAATCCCACGCGGGACAACACTTTGTGCGATCCACAAATTGTTGTTCTGAGTCTGGATGTAATTTATGTCCGTTAATTATATGTTTGTAAAGTCCCCCGCAATACAAGGATTATTTCCTTTGTGCAGGGTGTTGTCTTAAATAAATAAATAAAATAAATACAATATTAAGTAATAAATGGTTTGAAAATGTCCAATAACTTATATGGGTTTCGGTAGCATAATTGTTATAAGCGTCAAGCCAACTGTTTGCTTAGTCGCGTTTTTAATACGTTTTTATTAGCTTCAGACGTATCTATGTTAGTATGTAACGGAATCTTTGAACATGATTTTGACTCCCTTCAAAACGTCGGATTAACTCGAAATTTGGCATACTTATTAAGGACCGATGACAATTCAATATTTTAAACAGTTTGACCCCGTTATCCTTACTAGGATAATCAGGATTAGCGATTTTTTGTTTTCCTGACTCCAAGCGTAGTATTTTTATAGTTATAACTATAATGTTATTATTATTGTCCCACGTCTGTATTTGTAAAGGTAAACCAAAAATACCCGATTTATCTATATATAAGTGTAAATACTATCTTTATCTATAAATTTCTAGCGTACGTGTGTATGTCACTGAACTCCTCCTAAACCACTGGACCGATATTGACGAATTTTTTTGTGTGTGTTCAAGGGGATTCGAGAATGGTTTAGATTCAAAAATGGTCCCGGTAGGTGGCCCTTTATTTGAACAGAACAACGTCTGTTGGGTCAGCTAGTTAAATATATATTTTTGACTTTTGGTGAAGTAACGTATGTGTGAATGACGGCTTGAAAAAGTAAATTAAATAGTAACAATATAAGACTAAGTCAAAATTTACGATTGGTATCACGATTAACTGTAAATATGTCGTGATCCTTAGAATAATAACGTATAGAAGGTAAGTTCACGCACAAAAAGTGAGGCAATTCAATTGGAGCCTAATGGAGCTTACACCGGAACCGTTCCGTAATGTACAAGTCATTGTACTGCACGAACGTAAGCAACTCTTAAAAAATAAATAGGTAATTATGACGGTTTGTGCATTCAAATGATGTCATAACACATTTGAAAAATATAAAAAGATTATTAACATTACTTTTAAAGATAATTCGACGATTTATGTTAATAAAAACAAAATTTGATTTCATAATTTGTATAGTGGTTTGCGTGTGTACGTGTGTAATCGTCTGCGCGCCATTAGTATTTTTAGATTCAAATTTTGAAAGTTCGAAGTATTGACACTATCCTTCTATACGTTATTATTCTAAGGTCGTGATCCAAATTCATGAAGTACGTAGTTGCTGGACAATTGTAATAATAAAATAAATGAATCATAAATACAATACAATATCATCATCTCAGCTTATGTCACTACTGAAGTCTAATTTTCTCCATAATAGAAGGCAAATTGATCTACTCTACCACGCTGGTCGGACGAGATGGTGCTTTTTTTGAGCGGGCTATGATCTAGACGCATACTGTCCAATTCGTCCAGGGTGACGAAGGAGCGGTGAGGCCTCTAAACCCACCGTACTCCCTTCCCTTTGTTATTAGATCGAGCACCAGTACCGAGTCCTTGACGTCCGTGGTCAGACCGACGTGACCATGCCGACTCCCGTCGGTGCGTCGTTCTCACACGGCCAACCTCCTTGCGGGTGGCACACTATTCGTCTACCCAGAGACGGGATGGTATAATGACTTCTTAGCATTTTTCCTATTCTACATAGATGTTACCTGCGTACTATATCTTTTAATAGTATTTTACGACACCCATGGGCAAGAGAGTGGTGAATTGTGTTCTTACTTTGTCACCACACGGAAAATTAATATACAATAATATTTTTTACTAGCAACCCGCCCTCGCTTCGCTTCGGTTATAGGTTATAGTCGTTTTACCCGCGTAGTTGCCGTTCCCGTGGGAATACCGGGATAAAATATAGCCTAGTTTACGCCCTGATATTATAGGTTTCCATTGGTGAAAGAATTTTTGAAATCGGTCCAGCCGTTTTGAAGATTACCCGGAACAAACAGACAGACAGACAAAAATTTTTTAATTGCTATTTTAGGCATAGGTGTCGTGCAAATAACCGTGTGAGCATGAAAAAAGCCTATTATTTTGACATTACAAACAGACACTCCAATTTTATTTATTGGTATAGATTTATTGTTTCACGGAAATTGCACAATCGTCTAAATTGATTTTAAAACAACGCCATTACAACTAATACAGTATTTTATATATGTATAATTAAAAAAATGGTGATCCGTATGGTGACGGAGTAAGAATACAATTCACCACCTACCTTGCTCGTAGCTGTCGTAAAAGACGACTAAGGGATATATTTTGCATATAACATCTATACAAGAGAGGGAAAACTTGACATAATACCCTAGGCCAACCCGTCTTCTGACCACTGACGTCAAGTCACCCTGCTCCGGTGGTCGGTCCAATGACGAAGGCGACGTGTTACGGGTGAGTTACGGGTGTGCGTGCTTACGCCCCTCTGTCGCCCCCGACGGAGTGGTGCGTGTCCGTCACCCGTCACTTGCGTGTCCGTCACCCGCAGAGAGGCTGATCGCGCGTCGGCGACCGACGTCCCAGGACGTCGAGAGGTGAGGTTACCCGAAAGGGTATTCCGTCAGGCCGACCACTGACGACAAGTCACATCTGCTCCGGTGGTCGGCCCAACAACGAGGTGACGTGGGTACGGGTGGGTTATGGGCCCGCGCGCCTTCCTTTCATCGCCCCGGACGGACTGGACCGCGCGTGCGCTTACCATAGCCCACCCATAAAAAAAAAAAATAATAAAAAAGAAAAAAAATGGATGAGTTACGGGTGTACATGTTTACGCCCCTCTGTCGCCCCGGACGGAGTGGTGCGAGGAGAGCGCCGCTCGTAACCCACTCCCAAAAAAAAAGGGCAACCCGTCTGAACGGAATGTTTAGGTCAATTTCTAACCCACAGTGGAGGAGGCCCGAGCCCAATAGTGGGACGTATATGTGCTGAAACGATATTTACAAATATTGAGGTGGCTAACCCACGCTCTAACATTACTTAAAACTGCATTAAAAAAAGTCAACATTTATTCGCGCTCGATAAGGGTACTTGAACACTTATCCAATAAAACAAAAGATCATAACAGGCACTCTTGAAGTACCTTCAAAGGTCAGTTTGCCCTCAATTACAGAAAAGAATGAGACCGAAATATATCCTGTACTTTAGTTGAAAAGAGTGAGGAAGTGTAAATAGATTATAATAAAGCACCCTTGCGATTCAACGGACCGTGCGCGCGGATTTTTTTGCGCGATTTCTCTTTGGTAGTTTTATTTTTTGAAGACCTGTGAGAACTCGACTTTTACAGTCTAGTGCATTCGTTCAGTAATGGAGTAATAGCATGCTATCTTTGTATGTGAATAATTTGTTAATGTTTTTCGATTTTAATTAGACCTTTTTTGAGCTTCGTTTTGTATTTTTTTGTCTATACCAACAAATAAAATTGGAATGTTTGTTTGTAATGTCAAAATAATAGGCTTTTTTCATGATCACACGGTTATTTGCACGACACCTATGCCTAAAATAGAGATTAAAAATTTTTTGTCTGTCTGTTTGTTTGTTCCGGGTAATCTTCAAAGCGGCTGGACCGATTTTAAAAATTCTTTCACCAATGGAAAGCGTATCAGAGCGTAACCTAGGCTATATTTTATCCCGATATTCCCACGGGAACGGGAACTACGCGGGTAAAACGACTAAAACCGAAGCGAAGCGAGGGCGGGTTGCTAGTTGTTCATAAGTTTACTGTTCCATTCTGTTCAACACTTAAAGGTTTATCTAATATTTTGCCGCCACGCAACTTAACAAATTCACAATTCATCTCTTAGTTCTCTCGGCTCATACACGTACCACTGCTGGGCACGAGCCTTCTCCACTAATCTCCACTATGGGAGGGAAATTGACCTAATATACTATGCTTTTTTTTTTTTGTGGGTGGGACGCGGTCGGCGCGCCTCCGCACCACTCCGTCCGGGGTGACAGAGGGGCTTAAGCACGCAATTCCCGCGACCCACCCGAAAATCACGTCACCTTCGTCGTTGGGCCGACCACTGAAGCAGCATTAACTTGTCGTCAGTGGTCGGCCCGACGGAATACCCCTAATTGGGGTACCCTCCCATCGACCGACGTCCCCCCCCTCGGGGAGTCGGTCTTTCCTCACGCGGTCGGCCTCTCGGCGGGTGACGGACTAATTCCCGGTCACGTCACCCGCGGCCTCGGCTAGGAATATACTATGCTGGTCAAACGTATCGACATAGGGTTTTATTTCGAGTTTTGTTTCCCTTGCTTATATGTTATATGTAAAATATATCCCTTAGTCGTCTTTTACGACACCCATGGGCAGGAGGGGTAGTGAATTGTATTCTTACTCCGTCACCACACGGTAAATTAATATGCAATACATATTTTTATTTATCGATTCACGGAAATTGCACAATCGTCTTAAATCAAGTATAACAATTTCTAATAAACTTTACCTGATTCTTGTAAAATTATTTTTGACTAGCAACCCGTCCTCGCTTCGTTTCGGTTTTAGTCGTTTTACCCGCGTAGTTCCCGTTCCCGTGGGAATACTGGGCTAAAATATAGCCTAGCTTACGCCCTGATATAGCTTTCCATTGGTGAAAGAATTTTTGAAATCGGTATAGCCGTTTTGAAGATTACTCGGAACAAACAGACAGACAGACAAAAAAAAATGAAGTGATTTTTAGGCATGTGTATAGTGCAAATAACCGTGTGAGCATGAAAAAAGGCTATTATTTTGACATTACAAACAGACACTCCAATTTTATTTATTGGTATATTGTTTTTGTAGATGAATTACTACTTTTCTAAAGCTTAAACTATCTAATTTGTACGTGTAACTAAATTTTTTACGTGCCCAAAAACAAAACTCATAGCAATTTTTTTTTAATAGGCCATATCCTCTCGACTTCGTCAAAGGTACCCTTCTTAATTCAAATATATATGCAATATATTTATATAGGATTAATGAAAAAAAAAAACAATCCATAGAGTACACAACAAAGGACTGAATTTAGAAAACCGTAATCGTTTGCTCTTTTCAATGTCAACTAAATGAGAGAATATTCTATTATGATTATTATACATTTGTTTAGCTATAAAATGAAGTGTGCATTTAATTAAGGAATTTCAAGGGTTGAAAATTAGTATAAGAGAAAAATCACTATACTCAGCAGCTTCATTAGCTATTACATAAATTAATCTATACCAATAAATAAAATTGGAGTGTCTGTTTGTAATGTCAAAATAATAGCCTTTTTTCATGCTCACACGGTTATTTGCACTATACACATGCCTAAAATAGCAATTAAAAATTTTTGTCTGTCTGTCTGTCTGTTTGTTCCGGGTAATCTTCAAAACGGCTGAACCGATTTCAAAAATTCTTTCACCAATGGAAAGCTATAATATCAGGGCGTAAACTAGGCTATATTTTATCCCGGTATTCCCACGGGAACGGGAACTACGCGGGCAAAACGACTATAACCTATAACCGAAGCGAAGCGAGGGCGGGTTGCTAGTCTGAAATAAAAATAAATGTATGGATTTTTTTAACGGCATGGGAGAATTATAGTTCACTGTTCGACTTCACGAGAGGACAAAGTCCCCTCGTGGCCATAAACACTGAAAAGTTAGTTAAAGAAAATAAGTTGAGAAGACAAGACAAACAAATTTACTGTTAAGCCTCATTATGTTATTAATCATCTCGGCTCAAATATGCCCAATACTTGGTTCGAGCCTCGTCCCCAGTGGAAATGAATTTAACTTTTATCCCTTAGTCGTCTTTTACGAAGGATAAGATAGTGGATGGTGTATTGTATTCTTACTCCGTCACTACATGGCAAATTAATATTCTAATTAAAAAAAAAGATGTGCTTTTTTTTACGGTCGGCGCTCTTCTCGCTCCACTCCGTCCGGGGCGACAGAGGGGCGTAAGCACGCACACCCGTAACCCACTCGTGACACGTCGCCACCGGTGCAGAGTTCCTTGACTTCAGTGGTCGACCCGACGGAATACCCCGAAGGAGCACCCTCTCCCGTCGACGTCCTCTACTGGGACGCCGATCGCCGTCGCGAGGCTAACCTCTCCGCGAGTGCCCGGACTAAATCCCCGGTCCGGACACCCACAGCCTCTGCTAAAAAAGAAAAGATGCGCTAGTAACTATTGCCGTATCATATTTTTTTTATATCTACACACAGGTATGAGTGTTAAAAAAAAGTTTAACCCATTAGCAAGTCCCAACTTTTTTCTTACGAAAATATATTTGACAGTTCTCACGGAACCGAAAAGGTCGGTACACAGGCGAAAAAAATATGTAACAAACGATATACGGAGGGTTGTGTAAGCTCAAATAGAAAAAAATAAATTAAAAGATATAGATCAACATTTTAGTTAATATAAGGCTTGATTTATTCTATTCCTTTTATAAAAATTTAAAAGTATAGTTTGATAACTGAATCGTTACCTTAAATATGTATAAATAATGAAAGTTAAGGCAAACTCGATAGTAAGTCCTTTTCCATCACGTCTGATCAGCATTAAATAATAGGTCAATTCCCTTCTCAATGTGAAAGAACCCAACAGTACCACTTATAGACTGATCCTCTATAAGTGGTACTATGAAAGAATGAATAAAAAACAAACGTACACTTTGCAAACGTTTCGGCAGAAAAACGTTTTGAAGAAACAGTTATAGCAGTTTTAATTTGAAACATGATGAAACGTGTGGTAGGATAAAAATTATCATATGTCATCACTTACTTTCCCATGTCGCCCGTGGCTGGTGGATGTATACATGGGATCCGCACACCGCATCACTTTCACGATCACCAGAAGAAAGCCACAAGATTCTTCTGAATGTTAACGTAACGTAACGTCAACAAT
This sequence comes from Lymantria dispar, assembly GCA_032191425.1. Lineage (NCBI taxonomy): Eukaryota > Metazoa > Arthropoda > Insecta > Lepidoptera > Erebidae > Lymantria > Lymantria dispar. The sequence goes on from CM063445.1 coordinate 34,425,149, forward strand.
ATTCGTTATCACGTCTGCAAAGTGTAGTAATTACGGCATATCTCTAGTGCATTTTAATGGATTGATGGCTGAAACTATAGGACATGGTCAAATAAATAAATTTGACAATAACAACTTTTGATTGTGATTTATTTACATTATTTTGGTGTTTTTTGAATATAAAAACAGATATTTCGTAGCTAAATTTAAAAGTGGGTTACTATTCCTCATAATCCCTCATCAATTGTACTTACAGGGGGTTTAACAAACACCGTATGAGTCATAAGAAGGTGCTATAACTCATGGGAACTCATACCCTATTCCATAGGCAAAGGTCACGGGGTGAACACGGCTGATTTATAATGATAACTTGGACAGCTGGTAAGTCGGCTATATGTTACGTAAATTATTGCAATTAATAATGTAATTATTAATTATTTATGCACCAGTGGTTGTGTGAGTTGCAGACTTCGCGAGTTGCAGTTCTTTTTTGGAATGTTTTTTAACATTTTGAGAAATGCAGAAATATATTTGTATTTATCTAGCTCCCATATCTATTATTGAAAATTTGCCAAAAACTAGTTCGAAGTAGAATCAACCTGTTGACAAAACTTCACGTTGATTGGTTGAATTGCGACCTGTAAAGGCAGCAGCCAGACTTCGGACAGGCATACGAAAGTATTTTTGGTCAAGCTAAAAAGGAGATGCTAAGCTTGCCCTTTATGCTCCCTCAGTCAATGTACATTATTATCATCATATGTAGTACCTACTTATATAATTACATATATATTTGCTGACTTTAATGAGAATTTGATTTGACTAATTTTTAAGCTGCTTAAGTAATCTTGTTTATTCATAATAACTAAAAACCTTTTTAAATAATTGGAATATACATCAATATCAATTAACACAATCAAATATTACAAAGAAAGGAACTCAAGAAAGTTCCTTACGTTTGTAAACTTTCCTGCGGTACAAACTTCTAAGTGATGGATGTCTTTAAAAAGAACCAGAAATCATGACGTGAAAGGATATTTTTATATAAAACATTTCTACAAGAGAATACATATGTCGGCACCCCTTGCCCGTGGGAGTCGTAAAAATCGGCTGAGGGTTCACCAGGAGAGCAGGGCAGCAGCTCTCTCCTGGGAAACGTAAAACACCTATACTGCGATCGCCAACCCGCCTGCCAAGCGTGGCGATTACGGCAATATCCCCTTTTTTAAAAATGGCGTACAATAAAAAAATGGCCCCCAGTCACGGCGGCTCCGGTACTCTACGGGCTCATTTTGGTGGCGGGCCTAGTAGTGGTGGAGCGGGGGTGCGAGGAATCTCCGGCAGCGATCCGGCTACCAACAAAAACGACCCTTGGTCCTGGTAACACACAACATTCGGACACTCAGGACTGACGAGAGGGTCATCGAGCTGGAAGAAGAATTGAGCAAAATCCGCTGGGACATTGTAGGATTATCAGAAGTGCGAAGAGAGGGCGAGGGCACGATAATCCTCCAGTCTGGAAACTTGCTCTTCTACCGGGAGGGCGATCACCCGTCCCAAGGTGGTATAGAGTTTATCGTTCGTAGGTCTCTCGTAGACAACGTGGAGAGGATCGAGAGTGTGTCGATAAGGGTAGCGTACCTTATACTCAGAATTACCAAGAGGTATTCGCTGAAGGTTATACAGGTATACGCACCAACCTCGACATACTCCGACGACGAGGTGGAGGCATTTTACGAGGACATCTCGAAAGTCATACACACGTCCAAAACCCACTTCACGGTAGTCATGGGAGACTTTAACGCGAAAATAGGCAAAGGGAGTGATGATGAGTTGAGGGTGGGGAAACAGAGAAACCAGAGGGGCCAGAAACTGGCTGATTTTCTGGAGAAGGAAAGCTTCTTTATGATGAATTCCTTCTTCGGGAAGCAGCTACAAAGGAAATGGACCTGGATTAGCCCCGATGGTTCAACAAAAAACGAGATAGACTTCATCTTGTCAGAAAAACGACAGATATTCAATGATGTCTCAGTGATCAGCAGGATTAAAACTGGGAGCGATCACCGGATGGTACGAGCCACATTGAATATCCACACAAAAATCGAGAGGTCACGCTTGATGAAGTCTACACTCCGACCTGCATCTGTCCAATACCAGAACCTTGAAGGCTTTCAACTCGAACTACACAATCGCTTCCAATGTCTGGACGAATGCGAATCTCCGAACGATATGAACAACAGGTTCGTGGAAACTGTCCACGCGGTTGGGTCGAAATTTTTCAAGGCTCACCGCGTTAATAGACCTAAAAAACTTTCTGACCAGACTCTCGAGCTCATGGGGCGGAGAAAAGAAATGACGGTGCAGTCTTCAGCCGATTGGTCCAAACATAGGCAGCTAAATAGGCAGATCTCCAGGTCTGTGCGTCGCGATATTCGCCGATTTAATACGCTCCTTATTAAAGAAGCGATAGAGCGGAATCGTGGCTCAAAAGTGTTCGCACAAAATCTGTCTATTGGGCAAAGCCAAATGACTAAGCTGAAGACCGACGATGGCACTGTCATTTCATCCCAAAGTGAGATCTTGGGATAGGTCGAAAGGTTCTATGGACAGTTATACAAATCATCCCGAAATCCTGTTGTCGGCTTGGTCCAAGATCCCAGATCCAAGCTAACTCGGCACTATACCGAAGAAATCCCGGACATCAGCTTGTACGAGATCAGAATGGCTCTCAAACAACTACGTAACGGTAAGGCACCGGGAGATGACGGAATTACGGCAGAGCTTCTGAAGGCGGGCGGCAAGCCAGTCTTAATAGCCCTTCAAAAGCTATTTAATTCCGTTATCCTCGGGGGCGACGTTCCAGGGTCGTGGACTAGGAGTGTGGTGGTGCTGTTCTTCAAGAAGGGTGTGTTCACAAAGCTCTTCTAACGAACTACAGACCCATCTCACTCCTGAGCCATGTTTATAAGTTGTTCTTGAGGGTCATTACCAATCGACTCTCGCCTAAGCTCGATGACTTCCAGCCGCCCGAACAAGCCGGCTTCCGAAAAGGCTATAGCACCATAGACCATATCCTCACGCTTCGGCAGATTATACAAAAGACCGAGGAGTATAATCGGCCCCTGTGCTTAGCGTTTGTGGACTATGAGAAAGCCTTTGATTCAGTCGAAACTTGGGCGGTGCTGCAGTCCCTTCAGCGGTGCCAAATCGACTATCGCTATATCGAAGTGCTGAAGTGTTTGTATAGGAACGCTACAATGTCAGTTCGTATCCAGGATAAGAGTACGAAACCGATCCAGTTGCAGAAAGGCGTGAGACAGGGAGATGTCATCTCTCCGAAACTGTTCACCACTGCACTGGAAGATGTCTTCAAGTTCTTAGACTGGACTGGACTCGGCATCAACATTAACGGCGAATACATCACTCACCTTCGATTTGCGGACGATATAGTCGTTATGGCAGAATCCATGGAGGACCTTGGCACAATGCTCAATGATCTCAGCAGGGTATCCCAACTAGTGGGTTTACGAATGAACATGGACAAGACGAAAGTCATGTCAAATACCCATGTCATTCCTGTACCGGTCCTAGTTGGCAATGCGATTCTAGAAGTTGTCGATCACTATGTTTACCTAGGACAAACAGTCCAGTTAGGTAGATCCAATTTCGAGAAAGAGATCAGCCGACGAATCCAACTCGGTTGGGCAGCGTTCGGGAAACTTAAGAGGATCTTCTCGTCCAACATACCTCATTGTCTGAAAACACAGGTCTTTGACCAGTGTGTGTTACCAGTGATGACTTACGGCACGGAAACGTGGTCCCTAAATGTAGGCCTCATATCAAGGCTCAAAGTCGCTCAGCGAGCTATGGAGTGGGCTATGCTCGGGATTTCTCTGCGAGATAGAATCCGGAATACGGAAATCCGCAGAAGAACGGGTGTAACCGACATAGCACGAAGAATTAGCACGCTGAAGTGGCAATGATCAGGCCACATCGCTCGACAAACCGACAACCGCTGGGGAAGAAAGGTTCTCGAGTGGCGACCACGTATCGGACGACGCAGTGTAGGACGCCCCCCCACTAGGTGGACCGATGACCTAGTGAAGGTGGCTGGGCATCGTTGGATGCAGGCGGTACAGGACCGCTCATTGTGGCGCAACATGAGGGAGGCCTACGTCCAGCAGTGGACGGCGATAGGCTGAAATGATGATGATGATGATGAAAACATTTCTGCACTATATTCTGTAAGTTAATTATCAATTTACAGTTAACCACTTAACTATTAAAAATGAGTGATATAATCGTCAATTTCGTGACTATAATCCATTTATTGCATTATATTATTAATAATAACCGCGATTATTTAACATAGTCGCGATCAATTGCAATTAGCTTATGTAAACTCGTGAGATACGTGGATCCGTTGGGCCGAACCGAAAAGAAACGAGCGAACTCGGTCGTGTTACCCGCGTGTATCACTCGAGCGTTTCACTGTGATGCCATAGCGCGAAATCACTTTAAGGTATCTAAAGAATTATAAATAAAGCTATTTTACGGATTTTATCACGTTTGTATTTGATTTTTGATTATCCGACGTTTCGAACACATGGTCACGGACTAACTATACTGACCATCAACGCTGTAAAGTGTACGAACAGTCAAACACAAACGTAATAAAATTCATAAAATAATTTTATTTACAATGTAATACATTACCAATGTGTAAAGAAACCAGTATCTAAAGAAGTTTCACTTCATAAATGTCTGTAAACGATATAACTATTTTCGCGTGTTTGTTTGCTTGCTCACTATTACCTATAGTTTTTTTAATATTAATAATATAAAATTAGCAGAAGCAACTGAACAAAAAGCCTAAAGAAAACCAAAAAAACTAGCCTCTTTAATATATAAACCCTACAGATCTATGTACCTGTGTAACAATCGTTAAAATCTTTTCTCTCCCCTGGCAGCGATTCAACTTACCTGAGAAAAACTGCGGCACATCTTACCTTCAAACTTAGGTTTGGCAATTGTGATTCAAGCGTCTTGCTAGTTTTGCTGATCTTGCATTTGCATCATGTTATTTTTACGGTTTTTAATATAACTCCTTTGCAAATATTTTGTCACCTAGTTATCTGTTATATAATAATATTTTATTAATATTGATTATTCGTATAATGATGGAGTAAAAATACAGTTCAACAATCTCTTCAATACCTTTCGTAGCTGTCGTAAAAGACTACTAAGGAATATAATATGCAGAGAAAATCTTTGAAGAAGGCAAATTTATATTAAAATCAATCCGTCGACCAGTGTAATATCGTAGGTCAATTTCCCTTCTATATCGGAGGAGGCTCGAGCCGAGTTGTTGAGATGATGGTGATAATGATGAATATTTATAAGTATTTTTAATGTTGCATGACACTTTCTCATAGTTTCGGGTTATAATGCTAGAAGGCGCAAAATGTTAATTTAAAATTTTGATGACTAATTTCGAAATGATAAATACGAGATATAGGCTCATCTTCATTGCTCAAAATTACTCGTAGAAATGTTTTTATTTTATTTTAAATGCCGATACTTTGCTTTAAGAAATAAAACCTAGTGTTGCGAGGGACTTTACATACATACAATCGGCCAATACAAATAGCAACCAGTCAGAATAGAAGAATCATTCATTTACCAATTACTGGATCGCCCAAAGAATCGTTCTGTATCAAGAACAAGCCCCTGACAATAAGCACAAAAGGTCAGTATTTTGACCACTGTGCTATTCGTGCAGTGGTTCATCTAAATTAATAGCTAATGATCCATTAGAAGTGTTGTGAAATATTTTCAACAAAAGTTGAATAACATTTCAAATTTAGGACTTGGTGTTTGTGGATTTTAAAGTAAAAATCAGGTGAGCGTACGCTCTATATTATTTCTAGAGAGAGGCGTTCAGTGACAATGAGGCGAGTTCTATTATTTTTCCCCAAAAAAGTGCTCAACGTGTCTAAAGAAGTTGTCACTTCAATAAAGATTTCCTTCCTTCGTTACGACACCCGCGAGAAATGAAAAGTAAGATTTTATTCTTATTTCATCACTACACGGAACATAACCTCTACGATTTTGTATTTCAATACTACTTTCTATAGGTTAATGTCAAATATCCAAGTTACTCAATCAATAAATAGTGTCGAGATTAAATTTATACGTATATTAACGATAACAATAACCAATTTTGAAAGTATGCATGTGAAATTTTATTTCTTAAAGATAAATAATTATAGTTAATAAAAATGTTGCCACACTTCTGCTCTTAGCATGTTTTCGCAACGAATCGTTATAATATGTCGAAATTTGATCAAATTGTCTATGGCGTTCCTAAAAATTTTATAGCAATGTCCACATTTTGGGTTTGAACGTAGGAAATAATTAAGGTCTTAAAACACAATTCTAGGGCCAGGAAATTGAGCCACAAATTTATATAGTATATTAAGACATTTAGCATGCTATTATTAAAAAAATAAATCTTATCTTTTTCTTCTCCAAATTGTACCTATCCATCCATCAGCCCGTTGACGTCCACAGCTGGACATAGGCCTCAGCACGAGAATGCTGGTCAGAACGGTCCCGTGCCACCGCGCCATTCGAGAACCTTTCTTCCTCAACGGTTAACAGTCCGAAGAGCGATGTGCCCATTGCCACTTTAACGTGTTACTAACTCTTCAGGCAATATCACACGTTCATCTTTGGATTGCCCTATGCTGAATTTTATTATGTTGAGAAATATCAGGCTTGCTCTCTTCATTGCACGCTGAGAAACTTTGAGCCTTTTTATGAGGCCAGCATTTGAAGACCGTATTTCTAGTCATCGTTGGTAACACCCTGTTTTTAGATACTATGGAATATTAGACGTGCAGATCCTCCTTTTTCGAACGCTGCCCAGGCAATATAAGCTATATTCGCCGTTATATTCGCCAACTAACATCTTTCTCGAATTTTGATTTATCTATTTGGTCCTGCCAATTATACCTATAATTTATAAAAGGCTCTCTACAGGCACTCATATATTGGGAATTTTATAAAATATACTTCTATCTATTAAATAATCTGCCGCAGCATGAACACAGAGCGGCTTTCACTCTGAAGATACGACTAGAATATTGACAAGCTTCTATTTTTTACTTAGGTAGATTTAGAACTATGAGTCGAACATGGCCTTTACCATACGTCATATAAAGCAAGATTAATACACCATATTTTTTTATAAGATAGAAAATAGTATTTACTTTAAAATACTCATTACAAGACCCCAATAATTATTAAAAAAATGCAAATTTCTTCTATACAAATAAATAAAATTGAAGTATCTGTTTGTAATGTCAAAATACTGTACTTTTTCATGCTAACACGGTTATTTGCACAGCACCTATGCCTAAAATACAGTTTAAAAATTTTTGTCTGTCTGTCTGTTTGTTTGAAGTAATCTTCAAAACGTCTGGACCGATTTTCATATTTTACTACCAGGTAACTGTCTATATAAGAAGTAGCTTAGGCTATATTTTATCTTGGTATTCCTACAGGCACGGGAACGATGCGGGTAAGGCAACTGAAACCGAAGCGAAGCGAAGGCGGGTTGCTATTATATAAATAAGAAAAAAAAAAGAATATTCTCAATGAGGTTGCCTGTATTGCAAGAGATACTGTACTGCAATTACTTGTATTGCAATTGGTAGTTTTTTTTTTAGAATAACTTGTTGGTATTAAAAAGGTACCTCACGTTCCCACCTGCAACCTGTCTAATCAAGCTACCTTTAGCTTTATTCGTTGAAAATCAAACCAGTATATTTAAACATAAACAAATCTACCATATTGAAAAATTGCACTATCAAAACGTGTTCTTATTTTAAAAATTGACAATGATCGTTTTTTATTGCAATTTTAGGTTCTAGAATGGGGATCAAACTGCCAGCCGAGTTAACAATAAGGGTGTAAAAAAGAGTCTTAAAAATCACTACAATTTATCTTTTCAATACCGTAATGCTATTGTCAGAAATAGGTTGTAAAGTTTTAACGTCTCTATTATAGACTTAAGATTATGTTTTGATATAATCTGTACGAGGCTGTTTTATGACTGGTTTTATTGCATGTAATAAAATTACACAATTTGGAATGAGGAGTTAATATACTTAATACAGTTTATTTTATAAAGCGTTGAAGCAAAAAAATGGTACATCTATTCAGAAGAGTTTAATTTACTTATCGATATGAAAAATACCGTATGGTGATGGAGTAAGTATAGAATTCACCACCTTGGCCCTTTTTATTCATGGAGTTCGTAAAAGACTACTAAAGGATCATGTGTAAATATTACTGAGCATGCAAGAGAAGGCAAATTCAAAATGAAACCGTCTATCAAACGGTCTGACCAGCGTGGTATAGTGGGTCAATTTCCCTCCTATTGTGAAGGAAGCTCGAGCCTAAGCTCGAATGGGATACACGTATATGAGCTGTGTCGATGATGGTGAAAATTAGACAACAGGTACCTACAGTTTCGGATTGCCATTTAATAAAAACAAAATTATTGCTACAAATTTTATTTTCTCAGAAGATTTATTTAAAAAAACGTGTGGTAAATGAGAATAGGGACACGATATCGAACAGAAAGTATCGATACTGTAGTCATAAGTGGTATCAAAGAAAAAGTATCGTATCGTACTCAATAAACCGATATCCGATATAAATAACCGATATCGAACCAAAAGTATCGAGTACTGAGTACTTTTCCTGGAATCTGTCGTGATGAGCTTTTTTTTAGGACATTTGAGTCGGATTTTATTACCCATTATCCCTAAGTTTCTGTGATAACCTTTTTTTTTAGGACATCGAATGAAAAATGATGAGTTCCTTACGTTTGATCTAGATGGCGTTACCATAAATATAAGCTGTAAGATCAAGTTTCACATGAATACTCACTAACATTTATTCGATACGATACCTGCCAAAAAGTACTCATTGAGTAAAAGTATCGAATGCAAAGTATCGAATACAAAAGTATCGGTATTGAAAGGAAAGTACTCGATACCTAAAAGTATCGATACTTTTTTCATGTCCCTAAATGAGAGTATAATAATTTTTTTTAAACGCGTGTGTTTATTAATATCAATATTTTCATCAGTATATACTACTACCGTACATGGATATTAAGTGCGCACTAATTTAGGTTAGTCGTTGCACTGTTGCACACAGCATTGATTTTTCTTTTTCTTTGCTTAAAATATAATGTCATCAACATTTTCCATATGTTTTTTAAATCGTGCATATCGTCTCTAAAACTACTTTTTTTGGGATTAATCCCACCACACATTCCCACCACTGTAACTCCTGTAAGCCAGGATCCACAATGGTCTCCGTACAAAACACCGAGGTTTGACCCTCACTAAGTCCCGGGAAACGCTTTTAATTGTCTTGGAACCCGCAATAAATTTAATTAGAAAAGAAAAACAGGAGGAGTTGGAAAGATTTCACTTCCCTCCTATGCAAAGCGGGCTATGACGCAAAGTTGGCTAATAAGCAAGTAAATAAGAATTTGTGAAACGCAGCGGTACAGCACCTCGGATTTACCAGAGCTTAATGGACCTATTTGTGAGCTTTAGGTTTGGTTACAATAGTAGGTATGGCAAAAGCGCCTGAATGCACGTAAATTTTCTCGAGTTGCTACAAAATCCGAATAGTATATTACCCCAGACTTGGCATGCAGATTGTCGAACATGAGGGCCCGCTCGTTTCGCCAGAGAATGCACTCCCAAAGGATGTGATGAGCTGTTTGTTCAAAATCGGAGTTTTAGGTCGAACATTGACAAAACTCTGTTGATGAGGTTGAACATTCTAAATGAGATTGAACATTCTAAAACTACTTTTGAACAACCATTCTTAGAACGAAAAATTCCTTTTTAAAACAGCGCAGCCCTCTCAGAAATTAATCAAAGAATTCGTCTTTAAACCCGCATAGTTCATTCGTTTGTCAATCCGGTCTAAATTCAATATCGTATATTAATGTTCAAATGAATCTATTACATTACCCTTAAGCATTTCGCTACCACCTCACCTGTCTAGCATACGTTATTTTCACAAAGTCATCTGCTCCATAAATTAATATACAATACATAATCAAACTTTCAATAAGGCCCACCCCTTAATATCCTCGTAAATTTCCCACAACCAGTCCCGTTGTTGTCACAAATAAATCATGACGAACTCCTTGGCGATATTAAAAAAAGAAACTAGATCGGAACTTAACAAAACTGCTCTACAACAATAACTTTGATCCTTCAAAAATTAAAATACAACTTTATTTTGATAACGTTTGAGTTCATTTCAACTTGTAACAGCTGGTAAATTATATTGGTAATTTAATATAGGACATGGATGCAGGATGCGTTTCGCACACTTCCTCAAACAATGCCTAAGACGAGCAGAGCTGAGTTAACAAAAGGATGCCGTATGCTCCAGATTGTATAACAATAAATATTATTACTCCAATTCGGAAGGTATGTTAAAAGGTGAACGGTTGTTACGTTAACAATAGTTTCAATTTGGTAAGGTAAGGGCTTGCTGCCTTTTACTTAACGACATCTGCTATTTTTTGTCTTATTATTTTTGTATAAGAATAATTTCTGGTTTTGCAATAAAGCCTTACGATAATTTTGATTAGTTTTTGAAGGTTCTAAGCGTAAATTTTCAAATAATTAAATATAAACTTTCCGTGTGGTGACGGGGTAAGAATACAATTCACTACCCCCTCTCTTACCCGTGGGTGTCGTAAGAGACGACTAAGGGATATATTACGCATATGAAATCTATGCAAGAGATGGCAAACTTGAAACAAAACCCTATACCAACCTGTCTGACCAGCACGGTATAGTAAGGTCAATTTCCCTTCTATTATGGAGGAGGCTCAAGCCCAGCAGTGGGACGTATGTAAGCCGAAGTGATGAATGATGATGAAATATGAACGTAGGATATACATAAAATCCCAAATACCCCCTGTATTCCGTCTCAAATAGGGGGTATTCCATCGGGCCGACCACTGATGACAAGTAACCCTGCTCCGGTGGTCGGCCCAACGACGAAGGCGACGTGCATCGTGAGTGGGTTGCGGGTGTGCGTGCTATACGCCCCTCTGTCGCCCCGGACGGAGTGGTGCGAGGAACGCGACGACCGCAACCCACCCCAAAGATAAAAATAAAAAAAAAGGATATACATAAAATATACAATCTATGTATTATATATATTGCAACATAATTGTTAATGAGTTTAAATATACATTAAATTAAAATTAAGAAAGAATCACAACAAACAATAATAATAAAAAACCATCCCTTAAATGCCATTTTATGCCATGATTGCCTTATATCTTTGAAAAGAGCTGAATCTATTTTTAGCAAACATAGTTAGGGTATTAACCATTTAAAATAAACTCACTTTTTACATCGAAATCACTCGCTTTCACATAGACAGACATTGGCATCACTTATAACTCCCTCTTTTTGCATCAGGGTGTTAAAAATATTTACCGCTTTCTCCTCTTCCACGGGTATCATAAAAGACGACTAGGCTTTTTCTTCTATTCTCGAAAAGGGCCATCCCAGTAATAAGACATACTTATACATGTGAGCTGAGAAGAAGAAGAAAAAGCAAAAGAAGAATTCGAATCTTTATTCAAATTAATGACAATAATACGTAATAATAAATGTTTTTCGAATAATTTCCATCTTCAGTTATTTGTTTATTGATAATTCTAATCAAAATAATTTTCTTAATCACGAGAAAACTAACTCGAGAGTGTTTTACACAAATTTTTGGCGCATCTGAAATAGAAACTTCTGTCTCATGAAGCTTATTAAGTCCATTTTAAGTTCGTCCGCCTTAAGTTAACATGACCATCTATGATAATTGAACCAACCATAGAATACCGTTAACCCAGCAGCAGAAGCAGAGATCAGATGGGAATCAGATGGAAATTCAGTTAAACTAAAGAGCTTAAAAAGAAAAAATGGACATACATATTATGCAGAAAACAATCATTTGACAAAATGTTTTACTCATTATGACCAGGTTAACTCATATTGTTATAAATCCTGATAAAAGTATGAATAAACTACAAAAATGTATTGCCGATGCATACTGAGATCATACTAACTTAGTAACCATTGACTGAGAGCAGATACCCATTTTTTTTTATTGTTTTTTAGTTGTTAGCCTCGGACAACTTTCATAATTTTGTCTAGACTGTGAGTAAGCGCTGAAGATTGTCTCTATTACAAATACATATATATATTATATTTCTGATGTTTATAATATCTAATATTTGCATATTAGATATCTATACCAATAAATAACACTGGAGTGTCTGTTTGTAATGTTAAAATAATAGACTTTTTTCATGCTCACACCGTTATTTGCACGACACCTATGCCTAAAATACAGATTAAAAAATTTTTGTCTGTCTGTCTGTTTGTTCCGGATAATCTTCAAAACTGCTGGACTGATTTCAAAAATTCTTTCACCAGTGGAAAGCTATAATATTAGGGCGTAAACTTGGCTATATTTTATCCCGGTATTACCACGGACACGGGAACTACGCGGGTAAAACGACTAAAACTGAAGCGAAGCGAGGGTGGGTTGCTAGTTATAAATAAAGTTGTTTTACGGATTTTATCGCGTTTGATTTGATTTTTGATTGTCCAACGTTTCGAACACTTTACAGCGTTCCTGTTCACGGGCGGATTAAGAGATTTATATCTTCTCAGTGTGGTCGCGTTCATCATAAAATCTAGACAACTCGTCTGACCAGCGTAACCCGCCACAGTGGAAGAAACGGACGCAAATCATGATCATCATCTCATTCCATATACGTCCTACTGCTAGGCTTCGGGCCTCCTCCATTGTTGACCCATCACGCTTTTTTTTTGTGGGTGGGTTGCGGTCGGCGCACTCCTCTCACCACTCCGTCCGGGGCGACAGTGGAACGTAAGAACGCACACCCGCAAGCCACCCGAACATCACGTCACCTTCGTCGTTAGACCGACCACCGGAGCAGGGTTCATTGACGTCAGTGGTCGGCCCGACGGAATACCGCTGAGGAGTACCCTCCCATCAACCGACGTCCTCCCCTCAGGAAGGACGTCGGTCTTTCCTCACGCGGTCGGCCTCCCGGCGAGTGACGGACTAATTCCCCGATCCAGGGGACCCATCACGCTAGTCAGATGGTATAAGGTTTTATATCGATCTTTTCTTCTCTTAAATCGCCTTTATTTGCGCATTTTATCCCTTAATCTTCTTTTACGATACCCACTTACTCCGTCACCACACGTAAATAGGCAAATATAATGACGTTGAAATCCTAAAAAAAATAATTTTTTAATACTCCTATTAAGATTTATTTTACAAAAACTTCATAATGTATTTTTGACTAATCAGTTCATATACTTATTTCGGTATCATTTTTACACTCCTTTACCATAGAAGTAAAACTATTAAATTAGTCCCCTAACCGTTAACAGTTTCAACTCGTTAAAATATCTTCAATTGAATTATGAATTTATGATACATATATACATATCCTTTTATAGATAACGTATGGCCATATGGTCACAGATTAATAGATAAAATTTTAGTAAAGTATGTCGCAACATATTTGTATGACGTTATTTTAAAATTCTAAGACTGCAGGTGGTATATATTTCCGTAATGTTCATAAACTTTTATTTATAAATATGTATAAGTAATATAATAATTCCTTATGGCGACGGTATCTTACACATAGATATTGTAAAAGACGATTAAGGGATATAATGTGTATATAATATCTATGTAAGAGAAAGAAATCTCGAAATAAAACCCTATACCAACCTGTCTGACGCGGTCGCCGCCTTCTGTGAGGCCGTCATCTCACGGAAGGAGGTGGCGGAACGTGCGCGAGAGGAACTCCTCTTCGGTGAGACATGCCGCCGCCGGCGACTCCGGTGGCGCAGGCGCGAGTACTTGCACCTGATGCCGCCCTAGGCGATGCCGCGGATGACCGGACCGGGGGACTGGGGACTTTAGTCTGGCACCCGCAGAGAGTCTATATATATGACACTTAATACTTTATTTGGCATAAGTGACTTCACTGACACGGATCTGTCAGAATATCAGCGCTAGGGTAACCATATTTCCTAGCGGAGGCCGCGGGTGATCGGACTGAGGAATTGTCAGTCACCCGCAGGGAGGCTAACCGCGCGACGGCGACCGACGTCCCAGGACGTCGAGAGGTGAGGTTACCCGAAAGGTTATTTCGTCAGGCCGACCACTGACGACAAGTCACGTCTGCTCCGGTGGTCGGCCCAACAACGAGGTGACGTGGGTACGGGTGGGTTATGAGCCCGCGCGCCGTCCTTTCATCGCCCCGGACAGACTTGACCGCGCGTGCGTTTACCATAGCCCACCCATAAAAAAAGGGTAACCATATTGCCTCAGCAATAGCTGAGACAGATATCATATTTTGACCTGACACATGTACACAGTTATATATAAAAATTCATTGCTTGAAAAATGTGAGGTTGCAAAATAAAACTGTTTTCTTTCTTTCTTTTCTTTCTTTACATAATATCTATGCAAGAGATGGAAAACTTGAAACGAAACCCTATACCAACCTGTCTCACCAACATGCTATAGAAATGTCAATTTCCCCTTCTATTGTGGAGGAGGCTCAAGCCCAGCAGTGGGACGTATATGAGCTGAGATTATGTTGATATAATATTGTGCATAGTCAAAATATGGTTTGTAAAAATATTGTAACATTTGGTCTATATGATAATGTTAGAATTTATTTCGTATGGTGATGCCAAGAATCATCATTATCATTTTAGCTCATATACGTCCCACTGTTGGGCTTGAGCCTCCTCCACAATAGGAGGGAAATTGCCCTTACTATACCATGCTGTTCAGGCAGGTTGGTATAGGGTTTTATTTCGAGTTTTCCTTTTCTTGCATTACATCTATATATTATATGGGTGTTATATCATTTAATCGTCTTTTAGGACATTCACAAGCTAGACAGGGAGTAATGAATTTTATTCTAGTGCCGTCATCACACGAATAAATAGTAATATAATCTTATCTGTATAGTAAAGAAGTAAGAGATACTATTACCATACTTTCCTTACTACGGGTATCGTTAAAGTCACATATATGAGCGGAAATGATGATGATGAAGGTCAAGCCATGTAATAAACGCGGTCAAGTAAATTAATCTTCATTTTAATCAAGCCTGTGGCTAAAAGCCAAGTATGGGCTTAAAAGATGAAGAGATTTTGTAGTCCTAAGGGAAAACAAAATATATAAAGTTTTGTATTCAATAAGTTTAAACATGAGCGAAAAAAAAACATGGTGATTACTTAATTGGACAGTAATTGTAGGCATTTATGTCGCAATAAGTTCGAGTATAGCGCGGGGGTGCGTTCCACAGCTGCACAAATTTGCATAATATGCAAAACATAGTTGTTAACAAATGTATTTAGTAAGGGAAATTTACTTTTAAAATGTTACATATTGTCTTTTTATTTTTATTTAAAATCTATGACGTCTATTTTAACTTCTTGCTAATTGAAAGAACCTCAAGAACCTTATTCCTTCAGTTGCTAGGTACAAATAAAACATAGCTTTAGAATAATAATGTATAATTCGCTTTAAAAATTGGAAATCGGATCCTGTGTAGAATCTGAGCTTTTTCTTATTAATGTTGGATGTTATTTATCTATACATATTTTTTTTGGTCCTATCCCATCACCGTTAAGTCGGTTTTCATCAGAATCCGGGCTCATAGGACTAGTACTAGTACTTGGGTCTGGTGCTCGACGGGCATTGTAGGTTTCGGGAGCATTTCCACCGTCTTGCTCCATGGCTTGTCGACGCGGCGTCCGCTTTCTCCGGGTTGATGCTGAATGTCGGCGGATCTAGTGTTTGCGCATCGGCGAGGGTAGCAGTCTCTAACCGCCCATCTGAGGTCTTTCTTGTGGCATCCACATAGCGGCATAGCGGTCAGGGCCTTACGGGAACGGCCACAGTGCCTATTGGCTGAGACTTCCTCGTGAGACCTGTTAGCCGAAATGTTCGCCAGACTCTACCGGTGGGCGTCGTGACGTGGGGGACCGCCTAACGGAATGACGCCCGCCACGACGTCGTTACCCATTGAGCAGACCGACTGGAGGAGCTTCAATACGGTCTTCGGACCTTCTTCATGCCGATGTTGATGGTGTGACCTCTCCAACCGAGGCTGCGAGTGACCGGACGGTGAATAGTGTGTCATTCCCAGAGAGACAGAGCGACGCAGAGAGAGGATAGCCGAAAGCGCATCCCGCTGGACTGGCCATTCAATCAAGGATTCGGTACTAGTGGACGGTCCAATAACAAATAGGAGGGAATACGGCGAGGTATGGGGTCGAACGCTGGCCTTGCGTCACCCCAAATGGAAGAGACGACGTGCGTCTAGACCATAGCCCGCCCAAAAAAGAAACTCTTTCAGTGCATTGAGATAAACAATTTTACAAATTGTTTAAAAAAAAAATGTAATGCTGGTCGTCACAAAACGTGTCTATCTCACCATAGTAGGTTAAAAGAACCTGCACTTATATTTCGTGGAGACGCTTTAATGACGTCACGGATGCCAATTACAGAGTCAACATCATGAAGGTTACGGTTACAGAGCTCCATACCATACCTACTCTACTCCATAGACAAAGGGACTCAATTAAAATTACGGTAACGCATCATTTGCGTGTGCAATATGAGAACAGCTTCAGAGTTCAGCATCTTACTTCGTATATCGTATATACCCATATACTAGAACAGGAAACAACCAATAAAATATTCAAAAATGTCCCCAAACATGACGGTATATGAATTACATTATTGTACCATAAACCCCAAAAGTTCTGTGCAAATGCGTTGTATTGAATTATTCATTACAGCGCCATCTGGCAGCCAACCGTACTAACGGTACTAACACACGTTCCCATACGACTTATAATTTCATAACTAGGTGCATATGTATTAACTAGCTCATCCAATATACATTAAAAAAAATCATTAATATCGATCACGGCGCCCTTTGTCAGACTTATTGCAATGTATTAGTGGTCTAAAACCATCTTCGTATGCCTTTCTAATGAAATCAGTTTACGTTCCATTGTCTGGATGGAATCAAAGAATATAATCGACTTGGAAACCATGTAGCTATGACAACCCGATTGTAGCTATGACAACTTTACTCGGACTGATAGAATGCTGGCAATGTAGGTTTTCGCATGTTTTGGATATTAACATAACATAATTTTCGAGCTAGACGAGGAGGGCGCGAGGTGGGTCTTTACTTATCAGAGCCTCGTGGGTTGTTTATGACTCGAATTGAGCGACCGAAGCATGACAATTAGCTACTTATATAGGTACTTAAATAGGTCCCTCTACAATACCAATGACAATAACATCGTTGCTTACTATAAAATGGGACGTTTCCCACTCTCTCGTTTACCAAAAAAAAAGCGCAGTAGCTAATTGCTATTATTCAGACTTCAATTTCCTGAGAGAATGTGCTACCGCACTGAAAGAAACGCTCCATTTATGGTTTCAAAAACTGACCGCAGCGTCTTCAAATCACTTTGGGTATATTAACGGCTATTAAGATCATTAAGCTAATGATTTACTTTTAATAATAAGTGATTATTCGATACGAGTGATTTGTTGCTGTTATTTTGCTCCACAACAGTTTTTACTGTCTCCCTTTTTTAGGGTAGCCTATAATTTGAACACATTCTGCCCAATCTGTCCAGGTCGAAGGAGCGTCGACGTGCGACGTGCTTATTCCCTCCTACCGTATAAACATACCTATAAATACATTTACAACTCAAAAAAAATCACTCCATTAAAAGGATGTCACAGTTTCTTTCAAACAAAGATCAGTGTTGTTGAATGAAAACAAGTCGCTGTATTAAATCGGATAACAAACACATTGCAACAATTTGTAAATTCAATCAAATATATCGCAAAAACATCCGGCCATCTTATCAAAAAAGACAAGTTTTGTGCCCAATTTTAATATACTACTTTAGTGTCCTTATTTTTTAGTGATAAAGTTTAATTTTCAATGATCCAACTATCTGCTATACTTAATTTAATATTCTTTTAATCTGAATCTTAGTCTAAAGATATAAGAGTAAATTTAGCGCATTCTGATGTTTTGGTTAAATTTGACAAGCCAGTAACCGCTTCACAATTTCGAGGGATACAAATTCAGAATCCGCTATAACGTGTTTTCTTCTATTCAGCCAGTTCCGTTGACATCCAGCACGGACCATAAAGTTCCAAAAAGTATTTAGTGCTTAAAACTAAACCTTATTTCTGCGTTGTTTCGTTATTTAAAAATATAGCCGTGTAACTGGCATTTGTGTATTGAGTAAGAAAACTTTTTTGTTTATGACCCCACATTTCGCAAGTCGAGACGTGCATTCGATATTAAAAAATGCTTCAGAAAATCTTAAATTCAATAGTAATTTAATGTTGAATAGCTAGGGAGAGGATAATGTAAGTACGCCCTGTTTTTGCGGTGTTGTATTTAGTACGCGAATTTTTCAACTTGTATGAATACACACTGGTTTCTTGCTCAGCATGAGTCTGTCACAGCGCCTTGGATATGAATGGAGCGACCGAGTTTCTAATTACACAGTCAATTTAGTAGGTAAAGCGCGAAATATGAGTTATTACCCCGACCATAACCGAAATGAAATCAGCCATTTAATATACGACAATAGATTGGCAATACTGTAAAGAATTTAACATTATAATGAACATATTTTATTGAATTTTAAGTGATTAGTTGATTATTAGATTATAATAAATGTGTATAGTTTAAGAGGCGTACTATTTTCGGAATTAAATTACGATTGTTTTGCAAATTACGTCTAAGCAATTGATTATGTAGTTTGTAGAATTTCTATTCTATTGTAATGTATTTTTTATTAGTGTATATTTTAAGATTAACATAACAGTATTTGATATAAGTTTGCAAATTACCATTTTTTTAAATGGAGCGGCTTGTCCGGGGTAGTACCACATTGTCGCAGAAAAGCGATATCGGAGTTTAGCAATTGGCTATTAAGCTTTATTTTGTCAGCAAGAGAACTACGCACTGAAATCCCACCTTTCGATAGACAGCGAACTGATTGAGCTCTGAGCGACAATTAGAGCTTACCATCAGATGACTTGCTTGCTCGTCTACCACCCAAGGTAATAAAATAAAATAAATATCTGGTTGAAGAGAGTGATATCTGCTCTAGTACCTAGTTCACTCGTGTGTGGAATCTGTGTCAGCCATACATAATATTTAATATACACGTTTTTTAATTTTTTTACAAAAGAAATATATCCTGATTTCAAAAGCACAGTCCTGGAAATAATGCTTTTTAAACAAATTGTGATTTTATGCAAAAATAATTATTGAAAAAGAAATCCGAAATGCTTGGCTATATTTCTTACCGAATCTCTTCAGTTTGCGACCGCTTGCCGATGGAATATCATATTAATTACAGACAAAATATAATAATTATCAATTATTAATTGATCAATATATAAGTACAGAAAATAAACACAAAAACGATTTGATTTACCAACCGCTCCGGTGGCACTCACTATATTAGATTTTCTTTATCCGTTATGGCAGAAATTCATATCCAACAGGGAAAAATATAACAACTGTGAACAATATCATGATATAGTCACGGTAATATAATCTACCAGTAATCCAACTTCATACAAACGGACGAAACGCGAGCTATACCTACGCGCCTCGATCTCGGCATGCGCTCGGCATGTAGACAGTCGCGACTGTGCTGCAGTGACGAACGAACGGTGTGTTGTTTTTTTAACAATTACTGCGCGAATTTTTCACTAAAATACACATATTTAATATGACAAGTTGGGTATATTGTGTTGTTTTTGGTTGCATGAATTCGTCAATAACGAATCCAGAGATAACTTTTTTTAGATTACCTGGAAACTCTGAAAGGTAAGATTATAAAATAATTTTACTTACTAGTAGGTAGGTACATAATGTGTTCATTTTAATTTCCTTTTATCTCCCGAAAAAAAGTTGTCTGGATTAATAAATAACGTGAATAAAGTGATTGACACGAGTGAAATAGGTAGATATAGGCGGTTCATGAATCATGTTACGGCACGCTTGTGTTAAAACTCATAATGTGTTTTGTTTTGTTAGTTTATATAATTCAAAGTAAAGACGTGGTATTTTATTATTAATAATATATATTTATTGTACTATGTGTATGAATAGTACTAGAAAAAAATAATTTGACCGTCTGTCTGTCACTAGATAATTTAAATTTATAGACCGATTTGTTATTTAAACATAAACATGTTGTTTTTTTTAATTAAAACTATCAATCAAAAATCAACACGCATTCTTATTGAACACTCCCTATTCAATTCACAAAGTATTTTATTTGTTTATATAAGAAAAGTATATACAAAACTAAATGGAAACACAAAGTAGGCAAATGTAATTAAAATGCTGGAGGCGGGCAGCCCTATCACATGTTTACGTTTAGGCATTTAATTCAAGGTTACGGCCGAGATATATTACTGGATAGATGACTATACTGTGATATAGTATTACCTTTCACCGCCCGCTCTCCTGTCCTTAGGTGTCTTAAAAGACGACTGAGGGATAAAATTATGCATATAATATCTATGCAAGAGAAAGAAAATTCGAAACAAAGCTCTATTTTTTTTTCTTTTTATGGGTGGGCTATGGTAAGCGCACGCGTGGTCCAGTCCGTCCGGGGCGATGAAAGGACGGCTCGCGGGCCCATAATCCACCCGTACCCACGTCACCTCGTTGTTGGGCCGACCACCGGAGCAGATGTGACTTGTCGTCAGTGGTCGGCCTGACGGAATACCCTTTCGGGTAACCTCACCTCTCGACGTCCTGGGACGTCGGTCGCCGTCGCGCGGTCAGCCTCTCTGCGGGTGACGGACAATTCCCCGGTCCGATCACCCGCGGCCTCGGCTAGGGCGGCATTAGGCGCAGATACTCGCGCCTGCGCCGCCCGAGTCGCCGGCGGCAGAACGTGTCGCTGAATAGGAGCTCTACTCGCACACGATCTGCCGCCTCCTTCCGTGAGATTAGACGTGTTGGTATAGGGTTTTATTTCGAGTTTTCGTTAATTATGCATATAATAATTAATTATGCATATAATATCTATGCAAGAGAAAGAAAATTCGAAACAAAGCCCTATGCCAATACATCTGACCAGTATGATTAATCAATTTCCCCACTATTGTGGCGGAGGCTCAAGCCAAGGTGAAGTGACGTGTATGAGCCAAATTGATGAATTATGATAAAATAAGGAGCTTTAGTTGTCTGAACAATCGAGTCAGCGCTCAAAACAAGGCAGTTACTTGTCTTAACTAAAAATATTCTTTTGAGACCAACCAATTATACACTACATTTGTTACACCTCCATAACTGAAGAGGTAATCTAACTTTCACTATTTTTTGCATCACCTATGTTATAATAAAAAGATTTAAAAGAGCATATAAAATCAGCGTGTCCTATTGTTTAAGAGCCATCACTGAGCAATTAATATGACTGCACGGACGGCGTAATAGTTAAAATAATGATCTAACGTGCCAACTGCTATCGATCCTTTTTTTTTAATTTATTTAGGGACTTTTATACATATATACAAATTAGTCCCTTTATATCTCTCACAATAACTACTTACTAATTAGTACTAATTGTAAGTAATATACATTTATAAACATATAAAACAGTGATGCTTTTCTTTTCATAGCTGATCTTAAGATCTTATGGTACCATACCAATATCATTTCTGATTAATCTTAAAAGTGTAACAATTCTGTTTATCCAACTCGTACTGATACCGATACCGAATTTCCGTATGATGACGGAGTAAGAATTCACCACTCCCTATCTTGCCCGAGGATGTCGTAAAAGACGACTATGGGATATAATATGCACATAACATCTGTGCAAGAGAAGGAAAACACGAAATGAAGCCCTATACCAACATGTCTGACCAGCATGGTATAATAGGTCTAATTCCCTCCCATTATGGAGGACGCCCGAGCCCAAGAGTGAGATGTGGGTGGGCTGCGATGATGATGATGAACTCGTACTGAACACACTCCACCAGAAGTTGAGGAACCGCGTTCTATTTCCAGGCAAAACAATAGTTTGTACTGTAACCAAATTCTTTGTAATAAAAGTATTTTTATATATATTGTCGCTTTTGTGTTTTATATTTTAATTTTTTGACGTTTCAAACATTTTTCACTCACGTGTTTTTCGTTCTTCCGTGACCATGAACGCTGAAGAGTTTTAAAATATTTGATAAATTAGAAATTAAAGCAAACAGTATACATTTCTTAAACATAGTTTTATACCAAATGAATGTAATACTCGCGTAAAAATCGGCAACACAAATTGTAGTCCGAGTATAATTATATTTGTTTATGTCCTTTAATCATCGTCGTCACTGAACTCCTGCTAAACGGCTGGACCGATGCTGATAAAATTTTTTATGTGTGTTCAAGGGGATTCGAGAATGGTTTAGATTCACAATTGGACCCGGTAGGTGGCGCTTATTTGAACAGAACAACGTCTGTTGGATCAGCTAGTATGTTTATAAACCCTATAATATAGGCTTTATTTCCACGCCCCAATTCTAGGCTCGAGCCTCTTCGACAATAAGAGGAAAATTGACCAACTATACCACGCTACTTTGATGAGTTGATATAGGGTTCAATTTCCAATTTTGGCTTTCTTGTATATATATATTTTATATGTATATAATATCCCTTAGTCGTCTTTTACGACACTCATGGATAAAAAAGAAGGAGGAGGAAGAAAGAAAAGTGTTTCGGACAACTTTTCTTTTACGAATATATATTTAAAAAGTTACCCATATTATGTCGGATGAAGAATATACTATATCTACACCCCTTATTAGGCCTTAAGCTAAAATTCAGCAAATATTTTCATGAAAAACTCATAACTCACATTTCTCTCATGAAAAACTCATTGCACATAGATATTGGTAGCCTGATGTAATGTTATATAAATTCTAATTTCAACTCTTTACGACACTCACATGTAAACCTTTTGCAAATTGACCGAAATGGCCTTGGACACATTTAAAAATCCATTCAATTGATTGCAGTTTTTGGGGTGGGCTACGGTCAGCGGACTCGCCGCCCGGTTCCATTCGGGGCGACAGAGGGACGGCGCGCGGCCCCGTAACCCACCCGTGGTACGTTGCCTTCGTCGTTGGGCCGACCATCGGTACAGAGTAACTTGTCTTCAGTGATTGGCCCGACGCGACGGCATACCCCGATCGCGGTGTCCCGTCCTCTCCGATCGCGGTTTCCTCGGGGACGTCGTGAGGGGACGCGCAATTGGTTGCAGCCTCACTTAAAGTCCAATTGTCAACGTAAAGTATTCTTTATAAATCTGAATACACAAAAAAAAATTAAGAAATTGATGTTTAGAAGTTCAGACACATACATGTATAGAAAAATTGTATCTTTAAAAAATAGAAGACAAAGCAGACGACTTTTTGGTGACAGTGTCTTACTTTACACCACGAAAAAACTACAGCCTTATCTATATCTATACCAATAAATAAAATTGGAATGTCTGTTTGTAAAGTTAACATAATAGACTTTTTTCATGCTCACACGGTTATTTGCACTATACATATGCCTAAAAATCATTTTATATTTTTTTTGTCCGTCTGTCTGTCTGTCTGTTTGTTCCGGGTAATCTTCAAAACGGCTGGACCGATTTTAAAAATTCTTTCACCAATGGAAAGCTGTTTCTTACAGCTTTCCATTGGTGAAAGAATTTTTAGGAGTAACGTAGGCTATATTTTATCCCGGTATTCCCACGAGAACGGGCACTACGCAGGAAAGACGACTGAAATCGAAGCGAAGCGAGGGCGGGTTGCTTGTTCCTCATAAAAACATTCAAGCATTTAAAATACGAGATAAACTTGCAAAGCCACGAAAATAGCTTTTCCCCAGATCATTTTTTGCTTTAAACGAAAACCCTAACTGACAATAGGGACCTTTTATATCTTTAAATAATTCTCCATGTGCCAAACGGTGTGAATAAATTTATAAGAATATTACTCTGTAGAGACGTGAACCGCCATTTTTACGGTCCGCCAACATTCACGCGACGAATAGACAATATGCGTAATAGAATTGTAATAGCATACAATTCTCATGTTATGGATACGAAATAGGCGTGGTATTGAAATCATGATAAATACCGTTATTTTAACATTTTTATTTTGGCAGCATATGCAATCGAAGTAAGCAATTAGATAAGGCTTTATTTTTTATTACAAACGCTGACTAGCGGTTATATAATCACTGGAGTTAATACTCTAAACATGTAGTATACAATTTTATATGAGAGAAGTCTAATAAGTAAATACACCTGCTGAGATTCTTGGCGAATCTATTCAGTTGCAATCACACTCCGATCGAGTGGTAGTTTAATAGATTAACTTAAGTTAAAATTAACAATATTTAAGTGTTACGTATGGTGACGGAGTAAGAATAGAATTCAACGTCCATTATCTTGCTCGCGGGTGTTGTAAACGACAAATAAGGCATATTGTATACATATAAAATCTGTGCCAGAAATGGAAATCTGGCAATAAAACCCTATACCAATCTGTTTGACCAGGTATTGTAGGTTAATCTACCTCCCATTACAGTGGAGGCTCGAGCTCAGCAGTGGTACGTAGATGAGCCGAGATGATAAGGGCATTTACTTTTCCTGATATTTATTCATGACCATCATTATCGTCATTCTGAACTTATCCCAATTACTTTGGGTTGAAGCAATCGAGGAGGAATACATACCTCTTCCATCTATATCTATACTAATAAATAAAGCTGAAGTGTTTTTTGTTTGAACGCGCTAATCTTATGAACTACTGGTCCGATTTGAAAATTCTTTCAGTGTTAAATAGCCCATTTATCGAGGAAGGCTATAGGCTAAACATCATCACGGTGAGACCAACAGGAGCGGAGCAACCATGCAAAATGTTTCAGAATCGGGTCTTTTTCCTTTCTCTTCTTCTTTTTTTTTTTCCTTCCGCTACGTGCACTGCATAAACGGCTAGGTTTCGCAAAAATCATGGGTGACAGAATTATATTATTTAAAAATATTTTCATCTTCTACGTAAACAAAGTCGCGGGTTAAAGTTAGCGTTAGCCCAAAGTAACTATTCCATGTGGACGAAGTCAGGGGCATAAGCTAGTCGTTAATATTGCCAAAGATATTGGCACTAGTTCTATGACCGGTCATCTGTCTGGTGTCAACCCTCTTCGAGTATGTAATTGTTGATCAGAGGGCATTAGAGGAAGTTTACTCAAGTTTATGTAAAGCTATTAGTCGTCTTTTACGATACCTGTGAACACTGTAAGGGTTGGTAGTATTCGGAGCTGCACAGCAATTTAACAATTTTCAATATAATATTACAATGTGGTCGCTAAATGTGGGCCTTATAACTAAGCTCAAAGTCACTCGGCGGCGTGCCGATCCGAGGGGGAATCTGAAATACGAAATTCTGTAGAAGAGCGAGTGTAACCGACATAGCACTAAGAATTAGCTCGTTGAAGTGGCATTGAATGGGGCACATTGCTCGACGAACCGATAACCGCTGGGTAAGAAACAAGAAAGAACGTAGTGTAAGACGCTCCCCATTAGATGGACTGACGACCTGGTAAACGTTGCTGCGTGTCATTGGATGCAGGCGGCGCAGGACCGCATTTTATGGCGAAACATGCCACATGAGGGAGGCCTACGTCCAGCAGTGGATGTCGATAGGCTGAATGGTGATTATAATAACTAACACACTAAAATATGGTATAAAACTTAAGAATACCATATAATGTTTTCGACATTACCGCCAAAAATCCATATACATAGGGATGTTTATATAAAGAGTTGCAAACATTGGCAAGATATAGAAAGAAAATATTATGTTATTTTCTCACGATCATAACACTTTAATTAAGTTCACGATAAGTAGTTTGAAGCACAAGTATTATAAGTAATATTACTATTCTCGTGACTGAAATAAAACAAGAGAAACTAAAGTAATTATATAAATGATAATAACAAGGTAATGTTTCTAACTAAAATGAAAAAGTCTCCATGATAATAGACAAAGAAGTTTATATGTTACTATCTCCTTTCTTCTCACTGAGGGTAGGCAAGCTAGAGGAAATATTTCTTGAAATAAGATCCTATGTCAACTAATCCTTTTCTTTTGTTACGCGAGGAAATCCTTTATAGGTAGTTCAGGCAAAGAGGTTATGCCGGACTGTCCGCGTAAGCTACTGTCTATTTCTAGAACCCCGCGGTATTGTTTCCGTCAACCTATTGCCAAGGAGAGTTACGCGCCGACGTCCCAAGAGGGGCATTGGGATGTACCAGAAAGGCTATCCCGCCGGACTGGCCATGGACGACAACGAACTCTGTACCGGTGGTCGGCCTAATAGCAAAGGAGAGGAAAGACGGTTAGTTATGAGGCCGCGTGCCGCCCTTTCGTCAACTTGGACGGAACGGACAGCGTTTGGGCTAACCATAGCCAAGCCAAAAAAAGGGGAGAGCTACGCTCATAGCGTTCATTCCTCTACCATGATAGACTTGGGCTTCCATTTCTGACAGCCTCGCCAGGTTTTATGGATCTTGTTCTCGTTGAGGAGAAGCGAGCGCAGTACACGTCGCACCGCTGTCTCAGCTTGCTTCTGCTAGGGCAGACTGGCATTATGTCTGTGCCTGGTGGCAGGCAAGCATTTGTCCCAGTTTAGATGGGGAATACCCAATAATAAAACGATCTAGTCTAGTTTATTAAGAATGTGGACAATACATTTATGCATGCGTGGAGCGGGTCTCCATTGTAGTTGAGGGAAGTGATAGCTGCTCTAGTAGTTAACTCGTAATTGGATCACTGATATGATCGGATCCAGCCATAATGGTTTGAATTATGTTTGTGAATCATATTACGTATCAAAACATCTTCGAAGGGTAAGGGCATTGGAACTGGTACTACAATCTTATCTAAAAGTTAGTAAAAAACATATAAAAATAATAGACAAGCCTGCTGAATTTCTTACCGAATCTTCTCAGTAGCAGTCGCGTTTCGATCCGGTGGTGAAATGGATTAATTGAATGAAATATTATTAAAATTGACGACATTGAAGTACCCTTGCGGGGTTTATGCATAATAGTTGATTTGAATTTAAATTTGTATCCTCTCTGTAAGTCTTGTAAGTGAATACAAGGTATAGGACTCATTGATACAGATTTCCATTAGAATGTTCATTCATCATCCATCTCGACGCGCTGGTCAGAGGTTCGCCTTTTGATTGACATTACCATCTCGACGGTTGGCCTACTGACCTTGCCCTAACAAAATCATATGTAGCCCTGAGAAGTACGTCTTATAAGACGCATGATATTATTTGATATCTCTTGTACATCGTATCAACGTGGAAATATATCTCCACCTA
This sequence comes from Lymantria dispar, assembly GCA_032191425.1. NCBI lineage: Eukaryota > Metazoa > Arthropoda > Insecta > Lepidoptera > Erebidae > Lymantria > Lymantria dispar. The sequence continues at coordinate 34,452,783 of CM063445.1, forward strand.
TTTTATGATCCCAATTGTTGTTAAAAAGACTAAGGAAATGCGTCCTTGACCTAGTATGATAATAGGTCAGTCCAGTAGATTTTGGCCACGTTTAACTTTCCATCTATTTAGTATGCCAAACAAGTCAAGTCGCTTGCCGGTAACTAATTCCTTGCCACTAATCATTAGGTGGCAAATTCGACGTTACTATAATAGAATTTTAGGGTAAAATTATTTACAAAAAAAAAAACGGCTGAAATGTAAAAACCATATAGACTAAATATATTTTCGTGCTCACCTTTTACTGTGACACCCCTCTCAAGGGTTTTAAAAAATTATTTAGCTCGCACGAGGACTAACATCATGACTGACAGTCAATCATGACTGATAGTCATGATTTTGATGTTTCAAGATTCATTTTTAAAATACGCATAATTTATCAAAATCATTTGAGACGTTGAGTGGAGGGTCCCTTTGGGCCTCCAATTCTGTTATTACCATAAATCATAAAGATATATACTAATTTTAGTGTAGTTTATGAGAAATTATAACAAAGGAATTTCGTAGCGTTAATTATTCATACGTCTCGTTTCGTTGAGAAAAGTAATGTTTGCAATTCAGTGTAGCGTTACTCCGATCCATCAATATTTGCCAATACATTATACTTGCTAATATATATCATATGCATATCACTCATTTCAGCCGTGGCAACGTCAGACATTCACATTATTCACTTAGTCTGTCGAATATAAGACATACGATCAGCAAAAGTTATTAGAGAACATTATTTCAGTTTGTGTTTAGTTATTATATTTGCTTTGTTAATATATTTTCATAGTTTTATTTAAGCTCGTCTGATTTTATACAAACTTTTAAATTATCCAGTTGTGCATCGCTTTCTTGTGATGACGTACTATAATTTTAACGTATCTGTTTTTCTTTTCCGTCCATTAAAAGACCGTCTTAAGCCGTACTTGTGATAAAAGTATGAAATTTTTGACTTTTCAAAGGCTAATTCTTTATTCCAGCAATTTATTTTAAGTATCAAGGGCGGTCTCTTATACGTAGTACATTTAGGCATTTTTTTTAATAATTATTGAATAAAGACACGTTTACAATTGATTTGTCTATTAATATCGCAGTTAAATAATGTCACTAAAATTATGATCTTATAGTTTATGTACTATTCTTCTATACATTAAACAATAGATAATTTAACACTGCTAGTTTGTCTCTCGTCTTTTAATAAGTAATTTAAACTTTCTTTTTTTCTTTCCAGGTCAAAAATGCTTAAGTGGGCAGTCTACGCTAAAAAGAATCAAGATCATCAAGGGGCTAATGAAAACGAGAATGATAACTCCGAAAATAATAAACAATGCAACAACGATAGTAAAATTAGAAGATCTCTTGATGCTCAAACAGTTAAGAAAAGTAAAAAGCCAAGCAGATATCAACGAAGATCTCTAGGAGCGACAGCCGTAAAAAAAAATCTAAAAACTGTAGATAAAGAAAATGTAAACTATATTGGAAGCACACCGAATTATTTTAAAGAAGGATTCATTAAAAAAGCTGAAGGGCTTGCCTTAAAAGATGTCAGTAATATCACCCCTACAGGCACTCCTGTGAAAAACTATGATAGGAAAAAATATTATCTGAGTAACTCCAAAGATGACGTACCTCCTGACTTACCTTCTACACCACCCACGTATAGTAGGAGAGTAAGGGAGGCTAAGAAAAGAAAATTAGAGATGTCAAGTGCTAATGACGTATTCAAGAGAAATAGCATTGCATACAAATCTGAGAGAAGAATGAAATCCATTGATAGAAGATCTCATAGTCCTAAGTTAACTCACAGTGTATCGGAACCATCACTAAGTGAACTTTCTGATAGACTATGTGCCACTAATAAAACAATAGAGGGTAATAGAAACTCGTATGTTTTAGGGAAACAATCAAATAATGCAATATGTACAACGAAAACAACAAATGAAGGATTAGTTGAAATAGAATATGATAAAGATTTAGTCATCAATTGTATAGAGAAACCATTATCTATAAATAAGCATACTCTAGGAAAGACAACTCTACCTATATTTGGTCACCATGTTTTTATGGACAATCCGTTATATTTTAATAATGATGATGTAGGTCTTACAAGTATTCGTCCTTTGAAAAGGACACGAAAGAAATCCAATGAATTTGAAAGTTCTTTTAAATCTCCTTCTGTAGATAATAAAGATGCTCATACTTTGATTAGAGATGCTTGTTCCCCTGTATCCATTACTCCCCTTTCAACAAAACTAGCTGCTTTAAGATTCAGTACAATAAGTACACATAGTAAGTCACAAAGAGTTGTTTATAAAAATGATGTCACAGATTATTTTCCTAAAGTAGAAAATCCTTTCATAATACCATTACGGGATGAAGAAAATTCTGCAGAAATGGAAAACAAATTCATTTTAAGTAAAGAGTCTATAAGCAATGACACAGGTTCCACTATATCGACAACAAATATGGGGGACGCAACTCTCGATAAAATGATCGATGATATCATAAAAAGTACCAAACGCGTCAAGTCAAGAAGAAAAATCTTGAACAAACCTATAAAAACAGAAGAGAATGGTGCAGAAATACCTTCAGTTGATGCAATGCAGGATTTATTTGTTAACCCACAAGCTGAAAACAGAGTGAATTTAATAAAAGAGGCTAAATACGTAAATCTATCTAGAGAAAATTCTATATCGCCGAAAACCACACCAACGAAGAGAATGCCAATACATAGGGTGAACGACAAATTATTGAAAAATCTTCCAATTGGTTGTTTTATTTTAGATGATGGAGATGGTTATAATGAAAGAGAGGTTAGAACTCCTGATGGTATTACAAATTCTAAAAGAAAGTCAAGTTCTAAAAAACATATTACACTCAGTCGTTCGCAATCTATGAATATAATACTTGATAAAAGTAACTTAGAATGTATGTCATCAGAATCTACACCAGACTTGTGTACAGCAGCAAAAGAACGAATCAGTTTAAGACTGAAACGTCAAAGATGCATCCGCAGAAAAAAATCTACAGTCAGCAACGATAGTCAATGGAAATATAAAGACCCTAAATCCTCAATACTTACCTTAGAGATTGGCATACCAAGCCCAGCAACAGAACTGCCGAATACATCCCTTTGTGAGCCACTAAGTCCACCTAATTCTCACCCCACTGACTCGGATGACTATCATAATATTTCAGTAAAATCAGACGTTTCACATAGCAGTTTAATGTCTTACAATAATACTTACCACAAGAGAACTAAAGAACTCTTTGGTTTAACATTAGAACATGGCATTCCCAGTCCTATAACACCTGTGCATAATCTTAAACGACCCGGTAAAATATTGAGTGAGGAACGAGCTCATAAAACAAGTAAATTAGACGAGGACTTACTACCGACCGATGCCTTCACACCTGTCATAGAACACAAATCTATTAGACGTTGTTTGACATATTCTCCAGAGGAGTATAGTATTAACAGTAGTGAAGAAAAAAGAAGAAGCGTTGCAAGCAATCGCTTTGAGCAAAGTTGTGAGCGATTCCAAATCCTAAAAGCGACTATAGATTTGGAAGTTATTACAAGAAATGACGTCATAGACGTTCACGGTGAGTGGTGACTATCGAACTGTTTTATTATTTTGTTACAATTATTTTATTAGCTTGTGAGTAATTTCAATTAACGTAATATTTTATTTGCAGTTATAAGATGCAGAGATCTTCAAAGGCCAACCGGCAAATCGGATGATATTAACGCATATGCAAAGGTAATTCAAAATTTTGAATTATTCATCATCATCTCAGCCCCTATACGTCCCACTATTGAGCTCGGGCCTCCTCCACTTTGGGTGGCAATTTCACCTACAATACACGCTAGGGAGACGTGTTGTCATAGGATTTGATTTTGAATTTTCCTTCTCTGGCATCAATGTAATCTGCATATTCGACGACTTGTTCGTGACAGTGAGGGTGTGGCGAATGCTATTCTTACTCCGTCACCACACGGAAATACTATATTATTCAATTCAAACATATTTTCATAGTTTAAAATTGATTTTAATTCATTATTTATCAGGTTGTCATCAGTGGACTATCAGAGAGTCAGTGTTTACCTTCTCAACGGTCGATATTTCAAAGGACATCAGTATTGTATGGTAAACGAGAGCCAGAGTTTCAGAGGCATCTAAAACTACCATTGCCCGAAGTTATCTATGATCATCAGTTGCTTCATATATCCGTTTGGCACAGAGACAAGAAATATCGGTAAGTAATACTTAGTAATGTCGTAATGAATGATATTATGAATGATTAAATTTTAGTCTAGGAAGGTATTGTAAGTGTTTGTAAAATAAGGACACGTCTGCTCATATATTTTCTTTTGAATAACTATATGAAATCAGATGACGATTATTGGACCACAGGGAAAGCTAAACCAATTTATTAATGATTTTGAATAATACTATAGCGCGACCGAAATCATTATTTTCTTTAAAAAATCGAAATAACACAGATAGATGCCTCTACAATATTTCTAAGCTTCGAATTTTGGAAGCTTGAAATTAATTGTTTTTGTTCTTGAATAAACAAAAAGTTATTGTTCAATATAAGATTTTAAATATATATTATCTAGAAAATATAATTCTCATTAGTCTTCTCAAACTTTAAAAAAATTTAAGATGATATCTTTCATAGGCAGGTTTGGATGAGTAGAAAATTCATGTAAATCGTTATCGACATGGTAACGTGACGTGTTAACGCTAACAAGGTGTTAATAATAAATTTAGGAGTGGTAGGACCACACTATCGACAGTTATCTGTCTACAGCCGCGGGCCGGTCCGTCCGGGGCAGTACCATACTCTCGCAGAAAATCGACGTCTGAGTAGTAGCAATTTGTTACTGCGCTTCGTTCGGTGAGCGAGAGAGCCGGAAGCCTAATTTTCTGAGGGTGATTGCATGTGGAGGGTTTTGGTGGTGCCTTTGGTATCACCGAGCCTCAATGCACGCATTCACACTCCCTTCGCTTTCTTCGCGGTCCATGAGCGGCAGCAACACTTACCATCAGGTGTACTGTTTGCTCGTTTGCCACCGTTTGCAATAAAAAAAAAAAATATCTCATTGCTTGTAGTTAGGAGTACGGTAAGACCATACGTTACTAACAAAGTAAAAGAAAATGTCATGAAAGTGAATCATTATTTTTTGTCAAGAGTATCTTTCTATAATTAAATTTATCATTTGCCCATCGGCCTTTATTTTAAAATGGAAGGAAGGAAAGAAGACCCACCACTTTTCTACGGTTAATTAGTATACCGCACATCATCATCATCGTAATTTCAGCCTATCGCCATGCACTGCTGGAAGTAAGCCTCCCTCATGTTACACCACAAAGTATGGTCCTGTGCCGCCTGCATCCAACGACGCCCAGCAACTTGCACCAGGTCGTCGGTCCACCTAGTTCGTTCTACACTCTGTCGTCCAATACGTGGTCACCGCTCAAGAACCTTTCTTCCCCAGCGGTTGTCGGTTCGTCGAGCGATGTGGCCTGCCCATTGCCGCTGCAGCGTGCTAATTCTTCGTCTATGTCGGTTACACCCGTTCTTCTGCAGCTTTCTGTATTTCAGAATCTATCTCGCAGAGAAATCCCGAGCGTATCCCGTTCCATAGCACGCTGAGCGACTTTGAGCCTTATTATGAGGCCTACATTTAGGGACCACGTTTCTGTGCTGTAAGTCATCACTGGTAACACACTGGTCGTCGACCTGTGTTTTCAGACACTGAGGTATGTTAGGCGAGAAGATCCTCTTAAGTTTCCCGAACGCTGCTCAACTGAGTTGGATTCGTCAGCTGATCTCTTTCTAGAAATTGGATCTACCTAACTGGACTGTTTGTCCTAGATAAATATAATGATCGACAACTTCGAGAATCGCATTGCCAACTAGGACCGTCTCTTACCCTCACGTGATATTCGCCCTCCAGAACGTCAGTGAAAAGTCATCCTCGGAATGCTCTGGCTTCCATTCTTCCATTTTAAAATAATATTGTATCACCTAATTCAATCAATGACCGTAGCCTTTCATGAACCATTGCTGCAGACGTATCTACCTAATAGAATGCTACAATAATTCATCAGTAAATTTTATTTTATACCACCTAAATTGTTTAGAAGGATAGTGAAAGCTTCAAGTTTCTCTGTTTATCTTTTCCAATTAAACTTGCTACATGTCCCAAGACAATTAAAAACGTTACCCGAGGCTACCCGAGGAATTCTCAATGTCAAACCATGGAAACATTAGAGATCTTGGCTTATAGTTGCTCCAAAGATAGCAATTTTTGGTGAGACTATTCTCCAATATAATACTTATTATAAAATGTTTTCACGGGTTTCTTTTTGTAGTCTTAATTCTTTATTTCTGAATGTTAAACAGGAGTATAAAACAGTTGCATTTTGTCATAAAATATTTTCAATTTCACATAATAGACATGCGAAGCCTATGTAAACACTTCCAAACTTCTAGCATATTACTAAAATTTACCAGAATATCCTACAGAACATCTAAAATTACTTATTTTTGCCAAAGTAAACAATCCTATTCCGAAAGTCACGTTAGCTATGCATATTCCGTTAAATCAACGAGGTAAATTAAAGTAATTATGGCGTGATATTTATCTTGGCTTACTTCTCACGCGTTAAAATATCATCTTTTTAATTTTAAATTAACAAAAAAAAAGGAAATAACCCGGTTATCATCGTGCATTTTTTGTTTTTATAATTTTCATTGTCACTTTGCTCTTATACTAATTGCTTGGTCGACTCAATAGGTGTTCTCTATAGTACATATGGTAAAACTTACTGACCGGTTTTTTTTGGCGGGCTATGGTCAGCATAGACGTCCAATCCACCCGGAGCAACGCAAGGGCAGCGCGGCTCCATTCCCACCCCCTCACTTTTGGACCGACCACTACAAAGCTCCTTGTCGTACACAAACATCCCGACGGAATACATTTTCGGGTACCGTATGGAGTGTTGCCCTCGCGCGGTTAGTTTCTCTGCGGATGACAGATATTCCCTTTTCTAGTCACCCGTGGCGCAGGCTAGGGTGGCATTGGGCGCACGTACTCACACGCCTATGCCGTTCCAGAAGACCGGCCGCCTGCCTGTTGACCAGACGTCATTAAAAGGACTTGGCTCCTTTATAGAGTGTCTATAAGGCCTGCGTAAAACTCTTAGTCCTTTTTTAAAATATTCACAAGAAATGTAAGGATCCATCCGTTTGGTGACGGAATTAAAATAGAATTCACCACTCCCTATCTTGCCCGTGAACATCGTAAAAAACGACTAAGGGATACAATACGCATATAACATCTATGCAAGATATAGAAAACTCGAAACAAAACCCTATACCAACCTGTCTGACCAGCATAGCACGTAGTACGGTTAATATCCCTCCTAGTGGAGGAGGCTCGCGCCCAGCAGTGGGACATATATGAGCTTAAATGATGATAATGATGATCATACAGCATAATTTCCCTTGTATATTTCGAAAAACCTTTTATTGAATATTTTATTTATATATACAGATGTAACTTCCATTACCTTTCCAACTGAATATTGTAAACGAAACAATTTTAGGAACCTACCGCCCGAACAAATGTATAATTCATAGAATCTGATATTAGTTTTGAACGTGCGGTATAAGGCTGTTGCGTGTAAATTACGATGTTTTGGTACGTATTTCAACGGTTATGTACAGAAATATATGGTGTAGGTGGGGTTTTTAAACTTTGATGTAATTTCTTCATTAACAATTCGTTTTCTAGAATACGGCGTTAGATATATGTAATAAAATTTATTTATTGCTACCTCTATAGGTACGAAAACACCATGGCAACTTGATTGCAAAAGTGGGTTATTGATCCGAGTGGCGTACTCTCAGTTGAGTAGGACGTGGATTCGAATCACCCACAAGACAGCTCTTGTTTATGTGCTCTAAAATTTTTAGGTATGATTGTAGTATGTTATTTGTATTTGTATAAAGGTCCTCGACAATAAGCGTTATTTAATGCAGATGTGATTTTTTATGTTTTTTTTACCACAAAATTAAATGTTCAACCACCCGTCTGACTAGCATGCTACAGTAGATTTCCCTTACATTGGGAGGCTCAAACCAAAAAATGGGACATATATGAACTGAGATGATAAGGATATATAATTACATCTTATATGATGCTTGCATGTCCTTCTTTAAACGAGGTTTAAGAAGGGTATTTCCTTCACGGTAGGCAGCGGCCTGGCTGTGCCCCTGGTATTGCAAAGTTCCATGTGCAGCAGTTTCACTTACCAACAGGTGTGCTGCTTGCTCGTTTGCCACTGTTGGCAATAAAAAAAAATATATGATGCTTGGGCGAGGCTTCCTCCACTATGGGAGGGAAATTAACTTATTATACCACGCTGGTCACACGTGTCGGCACAGGGTTTTGTTTCGAGTTTTTCTTCTCTTGCATAGATGTTATATGGATATAATATGCTTCAGTCATCTTTTACGACACCGATAGGCAAGATTAGGGATGGTGAATTGTATTCTTACTCCGTCATCACACGGAAACATGTTTTGATTCGTGTTAATAATCTTGTTATAATATGTCTTAACTACACCATTCCAAAATTAATTTATTCATCTCAATATCAAACATAAACGCTTAATTAGTTTTCATACAATGAAAGGCAAATAACAATACTATTAGATTAATTGTATCTTCGTAAACCTCTTACAATAAGCTTTTGAATACCTTCGCTCAAAGACGAACAATGAAGCAAGGATATGAGAATTATCACATTTAATATAATAATGCTGTACCCTCGTTTTCATTTGTCATCTCTTTGGTTTATAATGTTATATTATAAATGAAATTTCACAGCTATATTCTCTATAATTGGCTGCATAGAGTAGTTGTAACTTATAATGTGATCATTCGTTGTTAATTAATTTGACACGTCTTTGGTTTGTAATGTTGTATTATAAAATAAATTTCACAACTACATCTCTATAATTGCCTGCAAAGAGTAGCTATAACTCGATTATAACGTGATCTCTCGTTATTAATTCATTTGTCTCCTCCTTGGTTTATAATGTTGTATTATAAAACAAATTTCACAGCCATACCACTTCTCTATAATTGGTTGCATAGAGTTGCTATAACTTAAATTAGATTATAACGTGATCACTCGTTATTAAAACTTATTATTGGAGTTTCCGCCTTCGTAATGATGTCATAAAACCAGTCATTAAATTTGACGCGATATTTTCATGAATTGAGAAAGCAATTATGGAAATGAAATTGATTTGATTTATACTTGATTATGGGCAATTTTCTCTTCCCGTGGAATAAAACATTTCTTGCAATATTAGCTTTTGTTAATCTGGATGGTATTTTTTTATATTAGATCAGACTATTCAGTACAATTAAATACAGGACTCCCTAAAAGGCAGAAATAGTGTTATCACTAACCGTGGCGCCTGGCAAGTGCACTAATGTTCGGCCAGTTGCAATTGGTATTACAATGTACTTGGAAGAGTACCACCGCTCATTAACCTGGTGATCCTTTACGGCTTTTACGACTCTCATGGAAAAAATAAGGTATTGTAACACATTGTATTCTTCACCCTTCACCACATGAGAGAAGGATAATGTAGCTTTAGAGAGAAGATAGCTTTCATCTATAGAAAGTTTACAAAATCGTCTTTGTACTTCCAAAGAGTACATTCTGCACCCACATTACCTCTTTATAATATTATTAGGTAAATCTATGTCTGACGCTCCTTATAATATGAGGGATAATAAAATTTTTTAACTGCCACGTAACAGGCGGCGAGCAAGAAGGATTGACGTCAGAAATGAGTAGCCAGTCGTATATTTCAGAGTTCTTTGATGCCCAGAAAAAGAACCAGAGTATATATTACGTTTTAAGAGAAAATTTATTAGTCGATTACCAAACACAGTTCTATATTATATCAAATCATCTAGCTATTTAGAATTTTCAGACGATATTCTTCTATTACATTAGAACCAGGACCTATCAGTTAGCAGTCGAATGTCGAGTCGAGATAAAGGTGTTAAAAAACATGAAATTGAGAATTCAATCAACATTAGCAAGTCATCTGAAATTCTTGGCTCTTCAGCTAAATAAAAAAAGACATGTTAGGAACGTTTTTATAATTCATTACTAGTATTTTTCTATAAAACAGAAGGTAAATAAGATGTAGAAGTATATTGGGGCGTACCGTAGTTTTTTATTCACTTTTCCCTGTATATTCCAGTTTCATACATAAGATATTGGGGTGTAGAGACGCGGGGTGTAGTAGACCTGCGCAGGCCGATCGATTGGCGGTCGACGCAAACCCGGGCAGTTGCGTGGCCGTGTCACAGAGGATAGAGGTCCCGTTTTTGCCGCGTTCACTATCAATACGCATAGATTTTTTTTAGTGTCGTGCAGTGTTGTGACAGTGTGAGTTATAATTTAAAAACAAGGATTGAATTATAAAGGGGTAAGAAAAAACGAAAATAGCATATTTAATTAATTAACTAAGAACAATATGATTTCATTTTAATTAGCATCACTATTGTATTCATATATACTTTTTCATTTTTTAATGCATTGTAATTTTTTTTTAATTGCTTATGGTATCTATCGAATATTAGTGGTAAATATTTTTTTTTTGTGATATCTATCTGCCTACTTTTTATTAATTCGTCTAATATTTCACGACTATAGATATATTTTTTAATAGATACGTATACGATTATGTACATATATTTATATTTTATATTGTGTTTTATGTATATTTGGATATAAATCTATTATTTTAATACTATAATTCTCATTAAATATGGATGAGATTATATTATTATAGCTTTTGCGTCCCTTAATTTATTCATTTAATATGGTATACATATAATATATATTCCGAAGACATATTGGAAGCTTATTCACAAATTAAAGTAAGTCTTTCTTTGTTGTATCCTTAATTACTTAATATGTATTTATCTTATTATTAATAACCCGATTTTTTTTTTAATTACGCTTTGCTTCGAATTTTCAATTAGCTTTTTTTAAATATGTAATGCTTAAGAAATGGTTTTTGAATAATTTTAGTAAAAAATAGTATTCCTTTGATCAATGTATCAATTACCATTAAATTTATGGTCTTTGGATTTCAGTAAGCATCAGCTAGATTAATCCTAGCGTTACCGAATCAATATATGACATTTATTCTCTGGTAGACCTTGGACTAATCCGACAACAATAATAACAATAAAAAACAATCAATCTTAATTAAATTTAATACTAAAACACAAAAAGGTACGAACTGATAAATCAAAACCCAAAAATATAAAAAAAATAACTTAACACGTCGGACACCTACGGGGGACACCATATGGGCGCCATTTATATATTATTGTGACCCCCTTGGTGTTCAACGTGTTAATATATCGCAAGATCTTGTATGGACGGATTTCTTTGACTTTTTTAGCATTCCAAAGAATTCTCTGACATGGTGAGCTTGGAACTGTAATGTATTATTAAAATGACATGGAAATGTTGTTATTATGAAGATATTATTATCCCAGTGGTAGGACCACACTGTCGACAGTTATCTGTCTACAGCCGCGGGCCGGTCCGTCCGGGGCAGTACCATGCTCTCGCAGAAAATTAACGTCTGAGCAGTAGCAATTTGTTACTGCGCTTCGTTCGGTGAGCGAGAGAGCCGGAAGCCCAACTTTCTGAGGGTGTTTGCGTGTGGAGGGTTTTGGTGGTGCCTTTGGTATCACCTAGCCTCAATGCACGCATTCACACTCCCTTCACTTTCTTCGCGGTAGGCAACGGCCTTGTAAAGGTCCATGAGCGGCAGCAACACTTACCATCAGGTGTACTGTTTGCTCGTTTGCCACCCCTTGCAATAAAAAAAAAATAAAAAAAAAATATTATGTAAATTAATGCGAATGAGACAGGATATCAAAGAAAACAATATGCAAATAACACACTTAGAGCTCAGGTGGACTATTAAAACCACACTCTCTTCTTTCTTCTTCTACATTAATGTATAAGTCCTACTATTGGGCCAAGTCTCCTACACAATGGCAAAATTTGCCTGTTAAATTAGGCTGACACTCTGTCTATTAAATTTCTCTTTATGCTACTGCTTTTTTTGCTCTTTTCTCTGTGTCTAAGCCATTCTATATAATATAAACAATAGATACAGAAATGACATTTATTCCTTCCATTCTTTCATCAGCCCATAAATTGGGAGCAGTACCACAATCGTTACACTTTCAAATCGGGTTATTAATCGCAGTTGATGCAAGAAGCAACCATTATGAGCGCTGTTGCCTACTTCTCCGATTGTTCAAAAGAACAACAGTAGGCAACAGCGCAGCAACAGCTTTCCGAATCGCAAAAGCTGTCCTTTTGGACAGCTTTTGCGATTCGGAAAGAAGGAGAGGGGATAGGAGTAAGCATTATATTCTTAATCCGCCACAAAAAAAAAACAGCTTAATACATCTTTAAAACTTATTTGCGAGCGAAAAATGATAACCACACATGGTTCTCGCACCCACATCAATGGGACAGTCACCGGATTTTTTTCAAAGGAGAAAGAAGTTATTTGTGATAGATGGTGTAAAAACGATAATGCAAGTAACAATTTGGTTATCATACGTAACTCCACGGATTTCCAATAGAGTTTCCAATAGTTTTAAGTTTCATATGTGGTAACCATTTTTCATTCGCAGATAAATTTTTATAAACAACCTAAGAAGTCAAATGCTATATCACAGTTATAATAATTAAAACTAAACATTTAAATTGCTTCGATATTTGTAATAATAATAAAAAAATAACAAAAAATACAACTTTAACTGAACCAAATTGAAATGGGACCACACGTGATACTTCAGCTTTCAAATAATTAGTCAAAAGTTTGGAAATAACAAATACAAAAAAATACAGTCGAATTGAGAACTTGGCTCTTTTTTAAAGTTGGTTATAAATAAATTCGCTTTTACTTCGAATCAGAGTACTTCCTTACCTGACCTCCGGCATCGAAGCAGAATAATGCTTTATATTATATCTCTATAGAGCTCTACCGAATTTGAATAAGCTACTTTAAAACCATTTGGGCCAAACTGAATAATTCAATAACGATTTGAATTGTATCTCTAAATCTATGAAAACACATTTACCTACCTTAATTTTAAGCCTCTCAATAACTCTTGTTTACAATATAACCTGTCGTTTTAATTACTAAAGATTAACAATTATAATTCAAAGAGTTATTTTACAATTATTTTTCATTTACTAACCATATTTGGAGTTCTTTTTTAATCCTAAGTCTCGTCTACAAAGGCGGGTATTTATCTTGTCTTGACACTTGCCTCGACTAGGGTTAGCATAGGGTTACCTTTAATTTTATTAATATAATAGCTAAATTTGTTTGCTTATTAACTTTGTTTCTTTCATGTACGATGAGAGACCTAAAAGCTCAACTTTCTGACGGTGTTTGCATTTGGTGGAGCCTTTAGTATCACCGAACCTCATTCACACTACCTTCATTTTTTTTCATAGTAAGCTGCAGCCTAGCAAATATCCATGAGCGATAATATCACTTACCATCAGGTGCACTGCTCGATTACCACTAACAGCCATAAAATAAATATAAGTAAAAACTTGTGAGGAATAAAAACCGCGACCTGGTATTCTTAATCTATTATCACACGGAGAATTTATTTATATACAACTAGCTGACCCAACAGACGTTGTTCTGTTCAAATAAAGCGCCACCTACCGGGTCCAGTTGTGAATCTAAACCATTCTCGAATCTCATTGAGCACACACAAATTACTTAAATTACTTAAATCCAGTCAACAGATATCGCCATCTGTTAGAATCTTTTGGAGTTAACAGATAATTGTGACTGTCAATTAATTATAGACAAATAATTTGTAATAAAATAAAATTGCGACTATAATTAAAGATCTATGTTATCCTATTTCTCAAGTTGGACCAGACTGCTCACGGTGTGCCAATTTAATTTAAAATCGGTTAAATAGTTTAGGAATCCATCGCGGACAAACATCGTGACAGGAGATTTATATATATTAAGATTTGAAACAAAACTATTTTTACGAATTTGATCGCGTGTGTATTTGTTTTTTGATTTCGCGATGTTTCACTTTTTACTGGTTATGGTCACGAGAGAAAAGTGTTCGAAATTTCGGCTAATCAGAATTAAAAAAAACGCGATAAACTCCGTAAAAATAGTTTTATTACAAATGCGTAATGCTCGTATAAACATAAGAAATCTTTATTCTTATAGTGAAGAATTGTGAGTTCAATATTTCGCCGCCCTAGTCTGTCATCTATCTGTCGCATAACAAAACAACTCATAGTAAATAACCTTGGCCAAATGGATGTTTATCTGAACAATGCTTAATAATATTCTATTGATCTGTTTATGCCTGGAATTTATGGAATGACGTCGCAATATAAACGGTGGCATATGTAGTCTGAAGGTCAATAAGTCCATCGCACACTTCAAGTAATCTCTGAATAGAGCGCTACTAATCTTATACGAATGAGACTTTTTGTTATTACATTTTGTAGTCGACGCAGCCTTCCTGCTGATAAGCAATAATTACCGCTGACCCTCTGCCATAACAAGACTATAAGTCGCTCCCTATCGTAAACATGATATTTGGACCTTCGGTTCTCTTACTCATTGAGTGAAGCACAGTAAGCTGCCGAGACTCTGATTTTCTGCTGGTATGGTACCCCAAATAAGCTGGCCCATTTGAGACTGTAGACAAAACTCTCATTAAACATACTTTTATCTTTCTAAATTTAAAATGAATTGAAATACGCCGATCGCCTTTAGTTTTCCGAATTCGAATTAAGTTCACATCTAACTTTGGGCTATTATTTGAATCCAAGGATTTAGCCAAGGCAACTTAGCGACCTTACCAGGTCAGTATTTTACTCTTGAACATCTATTTTGTCTGTGTAAAGCGCTGGTCTGGTAATGCATGGAGTACTAAATTTGGACTGCTGCCAAATATCATCCATCGTACTTGGATTTAGAGGCATGTTAAGAATTGGTAATTCCTATTTGCATAAAATTAATTCTTCGGAGTCTCGCATAGGCGTAGAGTATCCATTCTCTGGGTATAGGATATCATTACCACGTCAAACAAATAGAATGACTTATCATCACTATTCATTCATTTATTCATCACTAACTCTTATCTATACCAATAAATAAAATTGGAGTGTCTGTTTGTAATGTCAAAATAATAGGCTTTTTTCATGCTCACGCGGTTATTTGCACGACACCTATGCCTAAAATAGCAATTAAAAAATTTTTGTCTGTCTGTCTGTTTGTTCCGGGTAATCTTCAAAACGGCTGGACCGATTTAAAAAATTCTTTCACCAATGGAAAGCTATAATATCAGGGCGTAAACTAGGCTATATTTTATCTCGGTATTCCCGCGGGAACGGGAACTACGCGGGTAAAACGACTATAACCTATAACCGAAGCGAAGCGAGGGCGGGTTGCTAGTTTAATTAATAAATTTCAATGTTCATATTAAACAAATCATATAGTTTACACTGTCACGTTTCAACAGATCTATTACAGCAGTATTCATTATCATCATTCAGCCCATAGCCGTCTACTGCTAGACCTAGGCCTCACTCATGTTTCGGCACAAAGAGGGGTCCTGTGTCATATGCATCCAACGACGCCCAACAACATTCATATGGTCATCGGTCCACCTAGTGGTGGGTATCAACACTGTATCGTCTGATACGAGGACATCACTAGGGAACCTTTCATTGCCACTTCAGCGTGCTAATTTTTCGTGCTATGTCGGTTACATCCGTTCTTCTACGAATTGCCATATTTCGGCTTTTGCCTCGCAGAGAAATCCCAAGCATAGCCCGCTCCATAGCACGCTGAGCGGCTTTGAGCTTAGTTATAAGACCTATTATTAGATCACCTTAAATATGAAAAGGTTTAAAATGAAACTTCGGTTACATGACAATACAAGCCATATTATGGCTAAATAATACACGACGTATACTGACGTTACAATCTATAAGACCATCGTCCTCAACATAGGCCTTGCCAAGGTTGTAATGCTACAATCACCACACCCAAGAAAATGCTAACGTCTATTCCCCTAGTGGATTCCCACTGGAAAGTAAGGGTACAATTATGTTTAACTAGTCATCATACGAGTTATATGGGTTCTATGGGGTACTTAAATAAAAAATCTACTTGAGACAAAGGCTCTATTACTTTAGTTAACTGATATGATAATTCTAGGAAAACTGGGGCGTTGATGCGGGGATTTATTGCATTTTATTTTTACATCCTTACATTAGTTGAGCTCCTAACTACGCTTGTATATTAGTTTAAAATTATTTTATCTTTGAAATAATATTATTCTTCTGCGACTACCTTTTGTCAAATATAAATCATATTACAGAAGTTGGTACCAGATGTCAAGATATTTGACGGTACTAAATTCCCATATCGTTAGTCATTCATGACAGCCAAATCCGACGGTTACTTTGCTCTTCTAAGTTCAAATTTCACACATCTTTCGTAACTATTAAAAATAAAGATTCTTCAATTTCTTTTTCTATGTTAATGCAAATAATTGCAAACAATCTCCAAATTTAAAAGGGACAATATTTTTTTAGTTTTGTTTGTCCACTCGGACAGGCAAAGGGTACAAAGCCCATACAGCCAAGTCTTATAATTTCTCTCTTAAAAATTCTTCATATATTATTAAACACTTCTTCATATTGAATAGCTTATTAAAAATCATCGTCCGTCAGTAAATCAAGTCGTTACCATTAATTGGGCGCTGAAAACCAAAATAAATTTCACTGGCAATTTCGGTAGAATATAAACATAAACGTTAACCACTCTTATATCACATTCACCACACTTCAGCACCTTAACTGCACTTAACTTACATAAAATATCAGCAAAATTATTCAATATAACGTTATAAAACACAAAAAAATTCAATAATAATAATATAATCGAAGAGCGTGACATGACACTTCCATATACCCGCCAAAACACCACGGACATTACTTATAAAACTCTAAAATGTAGCTTATTCTAATCTCTGCGTGATATAGTGCGTTATAGTATCTTATTAAACTGCTTATATAAACTGTATACAAACTTGTTTCAGCTACATTCATATATAGCCAATACAGCTACATAATAACGAAATTTTCCTTAAGCATAGCTATGAATAACAAAGTACTATTTCAATATGCGCAATAGCCAATATGCGAGCTTATTGAAGATGTTTCTGTTTCAATATACGTTATAGACAATATGTGAACTTATTGAACCTATTATACTTATTGAACTTATTAAAATCTTTTCTATATGAGGTACAATCTTTGCTCGCGAGCAGTGCCGGATTAGCCATATAGCAAGAGTAGCAAATGCTACGGGCCCCACGGGTTTGGGGGCCTCGCGCTCCAACGCCTGTCTGACTGTAATTAAAAAAATATCAATTTAGATAGTAGCGTAAAATATCTTGCATGCCTTGTTTTATTTAATACCCTAAACTTGACAACGTGTAGCAAACCAAGGGCCCCACGACAGAATTTGCTACAGGCCCCTGTCTGGCCGCACCCCGCCTAATCCATCGGGGACGAAGGATGAGCGGCGTACGGCCCCATAATCTACCGTATTCCCTCACTATCGCCATTGAGCTGACCACTGCTACTGATTCCTTGATATCTGTAGCGACATAGGCCTACTATTCTTATTTTTTTGAGGGAAGGCTACGGTCAGCGCACCCGCGATCTTGTTCCGTCCGGGACAACAGAGGGGCGGCGCGCGGCCTTGTAACCCACCCGATAGCACGTCGCCTTCGTCGTTGAGCCGACTACCAGCGTAGAGTTCCTTGTCTCCAGTGGTCGGCCCAACCTCTCCGCGGGTGATGGACTAAACTCCTCGGTCCGGTCACCAGCAGCCTTTGCTAGGGCGGCATCAGGCGCAGAGCCTACCTAAGAGAATCTCACTCAGAACGTTCCTGCTCCACTTGCATTCAACTGTTACCTGCATATTTTAAGTAATCATCAGTCCATCTACTAGGTGATTAATGAAGATTTTTTTATTAATGTTCCTTCTACAGGAATGTGCTAATGTACCATTTTAGTCTATAGCCTATCTCTGTGCCACAATTCACCCATTTAGTCACATTCAAATTTTCGCATTTATGTTAATAAAATCAACTATCTTCGCAGTTTTGTTCGCATGGATAATTTATAAAGCATACAAATTCTAAACGATTAAATTTAATCTTCAGCATCGTCATGTCAGCTCAAATACGTCCCATTGCTGAGCTTAACTCTCCACCAAAATATAAGGGAAATTTACCTGCTATAACCACGCTGATCAAATAGCTTACTATTGGATTTTATTCCAAGGTTCCCTTCTCTTTCATATATGCATATTATATTCTTTAGTCGACTTTAGCGACACCCACGGGCAAGATAGACAACGGTTAATGATATTCTCACTCCGTTACCACACGTGAACCCTATTTAAATCGAAAGATAAAAACCAGTTGATACACCCATTTTGAGAACGAATCCTCTCAACTTAACTTTTGTAAGCCAAACTTCAGAATGATTCCCATATATCTGAGTTTTGATTCTCAGTAAGTCCATAGAATAACTTTTAATTGCCTTGTTAATCGCATTTAGAACCTCTTATAAATTCCTATAAATACCACCACTTCAGAGTTTAACATACTCTTTACGGCCTTGTAACTTTGGCTACCCACTAAGTGGTTGATATATCAACTTCCGATAACCTTGATTATAGTGAGTTAAACTTTTAACTATAAAATGATTCCCTCTGATAAGACCAGTAATTTCATTAACTTAAAGTTCATTTTATTTCAGCTCATATCTGTCCCATGACTGGACTCAAGCTTCTTCCACATTGGGTGGGCAGTTGACCTACTATACCACGCTGGGCAGGCGGGTTGGTATAGAGTTTTATTTCGAATTTTTCCTATTCTTATGCAGATGTTATATGCATATTATATCTCTTAGTCGGATTTTACAACTTCCATGGGCAAGATAGGGAGTGGTGAATCATGCTCCATCACCACACGGAGGACTTGAAATTAAAGTTAAGAATTTTTCTTCTAACTCCGGCTCCCAACATCAGCGTCATTCTGCTCTCATTCTACTTTGGGTCTACGCAGTATGTACCCTTCTTTCATCATACATATTGCTCAGGCCGACCACTGAAATCAAGGACCTCTGCACCAGTGGTCGGCCTAACGACGAAGGCGACGTGCTATCGGGTGCGTTACGGGGCCACGCGCCGCCCCTTTGTCGCCCCGGACGGAGCCGGGCGGCGGGTGCACTAACCGTAGCCCAAAACAAAAAAAAACATACCTATTGCAAATTTGTTAGTAATATTTTTATTGCCTGACGTTGATCCTCCTTGGAAATACAATCATTAGCCATCCGGCATCATATGGAGCCGCCCAAGGTCGATGTAAAGTTCTTAGTTGTGCTTTAAGGTACCCAAAAACTATATCAAGTTTCGTAGTATTCGAAACCATACAATAATTCATTGTCTGCACAGATGGCGTAGTGGTTAAGATACCCACACTTTGGGTGGCATAACCGCCCAAAGTGTGGACACAAGTACACAGGACCATACTTTGCGCGATCCACATATTGTTGTTCTGAATCTGGATGTAATTTGTGTCCATTAGTTACGTTTGTAAAGTCCTTCTCTATGTGGTGACACAGTAAGAATACAATTCACCACTCCCTATTTGCCCGTGGATGTCGTAAAAGAGCACTAAGGGATATAATATGCATATAACATCTGTGCAAGAGAAGGAAACTTCAATTTCCCTCCTATTGGGAAGGAGGCTCGAGCCCAGGAGTGGGACGTTTATGAGCTGAGATCAACATCAACATCAAAATCCCCCGCAGCATAAGGGTTTACCCTAGTGTAGGTGTCATTAAAAAAAAAATAATAAAAAGTCGTCAATTTTTCTGCTGATTCCAATGTAATATGAAAATTTAAGCTTATATTAACTTAGTATTCACACTTTTAAGAGAAGGAAAACTCGAAATAAAACCCTATACCAACCTGTCTGATCAGCATGGTGTAGTAAGGTCAATTTCCCTTCTGTTGTGGAGGAGGCCCAACAGTGGGACGTATATGAGCTGAAATGATGATGATGATGATTCCCACTTTCATTACGGTAGGCAGCGGTCTAGCAAAGGTTCATGAGCGCTAGAATCACTTACCATCAGATGTGCTGTTTGCTCGTTTGCTACCAATAAAAAGAACACAAACTGCTATTTGAAATCCACTTCTCAAGTGTGACGGTTATGACTTTTCTCTTTCGTGACGGGTCTATCTATTTTTAACTCTCAATATAGCCAACAATTGAAAACTATTCCTATCTCTTATTCATGGCACCTTATGAAAGATGGACTAAGTGCTTTGTGCGCCTGAGATTGATATCATTTGTAGAAGAAAACTAGGTGTGGTTAAGTAATATTCATTGTTACTATTTAAACTATAATTTCATTGTTACTATTTAAACAAGGTAAGCTGTATGGCGGAGGCAAGGGCCATAAATACTTTTTTTTTTTGTGTGTACAGCTGTTGGCCGCAGATGGCCTTGACAGCCTGACGCGGACTATGGGTGAGCGCTGAGGGCTCTCAACCCGGTGCCATACATACTACTAACCCGAATGCTTTTATACCCACGAAGAGCATCTTGGGTGTAAAAGCCGTCTACGTGGCTTATTTAATCGATGTAGGGACACGAAAAAAGTATCGATACTTTTAGGTATCGAGTACTCTCCTTTCGATATCGATACTTTTGTACTCGATACTTTGTATTCGATACTTTTACTAAATGATTGCTTTTTGGCTGGTATCGTACCGAATAAATTGTAGAAATTTTCCATTTTAAATTTGACTTGAAATTAACCTTTTTAAATTTGACGTCGCTTTAAAAGCTGCTCACGGGCATAGGTTCTATGAAAAGTACTCAGTACTCGATAGTTAAAAGTATCTTTTATGAGTTCGATTTCGTGTCCCTAAATCGATGTAACATTGATGGGGAAACTTATTAGAATTATTATATATATATATCCTCCTTCAAATCATAATTATTATATGCTTCCGTTTGATGACGGAGTAAGAATACAATTCACCAGCGCCTGTCATGCCGATGAATATCATAAAAGAGGACTAAGGGATACAATATGCAGATAAAATCTATGTTAAAGAAAGGAATCTCCAAATAAAATCCTTTGTTTTCAGTGCTTATTTGGAGATTCCCGTATGTAGGTCAATTTCTCTCTCGTTACGGAAGTTCCAGCCCAACAGTGAGACGTTGCATTGAGATGACTTGAGATGATGCATTACATTAAATTGCATTTTATGTAAAAAAGTTAATAAAATTATAATAATTTATACAAATGTTATCTACCGTTCTTGTGTATTTATATCTATATGTATAAAAGAAAGTCGTGTTAGTTACACTATTTAAACTCAAGAACGTCTATACCGATTTACCTGAAAATTGACGGGGAGGTAGCTTAGAACCAGGAGACGGACATAGGATACTTTTTATCCCGTTCGACCGGGTTCCCGTGGGACTTGACATAAAACGTCAAAGAGAATACAAGTCACTAAAACGTGGTATAACAAAAACGCATCTATCATGTAATAACAAAACGCAAATGACACTATAGACAGACTATATTATTATTTTCGGAAGTTTAGAAAATATATTTAGGACTTTTGACGCGAATGTCAAAATGTCATGCAGCGCTTTTTTATTCTTTTCATTATTTTAGTGTTTTAAAGTGTTATATTCAATTATTTTGCTGATATTTTATGTAATATAATGCAGATAAAATTCTGAAATGTAGTGAAAATGATATAATAGTGAATTACGTGCATTTTGACATTCTGCCCAAATTTCCTGAGACGCATGACTTGTATCAGCACCAAGTCATGCTAACGACTGACTGAAAGACTAAGACTAAAGACGTGAATAATAATCAATATACTCGACACTGGCACCAATAGCTCATATTATTGTAGCTCATTGCCATTAACTAAGAAGAAGAAGAAGGACTTTTGACGCGAATGTCAGAATGTCATGTAGCGCTTTTATATTTTCTTCATTATTTTAGTGTTTTACTGTATTATATTAAATAATTTTGCTGATATTTTATGTAATATAATGCGGACAAAATGTTGAAATATAGTGAATAGGATATAATAGTGAATTGCGTTCATTTTTATATTCTGCCAAAATTCCCAGAGGAACCATGGATTGGTTCTCAGCACCTAATTCATGGTAACGACTAAGACCAAAAGACGAAGAATGAAGACGTGAAGAATATATGTATATTATAACTCGACACTGGCACCAATGGCTCATAATAGTAGCTTATTGCCATTACTCAAGACGAAGAAGAATATACACAAAAATTGCTCGTTTAAAGGTATAAGATAATTGTTACAAAAACTTAGTAATTAAGATCTTTCATACATTATGGAGTGTAATAAAGATTAAAATTAAAAATAACATCGTAATTTTAATAACATCAGAGATAGTAACACATTTTAAATGATTCCTAAATATTAAGTTCTATAAAGCTGCTATGTAAAGCTCTAAACTGTAGTTATTTGGCGCATTGCCAGCAAATAACATTGATGGATTGTGATCCATGCGGATTGAACCCTTAGTTATATAACCACCGTAATATGTTTAATGAAGGCAATTAGTCACAGCTTCAAACTGTCCGAATCTATACTAATAAATAAAATTGGGGTGTCTGTTTGTAATGTCAAAATAATAGGCTTTTTTCATGCTCACACGGTTATTTGCACGACACTTATGCCTAAAATAGCGATTAAAAATTTTTTGTCTGTCTGTTTGTTCCGGGTAGTCTTCGAAATGGCTGAACCGATTTCAAAAATTCTTTCACCAATGGAAAGCTATAATATCAAGGCGTAAACTAGGCTATATTTTATCCCAGTATTCCAACGGGAACGGGAACTACGCAGGTAAAACGACTATAACTGAAGGGAAGTGAGGGCGGGTTGCTAGGATAAATTAAACTTAACTTCACTTTGGATAACTGGACTTTGAATTAACTGCATAAATGGTGTAGTGAATAACATACAGACTTACAATGATAGTGTCATAGGTTCGATTCTGACGCTACACAATATTTTGTGTGATCCACAAATTCACTATATTTTTGTATCATCATCATCTATATATGTCCCATTATTGGGCTCAAGTCTCCTTTATAATGAGAGGGAAAATGACCTACTATTCCCCGCTGGTCAGACGTGTTTGAATAAGGTTTTTTTCGAGTTTTCCATCTTTTGCACCGATGTTATATGCTTATTATGTCCCTTAGACGCCTTTTACGATATCCACGGGTAAGATAGAGAGTGGTGAATTGTATTCTTACTCCGTCATCACACGGAAGTTTTGTATAGTCCTATGCAATTCAAAGATTATTTCCTTAGTACTAAGTGTTGTATTTCAATAAAAAAATGCTTCGAATTACATTATACATTATCACGATAAGTTTAATTTGTTTCCGTCCAGCTTACTAAAGTTATAATAGAAGCTTACAGATGTTTTGACGGACTATTATAGTTTATCCGCCAGTGACGGTATGGGAAGTGCGGGCGAGATAGGGAGTGGTGATTTGGTGAATTATATTCCACCACTCCCTATCTTGCCCGTGGATGCTGTAAAAGACGACTAAGGGATATAATATGCATATAACACCTATCAAGCAAGAGAGGAAAGAGAAGAAAATCTCGGAAAAAAAATTCTTATACCAATCTGCCTGGCCGAATCTTACCACCTCCTGCAGGCCAACCTCAACCACGCCGCCGAGGCACAGGACGTTTTCCTGCAAGCCATGGCGGAGTGGTTGATCGGTGCAGCCGTAGCCGCGGAGCCGTACGTGGTGCCTGACCGGCCCAATTGGCTGGGCAGCAGTGACGGCTCTGTGGCAATCGTCGCCTCCACGTCGTGGCATTCCCCGCCTTTGTTGCTCAAGGACAGGGGCGACGGGTATGTCGCGGCGGAATGGGGAGAGGTTACGCTATTTGGTGTTTACTTCTCCCCAAACAGGAGCGCGACGGATTTCGGGGCCTTCCTCACCATCCTGGGGGCCTCGATGCGGCGACTGGCACCGCGCCAAGTCTTCGTTCTGGGGGACTACAACGCCAAGTCCATGGCGTGGGGGTCCCCCAGGACGAATGACCGCGGGCGGGCGGTCGAAGAGTGGGCGGCGGCACTGGGCCTCTGTTTGCTGAACAGGGGCTCGGTGCAGACCCTATCCGAACACCGATACATCCGGATAGAGGTCTCCCGGACCCTCCTGCAGCCCCCTGCAGCCCAGCAGGGGTCACACGGCGGACGGAGCTCCCGCGTTTACGCGGTGGGCTGTGGGTCGATTGGATCGGGACCTGTTGGCGGAGGCAGCCATCGTTCAGTCGTGGCTGTCCTCACCGCCCCAGGCGGACGGGGTGGATGCCGAGGCTGGCCGCATCCGCTGTGCGTTAACGCAGATCTGCGATGCGGCCATGCCCCGTGTGCGGCGTCTGCCCCCGAAGAGTGCGGTCCCCTGGTGGTCCCGAGAATTGGCGGACCTTCGGGCCGCGTGTATACGTGCCCGGAGGGCCTACACCCGCAGCCGAGCGCGTCACCGCGACGCTGAGCGGGAGGGCCAGCTGTACGAGGCTTACTACAGTGCGCGGTCTGCCTTCAGGCTGGCCGTCCGTACCGCCAAGGACGATAGTCGGCGGGAGATGCTGGACAGTCTCGAGCGTGACCCCTGGGGTCACCCCTACCTCGCGGCGCTGCTACCAAGCTCCGCGGGCGGCCCCCCCCCCCTCACCGAAACTCTCCAGCCCAGCCTCCTCACCAGAGTTGTTGAGGACCTCTTTCCACGGCGGGCGGAGCACACGCCTCCGGTCATGGCTTCGCCGGACAGCAATCGGGAGGCCGACGATGAAAGTGCTCCGCCCATCACGGAGCCGGAAATGGGGGCGGCGGTGGTGCGTATGCGAGTCAAATCCACCGCCCCCGGGCCCGACGGTATTCCGAACCGTGAACTGGCCCTGGTCCTCGAACACCTGGGACCACGCCTCAGGGGACTGTTCGACGCTTGTTTGACGTCCGGGCAGTTCCCTGGGTGCTGGAAAGAGGGGAGGCTGGTTCTCCTGCCGAAGCCGGAACCGTCTCCCGAGTCGGCCTCGGCCTATAGGCCCATCGTGCTGCTCGATGATGCGGGCAAGCTGCTGAAGAGGGTGTTGGCTGCCCGCATCGAGCGGCACCTCGTCGGGGTCGGGCCCGATTTGTCGGACGCCTAGTTTGGTTTTCGGAGAAGGCGTTCGACGATCGCGGCCCTGCTGCGCCTGAAGGTGGTAGCGGAGGCCGTCACCGGTGGAGGACTCCTGTTGGCGGTGTCCCTGGACATCGCCAACGCCTTCAACAGTCTGCCATTCAGCTGCATCAGGGAGGGGCTGAGGTATCACAGGATGCCCGTGTACCTGAGGCGGCTGGTCGCAGACTACTTGGAGGGGCGCAGCGTCCTCTACGTTGACCGAGTAGGGGACGTTGTGGGAACGCCCATGACGTGCAGTGTCCCGCAGGGGTCGGTTCTGGGTCCGACCCTGTGGAACATCGGCTACGACTGGGCGTTGAGAGGAAGCTTCCCACCCGGGCTGGGCGTAATTTGCTACGCCGACGATACACTCGTCACAGCCCGGGGTGGGACGCTAGATGAGGCGGCACGCCTGGCAACTCTCGGCACCGAGGAGATTGTCAGGCGGATCGAAGCGCTGGGGTTGAGGGTAGCCCTGGAAAAGACGGAGGCCCTTTTGTTCCATGGCCTCCGTACCGCCGGGCCTCCCGCCGGCGCTTCGATCACCGTGAAGTCGGTCACCATCAGCATCCAGGCCCACATGAAGTACTTGGGCCTGGTGCTCGACGGGCATTTTTGGTTCCTGGAGCATCTCCATCGACTTGTTCCCCGGCTTGTCGGCGCAGCGTCCGCCCTTTCGCGGCTGATGCCGAATGTGAGCGGACCCAGTGCTACGTGCCGACAGCTGTACGTGGGAGTGATCCGGTCGATGGCCCTGTATGGCGCACCGGTGTGGGCGGGGTCCCTGACCGTCGGTCTTAGGGCCCTCCTGTGGCGACCACAGAGGGTCATGGCAATCAGGGCCATACGGGGTTACCGCACGGTGGCGACGGAGGCAGCGTGCCTCCTGGCCGGAACTCCCCCGTGGGACCTGGAGGCGGAGATGCTCGCCGACATTTATCGGCGGGTGTCGGAGACGCGCGCCCGCGGCGGCATGGTCTCCAACAAAGAGATCACCGCCTGGCGGGTCGACGCCCGCCGAGATGTCATTGCCATTGGGCAGTCCGGCTGGAGAGTCTTCGGTACGGTGTCAGGACCGTCGAGGCCCTCCGGCCGGTGCTGATGGAGTGGTTGGAGCGGACGCACGGGGTGCTTTCCTTCCGACTGGTGCAGGTGCTGACGGGGTACGGTTGCTTCGGGAAGTACCTACACAAGATTGTCAGGAGGGAGAGCACACCGTCCTTCTATCACTGCAGTTGCGACGAGGATACGGCGCAGCACACGCTCGAGGAGTGTGCTGCATGGGAGGGGGATCGCCGTGAACTCGTCGCAATTATCGGTGCCGATCTGGCGCTGCCGACCATCGCCAGGGAGATGCTCGTCAGCGTCAGGAACTGGGACGCGGTCGCCGCCTTCTGTGAGGCCGTAATCTCACGGAAGGAGGCGGCGGATCGTGTACGAGTAGAGCTCCTATTCGGCGACACGTTCCGCCGCCGGCGACTCGGTCGGCGCAGGCACGAGTATCTGCGTCTAATGCCGCCCTAGCCGAGGCCGCGGGTGATCGGACCGGGGAATTGTCCGTCACTCGCAGAGAGGCTGACCGCGCGACGGCGACCGACGTTCCAGGACGTCGGGAGGTGAGGTTACCCGAAAGGGTATTCCGTCAGGCCGACCACTGACGACAAGTCACATCTGCTCCGGTGGTCGGCCCAACAACGAGGTGACGTGGGTACGGGTGGGTTATGGGCCCGCGCGCCGTCCTTTCATCGCCCCGGACGGACTGGACCGCGCGTGCGCTTACCATAGCCCACGCATAAAAAAAAAAAAAAATAATACCAATCTGCCTGACCATCATCATTTCAGCTCTTATACGTCCCACTGTTGGGCTCGAACCTTCTCCACAATAAGAGGAAATTGATTGACTATACCACGCTAATCACGCTGGCTGGCAAAAAAAGTTTTGTCCATCTTTACGTACACTATGCTCCACCAAAAACAGTTTTGAATGACGTTAGCGTTCGTAAAGTAATTCTATTTCAAATTCGGCATCTACAATTTTAAGACGCCAAAATTTTTTGCTTTCTAATAAAATATCTAAATCACTATCTATTCATTATTTAATAATACTTTAAATTTATGTCAAATAAACGAAACTCATCATTAACATACTGACCCAAAAACAGCCCAATTGTATCATAAAAAATATACTACACCCCATTAGAACTATTAAATAATCGTACATTTGATGGTCTTCAAATAAATTAATGAATACTAAAAAGCTCGTATAAAAACTTCGCAGTAGATGATGATATTTACGTAAATAATTGTAACATAGCAATGACGTATTAATTTTTGAACAAAAGCGAGTGTTTTTCTTAACCCCTGACGTAAAAAAGATATAATAGTTATAATTTTTTGTCTATGTGTATATGTCTGTCTATCTGTGGCATCGTAGCTCTTAAACGGATGGACCGATTTTCATGCGGTTTTTTTTCATTTGAAAGCCAGTTTTCTTGCGGTGGTTCTTAGTTATGTTTGGTAAATATCGGTAGCGCATCTCTTTTCCAAAATGATTACTCGATTAAGCGCCTATAGCGCCTAGCGCTATAATCGATAAATGACAATGATTTCAGTTGAAGAGAACGTAATACTTTTTTTTATTACTTGAGTTTGTGTCGGCGGTTATTTTAAATTTTCAATTTTACTTTTAGGAAAATATTCAATTATTTTTCGTCATTTGAGGGAAAAATAATCGTCAAAATATGTGTTACAAATATTAAAATTAATGCAGTATTATTGGAGGTATTTCACAGAGACAATAGTAATAGTTTATTGCCTTTTTAAAACTAAATCTACATGGTTTTTCCTTTTTCTTTTTGGAGTGGGTAATGGTCGGCGCATTCCTCGCCCGACTCCGTCCGGGGCGACAGAGGGACGTAATCTCGTCGTTGGGCCGACCACCGGTGCGCAGGGTGACTTGTCGTCAGTGGTCGGCCCGACGAATCATTGGGTGTATGTCAGAATGTGTATTATATGTTTACGTATGTGCGCGGTTGCATATATGTGTACATAGGTGTATGTGTGGATGAATTACAAAAGAACACCACTTAGGAATAACATAAACATCGCAGCTTACAACCTCCTTAGGCTTAAACTAACCTCCTCCATAATAAGACGCAATTAGGCCGAGATATGTATCGGACTAATGGTGATAAGGAGGGAGACTTGGACGGGGGCGTCCAAGTCAGGTTTAGTAGAATTTTGTTTCGAATTATTCTTCTTCGTTCAAATAAAACTGCCCCAAAAAAGAATTCTAGTTTACCATATAAACACGGTTTATTTACCAGCCATTAAACAAACATTTGTAATAAATAAGTAAATGCTCACAAACGATAAACTACTGTAGCTAACATAAAACCACATAGCCATTACTTAATCGAAACCAAATTGCCTAATAAATTATTTATTGTTAATTTATTGGGTGCTTATCAAAAGTCTTATACGACAGCCTTGAAACTCGCGATTACTTTTCCAGAAGGATGGAAACTATGTATTTGTATATGCCACGATTCAATATATTTCTTTAATCAGTCTTTATGTATGTCCAGTTATGAAAAATCATAGTCTGGTTTTTTGTCAGCGTCTTGCCCTTATAACCATTCCACTCGTGTTTGTATTATGTACTTTCATTGTCAATTTTTCTTCACAAATTCTTCTTTCACTTTTGCTGGCTATTATATCACTATTATTTACTTTCATCATCATCATCTTGCTCTTATCCCAATTACTTGGGGTCGACGCAATATGTCATCTATTATGACATATTGCAAAAAGTTTCGGCAATGACGGCCTGCCTGACGTCAACCCTCCTTGGGAATGTAATTGTTGACCCAAATGGTACCAGATGGAGTTGTTCCGGGTTAATCTAGGGCTCTTAGTCGTCTTTTACGACACCCACGAGCAAAGCAAGGGTTGGTAGTATTCAAAGCCGCTACCACACAGCGCTATTATTATCGCTATTATCACTATTATTTACTTTATCATTCATATATACAATTTTCTGTGTCTTATACTGTGGAGACGACGACGATGACTGTGGAGAGATTTCTATGTCTTGTACTGTGGAGACGGAGTAAGAATAGAATCCACCACCCTCTCTTGCCCGTGAGCACCGTAAACGATGACTAAGAGATATAGTATGCACATAATACCTATGCAAGAAAAGAAAAACTGAGTAATAAAACCCTATGCCAATAATTCTGAACAGCGCGGTATAGTAGGTCAATTTCCCTCCCATTTTGGAGGAAGTCCGAGCCCAACAATGGAACATATATGAGTTGTGATGATGATCAAATAATGATAATGCAATCTATACCAATAAATAAAATTGGAGTGTCTGTTTGTAATGTCAAAATAATAGGCTTTTTTCATGCTCACACAGTTATATGCACGACACCTATGCCTAAAATAGCAATTAAAAAATTTTTGTCTGTCTGTCTGTCTGTTTGTTCCGGGTAATCTTCAAAACGGCTGGACCGATTTCAAAAATTCTTTCACCAATGGAAAGCTATAATATCAGGGCGTAAACTAGGCTATATTTTATCCCGGTATTCCTACGAAAACGGGAACTACGCGGGTAAAACGACTATAACCTATAACCGAAGCGAAGCGAGGGCGGGTTGCTAGTGCTAGAATATGTTGAGTCGTATTAATTATACATAGCTTATACCTTTATCTTACACACACATGTATTCATAAAATTATCTTATCTCATATTAAAAATAAAAATCTACCAAAATAAATTTCGATTAAGCTCGTCGAAACGTTAACAGAATCGATGTAGATCTTTTTACTTTCTTGATAATATTTTTTTTAAGTAACGACGTACTTGTAAATAAAAATCCCGTCTCCTTTGTGGAATATATATCGTCAATACAAAGGTCCCAAACGTTTTAGCCGTATTTGTCGACTCGAAATTTGGATTGAGCTGCAAAGTAGGTTCACAAAATTGGGGTTTCAATTACATATGTATATGATTACTCACTTCTATACAAAGATTCTAATCACATTTAATGTAAATCAAGGGACAAATAAAGTTAATTAGAAATAGGTTTCTGATTACACAGATGGCGTAGTGATTAAGACAGCAACCCACGAAGGTTCGAATCCCACGCAGGACAACACTTTGTGCGGTCCACAAATTGTTGTAAATTTCCCCGCAATACAAGGATTATTTCCTTGGTGCTGGGTGTGGTCTTTTAAAAAAAAGGTTTAAACCCAGCGTAGCACTGGCATATGAATATTTATGTGCTAAAAGTGACTGCTCAGATGGAATATGGTTTAGATACCAGCCTACCGTGCTAAGCATCGTAGAGTTTGATTCCCGCGCAGGACAATAATACTTCGATTCACAAATTGTGGTCTAATTTATGTTTTCAGTTGTATGTTATGTCAATGCAGAATTTAATCCTTAGTACAGGATCTTGTCTTATGGTCGTACTGGCCACTGAGGTCAAGGATGCTGCCGCTCATATATCTTTGCTAGGCTGATTATGAAGCAAATGCAGGGAATGTAAATGCGTGCAATGAGATTCGGTGATACTAAAGGCATAACTAAAACCCACCACATGAAAACACCCGCAGAAAGTTGAGCTGCCGGCTCTCTCACTCACTTAACGAAGTACAGTTACAAATCGCTTCTCAAACCTCACTTCGGACTCGATGCTGAGCACGAGCCTCCTCCACAATGGGAGGGAAACTAACCTCCTATACTACACTGATTAGATTGGTTGATAATTGTCTTAAGGGTGTTATAGATAAGTGTGTTAAAGTGATAAGACCACACTGTTGTCTGTCTACAGCCGCGGGCCGGTCCGTACGGGGTAGTACCACACTGAGCAGAAAATCGACGTCTGAGTAGTAGCAATTTGTTACTGTGCTTCGTTCGGTGAGCGAGAGAGCCGGCAACCTAACTTTCTGAAGGTCTTTGCATGTAGTGGGTTTTGGTGATGCCTTTAGTTACATTAAACTTGCACGCATTCACGCTCCCTTCACTTTTTTCACGGTAGGTAGTGGCCTAACAAAAGTCCATGAGCGGTAGCAACACTTACCGTCAAGTGTACTTTTTGGTCGTTTGCCACCATTTGCAATTAAAAAAAAATACTCTAATAACCTATGAGGTTCAATAGAAGATTTTCACGTAATTTATAACCCATAATTTAATATCATCAATAAATCACAAAACTGTAACAATGGTCTCACGGGGATATTACAGTGGTCATAAACACCAGACTGTCGTAAATGTTCACTAAATCTTGTAGCATCTCACCAAAGTATTACGATGCTTGGTAAGGATACGAATAAAATCGCTAAAAGTGAGTATCTCGTGAAGACGATCGTTAAATCTTTTTTTATTATGGTATAGCATATTGTGTCTGTATATTGAGTGTTTAGCGTTCTATCTTTCTCGCATATGTTGTAAAAAAATATTAAGAATATACACAAATACGTCTCGGTAAGAAATGTATATCTCTAAATAAAATCTATTCCAGCCCACATGATAGCATACTATAATAGATCTCATCGTTATTATTTCAGCCCATATATGACCTTCTGTTGGGCTCAGGCCTCCTCCGCAATTGGAGGGGAATGGATCTACCATTCCACGCCGGTCAGACGTGTTGGAATTGGATTTTATATCGAGTTTTCCTTTCTTGTATAGATGTTACCTGCAAATTTCCCCTAGTCGTCTTTTACGATACCCACGGGCAAAAGAAAGGGTGAGAACTGAGAGCTTTTAATTAATTTCCCTACTAATGCAGATGTGAGAGACTATGTCAAATACAAAAATGCCAACTTTTACAAGTGTGACAACAACTTTTATAAACTAATATTTTGTAATATTCATCTCATGTTAAACATAAATTTAAATGAAAATACAGGTGACCAGTCAAAAATCGATTAAGGTTATGTAGTCCCGCGCCATCCCCTCCATTGCCCCGGACAAATCAAACGGGGTCTGATCATACCATAGTCTTGTCCCTCAAAAAAAGTAATTTTGATGTATAGAAAATGAATAATCGAGAAGTTATTGTACAATAGTCCTCCTCGTTATCACGCTTATGGAATCGCAGTAAATATGAAGTTTTGATTACTATGAAAAATTTTACCTAGAGATACAATAAGATACATCTATAAATGAGGCTTAAGAAGAGCATTTTCTTCACGATAGTCAACGGCCTGGCTATGCTCCTGGTATTGCAGAGATCCCTGTGCGGCAGTATCAATTGCTATCAGTTATGCTGCTTGCTCGTTTGCAACCATCACAATAAAAAAAAAATATAAATAAAAATCTTAACCGGATTTACTCAGATTTTTCTGGAGCAACCAAAGGTGTATTAGTATGTATTTAGGCCGAGTTGTTAGCATGGTGGGCCGACTGAAAGTATTTTTTCTATACTTCGTCAATAGTTTTTCTGAATCGACGTTACCTAATAACTTAAGAAAATCTTTTGTGTAACTGCCATTTATTTAAGATTTTAACAATTATTTTGAAAGGTCCTTTCATTTAGAAACTTTAACACTTAATATTTTTTTCTTCTATTTCATTTTCCGTTCATAACTTACTGTTATATAATCCAATTTAAATATTTCTCCTTTGAGTAAAAGCTCCTTTATACTATGCTAAAAGCAAAAAGTATTAGCTATGAATTTATGAAACTTTTCCATCGTTCAACTTTTGCACTAATGCCTGTTAAGGGGTTCGGCAGTGTTGACAACAATATGTGTAGGGCTGTCTCATTGACATAATACGTTATTGAAGTGAAAATTTCTATAGGTAGGTTCGGATGGAGAGTAGATTCGTTTAAGTCGTCAATGACGCGGTCACGTGACGTGTTAACTCTAACATTACATCTGCAGCTATATCAATGTCATATCTGTACTGATACATATCAAAACTAATAAAAGTTTTAATTTGAATATCCAAAAATAACAAATCTTTGCTCATAGTTTTAAGTTTTCATTTCTGTCGGCAGTCCGACTGCTTCGTGTTCTTTTTCTATAAAACTGTCGCATCGTTGAAAGAAATCTTTTATTTATATTCGATAGACAATTAATGGAGAAAGTTTGTGGACTATCTTATATATAAATTTCTAGCGTAGGTACGTGTGTATGTCACTGAACGCCTCCTAAACGGCGGGACCGATGTTGACGAAATTTTGTGTATGTGTTCAAGAGGATACGAGGATGGTTTAGATTCACAATTGGACCCGGTAGGTGGCGCTGTTCGGGTAGGACAAAAACATAACTTGAAAACGACTTTACCGATTTCGTCCATCTTTCTTTTTATTTTTTCTAATACTTTGAGAAAGGCTTTTACGCAAAAAAAAATAAGAAAGTTGCGTAAAAAATCAGAAAATTTAAGAAAAGTTAACGACTAGGTATCTAGGTTATTTATTTTTATTGCAACTAAACAGCTAGATGGATTTGAATGAATTTTTGTGAATGCATTCAAGTGGGGGCCAGGATGATTTAGATTCACAAATCAGCCGGGCAGATGGCGCTGCAGTCGATCAGTCCATATTACTGCTGTCGATTTCAAGAAAAATCCATTTATTTTATTGGAACAGAACAACGTCTGTTGGGTCAGCTAGTTATAATACATATCATTGACAGCTGTGGTTTGAATACACAAAGGTCGATGTTGATGTATCTATCAGGATATGGGATATGTAGTAATTTTACCTATTTCAAAAAAGGAAGAGGTTGGATTGCATATATTTTATAGACGTTCTTGAGTTTCGTTAGCGGTGGTACTTGGACTTCAAAGATACAATACATCTTTATAGATACTACAAAATGAAGTGATACTACAAAACAATGAAAGTTTGGATAAGAACTAATGATGGAGATGACATAGAGACAAGGAAATTCGACATCAGTATGTAGGAACTACCAAGTGTGGCTCATCATTTGAAAGCTGGTGCTTCGTATGTGGGTTTCAGTTGAAATTGGTTCTTTTTTGGATCATTATGTTTACCTAGGACAAGCAGTCCAATTAGGTAGATCCAATTTCGATAAAGAGGTCAGCCGACGAATCCAACTCGGCTGGGCAACGTTCGGGAAATTTAAGAGGATCTTCTCGTCCAATATTCCGCAGTGTCTGAAAATAAAGGTTTATAACCAATGTGTGTTACCAGCGATGCCTTACGGCACTGAAACGTGGTTTCTAAATGTCGGCCTCAAGAAAAGCTCAAAGTCGCTCAGCATACTATGGAGAGGGCTATGCTCGGTATTTCTCTACGTGATAAAATCTGGAACACGGCAATCCGTAGAAGAACGGGTGTAACCGACATAGCCCGCAGAATTAGTACGTTGAAATGGCAATGAGCAGGCCACATCGCTCGTCGAACCGACAACCGTTGGGGAAGAAAGGTTCTTGAGTGGCGACCACGAATCGGACGGCGCAGCGTAGAACGACCCCCCCACTAGGTGGACTGACATTTTCAAAGTCGCAGGGAACCGTTGAATGCAAGTGGCGCAGGACCGTTCCGAGTGGCATTCTCGTGGAGAGGCCTATATCCAGCAGTGGACGTCTGTAGGCTGATGGATGGATGGATGGATGGATGGTTCTTTTTTTATTAAAATTATAATATGTATCTACGCCAATAAATACAAAATTGTATTTTAAAATTGTGTTATTTTAAATCATCATCTTAATTATCCCTATCCTGGTCTTATCCCAATTGCTTGGCGTCAGTGTAATATAAACACTATACATTACATTACACTAAACAATATACATTACAATAGCTTTGAAAATAATTTTATGACCGTCCGCCCGCCTAACGTCAACACTCCTTGAAAGTCTAAATGTTGACCAAACGACATCAGATGAATTTGGTCTGGTCTGCTGCCCCGGACAGATTAGGCAGTTTCCAGACCATTGCCTACCACAAAAAAGGTCTGTAAACAGCTCCTAGTCGTCTTTTATGATATACCTTATAGATATCTCGTAAAAGTAAGGGTCGTATTCGTAGCCACCAAAGTTTTATTTCATATATATACATCATCATCTCAGCCCATATACGTGTCACTGTTGGGTTCGAGCTTCTGCCATAATAGGAGGCAAAGTGACCTACGATACCACGCTGGTCAGACGTGTTGGTATGGGGTTTCATTTTGGGGCGGGGCAGGCGCGAATACCTGCGCCTGATACCGCCCTAGTCGAGGCCGTGGGTGACTGGACCGGGGAATTAGTCCGTCACCCGCCAAGACGCCGACCGCGCGGGCAAGACCGACGTCCTCCCTGAGGGGGGGACGTCGAGGAGAGGGTACGCCTCAGAGGGTATTCCGTCGGGTCTACCACTGACGACAAGTCACCCTACTCCGGCGGTCGGCTCAACGACGAAGGCGACGTGTCACGGGTGGGTTACGGTGTAAGTGTTTACGCCCTTCTGTCGCCCTGGACGGAGCGGAGCGAAGAGTGTGCCGACCGTAACTCACACCCAAAAAAAATATGGTTTCATTTCAAGTTTTCCTTCTCTTGTATAGATGTTATATGCATATTTAACCCCTTAGTCGTTTCTTACGACATCCACGGGCAAGAGAGAGGTTGGTGAGTTGTATTCTTACTTCGTCATCACACAGATAATG
This sequence comes from Lymantria dispar, assembly GCA_032191425.1. Lineage (NCBI taxonomy): Eukaryota > Metazoa > Arthropoda > Insecta > Lepidoptera > Erebidae > Lymantria > Lymantria dispar. Next base: position 34,488,959 of record CM063445.1, read on the forward strand.
TATATATATATATATATATGTTTACGCAAAAAATTCCAATTGCAAATAGTTTCTAAAAATCATTGTAGATACTTGGAGCTTCTTTTGCATTAAATATTGTTTTATAATCAATTGCCATACATACATTACTATAAAATTATCCTCATAATCTAAAAAGATCACTGACGTAAACCTAAAACCGCACTTTAAGATCTATAACCGCAATTAAACGCTCCAAAACACACGTTATCCTTCTCTTGAGAGATCCCTTTAATGTTCAAATGTCGTAAAATACGTGGGCATGTTTAACGATATTTATCGAAATACTGTTCACTCACTAAACCGTAAACGACCAAAAGTTTACGATTCGTCCTTTGCGTTGAAACTTGTAAGCTCAAAGGATAATAAAACGTAAACAATTTGATGACAACATTAAAAAAAAGGATCTTATTGTCGTATATCTTACTATTTCGAAACATTACAAAATAAACGTTCAATACGACCGACTATGAATTTCAAATTAACAGCTCAATCCTATGGTGTAAAATGCTAATGCCTAATGTTATAAAATGCCACCACTGCATTTTACTCTACGCATTTCTTTTCTGGGACAATCGTAAAAATCTATTAAAGAATAAAAAATCGGTGAAAGAGAAAGAAAACTCGAACTAAATCTAATTTCGCAGTATATGTGAATTAAATTTCCTTCCCTAGAGGAGGGCTGTGTGTAAGAGTAGAACGTATATGAGTTTAGAAAAAGAAGAAGAATGAAGAAGAAGAGACCAATAAGTCACAAGGCTCCACCACGGTGAAAAGGAAAATAACATATAAAGGATTTGATTACAAGTCTCTTGCTAAATTTAACTAATTAGTCATTTAATCTTCTCCTATAAGACAGTGATATATTAATGAGAAAGCGTGGAATAACAACACTGTCTATTCTAAGTCCCTTTAACCTTCACCATACAGATTGACAAGCAACTACTACAAATTTGAAATTTGAAACGACACCGCGCTTACCGTTAGGAGGGTTTAGAACTGAGGGTTAATTCTAACACTTGTTGCTGCTTCTAAAACGGTACGTTATACATTTAAAGAATTTTCTGAATAGAAATAAATATAGTAGTAACAATAGTTTATATTATCTATAGTTAATTATGTTGAGGAAGAAAGGTTCTCGAATGGCGACCACAGATTAGACGACGTAGTTTAGGACGCCTTCCCACTGGGTGGACCGACGACTGACGAAAGTTTCTGGACATCGTAGAATGCAGAAGGCACAAGGCCACAATCTATAGCAAAACATGAGGAAGGCCTACGTCCAGCAGTAGACGATAGGCTGAAATAATGATGATCTATGGTTAATTTAAGTTACCAAAATGAATTCATTGCTTATATCTGCGTTTATCGCGTTTGCCAAGAAGAAAACATTTTAACCCGGTATCTGTGTGGTCGGCCCAATGGCGAAGGGGAGCGAAAATTCAGTGGGTTATGGGACCGAGCAACGCGGAAGGCATTTTTCTAGACCATAGCCGCTCCAAAAAAAGAAAGAACGCATTCCGGATTCATTCTAATAGCCATTTTAATAGACTTGATGAAGTAATACTGCATTTTAGGGAGCTAATCCGCCTTTACGGTGTTTTGGATGGTTGGCTGCAATTTGGGCAGATTAGGCAGGCATATTCGAGCCATACAATAAGAGCGCAGAGAGCTCTCAGCCCAAAACATTTAAGAAACTGGGCCTTAAGGCACCCCCTGTGAGATACGAACATCGACTCGGAGCATTGCTGAGGGCAATGAGGGGAATTCCCACTTTTGATCCATTGATTGTTATGTGGCACGATTTTGCACCTCGACAGCGAGGACGGAATCGTGATTTTGCATTTAGCCTGGCGTATAGTGTAATCTGTTATCTAACCTTTGGTGGTCTCGTCGTCGGGCTCGGCAAAAACAAGTTACGACCAAGAGACCTTTGAGATGCAAGACGGTGTGTAGTTGACCACAGCGTCTGTCGTAGCAAAATCACAGACACATAGTTAAGAATGGTCACGAAAAACAAATAATAATTAGACCATGTGGTGACGGAGTAAGAATACAATTCACCACCCCCTATCATACCCGTGGGTGATCGTACGAGACGACTAAGGGATATAAAACGCATATAACATCTATGTAAGAGAAGGAAAACTCGAAATAAAACCCTATACCAACACGTCTGACCAGCGTGGTATAGTAGGTCAATTACCCTTCCATTATGGAGGAGGCCCGAGCCCAACAGTGGGACGTATATGGGCTGAGATGATGATGATGATGAGATGATGAATTAGACCATTAGTTTAGTAATCATGATACCACAGACAGATACCCAGATACTTTAATCTTATAACACCCTTCTTATTGCGTCGGTGGTTAAAAAACTATAGATCTCTATATAACAAAATCGCTACCCTCATACGCTATTAAAATAGGATAATAAGAGTATTAATAATACTGAAAAGAACTAATTCATTCGTTCGTTGATGTCCGCGGCTCCTTCTCATAAACGGCAACCCCTTTATCTAACAAAGTAAATAGGTACAGACAGTTTTAAACTTGAAATAAAATATAAATTGTTAATAAATTTATTCGTGTGCTGACTATTGTAGAGATTGTTGGTGATTATTGTAGAGATTTCAAATACAGACGCCGCCCATTTCTTACCCTTCATAACAGCCCACATGGTCCCACTGTTGAGCTCGAGCCTCCTGCACAATGCTAGGGAAATTGACGCCATAAAACCCTAATGCTGACCTCACTAGTCAAACATAAGGCTTTATGTCGAAGTGCCTACTCTTGCAACATTTATATGTTATCTACATAATATATCCCTTAGTAGTATTTTATGATACCCACAATTAAGCAGTCCATCTATTATCATTATACCGGACTATATGCCCTGCCCATTTCCATTTACTTTGCAATGACAACTACTAGTGAACTAGAACTACGTCTAACAATGCACGATAAAGGGCCGGCCCGTCCGGGGTACTACCACATTCTCGCAAAAAAATCGACGTCCGAGTAGTAGCAATTTGTTACTGCGCTTCGTTCGGTGAACGAGAGAGCCAGAAGCCCAACTTTCTGAGGATGTTTGCGTGTGGTGGGTTTTGGTGATGCCTTTGGTATCACCAAACCTCATTGCACGCATTCATACTCCCATCACTTTCTACGCGGTGAGCAGCGGCCTTGCAAAGGTCCATGAGCGCTAGCAACACTTACCATAAAAAAAAGGGGGAAACAACGAAATTCTTTTTTAAAAAGATTAAAAGAAGTAGACTCTGTTACCATGATTATAGTATAAATAAGTAATTTGTTTACACAAACAAGCCTAAATCAACAAAAAGATTACAATGGAATATTATAAAAAATTACTCAAGTTAGCGGAGATTTCTATATTAAAATCTAAGGATAACTTTTTGACAGCCCTGCAACACCCCTTCGAAAATAAACAAGGGTAAGCTGGTCACATTTTCCCCGAATGTTTACGCTATTCCGCCAGCAAATTATTTTTATGTTTGTTTATTTGCTACCTACTTTACAGCCCTCTTCTGTCCTTGATTGAACAGCTTCAGGATTTTTTGGGAGATTTTAGGTAGAGTAAAAAGATTATTTAAGCGGTAAGCGCAATTCTTTTATTATTTAGTTTGAAATACTTGAACATTTTTAAGACTTTATATCCATTACTTAATCCAGACTATATATTGTCTGATATATTTAGTTATTTTTGCATTTCTTTAGTATTTTCGTTACGATATCTTAACTATCTCAAATGCTAAGTATTTATTTATTATACCTTAAATTCCTCTGCGTGTTCTAATAACCAGTTCACGGAGAAGGGATCATCATCATCATCGCAGCCCTCATACGTCCCACTGCTGAGCTCGGGCCTCCTCCGCAATGGGAGGGAATTTGACCATACTTGTAACTTGCGGTGACATTGATATTATACGATTAATTTAACAATGTGTGTTTAATATTCTTTCTACACATCTATCTGTCATCCCATCGATGTCGTCGTCTTAGTTTATAAACATCCCAGAGCTGGGCTTAAACCTCTTCCCAATAGGAGAGAAATTGACCTACTATACCATGCTGGTCAGACATGTTGGTATAGGGTTTCATTTCGAGTTTTCCCAGAGAAAAGATAGCAAAGAGAAAGGGTAGCAGCACTCTTCTAGGAAACTTGTGAAATTAACTGTCACTACCGAAATACTTGTCCAGCGAGGAAACTGCGGCTTTATTCCTATTGAGAAGCCTATATTTAATCGTAGAAGTCTATAGACTGATAAAATGATAAAAAAATTGAAAAGCATGGAGCTGGTTATTTTGTATTTTATTACTTATGCAAACTGTACTGTTTGATGGCGGCTACGAATACTACCAACTATTACGTTGCTCGTGGGTATCGTAAAAGACGACTAAGAGCTTTACATCTGCTTAAGCCAGCACCATCTAATGCCGCCTGGTCAGTTCAGGCAGGCGGCCAGTCAAATAACTATTTCTAACTTAATGAGTTCCGATGTTTACGCGAGTATTACACATTATAAATAAAACTACTTTACCGATTTTGTCGCGTTTGTATATGATTTTTGATTGCCTCATGTTTCGAACACTTTACAGCATTCATGGTCACGAGCAGACTGACTCGAACAAAAATCAAATACAAACGTGATAAAATTCATTTCTAACTTTTGCAATATGCATAATGGAAGAGGATTACATATTGCGTCGACCCAAATAATTGCAATAAGAGGATGATGGTGATGGCTTAAAGGTCCCCGATATTTGCGCTGAAAGAACTCAGTTTTTTAGTGATAGTGGCACTTGCCGCAGTGCCGAAATATGGGAAACCGTTAAATAATGCAAAACATAGTATAAATCCCACTGTCCATAATTTGGAATCCTATACTTACTGGTATTGTTTACAATCAGACACCATATTTCTACATGTAGTCAGGTGAAATTATTTTAATACATTGATCGTTTAATCTAATGATTTTTTTTTAAATATAATCCCCCCCCAGAAACCCCTTGATATAGGGATTTATTTTATGATTTTATTATTCAAAATATATCTTTTGTTACCGCGGTTTCATCCACAAAAGCTCCCGTTTCGATGACAATACAAGGATAAAATACAGAATTACTAACTAATTATGGACTGCACAGATGGCGTAGTGTTTAAGATAGTGCCAGTGTCGGGGGTTCAAATCCCACGCGGGACAACACTTTGTGCGATCCACAAATTGTTGTTCTGAGTCTGGATGTAATTTGTGTCCGTTAATTATATGTTTGTAAAGTCCCCCGTAATACAAGAATTATTTTCTCAGTGCAGGGTGTTGTCTAAAAAAAAAAAATATGTAACTTTCCATTGGTGAAATAAGTTTTAATTGTGGTTTATGGTTTTGAATAATAAACTCACATTCGCATATATTAGGACTAGCAGCGCCCTGCAGTTTCACCCGCAGTTCCTCTTTCCGTGGGGATATCGGGATAAATTATAGCCTATGTATTATTCTGATATGTAAGCTATATTATTGTGAAGTTTCATCAAAACTCATTCTGTAATTTTTGCGTAATCGAGCAACAAATATCTTCACATCCTCACATACTCACAAACTTTCGCGTTTCTAATATTAGTAGGAATAGGAATTTATCCTGTAAAATTGCTATTATTTTTAACTGGATGAATCTATTCTAGATATTAAGCCAAATATTTTATCTGTCGCACAAAGTGATTACTTGAATCACGTCTATACGTTCTACCGTAGTCCCGAGTGATAATTTTAGTTTTGACATTGATGAATTCACTATTAAGGTAACCATTAACATTCTATCTATTTTAGAGGCGATGTATTACAAAGGTATCATTACGTCGCGCCCTAAATAGACCACTCCCTAGGCCATTATGCTCGCTTTCACTAACTACACCCAAATTTTAGATAACACCTAAAGCAATTTGAACATAAATACATTCTTTGTGTGGTGACGCAATAACATTACAATTCACTACCCTCTTTCTTACCCGTGGGTGTTAGAAACGACTACGGAATATAATATGTAGATACAGCTATGTAAGAGAAGGATTAAGTTTTTAAGAGGATCTTCTCGTCCAACATGCCTCAGTGTCTGAAAATACAGGTCTACGACCAGTGTGTGTTACCAGTGATGACTTACGGCACAGAAATGTGGTTCCTAAATATAGGCCTCATAACAAGGCTCAAAGTCGCTCAGCGTGCTATGGAACGGGCTATGCTCGGGATTTCTCTGCGAGATAGAATCCGAAATACGGCAGAAGAACGGGTGTAACTGACATAGCACGAAGAATTAGCACGTTGAAGTGGCAATGGGCAGGCTACGTCGCTCGACGAACGGACAACCGCTGAGGAAGAAAGATTCTCGAGTGGCGACCACGTATCGAACGACGCAGTGTAGGACGCCCTCCCACTAGGTGGACCGACGACCTGGTGAAAGTTGCTGGGCGTCGTTGAATGCAGGCGACACAGGACCGCACTTTGTGCCGTAACATGAGGGAGGCCTACGTCCAGCAGTGGACGGCGATAGGCTGAAATGATGATGATGAAATGATGAAGAGAAGGCAAACTCTAAATAAAACGCTATACCAACTTATTTATGTCAATGAACCTTCTAATAATGCTTTTTTGCTTCTAATATGATAGACTTTTGAGGCCAGTAACCTATCTTCTTCCTGTATAATGGCAATAAGCTACAATAATATGAGCTATTGGTGCCAGTGTCAAGCTTAAAAATTGATTATTCACGTCTTTAGTCTTCGTATTTTAGTCAGTCGTTCGCAATGATTTGGTGCTAATAACCAAGGCTTACTTCCTCTAGGCATTTTGGCAAAATATGAAAATGCACGCAATTCACTAATATATTATATTCACTATATTTCAGCACTTTATCTACATTATCTATCTATCTATATGTATAAAAGAGAAAGTGTGTGGGTATGTTCCATATAGGCTCCGAAACGGCTGGACCGATTTCAATGAAACTTTCAGGTTATCTCCAGATTGACCTGGCGAGTAATCCTGTAAAGTTTAGTGACGATCGGAGCACTCATCATTTGGAACTGTCAAATGATGTAAGTTTATTGTTTAAATAAAATAAAGCGGGCTGGGTACGCTACTATTGCATAAAATATCAGCAATATTATTGAACACTATAAAACACTAAAATAATTCATAAAAAAAGCGCTACCTGGCATTTTGAGATTCTCGTCAAAAGTCCGTAACCTATGTAAGGTGAGATGATGATGATTGAATATCGTATAATACATACTATCGCAAAATGTTAGGCTTCTTTTTCTTTTTTGTGGTAGTCTATGGGCTGGAGAAATAATGGCAGACCAACAAAAAAAAAAGAAAAATTCTTATAACATAAGTCTAGTTTAACGGGTACTGAGCCTATTTATACCAACACCTCCTAAAACTTAACTAATACCTAGAAAAATATAATTAGCACGTTCGTAGGTGAAAATGAGCATTACGTTCTTAAATTAATATACATAAGATATCCTCAAACACTCTTTGAAATTGCGTTCCTGTTATAAAGTATATTTTAGCAATTCATCCTCGCAGCTCATTTATTATCTGCATATCATATCCTTTAATCGTCTTTTACGGCACCTACTGATAAGAAAGGGGCTGATGAACTGTGTTCTTACTCCGTCACCACACGGAACAAAAAACTTCTCATATTTTTCAGCTCTAAAACACCCCACTAATAGGTTGCTACACACTAGGCAGACGGCTAAGCATAGTGTTTCAATTAGAGTGTTGTTCTCGTACAAAAATGTTAACTCATGTGAATATCTACTTCTTTTGCCGCTTTAATCCATATATGTTCTCTTTTTGAAAGGAAATCAGTTTTCCAAGGCTCGAAACCAGCAGTGGAGCATATACGAGCTGAGATAGTGATAATGTTGTCTGTTACCGCAATAAATATAGTGACTATTAATTAAAATGATAATAGTATTATTATATTAAATACAAAGGATTTCTAAAGTATTTTAACTGGCGAATACAAAGAAAAATTTATAAATAGAGTAATTTGTGTAAATTGCCAATTCATTACTGGTCGTGTGGTCGGTTCTCGCGTGATAGCCGGCGATTTAGTCCGTTTTCCCTTTCAACCTTTAACTAAAGACAAAGGGCAGTTACGCAAATGAAAATTTTAAGTTTTCATTAATTTCCCTAACCGCGGACAACAAAACTTAATGATCTTTTGTTTTTCAATAAGCTTGCTTTAAGAAAGTAAACCTTGTAAATGAAACTATTTTTACGGATTTTATCGCGTTTGTATTTAACAATTCTCCGCGGTCCACGGTCTTTTTCCATTATTTGATCAAATTACTTGGATAGTTGACTTTTTCGTCAACGTATTCTTTTACGACTTGCAGTACTTCATACTTATGTTACCTATCGTGGTGCAGTCTGTACGCTCACGCTTCTATAAAAATGAAATATAGGTATGTTTCTATAAATAATAAAATGTTACGAGTATCCATCCATACATCACCTCTCATCGCTTCCATCCCTATTCGTCTCCACTCATTCGATCTATCCCAATCCTACACCACTCATACTATTCGTTCCATTCGTTTCTTTCAAAACTCACGTTCTTCCTTACAAACTTTGCTGCCCATTTTCATCCCTTAGGGATAGAACTTCGGAACATCCTTTCTTATCAAATGCCTACGTCATACAAAGAACACCCCCTTCAAGTTTCAGGTCTTTACAATCAGCGGTTTAAGCTATGCACTACTATGCAGTCATTCAGGACAAAACATTTTATATGTATAGATTACAAAACCTCGCTATAATTTTCAATTTTTAACCTTGTGAATCAATAATTTATTTAAAAAAGCACTAGAACAAATTAAAAGGCATATCGTGTTAAAAGCCTTGAATCGCGTGTTAAGTTCCTTTTTTCACTTTTCATGTTTAACTTTCGTTTACAACATGGTCACCTTACTTTGAACTTAAGTTATTTTCAAATGGCTAGACTACGATAAACCTTGAACGGTTATTGATCATTAGCCTAATTACCTTTGAAAACCTGTCGAAACCTTACCCAAACTAATTAGAAACGTATTTAACAAGTTGAAACTCAAAGCATACGTATGCTAAATTATTAAATCAAATTTTAAATTTATATTACAAGACAATAAACTAAATTCATGATATAATGTCATGATGATATAATTCATGATGATGTTTTGCAGTACACTAAGCAAAAAACGATGTCATTCGTATCCCAAACTGTCGCTGGCCTGAGCCAAACTCGCCGCGAAGATCCTCCCCCACGACAGCACTGCTCTCACCAACACGCACATCGCAACATGCAGCTCAGCCGAAAAAACAGCCTCCCAGAATGGGACCCACCAGAACTCAGAACCAGGAAAAACAGTCTTCCAGCAGATATAATAGACAGAATGACGGAATCCACCACCAGCTCTATTGTAGAAGAGTGACATCTGTCCCCGTAAGTTTTGATGTCCCCGTCACTCTAGTAAGCATGGATGCACTCCAATGTATTGCACAGGATGAAGAGAAAGGCTTTGTGGGACAGCCCCTTGCATGTTTAGAGGCTTATGTGATTAGGGGAAGACCCTGCACGAACCCTATAGATATATGTTGTGCGTAAATGTATGTTATGAATGGAAAATATATGAAATATAACAGAAATCTTGTAAATATTGAAGAATATAATGAAGAAATGATTATAAATGAGAAGAAATATTTATGATTTGTATTGAAAAAAAACCAGACGCAGAATTGTCTGCCTGTATTATTTTGTGTCTTAACTAAATTAGCACGCAACATACTACAAAGTTATTCAAAATCAGATCCTTTTATTAAGTAGATATATCTCCTTTTACTAATGCTTTATGAGTAGGGATGAATCGATATTAATGAGTACTCATATGGTATCCATACGTTTTATTCGATATTAGTACTCGATATCGAATGTTAGCCCATTTAATACCCAGTACTAGTATCGAATGAAAATCATGGTATCGAATGAAGAGAGTACTCTATATTTCAAAAACGAAGCGATACTTACTACGATAAGTATCGATACTTTTTGAAAAATATCAATTCACTCCTATCTTATGTTGTAAGATAGGAGTCAGATTCTCTAAAAAAAACCCCATTAAAATCAATCCCGCAGAAATTTATCTCGTATTTGATAGGATAGGCTCTATGAATAGTTCATTCAATATTAAGTACTAGTATTGAATGAAAAGGATTCGATACCGACACCGACCAGTAAGTATCGATACTTTTCATTCGATACTGATTGAATACCGACACTTAGTGACCGATACGGTATTAATTAAAAGTATCGATACCTAGATGGTATCGATTCATCCCTATTTATGAGCAGTATTTAACAAAAAAAAAACTAAAAATATATATAACAGATTTAATTTTACCTGGGCACAATTTATAGGTTACTAAATTTACTTTTTTATTTTATCATTTCTTTAACAAGTAATAAACTCGACATTTTCGCAAATTGGAATGAATAAAATTGGCAAATGTACTCAATTAATGAACGTAATCAATTTAGATTGCCAGTTACCCTCGCTAGTCTGATGATGGATCTCCACCTTGTAATTGCTTCCATTAACGAACGAAGTAATTAAGTTCCTATCGATTTTACACAAGCTAATATTTGTGGGTGTTCCGCTATGTTTCTTTCACCTATGAATATGAAATAAATATAATATGAAATAAATGATTAGTAGTTTAACTTGGACTACTAGAGAATAGGCATCATTAATTCAGTGATATATTTAATAGCGATTAATTTATCACAACTCTAAGATAACAGACGCAAAAATCGCTACGAATAATATACGAGTGATTTTACCGAATGCCCAATGATTATAAACGTTAAAAGACCTAATAATCTAAAACCTTCCGAAATAAAAAAAAATACCTTTCGAATTGATAAGGATGAAAAAGTTAGTACCAAAACTTGCGGCATATTTAATAGGTAAACGAATAGAATAGAAAACGAACGAACGAATACTCCAAATAAAACCCTATACTAACAAGTCTCATCAGCGTGGTTATAGTAGGTAAATTATCCTCCTATTGTGGAGGATGCTCGAGCCTAACAGTGAGACTTATGTGGGCTGTGATGATAACTAAAAGTATAAAATAGAGTATAAAGTATAAACTAGATAACAATTCAGCGTCTACAATGCAAAAAAAATCTGTAATTTATACTTCCATAATGGCGATCCGTATCACTAAACAAAAAACATCAAAAACTATAAACTTGTCTGTTATAATAGATATCAAGACATTTTTGTTTTAGCATAATTTTATCATCATCATTCAGATATTTTTATTCATCTCAGCAAAATAATTGAATGGAAATAAATCCTCATGGAATTCTAATCTAGAGTCACTTTGTAATTGTTGTTACAGCATACCATTTTCTTACATATTGAAAGATGATGACGCATTATTGCTAATAGTTTTACAGATAGTCATTTTTATATTTAATTATAAAACTATTTGAGCAAATGATTAATAGTAGCTCGAAATGAAGAAAGTGGACTGAAATGGATATAAAAACAAATAAGTTATTCTTAATCTGAAAACACTTGCTACAGAAATTAAAAAGAATCACGTCACTTTACGCCATTTGGATTGGAAACAGAGTTTATCAGATGAACCTGCAAGGTTAGCTGAACTTTCTCTTATCGTGTATGCTAATTTAGCACGCGAAGTTATTTCTAGCAGAACACGTAACAACACAGCTGTTTAAAATCAGGGATCAAAAAGTGACATCGAAGTGTTTATATCAAATAAGAAGAAAATAAAAATGGATATATATTTCATATAACATTTCAGATACTGGAAATACACAGGAAATTGTTGAAGATAAAGAAGAAACGAACCTCTAAAATCAATATGAAAGAAAATTCTACTTACTAAGAATCGGTTACTGAAATAAGAAGCGATATGAAGAATAATATTGTTTACAACTTAAATAATCAATTCAATGTTGAATTTGTAATAGATAAGATAAATCGACTTTACATAAGACTACATTACATATTTAGGCCATAGGATTCCAAGTCACGCTGCATTAAGGGCGCGCTGACGAATCACGCATAATAAAGTCGCCCCGCCGCCTCGTCGTTTGCTTCATATTTTATTAATGGAATAAGTAATTGTTGACACGTTATCGTGTCTTGCTCATTTATTTTTCAGTATACCAATAGTGCTTAAAATGTCAAAACTATGATACCTGTAAAAATATTCTTCAATGTCAATTCCTCTTATAGTAGATACCCATTTTCTATAAACTATAGTGTTTGTTAAATTCAATGAATTTCCTTTTAAATAATTGCTAGAAATATTTGTATATTCTAATTATGTATATTAAATATCGAATGATATTCTGAAGTGGTCTACTTTTCCATCTTGTAACACCATATTATGAGTAATGATTGCAGCCAGAATTAATTGTGTCTGTAAGGTTGTTAACTATTATTACTGTTTTTTAATTATTATTCCTTCTAGTTCCTTCAGTTTATGTTACTCTGTGCCCATGATTCAACATCATTTCTTACTTTAAACATTAACTAGTTACTAATATTGCTATTTTCTATTTTGTTTTATTTCTTAAACTGAAAATGTGTAAAAATGCCACCTTCTCACTTACATTTTATTATTTTTCTCAATTTTTGTAATCGCTGCTCTACTGCTATAAATTGCAGCCTTCCTAATCTTACTGCCTATTTACTAATATACTGTATTTAACAGCCTATTTTAACAGTATTTTTTTTTTTTTTTTTTTTTTGGGGTGGGTCGCGGTCGGCGCGCCTCCGCACCACTCCGTCCGGGGCGACAGAGGGGCCTAAGCACGCAACTCCCGCAACCCACCCGAAAACCACCTCGCCTTCGTCATTGGGCCGACCACCGGAGCAGGTTTACTTGTCGTCAGTGGTCGGCCCGACGGAATACCCCCTACGCGGGGTACCCTCCCGTCGACCGACGTCCCCCCCTCGGGGAGGACGTCGGTCTTTCCTCACGCGGTCGGCCTCTCGGCGGGTGACGGACTAATCCCCGGTCACGTCACCCGCGGCCTCGGCTAGGGAGCCTATTTTAACAGTATAAAGATTTGTTCATATAGACAAATTTACCCAAGATTGACGTATTTGAACAAATAAAAATGTATTGAGCTTTATATTGGTTGACCATAGGATATATTTCGTTTTAATCTCAGTGTTAAACATGCAATTAGATTCTCCTTCACTTAGAAGTATTCATATAGAATACGTGTTACACAAATAATAGGATTAACAATAATTTCTTGACGTTATATATATCAGATTTAATTTGGAAATACAAAATAGGCATAATAATTTATTTCTGTTCTGTAATTGAGTCATTATTTGACTGGCCTGGCATCTCAAAGGCTTAAAATATATAATTTGGTTGCATTATTGTTACAGGCGGAGCGAGTTTCTAGGATGTGTCTCGTTCCCACTAAAAGATGCAATTAATTGCGATATATCCGGAACATACTTTCTGCAGCAAGGTTCTGGACGCGGCCAGAACGCGGCACAAGCACACGCCAATGACAGATTCCTTAAAGACAGCGTGACTGAAGGGGATACACGTAAGATGGCCACTGACAACATTGAAACTAGCACCAACGATGGCACAAAAGAAAATCACACTGACAAAGGCAAGCTATAAATTTTTATTCGTTATGTTATATAAACAATTTAGGCTCTTATTAAAACCAAAGATAATTTACGCAAATTTAAGCACTTCGATAAAACGAGTATATGTGCGAATACTTTATTGAAAATTATCATCATTACATCTCATACACGTCCCACTGCTGAGCTCAAGTGTCGGACCGGGTCCCAAGACCGGAAGGAAATTTGACTTACTAGGCTGTTCAGATGGGTTTTATTTCGAGGTTTCCTATTCTTGCATAGTTTTTACCTATTTAATATATCCCTTTGTCATCACGACACCCACAGACAAGATATAGACTACTGAATTGTATTCTTACTCCATCACCACATGGTATGATGTATATGGAAAAGTTTGATCTTTTGATATGGAATGAGTCTTAAATAGATATATATTAAATTTGTACTCTTTAATTCATGTAGGGGTAGCAACAAATGGCCCAGCAACAACAACAGCAAATCAAGCTCAGGCAGTAGCTGCAGCACTTCAACGTGAAGCAGACGAACACCTGTTCCTTAGGTACTTGGAACTTGACCCACCTGAAGATCCGAGTGCACCGAGGAGAGCACAGAGAAATGGAAGGACACCATTTACTACAACTAGAAAGTTAGTATATTAAATATTTTATACATTTTCAGTATTCCCGAGCCATATATGTACGATCCCCTGTGGGGCACGAATCTATTTCTTAATGAGAGAGAAAACATGATCTGTAATAGCGTAATGGTCCAACGAGTTGGTGTAGGAGGTGTTTTCAAAGTTTTCTAGAGCGTTATCATAAATACACATCGATCTATTGTTATAACAATATGCCATTGTCTATCATTGGTTACTTTGGTATAAAATAGAATAATAACAAATCAAAACTGTCATCATTAGGAGCAGTCCATGTTATCAAAACAGCTTTCAAAATATTTCACTACCTGTATAATAATATTAAGGTCTTCTCATTTCATTGTCATCGTCATAATTATCTTGGGCTCGCGCTTCCTCTACAAAGGACCACATATTGAGCCACTATACCACGTTGATCAGACGTATTGGTATAGGATTTAATGTCAAATTTTCCTATTCTGATAATATTATCCACATACCATATCCTTTATCGTCTTTTATGACACCCACGGGCAAGACAGAGGGTAGTGAAATGTATTCTTATTCCGCCATCACACCTTTCGTTAATCAAAATACAAACAATATTGAAAAATATAAAAAAAAGAAACAAAAATGTTAAAATACTTTTTGGTCTATTTTTCAGACTCGTCCGCGGTAGTAGCGGTGGATTTGGTTTTACAGTGGTCTGGACGAGACCACCAAGGGTAGAGAGAGTAGCAGCTGGAGGATCAGCAGAACGCGCTGGTTTGAGAGCGGGAGATTATCTAGTATTTGTTGGGAACAAGAACGTTGTGACTGCTAACGAGGAAGAAGTGAGAAATCTTGTAAAGTAAGTAAAGCAATTAAAGATATTCAATACAGAACATTAAAATTCAAATACTAGTAAACTAAATAAGGTTTTTCGCGTGGTGACGGAGTAAGAATATAATTCACCACTCCATATCTTGCCCATGGGTGTCGTAAAAGACGATTAAGGTATGCATATTATACATGTAACATCTGTGCAAGAGAATGAAACCTCGAAATAAAATCCTATACCAAAATTTCTGATCAGAAGGGTAGGTAAATTGCCGTCCAATTGGAGAGGAGACTCAAGCAAAGCAGTGGAACATGTATGAACTAAGAAGAAACGAAATAAGGGTAATATTTTGACTAGCCGTGTGGTGACGGAGTAAGAATACAATGCACCACTCTCTATCATACCCGTGGATGTCGTAAAAGATGACTAAGGGATATAATATGCACAAAAGTACTAAGCAAGAGAAGGAATACTCGAAACGAGACCCTATACCAACATGTCTAACCAGCGTGGTATAGTAGATCAAACTCCCTCCCATTGTAGAGGAGACTCGAGCTCAACAGTGGGACGTATGTGGGCTGCGATGATGATGATTTTGGCTTTAAAAGTAGCTGGAAAATCCTTAGACCTCCGTTCACGTATATATATGTTATATTTTAGTGATTACAAAGTTGATGGTAAATCAATAAATAATGGTGTAATAATCTCTTCTATATTACAGATCAGCAGGTCAAATACTAAATATTGAAACATTCAGGCGAATACCTCCAAATGGTATTGGAATTCGACCGAGACTGGCACAGGTCACAATACCTCCGACAGAATCTACACCACCTCCACCGCCAAGATCGCCTCGTGTTACGGCTCTGGCTTCGCCGGCCACAGCCGCACGACCACCAACAGCCTGTTCATCGACAAGTCAATCTTTAGACCGACGCAAACTCCATCTACCTCAAGTCACATTTTCTAAGGAGGTCGGTAATGGAATTATCGTTTGACATGGATATTATCATCAAAATCACATTGAAAACTAGTCATCATGGCCTTCTCGCAAAATTTGGATTACTTTGTTTAGCCTTATATAATCGCTATCATCGAAATAAATAAGTACTGACTCCGAATAAATAGAAATTTATCTAAGTAGCTAATTAAAGGAAACATTGATAAAACTATTTTACGGGTTTTGTAGCGTTTGTATTTCATGTTTGATTACTCGATGTTGTGAATACTTTTCAGCGTTCAAGCTCACTGCTCACAGGTGTTTCGAAACGTCGAACAACCCAAAATTAAATACAAACGTGATAAAATCCGTAAAACAGTTTTATTTATAATGCGTTATATCCGCGTAAACGTCGAAAATCACGTAAAAAATCACGTAATCAATGGCGTAAGTCAAAATATTAATTTAGATACAAAGTTTATAATACGTTTATAAATTTTGTAGCTAAATTAATATTTTGACTTACCTGCATTGTGATTTCTGATGTTTACGCGAGTATTACGCATTAAAAAAGAACTACTTAATAATAAACTACACATTATAAATAAAACTACTCCACAAATAATTAATTAAATTAAGTTTTAAAACAAATTTATCAAATTTTGTGCAATGGTTACAAATACTTATTCGAATTTATTAATCTGGCATTATGACGTAGGAAATTATAAATTTGGTGCTAATGTCGGATGTTTTTGAGTCTCGATTTTATTCGAGGGTGAAATTAATCAACGTTGTACAGTAGACTATATAATATTCTAATGATTTCTGATATTTACGCGAGTAGTACACATTGTAAATAAAATTACGGATTTTATCGCGTTTGTATTTGATTTTCCGACGTTTCGAACACTTTACAGCGTTCATGGTCACGGACGGGTGTGTTCAAAACGTTGAGCAATACTAAATACAAACGCGATAAAATCCGTAAAGTGGTTTTATTTACAATGTATATATTATTTTGTTAAAAATGTTAATATTCTGTATATACTTCATCATACATTCCATTATATTATAATATGGTTGCATTTTTAGGCAACTTGTGTGGTTCGCTGGTTCGTGGTATGGTTTCTGTTTGTACCAAAATTAAGATTTAAAAATTTTATAATTATAATTTACGAAGTCATCAGATTTTTATGGAGACTTAATTGTATATAAATTGAATGTTTTCATTTTAAATTTGCGGTCTCATCATTTAGTTTGGACTTCCTTGATCTTAGTTTGTATATCTTTTCATTATTAGTTCTTAGTTAATATTAAAAGGGGAATCGTTACGTTTAAGCTTACTGTTTTTGTTATATTTATTTTGTTACTGTTTTTTATTTTCATATTCATCTTATGTGTGTGTTGTAATTTCATAAATATTAACTGTATCTTACTAGTTAGTGGTTTTGTATAATTTTCTTTATGTTAGTAATTTCATGATTGCATTGTAACCTTTATTGACAATATCAAGAATATTGAATTATTTGATAAAATATTGGTTCCTGTTGTTTTTCTTTATTTCGTTTTTAATTTATGTTCTATAGTTTTAAATGCAAATAAATTTATTGCTTTTAATTATTTTTATTTTTATTTTCTATGACGTAGTTTTGTTTTTCTTTGGTTCTGCTTGAATTTCATCATCCATAAGACTACAATAACATTTATTTATAAAAATGTTCTCCATTTGTCACTGAATTAGTTGACACACAGTATTCTTCTGTCATTACGAGCTTCCACTATTAGTTCCATTATTAAATTACGAAAGACTTCCAAAATGTTTATTAGTAACGTCATTTCTATCTTATACATCCGGAATAAAGACATTAATTAAATCATGAAGTAGTTAAAGACTATAAATGAAAAACATCATGGGTCATTTTTGAAGTATACTGGTGCCCTAAACTGTTGTGCCTTACACAATCCTTATTGTGTAAAGTTCACATCCTTATGTGAACGTTTTAGATAGAATATGGCCTAAAAAGTCTGGTTTCAATTAGGGATTACGAATGGGTAGGACCCTGGATCCATCACTATTTCTATGCTGGTAAGCTTCAACAATAGACTATCATCTGTTTGTCTATCTACCTGTCACGTCAGCTTACTGAGCTTACTGTACACCTTACTGTCTAATATAAGAAATGGTTCTGCCCAACACGTAGTAGGCGATTTGGCGTACCCAGTCAGGGCCAGCCCGCCCATACGGCGAACAGAGCAGTCGCTCCAGGCGCCAAATCCTAGGGGGCGCTTAAATGGTTCCATACTTACTTTACACTCACAATTGGTATAGGTATATATTATTAGGAGCAAACGGGAGAGGCGCCATAATTGGATCTCGCTCCATTCTAAGATGGCCACTGCACAGATGGCGTAGTGGTTAAGATAGCGACTTACAGCGCCAGTGTCAGGGGTTCGAATCCCACGCTGGACAACACTTTGTGTGATCCACAAATTGTTGCGTCTGGATATAATTTGTGTCCGTTAATTATATGTTTGTAAAGTCCCCCGCAATACAAGGATTATTTCCTTAGTGCAGGGTGTTGTCTTTAAAAAAAAAAACAATTTTACTGCGCGCCGGCGCTGTACCTAGTTATTTATTCTGGGAACAAAAGAGCGCTGCTGCCATTGAACTATTTATGAAATACATAAGTGGACGGCGATAGACTGAATGATAATGATGATGATGTTATAACTTGTCCTCTAATACGTATAAAATCTCGAAATAGCCTGTATATGGTTGCCACAAAATTTTCAATCAGTTGCATACCTTTCTGCCGTCAGGCGACCCTTCAACTACCGTACGTCTAGCTAGTGAGCCAGATACCTAGTACAAGCTCTTAGTTCACTTTTATGACACCCAGGATAATTTGTAGGTTTGTTAGTACAGTAAAACTTATAAAACTATTACAATGTTTTCCATAAGTTGATGGTAGGTGAGGTTCACAACAATATTGCAACTACTTAGAGAGCTTCTGTCCGTGTGGTGACGGAATCAGAATAGATTTCACCACTACCTTTCTTACCCATGAGTGTAGTAAAAGACAACTAAGGGATCAGGGTACCGTCTGTGCAAGAAGCAAGTACAAAAAGAAAATTTGAAACAAAACCCTACACCAGTCTGTCTTACCAGCATGCCATTTATATAATTTTTGAGCCTCGAGCCCAGCAGTAGGACGTAGGTATAAGAACTGTGATGATGAAAAAACTATTTTAAGCATAGGTAATTCGTAGTAAGATCGACCTACTAAAACAGTGTCTTAGGTTTGATTCCCATGCAAAACAATACTTTGTACGAGCCACAAACGTTTTTTCAAAACGTTTTTCTCAGTTAGGGTATAATTTGTAACCGTTAATTATGAAATAATCCTTGTATTACGGGGACTTTCCCCGTATTTATTTCTTTAGCGCAGGGTGTTGTTTGAATCGGTACCAATGGTCGGCCCAATGGCGATGGGGAGGGAAAACGTTAGGTTACGGGACCGGATTCCGCCTATCCGTCGCCCGTACGGATCGGGCAGGGTGTGTATGTCGGAGATGCTCGGCAGCATCAGGAATTGGGACGCGGTCGCAGCCTTCTGCGAGGCAGTTATCTCGCAGAAGAAGGCGGCGGGTCGCGAGCGCGAGGAGCACAGCCTCGATGATGCGACCCGCTGCCGGCGACTGGGGCGGCGCAGGCGGGATTACCTGCGTGCAATGCCGCCCTAGCCGAGGCCGCGGGTGACGTGACCGGGGATTAGTCCGTCACCCGCCGAAAGGCCGACCGCGTGAGGAAAGACTGACGTCCTCCCCGAGTGGGGGACGTTGGTTGATGGGAGGATACCCCGGGTAGGGGGTATTCCATCGGGCCGACCACTGATAACAAGTAACCCTGCTCCAGTGGTCGGCCTAACGACGAAGGCGACGTGGTGTTCGGGTGGGTTGCGTTTGTTGCGTGCTTAAGCCCCTCTGTCGCCCCGGACGGAGTGGTGCGGAAGCACGCCTACCCCAAAAAAAAAAAAACAGTGTGTATGTCCAGACCATAGCCTATCACAAAAAACGGCGTCGTATTTAAAAAAAAAAAGAAGTTTGTAAAGTTCCCCGCAATACAAAGTATCTATTATTAAAGTTGTTGTCTTTTAAAAAAAGTAGAAACCAATTTCCATCTATTCATCCATCAACCTATGACGTCTATTATTGATATGTTCAACAGTAGACGGAGCCTTCCCTAGAAGGTATAATACTATATGTTAAAAACCATGCTTAGCTGGCGGTTTAGTGAGCCCGATGGGTGTTCTAACTAACCCATGCGAGCACTATCGTTTTCCTGGTATTTAACGAATTTATGCAAATCCCACTGGAATTGAGAAATATATAAGGTTATAACAGACTCTTACTATAATAATTTTAAATATGTATTCATTATTAGACGCCAGGACTCTCTACTGATGGTAGAAAACGAGCGCTATTGGCAGTTGTAGCAAGAGAACAGCACTATGCAACCTGTCTGCAATTCGGCCTAGTCAGATTTGTGTCACCATTAGCTGAAAGGGCTGATCTAATAACACCAAATGATCACCAGCTGTTGTTTCAAAATATTGAAGAAGTAAGTATTTCATCGAATTTAACTTTTTTTTATTGTAAATGGGATAGCAGTATTGAAATCTCTAGCCGAGGCCGCGGGTGACTGGACGGGGATTTAGTCCGTCACCCGCCGAGAGGCCGACTGCGTGAGGAAAAACCGACGTCCACCCCGAGGCGGGGACGTCGGTGGTCGATGGGAGGGTTCTACTCAAGGAGTATTCCATCGGGCCGACCACTGACGTCAAGTCACCCTGCTCCAGTGGTCGGCCCAACGACAAAGGTGACGTGTCGCGCGGGTGAATTACGGGTGTGCGTGCTTACGCCCCTCTGTCGACCAGAACGGAGTGGTGCGAGGAGTGCGCCGACCGTAACCCACCCCCAAAAAAAAAAGCAAATTCAAATAAATTTTGTGAAAAGTTTGCCGCGTGGTGACGAAGTAAGAATACAATTTACCACTACCTATTCTGCCGGGGATGTCGTAAAAGACGACGAAGGATTATAATAAGCATATAACATCTATGCAAGAGAAGGAAAACTCGAACAAAACCCTATGCTAACACGTCTGAACACTGCGGTATAGTAAGTCAATTTCTCTCCCATAGTGGAGGAGGCCCGATCCGAACAGTGGGACGTATATGTGCTCAGATGATGATGATATAAATTTAAAAAGATTTTTCTGTTTGTTTATTTGCTTGGTCGCATTAACCTCAAGCACCAATAGTTGCATTCCATAATCAATTACGAGTTTATAGTGAAAGGTTATAATACTGTCATATATACCACAAAGATAAATAAAAGCTGAAGTGACCATTATAGTTTATCAATTGGACAAGATTTAAAAGCAACGATACAAGATGTTTCTAGTAACAGAACTTTAACTTGCCAAAATAAGAATATGAACTTATTTAACACAAGGTACTGTAATAAAAAATAATAAGGCACTGACTATCTACTATGGAGTAAGAATACAATTCACCACACTCTGTCTTGTCCGTGGATGTCGTAAAATACCACTTAGAGATATGATAAGCAGATAACATCTGTTCTAGAGAAGGTAAACTCGAAATAAAATCCTATACTAACACAGACGTGTTATAGTTATATATTTATTATAGTTATATATTTATATATATATATATATATATATATATATATATATATATGTTATATTATATATATATATATATTTATATATGACCATCGTCGTATAGTAGGTCAATCTTCACACAGAGAAGGCCTTATCCTAACAGTGATATGTATATGGGCTGTGATGATTATGATCACGATGAAGTACGCAGCGGAATATATTTTTATAAGAAATAAACACTAATGATAACAAATATATTGTCTATATACTAAAAATTCCATCAGAACCAAAGTATTTCAAGTATTTGGCTAAAAGTAAAAGATTTATTACATTACTTTTATCAACTCCTGAATTCCATTTTCAGATCTTCAGATTATCAGAAGACATATTAGATCAAGTTGTTCAAGACGATGGCGAAATTCAGACCTCAACTGTTGTGGCTGTTTATCTGCAGAAGACCCCTGTGTTCCTTAGCCTTTATAAGAAGTATTGTTTAGGTCTCAAAAGAGCAGATTGCGTTTTGGTAAGCTGGGTATTTCTAAACCTCTTAAGATTAAATTTTAAACAATGTGTAACGATAAAATTCTTTGCCTAGGTAAAAAAATCAAAAGACCCAAGTGGCGCCTTCTCACGTTTCTGCACGAGTCCACCGATTCCCAGGAGAAGACCTGACATCACTTCATTAGTTCATAAACCTTTAGAACAATTTCGAGAATTGTTAAGGTTAATGAGAGCGGCAGCTGCCTCGAGTGGTTTAGGTCCTTACGATCAGTTGGAGAAGAAACAGCTGCAAGTTATTGTCGAGCAATTGCAGGTGATAATTAATTAAGTAAAATTGAAAATTTGGAATAACCCTCGATATAAACTTAAATAATAAAAAAAAAACGATTGCATTCTCTTCAACAGGAATTATGAATTAATTATCATTTAAGGATTATACTGGCACACGTGAAGCACTTAATCGAGTAATAATACGCCATTACATCATTTTGGAAAAAAGCTGATACTCTTACGCTGCTGGACCAATATTACCCAGACATATCTATGAACGGTCCATCCGTTTGAGAGCTACGATCCCACAGACCAATACACACGCACGCACACACAGACTTACACCCACACACACAGAGACAGACACCGACGTTAAACTTATAAAACCCCTCTCTTTACGTCGGAGTTTAAAAAATGGTGTCACGTTTTATTAATTAAGTAAATAATGGAAGCTTAAACCTAAGCCATGTGTGCTTGAGTTTAAGCTTCCATAAAGCCCTATAATTGTTCTATGTTGTAATTGAAATTCCCAATGGGCTTAATAATGTTGATACGTTTTCAGTCTGGGTATCAAGATGTCACAGCAGGTTCAGGGCTAATGGGTCTCGCTGGTGATGGTAAACCATTGTTATCTGTTGCTGACTTGGAGAGTCGACTGGTGTTCACTAGGTGTAAGGTAAATAAAGAAAATTCTATTGAACATATTTATATTAGCCTCTACAGGCTAGTAGCACTTTATAATATTTAACCTAAATAGTAAGTGACAATGCGGTACTTTAAAATTTTTATCTACATGAATTTGTTATAATAACTATCCATGGTAAAGTTATTATTATAATAAATGAGGTGGTATTATAACCCCTCACATCAAGTAGGTCACGCCTTAGCTCATACATGTGTATGTCCCACTGCTGGGCTCCAGCCTCCTTCCAATAAGAGGGAAATTGACATAGGATTTTATTTCGAGGCTTCCGCTCTTATACACATCATCATCTGAGCCAATAAAATATGTCCCACTGTTGATTTCGGGCCTCCTTTATGAAAGAGAATTTGATTTACTATGCCAAGGTGATCGGACCTGTTGGCATTGGGTTTTATTTCGAGTTCTTTTTCTCTTGCTTGGATGTTGTCTTTACATCTCTTACATCCCTTAGTCGTCTTTTATGACACCCAAGGGCAAGATATATTCTTATTCCGTCACCACACGGCAAATCGCATACATATAATATACGTATTAGTACATAGTCGTCATTTACGATATCCACGGATAAGATAGGGAATGGTGAATTGTATTCTTACTCGATCACCACACAGAAAATACACCAAGTATGTTGGTCTAAGATCCCGCTATACAACGACCTTCACCAAGATGTTTATTTGATGAAACTCATTTTTTATTTAATTTAATATGTCAATAAATATATCGCATATGGGTTGCCTAACAAATTTTAGTACTACCCCAGATAGGCCGGCCCGCGACTATAGACAGACGACTGTCGACAGTATGCTCGTACCACCATAGTTTATACATTATATTCTCAATTCATCACCTAATGCATGACACATATTTTATGTTATTTTAGCCATTCGTGCTAAGCACGCCAGGTCGCCAATGGATATTTGGCGGTGAACTATCGAGAGTGGAAGGCCGAGCAGTGAGGCCATATTGGGCACTATTATTCAGCGACTTATTACTATTTGCCACTGTATCTAGAGACAGAGTATTATTTGTAACGGAGGAGCCCGTTGCATTAGGAGCAATCTCAGAAGCACAGTTCAACGTCAGAAAAAAAGGTGGGTTTATATTACATAGAATATTCACGCAACATATTCTAATCTAAAAGTCTGGTGGAACTCAATTCTCTGTTATCCATCTGCTGAACATTTGCTAAATGCAGTCCTAAATATTTCATCATCACTACTGTTAGGCTCAAGTCTACACCTCAACAGGAGTGATATTAACTTACTATACCACGCTGGCCAGACATGTTCTTGTAGGGTTTTATTTCAAGTTTTCCATCTCTTGGATAGATTTTCTATGCAAATTATATGCGTTAGTAATCTTTTACGAAACCGATGGGCTAGATATACGTGGTGGTTTGTATTCTTACTCCGTTACCACAGCGACAAGTACTCGTATTTATGCGATATTAAAAATAGTATTAGTAGTTCAGCAGTACACCAAAATTTACACTTCTTCAGAGATCATAAGAAATTTTAAGGAACCATTTGAATAAAAAGGTTGACTGTTGTTAGCAGAAGTGTATATTGTACTTTCTATTCGATTAGTCTGACTTATGGGCATGAGTATAGAGTACCTTTACAATAAAAAATCGGCTTACTATACTCTAAATTATCACTGGGAACAGTTTGTTTTAGGTGGTATAGGGCTTGTTTGGTGGTAATAGGGTGTTGTTGTCGAATGTTCCTTTTCTTCTAGTTATATTATTTCTTATAGTTTAAATTTTTAGTCAACTTATACAAAACTAAAAAAAAAGAAGGAATAATAATAATACAATCATTATATTCTTAGTTTATTATCACAGGAAAGTCTAGAAACCGACGCATAGTTTCCATTTTAATAAAATTTATGGATTTTATTAATTAGAATGTCTCGTAAATAATTTTAACTATGAATCAGGCTAATAAAAAAAAAACATTAAATACTACAAACATTTCAATATTTCAGCGACAGAGTTCAGGTTGATCCTTGGTCGTACTGGAGGTGAATCTCCTTTAGTATCATGTGCACCACGAACACCACAGCGAACACGAACTCTGGCACTTAGAGCACCTTCAATTGATCTAAAAGCCGTCTGGCAGAGTTTGCTTCAAAGACAGATGTAAGTAGTACAAATTAGACTCTTTTTATTTTCAGATTTCAATCTCAATCGATGGCAGGACGGAAGGATAGCGTGCGAACCCTTAATCTATCGTGATCACCTCTATACTCATTGAGTAGATCACCGAACCCGATTTTTTTACTTCAATGGTGGCAACTAAATTTTGGAATGTATATCTAGTGCTATAAGTAGCGATTTCAAGTATCCAATCGTTTGTTCGATTCCTCATAAGAGATGTATTGCAATTTAGAAATAATTGTTTCAAGACTGAGTCTTATTTGTAGCTATTATTCAACATTTTTTTTAAAGAACCTCTTGCCATACAAGAATTCCTTCCATAATATAAAGTATTATCTTTTAAAAAAATAATTTAAAACATACTTCAGTTACAAAAAGATATTTCTTTTCACCGATTTCAATGGCAACAATATTTACTAAACGTCAAGCCATTGTGGTTTCTTAATTCTCCTTATAAAGCAAACGAAGCAAAGCAAAACAATGGTACTTATATATCCTATGAAAAATAATAAATATCCTTCGAATTCTCGCTTTTCCATTATAAAATGCGCCAAACAGCACTTAGTGACATTTAGCACGGCAGACTGATTCCCCTAACCTCATCTAAGTCACATAGGTGAAATATACTGATATATGCAATTTCGTTACAGTTTTACTTTCCGTTAGCATCAAACTATACAAAAAATCCATTTATGCTCTTAGACGTAAGAAACTCTCAGTTGCTTAGAAATACATTTTATCATTACAGATACCGCGCACATACAATGTCAGGTACACCGCTTGGTTCTCCATTGGATTCACCAGATCCCCAGCTCACGTTCTCCCTCGCAACATTGGACTCGCAACAACGCCAGGTATCCGCGTCCAGTATTCAACGGCACTCCAGTCTAGCTCTATTGCCAGCTAGCTCCTACCGCTCACACCTCAATATGCTCGTCGAGGAACGACCAGAAAAAGAAGTTAAAGTCAGTTTTGATGTTAGAACAAACTCTGATTCACCCACTCCTCAACCTGTTAGGGGACCGCTTAGTACTGTCTGGAGAACTGCCCCAACTCCTGAAACGCCCTCAGCTAATTTATCTCCAGCAGACTCACAGACATTTTCGTCTCATTTTGTGTCATCTTCTAGTATCGAAAAAAATGATGAGCGTCCCACGTCACCGAGTGCCCAGCTTACCCCAGATGATGGGGCTGAAGATTATTCAGAAAACTCCCCTTGTAGATGGGAATCCTTTGAAGCTGATTTAGCAATAGCAGACTTGGATGTAGATCCCTCGTATAAGCATGCAGTCGAGGAGCGCATCTTTCTGCCTGATGATCCCCTTCTGCAACGAATGGCACTTCCAGAACGACCGACACCTCCCGCCTACCTGGAACTTTGATCCGCGGCGTCGGATCCGGAATTAACAGAGCCTTGCTATTCCCGGACTTTTGCAAACTGGAGATAGAAACCTTATACAGTGTGTTCTAGTAGTCATGTTTAGCTGATGTTTAGGAGAGAGTATCGAAAGCTTCCGCCGTATAGACTGGCGAAAATTTGTTGGATTGTTATAAAAATTCGCTTATAGTGGAGATTTAAGGTTGTGGTAACAAAAATTTTGAGAGACATATTTTCGAACATTAGCAGTATTAAAAAAAATCTCGGTATTTTGATTATTATTAGAAATGTATTGCATAAGTCTGATACCCACTTATGATAACATTAACGGGTATATAAGAAAATGTACTTATCACAGAACTGAAACCATGATCGGGTATTATACAAGTCGCTTTAGTGTAATCGAAAACGTGTTTGCCAATATTTGTCAAATAGTAAATCAGTGTCAAATGTAAGTATAGGGTACCAATAGAAAAGATATGTGTACAGTAAATTTTTTTGACTAACAAGTTTGCTTAAGTCTTCCGTCCTTGTCTTAAGAGAATTCCAAAAATTTCGTTATCTTCAATACCTACTATTTCGAACAGCACAATACTCTTATTCTGATCCTTCAATTATATAATGGAACAATTATTTATAATGTTGATGTTGTAAATGTACAGACACTGAAATTTGTAAATCTGTACATAGATATATATATAATTGTACAGGTCATGTGGATATTTGGCGATCAGCTTCGCGAAATCAATCATGTTGACATCATTACACATTAGAGCATTTTTATTTCAACAATGCTTATATTCATAATTATATTGGACGCGTTCATCTTCATTAGATTTATATATATTACAAAGAAAAATGGTAGTCAATGTTAAATGTGGATGATTATTTTAATGCTTTTTATTATTAGTGTAATAAAAATACTCATAGAGTAATTTATTCTTGTATTATTAACAAGTCGTATTATTTGTGTCGCTAGCATCGCAAAATGTTCACATAACCTAAAACTTTCCCGGGATTTTTTTTTGGATATGTAGATATTAATGGAGTTTTCCTTTTTTACAAATACGTAGTTAGAATCCGATAATTTTTTGATGTATTTGGGCTGTGTGTAAATTTTTAATATGATCTATTGATAAAACGAGGAAAATTTTATAATTTTGAGACAATATTTTACGTATATAGTTCGGATTTCTGCGTAACATTTTAATAAATTAAAATAATATAAATTTGGATGTTTATGTTTAGATCAGAGCAGTATATTTCTTATTATCCGTAAATAAAGTGATTTTATCGATGGTGAAAAATAATTTTTATTTATTATAAATGATTGAAAACCCAAATTTTGCGACGCTAACGAAATGTGAAATATTTTCTGAACTATCTACCATTTTTCTTAAACTTGTAACTAAAAAACAAGAAATTGTATATATATTGGAAAAAGAACTTAATCTAACTTAAATATGGTCAATACTCAATAAAAACGCAAAAAAATTGTGAGTCTGACCAAATCAAATATCCTACTGAACAATTTTTATTTGAACTTCTCTATAATATTTAATTTTATAATTATGATTGGAATACCTCCAGACAAGTACTGTTTGTTCTTTTTGGACAGGCTACGGTCTGACTCTCCGTGTGGTGACAGAGAGAAAATATAATTCGCCATCCCCTTTCTTACCCGTGGGTGTCATAAAAGACGATTAAGGGATTATATATGCATACAACATCTATGCAAGAGAATCAAAACTCGAAATAAGGTACTTCTAAGTAAATATTAAAACGAAATTTCAAAGATAACGTTAATGGTTATCTTTGAAATTTTATTTCGTCGTGAAATACTTAATGTATAGACAAGAAGCCACACAGTGGCAGTTTATGTAATAAGCATCCAGAAGGAAGTTGTTGCCCATCCTCTCGGTCGATCATTCAGTCGGTTTTTACAACTGCCAATGAAAGGTAAAGAGAGTAGTTGGTGGAAAAAGATGACACTTTTTAATCAGTGAGCTTAGCACGAATATTTGCGTCAAAGAATTCGTAACGTTATCGAAACCAATTTGTATGAATTTAGACAGTGCCTCCATCGTTCAAAGGAATTGGAGCAATGTCCCTATCGTCCGATAAAGGCCTGCTCCAAATCCCATACAAATTGGTTTCGATAACGATGCAAGTACTTTAACACAAATATTCGTATTAAGCTCACTGATTCAGGATTAGAAACCCAGCACCTAACAATTGGCTATTACGTGATAATGTAACTGAATTTGAGCATTGAAAATATTCAACAGTTAACTACTATTTATGTTTAATCATATTTTTGTTAACTGGTAAGTTAAATTAGATACAAATAAAAGGTAAGTGATAAGTTATACTCATATTGTCGTCAAATATCCACATCACCAAAATATATTACACGTTTGATCATATATCATACACGATCTATAATGATATAGTGGTCTACTGGCCTAATATTATGTAATTTTCTGTTGCATTTTTTAAACATATTTTTTTATTATCATATTTCCCTATATTTATACAGCACTTTACAACTCAAGTACAATCCTTTCTTTTCCCTTTTTTTTTATTTTTATTTCATATTCGTTATGATTTGAATATCTGATCTTATCTGATCTGATCTTGCATTTGACATTTTTCAGATTTTCATACACACTGTTATATAAATTTCAGACACGCCGTAGTTCTGTGGAAACACAAACTGGAGGAGGCGGAAGTGCAACCGAAGGTGCCAGAAGTACAAGAAGTAAAGGTTCAACACTTCATCTGCAGAGATGGATGACTCAGTTACCTGAAGCTGAAGAAATGGATCCTCCAGAACCTGATATGGAAGTGAGTTCTGTGAATGTCATAA
Source organism: Lymantria dispar (assembly GCA_032191425.1). Classification (NCBI taxonomy): domain Eukaryota; kingdom Metazoa; phylum Arthropoda; class Insecta; order Lepidoptera; family Erebidae; genus Lymantria; species Lymantria dispar. Next base: position 34,518,659 of record CM063445.1, read on the forward strand.
TTCTAAAATTTAGCAAACAATATTCATTTTTAGGGTTCCGTACCCAAAGGGTAAAAACGGGACTCTATTACTAAGACTTCGCTGTCTGCCTGTCCGTCTGTCCGTCTGTCTGTTACCAGACTGTATCTCAAGAACCACGATAAGAACAAATACTAAAAACATATAAAATAAATATTTAAGGGGGCTCCCACATAACAAACGCGATTTTTTCGGCCTTTTATAGGTAATGGTATGGAGCCCTTCATGCGCGACTACGACTCGCACTTAGCCGAACTTTTTTAATAATATATACTGGTGCTAATAGAAAATGAATAGGTGTCATTCATATTTCTAGATGTGGAGCGTTGAAGAGCTTCGTAAACGTTCAAAGGAGTTGAATCTCCTAGAAGTAGCTGATCTTGTCATCAGCAGTGAACCAAAAGGTTCAACGCCCAGTGAGAAGAAGGAGACTGAACGCAGTCCTTCAAAAAGCAGTAATTCAGGAAGTCAGGTTTGCATAAACCAGCATGTAACTTCGTGTTTTTTTTTATTTTATTTCCTTATTAAATTCAAAATTCCATTTTAGATCACGGTTAGGACGAGCCCTGTGGTAGTCGACACGATCCCTGTTTGCAGACAGTGTCACAAAAAATGTTTATCTAAACCAAATAGTCCCTTAGTATCACAAAAGGAACCGCCATTGATACCTTCAAAACCAAAAACTGAGGCTTCGCCGCAAAACTCTAACTCTAATAAAAGCTCCACTAGTGCCTGTAGTGCAAATTGTGGCAATCGTAAAGTAAAGAATTTCTCACATTTAGAGCGTAAAGGTGCTATCAAAATACGTCCTGAAGACGCTCCCAAGGCCGCTATGAAAGTTATAGATTCTATAGAACAAAGTCAACGAATGCTCAAATCCACGTCCTACGAACTTAAAACAGATTCGCCAATTATGAGCCGAAGTATCCATTTATCTCACACTAAAAGTCAGTTAGAATTAAGAAAAGATAATTCAATAATGTCACCAAGTCCATCGTCCAGTAGTCGAAATAGCCCACTCTCAACTAGTCATACAACTTGTAGTTCTATGGTCTTTAATTCTAGTTCTAATGATTTACGAATGTCCAATTCTAATATTGCTAACCAAGTCCAGTGTGTTATTGCTCAAGAAAAATACTTGAATGAAGTTAAGTGTGTTGAAAGTATAACCGTTACTAAAACAAAATCGTCATCATCTAATTATCCATCGCCAGCATCAATAAGAAAAGAGCAAGTAACACGACAAAAGGCTGAAAATGTTTTAAACAAAGTTTTAGGTATGAATATCATTACTAGAAGAGAAAATGTTGGCACTTGTTTAAAAACATCATCAGTGTTCTTAGAAGATGACTCAATACATGAGGATGATAATGATTTTAAAATTGAAAGAGGCCTCAGAAGGTCCCCCAGAATGGGCATTTCAGCAGTAAGTAAAATGAACGGAGACATAAATAAAAAGACTGATGACATAAATGCAAATAATACTTTAGACGGCGGATCTGACGAAGACTTAGAATTGGGACCTTTAATGTTAATGGGTTTATCTGCTATCAATCCTGCAGCACATTTGATGAGAGTTGAACCATTCAAACGATCATCAGTAGCCAGCTTAAATCATTCTTGTTCTACTAGACCGGGTAGTCTTGCTTCAGTCAAGTCAGAATCCCCTGTTCCTAATATAGCTGTGGTACCGCCAACGCCTGATTTTAATTCCTCTAAAAAGACTGTAAGTAAATATCTAATTATATTCTGATAACAGTAAATAATAATAATGACGCTGATACATATTTCTTACAGGATGACCTAATAGATGAATCCCCTGAGTCCCCAGACGTTCCAGAAGACCTACCTTATATAACACTAAAACGGTTTGTTTTGACACTTAATTTACACACTAAAAATTATTTAACATCTTAGCAATTGATTCAAATTCAAATTTATTTATTGTGGGCATAGGTTAACATAAAGATTGTACATTATTGGTAGGATTCTCTATGTTCTGCTACAGTGAGCATACAATATTAATATCTTATATATATATGATGGATAATATTGTATGCTCTGTAAGTAAATACATGATGGATTAATTAATTAGTATTATCATTTAAAAAATCGTTAATATTATAATAAGTTTTGTTAATTAAAAATTTCTGCAATTTATTTTTAAAATTAGGTAATTCTGGCGTCTTTAAAATATCTATGGGTATTTTATTAAAAATTCTTGATACCATTCCAAAGAAGCTTTTGTCCAGTAATGCTGTTCTGTGAGGTATGACAGGAATTTTAAGGGCGTTTCTCTTAGAAATAAGCTCACCAAATAAAATTCTATTGGTTCTAACAAAGACTCCCACCTCATATATATAAATAGATGCAAATGTCAAAATATTGTATTGTGTAAAGTATGGCCTACATGAATCTGGAATTTGTATATTGGCTATAGCACGTACGCATTTCTTTTGGCCTTTAAATACCATATCAACATATTTATTATTTGCATTTCCTCAAAATATAATGCCGTATTTTAGTGTTGACGAAATGTAAGCATTGTATGCTATTAGCACAACCGATCTATCAGCCACTTTTGCTAGATTATATAATGCATTATCATTATGCATTGATGGCAAAGGCAATGCAATAGTAGATATTAAAATACACTACCTTCGAGATTTAACTTTCAACTATATACATAGGAAGAAAACTTACCGATTGGCGATTTAATTAATTTAAGGAACAACAACATGTAGCCCAAACCGTCCAATAAATACTGGTCATACGGATATATAAGTGGCAATGCCTATTCATTTAATCATTTTGTACTTTTTATACTTCGTAGATATGGTACCATGTCAAGCCTGGAAAGGCTTCCGTCCGATGAGACTGATGACGGCAATATAAGACTGACAACACAAGAACCAGATACGTCAAAAACTAATAACGCAGGTATAAATAATCACCTTGGTATTGTAAATTACTTATACATATTCGGTTCATATACATCCCACTGCTTGACTCGAGCCTCCTCCATAATAGGAGGGAAATTTACCTTACTATAACATGCTGATCAGATAGGTTGGTATAGAGTATTGTTTCGAGTTTTCCATCTCTTGCATAGAAGTCATATGCGTAATATATCCCTTAATCGTCTTTTACGATACTCACGGGTATAAGAGGGGGTGGTAAATTGTAATCTTACTCTGTCACCACAGGAATACATGTAATTAAAATTTATATACTTGAAATATATTAAAACCATCTAATGATTTAAACTTAAGCTTCTAAAAAAGTATTTAAACTTATTCCGTGTAATGACGTAATAAGAATACAAATCACCGCTCTTGCTTTTGGATGCCGTAAAAGACGACTAGGGATATACTACGCATATAACATCAAGCGAAAGAAAACTCGAAACAAAATCCTATACCAACCTGACTGACCAGCATTTTTTTATGGGTGGGCTATGATCAGCGCACACGCCGGCCATTCCGTCCCGGGGGCCGAAAAGACGGCGCGCCGGTCCATAACTCACCCGAACTCACGTCGCCTTTGTCGTTGGGCCGACCACCAGTGCCAAGTTCCTTGTCCTCAGCGGTCGGAATATCCTTTCGAGTACCCTCACCTCTCGACGTCCCTGTCCTGGGACATTGGTTGCCCTCGCGCGGTCAGCCTCTCTGTGGGTGACGACCTAATCTCCCCGGTCCGGTCACCCGCGGCATCAGGCTCATGCCTGACCAGCATGAATAAGATCAATATATCCTTCCAATTATGGAAGAGGCTTGAGCTCAGCAGTGGGACGTATATGAGCCAAGATGATGATGATGAAACTTAATTTGATGTTTATACCTTATATTTTTTTTTTTTTTATTGCAAACGGTGGCAAACGAGCAAACAGTACACCTGATGGTAAGTGTTGCTGCCGCTCATGGACCTTTACAAGGCCGTTGCCTACCGCGAAGAGATATATATATATATATATATATATATATATATATATATATATATAATATACTCAATTACTAAAACTATTGCATTATTAACGACCTATTACAACTAAAAACCGAACCGGAAAATTCCTTTTTGCAGTTGCTAACTTATTAAAAATTAGTCCTTTGTAAGTCCATAACTATTTTAAAATTAGGTTTTGATTTGATCCTGAAGATATTGGTAGTTACTAATTTCACGGGTGACTGGAGCGGAGAGTTAGTCCGTCACCCGCCGAGAGGCCAACCGCGTGAGGAAAGCCTGACGCCCTCCCCGAGGGGGGATATCGGTCGAGGAGAGGGTACTCCTCAAGGGGTATTCCGTCGGACCGACCACTGACGACAAGTTACCCTGCGCCGGTGGTCGGTCCAACGACGAAGGCAATATGTTGCGGGTGGGTTACGGTTGTACTTACGCCCCTCTGTCGCCCCGGACGGAGTGGAGCGAGGAACGCGCCGACCGTAACCCAACCCCCAAAAAAAAAGTTACTAATTTCAGTTTTCTCATTTATTTAACGTGCATGTACCAGGTATACAATAATAGATTTTTAAATGTATTAAAATGAAGATAGAGATGTCGCTTATGACAGCCGTTAGTAATGTATCCACAAATATTCGTGCATAATATAATGAATGTATCTTACACGTGATACCCGAAACTAATTTCTGTATAAAGATACATTATCAACGCTAAATCGGTTCAACCACGAAACTACTAAGATCATGTATTAATTACAGTAAGTGGTGCAGCTGGCGGTATTATGGGCTGGACTGCAAGAGCAGGATCTTTCGTGGTGGAGAAGATGAATATCTTTAGCTATACAGAGAGTGTTCCAAATACGTCAATAGCCCATAAACAACCATCGTTCTTAGAAAGGTTAGTATTTTTTTAATTCAATATTAGTAAAATAATCATTATGAAATACAAAAAATAACCTTAAATTCATACTTTAACCCCGCATTAATCCAACACGGTGGGCCATGACTACTTTGTTCTGAGAGAAGAGGCATAAAGTAGGTTTGCTGATGATTCTTATTTAAAATAAGTCTAGCTTGATCAATTTGTTACCTATATTATAATGTTATTCCATTTCTATTATTCGTTGAAAGATTTTTTTAATATCCAATGCAAAAAAGGTGAATTTTTTGTGTCTATCTGTAGCATTTTAACATCATCCGTAGCTTTTAAACGGGTGGACCGATTATGACTAGATTTTGTTTTTGTTTGAAAGCTGATGTAATCGAGGTGGTTATTTTCTGTGATTCATGAATAAATTGTTCAGGCGTTTGAAGTTCATCATTCTTTTTGTTAACTACCGTAGGGACCTTATACGCTTAGTGGATATTTTCTGTACTTCACTTTTCGAATTTTCTATATCTATTAAACATATTGAACCACTGAAATACTTTGATGAAACTCGAAGATAGAAGACAAAATTCTGGATATCTTATTAGTAAATCCATTATTTTCGTCTAGTTAATTCAATAAGAGTAATTTAATTCACCTCTATCTTGCCGTAATATGTCTATAACAAACACATTCATGCAAGAGAAGAAAAACCTGAAATAACCTTATACAAACCCATCTGAGCAACGTGGTAAAGTAAATCAATTTCCTATTGTGAAAAAAGCTCGAACCCAACAATGGTACGTATATGAAATTAGTAAAATCCATCAAATATGAGTATCTACATTGCATTCGACTTAATCATTTTCATTTCTGATGAAAAAGACTGTTTAAAGTTTCTTTTTCGTTGGGATCGCGGGTTATTCAGCGTTTTATTTATTTCAATATATTTTCAACTTCTTGCAATGAATATCACTGCTCTCTATTCAGATCCCCTGGTCGTCTTATATAACATCTCCAGAAAAAAAATATAATAAATTATATATTGCATTCCAACTTTGTCACTGTAATCAATAATTTTAATATAATAAATAAGCTAGATAAATTTGGTCTTTGATAGTATAACTTCATAAAGGAAAAAGTTGCGTAATTTAAATTTTAGCAGGAACTAGTGGTGCTCTAATTTGATTTTATTGTACGCATTAAAATTGCTTTGTGTATAACATATATTTTTCAAAAATAGGTGGATGTCAACTCGATGCGGCCAAATGAAGAAGCGATGAGTATAAATCAGAGTGATTGTAAAATAATTATTTCAATAATCTATTACATACGTAGTTTAACTTTCAATGTGTTTATCATTAGGAAAGATACCTATGACATTTTAGCTCATAGAGCTAATAGGATATCGATTACAATAGATTTCTTGGATTACATAGATTGAATAACTTTTAGTTTACGAATTTTGTAGAACTTTAGCAAATGCTAGATATTATAATCTATCTACCATTACTGAAATTCTTTAATTGAAGCTAGGCAAGCATAAACTAGCTAAGAACAATTTTAGACATATTTTAGTCTGTTTTACACTGTTCTAATATACGTATATCTTTCTATATTAAAACATTTAGATTATGAGTTGTAAAGTAATTATAAAGTTAATTAAGTAGCAAATTAGTTGAATAATGTATTTCAAAATCTGTAGAAATATCTAAAAACGTAGCTATATTTAAAAGGCAATATCATTTTAAGAACTGGCCAGACATATTTAATTAGTATTGTTCGAAGTTTTTTTATCAGTTTTTATAAATGTACTGAGCATATATTTTAGATATGAAAACATGTCATCTGGTGTCATATGTCACTGTGTTTGAAATTTTACAGATGCCTAGGAGTGAGTGAGTGGAAATCGACAATTGGCACTGAAGAAGGTACTGGGGAGACAGGAGAAGGAAGTGGGGCAAGTGGAGAAGAGGCTTGGGGTACGCCATCTTCGGGAGACTTGTCAGATAACCTCCCTGATTCTGAACATGGAACGTTATCGGTAAAATCTATTTGGCTCGGTTAATGACCGTTATATATTTAACTATAGAGATATATAATTATATATAGGTGCAGGCCTTGTCGTAGCGTTAGAATTCTTTATAATATTCACTCAGAATTCTTTATAATTGCTCAGTCTTTGAAATAGGAGGCTATTGTTATTGTTAAAAGTCAAAATCAAATCAAGAACATCTGCCCATTCCCGTTCACCCACTTATTCATAACAGGTATGGTAAGATCACACTGGCAACAATGTGTAGTAAGACCACAGTCGTCTGTCTACAGACGCGGGTCGATCCGTCCGGAGTAGCACCACACGCTCGCAAATAATAGACGTCTGTATAGTAGCAATTTGTTACTGCACTTCATTCGGTGAGCGAGAGCCAGAAACCTAACTTTCTGATTGTATTTTCGTATGGCAGATTTTGATGATAATATCACCAAACCTCTTTCCATGCATTCATTCTCCCTTCACTTTCTTTACAATGGGCAGTGGCTTAGCAAAGGCCTATAAGCGTCAATATTACTTAAGATCAGGTGTACTGTTTGCTCGTTTGCCACCAACGGCAATAAAATAAGGATTATCCATTAATTACCTATGGGACCCGTGACATAGAATAAAAAGATATAGTTTATCTACCAAGATTGATGTATTAGGTCAAACGTCTTAGTAGCTTCAAACAAGTTCAGCTTACTTCAAACGAAAAACCTGCTTGATATTTGTGGACTGAGAAAAAAAACAGAAATATTTAAACATATGTACAATATATACATAAATCTTAATAATTGAAGAATAGAGAATCCTTCACTATTTCAGTCTCCAACAAAGTCATCATCATCGTACGCAGGTGATGATGATACTGAACTAATGATGGACGAGCTTCTGATGGCACCAACTATTACCGGACCTACAACGTTAAGACCTCTTCTCCCTAGGTAAGTAATCAGGTTTCAATTTAAGGTTTTATTATAATATATAATAGTACTATTTTGTAGCATATTCGCGTGTGGTGGTGGAGTAAGAATATAATTTACTACTCTTACATGTGGCTCTCGTACAAGGCGACTAAGGAAGGGAAGACTAAGGAAGTAATACTCGATATAAAATCAACACGTCATCCTTATATATGACGTTCTATATTAGTTCAAATGAATTATATATCAAATATTTTTTGAAAAAGAAAACAACTTTAAACAAAACTAATGATGATAAACTTGAATACAGGGATGTATTTAGGAGAAGACTAGAACCTCTTTTAGAAGAAGAATGTTCAGATAGTGGTAGTGAGGACAACAAAGCGACACCTACCAATTCAGACGACCAGGTGAATATCCATCCTAATATTAACTAACCATATTTTGCACCAAATTTCTTCAACCCTAAGTAAAGTTAAGATAATAGAAGTATAAAACAATTTATGTAAGAAAATACTTGTGTTGTTTACGCAGAGCGTTCAAAAATTCACAAATGAAATTTGGTGTAAGTTCTTTAAAAGATTAGTGTTGTTATATATGACAATATGATATTATTACCCTATGTGTTTATATGTACTAACCATAATACCACTTGAAATTGTTCAGTATCTCGTCTGTCAAAATTGAAACTTAATATTTTATTTTTGCAGTTATTTTATGTCCAACTTTAGTTACATATATAGCATAGAATTAAAATTGGTAGCTACTTGAAAGTCAAGTTTGACAGACCTCAAGCATACCTTGTAGTAAGATAACGAATGATCGTATTGTTCATAGCATGCCAATAACCGTAAAAAAGAATGTTATTGGATTCAATATGCTTGTTGCATGTTATATTTGGATACAGTGAAGTGTTTAAGAAAATGATTTTACTTAGATTCACTTTGGACCGCCAAGTTCTCAGATATATTTTAAAAAGTTTAACTAATTCTGAAAACATTCAAAATTAAGCTAAATTTCGATTTTTATCCCGGATTCGGTACCGGGTTATTGGCAAATCTCAGTAAGGTCCCGTAGCTAGGTTAAATCTCACATTGTGACTGGTCCGCTGGTGCGGCGCTTGGCGCAGGACAGCGAGCATGGCCTCGATGCTGACGACTGCTGCGACGCGCCGCACCCGTCGCCTTCTGCTTCCGAGCAAGGTGAGTTTACTTAGATGATTTATTCATTTATGGTGAGTGTGTAGTCTTTAACTCTGTGACTATTGATTAGATGAGTTCTGAAATGTAACTCGTTTGAAACTTCTAGTAAGAATAGGAGAATTATTTTCGTCTATTTGTAATTATGATATAAAAAATATGCTTAGGATAAAGAACTTTCTGACTTTGTCCAAACATGCAAATTTAAGGATAGCTTAAATCTTAAAGATTATTTGCTCTTGTAATGATAAAAATTAACTCATATTTTAAAATTCTATAGTTTTAGTAATAACTCAGCTAACACTTTTAGGAACATATACAGGGTGACTGGTAAAAGATTGTACATATTGAAGGAGGCTACTCAGTACTCGATTCTGATACCGAATATATAAAAAAAAATAGTACTTAAATTTTGAACTATTTATCTTATAAAAATATTTAGTCCTGGACACAGATGAAAATATACCTACCTATAGGTATATAGATTGTACAGGTTAACGCACTTGTACTAAAAATTTACGTAACAGCGATATTGAACTAGTTATTGGGTGATATGCCGACAAGGCCGTCTCGGACCAATCAGACCGCAGGACGGCTATCCCTACCTATCGCGTCATACGGGAATCCTTCAAAAAATTCTTTAGTTATCCGCGGACCACGATGGCCTAATCGTACTAGTGTGTTTCTAATCCTTGCGTAGCTCCGTTCGTCGGATTGTCTTTTATGCACGTTTATTATTTTTTGATATTATGTAAATAACAATTTTCGATGTAGTGGTTGATGGCATCTTGTGCTGATAATGCTATAATACTGCAGGCGGTTGCTTAACTATGGCCCATTTCATATTCTGCTTCACCCTCAAGGACGTGGCTGAAACCACTTTTCCAGTAAGCCTTGAAGGACATATCTTGAAGTACTTCCAAGAGGAACTGCAAGCTAGGACAAGAGAAGCCACTCGAAGTTTTAACGTACATATCTACGTCACAAAACTATTTGGAACATTTCAAAACGTGGCATGAAACATGCACGTCAATTTCAACGTGTTCTAGACTTTAGTGAATCGACTATGTCCCGCGAGTTTTGCCAGTGATTACTGTTTAACGTAAAAGCATCAAGTGAGTGTTAACGTAAAAGCATCAAGTGAGTGTTAGTGTTGTCGGTCGGTCGAAGAATCCCTTGGGATTCTTCTTTTCTATTCTTATTCTTATTTTCAATACATACAACATACCTTTCTTTTATAAAAAGAAAGGTATGTTGTATGTATTGTTTTAGACAGGCGCTCTCGCCACGCTGGACGTCGTACAAACAACCAACATAACATACGGTTGTTTGTAGATTAATAACATTATCCCTATACCTACTTTTAATAATTCTAGCAGTAAAATCGGCATAAATAAAAGAAATTAGGCGAGTGCGTGACCTTGATAAGTGCTAATAAAATAGCCCTACTCCCGCACCTTGACGAACTACCCTCCACCCCACTGCCCACACCCCTCTGAGGGAATGTCCCGCCCGCGGTGCCAGTTCGTCTGTACTCCGTCAAAGCGCGTGCGCCGATTTCGCCATTTTGCATTTCCAATTCATTTGTTAATTTACGAGTCATTTGATTGCCCGCGCTTTTTTTAACCGTATTTGTAAAAAGTGATAGAATAGTGATATGAATTTTTAATTTCATATTCACTAAATCATTGTGAGTTAACAATATTAGTAACTAAAGTTGATCATTTACGTACGCGAAGAGGTAAGCAATTATTTTGTTAATTTTGATTGCTGGGATTAGCGTAATTGTAATTTGTAAATAGATTTATTATTTAATCACTGTACATAGGTATGATTCCACTTTTTAAATACGCCAGAAACACCAAGGTGCCTCCTAATTTATACAAACTGCCTCTAATCTAAGTACATTAGAAATAAAGATTTTATTTTGAAAAATTCAGTTACGAACGTTTATTATTATCTAGGTATTTTTGCCTGTCCTAAGCCAGGATCAAAATATGAAGGAAAAGTGACTGATGCCTTTCAATGACTATAATAATTTATAATAATAATTTTAAGACAACAACATGCACTAAGGAAATAATCCTTGTATTGCTGGGAACTTTACAAACAATAATAATTAACGGACACAAATTACATCCAGACTCAGAACAACAAGTTGTGGATCACACAAAGTGTTGTCCCGCGTGGGGGATTCGAACCGCCGACACCGGCGTTACAAGTCGCTATCTTAACCACTACGCCATCTGTGCACTAAGCTCGAATACGATCCGATACCTCTAGTCTATAGGGTGACCATATTTTTGGGAGTCTTGCGACACTAATATTGTTGATGTTTACTATGTTGTTAATTAATATTTTTCTCTTTTTACATTTTCGTTGGTTATCTGTTACCATTATCTATCGTTTCCTTCAATATGTACAATCTTTTACCAGTCACCCTGTATATATAACATGTGTATAATGAAATCTCTACTAACAGTATGAAATATTCTTACCCCTATTATATTATTACAATAATCACTCACAACACTTGCAATCACGCACGACATTACTAACATAGATAATACATTTTGACAGAAAAATGGACTGCTTAACAAATCAAAGGTGAGAAAAGCCTACAATGGGGTCAATTTTGAACATAAAACAATTGTAATAAAATTCTCAGATAATATTACGATGCACGATACCATAACCAAGGAGCACGATGCATGTTTATTATATGAAAATTATACACATCTTACCAGAAGTTTAATTTCACAGTAATTTTAATCTGTATTTTTTTTTTAAATAGAGTTTAAAATTGTTAATTTCTGGTAAACGAAAACGGAAGTAATTTTGTTGTCGTGACCCCTAACCTAGCACGGTATCAATATGTAGTTAGAAGATTACACATTACGTATATTTTATTCATACTTACTGTACAGGTAAATACATGTGTTACAACTTAATTATTAAGAATCAAATTGTACAATTGATTGGTTTTGTTCACACAGAAGCAGAGGGCGGGGGTGCGGGCGGCGCACAGGATGTTGGAGGGGAGCTAGGTGGTGGCGAAGAGTACGAGCTGAGCCCCGACAGGACTCCCACCAACGAGGCGCCTTCGACGCCCTTACTATCTGGTAACAAATATTACCATCACTTGAATAAATTATCTACACCTATATTGAAATCATGCGTAAATCCACGGCATTGAATAGAATCTTTGTTTTACAAAAAACAACTGTTCGACGTAATTTATAATCTAAGCCCACTACGAGAGAAATCGTGTAAAATACATTGTATGAAAAAAAATATGATATTTTATAATTTATCCTTTGATTGTAAAATATAACGTGTCTTGCCTAACGAATTTTGTTTCTTTATTTGTAATTTATTTTTAAGACAAATGATATTGGATCACGCTCATTCAAAGGTCTGCTTGCAAAGGAGCGGGGCTCCCTTTCTTCCATTGTGATTGAAGGCTGTTCTATTGGTTAATTCGTGATCGAATGCCGCTTGTAAGATCTGATCCAACCATAACACTGGTCGAAACTGAAAAATTTTCCAGATATTTTTTTTTTGTTTTCAGTAAAATGAAGTGTGCTAATTACGAAAATACCATTGATTTCTTTCTAGCAGCTCTAGTTTTCATTTTACACCCAAGTTAAAAATTATTACAAAATATGATTTTTTTATGTACTTTATTTAGAACAGCTACTGTGGTTGAGGAAAAAAATTCTTTTATAAGATTTTATTGAATGCTGTGCCTGTATAAGATCCTGACAAAGATTTCAGCAGTAATCGGCCATCATATGTATGTCCCATCTGCCTTGGTAACGTTCTTCCATAGTGCGAATATCCTGGTGAAACCTTTCACCTTGCTCTTTACTATAATCTCCAAGGTTATCAGGAAATCAATCCAAATGAGCATGTAAATAATACAGTTTAATGATCATATTACATCCTAAATCTTTCAAATTAGACAACATATCATTAATGAATTGGAAATAGTTATCTGATTTATGATTCCCAAGAAAATATTGAATAAATAAAACGAATCATTTCCAGGATCACTTTTCAAGTTCGTTCATAGATTCGACAAAAGATGGGTCTTTTCTCAGTTGTCTAATCTATGGTCCATCGAAAATGCCTGCTTTCAACTTTTCATTGCTCAGTCCAGTAAATTTTTTCGACAGATAAGCAAAACATTCGCCATCTTTATTGAGGGCTTTTACAAACGGCTTCCTAATACCAAGTTTCATATGGAATAATGGCAATAAAATACGGTCTTGCTGAACTAAAGGTGGGTTTATTACATTTTGCTTACCAACTGTTACGGACTCCCTCAGGGGCCACACTTTTTGAGTCCAATGTATGTTTTTGTCGCTGCTGTCCCATAAACATATAAAACATGAATACTTAACATAACCTGCCTGTTGTCCTGAGAGAAAATTCACCATATTCAAATCTACACAAATTTTCCAGCTATGCTCTTCATACTTCAGTTTTTCCAACACCAAAGATATGATTTCATATTGTTCTTTCATAGAAGTTGAATGTCCTATAGGCACAGAACCATATTTATTTCCGTTGTGTAATAGCACACGCTTTAAACTTCTTTTACAGCTATCAATAAAAAGACGCCAATCACTTGGTTTATATTGTTCTAAACCCATCTTTTGCCTTCAACATTATTACAGTAAACTAAATTCTCTTCAGAGGAAAAATATGGTAGTAAATCCTTTTCACGAGTACAATAAAATGTAACTTTTGTATCTGTCGTTAGTAGATTTTTTTCTTTCAAACGAGATGCTAAAATTTCGGAAAATTCTTTAGATAGATTTAAATCCCTTACTCATTTAACTGTTTTTGATTGAATGGTTGAGGATTTGTTTCTTGATTGGGTATAAAATCAGAGTCAGATTCATGCTTTTCTTCTTCAATTTCCATGTTATCCAGTTCAAAACATGTTGATGATGTCGATGGTACTAACTCGTGACTGGTCGATATGTGTGACAGGCCTCTGAGCAGAAGACAACGTCGGATATGTCCACTTATCCCTGTTTGCATAGTTTATGCCCATAATATTTACCATACAAAAATAGCAATCATCATGATGATTACGGGGTTCCCGCCAAATCATGAGTGTCTTAAACTTCAGGGCTGATCTTTTTCCACTTGACCATTGTCGCAAGGAGACAACACAATTTTGACGAAGGGCGTGATCGATTTACTATACTTTGCGAAGGCCAAGAAATGCAACAAATAACACAAAAACTATTTGGATCGTTTAAACAACGTCTTCCCTTCATAGCCATTGTAGCGAGCGCATAGGTACTCAACACATCTGATGTAGTATGTAGGTACTACGACCACTTGACCGCGGCGCCAATCGAGCATCGCAAAGGATACCTGTTAGGTATCTAGCGTAGGGAATTACGCTTTGTAAAAGCCGTCCACGTGGACTTCATACCTATGATTGGCTAACGAAATTCCGCATGATTGCTTTTGTTTAAAATGTAAACATGATAAACAGGCTGTTACAAAATATTAACTTTAATTTATTTTATTTTATTATTTTTTTATAACTGCCACTATTGAACATTTAAATATGTTAGATATGTTTCTTTGGTCCGATACTTTCATGGTTTTTTTTTGTAAGACGATAAAAATGTCACCATGTATAATTCTTCAACAAGCAACTTCTCAAATATAATTGTTAGAGAATTATCCGGATCTTCTCAGTGCGTTCGCATTCCGATTCGGTGCTAGATTATTGAATTAATAGATTATTGAAAATACGATGTGGGTGGTGGATAATTCATCTATATCAAAATAAATGTCGATGGATTTACGTATAATATTATAATTAGGTTATAGGTAGTACAGACTATCTAGAAATAATCAATGATCATGATCAATGTTCATACATATAACAGTTTCAAGAGAGTTTGCGGAGGTGCGTGCCGCTGTTGGAGCTGGTCGTCGGGGCTCAGTCAGCTCGGACAGCACGCCCTCCACACTAGAACGCACCACTATACACAACCCCACGTCCACTACAGCAACGCACCACCCAATTTCACCAGGTATAACAAAATTGAACTAATAATATTAATTCAACTATACTGATACAAAATTTATATGAACTGCTTGTAAGCCGTACTAGGTTCATTTTCACGTAAATCATTTTTATGATCCGCAAGTAGTCTGACTCAAAACTCCCAACACTCAAAATACTTACTTGCGAATTATAAATGGCCATTAAGTTTATAAAATTCTCACAAAACGACCGTATCGCCTTTTCTAAGAAAATAGTGCTCGACTGAAATTTTACTTTTATCAGCTCCTGATTTTCTCCCCTGTTTAGTCTTCATCTCATATAATGAATACCGCTAGTTGTAGTACCACACTCTCGCAGAAAATCGACGTACGAGTAGTAGGAATTTATTACTGCTCTTCGTTCGGTGAGCGAAAGAGCCGGCAGCCCAACTTTCTGAAGGTGTTTGCGTGTGGTGGGTTTTAGTTATGCCTTTAGTATCACCAAACCTCATTGCACGCATTCGCACTCCCTTCACTTTTTTCATGGTAGGGAGGGGCCTTGCAAAGGTCCATGAGCGACAGCAATACTTACCATCAGGTGTACTGTTTGTTCGTTTGTCACCATTTGCAATAAAAAAAAATTGAATTGAACCATATATACAAAAATTCTAACATACCTCAGTGTCTGAAAACACAGGTCTATGACCAGTGTGTGTTACCAGTGATGACTTACGGCACGGAAACGTGGTCCCTAAATGTAGGCCTCATAACAAGGCTCAAAGTCGCTCAGCATGGTATGGAGCGGGCCATGCTCGGGATTTCTCTGCGAGATAGAATCCGGAATACGGAAATCCGCAGAAGAATGGGTGTAACCGACATAGCACGAAGTATTAGCACGCTGAAGTGACAATGGGCAGGCCACATCACTCGACGAACCAACAACCGCTGGGGAAGAAAGGTTCTCGAGTGGCGACCACGTATCGGACGACGCAGTGTAGGACGTACACTAGGTGGACCGATAACCTGGTGAAAGTTACTGGGCGTCGTTGGATGCAGGCGGCACAGGACCGCACATTGTAGCGTAACATGAGGGAGGCCTACGTCCAGCAGTGGACGGCAATAGGCTGAAATGATGATGATACAAAAATTCGTTTCTTAGTATAATTGTAGATATAATGATATTAAGAAACTGCATAATTCAGGTGCTTAGAAAGCAGAATTAACATACATAAATATGTACATTCAAAGTTAGTATAAACAATTATGGAGCGAACAAAAGATTGTCCAGCGTGAAAATCGACATCGTCGACATGGCAATCTAATTTCTCTTATCAAGCCTCCCAAGACTAACATAATGTCTTGGAAGCTTGATAAGAAATTCACTAATTAAATGTTGCGCTAATTTGAATAGCCTCGGAGCAAGTACAAGTACAGGCTATCATACAACCGGTGGAACAGAGACCACAGACGCCGGAGCGACTCAGTCCTCGAGCGGAGATGAGACTGGCGCTGGATCAGGGCAAGGATATGCTGGCAGAACAGGAGGCACCTTGGGTATGTCGGATATATCATAATACTAATGAAGAGAAAATTTGCAAATATCATTTTGGTAATTTTTGTTTTTTTTTTTTTTTTTATTACGCAATGAACATACTACTCCAAATTGGTGAAGGCCCCCAGTCTGGTGACAGATTAAGAGTGCAATGTATATTTAAGTAGATGACCATAATCTGATGGAAAAATGGACAAAACCAAGTGGATCGTACAGAGAAATGAGTCACAATGTGATTTATTTGATAAAATGCCGTCTGATGGGAATGGAATACATTAATATTCCTCCTACTATATTGGAACTGTGTAATGACGGAGTAAGAATTCAATTAATCACACTCTTCTTACTGGATGATGTAAAAGACGAATAAGGGATATAATATGAATATAAAATCTGTGCAAGAGATGGAAAACTCGAAATAAAACCCTACACAAACATGTTTGACCAGGCAAGTATAGGTTAATTTCCCTTCTATTGGGGAAGAGGTTTGAGCCCAGTAGTGGAACATATATGAGCTGAAATGATGATAATAGAAACAAGAGATGATGACAATCATGTTGATCTGTTCAGGGTGGCGGGTCCGACCCTTGGTCGTTTCGCGCAGCGTGCCAGCGGTCACTGCTCCGACGCGTGGCGAGCGCAGACGCAGTGACATTATGCCGCGCGCACCCCCGCCGCACCGTCCCGCATACTACTTCGCGCAATTCTGTATATGCCTGGAAGGGTAAGTCCTCCTTTTAATCCATCATCATTATTAGGGCGGCTATACACACTCGACGAGGGCCTCTCGCCGAGATTTTCGTCCAAGAGGTTCTGGGCGAGAGTTACTCGTTATGCCAGCTGCACTGTAAATACCCGTGACAACGAACGTAGAAACTGCTGCTGCCATTTATGCCTTGCCGTGAGTTATTATAATTACTTAAACATTTACTATAAAAAAATCGTAAATCATGTAGAAAAAGAAGATGGTGGATGATTGCTATGCATAGTCTACTCATAAACACTGCCAGCGGACAACTAAAAGATCGAGTGTGTACATGCTCCATCTCATTTTCCTAGCGAGACTTAAAGCGACCCTTTGACTCGGGCACAAAAAACCGACAGGTGACCGAGACTAACCGAGGCGAGAATGAGAGCGCGAGACGAGACGAGAGTACCATTACATATTCGCTCTCGGCCCGCCTCGGGGTGTCTCGTCGAGTGTGTACAGCCGCCATCACGATCCTACTCTTATTCCAATTACACACACAATATTGTATTCTTCTTTGATAGCACATATTGCAAAAATGTTGGCAATGGTTTTATGATCAATCGCCTGTTTGAAGTCCTTGGGATATTATCATTCCTCTTTTTAAACCAAACTAGTTGTCAAGAGTGACACAATATTTCTCTGGATTAAGTACTAGCCTTTATACCTTTTTCTTTATATTCGTTTTAATTGATAGTCATTAGTTATAGTAATGATTTATATTAGTTATAGAATGATAAGAAAAGGCACTCGTTAATAAACTATTTTTAGTTATATTTTCATATTATTTTATTATATATATTTATTTATTAAAACATTTATCATATTCGTTCATTCATTTTCACATTAAAATACTATAAACGTTATCAGTTCTATGTATTGAAAAAAGAAATATACCATTGTTTTATTCCGATTTCAAAATTATTAAAAGTCACACTATATTCAAAAATAAATTGAAGTCACATTTATTGAAAAAATATTATTATAGCTTAGATGAATATCTCAGAGATAGAAACTGAATAATCTATCAATTTCAAAAATATATATAGAACTAGCAATCCGCCCTCGCTTCGCTTCGGTTTCAGTCGCTTTACCCGCGGCGTAGTTCCCGTTCCTGTGGGAATACCGGGATAAAATATAGCCTATGTTACTCCCTGATATTATAGCTCTCCATTGGTGAAAGAATTTTTGAAATCGGTTCGGTGGTTTAAGCGTGAAAGCGTTACAAACAAACAAACAAACGAACATACAAACATCATTACTTTCGCATTTATAATATTAGTATGGATAATTATAGTAATTATCCATAACATGCATGCATAACAAAAATAATTTTGAATATACTCATCTTACTTTCATAAAAACAGAAATATTATCAACTAACTAATATTATGAGTTGTATAGTTGTTCATGTAATAAGCATGTAACATTAATTTAGGTACTGTTATTTTATTTTCGACACAAATGTAAATTTGCTATGAAATTAATGTCTTATGTCTAAATTAAATAGCGTTAAACGAGTGCATTTTTTTCTTACTTTTTTGGGGACGAAATGGTAAAATTTTAGAAATAAATATAATATATATAGAATTAATTAAAAATATTATGTGTCGTAGCGGCTACTACCAACCCTTATATATTGCTTGTGGGTGTCGTGAAAGATGAATAAGAGTTATTCATCAACCTGAACGATATAGTTCGTTCAGGTTGATGAATAACTCTTGATAACTCTGATGCGGTCAGGTCAACAAATACATTCCTAACAAGGGTTGACACTAGGCAGACGGCCAGTCATAAAACTGTTGTCAGTAAATATTGCAATATGTACTATAAGAGCACATATGAGGTCGATCCCAAGTAATTGTGATAAGAGCAGGGTGATAATGATTAGATATTATTTACTATTTCTGGTGTGCCCAGTTCCAGAAAACGAGAAACTTATGGAGATGGAGCAACTGGCACGAGCGGAAGTTCAGACGATGCGTTCGCGGACGCGCTCTCTATGCCAGAACGGGAAGATGTATGTATCGCTTACATTTGACTCCATAACACTTTATTTCTAACTTTATTCACTTCATACATTTCTATTTTTACTCTTGTTTATAAATAGTTCGATATTTTAATATTCTGTCTTTTATAATAATTACTTACTGCTATTTTTTAAATAGAACGTCGTAACAATGGAAGGTTTTTCAAGGAGTTATTCTGGTTCCTATAGTTTTCTATTGTGTTTGAAATAAAAATAGGTCTAAATTTATAATCATACACCCCATATTTTTTCTAAAATTCGATTAAGCGTCTAATATCTTAAGTATTTTTTATAGAATGGGTTTCCTTCGCCGCCGGGCATCATCCGATAGCCCACGGCGCGAGCCGTTTATTGTAGCGGCGAATCGTCCGTTCTCACCACGGCGTACCACCGTGAGCAACAACGGCTATTACAAGATATGCTTTGTCAATGGCTATGTGTGAGCACCGCACCGCCAGCTTATCTGTGCCAATCAACTGGATTTAAACATTTGTGGGAAGTTTTTTCATATACTTTCATTGTTCTATATATTTATTTTTCACTTGTTTCTATATATTTATAACATTAATTCTCGTCATCAACATTTTTCAATGAGGTAACCCTCAATATTTGTATTAAATTATCTATTTTAATGAGAAAACTTCCTATGTAGTCTGTAGATGATTGAGGAATGTGGAGGTGTGTAATATATTTACAATGAGATAACTAAGATAGTTCTGACATCTGCCTTCAAATTAGCCCAAACATTTTGTTATAGATTGGAGCTTTATTCGGAAAAATATCTCTAAGTATACTTTAGTAAAGGTAAACTTAAAACTAATGTATCGCTGAAGAATGGGTTAACAATAATTAAATCGAAAATTTTATAATGGCGAATACATAGTTAATTTTAAGATGTTACAGTCAATGTTTCCAAAATTGGCCAATGAAATTTGCCTTTCTTGAAATTAATATTTAGGATTGTGAATCTAGATTGTTAAATTAATGATAATATGCCATATTTAGAAAAATATTAAATGTTTTAAAATTTCGCTGTGTCGTAAGTACCATTCGATGTGTTATTATATACTAAATTGTGATTGTCTTGGCACTAAGCTCATGTCAATTTACTCTTTGCATAACACATAAAAATCAAGTTTAAATCCAGCTTTGATATTATGCTAACTTTGTTTTGTTATTTGTTGAACTAATCTGTCCATTTTAATTGGAACGAGTGTTCTCGAAAATATATTTTTAATAAATATCATTACGCTTTTCATTCTTCATCCTGAAGCTTAGTTTCTAGTCCTTCGTTTTAAATCCTTCTTCATTTTGTTTTATGCTCAATAAAGCGTTCCCTTCCACTTCTAAATTTTTATTGCAAATATTTTATTTAGCATCAAGTTTAGTATGCGTTAGGCTAATTTCAATAAGGACACTTATTTTTGGATTAAATAGATTCCACAACACTCAGGGGCATATTGAAATGCAGAGTTATTTATTACAAAGCAAATCTTTAAAAATAGTAAATGTACTTATTTTAATCTGCATTTAAAATGAGTAACCCTGTATTTTATCACTACTCAAACAAATTATTGAACAATAATCGGCACTAGAATTTCGCAAATAATGTAATATTCTTACAGGAGAAACAATTCGAGAAAAGGTTCTGGAAACAAGTAACTAGAAGACGTCAATCTCTGGGATCTATCAGTCAAATATAGACTCGAGTTAATATATAAATGATCATAACAAGTGTTCATGTGTAGCCCTTCACAATATAGGTGTAGATGATTCGATATTAGAGACTATAAATTTAGACGATCGTAATGATCGGGACAATATTTAAAATAACTATGGAGTGTTTGCAAGTGTTAAAGTTAGGCTTGATAATGATGTCAATGGAATGCCAAAAGATACCAGATATATGCCAAAATACTGACGAAAGGGACCTGTCAATACTTCATATCTTAGAATCATTGTTTAAAGTAATAGTATTGAAATAATTCTAATTGTTGACTGTAAATAAAGAGCTGTTTAATTCTCATAGAGTTGTATAAATAGATTTATTCATAACTGAGCTTGATTAACCGTGTAATATATGTGATAGGATACGATGTTTTAAATGTCTTGTAAATTGTTACATTTAAAATGTAAATTTGTTTCTGTTCATTAATATTGTAATAAATTTTCTCGTCTTTGTATTTTACGTCCATTTTGTCTTTTGAAATGTTTAACGCTTATTTTTATGTAGCAAGGTTTTTAAATATATCTTTTGTGTGTTGTACACACTAACTACACAGTATAAGATACATTAGAATCGTAGGACTGCTCAGTTGGCATAAAGGCTTGAATAGTGATTTTCCTAGTCAAATGATTCAATTCCCACGACGATAAATTCTATGTGCATTCCCACAAGCATTTGTTCTGAGTATTAGTTTATTTTGTTTTTTAATTAACTACATAGTTTTACTCCTTAGTCCTGGGTATCATTTCAAAATATATACAAAAAAGATAATCTGGTATAGATAAAGTCAAACTTTTAGTGATTGATTAGTGATATTTAATTGAAAAAGATAACCTAACCTAACCTAATGTTTAAATTAATTTGAATTTAACACATGACGTACGTCATCAACGTATCGAAGAATTTACTACCAAATAGGTAGTAAATTCTTCTACTTATTTATTAAAATATGTAAGAAATAAAAACATGCAGGTTGGGCTTGAAGAGGCAAAGACAAACTAAACTACTTTCAAGTATTCGTAACTGCTTATTGACTCTGTCTTCATAGTTAATGTTTGTATAATTAATTTATAGACATGGTGTGTACAATACTGTAGAAAATTACATATTATCAAATAATATTAGTAATCATTTTACGATAGTCATGCCTTATTAATTGCCTGGATTTTGTAAAAAAAATTAAAACAGTTAATATATTATTTTGTTGTAGTACGTAAAACATTATAATCGTCGAATTTATTAATTTTAAATCATTAATGGTGAATTTTTGTTATTATATTTCAGTGCATTTCTTTTGTTTCGATGATAAAATAAATATTTGATGGAAAGTTTTGTTAGCGTTATTTTTGGGGTGCGCATTTTGATGAAGTGGATATTGGAGTTTGAAAGAAATGCCAATAACAATATAAAAATATTGGTATTTCATACTAGTGAAATAGAATAGAATAAAACACTAGTTTTATTCTCATACTTTCAAAATAAATATATCTAGCCATTAAGTACAATAAATATCCTTCTAACCCATAGAACAGGTACCTACCCATGTAGAATATTGCCAGGACGCGTCTTGTATCGAATATCTATCTTACCTAAGAATAACAAATTTAAAACGTAGCCTAAAATTGTCCAAACTCAGGTATGCAATTTTCATTCAAAATAAATTATATAAAACTACAGGTAGTGTATGTATACCTGCGCCTGATGCTGTCCTAGCAGAGATCGGTGGTGAATGGACCGGGGATTAATCCCTCACCGGCAAGGAGGCCGACCACGTGAGGGCGATGCATGCATACCCCGGCAATATTGTTTTGTTGCCGAGGACTTAAAGAAGACGGTAACCGAAAGGGTAACCCTCCAGGCCAGCCAGGGATGTCAAAGAATCAGTACCAGTGATCGGTGCAATGGCAATGGGAAAAAAATAGGTTATGCCTCACGGCGCTTATCCGTCACCCCGGACAGATTGGGCGGAGTATGTCTAGACCACAACGTTCTATAAAAAAAAAAAATATGTATGGATATATGTATTAAATTTCTTTAACACTGACAGTTAGTGCTTCTATTAATATGAAGATAAATGTCAACTTCTGTAGTACAGTAATTTACTTATACTGTTTCCAAAATGGCAATTAAACATTATAATAAAACAACTAAATTAAAAATGTTAATATTTATTATCAAAATATAATCGATTGACAATTTAAATACAAATCTACAATATTTCCATTGATAGAATAATATTAGATATTGTTCAACTTAGCACCACGATTATTTCTCTGTTATTGGAGAAAAAAAATTTCATTAAACTAATTTAAAGAATTTTGTATCACGAAAGCTATTTATCATTATATAATCGTTATAAAAATAATCAATTATCTCCAAATGTATTAACAACTGATAATTGAGCACAATTTGTACGTACCATTGCCCTTAGTATCCCACGCTTACATAGCAATGAAGGCAAGTATGTAAATCAGAAAGAATAGACCGGCATTTTTCTATGAAAAATATGAGTTTAGGAAATGTCCCACGATCCAACTTTAGCAAAAAATAAATATTTATTTTGTTAAAGTATTGCGGTCTATCTTGCCTCGATTGCTAGGTTTTTAACCATTCTCATCTTAAACATTACCTATATACACCTAATATTAGTATTGGCAGAAATAAAAGAAAAGCCAGAAATCTTTAAAAGATACACAATTATTTAAAATATAGCAGAAATTAAAATAATGTAAATATTTTAAATTTATAGTAGACACTAAGATTTTATCGTTAAATTCAAATTTAGACAATCTACAAAGCATTAAATTTCATTTTGGCACGATGTTAGTTATAACTACATTTCCGTCGTCGAAAGTAGTTTATAAAAAAAAATATTAAAAATATTATTTAAAAATAATGGTTATTTTATACCTACAAATGATATTTCTTAGAATAATAACATATAGAAGGTAAGTTCGCACACAAAAAGTGAAGCATTTCAATTGGAGCCTAATGGAGCTTACGCCGGAACCGTTCCGTAATGTACAAGTCTTTGTACGGCACATACGTACACAACTCTTAAAAAATAAATAGGTAATTATGACGGTTTGTGCATTCAAATGGTGTCATAACACATTTGTAAATCTTAAAAAGGATTTTAACATTACTTTTAAAAGTATTTCGACGATTTATGTTAATAAAAACAAAATTTGATTTCATAATTTGTATAGTGGTGTGCGTGTGTACGTGTGTAATCCTCTGCGCGCCATTAGTGTTTTTAGATTCAAATTTCGAACCTTCGAAGTATTGACACTATCCTTCTATACGTTATTATTCTATATTAAAAAAAATATCTAAGTGTGATGCTTAGTTTTATAAAGAAAATACGTTTACAAAAACATAACTATTCTTTATTCTACACTTAGTCCATATTTTTCAGAAACATCTATGATTTAAAAAAATATTTCCTGTCTATGGAAAGGATTTTAAGAAAATAAATTCTATAAGTTCTATAACAATATGTCACATAAACAGATATTAGTCACATAAGGACAGCATATTTTAGCAACAAACATATGTAAAAGCAATTTACCACAAACATAAATGGCAGTGAAATTCCACTTTGAGCAGCAAAACTTAATTACAGCATTTCATATATTCTCTTGCCAATTACTACATATATATGATATTAATTGCCTATTTCACACAATTACGAAAATTACAACGCCATCTGTTATTTGTCTCTTGACTTATGATTCCACTCGCGCTGTTAATTTTATTCGCGCCATTCCCTTGTTGCTTGGAAAGTTCGAACCTCTGATGATGTAAATGTCGTCAATCCTTGTGGACCTGGAATAATAAAAAGAATTAATAACAATGTCAGTGACATAAGCATTGGTAGATTATTAAAAGTAAACGTTCCTTCGTCTTCACAAATCTTAAACGGTCCACTAATCTGCAGTGTGTCTTGTTGTTTAGTTGTAGTTAGTTTAAACTACCAATGTAAATGAGACTTGATATGCAAACTTTTCTTAACGCTTTGAAGCTGCCTATTATCTCAGGGGAGACACTTTATACGATAATCGATAAGCCATATTGGGCTTTGACTTAAAATGCTGTAAACGGCTGTAAACTATCCGTGTAATGACGGAATAATAATACAATTAGGCTTCTGAAAAAAAAAAATATATGTTCCTATTTTAAAAGTTTATTAATAATAATATTGATATTTGCTGTGTGGTAGCGGCTTCGAATACTACCAACCCTTCCTTTGCTCGTGGGTGTCGTAAAAGACGACTAAGAGCCCTAGATTGACCCGGACCAACTCCATCTGGTACTATTTGGGTCAACGATTACATTCCCAAGGAGGGTTGACGTCAGGGAGGCGGCCGGTCATAAAAGTCATTGCCGAAACTTTTTGCAATATGTCAAAACAGATGACATATTGCGTCGACCCCAAGTAATTGGGATAAGAGCAAGATGATGATGATGATGATGGATAATAATATTGATATTTGGTGCAGAAAACTTTAAAAAAGATTTTTTCAATTTATTATAAACATTTAAAAATTATCAAAAATTGAATAAAAATCACGTGAATGAATGAACGCGCTAAGACTGAGTTGTGACGTCATAATGTAAAGCTATTTTATAACAGTACAGTGTATACAGCTATTACCTATGAGTTGACAATTGGTAATTTACTGCTAAAAAACTATTTTTTGTTACTTATATTATTATTAATTATTTAACAATGACAGCAGAATTAAATAGATCAAAACATTGTACTTATTATCTCTGTATAAATTTCAATGAGTGAAAACTAACATTATGACGTCACACGCGTTTGGATTTGTTCGGGAGCTGTCGGCGTGTTTTCGTCACTGGATTCAAAAAAATATTTTGATTTTGATATAACTTTTGAACTATTGCAAAACATAAATAAAAAAAAATAGTTTTGTTATAAAACTTAAATATGATCTTTCCATTTATTACAAAGAAAAAAAATTCAAATACCCAATATTCACCACTCCGTCTTGCCCGTAGTTTCCGTGAAAGATGACTAAGGGATAATTGCTTATAACATCTATGCAAGAGAAAAAAACCTCGAAAAAAAACCCTATACCAACCCGTTTGATCAGCGTCATCATCATCATCATCTTGCTCTTATCCCAATTACTTGGGGTCGACGCAATATGTCATCTGTTTTGACATATTGCAAAAAGTTTCGGCAATGACTTTTATGACCGGCCGCCTGCCTGACGTCAACCCTCCTTGGGAATGTAATCGTTGACCCAAATGATGGAGTTGGTTCGGATCAATCTAGGGCTCTTAGTCGTCTTTTATGACACCCACGAGCAAAGCAAGGGTTGGTAGTATTCGAAGCCGCTACCACACAGCACCGTTTGATCAGCGTGATATAGGTTAATTTCTTTTTTATTATAACGGAGGCTCGAGCCCATTACTAAGACATATATGAGCTCAGCTGATAATATTTCCAAAATTTTATAGATTATTTGTTTCAATGTCTCTTACCTCTAATTCTACGACCAGGTGTGGGCGTAACATCACCATCTGGAGCTGTCCATTGCTCCACCACTTCTGTAGCCGACCGAGCGAGGGACGGCTGGCTCACGGAGCGATGAAGTGAATTACGGCCCCATGACCTTTTTGAAAACGATATTAATTATTCCAAAAATATCTTTTATTTATTTTTTTTATTTGCCAAGCGACTCATTATCAATAACGTGTATTCTAATACACACTACACACACACGGTTAGGTTTCTAAACCTAACTTAAATTATTAACCTTAGAATAATAACGTATAGAAGGATAGTGTCGGTACTTTGAACGATCGAAACATGAATCTAAAAATACTACATGCGCGCCGACGATTACACACGTACACACGCACACCACTATACAAATTATGAAATCAAATTTTGTTTTTATTAACATAAATCGTCGAAATACTTTTAAAAGTAATGTTAAAAACCTTTTTAAGTTTTTCAAATGTGTTGTGACACTATTTGAATGCACAAATCGTCATAATTACCTATTTATTTTTTAAGAGTTGCGTACGTACGTGCAGTATAGTGACCTTGTACATTACGGAACGGTGCCGGCGTAAGCTCCATTAGACTCCAATTGAAATGCTTCACATTTTGTGTGCGAACTTACCTTCTATACGTTATTATTCTAAGTTATTAACCTAACCTTTTTGAATTTAAGCAAGTAGAAAGAAAACGATTTTTACGGCAGGTTAGGAGGACTACCGTAAATAGCAACGCAGGCAAGTCTTTGAAAATTTCGAAATTACAAAAAAAAAATACTAGCGCAATAATATCCGTAAAAATACGTTTTATTTCAAAATAAAATTCACCTGAATATCAGAAATCATTAGAAGCAAATTGTAAATAATACTTATGGCAACTCTAAATCTTTGCATCTAAAATTCTCATAGTTAAATCAAAATTAATATCCACTCAATATACTCACTGGCTCTGATGGAATGGATGTTCAGAATCGCTGTCATCATCGTAATAACGTCCAAGCTGTGTTCCACCCGATACCTCGGAGTGTGTATCCGCTTGCTCTCTAGCATAGTCCACCATCATCTCTGACATAGATCTAATTACAAAAAAAATTAAAAAAAAAGAGTTCGCATTCTATTTCCATACACAAATCTTGCAGAACGTGACTTAGGGGACTTCATTACAATTAATTATATTTAGAGTTTATCCGTGTGGTAAAGGATTACTCCTTTTATATTGTATTGTATTCGTGAATTGTATTCTTACGAATACAATTCACCACCGCCTATCTTGCCCGTAAGTGTCGTAAAAGACGACTAATTATACATATAACACCTATGCTCTTGCATCTTGTTTCTCTTGAAGGAAGACTCAAAACAAAACCCTATATCCACACGTCTGACCAGCGGTGTAGTCCGCCCGTCATCAAACGAAAATTATTATTAAATTTAAGATAAAATTTTATTATTTTATATTAATGAAGGTTTTTCCAAATTGATCAAAATCTTGTGATAAAAAGAAGATTCAATGAAATTGGACAAAATTCTCATTTACACTAAACTCAAAAGAATGGATATAAACCATAATCGTAACAACATCATGACTAATTATCATAAAACTAAGCTTATTCTTTTATAGTTTCTAAGATCAGAACACTCCGTGTTGGGTTATATATCTGAACCTTCTAGTCCAAATGTTCCTTAAAAAAATTATGTACTAAATAAATACAATAAAAGATAAAAGAAGAAATAAATAAAAGAAGTATTTTGAAAAACAACTCGTCAGACGATGTATACCTCGGTAAGGGTGTAAATAGGGAGTGAATTTTGTTTACATATTTTTAACACTACAACACACATTTAAAGGGAAACACATAACTTCTGCGCGGACATAGTCGCGGGCAGAAGCTAGTATATCTATAAAACTAAATATCAAGTCGGGCACTGCTGGAAAATAAATATGTACATACTTTACGTCCAACAATTCATTGTTACTACAGAAAATTTATAATGAGACATCTTAGTCCGTCCGTGACCATGAACGCTGCAATCGGTCGGGCAATCAAAAATCAAATACAAAAGCGATAAAATCCGTAAAGTAGTTTTATTTAAAATGTATAATACTCGCGTAAACATCAGCAATCATTTAGATCATCAGTTTATATATAGTCATACCTCATATCGACGTGGTCACTACGATAAGAGGACCTGCGTGAACGTTGTGGGTCCCGTAGCGAAGTAGCGTCACTATCGTACTCGTACAAAGTAGGTAATGAACTGCGTCGGGATCGGGAGTCCCATTCCGTCTTCTTGCGATAACGATTCTGTGAAAATTGAGAACAGTGATTAAAAGAACACATTATCTATAAATAAGCTGGCTGACTAACTTATCAACGCTGAGCTGAAACTACTGAACTAAAAACGTAGGGACTAACTAAAAGAGGTTTTTACGAAATTTAACCCCGAAGGGGTTGAAACGCAGTGGCAAAGTTTGTTGAAAGGAAAGAAACTATCCATTATCTTCAAATTGATGACAGTTATTCTTCTATAAATATAAATAGACACGATTTTAACATTTGTTTACTTTCGTCCTCTAAGGGTGTAAAATAGGGGAACAAATTTGCTGTGATACTTTAACTTAATTCGTTATTGAATTAAAAATTAACATAAATTGTTATTAGAAAGCGTCTTAATTTTGTGAGAGATTTACAAAAAAGAAGTATTTTGAGAAACAACTCGTTAAACGATGTATTCCTCGGTGAGGGTGTAAATAGGGGGTGAATTCTGTTTTCATATTTTTAATACTACACACATTTAAAGGTAACGTTACACAGGATTTCTGCACGGACATAGTCGCGGGCAAAAGGTAGTATATCTATAAAACTAAATATCAAGTCGGGCACTGCTGAAAAAATCGGCCCGAATTTTGAAACTAGGCCCTACGGTAATAATCTCATCTATTTATTACAGGCAAAATAAATCGGTGGGGGAGTGCTGTCGGTGGGGGAGTGCTGTTGGCGGTGTCCCTAGACATCGCCAACGCATTCAATAGTCTGCCATTCAGCTGCATCAGGGAGGCGCTCCGGTATCACGGAGTGCCAGCTTTCCTGAGGCGGCTAGTGGCAGACTATTTGGTGGGGCGCAGCGTCCTCTGTACCAACCGAGCAGGGGACGTTGTGCGAACGCCCATGACGTGCGGTGTCCCACAGGGGTCGGTCCTCGGACCCACCCTGTGGAACATCGGCTACGACTGGGCGTTGCGGGGGAGCCTCCCGCCCGGGCTGGGCGTGATTTGTTACGCCGACGACACGCTCGTCACAGACCGCGGTGGGACGCTAGAAGAGGCGGTAAGCCTGGCGACCTATGGCACCGAAGAGGTCGTCAGGCGGATCGAGGCGCTGGGGTTGAGGGTCGCCCTGGACAAGACGGAGGCCCTCTTGTTCCATGGGCGCCTTATGAGCCCTCCCATCGGCGTCTCGATCACCGTCCGCTCGGTTGACATCAGCATCCGGGCCCATATGAGGTACTTGGGCCTGGTGCTCGACGGGCAATGGTGGTTCCGGGAGCATTTCCGCAGGCTCGTTCCGCGGCTCGTCGGCGCAGCGTCCGCCCTATCGTGGCTTATGCCGAACGTGGGCGGACCGAGCGCTACGTGCCGACGGCTGTACACGGGGGTCATCCGGTCGATGGCCCTGTACGGCGCACCGGTGTGGGCGGGGTCCTTGACCGTCCGACTTAGGGCCCTTCTGTGGCGACCACAGAGGGTCATGGCGGTCAGGGCCATCCGCGGATACCGCACGGTGGCGACGGAGGCAGCGTGCCTATTGGCCCCGGCCCGGGAGTCCCGACTCCCTCGTAGGACCTGGAGGCGGAGATGCTCGCCGGATTGTATCGGCGGGTGACGGGGGTGCGAGCGGAGGGCGGTGAGAAAGACCGACGCCTTCCCCGAGGGGGGGACGTCGGTCGATGGGAGGGTACCCCACGTAGGGGGTATTCCGTCGGGCCGACCACTGACGACAAGTAAACCTGCTCCGGTGGTCGGCCCAATGACGAAGGCGAGGTGGTTTTCGGGTGGGTTGCGGGAGTTGCGTGCTTAAGCCCCTCTGTCGCCCCGGACGGAGTGGTGCGGAGGCGCGCCGACCGCAGCCCACCCACAAAAAAAAAAAAAAACAGGCAAAATAAATAGATACACAATTTACAGAATCTGTCTGTGCACACGTGAAGACCCGTTTTGTGTAGCTGTAGGATAAATTCTATTTCATTTTCCACAATCCGTCTTCTTTCTAAGATTGCTATTAAGTTTATTCATCTAATTATCCTACTTTCATCAGCAGATTCTTACCTTAGGTTTATCAGTGGGTGGCGCCAGAATACGTATGATAACTTCCCACTTGTGTGGTGCATAAAGTGGTGCAAAACGATGATCATGAGCAACACGTGAGAACTCATCCCTAGATGAAGCTCTAGCAAGTTCTCTACGTAGGGTGCTTTCATGAGTAATTAGTTCGCGCCAACGGAGACGTTCCTCTCGAGTCAGACGGTAAGCACGCTCGGTATCTGCTAACACCTGTGTCAGAAAAGCATATCTATATATATAAAAGAAAGTCGTGTTAGTTACACTATTTATAACTCAAGAATGGCTATACCGATTTGGCTGAAAATTGGTAGGGAGGTAGCTTAGAACCAGGAGACGGACATAGGATACTTTTTATCCCGTTCGATCGCTTTCCGGTTTCCCGTTCGATAAAATGCCAAAGAAACGTAGTAGTATAACAAAAACGCATTTGATATGTAATAACAAAACGCAAATGACAGCTAAACGTAATTTTGTCTATAGTTAAGTATAGTTGAAATATTGATAATTATAATTTTTTCAGAAATCAATCAGTAATTTGTATTCTCTTTGAATCGTCATTAACACTGCCGCGACCAAGACGATCGAATCTTTCCGGACAAAGCTGTAATGGTTCTTCCACAGACTATTTTCGGAAATTTAGAAAATATATTTACGAAAAAAATTATGGCGCTACGAAGTTCGTCGGGTCAGCTAGTGAGTTATAATTGAAAATTTGGAGTGAAGTTCTAGAATATGGTCTTGGCGACAGTCGACGTAATGACATAGGGTTGTATGTCCCCTAGCCGAGGCCGTGGGTGACTAGATCGGGGATTTAGTCCGTCACCCGCCGAGAGGCCGAGCGCGCGAGGAAAGACCGACTCCGTGGGGCAGATCTCTGATGTCAAGTCACCCTGTTCCGGTGGTCGGCCCAGCGACGAAGGCGACGTGTCACGGGTGGGTTACGGGTATGTGTGCTTACGCCCCTCTGTCGCCCCGGACGGATTGCTGCGAGGAGTGCGCCGAACGTAACCCACCCCAAAAAAAATAGTGTTTTATGTCGAGTTTTCGTCTTTGGTTTTCCCTTAATCGTCTTTTACGACACCCACGGGTAAGAGAGGGGGTGGTGAATTGTATTCTTACTCCGTCACCGCACCGGGAAGAAAACAATTATTATTATTAATTCTATTACCTCATCCTGGGCCTCGGTCTTCAACACCCTCGTCAGAACACTCCAGTTGGTTGGTACTGGTGGTGCTGGAGTTGGTTCTGGTACATCCTCATCATCCTCATCACGGAACAATGGATTGCGAGCAGGAGGCAACTCGGGTAATAATGGTAGGTCTGATGTCGTCTGGTACGTCTGTCCAGCAGTCTGCTTGATTAGCTCAGGGGAGAATAAATCTGGACCGCCTTTTCCTGTGAATTAAAATATATATATTTAAGTTAACCATTTTAAAATGTACTGTAATTTAATGTTCTTTTTTATTGCTGTTGGTGGCAAATAAGCAAACAGCATACCTGATGGCAAGCGATACTGCCCCTTATGGTCTACCGTGAAGCTGAGGCCGCGGGTGCCGGACCGAGGAGTTTAGTCCGTCACCCGCAGAGAGGCTGACCGCGCGACGGCGACCGACATCCCGGGACAGGGACATCGAGAGGTGAGGGTACCCGAAAGGGTATTCCGTCGGGCTGACCACTGGGGACAAGGAACTCGGCACTGGTGGTCGGCCTAACGACGAAGGCGACGTGGGTATGGATGAGTTATGGGCCCGCGTGCCGTCCTTTCGTCGCCCCGGACGGAATGGACTGCGTGTGCGCTTACTATAGCCCACCCATAAAAAAAAATGCTCTACCGTGAAGAAAGTGAAGGGAATGTGAATGCATGCAATAAGGTTCGGTGATACTAAAGGCATCACCAAAACCCACCACACGCAAACACCTTCAGAAAGTTGGACTCCCGGCTCTCTCGCTCATCGAACGAAGTGCTATAACAAATTAATACTACTCAGATGTTAAGTACGCTCGGTACCCGAGTCAGAAAAGCAGATAAGTTATAATTGAAAATGTTGAGTGAAGTTCTAGAATATAGTCTTGGCGCATCTCAGTTCATAAATATATATCTCTTTGCTGGGCTCGAGCCTTCTCCATATTAGGATTGGAAGACCTGTGTCCCCCTGTTGTGCTTGGGCCTAGTCCACAATGTAAGTGAAATTGGCCTGCTACACCGCGCCAGTCGACATAATGACATAGGGTTTTAAATCAAGTTTTCCTTCTCTGACATTTTACGACATACTTTTACGACACCCACGAGCAAGAGAGGAGATGGTGAATTGTATTTTTACTCCGTCACCATACGGAAATTCAAGCTCATCTTTATGTATAAATTTCTTGTGTACGTGTGTATGTCACTGAACTCCTCCTAAACGGTTGGACAGATGTTGATGAACTTTTTTGTGCATGTTCAAGGGCATTCGAGAATGGTTTAGATTCACAATTGGACCTGGTAGGTGGCGCTTAATTGAACAGATCAACGTCTGTTGGGTCAGCTAGTAAAATATAATTTTCTTACCAATATATTTTTGTGGCGGCAGCGACATTGGTACTCTCTCCATTTTGGGTGTGAGCGTCATGCCGGATGCACTGCTGATATCGGAGAAGTTCTCCCACTGTGCTTCAGGCACAGTGTGATTTCTAATCGTCACGTCGAATTGTGGAGGTGGTGCTGGTACCTGATTTACATATTGTAGGCATTAAAAACTTAGTTAATTGTAAATAAAACTATGAACGTAACGTTTCGAACACTTTACAGCAATCATGGTCACGGGCGGACCATAAACGCTGTAAAATTTTTGAAACATCCGGCAATCACAAAACCGAATACAAACACAATAAAATTCGTTATAGTTTACAATGTGTAATGCTCGCGTAAACATAAAAAAAAATAGTTAATTTTGATAATTTAAGAAGCTGCTAATATTTCTAATTTCGTACGATCCTACAACTATTTCTAATTTATTTTTTCACCGTTTAAATAGTCAGATCAAATTTCAAATACACATACAATAGTCAAAATTAAAATTCACACAAATTTATACGCAGGAAGAAACGGCAAATCAACTCAAAATATTTCCATCTCTTTTTTTAGGGTAAGCTATGGGTCTAGATCAGCTATACTCTAAGTGTGTTCCGCGGAACCCTAGGGTTCCGTGATACCTCTGTCGGGGTTCCGCAAGAATTTAGAAATAAAAAAATCAAAACACCTCTCTCTGGTCGCTCCGCGGCTGTGCGGACTCCGCGGCCGCGCGGAGACAAAACGCTATGAATGTTATTTATTTATTTATTTGTATTTGTATAAGCTTGTGTTACATTAGCTGGTACAATATCTCATAAGTTTTTTTTTTTTTTTTTTTTTTGTGTGTACAGTTGTTGGCCGCAGATGGCCTTGACAGCTTGACGCGGACTATGGGTGAGCGCTGAGGGCTCTCAACCCGGAGAAAAGTATGCTAAGCGACATCGCCCAAGGGCTCCCCCTGTGGGGAACGGACCTCGGCTTGGGGCGTCGCTGGAGGCAAAGTGGGCGTGCCCACGTTTTTGGTAGTGACTTTTGCGCGGCGCGGTTTCGCACCTCGACGGCGAGGGCGGAACCGCGGATATTTATTTGTTAAGGCCTCGCGGGCCGTGTAGGCTCTTTGTTGAGCGAGTGTGATAATGTCGTCCTCTTCGTCGAGGACGTGACGAGGACGTCGGATGGAGGAGATTTTGGAGGGTCTATAGGAAGCCGCCCCAACCACTAGTTGGTTGGGGTGTGTCATGGCAGAGTCAAAGTAGCTCTGAGAGCACCGTTTCATAAACTGCTTGATGGTCGGCAGTTCGAGGTCGATGTGGAGATCGACGTTTCGTATGAACCACGGTGCTCCCGTAGCTCGGCGCATGAAACGATTTTGTAGTGTCTGTAGCCTGTGGATCCTGTGTGGCTTAACATGCGCGAACACCACGCTGGCATAGGTCATGATAGGCCGTATGCAGGTGGTGTAAAGTCGGACTTTGCTACTCAGGGGCATACGCGACCTAGAGTTGAGTAGACAGTGGAGACGGCCCATCACAAAGGCTGCCCGTGCGCGGACTTTCTTTATGTGAGGGGCGAAGCTGAGTCGATCGTCAAGGGTCACACCCAAGTATTTGGCCTGCCTGGTCCAAGTGACCGGCTTGTTGAAAATTTTAAGGGGGGGAATGCTATCGATAGAGTAGGAACGGGCAGTTCGTCTAGTGAACATGACCGCCTGACTCTTCTCGGGGTTGATTTCTAATCTCCATTTCCTAAACCAATTGGCTAGGGCGGTAACCGCTGTTTGGAGAGTCTTGGCTACTGTTGTCGGGGATCTACCAGCACAAAAGAGTGCGGTGTCATCAGCGTAAAGCGCTTTATGTACCCGGTTGAATTTGGGCATATCGCTAGTGTATAGCGTGAAGAGAAATGGGGAGAGGACCGACCCCTGAGGGACGCCGGCCTTGATAGGGTGGGAGGTCGACAACGTCCCTTCCACCCTGTAGCGAAAGCTGCGATGACTTAAGTAGTCATGTATAATGTGAATTAAGTAGTGAGGGATCTTGAGGAGATAGAGTTTGTAGATTAGGCCTTCATGCCAAACCTTGTCGAATGCTTTCGCTACGTCTAGGAATAATACACCCGTATATCTGTTCATGATGAACTGACTACTTGTGTATTCTACCAAACGGTGAACTTGTTGTACGCAGCTGTGTTTAGCTCGGAAGCCAAACTGTGCGTCGGGAACGAGGTTGTTAGCCTCGGCGAATGTACGTAGTCTACTGAGAACTATTCGTTCGTAGATCTTACCTAGACCTCTTAGTAGACTAATCGGGCGGTAACTACTAGGTTCGGTACGGCGCTTGCCGGGTTTGTGGATTCCTATTACCACGGCCTCTTTCCATTGCGCGGGAAAGATGTTATTATTTAGTGCTGCATTGAAGATGCAGCACAACAGGATTATCAAGTGGGCGGGGAATAATTTAATGACTTTATTTGAGATTCCGTCCGAACCTGGGGCTTTCCTGGTTTTGAGACCCCTGACTAACGATTCGACCTCATCGGTGGTCACTGCTGGGATTGGCTGATCGGGGCTGTCGTTTTCTAACGAGCGCGAGAGAGTGTTACGACGTTCCACTTCGTCGGCGATGAAGCGGTGATTCGCGGCGTCGGGGTGTAGTGTACTCGGCGTACACTGAAGCTCTAAGCAGTCGGCCAGGCATTCTGACTTTTCATCGTCCATGAATGCCGGAGGCTGGTTGGGTCTGGTGAGAGGAGGGAGAGTGGACACGATGTCTTTTTTGAGTGAGCGGGAAAGCTGCCAAAAGGCTGTGTGAGAGGGTTCTAGCTCCTCGATCATGGCGTCCCATTTGCTCTGTCTCAATTTTTTAATTGCTTGTTTAACCTCCCTCTGGAGTGACCGTAGGCGGGTACGGTTGTCCTCCGTAGGGTAGCGGTCATAAGCGCGTGTCGCGGCGTTTTTCCGTCTCAACAAGTCACGGACGTCGTCTGGCAGGCGCCATTTACGATCGCTCGTATCTGGTACCGGCCGCGAGCAGTCGTCCATTATCGACTGCACGTGACTTGTGAGCGAGTCGATCGCCTGAGAGGTATCTTCCTTAGACGTAATGTCTTTGGGAATTGGATCAAGGTGGACCGACGAGGTTGACTTGAGATTTTTCTCTAGCCGTGCCCAGTCAGTCGCTATCTTGGTCCTTTCGTTGTTGTGGCCTGAGGGGCCGGGGGTGCGGGAGGCTAATTCCAGAGTCACCGGGCGGTGATCTGAGTCTAACTCGTGTTGAACTTCTATTGAACATAAACGAAGGTTTATGTTTTTGAGAAGAAAGATATCGAGTATGTCCGGCCTGTGCGAAACGTTAAAGGGGAAGTGTGTCGGCTCTATGGGCGCTATGACATCAAATCCCAGTCTGTCAGCGAATAGCTCTAAAGTCTTGCCCCTCTTATTGGAACTTTGACAGCTCCAAGAGGTGTTCTTGGCGTTAAGGTCACCGCCAATGATGACGGCGCCTCCCAATTCTAGCAAGGCTTTTAGATCTTTTTCAACCAACTGTTTCGAATGTTCTCTATTGGGAGAGAGATATGCGGATACAAGGGTGATAGGCTGATGGCCTGAGAGGGCTAGCCTGCAAATTGAAGCTTCAATGTACATCAGAGGGGGCGGATCCACAGGTGTGCAATGCAGCGACCTTTTGTAGTAGATAAGCGTTCCGCCCATTGGTGAGGTTGTCCTATCGTTGCGAACTATATTATAGTTGGCGACTCTAGGGTCCTTGTTAAATGGTTTAAGGAACGTCTCTTGTACTAGCAAGATGTCGAGCTGGTGTTCCCGAAGGAATGTGCCTACTTCATCCTTCTGTTGGGTTAGGCTATTGGCATTGAATGTCCCTATTTTGAGGTGTCTGGGTTTAACTCTGCCTGGAGTGTACCTATCCATTTTATTTGAATTTAAGCGAGCCTAGACGCTCTAACGTGGGGGAAAATTTAATTGCGGTATTAAGGAGGGCGAGGTTGTTTCCCTCGTTCCTTCTTAATTCGGCTGCAATTTCGCGGATTTCCGTGAAATTGATTTGAGCTGCGAAGTTGGCCACCAGGGCTAGATCTGGATCTAGTCCTTGGGGGGCTTTTGGGGGCGCGCTTTTAGCGACGACGATAGGAATAGGGGCGCCCTGAGGGGGCTTGGGATTACCACCAGTGGGCTGGTTTGGCCCGGTTGTTGGTGGTTTGAGTTGAGATGTTGCGGGTGGGGCAGCGGGCTGCCTGTTGGGCAGGGTTGGGAAAGCCTCCTTGCTGTTTAGCAGGGGGCGAGCCCACGCATTGTGGGTTGGTAAGGGGGCTGGGACGAAGGTCTTGTTATAGTACAAGGCCTTGCCGTTTGTGTTGGGCTGGCGGACTAACCTCCTCGGCGCTCTTGGGCAGCCGCGGTAGTTAGCCGGGTGTCCGTATTCTCCACAGAGAACACACGCTGGTGGCTCTTTGCAGAGTGAGATGTCCTTTGGCCGTTCACACTGAGAGGTGTGATGGTCACCTAGGCACTTAACGCACCTAGGACGGGCAAAGCAGTTTTTGGACGAGTGTCCATACAGTTGGCACTTGTGGCATTGTGCCAGGTTGCCATTTTTGTGTGGGGGCTCAACCGAGACCCCAGATAGACCGCAGATGGTCTTAATTTTAAAAATGCCTTTACCCTCTGCGTTATTTGTAAGGCAGACGAGTATCATGTTGAGGGGATAACGACCCCTACCCCGGATCATCCGGTGTACTTCTACAACCGGTAGATCCTGGGTTTTAAGGGATTCTAGAATCTCTTTGGTCTCTATTTCCCTCGGTACGTTGCGTATTACAGCACGCAGAAGTTTGGCTTCAGGGAGGGTGTACGTATGGTAGGGAATCTGTTGATTCCCTAGCATTTTTGATACAGAACGGTGGTCGGCTGACGAGTGAAGGTCCACTCGTATACCTTGGGGGGTGGATTTCGCAGATTTATACGAAATCCTGTTAGTGTTTAGCCATGCGGAGATGGCTAGCCACTTCTCCTTGTCCCTAATATATAGGGGCGGCGGAGCGAGTGATTTTTTGACCGTCGGTGGGGCGACGGTGTTGCTGTCCGTAGGTGGTGGGGCAGCGATTAGGGCTGCCTGTGAGACGACTGGGGGGGCCGGAGCGGCCGTGGCGGTCGTTGCAGGCGGGGCTGCGGCAGAGGTTGTTGCAGAGTCAGTCTGCTTGATTTTTGGGGTCTTAGAGGGGGCCTCTTTGATGTTTTTGGTCCTTTTGCTCCGTTTGCGAGAGCGGACCTCAATGAATGAACCCTCATTGGGCGAATCTTCCGACTCGGAGGAGGAGGAAGACGGGTTTGAGGAGGAAAAAGCAGATTCTGTTTCCATCGCCGTACCGACGGCCGGTAGTTCCGGTTCGAGCGGCTGGGCGGTGGATCGAGCGGGTTTCGGTTGCGGAGGGAGGATTGTTATCGCTCCGAAATGTTGAGCGATATATGCTTTGATTTCTGGAATTGCCAGAAGGGCGTCAATCGTAATGGTTTTTTCCGCCATCGTGGGCCAACGGAAAAAACAGAAAACGATGATTAGGAGGGAATGTAGAAACCTAGCGCCCTGGGTGGGGTACCCTGGGTTGTGTGTGGTGCGTGTCCCTCCCAACCGGGTGCAGGTCGGGAGGATGAGTACTTAATTAGTGTGCCCTAAGCTTGTAATCCTTCGCCAATCTTAATGTGCGATAGGTTCCTAGCTGCTCGGGCCGTTAGGCCTTCGCAGAAAAATGTTGAAAAGCCGTAGATTAGGTCCGACTAGGAGATCCCCCAAGGCCGGATGCTCTAACCCCTTCCGATTGTTAGCTCTGCCCTGAAGGGGCTCGGCAGGCAAATCGGGGCCTTGCCTCACCCGGCTTCGTTGACACCGTGAGGTTTCCGCCGGGGACCAAACAATATGGTTTTCTGCCCTGAGGGGGCCAAAATAGGTTGACTTTTTATCTACCAACGGTAGAAATCTGCACTCGACGTCTTGAGAAAGTCGACTCGTGCAGTTGGGATCCGGCAACACCTGCGTCCAAACAGCGAAACTGCCACAGACAACCGTATACACGGCCACCCGGAGCGGGCCACTGAACGGCCACAGACGTTGAACAAGATGGCGGCTTGACGCGACGCGTGGTTCGCTGCGAGAGCGAGCGAGACGGAGCGAGAACGCACGACCGCAGGGGGCGGGTGCGGGGTGAGTGCGGCGAAATGGAGAGCAGCGAGGCGCACGTCCGTGCGCTACGAGTCTCCGACGCGGAATGTATCTCATAAGTTTGGTCTCAACAATTTTATACTTGTACAACGCGTTCGCTCTAAGTTTGCCGGTCTGTGGAATGCGCGTACCCTCCCCCACGTGACAACAAAACTTATAATGTGTCATAGTTTTACCCAAATATCTAACGTACACAATTTTTATTGTTACAATTAAATAAAAAATTTCGAACGTCATACACTCATACCTATCGCCAGCGGCAAACTTAAAACGAGCGGGTAGTATACTTGTAAGCGCTCAGTCTCTTTGATAAAAGCCGCCTCTGAATTAGACGCTATAGTTGTCAACTAGCGACTTTCGTCTCTAACTTCAAAGGATAAAGTCGATATTGTTTACAAAGCTATTTTTAAATTTCTGTTTTTATTTTTGCTTTTTGTTTATCAAAGGTAAAGGCCGACTCGAGTATTTTCGAGAATATTTGAGATCGAGTCTAGGACTAAGTATAAAAGCGGCGATCGCGCGTTGGCGTCGTCAGTTGATGATTAGCGTTCGGAGCGATAAGTTACTACCTACTTACAAGCTCGCTAGCGAGAAACTAGTGTTCATTGTTTTACTACCTGCTGTATTCTGTTGTCTCAGTTTTATACATTTCTTCCCTGTAGGTTCTAAATTTAGTCTCTTATACGCAGTAACGATTGTGCGTTATTTAAACCCCACTATCCTGACTTGTAACATTATAAATAAAGAAGAATGGAACGTTGGCTTAAAGGTGTTAAACGTGTTCCAACAACATCTTCTAATGACGCTGAATGTTCAAAAGCAATGCGCGCGGAGAATTTAGCAATCACCGATCCAGAAGATGATGCCACGAGTGCCACGACGTCAAGCTCGACGATTTCAAAGACGAAAAAAAGGAAGTATGATGAATCTTATATCCGTTTCGGATTTGTCGATTCCAACGGCTCACCTCTCTGCATGCTTTGTAGTAAACTGCTTCCTAATAGTTCCATGGCACCTGCCAAATTGCGTCGACATTTAGAAACCGTACACCCCGAGACTAAAGACAAGAATAAAGAATTTTTTGTTCGCAAAAAAGATCAGTTATTAGAAAGTCAAAAAAATATGATGCATGTAACACAAACTACCAACGAAAAGGCCACGGAGGCATCATACTTAGTTAGCTATCGCATTGCACAAGCAGGTGAAGCGCACACTATCGCTGAGAAATTAATAAAACCATGTGTATTAGACATAACAAAATGTATGCTTGATGAAAAATCTGCAAAGCATCTTTCTACTGTTCCGCTATCAAACGATACTGTTTCACGACGAATCCATGATCTGGCAAGCTACGTCAAACAAGAACTAGTTACACGTCTACAAAATACACGATTCGCTTTGCAAATGGACGAGTCGACTGATGTCGCTGGTTTGGCTATCCTGCTGGTTATTGTGAGATATCCATATAAAAGTTCTTTTGAAGAAGACATGCTTATGTGTTCATCGCTGCTTACAAACACTACCGGGGAAGAAATTTTTAATAAAATAAATATATTTTTTAAAGAACATAATCTCAGTTGGAACAATTGCATTGACATTTGTACAGATGGGGCCAAGGCGATGACAGTTAAAACAGCAGGAGCAGTGTCACGAATGAAAAATAAAGCGCCTAATTGTAGTTCCAGTCATTGTATTCTGCATAGACAAGCACTTGCGATGAAGCAAATGCCGTCTAATCTAAAATTAGTTATGGATGAAGCGGTAAAAATAATTAATTTTATCAAATCACGACCACTACAATCCCGATTGTTCTGATTATTGTGTGAAGATTATGGCAGCAAACATAAAACACTGCTGCTCCATACAGAAGTGCGATGGCTGTCTCGGGGAAAAACTTTAACAAGGCTATTTGAACTTAGAGCCGAGTTACAAATGTTTCTTTCAGCAGATACTTCTTTTAATTTGAAGGACCGTTTGTATGATAAAACTTGGTTGTTCCGATTGTCTTTTATGGCGGATATCTTTCAAAAACTTAACGAATTAAATTTATCGTTGCAAGGTAAACAGACAACAGTGTTTCAGGCCTATAATAAAATAACTGCTTTTAAAAGAAAATTAGATTTTTGGATCATTTGCATTGGTAAGAAAGAAATAGAAAGTTTTACGTTACTCAGTGAGTTTGTTAGCGAAAACGACTCAGAAATGTTTGAAGATAATGTGTTTGAAGAATTGGTCCAATATCTCAGTTCGATGCGCGCATCTTTTGAAAAGTATTTTCCCGAAGAACACAATACAAAAATTAAAGTGAACTCCTGGATTCATAATCCTTTTTTACCCAACTTGGAAAAGCCTGAAAACATGTCAAATGAGATATATGAATCTCTTTTAGAAATGTCATCAGACACAAGTATGGAGTCATTGTTCAAAACGACGCCTCTTAATGATTTTTGGTGCAGAATCCAAGATGAATATGCAATGCTTGGCCAAATGGCTCTGGATATTCTTCTCCCGTTCCCAACTACATATTTGTGCGAAACAGGATTCTCTACCTACGCAGCCACGAAAACAAAATATCGCAATAGACTGGACGCCGAAGCTGATATGAGACTCCAACTTTCTTCCATCAAACCTGATATCAAGCAATTGATGAAAAATAAAAAACAGTTTCATACCTCCCACTAGTTAGATTTTTTCTTTTTTAATGTTTTCTATTATTGTCCTTACCAAGTGGTGAAGTAAATAATAATTAGTAACTGATACATTGTACTTTTATTATGCTGATTAATATAGAATACACTTATAAAAATAATTGTTTTATTGTAGGGTTCCATCAAGTATTTTGCTTCCCAAAAGGGTTCCGTCATTTAAAAAGTTTGAGAACCACTGGTCTAGATAAACCTAGCCTGATCTATCTGGGGCGATAAAAGAGCGGCATACAACATTATAACTAACCGTATTGCCACCACATCGCCACTGGGCCGACCGCTGGTACCAAAAAAATATTTCTAACCTGAGTTTTGATTGAATGTATAGGTTATAAACCACGCTGATCAAGCGTGTAGGCATAGAGTTTTATTCCCTGTGTTGATTTTTTTTAATATACAGTAGATTTCATTAATAACGACCTCGGTTGTAACGACTTTTCGGTTATAGTGACGTCGAACTTGCGTCCCTAGGATTTAAAGCATACTTTCGTAGGAAATTCATTCAATAATAGCGACTCCGGATATAACGCCTAATTCGGGTATACAGACTTGTTTTATGAACTATTTGGGACAGATAGATTCCTAGAAATTCCTTGCGGATGTTGCGACTGAGTCAGCAAAGGCACAAAGTCTCATTCATAAGCTTTAACTATTAAGCTTTCTTATCCTTTGTTTACATTCGCAGATGGTCAAATGCTTTGTTTGTGTGTTACTTAGCATGTGCGCGAAGTTAAAATTATGAATCAGTTACGTAGCTATTTCCAGTGAGTGAACAGTGTTTCTTAAACTTGTGAAAATGGCTCCTAGATGTACATTTACTGTTAAAGAAAATCTGATTTCGGATATAGAGACCTCTGGATATAGCGACGACATTAAAGCGGTCCCTCCGACGTCGTTATAACCGAAATATACTGTATATTATATACGTGTTATATTCGTTAGTATTCTTTTACGACACCCACGGGTAAGGTGATTAGTATTCTTACCCCGTCACCGCACGGAAATCTGTTCATATTACTAATACATTATTACGGGTCCCCGTAAGCAAACGTGTCAAATTTAATAGAACATAGTGATATTTTTTTCTTAAAAAGCCTTTACAGAATCTAGACAAGTTTTACCTGTTTGTATTCCGTGACAAGTCGCTTATGGCGCTCAATATCTTCAATTGTCTTCTTCTCGGTGATTGTACGGAGGAAGACATCGTCCACTACATGAGACGTAATCTCTGGTTTCCTGGAAACATTGATGAGATATCTAGCTAAAGTAATACTTCTGCAAAATGCCTATAAATGGTGATTGTATGAAATGTTCTACAAGGGTTTCTACAAGATAAAAAATATTTTAAAAAAATGTTTTTTAGGTGTTGTTTTTTAGGAATAATAAACTCAAATAATCTCTCCAGTTGGACCCATCATTTAGTTACAAAAATAGGTTAAATAAATATTGATTTAATAACTATAAATATTGATTTTTATTTTAATAGCCGTTATTATGTAATACATATTTTATATTTGACTAAACAGACGTTGTTCTGTTCAAATTTAAAAAAATAGTAAAGGAATAGTAATAGGAATTCTCTTTGAAATTGCTAGCAGCACCACCTACCGGTTCTATTTATTAATCTAAACCATTCTCATATCCATTACAACAGCCACAAAAAAAAGTATCAAAATCGGGCCAGTCGTTTAAAAGTAGTTCAAGATTCGTGATTCATCATTCATAATAATCAGAATTATTTCATTCCAATTACTGATTTTATACAAATTACTAGCTACCCGTCCTCACTTCGCTTCGGTTTCAGACGCCTTACCCTCGTAGTTTCCGTTCCCGTACGAATACCGGGATAAAATATAGCCTGTGTTACTACCTGATATTATAGCTTTCCATTGGTGAAAGAATTTTTGAAATCAGTTCAGCAGTATAAGTGTAAAAACATAACAAACAAACTTACTTTCGCATTTATTAGTAAGGATTACTAATAATTTTGTTCTAATTTTATGCAACACTTTTTATTCTGTTGCGTTTATTAACTTGGCCGTAGAGTCAAATTAATAAAAAGTTTAAACGTTACATTGCACCTACCTGGCAGGTATGATGGGTGTCTCCGGAATGGCTTCGAGGC
The DNA here is from genome assembly GCA_032191425.1 of Lymantria dispar. NCBI lineage: Eukaryota > Metazoa > Arthropoda > Insecta > Lepidoptera > Erebidae > Lymantria > Lymantria dispar. The sequence continues at coordinate 34,563,219 of CM063445.1, forward strand.
TCTCCATGAATACCTCCTGCTCCTCAGTCTGTAGACGCTCGCTTGTTACTGGAGGTGGCGGAGCAGGTTTCTGCACCAAAGCATATTTGAATCATTTCTAATCATTTTGAATGATTTTCTGGAGCTAATTTTCAAATTTTATCCTTACATCATTTAAGTAGAAGATCCTCTAATTAATTTATTTTTTACATTAGATACTTTTATTTTGTATTTAAACCAATCTTTACTTCTTTAAATTTAAAAAGAACTATCCTTGTAGAACCTATATGGTAAATTGATATCATCAAATACCTTCTAGAAGTCCATCATGATACATGTAACTTCAGTGAAAAAATATTCTTACTTATTACTGGTATAAAACTTGGATTCGAAACCACGTCTATCAAAAAACCTTTCCAACAGTGGTACCAATTAGACCAGTGTGGCCTGCCGTATAAATAAGTTTTTATTATTTTGGCTCATATACGTCTCACTATTCAATTCAAATCTCCTTAGCAGTGAGAAGTGAATTAACCTATGGTACCAACCTAGTCAGACTTGTTGGTATGGGGTTTTATTTTGAGATTTTTCTTGCAGTGTGTTTTTATTTACTTGGATCCCTTAGTCGTCTCTTACAATTACCCACGAGTAAGAAATGGGATGGTGAATTGTGTTCTTACTCCATCACCACACGGATAATAATATCAATTTTATAATAAACTTGATAGTAATTGATATAACTAACATTTTCTTTATAAAACCCCTTTTCTACAACATAATATCTGGTTGAGCGAGCTTCGCTCGGTATATTTTTGTTGTATTTTTGTCGAATTTATTTAGATATATTAATAAAAAATAAAAATTAAATAATGAAAAAAAAATAAAAAAAATTACAAAAAGAGAATAATAATAACACCGAGATTCGATCCGACGCTGTTTGAATGCCAAAACAAAACATAAAAAACTGGACAACTGCCCAACTGAGCTATCGCCACTCTTGACGTTGACAGCGAAATTTGAATCCATATTCTATTGACATTTTATGTCATTGTATTGATTAGCTAAAAACACCGACAAAACAACATTTTTGATCGATTTTTTAGCTCCGAAACCTCTAGTATGCCAAATAAAGTATTAGACAGTAAATTGTATTGAGAACAATACTATAAACAGTTGATATCAATTATTTTTATTGTATAAGACCTTCGCCTAATATTAGCATAAGTAGACCAAGATCTACGTCTGAGTAATAATTTTTTGTGTGGCGAGACAGTAAGAATACGAAACACTTCCTCATTCCTTCACCCACCCACGGAGGGTGTCATAAAAGTCGACTAAGGGATTATAAATAATATGCAGATAACATCTTTGTAAAAGAAGGACAATTTGAAAGAAAACCCTATACCAATCTGTCTAACCAGCGCGGTCGATTTTCCGCTAATGCTGAAGGTGGTTTGAGCCCAGTGGGACGTATATGAGCTGTGATGATGATGATGCCGAAGAAATAAGTTTTTTAAAGAACTTTCAAAACAAATTCATGAACAGTTTATTAAATAGTGTTAGAAGACATACCTTAATATGGAACATCCTAGCATGCGATGTATCAGTAACTTCTGTGACGGAATGTGTGTCCGTCATCTCGGTGTTCAGCGAGACTATGGAGCGTGGACGTCTTGACCACTCCTGGTTAGTCACACCATGATTATGGAGATGAAGGTTTATATTAATATGAGATTCATTATTTAAATGTATGTGAATAGTATAATAATAAGAACGGAACAGACATCATTATTAATCTTATTGCTTCATATTATTTATTTAAACGCAAAAATGACGTATAAAAAGAGATTCGAACACCTATGAAAGTTTATAAATAAATGCTCTGCGTTTTTCAACGCATGTCTTGAAAAGAATTATTTATTGCAATTGTGAATAATTAGCGTAAATTTTGATCGACCTAAGCGTTCGGTTTGTCAACCATCTAGTCTTCAAAAAAAAATTTCATTTACGAGCGATTTGTACTCGTGAATTCAAATATGTAATTTATCAAAAAAAATAATTTTAGTGAACTCCTTATTTGTGTTATAGACAATAATGATAATATGTACAGTGATAATAATTCAATTCATAAAAGTATTTAATTTTTTCCTCAATGTTCTATTGATTCCGGTAATGATTTATCATTAGAAACGATTTTATCAAATAAAATACATACTGTTTGGACTAGATGGACTTGATTGTCAGATATATATGCGGTCCAACATATTTTGATGTCTGATATATGAAATTAATAAAGCAATATATTATGTCTGTATAACGGGTAATTATAATTTTGAAACATAAGTATGACATGTTATGTTAAAATTTGTGCACAAACAACATGCAGTGTAGTTATAATATGGACATTCCGTTAAATTATTTTAGTTATTAATCCTTCAACCTTTATAACAATCAACTACATTAACTAAAAAACAAAACGCTCGATATCATGTTGCGAACGCCAGTTTACTGTTCGGCATTGTGTTACCGGTCGGTACATTTTTTATTTACTTAATTTTTTCAAAATAAAAGTTAACAAATTTAATATTTAAACAAAAAAAATCTTAAAATATTCGTAATTTTTTTTTTTTTTTTTTTAATTGCAAGCGGTGGCAAACGAGCAAACAGTACACCTGATGGTAAGTGTTTCTGCCGCTCATAGACCTTTACAAGGCCGTTGCCTACCGCGAAGAAAGTGAAGGGAGTGTGAATGCGTGCATTGAGGCTCGGTGATACCAAGGGCACCACCAAAACCCTCCACAAGCCATCACCCTCAGAAAGTTGGGCTTCCGGCCATTGTCAGTTTTAGTTGTCACAAAACCTGGAGCATAACTTTATAATAAAAAATTGGCAGGGTATTAATCATTTAAATAATTAATTATATTATAATAAAAATAGAATGAGCTATCATTAGAAAAAGCCGCATCGAAATCGGTCCATTCGTTTGAGAGCTATAATGGCATACATCTAAGCACAAACACGGACGCATGCACGCACAAATTGACATCAAACTTATAACAGCCCTCTTCTTCTTTTCGCGTCGGGGGTTAAAATGATCGGAATCACGTAATTACGATGGCAAGTAAATATTCTTTCTTTCTTTCAATTTCATACCTGTTTCTCCCTCCGCACTTGGGAGTACACTGCTGGAGGTCTCGGTGGCCTCTCTGGAGGAGGCAGCTGAGAAGCGCGTGCTGGTAGTGGAAGAGCGACTGGAGAGACAGTTCGAACGGATTCTTGACGTTCATGTTCTTCCGTCATAGTGGTTTGTCTAATAAAAAATATACAGGAAATAAACTTTGAGATATGATTTATAAAATAACCCTTAGATCCTAATGGTAGGATATATATATGGGCTGTGAAGATAAAGAAGAAAAAATATACATAAAGTTTATAAATATTTTCATAATTTAATTATCAAAAAAATCTAAGTAATTTGATTCCTTTGCACACGAACATAAAGATATTCTTTTAACTCACCTAAGGCTACCACCGTCGGTCTCAGTAACAGTAATGGTAGAAGGAGGTGAGGGCGGTATTGGTGGTCGTTGAACGCGAACGCGAACATCGAAGGCAGGCGCTGCGCCCGACACGAGACGTGCATTGGTAGCCAACGTTTCACGGGTCTCACCATAACCTATGTATATATTTTTTATGTAATAAAATGTTATAAATTATACATCTATTTTAAATAAAACTACGTTATGGATTTTATCACGTTTGATTACAATCAAAAATCAAATACAGAAGCGATAAAATCCGTAGTTTTATTTAAAATGTGTAATATTCGCGTAAACATCAGAAATCATTAATATACATCCACTTATATATAGCTGTGTGTGTAAACATCAGTTCTTATTTTTAGTACTGTTTGTCCATTTAGCAAAGGAAACAAAGCCCATACAGTCAAGTCTTATGCACATTTTTCACATATTGTTAAACACTTCTTCATAGTGAATAGCATAGTCATCGTCCGTCAACAAGTCAAGTCGCTATTTTGGGCACCGAAAACCAAATTAAATGATTTCTCTGGAAATTTCTTGAAAATATGAAAATACACGTAAACCACTCTTATATCACATTCACAACACTTCAGCACCTTAACTGTATTACATAAATTATCAGCAAAATTATTCAATTTTACACTAAAACACTAAAAAAATTAATATAATTCAAGAGCGTGAAATGACACTTTCATATCCCGCCTTCGATAAACTCCAAAACATCACTCCTGCTCTTAGCCATAGAATATAAAAAGCTGTAAGAATTCTCTACCTTCGCTATGGTAAGACTCATCCATCATGAAGGCCTGGTTCGTATGTGTTGCATCCGTCTCGGTGGGTGTTTCTGACGGATAGTCTGAGCCTGTAGTATCGGAAGCCACGCTAGCTACTTCTGCTGCTGCTGCAGGGTATACAGGATGCGCGCGTGGTATTTTGACTTCTGTGAATTATAAAATAACCTTTAGATTAAACCATTCTTGCGATATCTTTTGGACATAGAGCTCCTGGAACCAAAATGAAAACGGCACGAACATTTTTATCCAACTAGTCCCTAAACAAATTTTGTATGAGGTACGAATTTGCTTAAAATCGTTTCAGCTATTTAGGGCATAACAGAACTACGCTACCGTTCCATACTTATTCTTCAAAACCGTAAACATAATTTAAAAACATCCTTCTTAAGGTAAGATCTATCCTTTAATAAATTGCAGTACGTGATAAAACAGCGTAAATTGTACCAACTTCAAAAATAAAATCATTTCTACGGATTTTGTCGCATTTGTTTTTTTTTATTTGAAATTAATTTCCCATCGTTTCGAGCTCTTTTTAACTGATTTCAAAAAAGGAGGAAGTTTTTCAATTCGACCGTATATATATCCGCCGACCGCTTTTTTTATGTTTGTTCGCGGATAACTTCGTCGTTTATGAACCGATTTTGATGATTCTTTTTTGATGATTCTTTTTTGTTGGAAAGGGTCTTCCCAAATGGTCCCATGAAAATTTTATCGAAATCTGACAAGCGATATCTGAAAAATCAACAAAGATCTAAAAATTTATATACATTGTCTACATTATTGAAGGCGGTTTCTTTTTTGTAAAAAATAATTAGCGTTCATGGTAAACGAATAGTTTTATTTATACCTTCAAAAATATATATCTTTATTCCTAAAACTTAAAAATGAGTGCAAATAAATAGTTATTATTGTATAATTCTTCGTCATTCGTCATTTCAGCTCATATACGTCCCACTGCTAAGCAGATCGCAGGCTATGAAATTATTATAGATGCATCTAACATACACCATGCCCGCAACTGAATATACACATTTCATTATTTAATGGCCAAGATATGCACAGACTTATCCGTCCGCTATGCACCGAGTAAGAATTCAATGTAACCACTCCCTTTTTTCTAGTGGGTAATCGTAAAGGGCTTCTAATGAACGTAAGCAGTTAACATTACTGCGAGCAAAGGAAAATTCGAAATAAAACCCGTCGGACCAGCATGGTATAGTAGGTTAATCTTCTATTTACTGAGAAGTAGTCCTGAGGCCAGTCGTGGGACGTATTAGCTAAGATGATAATGCATAGACCTAAGGTAAGGCGATATGATGAGTGCGATTCTATGCCGCCTGCATATAACGACGAACAGCAACCTTCATTAAGTCGTTGGACCACCTATGCGATACCTATATCGCCTACGTTGAATAAAAATAGATATTGTTGAAGTACCAACAATGTCATTTACCTTGTATACTTTCTCTGCTAACAATAGATGCGGAAGAGTCATCGATGAACCTTCTCGGTGCTGGTAAAGCTCTCCTCTTAAGGCAGAGGTATGATACTCCAAGACCTAGGAGCAGTAGAGTAAGGAACAGGATCGCGCAAATGATCATGAGGATGTGAGTGCCCGCAAGTGGAGCTTTAGCTGGAAGAGGACCGACTTCTGGCCTGTAACAAATATAAGAAACATTCTTGAAGAGCATCCCACTAAAGTTACATATTATATTCAATATTTTTTAAACAAGTTTACATAAAAACGAAACAGTGAACCAGTTTAATCTTCCTCAATTCTTAATCCTTTGATATATATTAAAATCTATTAAGCGCTGTGCGTGTAGTGACGGAGTAAGAATATGCTTCACCGCCCTGTTTCTTGTCCGTGGGTGTCGTAAAAGACGACTAAGGGTTTATAATATGCATATAACATCTTTTCAAGTGAAAGCAAAAGTGACCTACTATGCCATGCTGGCCACTCGAAATAATCGAGTTTTTCTTCTCTTGCACACAAATTAATGCATATTACAATACCTTAATCGTCTTTTAAGACACCCACGGGCAAGAAAGGGTTCGTGAATTGTGTTCTTACTCCGTCACCATACGGATATTATAGAATTTAAAATACTTACGTCATAATAAATGGATTGAATACAGGCTTGGGAACAATGGGCGGTGGGTATCGGCAAACGATGGTGATGACTTCATCTCCATCCATCTCAAGACCAGGATGGAAACGAACCACGATATTGTTTGTGAATACACGAAGAGGATTCTGAGTTAAAAGAAAATATTTTATTGAATATTCTATATTAAATAAATAATATATTATGTACATACATAAGTTTCGTTAAAAGGGAATACAAATTTATGTACTTACATAGACTTAAAGTACGCTAAAAAGGGAATACAAGTTTATGTACTTCCATAGACTTAAAGTCCGTTAAAAAAGGAATACAAATTTATGTACTTAAAGTCTGTTAAAAAAAGAATATAAGTTTATGTACTTACATAGACTTAAAATACGCTAAAAAGGAAATACAAGTTTATGTACTTCCATAGACTTAAAGTCCGTTAAAAAGGGAATACAAATTTATGTACTTAAAGTCTGTTAAAAAAAGAATACAAGCTTATATACTTACATAGACTTAAAGTACGCTAAAAAGGGAATACAAGTTTATGTACTTCCATAGACTTAAAGTCCGTTAAAAAGGGAATACAAATTTATGTACTTAAAGTCTGTTAAAAAAGGAATACAAGTTTATGTACTTACATAGACTTGAAGTCCGTTAAAAAGGGAATACAAGTATGTTTATTTGCGTAAACTTGCAAAAAACGAACTTCTTAGATCTCTTTCCTAGCTAAATATGTAAGAACAATAAATAAACCAACCTGTTTAGTACCGCACCCTTTGAGTGGCAGTTCCAACTTGTAGGACAGTGCGCCTTTACCTCGCACTTGACATGCGGAATTCCTGTCGAAATCTGCGTACGCTATCCCGTAGAACTTTTCATTGAATTTCATTTCAATCTGCGAAATTATAGGATCATAATTTTAATTAAAAATATTCCAGCTAAGAAATAAAACTACCTATTATCACTATTAAAAAAAAATTGCGCGTGTAACACCGTACACTGGATAGAAGTGAAACTTCTTGAAAAATTGAAAAGATATTTGGTGTGACAAAACACGAATCAAACGAGCCCAAACTCGATAGGGTTGCGTCGTTTAATTACGGAGTTTCTATATCCAGCTTCCAGGTCCAACATCAGACCCTGTTTACCATATAGTATCAAAGTACCCGTCAAGATGAATCAAATGAGTCCAAACTCGATGGGTTGCATCGTTTTATTGCGGAGTTCCTATAGCCAGCTTTCAGGTCCATCATCAGACCCTGGTTATCATATAGTATTAAATTACTCGTCAAGACGAATCAAATGAGCCCAAACTAGATGGGGTTGCGTCGTTTAATTACGGAGTACCTATATCCAGCTTCCAGGTCCATCATCAGACCTTGGTTACCATATAGTATCAAAGTACTCGTCAAGACGAATCAAATGAGCCCAAACTGGATGAGATTGAGTCGTTTAATTAGTTCTTATGGCCAGCTTCCAGGTCCATCATCAGATCAGATCTCTGTCACAATAATATTGTATTGTCAACCGATTTATTTTAAATTTCAGCTCAATCGGCAACCAGGAAGTGGATAAAATTTCGTCTCTCTCACGTAACGAAATAATGTCCTTGAAAAACATCCTTGGTTAAACGTCCTTGAAATTGCACGCGCCATTCCCGTCTATACATATTTCGATTATCGAATCGCCGCTTAAGAAGTTTCACTACAAAAATGATTTGAAATGACACTTCAAAAAAAGTAAGAACAAAATTCACAACCGAAGGGGTGGTGAATCTTACCCGTGGATATTGTAAAAGTCGACTAAGTGATATAATATGCATATAACATCTATGCAAGAGAAGGAAAACTCGCCATAAAACCCTATAACCAACACGTCTAACCAGTACAGTAGGCCAATTTTTCCTCCCATTGTGGAGGAGGTGCGAGCGCTAAAAAAAACGAAAAATTAGAAAAAACAAATCTTATATAAAGCCGACTTATGCGATAATATAGGAAAGTATGTTTTTTTTTGCAAGCGGTGGCAAACGAGCTAACAGTACACCTGATGGTTAGTGTTTTGCTGCCGCTCATGGACCTTTGCAAGGCCCCTCCCTTCCCTAAAGAAAGTAAAGGGAGTGTGAATGCGTGCATTGAGGCTCGGTGATACTAAAAGCATCACTAAAATCCACCACACGCAAATACACTCAGAAAGTTGGGCTTCATGTTTCTTTTACGACATCCACAGGTAAGAGAGGGGGTGATGAATTATATTCTTACTCTGTTACCAAAAGGAATATACGCTTCAATTAGTCGTCATTTATAATAGCTGATGGAGAATTAAAAAGTAATAAAAAAATACTATTTCGTTTGCAATTTCAATAAGAATGCGAATTCAATAATATCAGATACCGTATTATAAATGAATAGCAATAAACGAACACTCTCGATTGCATTTATAAGATGATAATCACTTTAATAGCCACTACTTACCTAGATACGATTTTTTTTGCTAGCAATCTATTAAGAATGGATAACCAATGCAAATAGCTCTCGATCGGTAATTAAATAATGAAGAATAAGTTTTTAATTGATACTTTTAAAAGATGACAGGATTCTATATTCTTTTTTATACATCCTTACTAATATTATAAATGCGAAAGTAAGTTTGTTTGTTACGCTTTCACGCTTAAACCACCGAACTGATTTCAAAAATTCTTTCACTAATGGAAAGCTATAATATCAGGGAGTAAAATATGCTATATTTTATCTCGGTATTCCCACGGGAACGGAGACTATGCGGGTAAGACGACTGAAACTGAAGCGAAGCGGGGGCGGGTTGATAGTTTTTATTATAAAACCTAGTTTTTTAAAGATATTCATTATTTTATTTATGTAAAACTGAAAATACGGGTTTTATCACGTTTGTATTTGATTTTTGATTGTTCAAAGTTTTGAACATTTTACAGCGTTCATGGTCACGGGCAGACTAATCAAATACAAACACGATAGAATCCGTAAAGTAGTTTTATTTCTGATGCTGCCGGCTATCGCTAGGGCGATGGTAGACAGCGTCCGGAATTGGGACGCGGTCGCAGCCTTCTGCGAGACAGTGATCTCGCGGAAGGAGGCGGCGGATCGCCTGCGCGAGGAGCGCAGCCTCGATGAGGAGGTCCGCCGCCGGCGACTGGGGCGGCGTAGGCGCAACTACCTACGCCTCATGCCGCCCTAGCCGAGGCCGCGGGTGACGTGACCGGGGATTAGTCCGTCACCCGCCTAGAGGCCGACCGCGTGAGGAAAGACCGACGTCCTCCCCGAGGGGGGAACGTCGGTCGATGGGAGGGTACCCCAAGTAGGGGGTATTCCGTCGGGCGGTCGGCCCAATGACGAAGGCGAGGTGGTTTTCGGGTGGGTTGCGGGAGTTGCGTGCTTAAGCCCCTCTGTCGCCCCGGACGGAGTGGTGCGGAGGCGCGCCGACCGCAGCCCACCCACAAAAAAAAAGTAGTTTTATTTACAATGTGTAATAGCCGCGTAAACATCAGAAACCATTCTGTAAAACTATTTTTATACATACTTATAACTATTCGTATATAACTTAAATTCATTATTCTATTTATGTAAAGAGAAGGAAAACTCAAAGTGAAACTCTATACCAACACATATGAACAGCGTGATATAGTAGGTCAAATTCTCTCCCATAATCGAGAAGACCCGAGCCCAACAGTGGGACGTACTGAGCTGAGACAACGATGTATAACTAGATATGGCCGTCATTTATAATTTATTTGTTATCCCTCGAGAATAGTATCTCTTTTCAAGTTGAAAAGTTTACATAAGTGGTACTATATTTCGGATATAGTGACTGACGCCTAAATATGCAATAGGTACTTCACCCTTTATATTCCCGTGGAAGTCATAAAAATGATCTTCGTGATTACCAGAAGAAGAGCAGGAGCATTCTTCTGGGCAATTTATTAAAGAATTGCGATCGCCATCGCACCGTTGAAGATGGCGAATATAATACGGATAATATTCTACTAATGGGAAAGTCTATGGTTTACAAATCACGATAAAATCGAGGAGGAAATGTCATGTTAAGCTCTTGTATTATATTCATTTTTTTAGTGTTTTATAGTGTTATATTGAATAATTTTGCTGATATTTTATGTAATATAATATAATTAAGGTGCTGAAGTGTGGTGAATGTGATATAAGAGTGGTTTACCTACGTGTATTTTCATATTCAACCGGAATTCCCAGAGAAATCATCTAATTAGGTTTTCAGCGCCTAATTAATGATAACGACTTGACTAACTGACGGACAATGACTATAAATAAGTTATACAATATGAAGAAGTAAATAATTTGAGAACTTATAATTAATTTAGTAATTTGGTTTAAGCTGATGGCTTCGTTGCCAAAGCTTCATTAAATAAAAAAAAAATCACGATAAAATCCATTAAATTGTTTTATTTCACATAAGTAAAAACATTTAAGGATAACAGCAATAAAATAGAGACTATTTTGGAAGTGTATTGAACCATTACTAAGGAGTGATAACAGATAATTAAAAACTAAATAAAATAATTAAAAAAAAAATTAACACATACCTGCATAGCACCGGCAGCGCAGTTGAGAGCTGCTTTAGTTCTGTTCAAGAATATAACTGGACTGAGATCGTCCAGCTTCGTGACCTGAAATAAAAAATAATTCATGAGTATTCTGTGGGAGACTTGAATATATTTAAACTACAGGCAAATAGAAACAGTTATCTAATAAAAAAATTACCACAATTCTCATAATCATGGCTATTTATTTGGAATAACGGCAATATTTTTTTATTTATACTTTCACGCCTTTGTCTCAAAAAGATGGAGATGACGTCCACTTTTAAACATCGGCCTTTCCACGAGAATATCAAATCAAATAGTCCCGTGCCCCCTAAAGAAGTGTTTTGCGACTTTTAGAACCTCGTCAGTCCACTTGGCGGAATGCTGTCTACGCTGCCTCGTTTGATTCTTAATAACCACTCTAGAGCTTACTTCCCAAATAGTTCATTGGACAAAGTAGCCTGCTCATCCCCATTCCAGCTGCAATTTTTTCACGCTATATTGGATACATACAATCTATGCTCCCAATTCTGAATTTCATATCTTAGAATAAACTCAAGAACAAGCCTTTTTTTTTTTTTTTTATGGGTGGGCTATGGTAAGCGCACGCTCGGTCCTGTCCTTCCGGGGCGATGAAAGGACGGCGCGCGGGCTCATAACCCACCCGTACCCACGTCACCTCGTTGTTGGGCCGACCACCGGAGCAGATGTGACTTGTCATCAGTGGTCGGCCCGACGGAATACCCTTTCGGGTAACCTCTCACCTCTCGACGAACTGGGACGTCGGTCGCCATCGCGCGGTCAGCCTCTCTACGGGTGACGGACAATTCCCCGGTCCGATCACCCGCGGCCTCGGCTAGGGCGGCATTAGGCGCAGATATTCGCGCCTGCGCCGCCCGAGTCGCCGGCAGCGGAACGTGTCGCCGAATAGGAGCTCTACTCGCACACGATCCGCCGCCTCCTTCCGTGAGATAACGGCCTCACAGAAGGCGGCGACCGCGTCCCAGTTCCTGACGCTGACGAGCATCTCCCTGGCGATGGTCGGCAGCGCCAGGTCGGCACCGATAATTGCGACGAGTTTACGGCGATCCCCCTCCCATGCAGCACACTCCTCGAGCGTGTGCTGCGCCGTGTCCTCGTCGCAACTGCAGTGGTGGCAGGATGGTGTGCTTTCCCTCCTGACAATCTTGTGCAGGTACTTCCCGAAGCAACCGTGCCCCGTCAGCACCTGCACCAGTCGGAAGGAAAGCACCCCGTGCGTCCGCTCCAACCACTCCATCAGCACCGGCCGGAGAGCCTCGACGGTCCTGACACCGTACCGAGGACTCTCCAGCCGGACTGCCCAACGGGCAATGACTTCTCGGCGGGCGTCGACCCGCCAGGCGGTGATCTCTTTGATGGAGACTATGCCGCCGCGGGCGCGCGTCTCCGACACCCGCCAATAAATGTCGGCGAGCATCTCCGCCTCCAGATCCCACGGGGGAGTTCCGGCCAGGAGGCACGCTGCCTCTGTTGCCACCGTGCGGTAACCCCGTATGGCCCTGATCGCCATGACCCTCTGTGGTCGCCACAGGAGGGCCCTAAGACGGACGGTCAGGGACCCCGCCCACACCGGTGCTCCATACAGGGCCATCGACCGGATCACCCCCACGTACAGCTGTCGGCACGTAGCACTGGGTCCGCCCACATTCGGCATCAGCCGCGAAAGGGCGGACGCCGCGCCGACAAGCCGGGGAACAAGTCGATGGAGATGCTCCCAGAACCAAAAATGCCCGTCGAGCACCAGGCCCAAGTACTTCATGTGGGCCTGGATGCTGATGGTGACCGACTTCACGATGATCGAAGCGCCGGCGGGAGGCCCGGCGGTACGGAGGCCGTGGAACAAAAGGGCCTCCGTCTTTTCCAGGGCTACTCTCAGCCCCAGCGCTTCGATCCGCCTAACAATCTCCTCGGTGCCGAGAGTTGCCAGGCGTGCCGCCGCCTCCTCTAGCGTCCCACCCCGGGCTGTGACGAGTGTATCGTCGGCGTAGCAAATTACGCCCAGCCCGGGTGGGAGGCTTCCTCTCAACGCCCAGTCGTAGCCGATGTTCCACAGGGTCGGACCCAGAACCGACCCTTATTATTGCCTTTACCCTAGCATACTATTATTAGCTTCTTCATAAGGCCGACAATAAGAGCGTCTTTTTGTTTAAGGAGCAAAAGGCAATAATATCCTAATCAAAATACAAAATCTTTATCTGTGCTCTTATGCCAATAGTTATTATAAGCTTGCTATTTATAACATTCATTTAAAACTTAGTTTAAATTATAAAACAAAAATATAATTTTTACCCGTGGGTGTCGAAAAGACGGCTAAGGGATATAATATGCATATAACTTCTATGAAAGAGAAGGAAAACTCAGAATAAAACCCTATACCATCACGTGTGACAAGCGTGATATAGTTGGTCAATTTCCCTCCCATTGTGGAGCAGGCTCGAGCCCAACAGTGGGACATATATGAGCGGTGATGATGATGATAATTAGTTATTCTAGCTCCACCTTTTAGCTTATACACACTGAAAGAAGAAAATGACGTACTAAAAAAGCTGTAACAACTTTACGACCTAATCTCTTTACGGCCCTTAACAGATCTAAAAAAAGAAGAAATACAAGATTACCCCTTACATTAATTGCAAGAAAGTGAAACACATTATCTCGGTTAATTATCAAACTTACAATAATTAGATTCTGATCAAATTTATTCATTACTTGAATTGATTGTAACTAATTTTTAGTACATGGCTGTGAGTCATGAAATTAAATACTAAAATTAGATTTTTACATTACGATTACATTGATACCAACTTCTGATTCCGTAAATATTCTACTGTCAGGCACAAAACTGTCTAAACTAGTTAGCAAAGGACCTTTTTTTTAATATAACAACAAACCGCCATCATCATCTTGGCTTATATACGTCCCAGTGGGGGAGGCTTGAGCCCAGCTCAAGCCTCCCCCACAATGGGAGGGAAATTGGCCTTATTATATCATGCTGGACAGACAGATTGATATAGGGTTTTGTTTCGGGTTTACCTTCTCTTGTTTAGACGTTACATACTTATTATATCCCTTAGTCGTCTTTTATCATATATCCACGGGGAAGATAGGGAGTGGTGAATTGTATTCTTATTCCGTCACCACATGGATACAAACAAACCACAATATGGAATTTTGTTGCAGAGTCCTACTAATCCTACTAATATTACAAACGTGAAAATTTAAGAGTATGTATGTGAGGATGTTTGTTGCTATTTTACGCAAAAACTACTAAATGGATTTTGATGAAATTGCATAATAATACAGCTACATATCAGAATAATACATAGGCTATAATTTATACCGATATTCCCACGGGAAGGGGTACTATTCGGGTAAAACCGCAGGCGTTGCTAGTATTTTATAAACACAGTTGAAACAAATTACACCCAAACTCAGAAAATTATTTGTAGATTGTACAGATAATTGTCCTGTGTAAAATTGAACTTACAACAATATGCAAGATAACTACTGACTCCAATACGCTATTTGCAGATTGTTATTTCGCATTTACATTTTCTTGTAATGATGTTATATGTTTAAATTCCTTTGCAACATTTTCGACACAAGGAAGGAAAAGCGTTTAATTATATTCATACTCTTGTCATTATCCGGAGGTCTAAATTCAAGCTGAAATCTATTTTTTTTTTTATTCTCAATTAATTCAAGTCTAAATTCAAGGAACTGTTTGACTTGGTACCACCGTCACCATTCTACCAACGTACCACTCGACACCGTAGCAGGGTTTCACCTGGAAACGTTACATGGTCCTCAACTGTACGTTTCCAGCGATCATTTCTCCCACGTACGTGCAAGCTCTGGAATTAACTACCTGCTACTGTGTTTCCCGAGCGCTATGACATGTCCTTCTTTAAATGAGGTTTAAGAAGAGTATTTCCTTCACGCTGTGCCCCTGGTATTGCAAAGGTCCATGTGCGGCAGTATCACTTACCATCAGGTGTGCTACTTGCTCGTTTGCCACCGTTAGCAATAAAAAAAAACGCTATTAAATGTATTTTCTTAACAAATGAAATGTGTTATTTATCTGTTTTTTTAAATGAAACAAGTTAACTAAACACGTTTTTCCTCTGTACAACTTGTCGGGTCTCTTTTAGAGATTATCAAGAATCGTTCATTTAAAAACCATCTATATGATACTTATGTTAGTTCAACTCGTTTAAGATATAATCTCTATGTCTCCGGTAATCCGTATGATTACAAATCAATGTTAATTTAAATTTATTTTAGAGACGGCTTTTGGAATGTCATATTTTTAATGTATTCGAATATTTTAAAGTATTAAATATATTTATCATTACTTATTAATTGTAATTAATGCACAGATGGCGCAGCAATCGAAGTACCGACTTGTCGTAGATTAGACCCCGATTCATTATTGATTCAAAGTCTCGACGTAAATTTTGTTTGATAATTTAATGTTTCTAAAGTCCTCCGCTTATCATACACGGCAACGTGGTCCTTAAATGTAGACATCAACAAGGCTCAAAGTCGCTCAGCGTGCTATAGAGCGGGCTATGCTCGGGATTTCTCTGCGAGATAGAATCCGGAATACGGCAATCCGCAGAAGAACGGGTGTAATCCACATAGCAAGAAGAATTAGCACGCTGAAGCTGCAATGGGCAGGCCACATCACTCGATGAACCGACAACCGCTGGGGAAGAAAGCTTCTTGAGTGGCGACCACGTATCGGATGACGCAGTATAGGATGCAACCACTAGGTGGACCGACGACCTAGTGAAAGTTGCTGGGCTTCGTTGGATGCAGGCGGCACAGGACCACACTTTGTTGCGTAGCATGAGGGAAGCCTACGTCTAGCAGTAGACAGCGATTGACTGAAATGACGATGATGATGCAACATAAAGCTTTATTTATTAGTGTATTGTTTAAGGAAGAATGGTATGGGTGGACACTTTTCTTTTGGGAGGCTATCACGTCGACGCACGCTGTCCTTTTCGTCCAGGGTCAAGAAAGGGCAGCGCACGACACCATATCATTGGATCATCCATTAGCACAAAGTCCTTAAAGTCCATGGCAAGATGGGCGCACAAAATAGTCACCATGAACTCACAAATTCTAATTCGTTAAGCATCTTTTTCAGACAGTTTACATTTTACGTAATTTATATATTACCATCAATTTCTAATCACTTTTTCACGATCACACGATATCGATTAAACCTGAATTAACTGTTTTTGTGTATTTTGAAAACATACTTTTTTGCAAAAAAAACGACGAATAACGAAAAATTAAATACATCTCCACAAATTGCTAGCAATAAGATCCATTTGAGAAGTTAATAAATCAAGTCAAATACAAATGCATAGACGCCTAGTTGTGATTGCAATTACATTTCTATATTTAGTCTATTTCATGTCAGGCTTCGCTATAAATCTGTACCACTAATTATTACCTTCGGGCCTCTAGCGGTGTGGGTTTCCATTTTCATACGTTAAATTTGTAGCTAACTGCGGGAAGAGTCAGTAGGAGACATTATCATTCCTTACATCTATATCCTTAGCTGTCTTTTATTAAACCCATAGGGAGAAAGAGGGTAGTGAGTTACTGGAACGAAGTTCCTTGTCGCACAGTACGTACTGCCGGAGGCAAAGCGGAAAAATGTATTTTTCTGTCACGGCACATGTATAACATAATGTTTATTTTCACAACTCAGAAATACATATTAATTACGAAATTTCACACTATTCCTTCTATTCATTAGTTATTTCTAAATTTTATTTCATTTCATTAATGAATTAATGAGCTTTTATTTAGTTTCACCTGTCCCGTAGTTTGTAATCAAATCTTGCAAGTTAAATTTGATCCACTTCCTGGTTTCTAATTGAGCTAAAATTTTGCATGCATGTATAAATCGGATGACAATGTAATATTATTGTGACATAGAGATGATCTGATGATGGACCTGGAAGCTGGCCATAAGAACTGCCAATTAAAGCTAATTAAAGACGCAACCCCATCGAGTTTGGGCTCATTTGATTCGTCTTGACGAGTACTTTGATACTATATGGTAACCAAGGTCTGATGATGGACCTCAATTTTTTTTCTTTTTATATAGGGCTATAATCAGATTGGAGCTAATTATAGTCGGTTAGAGCTTAACGCATCCAATAATACCCTTACCCTTAAATTCGGCATAAGAAGCAATCAGATCGAGGCTAGTCGCTTTCTTTTTAGGCGGTATATAGAGTTTTTACTGTCCAATAGTCCAACAGCGAGATGATTTTTGTGTTGCCCGAGTCTTTCTCTGTAGCTTTTGTACGCCCTCTCTGCTTCTTCTCTAATTAGTGGAATTTGTAAATATTCGTGGACTTCACTATTCTTTATGAACCAAGGTGCGCCGCATATCATCTTTAATGCCTTGTTTTGAAAACGTTGCAGTATCTCTATATTGGAGTGACTAGCCGAGCCCCAAAGTTCTATACCGTATGTCCAAACAGGTTTTAGTATGTATTTATACACAAGGAGTTTATTTTCGAGACTGAGTGATGATTGCCTACCCACAAACCAATGAATGTCGGCTAGTTTTCTGTTTACTTGATCTCTTTTGTTTTTTATATGAACATGCCAAATCAACCTTCTGTCGAGATGCATACCTAGGTATTTGACTGAATTTTTCTGGGGCAGAATATTGTTCTCAAGTTTAACCTGAGGGCAATTATCTCTTCTTAGAGTGAATGTGATATGGATTGATTTAGCAGCACTGGCTTTAATTCTCCATGTTTTTAGCCATGAACCTATTTTGTCCAGTTGTTTTTGAAGTGTTGTTGACGCTAAAACAGGATTCTTATCGCACGATAAGACAACGGGTATCATCAGCATATGTTGCAGTGACCACATGCTCTGATGTTGGAAGATCAGCAGTATAAATTGTATAGAAAACAGGACCCAAGACAGAGCCCTGGGGAAGTTCAGCCTCGATCTGGTTGAACGAAGATAAGTTGTCCCCACATCTAACCCGCAACAGCCGGTCCAGAAGATAAGAGTTAAGGATCCTGTATACATTATGTGGCAGCCAAGATTTAATTTTACTTAAGAGACCTTTGTGCCATACTCGGTCGAATGCAGCAGTATTCTTTTCGCTCCAATGACTGTCGGATTGTGTGCACCACTCTATGTATTTGTCAGTCGTTCCATGTTGTGCTCTAAAACCGAATTGATGATCGGGTATAATTTTTCGTTCTTCCAATATTAGTAGCAGACGTTGCAATAAAACTTTTTCAAATATTTTAGATAGGAGCGGCAGTAGACTTATTGGTCTATAAGATGTGACTTCTGTTGGAGGTTTCCCTGGCTTGATAATCATATTAATAATTGACACTTTCCATATATGGGGAAAATAATGTAGTAGTTAATATCGAATTAAAAAGAATGGTCAAGAGAACAATTCCTTTTCTCGGCAATTGCTTGAGAACTTCAGATGTTATTAGATCAAACCCTGGTGCTTTCTTGTTCTCAAGGTGTTTGATGATTGAACGGACTTCTGCGGGTGTGCATAAACGTAGTGGTGATGACATCTACTGAACACTGTCAAGAACACTTTCTGTATCCATTTCAGAGTGCATAACATCAGATTCATTAGGTTTGAATATTTCTTCTAAATAATCAGCAAATAATTCTGCTTTGTCCTCTGATTTTCTTGCCCAGCTATTGTTTGGCGTTTTCAAGGGAAGCATGTGTTCTTTTGGCCTTTTTAGTGATTTCGTCATTTTCCACAGCGAATAGTCATCTGCTTTATATGGTGATAAAGTCTTTAGCTTATCTTGCAGGGTATCATTTTCGTATTGTTTAAGCATTTGTTTTAGTTCTTTTTGTGCTCGGTTGAGGGCTCTCCTGTCTTGTATTTCCAAGACACAATGTGCATGTTGCCAAAGTATTTCTGTCCTTTTTAGGACAGTCGATGGTTTTATGACCTTCAGCACATTTAACGCAGCGGTAAGGCCTCATACAATTATTTTTAGTATGTCCATATTGTTGACATCTTGTACACTGTGGAATAGCGTTGGATTTTCGTGGATTTTCCATCTTAACCTTCGTATGATATATATATTCTATACACTTAGCTTTAGGGTTATTGGGACCGGGCTCTATATTAACAAAGAACATGTTGAGTGGCTTTTTATTCCTTCTGGATAATGCACATATGATTTCTCCTCTGATAGTATTATCCGTTTTTTCTATTTCATTTATAATAGCTTCCTTTGGAGTACTATGGTGTAGGCCTTTAATCACAAGACCTCAATTTTTTACTTTTTAGTTCATTTTATAACAAATAATAAAAGCTTGTTTTTAAAAAAAAGTTTCTTTTTATGATTATTTAATCAATAATAATTATAATACGTTTATCAATAATAATATACTACGACAGAAACTTCGTTACAACCGCGTGTTCTACGACACGCATTTCATTTTATTAGTGAATCGTGTGAGTCAATCACATTGACCATGGTAAAACACGCTAGTTGTTTTTGTTTGCAAAAAAAAACTAGTGTGTGTTTCAAAATTCTACCTTAGTGCGAATCTGTCTATGACTATTGGAATAGTGTTGCGTGGTAGATGCTTCGAATAATACCAATCCAAACAATGCTCGTGGGTATCGTCAAAGACGACATAGAGCTTTATATAAACCAGGATCAGCTCCATCTGATGCCGTTTGATCAATAATTACATTCTCAAGGATGGTTGATATTAGGCAGGCGGCCAATCATAAAACTATTGACAACAATTTATGCACTATGTACTATGAAAAAAAAACCTGCTTCCGATTGACAAGGAAGAAGTAACTGTTTAAAATGTATTTTCGATCCGTCAACTCCCTTTGCAACAATAGAACTAATATACAATGGAAACGCGCAATTTTGACAGTCACGATGTATCTTTAAAAGCTGTAGGCTAGACTACACTAAGTTAGAGCTTGTCTCGCAGCTGTAGTGACAATTTTAATGGTCATCGATTGTGTTCGAGCATGTTTTTGTTCGCACTTTATGCCATAAAATCTACACTCGAACTAGGGATTGCCACGTAATAAATTACTCTTTAAAATACCTACATCTTTCGTGCTTGGAAATAAATCTTTTTATCTATACAAAGAAATAAAATAGAAGTGTCTGTTTGTAATGTTAAAATAATGTTTAATTCTTTTTTTAATTTTTCTCATGCTCACAGTGTTATTTACACGATGCCTATGCCTAAAAACAGGTCTTTTTTTGTTTGTCTGTATATCTGTTTGTTTCGAATAATCTTTAAACCATACCGATTTTGATAATGTTTTGCTACCAGGTAGCCTGTATAAGGAATAACTAAGGATATATTTTATCCCGATATTCCCACGGAAATAGGAACTACGCGTTGAAAACTGTGGACTTTTGCTAATTCCAAATATAATATCAGAATTTATACAACGCTATAAGACGCTTCCATTTTTTTTCCAACCAATTCAATCACTGTATCGATAACGATTTGTGAAATTGTAACAATACCAATGAATAATTAATATTGAAATTTGTAACCCTGACATTGGCATTTTTTGTGACACCTTCACCAAATTTAGAACAACATTACACAAATTTATTTTACGTTATTAAGTTATTTGGAAATAACTGTAGTTTTTACTATGTAGTGATGGAATAAGAATACAATTCACCACCCTCTTTCGTACCTATGGTTGTCGTAAAAGACAACTCTATGCATATATGTATGTATAACATCTGCTCAAGAGACGAGAAACTGGAAATATATACAAACATGTCTGACCAGCATATTATAATAGGTCAATTCCCCTCTTTTTGGGGAAGAGGTTCAAGCCCAGCAGTGGGACGTTAAGCTGAGACGATGACATCGATCGGCTGATAGATAGATGTGTAGAAAGAATATTAAACACATTGTTAAATTAATCGTATAATATCAATGTCGCCGCAAGTTACAAGTATGGTAAGAGCGAGTTTGTTGTTTAATCTTTGTTCTTAGAAACATATTGTAACCATAATGTTACATATAATAGAAAAAGAAAGAAAGAAAGAAAAATATTTATTTCAGTCTCTACAGCATATTTAAAAAGTAATAACTTATAACTACTTATATACTAATTATAAAAACAAAGACTACTGCTAACAATGATAAAGGTAAATATTTAAAATACTGTAGTAGACCGAAAAGGTTCTACCTCAGCATAAGCTGCAGCACAGAGGTGCTACAGCGCTGGTTTTCAGGCAAAACCATTTCGTTGAGCACGGGCCGCCACGACACATACAAACACATAATAAATATCATTATTTTTGAATATGAGATAATATTAACAATAAAAATACATAGTAAGCATAAGATTAAAAAAAAAAAAAAAAGAAAATAAATAAAAATTAGGCAGAAATAAATATATTATAACCAAAAATAATAATAAATAACCAAATTCTCAAAAAATAGGTATACACACATATACAAACAAATATGGTTACCCTCATCTCGCATCTATAAATTTACGGGTGTGTTCACGCAAGTTTCTTTTAGTGTGGTTGTAGTTCTGAAACATTAACACAGTAACAACAGCATATAGATTGACAAACTACAAGAATGCCTTTTGTTTTCTAAGCAAATAGTCTTTAAATTTAAGTTTGAAAGTTTTAACCGTTTTTATTTTGCGTAATGGAGGTGGCAGATCGTTCCAGCAACGGGTTGCAGCAAATTTGAAACTGCCACGGAATGCTGTCGTTCTGTGCCTCTGTGTTATTAACATGTAACTTGACGCCCTGGTGTTTACTTTATGATAATTTTTTGACCATGACAACTTACTGTATAAATACTCTGGTTGTTTTGAAACAATCACGTCGAAAAGAAGAGTAGCTAGATGAAGTTGCCTGCGAGCAGTCATCTTCATAAGATTACCGCTATTTAAAAATGGGGTTACATGAGCTCGAGGAGGAATATTAAAACAGAATCGTGCACAGGCGTTTTGCACTCTCTGGATTAATTTCTCGGTTTTACCGAGGATACAAGTACCGTACACAGTGTCAGCATAATTGAGCTTTGACAGAATGAGTGACTCGCACAGCATGACACGCATATCCACACTTAAATACTGGCGAATTTGGTACAGTAGCTTGAGTCTGTAAAAGCAATTTCGTATCGCATCGAGTACATGAGTTTCAAACCGCAAGTGTCCATCAAACATAACCCCCAAATTACGCGCTTCTTGCACTTGTGCAATTGGATGACCATTAATTTTAATGTCCACACTTTGACATTTTTTTAATATATTTCTGCTACCGGCAATAATAAATTTACTTTTATCAGGGTTCAACCTTAAGCAATTTCTTTCTGACCACTTTGAAATCCTCTCGAGGTCTTCGCTTATTTTATTTACAGCCTCTCCTATATTTTTTGGATGAAAAGAGTGATACAGTTGGAGATCGTCAGCGTAAAGATGATATTTCGAGTAAACTAAACAATTAGTGATATCACATGTGTACAGAATAAAGAGGAGCGGTCCAAGGACGGAACCCTGAGGAACGCCTCTGTTAATCAGTCTGGGAAGAGATGTCATATTGTTACCATCCTTGCTCTTAATTTGTACACATTGGGATCGATTTGATAAATAACTATTAAACCATTGGATAGTCTCAGCATTACATCCATAGAAAGAAAGCTTTGAGAGAAGGAGTGAAATATTAATACTATCGAAAGCGCGCGAATAATCAAGCAGAACAAGCAGTGTTGCCATACCTTGATCTCTGTCTTCCAATATATCACTAACTACATCAAGAAGTGCAGTAGTAGTACTATGCTTGGGACGAAACCCTGACTGTGTTACCGGAAAAATCTGACACTGCTCGAGATATGCCCTAAACTGATTGCAAACGATTTTTTCTAGAACTTTAGAAACACAGGGTAACAGGCTAATAGGACGTATATCCTTTGCACTGGTGGGATGAGAAGTTTTGGGGATTGGTTGGACTAAAGCCATTTTCCACTGCGTAGGAAACGTGGAAGTCAAGATTGACCTGTTAATGATGGATGTTATTGCTGGGAGAGAATTAGGAAGTGTCATCATCAGCATGTTCAACGAAATATAATCGGCACCCAGGGCATTCGATTTGAGACTACGCAAGATATTTAACACATCCACCTCCGCCACTGTTCGAAGCTGAAATCTATTTATACTGAAATGATTGAATTCAAAATAGGTTAAATCTGCTATTGTCACGGAATTCTTAACGGGTACGTTCAGGAAATGATCATTAAGTGATTCGGGATCGTCACAGAAGCTTGGTAACTCGTGCTCAGATTTCTTATTTATAGAAATTGTTGTTTTTAGGTTCTTCCATAGGCGTTTAGGTTGGTCAATATTTTTGTTAATATACGAGTTGAAGTAAGCCTGCTTCTCGCGCTCAATTGCAGCTCGGACAAAGTACTTAAGCTCTTTGTAGGAGTTATCAAGACGTTCGCATCTATTAGATCTAAAACGAGCGTGGGCAGTGTCTCTCAGATTCATCATTAACTTAACTGTGTCAGTAATCCAGGGATGAGATTTGTTTTTTAGTAAAATTTTTTTGTAGGGTGCATGTAAATCAAATAAATTTAGTATATGCATATTAAAAAGATCTACCATATTATCCACATTCTCTAATTTCTCAATGTCGTCCCAATCAATACTATTCAGATCATTGTTAAAAATATCAATTAAAATATCTTTTAATGGTCGATAGCTAACCCAGCGCGGTATAGGCTTATTAATTTTAAAATTAAATTGTACAGATATCATTGCATGATGACTTAGCTCAGGGATATGTGAAACTGTCACTGTGCCTACGTGAGCATCAGTGCACACAACATCAAGAAGCGTCTCACTGTGATCCGTAAAGTGGGTTGGTTCTTCGATAATTTGTTTCAAACCAGAGTATTCAAGAAATTGCTGAAGCAGTTTTGTTTTATTGTCTAATTGGTCAAGTATGTTGATATTAAAATCACCAAGAATAATAATTTTATCAACATTTGGAAACGAGGCCAGTGACTCCGTAATTGCACCTATAAAATTATTTACATCCAGCCATGGTGGCCTGTAAGCTGTACCAATAATAATGGAACACGCGTTGATACTGAACCGCAGCCACATCTGTTCAATGAGCGGCGCGTCTGGGTGCTGTATCGTACGAACGCGGAGGCCTCGTCGCACATAGAAGCCCACGCCTCCGCCGCGGCCCCCGCGCACCCCAGCAGGACGCGGTACGTGACGCAGTCGATAGTTGGCCAACGACGGCGCACGACCCTCCTGGCCCTCTCTGAGCCATGTCTCATTGATCGCCATAATGTCAACATCGATGTTCTCCATAGCTACAATGAACTCCTCATGTCGTGTACCGAGTGATCCCGCATTAAACAACCCAATTTTAAATCTTTTTGTTTTATGCATTGCAAGGACTATAATAAAGAAGAATGTAAATAGTTAATGTTTCAATATAACCATTGATTTGTGATATTAATAATTCAATTATAATATAATTATTGTTATAATAGCAAACAATATAAATATAAGTATATAATAATTTATAGTAATCTAGATGAATATATTCAAAAAATATGTATAATATTATTAAAATAACCATAGGAACTGCAACCAAAAGATAATATAAACGCTTTGTGGTGAACAATACATTAGCTACGATTGTAAAGTGCCGTATTATGTACATTAATATAAGATGAATATAGCTAACAACCCATACAACACTAATTTTAATATTAAAAATATAGCACATGTATTTAGTATAATTCAATGAAAGCCATGATAAGTTAATTTTTCTTATTGCTAACGACGTCACTTCCAAAAACACGGACGAGGTCTTCATCCGCACGAATGCAATGGGTTGGTTTACCATCACTTTGCTTCGTTAGGATACGACCAAATTTGGTCCAAGTGTACCTCCATCCTAGTCGCCCAGCAACCTCGCGCACGCGGTAAAATAATTGTTTATTAAATCTTGTGAGTCTCTCATTGACGTAAAAGCGTCGTGGCGGAGTGGGCAGGCCCAAATCCGCCGTGTTAGCGCCGCGACGCACACGCGCATTCTGCAGCACGACATCCCGCAGCGTACGCCGCGCGAGCCTGACTACAATGCGCCGCGCTCGCGCCGCACTCGCTCCCACCGCTGGGTCTTGGTCCACACGTAGACCCACTCGTTGCACGAACACTATATCCCGCTCCTCAAGTGTCACGCCCAGCTTTGATGCGACTAATTCAACAGTATGTAGTAGGTTCTCCCCTGGCACTTCCGGCAGATTAGAAATTTCGAGATCAGTGCTGAGTGCCTCCTGGTCTTTGTCATTAAGCTCGTATTGCAATCGTGATATGGTATGCTGCAGCTGGCTCACTAGTGTGTTATCAGGTGCATCGGTTACCTGTTTGGTCTCCAGTGCCTCAATTCTGGCCTCCAGACCATCGATTCGTCGATTGCAGTCTCCAAATGAGGAATGCAGCTCGGCCATTTCACTGCGGAAGGCCCGCAACTCATCTCTAACCGCCCGCAGTTCCGATCTAAATAGTCTAATCTCTTCACTAAGAGATGACGATAAATCAGTAGTGGTGGATATGCCCACATTTGTTGTTGCATCTGGCGCGCCCGTCACGGCTGCACAATCCGATAAGATTACCTCCTTTGCACAAATCTCATCACTCAACTGTTTCACCGGAGTACTACTGTTATCACCTTTAGGTATCTTCTTTTTGCAGTCTGGACATTTCCAATTATTACTCATTTGCGTGGACTCGGGTAAAAGTAAGCAAGCGAAATGGTATCTATTTGTGCAAATACTATTTGAACAGACAGCGCCTGCCTTTACTCCAAGAAATTTCCCGCACGCTGCACACTTCACCATTGTTTTTATTAAGGCGACAAGGAATAGAAGATGCTAACAGAGGTTTAAAATTTGAACTACAACAACAAGTTTTAGTTATAAAAATGTCACTTCTCACTATGTGTGGGTACAATTATTAAAAGTTCAGTTATGTTTAGATATTTAATCACTATTTAAAAGTTTATTTAAGTGCATAACACTTTAAAAACATTTATAAATGTTAGTCTCACACAGTATAGTAAGAATAAAAGGATTTATGCCGAGAGATACGCACTTTTACTTTATTTACATTTAAATAAGCGATCAGCTGTTATGTGCCGTGTACGGACCGAACTCGAACTCAAATCGAAATAATACTGCACAGATGGCGTGGTGGTTAAGATAGCGACCTACAGCGCCAGTGTCGGGGGCTCGAATCCCACGCGGGACAACACTTTGTGCGATCCACAAATTGTTGTTCTGAGTCTGGATATAATTTGTGTCCGTTAATTATATGTTTGTAAAGTCCCCCGCAATACAAGGATTATTTCCTTAGTGCAGGGTGTTGTCTTAAAAATAAATAAATAAATACGATTTAAGTTTTTTTTAAATCAACAAACTCACTAAGGAATATAACCATTAGCCTCGAGGGACAACATACATCATATAATTACCGTATTTATTAGATTTACAGTCACCTATGTAGGACCATCTACATATTTGCCATAACACTAGGAAGAAGAAGCTCAGTAAGGAATATAACCATCTATATATATATATATATATGTCACCATACGGAATATTTTAATATACAATTAATTAATATAAAAAAATTCATTACTCAAAGAGTGTCTGTATCGACCTTTGTATAATTATATTTGACAATTACATTTCGGCCATGAATTGTTATTTTGACGCGGAAATAGTTAATTTTAATGAATAACTATGTGACTAGTTCTCGTCTCTATAATTATTGTCTTTTTTTATTTTTTATTTTAATTATAGCTATTTTTGAACGAAGTAAAATTATTAATAATTATATTTGAATTGAAATGAATATATATTTATATTATCCGTATGGTTAAGGAGTAAGAATACAATGCACCACTCCCTTCTTCATATTACCCGTGAACATCGTAAAAGACGACAAAGTTCTCTTAGAAATGACTAATTAATACGAATATATGACCATATGGTCACAGATTAATAGATAAAATTTTAGTTAAATATGTCGCAACATATTTGTATGACGTTATTTTTAAATTCTTACACCGCAGATGGTATATTTCCGTAATGTTCATAAATTCCATGTGGTTACGGTGCAAGAATACAATTCACCACCCCCTATCTTGCACATAGATATCGTAAAAGACGATTAAGGGATATAATGCGCATATAAAGTCTATGGAAGAGAAGGAAAACTCGAAATGAAAACCTATACCAACCCGGCAGACCATTGTGATATAGTAGTTTAAAATCTCTCCTATTACGATATAAGCTCGAGCCTAACAGCTATATGATGATGATATTTATGTAAAAATATATAATGTACTTAGAATAATAACGTATAGAAGGATAGTGTCAGTACTTCGAACTTTCGAAATTTGAATCTAAAAATACTAATGGCGCGCAGACGATTACACACGTACACATGCAAACCACTATACAAATTATGAAATCAAATTTTGTTTTTATTAACATAAATCGTCGAAATACTTTTAAAAGTAATGTTAAAAACCTTTTTAAGTTTTTCAAATGTGTTGTGACACCATTTGAATGCACAAACCGTCATAATCACCTTTTTATTTTTTAAGAGTTGCGTACGTTCGTGCAGTACAATGACTTGTACATTACGGAACGGTTCCGGCGTAAGCTCCATTAGGCTCCAATTGAAATGCCTCACTTTTTGTACGTGAACTTACCTTCTATACGTTATTATTCTAAGATAATGTAGCTATGTGCCATGGGCGATGTTACGTATACCAGAATCATAGCGCCTTCCAATCCGTCTAGTTCGCCATGTGATTTGTAGAATAAGGGTTTCATAAACGAGACACATGAATAGTCTTAGATACGAGTGTTCCCATGAGATCTTAAAATATCTGTTCATATATTTTTAATAAAAAGTTCTTGTTGTATTTAATAAATATATATATGGTCCACCGTTAGTCAAGCGCCTATAAAATTCATGATAACATACTATACATTGCCGATTGGACAGTTTAGCAGAAAAATATGTTAATACGACTCTTTGTTGTCTTTATAAGACCTACGGCAAGAATGATAAATTCTATTATCACTAGATAATCAATCCATACTAATATTATAAATGCGAAAGTAAGAATGTTTGTTTGTTTGTTTGTAACGCTTTCACGCTTAAACTACCAAACCGATTTCAAAAATTCTTTCACCAATGGAAAGCTATAATATCAGGGAGTAACATAGGCTATATTTTATCCCGGTATTCCCACAGGAACGGGAACCACGCCGCGGGTAATGCGACTGAAACCGAAGCGAAGCGAGGGCGGGTTGCTAGTCCACACTAATATTATAAATGCGAAAGTAAGGATGTTTGTTTGTTTGTAACGCTTTCACGCTTAAACCACCGAACCGATTTCAAACATTCTTTCACCAATGGAAAGCTATAATATCAGGGAGTAACATAGGCTATATTTTATCCCGGTATTCTCACAGGAACGGGAACTACGCCGCGGGTAATGCGACTGAAACCGAAGCGAAGCGAGGGCGGGTTGCTAGTGCTAAATAAAGAGAAACTTTGGTTACTTTAAAAAAGCTATTATATAAGGAACATACCTTCCCATCTAGTACGGTCTCTCCAGGCAGACCCTCGCCTTGGTACTCGATGTTGTTCGCCTGGGACCCATAATTTGATTGCGCCTGCGCGGTTATCAGCGCACTCGCTAATATACACCATAATAACGCCATTCTTTATCTGTAACAAATAAAATTTATTATATTATAAAAAGAGAATATAAGAACTTGATGGATGGAGAATGTCGCTTAAAATATCGTAGCCCATACACGTCCCACTATTGGGCTCAGGCCTCCTCCATTTTGGGAGCGAATTTGACACATACCACGCTGGTCAAACGTATTAGTATAGGTGAAGGGAGTTTGAATACGTGCAATAAAATTCGGTGGTACTAAAGGCATCAACAAACCCACCAAACACAATCAAACACCCTTTTTCCTTTTGTACTGGCAATAAATTTATATATCTAATTCTTTATGACTTATCGGACGTGAGTAGGGACACGAAAAAAGTATCGATACTTTTAGGTATCGAGTACTTGCTTGTCTTTCGATACCGATACTTTTGTACTCGATACTTTCTATTCGATACTTTTAGGCAGGTATCGTATAGAACAAATTGTACAAAGGTAAAGCGTAACGAACCTTCTAAAAAGTGGCTCGACATATTTTAATCCGAACACACAAAACAAACTCTTAAAAAAAAAAGCTCATCAAATCGGGACAAATTCCTAAAAAAAAAGGTCACCACAACTTTGGAGTATCGATACTTTTTCTTCGATACTACTCATGAGTACAGTATCGATACTTTCGTTTCGATATCGTGTCCCTAGACGTGGGACATCTTAGTTCGTCTGTAACCATGAACGATGAAAAATGTTCGAAAGGTCGGGCAATCAAAAATCGAATACGATCGCGATAAAATCATTTTTATTTATAATAATACTCGCGTAAACATAAGTTAGAAATGGTTAAAATGTTTACCTGTAAATACAAAAGTTTCATTTCTATCGTGCGTCTTTACGACATACGTCTTTACCTTGTACAAATTGTAACATAACTTGTAAAGAAAAGTCGTAGAAAACTGTAATAAACCGATATCCATTCTGTAATGTAAAGAAAGTATCGTCTCACGTTACTATAAGAAACAGTTTTTATTAAATTTCTATCCGTTATGATACAGTTTTCACTTTGAGAAAATTGTGCGCAATTTGTTTTTCTATCAGTTTACAACAATCTAACGATGTAGAAAATGTAACTCTATCTTTATATAGAATAAAGCTTTTTGTTTTCTTTTCTATAAGCTTTTCTATAAGTATCTGTAAATTTAATAAATTTCTTAAAAATAATAAAACCTTTTTTTCATTTAATTAATTTTACACTCTTTTCTTCAAAATTACTAAACGCATTTTGCAGTTTTTATAAATATATTAAACTCCGCTTACATAGGTCTTTTTTCATTGAAAATTAATTTCAGTAAAAAAATTATCATTATTTAAAAATAGTTACCAATCAAGGGTGCGTAGTAAAATCGAATTTCACGCGGATGCCGTCGTGGCCACGAACTAGTATGAAAAATAAAAAGGTGCGGCAGCAGGATATATTAACGATTTCTATAGACCATATGAAGGGATTTGGCCTACTATTCCAAACACCAAGGCTTTCCAATCGAGATTTCCTTAACGAAATGTTCACCATACATGCAAGTTGATTAATACTGTTTAAATAGCGTAATTTTTTTTTTTTTTTTTTTTTTTTTTTTTTTGTGGGTGGGCCGCGGTCGGCGCGCCTCCGCACCACTCCGTCCGGGGCGACAGAGGGGCTTAAGCACGCAACTCCCGCGACCCACCCGAAAACCACGTCGCCTTCGTCGTTGGGCCGACCACTGGAGCAGCGTTAACTTGTCGTCAGTGGTCGGCCCGACGGAATACCCCCTATTGGGGTACCCTCCCATCGACCGACGTCCCCCCCTCGAGGAGGACGTCGGTCTTTCCTCACGCGGTCGGCCTCTCGGCGGGTGACGGACTAATCCCCGGTCACGTCACCCGCGGCCTCGGCTAGGGCGGCATGAGGCGCAGATAGTTGCGCCTGCGCCGCCCCAGTCGCCGGCGGCGGATCTCCTCATCGAGGCTGCGCTCCACGCGCAGACGATCCGCCGCCTCCTTCTGCGAGATCACTGTCTCGCAGAAAGCTGCGACCGCGTCCCAGTTCCTGATGCTGTCGACCATCGCCCTAGCGATGGCCGGCAGCGTCAGGTCGGCACCGATGATTGCGACGAGTTCACGGCGCTGCACTGCCCAAGCCGCGCAGGCCTCGAGCGTGTGGCGCGCCGTGTCCTCGTCGCAATCGCAGTGGTGGCAGGACGGTGTACTCTCCCTCCTCACGACCCTGTGCAGGTATTTGGCGAAGCTCCCGTGCCCCGTCAACACCTGCACTAGTCGGAAGGAGAGCACCCCGTGCCGCCTTTCCAACCACTGCATCAGCACCGGCCGGAAGGCCTCCACGGTTCGCACCCCGAACCGAGGCCTCTCCAGCCGGACTGCCCAACGGGCAATGACGTCTCGGCGGGCGTCGACGCGCCAGGCGGTGAGATCCCTTAGCGAGATCACACCGCCCTCCCCGCGCATTAAATAGCGTAATAGTCTAAGTAGAGACCTTCTACGCCAAGTATTGTGACTTCGCATCCCACGCAGGACAGTTCTTCGTGTAGTCCACAAATTGATTACTAGTTATTTCAATTTATTCTACACTAGCAACCCGCCCTCGTTCTATGTTACTCCTTGGTATTATAGCTTTCCATTGATGAAAGAATTTTTGAAATCGGTTCTGTGGTTTAAGTGTAAAAGCGTAATAAAAAAACTTACTTTCACATCCTTACTAATATTATAAATGCAAAAGTATGTTTGTTTGTTTGTTTGTTACGCTTTCACGCTTGAATCATAGAACCGATTTTAAAAATTATTTCACTAATGGAAAGCTATAATATCAGGGAGTAACATAGGCTATATTTTATGCCGGTATTCCCACGGGAACGGGAACTACGGGGGTAAGATGACCGAAACCGAAGCAAAGCGAGGGCGGGTTGCTAGTTTATAATATTAGTAAGGATTTGTTGACAGAAACATTTTTGAATTGAACACTTCTAGAGGCACATTTAAATAGGAATAAATTCAATGAAGTCGCATGGTCGTATGACGTGTTAACACTATAACTGTAGTATGTCAATGTTACATTCCTGCGCCAAAAGATATCAAAATCAGATGGTTGTGATGTAAAAATAATATTCAAGATCAAACAATTAATTTGAATATCCAATAATAACAATTGTTTATTCATTCTGTGTGGTGACGGAGTAAGAATACAATTCACCACTCCCTATCTTGCCCGTGGATGTCGTAAAAGAGGACTGAAAGGGATATAATAAGCATATAACATCTGTGCAAGAAAAGAAAAACTCGAAACAAAACCCTGTTCCAACACGTCTGACCAGCGTGGAACAGTAGGTCAATAAACCTCCCATTATGGAGGAGGTCTGCGCCCAACATTGGGACGTATATAGGCTGAAATGATGATGATGATGATGAATGATTCATAGTTTTAAATGTTCACTTTTGTAGGCAGTCCCTATGATTGATTTGCTATTTTATTGACCGGGATATTAACTTTAAAAAAGACTTTCTCTTTCCAAAAGCGATACGAATCCTTAGATAGAAACCTATTTCAAATAAATAAAATATATTAGAAGAACATTAACCAAAAGCCATCTTTGATCTTGACATTAAGTGGCATTTACGTAACGCCAAACTGACAAGTGGACAAGGATATGCGCGGGTGGTATTAACCTTTCACCATGCAAGGTCGACAACGACCTGTAGCTGCTCGAATTTTAACATGATTCTTTATGTATCAACATAGTTTATATTTATCTATGTTAAATTCTTATAAAAAATAAGGAAGATAGTTTATTCAATTTTCAATGTGAAAGATTACGCCTAAATTTTTATTTGCTGTTGGTAGCAAACGAACAAACAACGCAGCTGGTAAGTGATACTGTCCCTCATGGACCTTTGCTAGGTTTATACCTACCTTGAAGAAAGTAAATAGAGTATGAATGCGTGCAGTTCAGTAATGCAAAACGCATCCTCAAAACCCGTCATATGCAAACACCCTCAGAAATATGTTTTCAGCTCTTTCGCTCACTAAACGAAGTGCAGTAACAAATTGCTACTACTCAGACGTCGATTTTCGACTCGTCAGAGTGCAGTAACAAATTGCTACTACTCAGACGTCGATTTTCGACTTGTCTTAGTGCAGTAACAAATTGCTAGTACTCAGACGTCGATTTTCGACTCGTCAGAGTGCAGTAACAAATTGCTACTACTCAGACGTCGATTTTCGACTCATCAGAGTGCAGTAACAAATTCCTACTACTCAGTCGTCGATTTTCGGCTCATCAGAGTGCAGTAACAAATTGCTACTACTCAAACGTCGATTTTCGACTTGTCTTAGTGCAGCAACAAATTGCTAGTACTCAGACGTCGATTTTCGACTCGTCAAAGTGCAGTAACAAATTGCTACTACTCAGACGTCGATTTTCGACTCGTCAGAGTGCAGTAACAAATTGCTACTATTCAGACGTCGATTTTCGACTCGTCAGAGTGCAGAAACAAATTGCTACTACTCAAACGTCGATTTTCGACTTGTCTTAGTGCAGTAACAAATTGCTAGTACTCAGACGTCGATTTTCGACTCGTCAGAGTGCAGTAACAAATTGCTACTACTCAGACGTCGATTTTCGACTCATCAGAGTGCAGTAACAAATTGCTACTACTCAGACGTCGATTTTCGACTCATCAGAGTGCAGTAACAAATTGCTAGTACTCAGACGTCGATTTTCGACTCGTCAGAGTGCAGTAACAAATTGCTACTACTCAGACATCGATTTTCGACTCATCAGAATGCAGTAACAAATTGCTACTACTCAGACGTCGATTTTCGACTCGTCTTAGTGCAGTAACAAATTGCTAGTACTCAGACGTCGATTTTCGGCTCGTCAGAGTGCAGTAACAAATTGCTACTACTCAGACGTCGATTTTCGATTCGTCAAAGTGCAGTATAAAATTGCTACTACTCAGACGTCGATTTTCGACTCATCAGAGTGCAGTAACAAATTGCTACTACTCAGACGTCGATTTTCGACTCATCAGAGTGCAGTAACAAATTGCTACTTCTCAGACGTCGATTTTCGACTCGTCAAAGTGCAGTAACAAATTGCTACTACTCAGACGTCGATTTTCGACTCATCAGAGTGCAGTAACAAATTGCTACTACTCAGACGCCGATTTTCGACTCATCAGAGTGCAGTAACAAATTGCTACTACTCAGACGTCGATTTTCGACTCGTCAGAGTGCAGTAACAAATTGCTACTACTCGGACGTCGATTTTCTGCAAAAGTTTGGTAGGTTTATTTTGTACCCATTGTGAAGCAGGTTCGAGTTCAGCAATTCGTGAATGAGTGAAGATGGTAATGACAAACCATTGAAAAAAAAACACACGCAATTTCATCATCTGGACATTAAAAAAATTACGCAAGCCTTGAACCTTAAACGAGATTTATTTGCGTGCTCTGTGGTTTATATCATCATGCTAACCACAATATTGAAGTAGTGAATAAAAGCGAGTCAATTCAACACAAAAAATCGTGCCTCACATATAATTTTATGCAATTATCGATTGCGAGTAATAAAACGCATTATTTTACTTCATTTGCTTATCATAACTTAATAACCTAATAACACACCATATGCATATAATTTGAGTTCAAACAAAATAGCGATCACTTCATTTTAATCATCTTTGATTTTTTAAAAGGAATTTCGTCATTATTCAAATTAAATCGTGTTTGATTGTTAAAATAATTGCTGTAATATGCATCTGCTTAATGTAATTGGTCATAGATTATTTTAGAGCGGTGATTCCGTAATCGTGGATTCCGTAATTGGTTATTTAATTTTGATGTACATTTTTTACCCGAGTTAGAGGTTCGTGGTTGGCCATACGTATAATTAAGTGCGATGGTCGGCAGCGTCAGGAACTGGGACGCGGCCGCAGCCTTCTGCGAGGCAGTGATCTCGCAGAAGGAGGCGGCGGATCACCTGCGCGAGGAGCGCAGCCTCGATGAAGCGATCCGCCGCCGGCGACTGCGGCAGAGTAGACGCGAGTACTTGCGCCTCATGCCTTCCTAACCGAGGCCGCAGGTGACGTGATCGGCGAATTAGTCCGTCACCCGCTGAGAGGCCGACCGCGTGAGGCAAGACCGACGTCCTCCCCGAGGGGGGGACGTCGGTCGATGGTAGGGTACCCCACAAATAGGGGGTATTCCGTCGCGCCGACCACTGATGACAAGTAACCCTGCTCCGGTGGTCAGCCCAACGACGAAGGCGACGTGCACGTGGGTGAATTGCGGGTGTGCGTGCTTACGCCCCTCTGTCGCCCCGGACGGAGTGGTGCGAGGAGCGCGCCGACCGCAACCCACCCCGCAAAAAAAAATAAGAAAGCTAATGTTTAAGTGGAATAAAAATCTATGTACTTTAAAATCTACAAAACCCGAAAGAAAAGGTTTAACATTCTAAATTTAAATATTTATTCAAAATTTGAATTCTAAACTTCATATTGTTAATAGCGTTTTTTTTACAAACTATGGCTTAGTGACTAAGATCTTTAAGCCAAAATTAATTGAAAAATTTCGAAAAATAAATCTAATAATTTTAACAGAGGGACAGACATCAAGTAGAGACTTTATTTTATACTATGTAAGGTTATAAATAAATAAGACGCTACATAAGAAAAACTGCGTGATACTGTGCCGCCAATAACAGATATCTCGCACTGAATATTAATGCAATCTTATATCGTGAAGACGCCCCTCCGCCTCCAAATATAGCATTTGACTTGATCTGAGTGCATCGTTATAAGGTGAACTTTTTATAGAACGCGATTATAGTGATAAACTTAGCGATTTTTGTTGACGGTTGGCTTTCCATTAATAAAAAACCGGCTAAATGCGAGTCGGAGTCGCGCACGAAGGGTTCTGTACCATCTAAAAAAATAGGCAAAAAAAAATTGCTTTTTGTATGGGAGCCTCCCTTAAATATTTATTTTACTTTATTTTTAGTATTTGTTGTTTACAGCGGCAACAGAAATACATAATTTGTGAAAATTTCAATTGTCTTGTAGCTATCGCGGTTCTTGAGATACAGCGTGGTGACAGACAGACGGACGGACAGACAGCGAAGTTCTAGTAATAGGGTCCCATTTTTACTCTTTGGGTACGAAACCCTAATTAAGAACATATCCACATCGCTAGCCTAGCCACGCCCACTGTTAGACATAGTATAGTAGATACGATTTCCAAGCAGGACGATATTCGATGCGATCCAAAAATTGTTGTTCTGGGTCTTAGTGTAATTTTTGTTTGTTAATTACATACTTGTGAAATCACCCACAATATAAAAATTGTTTCCTTGGGCCGCGGTGATTTCTTATCTTTTAAAAGAGGGTTATTATTTATGGGTATTTTCTCATTCAGTTTAGATTAATTATTTTTCTTAGTGAATATATTAAGTTCGGTCGTCATACATCAAATATTTGTATGAGCCGCCACTTAATAATTTTGTTGAATCGGTAACCTGATTGTTTACGTATATAAAATATTCAGTCGCGTTAGTTTTAATGTCAATGAAAAAAACTTAAAAATAATTATTGTTCTTATTTTAAGATATGTACAAACATTTTTCTTAATCAACAACGCTTCCGGTCAAACAAGATTTTGTAAAATGATTGCATCCAGTATTGAATCTAACGCAACGGTACTTTGCAATAAAATATTATTATCAGCTGCACTCATCATCAATTGTTTTTTTTTTTTTGTGTGTACAGCTGTTGGCCGCAGATGGCCTTGACAGCTTGACGCGGACTATGGGTGAGCGCTGAGGGCTCTCAACCCGGAGAAAAGTATGCTAAGCGACGTCGCCCAAGGGCTCCCCCTGTGGGGAACGGACCTCGGCTTGGGGCGTCGCTGGAGGCAAAGTGGGCGTGCCCACGTTTTTAGTAGTGACTTTTGCGCGGCGCGGTTTCGCACCTCGACGGCGAGGGTGGAACCGCGGATATTTATTTGTTAAGGCCTCCCGGGCCGTGTAGGCTCTTTGTTGAGCGAGTGTGATATTGTCGTCCTCTTCGTCGAGGACGTGACGAGGACGTCGGATGGATCATCATCAATCCATTACCGTTTCATTAAAAATCCATTACAGTTGACTCAACAGGTACCTACTTGTGTTCCATAGTAGCTACAAAAGTTATTTGCCATAGTTTCATGACCGGTCGCCTCTTTACATTTATTAACCAAACGTCAGATGGTGTTAGCTTAGGTCTTTGTGAAGGTCGTGGTCGTCTTTTATGACATCCACGGGCAATGTAAGGGTAGGTAGTAAAAAACAAAAAAAATATATAATTTCTTATAACAAAGAGAAAAATAAAGAATGTTCGCTCGGGTAAAAGAAGATTCAGATATAGACTTTTTTTAAAGACCACAGCCGATTCTACTATATTGCTTAGAGTCGTCATATTAAATTTGTTTAAGATTTACTAGAGCTAGACCCGCGTCATTGACAGTTTTCATACCTTCAGACAGAGCTCTTGAGTATTAGCACTCCACTAATTCGTTTCATTCTGTTAACTTTTGGTAAGATGTGACTGCGCCCTTGGTATTTAAGAGGTCCGTAATCGACAGTTGCCACTTAACACTCGTCTCGTTTTCCACCAAAGGTTCGAATTATACACTGCTTTGCTTTTTTTCAATCATATTTATTCAATCATATCCGCCAATCCTGATTATAGTATCTACATATAAAACTATATGTGCATTAAATAGCATGTAAAGCTGGTTATTTTAAAGTAGAACTACAATATTCAAAAATATTAATGTTGAACAAAAAAAGAATAAGTAACTTATTTCAGTAGGTACTCAGACAATTCATATAGCAATTGCCAACCGTAATGCCAAGCGTAACGATTATACCATTATCCCCGCCTAGAAAAACTACGTCCAAAAATGGATATCAATTGCGAATCCTAATAAGAAATGCTATCAAATGTCAAATTTAAATCGCTATCCGCAAATCTCAATCGTCTGCCATATTCCTCTATCGGGCACATCGCAAAAAAAAATTACCAAAAATATCATTTCAGAGCTACATTAAGAATGAAATTTATGTTGGAATAAAACAGTAATTTTGCCAACTCGTTTTGCTGCTATACACAGAAATGGGCAGTGCATAATATAATAATAATTCACAAATAATTTATTGTGTTAAATGCAATAAAATAGATTATCAATTATGATAGATAATATATGACTACTAGAAAACGTTAAACGTTTTTACATGCTGTCTGGCTACCTTCCGCCCGAATTCTCGGCGGCAAAAAAGCAATGGAGATTTTTTGGCGGGAACATCACACGTCACATCATTCATGTGATGCTTTTATTATATTCATTGTCCTTTATTATAGTTATTGTTAAAAAAATATATGTCATTTTAGGTAATGTGATGCGAAACATTTAATGAACATGATATAAATATGTAATACAAGGTCATCATTTCAAGTCATATACGCTATTGGGCTCGAATCTCCTCCATAATAGGAGGGCAATTGACCTTACTATATCATGCTGGTCAGACAAATTGGTATAGGGATTTATTTCGAGTTTTCTTCTCTTGCATAAATACTGTATGCATATAATATCCCTTAGTCGTCTTTTACGACATCCACGAGCAAGATAGGGAGTGGTGAATTGTATTCTTACTCTGTCACCACACGGATTAGGACTCTGTAATAATGGTGAATTGTTAAACATGAGATATCTTAGTACTCTCGTGACCTTGATGGTCGCTGCAAAGTGTTCGAAACTTCGGCCAATCAAAAATCAAATACAAACGCGATATAATCTGTAAAAATAGTTTTCAATTTCAGTTCATAGTCACGGGCGGACCAAGATGTTCTCACGTCCAGTAAATCATCGTTCGATAATTATTTATAATATTGAATTTTTGGTTCATTTAAATTAATACAATAAAACATTAATGAAATAAAACCATTTTTACGAACTTTATTGCGTTTGTATTTTATTTTTAATTTCCCAAGGTTTTCAGTTGCAGCATTCATAGAGACCACAGCCACCACGTGACTAGGATCACAGACAAAACATTTTAAAGTATTAACTTTTTGTCAATAGAGAGAAAAATACCTCTAAATGGCGTTATCAAACAATTATATTGACGCAGTATCATTTATATTCATAATGACAAAGAACGCCTTATAAAAATACAAGCGAATGAATAATGTTATTAATTTTTTAGATTTAATCTGCCTCTGACATTGCAAGCAGTCATCGTCAAAGTTCAAATCTTGGTTCTAAGAAAATGGTTATTGAGTATTACGCTCAAGAAATTCTCCTAGAAACGCATCTAATCAAGAAATACATATGTACATAATCCCCACTTAATAATACATACGTCAATGGATTCGTCCCCTATTACAGTAGACTAAACTGCGCAAGCCATCTAGTGGACATAACTCGTAAGCCGTTTATAGACTTCAGCAATACCAAAATCACAACCAAGTTGCTATCTATTGTAAACAAGAGAATTGAGGGAATATAATGAGCATAGAAAGAGGGGGAAGAACGGTTTATCCCTCCAATTACTTGTTACCAAATACAGGATATAAAAGCAAAAATTTATAGTTGAATTATTGTTCGGGTAATTAAAGGTAAAAAGCTTTTTCTGACCATGATAATATATTTTCTTAAATCATCATCATCATCTCGGCTCATATACGTCCCACTATTGGGCTCAAGCCTCCTCTACAATAAGAGGTAAATTCACCTTACTATACCATGCTGGTCAAAGAGGTTGGTATAGGATTTTGTTTCGAGTTTTCTTTTTTATACTTATTACACTCCCTAGTCGTCTTTTACGACATCCACGGGAAAAAAGAAAAAAATGAGAATGTTAAATTGTATTCTTATTTCGTTACCACATTACGTCTTCCGTTTGGTAACGGAGTTTTTTTGAGAGTGGTAGGACCACACTGTCGACAGTTATCTGTCTACAGCCGCGGGCCGGTCCGTCCGGGGTAGTACCACACTCGCAGAAAATCAACGTCTGAGTAGTAGCAATTTGTTACTGCGCTTCGTTCGGTGAGCGAGAGAGCCGGAAGCCTAACTTTCTGAGGGTGTTTGCGTGTGGAGGGTTATGGTAGTGCCTTTAGTATCACCGCACCTCAATGCAAGCATTCACACTCCCTTCACTTTCTTTGCGGTGGGCAGCGGCCTTGTAAAGGTCCATGAGCGACAGCAACACTTACCATCAGGTGTACTGTTTGCTCGTTTGCCACCGTTTGCAATAAAAAAGAAGTAAGAAAACAATTCACCACTCCCTCTTGCCGTGTATGTTGTAAAAGACGACTAAGGGACATAATATGCACATAACATCTGTGCAAAAGAAGGAAAACTCATAAACCCTATACCAACATGTCTGACCAGCATGGTATAGTAGGTCAAATTCCCTCCTATAGTGGAGGAGGCGGCCCAAGCCCAACAGTGGAACGTATGTGGGCTGCGATGATGATAATTCCGTTATCACACAGACATGTTCTCTTAAATATCGCATGTTAATAAGATATAATTGTTAAGTGCTTAGCCACTTAATGCTAATGTTACACGGAAATTACACGACCAGGCACTTAATGCAACCGAGCTTACAATCTTAAGCACCCTATATTATTATATTATAATTGGCCATGGTAATCTATACTTTACTCGTATTATGAAACTCTATGTATACATTTGTATTACTTTCGTGGAAGAACCACTTATTCAATTTAGAATTTTTGATTTGAAACATCTAATATGAAGGCTCAGGCGCATCTCGTGATAAAGCTTTAATAATATAGAAATCCGTGTGATGACGAAGTAAGAATACAATTCACCACCCCCTCTCTTACCCGTGGGTATCGTAAGAGACCACTAAGGGATATACTACGTATATGACATCTATGCAAGAGATGGCAAACTCGAAACAAAACCCTATACCAACCTGTTTGACCAACATTGTATAGTAAGGTCGATTTCCCTTCTATTATGGAGGAGGCTCGAGCCCAACAGTGGGACGTATATGAGCCGAAATGGTGAATGATGATATTATCATCGTCTTTTTTCTGCTTTTATCCTATTTATTTAAAGTTGATGTACTCAACTTCATTCGTATGTATTGCAATTAATTTTGGCAATAATATTATGACCGGCTGCCTGCCTGACGTCCACACCAGACCCTATCACATGGAATTGGCAGATCAATTTAAAGCGTACACGATTTTTACGACACCCACGAGCAATGTGTTTGTAGTATTCGTAGCCACTACCACACAGCGAAGTGTATATAATACTAGCAATCCGCCCTCGCTTCGCTTCGGTTTCAGTCGCCTTACCCGCGGCGTAATGCCCGTTCCTGTGGGAATACCGGAATAAAATATAGCCTATGTTACTCCCTGACATTATAGCTTTCCATTGGTGAATTTTTGAAATCGGTTCCGTGGTTTAAG
Organism: Lymantria dispar; assembly: GCA_032191425.1. Lineage (NCBI taxonomy): Eukaryota > Metazoa > Arthropoda > Insecta > Lepidoptera > Erebidae > Lymantria > Lymantria dispar. The sequence continues at coordinate 34,604,606 of CM063445.1, forward strand.
CGTGAAAGCGTAACAAACAAACAAACATCCTTACTTTCGCATTTATAATATTAGTAACGATGTAAGAAGAGAATTAAGGTTTCTCCGGTTCTTCTTTGTACTAAATGAATACAATTGTATATTAAATAAGCAATCATCTTTGAAAATAAATGCTAATATTATATATTTAAAATACAAAAGAAAAATCAAAATAATTTCAACGTTTCACGTCTACCAGGCAGCCCACGACGGTTCACTTTATCGTTAGCATTTAAGAATTAAAAAATATAATGAATACCATCTACCACCCGCTAACTAAATACCACCGCTAAATAAAGGAAAGAAAACAATGAAATAAGAAAAACAAAATTATTGAATGAATTAGGCGATACATAGTGGAAATCCATTTTTATTTTAATTTTAAAATGGAAGGAAGGAAGGGAGACCCACCACTTTCCCACGGTAGTCAATATACCGCACACCACAATAGAAGGACTACGGGATAGGATTAAGGTTTTAGATTGGGCGTCACACAGCTATGATGGCGTCACACAGCTTTAATTGGTTACACAGCTTTGTTTGGTCACACAGATTTGTTTGGTCACACAGCTTTGATCTTTATCGACCTCACACAGCTTTGATCGGTATTAGAACCAGGAAATAAAGAAATAAGGAAATCTTACCCTTGCGTGATGAGCACCTTACAGAATATCAACTTGCAATTTTCCGCAGAACTTCGAATATTTATTCGACACGTGTTTCGCCTCTAAACGAAGCATCCCGTGTTCATGTTCCGTCCAGTTGATGTTCTGGAAGGTGCTCATCACGTAAGGGTAAGATTTCCTTATTTCCTAGTCCTAATACCGATCTAAGCTGTGTGATAAGGCTGTGTGACAAAGCTGTGTGACCAATCAAAGCTGTGTGACCAATTGAAGCTGTGTCACGCCCAATCTAAAACCTTAATCCTTTCCCGTACTCCTTCTATTGTGATGTGCGGTATATTGATTACCGTGGGAAAGTGGTGGGTCTCCCTTCCTTCCTTCCTTCCATTTTAAAATTATATAATAAGAAAAACATAAACTTTATTAGATAGTGCTACCCTTTATTTTATTATAAAAAAAACAGTAACGTATTTATCTGTCTTTATTCGTAAGTATGAATAAATCTCACAAAGCTAATAATAGCTCATCAGCTAGGTATAAATTATCACTTAAACACGAAGTGAAAATATATCAAGCATTTTTTAAATATTGCAATAAACGCTGCTAATTCATAGGCAATAAAGCTACGCGCCTCACAAAATTTCCCATACAAATGCATGAGACATGTATGAATGATTCAATTAACAGGACTAAGCGAGGTATGTCTCCCACGGAGTCACTCACGCACCTCTAACGGTATACTCAGTAGCGATAATATGTTCATAATACTGGCAACACATACTTTATGACAGATGACTTTAACGAACGCATAGCTTTTTTGGCGGGAACGTGCAATTGTCAAGTTGCCATCTTATGTTGTACATAAATACTATTAATTTCGTGTCCACTTCACTGCAAATTTAGTAATAATTATAAATATTTTTCCGTGTGGTGACGAAATGGAGCATTTAATAATTTCTTGCCCGTGGATGTTGCGTGTTATGCAAGAGAAGGAAAACTTGAAATGATATAGGGCTTCACCCTATATCAACTTGTCTGACCCGCGTCGCAGGTCAATCTCGTTCCTTCTGTGGAGGTGGCTTTGCCCAGCAATAGGATTGGTAATGGTGATTAAGTATATAATGTGTAACCCTCCATGATATAATCTAATAACTGCACTGTAAGAAAAAGGGTGGCCTGCGATAGGCTGAAATGATGATGCAGAAACTTGAAATTTACAGTTGCGAGTCAATTTCCTTCAAATTTTCAAAAGCATGGACCATGCTTAATATTGAAATACTTGAAGGAAAAAATCTAATAATTTAAATCTGCACTAATATTATAAAGAGAATTGTATTTTTGTCGGTGTGTATGTTTGCAATGCATAAACTCAAAAATTACTGTGTTCATTTCAAAAATTCTTTCACCATTGGAAAGCTACATTATACCTGAGTAACATAGGCTATATTTTATCCCGGTATTCCCACAGGAACGGGCACTACGCCGGTAACGCGACGAAGCGAGGGCGTGTTCCTAGTACTATATATTTTAGAAGTAATAATATTATTAATACAGAATATTAGAGAATCGTCCGCGTGGTGACGGAGTAAGAATACAATTCACCACCCCCTCTGTTGCGTGTGCGTGTCGTAAAAGACAACTAAGGTATATGATATGCGGATAACATCAATGCAAGAGAAGAAAAACTCGATATAAACACCCTATACTAACACATCTAACCAGCGCGGTAGATAAATTTTCCTACCATTACAGAGGAGGTTCAAGCCCAAAAATGAGCCTTATTTGGGTTTAGATAATGATCATGATGATATTAAAGAATACCCAAAAATACAGATAAGACTGAAAAAAAAAATAATTTAAACGTACATACATATTAAGGTTAGCATGCGTTAGCTGTTGGCCGTAATGCATATTGTATATCTCTCCATTTATTAACATGTTACTTTAATACTAGCTTCTTATATATTACAAATATAGCCAATATTATACTTAATATTAAACATTGTCATAGTTTACAAATACTAGTAAAAGATCAAAATATAACAATATGTATATTAAACCATGTAAAAATACGTTATTTTGAAATTATTCTTTAAAAACAAAACATGTGTTATCTAGCTAACATTTATAAAATATATAAAATAAACATATTATAACAAAACAATTTATAATGGTTCGAATAAATCACATTCTACAAAATTACGACAAGCAATTAATACTAGAAGTAATAACAATTTAAAAACAGATCCACGAGAAATTAACTGTCGTCGTCCGTGAGAAGCGTCTAACAATTAATCTAAAAGTATCCAATATTAAAACCGGATTCTAATTTTGTTTATTACGAATATTTCATTGTATATTATATATAAATAAACAAAGAACTATCAGCTTTATTAAAAGTCAGGTAAGTTGAATTTAAAATGTATAAAGTTCAGGATGACTATGTTTTTTTTTTTTAATAAAACGAACGCGACAATGAAATGTTTTTATTGAAATTTACTGTGGTCACAGATTAGTTTTTTTTTATAACATATAAAAAAGTTTATAAAAATTAATTTATAAAAGTTGTGTTGCCAGTCAGAAAATACTTTTCAAGGTTATTGTTTAAGTTTTAATGTTGAGTCAAAGTTATGCACGCAAACCTTGAATGTATGTAAAGTACACAATATGTACGTTATTTACATTGCAAGACCTGTCTCTGCCTTGTAAAATAAATTAGTTGCTTCATCCAGTTCTGTAGTGGATGAATGAAGTTTATTGTTGTGCTTGAAATAACTTATTACATAGTAAGTTCAAGACATTGCTCAATATTACTCATGTATTAATTTTAACTAACTCATTTAGGGTAATTAAAATCTAAAGTTTTAATTTTTAAATGATGAGAATTGAGATTAGTAAAGACCTGAATAAGAGTCAAAATTTGATTTACGTATCTACCTACACTAGCCTAATAGTTAAGGTGGTTCAAACAGAATTCCAATTGAGGTGGGTTCAAGTTGCATGGGTGGAAACCATGTATCGCTTGTAAGAAAAGTATTTATAAACAAAACTATAGATTCATCTCAACTCATATATGTCCTACTTCTGGACTGGAGCCTCCTACAAAATAGGAGGGAAATTGACCAACAATACAACGCTGTTCAGACGTGATGGGATAGCGTTTTATTTCAAACATACAGAGAGTAATATATAAAACCATCTCGAAATACTTTTAGTAGGTATTTTATTAACATAATACTTAACTTTAATATAGTAAAAGACAATCAGGCTTCTAGTTTTATTCACAACGAAGTTATAGGGGGTCGAAAATGGCCTGAATTGCTTCGAGAAAAGTATGTTACGGCAGTGTTGCGATTTGCCCGACTTTTTTTTTTGCTCGACTTGGCGGGGGCACTGCCGTGCCCCCAGATACGCAAAAATAAAAACTGAAATCATAATACAAATTATCCTAAATTAATAATTATGTAAATCATTTCCACAAATACACGATTATATATGGAGATCCAAATCATAAAATCACTGAGTAAGTTATTAGTGTAGTGATGGTTTAAGACAACAATGTATAAACACCCTCTACACTCTATAGAGATTGTAAAAAATGGCTGCGGTCTCACCACGTGACTGGATAGCAGCACGCGTCTGAAAAAAATAGTAACACTAATTGCGATTGCTATCCGACATGCTTTTTTTTTGGAGAGGTGGGTCGCGGTCGGCGCGCTCCTCGCACCACTCCGTCCGGGGCGGCAGAAAGGCGTAAGCACGCACGCCCGCAATCCACCCGAACACCACGTCGCCTTCGTCACCACCGGAGCAAGGTTACTTGTCATCAGTGGTCGGCCCGACGGAATACCCTAGTGGGGTACCCTCCTATCAACCGATGTCCCCCCCTCGAGGAGGACGTCGGTCTTACCTCACGCGGTCGGCCTCTCGGCGGGTGACGGACTAATTCCCCGATCCGGCATGGCTAGCATAATATATATGATATTATTCTAATTTGGAGCTGGCTGGACATAACTAGTGGGTATCGATATGCAGATATACGAATAGACTGTGTAAACGATATCATTCTAATAACAAGAACCATTAAAATGACTATAATATAAAATTTAATTCAATTTAATATCATATTCCACAAAAACACTTGTAAATAAGAGTGTATAATGCTACAGTGTACAAGCATTTCCATAAAACATCTACAGCAAAAACTGTTACAGAGTATTTAAATGATTTAAATGGACGTCAATTCAATCTCATATCTTGTCATGGTGTCAGTATTTACGATCAAGTTAATGAAATCAAAATTTAAATTGTATTTACTTTGCGGTTTATATAATTCCCGCGATTGGCCATAAACCCCCTCCACTGTAGGAAAGCAAATTAGTTTATTATAACAGTAACCTATAGTACCATGTTAGGCTAGGTTTATGTGTCGGGCCGACCACTGACGATAAGTCACCCTGCTCTGGTGGTCGGCCCAAAGACGAAGGCGACGTGGATACGGGTGAGTTATGAGCCTGCGCGTCGTCCTTTCGTCGCCCTGGACGGAATGGACCGCGTGTACGCTTCCCATAGCCCACCCATAAAAAAAAAATGGTTTATGTAGTATTTTATGACTTCATCTTCTCTTATACTTTAGTTGGAGCTTTCTGGTGCAGGTATAACTTCTAGATCAATAGATACGAAATTAAAGACACCTGTAAGTTTTAGAATAGTTTTCAGTTTGCTCAATTTCACACCAATATTCTAAATACCATTACACGCTATTTCTCCAGAATGCTTTGGGCCTACACCCAACTTATCCTGAGAGAGCACTGTAATCGGTTTTAAGCATGCACCAGATTGCCTATTGCCTATTTCCTTAGCCGAGATCGCAGGTGGATGAATGGTGATAGATAGTAGAGATTATGTCGCTATTACCAACGTGACTAACTTCTAGAGGCAATGTCTCGAAATGTTGCAGAAGCGTCGAAAATTATATATTTATTAGAATTCAAATTTTGTCACTGAATACAAGTCTAGTACCTAACTTTTTTCAATAAAGATGTAATAAACGCCCATTTTATCATTCATTTAAAATTCCTTAAAATTTTTATTTAATATGGACCATAAAAGTAATTTTAAGTTTATTAAGATAAACAGTTCTCCCAAAAGCCAAAAGTCAAAATGAAATACGTCACGAACTTTTGCGTCATTGCTAAAAAGGTTGTGCCAATGCAAAAACTGAGAGCCAAAACTGGTTGATATACAGGTCCAAGACAAGTGCCTTGCAAAACTCTTTGCTTAACTTGTAATTATTTAACTCATTTACAACGATGCATTCGATAAGGAACCCTGACACTTCACTATAGAGTTACTATTTATATGATAATGGGAGATGTAAAAGGCCTCTTCCATTCTTTTTTTGGTTACAACAACTTTCACTTTTTGCAATGCCTTCCTATGTTTGTTTATGTAATATGAGATGAAAAGTGATTTGTTGAGTAAGATGAAGTGATTTTATTGTAATTATTTCTGTTTACTCATCTCAGAAATAGAATTATTCTGAAAAAAAACTTGTATAAATTCGCTAAATCAAAGTTTATGTAACTTTCATAAAATCCGATTTTAATTATGATAAGATAAATCATGATTCATCATTATCACATAGCTTATATGTGTCCCTACTACGTCCCGGCTACTGGCCTCCAGCCTCCTTTATAATGGGAGAGAAATTGACCTTCTATATCACGCTGGTCAGACGGGTTGATAAAGGGTTTTTTTCTAGTTTTCCTTCTCTTGCATAGATTTTAGCTGCAATAATGCCTCAGTCGTCTTTTACGATAGCCAACGACAAAAAAGAGAGGGGTGAGTTGCACTCTTACTTCGTCATTACACGGAAAATAGTAAAGATTATATTAACGATAAAGAAAATATTATTAAATAAAATATGATGAATAAAATAACAAATAATTTATTGATTATTGTGGTAGAATATGTCTATGATTTATTCTCTATGAATTATATTATTAGGCCCATCAAGCTTTTACTACAATAGCAGAGTAATTAGCTTCTAGCACGCTGATGGTTGATACCATTCGGGATCAGCCCTCCTTGAGAATACAATTATTGTCCAGATGACATCGGTCAGAATTGGCCCAGATCTATATAAAATTCTTAGTCGACTTTTATGACACTCACGAGCATTATAAGGGTTGGAAGTATTTGTAGCTGCTACCATAAAGCATGTAATATTAAACATTGCAAGTAATGCTATTAATAATAAACTCAGTTGGCAATACTTTATTACTTTTCCCTTTAATCATTCACTTAAAGAACTATTATTTTTACTCGAATTGTATATGACTTTGAGTTACATCACTATTGCTTTGTCCTCGCTATACGCACGCGCACCGGCCCATATTCGGTTGCCAATTAACGTTCATATCCGCTCTAATGTTTATTTACATATATATTTTAAGGATACCGTTTGTTAATAAATGTGAGGTCAATAATTGTTAATTATTTATCGGTAATTGATATCAAAGTCACATTTGAATATCAATTTTCGTAGAAAGTTGGGCTTACGCACTGAACGAAATTTAGTAATTAATTGCTACTCATCGTCATCATCATTTCAGCCTATCACCATCCACTGCTGGACGTAGGCCTCCCTCATGTTACGCCACAAAGTGCGGTCCTGTGCCGTCTGCATCCAACGAAGCCCAGCCACTTTCACCAGGTCGTCGATTCACCTAGTGGGGGGCGTCCTACACTGCGCCGTCCGATACGTGGTCGCCACTCGAGAACCTTTCATCCCCAGCGGTTGACGGTTCGGCGAGCGATGTGGCCTGCCCATTGCCACTTCAGCATGCTAATTCTTCGTGCTATATCGGTTACACCCGTTCTTCTTCGGATTTCCGTATTTCGGATTCTATCTCACAGAGAAATCCCGAGCATAACCCGTTCCATAGCACGCTGAGCGACTTTGAGCCTTGTCATGAGGCTTATATTTAGGGACCACGTTTCTGTGCCGTAATTCAGCACTGGTAATACACCCTGGTCGTAGACTTGTGTTTGCAGATACCGAGGTATGTTGGACGAGAAGATCGTCTTAAGTTTCCCGAACGCTGCCCAACCGAGTTGGATTCGTCGGCTACTTCTAATTGCTACTACTCAGACGTAATTTTTTACGGGAATGTGGTACTATTCTGGACGGACTGACCTGCGGTTATTGACTGTCGACAGTGTGGTCCTACCATATATAACAATATACACAAGATATATAGTGGATTTCATTTATAACGACCTCGGTTGTAACGACTTTTCGGTTATAACGACGTCGAACTTGCGTCCCTAATATTTAAACCATACTTTCGTAGGTAATTCATTCGATAATAGCGACTCCGGATATAACGCCTAATTCGGGTATACCGACTTGTTTTTATGAACTATTTGGGCAAATTCCTAGAAATTCCTTTCGGATGTTGCGACTGAGTCGGCAAAGGCATAAATTCTTATTCATAAGCTTTAACTATTAAGCTTTCTTATCCTTTATTTATATTCGCAGATGGTCAAATGCTTTGTTTGCGTGTAGCGTTACTACTAGCTATTTTCAGTGAGTGAACAGTGTTTCTTAAATTTGTGAAAATGGCTCCTAGACATACATTTACTGGTAAAGAAAAGCTGATTTCAGATATAGAGACCTCCGGATATAGCGACGACGTTAAAGTGGTCCCTCCGCCGTCGTTATAACCGAAATACACTGTATATACAAATATAACGGGAAAAGTTATGAAATACAATCTGCCCAATTATCAATATGAAACTAATGAACTCTAGCTTTCAAAATGTTTTATGTTATACATCCTGATTTCTAGAAGGCAAGCGTTCCTAGGAAGACTGTCACCACTCACCAGGGTGGTCCTACCACATAAAGTACAACCTATAATATATGGGTGGTATTTTATGTAGTAAGAGTATTTTACAACTCTACCTAAACATTAAGGACTAAAAATTTTAACCTTAATAAAGCACTATTAACAAAGCAAATTGTTAATTACGGTCTATGCATATATCAGCCCACTTTTAAAACCACTCAACTAATAAAGCACAGGTACTGAACGGCAAGGCCTTACGTTACGAAATCGCCGACATATCAAAGGCACCTATAGATCCTCGCGTCTGATTACAACGAGATAACACCTGAGTTATAAACAGCCTTGCACGTACACATTTAGTTTATTACTAAATTATAAACTGTGATGTTATAAATCGCTTGTTACATTTAAAGCAATCGACTTGCCTTTTAACAGACTTCAAAAACGGTGGAGGTTCTCAATTCGATTACATTTCTTTAGATTTGTTACCTAGTTGAGTTTTATAGTTATTTTTAACTAATATACCAGGTGTTGGCAGAATACCAGCACTGTTTCTTTTAGGAGAAGTAGCACGAACTGAGCCAATAACCTTTTTTGTTCCTCGTTGAAATTAAATTATTTTATGTAAGGAATTCTTTACGTTTGTGTTTTTTTTTTATTTTTAACGAGAGCCGAATAAATGATATTCTTTCTTTCTCAGAATTTACGACTGGGTGAATCGATTTTTTTTTTAAATCTGCTGCTTCCCGTGTCATTCGCATTTGAATTTGTTCCAGTTGAGGTCGGTTTTTTTTCGTTAAAATTGTAATAAGTCGTTATAATTGTAATAATTCGTTAAAATTAAAATTTAATTTTTAAATTAAAATTATAATTGTAATAATTCGTTAAAATTGTAATGTCCTTCTTTAAACGAGGTTTAAGAGAGCATTTTCTTCACGGTAGGCAACGGCCTGGCTGTGCCCCTGGTATTGCAAAGGTCCATGTGCAGCAGTATCACTTACCATCAGGTGTGCTGCTTGCTCGTTTGCCACCGTTGACAATAAAAAAAAAGAAAAAATTTCGTAATTATGAATTTTGAAAAACATTTGAAACGTAATACCAAAAAGTTCTGAGGTAACAAACATAAAAAAATACAGACCAATTGAGAACCTCCTCCTTTTTGAAGTCGGTTAAAAAAAATAATAAAACATGATAAATTTTGCATAACTTGATTTATAATTAAAAATATTTTATTCAATATAGGTTCTCAAATCTCAAAGCAAAATTTCAAAATTCAAAAAGCTATACAAACGCAGTAGTGCATTCACTTAAAAAAATCACGTGCATTCAGATTTATTGCTTTTAAAAGCATCGTAAATACAATTCATCGTGCAATTAACATGTTCCAATAAGTCTTGTTTTTGTCCCATATCCATATTTAGACTCTCAAGGTCAACGGGGAACCTGTCCGACAGACAGTTCATTAGTAGAAGTCGATTTGGAACGAGGGGTTTAAAATGTTAGTTTATACATGTAGCTCCATATATGCATGCCGTTTTATTGATTGAAAAACCTCTAGTTATGGTAGGGGAGTAAATTGATCCCGATGGGGGGACGTCGGTCCCGAGGGGGGGACGTCGGTCGATGGGAGGGTACCCCACGTAGGGGGTATTCCGTCAGGCCGACCACTGATGACAAGTAACCCTGCTCCGGTGGTCAGCCCAACGACGAAGGCGACGTGGTTTTCGGGTGGGTTGCGGGTGTTGCGTGCTTACGCCCCTCTGTCGCCCCGGACGGAGTGGTGCTAAGAGAGCGCCTTCCGCAACCCACCCCAAAAAAAAAAAGCGGAGTTAATTGATATAAGTCTTTTACTTCTTCTTCTTTTTTATTGACAATAAGCTACAATAATAAGAGCTATTGGCGCCAGTGTCAAGTTAAAAACAAATTAACACGTCTTTATATAGATAACAGTCATATTAGTCTTAGTCGTTACCATTGATCGGGAGCTGGTAAACCAAATCAATCTTTTCTCTAGAAAATTTTTCAGAACATGAAAATGCACACAATTCACCATTAAATCATATTCACTACACTTCAAAATTTGCTCTGCGTTATATTACATAAAATACCAGCAAAATTATTCAATATAACACCAAAGAAATATATGAAATTTAAAAGCGCTACATGACATTTTGACATTCCGTAAAATCTCCTTCACATAATCCTTCATCGAAATTGTGACGTGTTCTGTAAATGTTAGCACTATATCTATAGCTATGTCAATGTCATTGCACCTATGCCGATAGATATCAATTCAATATCAATCAATATAAAAAAATAATTTACAACTTTAATTTTTAATTTAAGATCAAACAATTAATTTGAATGGCCAAAACTACAACTGTGTTTTCACAGTTTTAAGTTTTCACTTTTGTCGGCATCCTGTCATGACTGCTTTGTGGAATACAAAGCAGTCATGACAGGAATGGAATGCATGGAATACAATTTTTTTTTCTATAAATAGCGTTATATTGTGTGATTACGTCTAAAGTTGCGATAACGGTCATCATGTAGATTTACTGACGCTTATTGAACAGATCCATTGTCTGTCTCCGAAAATCACAATTATCTTTTTACGAAATATTAAGGGGTTTTTTTTGAAAAAAGAAGGTTTCAATATACACTTATTATAATATGCACTTAACATTTATGCGTGTGAAATAAAACCATATGCTAATCTGCCCGACCAGCGTGGTGCAGTAGGTCAATATCCCATTGTAGAAGAGACTCGATCCCATCAGTGGGACGCATATGAGCTGATATAGGATACATTGTATCAGTTAATTGCAAATCTTTTTTTTTTATTTCTCAGAATTCTAAATAAGCACAATATTAATTTACATGCAACACAGCAAAATTTAACAAGCTTGTAACATTGTAATTTTGACATTGAGAAGCATTAACGGCATTTTAAAAATTCATATTTATAAATATTTTATAACATCGGGCTCTGATCTGATCTAAACACCGTTTAAAGTATGATGGATGTTCCGTCACACTTTTAAGGAAATAATAAATACTTGAATCTCTTATCCGCCAGGGTTAACAGATTAAAAATTACGTAATTTATCATTATTTTTACATTAATCTTTTTTTTTTGACAGACGTCCGAGGTGACGACGAAAGGGCGCCTTTCGGCTTCATAATCTACGATAATACCTCACGGCTAATTGAGTGGACTACCAATGTTTGTTAATCTTATCTATAAATTTCTAGCGTACGTGTGTATGACACTGAACTCCTCCTAAACGGCTGGATCGATGTTGACGAAATTTTTTGTGTGCGTTCAAGGAGATTCGAGGATGGTTTAGGTTCACAATTGGACCCGGTAAGTGGCGCTGTTCGGGCAGGACAATAACATAACTTGAGAACGAATTTACCGATTTCGTCCATCTTTTTTTTAAGTTTTCTAATAAATTGATATCTGCTGTTTACGCGAGCACTACACATTGTAAATAAAACCACTTTTACGGATTATATCGCGTTTGTATTCGATTTATGATTGCCCGACGTTTCGAACACTTTGCAGCATTCATGGTCACGGGCGGACTAAGGTGTCTCACGTCCAACAAGTAATCGTTATTACAGACACTTATAATTATCTACCCGATACAGAAAATTAGTTATAAATTTATTAAATAGTGACCCACATTTTAGTACAAATTTATTGCCAGTGTAAGAAGAAAATGTTTAAATTAATAATTGGAATCGGCAGGTGGCGCTGCCATCGATTCCAAGCAGAATTCAATTTTATATTTTTGTACAGATTTGAACAGAACAACGTCTGTTGGGTCAATTCTAAAATAAAATACGTGAATATATACCCCGAGGGATCTTGGAACTGCTATGCAACGCAGGTCAGACGGATTGCCTTCTCTTGCATAGATGATATCAGGAATATGATATACTAGCAACCCGCCCTCGCTTCGCTTCGGTTTTAGTCGTTTTACCTGCGTAGTGCCCGTTCCCGTGGGAATACTGGAATAAAATATAGCCTAGTTTACGCCCTGATACTACAGCTTTCCACTGGTGAAAGAATTTTTAAAATCGGTCCAGCCGTTTTGAAGATTACCCGGAACAAACAGACAGACAAAAATTTTTTAATCGCTATTTTAGGCATAGGTGTGCAAATAACCGTGTGAGCATGAAAAAAGCCTATTATTTTGACATTACAAACAGACACTCCAATTTTATTTATTGGTATAGATATTCCTTAGTCGTCTTTTACAACCCCAAGAGTATGAATTGTATTCTTACTCCTTCACCACACGGATAACATTTTCAGTTTGCAATACATACTATACTTACTTGTATGTGACTGCGAGTACATGACAAATGATTTTTGACAGCTTGCTGTAGAAATTCATACTACAAGGGGGATACCCCTTGGTATTAAGATATATCCATTTCAGCTCATATACATTTGGAGTGGTAGGACCACACTGTCGACAGTTATCTGTCTACAGCCGCGGGCCGGTCCGTCCGGGGTAGTACCACGCTCTCGCAGAAAATCGACGTCTGAGTAGTAGCTATTTGTTACTGCGCTTCGTTCGGTGAGTGAGAGAACCGGAAGCCCAACTTTCTGAGGGTGTTTGCGTGTGGAGGGTTTTGGTATCACCGAGCCTCAATGCACGCATTCACACTCCCTTCACTTTTTTCGCGGTAGGCAGCGGCCTTGTAAAGGTCTATGAGCGGCAGCAACACTTACCATCAGGTGTACTGTCTGCTCGATTGCCACCGTTTGCAATAAAAAAAAAAACAATATACGTCCCATTGTTGGGCTCGAGCCTCCTCCAAAATAGGAGGGAAAATTACCTTACTATACTATGTTGATCAGACAGGTTGGTATAAGGTTTTGTTTTGAGGTTTCTTTCGCTTGTACAGATCTTATACGCATATTATTATTTATCCCTTAGTAGTCTTTTACGACATCCACGGGTAGGAGTAGGTGTGGTGAATTGTATTCTTACTCCGTCACCACACGGAGAATTAAGATATGATTCATTTAAAAAGAAAATATGCGATAAACAGATACAAAATACTCCGAAACATAGACCATAACTGTTTTTGAGTCTGTGGTAATTAAATTCGCCTCGACAAGATGGCTCTACGCCATCTGCGCGGGATAAATTTGTATAGATTTTATCACGCGTTTTTTACTACCATATAATTAATAATTTGTACAAACGTATCTGAATAAAATAAAAGCATTATTTATAAACCAATTAAGTATAATCATTACAGTATTTGTAAATATAAAATGTTAACCTATTATCAACCTTGACAGTTTAACAATAAGATCTATAGATGTGTATCTAATATTTTTAACAAGCGGTTTCACGGGTTACTATCTGTGATCGGCTCGTTAGCCTCGACACCTCAATAGGAATGTGAAGATGCTCAGATAGTCCTTAGGACATTTCTTATATCCTAGAACATTTCGAAATATATTTATAGTCCGCAGATGGTATTGATAGAAGTGAGATATCATCAGAAAATTATAAAATTATGTTTATAAAATACTTTCGTAATTTGCTCCAGGGTATGTGATTAATTTATAACCATATTTCCGTGTGGTGACAAAGTAAGGATACAAATCATCACCCTCTTTCTTGCCCATGGATATCGTAAAAGATGACTTTTTTTTTTTTTTTTTTTTTATGGGTGGGTCGCGGTCGGCGCGCCTCCGCACCACTCCGTCCGGGGCGACAGAGGGGCCTAAGCACGCAACTCCCGCAACCCACCCGAAAACCACCTCGCCTTCGTCATTGGGCCGACCACCGGAGCAGGTTTACTTGTCGTCAGTGGTCGGCCCGACGGAATACCCCCTACGCGGGGTACCCTCCCGTCGACCGACGTCCCCCCCTCGGGGAGGACGTCGGTCTTTCCTCACGCGGTCGGCCTCTCGGCGGGTGACGGACTAATCCCCGGTCACGTCACCCGCGGCCTCGGCTAGGGCGGCATGAGGCGCAGATAATTGCGCCTGCGCCGCCCCAGTCGCCGGCGGCGGATCTCCTCATCGAGGCTGCGCTCCACGCGCAGACGATCCGCCGCCTCCTTCTGCGAGATCACTGTCTCGCAGAAGGCTGCGACCGCGTCCCAGTTCCTGACGCTGTCGACCATCGCCCTAGCGATGGCCGGCAGCGTCAGGTCGGCACCGATGATTGCGACGAGTTCACGGCGCTGCACTGCCCAAGCCGCGCAGGCCTCGAGCGTGTGGCGCGCCGTGTCCTCGTCGCAATCGCAGTGGTGGCAGGACGGTGTACTCTCCCTCCTCACGACCCTGTGCAGGTATTTGGCGAAGCTCCCGTGCCCCGTCAACACCTGCACTAGTCGGAAGGAGAGCACCCCGTGCCGCCTCTCCAACCACTGCATCAGCACCGGCCGGAAGGCCTCCACGGTTCGCACCCCGAACCGAGGCCTCTCCAGCCGGACTGCCCAATGGGCAATGACGTCTCGGCGGGCGTCGACGCGCCAGGCGGTGAGATCCCTTAACGAGATCACACCGCCCTCCCCGCGCACCCCCGACACCCGCCGATACAACTCGGCGAGCATTTCCGCCTCCAGGTCCCACGGGGGAGTCCCGGCCAATAGGCACGCTGCCTCCGTCGCAACCGTGCGGTATCCGCGGATGGCCCTGACCGCCATGACCCTCTGTGGTCGCCACAGAAGGGCCCTAAGTCGGACGGTCAAGGACCCCGCCCACACCGGTGCGCCGTACAGGGCCATCGACCGGATGACCCCCGTGTACAGCCGTCGGCACGTAGCGCTCGGTCCGCCCACGTTCGGCATTAGCCACGATAGGGCGGACGCCGCGCCGACGAGCCGCGGAGCGAGCCTGCGGAAATGCTCCCGGAACCACCATTGCCCGTCGAGCACCAGGCCCAAGTACCTCATATGGGCCCGGATGCTGATGTCAACCGATCGGACGGTGATCGAGACGCCGATGGGAGGGCTCATAAGGCGCCCATGGAACAAGAGGGCCTCCGTCTTGTCCAGGGCGACCCTCAACCCCAGCGCCTCGATCCGCCTGACGACCTCTTCGGTGCCATAGGTCGCCAGGCTTACCGCCTCTTCTAGCGTCCCACCGCGGGCTGTGACGAGCGTGTCGTCGGCGTAACAAATCACGCCCAGCCCGGGCGGGAGGCTCCCCCGCAACGCCCAGTCGTAGCCGATGTTCCACAGGGTGGGTCCGAGGACCGACCCCTGTGGGACACCGCACGTCATGGGCGTTCGCACAACGTCCCCTGCTCGGTTGGTACAGAGGACGCTGCGCCCCACCAAATAGTCTGCCACTAGCCGCCTCAGGTAAGCTGGCACTCCGTGATACCGGAGCGCCTCCCTGATGCAGCTGAATGGCAGACTATTGAATGCGTTGGCGATGTCTAGGGACACCGCCAACAGCACTCCCCCACCGGTGACGGCCTCAGTCGCCACGGCCCTCAGGCGCAACAGAGCCGCGATCGTCGAACGACCCCTCCTAAACCCAAACTGGGCGTCCGACAGATCGGGCCCCGTGCCGACGAGGTGCCGCTCGATGCGGGCAGCTACCACCCTCTCCAGTAGCTTGCCCGTGTCATCGAGCAGCACGATAGGCCTGTAGGCCGAAGGCGACCCCGGAGACCGTCCCGGCTTCGGCAGGAGCACCAGCCTTCCCTCCTTCCAGCACCCAGGGAACCGTCCGGACGCTAAACACGCGTCGAACAGCTCCCTGAGGCGGGGACCCAGGTGGTCGAGGACCAGGCCCAACACGCGGTTTGGAACACCGTCGGGCCCGGGGGCGGTGGACTTTGCGCACATGCGCGCCACCGCCACTCCCATCTCGGGTTCCGTGATGGGCGGAACACTGTCGTCGTCGGCCTCCCGGTCAGTGTCTGGCGGAGCCATGACCGGGGGCGTGTGTTCCGCCCGCCGCGGGAACAGGTCCTCGACGACCCGGGTGAGAAGGCTGGGCTGGAGAGTCTCGGTGAGGGGAAGGCCCCGCGCGCGGAGCTTATTCAGCACCGCGCGATAGGGGCGTCCCCAGGGGTCACGATCGAGACCGTCCAGCATCTCCTGCCGACTGACGTCCTTGGCGGAGCGGACGGCCAGCCTGAAGGCCGACCGCGCATTGCGGTAGCCCTCATACAGCAAGGCCTCCCGCTCCGCGTCGCGTTGCCGCCGCCGGCTGCGGGTGTAGGCCCTCCGGGCGCGAATGCACGCGGCCCGGAGATCCGCCAGCTCCCGGGACCACCAGTGGACCGCCCTCCTCGGGGGCGGACGCCGTACCCGGGGCATGGCCGCATCGCAGATCTGCGTCAACGCACTGCGGATGCGGCCAGCCTCGGCGTCCACCCCGTCCGACTGGTTGGCAGAGGACAGCCACGAGTAAACGATGGCTGTCTCCGCCAGCTGGTCCCGGTCTAAGCGACCCACAGCCCATCGCGGGAACGCAGGACGTCCATCCGCCCCGTGACCCCTGCTGGGCGTCGGGATTACCGGGGAGACCTCCATCCGGATATACCGGTGGTCCGACAAGGTCTCCACCTCCTCCACGACGCGCCAGCTCCCCACGCGTGCGGCGACCTCGGGGCTAGCGAACGAAAGGTCCACTATCGACCCGCCCCGTTGTCGCACGCACGTATGCACCGAGCCCCTGTTCAGCAAACAGAGGCCCAGTGCCGCCGCCCACTCCTCGATCGCCCGTCCTCGGTCGTTCGTCCGGGGAGACCCCCACGCCACGGACTTGGCGTTGAAGTCCCCCAAGACGAAGACCTGGCGCGATGCCATTCGCCGTAACGAGGCCTCCATGATGGTGAGGGAGGCCTCGAAATCGGTCACACTCCAGTTAGGGGAGAGATAGACTCCGAGGAGCGTAATCTCCCCCCAGTCCGCCGCGACGTATCCGACGCCCCTGTCCCTAAGGGTCAGAGGCGACGAAGGCCACGACGTGGAGGCGACGATTGCCACGGTGCCATCGGTGCTACCCAACCAGTTAGGCCGGTCGGGCACCACGTACGGCTCCGCGGCTACGGCTACTCCTATCAACCACTCCGCCATGGCTTGCAGGAACACGTCCTGCGCACCGGCGGTGTGGTTGAGGTTGGCCTGGAGGAGACGAATGGATACGGGGTCCATTAACGGTCCGTATCCATCGTCACCTCCTCCGCGCTGACGGGCGATCGGGCCGCGCTCGGAGCGGGGACTGGCCCGGTCGATGGGCCGTCCCGCCCCTTCGGGGCCGATGCCGGGGGTCTGCAGTCCCCAGAGCCCATGCGGTGTTTGGCAGGCCTATTGCCTGCCGCACACGCGGGGCAGTGGGGCACCGCAGAGCACGATGCCGCCTGGTGTCCGGTCTGACCGCATCGGAAACATAGCCCGCTGCAGTCAAAGCAGTTTTTGCATGTCGGTCGGGTATGCCCGACCGCCATGCATTTGTAACACCTCGCGGGCCGGGGCTCTAGCACGGTTACCCGCGCCGAGCTCCAGCCCACGAGGAGCCTGCCTGAGTCGGCCAATTGCTTGACCGACTCCACCGGACACTGCACCCAGGCAGCACCGACGCCGCCCGGACCAGTGCGAATGGTGCCAATCCGGACGGTGTCCGAGGCACATCCGGTACGCGCCATAATGGCCTCCCGGACGTCCTCCACCGTCACGGAATCGTCCAAGCCCGTCAGGCGCATCTCTGCGCACTTGACAGGCCTGGCGACTCGGACACCATCCTCCGGCCCGAACAGCCCCCTCAACATCGTGGCCAAACTATCGGCCGTCTTCGCGCCCTCGGCCCCAGGGAACTCGAGTATTCGAGCCCCTGTCCGGGCCTTGCGGGTCCTCGCCTCGACGCCCCCGATACCGGAGACGTCCAGCTCCCGCCGGGCGCGTTTTAGGACGGCCTCATAGTTGAGGCCCCTCTCAGCCGCCTCAGGCAGCACGGTGATGACCACCGCGGCCGTCTTCGGCGACTTGAGGCCCCTGCGCGACCTTTTCTTCCCCTTTCTGCCGGCTCCCGCTTGGGGAGCGGCGGCCACGGCGGCACTCTTGGCCGCCGCTCTCCGCTTCTGGCCGCGTGCCTTCCTGCTCCGCTCAGCCACCTGCCAGCCCTGTTCGAGCCTGGCAGCAGCGCTGAGCGCAGCAGGAGCGTTCGCGGGTGCGCTGGCCGGCGCCTGCGGTGCAGCCGCTGGCGCCGGCCGCGGCCCGGCCTTGGCGGGAGCCGGCACCTTGCCGGCCTTCTTGGCCCCCTTGGGCCCGGCCGCGGCCGCAGCGTAGCTCACCACGCGGCCACCCTGACAGGGCAGCGGGGTGGGAGCTGACGCTTGCGGCCGCCTCGCCTTGTCCGCGGCGAGCGGCGGTCGGAGGGGCGGCTCAGGCGGGAGCCTGGCCGCTACGGCGGCGATACGCGCATCCACCATCACCCCTACTCGGGCTAGGATCACGCGTACCGCCGACTCCGACACGCCGTGCACCTCGTCGGGCGGCGGCTCCTCCCCCCTCCGAGGTCTGCCGCGGCCACGAGCCGGCGGAGGGACCACGACGAGGGGAGGAAGCGCCGAAGCCGCGACGGGTGCAGCTGGCGCAGCAACCGCGACGGGCGCAGCCGGCGCCACGGGCGCAGACGACGGGCCCGCCCTCCCCGGCGCAGCCCGTTTCGGTGGCGAGGCCGGCACAGGCGGCGCGGCCGGCGCCAGGCGCGCGAACTGGGCCCGCAGGTCGGCCATCTCCTTGGCCAACCCGCGGTTCTCCCGTCGCACCGCCGATAGCTCCGTCTCCAGCTTGCGGTTGCGTTCCCGCAAGCCGGAGACCTCCTCACTAAGGCGGGCGTTCGCGGCCTGGAGGGCCGCCACCTCGCCACC
The DNA here is from genome assembly GCA_032191425.1 of Lymantria dispar. Lineage (NCBI taxonomy): Eukaryota > Metazoa > Arthropoda > Insecta > Lepidoptera > Erebidae > Lymantria > Lymantria dispar. The sequence continues at coordinate 34,623,974 of CM063445.1, forward strand.
GTGGCCGGCCGGACCCGGTGTCCCCGGCCACGCCGCCACCACCGATCCTCGGCCTCTGCGCCCCCGGCGCATGGTCGGGACCTTGGGAGGAGGCATGGTGATGGAACTCCCCTCCGAGTCAGTGTTGGAGCGGCCACCCTCTTGCAGGGGGCGCTTCCAGGGCCTCGGGGGGAGGGCCTCCTCCCTCTTCCTCGCACTTGGGGCTGGAGCTGGCGCCTTTGCAGCCCCCTCCGTCCTCTTCCTCGGCGACGACGACGACGACGGCGACGACGGCAACGACGACGGCCTAACTGCACCCTCAACTGACGGCGCGCCTATCAACTGTCTACCTGCGGCGCATCCACCGCCCTCGTCCCTACTCCGGCCGACTAGCACCCAAGGGGTGCTGCTCTCCTCGGCGGACGGCTCTGCGGCACTTCCGCCCACGTCCGTCAGCTCCATCTCCGATGCCTCGGATGGCCCTGCGGCACTGCCGCCCTCATCCTGCGACGGCTCTGCGGCAATGCCGCCCTCATCGCTCGACAGCTCGGAGCTTTCGCCCGCTAACCTTACGCACGGCTCTGCGGCAATGCCGCCCTCGTGCTCGGACCCGCTGCTGCTGCCGCTCTCCTCACGCGGCGGCCCTGCAGTGGTCTCCATCCTCTCCTCCGACGGCTGGGCAGCAACGCCACCCCCGTCCCGCGACGGCCCTGCAGCAGCAATGCTGCCGCCCTCGTCGCGTGCGGCAATGGCTTCAGCCTTCATCCGCGCCCGCCACGCCTTCGATGCATTGGCGCTAATGCGGGCTCGTGCAGCGGCGGAACGCCTCGGCTTTGTCCTTCGGGTCTTCTTCCGCACCTGCACCTCCTCCTCGTTCCCCCTCCCCCCCTGAGCCACTTGGTGTTGAGCCGGGCTCTCGGCTTCTGAGGCAGTAGTTGTCCCCCACCCATACGATTGGGGACTGACTGTGCCGGGACTTGGGCGCGACTCCAAATGGACGTCGCGCGCAAGCACCGGCACAGCAAGGGATTCCCCGGCCTGGCCGGGACCCTCTGGTGAAGTTTTACTAGTATTAACTTCTGCCATTATTTGGACGTTTTTGAGTCTTGTCTTGACTACCACTCTAACGACTGGACGCTCACGCGCTTCTTAACCCACCAGTCATACATCTCCTCGCCGAGTGGCCAAACTTAAGATTGGGGTAATTTTTTATAGGGGTTTTCTTCCCCGCGGTCCGAAGACCCCCGGTCCTGACCCCCCTGCTCAGGATTACGGTTTGGGCCTTCCGGGTCTGGCCGCTCGCGAGCGACCGACCCGTCACGCCCCCGGGCCGTGACGCAACCGTCCCTGGCGACGGAGTGCCATGAGGCACATCCGCCCCATTGGCCCCGGGTCAGATCCGCCGTGCGCTCTGCCACCAGAGCCGCACGCGGAGACCCCCCCCTGCCGGAATCTTGGCCGTCCAAATGGCCGCATGACGTCCAAATGGACGTTACCAGGGAGCACCACGAGGAGGTGCTCCGGCCGCGCCCCCCTCGTAAAAGATGACTAAGGAATATGCAAATAAGATTTTCATTTCAATCATTTCTATGCAAGAGAAGAAAACTCGAAATAAAACCCTATGCCACCACGTCTGAGCAGCGTGGCATAGTAGGTCAATTTTTCTCCCATTGTGGGTCACTTTGTTTACCTAGGACAAGCAGTCCAGTTAGGTAGATCCAATTTCGAGAAAGAGGTCATCTGACGAATCCAGCTCGGCTGGCCAGCGTTCGGGCAACTTAAGAGGATCTTCTCATCCAATATTCCGTAGTGTCTGAAAACTAAGGTTTATAACCAGTGTGTGTTACCAGCGATGACTTACGGCACTGAAACGTGGTCTCTATATGTCGGCCTCATAAAAAAGCTCAAAGTCGCTCAACGTGCTATGGAGAGGGCTATGCTCGGTATTTCTCTACGTGAGTAAATCCGAAACACGGTAATCCGTAGAAGAACGGGTGTAACCGACATAGCCCGAAGAATTAGCATGTTAAAATGGCAATGAGCAGGCCACATCGCTCGTCGAACCGACAACCGTTGGGGAAGAAAGATTCTTGAGTGGCGACTACGAATCGGACGGCGCAGCGTAGGAAAACCCCCCACTAGGTGGACTGACGACATTCTCAAAGTCGCAGAGAACCATTGGATGCAAGTGGCGCAGAACTAGACATGTGTAACACTGCGCTGCGCCGCGCAATTGCGCCAACTCAGTTCACTGCGCTGGAAGTATCAACTCACTTCTAGAAAATGTGTTAGCGCACGGCGCAATCGTCGCAGCGCCGGCGAATCTGAACAATTTTTTTATTTATGCGCCTTTATGGCAGGCTATAGTCGACCTTACTGCCTTGTCATACGTAGCATACACATAATTTTCTTTACATATAATTTATTATTAGCGTAAGAGATAAGTAACATCCGTCAGTAAGTCGTTACCATTAATTGGGTGCTGAAAACCAAATACACTATTATACATATTAACGTAAATCACTATTATATGATATTCACAACACTTCAACTGTATTACATATTAAACTAGCTAACTCAATACAAATGTTCTGTTCAAATAAAATAAAGGAATGCTCTTTGAAATCGACAGCAGCGCCACCTACCGAGTCCAGTTGTGAATCTAAACCATTCTCGTATCCCTTTGAACATACACAAAACATTTCATCAACATCGGTCCAGCCGTTAAGAGGAGTTTCAGTGACGTGCACAACAAATATATATAATGTAAATAAAGATAAAATATCAGCAAAATAATTTAAAATATAAAACTAAAAACAATAATTCATTCAAGAGCGTAACACGACACTCCCATATTCCCGCCGAAAAACTCAAGGTCGAACAACTCTGTGAAGTGTAAATAACTCTTTTAAAAATTGAGTTATACCTAGGTGCGCATTTAGTTGCTCATTCGGTTGTTTCATGTGTTGCGCCATGACGCAATGAGTTAGAAATGGAGTTATACCTGCAGTGGCGCAGATGGCGCACATTTCATTCGTAGCTCACTCGGTCGTGTTTACATTTTGTTGCGCCATGGCGCAATTTTGAGTTAGCGCAATGAGCCGGCGCAGTCTACTGCGCCTGAGTTACTGAGTTAACGCAAGGATTATCGTTGAGTTACCCATGCCTACGCAGAACCGTTCCGAGTAACATTCTCGTGGGGAGGCCTATATCGTCTATAGGCATATGGATGGATGGATGGATAGACTGTTATTACGATGACTTGTTGTCCAACATGTTATCGCAATAACGATACGTAAAACATCTTAGTCCGCCCGTGACCATGAACGCTGAAAACTATTCAAAGCTTCGGGCAATAATAAATTAAATACAAACGCGATTAAATCCTTACAAAATAGTTTTATTTATAACATGATAACTTGTTAAAAATAACAATAAAGGCTTCAAATTAAAAAAATATACGTGATTCCTTTTCAAGCAGACTATTGTTTATAATCAATTGTAAGCCTTTTTAAGTAGACAATGTGAAGAGTGTATTTATTCTGCGATAATGCCATTGTTTATCGCATACTTTAAGAATAAAACGGATAAGGATTATTTTTTTTTTATTGGGACTAATCCCACCACACATTCCCACCACTGTAACTCCTGTAAGCCAGGATCCACAATGGTCTCCGTATAAGACACTGAGGTTTGACCCTCAGGAAGCCCCGGGAATCGCTTTTAATTGTCTTGGGACCCGCAACAAATGTAATTAGAAAAGAAAACAGGAGGAGTTGGAAAGACTCCACTTCCCTCCTATGCAAAGCGGGAGACATGAAGCAAAGTTGGCTGATAAGCCAGTAAATAAGAGTAAACGGATAAGGATGTCTTTTAATTTATTTTTTTGAAGCCTAGGGTCAGCGCACATGCCGTCCATTCCGTCCGGGGGGACACAAGGGCGGCGCGCGGCCCCATAACCCACCGTATTACCCTTCGCCACTGGGTACCCTACCCCTTCGCCACTGGGTACCCTATCCCTTCGCCACTGGGTACCCTACCCCTTCCCCACTGGGTACCCTACCCCTTCGCCACTGGGTACCCTACCCCTTCGTCATTGGGCCGACCACTGACACCAAGTTTCTTGTCTCCGTGGCCGGCCCGACGCTTTTCGGGTACCGTCCCACCTCGGCGCCTCTTCCGGGGAGTCACCTTCACGTGGTCAGCTTCTCTGCGGATGACAAACTTACCCAGTCCAATTACCTAACTTATCTTTTAAAAAAGAAAAAATATTTTCGACTGTGAAGTATTTTGTGTGTGAAGTAAAATAAATTTTCGGCTCCTTGTCTCTCCAGAGACAGATTATCTTAAAAGTTAAATAAAAAGAATACATACTTAACTTTGAAATATTAAAGCACAAAAAATAAAATTTAACGCAAATTAAATACAACCATAACAAAAAAGAGACTGGTTCAAATATCTTGGCCTTAAAACAAAACTGCCATTTGAGCAGGATTTTTACCAAAAAAAGCAAAAGTATAAACATGAATTATCGTTCGGGCCGTATTTTTGGAGCATAATTGATTTTGAGCTCCATACGAAGCAAAAGGCTCCAAAAAGTATTTTTTGTCCGAAAGCTTTATTTATTTTGGCGACACAAGTTTGTATGGGAGTTGAAGCGGAATACATTCAGGTTCAAACTTATTAAGGTCAAGTCCAAACAAGTGTTATGATCTCGAAAATATTCTGCATAATTTATACTATCATAAAATTAATAATAAGCTTAGAATAATAACGTATAGAAGAATAGTGTCGGTACTTAAGCGATCAAAAAATTGAAAGCCAAATATACTACACGCGTGCAAGCGATTACACACGTACACACTCACACCACTATACAATAGAGTTGCCTTGTACGCAGTGACCTTGTCCACTACGTCACGATCCGGCGTAGGGAGCCATTTCTGGTTCCAATTTAAATGCCTCAAATTTTGCGCGCGAATTGAGCGTCTATATTCTAAGATAATAAGTTAGTTTGTATTATATTCTTCAAGTAACGGTGAAAAGACTAGATATCACCAACACCTTTCGTGCCCATCTAAGAGATATATCGACTGGGGCGGCGTAGGCGCAACTACCTGCGCCTCATGCCGCCCTAGCCGAGGCCGCGGGTGACGTGACCGGGGATTTTAGTCCGTCACCCGCCGAGAGGCCGACCGCGTGAGGAAAGACCGACGTCCTCCCACGGGGAGGACATCGGACCCCAATAAGGGGTATTCCGTCGGGCCGACCACTGATGTCAAGCAACCCTGCTCCGGTGGTCGGCCCAACAACGAAGGCGACGTGGTTTTCTGGTGGGTTGCGGGAGTTGCGTGCTTAAGCCCCTCTGTCGCCCCGGACGGAGTGGTGCGGAGGCGCGCCGACCGCAGCCCAACCACAAAAAAAAAATCTAAGAGATATAATATCCCAACTCGTCTTACCAGAATGATATGGAAGATCATCATCCCTGCTATTAAGGAGGCTTGAATCCAACAGTGGGAGGAATATAAACTGAGATTAATTTTATAATTCGCACTTAAGATGGTTAGATAAGATAAGAAATGAGTATATTAGGGGAAGCCTGAAAGTAGCACCAGTGATAGAGAAGATTAGGAGCGCGAGGTTGTCTTGGTATGGACATGTGATGAGGAGGGATGAAAGCCATGTGATAAGGCAGGTTATCGATATGAATGTGGATGGACGAAAGAAGCGTGGGCGACCCAAAAAGAGATGGATAGACTGTGTGAATGAGGACATGCGTATGAAAAGGGTGAGTGCAGATATGACGGCCGATAGGAGGTTATGGAAGGTAAGTACATGTTGTGCCGACCCCACTTAGCGTGGGATAAGGGCAGGCAAATGATGACTTAAGATGTGCACAGTACGAGTATAAACTATACAAATAAATAAAATTGAAAATAGGGATTGTTTATGCTCACACGGTTATTTGAACGATAGCTATGCCTAAAAAGCAACCAGCGCCTGATGCCGCCCTAGCCGAAGCCGCGGGTGACCGGACCGGGGATTTTAGTCCATCACCCGCGGAGAGGCTGACCGCGCGACGGCTACCGACGTCCCGGGACAGGGACGTTGAGAGATGAGGGTACCCGAAAGGGTATTCCGTCGGGCCGACCACTAACAAATCAACCTGCTCCGGTGGTCGGCCCAACGACGAAGGCGACGTGGGTACCGCTGGATTATGGGTCCACGCGCCGTCCTTTCGTCGTCCCGGACGGAATGAATCGCGTGTGCGCTTACCATGGCCCACCCATAAAAAAACAAAAATGCCTAAAAAGCAGTTTAAAAAGTTTTTACCTGTCAGTCTGTGACGGGTAATCTTCAAAATGGCTAGACCGATTTGGATAATATTTTACTACAAGGTAGCGGTCTAACTTAGGCTTTATAATATCGGTAGTCCCACGGGAGCGGGAAATACGCGAGTGAAAATTTGTTAATTATAAATATAACTAAAATAATGTAGCCATTTTAAGCGCCCATGAAACTAGATAATAATTATTAATCTATACCAATAAATAAAATTGGAGTGTCCGTTTGTAATGTCAAAATAATAGCCTTTTTTCATGCTCACACGGTTATTTGCACGACACCTATGCCTAAAATAGCAATTAAAAAATTTTTGTCTGTCTGTCTGTCTGTCTGTTTGTTCCGGGTAATCTTCAAAACGGCTGGACCGATTTCAAAAATTCTTTCACCAGTGGAAAGCTATAATATCAGGGCGTAAACTAGGCTATATTTTATCCCGGTATTCCCACGGGAACGGGAACTACGCGGGTAAAACGACTATAACCTAACCTATAACCGAAGCGAAGCGAGGGCGGATTGCTAGTTAAACATAAAATTGATACAAGCCAACATGGCGGGACATATAAATTCTACTTAATTATAATGATCCAAGTTGTTAAATTGAAATTCAACATCACATTATCATACGCATTATTTAAACAAGGATAAAATATTTTTAGCGGCATAACTTAATGAAGATTGATAGCCACATTACTGGTTAGGATCGTCGAGTATGTAAATAAATTTACCTTTTTTTTAAAGAATTTAATCTTAAAGCAAATTTCGTAATTAATATGCTATAGAAAATACTTTAATAATGTTAAAACCTGATTCTGTCATAGTTTTATGCAATAAGTATTAATTTTCTTTTCTTTACTTGTGCCTCAATGGTCTAAAAAGTATGGGTTAGCTTCAAGTCTATTCTGATGACCATAGAAAGAATATACGAGTTGCCTTTTTTATATAATATTATCCATTGATGCTTGAAGCACGCTAAACTCGTTGCCAAATAAATAATAAAAGAACAGATTACGACAGGAACTAATAAGGTATTAATAAAATAATACGATTTTATTTCCAGAATATGATGATTTTTATTCAATAAACATTTATTTTCATTAGTGTATACTATAGGTATGTGTTTAGGTTAATAATTTATTTTGAGCTCACTAGATGGCGTTGTACAAAATTCTAAAACAAGTTATGGATTCGTTACACAAATGTACACATCCAAGCGTGGCGTTAACGCCACGCCAGCACGGGTTGAGGGCCCTTAGCGTTCACCCACCAGTCCGAGTAAAGTTGTCACAGCCATCTGAGGCTAACAACTAAGTCACACACAAAAAAAAAAAACGCCACGCCAACTATCAGGTTCTCCCTCGCCTATAGATGTCTCACACCAAAAATTCGAATCATTTATGGATATTAAAAATAAATCATAAAATTCCAATAACTCTTTCTCCCGGTCAATTGTGCCTAGGGAAGCACTCTCATGATTGCGCCCTTAACCGAACGAACCAGTTAGTTAAAAAATATATATTTTATGAACTTATTTGAACGGACATGATGATATATTTATCGACAGTAACCCTAGGGGAAAGAAATGCTGTTGCACCATGGAGTGTGATAAAATGGGAATATTTGTCCATTTATCAAGAGGTTGTAGCTTAAGGCATAATTCAACTTGTGTTGAAAAAGTTGGTATATCTTTCTTGGATAAGAATCGTATTTAAAATAAATATGACAGTTTAAATATTGCGAGAGATTATTGATTATACTCAATATGCACAGATGGTATAATGGTTAATATTCCGATTTACTGTGCCAAGTGTCGTAGGTTCGATAGATCGAAGATAATACATTGCGTTCCGTTAATTTTTATTGTTTTCAATTTGAGTGTCATTTCATATTTGGAGAGTTGGCCGCAGTACAACGATTTTTTGTGAATTGTTTTCTCTGCAGGTTTCCTCACGATATTTTCCCTCGCCGTTAAAACAAATGATAGCAAACAATTTACAATTATAGCCCTTTTTTTAACAGCTAAAAAAAAGTTAAAGTACCTATATTCCTTGCAAATCATACAGGGCGATAGTAGAGCACCATGAAACCTCATATTTAGACTGACCACCAGCATCGATCTCTTGATATTCTCAATTCCCAAGAAATTGAAATATGATGACATTCCGCCACAAAAAGAACAAAGAAAATAGCTTCGCATACACTTTGAAATATATTTAAATAGCTTCATACATTTTATTCAATGTAATAAACTATTTCCTAAGCTATTTATCTATAAAAAGACAAGATAACCATATCCGTTCAATAAATCACTTAGTAAACGTGGCGATTCACGCAATGTACAAGAATCTACATTTTTTATGCGGCTACAAATCGACACGTACATGTAATGACACCAGCTGCATTACCGTTGTAATTAAACTAAATAACATTGCCACTACGTAGTAAAACCTTTATTGATTTAAAGAAAAACGTTACTCTTCTCTTTATGGTATGGCACAGAATCTATAGTGAGTTTAGACGGAAACATGAAAGTATCGTGTAGTTTTTTATTATATTCAATTACTAGCAACCCACCCTCGCCTCGCTTCGGTTTCAGTCTTTCCTGCGCAGTTCCCGTTCCCGTGGGAATACCGGGATAAAATATAGCCTAGGTTACTCCCTGATGTTATAGCTTTCCATTGGTGAAAGAATTTTTGAAATCGGTCCTGCCGTTTTGAAGATTACCCGGAACAAACAGACAAAAAAATGTAAAGTGATTTTTAGGCATATGTATAGTGTAAATATGTGAGCATGAAAAAGGCCTATTATTTTGAAATTACAAACAGACACTCCAATTTTATTTATTGACTAGCAATCCGCCCTCGCTTCGCTTCGGTTATAGATTATAGTCGTTTTACCCGCGTAGTGCCCGTTCCCGTGGGAATACCGGGATAAAATATAGCCTAGTTTACGCCCTGATATTATAGCTTTCCATTGGTGAAAGAATTTTTGAAATCGGTCCAGCCGTTTTGAAGATTACCCGGAACAAACAGACCGACAGACAGACAAAAAAATATAAAGTGATTTTTAGACATATGTATAGTGCAAATAACCGTGTGAACATGAAAAAGGCCTATTATTTTGACATTACAAACAGACACTCCAATTTTATTTATTGGTATAGATAATTTGGTCAACCCCCGGTATTCAGCAAAACGTTTTGCACGGCAATGTCGAACTATCGAATTTGTCGGATTATAGAGTAGTGCCTAAGATCCCTTATAGTCCAGATTTTATTTATACCAGTACTAGTAGGTACCTTGTAATCCGACAGGTACGTAAATGTAATATATTGAATAAACTAAACTATGAACGCACGCTAGATCTTAGCGATATACATGCAGTCAAATTCAAACTAATCAGTCGGAGAAACAAAAGCATAATGTAAATAAAATATGTAAAGTATTGGAGATAAAGTGCTAAAGGGTAGTGTATGATATATGTCATTATATGTTCATCATCATCATCATCTTGCTCTTATCCCAATTACTTGGGGTCGACGCAATATGTAATCTGTTTTGATATATTGCAAAAAGTTTCGGCAAAGACTTTTATGACCGGCCGCCTGCCTAACGTCAACCCTCTTTGGAAATGTAATCGTTGACCCAAATGGTACCAGATGGAGTTGGTCCGGATCAATCTAGGGCTCTTAGTCGTCTTTTACGACACCCACGAGCAAAGCAAGGGTTGGTAGTATTCGAAGCCGCTACCACACAGCACTATACAATATGTCATTATATGTTACAGTACTTTATATATAAATACGTACATTTTCTTATTCCAAAATTTTCAGAATATGATATTAATAGCTTAGAATAATAACGTATAGAAGGATAGTGTTGGTACTTCGAACGATCGAAATATGAATCTAAAATACTACATGCGCGCAGACGATTACACACGTACACACGCACACCACTATACAAATTATGAAATCAAATTTTGTTTTTATTAACATAAATCGTCGATTTATTTTTAAAAGTAATGTTAAAAACCTTTTTATGTTTTTCAAATGTGTTGTGACACCATTTGAATGCACAAATCGTCATTTTTTAAGAGTTGCGTACGTACCTGCAGTACAGTGACCTTGTACATTACGGAACGGTACCGGCGTAAGCTTCATTAAGCTCCAATTGAAATGCTTCACTTTTTGTGCGCGAACTTACCTTCTATACGTTATTATTCTAAGATTAATAGTTTGATTATGGCATCATTGAAAGGGACGCTTTTACTTAATATGGCCAATTACTTTAAATGAAATGATAAATTATAAAAAAGACTTGGCTGACAATTTATATGTAACCATGCTATAAAATTCTTTGAAAACAATCAGGATTCTATGAGTGGCAGTTAGCACTTATCTTTATACAGGATATTAACAAGCACTAACTTTTAACTTAAATAAAGAAGTATATGCATATTAAGGTTTATAATAAAAATAAATCATCGGATAAAATTTTAAGAGGTAAGTGACACATCAATGATAAACTTTACAGGAATTGGTTCTGGTGATTAAATTTTCTTCTTTATTAGTTCTCTTGTAAAACAAACACTAAATCATTCTCCACATAAATTATTCATACAGCAAAAAAGATAAACTGACATTTCAACTGTCATATTACGATGTTGAGTTTTTAATATTAACACTAACCTGGCAATCGTCTATGATAAAATCAAGATGGAGGACGGAATCGGCGGGAAACTGCCACAACCCGTCACATGTCGGTTTGTTACTGCAACAAAAAAATTGACACTGGTTAAATAAAGTTACGGAATAAATCTAGAGCCTCCTCCGAAATAGGTGAATTGTATTCTTCCTTCGTCACCACACGGAAAATAGGACTTCACTCGTTTAAAATTAACTTAAAGTATTAAAATGATGTGCCGACCTGACGCTGCCGACTATCGCCAGGGCCATGGTCTGCAGCGTCGGGAATTGGGACGCGGTCGCAGCCTTCTGCGAGGCAGTGATCTCGCGGAAGAAGGCGGCGGATCGCCTGCGCGAGGAGCGCAGCCTCGATGATCCGCCTCGCCGCTCGGCGATCCGCCGCCGGCGACTGGGGCGGCGTAGACGCGAGTACTTGCGCCTCATGCCGCCCTAGCCGAGGCCGCGGGTGACGTGATCGGGGAATTAGTCCGTCCCTGAGGGGGGGACGTCGGTCGATGGGAGGGTACCCCAAATAGGGGGTATTCCGTCGGGCCGACCACTGATGACAAGTAACCCTGCTCTGGTGGTCGGCCCAACGATGAAGGTGACGTGCACGTGGGATGGGTTGCGGGTGTGCGTGCTTACCCCCCTCGGTCGCCCCGGACGGAGTGGTGCGAGGAGCGCGCCGGCCGCAGCCCATCCCCAAAAAAAAAAAAAAAACAAAAAGTATTAAAATGATCATTACATTAAATGAATGAACGTTATCCATTCGTGATTCATTCACTTGGTACAGAGTACAATGAATCATTCTTGTTTTTATTTGCGATTAATATCTGTAAGCTATTTGTATTTACATTACATGTTTCTGTACCTAACGCTCTATGAACACTTAAGATCGCCTGCGGATAGGCGCCAAACAATATATTTTAGAGACAGTCGCTATACGAACTACTGTTGTTATAAATTTACCGAAATATTTTATGGAAAATATTTTTTTTTTTTTATTACAAACGAGCAAATAGTACTGAATCAAATATAAATGGGATGAAATGTTTATTATTTATCATATTTTGTTATTTAGATGTATGTACCGCTGCTATATCCACTACAAATGTAATTTGTTTATCTCACTGTTTTTATTTACATAAAAAGATAATTGAAAACTAAATAAATAAATCCTTCTTTTTTTTTTACGGTCTGCGCACTCCTCGCACCACTCCGTCCGGGGTGACAGAGGGGAGTAAGCACGCACACCCGCGACACGTCGCCTTCGTCGTTGGGCCGACCACCGGAGCAGGGACGTCAGTGATCGGCCCGACGGAATACCTCGAGGGAGTACCCTCTCCCTTCGACGTCCCCTACTGGGATGCCGATCGCCGTCGCCAGGCTAACCTCTCAAATAAATCCTTCTTAGGACGGTGTTGACTTAAAAAAAAATCTTATATTATAAGTCGTAAAATAAATCTTATATACATGTACGCAAAAATAAAACCGATTTCGGGGTATTAGAAATATGTAATTGTCCATGATTACTCAACTTTTTTAATTTTCCCCAACAAGCTTGACGTAAAATGAACTTCGGTTTATTTAAACAGTAGGCGTTTGACGCGCGGGCGCTATTGTTCCCTTGTCGTCACATCTGCATACAATTAGTAAAATATTACAAGGGCCTTTAACACCCACTGTTAACTAGTTATTGTGTCATTAACTATATTAGTTTTGATCCATTAAACAAGCATTCCGTGTGGTGACGGAGTAAGAATACAATTCACCACCTCTTGTCCGTAAATGTCGTAAAAGACGATTAAGGGATCTGTTATGGATATCTATACCCATAAATAAAATTGGAGTGTCTATTTGTGATGTCAAAATAATAAGCATTTTTATATTTCTTTTGTCTGTCTATCTGTTTGTTCCGGGTAATCGTCAAAACAGCTAAACCGATTTCAAAAATTCTTTCTTCAAGGGAAAGCTATAATATCAGGCAGTAATATAGGCTTTTTATCCCGGTATTCCCACGGGATTGAAAACCACGCGGGTAAGGCCACTGAAACCGAAGCGAAGCGAGGGCGGGTTGCTAATAATATCTATGCGAGAAAAGGAAAACTCAGCATGAAGCCCTATACCAACACCTCTGACCAGTACGCCATAATAGGTCAATTTCTCTCAATGTTAAAGAGACACGAGCCAGTGGTGATGATAATCACATTACAATAATGTTATTAAGTTGTAAGTTTGCAAGTGTATTCATGTTTGTTACTCAATCACGCGTACATAGTTGAACAGTTTTGTATGAAAATTGCCGTGAAGGCAAGGTGCAGCAATATTAGATATGTATTTGGTGCCAAAATTAATGGTAGACGTGAATGTAATTTAATTCCAATTTCAAACACGTTCGAATTTCAAAATTTATGTTTTAAGAAACAATTGAATGCTATGGCATAGACATATCTCTGCAAATAGTTTCTTAATTTTAATAATATAATCTATGCAACTATTTTTTATTAAAATCAAAAATAAATAATTGCGTACTTGAATAATGAAAATTCGATCCAAACTAAACGCCATATTGTTCTGTCTTACGAACGAAATTGCAGTGAAAGTAAATAATTTACACATTAATTTATTTTTACTTGGAACTATGAATATCTATACGAGTATGTTGTTATAGTAACGGAATTAAATATAATCGGAGTTACAATCATAATAATCATAACGGAATTTAAAACAGTTAATGCAATAAAAAGGTTTCAGAACCGTACACTACACAACTTGCACAATAATCTTGAATGGAAGATATCAAAATCGTGACCATATTTTTTTTTTGCTTTAATTGTACGTTGAATATGTCTTGCAGAGTTTGAGTATAGCATTTATTAGTATTATGTGAGATCCTATATTAAAATTAAAATGTTTTCTTTTTTATTGCAAACGGTGGCAAACAGTACACCTGATGGTAGGTGTTGCTGCCACTCATGGACTTTTGCTAGGCCGCTGCCTACCGGGAAGAAAATTAAGGGAGTGTGAATGCGTGCAATGAAGTTCGGTGAAACTAAAACCATCACCACAGAAATTTGGGCTGCCGGCTCTCTCGCTCACCGAACGAAACGCAGTAACAAATTTCTACTACTCAGACGTCGATTTTCTGCTCAGTGTGGTACTACCCCGGTCGGACCGGCCCGCGGCTGTAGACAGACAACTGTCAACAGTGTGGTCCTACCACTAATAAAATGTAATGCAATAAAGAGATATGTAATATAAGAATACAATTGACCAGCCCCCTTTCTTGCCCATGGATGTCGTAATAACTGACTAAGAAATACGATATGCAGATAACATCAAGAGAAGGAAAACTCGACATAAAATCCTATTCCAACACGTCTGACTAGCGCGGTACAGTAGATCAATTTTCCTCTAATTCTAGAGGTCCGAGCCCAACAGTGGGACTTATGTGGGCTGAGATGATGATGAGGATATAGAGTAAGTAACATTTTAAATCAAATCATTTCTGATGTTTACTCGAGTATTACACATTTGAAATAAAACCATTATAACGGATATTATTGGGTTCGTATTTAGACGATTTTCCGACGTTTAGAATACGTTTCAACAGTCTTGGTTCTCTCGTGACTATGAAATATTTATTTAACATTCCTCATCATCATTTCAGCCCATACATGACCCACTGTTAGGCTTGGGGCACCTGCATTTATTTCGAGTTTTCCTTCTCTTGTATAGATGTTATATGCATATTATATCCCTTAGTCGTCTTTTACGACATCGCACCGTACTGCGTCGTGTCGTGTCGCGTCGTATTCGTCGTTCAAGCAGGACACCCCGTAATATGCAGATAACATCTATGCAAAAGAACGAAAACTCGAAATAAAACTCTTGTCTGACCAACGTGGTACAATAGAGCTATTTGCCTCCCATTGTGGAGGAGGCGGAGTCTAACAGTGGAATATAAATACGCTATGATGAAGATAATATTTAACTTAATTAAATTCGTCATTATTCTAACAATAACATTCTTTTGCGATGATTTGTAGTTATTTTTAACTAATATTAATAATGCATTTCACAGTGTTGCCGTGAATCAGTGATTGTCATTATAATTCCTTGTACGCACTACCGGAGACAATGGTGGACTCATATGACTAGATAGAATATAAAATTCGTAAGTACAACTGCCATGTTAGTCACTACAATAGAACATTTCCATCGAACATTGTAAATAAAATTATTTTTACGCATTTTATCTTTACGGATTCAACATCAACACAACTCATATAAAAATAAATATTTGGTTGACCGAGCTTTGCTCGGTACAGTTTTTTTTTTTTCTAAGTAAATGGTATTTTAACGAACATATTTAAGATATATATTTATAAAAAACTGCAAAATGATGAAAAATTAAAATAAAAATCAAAAAGTATCAAAAATTAAAAACAGAATAACCGAGATTTGATCTCTCGCTGTTTGAATGCGTCTGGACAACTTCGCAACCGCGCTATCGTCACTCTTGACAGCAACGGCGAAAGCTATAATGTTATACTATTGACATTTTATGTCATTATATTGATTAGCTAAAAACACCCACAAAACAATATTATCTATAAATAACACCTAGCTACATCGATTTTTTGGCCCCGAAACCTCTAGTATACTAAATTTCATGAAAATTGTTGGAGTTGTTTCCGAGATTCAAGTTCTATATACATATATATAGAATTTGAATATATATATATATATATATATATATAATACAAAAATAATATATATATATATATATCTTATATCTTTAAACGAGCAATTCTTGTATATATATATATATATATATATATATATTGAGGATCTCGGAAACGGCTCCAACGATTTTGTTGAAACTTGGCATACTAGAGGATTCGGGCCCAAAAAATCGATGTAGCTAGGTTTTATGTATAGAAAATGTTGTTTTGTTAGTGTTTTTGGCTGACAATATAATGACATTAAAATTTAAAAGAATATGAATTCAAATTTTGCCATCAATGTCATGAGTAGCGATAGCTCAGTGGCGAAGTAGTCAGGTTTCATTTTATTTTTGACATCGGCGACAAACGGCGTCGGATCGAATCTCGGTGTTATTATTATTCTCTTTTTGTAATGTTTTATATAAATTTCATTATTTATTTTTTTATTTTTTATAAATATATATCTAAATAAATGCTACAAAAATACTCCGAGCGAAGCTCGGTCAACCTGATATTATATATAAATATAAATACAAGAATTGCTCGTTTAAAGATATAAGATACATACCTATTTCCAAATAATGATAAAAAATGCAAATGCAAGTTCATCATAGCGGATATACGTCCCAAAGTTGGGCTCCTCCACAATAGAAGGAAAATTGACCCACTATACCATGCTGGTCAAACATGTTGGTACAGGGTTTCATTTCAAATTTTCCTTCTCTTGCATAGGTGTTATATGCATATTAAATGCCTTAGTCGTCTTTTACGACACCCACGGGCAAGATACGGGGTGGTGGATGGTATTCTCACCACACAGAGGTCATTCATAGATAAGGAAATAAATAATTTAAAAAATTAGTCGTGATATGCCGATTTTTGAAAAACGTTACCAAAAAAGTAAAGAGACATATCCTTTATGTAAAAAAATATCAACAGCTGTACTCGCGAGTCTTATTCCGGCGACTTGTATAATGTGAACTTACGTTACTGGCAGTACAGTTAAATTCTCAAAAATATAGCAAACTATACATATTTTGACAAAAAAAAAATATCATTTTATGAGAATGCGCCTTCGTTTTTATGCCACTACCGATTTTATTAATACAGAGGGTGAAATAACAATAATATACGCTCTACGTACTCATTTTAATTATAAGTATCGACTAATAGAACATTGATAACAAATATTTTTATAATTAATTTCTCTTATAGAATTAAATATATATTTATATTTAACCTTTATGATGACGAAGTAAAAATACAAGTTCACCCCTCTCTTACCTGTGGATGTCGTAAAAGACGACTAAGGTTTATGATTGCCCGACGTTTGGAATACTTTACAGTATTCATGGTCACGGCGAATCATAAATCAAATACAAACGCGATATAATCCGTAAAAAGTAGTTTTATTTACAATGTGTAGTGATCGCGTAAACATCAGATATCATTAGACGACTAAGAGATATGATATACAGATGTTATTTGCGCAAGAGAAGATAAACCCGACATAAAACTCTATGCCAAGACATCCGACTAGTGCGGTAAAGTAGGTCAATTTCCCTTCCATTATGAAGGAGGTATAAGCCCAACAGTGGAACTTGTAAGAGCTCAGCTGCGGATTGAGAGCCCTCAGCGCTCACCCATAGTCCGCGTCAAGCTGTCAAGGCCATCTGCGGCCAACAGCTGTACACACACAAAAAAAAATGTAAGAGCTCAGATTATGATCAACCTGACCGCATCGATACGACTCTGCACAAGAGCCAAGAAACTTTAAATAAAAATAAATAAAAACTAAAAATGAAAATAAATAAAACTTATCCATTTATCATAAAAAAAAAAACGCAATCCCCATTGGCATATTCAAAAACTCGCACAGTCATATAAATTAATGCACATGTCTTTCCATAACAGCTAAAGGTAAAATAACCGTAAAGGATACTGAATACCATGCCTGTATAGTATTAAGACCACCCCAGTACGTAGATGGAGTATTAAATGGACGGTATATTAGAATATACCTTACGAAATACTTATATCTATGATAGAGCTGTTAATAAAATATCGATATATTGAAATATTGATATATTTTTTATAAAAATATCGATACTAATAATATATTTTTGGACGATATATCGATAGTTCGATACTAAAAAGTAAATATCGAGGGTCGATATTTATTTTAATAAGTTTGTTATTTTATTTTCTTGTAAATTATTTATTCTACAAAATCTACTGTAAAATGCTACAGTGAAATTGATGATAAGTTATCACTTATTCCAAAATTTTAGGTGAAAAATGGTCATCACGGGCACTCCGCGATATGAACGAAGGTAAAAATTGGTTATGGGAAAAATATCGATATTTTTTTCGATATA
This sequence comes from Lymantria dispar, assembly GCA_032191425.1. Lineage (NCBI taxonomy): Eukaryota > Metazoa > Arthropoda > Insecta > Lepidoptera > Erebidae > Lymantria > Lymantria dispar. The sequence goes on from CM063445.1 coordinate 34,642,090, forward strand.
TCGAACTGCGAAATTGATATATTACATAAATATCGATATATCGAAAAAACGATATTTTAAAAAATATCAACAACCCTAAACTATAACCCGAACAAGTATATATCGCACCTTTATTCATAAACTGAATTAACACAAAATTTCAATTTTGTGGGCAATCGCATTTAATGTTTGACATATTTAGATTGATGACTTCAAAAAATTATAAAAAAATGAATAGAAGGACTAGGTATTTAAAAAAAAAAGATAACTGTAGCGTAATCAGTCTATTATTGGAATAAGATACAAAATTATACTATCTAAAGGAAGAATACACCTTAGACAGCAGTTTAAAAAAAAAAATGGGTGCGTGTACTTATGTACGCGCGTGAGAAGTTATACTTCTTTGGCATCATTAAAAAATAGTTTTTAATTGCATGCAAATAATTAATTACAATAAAATAATAGAAGGATTGGAAAAGGATAATCAACAAAGTTCAGTTTAATAGTCATCAAATTTAAACTAAAAGAATCTTAGATTGATCTTAGATATCAATAATTAATATTAAAAATTGAAAATTAATATATTTATATAATAATATATTTAATATATATATTTCAAATATATATATTTAATATAAATTTATATAATATATAATTAATATATATATATATATATATATATATATATATATACATATATAATTATTAAAAACAAAATTTAGAGAATAATAAATATATAAGACATAATTTGTACTAAATATTATAAGATTCTTAATTTTAAATGTTTATTATTGATTATTTAATATTTTAAAAATAAATTTAATAATAAATTCAAAAATTGAATTTAAGGTTAAGCAGACAGCTTCATACTGTTAATTTTGTGTCACAGATGCGCGCGCATCTTAAAATTTCACTCAATGCGCGGTTAAGCAGACAGCTTCATACTGTTAATTTTGTGTCACAGATGCGCGCGCATCTTAAAATTTCACTCTCATCATTTTTTCATAACGCGCTTAAAGAAGTATAACTTCAAAAGTTAGTACTTATTTCTCTTTTCACTAAAATGTACCTGAATATTTTTTTTATTTGTAGTACAAAACTGAAATAAAACTTAGTTATTAAAGTTCTGCATAAATGTTTTAGTATTAAACTGCATTAATTCAAAATGATGCCATAATTATACAATATAATTTATAAAAAACTGAATTAAATCATAATGTGTTAATAAAATATACATGTAATTTTCTAATAAAATGAAATAAGTATGAATACATGCAGCTTTTGAATAAAGTAAAGTAGCGACATGTACTCGGGAGTTAATGGAAAAGAGAACGACAATCTTTTATCTCTGTCATTTACGTCGTATCAATTTATCTGTTAGATTGTACGTATTCTACTGACGAAGTTATTTCAGTTTTTATTGAAAACTCAAAAAACGTAAATTTTGAATTAATTCAGTTTATGATTAAAGGTGCGATATAATCCTTATTGTTGCAGTTATAATGCTTTTAGCGCGTTAGGGAAAAATGAGAGTAAATTTTTACGTCACGAAAAACCGATACCCCAAAGTTAGGTAGTCAACATATTTTACGATACGCGCGCACACCGTCATAAATGTCTACTAGATATTGCGTTATAATAAAACTTTCAATGTATTAAATACATTTTTTTCTATTATTAGTGTCGTTTTTTCTACAAACGTAAGATAATGCGAAGAATAAAATTTTTAGAAAGATTTTTATTTTGTTGCGCCAAAGAAACGTAACTTCTTACGTACGTATATATTAGAAACACACTTTTTTTAAGTAACGTTAACCAATCAAAGGACCTTTTTAATAAATAGATTTATAAGCACACATTTTTGATAATATTCATACATTTGTAAAGGCTAGACAATCCTCACTACCTATAATCAAAAACGCATACGCAGACAGAGACGCAAAATAATGTTGTCTTTCTTACTCCTTTGCTTATTTCTGTATATCCGTCTAATATTGATTAATATTCTACTCTCGAGTAAGACCACTTGACAACAATGGAAGTTTATCGAATTAGTTTTATTAAATCATGAAATCTAACTGCAATATGTTTTCAATAATTGTCATTCTTACAAGGAAAATAACTTATCAACGCTTTAAAATGCGTTGTTTAGGAAGCCAATATTATTGTTTTTTATTTTTTTATTTAATGTTTAGTTCTAACACCCGGGCCTGGATGATAATTTATGGTTCGTACAAAATATTATCTAACATGAAAATTTTCTGTGTGATGACTGAGTAAGAATACAATTCACCACTCCCTTTCTTAGCCGTAGATGTCATAAAAGACGAGTCATATCCCTTAGTCGCCTTTACAAGCAGATAACATCTAAGAGAAGAAACTCTACACTAAACCCTATACCAACACCTGACCGCGGCGTGGTGTTGTGGTTCAACTTTTTGTGGAAGAGGCACAAGCCCAACAGTGAAACTTATGTAGGCTGAAATAATGACAGGGATTAAGCCTAAAATTCTCAGGCTGAGGAGATTGCTTGGTAGGTTTTTTAAGCCACCTGTGTTATCAAACTAATATGAAAGTTGCCATATAATTTTTTACCTCCTGTTATGGAGGATATTGCAGCAGTGAAACGTTTAAGCCTAAATGTCTGTACCACACTTGTTAGACGCGTTATCGTGAGATTTCATCTCAATTTTTTATTTAAATAAACGACGCAAAGGCGCACAATTGATAAAATAAAAATATCCAATTCTCAGTACCTCTAACCTTAATATTACATCATAATGACTCTGAAAAATAAAGTCTACCGCAAACAACGTATGTCTACACAGTTCCCACATAATAGAAGGCTAATAATAATAAGACAATTTAAAGAAGCAATAGTTAGTGTGCAAGTCCATGTTTCTAGGAAGTGCGGTCTGTCGGCGCATCCTACGTGTCGTCATGTCAGCACGTGACGACACGCACTTGTAATGGCGGTGCAGTGTTTGGCATTTCAATAGCTTGTTAAAAAATTACTCAATAAGTTATTTCTGGAAGTTTCGACAACTGCCAATAATTTTATAGAAGATTTAAACAATTTACAAGTGACCTCTGGAGTAGGTATACTATATGAACCTTGTAGCAACTCGAGAAAATTTAGGTGTGTTCTAGCGTTTCTGCCATACCTGCTACAGCAATTAATGTTAAGGCCCCATCAAGCTCTCCAATATCCCTGGTGCTGTGCGGTTACACTTATCATAACTGCACGTCTTCTTGTTTCTTAATTAACTAGTCAATTTTGCTTCATGTCTCCCGCATTGCATAGGGAGGAAGTGGAATCAATCTCTTCCAACTCCTCCTGTTTAACCTTTCTAATTACATTTGTTGCGGGTCCCAAGACAACTAACACCTCGAAGTAATCTATGGAGACCGTTATGGATCCTGGCTTACAGGAATTACAATGGTGGGAATGTGTGGTGGGATTAGTCCCAATAAAAAAAATTTGCTCCAAAAAAGATATAAAATGTATTGAAAGCAGTATTTCTAAAGAGCTTTGTGTGGTGTCGGAGTAAGAATATAATTCACCAACGTGCATCGCCCTCCCTTGCTCTCTTGCCCGTGGGTGTCGTAAAAGACTATTAAGGAATATAATATGCAGATAATATCTATGCAAGAGAAATAACTTGAAATAAAATCCTATACTTCTTATAATAAATACACATACGATATGAAACATCTACCATAATATCAATTTTAATATTTTTGAACGTATCCTCTAGCGTAAAATAATCTTTTATTAAAGGGTATAAACATAATGTTACTAGGTTACAGTAATTTACGTCATAAATCCTCTACTAACAGAGAAAATTAAATGCACGGGTCATCTATTCTAGTGTATTAAAATAACCTTCTCCTTTAAAGCTTTTACATTTTATTCAACAAGTTGCAAAACATAAAAATATAACTAAATTTGTTGTTTATCAAGTCTTTCTGGTCTATTTAAAACGGTCTATATAAAATATGTTAAAATTACCATAAGCATAGGAACATTAAATATTAATTTTGTTTAAAACATAATATATTTCTAATTATTATGTATATTCTTTTTTCATGTAAATGATGGACATTTCTTATATTTTGCTACATTTAAAATTGATTCATATTTTTACAATATATAACTAGTTCATTAAAATTATTATTTTAGTAACATAGACAAGAGCACAGACAAACTCTACCATAATAGTTTCACAATGCTATAAATATAATAAACTGGATAAAAGGAACTTTGAAGCAGGGATTTTATGGAGCTCCGTTATTGTATCCGAATCTATCACATATCCGAAATGAAAAATAAGCGAAATCGGTATCGGAATTTCAGTAGTAGGACCACACTGTCGACAATCTACAGCCACGGGTCGGTCGTTAGAGTCGTTAGACTTCCTGCATTCCTCAGAGGGCCATGGCGGTCAGGGCCATACGCGGTTACCGCACGGTGTCGATGGAGGCAGCGTGCCTCCTGGCCGGAACTCCCCCGTGGGACCTGGAGGCGGAGATGCTCGCCGACATTTATCGTCGGGTGTCGGAGACGCGCACCCGCGGCGGCATGGTCTCTATCAAAGAGATCACCGCCTGGCGGGTCGACGCCCGCCGAGAAGTCATTGCCCGTTGGGCAGTCCGGCTGGAGAGTCCTCGGTACTGTGTCAGGACCGTCGAGGCCCTCCGGCCGGTGCTGATGGAGTGGTTGGAGCGGACGCACGGGGTGCTTTCCTTCCGACTGGTGCAGGTACTGACGGGGCACGGTTGCTTCAGGAAGTACCTGCACAAGATTGTCAGGAGGGAGAGCACACCGTCCTGCCACTACTGCAGTTGTGACGAGGACACGGCGCAGCACATGCTCGAGGAGTGTGCTGCATGGGAGGGGGATCACCGTGAACTCGTCGCAATTATCGGTGCCGACCTGGCGCTGCCGACCGTCACCAGGGAGATGCTCGTCAGCGTCAGGAACTGGGACGCGGTCGCCGCCTTCTGTGAGGCCGTTATCTCACGGAAGGAGGCGGCGGATCGTGTGCGAGTAGAGATCCTATTCGGCGACACATTCCGCCGCCGGCGACTCGGGCGGCGTAGGCGCGAGTATCTGCGCCTAATGCCGCCCTAGCCGAGGCCGCGGGTGATCGGACCGGGGAATTGTCCGTCACCCGCAGAGAGGCTGACCGCGCGACGGCGACCGACGTCCCAGGACGTCGAGAGGTGAGGTTACCCGAAAGGGTATTCCGTCGGGCCGACCACTGACGACAAGTCACATCTGCTCCGATGGTCGGCCCAACAGCAAGGTGACGTGGGTACGGGTGGGTTATGGGCCCGCGCGCCGTCCTTTCATCGCCCCGGACGAACTGGACTGCGCGTGCGCTTACCATAGCCCAGCCATAAAAAAAAAGACTTCCTGCATTCCTTCCTTTCTTGTGGTGTGCGGTATATTGATTAACCATGAGAAATTGGTAGGTCTCCCTTCCTTCCCTACATTTTAAAATAATAATTTAAACCAGAGATAGCCTAATTCAATGAATCAGAAAGAGGAATTCAGCTGAAACCCTCCATATTATAAAGTAACTTCTGAATATAATTGTAATACATAGATGGTTCGATTTACGGACATCAAGGCACACAGTACCAGTGGTTAACCCAAGGACGATGGGTTATGGGGCCGCGCGACGCCCTTTCATCAGTATGGATGGAATAGACGACGTGTGTGCTGACTATAGTCCACCCAGAAAAAAGGTATAGGTTTGGAAAACGAGTGAGTATAAGATCTAAATTTAGATATTTTTTTTGTTCTGTTTGTCCATACAGACAGGCATAGGGATCAAAGCCCATACAGCCATGTCTGATACAATTTTTCTTTACATATTATTTACTTCTTCATATTGTATAACTTATTTATAGTCATTGTCCGTCAGTAAGTCAAGTCGTTATCATTAATTAGGCGCTGAAAACCTAATTAGATAATTTCTCTGGGAATTCCGGTTGAATATGAAAATACACGTAAACCACTCTTATACCACATTCACCACACTTCAGCGCCTTAATTATATTATATTACATAAAATATCAGCAAAATTATTCAATATAACACTATAAAACACAAAAAAAAATGAATATAATACAAGAGCTTAACATGACAATTCCAAATTCGCGCCGAAACTCTAAATTATGATAATCATCATCATCATCACAGGTCATATACGTCCCACCGCTGGACTCGAGCCTCCTACATAATAGGAGAAAAATTGATCTTACCATGCCATGCTGATTAGACAGGTTGGTATAGGGTTTTGTTTCGAATTTTCCATCTCTTGCATAAGTGTCATATGCGTAATATATTAGTCGTCTTTTATGACATCCACGGGCAAGATAGGGGCTGGTGAATGGTATTCTTACTACGTCATATGATGGTAAATAACCGCAAATAAATACGAATTCCACTAAAGACTATTGCGGATGTAGCTAATAGTGGAAGAAAAAACCACAATATCGTTATTTTCTTTAACACTTCCAAACAGACAGGTTATTCGACAAAATTATGCTAATTCAACTTAAAGCAGTCAGTGCTTCTTCTATTCATACGATATTATTTTAAAGAAAATTGTGTGAATTTTTATTAATAATAGAATCACATTTAAAAGATTAGACAAAATTCACATGAATATATAATTTCTTAATTTTAACAGAACCAGTTTATTTATAAACTAGTTCGAGCCGCGATCTGGTTCTCTCAGTTTTGTACAATATCATTTAAACATATTAAAACGATAATTATTTACATATTTTAAGTAAAATGGTTTTTCCTTTTATATACATCAAACTACTTTAAATTAATGCTTGATTACATTTTTTGACTAGTCTTTTTTGTTTAGCAGACAATGGTGTGGACAAACGCTGCCAATTTCGCCTCATCATCATCACGCGACGAAACAACGACGGCGCGCAACTCTATTATCGTCATTGGGCCAACCACTGATACCGAAACCTTGATTTCTGTGGTCAGCCCGGTTTGAAAACACCGTGCACTAAGAAAATAATCTTTGTATTGCAGGGGAGATAAGAAGCACAACAAATTAGACCAAGATATAGAATCACAATTTGTGGATAGCACAAAGTATAGTCCTGCTTGGGAATGGATCACCTGACACATAGTAGGATAGGTCGGCATTTTAACAACTACGGTATCTGTGCAGTCTAGCTTATATGTCACCATATCACATCTGCAAAGATAGTAGGTAGTGCAAATTCACTTGCAATAAAATTGAGTAAGCTGTGTAAAGAAAAATTTTGGTGTTTTTTAGGAACAGGCTAGTCCGGTCAGGCTTCTCGCAAACCACCGGAGCGCTGGAAGAGAAGTCGTACAGGCCCATAACCTGTCGTATACACTTTCTCTATCGCCACGATGGTGGACCACTGGTGCCGAATCCTTGTCTTCGATAGAACATTAGTGAACACATTGGTGGGTTACTGTAGCATCCAAAGCGCGATGGCGGACTGGCCACGTTCGCCAAGGAGCTCGGTGTCATTGGTCCGCCAAATAGCGAAGAAGATAAAATGCAGTGGGTTATGGGACCGCGCACCGCCCGTTCGTCACCCCGGACGTGTTGAACGGCGTGCATCCAAGTCAGAGCCCGCCAAAAAAAAACCTCCCAAGCGCGAAAAGTATTATTAATCTCGCCCGGTTTGGTACCACATAACGTAGTCATGAAATAATTTTTTTTGTGATAAACCACGCAGCTAAAACTTTACCCCTTCAGCCATAAATGGACCTGCTTCAGGGATGGCGATCTGAGATCGATTAATCGAGGAATCGATTTTTCAGGCCCAAAAAATCGATTTTATAAATCAATACGAAGCACTGAATCGATACTTGACCCCAGAAAATAGTCAGTCCATTTTTTCTGCCCATTCGATATTCAAATCGATTCAAGAATCGATCTTTTTCAGAAAGATCACCCATCTCCTAACCAGCTTATCCGTTAGTGCCATACTCTCACCTTAAAATGGACACATGAGTAGTAGTAAGCTGAACCTCTAAATTAAACTGGAAAAGAGAGAAATAAAATCTTGTGACCAGCCAACATACTATTCCAAATAGACATACTTATATAGGCGGAGAAGACTCTAAACAAAAGACTTCGAAAATAAAACATATTAATCTGTTTTTACATTATCCATAGATGTAACGTTAATAGGAAAGATTTTTAATTGTATCTAATCTAAAAAGCCTGAACACGATAAAATTTAATAGCACCTGTGTGTCGGGTATCTTTTTATACACCTGATTCTATCAACAAAATAATAAATAATCTAATAGACCATCTGGCCTATTAACATCCGAGGGTTTATAAAGATATAAGGAAATTTAACTATTGAAAACATAATAATGGAACTACACAGCACAGTTAACATAAGGGCTTTTAACAATCATTAATAGTCTGTTAAGAGGGTACAATCAAATTTTTACAAAGTAAATCGCCAAATTTCTTTAAAAATATTTAACGATAAAGATCATCACGACTCATATATTTCCCACCGCTGGGCTGGAGCCTCCTCCATAATTATGGGGAATTGACCTACTATACCACGCTGGTCAGACGGGTTGGTTAGATGATGATGATTGACGATAATCTAAAATGTACACACATCGGTCTGTTAAAATTTTATTATATGTATTGATATTAAAAACTCTTAATAATTGTCATTTTATGACTAATAAATAATCCTGAGAAGCAAGTTACAGCAATATATTCAAAACGTGTTTGTATGACAGAGGATGACGCCATCTTGAATCGAACATAAATATATAAACAAAATTGTTGATAACTTTGTATTATATATAAGAATTATAGATTTGAAATTCCTAGTTCATTAAGTCATTATAATTTATAGATTTCATGTTAAATAATTAAAAATTTTAAATAGATAAACAATAATCGTGTAGTCCTAGATAAAATCAATAATCTATTTAAAGACTAATTGCTTTTAGATTAGATTCTCCGTGTATCAATGTGTTAATATTTAATTTATGACCATTACTTTCTCGTGGGAACCGTGAAAACTGGCCGAAGGATTGCTAGAAGAATGGGCAACATTTACACCAGGCGTGGCAATTATGGCAATCTATTAGACACGATGGCTCATTAAATTATATCTCTGTTATTTTCTAATACCTTTGAATACCTACATTATAGAGAAAGGGTTTCGTAGATCCGTCTTAGACATAAATTGTATATAAAGATGCAATTTGACATAATATTTTCGCGCCAAAATTTGAACTTCTCAGTCTCGTAAAAATGTTATTCTAAAATTAAATTTTATTGCAATATACTATGCACCACAAAAAAATTGTCTCAAAACATTTGTTTTTTTTGTTCGATTTAATTTTTATCTCCATAATAAATGCGAGACATATTTTTATGGCCTCCGAAGCAGATACGGATTTGGATTAAAATGTGGTTTTCAAGTTCATTCACCCTTAAACGGTTCATGTCGCAGAAGAACCAGAAAATATTATTCTTTTCATAGTCTTACGCTTTTTTCTCCGAAGTAGTAAGCAGACATGTACACAAACACTTATTTTACCACGCATCTCGTAGTCTCATGCAATAAAGTGCCTATTTCACAAAATAAGTACGGTTCCGAAGGTTTAGTTTGCTGAATTGTGTAATATATAAAAAATCATTCACTTACTATTTTAGGAAGATTCGGGCTTTATAATGGGACAAATATGATCTGAAGAACAAGAAATGCCTTTTGTGTTACTTATACTACTATTAATCAAACGAAGCTATAAGATAATGACTGACAACATTTACCGTGTGGAGACGGAGTAAGAACACAATTCACCACCATTTCTCTTGTCCGTGGGTGTTGTAAAAGACGCCTAAGGGATATATTACGCATATAACATCTATGCGGGAGATAGAAAATTCGAAACAAACCCTATACCAACCTATCTGACCAACATGGTATAGTAAGTTCAATTTCACTCCTATTAGTGGGACGTAGATGAGCTAAAATGAATGAATGAAAATATAGAACTATAAAATATCTAATTCTTAAAAATTAAGCACCAATTGAGAGTTACCCATATTTCATTATATAGCTTTAAGAAAAATTCCTAATTCACACCAGTTTTTTTTTCTTAAATATTATTTATATAATAATGAAATGTCTGTAATAGTTTGGTAACTAACACCATAGCTGAGGACTCTATTTGTCAAAAATACATTTCTCTCTCATAAAGGATATTCTCTGTCAAGATCAGGGTACTAATATTCTTTATTCTTATGCTTTCAGCAAACTACTGCTGAGCTCGACCCTTTACCATAATAGTAGAGAAATTACTTCTTTACTACACTATAATTAGAAACGCAACCCTTTACCGACATGTGTATGGACCACGGGTTGGTAAAATGTTGCATTTTTACTCTACAATAGTCATCACAGACATAAAAAGATTATATTCTCCACAAACAACAGTTAAATAAAGTTTCTACAGATTGTCTGTATTCCATATTAACACACGTAGCATTAAGTCAACGGAGCTTACGGACTACTTGAGCCACTTTATATGCACATCACGACCATTCCCTGCAGCCAAGTAAATACTGACGCACTTTATTGTATAGTCTACATTATACCAAGTGCTTAACACTGGCCACTAAAAGTATCTCTTATACTCATGTTCTTTTTTATGATTACAAGATGAGCCCATGTTCTTAGAATTGGACGCTAATAGTTCTCAATTACGTTATTAGAGAAAAAAATAAAGAGGCTGAATGAGTTATGTTTCCTTTGCCTCTCGAAGGAACGGAACGATGGACAAATCGAACAAAAAAAAATCAAATGCATTTTCCTATACAATCTTTTTACCATTTCAAGGTATTCTATATTTTTTTTATCTGTCCAGAATAACATCTATTGGGACACCTAGTGTTAAATAAATATAATAACTAATGATATCTGATGTTTACGCGAGCACTACACATTGTAAATAAAACTACTTTTACGGATTATATCGCGTTTGTATTTGATTTATGATTGCCCGACGTTTCGAACACTTTGCAGCATTCATGGTCACGGGCGGACTAAGGTGTCTCACGTCCAACAAGTAATCGTTATTACAGACATTTACAATTATCTACCCGATACAGAAAATAGTTATAAATTTATTAAATTGTTACCCACATTTTAGTACAAATTTATTGCCAGTGTAAGAAGAAAATGAATCTATATGAAAAAATTATATTGTTTATGGTTAGTAATTATTAATTATTAAATTTGTAGCAATTATTATTACAATTTGTTGATTTAAAACTAACAAAACTAATATACTACCACCGGATCGGAACGCGGCCACACTGAGAAAGATCCGGCAAGAACACTCAGGGGACATGATGCTAAATTAATATTGATTTTTAATTTTAGATGCGGCTCACTAAAAGATTTTTGATTTATAAAATTATCTTTAACCATTATTATTGTGGGTCAAATATACGTTTCTATAGCTAAGCTAAATATACGTTTCGATAGTAATGATACAAAAATACAATGTGTCAAGTAACCGTAACAAGTAAGCTTAATTTTTCTATGCCAAAGTACATTTCAAAAGGAAAAATACGATGTCTATATACCATCAAGTTAGAATCGTGTCTTAATAATTACAATGAGCATATAGCCAGCATAACTATAAGAAGATAAAATACTATTCTTCAGCACCATCTCCGCCCACATAAGTCCCACTGTTGGGCTCGGGCCTCCTCCACAATAGGAGGGAAACTGACCTACTATACCGCGCTTTTTTTTTGGCGGTTTGTTACGGCCGGCGCACTCCTCGCTCCACTCCGTCCGGGGCGACAGAGGAGCATAAGCATGCACACCCGTAACCCACCCGTGACACGTCGCCTTCGTCGTTGGGCCGATCACCGGTGCAGGTGACTTGACGTCAATGGTCGGCCCGATACTATACCGCGTTGACCAGACATGTTGGCATAAGGTTTAATATGGAGTTTTTCTTTTCTCTTGCATAGATATTATTAGCACTTAGTCGTCACTTAGTCATCACTTAGTCGTCTTTTACGACACCCACGGGAAAAAGAGTGAATTGTATTCTTACTCCGTCATCATACGTCACTATTAGCATAGATATAGAGATATAGAACTCAAAATCATTAATTGGTAAGTCATGTTTGTTGTGAGTCAATAATAATTCTAATTAAAATAATCTACGCTCTTCAATAGGGTTTTTAAAAAAAAATAATGACGTCCACGTAACAACAAAGCAATTTAATATAAAAAGTTAATTATAATCTGAAGTCCAATAGATTACGTCTGTATAATGAAGTCCGACGCAAGTATGCGACCTTGTGAGACACCCGTTCGTTGTTGTGTGCAGGCATATGCATGTAGGTGTCTTTGTGAAATTTTAATTAATCAAATGATTGGATAACAATTTAAACAATTAGAATTTCTTAATATAACTTTTATGTTTAATAAAATATGAATTTCCATGTAGTGACAAAGTACGAATTCACCACTCCCTCTCTTGCCCGTGAACGTCGTAAAAGACGACTAAGGGATTAAATATGCATATAACATCTATGCAAAAGAAGGAAAGCTCGAAATAAAACACTATATTAATACGTTTGACCAGCGTGGTATAGTAGGTCAATTTTCCTCCTATTGTAGAGGAAGCTCGACCTAATCAGTGGGACGTATATGAGCTGAAATGATGACGATAATAATGATGAAAAATATTAATGTCTTACACTTTATTATTACCCTTTGCTAACACGTCTGACCAGCGTGATATAGTAAGTCAATTTCCCTCGCACAGTGGAGGAGGCCCAAGCCCATCAGTGGGACGTATATGGGCTGAGATGACGATGATGATGACACTTTATTAAATCAAATTGAAATCATTTAAAGTAATAATTAAGCGCTGGGGATAGAATTCCTCCTCAGCATCATCTCAGCCCACATAAACGCCCACTGTTGGGCTCAAACTTCCTCCGTAATGGGAGGGAAATTTACCTACTATACCACACTGGTCAGACGTGTTGGTATAGAGTTCTATTTCGAGTTTTCTATCTCATGAATATATGTCACATGCATATTAGTCCCCCAGTCGTATTTTACGACACCCACGGGCAAGGGGTGAATTGTGTTCTTACAGCGTCACCGCACTGCGGCGGTCTTTGGATGCAAGCGGCATAGCACCGCACTTTATGATCAAGCATGAGGAACAGCGATAGGCTGAATGAATGACGAAGTATTTACAAGATTTAAAACCTCATATTTGTAACAAAAAAAAAGTATTATTATGGATTTTATCGTGTTTATATTTATTATCCTTCCCGATGTTTTTAACACTATTCAGCTTCCATGGTCACGGGAGGACTAAGTTACTTCATTTTCAACAAGTCATCATTATTACAGAGATTTTTACATACCGGCTACAAAATAAGTTATTAAACATTTACTCACATTTTTCAGAAATTAAAAAATCACAAAGATAATGTGTTCCAAACATCGAGAAAGTAAAAATCAAATACAAACACTAAGAAATCCACAAAACAGTCTTATTTCATTTGCGTAATACTCGCGTAAACATCAAAAAGTTTCACATATTCTACATGTCTCAAAATAGCCTCAATTACTCGTCAGACTAGTTAATAATTCCCATTGTGTTCCAGAACTATAATTATAATAATGGGAATAATTTATGTTTATACTTACGTAATAGAAATTAACAAAACACAATCCTACAATTAACAATTATTTGTAGACGACGTAATTATCCAAATACAACATAAGTAAAATATTACGGAAATAGATAATTCTATTGTTAGTGTGGCGTAAACAAGTACTTGTAATTAAAATATCTTATCTATAGATTCATACAGGTTACATGAAGGTAACTCAACAAGTCTAACTAGCCAGTATTTATTAAATTACTAGTTATGCAATGTTTGTATTTTGCTAAGAGACTAAAAAGCACTTAAGTCGTTTTTTTATTAATGAATCTTTTAATGAGAAGTCTTTAAAATTCTTAACAACAAGCTTTTTATTTAACGAAAAATGGTGAAATAAAGTGGTAGCAGTGTTTCGCTTACCTTCGAATATAAGAGAAAAATGTAACATATGCTCTTTTCACTATCATAATTATGTAAATAAATTAATGAGTTAACACAATCTACGCTATTCAAGAGTTTCGTATCTATCATGTATCTATACGAGGCTTTCTCTAGTTTTTTATGTTTTGTTTTTTTATGGAAGACCATTTTCCGACCCCAAAACTGCCCGTATTTTCTCACCATCGTGATTAGGTTGACCACCGGTATCGATTCCTTGATCTCAATGCACTTAAGTCAGAAATATTTTAAAGGTTAAATGCTCGGCAGAGTGAAATGTTGATCAAGAAATTTATTATACGTGGTCTTCAAGATATTCATCCATATTACTAATGTGGTATAGATATAATATAGTATAGATCTACTCATAAGTAAATCACACCATATTGGCTTTAGTTTCAAATAGTGCCGGGACGTCCAGCCTCCTTTCACAATAACGTATATATAAAAATAAAAACTCCTTTAATAATGACGACATTTGAGGACGATACGACTTATAATTTTAAATTAGAATCAAACAGACGACAGTCGAGGCCAATCATGAACGAGACACGACAATGAAAATGCCAACAGTATTTTTAAGACATTTTAAGTTGTTTTTTTTTTACACTAAACTCGATCGTACGCTTCTCTAACATGTATATTTCTTAACATCTCTTAGTAATATTTTACAATAACTGCAAAATAGGAAATGGTAATTTATATTCTTACACATCATTATATTAAAAAGTATTTCAACATTCATGAAAGTCCAAAATAGAAATAGATACAAATTAAAAAAATAAATATCAACCAACCATACACGCTAGCTATTACACTATTAAAAAAAATAACCAAAGAGGAGATAAGATTGAAATCTTTGAGCAATCCGTTCCAATTACTTTAACTAATTGAATGGATCAGTGAATAAAGTAAATGTGACGATCAAAATAGAAATGACAAAATTAATAATAGTAATAATGTAACTAAATAAATATAATTACCGCAGTGATAACAAAATCAACTTCCTATACTTACGAAGTGAACATTAAATTTAATAGCATGTTTCGTAATTTTTGATCACTAATAGTGTTTAAAATCATCGTCTTCGCCTTCATAGCCTACAGAAAAAAAAAGTGCGTGTACAAAGTACGCATATCAGAAGTGAAACTCTTTTATCCTTTATTTTTTATCCTTCATCCTTTATCCTCTATCCATTATCTTTATCTCATTCTCTCGTCGGCTGAATCCTATACATTTACGTGTTTGTCTCTATGGACTCGCTTTTTCGTTTCATCGAGTTTGAAATCACAACGATTCTCAGGAAGTTTCACTTCAAAAACTTTTTAACATCTATAATTTACATTTATTACCTTAATTTTCTTTTATAAACACTTATCTTTAATTTAAATTCCTTTAAAAAAGTATTTATTTCATCTCGACTCTATCGAAATTGTGCTAATAGTTCTCTATATGTATGTATCTCATACAAAAGACATCAACGGGTACCTTGCGCATGAGCACACAGACCTGGCATTTGTGAGTAACTGCTTATAATACCAGGTTACCAGTTTTTTCTTTCTTCCGTTCGTATGAAATCGTAGAGTCAACGAATCGTAGGCAAATATTGATTTTGACCGGTTTGGTAATAAAAAAGGTGCGACGTGAGAAATGTTTTTATTTATGTGTGGTTCTATATATTCATATGTATTTAAATGGGTGATTTAATTTTATAATTGGACCCATCGCTCACTAATCGGTATCATATGATAGGAATTTTATTAAAACACTAGCAATCCGCCCTCGCTTCGCTTCGGTTATACCTAGTCGTTTTACCCGCGTAGTTCCCGTTCAGTTCCCGTGGGAATACCGGGATAAAATATAGCCTAGTTTACGCCCTGATATTATAGCTTTCCATTGGTGAAAGAATTTTTGAAATCGGTCCAGCCGTTTTGAAGATTACCCGGAACAAACAGACAGACAGATAAAAATTTTTTAATTGCTATTTTAGGCATAGGTGTCGTGCAAATAACCGTGCGAGCATGAAAAAAGCCTATTATTTTGACATTACAAACAGACACTCCGATTTTATTTATTGGTATAGATAATGTGTATTGAATTACCAAAAATATAATAATCATTTTCAATGTCATCCTTACTTTAATTTTTCTGACCATTTCTCGACGTTTCGAATACTTTGTAATCACGGAAGAACTTAAGATACTTGCTGTTTAAAAATCCTAGCTATTATAGAACGTTTATAATATTAGTTATTAAATTATGACACACATTTCTAGTAGAAATTAATCAACCTTCAATAAAAAAAATTATAAAAATTATATTGATCATTTGTTAATATGGTAATTATTATTATTATTCATTAATGTTATTTATATTGTTAACATTCTTATTGTAAGTTATTTTATACCTTTTTCTTTTTTTTCTTTTCTCTTTTTTTTGTTATTTTTCTTTCTTATATATTTGAGGAAAGGGGTTTTCTGAAAATCAGCCCTGCATAATTTCTATGCAGCACAATGCTGAGCATTCCCCTATTGTCAAAATAAATTAAAAACATGTATTTTAATTATTAGTTATTATGTGACAATAAATGCTATTCTATTCTATTATAAAATGGTAATGTATTATTTCACATTAGTCCTATAGCCAATATATTTACTACTAGATCAGAGAACAAAGTCAGGAAAAGAAAATTTGTGGATACAATCTCAAAACAGTTTATCATGAAATATTAAAATACTTTTTTCATCTGTAAAATTGTTTACGGAACCCAAATACGTAGGTATATCTAAAGATAATAGGTGCAACAAACTTTGGCCGGCTATTGCTAATTGTTAAGCTCACTCGGAGCCCGCTAGATACGGTTTTACGATTTCGATAACAGAAAAAGTTAGAAAAATAAATATTATTTAGTTACGGAAAATTTTACGGTTTCAACTGTGAAATATTTAAATGAATGGTTTGCAATAAATTTTATTTCATTTATTTATTGTCTATAAAAAAAGTGTATCTATAAAAAAGTTTTAGCTAAATCTATTTTGCAATTTATCTAATTGAACTAACAGATGTTTTGTTAAAATTTCAATAAGTAGAGTTAGAAAATTTTACATGTAATGCTTTAAACATTAACTCTGTTGAAAAATACCGCTAATATTTTTTATATCTCGAATGTTCGGTATACACGGTTTCAACTTCATTTCACTTGTTTTAATAATTTATAGTTCGTAGCTTCGTTATTTTTTTTTTTTGTTATCGATAGATTTTATTTATTTTTATTTTCACCAACTGCCAAAAGTGACGCTAATCGTCACCTCTCTCTTTACTCCTTCTCTGCCCAATAATGGATATCGTGATCATGTCTACAGACGGATAAAAATATAGAATATTTTATTTGAGCGGTACAACCGTTAATACTATAATATATTCGAAATATTCGAGACAATAAAAATAAAATAAAACCCTTTGAAATCTGTAAAATTAATTTCTTTTCTTAGATTTAATATTCGCATAAATATCATAACCATTTAGGACTAAAATTACGGCATAGAGATATCTAAAAAGTAAACCATTGCGCCAAATACTAACACCTTAAGCAAAACAAGAGCTCTCGAGTGTTATATAAATAGTATGGCGGGGTCTGGTCGATGAGGCAACACGAAACGACCACGCCCGGACTGTATTATGTCACCTTCTTAGAATAAGTTATGAAGTGACCAACATTGAGTGAGATGAACTTTAAAGTCTAATTTAAAACCGCTTTGCTATTAATTTTATTGAACAGATCAACAAATTTATTTTCATTAGAATTTTATTGTTAAAGAAGTACAAAAAAATCTTGAATGATATATTCTAGATAATAGTGGTAGGAGCACACTTAACAGTTGATTGCCTACAGTTGTGGACGAGTTCGTCAGGGGTAGTACCACACTCTCGCAAAAAATCCACTTCTGAATAGTAGCAATTTGTTACTGCGCTTCGCTCGGTAAGCGAGAGATCTGGTAGCACAACTTTCTAAGGGCGTTTGTGTGGTGGCTTTTGGTAGTTCCTTTAGAATTACAGAACCTTAGTGCATGCATTGACACTTTCTTCACGGTAGGCAGCGGCCTAGCAAAGCTCCATTGGGGGCAGTGTCACTTACCATTAGGAACGCTGTTTGCTAGTTGTTTATATTTTTAAACGCACTCTCAAGAACCACAAGTTCAATTTCAAAAAATCTGATTGTGGCGTATAACCCGTTTCTCGATAAAAGCTATAGGCACAAACATAACATCATTATGTCATAATCATAACTCATAAACATCCTACCGCTAAGCTCAAGCCTGCTCCACAATCAGAAGTAAATTGACCTGCTATTCCAGGCTAGTCAGATGTATCAAATATTATGCACTTGCCATCTAACGTATATATTGCATAAGTTATTCGCAATAGTTTTATGACGAGCCTGTAATCAATCCTCCTTAGGAATGTTATGATTGACCAGGCGGCATCAGATGGAATTCCAGGTTTATGTAAAACTCTTAATCGTCTCTTACGATATACACGAGCACTATAAGGGTAGGTAGTGTTAGTAATAGTATCAGGAACTGGAACGCGGTCGCCGCCTTCTGTGAGGTAGTTATCTTACAGAAGAAAGCAGCAGATCGTGCGCGGGAGTAACTCCTCTAGGGCGGCACGATCCGCCGTTGGCGCCTTGGGCGGCGTGAGTACCTGTGCCTGATGCCGCCCTAGTCGCGGCCGCGGGTGCAGTCACCTGGAATCGTCCCCGATCATAGAACCGGGGACTATTCCGTCACCCGCAGAGAGACCTGGGTGAAGCGTCGGGGTGAGAACGTACCCAAAAGAGGGCCGGTCGGGCTGGCCACGGAAGTCAATGATTTGGTACCAGTGGTCGGCTCAATGACAAAGGGGAGGGAATGCGACAGGTTATATAAAAAAGGTAGTATAAGTAGCTGACAAATATAGACATATATTAATAGGTTCATGTTCAAATAGGAACAGCAGTACAGTATAACAATCTAATCATAGCTTGTCAAACAGAGCTCAATGATTAATCACACTACGCATACTAATAATATAGATCGAATGACATGCAAGTAATATATATTTGCACAATCTCGCTATTGCTTATGTGCTAACCAGTTTTTAAAGATGGCGTTCCGTCGCAGCAGAATAAAGATACTTCTACACCTTACAAGCATGTCGTATCACATGACTAAAGAGAGTATAGCGTTTTAGATATCAATCTACAGTGCCAAGTGTCGCTGTTTTTCCATGCAAAAAATATTTTGAGCAAATCCAGCATATGGCAATAATTTTATTGCGCAAAAGGCGTTGAAATTCTTCTTAACCTTCTTTTTAAAGCCGTATAAATGTATCTGCCAAACGAATATGTCTCGCCAACGCGCAAAGGTAGCCTCCACAATAAAATCTTGCACCAGCTACTTTAACTAATGCAAGCTTTAATATTCTGACGGTACTAAAAGCCACGCGTAAAGAACTGCGACATAAAACTTGCATTTAACCCTTTAACCCGTATTTTCATCTTTTCTAAATAATGTTGTTCCTTAATAATAATCCTCCATTTATATCATTGTTTTTAGTCCCGGTCAGTAAGTGAGGACTTTGCCTTCGCCAAGCAATTGAAGATTTGTCTTGGGATTTTAGTTGAACATAAAAACATGCTTAAATCAAATTCATTCACTCTTTAGCACTTTTTTGCGTTACGTAAAATGTCAACAAAATTATTTAAGGCATCACTACAAATACAAAAATATTGAATATAATTATTTAAGAGCCCAATATGATTCTTCTATGTACCAGCGAAGGCCCTATTTTATTATAAAATTGCAGCAACAAATAAACATAAGGTGTAAATGGACTTTAAAAATTGTCATATCAAAAATCTGGATTACCTACATAGTCTAACCATTCAGATCTTTAACTAGTGAACTGTTATTCCATAAATAACAATTGCTTTAAAAATAAAACATAATAAACTACATGCCAGTAGTAGCATTGACGAAATTAATTGAAAACAAAACAAAATAAAATTCGTTACACGAAATTAAAAGAATACAATCTCATAAAAAACATCGCGTGCATCAAACAGATGCGTTCATAAATACGCCAATTTTTCTTAACAACATGTCACACTTGTACGAATCGTAATGCTATAATAACACCTTGTAATACTCGCAATAACTCTGTAATAGGCTCCACAATCATACACGTTCGTATTTGACAGGGAATTACTAAAAAAATATGATGCGTAGTGATAAATATGACTGCGGGCATTCACGAATGGTGTTGCCGGCTTAAAAATTACCATAAAGTGTAATTTTATAATCAAGCAAGATGTGTTAAATATAATTTCTTTTTTTGCGATTCGCAGACACTGGATGGACTGTCAGTATTCAAGTATGGTGTTTATTGTGTTAAAAGTATGACTTGAATAATCAAAGGATGCAATGCAGAAAAATAGTAAAGTAATAAATAGAGTCTGCTATAGTTTTCTTTTTTTAATTTGATAAGTACAACACCACGTACTTTGCAGTTAAGACTTGTATCATAGTGAACTTTACAAGTCTACAATTAGACACAAGTAATATACAGACTCCGTCAAATTATTTATAAAATACATAAATAATTGTCCTTTGTAGAAATCCACACCATGAGCTTACATTATCAACATCATCACTATTATCACAACTCATATACGTCCCACTGCTGCACTTGAGCCTCCTCCACACTAGGAGGGAAATTTACATACTATACCACGCTGGCCAGACGGGTTGACATAAGGTTTTATTTCGAGTTTTCCTTCTCTTGTACAACTGTTATTTGCAGTAATCCCTTAGTCGTCTTTTACTATACTCACGGGCAAGAAACGGGAGAAGGGTCGAGGTGAATTGTATTCTTAATTCGTCACCACGCGGAAGATAACACAGTGTTACATTTTGTTACAGTGGTTTTGGTAGAGCACAAGTAGTCTGTCTACAGCCGCGAGCCCGTCCGTCCGGGGTAATACCGCACTCTCGCAGACAATCGACATCTGAGTAGTGTCAATTAGTTAGTGCAGTTTTTGTAAAACATCTATAGGCGAGGGTAAGCCTGATCGTTGGCGTGGCGTAAACAGCTCGTGGCGTTACGACGTCACGCTATATGACGGAATATGCGAGAGCAAACTTGAGTGTTGTAGCGCTACAACAATCAGGCCATATTAGTTCCTGTCGTAATTTGTTCTATTATGCATAAATATTTGAACAAAACAATTTCGATATTACATATCTGCCAGGCGTCCTGAGCGACGGCTCCCGTTTTTCAGTGAGCGAGAAAGACCAATACCCAAAACCAATCTTATAAAGACCAAGAACGTGGTTGTGACACAGATATTGCAAACCTCTATAATTAGTAGTTACCGTTACCATTAGGTAGTCTGTTTACTACTCTGCCACTTAATGCAGTAAAAATATTACAATTATAATTGTATTACTATTTTTTTTATAAAAAATATACTACCTAGCACTTGATAGTAAATAGCCAGATTAACTTAAGTTGAACCGTTTTAATGCAACTTAATATTTAAACCGCATAAGATCCAGTGGAAACCAGTAACATTTATCCGAATGAGGTAGCAATATTCAATAACCGCTTTGGTTCATTTAGTCAGTATAAAACAGGTATTTGAAATAATTCTCTCAGTTTTTAATCTTCCAATTAACTACTATAAATATTTAATATTTCCAATCTAAATGCTAATGCAAGGGCGCTTACATGTCGCATTCAAAGAGATTTTCCTTTTCTTCGAGCTCAATGTATAGAGATAAAAATTTAACTTAAAATAGTTTTGAGCTGCCAATACGATTATGATTCATCATCATTTAAGCTCATATATCTCCCACTGTTGGGCTCGAGCCTCCTCCACAATAGGAGGGAAACTGACCTTACTAGACCATGCTGGTCAGACAGGTTGGTTTAGGGTTTAAATTTGAGTTTTCAATCTCTTACATCGATGTTATATGCGTATAATATCCCTTACTCGTCTTTTATGACATCCACGGGCAAGATAGGGGAGTGGTGATTTGTATTATTACTCCGTCACCATACGGGAAATGATTATTGATTAGTAAATATAAATGACTGGCTATTAAAATTAAAAATAAATTAGGATTTAAGCGCTTTCGCGCGCCTCAACATTATGCTGACTCGAGCAGCTATACTTTTGCTCTTTTGCAAAGGGGACACTACTGTTGACATGAACCTCCTTTTTTATGATCTCTTGTTAATATCTATTGCTCATTTTTAAACTATTGTACTTATATTCTAGCTCTTAAGATGTGCCCCTCCCGCAAAGGAGTAATAAATTATTTTTCTTTCTTTCTTTCTCCCTGTTTAAGGTAGTTCGATGAATTATAATGATTACTCAATATTTACTCCAAAGAAAGGTCTTACATAAACTTTAGAATAAGAATTAAGTTTACAAGTCAACTTATAATGAAATTAAAAAGAAAACTAAATCAGTTCCAAAATGTGGAAATTTTCGTTTTTAACTTTAAATATATTTTCATAAACATATTTTTATGAGGAGCAAGAATACAATTCAACCCCTCTCTTGGCCGTGAATGTCGTAACTAAGGGATACAATGGGCATGATGACAGTAACTAAAAATCACTAAAATAATGTGTTTATCTACTGTAACTCAAAGAATATATCTTGAAATAAATATTTATTTTCTTTTAAAAGGTGAGATTATTAATTTATTTAATAAAATAAAACTACAAAATACACAAGTCCGCCATGCTCAGCTAAACACCAATCAAATTGAGGTACGTCACTCCTATGTACACCTGTCATTATCATCGCAAATTTTGTACGAAACTCTACTATCGTTACACTTATTAATTGTTTTAACTTGCATTTAAAGAGTATTTCGTGATTTTTATCGATCTCTTGCTTTCTTTTGTGTTCTTACTAAAAATGTAAGTCATGTAAGAAGGATTCACCAAGGCAAACAGCTCTAATTTGCCTAGAGTTGATTTGTTAATGCTGGGAGAGTACCTGGCATCAAACAAAAGACTTCTGTTTAGCATAATTTAGAAATATTAAAACTACGACGTAAGTAAAATATTGATTTAATAATTTTCTAACACCAATAATTTAAAATCTATTTAATAATAATACCGCTTGAGATGTTAGAGGTTATGTTATTTAAATAATGCTTTTGTAAACTTAGTATTAAACTTCGGTTAAATAAAGTTATACACCAAATAAAATACACGATATAAAGTAATTCATCATCATCATCTCAGCCCATACACGTTCCACAGTTAGGCTCGGGCCTCCTCCATAAGAGAAGGGTAATTGACCTACTATACTACGCTGGTCAGACGTGTTGGTATAGGGTTTTGTTTCGGGTTTCCCTTCTCTCGCATAGGTGTTATATGCGTTTTATATCCCATAGTCATCTCGTACGATCACCCACGGGTAAGATGGTGGTGAATTGTATCCTTACTTTGTCACCACACGGAAAGTAATTATATATATTAATCATATATAATTATAAAGTAATTACTTACGTCAAAATGATCTTCACAGAAATAAATAGTCTCCTATTTATTTTTTATAATTATTTATTTAAATTTATGGCTTTTGGATCTCGCCGTGCGAGATTAAGCCACTCATATCTTATTGTTTTATTGTGTGGCACATAAACAAACAGTTTATTAACTGCTTTTATTTATGTATTAACACATTGAGGATCCGCACACCACTTATAGACTCGCATTCATGTCTAAATAAAATATATCAGTTTTTTTGCTTTAACTCCCTTACGTGTACAACTCAAGTGAATAGACGTGACGTCACAAGCAGACGCCATGACACTAGGCACCGTTTTGGCGCTAATTTAAATGCATTTAATTAAAATAGTATTTATTTCTAAAGAAACCGTACTTATTGCAAAAATAATATTTTTTTTGATAAAAGTAGTAATTTAAGAATATTATAAAACAATTTTTCAAAATTAGTCATCATGCCTATTCTCTATAATTCACTCTTCTAAATCTCGATGAAAACCTTATGCCGACACGGCTGACCAGCGTGCTATAGTAGGTCAAATTTCCTCCTACAATGGAAGAGACCTAAGTCCAACAGTGGGACGTATATGAGCTAAGCAAATTATGATAAAATATATTATAGAATTTAAAATTTTCTTAGAGGGAGTATTTAGTTATAAAAATACAAATACATTGTATGAAAAATAATTTCACGTATAACTCGAATTCTTTTGCGTAATTATAAAAATAGTCTTAATTTTTACGCCATTTATATCTAGGCATTCAAATAAAATAAAAATATAAAGCGCTGAAATCCCTCATTATTATACAGTTTTTGCTCGCAGTCCAGCACGCTCGCTAATTCGCAGAAAAAATCCGTTCATGTAGGGACACCGGCATTATGAAAATATCAAAGGAACGCTTATGCACAAAAGCTTATTATTAAAGCAATATTTAAATAAAATTGTATGTATGTGTAAGCAATTTATAATTAATGTGAAGGTGTCGTATTAAAATTCTAATAATAAAATTCAAAACGTTAGCTTTAAAAGTATATATTTAACCATGACTATGGATGCAAACGATACCTCGATGTTTCAGAAACATTGATGTTCCAGTAAATTAACATCGATGTTTGCCATCGATGTTCACTATTGTTAAAGTTAGATATATTTGAATAATTTAGAGCCATATATAGTTAAAAAGCATGGATGTTTCGATACATCGATGTTTTTTGTACACCGATATTTGTTCTGAAACATCAATGTTTATGGTTCCGATATTTGCATCCCTAACCATGACAGATAAAATCAACAAAAGTGTAAGTGCGAACTAATATTTATTAATCAATATTCTACTTAATTAAGAATCATTAATTAACATCAGAATATAAGGACTAAAAATTATGAACAAAACATTTTTTTAAAGCATATAAATGTATCGAGCGAGACGAGTATTCTTGTTTTGTAGCGGCATTATGGGCAGTGTTATGTATATCTTAGAGATAGGATTAGAACACAGTTGTCGCCACTACTTACTTGCGCGTCGAGAGTCGTAAAAATCGTAGAGAGAGAAAGAGAGAGAGAAAGAGATCACCAGAAAATAAAATATTAATTTAAAAAAAACATGCCATTATTTAAATGCTTTTTGGATGCTGGTTTTATCTTGTTTAATTTAGGAGTTCCTATAGCCACCTTCCGACGCCATCTTGAGACCAGCTTCATAGTACCATATTATTGCATTGTCACCGAAGTTACGTAAGTAAACCAAATTTCAACCTAATCTAACGACAGGAAGTGGTTCTAATTTAACTGGCAAGATTTTTTCCATACTAACAGAGCAAGTTAAATAAAAGCTTTAAATTAAAATTGGCAGAAGAGTTCTACGTCCAACACTGGTCGGCGAAAGGCTGAATGATGATGTATATCCCCTGAAAACAGTTATTAGAAATAAAACATTTTTTTCGGATTTTATGGCGTTGTCACGGGAGGACTGTGATAATGAGATCTGTGGGGCTTAGCACGAATATTTAAATATTTACGTCAAAGTATTCGTAACATTATCGAGACTAATTTGTATGGTATTGAAGCAGTGCCGGTTCGATAGAAGCGCTGCTCCAAATCCCATACAAATTGATCTCTATAACGATACGAATACTTTCACGCAAATATGCTAAGCGCATTGAGTAGTATTCGAAACGGCAGATAAGTAAAAATCAAATACAAACGGGATAAAATCCGTTTAAAATAAAGTTATATCAAATATGTAATACTCGTATAAATGTCAAAAACCATTATATACTAATTGTTATTATATACATCGAAACTAAACATAGTTACCATGATGCCATCTTGTTATTTGCTTTAATCAGCCGTGAAGCATGGCTGTTTGTTTCGTACAAAATAAGCAATCATGTTTCCACAACAGTCCTGAGTTCATCTTTCAGATGAATAACTACGAAAAGCAGTTCCTCGCAATAAAAATTAAATATAATAATTCCCAAGCAAAAATGAGTATCTGTATTTTATTTACAGAATAAGATAAAATATTTCTTACTCATGAAATTATCAACCACAATAATATTATCCATCCCGAGCTATAAATAGCAACACTAACAATCTGAAAAATATAAAGATTGCAAAATGACAGCTGCAGTTGCACCATAAATCTCTATCCAAAGACAAGCAACATGGCCGCTTATTCTATATTGTCTTTGGTCCACATGAATTCGTTTTATTCACTTATTAACAAATGTAAGTTAAATTTTATTCAACTTTAGTAGTATTATAATAGAGGTTATATTCGTTTGAATTTTCAGGTTATTATAAATTTGTTGTGTAAGTGCCTAGCGATGACAATCTACGCAAAGATACCCCGCGGTTTTATTGGCCGCAATAGAGAAGCAAAAATATGTTTATCAGTTTAATTTATATATTGCAGGACCATTCTTATTGCTATAGCAATTTATTTTCGAAATAAGTTCATTGATAAATTTAACTACAGAATATCAATTCCATTTTTAATTCCTGCATGTATGGATTGAAATTAGTAATTTTAGTTTTTTTTATATGAAATTATAAAATTATTGTATCATACTAGCTGACCCAACAGACGTTGTTCTGTCCGAATAAAGCGCCACCTACCGGATCCAATTGTGAATCTAAACCATTCCCGAATCCCCTTGAACATGCACAAAAAATTTCGTCAACATCGGATTAGCCGTTTAGAAGGAGTTCAGTGACATACACACGTACGCAAGAAATTTATATATAAAGATAAAGATTTGGAGCAGGAACAATAATTAAGATCAATTTTATTAATAACTAGCAACCCGCCCTCGCTTCGCTTCGGTTATAGGTTATAGTCGTTTTACCCGCGTAGTTCCCGTTCCCGTGGGAATACCGGGATAAAATATAGCCTAGTTTACGCCCTGATATTATAGCTTTCCATTGGTGAAAGAATTTTTGAAATCGGTCCAGCCGTTTTGAAGATTACCCGGAACAAACAGACAGACAGACAGACAAAAATTTTTTAATTGCTATTTTAGGCATAGCTGTCATGCAAATAACCGTGTGAGCATGAAAAAAGCCTATTATTTTGACATTACAAACAGATACTCCAATTTTATTTATTGGTATAGATGTCTTTTATCAACAATTTAGTGACAGGTGTTCTGGAAGGTGCTTATCATGTGAGAGTAAGATTTCCTTATTTCCTAGTCTACCTTAGTCCTATCCCCTATTTCTTTTATTGTGGTGTGCGGTATATTGATTACCGTGGGAAAGTGGTGGGTCTCCCTTTCTTCCTTCCACTTTAAAATAACTATTAGGTAATCCTACAGCTTAACAATGAATGAGCAACAACAATAGTCAAAGAAGTATTTCATCTCCAAATAACCAACGCACTTAAACAACTCGTTGCATCGGTTCATCTACCACTGCCTATAAAAAAAATTGCTTGTCTATGATAATCCTTTTTTTATTGTTATTGGTATTAAACGAGCAAATAGCACACCTAATGGTCAATGATACTGCTACTCATGGACATTTGTTAGCCTGCCTACCGTGAAGAAAATAAAGGGAGGGTCTACAACCCACTAGTTGACAACTACTTATTTATTCTTAAATAGCTTCGGAATCCGTTGGAATTCAGGAATAAAAAGTATTGTATTTTAACATGAGAGAATGCTAGGGGATTCTCATGTTAAAATACAATACTAAAAAAAATGAGCGAAGTGAAGTCGGTCTGTACGGAAAGATCTTTCTATACAGACCGATTTCACTTGGCTCATTTTTTTTTATTTTACTGAATGTATAAAGAAAAATCAATCTTAAATAAATAACCCAAAACTCTTTTTAAAACGTGTGTGTGAATGCTCGGTTATGCTATATTTGTAAATTTCATTAAAAGGAAATCAATGTAATCAAATCAATGGTCAATGAATTAAAAACTTACAATTTACTTTATTAACACATTAATAAATATTATTTGTACGGAACTTCATTGAATATAATTTCTGACCCTCCGTATTAGGAGCCGTCTACCGCAGTAATAGGCTCTGACCAAAATCATACCTCCGTATTAGGGAAAATCGACCCGACTATTTAAATATTTTTGTAAAATAAGAAATATAATTAAAAGAAACATAGACTCAGCAGTAATATAAAATGTAAATTCCGCTTTTGACGATAACATTTTTTTGCACCTTTAAAAATACTTACAAATGCTTATTTTTGTTTCTTACTTTCAAATGTTGAGAAATACCTCCGTAATAGGTGCCTTTACCTTAATCTAATTTTGTAAACTTGACAATATGTAAGTGCCCGCTCGTGGTTTATGC
This sequence comes from Lymantria dispar, assembly GCA_032191425.1. Classification (NCBI taxonomy): domain Eukaryota; kingdom Metazoa; phylum Arthropoda; class Insecta; order Lepidoptera; family Erebidae; genus Lymantria; species Lymantria dispar. The sequence goes on from CM063445.1 coordinate 34,670,617, forward strand.
ATAGTAAATGATTTGAATTTGAAAAAAGGCATCACCAAAACCCACCGCAGGCAAACACGCTCAGAAAGTTGTGCTGCAGACGTTTTTATTGCTTAATTTTGAGATTTAACTAGAAATTAACAATTAGTTATATTGTAGTTCTATATTAGTTTAAAATATTTACCTCGATTATACGACGTCTCTGCACTGAGCCCTGATACAGGGTAACATTTGAGACGAGCGTTCGATTTATCTGAAAATAAAGAAAGCATTATTTATTTTAGAAACTTAAATATGTTTCCGTATTTTAACGGGTTGAAAATTCAACGTCTCATCACTCCTTACTTTCACGCCGTAGTTTTAAAAAGTGGTTGAGGAGTTGCCAGACGTAAAAAGAGCACCTTGAGTAGATCAAGAGTGAACGTAGATAGGTTGACGGATAGTACTTAGATGTGTAAAATCCATGACTTGGAAAGTTCATTCAGCCATCGATTCTGGTCGTTCGAATTCAAGTTCAAAGAACCAGCTCTTAGAACCCCAATTTTTGCACTCACGGGCATAGAAGATTTTGTTTTATAGACAAAGTAAAATCACATTGAGCAATAAATTAAATCTTTCGTAAAGGCTTCACATAATATAACGAATAAAAGCCAAAAATAACTTCAGTAAGTTGCGTCATCCAGTGACGGAGTAAGAATACAATTCACCACCCTCTTTCTTGCCCATGGGTGTCGTAAGAGACGACTAAGGGGTTGTAGTATGCATACAACATCTATGCTAGAGAATGAAAATTCGAAATAAAACTCTATACCAACCCGCCTGACCAGCGTGGTATAGTAGGTCAATATCCCTTGAGCCCAGCAGTGGGACGTATGTGAACTGTGATGATAATAATGATGAATGCAAGGATTGGTAACATTCGTAGCTTACCACGCTGCTTAAAATTATCGTATCTATAAGATAATTAATAGCAAATTCAATGCAAAAGAAACTGCAGACACGATTAACTATATTATAATACTTCAAAAATAAATAATTTACCCTACAAGGCTGCAATCAACTACATACCTTTTAAAATAGGGTCACCATATGTTACGTATTTGTCGGTCTTGGGCAATACTTTTGCCTATAATAAGTACGAATAACCTAGTTACCTTTACGAAACAAACAAAAAAATGTATTTTGTGCGCATAAACCATTTGTATTTGATCATTTGGAACATTAATTTTGTTGAATGTTTATTCAAATTTCTTTTATTCGGATGTTATCAAATATTTGTTATCTGCATTCATTTTAATAGGCGTGTTGTTTGTATATTTTTATACACACCTTTATCTACGAAGGCATAAGCAGAGCTGGAAACATAATCATATTTCGTCACATTTAGCTCACCGTAATAATAGATGATCCTATTACTGTCAAGCAAATCCAGAACATGTATAACTAATTTCAAACTTTGGCCTTTACTTGATGAAAATTGTACGAGAAACTCCACGGGTAAATCAATAGGATACGACATCTATAGAGTTATTAAAGATTTATGTAGATGCTAATTTCGTTGACTGCATACGATTAGACGAATATATCACTTTTCTCCACTTAACAAGCAAGATCTATAGAAAAAATGTTAAATAAATAAGAATTAGTAGCCGCAGATTTAAACATAATAATTTACTCTTAAAGCTACACAGATTTATCCGTATGGTGACGGAATAAGTATACATAGGTCACCGCCACGTTCTTTCTCATAAGTAATCGTAATAACCGACTAAGGAATGAAAGCAAATAGTTTTAATGTAAGAGAAAAACTCGAAAAAAATCCTTGACAGTATTGAAGGTGGATTTTCCTCCGAGTATTGAAGAGATTAGAACTCGGTGGCAGGAGTTATATGACCCGAGACCGCAATGATTGTGAAGTTACACATATATATTTTATAGAAATAAGCTATTATAGAAATATTCTGTATTAATTTTGGGTGTGGAGACGGAGTGAGAAAACAATTCACTACCCCCTTCCTCGTGGGTCTCATAAAAGACGACTAAGGGATATAATATGCATATAATATATATGCAAAAGAAAGAAAACTCGAAACAAAACCCGATAGCAACTCGTCTGACCAATGTGGTAGGTCAAATTCCCTCCCATAGTGGAGTAGGGCCGAGTAAAACAGTGGCACTTGTATGGACTGAGATGATCATGATGAAATAAGTCTCTTCAAAAGTCCTACGAAATTCCTTAACATGGTGATCCTAAACATTGTTAACGTAAAAATCGATTTTTTTGCAGAACATACATTTCGCAGACATACGGAGGACCTGTCAATGTGACTCTTCTGACTTTTAAAAGCCGGTTCTTTAATCGAATCTCACCGAACCGAACCATACCCGCAACAAATATTTATTTAACGTTCCATTGCGTTAATTTAAAGGAATAAATATAAAATATTGGGTTCATGAGAGGTATTGAATAATTTGGAGGCGAAATTTCATCGTTACTTCAGTTTCATACTCTCTTCTGCATCCCAAAAAGGTTATGATAATATAAAACTGCTTTAAAATTGAAAGTGGCTGCTGGCCTTGAGCAAGATGCTTTGTTTTTTTTCTTCGACATTGTTTTCGAGTTGTAAGGATGTAATTTGAAAGTATAATGTTATTACAGGTGACTTGACATGATATTTAAATAGTTTTAGAAGGGGATTTAACAAAGTCGATATTTTCGGAGCAATTTAAATGCTGCGAATGCCTTACCTATATAAATAAGAGATCTTCGGTACACTTAATTACATTAAATATCGATTTCTGATGTTTACGCGAATATTACATTTAAAATAAAACTATTTTTATAGATTTTATCGCGTATGTATATGATTTTTGATTGCCCAATGTTTCGAACACTTTTCAGCGTTCATAATCAGGAGGCCTGTCCTGGTGAACTAAATCAAATACAAATACGATAAAATCCCTAAAAATAGTTTTACTTCAAATGAAAAAATGGATTAAAAATATTAAAATATGAAAAAAGCTATGGCCGCTACACAAAATTAGAGAAGAAGATACACGAGGAGCACTAACTTAAGAGGTTTTAACACTAATTTTCAATGTAGTGACGGAATATACAATACTCCAACCCAATGATAACCCGTGAGTGCCGCACAAGTCGACTAAGAGATATAATATGCAAATAACGTCTATGAAAGGGAAAAACTGGAATTAAATCCTATCCCAACCCGTTTGACCAGCGTGGTTTAGTTACTATAGCCACTTCCCCTCTCATTGCGGTGGAGGCTCATGTCCAGCAGCTGTTATATGTGAGGAAAGACCGATGTCCTCCCCAAGGAGAGGACGCCGGTCGATGGGAGGGTACCCCTCAAGGGGGTATTCCGTCAGGCCGACCACTGATGTCAAGTCACCCTGCTCCGGTGGTCGGCCCAACGACGAAGGCTACGTGTCGCGCGGATGGGTTACGGGTGTGCGTGCTTACGTCCCTCTGTCCCGGACAGAGTGGTGCGAGGAGTGCGCCGACCGTTACCCACCCCCAAAAAAAAACAGCAGTTATATAATATGTATATATGAGCTGAAATGATGACGATGAACACTAACTTTAATGCCATATAAAAGGAGGGCGAACTTATTTTCATTTACCTAATGAATGTGTTCATGTTCGCAATTAAAACTTCCTTCAAAACATCCGCAGATAATCTAAGATCCAAGAATCCATTCCTAAGACGACCTAATAAGAAAACGAAGGGGACCTATATAAACTGAACCAGGACAAACCCAGTATCTGCATGTTTACACTACTAGATAACAAAATTACATAAATAAAAACAAGTTTAAGAAATGCATTTCGAGATGGGTTTTTATATACTGGATGACATCACCGTATCTCCTAAAATAATCAGTTGTAATAAGCTCTCCAGAACAAATTTAGAAATGATGTCAGATTCTGGTTTCGGTCATAAAAATGTTGTTCGATAAATTGTGGCTTTCTTTGGGACACGAACCTTGCCGGTTATTGTTGAAGTGGTCTTTTGCCAAATTTTAGGTTTTGTAATTTAAGCAACGGCAACTTAACTAATTTAAAATATAACCGTTTTTATGGATTTTATAGCGTTTGTATTTGATTTTTTAATTTTCGACGTTTCTAACACTTTACAGCGTTCATAGTCACGGACGGATTAAGTTGTCTCACGTCCAATAGGTCATCGTTATTACAAAGATCAAGTCATCTCTCATTTTACACTCAACGTTTCAGCCTCTATTTCTAGACCCCAGGCTTCTCCATAGTAGAAAATTAGCCTATTATTCCGTGTTCCTTGCTCTTAGAGATTTTTATTTCTCTTAAACTTAAGAGTATTGACTAATTATATCCTTGAGTATCTCTCAAAATGAACGAGACAACCAAAAATAGACACAGATATATTATACTCTTAAAACAGCTAAATGAATAATATACTTCTTGCTTATAAAAATAATATAAAATTATATAAATTGTCTTTGGTTTCGACAGCTGCTGGTATCAAAATCCACGGCCCGATTCCGCGTTCCGTAATAGCATAACACCCACTCATGCCTGACTAATACGGAGCTTCTATATGGAAGGACAAGCACTTTATTTGGCCGCAAGTTATTACGTAAAGCCGTTTTAGTCTTAAATACCAAGATTTCTTAACGACGAGTCGATGACTTGTTTTATGAAAGCTTATATAGACTAATTGAATTCTTAAAATTGATTTATTTATTTCTAAATTAAGTGTGAAGAGATTGACGTTGCCTTCAAACTTCAGGAATAGTCATCAACCTGCTCCATACCAATTACTCGTGGTCAAGGCAGTATGTACTTCTCCTACATCGTGCACATTTCAAAAGTCATATCATGCTGAAACTATTTTTAATAGATTTTATCACATTTGTATTTGATTATCTGGAGAGGGACTGTCCGTCCGTGAACTTAAACGCTGATAAGTGTTCAAAAAGGACGGTAAATAAAAAAAAATTGACACAAAGTACATAAAATCCGTTAAAATAGATTTATTTAAAATATGTTATATATTTAAAAATATAGACCCGTTAATCAACTGAAATAATCATATAACTATAGCCTTGTGTCCATTGAGGGTACTGAAGTTTTCTTAGCAAATAAGGGATAAAATAAATGGTTTGCATAAGTCCTTGTTACATTCAATAAGATTTGAATTATGTAAATATCTGTTATATATTTATGCTTTATAATGGCGGCTACGAATACTAGCAACCACTGTATAGCTAGTGGGTGTCGTAAAAGACGACTAAGAGTTTCACATCGACTTGAACAAGCTCTATTTGACGCTGTTCAACAATTATATTCTCAAGACGTTAAGCTTGCGGCAAATCATAGAACTATTGCCAATACTTTTGCAATATGTACGATGAAAAAAAAAAAATATTTCGTTAGCAATTTGTATATGAGCAGTATCATCATCACATCTCATACATGTCCCACTGCTGGGCTGGAGCCTCCTCCACAATAGGAGGGAAATTGACCTACTATACCACGCTGGTCAGACTGGTCAGGTTAGTATCAGCATCAATAATCTCTTAGTCGTCTTTTACGACACTCACGGACATTTGGGTAATTATATTCTTACTCCGTTTCTACTTACTACACAGCAAGTATAAGAAATCATCCTTCAAATATTATAGATGCAGATGTATCTATAAGATTTGAAGGAGATTAACACGTTGAACGACATAGGAGACCTGTTGGCCGGCGTTTATATAGTATTTTGACCCCCTTGGCGTTCAACGTGTTAAAGCAAATAATAATTATCTATTTCTAAACTTTTACACTGTACGAGTTCGCTAAATCGTATCGTAGACTCAAAACAATGGTATAACAGTATTAAATGAACGGTACAGCACAGTCGTGCTATCATAAGCCGTAATAATATATAATTGTACGCGTTAGTAGGGCTAGGCCCTTGAGAAGTGTCTACGTGGAGATATCCACTTACGTGGGTTTAACTGGTCGCATGACATTATCTAAGCTAAATGAAATCGTGGTTTCATACGATTTGGATCTACATTATTATTAAAAAACTGATGAACTTGTCTATTCGTTGTTTGTTTGAACGCGAACTGTTTAAAAGACCTTATTATGTTCTAAAATTGCTAAGCTTGTTCGTCTAGAAATGATTAAAAATTTACGCTGCCAGAAATAGGAGCGCAGGGCAAATCAAGCAGGCCACGGACGTCAAGGAATCGTTACCTTTGCTGTGGTCGACCCAGTGGTGATGGAGAGGGAGAATAGTAAGTTATGGTGCCGCATGCCGCCCATCCATCACCAGATTAAGCAGAGTGTGTACAAACTATGGCGTACCATAAAAAGGGTAAGAAAAGCTAAATTCAATAATAGCCGTCAACGTGAATCGGCGTTGTCATAACAACCGCTTAGATAACAAATTCGTATAAAGTTGTCACTGAAGTTTTATAAATATACTACCTGACCCAACAGACGCTGTTATATTCAAATAAAATAACGTCACCTAGCGGGTCCAACTGTGAAACTAAACCATTCTCGAATCCCCTTGAACAAACACAAAAATTTTCATCAACATCGGTCGAGCCGTTTAGGAGGAGGTTCAGTGACATACACACGTACACAAGAAATTTATTTATAAAGATTTAGATTTTTTTCTTACTCTATGATAATAAGATCCTTTGCGGACTATGTGCGTGTATAAAATAAGTGAAATTGAGTTAGACAATAGGAGCTAATGACAGAACTGATATTTATATTTGCCAAATTCGTAAGCTACGCTCAAAACAAATATGAATATGAGTAGTTGCGTACCCGTTGCGTACAACTATGACTTAAAAAGTAAATCCGCCCTTAAGCAAAGTAGCACAAGCTGCGCCTTATTTGTCTCTCGTTAGAATTATATTATTCGTGTAATGACGAAGTCAGAATAGAGTTACCACCCTATTTCTTACCAATAGGTTTCGTAAAAGACGACTAAGGGATATGATATGCGGAATATCTATGCAAGACAACGCAAAATAAAACACTATACCAATGCGTCTGACCGTGTTCTTGTAGGTCAAACTTACAACATACAGTTATACCTAAGTTGCTAGTGTCCAACTACAGATGTTGTTTTTAAATAAAAAAAATAAATGGCAGCTATAATCAAGATAATATATAACATTGATAATAACCAAATTAACAAAAATATTACGCAATCATTAGATTTAATGATACATAGTAGAACATAATTATTAGATAATGGCTGTTCATAAATAATTAAATACAACAAAACTGTACATTTTCGTATCTTTTCCCGTGAGACATAACTCACAATGGAATTACGCATAACTTTCCATTGAGATGTTACAATGTTTTTTTTTTTTATGATGACTGGAACGCCTTTCTCTGCATTTCATCGGCGGCTGCTCTTTCATGTTTTTTTTTTCAAACGATGTAGTATTTACCTATTGTGCCTACTGATTATAAAATTACTCCCCACGGGCAAATAGGTATTTTTATAATGAAAACAGATGAATTGCTTATCTGTATTATAAAGGTGCAGTTTCTTTGGTTGAACGCACTAATCTCAGGCACTACAAGTTTGAATATCTCCAAAGGCATTAAATAGTCCACCATTCAGCTGTATCAAGGAAACACCGGTATCACGGGATGCCTGTATACCTGAGGCGGCTAGTGGCAGAATTTTTGAACGGGCGCAGTGTCCTCTATGTGGACTGAACAGGGGACGTTGTGCGGGACACCCAAATCGTGCGGTGCTCCGCAGGGATCGGTCTTAAGTCTGACTTTGTGGAATATCGGCCACGACTGAGCATTGCAAGGTAATTTCCCTCCTGAACTGGGCGTGATTTAGCATGGCTGTTTCGGCAAGTACGCGTTCGCGAGAACGAAGAGGGCGGCGTCAGTGGAGGCAACCACTGCGATTGCGACAAGGACACAGCGTTTTACCAAGGACTATATTATTATATACATAGTTATACAAAGAACAATAGAAGCGGAGCATTACTGAAAAACATTGCAAAAACTGAAAAAGAATATTCCTTTTAAGGACTTCGTTGTGCTTCGCGTTATAGGTGCCCCTAACCTATTCTATCTCTTTCTTATGTGTTACAGAAGAAGTTGCACGGATCAGCTAGTGTAAAAACACCTGTTGCAAAAAAAAAAACTAACTGTATAATACAAATATTTTCATCTGTGGTTATATCTGAGCTTAATTAACGAATATAAATAACTGCGTTTTATTTACAACCAAAATATTTGCTTTGAACTCTTTTATCTGTGATAGGATCAGGTAAATCAGGTTTATTTAATTAAAGGACCTTCGCAAAATATCGAATGACAGGAAGCATGGATATGTCGAATAAAAAATAAACAGTTATATTAGAAACGTAAACGACATTGATATATTTTATGCCTCCAATTCTTGACAGCCTGGAATCTTTGGTGTATAAAGTCACATAAAACGTGTAGGTTTTAGAAATAGCAGGGTGACGTCAGCGTTATAACGCTGCGTTGGTATCAATCATAAGGATTTCAGAGAAGGCTATTTTATGAACAAGGAAAAAGTTTTAACAAAAATAAACCTATAGATAATAGATATTGTGTTGTGTGATTCTGTAAACATTGTTTAAATATGCTATAAAAACAGACTAGGTAAATCTGCTGGCATTTATTGAAAAATATATTTTCCATCTCTGAAATTCAGAATAAACATCTTTTTCGTAATAAGAATACAATTCACCACTCCCTATCTTGCCTGTGGATGTCGTAAAAGACGACTAAGGCATATATTTTAATACGCATATAACATTTATACAAAAGAAGGAAAACTCGAAACGTAACCCTGTTCCAACCTGACTGACTAGCATGGTATTATAAAGTCAATTTCCCTCCCATTGTGGAGTAGCCATGAGCCCAGCAGTAGGACGTATAAAAGCCAAGATGATGAAAAGAAATATTTTATAAATCTGTCTTTATGTTACGAAGTTATGACTGAACATACATAAAAAGTAGGTATATAAAATCCAAATTGAAAATCTAAAATTTTGAACCTGGTCAATAAGTAGAATTAAAAATTATCAGTATCCTCCTATGCGAACGAAAACTACTGGAAATGAATAATTTCGCAAAACAACTGATACATCGAAATCGGTCCATTCGTTCGAGAGCTACGATGCCAGACAGACACACCGACCCTGTTATCAAACTTTTAATAGCCCGCTTTTTGTGTCGGAGGTTAAAAATAGATTGTATTTGTACATCCAAGAGATTGTAATATATCAACTTCGTAATATCCATAGTACACTGTGCCTTCCCTAAATAAACATCGAATTACGAAAAAGGGAAGCCCCTCTAATAGCTTCAAAACTATTTTGAACTAGCAGCCCGCCCTCTCTTCGCTTCGGTTTTAGTCGTTTTACCCGCGTAGTTCCCGTTCCCGTGAGAATACCAGGATAAAATAGCCTAGTTTACGCGCTGATATTATAGCTTTCCATTGGTGAAAGAAGTTTTGAAATCGGTCCAGCCGTTTTGAAGATTACCCGGAACAAACAGACAGACAAAAAATTTTTAATCTGTATATGCATAGGTGTCGTGCAAATAACCGTGTGAGCATGAAAAAAGCCTATTATTTTGAAATTACAAACGGACACTCCAATTTTATTTATTGGTATAGATATAGATTTTGCTGCTTTTTTTTTATTTACGTGCATTATAAAAAATGTAAACGGACTCAATCGTTGGAGCGGCAGAGAGACTTCGATTATTTCTGTATGCCTATATCGACCTTTCAAATGAGTATGCTCTGAGGAGCTGTTTGACTTCGTGCCTTCGTCTCTTTTCTATCAACGATACCAGTGTAAAAATTATATAGCGAAATCTCCAACCCACTTCTGCCTATGTCCATGAACTTTTAGCCTTATATTCGCAACAAAATAAGCCATAATGTGACGGCCGATTACGTCACAACAACGCATCGTGTTGCCCTGAATCTCATTGACACAACCGCAACGAGTTTATTTGACTTTTATTGCACTATTTGTAAAGCACAGCTTATTTTATGATCTTATGAATGGCGTAACGATTAAGTCATGGGTCCTGTATCGTTTGAATTCAAACGCAAAACAAATATTTGCTGAATCCACTAATTTTTGTTTCTTTTTTTTTTTAATTAGACAACACTGCACTAACGAAATGATACTTGTATTGCAGGTTCACCAACATACGGGCGCAGACTTAGAACAATAATTTTTGAATCGCATAAAGCATTGACTTCCGTGTGGTGACGGAGTAAGAATACAATTCACCACCCTCTATCTTACCCGTGGGTGATCGTACGAGACGACTAAGGGATATAAAACATAACATCTATGCGAGAGAAGGAAAACTGGAAATCAAACCCTATACTAACACGTGACCAGCGTGGTATAGTAGGTCAATTACCCTTCCATTATGGAGGAGGCCCGAGCTTACCAGTGGGACGTATATGGGCTGAGATGATGACAAAATATTGTCCTACAATGGATTCGAACCCACAGCACTAACACGGTATGTCGGTGTCTTAATCACTACGCGATCAGTGCATTTATTATATATGATACTTGTATCGGTCCATTAATATGTAGACGTCCAAGGTTCAATACAGGCCTTCCCAAAAAAGGATAATTTTGTAACCGCCAAGCTTGGCAGACAGTAGACGAGTTGACGGTCGTAGCAATGTTTACGACTTCCATGAACAAGTGTACGTATACAACTGTCTTACCTTGTGAGGATGCCGATATAAATATATTAAAAAATTGTGGTTACGTCATAATCCTTTCAGCCGCAAATTATAACCCAAGTGAAAATTGCATCCCTAATAATCATAAATTAAACAAGCAATACTTGCTTAATCAAATGTATTTTATTTAGTTAATAAATAGAAAGGTAATTGTTATAACCTTTGCCTTTCAAAGGCTTTAAGCATTGTGTAACCAGTACCAATACAGCGTACATACATTCTAATAATCTCAGTATGATATTGAATAGCACAGGCATTCACTATATACAGCCTAACATTGATTAAAATTCGATTTAATATATGCTCGGTTAATCAACGGTTTTTCCTAAGCATTATTTTATCTGTGAAAATTATAAACAAGTTGTTATTTATCCGATGTTTATGGCTATAACACCAAAAACAAAGACAATAAACTTTATAAAATGGCCAAAGGACAGGAACACAGTACCTACAATACTCTGATACAGGATTTATTCGTTAGTACGAGATATTATTTAAAAAAAAAATGTGGTGTCGTGGGACACCAGGTAGGAACGAAGTTCCTTCGGCTAATGTAGAATCGACACAATTTGCAAGAAAAATCAAAATTCAGGGCTCTTTTAGTTGGTGTCCTTGTTCCGAACATTGTTAGTTTCTAATTATAAAATTTATTGTGACTAAACTATTGGGTGTAGGCACTTGAAATTTAGGTTTTTAGTATTAAATCGGTTCTACTGGAAATTCTATGAGGTTTGTCAAAAATCCGGAGTTCCTGCGGTCAAAGATGACTGATTTATGGCAGTTTGGGGTTTGAACGATGTTTCACATCAAAAAAGGGGGAGAGGGAAATTTCTAATGGGGGGTAGGGGTAGTCCGGGCGGCAATGTGAGGTGCAAGGGGGGTCAAAATTTCTATCAAAAATGGTCTAGCACTTATAGTTTTTGAGATACGGCGGTCAAAACAATTGTAGGTTGAACGATGTTTCACATCAAAAGATGGGGGGGAGGGAAGTTTCTAATGGGGGGTAGCGGTAGTCCGGGCGGCAATGTAGCGTGCAAAGGGGGTCAAAATTTCAATCAAAAATGGTCTAGCACTTATAGTTTTTGAGATATGGCGGTCAAAACAATTTCCTCTCATTTAACGGTTTTATTCCACGCACTTTTTCTTACGGTTTTATTCTTACGGTTTTCATCATCATCATCATCATCATTTCAGCCTATTGCCGTCCACTGCTGGACGTAGGCCTCCCTCATATTGCGCCACAATGTGCGGTCCTATGCCGCCTGCATCCAACGACGCGCAGCAACTTTCACTAGGTCTTCGGTCCACCTAGTGGGGGGCGTCCTACACTGCGTCGTCCGATGCGTGGTCGCCACTCGAGAACCTTTCTTCCCCAGCGGTTGTCGGTTCGTCGAGCGATGTGGCCTGCCCATTGCCACTTCAGCGTGCTAATTCTTCGTGCTATGTCGGTTACACCCGTTTTTCTGCGGATTTCCGTATGCCGGATTCTATCTCGCAGAGAAATCCCGAGCATAGCCCGTTCCATAGCACGCTGAGCGACTTTGAGTCTTGATATGAGGCCTACATTTAGGGACCACGTTTTCGTGCCGTAAGTCATCACTGGTAACACACACTGGTCGTAGACCTGTGTTTTCAGACACTGGAGGTATGTTGGACGAGATCCTCTTTAGTTTCCCGAACGCTGCCCAACCGAGTTGGATTCGTCGGCTGATCTCTTTCTCGAAATTGGATCTACCTAACTGGACTGTTTGTCCTAGGTAAACATAGTGATTGACAACTTCGAGAATCGCATTGCCAACTAGGACCGGTACAGGAATGACATGGGTATTTGACATGACTTTCGTCTTGTCCATGTTCATTCGTAGACCCACTAGTTGGGATATCCTGCTGAGATCATTGAGCATAGTGCCAAGGTCCTCCATGGATTCTGCCATAACGACGATATCGTCTGCGAATCTAAGGTGAGTGATGTATTCGCCGTTAATGTTGATGCCGAGTCCAGTCCAGTCTAAGAGCTTGAAGACATCTTCCAGTGCAGTGGTGAACAGTTTCGGAGAGATGACATCTCCCTGTCTCACGCCTTTCTGCAAATGGATCGGTTTCGTACTCTTATCCCGGATACGGACTGACATTGTGGCGTTCCTATACAAACACTTCAGCACTTCGATATAGCGATGGTCGATTTGGCACCGCTGAAGGGACTGCAGCACCGCCCAAGTTTCGACTGAATCAAAGGCTTTCTCATAGTCCACAAACGCTAAGCACAGGGGCCGATTATACTCCTCGGTCTTTTGTATAATCTGCCGAAGCGTGAGGATATGGTCTATGGTGCTATAGCCTTTTCGGAAGCCGGCTTGTTCGGGCGGCTGGAAGTCATCGAGCTTGCGCGTGAGTCGATTGGTAATGGACCCTCGAAAACAACTTATAAACATGGCTCAGGAGTGAGATGGGTCTGTAGTTCTTTAAAAGAGCTTTGTCACCCTTCTTGAAGAACAGCACCACCACACTCCTGGTCCCCGACTCTGGAACGTCGCCCGCCGCCTACGGTTTTACTATCACATTTTTTTCAGTTCGGTCGCGCAGCAAAATCCCTATCTCCTCCAAGCCTGCCGTAAGGAACTTCGTTCCAAAAAAATATCAGTTCCGCAATTTTTTGTCACTAACTTGTGTATTGGGAATGAATTTCGTTCATTGTGTATGAGAAACTATTTATTTTTGTAATTAGCGGTGTGCCTTCTAACCTCTTTCTCGCCAATAAATATCACATTCCAATGGGCATTCAGAACTGCGCGCTCCAGGTTCCACCAATCCAGTAGAAGAATTTAGATAGGGTTATATTTTGAAACTAGCAACCCGCCCTCGCTTCGCTTCGGTTATAGGTTATAGTCGTTTTACCCACGTAGTTCCCGTTCCCGTGGGAATACCGGGATAAAATATAGCCTAGTTTACGCCCTGATATTATAGCTTTCCATTGGTGAAAGAATTTTTGAAATCGGTCCAGCCGTTTTGAAGATTACCCGGAACAAACAGACAGACAGTCAGACAAAAATTTTTTAATTGCTATTTTAGGCATAGGTCTCGTGCAAATTCAAATTATTTTATTATGCATAAACCCTGAGAGGGCACTTACATATTGTCAGGTTTACAATTTCCAAAAAAAATATACTACCACCGGATCGGAACGCGACCGCTACTGAGAAGATCCGGCAAGAAACTCAGCGGGCTTGTCATTATTTTTAATTTCTTTTTTTTTTTTCTTCTTACTAGTTATACAATTGTGTACATGTTTTGTAAGAACAAGCTCCAGTGTGATGCCCTTTGAAATAACCGTGTGAGAATGAAAAAAGCCTATTATTTTGACATTACAAACAGACACTCCAATTTTATTTATTGGTATAGATTTGCTGCCCGTGCATACTTTATTTGCACATATCCTCAAGTTACGTCATTTTTTATTCACAAGCGAGTGACATATGGCATTCTTATTCTGACAAAGGTACTTAATCTGACAGAAATTATGAGTCATTGTTCTTAGACATAATTAAAATGCGTACATGGTTTCTCTATGAGTAATCATTCGGATATAGTTACATTATGTTACCAAATACACAAGGAAAAATGCTGGTGTATTTTAAGTACCAGCCCCTTTTGTCTTGGTTCGATCTCGAAGCAAGACAATTTTCAATGCAAAAGAAAATTTAAGAATAAATAATCTGCTTTCGTTATATCATGTTACAGTATTTTTAATTATAAAAAAGTAATTAAAAATAATAACTAAAAAAATCTAATATGATTTTCAACTCAGCTCATGTAGATACTGCCGGCCTCGAGTGCACCAAAATAGGAGGCAAAGTAACCTACTATACCTACCCCCCCCCCTTTTTTTTTGTTTTCTTGGCCTAGGATCAGCGCACCCGCCGCCCAGCTCCGTCCGGGATGACAGAGAGGCGGCGCGCGGCCCCGTAACCCATCCGTGGCACGTCGCCTTCGACGTTGGGCCGTCCACGGGTCAACAAGGTCGACAAGTCACCCTGCGGTGACTTGTCGTCAGTGGTCGGCCCGACTACTATACCAAGGATTATTTCAAAATTCTCATTTCTTGCATAGGTGTTGTCTACATGTTATATCCCTTCGTTGACTTGTATAACACGAGAATGGGATGGTAAACTGTTTTTTGACTGCGTCATCACACAGATAATATAGTTCTAACGAGAGACAAGGCTCAGCTTGTACTACTTGGCTCTAATGAAATAGCACTTATATTCGGCTAACAGCTATATTTGTATATTAATAAGTAATTATCAAAATGACATCCACAAATGATTAAATCTGGGTTTAGGTATATTTTGCGTCCGTTAATTGCATGTAAAACCTCCGCAATACATGGGCATTATCTTTAAAAAGAAAAATATTTAATCTTAATATATATAACACATAATGTCCATTAGTTTGTCACTAAAAATAAACAAAGCTGCAATCTCGCTAAGTGTCCACTTAATGCACGATGTTCGCGGAAGCAAAACAAGTTTAACAAGTTCTTGTTGTAACTCTATGTCTGAGAATGTACTAAGCGTTGAGAGTTTACGCGCGTCACGCAAATAGAACGGATAATAGAAATCCTACTGCTATTTAAAGCCCTTATACGTCCAATCTAACTCGCAGATTGCAGATGCAGTCTTTGATAATTTAAAAACACAAATGGTAAAATCTAAATGAAAATTTCACCTGCTATAACAGACTAAAATCTTTCCCTATAGTGACGGAGTAAGAATACGATTCACCACCCCCGCTCGTGGGTATCGTAAAATATGACTAAGGGATTAATATGCATATAACATCTATGCAAGAAAAAGAAAACTTAAAATTAAACCCTATACCAATACGTCTGACTAGTATGGAATAGCAGGTCAATTTTCCCTCTATTGTGAAGTAAGCTAGAACCCAACAGTGAGACATATATAAGTGGAAATGATGGTAAAATGAACAAACTAAAAATTGATTTCGACATTCGACTGATTTCGGCAATGGCGACCGTTTCTACCTTGGTAATTTTCGATCGTTCGCTCATGTGACTTTTCGACCGATTTTATTAGAGACTAGCAACCCACCCTCGCTTCGCTTCGGTTATAGGTTATAGTCGTTTTACCCGCGTAGTTCCCGTTCCCGTGGGAATACCGGGATAAAATATAGCCTAGTTTACGCCCTGATATTATAGCTTCCCATTTGTGAAAGAATTTTTGAAATCTGTCCAGCCATTTTAAAGATTACCCGGAACAAACAGACAGACAGACAGATAGACAGACAGACAGACAAAAATTTTTTAATTGCTATTTTAGGCATAGGTGTCGTGCAAATAACCGTGTGGGCATGAAAAAAGCCTATTATTTTGACATTACAAACAGACACTCCAATTTTATTTATTGGTATAGATTCTAGCATATTGCGGTCATATCAGCATATTTTTAATGTAATTGTTTAGCTTTCAATTCATCTCGGTTGGTATCGAACTCGGACCTTTTTTTTTTTCTACGGTCAGCGCGCCCGCAAGTGACGGACTAAATCCCCGGTCCTGTCACCCGCGGCTTCAAACTCGGACCTGCCCATTAATTCATAATTATGTACTTTAATTTTCATTAAAACTCTCCATTCCTGTCGTTTAGTAGCTTGCTTACTAACGAGGTAGTAGCATCACTACTAACCCTTTATTATCCTATGGGAACCGTAAAAACCTGCCTGGGGAACATTAGAAGAATAAGCAATGAGTCTTTTGAAAAATATATACCAAAGCGTGTTGATTCATCCTCCTCTTGCTCTTATCCCACTTATGTGAGGCAATATATACTCCTCTTCCATCGTACATATTGCAAAGTTATTTGGCAATAGTTTTATGACTGGCCGCCTGCCTGACGTCAACCCTTCTTGGATCAATGTTTTTGTTGACCAGTCGACATCAGATAGTTATTTTGGCAATGCCAATGATGAATTGAGTTATCCAGATTGATCGTCTTTTACGACACTTACGACCAAGGCAAGAGTTGGCAGTGTATAGCCACTACCACACAGCACAGTGTGGTTTATAGCACTATATTACATCGAATCTTACAATACTTGTATAACTCATTAGTATTATAATACATAGTCTTAGAATAATAACATATAGAAGGTAAGTTCACGCACAAAAAGTGAGGCATTTCAATTGGAGCCTAATGGAGCTTACGCCGGAACAGTCGCGTAATGTACAAGTCATTGCACTGCACGAATGTACGCAACCCTTAAAAAATAAATAGGTAATTATGACGGCTTGTGCATTCAAATGGTGCCACAACACATTTGAAAAACATAAAAAGGTTTTTAACATTACTTTTAAAAGTATTTCGACGATTTATGTTAATAAAAACAAAATTTGATTTCATAATTTGTATAGTGGTTTCCGTGTGTACGTGTGTAATCGCCTGCCCGCCATTAGTATTTTTAGATTCAAATTTTTAAAGTTCGAAGTACTGACACTATCCTTCTATACGTTATTATTCTAAGTACATAGTATTGTAATATACACATGAACAGTGCCCTACATAAACGCTTCATTTTCACAGTTACACGTTTATTAAGGTCCTACGAATTGACTACTAATTAAAATATACCAAAAATCAGAATCACTTAGTAAACAGCACAAAATTTTCCCGTGTCATAATAAAATTTGTGTAATGTAAATTATGTGTGTCACAATGCAATTTATAATATATCGAAGACCGTTAGTTAAAATCCGATCGTAGTGTCTCCATTTTATACAAGGTAATATTAGCCGTTGTGGCTAGCAATACATAAAAAAAGTATAAAATAGCAATATAATGGCAACTATAAACAAAATCACAATGTCACAAATATTATAAAAGGAAAGGATTTTAAATTTAGAAGTTAAATAAAATATATCCAAATAAATTCCTGTAATTTATTAAAACAAAAATCATTATCACAATTTCATTCTATATATAAACTCAAATGCAAAAAAAAATATATCTATAACGTTATAAATAATTTAGACTATCAATAACGACTCGTAAACAGCACATTAATACATAACCGAAATTATTACACGATCACTTATGACATCGAACACTTGTTAGGTATACAAAAAAGAATCTTGAAACTAGTGATTAATGAGCAATTTACTACTTACGTATAAATATTACATCTATGTGCAGGTATTGTTTTAAAAAGATATTTTTTATTTAAAAATAACGTACTAGAGCATAACCTTAAAAATAAATGTCACATAATCGATTAGAAAAAGGCGGGAAAGTGGAAGCTTAAAGTAGTTGGTTCACTATCATATCAGTTCCACTTTCCACGTAACATACTGCTAATAGAGGTACTTAGTTTTACATAACAGTGTGTGGGTAGTGATTGACTGGTTTTAGTGTCAAGGTAAAAGCGAGAAGCGGTTTTTTAAATTCTTTTTCTAAGACGTCCGTTTAGTCTGTTTTTAAAACAAATGGAAATTCCAATATACTTAATCGTTTATTAAATTTAAATCAAATCATGTATGTGTTTGCAGAGAAAACAGCATTTTTAGCTCTATATTTACCTTCTATCTAAAACTAATTTAGTACAAAGCGATATCAATTGTATACTTGTAGAATCGACGCCATCAAATATTTTACTGAAAATAGTAGGCGCGTTCGTTTGTAATTTTCAATACTTTAAATATTTTATCTATGTATTTAAAATAAATTCGCATTTAATGGGCTTTATTTGTGATAATAAGGATTTTATAGGTACGTAAACCGAATTACATCCTTTTTTATTGTTATGTTAAGGTCTACTGCCCTTTAGGCACCATTTTTCCGTACCCTATCTTTCGAGATGGCCACTAGTATTACGAGTGCTACAACTTCGTAGGTCCATTCTGTGGATGTTCGTTATATCCTATACTTTTTTGACAGACAGTCAAACTTTGCCCGAACCGCCCGAAACAGTAGAAGGGTGGAATTTAGCCCTATAATCTGCCATATTGCCGCCCCATAACTACTTGGGACGGCCACCTTTACTGAGCCCCTGTTCTAAATGCTAGGGCGTCAATTATATCCTAAGTAATCTCAATTTTCTAATACTCTCTAAATCGCTCATGTCTTATGACGTAACACTAAAACCTGTCATTGATTGTACGAACACAAAAATCGTGTCACGGTCGACACATAATCGTGTATTGACAGCCGTGGCTGTATGTAAATGCCTGCGTCGTGACATTTTGCGGCCAATTCTAGATACATTACGTATTGTTTGCATCAGTTGTCAAACATTATGATAAATAGTAAAAGTATATTTTATGGACTGCAACAATAGGGCATTTGTCATACGTCGCCTGCAAGGCTCCTAATTTGCATTTTATTAACATTTATAGATCTAAATTATATTTAATCCTTTAATATGTATGAGAATATCGTAAAAGCGACGTGATCAGCAAATTATTTAGTCGAATCATCGGCTTGACCAATTTTGATAAAATTTGTCATTGAAGTAACTGACACCCTGGATTAATACATATAGGATACGTTTTATGCCGATAATACGTTCCCTGGGTTTAAGAGTTCAACTTGTAACTTTTTTACATTTTACGTGAACGAAGCCACGAGCAGGAAATAGTTTTATATATAACATTTCATATACGGCCTCGAATATTTCTTTAGACATTTGCTATTTTAAAGTGGTTAAATACCAAGAATTACATGAAACGATGCTATCGATATAATTTTTGAACAAGGTAATATTTTTGTAATTGAAATATAAATAACCTTTACATTCGCCATAGCATTTCAAAGACATTAGTCATAGAACTATCTGATGCTCACCCTTGCCATTTTAAAGTGATCATCAGAACACTTTAATGATCGCCCTACCTTACAAATAAGTTAGGGCGAATTCTTACAAATACTAATACCATATCTTCTTGTATAATAATACATAATAACATATATTTCTAACATTAAAAATACGGTCATTTTATGAATATTATAATAAGCAAAGCCATTAGTTTTTTTAAACCTTGTATTGTATGGGACTTCACATACATAGAATTAACAAACACAAATTATAGCCAGACTCAGAATAACAATTTATGATTCGCATATTGTCCCGCGTGGGGATCGAACCTCGGCACTGGGCACAGTAGGTCGGCATATCAACCACTACGCACACATCTGTGCAATCAAAGATTTAAACAATTTCAAAAATATATTTATTTACATACGAAGAAATAAAATTTATCTAATTGCTATAAGTTATAACTATAACCGCTTAAAATCAATTGCTCAATTAAATAAAATGGTATTATCTAATAAATTTGCATTCAGATGATAATAGAGGCATTAATGAACTCTGCTAAGTATTAACTTAATATACACCTGTGAATCATGTATTTTGATCCAAATAGTATTATTTCTTCTTGCAATTTTACACCACGAATTTTTGGACTATTTAAATTCATCAGTTATTTACATAGGGTACTGAAAATTTTTGTAAATCCTTTTTATATAAACCATAGACCATTATTGCAATCTTTATTTTTTTAGAGCGGGATTTGTTAAAAACCTGTCCCACCTGAGGTAGTTAATATATGTACATATTTCTAATTGCTCTTCATAATCTATTTCTTAATTTTCTTTTGCATATGATTAAGTACATGCAGATGTAGCAGTTTGTTTGACGTTTATTTGGTAGAAAATTAATGTAAACGTTATTAACAAAATTTAACAGAAAAGCTATTTAAAATGGTCTATTATTACATTTGTAATACTACACGAAATGCTATTTCGTGATTTTTTTTTCTTTTTGTAATAACACGTTTTTAAATACATTTTAAAATTTAAAATGCCTTAAGCGTAACTTATAATCTAAATCTTAAAAACAGACATTAATCAATTGACCTAAAACATACAATATTAAATAAAATATAAATATCTAATTCTATACAAGATAATTAGACAACAAACAACAAATTCCGTGTGATGACGGAGTAAGAATACAATTCGCGTCTGCCGTGGATGTCATAAAAAATTACAAAAGTATACAATGCAGATCACACCTATGCAAGAAGAGGACAACACGAAATAAAACTCCATGCCAATCTAATCAATTAGCGTGGTATAGTAGGGCAATTTCCCTCCTATTGCAGAAGTCCGAACGCAACAGTAGGAGGTATATGGTCTGTGAAGATAAAGAGAAAACTGCAGGAAGAGAGGGAACGCAATATAGCATAGCATCATCACAGCTCATATACGAGTACATCCCTCTGCTGAGGTCAAGCCTCCTCGACAATGGAGGGTAATTCACCTACTTCACCAAGCTGGCAAGAGGTATTAGAGTTTTACTTCAAATTTTCAATTTTTTGCATAGATGTTATATTTTTATTATTTAATTTATTTTTTAAACTTATATTTATTTAAGACAACACCCTTCACTAAGGCAATAATCCTTGTATTGCGGGGGACTTTACAAACATATAATTAACGGACACAAATTACATCCAGATGATCCAGACTCAGAACAACAATTTGTGGATCGCACAAAGTGTTATCCCGCGTGGGATTCGAACCCCCGACACTGACGTTGTAGGTCGCTGTAGGTTTTAGACAATATGCTAAATAATTCTTATATTGCAGGGGACTTTAGAAACATACAGGGTGTATCAGGTTATGGGGCAACTGTTCGAGTATGTTGTAGTTAAACGGTCATAGGTCGTAATTAGAATGTACATTACACAAAAAACAATATAAAATAAACTAGTGTTATAGTGATTTCTAAAAAATGTGTCTAAGAGTCTATGCCTTAAATGTTACGTATTATGTAGGCATGTAAAGCTTCGACAGTATAATTTCATTCATTCATACCTAGAATTGCGCAAACGCTTCAATGACAGTGTAGGTACAACGGCAAGCGGACAACGGTCATAGGCCGCTCAACTGTTTTAAAGCGAAGTTTGTCTTGCTTATGTGAATGTAATCATTGATTTTTCAATTTCTAATGAACATTTAACAAAGTATGAATATGTTGCGTATTAAGTATCATTGACTTTATACATTTCAATCAGATTTACACGAAAAAGCGATGACAAAATTGAAAACTTTACATGTCTCTAATTCCTTAACGAATCGATATTTTTCGTTCAATTTTTTTCATGGGTTCCTACCACCATTGCCTAGCTCCTTTTGACCAGTTGCCCCATAAGCTGATACACCCTGTATATTTAACACAATTTACATCTAGACTGAAAACAACAATTTGTGGATCGCACAAAGTTGTCCTGCGTGGGATTCGAACACGGGCATGGTAGGTCAGTATCTTAACCACTACGTCGTTTGTGCAGTCAAATATATCGCCTAGCCCTCTGTTACGACACCCATGGGAAAAGTATGAAATAGTATATTTTACTCCATCACCACACGGAAATTATAATATGGAATATACAGGTTGTATCAGGTTATGGGGCAACTGTTCGAGTATGTTGTAGTTTAATGGTCATAGATCGTAATTAGAATGTATATTACACAAAAAAACAATATAACATAAAAGTTATAGTGATTTCAAAGATGTGTGTTTAAGAGTCTATGCCTTAAATGTTACGTATTATGTAGGCATATACAGACAGGATACATGTAGGCATGTAAAGCTTCGACAGTATAATTTCATTCATTTATACCTAGAATTGCGCAAACGCTTCAATGACAGCATAGGTACAAACGCGAGCCACCAATGGTCATCGGCCGATCAGCTGATTTAAAGCGAAGTTTGTCTTGCTTATGCGAACGTAATCATTGATTTATTCAATTTCTAATGATCAAATGATCACACGTCGTACTGTGTTAAATAACACAGTACGAATATATCGCAGATTAAGTATCACTCACTTTATACATTTCAATCAGATTTACACGAAAAATCGATGACAAAATTGAAAACTTTACATGTCTCTAACTCATTAACGAATCAATATTTTACCTTCAAATTTTCGCATGGGTTCCTATCACAAATGCCTAACTCTCGTTTGACCAGTTGTCCCATAACCTGATACACCTGTATTTTATCAACAATAGAAACAATAATTAACACGAATTATATACATAACAACTATATGTTAAACAAATCGTTACAGTTACACAAATATTCATTACTTGGGACTTACCTATTCAAATCATCACACTGACAATATTGTGAACTAAAGAATTTTAATTAACTTATATTATTCTATATTAGTATAATAAATCTCAAGTTTGTTTGTATGATTGTTCCAATGGGTTAAAAATTACTTGTTTACAGATTAATATTAGACATATAATAGCTATACTATTATAACGATGCGATAAATAGTAGCAGTATAGTGTCTAAATAATAGCAAATTGAGCGAAATTTAATAAAAGTAAAACACCGCGAATCAAAGCTTGCACAAAAAAAACATCGTTGTCATAACAACTGTTTAAATAAAAATGTGATTGAATTATTATAGATTTTGAAATGACTATTAATGCGATTTAACAACATAGATGTTCAAATAATTTATAACACTAAACAGGTAAGTTATCCACACAAGCGAAGCTGCTAGAACGGTCAATATAAAATACAATTAGTGTATGAACATCGACATACTATCTATTTTAATACTAAAATCGCTGCACATTCATTTTATAATCTTATAATAGTACATGTAGTACCCAGTAACGGTATAAACCGATAACCACATGTACCTAAAAAACTATGACTTAATACTAAAATCACTGCGTGTTCCCTCTCATAATCTTTTATATCGCTACCGTTGCCGGTAACGATACAGGTTACCGGTGACATACCGGTAACCACAAATATCTACTAAAACGTTGACTAGCATGAAATTATTTGATTAAAGATAATATTATATCTGTATGAGTTAAGAAGAAAATGTGACATGGTTACTTGCTTATCTATCCTATGCTCTCCTATTCACTACAAGGCTGTTATCATTCAGTCCTCGGCCAAATACTGTAGAATAAGCTACCCATAATAAATATCTAATCAAATAATTACATCTAGTCGATAAATTAAGCAATAAATTAACTAAAAAATATCTAAATAATTTTTAAAACTAGGTATGGAAAAATTGCATAAGATCAAAATCCTTTAAGTTTACAAGTCCATTATGACCATTTATCATGCAATAGTACTCCGCACCGAGTATGTAAGATAATACCATGGCTCCAACGAAACTGCCCAGGGAAGTAGACTTAGGTAGTAAGATACCAGTAGCGATCAGCAATCCCACATATGTCATGTACCTATGAAAATAATTTTTTTAGTCAGCTATTTATATAAACTCATTTGCAAAAAAAACGGGCGGTTTTGATTTTCATTCATATTTAAAAAGATACAATACCAAAAAGGTTTCAATCGTTTGTACACGTTACTGGCCGGTTTTAAAAATGCTGTGGTATTTAAAAAAGTACGTTCTAAATTCAATTTTTCATTTGATGTTCATTTTTACAGAAAACCCCTTTTTATCCTACATTTTTGGCGCGAAGTTCCAGAAGTTAACATCGACTTTCATAACTTTTATTCAATTTTTATCGATTAATTTCATATCCTTGACTGTCAAAGCTTTATTTAATGCTGTTTGGCTGTATCAAAAATGGTAGATAAAGTGGTAAAAGCTACCAAAATTATCGCGCTGCTTGAAGAGGGTTGCAGCCAATGTTTCGTGGCTAGGAGGCTAAATGTTAGTCGCTCGACAGTCCAAAGGACCTGGCAGCGATATCAAGAGACTGGTTCCGTCGAGAGAAGGCCTGGTTCTGGAAGAAAACCATGTACCCAACCACGGGATGATCGTTTTCTTGTGAGTCGCGCATTGAGAAATCGCAAATCTTCGTATGTGGATCTTAAGAACAACCTCCAAGAAGTAAGAAATGTGCATATTAGTCTATGGACGGTCAGGAGGAGGCTTCTCGCTGCCAATATACGCAGTCACCGCCCGGCCCGCGGCCCCAAATTACTCCGTGAGCACAGAGTTCACAGGCTTAGGTTCGCTAGAAATTGTGAATCATGGACTCAAGACGATTGGAATAGGGTTTTGTTCTCTGATGAAGCCAGGATATCTCTGTTCGGTGAAGATCGACGTCGGCGAGTGCTAAGAAGACAAGGAGAACGCTTTGCAGAGGCATGTTTCGAAGAAATCACACCTTATGGTGGGGGCTCTGTTATGTTTTGGGCAGGAATAAATTCAATGGATCGTACAGAGTTAGTCTTCATTGAAAACGGCTCACTGACTGGGCATCGATACATAACGGAAGTTCTAATTTCTCATGCACAACCCGCATTGGCCGCTCTAGGTGAAGACTCGATTTTTATGGACGACAATGCTCGCGCCCACCGATCCCGCGATGTTAATGCGTATGTGCAAGAGGTCGGCATTCGTCGTTTGGATTGGCCAGCTCGAAGTCCCGACCTCAATCCCATAGAGCATGTCTGGGACGTTCTGAAACGGCGTGTGAGATCAGTACACCCGGCTCCGCAGACCATCAGAGAGCTGAAGAATGTGATTACTGCGGAGTGGGAACGTATTCCGCAAGCAAGTATCCGGGATATACTCGCTAGCATGCCCAGACGAATTCAAGCTGTGATTTTAGCTAGAGGGGGTCACACTCGATACTAAACATTTATCTGCTTTTACTTTATTAAAGAAAAACAAACAAAAAAACTTTTTTATTTTTACTTCATGAGCATATGCACTACTAGCGAATATACACTACTAGCGAGGTTTAGCATTATTTCCCATAAATTGTATCTAAATTTTATGAAATACTGATGAAAACGATTATTTTCTTATTAATTTAGCAAATTGTGTGGATAAAACTACCTATAATTATCAAACAAAGAAATATTAACATTTGAAATGGTTCATTGCTTAGGTGCCCGTTTTTTTTGCAAATGAGTGTATTATTACTCTTAAAATGTATTAAAATATATATACACTAATTTTATAAACTTATGAAATCGTTACTCTTGTTATTTATGAATTTTCATAAAATTTCAGTAATGACTACTTTTTATTTCTTGGTTTTTTTATTTTTCTGACTTTCTCTCACATTAGGAGTAAATTACCTAAACAATAATAATATTGTTGAAAATATTTATAACAAAAATAAGATTTCATAGGTTGTTATATAAAATAATTGTTATATAAAATAAAACGTAAGTTAAATATATGTTAATAAAATAATAAATGAAGTAAATTAGAATAAAATATAACACTCAATATCTTAATAACTCGAATCTTGTTAAGTCGTATTTTCGGCATTTCCCTTTAAATTCGAGTTATCATGATTCCACGTTAGAATAAAATATTAAATAACTACATAATTAAATAATAATGTATAATTTACATCAGCTAAAAAAAAATGCAAATGCTATGAAACCTGTTAAATATTAATGAGAAATTTGCCAACATTTATTTTTGGCACCTGACAATTCATTACAACTCGAATAAAATACCAAAATAACTAAGAAGATTCAATACACGTATCTCATTAAATTAACAACCTATCACCATAGCACAAGACCTCTCAATTTGGTATGTAATAACACATTAATAATCTGTATTAGCAATGTACTCAAATTTTTTTGATTGAAATCAAATTATATTTCTAGATGTGAGAATTATCAGTACTTCACAGTTACAACATAACTACACATTTATATAGGTAATAGCACCACTAGTAATTTTGTATATATATATGATTTAGTATTTATATAATGAATATAATAGAAATAAACCCAACAAAAAAATATATAACTATATATGATACCCTTCACCAAACAATGAAATTAGATTTTTACCTAATAAATACACTTCTATAGATCTGTACCCTTATAACTCCTCGTTTCTGTAAAAAATTGTGTTCAATTATAATAAAGAGTAATTAATAAATAATTGAAAAAAACAAAACGTACATTTATAACTTGGTAAAGTAAATATATTAAATAAAACATTAACTACTTTAACTTAGATTTATATAAAAATATTACATATTCTACAAATTCTTACACTAGTTTTATGGCAAAAAAGAAAGAAAACATATAGTAAACTAATATTATTTTTATTACTTTAGTATGTACTGCAAAATATTAGTTAATATTAAAACTGATTATTTAAAAAACCAGTTATGAATTAATGACAAGTTAACTTTAGTAAAGCAACTATTCAAACATTCCGAGTCAAATAAAAAAACTGTGAGTCAAATAAGTAGATATATAATTACCTTGTCATAGTCAATTTTTCAGACTGATCTTCATCTTCTCTGTCAGCTATACAAAACTCCCCCTTCTTTGAATACCCTTTAGCACATTTCCGGCACATATCTGGTCCGTCCCCATGACAGCCATTGCAAGATTTATCACAGCTCATACAAGTAAAAGAGCCAATTGAATTCATGCAAAACTGTTCTTTAGTACAACATTCCAGGTCATCACATTCGTTAACATCTAAGCATCCTTCATCAGAGTCAAATATAAACCCAGGTTTGCAAGCTACGCAGTCTTTATTTGTTCCAGCTCTACAATCTCCTAAACAAGATATATGGCATGGGGAGCACAGCATTTTAGTTTCATCCTTATATGACATGTAATGACCAGGGATACACTGGTGACAATCCACTCCCATATAACCAACATCACATAGACAAGTCCCATTTCCTTTCCGAGTTCCATCACCTCTACATTTACCATTACCATTGCATAAATTCTCATGATCACCAGGGCATGGAGTGCAATCTTTACCATAGTGATGTGGTGGGCAACATACTTCCATTTTCTCTACACAAATGTAGGTGAAGAGGTCAGCAGATTCATCTGGATTTTGTGCCCACCATGCTTCAATATACTCTTCAGCCTTTTCAGCCATGTGATGGCATTGAATAGAATGTTTTTTCTCTTCTTTACATATGCCGTCCTGAATGTCAATGAGACGCATTTCGCTACGCTTGTAGGATAATTTGAGTTTCTCTTCTTCCCACGCGGCGTCACCGCCTTCATATTTACCCCTAGCAGTTCGCTCTAGGCCATTTTTAAAAGAATCAACGAATATTTTACATGCTTGACATTCGCCGAGGTTTTTCGACTGAGTTAAAATATTAGGGTTCACTCCGCGTAATTGTGCAGAACATATTAGAATAGGGATAATGCCGAACGCGATTAGGCATAGCACTTTATATATTAGATATCCCATGTTGAAACACGCCTGGAAAATTAATATTGATATATTAAATTATTTCAACTTCATAAATTATTCAATATTTAACAAGATACACCTATCAATAATCCCAAGTACCTTTTATCGATCCAGAACCTTTCTCGAAATTCAACACTACACTATGATGAAACTACACTAAGAAGAAATAAATCATGTCGCTTATGAATTTAGATTAAAAGTTTATCCAGTCTCGAACACATTTTAAATACCCGGCAATCTCACTGACGTGTTCTATTCTAACTCGCTAAAATCACTTCACCGCCGCCATCGCCCGTTGCAAAATTTGACTTTACAACGTAAATAGACTCAGCTGTTAAACTTGACGTTTGGCGTACCGCCATCTTGTTGCGTTTCGTTTCATGAATAACGATATTTAAAACATCAAAGATACAAACGAAACAAAATATACTGTTATTACCACAATTATATTTGGTCTACTATATGAATAGTTAACAATTTACATATCTTACATATTAAATAAAATTCACCTACACCCAACACCTACACGCTACTAACTCGGTATACCGTAGGTGGAAATTAAATCCGTTGACCTTTAAATGTAGATTTTGCAAAGCTGTGTTTACATATTGTGTTTATTCGTTTCATTAGGTGTTTACTTTACATAATAAAACCTTACGAAACTCTCTATCATTTATCTATGTAACTAATAAAACTAAGTTTTTATATTTAGATGTAATTTTAAGAAAATAAATCGCATCACTAACACATAAAACTCTTAACACTCAATGCATCCATATCTTTATACTAAAAGCTCACTGGCCATAATTAAAGAGAATATATGAATATATGGCTACTATGAAACATGCTGGCTTGATCAATATCTAAACTGAGAAATAGTTTACGCGAAGCGTAGCGACAGTGTCTTCAATAACTGACTATCGTGGATTAAATTATAGTAGGTACCTATAATAAGCACAACTGCTTATCACCAAAACATTGACCATCATTTATTCGCGACTGCAACTACCGTACGTATATATGACAATAACAATATTCTAATTCCTACGCTGACATTACAGTTCAATTTAGCAATTTCTTAATTTCTTTTTAAATATTCGTTTGATTTTTTTAACCTCTTCTGGCTTAACAACTCTTTATATTGCAGGCTTCTAAGTCCTAATACGAATTTGTCATAGTCCCTACCTTTCCTGAGGTTGTCGTGCGATCATGAACACGTGAGTCTGATATTATTGTCAATGCCAGAGGATGTAAACTCGAAAGAAAAACTAAATCATTTTATTCTGGTCGACGTAGTTTGAAAGATTTTCTCTCATTATAAATAAGAACAACAAACAATAACAAAAATGTTATTACGCAATGAACTAACAAATTAACAGCCAAATACGATATGTTCAAACTTTTATTTTATTTTTAACTTGGCGATTAAATGGACAATGACAAGGAATGTTAATAAACCAAAGACAAAGTGTAATATTTTAAAAACAAGTATACGTAATTACACCAGCAATGATACTTGCATAATAATTTCCTGCTTTCACCGTAACAAAGACTATTTCTCTTACACAGTTTAATATTACAAACATCAATTGCGGGTGGCGAAAAATGGTACTAAAAAAATGTAAGTGATAATCTCTTGGCCGCAAAGATAGAAGCGCCCTTTCTAAGCGTAAATCAAGTACAAGTTGCGAACGAAATAATTGCGCTGAACCGTTGAACAATAACATTGCTATGGAAGTATTAAAGTGTAAGCAACTTAACGGATTTTAAGTTAACTTTTTTAATATAAACATTATGCTCAATACTCTGAATTTATTAGTATATTGCTCTGAGGCGGCGGCGGCGAATACTACCAACTCTTAGATTGACCATGAGTGTCGTAAAAGATAACTATGCTTTATATCGCCTTTTGACTAATCAGATTATCGATTAAATAAGTTTGTTACTAGCATATTAAGGGAAACTGAAAATAAAGCCCGACATCAACAAATCTAACTAGTGTAGGTACTGTTTGTCTAATCTCCTATCACTGTAAATGATACTTGAGCCCAGGTAGTGGGACTTATATGAGCTGAGATGACGATGATACTACTGACGACGAATGGGATAGAACTTTTTAGGGACATAATAAAGCTTCTCTCATAAATAAATTCGAAATTTGAACATGTGCTAGACACTTATTATATAATCGCCGCTTTTACCTAATAAGACAAAAGAAACCTAAGACTACAAATAAAAAAAAATAAGATGCGTGTGAATACAGCGCATCATTATTAGAAGATCTATTACTTACTAGTGGTCGCCGTGTGATCGAAATTCGGCCATAATTAATTTCAATTAATTTTTCTGCTACACAATTTTGTTTAATTTTATTTATGTATAATTGCATATTGAGCAAGCTGTAATTCACTAATAACTAATATATAAGCACAAATCTCTATTAGACATTGTCATCATCTTGCTCTTATCCCAGTGATAATTTCGTTGACCTCAAGGGGAAAAAAATAATATCGGGTTTTTACCAGCAGACCTAATAATGATCACTTTTTATACTTATCTTCATACTTAATAGATAAGAATTTCTCAGTAATGTCTAAGAAGCCAGACGAGTTTAATACACTTTTTTCATCTCCTTGTTTTTATTTATGTTTTACGGCTATCGTCATCATAATCATCATCACAGCTCATATTTGCCCCACTACTGGGCTTTTTTTATGATTGTTTGACATTCAGTTAGACCAGAGCTTTTAACCGAAAACAAAAGTGTATAAGCGTTGCTACGCAACACACTCGCACAAACGTGTGTGTGTAGCGATTGCGTTGTAGTGTACGTAATATCTTTTTTAATGAATTTAATGCATTTCTAATCCATTATTGTATGAAATTTCAGTTTTATGCACTTCTCCTCATTATATACTTCAACTGTGCCAAATTTCATAATTGTCCATCCACGTAATTTTCCTAAAAAGGGGTACAAAGTTTTTGCTTCACGTATTTATATATAGATATATCTAAATGTAACCTAGCAAAGGTATATTTATACACTGATAAACATAATCGTTTAAAATATACCCGCGACTAAATCAATTGCTAACAGGTGATATGTTAAAAGTGTAAGTTTTAAAATGTACATTTTTAATGAAAAGAATATTTTATTTTTATGAAATAATTTTCAAATTACCATATCAAACATTAATATTGATGCATATATTGCACATGAGATATTGCATAAGAAAAAAAATACCTTTAAGAAATAATACATAATAGATACATACTACGCTATTCTTAGCTCCAACTAAATTCTATTCGTAACATGTTCGACCCTGCACACAATGAATTTGTTTACGTAATGAAATGCTAACTTGTATTGATGACCATCTTGATTTGCACCTACATGTACATATGTCCTTTACGCTACTTGAATACACAAATCTAACTTATTAGACAATCCTAACGGAAGTTTGCTTGAGAACAATGAAAACTCACGCTGTTTTTAAAAAGTAGAAAAACATTTTATGAATTGACATTTTAAATTTTAAAACAGCCCCCTTTTCAGTGGCGATTTGATTCTTTTTTCATTTTCATGGCAACGGAGCAAAAATTTTAATTTGCCACTTTCACGTGCCCGCAGGTGTCAGAAGTCTTTGGAAAAAATTATTATCTACTTAAACCCAAACTCGAAACAAGCAAATTTTATGCTCAATGGTTTTTTTTAAGAATGCCGTAAAGAAATAATTCTTGTATTTCGGGAGACATTACAAAAACACATTTAACTGACACAAATTACATCTAGTCAAAAAACAACTTATGGATCGCACCTGTGTGGAAATCGAACACATGATCCTGGACATACACACATACAAGAAAGGCCAGTTTATACCACTGCCTGATCTATGCAACATTGTAAGTTCAATAAATTTATCTTAAGCTCATCAATAAGTATTTTTCCTTTTTATAAACCAGAATTTTAAATGGAGCATGTAAAGCTGTATACAGATACTTTAATATGATTTTATTTGCGGGCTGAGAAACCGCACATTCCTGTAACATTAATATGATAAGCAAAGACCGTTTCATCGGATATATGGGTTGATATATAATTTAATAGCTTCTAGCGACTTAGTCCGCGTAGTAATCGTGCAGGACGTCTCTATTTTTACAATTTTTTAATTATTTGTGTTGTAGAGTCAATAACACAGCCAAATTCACTTTAATATGCACCCTCAATAAAGCAGATGAGAAAAATGAGAATGAGGCACTGATTTTCAGCACATTCCTATTTAGTGAGACTTTACTAGGGATGTCATGGAGAGTCAGATATTCGAAATGAAAAGCTATCCGAAACCGAAATAGAAATCTACACTAATATTATAAAGAGGAAAGATTTGTTTGTTTTTTTTATATTGAATAGACTCCGAAACTAATGGACCGATTTCAAAAATTCTTTCACCAATGGAAAGCTATAATATCGGGAAGTAACATAGACTATTTTATCCCGGTATTCCCACGGGATTGGGAACTACGCGGGTAAGGCGACTGAAACCGAAGCGAAGTCGCGGGCGGGTTGCTAGTTTATAATAAATTCAGATACGATCAGTGTCTGTGTGATACAAGTTGCAACAAGTTTTCTTTCAACTGGCGGAACTGACAACCTATTTAGGTTAGGTTAACCTTTTGAAAGCCAAAGAAGAATAATACAATAATCACCACTTTTAAGCATTTACCTGCTTTTTATAATTTACTGAAAATCTATATTGATAATAGGAAATTAGATAATCCAGACTCCAGATCCGAAACATCTTTAGTATCTACATCACTTCCACCTGGCCACGGATGTCAAGGAATCGGTACCCATGGTCGGGTCCAATGGCAATGGTGAGACAACACGGTAGGTTATAGAATCGCACGCCGCTAATCAGTCGCCCCCCCCGGACAAATTTTGGGTGTCCAGACCACAATCTACTACAAAAAAGTCTCGAAATCACAAAAATAAAATGCTGTCTAGTAAATTAATCCGCCATCACATGGGGCATTCATTTAATTAATTATTTTAATTACTTTAAAAAGTATAATGAAATTGAAAGCGGTGGATCCATGGTTGGCAGCTAGAACACGCACTTTGTATGACCGTGTGCGTTCCAATATACGCATTCACTTTATTTTGCTTTTTAGTAATGGCTTATCGCATTAATACAATAGTACCTGCTCCACGCTCGGCAAAGGTAACTATTTATTCGTTTTTGCATTGTCACACAGATGTTTTTAAAGCGAAATCTTTATTTTTAACATGAGTATCTAGTGGCCGAGGCAGGCTATTGAAGTTGCTTGGGCGGTAACGAGCAATTTTAATTTAACTATGTACATAAAATGCTTTCATTATTTTGCGCTATAAGTAGTTTCTATAAATA
Source organism: Lymantria dispar (assembly GCA_032191425.1). Taxonomy (NCBI): domain Eukaryota; kingdom Metazoa; phylum Arthropoda; class Insecta; order Lepidoptera; family Erebidae; genus Lymantria; species Lymantria dispar. The sequence goes on from CM063445.1 coordinate 34,704,051, forward strand.
TAAACACACTAGATTACCCGTGTAACTTCACCTGCGTCATACAAGTGAGATCCTTAAAAAGAGGGGTTCGGCTGTGCCTATAATATAGAGGACACAGCGGATCACAAAAAAAAATTGCCACGTTTTTCCAACATTTTTCATTGATGCTGCTCGATTTACATTTTGATTCAGCATTAACACAAAAAGTACGACTGAATAATTTATTAGAGCCTAGATAGCTTAGTTGGTCTCATGATTGATGGTTGCTTGCCTGTAACTCACTGTATTTTTCATATATTGTTATTTTGTCTTTCACATGTAGTGTTTACCTTTAAGTAATTGTCATGTTGTTACTAGCATTAAGAATTTTGTTTAGTGTTAAGCTTTAATGTGAACAATTGTTGGTAAACCTTAATAAAATAAATAAATAAAATGCTCCGTTCCTATTGGTTTTTTTTCCAGCATTTTTCGATAAATGGGCTGTCTAAATCTATAAGAATTTTTCTATTCGAACCAGTTAGTTCCTGAGATTAGCGCTTTCAAGCAGACAAATCTTCAGCTTTATAATATTAATATAAACCAGCAAATGCCTGCGGTTTCACATGCGTAGTTCCTATTCCCGTCGGAATACCGGGATTAAATATAACCTAAGTTATTCGTTGTATAGACAGCTATTTGGTGATAAAATGTTATCAATATCTGTCCGGACGTTTTGATGATTAGAATTAGCGTATTGAAATTTATATAAGTCTATAATAGCAAGAACATAACTATGACATTTTGAAAAATTATCAGTAGCAATAATTGGCTGCCTAAATTGAAATAGGGTTCAACGAACAGAGAATCAATAACAAAAAAAGGTTGCCTATTGGCAACCAAGAATAGAATAACGCAATGTAGGACACTCTTCCTCCAGATTAACTCATGACTTATTCAACGTTGCAGGGAGCCGCTAGATGGAGACAGCACAGACTATGTAACGTTTCTTAAAAGGAACCTGCATGCAGCAAATGAATGACGAAAATGTAATGAATAAATTGACAATCTAATGGATTCACTGTACAGATGGTGTATTGGTTAAGTTACCGAACTACCGAGTCAAATTCTTCAGTTCAAATTCCAACACAGGAATTCTTTGTGCGAGCCCCAAATTGTTCCGAGTCTGAATATAATCTATGCTCGTTAGTTGTAAGTTTGTGGGGTCACTCCGTGTTAACTGCAGGCCACTGAAGACGAGGACGGATACTGGCGGCCCGCCCACACGGCGTAAGAGAGGTACGTGCACTTTAGGTTATGAGATTGCCTGTCGCCCCGAGCGGATAGGCCGATGTAACCATACCATAACCTGTCCTCTAAAAAAGAAAAAGGGTGTTGTCTAAAAAAAAAACAAAAAAAAATCGGCTAAGTGCGAGTCGGAGTCGCGCACGAAGGGTTCCGTACGTACGTATCTTTAAAAATAGGCAAAAAATGGCATTTTTTGTGTGGGGGGGCCCCCTTTAAATATTTATTTTATTTTGTTTTTAGTATTTGTTGTTATAGCGGCAACAGAAATATATAATTTGTAAACATTTCAACTGTCTAGCTATCGCGGTTTTTGAGTTACAGCCTGGTGACCGACAGATGGACAGGCAGACAGCGAAGTCTTAGTAATAGAGTCCCGTTTTACCGTTTTCGTACGGAACCCTAAAAAGCTGCTCCAAATGCCTGAAAACACATGCTTAACGATTAAATATATATTAAAAACTAGGAGCTAGAATTCTTTACAACTTACAGGACCACATTGTCACCTACTATCAGATGAAATATCGTCAAGCAGCTTCCTTAGATAAAAATATCGCATCTCTGAGCTCCAAGTAATTCTTAATGGCCGACATGTCAGCATTTACGTAAAAAATAAAGACATAAATTAAATATATTCTCTTTTTACGAAAGATATGCGCACAAGATAGGTACACTTGATAATTATGTCTCGTAAATCTATACTCTATACTAATATATAAAGCTGAAGAGTTTGTTTGTTTGAACGCACTAATCTCAGGAACTACTGGTCCGATTTGAATAATTCTTTCAGTGTTAGATAGCCCATTTATCAAGGAAGGTTATAGGTTATATATCATCACGCTAAGACCAACAGGCGCGGAGCAGAAATGAAGAATGTTTAAAAATCGGGGTTTTTTTCCTTGTGAGAGCCGCCAACTGCGTGCGCTACGTAAACGGTTAGTTTCGCAAAAATTATCATATATGACTGAATCGTTTTATTTAAAAATATTTTCACCTTCTACGTAAACAAATTCACGAGTTAAAGTTAGCGTTAGCCCAAAGTAACTATTCCACGCGGACGACGTTGCGGGCAGCAGCTAGTTTTGGAGATACGATGCAGTTTTCAACTAAGAATATATTACTCAACTTTTCAAGTCTCTAAATGTAATACTGCGATTACTATCATTATAAGTCATGAACTCGTTATATTAACACTTTTTAATAGTGACGCCCCTAAATATAGGCATAAAAGACTGCTACCCCAAACTATGCGATCAGAAAAAAAAACAAGAAATGATAAAAGGAGATAGAAAATCACTGTGGACAGTGTATAACAATCCAAAATTGGACCGGGGATTGGTCCGCCGAGGAAAGGCCGACTTGAAAAAAGAGTAACCCGCCGATAAGGATGATCGGTGGCCTATGAGGGGTATGTGTACGCCAGGTTACGCGGCGTCATTTCTATCGCCCCGGACGAATCGAACATGGTATGATCATGCCATAGTCTGTCCCTAGAACAAAGCCTGCCTCAAGTTATTATATTCTGTATTGCATAAATTATAACTATTTGCTTTATTGATAGAATACCTTTATCATACTTGTGAAAACAAAAATATGATAAGCTTTTTTAGAATTATTTGGGTCATAATTATTTACACAGCTCATATACATCTCATTCCTAGGTTCGAGCCTTCTTCAATGGGAACCAAATTGCCCTAATTTATAACCTATAGTTATATTAGAGTTTATTTCGAGTCTGCCTGCTCTTCCAGTAATAACATCCACTGATGCATGCCACACTTAGTCACACGTAGTCTTTTACAACACCACGGGCAAGAAAGAGCGGTGAATATGTATTTTTACTACATCACCACACGAAATTTGTGTAATAGCTTCAATTACAAAATAAAAATATTCTTCAGTTCACAAAGAAAAAGTACGAATTACGAAATTGCTAGTTCCAAATTCAAAAACTACCAATCGTAGACACAAGAATAACTAAAAGTGCAACATAATTACATACCTACCAATAATTTTTTAAACTAAATGGAAGATCAACAATGAACAAATAGCCTCTGTAAAATCATTGATGAGATTGAAAGGCAATTGTGTGTCTGATTATTTTTTAATTGGTTAAAATCTGATAAGTGAATCTCAATTAGGAGAATGACTGTCGGAATCTATCAAGTTTCTTGCTACGTTCGTTTTTTGAATGTTATAATCATAGTTTATAATCTATGGTAGTGTAAAGGAGCGTAAAGATAATGCCTTTAGATAATAATGCATTTATAAGAATTTTATTGAAATTTTTAATAATTTAATATCAAGTTTTAGGGTGTTACTAACGAATTTATACACCCAGTAGCGCAAAAGATATTATGCCTTAGATTTAAGATACAATCGTCAATCTACGCATGTAGTAGCTAATTAATAGGTAGTTACTGCAATGCGTTGCTACCCATTCCTTTCTCATGGGAGTTATAAAAATCGTCAAAGGGGCCAGGGAAGTGGACACCGACACGACTCAAGATGATATCTTAATCAGATCAATTAATTACAGGGACTAAGTAGGTACTTATGCATATATAATTCTATAATAAGATCTATAAGTTAAATTATCGTTCATCATTATCATTTCAGCCAATTTAGTTCACTGTTGGGCTCGAGCCTCCTCTACTATGGAAGGGAACTTGACCTACCACCACACTGGTCAGATGTGTTGGTATAGGGTTTGTTTCGAGTTTTCCTTCTCTTTCATAGATATATATATATATATATATATATATATATATATATATATATATATATATATATATATATATATATTATATATATTATATATATATATACAGTCAAACCTGGATAAGTGAGAACTGGATAAGTGAGAAAACTCTATAAGTGAGAGTAATAGCCAGGACCCGTCATTTTAAGCTCCCAAAACCTCTATTAGCGAGAAACAGAGACCTCTGTAAGAGAGAGTCGTTTTTCCCTCATGGACCTCCATAAGTGAGACTGCTACTTATCTATACCTCTATAAGCGACAGTCGAGCTTTATTTATTTATATTATTTAGGAGGAACTATAGCTACAATAAAAATATACACACATACAGGAACAATAACAAAACAAATTTAACATCTGCTATTTTATGACTCTTTCTTAACTTTCCTGGCACTTCCTACCATTGTTTTTTAATTATTTTCTCGTCAATATTGTACCTATTCTATTTCGTGGAACTAAATAACGTTGTTATTTTATCGCATTCTTTTCGAATGGACACGTGTGCCTGTGTACCGTCCTGCTTGTCGGACTTAATCAGTTTATAGTTAATCAATTGTGAAGGAAAGTTCTGTTCTGCATCATGTCAAAACGGAAAATTAAAGTACTGTCATTAAGTGATAAACTTAAAATAGTGAATGCATTTGAATCCGGTAAATCGCGAAATGAAATTCAAAGGGAAACTCCCTTTGAATTTCATTTCGCGATTTTCCGGATTAGAATTTACCAGAATCCACCTATTATAAAATTATAAAATCCAAAGACTATAAAGTCCGAGTGCTCTGATGGACATGGCAATATTAAGAGGACTAGAGTTTCTGAATTTACCAATATCGAAAAGTGCCTTTTGGAATGGATAAAACAAACTCTCGATAAGAACATTCCTATAGATGGACCTTTGTTGAAAAAAAAATCAAAAGAGTTTGCTACAAAACTGGGAATCCAGAACTTTTCTGCTAGCAACGGCTGGTTAGAGGGTTTTAAAAGGCGTCATGATATAGCTTTTAAAAAAGCGGCTGGGGAAAGTAAATCTGTGGACCAAGGTACCCACCACTGGACTGAAGATCTGCCAAATCTTTTAGAAGGGTATGGACCAGACGATATTTATAACGCGGATGAAACTGCTTTGTTTTTCAAGTGCCTTCCGGATAAATCATTTACGTTTAAAGGCGAAACATGCCATGGAGGAAAACAAAGCAAGGAACGCCTTACACTTCTCCAGTGTGTAAACATGAGTGGTACGGACAAACTCCCACTTCTCATCATCGGGAAATCAAAGCGACCTAGATGTTTTAAAGGTGTTAAGACTCTACCCGTTGATTATGCCAATAATACAAAGGCTTGGATGACCAAGATATTATTTAAAGATTGGTTGAAAAAAGTTGACAAACAAATGAAGATAAACCGAAAAAAAATTCTGCTATTCATTGACAACTGTGCTGCCCATACGGAGTTACCAAGTACTTATATGTTGAAATCTAATGAACGTAACCTATACACACTATTAAAAATATATATGTACATAATATATGTTGTGCATATTATGCACATAATTTTATCATATTACATATTTACTACATTCGTACTTGCTGTGACTTGTTATTGCTGCGTACCTCTATAAGAGAGAAACGCTACCCATGTACCTGCATTAGCGAGAAACTCGGGTTAGTGAGAAACCTCTATAAGCGAGAATGAGATTGTGCTCCCTTGAACTCTCGCTTATCCAGGTTTGACTGTATATGTATTCTTACTCCGTCCGTCCGATAGAACGCCACCATACAATTAGTTACATATATTTAAAATAAAAGTAAAGAAAGTTGTAATAGAAAACTGACAAAGCGCGAGAAAGACATTATGATTATCGTTAACAGAGCAATAACAGAAAAACAAGCAAAGGCATTACATTCAGCCTAAACAATTTATTACTATATCTTGTAAACGGTGTAATTAAAACAAACATTTTTAAGAGAATGCAACACTGAGATTTTTTATTTAACACAACCGTGTGGTAGTTAATTACCATTGCACAACATTCTCCGAGCCTTATTAAGATGCCTGCCCACTACTCCGTTTCATACTATGACTGTGCTAGGAACGTATTAGGCACAGAAATACACGGACCACTATGCCTACTAGAATGAAACGACACAGCGTCGACAAAATATCCTCGTCAACTTGTTAAAGTACCGTGCATGGTACCTGACGATGTTAATAGGTGCCGGAACAGTCTAGTGGCCATTATCGTCATCCTCCCAGCTCCTACTTGTCCTATTGCTGGGGTCGAAGCTTCTCCAAAATAGGAGAAAATTCTAATAGTGTTTTATTTTGAGTTATACTTCTCTTATATTTCCTGCTCTCATCTTTTAAGATATCTAGGGACAAAAAATGAGGTGGCGTAATATATTCTTACTCCGTCACCACGCAGTTTTTTTGCAGAACACTTTTTGTCTGACACGTTCCTAGCACGGTCACACAGTATTATCATCATCATCATCATCTTTCAGCCTATTTCCGTCTACTGCTAGACGTAGGCCCTCCTCATGTTTGCCATAAAATACAGTGCCACCTGCATCCAATGACGCCAAGCAACTTTCACCAGGTCGTCGGTCTACCTTTCCATCCATCATCGGTAGGGGGGAACTTTTTACGCTACGTGGTTTATGGTAGACCCTGGAGAAACTTTCTTCCACAGCGTTCGTTGGTTCGTCATGCGACGTGGCCTGCGTGTTATGCACGCTAGTGACAATAGGAAGGTCACATCGCTTACTACCGATTGCTGTAGTTCGAATTCTTGCAGCGAAATTCCCAGCATAGCCGATACCATGCCGGTCATAGTATGAAACGTTAGAATGGATAGATACCTTTACAAGGGAGAAAGGTGTGAATACAGTGAATTTAGTTCTACACTAGTTACTTTGTAGTCCAATGATTTAAATTACTCATATACTATAAGGTAATCGAGCAACGATAGCAGAGTCAAAGACTAAGTGACTGCTACGCAGAAGTCCCGATTTGATCTCCGCGATGCACGGTGACTTATCAAAGTGGATTATGTTATAAATCGTAAATATTTTCCATCGTCGTTAAAACAAGTATTAATTATTAATTATCGTTTGCTTTAAAAATGGATGCAAGCGCTAATTATTAATTATCGCCCGATAGAAAATATCATGGAGAAACTCGCATCTATAGGAGTCTCGAAAAATTTCTTAGTCGATATGCGAAGTCCGTGCCTCAGAGAGCACTTTAAGGCGTAGATCACAAATGTTAATAACATATGAATCATATCATAAGAAGAGAATATCCTAATATCTGGTCTAATCCTAGCAATTATAATTGCTAGGATTAAACAATCGGTTGTGAAGGTCAAATAGCAGAGTATTCTTGAAAAAAAAAAATCGTTTTTTAATACCGGTGGAAAGAAAGTACTACTGCATCAAGTATGATTTTCTAAAGATGCACTTTACTTTTAACTTTTAAAACTGGTGCGGAAAATAACTACAGCGCCATCTATTATTCTTTAACACCGCAAGTTACTGTAAATAGTCCTTCTAATGCAGAAGGATATTAGCTCTATAACAACGGCAACTAGAAACGTGCTGACAAGGCCAATAGTTTCGAGTAAAACAAACAATTTATGGTTAACGAAGGCTTTATATTAAAATACATTGTAGGCAACGGGGCAGCAATTTCTTTAGTCACCGCATTCTGACGTCATGAACGCAAATGCTAACCGGCTTGGCAAGGCCTTGCGACAAATCTACCTATATACTACTGCTACGCAGAATAATAAATGACAATATGTCGATTGTTTTGTTGATTTTAGGTGTTGTGTCAAACAATTATGATGACATTTCATAACAAATAAAAGCGCTAAAGGTATACATATGGTTAAACGTTCTGCCAAAATTTCCAGACAATTCATCAGTAAAGCCCCATCACTACTAAAAGCGGATATTTGTTTTCCTGTTAGACAATGATTAGAACCTTAAAAGGAAAGTTAACTTAAAACAAAACCTCACTAGGTCCTGGTGTACTGAATTTGTATTATTGGTACCTAGTAAAATAATATACGTAGTAACTGATTTTCAAAAAAAGAAAAGAACAGAACATCAATGTCATCTAAAACAATAAAATTGCCATGTTCGTGTGCAAAATGTTTACATTATTAAAATGGCACTTGAATTTTATGGTCGCGGACAACATCTCCATTCTGTCGAAGCGCAACACAATAAAACCTCAATGTTACGGCTTACACAGACCGTAAAATGGAACGGGACATATGTAATACCCGCCACAAAAATATTATCAATTCATAGCATTTGCAATATATAGATATGTTAGATTTAAAATATTTGCAATTACTATAGATTAAAATTCTATATACTTAAGTATGTACTTATTTAACTTACTTTAATGTATGCGATTGAAAGTTTATATCTATGGTCATGAATAAAGATATTCATACACAAAAACAATAAGTAGTTAACTTGCAATATTTAGTTCAACTTACTAATTATTCTTCTAGTATATAAATTTGTCCATTAAGTAGCAATGTGGCGACTAAGTGGACAAAATAACCTTATAGAGTCAAACGCAAGTTCAATCTTCCTTAGCATCAAGACCAAAAACTAAATTCAGTACATCTCTAACAAGAGTTTAGTTTGACAAGCAAACTATTTATCTAAATGAAATATAATCTTACTGAATAATTATTATGGAGGGAAAAGGCATAAAGAAAATCAACGACGTCCTTTGTACTTAGCAAGCGTACGCAATCTAGACAAGCAACTATTTGTAACATAAATATTATATTATTTATTAACGTCTTAATACTAGTTGCAAATTCTTGTACAACTATATTCATTATTCAAATTTGTAATAATATATTTGCAGCTGGCAACCGTGGGTGCGCCCACAAAATAGATAGCTACGTAGGCACTTACGGTTGCATAAGGTTTGAGTTAGTGCACTCGTTCGATTAAATCCTGTTTGTGATTTTGAATTGCTAATAAATGAGGTCGTACTTGATGCAAATAGTTGAGTGAAGGGCATACTGCATTAAACTATTTATTGAGGCTCGATTTCAAATAGCCTCCATCGAAGCGCCAATTTGAAATAAACAATTATCATCATCATTTTATCTCATATAAGTCCTCCTATTGGGCTTGTACCTCCTCTAAAACAGGAAGAAATTAATGCACTATACGTAAGCGCCAATTCAAGCACACTGTTCCAACTGTACTGTTCCAACAATGACTTGACCAACACGATTAAAACAGATAGTTTCAATAAGTACGAAAGTATAACTTTTTACGAATTTAACTACTATTTGATCGAATAAAAATATAAGCAGGAGTTAATAAGTATCTACTATTTTTAAGTCGAAGTTAAACAATAACTTATGCTATACAAAATAGAAAAATATTAAAAACAGAAATAATTGATTCATAGAAACAGACGTATTCAAATATGTACAATAAACTTACATATTTGCAAACACCATGAGAATTCTTAGTAAATTTAAGAATTCAACAATTCGTCATGTTTCTGCTTAACTCGCTTGGCTATATATCAGAGCACATTCTGTACATTTAATTAATACTCCAACTAGACCGTCATATTAAAGCGCCTTTATAGGGAAACAGAACCGTAAATAGGACAGTGCCCGCGATGTCCGAACGCAGAGTGCAATTCAAAAATTACCAAATTATGAGTTGAAATTGTTTCCAATCTTAAAAACGACTATAGAAACTAGCAATGAACTCCAGAATGAACTGATAAACTAGCTATGCTAAATTAATCGGTTAATCATTATACGCGCGCATTCGCTTCGGGTTCAGTCGCCTTGGCCGCGTAATTCCCGTTCCCGCGGGAATACCGGGATAAAATACTGTCCAGCCGTTTTGGAGATTACCCAAAACAAACAGAAAGATAGACATACAATTTTTAAACAGGTTTTGAGGCATAGGTATCGTGCAAATAACTGTATAAGCATGAAAAAAAACATTAATTTAACATTACAAACAGACACTTCAATTTTATTTATTTGTATAGATTAAAAAATGCAAAGGCATTTTTTTTGGAAGATAACTGTATTACAATATCATCTAGAACCGTAAAAATCATCTTAATATATTTTATTAAGATTTTTTAATTAAGTTTCAAAGTTTATAAATAAAATGAAATTTCATTTTTCGTTTTATTTTTTCTATAATGAAGGTTCATAATTTTCATCATTCATGATCACGTAAACTCTGAATACATTTTAATGAAATAGATTCCGGGACATAATCTATAAGGATTCAAATTCAAATAATAAAGTAGCCTAAAGTAACTAACACAAAACTTTCAACAACAGAGTGTCATTTCGCATTTAGTCAATAAGTTTTTTTTTTCAACTTTTTTAAACTGGACTTTAATTTTTGTTGTCTCATATCAAATCGCCAGGTTACAGCTAATAAATAAGTCACGTACATACATCCTGCGCGATGCGTCGGTCCATAAAAAATGCGCCACGACTAATCGTGGGTCATCGCTCTCTCTAGTTCTTTCGAAAAATATAATATTAAAGCAGTCAGACAGTTACGGGAAAGACAAGTTCCATGTCAGTCTTGTTGTTTGCACAAGTGTGCTCTGTAATAGCGATATTACCTAATTTGGTACCATGCTCGAACAAAGGCGTGTTCTACATGAAGAGAAAAAGTCTAAAACAGAATAGCTCGATCCACACAAATCATTGGACGCATCGGCATCCATTACATTGCATCGTGTTATTTGCTTAAGTGGTCCGGTGTAAGATAATAACTTAGAAAGAATAGCCTTAGGTTAACCTCCACCTTTGTCTGAACATCGCTTCGGACATGACACCTCCGGGCTACATACTAAAACATGGTCTAATCTTCCACAAGCAAATTGCTATGTAATACGAGTGTGAACCTAAAAAGCTGCGCGCAACGATTCTGACGTCATTAATATTAATTTAAAAATATAGACGGGGTGTGCACTCGACCGTTTAGCCGAATTCTGGCATTCGTTATTTAAAAAATAAATAGGGCCGTTATAAACTTTCGGTGTTAAGTGATGTCAGCTTGCCAGCTTTTTTGTAAAAAAAAACTACTGCAACTAAATTGGCAGTGGGAAATATGGTAAAAAATATAATCGATCACAGCAGGGTATCGTCGCGATAATTTCTTATTGCTTAATGATCCATCAACGATCGTGTTCCCGTGTATAATAAAGACGTTTTTGCAAGCTTTAATTATATAAGGATATCGATTTTTCCATTTTTAATAACAGCTCAATGTACTTAATATAGAATTACAATTATGTTTATTGAGACATCTGTTTTGGCTTTTTGAGGGCCATGAGTAAGTGTCATGTGGCGGTTTTGTATTATATCTTAGTGTTTTAATGTATTACATTAAATAATTTCGATGGCATTTTATCTATTGTGATGCGGAAGAACTGCAAGGTGCAGTGAAAGTCATATAAAAGTGCTTTACAAATATTTTCATTTTCCACCAAAATAGACAGAAGATACCATTAACAGTATGACATCACATTGTTGAAGGTGACATTTTGACTCAGTGACAAACAATGATTAATATGAAAAAACTAAAGACGTGAACAAACTGGTAATTTGTGAACAAAATTATAACTCGACACCGGCAACAATAGGTTGTATTAGTAGCGGATTGCTTATATAAAAAAGAAGACTAGAAGATCTGTGTGCCTACTCTTAAATCTCGGTTCCAATCCTAAATCCAATCGCAGCTCGAATTTGAGCAAATTTGGTACTCTTGAAAGCGACACTAGCGCCCGATTGGAATCAAATTCGGTGGAACGTTTCTAAACTAAATGAATTCGACTCTCGTCGATTAAGTCAAATATTTGCTACTCCCGACGTGATTTTGACGTAGTTTAAAATCGTTAATGTTGCACAATTTCAAGAAAGCGTCTTTGTGATGATCGAGTTCGATAACGTTATTAATTTAAAGTAAGAAAACATGGCACATTTGGTAAAAATAACAACGACGAACGCGAAAAATTCATTCTCGATTTTGTTCAATATAGTAATCACTACTATTACCTTAAATCTTTATTTTGCCTGCATTATGCTATATAAATGAATAAACATAATGATTGATATGGGTGAATTATGCATAAGTTATGCCTAACCTATTACTTAATACAACTCAATATTGCCAAAACGGTATATATTTCTTAAACGGGCTTTTAATTGCAGTAACGGCACTTCAATTTACGTTAGGTACCGTACACTTGTAGTATAACATTAATAAAGAGATTGGTTATCAATATCATACCAGTTCCTTAACAATTCCATAGTTGTTTTTTATGTTAAGAAAGATTTGTCGCTTAGCGATGATACCGTTTTTACACAATTAATAACTAAATTATCCTATTTACTAATCTATACAAAAAATAAATTCTTCAGCTGAAGATGGACTAGCCAAAACGTTGATACAAAAACCAAAATCCGATAACTTTTGTTAAAAAAAATAATTTCTGAGTCTAGAATTCCGAGCACACGCTATCAGAATGTATAGGACATCTTCAACAATACACACGAAATGCAATTGGAAGAACGAACTTTTTCGTTAAATATCTGAATTTACTAGATGGAATATGGCCAGAAGGTAGTACATACATTATTTATATTGACTAAGACTTTAATTGATAAAGTTCTTTCATAATAATCAACTTTCCATCGTATCGAATTATAAAGTTATCAGTGTATACAAAAAACTGGTCAGGGCAACTATAAAAACCATTGGCTACTGATGTAAACTTAATTTCATTCTGAAGAGGCAAACCAAAATCTCATTACCATCCGTTTTTAACGACTTACTCTAACAACTGACTTTTATTAAAGGCGATTGTAAAGTAAAAGTTTTATGACTTCGCAGAGGGCTAGTGTTGCCAACGGTAGGTATTCCATTTTGGAAAATGGTAGAATAATGAGTATACAATGGTCTAAGTGCTTCATAGTAATTTAAAACTTTTAATTCGTTTCATCCATACATAGTCATCATCCTTCCAATATCCTATAAGCAATCTGGTCTTCTCTTTTAGGGTTAGGCCATGGTCAACGCACCCGCCGCCCGGATCCGTCCGGGGCGACAGCGGGGCGGCACGCGGCCCCATGACCCACCCGTGACACGTCGCCTTCGTTGTTGGGCCGACCACCGGCGCAGGGTAACTTGTCTTCAGTGGTTGGCCCGACGGAATACGCGGTCAGCCTCTCCGCAGGTGACGGACTAAGCAATCTGGTCTTACAGAAATTCTTCCGCCGTCGTCGTTTTTACGTCGTCGAACCTATTGACATTCACTGCTGTATATAGGCAGTCTCACGAGTGAATTTAATGCCTAGCCCTATGTGAATCGTAATATGTGTTATAAGTTCTCCAGGAGAGAGCTGCTGACCCTTCCCTTAGTGATCCCTACGCCAATTTTCACGGCTCCCACGAGGAGATAAGGGGTTATGACATATTGAATTTTTACCCCGATCGTAATTTTTAATTGGTATTCGAGAATGCTAAATGTATTTCGATCATATCTGAATGCCCATAATATAATTTCATAAACACTATAAGCATTGCTGAAAATTACAGTATCATTAAAATATAGTAGATATTTTTAAATACTACAATGTGAAAGCACTCTGTTCATATAGAATCTTTTAGGGAAGGATCATTACTTTTAACATTTTTTTTTAGTTCATAAATATTTAATAACACAGTTCCTCCGAATACATTATCCGTAATCACATTCAAATCATTTAGACTACATTTTTAGTCGCTCATCTCGCATAACTTATTCCAACATTAGATGCCCGTCGCACCATTCTAAGGTTGTAGATGCAGGCGCATCCGAGAGGCGGAACTCAAGCAATAAGCGCATTCCGCTGACAAGCCCGTGAATGCCGAAGTACTTATGATCTTTGAATGGCTTTTAGAACCATTAACGGCCTGAGCTTTAAGGCTCGAATTATAGAACTTAATGTCTTTTGTCGAATTGTAAACCTTTTATAATTTGGAATTTTATTTCAATGTAATTACTATAGGCATTGTTTTTATTTAACTATCAACATTTTAGCCTCTAATTACTGATTTTATATTTAACACACAAACAAAATCAATATCGTTAAAATTAATAGTGCGGGCACTTAAAATTTAAATATTTTTGTATATAAATACATAATTATCTTAGAAGAGATTTAAGCTCGTATTCATCATCATCTCAGCTCATATACGTTTCACTGCCGGACTCGAACTTCCTCTACAATAGGAGATAAATTGACCTACTATTAGCTACCACGTACCACGCTATTCAGACGAATTGATATAAGATCTTATTCCAATTTTCCTTCTCTTTCGTAGATGATACATATAATCATCATCATTTGCCTGCCCTCATCCCACTAAGTAGGGTCGGCACAACATGTTTTTACCTTCCATAACCTTCTATCATCCGTCATATCTACTCACTACTTTCACACGCATATCTTAATTCACACACTCCATCCATCTCTTTTTAGGTCTCCCACGGTCCATCCACAAACATATTGACAACCCTCCTCGTCACATGCCCTTCATCCCTCCTCATCACGTGTCCATACCAAAACAATCTCGGGCTCCTAATCTTCTCTATCACTGGTGCCACTTTCGGGCATCCCCTAATATAATCATTTCTTATTTTATTTTATTTTATTTTTATTTATTCGGAAAACTTACAGCTAATACATGCTTAACAATATATACTAAATAACAAAGGCCAATTACAAGTTTTCACATATAGCTTACAATGACTAGTAGAATAATGAAAGTCGGTAAATGATAAATTATAACTAAAGGATGTGCAATATGCTTAAAAGTTATCTAAACAAAATATGTAATTACTTATATGAATTAATTACTTAACTTACTTCATTTCACAAAAGAAATCGTTTGCTAAAACATTCTTAACTTGAGAGACACTGGTATTATAAAGATCGAAGTCAAACTTAGCGGGAATTTCATTAAAGGTTCTAGAGGCACGTATAATAAAACTATTGAGCCTATAAGTAGTTCTCGCAAATGGCGTATGCAATAATGCTGGTTGTCTAAGTGTCTTGGGTCGTGTGACAAGTCCAATTTTGCCTAGAAGCTCAGGACAATCCACTTTGCCCGATGCTATCTTAAATAGGTAGGATAAGTCAGCTATACGTCTACGCTCGCATAGAGGTAATAAATGAAACAGTTTACAACGCCGAATATAGTCTGAGGAATACCTGCGAGTTTTGAATTGTAAAAAACGTAAAAATCGCTTCTGGATACTTTCAATCCTATCAATATATATGTTATATATTGGATTCCATACCTGTGAAGCATATTCCAAATGGCTGCGAACAAAAGCACAATAAAGAATTTTGTATGTTTTGATATTCTTAAAATCAGACGATAATCTTAATACAAAACCAAGGGCCTTGTTAGCTTTCTTTATAACATTATCAATGTGAGCATCAAATATTAATTTGGAGTCAAAAGTAACACCCAGATCCTTGATCACGTTAGTTTTCTTTATGGCTAAATTGTGCAGCTTGTAAGTGAATGAGATTGGTTTGGGCTTGCGTGAATACGTTACAGCAAAACACTTAGAGACGTTCAAGTCAAGTCTATTAAGATGGCAGTAGTTTTGAAGTTCATCTAAATCTTTTTGGAGGTTGTAGCAATTGGATATATTTGAGATGGGCGATAAGATCTTCATATCATCCGCATAAAGAATTATTTTAGAGTGTGAGAAGCAGGTACCTATATCATTAACGAATATGATAAATAATAAAGGCCCTAATAAGGATCCTTGTGGTATACCGGACGGGATATGAACAGACGTTGACGTGAAACCGTTTAATACCACCGCTTGGCAGCGGTTATCAATATAAGACTTAAACCATCTGAATAAATCACCACTTATACCTATTTCTAATAGTTTTTTTAGAAGTATTATATGGTCTATTCTGTCGAACGCCTTACTGTAGTCTGTATATATAGTATCCACTTGAGAAGGGGCAGACATGCCATCTGTAAAATAATCTGAGGCTACCAATAGATTAGAGGTAGTAGATCTATTCTTAAGAAAGCCATGTTGATAATCATTTAATGAATGTTTAATGCTATAGTATACTGACGCATAAACTATTTTTTTCTAATATTTTATTAAATATACAAAGTTTCGATATTGGTCTGTAATTCTCTATTTGATCTTTGCGCCCATGTTTATGTATAGGCGAAATAAATGCGGTCTTCCAGATACGCGGTACCATACCTTCCTTTAAAGAACGTCGGAAAATCAGTGTCAAAGGTAAAGATAAACTTTTAGCACAATTTTTTATTAAAATAGGATGTATGCTATCAGGCCCAGGTGTCTTGCTGATGTCAAGGGTACACAATAACTTGTATACTTCCGCTTCCTTCACATCTATCAAGCTAATATTTGTAGTAGCTGCATTTAGAGAGAGAGTTAGGACATCACTGCTCTCATTGTTAGTATTAGCAAGAAAATTACAGTAAAAATAATCACTAAACATGTTACAAATAGCAGTGCCTTGATCAGATGAGAGGTGTCCATATTTCATAGTAGATGGATAGGTATTAGAGGATTGCTTACTTTTGAGGTAGGACCAGAAAGCCTTAGGTGACTTATATATATTTGTTTCTGTATTAGATATATAGTCTTCATACATTTTAGTTTCCAAGAGTTTTGCACGATTACGTAAAATTAAAAATGATTCATGGTCTGACTGATTACCGTATTTTTTGAATTTAGAATGATATTTAAATTTTTCTTTTAAAATTTTGATAAGTGGTTTTTTGTACCACGGGGGATATTTAGAAGTCGATTTCATTACTTGTGAAGGTATATATTTGTTGCGTAATTCAATTAGCCTATTGTTCAATAATAATACAGCATCTTCCACAGTGCCTCTGCCTAAATCGGTATTCCAGTCATACTCGTCCAGTTTACTCGATATAAGACTAAAGTCTGTTAGGTAATATATAAACTTAGTTCTTGGTTGAGGTGTAAGTATGTGGTGTTCAACAAAATCTGCAGAAATAATAAGGGATGGATGGTGAGTATCCTCGGACACTAAGGGGTCATCACATTTTAAAACGGAAATATGTCTGTTACATAAAGCTAAATCTAATATTCTCTCATTAGCATTTTTGTGAAAATTATATTGAAGAAGATTACATGCATTTAAGGTGTCAAAAAAGTCCAATTGAACCCCATGTATATTGTCTGGATAGAAAGAGTACCCATCATCAGTAGGACGCCACGCTATATTAGGTAAATTGAAGTCCCCTATAATTAAAAAATAATCAGTTAAATGATTAAGAACTATGTCATTTAATTTTGTATGAAAATAGGCTAACTGTGTATATAATGAATTTCCTTGATTTTGTTTGCATAAATACGCGGTACAAATATGCAACTTATAAGACACACTGGGTTTAGAACGCCGGAGTGTTAACGTCACCCATACATCTTCAATAGAAGAATACCAATCAATTCGCCCCTCCGTGATGTATTCACGGCGGACTGCAATAAGTACACCCCCACCAAGCATTTGCTTAGTCTCGATATAATTTCTGTCCCGCCTCCAGACAAAGTAACGGTCGTCAAATAATTCACTGCTAATAAAATCTTCATTAAGCCATGTTTCTGTCAAACATATGATATCATAATTATTCATACACACATTTCTAAAGAAACAAGACGCCTTTGTACGCAGGCCACGTACATTTTGATAGTACACTTTAATTGTCATTTTTACGACACAAAATAGCACGAAGAATAGCATACCATACTAAGTTAAATAGCAGCAGAGGTTGTATAAAAATATGATAGCAGTTATGTGACGGGTACAAGTATGTTACCTCAATATGTAAAATAGTAATCAGTTTAATAAGGAGGTGGAAATAATAACAATAACATTCTACGAAAAATGTATAAAATACAAAAATGTCCCAGAACTCAAATAATTTAATATTATTTAGTGAGGGTATCGGTAGCAAGATAGACGATGTAATTATTACGCAATATGAGACTTTAACTAATAGAATATAACGTATACGAACGAATAGAACGTACGAATAGAAATAATAAACATAGTTTGCACTATTAACGACCAAACAAAGAAATACTAAGAAAGCGAATGAATAGAAATAAGTAGGCATACCAGTGTTTCTCAAAGTTGTAACAATAGCCATATGAATACAAAAAAGTGTAGCATATATTAGGCAATTTTCTTTAACTCCATCTCTGATTTGATGACTAGTGTAGGACTGGTAGCATTTCGCTTTACCAGGATGGTACAGTTTTTCACCCATATATAAGCAAACCCCTTTTCCTTAGCCAGAGCCTTAGCCTTATTCAGAAGAAGTTTATTTTCAAACGTAAGATGGTCATTAATATAAATTCTCCCATCGCCACTCAGTGCCAAGTCAGTGATTTTTAAGGATGGACATTTTTTAGCAGCTGCTATAAAATTATCTCTGAGATAGCGATTATGCACCGAAACAACTATATTTTTGTTGTTTTTATTATTACGCTGAGGAATTCTTGCAATGTAGTTAATATTATCTTTGGTGATATTACAATTAATCTTAATACCAATTTGGGAGACAATATCGAATAGATTTTCTGAGGAAGTAACCGGATTTTATCCAACATTGTAACTACACATCCATCTTAACATACGCATCTCAGTAGAATGCAGTCTTCTCTCATTCGTCTTTTTCAATGCGCAACATTCAGAACAATACATAACGGCAGGTCTAATATACACATTATATCCCTTTGTCGCCTTATATAAAAACCACGAACAGGGATGGTAAATTGTACTCTTACTTTGTCACCACACGAAAAAAGCTTGCGTTAACAACTCTTAATAAACAGAATCACAAGTCACGAATTTAGTTATCGATGCGCATAAAATTTCGTGAGAGTGTTCTAGCTTGTGGTAGTTTTGGGCTTAATAACTAAGTCCTCCTTTAACTGCAAAACTATCCCGTGTGGATCCCCCTCCTTATTTTTTTGTGTGAGTGCTGAAAAATCAGCTGAGAAATCGTCAAATAAATAGCAATGTTCTTCCCTCCTCTCCCCTCAACACCCTCCCTCAAATCCCTCAACACAAACTGAGCGCGTCTTACCATTTAGCAAGGTTGCCTGCTCTTGGAAAGACCTACATACATCCCACAATTAATGTCGATAGACTAATGGAGAGATGACTGGAGTTTGCGAAACTGTTACATGTTACTTTACTCATATATTGCGTCATCATTCATCATCATTTCGGCTCATATACATCCCACTGCTGGGCTCGAGCCTCCTCCATAATAGGAGGGAAATTGACCTTACTATACCATGCTGGTTAGACAGGTTGGTGCAGGGTTTTATTTCGAGTTTTCCATCTCTTGCATAGATGTCATATGCGTAATATATCCCTTAGTCGTTTCTTACGACACCCACGGGTAAGAGAGGGGGGTGGTGAATTGTATTCTTACTCCATCACGACACGGAAACGCGCACACACATATACAGTATGACTGGTAAAAGATTGTACATATTGAAGGAAACGATAGATAATGGCCACATGTAACTAATAAAAGTGTAAAAAGAAGATAATATTAATTAACTACATAGTAAACATCAACAATATTAGTGTTACAAGACTTCCAAAAATATTGTCACCCTACTGGCGATACACCGATATCAATATCGAGTAAAAGTTTTGTTAGTACTGTTGTCAAGATTTTGGATATTTATTACTAGAATTACTAAAGCTAAGTGTAGGACTAATGTCATAAAAACACTAAAGTTAGTTGCAGATTCATAGCTCTTACCAATCCTGAGATAAAGTGATTTGTTTCTAATCAAAACAATAGGTTTGCCAGCGTACGTTGACCTCTGTCTGCGGCCCGCGACGCAAAAAAATACCTACTGGGTCGAGTCGCATAGGTAGAATATTTACCTAAAATGTAACTAGTTCAATGTCACGCAAACTGTTTAGTACCTACAAGTGCTGACGTACGTTGACCTATCCCATGTGTTCATAACTAAATGTGTTCATAACTAAATGTTTTTATAAGATAATTAGTTCAAAATTTAAGTACCAATTTTTTTTATATATTCGGTATCAGAATCGAGTACTGAATACCCTCCTTCCATATGTACAATCTTTTACCAGTCACCCTGTATATTGCGTAATTAAGTAAAATTACTTGCTCCGCCATAATGCCTTGGTATTCACTTATACTTTACCTAAAGTGTAATTTTCATTTTTAGATACATAGTAATATTATTATTTTCACCAATCAACCATAATAATTACATATTTACTAAATGGAAATATTTTTCTTTTTAACTTGTATTTTTTGTCTAACTAGAAAATTCCCGCGATTTCACTTGCCGTAGGAATACCATGATAAAATATAGCCTAAGTTACTCCTTATACAGACAGCTGCCTGGTAATATTTTCAGTATCAGTCCAACAGTTTTGAAGATTACCCGAAAAAAAAACAGACGGCCAAAAATATTTAAACTAGTTTTTAGGCATAAGTATCGTGTAAATAACCGTGTGAGCATGAAATAAACATATTATTTTGAAATACCAAACAGACACTTCAATTTTTTTTATTTGTATAGTAAGGAACCACAAATTCTTTGTACCCAAGGACGGTCCTAGTCACATCTCTATCATCATTTTTCATCATTTCAGCATACATTCCTACCAGAATTCGCGTTGATCACAGGTACAGGGGTCACATGTCCTGACTGCGGTAAAAGTTGTCCAATATTGATACTGAAGCCGTGTGGGGTTACGTCTACGAATACTACCAACCCTTACAATGGTCTTAGGTGTCATAAAAGCCACGTTTGATAAACACCACAATGATTCACATCAACCTGGGCAACTCCATCTGATGCAGTCTGATCAACAATTACATTAACAAAAAGGGTTGATGTCAGGCAGTTGGCGGGGCTAAAATGGGTTAAAACGATTGCCAAAACTTATGCAATATGTACGAAAGGTGAGTTAGTAACAAGTAATTGGGATACAAGCAGGATAATGGATCGTTTGTTTTCATGATTTTTGTGCAAACTGTAAAGCTTCACTACTTTCGGGCATCCCTAGACGACAGGGTTATTTTGATTCGACAGCAGAGTGATTATTGCCGCCCTAGCCCGCTGATGACTGGACCGGGGAGTTAGTCCGTCACCCGCCAAGAGACCGACCGCGCGACGACGACCGACGTCCCCCCGCTGTTCGGGGAGAGTACTCCTCGGGGGTATTCCGTCGGGCCGACCACCGATGACAAGTCACCCTGCACCGGTGGTCGACCCAACGACGAAGGCGACATGTCACGGGTGGGTTACGGGGCCGCGCGCCGCCCCTCTGTCGCCCCAGACGGAGCCGGGCGGCGGGTGCGCTGACCGTAGCCCACCCCAAAAAAAGGCGAGATTATTTTTATTACATCATCATCTCAGCCCAGATAAATCCCACTGGCTTGGGATTACTCCACCGTGGGAGAGAAATTGACCTATGATACCGCGATGGTCAGACGTGTTGCCATGGGGTTTCATGTCGAATTTTCTTTCTCTTCTATAGATTTTATCAGCATATCTATACCAATAAATAAAATTGGAGTGTCTGTTTGTAATGTCAAAACAATAGGCTTTTTTCATGCTCACATGGTTATTTGCACGACACCTATGCCTAAAATAGCAATTAAAAAAATTTTGTCTGTCTGTTTGTTCCGGGTAACCTTCAAAACGGCTGGCCCGATTTCAAAAATTCTTTCACCAATGGAAAGCTATAATATCAGGGCGTAAACTAGGCTATATTTTATCCCGGTATTCCCACGGGAAGGGGAACTACGCGGGTAAAACGACTATAACCTATAACCGAAGTGAAGCGAGGGCGGGTTGCTAGTCATATTATAAAATGATAAAATGTGTATTTATGACTTATATGTATAACTACTAATATAAGCAATATTCATATAAGTAGGTATAGTATTCAATTTATTAGTTCAGTTGGAACTATGAATTACAAAATAATACAATACGTACCTACATATATTTAATAAGCACGACTCATCTCTTAGTGACATTGAAAATGTAAAACCGAAGTATTAAATTAACAGCTTATAATGCAAATTATTGTGTGGACTGAGTTAAAATACAATTTACCACCATGGTGGTTTTGGCTGTCATTATATCATATGGAGATAAAATCTAGGCAAATGAAGGTAAACTGGGAATAAAACCTTGGGCTCGAGCCTCCTTCACAATGGGCCCTCCAATTTAACCTACTATACCGTGCTGGTCAGACATGTTGGTATAGGGTTTCATTTCGAGTTTTCCTTCTCTTGCACAGTGGGCCTACTCTTGAAATCAATTCTAATTTCGAATCCAATTCGATTCCAATCTCACCAAACTTATATTTGGTACTCTTGAACAAAATCGAGAATGAATTTTTCGCGTTTGTCGTTGTTATTTTCACCAAATTTGCCATGTTTTCTTACTTTAAATTAATAACGTTATCGAACTCGATCACCACAAAGACGCTTTCTTGAAATTGTGCAACATTAACGATTTTAAACTACGTCAAAATCACGTCGGGAGTAGCAAATATTTAACTCAATCGACGAGAGTCGAATTCATTTAGTTTAGAAACGTTCCACCTAATTTTATTCAAATCGGGCACTAGTGTCGCTTTCAAGAGTACCAAATTAGCTCACATTTGAGCTGCGATTGGATTTAGGATTAGAATCGAGATTCAAGAGTAGGCACACAGATCTTATGTACATATTATATCCCTAAGTCGTCTTTTACGACATCCACGGGCAAGATAGGGAGTGGTGAATTGTATTCTTAATCTGTCACCACACGGAAAGTAGTGTTAATCCATTAATATTTTTCAATGGAGGCAAAGTAGACCTACCACTTTCCCATGGTTAATCAATATACTGGCGCATTTGAAGCCGAACCGTTCTGAGGATTCCTCGTCCAGAGCCGAAACACGAAGTTCTGCGGAAAATGTTCTGGAGGCCGCTCATCACCTAGGATTAGGAAGTTTTCTTTATATGCTATTCCACTTTGATCCTCGTCTGCATTCCTACCTTTTCTGTGGAGTGCGGTACGTTGATTAATGGAAAAATGGGTGGGTCTCCCTTCCTTCCCTCCATTTTAAAATACCGCTAGTCTAGTCTACCTGGCAGTAGTCTAGTACTCTGCCTGTTATATTAGGTTTTCTTTTACATTATTGAGGAGACTCAAGCCCTGCAGTGGCCTAAGATAATGAAAACTAAATGTAGACTATTTAATAGTTTATCCGATCAGTATCGTTTCACTTACAATTCTTAAAAAAATGTTCTGTATATAGGTAATTCTCTTTCGGACGAAGCATCCGTGACCTTATATACTTAGTATTTGTAGGATGGCGCCATGGCCACATATTCATACCTTTTCAAACTTTTGGATCCTTTCCAGAAGACGTTTTTAACTTTCACTACGCTACGGTCTTGTTCAATTACGACCGACATTATAAATTAAAGGAATTCGAAAAACCCAGCTTTACTATAAGAATTATTTTGTAATTTCTAAGCTACATATATCGTAGCCACAACCTTAATAGAAAACTGGATAGAATAGAGAAAACATGAAAGCGCAATAGACGCTGTTTAAATGAGCTCTCTACTAAATGAGCCTGGATACAGCATACTTTAGAAGGTAAAATAGATAATTAATAATATTAGGTAGCATTAAAAGAAAGAAAGATAAGATCAAATTCCTATGATAAAGATACCTATAGCTACCCCCAGGTATATTTGCCCGAATTTAGACATTTAGAAAAATGCATGATAAATGATTACGTATCAATCAAATACATAAAGATATAGTATTTTGAACTACTTCAATAACGAAAACAACAATTCTCATTAACCAATTAGACGCCATAATGAATTACTTGGTTATAAGCATTGGCACCCCATTAATAGAAAGCATACCTACCTAATAAGATGATTGGGAATAAATCTACGAAGCTACATCAAGATCATGGCCATTGAAAATCCATAATCTCTGCCTATCCCACATGGAAACTGTCGTAAGTATGGACTTATATATAGGCTATACTTATATATAGGTATATACCTGTATATAGGCTATCCAAATATCAGCTTATCCAGGCCCGCTGTTGGACTTTCGCTTATCAACAAAAAGGTGATATCGGGCTGGCACTCTCAACTGTTGTTATCAACTTGAAAAGAGAGGCCTACTGCCCACTCTCCTAAGGCTTTCTTAGCCAGGTTTTGCAGACTCCCACAGACAAGCTAAGAATGGCAATACATTAAATTCGCAAGCGATCACCACACATTTAGTGTAAGAGAATATATATCCTATCTAAAATTACATATGCGAATGTAAGTTTATTTGTAACGCTTTCACGCCTAAACGACTAATCAGATTTTCAATTCTTTTACCAATGGAAAGATACATTATCAGCGAGTAACATAGGTTTTCTTATCCCCCTATTTTCACGGAAACGAGAACTACGCGTGTGAAACCGCGGGAATTGTTAATAATACATACCCTCAACTCAGTCCCTGTAAATACTGTTAAGCTCGAGGTTCTTTTACAGTAGGAAGAATATTGACTATACCGCGCTCGTCAGATGAGGAGTTTTATTTCGTAATTTTTCATCTCTACCTTAAAAGTTATCTGCACATCCTTTTGGGGGTCATACCGATGGGCAAGAGTGGAAGGTGCTATTTCGTATTCTTACTCTGTCATCGACGAAAAGTATATTTATTACGACATGATTATTAAATATGCACTTATGTTTATGAAATAATAAGTAGTTGATAGGTACAGCAGGTATTACTCAATTCGACTTAACGCCACGTTACTTATCCATGTAATAGGTAGGTTTTGAACATAGGTACCTATATCGTTTTGCATAAGAAAGACGTCTTACCTAACGCTCTAGTCACCTTCTGAATTAAGTTAGAAACCCGCAACATCATTAAAAAGAACATAAAAAAAACCTGTGAATAAGTTAATGATAATGACATCATATTGAATTCATTGCTTTGTAGAGTCCGCTAAAAATTATACAAATCTCTAAAGAAGAAGCGATGTATTTGATAATGTAAATTGGACATCGTGTGAATTTGCAAAGAAAAGAGCAAAAGGAACTAAAGTGTATAACAATAGCGCTAATGATGAAAAAACAAGAAGTAAAATTTGAAAACATTATTGCGCGATTCAAATGCATAAGAACACATAAAATTATATCTATTTACACGTAACAAACGATATATGTATGTTCTAACAGTAGAATAAAACTACAAACTAATCGTAGCTAATACACACACAACCTCAATCGTAATAATTTCAGTATCATCAAGTGTTATAATTTTAAAGCTGTACGAGGTCGGTTAAGTAATCCTTGCAACCAACCGTAACAACTAATGAATGGCTTACAAAATGATGCAAATGAACCCGCGAAGTAGGATCGACCGCCTAACTATTTATCGATATAAACTATCGACTAGAAATATAATAGAGAACGTGCAATAGACTAGCAAAATAAACAAACCTCTTCGAAGAGTCGTTGGCTGCGGAGCGGCAATCAAATAAATAAAAAAATAACAAACACTGAACGGTTATGGAGCACTATTGTAACGGGCACTATTGACAGTTTACGACACAAATGGGTCCCGCGATCGTATTCGAAATATATAATCTAGCGACGTGCGCACGCGCTGCTCGTTCCGCGCTGACTGCCGCATGAGACGTGCCCAGTGAACGTAGCATGACCTTCCTGCCCACAGAGCCTAGCAATAAAACCTCTTTTCCTTTTCGAGACGTGTCCCTAAAATTAGCAGCCTTCAAAATCTAAAGAAATAGGAAATGACATTATCAATTAGGACTATCACAAACTTTCAGTCAAGTCATCTTGGAAGCAGACTTATCAAGTAGCGTAAATAGTTGTAAATTGCTTAGCTAATAGCTTGACAAGCGGAGATCCGGAGGGATAGTCAAGAGGGTCATGACCAAACTTTTCAGTCGGCTTTGTGTTGTGAATTCAGATATTTTTTTATTATTTACTAAAAGTTTAACATACTCGATAAAAACAGTACTTTATCATGGCTAAAAAAACTATAATGCAATTGTACTAATTACACTTTCAAAAAGATTCAGATTTCAAGAAGAGCCGCACCTTTGAGACATTATCAATTTTAACTTGTTTACATTAATCTCGGTTCTTTTCCGTGTCGTGACGGAGTAAGAACACAATTCACCAACCTCACTCCTGCCCGTGACTGTCGTAAAAGACGACTAAGGGATTAAATATGTATGTAGCGTCTATGCAAGAAAAGGAAAACTTGAAATGAAACCTTAAACGTCTGACCAATGTGGTATATATAGTAGCTCAAGTAGCCTCCTGTTGTGGAAGAGGCTCGAGCCAGATAAATCTCACTTGAAACATCCTTATTAAAGTTCCGGATAATCATCACCAACATGCATCTCTTATCCCGATTAGGTACTTGTGATCGAGGCAATATGCTCTCTTTGTTTCACCTTGCAAAAGTTTAGCAAAAGTTTAGCAAAAGTTTATGACCCCATGATGATGCCCATCTGACTGACGTCAAACCTGTTAGGAAATGTAATTATTGACCAGATGATGATCGATAGAGTTCTTATTCGTCTTAAACTATGTACTTCTGTGTGGTGACGGAGTAAGAATACAATTCACCACTCCCTATCTTGCCCGTGAATGTCGTAAGAGACGACTAAGGGACATAATATGCACATAACATCTGTGCAAGAGAAGGAAGACTCAAAACAAAACCCTATACCAACATGTCTGGGGGTACTACGCCAGAAACCTCCGCGTGGTGTACCCTCGGCACGAGCGACAATTCCTTAGACTGCTCTCTGGAATTGTCGCTCGTGGCAAATATCTGGCCCGAGGGGGGGGGGGGCCAGTTTGTGGGATGCCCCAAATTTGCTCCATGCCCTCTAATTGTAGAGGGTATTGGACGCGAAAATTCGACGGGCCCAGTCACTGCGTCATCGACTCGCGTCGGAGTCGGTTGTATTTTTGACAGCTCTGTGTCCAATTTTTATTGCCACAAATTTCCGTACTTTTCGGTAGTGAGAGTTATGTGTGTGCGTATCTAAAGTACCAGAGTACACCTGGGACTCTGTACTTCCCCGTTTCCCCTGCTCTTCGTTGCGAAAAGACGCATAAACATACTGTGACAATTTGAGTGTTTATGTGCGATAGTGACGATATCTAGGTATAAGTGATATTGGAGAGGACCACCATTAGTTAAGTTCTTTGTTTTTAAGTAGTTATTAGTTATTAGTATAGTAGAATAGAATAAATTTGTACTTTTCCTATTTTAATTTGTTATAAAACTATAAGTAGGGTAGTCTTGAGGCATTGTGGCAGTGTCGCACCCCTGGTTAAAAGTGTAGTTCACCAAAGTGCTGTTTGGCGCCACTGAGACATAGGGTCCGCTTGGTTTTGCTATTCGCCGCTATATGTGGTGGCGCCAGTGTAGTAGTGTAGTGAAATTAGTTCACGAAAGCACTGTTTGGCGCCACTGGGACATAAGGACAGGTTAGTTTTACTATCCGTCACTATAGGTAGTGGCGGTAGTGTAAGTAGAGGACGGTTTTTACGGGACTACGTGGTTCCGATCTCTACCACTTTGCGTGTTGAGCTAGTGGTAGGTTGCGGTGGCACTAGCTTGTGCTTCGGCGGTTTCTTTCGATGATGGCGCTGGTAGGTAGTTACTAACTTCCCTTTAGTGCGTATTGAGTACTAGCTTATATTAAATATTGCTTAGTGCTTGCTTCCTCACTTAGCTGTTTTACGCTTTGGCTGAGCCTTGCTGAGTACTATGATGATAGTACTGGACTGGAGAAAGCCTGCAAGTGACGTCTGCAAGGAATTTATGAATGTTATAGAGCGTTGTGCAGAGGAAAGCTTGGGTCTCAGCTGTGACAGGCCGAATGCGAGGGGCTACGAATGGTGGTCTCCCGCCTTGGATTCTACGAGAAAGGAAACCAACAAGTTGCGAAAGGAATGGCAGAGTTCCAGAAAAAGAGGTCCGGGGCATCTAGAAGAGATTGCAAGATTAAGGTACCATGAATGCCGCAGGAAATATAGAGCTATGATGAGACGGGCGCAAACCGACTTTTTCAGGAGCATCGCAAACACTGGCAACGAAGACCCGTGGGGTGTGGCATATAGGCTAGCCTTGGTGAAGATACGACCCCCTCCAAATGTTGTAAGTGGTGCTCGGCTCGTAGAAGGATACGTAAGCACAACTCAAGAATCGATCTCTGCATTAATCGGCGCGCTTTGTCCCGATGACGATCCCCAAAGAGATGTCCCTTATCATCGCCAGGTACGAACCATGGCGGCATGCGCCCCATCTGGGCGGGATGCGCCCCCTCCATCTAGACAAGTTATTGAGGGTATTGTTAGTCGCCTACCGAACTCGGCTCCAGGAATCGACGGAGTAACCGCCCGCATGCTCAAACATGCGTGGCGCGTGGCTGGCTCCGAGCTGACGCGTTTATTCGGCAAGTGTATTGAGGAAGGTACTTTTCCCGATGTGTGGAAGGATGGGCGGCTGATTGTTATCCCCAAAGGTAATAGTCGACCGCTGTCTGATCCCAAAGCATATCGCCCGATCACACTTCTCTCGGTTTTGGGTAAGGTCTTGGAGAGAATATTGCTACACTGTGCTCCCAACATCTCGCGCAGCATCTCCTCCTGTCAGCACGGGTTCAAACGCGGACATTTCACCGTCACGGCTATTCGGTCCCTTCTGGACACCGTGGCTCATAGCAACTGCAAATATGTCCAGGCAGTTCTTTTGGATATTTCGGGTGCCTTTGACAACGCGTGGTGGCCCATGATTCTGCTGAAGGCCAAGAATGGGGGTTGCCCGCCGAACATCTATAGGATGCTGGTGTCCTATTTTTGCGGCCGGCGTGCCGGTTTCTTTGCTGGAGGTGAAATCGTGTGGAAACAATTAACCATGGGATGCCCGCAGGGCTCTGTATTGGGGCCCTCTCTGTGGAATCTCCTGATGGACGATCTATTTCAACTCCCTTTACCAGAGGGAGTCAAACTGATTGCGTACGCGGATGACGTAACGGTCACCATCGAGTCGAACTCTCGTGCGGGATTAGAGGCTTTGGCGTCCACGGCACTCGGACTTGTCACAGCCTGGGGATTTCGTAACAGACTGTCCTTTTCCCCTATGAAGTCATGTTCCATAACCCTAAAAGGGAAGCCGAGTGGAAGACCGCCCACTGTTTGGCTCGGTGGAGAGCCGGTAAGAAGCGTCCAATCAGCGACTGTCCTGGGTGTCGTAATTGATTCTAACTTGAGCTTCCGGCTCCACGCGCAGTCCATTGGAGAGCGTGCTGCAGCAGCGTTCGGGAAAATGTCGCGTGTCTCTGCCTCATCCTGGGGCATACGGTACGTGGGCCTTCGAATACTGTACCAGGCTATATTCGTTGCCATCATCACTTATGCGGCGGGATGTTGGTGGAGACGCACGTCCATTTACATGGTAAGGAGCGCGTTGTTAAGGACCCAGCGGCAAGCCCTTATACTAATCACAAAGGCTTACTGCTCAGTTAGTTCGGCAGCATTGCCAGTTTTGGCAGGGGTTTTTCCTGCGGACTTAGAGGTAATCCGTGCTGGTAGGATAGACGATGTAAGGTTTTCTGGCTGGGACTGCCCTAGGACGGAGAGAAGCCAAATTTCGGAGGAGCTCGTTGCTGAGTGGCAGCGAAGATGGGACGGTGAGGAGAAGGGTAGGGAGCTCCATCGGTTCTTCCCCGATGTTCGTGTTCGACTCAGATCCCCCTGGGTTGAGCCCGACTACCAGTGCTCTCAAATTTTGACAGGTCATGGCTGTTTTAGAAGGAGACTTTATGAGATGAAGCTATGTCAGAACAGCCTGTGTTACTGCGGAGAGGAGGATGAATGTCTGGATCATGTGCTATGGCGATGCCCACTGTACGATGAAATCCGCATGAAGATGTTGGACGGGATTCAACGGGTCAATCCTGGACCGATACACTATTGCGATCTTGTTAACTCCGAGGCCAACTTTCGACGGTTGAGAGACTTTTCGCACCATTGGCATAACATCAGGAGCGGGCTCGAGCTGGCGGAGAAAGGACAGGGTCCATGACGCAGTCGCCATCGTCGTGTCGTCCGTCGCAATAGCGACACCCACGCGGAACAAGCCGCCCCAGAAAGGGGAGAGGGCTCGGGCAGACAATTTGTAGGGAGTCAAGAAAGTGCACGCCCGAAAGAGCACACGCAAGTAAGGCGTGCATCTCCCGTGATTCGGTCCATATAGCCAGGATGGCTGGAGGGACCATGGGCTGGTGGAGGGGCCCAGTCACTCATTCGTTTGAGGACTGGGCAGGCATTTGCCAACCGCGACAAATCGTAGACCTGATTCTTGCTTCGGGACATTTGTCTTGAGGCCTAGATTCAGGAGCGAGGGTCTTGGCTTAACCGCCTGGACCGCGAGGAAGAAAACCTCTATAAAACAATCACCCAGAATCCTAAGTTCTGGCGCGCGGCGAGAGGATGCATGGCTGATGGGTTGTTCAGTCGTTAGCGCGCCCCCAGCCAGGGTACCTGCGGACCCCCTGTGTTGGGATACAAATGTACGCTTACCCGGGTATCGGGATCTCTGCCCGGGTGGACCGTTATTTCTCCCATACTTGTGGGAACCTTATGGGTTTCTCGTATGATAAAGATGCAGACAGGAGGGGTGAGATGCCCAAAACCACCACAAACGGGGAGCCTAGTTCCCACGCTATAGCCTTGCCAGGCTACTGCAAAACTGGCACAGAGAGGAGGGATGCTTCGTCGGACTGCAGTTCCGCACTGGAGGCATCCAAATCAGCCAAGGGCCCGGCGGTACAGGAGGCCCGAAAGGGGGAAAGCCACCCCTGCAACGGAGCGCGCCAGACGGCGCGCAGCGAAACAACGGCGGGCGGAGACGCAGACAATGCGTGCTACCGACGTTCCGCCCAGAGACGGCAGCGTTTCTGACGCGGACAGCACTGCGACAGCGGAGACTGACGCGACCGCAGAGCAGTCGATGGACGAGGGCGGCAATGCCGCAGGGCCGTCTAACATGAAGGAGAGCCCGGCCGCTCAGGCCGCCGGGGGGCCTGCTGCATCATCTCTGGCGGCGGCCAAGACGGTGAGGGAAGAGCCCCTCCCCCCACAGGTGCGGAAGCGGCCTCTGAACAAGAGTGGCAGCTCCGCATCCGATTCGGATGGGAGTGGAGACATTATGCCTCCTCCCAAGGTGGCGACCTCACGCAGGGGACGCAGAGGGCGTGGGGCCACGGTGGCGGCGAGGACCGCGACTCCGTCTCCAGTAAGCCAGGTGCGGGAGGCCGAGGCTCGTAAGCGGGCGAATGAGGCGGCGGCTGCAAGGATGCTGAGGGTGTTGGATGACATCTCTCCCACCAATGCCGGCGGCGCCGAATTCTGGGCCACCGACGTCAACTCTGCCACCGACGCTGGCGACGAGAGCTGTCCCTGCCGCCCCCCCTGCTGCGTCGACTCGCGCCACGGGGCGTGTCCCGGCCGCAGAGATGCCACTTCCTGTGGTGGACGGCGTGTCGGATGAGGCGATGCGCGCCATTTTCACCAGAGTTGGTCGGATGGTCGAGGCGCGCATCGAGGCCGTTGAGGCGAGACTCCCTCCTGAGGCACCTCTCCGGCCGCCACTCGCTGCGGACAGAGCTAGAGCCGCGCGGCCGACGGTAGCGTCCGAGTCGCACCCCGTTACCATGTCAGGGTGGCCGTGTGGCCAGCTTTGCGGCGGCCGTGGCTGGGCCTAAGGGTCCCGCCACAACTAAAAAGGCGAGGGTGGCGCCAGCTCTCGCCATACCGCAGTCGGTGCCCGCAACGATACTGCAAGCACCGGCTAGCGCGCCCGTGACCGCGCCCGCTGCGCTCAGCGCTGCTGCCATGCTGGAACAGGGTTGGCAGGTGGCTGAGTGGAGCAGGAAGGCTCGCGGTCAGAAAAGGAGGGCGACAGCCAAAAACGCCGCGGAAGCTGCTGCTCCCCAGGCGGGAGCCGGAAAAAAGAAGACAGGCAAGAGGTCGCGCAAGGGGCTCCGGCCGCCAAAATCAGCCGCAGTTGTTATTACTGTGCTGCCTGAGGCGGCTGAGAGGGGCCTAAGCTACGAGGCCGTCCTGAGTCGCGCCCGGCGGGAGTTAGACGTCTCTGACATTGGAGGCGTCGAAGCTAGGACCCGCAAGGCCCAGACAGGGGCTCGGATCCTGGAGTTCCCTGGGGCCGAGGGCGCCAAGGTGGCCGACAGTTTGGCCACGAAGTTGCGGGGTCTGTTCGAGGAGGAGGGTGGCGTCCGAATCGCCAGGCCCGTAAAGTGCGCCGAAATGCGCATTACGGGTCTGGACGATTCCGTGACGGTGGAGGACGTCCGGGAGGCTATCATGGCTAGAACCGGATGTGCATCGGACACCGTCCGAATTGGCGCCATCCGCCCTGGTCCGGGCGGTGTCGGTGCCGCCTGGCTGCGGTGCCCGGTGGAGTCGGCCAAGAAACTGGCCGACTCAGGCAGGCTCCTCGTGGGCTGGAGCTCGGCGCGTGTGACCGTGCTGGAGTCCCGGCCTGCGAGGTGCTACAAGTGCATGGCGGTCGGACACACTCGGCCGACATGCACTAACTGCTTTGACTGCAGCGACCTTTGTTTCCGCTGCGGTCAACCCGGGCATAAGGCGGCATCCTGCGCTGCCACCCCCCACTGACCCGCATGTGCAGCTGGCAATACACACCGCATGGGGGGCAAGGATTGCAGACCCCCGGCTTCAGCCCCAAAGGGGCGGAGCGGCCCGACGACCCCGGCCGCTCCCGCCCTTAGCGCGACCCGATCGCCCGCCAGCGTGGAGGAGGTGATGGATACGGCCCACTAATGGCGACCGAATCCTACCACCTCCTGCAGGCCAACCTCAACAACGCCGCCGAGGCACAGGACGTTTTCCTGCAAGCCATGGCGGAGTGGTTGATCGGTGCAGCCGTAGCCGCGGAGCCGTACGTGATGCCTGACCGGCCCAATTGGCTGGGCAGCAGTGACGGCTCTGTGGCAATCGTCGCCTCCACGTCGTGGCATTCCCCGTCTTTGTTGCTCAAGGACAGGGGCGATGGGTATGTCGCGGCGGAATGGGGAGAGGTTACGCTATTTGGTGTTTACTTCTCCCCTAACAGGAGCGCGATGGATTTCGGGGCCTTCCTCACCATTCTGGGGGCCTCGATACGGTGACTAGCACCGCGCCAAGTCTTCGTTCTGGGGGACTACAACGCCAAGTCCACGGCCGACATGGGGGACGAATGCCCGCGGGCGGTCGGTCGAAGAGTGGGCGGCGGCACTGGGCCTCTGTTTGCTGAACAGGGGCTCGGTGCAAACGTGCGTGCGGCAGCAGGGCGGGTCGATAGTGGACTTGTCGTTCGCTAGCCCTAATGTCGCAGCACGTGTGAGGAGCTGGTGCGTCCAGGAGGAGGTTGAGACCCTATCCGACCACCGATACATCCGGATAGAGGTCTCCCGGACCTTCCTGCAGCCCAGCAGGGGTCACACGGCGGACGGAGCTCCCGCGTTTCCGCGGTGGGCTGTGGGTCGATTGGATCGGGACCTGTTGGCGGAGGCAGCCATCGTTCAGTCATGGCTGTCCTCACCGCCCCAGGCGGACGAGGTGGATGCCGAGGCTGGCCGCATCCGCTGTGCGTTAACGCAGATCTGCGATGCGGCCATGCCCCGTGTGCGGCGCCTGCCCCCGAAGAGTGCGGTCCCCTGATGGTCCCGAGAATTGGCGGACCTTCGGGCCGCGTGTATACGTGCCCGGAGGGCCTACACCCGCAGCCGAGCGCGTCACCGCGACGCTGAGCGGGAGGGCCAGCTGTACGAGGCTTACCGCAGTGCGCGGTCTGCCTTCAGGCTGGCCGTCCGTACCGCCAATGACGTTAGTCGGCGGGAGATGCTAGACAGTCTCGAGCGTGACCCCTGGGGTCGCCCCTACCTCGCGGCGCTGAACAAGCTCCGCGGGCGGGGCCCCCCCCCTCACCGAGACTCACCAGCCCAGCCTCCTCACCAGAGTTGTCGAGGACCTCTTTCCACGACGGGCGGAGCACACGCCCCCGGTCATGGCTTCGCCGGACAGCGACCGGGAGGCCGACGATGAAAGTGCTCCGCCCATCACGGAGCCGGAAATGGGGGCGGCGGTGGCGCGTATGCGAGTCAATTCCACCGCCCCCGGGCCCGACGGTATTCCGAACCGTGTGCTGGCCCTGGTCCTCGAACACCTGGGACCACGCCTCAGGGGACTGTTCGACGCTTGTTTGTCGTCCGGGCAGTTCCCTGGGTGCTGGAAAGAGGGGAGGCTGGTTCTCCTGCCGAAGCCGGGACGGTCTCCCGAGTCGGCCTCAGCCTACAGGCCCATCGTGCTGCTCGATGATGCGGGCAAGCTGCTGGAGAGGGTGTTGGCTGCCCGCATCGAGCGGCACCTCGTCGGAGTCGGGCCCGATTTGTCGGACGCCCAGTTTGGTTTTCGGAGAGGGCGTTCGACGATCGCGGCCCTGCTGCGCCTGAAGGCCGTGGTAGCGGAGGCCGTCACCGGCGGAGGAGTCCTGTTGGCGGTGTCCCTGGACATCGCCAACGCGTTCAACAGTCTGCCATTCAGCTGCATCAGGGAGGGGCTGAGGTATTACGGGGTGCCCGTGTACCTCAGGCGGCTGGTGGCAGACTACTTGGAGGGGCGCAGCGTCCTCTACGTTGACTGAGTAGGGGACGTTGTGCGAACGCCCATGACGTGCGGTGTCCCACAGGGGTCGGTTCTGGGTCCGACCCTGTGGAACATCGGCTACGACTGGGCGTTGAGAGGAAGCCTCCCACCCGGGCTGGGTGTAATTTGCTACGCCGACAATACACTCGTCACAGCCCGGGGTGGGACATTAGAGGAGGCGGCACGCCTGGCAACTCTCGGCACCGAGGAGATTGTCAGGCGGATCGAAGCGCTGAGGTTGAGGGTAGCCCTGGAAAAGACGGAGGCCCTTTTGTTCCATGGCCTCCGTACCGCCGGGCCTCCCGCCGGCGCTTCGATCACGGTGAAGTCGGTCACCATCAGCATCCAGGCCCACATGAAGTACTTGGGCCTGGTGCTCGACGGGCATTTTTGGTTCCGGGAGCATCTCCATCGACTTGTTCCCCGGCTTGTCGGCGCGGCGTCCGCCCTTTCGCGGCTGATGCCGAATGTGGGCGGACCCAGTGCTACGTGCCAACAGCTGTACGCGGGGGTGATCCGTTCGATGGCTCTGTACGGCGCACCGGTGTGGGCGGGGTCCCTGACCGTCCGGCTGAGGGCCCTCTTGAGGCGACCACAGAGGGTAATGGCGGTCAGGGCCATACGCGGTTACCGCACCATGTCGACGGAGGCAGCGTGCCTCTTAGCCGGAACTCCCCCGTGGGACCTGGAGGCGGAGATGCTCGCCGACATTTATCGGCGGGTGTCGGAGACGCGCGCCCGCGGCGGTATGGTTTCCCTGCAGGAGATCACCGCCTGACGGGTCGACGACCGCCGTGGAGTCATTGCCCATTGGGCAGTCCGGCTGGAGAGTCCTCGGTACGGTGTCAGGACAGTCGAGGCCTTCCGGCCGATGCTGATGGAGTGGTTGGAGCGGACGCACAGGGTGCTTTCCTTCCGACTGGTGCAGGTGCTGACGGGGCACGGATGCTTCGCAAAGTACCTGCACAAGATTGTCAGGAGGGAGAGCACACCGTCCTGCCACCACTGCAGTTGCGACGAGGACACGGCGCAGCATACGCTCGAGGAGTGTGCTGCGTGGGAGGGGGAGCGCCGTGAACTCGTCGCGATTATCGGTGCCGACCTGGCGCTGCTGACCATCACCAGGGAGATGCTCGTCAGCGTCAGGAACTGGGTCGCCGCCTTCTGTGAGGCCGTTATCTCATGGAAGGAGGCGGCGGATCGTGTGCGAGTAGAGATCCTATTCGGCGACACGTTCCGCCGCCGGCGACTCGGGCGGCGCAGGCGCGAGTATCTGCGCCTAATGCCGCCCTAGCCGAGGCTGCGGGTGATCGGACCGGGGAATTGTCCGTCACCCGCAGTGTGGCTAACCGCGCGACGGCGACCGACGTCCCAGGATGTCGAGAGGTGAGGGTACCCCGGGTAGTGGGTATTCCGTCGGGCCGACCACTGACGACAAGTCACATCTGCTCCGGTGGTCGGCCCAACAACGAGGTGACGTGGGTACGGGTGGG
The DNA here is from genome assembly GCA_032191425.1 of Lymantria dispar. NCBI lineage: Eukaryota > Metazoa > Arthropoda > Insecta > Lepidoptera > Erebidae > Lymantria > Lymantria dispar. The sequence continues at coordinate 34,740,509 of CM063445.1, forward strand.
TTATGGGCCCGCGCGCCGTCCTTTCATCGCCCCGGACGGACTGGACCGCGCGTGCGCTTACCATAGCCCACCCATAAAAAAAAAAAAAAAACACCAACATGTCTGACCAGCATGGTAGGGTCAAATTCCCTCCCATTATGAAGGAGGCCCGAGCCCAACAGTGGGACGTATGTGGGCTGCGATGATGATGATGATGAAGAACAAAAAATATAATGTAAATAGTATTTGTATCCGCCACCGTATAACAATAAAGCTTACGGATATTAAGGGAGTTTAATATGTGGTCTTATAAACGAAATCCTGAATGACTTCGTTTATTTAACGTTAATGTTTTATGAGTTGTAAAATAAAACGTTTTTAAAAGAATTGATCCTTTTTTAAATTTATTTTAACTACCTAGTGATCTGTTACATAAGCTTACAATAGTGCGCACTCTACCCCTTACAAGTTACAAATTATTGAAGACTTATGTTGTTTCGAGTTCTAGTAATATGACCGGCTACCGGCCTGAGGTCAATCTTGCTTGAGAATGCAATTGTTGACCATACTGCATCAGATGGGATTGGCGCAAGTCTAGGTAGAGCTCTTAATAGTTATTAAGTTACAATTTCGGACCTTCCATGAACTTGGACCAAAAATATTTGAAAAATTAGCAAAATAATAACTAAATTATGAGATGATGAATGATGATCGAGATGATAAAATTGATAAAAATCATTTTATTTTATATGCTTAACCAAGCTTTAATTTTGGCGGAAGGTCAAGATAAAGCAACAAAAATGAGCATTAAAGTATGTAGAGCTTTGGTTACGGCCGCGCCCTATCGATTCATGTGTGTAATGTAGCTGTTGCCGCGCCCTACCGATTGATTTAGCTGTAAATTTTTCCGATTCGCTCATCATACATAGAGTTGTATTAAAGTAATTTGAGTTGTTTTTAGTAATTAAAGTAATCTAAAAACTCTATTATCGATAGGCCACATAATTTTATTGCTTTTTTTAGAAAATGACCACCAGAGAACCTGATGGTAGGTGGTAGCCGACACTCATGGAGCTCTACACAACTAAGTTTTTTTCTATCGTAAGTTAAATGACAATTTGCTAGTGTGGTGTACTAACTCGAGCGAGGCAGCCTATTTATGGCTGAAAGTAAAAAAAAACTGGTAGTGACGTGGCATTTAGGAATACCAATATTTTTAAGTGTCACTATAATATTAGTGAAACTTCAAAATATTGTAATTTATAAATAATAATGTTTTGAAGTGAAACTTCTTTAGGCACATGAGACGGATTTTGTGTTATGTCACAATTAAACGCTCAAGTGAAGCGTCGAGTCGAGTGCGTTTGGCTCTTTTCGGTTCGGTCCATTGAAATCCAACTAATGAGATGAGCAAAGCCATACTAAGTATAAAACTAATAATGACATGTGACCAAGCCAAGAATAGTTCGTCAGCTTAAGAGTCGTTTCCTTAAGCTACTAAACTAACTAGATTATTAGCTAAAAGGATCTTAGCTATCATAACCGCCATCTCATTTCATATAGGTATCAGGTAACCTCCTTCACAACCGAAGGAAAATTAACCTACTATACCACACCGGCCATTGTTATTAAATATTATCTAAATAACTATTTTTAACTACTCTCTAAACTTCTATAAGAGGGATAAAACAAATGTATTTACGAGGTACCAAAGATTTTCAGCTAGCGAGCAAGAGCTGATAACTCTTAAACATAAGATTAACTAAATTCACCTTAAGTATCTTTTTCTCAGAGAAGGAAAACTCGAAACAAAACCCTATGCCAACCTGTCTGACCAGCATGGTATAGTGAGGTCAATTTCCCTCCTATTGTGGAGGAGGCTGGAGCCCAATAGTGGGACGTATATGAGCTGAAATGATGATCTTTTTCTCAATAAATTTAAGTAAATGAAATAAAACGCATTGAAAATATACTTTTTACTTCAGTGTTCAATAAATGAGTCACTTTATTTTCGATCAATTGAATATTTAATAGAGAAAGTGAGAGAGAGAGACAGATATAGAACGAAAAATCCTCAAGCCATTTTTTAAGCTAAAAGGTGCGGATGTCCTGATAATAAACAGCGACCACTGATTACGGATTAGCCATTACTAAAAATACCGTAAAGACGCTGCACTCCATAAAGATCTACTATTATACTTAGAAATAGGATTATTCCGATGATTAATTCCCAGGCTAGATGCAACAGATTTACCTTTGTGACTATTACCAAATTTGAGTGAATCTAAATAACTCTCTGGTGCAATGGGCTTAGCACGAATATTTGTGTTAAAGTTTTCGCATTATTATGGACACCGATTAGTATGGATTTGGAATAGCATCTTTATCAGATGACTCAAACTGATCAATGGTGAATGGTCCTCTTTAGAAGAACGTGTATATGTATACACAGATTGCGATATTCATGTTTGCGGTTCGTGCATAACGAATAATTGTTATGTGTGAATGTAACTTTATATTTTTCTTGTAACTGTACCTGACAAGAGAGTCGCTCTTGTATTATATATATATATTTTTTTTTTTTTTTGTGTTTTTAGTGTTATATTGAATAAATATGCTGATATTTTATGTAATATAATACAGTTAAAGTGCTGAAGTGTGGTGAATGTGATCTAAGAGTGGTTTACGTGTATTTTCTTATTCTACCGAAATTCCAAGAAAAATCATTTCATTTGGTTTTCAGCGCCTAATTAATGGTAACGATTTGACTTACTGACGGACGATGACTCTTAATAAATTACTCAATATATATAAAGAAGTCGTAAATAATTGTGAAGAAAATTATTTGTAAGCTACGCAGGACACAGCAGTATCGTCAAAAAGACTTAAGCCTGTCCATAAGGGCGATTGAACAAAAAAAGTAGCTGACAAATTCTGTCATTAACGTCAAAACTGTAACATCAAAGTGTTGTCAAACTTTATTTATTTCTGTTTTCAGGATTCAATTTTCGTATTCATTTCATCAATTACACTGATATCCTGGCAATTCTCGGGGTACGCTGAAATGCATCTATTAAAAAAACTAATTTTAAACATTTGTAAGTTATGAAAAGTTTCAGTTAAATTTTAGTAAATAATTTCACTAGGCGCTTTGGAAACGAAAATAAAAAAATACTCTCATGGTTTTCAGCGAGGAAGAGTCAAAGGAAACTATGCAAGCAGCCTATTCTACACAATAGAAATCGATGTATCAGTACAATAGAAGTCCCACCTCGAGAGAAACAGGAACCTCAACCCTTAATACCAAAGGGCATATTAGGACAACCAACATGTCACACTCATCCACATTTGATACAGCAAGATTATTTAACTTGTGGTATAATGCTCACTGAATATAAAGAACGTCGAGAAACTTTAGTCAGAAAACTAGCTAGTGAAGTGAATAATGTTCATAAAACTCACATTGTAAGTTTGATTATTGCACATTTTCAATATTTTTTTATGAATAATCTTAGTATTATTTTAATATTTTATAGTAGTCAAATGCCCAATTAATCTATACCAATAAATAAAATTGGAGTGTCTGTTTGTAATGTCAAAATAATAGGCTTTTTTCATGCTCACACGGTTATTTGCACTATACATATGCCTAAAATAAACTTTATATTTTTTTTGTCTGTCTGTTTGTTCCGGGTAATCTTCAAAACGGCTGCACCGATTTCAAAATTCTTTCACCAATGGAAAGCTATAATATCAGGGCGTAAACTACGCTATATTTTATCCTGGTATTCACACGGGAACTACGCAGGTAAGATGACTGAAACCGAAGCGAAGCGAGGGTGGGTTGCTAGTATAGAATAATATTTGTCTATTAAATATCTTGTTCGAAGCTTAGGAGCTTTCAAATTAATATTTATTTACAATCTCTCTTAAAATTAAAAGAAACCTTAGAAATCTTTTGACCATTTAAAAATTTGATACTTCTTTATTACGTACTAACAACCTGCCCTCGCTTCGCTTCTGTTTTAGTCGCCTTACCTGTGTAGTGTAATACCGGGATAAAATATAGCCTATGTTACTCCCTAATATTATAGCTTGCCATTGGTGAAAGAATTTTTGAAATCGGTTCGGTGGTTTAAGTGTGAAAGCATAACAAACTTACTTTCGCATTTATAATATTAGTAAGGATAATTGAAGGTAAAAATTGATTACAAAATCTTACTTTTTCATTTCAGATAGTGATACCAGGTGCTCGAAAACAGTATATGTCAGATAAAATACCTTATGTGTTCAGACAAAACTCTGACTTTTTCTACCTCACTGGTTGCTTAGAACCATCTGCCATGCTAGTCATGGTGAAACCTGCACAAATTGATAGATTTAAGGTCAGTAATTATTGCATCTGTATTGTGTGATTGCTTAATTGTTGAAGACCCTCCGTCATCATCTCAGACCATAGGCTTCCCACTATCGGGCTCGGACCTACTCCACTATGGAAGGGACTATCCTACCCTGCTATACCACGCTGATCAGACTTGTTGGCATAGGGTGTTTCTTTCGAGTTTGCCTTTTGTTGCATAGATATTATATACATACTAGCAACCCGCCCTCGCTTCGGTTTCAGTCTTTCCTGCGTAGTTCCCGTTCCCGTGGGAATACCGGGATAAAATATAGCCTAGTTTACTGCCTGATATTATAGCTTTCCATTGATGAAAGAATTTTTGAAATCTGTCCAGCCGTTTTGAAGATTACCTGGAACAAACAGACAGACAGCCAAAAAAAAATATTAAGTGTATTTTAGGCATATGTATAGTGCAAATAACCGTGTGAGCATAAAAAAAGGCTATTATTTTGACATTACAAACAGACACTCCAATTTTATTTATTGGTATCCCTTAGTTGTCTTTTACGACACCCACGGGCAAAGTAGAGAGTAATGAATTGTATTCTTATTCCGTCACCACACTGAAGACCCTTGCATGCCATTAATATAATTTTAAGTTTTCTTTGTGGCGACAGAGTAAGAATATATTTCACCACTTTCTCTCTTCTTCATGGGTATCATAAAAGATGGCTAAAAGATTATATATGCATATAACATTTATGTAAGAGATGGAAAACTAGAAATGAAACCCTATACCAATATGTTTGACCAACATGGTATAGTAAGTAAATTTCCCTCCTATTGTGGAGGAGGCTCGAATAGGGATGTGACTTGGAGGAAAAAAATCGATTAATAATTAATCGATTTTTTTTCTTTAAATTATTTTATAATCGATTAATTAAAAACAATTAATCAATTATTTTATAATCTGAATGATTTAAATTCACCATGCAATCTAGTGTTACAATTAGGTAAATTTATTTTTGTTTCGTTTTAAATTTATATATAACCTCTATTGCTTAAATTAGTCCAATATAGTATGGTGATATATTAATAATCTGGTATTAACCAGCTTAGACTTACTTTTTATATACATATTTGATAGAGCAAGTCAAATCTTAAAAATTTAAAGTTTGTGTTTTATTTCTATCCTCGTTTTTAATTAATATTGGTAGCATGACAAAGAGTTTTATGCCAAGTGTTAGTCACAAATTACTTTATTTCAATTAATTGCCAGCCAGAATGTCAAATGGTCGCCTTCAATAATGCGATAGCCACTTTATTAACATTCCCTTCTGGGGATTTTGGTAAAAGCATAGAAACACTTATAAGAGCAAACACTGTTATATCATATTCAGTACATTTAACACTTTCTCTGCATTACGTAAGGCAAAATTCCAACAAAACGAATTAAATAAGTTAAAATTTGTCATAGAGTATCCTTTTCGTACACGACAAAGACGCACATGCAGAGTTATGGGAAGGTCCTCGAACTGGGTGCACTACCGCCGTCAAACTATTCGGCGTGGATGAAGCGAGACCTGTGGAGAATTTCAACGCATTTATCAATCAGTATGTATCAGACCAATGTGAACAATTATACCCATCCTCCATTCCATATAAACGTCCCAAAGGGAGGATAATGACGTAAGGGAACATACCCATACTATGTGACTGTGTATTCTTCATCCGTGCGGTCATGGAGTAAGAATATAATACACCCCAACCACAACACTTGCCCATGGATGTCGTAAAAGACGACTAAGGGATATAATTTACATATAATATCTGTGCAAGAGAAGGAAAGCCTCTCCCATTATGGAGAAGCTCTGAACCCAACAGTTGGACATATATATATATATACATATACTGAGACAATGATGATTCTCCATCCATTACCAGACGCAAAAATACTAATTATATTTTAAGAACAAAAATTTTGACGTGACAACGTCTTATAATTCGATGGAGCCGGCTGCACGCACGAAAAAATCATGACTCATGCGGCGTTACCTCGCTCTGAGGCGTTCCATTTAAGGCTTGAAGTGCAAGCGAGAGCGCGGAACGAGCGACAAAGAGGCACAATCGGCCTCCGCGTTCGGCAGCGTTCGACATCTGTCTCTCTCCTACTTGAGTGAGTGATGCGTCCGCGTGGACAGCTGCTATACAATAATACATTTACATGTTTTCGTCAAATATGAAATGCAGTGAAAAGTGAATGTGGTATCAATTGTTTATAGCAACGATAATTGCGGCGATAAAGGTAATAATTCTTTCGATACCATTCCATCAGTAATTTCTTCACGTCACGTTCAACTATCGTCAGTAAACCGACTTTACAGACAACTAATTTTATTTACTTGCATATATTTTCCAGAACTACGATGAACTCAAAACCTTCAGTACTATGGTACCACAACGAATGTCCAGCCAACCCTGATATTCACGATGCAGTCCGCTCAACCCTGAGAGGCGACGGTAACATAATGCTCGCAGATCCACAGAGAGCCTTGCACCTGATGAGAGTGATCAAGTCTCCCGCTGAGATTGAACTCATGAAGGAAACCTGTTACATTGGTTCACAGTCAATTAACATGGCTATGGCTTGCACAAAACCTGGTATGTTTATCTGCTTTTATCAATTCATCCATCCATCAGCCTACAGACATCCACTGCTGGCAAAAGGCCTCGCCACGAGAATGCCACTCGGAACGGTGCTGTGCCACCTGCATCTAACGGTTCCCTGCGACTTTGAAAATGACGTCAGTCCACCTAGTAGGTAGTCCTACGCTGCGTCGTCCGATTCGTGGTCGCTACTCAAGAACCTTTGTTCCCTAACGGTTATCGGTTTGACGAGCGATGTGGCCTGCCCATTGCCATTTCAACGTGCTAGTTCTACGGACTGTCGGTTACACCCGTTCTTCTACGGTTTTCCGTGTCCCGAATTTTATCACATAGAGAAATACCGAGCATAGCCCTCCCCATAGCACTGAGCCTTTTTATGATGCCGATATTTAGAGACCACGTTTCAGTGCCGTAAATCATCGCTGGTAACACACGCTGATGGTTTTGTCTATACATATATAAAAAAAAATGTAGGACACAGCTATAAACATTTGCAATTCCTAAAGCTTTTTTTTGTTAACGCTGTGGAAATACATTTACGCATTATCCACCCCTCCAGTGACAGGCAGAGGTGGCGTGTAAGACTCGCCGGCCACCTTTGCCGCCGGAATACCTGCTAAATCCACAGCGGTCCCTTCCGCGCTTTTACGGAGTGTCAGAGACGTCGTCTGATAACATTCAATCACCGACACCCCAACACATGGTCGTTTGACTGGATCCTGTCGTAATTCAGGACTATACTACCGTTAATAGAGATTTTTTTTAGATGTAGGTACACACTTTCCTTTCGTCCAACTCAATTTCAACCTAGGACCTCAAACATCAAAGTATTATATTTCATGTTTAAAATTACCATTCCATACACGGCATTGGAGACAGAAAAAATAAAAATACAATTCATTACCCCTTATTTTGCCCGTAGGTGTTGTAAAAGACGACTGAGGGATACAATATTCATGTAACATCTATGTAAGAGGAGAAAAATCGAAATAAAACCCCATGCCAATCTGTTTGTCCAGTATCGACATATACCTAGTACATGGTCAATTCCCGTCGTATTATGGACAAGACTCGAGCCCAGCAGTGGGATGTATATGAGCTGACCTGATAATGATACACGGCAGTTTTGTTTTTTTATTTTACAAATACATATGCAACTTTATTTATTACGAATAAAACTATTTTTACGGCTTTAATCGCGTTTTCACTTTTCGGCGTTCGCGGTGATTCCTACCGAACTAATAGGCAGTTGATCTGGGTTGAACTAAGCTGGTTCAGAGAATACAAGCGCAATGTACTAAATAATAAAAAACCGCCTAAGTGCAAGTCGGAGTCGCTCACGTAGGGTTCCGTATCATTAACTATAAAAATTGCGTTTGTTGCATAGGAGCCTCCCTTAAATATTTATTTTTATTTTGTTTTTAGTATTTGTTGTTATAGCGGCAACAGATATGCTGTCTAGCTATAACGGTTCTTTAGATACAGTCTGGTGACAGACAGATTGTCGGACAGACACCAAAGCCTTATAGGGTTCCGTTTTTACCTTTTGGGTACGAAACCCTAAAAATCACTGTATTTTGATCTATGGTTGGTCCGACTTGAAGGATTGCAAGTAGCGAGTCACGGAAGGACTAAGATGAAACGTATTCGATACGTCGGGCAATCAAATATCATTATATTTGATTTCATCAATCATTGTATCGATAAAACCCGTAAAAATAATTTCATTTATAATGTGCAATACTCGCGTAAACATCAGAATGCTTTATTTATTTTTATGTTAAGAATACATTTGCAGGTGTATCGGAGCATATGGTGAATGCGGTTCTGGAGTACACGTGTAAGCAGGGAGGGGCGGAGCACCTGGCGTTTCCACCTGTAGTGGCGGGCGGCGCCCGAGCAACTCACATACATTACGTGAACAATAACCAGTTGTTACAAGCGAATGAAATGCTGCTGGTTGATTCTGGTATGTTATTTGATTAGATCAGGCGACACATATCTAAAAATCCATTCGTCCATCCATCAGAATATCGAAATCTTCTTTTAGATCTAGGCAACCCGAGGTCGTAGACGGAATATTGATATTAAATAGAATTCAGGTAACTATACTTAAGACCATTTTTTTTTCAAATCAATGATATCTATATCATCATCGTCATTATCATCGAGGTAACATATAGCCACTATTGGAATCCTGATCTGTCACTATGCTTATATTGTTTCTTTTTTAATAAGGCAATAATCCTTGTGTTGCGGGAGACTTTATGAACATATAATCAACGGACAGAATTACATCCAGACTTAGAACAAGAATTTGTGGGTCGCACAAAGTGTTGTCCTGCGTGGGATTCGAACTCAGGAATCTCGAATCTTAACCATTACGCTATGTGTGAAGTCAATATTGTGTTCTATGTTTCAGGTTGCCAACGTTGGTTGTACAATTCGGACATTTCTCGGACGTGGCCCGTCTCCGGAAAGTTTAATAAACACCACAAAATATTATACGAACTGGTTCTTAATGTTCAGGTAAATATAATCACACCTTCTGGTGATTTACACAGAGCTAAGCTTATCGATAATTACATTTCTAAGCTTAGTTGACGTCAAACACGCGACCGTTTATAAAACTATTGCTAAAATTTGCAATATGTACTGTGAAAGCAGGACATATTGACCAGAACCTAAGGGACCACACTGTTGACAGTTGTCTGTCTACAGCCGCGGCTGGTTCGTCTGGGGTAGTACCACACTGAGCAGGAATCGACCGACGACATTTGAGTAGTAGCAATTTGTTACTGCGCTTCATTAGGTGAGCGAGAGAGCTGGAAACCCAACTTCTGAGGGTGTTTGCCTGTGGTGGGTTTTAGTGATGCCTTTAGTATCACCGAACCTCATTGCACGCATTCACATCCCTTCACTTTCTTCGTGGTAGGCAGCGGCCTTGCAAAGGTCATTGAGCGGCAGCAACACTTACCATCAGGTGTACTGTTTGCTCGTTGGCCACCGTATGCAATAAAAAAAATTGGTGCAAGGCGATGATGATGATTTGTGGTGATGGGTTAAAAAATATCACCGCCCCACCGACTTGATCGTGAAAATCTCAATAACTGAGGTATCACCAGGCAAATAGGCAACATAACTTCCCTGTTCAAATTATAGCTCTAAATGTGATCTCCAATTGCGATTGCCAATCGTCATCATTATGGCTTTTTTTCACTTGGGAGGACCAATGTCTAACAGAGGATTTTAATATGCTAATGGACAGCTGTCGCCTGTTTCAATGAAACACCATACCTGACTCAATGATTCAATGGCTGCGGCTTGTGGTATCTCGTCTAACCATATTTTCTTTCTTTATTTGCTGGCACAAATTCTCAAAAAAAAAATTAAAACATATATTAGATCAATTTTCCTCCCATTTTGGAAGAGGCCCAAGCCCAATTGTGGGATTTATATGAGCTGAGAGGATGATGAGATGAATTTAAGATCAAACAATTTTTATGACTAAAAAATTACAAATGTTTGTTTTAAGTTTTCTCTTCTGACGTCAGTCCTCATAACGGTGTAAATTTTCTTACAGAAACGCTTAATCGAACTTCTCGGCGAGCATCGTCCACCACTAGATCAACTATTCGACAGCATGTGTCGTCTGCTAGGTATTCATTTACAACAAGAGGGTATACTACCAAAGACTATAGATGGACATGACCTCATTGCGGTTAGTATTAGTTATTTATTTTCGGCGTAGGAAACAATAGGACAGAGTAGGAATACAATTCACCTTCTTGCCCGTGGATGTTGTAAAAGTGGACTAAGGGATATAATATGCATATAACATCTGTGCAAGAGAAGGAAGACTCAAAATAAAACCCTATACCTACATGTTTGACCGGCGTCGTATAGTAGGTCAATTTCCCCCAATTGTGGAGGAGGCTCGAGCTAAAAAGTGGAATGTAAAAGAGCTAAAATTATGTAATTTTAAATATTTTTTTGTTTGGGATATACATCCACAGTGGACATAGTTGACATCGATGTTTAACCCTCAGGCAGCCCTAGATAATGCACACAGTAAAAATACGTATATATTCAGCTAGCTATGCGGAATTCTAAGGTTAATGTTTTGGTATTGTTTCATGTTAATTCTATAAACATTAGACGATGTCCTTATGACGGTTTCATTTATAATTCATCTGAAAATCACAAGGAGTGAAAGTTTTTTTTTCCATAAAAGCCCTGCCTGAAACACTACATTTATTGGACATTAAATACACCCAGGTGTATAGCATAGCAAGTCGTTACCATCAATTGGGTGTTGAAAACCAATTTAATGATTTCTCTGGGAATCTTGGTAGAATATGAAATTACACGTAAACCACTATTATATTATAACCACACTTCAACACCTTAACAGTATTACATAAAATATCAGCATAATTATTTAATATAACTCTATAAAATAATAAAAAATGAATAAAATTCAAGAGTGTGATATGACACTTCCATTTTACCGCGCAAATTCCTGTCACTCGTCAATTTCCCGCTAAAACATCTATACCGTTCCATTTCAGAAAGCATACAGACTATGTCCACACCACGTGTCCCACTACTTAGGTCTGGACGTGCACGACTCGCCGCTCGTCAAACGAAACGTACCTGTCTGTAACAATATGATTGTCACCGTTGAACCCGGTAAGTTGGAGAATTATTATCATTGCCGTAGTGAGGAGGTAAGAATACAATTCAAGAAGGATGATTTTTTATTTTTTATTGCTAACTGTGGCAAACGAGCAAACAGTACACCTGATGGTTAGTGTTGCTGCCGCTCATGGACCTTTGCTACGCCGCTGCCTATCGCGAAAAAAAGTGAAGGGAGTGTGAATGCGTGCAATGAGGTTTGGCGATACTAACGGTATCACCAAAACCACACGCAAACACCGTCAGAAAATTGGGCTTCCGGAACTCTCGCTCACCGAACGAAGCTGGGGATGTGAAAAATAAACGATTTAAAAAAAATCGATTAGTAATAGATTTTTTTTTGAAATTTTTTTGAAAAAAATCGATTATTAATCGATTTTTTTTTGTAATAATCGATTTTTAGAATTGATTATCAAAACAATAAAAATCGATTATTAATCGATTTTTTACTATTCGAAATTAATCGATTATTTACGGCCAGATTTCCTAAATAAAAAAGGACATCACGATCGTTTCATAGTATATTAGAAAAAAAGGTCATCACTATCCTGTTGGGCGAAAAATTATTTTATAATCGATTTATTTTAAAAAACAAAAAGTCGATTATTTTGCCTCCAGGTTACATCCCTATACGAAGCGCATTAACAAATTGCTACTTCTCAGACGTCGATTTTCTGTGAGAGTATGTTAGTACCCCGGATAGACCGGCCCGCGACTGTAGACAACTGTCAACAATGTGGTCCTACCACTATTATTATATACTAGCAACCCACCCTCGCTTCGGTTTCAGTCGCTTTACCCGCGTAGTTCCCGTTCTAGTGGGAATACCGGGATAAAATATAGCCTATGTTACTCCCTGATATTATAGCTTTCCATTGGTGAAAGAATTTTTGAAATCGGTTCAGTGGTTTAAGCGTGAAAGCGTAATAAACAAACAAACTTACTTTCGCATTTATAATATTAGTAAGGATTATATCCGACAACTTATCCTTTGCAAACCGAAGTTCTGCTATTGGGCCCAGGTCTCCTACACAATGGGAGGGAAATTGACCTACTATTCCATACTGGTGGTCAGACGTGTTGGAATAGGGTTTTGTATCAAGTTTGCCTTCTCTTGCATCAATGTTAACTATGTATAACCCTTAGTCGTCTTTTACGACACCCACGGGCAAAAGAGGAGATGGTTAATTGTATTCTTCCTCCGTCCCCTTACGGAAGTGTCTTAATGAAAGTGTATTCATATATTCCAGGTATTTATATCCGGCCAGACGACACATCCGTTCCGGTGGAGTTTCGCGGTGTTGGCATTCGTATCGAGGATGACGTTTTAGTAACGGATGCAGAACCAATAGTACTTACAAGCTCTTGCGTGAAGGAGGTGGATGATATCGAAGCCATAGTTGGGAAACATAGTTTGTGATTTTATGAAAGGTATCAAAAAATGTAGGATGTTATTGTGGCTGCTATTTTCAAAAGTAAAAATTCTTAAGACTCAATTAAATTGGCCTTAATCGGATGGAAAATGAAGCGTTCCCCTTTGACCGATAGATGGCGTGGTTAAAAGATTTGATATAGACTGGAATGTGAACGAAAAATTGATTACACATAGTTGCCACAGTAGCTTAATTGTTAAAGTAATTTGAATGGATTACCAATAGATATGTGTTCAAACCCTGCCTGTGGCTTTTTTTTTAGTCGCAAATTAGTTTTTATAAAAAGCCTAGCCTTTGATTTAGTAATTCATATGAATTACTAAATCAAAAGATAATGAATAAGTTGAAACAATATTATCAATTTAGAATCATTCCCACTCTTTCTAATCACTATATTTATGATGCTTAATAGTTATGTTCGCAGCTTTGCCTGTAACAAAAGTTTTATTAATCAAACTTTTATCCCTGTGAGAACCATTCTTTTTTTGTCTTGGATGAATGTAATCTTTGCCGTATACCTGACAGTGTATACGAAATGTAAAGCCGATCGGATGGATGCTTAAGATTTGAAAGCGTAACAAACCTGTTGGTTACAAACTGTATTCGCCTTTGTAATATTAAGATATATATTTCTCTGTGTGTATATTACATCATCTTTCAATCCAGGAAAAAGTATTTTAGGTTTGATTCGGTCGTAATATTTCAACTCTTAAATGTTACGGATTTGATCTCTATATAGTACAAAAAATTTTGTCCGTTTAATTACTTTGCCGAATGAATTTATTGTTTGATTAGAAATAAGAACTACTCCATTTATAAATTTTATATAACAGTATCTATATTAAAATATACCGTAGACAATATTATGTGCGAAATAGAAGTTGTTGTAGTATGTACTAATTCGATGTAATGTGTGCTCAGTGAATGGCGGTGTTTTTAAAATAATAAAGAATGGGAATCCTGATTCCTGATGTTTACGCGACTAGTACATTAGGGATGTGACTTGGAGGGAAAATAATCGATTTTTTGTTCTTTAAATATCGATTATAAAATAATCGATTAATTAAAAATAAATAATCGATTATAGAATAATCGATTTTTTTCTCCCAACAGGATTATGATGACTTTTTTTTTTTGAGGAAATGTGAGCTTTATTTTCTAATATAGTATGAAACAATCGTGATGACCTTTTTTTAGGAAATCTGGCAGTGAATAATAGATTAAAATCGATCGAATTTCAAATAATAAAAAATCGATTAATAATCGATTTTTATTATTTTGATAATCGATTATTTTTTTGTAATAATCGATTATTATAAAAATCGATTATTTTTTCACATCCCTATAGTACATATTGTTGTAAAATTAATTTTACGGATTCTATCACGTTTATATTTGATTTTTAATTGCCGGACGAGAGATTTATCGAGATATAAATCTCTTTAATAACGATGAGTTGTTTGACGTAAGACACCTTAGTCGTCCCGTGACCATGAACGCTGAATCAAATACAAACGCGATAACATCCTTAAAAATAGTTTTATTTCAATAAGAAACTTGATACCAAATAACCAAAATTGGGGATGACTACTTTTATAGAATAGTCTGAAAACTATCGATTTGTAAAAACAACATTTATTTTCCTATTGAACTAGTTGCAAGCATTTCGATTTTATTAATTAGGCAGAGAGAGTAATACAAACATTGTGACGTCATCAGTAATTTTCATAGTAATTTGCGGCCGTCCCAAATTAACATTGTTCTGAAATAAGGGATAGAATGTGTAATAATAATTTCTACACTTGTAACTTTACAAAACGTACCTTTCTTGATTTTTATTCCACATTTTTTTCATATAAATGCATTAAAAATATTAGCAAATTATTTAATATCAAATTGTTATTGATAAAATTACACAGGTTTGTTTGATATTTCTTTGAGTGACAAATATAGAATTGCCTATGGATGAATTATGCTGCAAATTCCATAGTCAGCGCGGCTAGCACGATTGTTCAAAACACCTTCAATTTTTGTATGACAATAATTGCCTAGTTGGATCCTTAATTTTTATTACATCAGTTTAAATAACCAAGTAGTATGTACTCCATATTTTCTGCTTTCTAACATGGTCCTTCGAGCCGGATTAAAATACGTGTCTCTTTCTTACAAAAGTTCTAACGCTGTTAAATATACGGTTTTGGCAAAATATATTGCCGAAGGCCATTATATTAGTCTATCTAAAAATCTCATAAAATAGTCACTTAGATTACTCCTAAAGCAAGTAAAAAGGGCAACATTGAGACGTATGTGTCGACTGATTTATTTAGTGCAATACATATTCTGACTATAAATTACTGGCAGTAAGTTTGACCATGTGCAACTAATGAAACGTTTTTTTACTAACGGCAAATAAACTTTAGGTAACACATAAGTCAATTTAAACATACCGAAATGACACATATTGAATTTTAGATAAATCATTATTTTGTGTCATATGGTCTCAGATATTACCTAAAATTTAGGTGTCGACGAAAATACTATAGCTTTGATACATCGCTGTTTACTTCATCAGGAGAACGGTATAAGATTACTTCGATATAATTTTTGAATTGAAACTTCTTTAGAATCGTGATTTCAAACTCGATGAAACGGAAAAGCGAATTCATAGAGACACAAACATGTATAGGATTCAGCAGGCGAGAGAGTGTGATAAAGGATAAAGAAGTTTCACTTCTGCCATGCGTACTTTGTACACACGCTCTTTTTTTTTTCTTCATATCTTGGATTTTCTTTTACTTTATTACACGTCAATCACATATCGTGTTGACCTTAGTATCTGAAAGCTACATGCTCAAATATTATATACGAAACTGATTTTAATTTTCTCTGCTTTGTAATTATTTATTTGATTATATTTTCTATTTTAAACATTGTATAGACGTAAAATTGGCATAATTACTTTGTAAATAATTCGTTAGTTAATAAATTGTTGCAAATTAAATGTATGACTATATATTTAACTATTCGAAATATCTACACCTATTTATAAAAACCTTTCGTGTGCAGGTGACGGAGTAAAAATACAATTCATCACCCTCTATCATGCCCGTGGGTGTTGTAAAATACGACTAAGGAATTACAATTAGGGATGTGACTTGGAGGGAAAATAATCGATTTTTTAAATAATCGGTTTTTTGTTCTTTATAAATAAAGCGATTATAAAATAATCGATTCATTAAAAATAAATAATCGATTTTTCTCCCAACAGGATTATGGTGACCTTTTTTTTAGGAAATGTGTGCTTTATTTTCTAATATAGTATGAAACACTGCACGCAATATTGTGATGGAACTTTTTTTTTTGCAAATTTAACAGTGAAATAATCGATTAATTTCAATCGATTTTTTTTAATTTTAATAGTCGATTGTAAAAATCGATTATTACAAAAAAGTAATCGATTCATAATCGATTTTTATAAAAATCAATAATATTTTCACATCCCTAATTACAATATCTATGCAAGAGAAGGAAAATTCGAGTAATCATTTTCTTTCCCATTGTGGAGGAAGCTCGAGCCCAGCAGTGGGGCGTATATAAGTAGTGATGACGCTGCCATCATCCTGCTGTTATTCCAATAAAGTTACGAGCCGACGCTATATGCGCTTAATAAACTTACCCCTTGCTTCTTAATGTGGTTAAGATACCGACCTACCGTGCCAATGTCATGGATTCGAATCCCATCCACAAAACCTTGTGCGATCCACAAATTGTTGAGTCTGGATGTAATATTTGTCCGTTAATTATGTTTGTAAAGTCCCAGGCAACACAAGGATTAGTTACTTAGTGCAGGATATCGTCATATAAAAATATTGCAAGCTTAGAATAATAACTCATAGAAGGTAACTCCGTGCACAAAAAATGAAGCATTTAAATTGAAGCAAGTACAAGGTCACTGCGTATACAATGCAACACTTGTATAGTGGTGTGTATGTGTATAATCGCTTACGCGCATGTAGTATTTTTGGCGCCACGTTTTTGATCGCTTAAATACCGGCACTAAACTTCTATACGTTATTATTCTAAAATTACAAGTTTTGTTGTTGACCAAACTATATCAAATGGAGTTGGCTCAGGTCTATGCAAAATGCTTAGTCGTCTTTTACGACATCCAAAAGCTACACACAGATGGTATGTTAGTGAGTACGGACAGATTTTTTCCTGGAGAAAGTATTATTTGAATTAGTTATAGACTATTTTCTGTAGTATGAGACTTTCCTCGTGTTACATTAGCCCACGGCGTTGACAGCTAGAACATTTATTAATAATTTAGAAGTTTGATCTACAATCATAAAATGACACTAGGAGCGCTGGCGAATTGATAGAATGACAACCGAATGACAGCGTCTGCCGCTGCCATATTGCCAGTGTTTCCACAATGAAGGGAAATTCCTCTTTTGAGGGGAAATTAGGTCCAGAGGGAAGGAAAAGGGAAAATTGCGGTAAATCATGGGTAAAGCCTAGGCTAAAATATTGCGGCAAATTCTAGGCTAGGCTTTACCCTACGTTTTACTGTATAAAAAAAAACAGTGGTGACACGTGCAGGTTTTATATATTTCTAGTCGGTATACACTGACAATGATATATCGTAGCGACTTGACTGCGCAGACCGTTTGTGCAGTTTTATCGATAGTATGTACGAAAATCGTCTCACAATTTTCTGGTTGGTGCAAGCGATCGGATCAGTGTCAAAACTATTCGATAATTTGTTGTCGATCATGTTTGCACAGTTTTGTCGTAGGATGTGGATTGAAGTCGTAGTGATCCTTTAGTTTATTCACGACGCTTGCTGTAGATGCAATTCAACATGTAGCAAGATGATAATAATAATAGCAACAACCAGGAATTATTGGAAGAGTTAATACAGAGTTATAATTTGCTTCTGGAGTAAGAAAAGCAAAGACTATCATAATCGCAACGAGAAAAATGCTACCTACGATAGGCTAATTGATATGTACAAACCTATTGATTCTAATGCCAATAGGGAAACTATAATAAAAAAAAACAATAAAATTCAATAAATTCACATGAGAGTATGACTTCCCTTTAAGAAGCCAATTTCTACACCACATACTACATACGTCCCTCCAGAGGCCTCGGCGTGTATGTTTTAAGTGTGTATCTCTCTCAATAAATTCACATGAGAGATACTTTCAGTCGTCAAGTCATACGATTTCCTTATAAGAATCCAATTTCTACACCACATACTACGTGATTTTCTTTGCTTTTTACATAAAATGAGCGACGCCAGTGCTTTATCATTTTCCATCAAGGATGACATGATTCGCGCCTGAATTTCTGCTGCAAATGGACGATCGTCGCAAATATCATAAACGTGTACACAATTTATGGACGTTCGATTAAATGCGCAAACTGTCTTACGTTACGTCTCTGATATATTGTTGTCGTGTATACCGACCATTAGAAGGAAATCGAAGTTTTTTTTTAGTTATTACACTAGTGCCAAAGCTAAGAACTATGGAGTGTAGAAGTAAGGAGCACCATCTCGTATGGGGGATTAGTCGAAAAAGTGTCCACTTGTAAACAGCAAATTAATAGCGCTAGTGTAGCAAGTGGAAATGATATGAACTTAGCAGTTATAAACAGAGTTATAGAGTGAAGTGTGCTGGATTGAAAAATTTAATATTTATCTTGACTTCTGTCGTTAAGAAATATGCAGTATTTAAAATCTCAACTATTTACGTAGTCAACTGTAATTTAGTAAATAATAACCTATGAAACTTAAGAGTGAATTGTGCTGGGTTGAAAAATTTATTATTTATCTTGACTTCTGTCGTTAAGAAATATGAATTGCGCTGTAACAAAGCGGAAATGTTTCTTTCCTTTTCTAATTTAGTATCCTACTCTAATAATTTGTGGCGCTCTATTTAAAATTCTTCCACTTGCTACTATAGCGCCACCTTAATTTTCTCCTTTCAACGGACACTTTTTCAACACTGAGATGGTCCTCCTTACTTCTACACTCCATACTAAGAACTATAGTTGTCACAAAATAAGAGGCTCGTTTTGACATTTGGACTTACCGATGTAATTAGTGATTAACCATACGACTCGGTACTCGATACTCACAATAAATCGATTTAAGTTTGCATATAATCGATTTGAATATGTATTGTAAAGTACATTGGATTCCAGCCGCTGCCGGCAAATGCACCGTCGGTGGCGGCCAACGCAGCCGCGGCCGTGACTGCTGTGCTCGGCACCCCTGCTGTGTGAAGAGGGTTGGCAGACGGCCGAGCGCAGCCGAAAAAGTCGCGGCCAGAAGAGGAGAGCGGAGGCCAAAAGCGCCGCCAAAGCCTCCGCTCCCAAGGCAGGAGCCGGTAACAAGAGGTCGCGCAGGAGGCTCCGGCCGCCAAAGTCAGCCGCGGTGGTGATCACCGTCCTGCCTGAGGCGGCCGAAAACGGCCTCAGCTATGAGGCCGTCTTACGTCGCGCCCGGCGGGAGCTTGACGTCTCCGATTTAGGAGGCGTCGAAGCCAGGACCCGCAAGGCCCGGACAGGGGCTCGGATTTTAGAGTTCCCTGGGGCCGAGGGCGCCAAGACGGCCGATAGCATGGCCGCGAAGCTGAGGGGTTTGTTTGCTGCGGAGGATGGCGTCAAGATCGCCAGACCCGTCAAGTGTGCGGAACTGCGGGTCACGGGTCTGGACGACTCTGTGACGGTGGATGACATCCGGGAGGCCATCGTCTCGAAAACCGGATGTCCCGTGGACACCGTCCGAATTGGCGCCATCCGCCCTGGTCCGGGCGGCGTCGGTGCTGCCTGGGTGCAGTGCCCGGTGGAGTCGGCCAAGCAATTGGCCGGCTCAGGCAGGCTCCTCGTGGGCTGGAGCTCAGCGCGGGTGACCGTGCTGGAGTCCCGGCCTGCGAGGTGCTACAAGTGCATGGCGGTCGGACACACTCGGCCGACATGCACTAACTGCTTTGACTGCAGCGACCTTTGTTTCCGCTGCGGTCAACCCGGGCATAAGGCGGCATCGTGCGCCGCCACTCCCCACTGCCCCGCGTGTGCGGCGGGCAATAGGCCCGCCAAGCACCGCATGGGGAGCAAGGAGTGCAAACCCCCGGCTTCGGCCCCAAAGGGGCGGAGCGGTCCGACGACCCCGGCCGCTCCCGCCCCTAGCGCGACCCAATCGCCCGCCAGCGTGGAGGAGGTAATGGATACGGCCCACTAATGGCGGCCGAATCTTACCACCTCCTGCAGGCCAACCTCAACCACGCCGCCGAGGCACAGGACGTTTTCCTGCAAGCCATGGCGGAGTGGTTGATCGGTGCAGCCGTAGCCGCGGAGCCGTACGTGGTGCCTGACCGGCCCAATTGGCTGGGCAGCAGTGACGGCTCTGTGGCAATCGTCGCCTCCACGTCGTGGCATTCCCCGCCCTTGTTGCTCAAGGACAGGGGTGATGGGTATGTCGCGGCGGAATGGGGAGAGGTTACGCTATATGGTGTTTACTTCTCCCCTAACAGGAGCGCGACGGATTTCGGGGCCTTCCTCACCATCCTGGGGGCCTCGATACGGCGACTGGCACCGCGCCAAGTCTTCGTTCTGGGGGACTACAACGCCAAGTCCACGGCGTGGGGGTCCCCCAGGACGAATAACCGCGGGCGGGCGGTCGAAGAGAGGGCGGCGGCACTGGGCCTCTGTTTGCTGAACAGGGGCTCGGTGCAAACGTGCGTGCGGCAGCAGGGCGGGTCGATAGTGGACTTGTCGTTCGCTAGCCCTAATGTCGCAGCACGTGTGAGGAGCTGGTGCGTCCAGGAGGAGGTTGAGACCCTATCCGACCACCGATACATCCGGATAGAGGTCTCCCGGACCCTCCTGCAGCCCAGCAGGGGTCACACGGCGGACGGAGCTCCCGCGTTTCCGCGGTGGGCTGTGGGTCGATTGGATCGGGACCTGTTGGCCGAGGCAGCCATCGTTCAGTCATGGCTGTCCTCACCGCCCCAGGCGGACGGGGTGGATGCCGAGGCTGGCCGCATCCGCTGTGCGTTAACGCAGATCTGCGATGCGGCCATGCCCCGTGTGCGGCGCCTGCCCCCGAAGAGTGCGGTCCCCTGGTGGTCCCGAGAATTGGCGGACCTTCGGGCCGCGTGCATACGTGCCCGGAGGGCCTACACCCGCAGCCGAGCGCGTCACCGTGACGCTGAGCGGGAGGGCCAGCTGTACGAGGCTTACCGCAGTGCGCGGTCTGCCTTCAGGCTGGCCGTCCGTACCGCCAAGGACGTTAGTCGGCGGGAGATGCTGGACAGTCTCGAGCGTGACCCCTGGGGTCGCCCCTACCTCGCGGCGCTGAACAAGCTCCGCGGGCGGGGCCCCCCCCTCACCGAGACTCTCCAGCCCAGCCTCCTCACCAGAGTTGTCGAGGACCTCTTTCCACGGCGGGCGGAGCACACGCCACCGGTCATGGCTTCGCTGGACAGCGACCGGGAGGCCGACGATGAAAGTGCTCCGCCCATCACGGAGCCGGAAATGGGGGCGGCGGTGGCGCGTATGCGAGTCAAATCCACCGCCCCCGGGCCCGACGGTATTCCGAACCGTGTGCTGGCCCTGGTCCTCGAACACCTGGGACCACGCCTCAGGGGACTGTTCGACGCTTGTTTGTCGTCCGGACAGTTCCCTGGGTGCTGGAAAGAGGGGAGGCTGGTTCTCCTGCCGAAGCCGGGACGGTCTCCCGAGTCGGCCTCGGCCTACAGGCCCATCGTGCTGCTCGATGATGCGGGCAAGCTGCTGGAGAGGGTGTTGGCTGCCCGCATCGAGCGGCACCTCATCGGGGACGGGCCCGATTTGTCGGACGCCCAGTTTGGTTTTCGGAGAGGGCGTTCGACGATCGCGGCCCTGCTGCGCCTGAAGGCCGTGGTAGCGGAGGCCGTCACCGGCGGAGGAGTCCTGTTGGCGGTGTCCCTGGACATCGCCAACGCCTTCAACAGTCTGCCATTCAGCTGCATCAGGGAGGGGCTGAGGTATCACGGGGTGCCCGTGTACCTCAGGCGGCTGGTGGCAGACTACTTGGAGGGGCGCAGCGTCCTCTACGTTGACCGAGTAGGGGACGTTGTGCGAACGCCCATGACGTGCGGTGTCCCACAGGGGTCGGTTCTGGGTCCGACCCTGTGGAACATCGGCTACGACTGGGCGTTGAGAGGAAGCCTCCCACCCGGGCTGGGTGTAATTTGCTACGCCGACGATACACTCGTCACAGCCCGGGGTGGGACGCTAGAGGAGGCGGCACGCCTGGCAACTCTCGGCACCGAGGAGATTGTTAGGCGGATCGAAGCGCTGGGGTTGAGGGTAGCCCTGGAAAAGACGGAGGCCCTTCTGTTCCATGGCCTCCGTACCGCCGGGCCTCCCGCCGGCGCTTCGATCACCGTGAAGTCGGTCACCATCAGCATCCAGGCCCACATGAAGTACTTGGGCCTGGTGCTCGACGGGCATTTTTGGTTCCGGGAGCATCTCCATCGACTTGTTCCCCGGCTTGTCGGCGCGGCGTCCGCCCTTTCGCGGCTGATGCCGAATGTGGGTGGACCCAGTGCTACGTGCCGACAGCTGTACGTGGGGGTGATCCGGTCGATGGCCCTGTACGGCGCACCGGTGTGGGCGGGGTCCCTGACCGTCCGTCTTAGGGCCCTCCTGTGGCGACCACAGAGGGTCATGGCGATCAGGGCCGTACGCGGTTACCGCACGGTGGCGACGGAGGCAGCGTGCCTCCTGGCTGGAACTCCCCCGTGGGACCTGGAGGCGGAGATGCTCGCCGACATTTATCGGCGGGTGTCGGAGAAGCGCGCCCGCGGCGGCATGGTCTCCATCACAGAGATCACCGCCTGGCGGGTCGACGCCCGCCGAGAAGTCATTGCCCGTTGGGCAGTCCGGCTGGAGAGTCCTCGGTATGGTGTTAGGACCGTCGAGGCCCTCCGGCCGGTGCTGATGGAGTGGTTGGAGCGGACGCACGGGGTGCTTTCCTTCCGACTGGTGCAGGTGCTGACGGGGCACGGTTGCTTCGGGAAGTACCTGCACAAGATTGTCAGGAGGGAGAGCACACCGTCCTGCCACCACTGCAGTTGCGACGAGGACACGGCGCAGCACACGCTCGAGGAGTGTGCTGCATGGGAGGAGGATCGCCGTGAACTCGTCGCAATTATCGGTGCCGACCTGGCGCTGCCGACCATCGCCAGGGAGATGCTCGTCAGCGTCAGGAACTGGGACGCGGTCGCCGCCTTCTGTGAGGCCGTTATCTCACGGAAGGAGGCGGCGGATCGTGTGCGAGTAGAGCTTCTATTCGGCGACACGTTCCGCCGCCGGCGACTCGGGCGGCGCAGGCGCGAGTATCTGCGCCTAATGCCGCCCTAGCCGAGGCCGCGGGTGATCGGACCGGGGAATTGTCCATCACCCGCAGAGAGGCTAACCGCGCGACGGCGACCGACGTCCCAGGTCGAGAGGTGAGGTTACCCGAAAGGGTATTCCGTCGGCCCGACCACTGACGACAAGTGACATCTGCTCCGGTGGTCGGCCCAACAACGAGGTGACGTGGGTACGGGTGGGTTATGGGCCCACGCGCCGTCCTTTCATCGCCCCGGATGGACAGGACCGCGCGTGCGCTTACCATAGCCCACCCAAAAAAAAAAAAAAAAAAAAAAAAAAAAAAAAAAAAAAAAAAAAAAAAAAAAAAGTACATTGGATTAAAGTTCTGATTTGAAAATTTTACTTAAACTGTGATATCGTAGGTATTTTGAAATGATACAATGTTACGAATGGTCATCATTTAATATTTTTATTACAATAACATTCACTCAATCACCAAAATATCGAGAAAAAGTGAATCTTCAGTCAACCATTTTCTTAAGATGATGAGACCAAATTGTCAGTTGAGGTATCGTCACCCGTATATATATTATTTCATTTTCATATTGTCAATATTGACGTCTCGAATTTTCAATAAAAATCACTACACAGCTGGTGAAATTCTGTAATTAGTTTAAGTACTAGTATTAAAATTAATAACACCGGCCAAGTACGAGCCCGCATTAAAAAAAAAATATCTTGATCGATTTATTTTTTTCTTAATAGTCTGTGGACAATATGAAAAAATCGTTATGCCACAGCGCTTAACCCAGTGGGCGATACCCGTCAATGAAAAATGTAATTACATTCAAAACATTTCGATGGGTAAAAATAGCAAACTTCTTGGGCGTGAACTGTCAAAACGGGCTTTTTATCTTGTGACAACTATACAGCAGAATAACTTATGAAGGGGAATAAGTCCCAAAAAGGGTAAATTCGAATTGAATCGTGGGGAAAGGCAATCTTTAAAGTGGAAACACTGCATATTGCATTTACATGGTTTATAGATGGCTGCTTGTTCGTAAGACTCCTGCGCATTTTGTTTTAATCACAAGTATTACTACTCGTTACTGATTTGCATAATCACGTATAACTTATACAAGAAATATATACATAAAGATACAAATGAAAAATCTCTCCATTTTAATTTCAAGTCATCTATACGTATATAGATAACAATGAATATAGATATAAATATAGCTACCTAGGTAATACTAACAAGCTCACAAACGCCGCCAAGTGGATAAAGATGATTGTATTCCAAACTTACTATAGTGACGTACTGAGGCCTGAGTGTGAGTTTTGTCGTTAATATTACGCGTTCTACCGTGAGCGCGTAAACATGTTATTTGTATGAAAAAAAGTACAGCGCCACTAGCGGTGCGTATTTAAAACATTGTTTCAAATACGCACTGCTAGTGGCGCTGTACTTTTCTTCATACAAATGACAGTTTACGCGCTCACGGTAGAACGTGTAATATTAACGACAAAACTCACACTCAGGCCTCTGGCCTATCTGTACTACTTTATAATTTTTGCATTAGCCCATATGAAATAGCAATCCATTTCTCATAATCATCTCCACAGATACACAAAAGTGTAGAAGGTATCTGTTTGTTATGTACTTCAAATTAGATCTTTTTTAATTTCTGTTTATGTGTGGATAACAATGAAATTGTTATAATCCGGCCGCTCAGAGATTGCGTTTCTGACACCTGTCAATTCGCCATAACTAGTGATGTACAATAAATAACATTCATTATATTTATAGTCCATAAAATATAGCTTGATCTCTGTGACATATGTCAACGAAACCAACGAAGTAAGTTTGAACGAGCGACATGTGCCAGTGCCATCGTGCCAGTTTTATAGCAACCGTATTGCAATATAATATAAATATAAAAATATTAATATTCATGCCTAAAATGTACCTCGTAAGTACTGAAATACCTTTTTTTTATGGGTGGGCTATGGTATGCGCACGCGCGGCCGACCACCGGAGCAGATGTGACTTATCTTCAGTGGTCGGGCCGACGGAATACCCTCTCGGGTAACGTCACCTCTCGAAGTCCTGGAACGTCGGTCGCCGTCGCGCGGTCAGCCTCTCTGCGGGTGACGGACAATTCCCCGGTCCGATCACCCGCGGCCTCGGCTAGGGCGGTATTAGGCGCAGATACTCGCGCCTGCGCCGCCCGAGTCGCCGGCGGCGTAACGTGTCGCCGAATAGGAGCTCTACTCGCACACGATCCGCCGCCTCCTTTCATGAGATAACGGCCTCACAGAAGGCGGCGACCGCGTCCCAGTTCCTGAGGCTGACGAGCATCTCCCTGGCGATGGTCGGCAGCGCCAGGTCGGCACCGATAATCGCGACGAGTTCACGGCGCTCCCCCTCCCACGCAGCACACTCCTCGAGCGTGTGCTGGGCTGTGTCCTCGTCGCAACTGCAGTAGTGGCAGGACGGTGTGCTCTCCCTCCTGACAATCTTGTGCAGGTACTTCCCAAAACACCCATGCCCCGTCAGCACCTGCACAAGCCGGAAGGAAAGCACACCGTGCGCCCGCTCCAACCACTCCATCAGCACCGGCCGGAAGGCCTCGACGGTCCTGATACCGTACCGAGGACTCTCCAGCCGGACTGCCCAACGGGCAATGACTCTTCGGCGGGCGTCGACCCGCCAGGCGGTGATCTCCTGCAGGGAGACCATACCGCCGCGGGCGCGCGTCTCCGACACCCGCCGATAAATGTCGGCGAGCATCTCCGTCTCCAGGTCCCACGGGGGAGTTCCGGCCAGGAGGCACGCTGCCTCCGTCGACACCGTGCGGTAACCGCGTATGGCCCTGACCGCCATGACCCTCTGTGGTCGCCTCAAGAGGGCCCTCAGCTGGACGGTCAGGGACCCCGCCCACACCGGTGCGCCGTACAGAGCCATCGACCGGTTCACCCCCACGTACAGCTGTCAGCACGTAACGCTGGGTCCACCCACATTCGGCATCAGCCGCGAAAAGGCGGACGCTGCGCCGACAAGCCGGGGAACAAGTCGATGGAGATGCTTCCGGAACCAAAAATGCCCGTCGAGCACCAGGCCCAAGTACTTCATGTGGGCCTGGATGCTGATGGTGACCGACTTCACGGTGATCGAAGCGCCGGCGGGAGACCCGACGGTACGGAGGCCATGAAACAAAAGGGCCTCCGTCTTTTCCAGGGCTACCCTCAACCCCAGCGCTTCGATACGCCTGACAATCTCCTCGGTGCCGAGAGAGTACTGAAATACCTAGTAAACATTTTATACATAAATGACGATTACACACGTACAAGGTCATACTGGACTGAAAATAAAAAAGAGATGGGACAGTCGATATACGTAAATAGATAACCGATCTTTATTAAATTATTCATAAAAGAAATAAACCCAATACAGTACCTATATAAAACTTTCAACATATTTTTTACAACTAAAGCAGACAGATACATTATAAAATATATAAATTGAATTAATTACACATTAAAAAACTACTTTTCGTCTCAGAGTAGATGATAATACACTCATTTGCAAAAAAAACGGGCGGTTTTGATTTTCATTCATATTTAAAAAGATACAATACCAAAAAGGTTTCAATCATTTGTACACGTTACTGGCCGGTTTTAAAAATGCTGTGGTATTTAAAAAAGTACGTTCTAAATTCAATTTTTCATTTGATGTTCATTTTTACAGAAAACCCCTTTTTATCCTACATTTTTGGCGCGAAGTTCCAGAAGTTAACATCGACTTTCATAACTTTTATTCAATTTTTATCGATTAATTTCATATCCTTGACTGTCAAAGCTTTATTTAATGCTGTTTGGCTGTATCAAAAATGGTAGATAAAGTGGTAAAAGCTACCAAAATTATCGCGCTGCTTGAAGAGGGTTGCAGCCAATGTTTCGTGGCTAGGAGGCTAAATGTTAGTCGCTCGACAGTCCAAAGGACCTGGCAGCGATATCAGGAGACTGGTTCCGTCGAGAGAAGGCCTGGTTCTGGAAGAAAACCATGTACTCAACCACGGGATGATCGTTTTCTTGTGAGTCGCGCATTGAGAAATCGCAAATCTTCGTATGTGGATCTTAAGAACAACCTCCAAGAAGTAAGAAATGTGCATATTAGTCTATGGACGGTCAGGAGGAGGCTTCTCGCTGCCAATATACGCAGTCACCGCCCGGCCCGCGGCCCCAAATTACTCCGTGAGCACAGAGTTCACAGGCTTAGGTTCGCTAGAAATTGTGAATCATGGACTCAAGACGATTGGAATAGGGTTTTGTTCTCTGATGAAGCCAGGATATCTCTGTTCGGTGAAGATCGACGTCGGCGAGTGCTAAGAAGACAAGGAGAACGCTTTGCAGAGGCATGTTTCGAAGAAATCACACCTTATGGTGGGGGCTCTGTTATGTTTTGGGCAGGAATAAATTCAATGGATCGTACAGAGTTAGTCTTCATTGAAAACGGCTCACTGACTGGGCATCGATACATAACGGAAGTTCTAATTTCTCATGCACAACCCGCATTGGCCGCTCTAGGTGAAGACTCGATTTTTATGGACGACAATGCTCGCGCCCACCGATCCCGCGATGTTAATGCGTATGTGCAAGAGGTCGGCATTCGTCGTTTGGATTGGCCAGCTCGAAGTCCCGACCTCAATCCCATAGAGCATGTCTGGGACGTTCTGAAACGGCGTGTGAGATCAGTACACCCGGCTCCGCAGACCATCAGAGAGCTGAAGAATGTGATTACTGCGGAGTGGGAACGTATTCCGCAAGCAAGTATCCGGGATATACTCGCTAGCATGCCCAGACGAATTCAAGCTGTGATTTTAGCTAGAGGGGGTCACACTCGATACTAAACATTTATCTGCTTTTACTTTATTAAAGAAAAACAAACAAAAAAACTTTTTTATTTTTACTTCATGAGCATATGCACTACTAGCGAATATACACTACTAGCGAGGTTTAGCATTATTTCCCATAAATTGTATCTAAATTTTATGAAATACTGATGAAAACGATTATTTTCTTATTAATTTAGCAAATTGTGTGGATAAAACTACCTATAATTATCAAACAAAGAAATATTAACATTTGAAATGGTTCATTGCTTAGGTGCCCGTTTTTTTTGCAAATGAGTTTATTATGTATGCACTATTGTCAATAAACTAGACATATTTATTTATAAAACAGTCGTAATTGATTGATCTAACGACTGTCCCTATTTGGCAAAAATGATAAATGTTCTAGCAAGAACGCCCAGTGATGACGATAATAGTGACCTAGACTTTGATTATACTCCTTTTGAATAATTAAAACAGTCAAAAAATACTTTTTGTTTGAAATAAATTCAAAAAGATTTTCATTGATTGTATTTTAATTATAATGAAAATCACAATTATAAAAATAAAGAGTTTTATCAATAAAAAACTACGGACTATCGTAAGCCTGACAGCACTAGGGACAACTGTCACAGAGATCAACCTATATTTTATGGACTATAATAATGTTATTTGTTGCATTTATTGTGCATAATGATATCTGATGTTTACGCGAGCGCGAGTATAGATGTATAGTACATCAATACCAATAAATAAAATTGGAGTGTCTGTTTGTAATGTCAAAATATTAGGCTTTTTTCATGCTCACACGGTTATTTGCACGACACCTATGCCTAAAATAGCGATTAAAAAATTTTTGTCTGTCTGTTTGTTCCGGGTAATCTTCAAAACGGCTGGACCGATTTCAAAAATTATTTCACCAATGGAAAGCTACAATATCAGGGCGTAAACTAGGCTATATTTTATTCCGGTATTCTCACGGGAACGGGAACTACACGGGTGAAACGACTAAAACCGAAGCGAGGGCGGGTTGCTAGTTGTAAATAAAACTACTTTTACGGATTATATCGCGTTTGTATTTGATTTATGATTGCCCGTCGTTTCGAAAACTTTGCAGCATTCATGGTCACGGGCGGACTAAGGTGTCTCACGTCCAACAAGTCATCGTTATTACAGACATTTATAATTATCTACGCGATACATAAAATTAGTTATTAAATTTATTGAATTTTGAATTTGGTCAAAATTTAATAAATTTAACAACTAATTCTATGTATCGGGTAGATAATTATAAAAGTCTGTAATAACAATGACTTGTTGGACGTGAGACGCCTTAGTCCGCCCGTGACCATGAATGCTGCAAAGTGTTCGAAACTTCGGGCAATCATAAATCAAATGCAAATGCGATATAATCCGTAAAAGTAGTTTTATTTACAATTCATTATGCATATTTATTCAATTCAATATAGATTTTGTTAAATTTATAGGAATTATTTCGCATGTTTTTTTTAAAAGTGCCTTCATCTTTTTTATGCTATACGGTGAAGAAGTATTATGGCCGGCTGCATAATCTTTAATTTGAACCCAGATTAGCTGTATGATATTGTACTGGCAGTGGAATGGGGGAATTCGAAGAACGCAATAAGCGTACTCCAGAGCCAGCTCATCTAAACCATATCGAACTTATGCCGGCTTATGGTTATTGACTAATTTCATCAACTCTACTTTTAGTGCAGCCAACGATTCCTCTTTTTATTCGCTTTGGTAGGTGCTTTATTTAATTGCACCGAATGATTAGGGGCATTATCCATTAACATAACTAAAGGCTCTGGGAGGCCAGGTAGCAACACATCCTGGAACCACTCCTTGAATGCAGTCGCATTCATTTCTTCGTGGAAGTCAGCAGTAGTTTTTGACTCAAAAACCAATAAACCGTTTTCCACAAAACCGTACTTCGCACAACCAACGTGGCATATTATGAGTTGAGTTCCTTTACCCATTGGCACTTTCGACGTTGACGCTTGAGTGTCATTTGTCCGAGAACGAGAAAGCGTGAGGTTGGGGTTTTTAGCCTTGTCTCGTCGATGAAAACGGTATTGTCCGAATTATCAATTTTTTTTCGGTTCTTTCAAAAAGTTAATTCTTTTTAAAATTATGTTATTCCTTTCTAAAAGAATTTTACTTTTGTCAGTTTTTTTTTTATATTGAACTCCAACATCTTTAAAAAAATTGGATAAATCAGTTTTACCTCCCCTAAACAAATCAGCTGCTTTCAAAGATGCTAGAAGCGACGACCTATTAAGGTATTCACTTCAGGGATAATAACTACTATACATATGCTTCCGTGTGATGGTGGAATAATAACACAATTCACCACCCCCCTTTACTGCCTGTGGGTGTCGTAAAAGACGATTAAGGGATTATAATATGCATAGATCATCTAAGCAAGAGAAGGAAAATTCGAAATAAAACCCTATACCAATACGTCTAACCAGCGTGATGCAGTTGGTCAATTTCTCTCACATTGTGGAGGAGGCTCGAGCTCAGTAGTTGGATGTTTATGAACTGTGGTGAGTGATGATGAATGAATATGATTCCTTATAGCATCAGCCTCAAAGCTATCATTGTCTGTTATAGGTTCATTTCTGCATTTCCTTTTTTGGTGTTCGTAACATATTTTCTCCAGTGCCCGAGGAGCCGAACTTTTCTGTATTAATATTTGTTATTGTCCGTTCGCTTACTCCAAGCGCCTGAGAGATGCGGTCTTGTATTGTTATAATTACGGGGTCCGCCATTTTGTCTTTCAAGCTCAAGGTAAAATTGAAGTTTGATAATTAGTTCTCATGTTTCACTTTTCAATATTTAACCGTGTTTCGCCATTATTATTTTGCACCAGAAGTGCAAAACAGTAATATATGATACACAACAAAAGTCTAGATTAGTGCAGAGGCTGACCTCTTACTGATATAACAAGGAGAATCCGTCAAATAAACAACAATAACAGTCACGAAAAAATACATATTGAGAAACAGTGGAGAACGTAGTCTATGCGCGCGAGACGACAAGAAATGACTCTTTGTGACTGTCACAAAATGGCGGTCCCCACAACGCTATTATGGGTAGCCATTTTTCACTAGTAATATAAAGTAGTAAGTCATTTTAATTTCATTTTTTTTTTTAATAGATCTGATTGATATCACGATATTTATTTTCTTAAGTTTTGATTGGGCGTACCTTTGTCATATTATTAACTTTATTAAATGGTAAGTACATTATATATTATGAAATAAAATAATAACGTTTTATTAATATTATACCGACAGATTATATTAAGATTATAAAAATATGCTATTACAATTGCCTCGTTATTTTGTCCCATCACTACAAAAACAAACATAAGACAAAACCTTGAAACAGCACAGTTAGACATGTTTTGACTTTTAAAAACTATTGTTTTTATATTTGTTAATTGAGTAATTGTTATTAATTTTAGCCGAAAATTAATGCGTTTTTTGTTAAGTTAGCATAATTATTCAATTTTTAATGTTATTACCCGTTAATAAGGTAAATAGAAGATATTTAAAATTGTGCGGCGGTAAATAGTACGCCAGTTCAAAGTTACATCGCCCATTCAATCATGGCCTATCAGAAACGCAATCTCTGAGCGGCCGGACTATTAGTGTTGCCCAAATGCAAGACCAAGACGAGACCTGGACTAGTCTTGGTCTTGGTCTTGCAGCATCACACCTGGTCTCGTCTTGGTCTTGGTATTGCACACCCAAGTCTTGCTCTTGGTCTTGGTATTGCAGCAAGAGTCTCGCAGAGTCTTGCAAGTCTTGCAGTTGGAATAACGTAACAGTCATTTATCATGGCAAGGAAAAATCCAACTAAATTAATCAAATATCATCCTATCCTATCTATCCATCTGCTAGCCTATAGTCCACTATTGAATAACGCTTACCACTGAGGAAGATTACTCTCCTATTCTCCTGGTGTTACATTAGACAACATTACTACTCCTATGCCAAAGGAAGGAATTTCGACCCTGTTTTCTTAAGACGTCATCACACCTCGTCGCAATCATCGGTGCCGACCTGACGCTGCCGACCATCGCTAGGGAGATGCTCGGCAGCATCAGGAATTGGGACGCGGTCGCAACCTTCTGCGAGGCAGTCATCTCGCAGAAGGAGGCGGCGGATCGCGAGCGCGAGGAGCACAGCCTCAACGAAGCGACCCGCCGCCGGCGACTAGGACGGCGCAGGCGTGACTACCTGCGTGCCATGCCGCCCTAGCCGAGGTCGCGGGTGACGCGACCGGGGATTAGTCCGTCACTCGCCGAGAGGCCGACCGCGTGAGGAAAGACCGACGTCCTCCCGGGGGGGGGGGACGTCGGTTGATGGGAGGTTACCCCAATAGGAGGTATTCCGTCGGGCCGACCACTGATGACAAGTAACCCTGCTCCGGTGGTCGGCCCAACGACGAAGCGCGACGTGGGGTGGGTTGCGGGAGTTACGTGCTATACGCCCCTCTGTCGCCCCGGACGGAGTGGTGCGTGGAGCGCGCTGACCGCAGCCCACTACACAAAAAAAAAAAATAAAACGACGCCACCACACGGGGCAGTTGATACAATACATTTTATGTCATTTTAAATATTTTTTTATAATAAATGGTAATGTTAATATTCCCCTTCAAGTTAACAATATCCGGCCATACCTAATAGTTGCGCTATAAAAAGGAATGTGTTAATGACGATTTTGATACCTATAATTCTACCTACCTACCTCTAGATATATTTAATACTAGCTGTTCCAACAGCTTCGCTTGCTTGACGTACCTATCCATATAATGCTATTATTTCGTTTAGGTACCCATATCGCCCCCTGGCATTAAAAACAATATCACCATTTGTAATATCCATAACATACCTACTTTAATCACAATTTTTGTTATCTAAGTAGGTAGTTGCCGTAACAACAGCTACTACGGAGAACGCTTAACAGCTTTGAAATGTTGTCCGATTTGTTACCCTTTATAGACATTGCTCCGAACCAATTTACCAATATGTATGTCGGAGTGGTATGTATTAGAGCCTAAAACTTTTGTGGATAAACATACTATCTGACAAAATAACATTCTTTTGGAATATTTTCTGAGATTAGGGCGTTCAAATAAACAATTTCTCCCGATTTATGATAAGTATAGATAATGATAGTTTTTAATAATATACCTATGAAGAGGGTCACCAAATGTATAATATTCGACGGCATCGTCTCAGTTCATAAAAGTGCCACTACCGGGCTTAATCTTACTCCCAGTAGGTGGAAAATTGACTTACTATACCACGCTGGTCAGACATGCTAGTGTAGAATTTTATTTCTAGTAGTTTTACTTCTCTTTTACATTATTATATTGTGATCTTTACGTGCGCATACCAATCTAAGCATAATGATTCTTTTATAAAATAACACCCAGACTCGCAGTCTGGACGTTATTTATGTAGATTAATTGTAGGCATATTTCTATGTCTAACAGTGGACGTCGTTGGGCTAATGAATAAACGGATATCCTTACTTCCTTACTAATATTATAAATGCGAAAGTAACTCTGTCTGTCTGTCTGCTACGCTTTCACGTCTAAACCACTGGACCGATTTTGATGAAATTTGGTACAGAGATGGACTAAAGCTTGAGAAAGGACATAGGCTACTTTTTATCGCGAAAAAATGGGTATAAGGGGTTGAAATAGGGGGATGACATTTTGTATGGAAATTCGTCATTTTCGATGATAGAACCACGAATCTTTGTATTAAGACACCTAATAATAAATAAATAAATATTTGTTCAAGCGTTTTGGAAATTTCATTTACATGGGGATGAAATTCAACCCCTAAAATACCAAAAAGCATACAGCCGAAACCACTGGGCCTAGAAACATTTTTTTTTACACCATCGTATTTCTTGGGGTGCACGAGCATTAGCAAAGGATTTTTGGAAATTCACCCCCTTAAGGGGGTGAAAAACATATAGTCTTTCGCGTCTAAACCGATTTTGATGAAATTTGGTACAGAGATGGACTAAAGCTTGAAAAAGGATATAGGCTACTTTTTATTGCGAAAAAATGGGTATAAGGGGTTGAAATAGGGGATGATATTTTGTATGGAAATTCGTAATTTTCGATGATAGAACCGTGAATCTTTGTATTAAGGCACCTGATAATAAATAAATAAATATTCGTTCTAGCGTTTTGGTAGTTTCTCTTACATAGGGATGAAATTCAACCCCTAAAATACCAAAAAGCATACAGTCGAAACCACTGGGCCTAGAAACGTTTTTTTTTTACACCATCGTATTTCTTGGGGTGCACGAGCACTAGCAAAGGATTTTTGGGCATTCACCCCCTTAAGGGGGTGTCATATGGTACAACATATAGTCTTTCACGTCTAAACCGATCTTGATGAAATTTGGTACAGAGATGGACTAAAGCTTGAGAAAGGATATAGGCTACTTTTTATTGCAAAAAAAATGGGTATAAGGGGTTGAAATAGGGGATGACATTTTGTATGGAAGTTCGTCATTTTCGATGATCGAACCACGAATCTTTGTATTGAGGCACCTAATAATAAATCCTTACTTCCTTACTAATATTATAAATGCGAAAGTAACTCTGTCTGTCGGTCTGTCTGTCTGCTACGCTTTCACGTCTAAACCACTGAGCCGATTTTAATCAAATTTGGTACAGAGATGGACTAAAGCCTGAGAAAGGACATAGGCTACTTTTTATCGCGAAAAATGGGTATAAGGGGTTGAAATAGGGGATGACATTTTATATGGAAATTCGTCATTTTTGATGATAGAACCATGAATCTTTGTATTAAGGCACTTTATCATAAATAAATAAATATTCGTGCTAGCGTTTTGGAATTTCATTTATATGGGGATGAAATTCAACCCGTAAAAGACAAAAAGCATACAGCCGAAACCACTGGGCCTAGAAACGTAATTTTTTTACACTGTAGTATTTCTTGAGGTACACGAGCTCTAGCAAAGAAATCGCGAAAAAATGGGTATAAGGGGTTGAAATAGGGGATGACATTTTATATGGAAATTCGTCATTTTTGATGATAGAACCATGAATCTTTGTTTTAAGGTACTTGATAATAAATAAATAAATATTCGTTCTAGCGTTTTGGAAATTTCACTTACATGGGGATGAAATTCAACCCCTAAAACACCAAAAAGCATACAGCCAAAACCACTGAGCCTAGAAACGTATTTTTTACACCGTCGTATTTCTTGGAGTACACGAGCACTAGCAAAGGTTTTTTGGTAAATCACCCCCTTAAGGGGATGAAAACACCGTAATCTTTCACGTCTAAATTACTGAATCAATTTTAATGAAATTTGGTACAGAGATGAACTAAAGCTTAAGACAGGACATAAGCTACTTTTCTCCCAAAACATTGGGTGTAAGGGGTAGAAATAGGGGATGACATTTTGTATGGAAATTCGTCATTTTCGATGATAAAACCATGAATCTTTGTATTAAGGCACTTGATATTGAACAAATAAATATTCATTGTATCGTTTTGGAAAATTCGCTTACGTGGGGATGAAATTCAACCCCTAAAAGACCAAAAAGCATACAGGCGAAACCACTGGGCCTAGGAACAAATTTTTTTTTACACCGTCATATTTCTTGGGGTACACGAACACTAGCAAAGAATTTTTGGA
The DNA here is from genome assembly GCA_032191425.1 of Lymantria dispar. Taxonomy (NCBI): domain Eukaryota; kingdom Metazoa; phylum Arthropoda; class Insecta; order Lepidoptera; family Erebidae; genus Lymantria; species Lymantria dispar. The sequence goes on from CM063445.1 coordinate 34,776,624, forward strand.
AAATCAGCCCCTTAAGGGGGTGAAAAGCGTATAGACGAAACTATTGGGACTAGAAACCTGGCCCCAAGCCAGGCACGTAAGACTTTGTATGCGATTCACTTTCTTTTGTTATATGTGAGCTCTAAGAAATTATTTTTTGAACCTCAACCCCTAAAGGGGTGAAAATATATAGCTGAAATCATTAGGCCTAGAAACGTAACATTTTGTATGAAGTTGTCTTTCTTGGGGAAAGTGCTCACTAAAAAAGAGTTTTTTGCAATTTTACCCCTAAGGGGGTGAAAAGCGTTTATCCGAAATCAGTGAGCCGAGGAACGGTCATTTTAGTACACGGTCGGCTCTCTTGGATTATCCTAAGATTTTTTCTTAGTGCTCGCTTACCAAGCACTATGAAAGAACTTCTGACAGTCTCACCCCTAAGGGCATGAAAAGTGTATAACCTAAAATAATGGTCCTAGGAACGTGAAAGTTCTGTTTTGGGATAAGCGAGTACTTACATTGTCCGTGTGGTGACGGAGTAAGAATACAATTCACCATCCCCCTATCTTACCCGTGGGTGATCGTACAAGACGACTAAGGGATATAAAACGCATATAACATCTATGCGAGAGCAGGATAACTCAAAATAAAATCCTATACCAACACGTCTGACCAGCGTGGTATAGTAGGTCAATTACCCTTCCATTATGGAGGAGGCCCGAGCCCAACAGCGGGACGTATATGGGCTGAGATGATGATGATGATGAGTACTAACAAAGAATTTTTGGAAATTCAACCCCTAAGAGGGTGAAAAGTGCATAGCCAAAGATGTGTGAAATTTTGTATACCGATCTGTTTTTTGGGGTAAGCTCACTAAGGAATAATTTTAGGCAGCCCTAAAAGAGTGAAACGTATATAGTCGAAGACACCCAGCCTACATATCATCATTATTTTGCTCTTATCCTAATTACTTTGGATCGACGCAATATGTAGGTACTCTTCTCCCATCGTAGATATATCGCAAAGGTTCTAGCAACATTTTATGACCGGCTGCCTGACGGACGACATTGTTGGCCAGACGGCATCACCAATTGGTCCAGATCGATGTAAATCTTTGTCTTAGTAGTATTTTGGGACACCCCACAAACAATGAAAGCGTGGTAATATTCCTAGCCGCTACCAGCCAGTAAGTCGAGATATTAAGTAAATTTTCTATCTCTACAAATAAATAAATTTGAAGCGTCTGTTTGTCTATCAAAATAATAGGTTTTATTTATGCACACAATTATTTGCACGATACCTATAACTAAAAAACTGTTCAAATTTTTTTGTTTTTGTGTTGTGAGTCACATAGGCATTTTTTATCTCGGCATTCGCATGGGAATGAGGTCTACGTAGGTGAAACTGCGGGAATTTAATCGATATAATTTTTTTTCACCAATGGAAAGCTACATCATTAGGGACTAAGGAAAGACATATTTATCATCGTATTTCCACGGGAATCTGAACTACAAGTGTGGAAGTAATATTTAAATGTGAAAGTTTGTGAAGATATTTGGATGTTTGTTACTTAATCATGCGTAAACTGTTGAGCAGATTTGGATGAAAATGGACACATAGATAGAGTATTTTTTAAATTAAGAAATAGAATACTTTTTATGCCGATAATATTCTTTGCGATAATAGTTCAATATGCAAGTTAATTTTAACGCGGGCGAAGCCGCGGGCAAAAGCTAGTATAAATATAATGGGCAAGAGCACTCTCGTGTGAAACTTATCAAGACTAACCAACATGGTGACGATTATGGTATTTTTGTCCTTAAGCCTTTCCAAAGAGTAATTCTGAAAAGCGAACACCAATATTGGGAATCGATTGGCCAATAGATGGATATCTCAAGACTGATTTAACTTGCCGTGTAGTGACGGAGAAAGAATACAATTCATCACCCCCTATTTTACCCGCGAGTGCGAACCCACGACTAAGGGCTATATATAACATCGGTGCAAGAGAAGGAAAACTTGACATAAAACCCTGTAACAACACGGCCGATCACCGTGGCGATTCCCCTCCGGCCATGGCCGATTTCACTCCTATTATGTAGAAGACACGAGCTCAACCGTATATAAGCTGAAATGGTGATTTGAATTAAATGCAAGACCGCGAGACTTGCAGGCTCAGTCTTGGTCTTGCTCAAGTCTTGCAGGGCCAGTCTTGGTCTTGGTCTTGCAAAAATTAAGCGGTCTTGGTCTCGGTCTCGCATTTCTCGCAAGACCAAGACTTTTTTGGGCAACACTACGGACTATAGACCATTTAATGCCAGATAGCTGATAGTTTGTGGAATAACTTCAGACAAACTTCTTTTATAAATTAATAGTAGTAGAAAAAATGTAAACAATTCTGATGAAATAAAGTAATTTATTGATATACAAAATATAATATATATCTTACAAACATATCGTGGTAATGAATAATTTACTGAGAGACAAACAAGAAAACATGACGCAGAACATAGGAGACATTTGAATAGCACAAACTACCAAAAAGGTTGCTGTTTATGGCTATATTCCAATAAATTCCCATTCAAATTAGGGAAAGAATGAATAGAATAGAAAAATTTCTTAAAATTTATCCAATCACTTACAAACTACATACTTGAAATAAAACTCTTATTGAAATAATCCAAAAAATATTTTATTACAGAAAGGGTAAAATATCACTAATTAATATAATTAGCTTATATACATCTATATCGTTTCCAGCACGACGATTAACTTAATAATAATTATAAAATATAAAAATTCGAGGTACAATTTGGACCAAAACTAAAGAGATTCAAGGATTTTATTCGAATTTAAACTACAATTAAATTTTAAAATACAAAATGGAATGAATTTAAAAGGCACATTGGTCTATAATATAAAAATTTATTCACTTTTTTAATTTAACACGAACTATTGCTTTTGTTAATAAATGCATAATTCCATACTCGTAATGAAAAATACAGTTGCCTGTAAAACAATTGTTTCTAGATAGACGCAAGTAGAAAATTTTACTAAACGATTTGATTTTTCTCGACTGTAATTCCCTAAAGACTCTGAAGGCTTTCCACTATACAAAAGGATTGTAAGGAACTTTTACGGCGAAAATCATGTCTAACTATTCAAGCATTTATTACCCAAGGACGAGTAAAATTGCTTATCGTTGTCGTATAAGTAGATGAAAATTAATAAAGAACTTTATTACATTTCGTTTAGTTCAAGATTGCGATATTGATATCGTAATAATAAAATGCAAAAAAGCGCACTTCAAACAAAATTCAATGCAACCATATTATTAACCACTATAATTCTATTTGCATACTTTATAGTGATAAAAAAAGAGTTGTAAGTTAAAAAAAATAATGGAAGGAAGCTCTTTCGTCACAATTTCATTACTTCGAAGTGCTAGAGAGAGTTTCTAGGTATTATATTTATTGGAATGATTCCAATACCATAAAAAAATAAGTTAACAAAAATTACCAATAATAATAATTATTATAATATGTTAATATAAATATACTATTAGTTAACAATAACATGCCGTAAACTCTGATACCGTTTGTTGTACTTATAAAATAATTATTTCATTATGTAAACAATTTCCACTTAGCCAGTATTCACTAGTGGACTGCAATAAAGCACGTATCTTTATGTATATAACGTATACATCTTTACGTTGTTCGTGTGTATGTGACTGAACTCCTCAACGGCTGCAACAGCTTTATTTTTTGCGTTCAGATGAATTAAAAAATAGTTAATATCAACATTGGACCCGGTTGATGATGTTTACAAGGAATTCTATTTGTAATTTTTTAGTTTTTAGATTTGCACAGAACATTGTCCTGATTTGATTTTTTTTTTTAGATAAAACCAATGTCCTTGCAAACTGCTGGTAAACAATTAATAATAACTATATGTCATTTTTATTGTTTCAAAGATTCCTAACACTTCGTCCGGGTTGTTAATCTCACAGACTGAGCAAAAATTGTTCTTTCCCCTTCCAATTCTTCGTGTTTATTATATAAATAACAACACTTTTTGTGTATATTTATTTTCTAAACATTCTAGTGAGACAACCATACTCCATTTATTTTTAATATTAAAGAAATTTACCTAACCATTTTTGGAACCCTACCCGTGTGTCCTGTCCGAACTAAGGAGTTTCTGAGGGGGCGCCCGACAGTAGATTAAGTATTAAAAAGATAAATATACTCATATTTTTAATGAGAACACCTTCAATAAAATCAAAAGAACTTTTAAGGTTATTATCAAAAAAAATCAATAGGATATTTTTGCGACGGTACAATGGCCACGGAAAGAATAAAAACAATCCATTTAATATATCATCGCTGTTATAGGTCTTATCACCATTTTAAGGCACACGCATAATTCCCTTCATAATACAAACTTACACTATATATTCTTTCTTTTTTCATGATAGATTCAGAATAAGATTTAACTTTTATTCAAAATATTCGACAAACTATTCCATATTTGTTCTTGATTATTCGTTCACAGCATGAGTTAACACTAGTTATATTTATGTATAAAATTAAACAGTATATAACACATTTCGTTCACCAATTCACATCACATCGCTTCATCATCTAACAAATGATCACCAATCATCCTCTGGTACTCCACCCGGATAGTCACCGGTGAGGCATGCGGTACAATGGCCACCTACCCCATCGCTCGGTGGAGTTTTCATATTGTAGTGGACTGCACTCACTAGACCTTCAACGCTTAGATATTCGAGACTGTCAGCACCTGTGAACAAATTATTTTCCTGTAGATCCACGCTAATCAAATTAAATCATAATTATGTACTAGCAACCCGGCTTCGCTTCGGTTTCAGATGCCTTACCCGCGTAGTTCCTGTTCCTGTGCGAATACCAGGATAATATAAAGCCTATGTTACTCCCTGATATTACAGCTTTCCATTGGTGAAAGAATTTTTGAAATCGGTTCGGTGGTTTAAGCGAGAACTTACTTTCGCATTTATAATATTAGTAAGGATAAGCCCCCTTTTTTTGGGTGGGCTATGGTCAGCGTATACGCAGTCCTTTCCATCCTTGATGACGAAAGGGCGGTGTGCAGCCCCATAACACCTCCGTATTCCCTCTCCTTCCCTATTGGGCCGACCACCGATATCGAGTTCCTTGTCGTCCATGGCATTCCTAAGGGCATTTCATGAACTCAGCCCATATAATGCTTACTGTTCGGCTCGACTCCACAATGAAAGAGAAATTGAGCTACTATACCGCGCTGGCTGAACACAAAGCAATTATTAACAGTGCCGACAGAAGTGAAAACGTAAAACTATGAACAAACAATTGTTATTTTTGATTATTAAAATTAATTGTTCGATCTTAAATTCATCTCATCATCATCTAAGCCCATATAAGTCCCACAATTGGAGTCGGGCGTCCGCCGCAATGGGAGGGAAATTGACCTACTATACCGCACAGGTCAGCTGTTGGCATAGGGTTTTATATGGAACTTTCCTTTTGCATATATATTATCTGCATACCAACTCTTATTCGTCTTTTACGACTCAAAGATCTTCCCATTGTGGACGAGATCCAAGCCTGACAATTGGACTGATATAAGCTTAGACTGTGATGAAACAGCAGCCCTATTTATTAGCCTGAATATTGTTAAATCAATACTAACCAACATGCTCGGCAAGTTTATAAGGGTCCAACTTGTTGGCAATAAGTTCCTCCCTCGTAGGTATATTGATACCCATGTAGCAAGGGTACTTGAGTGGTGGGGAAGCTATCCTAATGTGTACCTGAAAACAAGCATTAGATGATAAGTACCTTTTTTCAGCAAAGACGCCCAAATTTTAGGTAAGACCTAAGGGAAGGTACCCATATTTCGTGATCCATTTTTTACAATTTTCCAACCACCCTAGATGACCACTCGCGGTATACGGAAAAGACTCAATTTTGTTCAAACTTTACTTTTTGAAGACTCCTCTCTCTCCCGAACAGCTCACGTAGTATGGATATGTAGTTTCTGAGATTAGCGATGTCAACCAAACAAACTCTTTAGCTTTATAATATTAGTATAGGTATTAATTAGAGACCTGCCGACGATGACTATAAACCGACTACCCGATTAGTCGGTTGTAAAGAGGCCGGCCTAATCAGCCGATTAATCTAAGGAAAGTGAAATGTAACCGATGTCATACGATAGTTTCTCGTGGTGATCAGGAAATAACAGTAAGTAAATACTACAAGTATGAGAAACCATAATAAATCCAATTCCTCCTAAATACATCTTATTAAAAATAAAGCCGGCGGCGCTCTTTGCCGAATAGTCGCCAACTACGACAGTAGCCGGATAGTCGGCACATCTTTTAGTATTTAATATATGAAGGATTTTTACCTCTGCAGCACCAGCATCTCTAAGTAGTTTAATGATTGGTCCTATTGTATTCCCTCTGACTATGGAGTCGTCTATCAGCACGATCCTCTTCCCGCGTACGTTCTCAGAGAGTGCGCCAAATTTCTTCGCCACACCAAGCTGGCGCAGTCGTGTTGATGGCTGGATGAATGTGCGACCGACATATCGATTCTTGCATAGGACCTCCATGAACGGGATACCGGACTAAAATTGAGAAATATTTATTTATTTATAACTTTTGCACAAACAAACGCACATGGCGGACTTAATGCCATAGGCATTCTCTACCAGCCAACCTAGGGTGGAGCAGAAATAATGTCAGCCAGGTGCAATACAAGGTGGTTAACGATGTCGCGTAGTAAATCAATTATATATAATTACTATTACATAATACATATATGTATACTCTATAAATATATATAAATACATATACATACATAAATAATGATAATGATATTTGAATGAGTGGATGTGAGCTGTCACAGATGTGTCGACTCCGCCAGAAAATTCAAGTATAATCATTTGACCATGGCCTTAAAAACGTCGCGACTGGTAGCCATTCTGATGTCCAGAGGCAATGCATTCCAGAGAAGAATGGCCTGGATCCCAAAGGAGGAGTGCACCAGACTAGAAGAGTGAGAGGGACAGTGAAGAAGAAGATTATTGGAGGAACGAAGAGCACGGTCAGTTTTGCAATATGTAAGTTAGTTAACATTCAAAGTAAACTAGAACAGTAATTTTCGGGGTAATCAGTATCCATGATTAGTAATAATGTACATCATTACTGCAAAAAAAAAAAACTAAGTCCTGATAATTTTATTTGACTATAGCTAAGAATTTTTTGTGTGATGTCGGAAAAAAAAAAAGAGTGCGTGTACAAAGTACGAATGGCAGAAGTGAAACTTCTTTATCCTTTATCTCATTCTCTCGCCGGCTGAAGCCATTTACGTGTTTATGTCTCTATGGACTCGCTTTTTCGTTTCATCGAGTTTGAAATCACAACGATTCTAAAGAAGTTACACTTCAAAAATACAATTCGTCACCGTCCAGTGGCGGACTAATGCCCGGTCCATTCACCTGTGACTTTAGCAAGGGCCCTAACGACCTCTAAACGGTAACACATAACGCAATATAAGTTAGATATAACATCAATGTTAAGTCTAACTTAGTCTTAGGTGTTACGTAACATTTTATTTTTATTTAACACCACATTGAATGTGAAAAAAATAATTTACCTTAATGTTATTGACACGAGTCATCATTATCCTATTCTTATTCCAATTACTTGGGGATCGAATCAATATGTACTCTTCTTTCATAATACATATTGCAAAAGGTTAAGGCAATAGTTTTATGACCGGCCGCCTTCCTGACGTCAACATTCCTTAGGCATATAATTGCTGACCAGATGGCATCAGATAACTGTCCATGATCTATGTAAAGCTTTTAGTCGTCTTTAACAATACCCACGAACAATGTAAAAATTGGTAGTGTTTGTAACCGCTGCCACACAGCAAACACAAGTGTTACTTAAAATTTCATTCGCATAAGTGTTACCTAAAAATTAGGAGTAATTGATGGAAATTGGCATTAGTTAATTATCATTTATTTTAGGTTTATCAAAAATTTAAGATCGTCGATTTATTTTGATCATGCTTTAGTTTTATGGACTAACAGTATAATTTAATTACACATTCGAATTCTACAACATATAAAGGAGGACAGCGCGTACGCAGTCCCCACTATCAAAAATTACGCGTCCGAGTTATCCACATTAGGGATAATCGCAAGGGTCAACCTAACCGCAGTGCAATGGAAAGGCCTCGCCCTGGGGGAACCGCGTTTGTGATCACGGTATCCCCTACGCCAGGTAAGTATGAATTCAAAATACTACCCCAAAGAACTCATTCAGCTGCTGAGAAATTTAACATCGCGATTAGGATATAAACCGCGATTAGGAAAACCGTGTCGTAGCAAACTACCTTGGATGTTTCGTCAATAGTAATTATAAATTAGCCTTAGAACTAAATTTCCTTCAAAAGTCTCAATTTACATTATGAAATGCAAAATAAATTACAATTTAACATTTAAATTGTTCAAATGAACAATTGTAATTTATTTGAATAACATTTTAATATCATTATTGTCTGAAAGAAGACGGAGTAAGAACGCAATGCACCACCCTTGCCCGTGAGTGTTGAAAAGGACGACTAAGAGATTAACCAAGCATATAATATCTACGCAAGAGGCAGAAAACTTGAAATGAAACCACCTATACACCTCTGATGATGCCCTAGCTGAGCTCATGGATAGATGAATTGAACACTCTTCGAGTGGCGGACCAATCCTCGGTTAATAGCAGTAGGTTGGTAACAAAGAGGGTTATGGGACCGCACGCCGTTTTTCCGTCGCCGCAATCAGATGGGATGAAGTTATAAAAATAAATAAACGAACCTGTCTTGCATAACCATGTGCGGCAGCAGTACCCGATTCGGGAACCGAAGACACGATGTCCGCATCGATAGCGGACTCGCGAGCCAACATGCGTCCACACTGCATACGCGCTGAATATACCATTTGACCTGCAACAGAATCCTCTAAAGCTTTAATATTTGTATTCATATTGGGGTCGGTTTTCTAGTACATCGCTTCGGCCAAATAACATTTTTCCATAGAACAAATGTAACCTGCACCCCACAAATCGCTAGTCCACTTGCCAAAGATGACAATGTCTATAGCCAACAATGTGCTGTTAAACTAATGGACAAAGCATCACGTCTTTATAATAGGCCATCGTGATTTACTTTCAAATATTCTGTCTAGTCTAGGAAAGCAAACATATTCGGAACCGTGCTTATGAATATACTGACTACTATAGCCAATTGAACGTACTATATATGACTGTATACTTGAATCTTATTTTCTAATATGCTGCTTGCTCTATAAAAGTAAACGTATTCGAATCCTACCTTCGAATATACTGTCTGCTCTAACAAAGTAAACTCGCTGTAACAAAGTAAACTTACTCTAACAAAGTAAACTGGCTCTAATAATGTAAATGGGCTCTAACAATGCAAACTTGCTCTAACAAAGCAAACTTGCTCTAACAAAGCAAACTTACTCTAACAAAGCAAACTTGCTCTAACAAAGCAAACTTGCTCTAACAAAACAAACATGCTCTAACAAAGCAAACTTGCTCTAACAAAGCAAACTTACTCTAACAAAGCAAACTAGCTCTAACAAAGAAAACTTATTAGAATCTTGTCTTCGAATATCTTATAGCAAAGTAAAGTATTCGAATCTAACAAAGTAAATGTACTCAAATTTTACTTTCGACTATAATAACTGCCCTAACAAGGTATAAATATTAGAATCTTACCTTCGAATATACTGTCTGCTCTAGCGAAGTAAACATATTCGAATATGCAAAAGGCTTGCTGTTTATCAGCTGGCCGTTCCACCACGTCCACTGTACGTATGCCGTGTCTCGACATCTCTAGGATCTCGCCGGGGAGCACTTCGCGCATGTAGCGGGCACCTGTAAACAGCGTATTTATTCCACTATTAGTCTACCTGCCTCTTTAGCAAGTCCCATTATGAAGCGTGGGCTTCTCCTTCAAAATGGAAAGAAAGGCTTGATACTCTATAAAAGCGTGCGACTCTCAAGAGCATGTTAGTAACTTACCAGTGACTCTTAGGTCGTAAGGAAAAGTATGAAATAAAAAATGTTGTGTAGTCACAAAACTGACCTGTCCTGCCTGCCTGCTTGCTCTGCTACTAAAAATTAACTCATTCTAAATATATTTATCCTTATTGTGCTAAGCGTTCCACTACAAGATACGAGGCTATGTATTCAATCATACGGATTAGTATGAGCTTTTGTTTGAAGTTTAACTGCACAGATACGCTATTTGCTTTTTTTTGTGTAAACATATCAATCTACCGTACTAAACGTTGAAGGTTAGATTTTCAAGCAGTATAATATTTTGTTGCCTTTTTTTTGTGGAACGGTCAGCTCGCACGCCGCCTGGCTCCGTCCGGGGCGACAGTGGGGCGCCGCGCAGTCCCATGACCCACCCGTGGCACATCACCTTCGTCGTTGAGCCGACCAGCGGTGCAGAGTTGTCTTCAGTGATCGGCTCGGCGGAATACCTCTGGGAAGTACCCTCACCTCCCGACGTCCCCCCGGGGGGACGTCAGTCGCCGTCGCTCGGTCGGCCTCTCGGTGGGTGACGGACGGAAATCCCCGGTCCAATCACCCGCGGCCTCGGCTAGGGAAAATATTGTTGCCCTAAGTCTAAGTGTACTGTGACTTCAAACTATAGTTTATCTTCAATAGGTACTATTTATTCTCGAATATAGGAGACTGTGACTTACAAACTGATCTAAAAAGCACCTACACTTTTATTTTTATTATCGAGTAGTTCATACGTACCGATAGACAAAAATCCACAGGACTCGGATGAGACAACCCAACCCTCGGGCCTGTCATCAACGCCGTTCTTTGCGCAGCCGTTTGTTAAAACTGTTAAATAAATAATTACAATAAAAAAATGTTTAATTAAATAAATAGTAATTCAATGGCTGGTAGATAATTATTAATTTGTGGTCACAGCGATTAGGTTCTTAAATAGATATTTTGCAAAAAGAATTTAAGAAAAATCATAACCAACTTAGGAATTAGTTGATATAACCTAGAAACTTTTATTAAACTACTTATTGTTATGGCTCCTGACGTTTACGCTAGTATTACACATTGTAAATAAACGCGGGCATGTTCCTCCGTGACCGTGAACGCTGTAAAGTGTTCGAAACGTCGTTGAATCATTTCATAGAAAAGGAATTCATAACAAGTTTCATAATCGTCATCGCAACCCAAATACGGGACATATTTGGGTTGCGATGATGTTGATGTGTTGGGATGATGTTGGGCTCGGGCCTCTTCCACAATGGAAGGGAATTTGACCTACTATACCATGCTGGTCAGACATGTTGGTATAGGGTTTCATTTCCAGTTTTCCTTCTCTTGCACAGATGTTATGTGCATATTATATCCCATAGTCGTCTTTTACGACATCCATGAGCAAGATAGGGAGTGGTGAATTATATTCTTACTCTGTTACCACACGGAAAAAGTTTAAACAGTCCTATTTTTTTAGTAGGTCAGGTTTTAAACTGGCCTAGGGGAAGCGGGTCCTATTGGATATTTAATATCAAAAATGATATTTAATGGCATTACTTTTGAAAGTTATTTTATCATATAAAAATCTAGTTTCCCATGCATTAGAATAGTGGATATGATAAAAATATTTATACAATACGACCACTAATATTAAGTTATTTATCATGCAAACCAAAGACAAAAGATAAATAATTCCATGCATACTTTGTAGACCAAAATATTTATTTTCATCATTCCATTGAATATCATTGGATACAAGCCTTTTTCAGAATGATAATGAGACTTGTATATTATACGGTCTCAACTTGTATTTTTAGACTCTCCACAGGGAAAGTGTTAAGCAATAATTAGGACATCACAAGTTTGTTTTTAACACAGACCCTCTGCAAGAGGCCACAATACCAAGCGATTCTGTGCCGACTTAACTATAAGCTTGCAAATTTAATTAATGAACGAATGATTAGTTCATTCGTTCATTAATTATTCTTGATTGATTAATTCATTAATTATACTACAAATATAGATAAAGAAATCAAGTGTCAATATTAAATTATATTTGCGATAATAAAAAAAAATATATGACATGACTTATGCTGTTATTATTATATTATACCATAACTTATGTTACACCATAAATATGAGCATAATACTTGATACGTTTTATTTAAACTTATTAATAGTTTCAACCCCCAGTGAGCTTAATTAACTTAGTTTAATGATGCACGTGCTTTTAATTGTTTCAACTTATTAATATTTTCATCATATTAATAGTTTCAACTCCTAACTGAATTTACCGAGATTTAAAATTTCACATGCTTTTAATAGTTTCAACTTATTAATAGTTTCAACCCCCCAGTGAGCTTAATTAACTGAGATTTAAAATTTCACATGATTTTAATAGCTTCAACTTATTAATAGTTTCAACCTCCCAGTGAGCTTAATTAACTTTATATAGAGATTAAAAAATTGACATGCTTTTTTGGTGAACTATGGTCAGCACACACCCTGTCCATTCTGTCCAGGATAACAATTAGACGGCGCGCGGCTCCATAACCCACAATATACCCTTGGCAATTGGGCCGACTATTGGTACTGAGTCCTTGATATCTGTGGTCAACCCGGAAATTTGACATGCTAGGCTATTTATAGAAACTGTTTTACGTGCGAAAAATGATTACCACACGTGGGATTTGAGCCCACATCGGACCTCTGTTCTAATGGCCTTATATATGATAATGATTAGCTTAATATTAAAATTATGATAATTATGTGAATGAATCATGCATTACCCGCGGCATGCTGCGCTGACGATTGTTTGTAGACATCTGAAATATTCATTCAAAACAATATAAATATAGTAAATACATGCTTTTATATTGAAAGATAGAGAGCAGAGATGTAAAACATCTTCATCATCATCATCACACCTCATATACATATGTCCCACTGCTGGGCTCGAGCGTACTCCATAGTGGTAGGGAAATTCAACTACTACCAGGCTGATCATAAATATGGGTATTTTTTTTTTTGGGGGGTGGGTTACGGTTGGCGCACTGCGCGCACCACTCCGTCCGGGGCGACAGAGGGGCGTAAGCACGCGCACCCGCAACCCATCCATATAGCACGTCGCCTTCGTCGTTGGGTCGACTACCGGCGCAGAGTTCCTTGACTTCAGTGGTCGACCCGATAAATATGCGTATAGGATGATTTCTGATGTTTGCGCAAGTATTATATTGTAAATATAACTACTTTACAAATTTTATCGCGTTTTTAGCGACTAAGACTTAGTCTGTCCGTGACCATGAACGCTGTAGGTAAAGTATTCGAAATGTCGGGCACGCAAAAACCAAATACAAACGCTATGAAATCCTTTAGTTTTTTATTTACAATATACGTATAGTGTTTTATTTCGAGTTTTTCTTTTCTTGCATACATGTTTTCTGCTTATTATAATCCCTAAGTCATCTTTTACGACACGGCAAGAAAGGGGATGGTGAATTGTATTCTTACTCCGTCACCATACGGAATATTCTGCTCTTGCCGTCTGCCTGACGTCAACCCTCTGTAGGAAAGTAATTGCTGAGTTTTCTTTCGAGTTTACTTTTCTTGTAGTGATCTTCGACAGACTTATCTGTTTTCTTTCCTTAATAGTTTATAAGATAACCAAAGGAAAGGATGGTGAATTTTCTTTCATAAACCCTGATTATATTCTTACTATGTATAACACTCTACAGGGAAAATATTTACTAACTTATAATTAGTTTTTAGTGGACCGCAGACGAAATAGTCAGTTCTGAGCTTGTTCTTTCTCCAGTTATGTCGAATTGTCATCCTATCGGATTATTAGAGCATGCAAATATAGATTACACAAGTGCTTGCCCCCTCAGTCGTGCATTATAATGTCGACCGCCGTGGCCGAAGTGAAATCAGAAACACTTATATTTCTATGAAGTGACATAGTATGATAAAGCCAAAGAAACGTTCGTATATTTCGATTATTAAAATTAATCATTCGTATGTTGAAATGATCCTAAACTACAAAATAACTAATACTAAAAACAAAATATATTAATGACATTATAATGAAATAATATATAAATTTACAAAAAAAAAAAAACGCCTTGAAAACAATGTAGTGTACAATCAAACAAAAATTTAAATAAATCTAATCGTCATGTTGAAACCAAGGAACTTTTATGCAAAATTTAAGTTAAACTCACATTAGTGTTATCCTGTTGTCTGTTTAAGAAAATCATATTTAAAAATCTTAATAATATATCCAGAGAATAATCCTACTACCCTACTAATATTATAAACGCGAAAGTTTGTATGTGAGGATGTTTATTGCTCTTTCGCGCAACAACTACTGAATGGATTTTGATGAAACTTCACAATAATATAGCTTACATATCAGAATAACACATAGGTTATAATTTATCTCGATATTCCCACGGGCAGGGACACTGTGCGGGTAAAATCACAAGGCGCTGCTAGTAAATATATATATTTTTTACGAGCGGTATGCTGTCTTACAAATTCACCATTAGATACGCCATTAGACCACAAATGCAGAAAAAATACCCAAGCCTTATTCGTGGGTGTCGTAAAAGACGATTAGGAATTTTCATCGACTTGGGCCAACTGTATCTGAAGCCGTCAAGTCTACAAACGGTTGGCAAGTAGGTAAATCACAATAGCTTTTAGCGCACAGGAAAGCGTTACTGCCCACCTTATCCTCTTCGCCAGTTTTTACGACTTCGATTTATGGCCCTATCGGAATATAGTTGTGCCTAATCTTAACCCGTTGTCATAAAGAAAAAAGGGTTCTATGTAGGTAGCAATCATTCAACCCTCCAGTATACTGTGAGATTCGAAAATTTCATTGAAATCTGTTTAAGCGTTCTTGGCTCGCTAAAGTAACTTAATATCCAAATTCTATCATTTATAACATTAGTTTTCGTATTTTTATTGATTAAAATTTAGCAACCCGTCCTCGCTTCGCTTCGGTTTCTGTCGCCTTACCCGAGTAGTTCCCAATCCCGTGGGAATACCGGGATAAAATATAGCCTATGTTACTCCCTGATATAGCTTTCCATTGATGAAAGAATTTTTGATATCGGTCCAGTAGTTTCGAAGCCTATTCAATACAAACAAACAAATCTTTCCTCTTTATAACATTAGTATAGATTGATGCGATAATTGAAACTAAAATATCTTATAAATAATTATACTAAGTTAGTATATTTGTACCAATAATTGTCCAGTGGAATTCTTATACTATACACAGTTATAATGGAAAAACATGCTATTTTATATTAATATATTATTTATGTGTTATAATAAAGTCACTTACACGAAGAGCCCAGGGGTAATATCTTTCCAAGGCAGAGTGGTCTATTGCCGTAAGGGTCTCGAACGGCATATATTTTATCCTTTAGCATTATCACCAACGAGTAACTTAAAGGCGCTAGTCTGTGAAAAATAATTTTCTTTATTTATTTATAACTTTTGCACACAAAAAAAGGTACAAGGCGGACTTAATGCCTTAGGCATTTTCTGCCAGTCGACCTAGGGTGGAGCAGAAATAAATTAGGCAGGTGCAATGCAATGTGAGCAATAATTTCTGAAATTTGGTTATATAAATGTGGCAAATCTAAATAATCTTAAATCTAATACAAGCAAACAATACATATATATATATATACACACATACATATATACATACATAAATACATACATACACACATACATACACATATACATACATATAAATTTTATAAACAGCAGAGGTGATTCCTCAATGACGAGTTCATTCCGTCAGAAGGCCTAGGTATAGGCGTTTGACCATAGCCTTAAAACTATCACGACTAGGGGCCATTTTGATCTCTAATGGTAGCGCATTCCAAAGAAGAATGGCCTGGATATAAAAGGAAGAATGTACCAGACTGGAGGAGTGAGAAGGACAGTGAAGAAGAAGATTTTTGGAGGAACGGAGATTACGGTCGTGAGTAGTGCAAAGAAGTTGAAAGTGAAGTTTTAAGTAGGGAGGAGCATTAGGAGAGTTTAAAATAGAATACAGTAAAGAAAGAGTTCGCAAGCTGCGTCTTTGCCTTATCGGTAGCCAATTAAGCCGAGATCGAAATGTGGATACGTGGTCGAATTTACGCAGGTTAAAAACGAATCGAATGCAATTGTTGAGAAGTCGGTCCAGTTTATTGAGCAGATCTGCATTCAGGTCGAGGTAGCACACATCAGCATAATCGATGATAGGAAGGATTAAGGTTTGAACCAGCGCTGTCTTGGTCTTCACAGGAAGAAAGTTTTTTAAGCGATATAGCGAGCGAAGCGTTCCTGTTACTTTATTCGATATGGTAGTGATCTGCGTTTACCACTCCATCGTCGAGTCTAGGAATAGGCTTTATGTTATAAATTTATAATTATTAGTTTTCTATAAAGAGACTACAGCACACATTAAAGAATTAATTGCCTAGCTCCCTTTTGACCACTTGCCCTATAACCTGATACGCATCTATATGCAGTAAAACCACATTTTAAACTGTTTGTCTTCAGCCAATGGCTCCGGTAAAATATATCACCCCTTCCTTCCTGTGGCTATTATCAAAATCGATTAAGAGCTGTAAGCAAATATCGCTACAAGAGAAGGGATACTCAATACACTTTGTTAACCTGTCTGACGAACTTGGTGTACGTATGCTAATCTCCTTCACATGGATGAAGCTGATGACAGATAGTGGGATGTATATAGATTGAGAAGAAAAAGAAGATCCCTTTCCCTATTCTGCTCTGTAAAGTAACAGAAATGGGTTTTCCAACCATAATTCACTTCAAAAAAATGCTTTCTTTGGTCGATGCAAATGAACTAGAACTGTAATTACAATTTGTAATTTACCTCATAAGGTGGTTTATACGGGCTGGCCAATCGGGTCCGTTGGTCTCTCCCTCTGGAGGATTGAGGCACAGGGCCTGTGTGATCAGCTCCGAATCTGAATGTGTAGATAAACCCACTCCACGGCCTAACACCTGAAAGAGATTTTTCCAGTATATGTGAGCAATAATTTTGATTGAGAATACCAAGTTGGTAGGATTCAATGCAACCAAGAGAGAGAGAGATTAAAATATGAAAATAACAAATTTTCTTCAGACCATTATTTAGCTGACTTCTATGATGCTGAATTGATTGAACCATATGTAAAAGTCACTGTATTTTTTAAAACTTTCGACGAGAATAGTTTAGAATTTTCAGAAGATGGGGTGGCTGTACTCAAAGAATTGCCAAATAAACATTATCTATTGAATCAGCTGGAGTACAAACAAGTCTTATGTGGATTGATTGATATTTTATATGGCTATAGCTATGATAAGAGAATCACTTTAAATGACAGATCTGTGGAATCGAGTTGGACAGTAAATAAATTATCAGCGACTTTAAGTTGGTTTTGTTCATTTAATGATACAAAGCCAGTTTTGATTGCATGTTACAGGCGAGCATTAATTTATCCAATCTTTAGGCACTTTGATTTGTGCGAAAAAGTAAAAGATGATTTAGTACAATTATTCAGAAGAGGCAAGAAATTTATTATAAAATGTATTATTGATATACATCAAATGTTTAACAGCAGTAATGAAGCGAGATATATTTTAAACCAGTTATATATCAAAGACTATTTAATATTTATACAGAAATGCCGGCCCGATGAATTGACCGAGCTTTGTAATAATATTGCCAACATTCAATTAACAAAGAATGATCTTGATTTGGAGTTAGAGGAATTAGAACATGCAGCTGAGTTAGTGAATCAAGAAGAAATGGATATAATGCAAAATGAAATGGCAGCTCGAATGGCTTCATTGGAATTAGTACCGGGTTTGCCGAAAAGAAATCAAATGTTTGTCATTGAGGAAAATGATGATTCAGATTCTTCATCAGATAGCAGTGATTCTTCAGATGATAGTAGCGATACTTCAACAGATAGTAGTGACTCTTCAGATGACTCTGATGATCTCGACTCTGATGATGACCCATTGTGGCAGCCGCAAGATTCCTAGTATTTAATTTGCAGAAGCTTGTAAGCTGTGAAAGTGAGCTTAAGGCCAATAATTTTTTTAAGACTGAATTAATAGTAAAAACTATGAAGCGTCGACTTAAGCGGTAATATAAATTTATAGAATTTAATAAATGTGCATCTATTATAATAATTCATTGTATCGCTATGGAATTACTCAAGTACATAGGCCATACTTTTTCAAAAAATTAAAGTCATTATATGGTGTTCGGTACCAAACATTTTTATATTAGTTTAATAATTAAATCCATGTAGGGTAGTTCTGTTTTTTGTGGTTCGCGGTTGGCTCGGAGCCGGCCGCCACTTTCACTTGCACTTTGGTGCGCGGATGGCACGGGGCCGGCGCGTCGGCCGGCCCCGGGGTCGTTTTGTTTCCGCCCTTTTGGTTACTTTCACTTTCACTTTCGCTTTGTTCGCGGATCGACTTGCGTTGGAAGTAACGGTCGCGTACGCACATATTTTGTAATTGCTATGTCTTTTGTGGACTAAAGCCGTGAAATCGTGGTATTTGTAATATTGCGCGCCACCCCTTGTTTTGTGTACCGCTTATGTACGCGAGTTAATTAGAGTTAAGTATATATTTGTGAACATTAAATTGTGTGTACGAGTAGCAAGCCTGGGTCCTTGAAGTGTACGAGGCCGTTGTCATCACCGCGCTTTTGGATACAAGCTAAGTAACCCCTCAGTTAGTTTCTATTTGTCTGGCCAGACCGAACGCTGAGTTAGGTTACGTTATAGCTACCTCCGCGGTATCTACTCGTAAGTGTTAAAATCTGTTCTTGTACTATCATTTAGGAGAACTTAAAATAGCCTTGCGTAATCGCAAGCCAATGTTATTACCCATTTGGTATCCCTCACTGGCCTGGTGTTCCCTTCCACTGCGCATCCTAGGTCAGTAGGGAACGGTAATGAACATACTTTCTGGTAGCAGAGCGTGGTTCTAGTGAATCTAGTAGTTTTGTTTGGTATTGACATCTACAAGTGCCCGTGTTGAAAAATAAATCGATATATAATTACTTGAATTTTACGTATTACGGCCCAGTTTAATAAATAGTCTGGTGTATAAAGATACACATTAAATATTTGTGTGATTGATCATTTGTGTACTTATTGTTATTAGTTATTAAAAATATCATATAAATAAGTTCACTGCAACATTTGAAATTTTGAATATCATTGTTTACTTAATGTGCCACAGAGTAATAAAATAATTTGCGTAGTACATTGTGCCACAGAGTAGTGCAGTCTCGTGATTGAATGAACGAATGAATTGAACTGTATAGACAATTAGTTTAATATTATTTTGCGTTTTGTTTATGGTACTTATACAGACAAATATTAACGTTTCCCTTTGCGCAATAATTTAATTGTTGTTCAATTTTGTAATTTGTATTTTTTGATTGTTGTTTCAATTGGTTGATTTATTTAGTTGATTATATATATATTTTTTTTTGTTGTTGGAATTTAATTATTTTATTCGATTATTATGGCTGCTTTTGCTAGCGCTAAGGACTCGGCAGGTAAGCTGCGCTCTGAGTTGAGATGGTTCTCGACTGCAACCGCCTTGGTTGATAGGTCTGATCGAAATGAGTCTCTCCTGGATAGGTACAGCAAATTGGATACGCGCTTACAATTTGTTGATGATGTGTACCGTAACTTCAACACAAAAATTTTAGATATTTCTGATGAAGATTACCCACAAACGTATCGTGACTTGGTACACGCGGATTATGACCAGATCATGGATTATGCAGATCGAATCTCACAGCGTGCTAGGGAAATTTCCGCGTCGAAAAGGGGTGAGTCTCCCGCGTCTAGGGATGTGAAACCTTCTACGTCGGGCTTATTGAGTAAACTGCCCACTTTGGACCTGCCGCGTTTTGATGGTCGTTTGGACCAATGGCTAGGTTTCATAAACTTGTTTGAGAGCTTAGTCCACGCGCGTTCTGACTTAGGTTCCGCTCAAAAATTGGCCTACCTGTTCTCCGTGTTGGAAGGTGAGGCGAGAGGTTTAGTTCAGCACCTGGAGATCAATGATGGAAACTACCTAGTGGCACGTAACCTTCTCATAAAGCGTTACCAAAATAAGCGTTGCCTGGCAGATACACACATTGGTCAGCTCTTGGGTCTGCCAGTGGTATCTAGGGTCTCGGCTTTAAGGTCCGACTTATTGAACCCATTGATGATTGCGATCAACGCACTGGAAAGGTTAGACCTTCCGGTGAGCACTTGGTCATATATGCTGGTGCATATTGTTTTGAAAAAGCTTCCTGCGGAACTTAGGGCTCGTTTCGAGCAAAAATATGGAGGTGATGATGCAACTCACTTGCCTGCTTTTGATGACCTTAAGAAGTTTTTGGAAGACGAGTGTAGGATGGTAGACATGACGGTCGTTGACAGGTCATTTGGTCAACAGTTGCCGCGGTCATCGGCTCCGACCCGCAATCACGCCTTTAGAAGGCCAGAGGTTCGTCACCCACCACGTTTTGCTGCTGTACAGTCGCGACCTGAGTGCACCTATTGCAAGTCCCCGAGTCATAAAGTTGCCAGTTGCTCAGATTTTACTGCGCTGCACGTGGCCTCGCGTAGGCGTTTGGCTAAGGCTCGAGGTTGGTGCTTTTCTTGCTTGGGAAACCATTTCCAGCGCGATTGCCCTAATCCTCGCCCATGTACATACTGCGGAGGCCAGCATTTGAAACTTCTTTGTGCGAATAATAATGGGATTGGTCGTGAACATGAACGTCAAGGCTCACCTACGGGTAGTTATGAGCGAAGGCACCGGTATGAAAACCGCAGTCCGAGACCTAGTCGCTCACCCCCGCGCGTCGTAGATTCTGCCGCAGCGAGGCGCCCACAAGGTCAATGCTCGCCGTCATCGGAAGCCCGTGGCAAGAGTGATAACCACGATTCGCGCCCGTATCGTCACGGGCGGGTACCTACCTTTGATGACGCTCCCCGTGAACATGAGAATCACCCGCTGCCTAGACGACATTAGGAACACGGCGCCTCCCCCCGTCATGCACCACCCCCGTTTGAAACCGTACTCCTACCCACTGCTTCTGTAAGGGTCTGGGGACGGACAGGTGCCTCTGTTGTGGTCCGGGCAATTCTGGACACAGGCTCTCAGGGGTGTATAGCGTCTTCTTGGTTGGTGGGGCAGGTACGCCTAAGTATGCGTGATTTTCCTCATGTCACTAGAGGTGTTGGCAACGCAGTTGTGGCCAATGTTGAAGGCCAAGTATTATGTGCGTTCTCTCCTATAAACTCGTCAAGCCCATTGTTTGAGTGTTCAGCCATTGTTATGAACAATATTTTGGGCACCCATCCGGAGAAGCAGTTGTCTCCGTATGCTATTGGTTTAGCGTCGGGTTTGAACTTGGCAGACCCCAAATTTGGTATACCTGGATCGGTCGATTTGTTGCTAGGCGCCGATGTTCTGGGAAACATATTCTTGGGTAGCATTCAGGTCATGCAACCAGGAGGCATGGTAGCCATCCCGACCATATTTGGCTCTGCACTGATGGGACCGGTCCTCACGGATACCCGTCTTGACATTGGCTTGATGGTAGGCTCTGCTCTCTCTGATGCGGTTCAGAGGTTTTGGGAAGTGGAAGAACCACCACAGGCTCCGCGCACTGATCCGGAGCATGAGGAGTGCGAATTGTTTTACCAAAACAATACGAGTCGCCTACGTACTGGTCAGATTATGACTCGATTGCCGTTTCTCGCCGTACGGCCACCACTTGGCACCTCGCGGCCTGCTGCTGAGAAACGACTATTGGCTATGGAGCGCCGAATGGCTCGAGATGCTCTCCTAAAGGAGAAATACATTGATTTTATGCGTGAATATGAGGAGTTGGGACACATGTCTGTGTCGAAATTAGATTGGCAAACAGTGGATCACTTCTTTCTACCGCATCATGCTGTAATTAAGGCATCAAATGGCAAATTGCGTACAGTATTCGATGGTTCTGCGCAAACTTCAACGCGTGTATCGTTGAACAATTGTTTGTATGCTGGTCCTAAATTGATCAAGGATCTCTGTGACGTCATCACTCGGTTTCGTCGACATCAGGTTGTATTTGTGGCTGACATAAGGATGATGTTCAGACAGACGATTATTCACCCGGATGACCGTCGGTATCAGTTGATTCTATGGCGTGAAAGCCCCCAGGATCCCATGGTTGTTTATGAGCTCAATACAAACACGTACGGGTTAAAGTCAAGCCCCTATTTGGCTATACGGTCTCTGTGGGAGCTCGCGGACCTGGAGCGCTTAAAGTTTCCTCGCGCAGCCGCGATTTTGAAAGAGGATTTGTATGTCGATGACATTTGTACTGGTGGACCCTCTGAGAAAGAGGCCATCCTTCTACGGGATGAATTGATAGGCATCTTAGCCACCGCGGGCTATGAGTTACGGAAGTGGATATCCAACTCACCTGCGCTTTTGAAGGGACTTCCGGATGAACATCAGCAAGATCCGCATTTGTTCGAGAATATCGAGAACCCGGCTATGATGACTGTTCTCGGCATTCAGTATAAACCAGCCCCAGACATATTCACTTACAATGTTGACTTAGAGTTGCCGCGCATTTGGACTAAGCGTTTGGTGCTTTCCACGGTTGCAAGAACATTTGATCCAAATGGTTGGATATGTCCCGTCATATTTTGGGCTAAATGCTTTTTACAAAGGCTTTGGATGGCAGGACTAGGCTGGGACGAACCTCTTCGGGGAGCTTTGATGGAAGACTGGACCAAATTTGTATCCTCACTTCCTGCGATCAATGAGGTATCGATCCCTCGTTCTATGCTTCCTCCAGGAAAGTACCAGGCAACTCTGCATGGTTTCTCGGACGCCTCTGAACGGGGTTACGCCACTTGTGTATATTTGCGTACGGTGGGTTCTGACAGCCAAGTGAAGATCTCACTGGTCATGGCGAAGAGCAAGGTGGCACCCCTACGGACTGCTTTGACAATCCCTAAACTTGAATTGGCAGGGGCTACTCTGCTTGTGCGTCTTCTTAATCACGTGTCGAATTTGTTGCGTCATACTGTGAACATTAGCACCACTTACGCGTGGACTGACAGCCAAATTGTTTTGTGCTGGTTAAAGGCTTCAGTTCACACCTTAGAGGTATTTGTAGCGAACCGAGTCTCCCAAATTCAGAAATCTGAGACTCCCTTGATTTGGAGGCATGTGCCTGGTGAGCTTAACCCAGCTGATTGTGCATCTCGGGGTTGTACATCCCCCGCCTTGGTAACGCACTCCCTTTGGTGGGGACCGGAATGGTTATTACGCTCAGAGTCTGAATGGCCACTGACGCCGGTTTTGGACGTAGGTCCGTTGCCTGGATTGCGACTGCTCGCTGTTGAGAGGCGTGCTTGCGTATTCGATCCAAATGTCTTATTGAATCGGTATAGCTCCCTCGATAAATTAGTAAGTGTAACAGCTTGGATTAAGCGCTTCTATTACAACTGTAAGCACTTACGGAACAAAAAATTAGAGGCTTTTCTATCACCACAAGAACGACAGGAGGCTTTTTGCCATTGGATACGTGTGGTACAGGATACATATTTTGAAAGGGAGATTGAAATTTTGAAAGCTGGTAAGGCTAAACTAACAGGAACCTTGCGTATGTTGAGCCCCTTTTTGGACAACACGGGTGTCTTACGTGTTGGAGGTCGCCTCAGAAACTCTAGTCTACCCTACGGTAGTCGGCACCCTATATTGTTACCCAAGCAAGGTCATTTTGTGCAATTGTTGGTGACGGACCGTCACATTAGAAATTCTCACGCTGGCTGTAACGCCTTATTAGCCATATTGCAGCGAGAATTTTGGATTTTGTCTGCTCGAAGAACGATTCGCAGTGTGGTATTTCGTTGCATGCCTTGTTACAGGCTGAAGGCTAGTACCATGCAACCTTTGATGGGTGACCTCCCTTCTGATCGTGTCAGAGAATCGAGGCCGTTCGCCGGTGTAGGCACCGACTTTGCAGGTCCTTTTTTGGTTAAGACTTCAACTCTACGAAACAGTAAAACAGTCAAGGCCTATTTGTGTGTCTTCGTATGTCTGTCAACTAAAGCGGCGCACCTTGAATTAGTGTCATCCCTCTCCACCGAGGCATTTGTTGCGACACTTGATAGATTTGTTTCAAGGAGAGGACTGCCTTCTTTGATACGTTCGGACTGTGGCACAAATTTTAAGGGAACCAATAATTATTTGAAAGATGTACATGATTTTTTAGCCAGCAATCACACAAATATTGGTAATAAACTAACCAGTCGTAGTATAACCTGGAAATTTAGTCCGGCAGCATGCCCACATTGGGGTGGTATTTTCGAAGCCGCAGTTAAGGTTGCTAAAGCACATTTGCGACGAGTTATTGGTGAGTCTGTACTCACATTTGAAGAACTCGCAACTGTGTTTTGTAAGATAGAGGCCGTAATGAACTCGCGACCGTTGTGTCCGATCTCTTCAGACCCGAGTGACTTGGAGGTTCTCACACCGGGTCATTTTTTGATTGGTCAGCCACTTAATGCTTTGCCTGAGTACCCCTTTGTTGATGTGAGACCAAGTCGTCTCTCGCGGTTTGAGTTGGTCCAACAGCTTACTCAAAGCTTTTGGAAGCGTTGGAGCTTAGAATATCTTCATGTTCTCCAGCAGCGCGTTAAGTGGACTGACAAGACTAATCCACCTCGAGTTGGTGACCTCGTTTTGATAAAAGATACCAATTTGCCGCCACTGTGCTGGCGTCGCGGCCGAATTTTAAATTTAGTATATGGCGCAGATAATGTGCCTCGTTTTGCTGAGGTTCAGGTGGACGGTTCGGTACTGAGGAGAGCGGTAGCAACATTGTCCCGTTTACCAATTGATTAGCGGCCAGGTAGACCTGTCCGAGGCGGGTAGATGTTCGGTACCAAACATTTTTATATTAGTTTAATAATTAAATCCATGTAGGGTAGTTCTGTTTTTTGTGGTTCGCGGTTGGCTCGGAGCCGGCCGCCACTTTCACTTGCACTTTGGTGCGCGGATGGCACGGGGCCGGCGCGTCGGCCGGCCCCGGGGTCGTTTTGTTTCCGCCCTTTTGGTTACTTTCACTTTCACTTTCGCTTTGTTCGCGGATCGACTTGCGTTGGAAGTAACGGTCGCGTACGCACATATTTTGTAATTGCTATGTCTTTTGTGGACTAAAGCCGTGAAATCGTGGTATTTGTAATATTGCGCGCCACCCCTTGTTTTGTGTACCGCTTATGTACGCGAGTTAATTAGAGTTAAGTATATATTTGTGAACATTAAATTGTGTGTACGAGTAGCAAGCCTGGGTCCTTGAAGTGTACGAGGCCGTTGTCATCACCGCGCTTTTGGATACAAGCTAAGTAACCCCTCAGTTAGTTTCTATTTGTCTGGCCAGACCGAACGCTGAGTTAGGTTACGTTATAGCTACCTCCGCGGTATCTACTCGTAAGTGTTAAAATCTGTTCTTGTACTATCATTTAGGAGAACTTAAAATAGCCTTGCGTAATCGCAAGCCAATGTTATTACCCATTTGGTATCCCTCACTGGCCTGGTGTTCCCTTCCACTGCGCATCCTAGGTCAGTAGGGAACGGTAATGAACATATGGGTTTGAACATAATATCTATGAATTAAATTTATATAATTTATATGTTTAATTAAATTTATATAATTTTTATTTAATTTATATTTATATAATTTACCGTGTGGTGATGGAGTAAGAATACAATTCACCACTCCCTATCGTGCCCGTGGATGTCGTACAAGACGACTAAGGGATATAATATACACATAAGATCTGTGCAAGAGAAGGAAAACTCGAAATGAAACCCTATACCAACATGTCTGACCAGCATGGTATAGTAGGTCAAATTCCCTCCTATTGTGGAGGAGGCCCGAGCCCAACAGTGGGACGTATGTGGGCTGTGATGATGATGATGATGAATGCAACCAAGGGACCTCATGCCTATTCTTCTATCCTGAACTTGGGGCGAATTAATAATAACATAATGACCATGCTTAGCAGATGCATGCTTAGCAATGATCACAATTGGTGTTAAAAGTTTCTCAAGAAATCACTGTTATAACACTAATATTAAGGAATCTATAGTCGCTGAATTGGGAGATGAAATGGTAGTCAGACCCCACGCCGCCCTTCCGTCACCCCAGACGGTCCGAACGGGATGTGTTCAGACTATAGCCAGGCATAAAAAAGGAGTTCAATGTAACCAACATGTCTTAATCTCCTGCAAGTTCTTCTATGCTAAAATGTAAGCAGTTTTTCGGGACTTCGGATAATTGTCTGACCTAATATCTAACTGGTGCAAATCGTGTTTTAGTTACGAAAAAAAAATGTCCAATCTGGATGGACATAGACCTCACCGAGAAAAAATATTACCTATAATCATCACACTTGGCAGATTAGTTGATGGTCGCATTCGTTAAAATTTACCCAGAAGACCACTGCTACCAATTATTCTCGAAGCAGTTTTACAAATACCACTGAGAAGTGAGCGACGGTGACACAATCTATTCTCCACAAGGAGAACACTAGGAGAAAAACCTATATGGAAGAAAGATCGACATACCATCTTTCTAAGACTACTGCAGTTCACCAGCTCGCCGTTATGCGCCACCGCTAAAGCTCCATGCGCGGTATGTACCACGAATGGTTGACAATTCACCTCTTCAGATGCCGCTGATGTGGAGTACCTGGTTAGGAAATAATGCTTTTGAAATAGTAAGAAATGGTGACAGTCGAGATAATCGATATTTAAACCCATAGTTTTGATATTAAAAATTATTTTTATAAAATAAATTAAAACCAGCAAATCCCATTCAATAACTTGTTCAAAACATCCAGCGACAATGAGCAACGTGCTTAGAATGCTGGCAACATTGACAGGTTGAATGGCAATACTGAAACTCTGTACCAAGTAATGGTCAACTTTCCGGTCACATCATTTCAATGAGGTTCTTATTTCAATCTTTAAAAACACTATAAGCGCCAGGCCCACCATTGTTTCAATTATGAAAACTACGGATCATTTTCGACGTATTTAAAGCAGTCCTCATGACTGTCGACAGAAGTGAAAACGTAAAACTGAAAAGTTGTTATTTTTGGATATTCATAATAATTGATTGATCTTGAATTAAAATTTAAATGAAACTTTTTACATTTATCTGCTTTTGACATTTATCGACACAGATACAGTTACATTGACGTGGCTACAGACATAGTTTTAACGTTAACATGACGCATGCGACAGCCTATCAGCGAAAACTTACACGAATCTACTCCATAGAAGTTTTTCCTTAAAAACATAATATGGAGAGCAATGGATTGAGATCAGGAAAGGAGGTTAGGATAACAGGCCGCTTTGGAGGGCCTATGCCTCATGAAAAGTTGATAATAAGTACCTAGTGTGTCCAATGCCGAGATTTCCTTTAAGCTTCTTCATGGCTTCATCGTTAAATATATTGTTGATCAATCCCATGCCTTTATGACTATTGAATGATCGGGCATTTTTGCCCTCGGACGTCACAATACCGGCAGACTCTTGACCTCTGTAAATACAAATTTGTTTGATTTCATTGCATTTATACGCCAACTTAAAAAATCTGAAAATTATTTTATTACCTACTAGCAATCCGCCCTCGCTTCGCTTCGGTTATAGGTTATAGTCATTTTACCCGCGTAGTTCCCGTTCCCGTGGGAATACCAGGATAAAATATAGCCTAGTTTACGCGCTGATATTATAACTTTCCATTGGTGAAAGAATTTTTGAAATCGATCCAGCCGTTTTGAAGATTACCCGGAACAAACAGACAGACAAAATTTTTTAAATTGCTATTTCAGGCATAGGTGTCGTGCAAATAACCGTGTGAGCATGAAAAAAGCCTATTATTTTGACATTACAAACAGACACTCCAATTTTATTTATTGGTATAAATATCCGATGAGATTACATGAATTCATTTCTCATTATACAGATATTTAATAAATTGTACCTGGCACGGCATAAACGACAAAAATATTTAAAAAGACGTTCCCATTAAAGTTTACAAATTGTCTTAATAATAATATAATTACAACACAGGCAATTATTTTTGATGTTTACAATACTGGGAATACAAAAGATACGGTTCATTCCTGACTTCTACAAAACTAATATTCAAAAGGAAGTAAATGTACTATGTAAAACAATGGCCACTATTATTGTTTATTTAATACAAAGCTACTTGTCACAATCCTATCTATTGAGAATGTTTGTGAAACACATGGCTATAAAGATTTCTTTGTTTCAATATAATACACATTTATACAAAGTATTACTTACCTCTTAAAATAACATAGAAAGATAATGTCGGTACTTAAGCGATCAAAAACGTGAAGCCAGAAATACTACATGCGTGCTAGCGATTACACGCATACACACACACCACTATACAATAGAGTTGCCTTGTACGTTAAACCGTCCGACGTAGGAAGCAATCTAGCTCCAATTTAAATGCTTCAGATTTTGTGTGCGGAGTTTCTTTCTATGAGTTATTATTCTAAGACTTACATATTCTTTTAGCTTTGCCAGATTAAGAATACACACAATTTTTACTCGCATCAAATATGACTAATGGACATTATCAGATTTTACTGCATGGGAAGGAAAAGTCGGAGACGAAATTGCCTAAGAAAATCCCAACCACCGAACTGTAGGACCAATATTTGTAATTGTGTCAGAGGTCTGAAAGTTATAAATATTGCTCCTACAATTCTGAAAGTTGGGAGATTTGTTAGGAATTATTTTCCTCTTTTAATTTTTAAATATCTCTAGAACAGAATAGTTTTGGAATTATTTCCAAAAAAGTAGAAATATTTGCTGCTCATATATTCTGATATTTAAGATATATTATTGTAATTGTTCAACTAACCTGTGCTGCAAAGCGACTAAACCTAAGCATATGACTTGCGGAATGTCGACCTGCGTGGGCCACTCGCCGGTACTGATAGCTCCGAAAACACCACATTCGTGGGTCAAACCTGCAAACAAAGTACATTCATAAAGATTAAGAATAGGTATAGTAAAAGACGTTTTTCGGTAACGGATTAAGAATACAATTCACCACCGCCTTTTTCGCCCGTGGGTATCGTAAAAAACGACTAATTCATTAATATTCAGACAACATCGCTGCAAGAAAAGGAAAACTCGAAATCCTATGCCAACACGTCTGACTAACGAGGTATTATAGGTATATATATATATGTGCTGGGTGTTAGCGGCTTCGAATACTACCAACCCTTGCTTTGCTCGTGGGTGTCGTAAAAGACGACTAAGAGCCCTAGATTGACCCGGACCAACTCTATCTGGTACCATTTGGTCAACGATTACATTCCCAAGGAGGGTTGACGTCAGGCAGGCGGTCGGTCATAAAAGTCATTGCCGAAACTTTTTGCAATATGTCAAAACAGATGACATATTGCGTCGACCCCACGTAATTGGGATAAGAGCAAGATGATGATGATGATGATGATATAATATAGGTCAAATTCCCTGCCACAATAGAGGAGGCCCGAGCCTAACTGTGGGGCGTATATGGGCTGAGATGATAATGATTTTTCCGTATGGTGATGGAGTAAGAATACAAGTCACCCCCCACCCGGGGGTGTTGAAAAAAGCGGCTAATGATATCTTGTCTATATAACAACTAAGCAAGAGAAGCAAAATTGTAAATATAACCCTATACCAATACGGCTGACCAGCGTGTATTAGATCAATTTCTCTTCTCAAATGTGGAGGAGGCTCTACGCCAGTAGTGGGACGCAATGAGTTGTAATGATGATGAATATGTGACTATAGCCGAGAAATAAAAAGGGAAGCAGCAATAGCAACTCGCACTAGACGCATAAAAGATTAGTCTTTTCTAGAACAAATCAAATCATTTATTAATTTGTATAACATAGGTGATATTGTTAACATTTCAGGTGATATAATTATATTAAGAGTTTCACTATGTCATGCTAATAGGCGTACAAATTTTGTTAGTGTTTAGTGTATAGAAATTAGTATTTATACATTAAGATTCTAATAATAATAAAATTCATTTTTCATAGCAAAAATAAATAAAATTAGACAAATTTTAAATTAGATTCACATGCTTATTAATTAATGTCAAAAAGTTAATGTCAAAATTGAAAGTACATAATTATATTTTATAATGTCATATAAATTCATCATTTAAATATTCGTCAATACTATAATAACATTTCTTAGTCAATATTAATTTTAGCCTTTTTTTAAAATGCATGATATCAAGGGACTTAGTTTCTTCTGGTAGCTTGTTATAAACTCGCGGAGCCATACCTAGGATACTTTTCCTTGCTAAGGCTGTTTTGCATTTAAAAGTACTTAGCAAGTTTTTGTACTGACTACGTAATTGAATCTTTCTTGAAGTAGTGTATTCAGCAAACATACCTAGGTTATTTTTCACAAACACGCATACTTCAAATATATAGAGAGACGGTAGATGATAAATCGTATCTAGGATATGGTACTGCGTCTTAGAATATTAGGATGAAGTCGATGTTATCCGTCAATAAACTTATCGTCATTATCGGTCAATGTTTAGATTTACGCTCGTTAGTAACTTCCTAAAAAAAATATTTTGACCTTCACTTTATTTATTCAATGCCATATAAATAATTAAATTACGTATTACAATTCTCATTATATATTTGTACGTTGTATTTCATTTATATTGGCGACGATGTCGAATTTACAACCCATTTTTTAAAACAGGAAGTTCTTTGACGAGTTTCTATATTCGGCTGTAGGTTTTTTTTCATTTTGCTTACCGTATAACTCAGTCATTTATGAGATGTATTTTATTAAAATCAACGATTAGGGAATAAAATTATTACAAAATAGGAGAGCGTATTCAGAAATCAGGCACATAGATAAACTTGTTAAATTGCAGCTACGTTCAATACTTTATCTATTCTAAATAATAAGAATAAACAAATAAACTCTTTAGTCTTTTTCCAATAATCATTCAACAGATTCAATCTAGACTCAACCACAATAGGAAGAAAATTGACCACGTTGGTCAGGAAGGCTTGGCTCTGATTGCGAGTTTTTCTTCTCTTGCATAAATGTTATTTGTATATTATAAATGGGAGGTGATGAATTGTATTCTTACTCCGTCACCATACGGAAAGATGGTTGATAATATAAAATACCTATGATAATGTTAGACAAACAAATCCTTTTATTAAAAGTGTCTGAATGGGTCTTATTGTAGGTGTGGTATGCAAACCGGTAACACAAGCGCCTGACGCAATTGCATCCGTTGTATTAATATCGAGATAAAGATATAACGAGTGGAATATAACAAAGATATTATAAATAATAATGAAAACATTGGAAAGTTACATTATCCAAGATAAATAATAATAACACTAGGTTCCATCGCGTTTGTAATTGATTTTTAATGGCCCGGCGTTTCGAACATTTTTCAGCGTTCATGGTCACGAGGGGCGGAGAAGTTTCATCATTATAATTAAGTCATAATTCAGAGAAAACTTCTCTTCCATAAAAATGAAGATCGTTATTTCTGGTAACCAGATGGTGATTCTTCACATTCCACTACTATCAGGCCCACTACGAAGGGGCTCATAGGATAGCGGAGCTGCCGTGACTGGGGACCGTTTTTAGTGTTGCATATTTTTTATCGATCGCTATCGAGCAAGCAGTACCAGGTACATCAATTTATTGTAAGGGATACTGCCGCACATGGACCTTCGCAGTACCAAGAGCACAGCTAGGTCGCCTCTAAGTCGCCTCCAATAGTGCCGTCATCGCAACGCTTGGCGATCGCAGTGAGATATTATACGTTTTCCAGAAGAGAGCTACTGCCAGTACGTATAATATTGCTGATGATTTCCTCAGTCGATTTTAACGATTCCTACAGACAAGTAAATGGTGGTGAGAATTGTATTCTTATTCCGTCGTCATACATATGTGGTCACACTATTTTGTTGGTCTAGTGGTATAAACACAGGATTGGCTATCGCCTTCAAGCTATTAATAAAAGATTTCATATCCACCAGCAAATCGATGGCTATTTTAGAGCATAGGCCATCCAAAAATGGTATAATGCAGGTAGAAGCATTGATGATCGCACTTTTTTTTTATTGTAAACGGTGGCAGACGAGCAAACAGTACACCTGATGGTAAGTGTTGCTGCCCCTCTGGAGCTCCCTTAGCCAGATTTTACAACTCCTACCATCACAGTTATAATTCGATTGTAATCCAATTTATTTCACACGAAAATTCTTTATGCCAACTTACCAGTCTGTACCGCTCCTCTGCCGTATCTCTTGCTAATCTTAACCGCTGGTTCCATGTTCTCATCACCACCAAGCCTGTCCATCACATCGCGTGTTCTGTTCGCTTTCTGGCAACAGGACGGTCCATCGGGACCATTCATTTTTTATCTGTAAAGAAAACAATAAATTGGTTTATATTAATTTTCTATGGCAATAGAAACAATAAAAAACTTGAACAAAAAAAACCGACAAAAACAATGTAGTCGACGTCAACCAAATTAGCATTATAGAGTATAGCTTAGAAACTACCGGTCGGGTGTTGTTTAAACTTAAATGGGACCACATGGGAAGTACCAAATCTATACCAATAAATAAAATTGAAGTGTCTGTTTGTAATGTCAAAATAATAGGCTTTTTTCATGCTCACACGGTTATTTGCACGACACCTATGCCTAAAATAGCAATTGAAAATTTTTTGTCTGTCTGTCTGTTTGTTCCGGGTAATCTTCAAAACGGCTGGACCGATTTCAAAAATTCTTTCACCAATGGAAAGCTATAATATCAGGGCGTAAACTAGGCTATATTTTATCCCGGTATTCCCACGGGAACGGGAACTACGCGGGTAAAACGACTATAACCTATAACCGAAGCGAAGCGAGAGCGGGTTGCTAGTTTTAAATAAAAAAGAACCATCAAAATTGATTTACCGAAAAAAAAGGTCCAAGATAAACTAAAAAAATACAGTCGACTTGAGAAGTTCCTCCTATTTTGATGTCGGGTAAAAATCAGTTGAGGAATCACCTGGATTACTGAGTAGAAGACTGCTGTCCATAGCAACTCTCCCTTAGGCAACTTATCAAACCGCTTATCAAACTTGGCAATGATGACCATTCTCGGGGAGGCCTACGCCCCCCAGACCAAGGCTCCACGCCTCCACATTAAAAGTAGATAGCTAATAAAGATAGTTTTGGCGGGAATGTGAAAGCGTCATATGGAGGTATTGTATTATAATCAATATCTTAGTGTTTTCACGTGTTACATTAAATAATTTTGATAGCATGTAATGAGAGAGGAACTGCTGGGTGAATATCATTCTGAAAGATCTTTGACGAATGTTTCCGTTTTCCACCAAATCTCCCTTCTTCTTTAGCACCGACTTCGGTCACCAAACTGTCTTCCACGCTTATATGATATTATGCCACTTAGGAATGGAGGATAAGCATTCAATATCAAAATCATTAACTATATAAAAACCCCACGGTGACATTTAAACAGTGTCAATTTTAATATTTTAACTTAATTGGATCCAAAAACTACCATTGGTTGGAAACGCATCATTAAGAAAAGCCGCCAAAGAAACTGAATTCTTTTATATAAAATAGATTTTTTGTTTAAGAAATAACACGATATAATTCATAAATATAATGCAAAATATTATGAATGGACCAGATCCGACAAACGGTATCATAAGAGATAATTACATAATAGCAATATAAGTAATAATTGCGTACAACGCATGCATCGCAACCTCGTGTTCATTTGATCGCCTGACAGTGTAATTCCCTGAAATTATTGCAAGACTTATTACTACAATCTCTTATGAGGGCCATGACCAGCAGCAAAGGGATTTAAGTTATAATCACCACCCCATCTGTTAGATATTAATCTCCCTGAAGGAAACGCCAGAAAGTCAAAAGAGGAGATCCTGTACATTGACTTGATTCAACATCGGTCAGCGACTGATGCAGCCACATCTCGCTCCAATCGTCCGGAGTGACGTAAGGTCTGGCTCCATAACCTATTTCATTCCCTCACCCCCTATTAACAGGGCGTCGTAACAGATTCCTGGACCTCGGTGACCTGAGATGAAGCCGAGGTTGGACAAAGCATGGAATGACTCACAATAAAACCCACAGCATGGGTGCAACGATCCGATATAGGCAATATGTTGCTCAGAAGTTACATGAAAAAGTAACCCGTAGAGTTAGCCATTGAAGTGGATGATATATTTTGTTAGTGGACCGCTCAAGAGATAGGAAACTAATAACTACTCGCTGTACAAATGTCATTCATTTACTAATGCAGGTCAAATACATTTTCCTCCAATTCTCTTTTAAACATTAAAATATCTCTCTGACAAACTAATCCAAAATAAATAACAAAAAAAAAAAAGAACAGAACCACTCTTTAAATAATTTAAAATATTTCATATTAATCATATTTTCGAAAAAAAAACTATATCAAAAGCGTAACGTTATCGAAATAAGTTTAATCAAAAACGTAAATATTTCAAATTAAGAGAAAATAAGTAACAAAAGTTGAAATAAAACTGTCACATTATAAATTTAAAACCTACCTAATTCACTGTCAATCAGCAGATATTATAATGCAAGTCTTTTTTTTTCAATCAAAACAAACACCGGTATTGCACAAGCAAAGGTCACTAATTATTTTGACCGCACGAAATCACAGTGCAACGTTACGAGAGAAACTAACGTCAATCCATATAAACTTTAGATTATAACCGAACCGTACATAAACATGTTGTTAATGCCCCTATTATTTTATTATGAACCAAAACACAATGTTCGATGAAGATGTTATTTTTATTCATTTCGGACTCTTGCAAAGACGCTGAGCCAATCTGTCGTGACGTAAAGGGAATGTTTATTTAATATATTTACGTCATTGCCTTATTGAATAGTGATAATGTGACCGCAATGTTACCAAGCAAGATAATATCAATCATAGCAATATTATGGACCAATTTCGCGCACATTTATTTATAGGTCAGAGCTAGACGCAATAGTCTTATAAGAGTGTGAATCTTCTGCTTGTCCATAGCGGCTTAAAATAATAAGCCTAATTTACATGGCACCTTGCATAATTCTTGACAGACTTCAAAAATATAGGAGGTACTCAATTCGACTGTGTAATTTTTGAATGTGTGTTACGCGATCATTCTGCAAATTATAAATCAATTTTGATGATTCCTTTTTTGTTTGATAGATCATACTTCAAAGCTCCTATATAAATTTGATCAAAATCTGACCAGTAGTTTACTGAGTTATATTTAATAATATGTATTTGGTTCATCTAAACTACGTTGTTTTGAATTCGGATTTAATTTGCTAATATTTTGTATTATTAAATTGAAATTTCTCATTTTAAGGTAAGACATTTAACTTTTACACCAATCATTTATAATTGCGGCTTTAAAATAAGTGACATAATAATGATCAATACCTCCAATAAGAACACTTATTTTTAGATAGAATGCTACTGATGCACAAAACCCTATACCAATTGCACTGAGGCGTTTAAAGCAGCATACCGATGAAATAACTCATACCCAGATAATTAGATGAATATGCATTTTTATAGTTTGCACGGCATTCATAGATATGTTTTTGTTTAAATTTTCCTTCTCTTGCAATAATATTATCCGCGTACGTATTTCTTAATCCCCGTTTAAAATATGTATTGATAGCTTGGCACGTTCTTTTCAGAATTGCGGTTTTTTTTTATGTGTCAGCAATCAGTTAGAAATGTATGCCAATATCGATTGAATTTGTCTTTCAAAGTGATTTTCCTCTTATATAAGTCAAGTCATCGCCTTCAATGGATCGACACTAATATGACTAAGGCTGTGTGTTTTGATATCACTAAAAGTCCAAGTGTTTACTAATTATTATAGGATCGGCCATTGGTTCGCATGCCATTGAATGCCACTATTAAAAATATCAATCATATTTCATCATCATCATCATTTCAGTTCATTTACATCCCACTTTTGAGCTCGAGCCTCCTCCACAAGAGGAGAAGAATTGACCATGCTCTACCATGCTGGTCAGACAGGTTGGTATAGTTTTATTTCGAGTTTTCCTTCTGTTGCATAGATGTTATATGCGTATTATATCCCAATCATATCCAATTTCATATAAATACGAGGATATCTATATCTATACCAATAAATAAAATTGGAGTGTCTGTTTGTAATGTCAAAATAATAGGCTTTTTTCATGCTCACACAGTTATTTGAACAACACCTATGCCTAAAATAGCAATTAAAAAATTTTTGTCTGTCTGTCTGTTTGTTCCGGATAATCTTCAAAACGGCTGGACCGATTTCAAAAATTCTTTCACCAATGGAAAGCTATAATATCAGGGCGTAAACTAGGCTATATTTTATCCCGGCACTCCCACGGGAACGGGAACTACGCGGGTAAAACGACTATAACCTATAACCGAAGCGAAGCGAGGGCGGGTTGCTAGTATTTTAATAAACAAACGAGTTCTCGTGTTATCTAGATTTTTCAAAACAACTAAGCTGACCCAAAAACATAAATTATAAGACAAACAACCTCTTCCTGGCCACTTACGTCTTGTTATTGTTAAAAGATTAAAAAAGGCATGACGAAACTATATAAAATGACATTATCATATTACGATATTGCGCGCGATCTAAGAGTACGTAAGATGAAACGATGTTCTTGTCCTCAGCACGCGATAGTTTAAAGTTTTACATTCAGCAATTCCTTACTCGAATGTCATCATTACAAATGCGGTCTATCTCCACGTCTTGTGACCGTAGGGGGGTCAATTATCTTCTGACTTTAAGTATATTTCCACGAGGGGGCGCAGTAAACAACACAGATAAGATTATTGGAAATTAAACAAAACATTAACATAATTATTGTGATATTCATAGACTGACAACTATATTTAGTACACGCAACTTATAATAACAATGGCAGCAGTTTTCAATAATTTTATGACGTAATAATCTTGTTTTTATTTCGTTTGGTGACGGAATAAGAATACAGCCACCTATCTTGCCTGAGGGTGTAGTACAAGCTTAGAATAATAACGTATAGAAGGTAAGTTCGCGCACAAAAAGTGAAGCATTTAAATTGGAGCCTAATGGAGCTTACGCCGGAGCCGTTCCGTAATGTACAAAGTCACTACTGCACGTACGTATGCAATTCTTAAAAAAATAAATAGGTAATTATGACGATTTGTGCATTCAAATGGTGTCACAACACATTTGAAAAACATAAAAAGGCTTTTTAACATTACTTTTAAAAGTATTTTGACGATTAATGTTAATAAAAACAAAATTTGATTTGTATAGTGGTGTGCGTGTGTAATCGTTCGAAGTAATGACACTATCCTTCTATACGTTATTATTCTAAGAGTACAAGACTAAGTGATTTAACACGGGCAAGGAATATCTCGAAAGGAATATCCCTAACCTCTAACCAGCGTTGGCAGACTACTTGGAGGGGCGCAGCGTCCTCTACGTTGACCGAGTAGGGGACGTTGTGCGAACGCCCATGACGTGCGGTGTCCCGCAGGGGTCGGTTCTGGATCCGACCCTGTGGAACATCGGCTACGACTGGGCGTTGAGAGGAAGCCTCCCACCCGGGCTGGGCGTAATTTGCTACGCCGACGATACACTCGTCACAGCCCGGGGTCGGACGCTAGAGAAGGCGGCACGCCTGGCAACTCTCGGCACCGAGGAGATTGTCAGGCAGATCGAAGCGCTGGGGTTGAGGGTAGGCCTGGAAAAGACGGAGGCCCTTTTGTTCCATGGCCTCCGTACCGCAGGGCCTACCGCCGGCGCTTCGATCACCGTGAAGTCGGTCACCATCAGCATCCAGACCCACATGAAGTACTTGGGCCTGGTGCTCGACGGGCATTTTTGGTTCCGGGAGCATCTCCATCGACTTGTTCCCCGGCTTGTCGGCGCGGCGTCCGCCCTTTCGCGGCTGATGCCGAATGTGGGCGGACCCAGTGCTACGTGCCGACAGCTGTACGTGGGGGTAATCCGGTCGATGGCCCTGGATGGCGCACCGGTGTGGGCGGGGTCCCTGACCGTCCGTCTTAGGGCCCTCCTGTGGCGACCACAGAGGGTCATGGCGATCAGTGCCATACGGGGTTACCGCACGGTGGCGACGGAGGCAGCGTGCCTCCTGGCCGGAACTCCCCCGTGGGACCTGGAGGCGGAGATGCTCGCCGACATTTATCGGCGGGTGTCGGAGACGCGCGCCCTCGGCGGCATGGTCTCCACCAAAGAGATCACCGCCTGGCGGGTCGACGCCCGCCGAGAAGTCATTGCCCGTTGGGCAGTCCAGCTGGAGAGTCCTCGGTACGGTGTCAGGACCGTCGAGGCCCTCCGGCCGGTGCTGATGGAGTGGTTGGAGCAGACGCACGGGGTGCTTTCCTTCCGACTGGTGCAGGTGCTGACGGGGCACGGTTGCTTCGGGAAGTACCTGCACAAGATTGTCAGGAGGGAGAGCACACCGTCCTGCCACCACTGCAGTTGCGACGAGGACACGGCGCAGCACACGCTCGAGGAGTGTGCTGCATGGGAGGGGGATCGCCGTGAACTCGTCGCAATTATCGGTGCCGACTTGGCGCTGCCGACCATCGCCAGGGAGATGCACGTCAGCGTCAGGAACTGGGACGCGGTCGCCGCCTTCTGTGAGGCTACGGCCTCACGGAAGGCGGATCTCACGGAAGGAGGCGGCGAATCGTGTGCGTGTACAGCGACACGTTCCGCCGCCGGCGACTCGGGCGGCGCAGGCGCGAGTATCTGCGCCTAATGCCGCCCTAGCCGAGGCCGCGGGTGATCGGACCGGGGAATTGTCCGTCACCCGCAGAGAGGCTGACCGCGCGACGGCGACCGACGTCCCAGGACGTCGAGAGGTGAGGTTACCCGAAAGGGTATTCCGTCAGGCCGACCACTGACGACAAGTCACATCTGCTCCGGTGGTCGGCCCAACAACGAGGTGAGGTGGTTACGGGTGGGTTAGGGGCCCGCGCGAAGTCCTTTCATCGCCCCGGACGGACTGGAGCACGCGTGCGCTTACCATAGCCCACCCATAAAAAAAAAAAAAAACCTCTAACCAGCGTGGTATAATAGGGTAATTTCACTCTGTTTTCCTTGTGGTGACGGAGTAAGGATACAAATCTCCCTATCTTACCCGTGGGTATCGTAAAAGACGACTAAGGGATATGATACGCATATAACATCTATGCAAGAAACTCGAAATAAAACACTATACCAACTTGTCTGACCAGCATGGTATAGTAAGATATATTATTAAGGAGGAGGCTCGAGCTCAACAGTGGGACGTGTAGGAGCTGAAATGATGATGATGACTCTTATTGTGGAGGAGGTTCGTGCTCAGCAGTGGAACGTATATGGGCTGAAATGATGATGATGAATCGTGTTTTATCAATTATGCATTCAATTATATACAAATGGGCAGGCAAAAGACCGCACTCATATCTTTACACTTCAGAACCCCGAAAAGAACCATTTAACGTATACCGTCCAAATAACCAAACTGTGTTTAGATGGTGATAAATCCACGAGTTCGTCCAACTAGGGAATCGAACCAAGGTCAACAGAAACGCAAATAAACAATTTTATAGCAAAATAAATTTTTACATAAATTGACGAACGTCTAAGCATTAAATGAATAAAATGTAAACACGTGCCATATTCAATTCCCCAACTACAGCAAAAAATAAAAATATTTCCGGAGATGTGCATTAAGCATTTTTTGCTGAATAACTTACCTACAAATGAATATGATGACGAGAGTATTTGAAATGTAAAATATTTAGATATAGACTAGAAATATATTCCTACGTAGGTACTTGTGTACGACTTAGATTTACTTATACTATTTCATTATGGCTTTTTTACACTTTGAGTGCAAGCTTACGCACCTTATAAGGTGACGAAAACCAATACTCAAAATTATAAGCATTTCTTTGCAGTCTTGGCTCTCTAAGGAAGCTTTCTAGCGCTATTTCGATCACAGAGCTTGAACTGTATTCGTCATTGGTCATTGGCTCGTCTTCCAACTCTATCGAATTATGAGCTGCCCATAAGTTGAATTGATTTGTTGTAGCCATGTTTGACAAGTTAGTTGAAGATGCCCATGTGGTCTCATGAGAATCTGATTCACAATTCAGCTCTAACGCACTTACACCAATCGACTTCGCGCTGTGGCGCATGGCCACGCGCAGTAAAATTTGAATGCCAATCCGAACAAAGTTACAATCTCAGTCATGACCGAGAATCTCGGCTATAATTAGCCGAGAACCGAGACAAATTTCTCGGTTGGATTTGTGGCCGAGAATGCCGAGACCGAGATCTCGGTCGAGCCTTAACTGTAACCCTTTTTACCTGAATGGTAACGGTTTAAGAATACAATATGTATAGCCCTTAGAGTCGTAAAAACCAGGTAAAGGAGCACCCGGTAAGCGGATAGGAGCGCTTTCTTGGAAAACGAGTAACATCAACTACGATTAACAATCCGCAAAGCATGGCAATTATGGAGTTTAACCTGGGGAGTTCTTCATCCAAAATTGACCGTCTATAGATTGATTTATTTTAGTTTGCCGAATAACTAAACACTAGTTAGGTACGGCATTAATATTATGTAGTTGTAGTAACTGGAGCAGCAAGTTGGTACCAGCATTCGACACTTACAAAACAGTTGTCCCGTTAAGTGAATGATGCAATTTACTTGAGCAATATACAATGATCGATTCTTATGAAAGATTGAGATCAGATACTATTGTACAAATAAATTACAACAAATGATCGTATTATTTTCTTTTTTACATTGGGTTCGACTGTTAATTTTGTACGCTTCTTTAATAAATAAATAACAAATTAGAAAATCGTCTCGACACTGAAAATAAATTAAAGAAAAAACCCGTTTTTAAGAACAAGCTTTTATTATCCTTACTAATCCTTACTAATATTATAAATGCGAAAGTAACTCTGTCTGTCTGTCTGTCTGTCTGTCTGTCTGTCTGTCTGTCTGCTACGCTTTCACGTCTAAACCACTGGACCGATTTTGATGAAATTTGGTACAGAGATGGACTAAAGCTTGAGAAAGGACATAGGCTATTTTTTATCGCGAAAAAATGGGTATAAGGGGTTGAAATAGGGGATGACATTTTGTATGGAAATTCGTCATTTTCGATGATAGAACCACGAATCTTTGTATTAAGACACCTAATAATAAATAAATAAATATTTGTTCAAGCGTTTTGGAAATTTCATTTACATGGGGATGAAATTCAACCCCTAAAATAACAAAAAGCATACAGCCGAAACCACTGGGCCTAGAAACGTATTTTTTTTACACCATCGTATTTATTGTGGTGCACGAGCACTAGCAAAGGATTTTTGGAAATTCACCCCCTTAAGGGGGTGAAAAACATATAGTCTTTCACGTCTAAACCGATTTTGATGAAATTTGGTACAGAGATGGACTAAAGCTTGAGAAAGGATATAGGCTACTTTTTATCGCAAAAAAATGTGTATAAGGGGTTGAAATAGGGAATGACATTTTGTATGGAAATTCGTCATTTTCGATGATCGAACCACGAATCTTTGTATTGAGGCACCTAATAATAAATAAATAAATATTCGCTCAAGCGTTTTGGAAATTCCATTTACATGGGGATGAAATTCAACCCCTAAAATACCAAAAAGCATACAGCCGAAACCACTGGACCTAGAAACGTATTTTTTTTACACCATCGTATTTCTTGGGGTGCACGAGCACTAGCAAAGGATTTTTGGAAATTCACCCCCTTAAGGGGGTGAAAAACATATAGTCTTTCGCGTCTAAACGGATTTTGATGAAATTTGGTACAGAGATGGACTAAAGCTTGAAAAAGGATATAGGCTACTTTTTATTGCGAAAAAATGGGTATAAGGGGTTGAAATAGGGGATGATATTTTGTATGGAAATTCGTCATTTTCGATGATAGAACCGTGAATCTTCGTATTAAGGCACCTGATAATAAATAAATAAATATTCGTTCTAGCGTTTTGGTAGTTTCACTTACATGGGGATGAAATTCAACTCCCAAAATAACAAAAAGCATACAGCCGAAACCATGGGCCTAGAAACGTATTTTTTTTACACCATCGTATTTCTTGGGGTGCACGAGGACTAGCAAAGGATTTTTGGGCATTCACCCCCTTAAGGGGGTGAAAAACATATAGTCTTTCACGTCTAAACCGATTTTGATGAAATTTGGTACAGAGATGGACTAAAGCTTGAGAAAGGATATAGGCTACTTTTTATCACAAAAAATGTGTATAAGGGGTTGAAATAGGCGATGACATTTTGTATGGAAATTCGTCATTTTCGATTATCGAACCACGAATCTTTGTATTGAGGCACCTAATAATAAATAAATAAATATTCGCTCAAGCGTTTCGGAAATTCCATTTACATGGGGAGGAAATTCAACCCCTAAAATACCAAAAAGCATACAGCCGAAACCACTGGGCCTAGAAACGTATTTTTTTTTACACCATCGTATTTCTTGGGGTGCCCGGACGGAGTGGTGCGAGGAGCGCGCCAACCGCAGCCCAACCCTAAAAAAAAGGGGGTTGAAAAGCATATAGCCTTTCACGTCGAAACCACTTAACCGATTTTGATGAAATTTGGTACAGAGATGAACTAAAGTTTGAGAAAGGATATAAGGCTACTTTTTATCGCGAAAAAATAGGTATAAGGGGTTGAAATAGGGGAAAGTATTTTCTTTTTACGTCGTCTTATTTCTTGGGGTACACGAGCACTAGCAAAGGATTTTTGGAAAATCACCCCCTTAAGTGGTTGAAAAGCGTATAGACGAAACTCTTGGAGCTAGGAACGTAAAACTTTCTATGCAATTCTCTTTCTTTTGTTGTAAGTGAGCTCTAAGAAATTATTTTATTAAAATCAACTCCTAAAGGGGTGCAAAATATATAGCCGAAATCATTAGGCCTAGAAACATGGAATTTTGTATAAAGTTTCCTTTCTTGGGGAAAGAGAGATTTTTGCAATTTTAGCCCTAAGGGGGTGAAAAGTGTTTAACCGAAATCACTGAGCCTAGGAAGGATCATTTTAGTACACGGTCGGCTTTCTTGGATTACCTCCAGATTTTCTTAGTGCTCACTTACCAAGCACTATGAAAAAATTCTTGGCAAGTATAAGCGAGCTCTAACAAAGAATTTTTGGAAATTCAACCCCTAAGAGGGTGAAAGTGTATAGCCAAAGATACCGGGCCTAAGAATGTGAAATTTTGTATACCGATCGGTTATTTGGGGTAAGCACTCACTAAGAAACAATTTTGGGCTGCCCCAAAAGGATAAAACACATATAGTCGAAGACACCCAGCCAATGATATATCATCATTATCTTGCTCTTATCCTAATTACTTTGGATCAACGCGATATGTAGGTACTCTTCTGCCATCGTAGATATATTGCAAAGGTTCTAGCAACATTTTATGACCTGGCGCACGACATTGTTGGCCAGACGGCATCACCGGTCCAGGTCGATGTAAATCTTTGTCTTAGTAGTATTTTGCGACACCCACGAACAATGAAAGCGTGGTAATATTTCTAGCAGCTACCAGACAGTAAGTTACAATCAAGATATTATTCCAATTTTCTATCTCTACAAATAAATAAATTTGAAGCGTCTGTTTGTCTATCAAAATAATAGGTTTTATTTATGCTCACACAATACGGTCCAAATTTTTTTGTCTGTCTGTCTATTCGTGATTCTTCAAAATGTCTGGACCGATATTGATTATATTTTACCATCAGGTCTACCAGTCGAACATAAGGAATAACTTAGACTATATTTTATCCCAGGTTATATTTTATCCCGGTGTGGCTGAATCAAGTCGATTTTAAAATTATTTCACTAATGGAAAGCTATTTTTAAGCGAGTAACATATTTAAGCTATTTTATCCCGATATTCCTACGGGATCGGGTATAATGCCGGTGAAATCACGGGAATTTAATGGTTTTAAAAATTAATTCACTAATGAAAAGCTATATTATCAGTGAAAGGCTATTTTCATCCCGGTATTTGCCCAGGAACGAGAACTATACCGGGGGATGTCGAGCAATTTTTAAAATTCTTTCACCAATGGAAAGCTACCTATGTTGTCAGCGAGTAACATAGGCAATTTATATCTCTG
This sequence comes from Lymantria dispar, assembly GCA_032191425.1. Lineage (NCBI taxonomy): Eukaryota > Metazoa > Arthropoda > Insecta > Lepidoptera > Erebidae > Lymantria > Lymantria dispar. The sequence goes on from CM063445.1 coordinate 34,821,181, forward strand.
ATATTTCTGGGATTTATATTATTTTTTTTTTGGTATGTGTGTAAATTTATAATATCAGCCAGTAACATAGGCATTTTTTATCTCGGTATTGGCATGGGAATTTCTACGTGAATGAAACTGCGGATGTTTGATTGATATAATTTTTTTTTCACCAATGGAAAAGTACGTTATCAGAGACTAAAGAAAGGCATATTTATCATCGTATTTGCACGGCAATCTGAACTACAAGGCTGGAAGTAATATTCAAATGTGAAAGTTTGTGAAGATATTTGGATGTTTGTTACTCAATCACGCTTAAACTGTTGAGCAGATTTGGATAAAAATTGACACGTAGATAGAGTATTTCTTAAATTAAGAAATGTAATACTCTTTATGCCGATAATATTCTTTGCGATAATAGTGCAATATGCAAGTAAATTTTTACGCGGGCGAAGCCGCGGGCAAAAGCTAGTTTGTTAATAAAATGAAATACAAAGTTAAAAATCCAGGTCCATCATCAGACCCTGGTTATCATATAGTATCAAAGTACTCGTCAAGACGAATCAAATGAGCCCAAACGCGATGGGGTTGCGTCGTTTAATTACGGAGTTCCTATGGCCAGCTTCCGGGTCCATCATCAGATCAGCTCTATGTCACAATAATATTGCATTGTCATCCGATTAATATATGCATGCAAAATTTAAGCTCAATCGGAAACCACGAAGTGGATCAAATTTAACTTGCAACATTTGATTACAGACTACGGGACAGGTGAAACTAAATCACCCTGCTCCGGTGGTCGGCCCAACGACGAAGGCGACGTGTCGCGCGGGTGGGTTACGGGTGTGCGTGCTTACGCCCCTCTGTCGCCCCGGACGAAGTGGTGCGAGGAGTGCGCCGACCGTAACCCAACCCAAATAAAAAAGGTGAAACTAAATAAAAGTTTGTAAAAAGTAGTAAGGCCCGTTGCAGTTCTCTTTCTGTTCGGACGTTTCGTCTCATCCTGGATAGTGTTACTTATCCTCATCTTGTTCTTATCCCAATTACTTGGCGTCGATTCAAGAGCAATTTTCGTGCGGGCGGTGAGAGCCGGAGGCCCAAACCGTACTTTACGGTAGGCAATGAACTGGCTGCGCACCTTATATTACAGAAGTCCGTGAGCAACAGTAGATAATGCGTGCTCGTCTGCTATCAAAGCCACCATCCGACTATTGAGCAAGTCCAAGCCTTGACTTTGATGATGTCTGAACAGACCTAGCGGCTAAAAAATTGCAGCAACTTGATCCTTTGCAACACAGCCTTTTGAAACCTCAAACTAGTACAGAGTATATCCACGACATTTAATACCGCGCGGCTCTGTTAGCATTTATTTATCGTTCAAAGTATCGACTTCTACTGTTAGCCGTACGTCTCTTCAAGTTAGGATAATGCCACAGTTGCTGAGTTTGGCAAGTGGAAACAGGCATTTCTCCTGGTGATTACTCAGCCGAATTTTGTGACTGCCATAGGAACGAAAGATGTGGTAGCACATTGTATATTTAATCCATCACTATATAGGCAGCCATAGCGTTTGGTTAATATATAGCACCAAAACGCGACACTATTCTACAATTTTAGTTTCTCGGTCTTTATATGCTACTAGCAACCCGCCCTCGCTTCGCTTCGGTTATAGGTTATAGTCGTTTTACCCGCGTGGTTCCTGTTCCCGTGGGAATACCGGGATAAAATATAGCCTAGTTTACGCCCTGATATTATAGCTTTCCATTGGTGAAAGAATTTTTGAAATCGGTGCAGCCGTTTTGAAGATTACCCGGAACAAACAGACAGACAGACAAAATTTTTTTAATTGCTATTTTAGGCATAGGTGTCGTGCAAATAACCGTGTGAGCATGAAAAAAGCCTATTATTTTGACATTACAAACAGACACTCCAATTTTATTTATTGGTATAGATGAAGGAGGCGCGATAAGACTAAATCACTTCGTTTATTCTAGGCAGTCGTGCTTCCTATATACTAGGTACCTTCTGAAATGGGAACTCCCCGTATCGAATTTACCATTACAATACGTACGAAATCCCAAATGAGAGATATCGAAGATAATTTTATCATAACAGGAAAATTATTATTAAAAATAATAGTAATTATTATATCATTATATCTGAGTAGTCAAAGGTCTTGTATCAAAGCCGAAGGCAACATTCTGGAATCATCTGTATAAAAAGTTTTTTGAAACGACGAAAAAGAACATGGTGAAAACGTTGTTACGGCGCAGGCTTCTTTTGTACCTTTGCATAGTATATTTAAGAACCAATTAAAAAGGAAATTGTCATTCTTAAATTATAAGGAACGCAAAATTTCCGTAGGCGAAACAAAACTTCCATAGCCGAGGCTGCGGGTGACGAGAGCAGGGATTAGTCCGTCACCCGTAGAAAGACTGACAGCGAGACGGCGACCGACGTCTCGGGACAGGGACGTCGAGAAGAGAGGGTACCCCATCTGGGTATTCTGTCGGGCCGACCACTGACAACAAGGAACTCTGCACTGGTGATCGGCCCGACGAACGTGACGTGCTACGGGTTATGGGGCCGCGGGCCGTCACTCTGTCACCAGGGACGGAACCGGGCGGTGGGTACGCTGGCCATAACCCACCCCAAAAAAAAAGGCGAAACAAAACATTATTGTTGAAAACCATCATCGAGACACGAATATAAAAGAAACCTTTGATAGACGCAGGAAAATGTATATATCTTTATATATATATTTCTTGCATATGTACGTGTGTGTATGTCACTGAACTCCTCCTAAACGGCGGGACCGATGTTGCATGTTAAAGGGGATTCGAGAATGGTTTAGATTCACAATTGAACCAGGTAGGTGGCGCTTATTTGAACAGAACAACGTCTGTTGGGTCAGCTAGTCTTTATATATATATGTATATATATATATATATATATATATATATATATATACATATATATTTCTTGTGTACGTGTGTATGTCACTGAACTTCTCCTAAACGGCTGGACCAATGTTGATGAAGTAGTTTGAGTTCAAGGGTATTGGAGAATGGTTTAGATTCACAATTGGATCCGGCATGTGGCGCTGCTAGAGAATTCAAGAAGAATTCCTTTTATTATTTTTTTACATTTAAACAGAACAACGTCTGTTGGGCCATTTAATATTATATAATAAATGATATAAGCGATGTGGAGGAAAGATATGTTGTACTGACCACAAATAACATAAAGCGGTTATCGGTTCTTTGCACTATATTATCTGTCACTTACCCCTATTTGTTACGAGGGAAAATGCTGATAGCAGGGAGTAATTTAAATGCTTATTGCATATAACGTAATCGGGACACATATCCGTTACTATTTCCGTGTGTTGACGGAGTAGGAATACAATTTACCACCCTCTTTCTCATCCGTGTATTTTTTTTTTATTGCAAACGGTGGCAAACGAGCAAACAGTACACCTGATGGTAAGCGTTGCTGCCGCTCATGGACCTTTACAAGGCCGTTGCCTACCGCGAAGAAAGCGAAGGGAGTGTGAATGCGTGCATTGAGGCTCGGTAATACCAAGGACACCACCAAAACCCTCCACACGCAATCACCCTCAGAAAGTTGGGCTTCCGGCTCTCTCGCTCACCGAACGAAGCGCAGTAATAAATTGCTACTACTCAGACGTCGATTTTCTGCGAGAGCATGGTACTGCCCCGGACGGACCGGCCCGCGGCTGTAGACAGATAACTGTCGACAGTGTGGTCCTACCACTCCTTGTATGTCGTGTCGTGTCCGTGTATGTCGTAAAAGACGACTATGAGATAGTAATATACAGATAACATCTATATTAAAATGGAAGAAAGGAAGGGAGACTCACCACTTTTCCACGGTTTATCAATATACCGCACACCAAAATGGAATAGAAGGAATACGGGATAGGATCAAAGTGGACTAGGAGATAAGGAAATCTTAGTCTCACGTGATGCACCTTCCAGAACATTAACTTGCAATTTGCCGCAGAACTTCGAATATTTACCGACTCTTTCACGGGGAGTGCTCCGAGGAACTGTTTGACTTGGTACCACCGTCATCATTCTACCAACGTACCACTCGACATTGTAGCAGGGTTCATCCATTTCACCTGGAAACGTTATGGTCTTCAACTGTACGTTTCCAGCGTTCATTTCTCCCACGTACGTGCAGGCTCTGGAATGAACTACCTGCTGCTGTGCTTCCCGAGCGCTATGACATGTCCTTCTTTAAACGAGCTTTAAGAAGAGTATTTCCTTCACGGTAGGCAACGGCCTGGCTGTGCTCCTGGTATTGCAAAGGTCCATGCTTGCTCGTTTGACACCGTTGGCAATAAATAAAAAAAAAAATATTCGACGAGTGTTCCACCTCAAAACGAGACATTCTCAGGACGATTCGGCTTCAAATGCGCATTCCTAGTCCACCTATCCCTTCCCATATTCCTTCCATTCCATTGTGGTGTCCAGTATATCGATTAACCGTGGGAAAGTGGTGGGTCTCCCTTCCTTCCATCTATACCAATAAATAAAATTGGGAGTGTCTGTTTGTAATGTCAAAATAATAGGCCTTTTTCATGCTCACGCGGTTATTTGCGCTATACATATGCCTAAAAATCACTTTATATTTTTTTGTCTGCCTGTCTGTTTCTTCCGGGTAATCTTCAAAACGGCTGATCCGATTTAAAAAATTCTTTCACCCATGGAAAATTATAATGTCAGGGGTAATATAGGCATATTTTATCCCGGTCTTCCCACGGGATTGGGAACTACGCGGGTAAGGTGACTGAAACCAAAACGAAGCGAGGGCGGGTTGCTCGTTTTGAAATAAAAATGGATTGCCACTATAAATCGCCTAATTCAATCAATTATATTAAATAACATCTATGCAAGAGATGGAAAACTCGAAATAAAACCTAAAACAACCTTTTATTGAGTCAATCTTTTATTGAGAAGGAGGCTCGAGCCGAGCAGTGAGAAGTATATGAACTGAGAAGATATATACCTCATCTATTTTACAATACAAACTAGCTTTAAAGCAATTTTTAACGATGACTTAACGACTACGTAATTGGATCTTCACAAGATATAGAAATAATCAACAAAGCTTATAATAACAATCTTGTTAAATATGACTGACAATTTTCGTTATTTACATTATCAAGTAAATTGTACGCACGCGATTTTATTGGTACATGCTAATAGATTGTGTTCCGTATCGCGATTTTATTTACGACTGACCACCTTTAAGAGCCCGATTAGCAGTTTAACTACACGATAAGCTTTTTATCTTGAAATAAAAAACATTTCGCTTATAGTTAGGCAATTTTTGATCGTGGCCATCACCCAAACTCATTCCCCAATACCGTGGATAAGCTGTAAAGATAATATACCCAATTTTATTACAATAGCGGTTTACTTTCATCATCATTTCAACCCATATAAGTACCACTTGGCTCGGCCGCCTCCACAATGGAAGAGAAATTAATCCAATACACGCCTCTGGTTAGACATGTTGGTATAGGGCTTGATGTCGAAATTTCTAAAATACATGTTATCTGCAAATAATAACCCTTTTTTTTACGGTCGGCGCACTCCTCGCACCACTCCGTCCGGGGCGACACAGGGGCGTAAGCACGCACACCCGTAACCCACCCGCGACACGTCGCCTTCGTTGTTGGACCGATCACCGGAGCAGGGTGACTTGACGTCACTGGTCGGCCCGACGGAATACCCCGAAGGAATACCCTCTCCCTTCGACGTCCCCTACTGGGACGCCGATGGCCGTCGCGAGGTTAGCCTAACCTAACCTCTCCGCGGGTGCCCGGACTAAATCCCGGTCACCCGCAGCCTCTGCTAGGGCGGCATCAGGCGCAATATAATACACCTTTTTTTTTTTTTTTTTTTGTGGGTGGGCCGCGGTCGGCGCGCCTACGCACCACTCCGTCCGGGGCGACAGAGGGGCTTAAGCACGCAACTCCCGCGACCCACCCGAAAACCACGTTGCCTTCGTCGTTGGGCCGACCACTGGAGCAGCGTTAACTTGTCGTCAGTGGTCGGCCCGACGGAATACCCCCTATTGGGGTACCCTCCCATCGAAATATAATACCCCTTAGACGTATTTTACGACATCAACGGATAAGAAACACGGATTACGCATGAAATCGCAAAATGTGGGTATGTAGTAGTTTAACGCCATTAGACTTGCCGTTTATTGAGTGTTATCAATTAACCACAATTAAGTGCGATTATTAATTAATCGCATTTATGGCGCAAAAATTATTAAACTTCATGCGATGATGGTGTAAGAATAAATGCACCACCCCTTCTTGCCTGTGGGTGTCGTAAAAGGCGACTAAGGGATATCTTTTGCATATAATAACTATGCCAGAAATTTAAAACTCGAAACAAAACCCTATATCAACACGCGTTAATTTCCCTCGTATTATGGAGTGAAAGCCGAACAATGGGACGTATATCAGCCAAAATTATGAAATGAATTTTATAGCGTCTTCCGATTCGAACCTGGCATCTCACATTCTGTATTTGTAGTTTTGTGTTACTCGAAAAACAAGCAGTCAAATACTTAACTATATATCCAATGAACCTATAGATAAACAGGGCAAGTAATAAGTAGGTCAATGACAGTAACTATTAAACTATTTGCGATTACTGTCAATGATAATGTTATTAAAAAAACAAAAGTATATAAAACTTCTTCATAGTTTCATCTATTATACAATGCCCTGTTGGGTATAATTTACCCGCAAGGAAGACATTGCTGTAATCCCGATATTTACCCTACAGTTTGGTGATCACAGTTAGGGTAATAATTTTCCCATGAAAAGAGTGAGCCAACAGGGTCCTAATGATCCCTCGGCGGTATTTCGAGAAACCGCGGGAAAATATTTTTTTTTTTTTTTATTGCCGACGGTGGCAAACGAGCAAGCAGCACACCTGATGGTAAGTGAAACTGCTGCACATGGACCTTTGCAATACCAAGAGTACAGCCAGGCCGCTGCCTACCGTGAAGGAAATACTCTTCTTAAACCTCGTTTAAAGAAGTACATGTCATAGCGCTCGGGAAACACAGCAGCAGGTAGTTCATTCCAGAGCTTGCACGTACGTGGGAGAAATGATCGCTGGAAACGCACAGTTGAAGACCATAACGTTTCCAGGTGAAATGGATGAACCCTGCTGCGATATCGAGTGGTACGTTGGTAGAATGGTGACGGTGGTACCAAGTCAAACAGTTCATCGGAGCACTCCCCGTGAAAGAGTCGGAATTAAGATATATAAGATCTTATATACTTGCCCTGCCAATCCATAGAGCTAAAATTTCATTAGGTATGTTTGTACTCCAAACAGATCATCAATAAATGGTAAATGGAAACATTTCCTTGTCATTTTTACTACTTTTTGTTGATTTTCTTCAAGAAACTCGAAAGAGTTGCCCGGTACAACTTGACTTGGACTGCAGGTAAAAAACTAACAGATGTGGAGCCCTAACTAGTCCGCAAATCCAGTATTAATATAATTAATTGAAATGATTCCTCTATTAATGAATAAAATATTTAATTCTATTGTTTTGCAGTATGGATACATTTTTAATAAATATAAAAAATATAGCAGGCAATAAATAAATTTATTACAAATGTGTGTAGACAGAAGTTTAAAAAAAAACAAGGTACTGTCTCTATTTACTAAATATACACATTTCTACTTTACATACTTAAGTAATTTTATTAATTATTCAATGCATGTTATTAAGAGGCATTCAATAATTGACATGAGTAACAAGTTTCTGAAAATAAAAACCAGACTATAGCTTACTTAAAATAGTTATGCATGCTCCCTTGTTTAAACGAGGTTTAAGAAGAGTATTTTCTTCACAGTAGGCAACGGTCTGGCTGTGCCTCTGATATTGCAAAGGTTCATTCACTTACCATCGTTGGCAATAAAAAACAATAAAGTTATGACTAAAAAATTTAAGTAGCAGGACTTAAAATTATCGAATTAATTTCTAACTATAAAGTTGTTTTCTAAAATAAACTCTAAATGAATTTTATAATTAATAAGATATTTATTTAATCTAGGTGAAATATAATTATGCTATTTATAAAAATACATAAATAGAAGAAGTGATTTAGATGTAATAAATAAATCTCTAACTATAGCTTATTATCTTCATCAGTCCTATATACATACACTGACAAACACGGACCATTGGAGGAAAAATTTAAACACTATTCTACACTGGTCAGGCTTTTATAGGGATATTATCTGATTACATCCCACAGTAGCCATTTACGACACCCCCAGAGAAGAAGTATAAGTATTTTTAATTGTAATATAAGCTTTATAAAGTTTAAATTTCGTATAAAACTTTGAAATTTTCTTAGATACATCATAATTTTCACCTTTTCAGACCACCCGGTTCGAGCATTTGTAACTAAAACGTGTACAAAGCTAAGGAATTTTATTTTATTGGTGATAGGAATTTAGAATGTTATTTATCATAAATTAAAGAAATTGTTTTTATTCATAATGTCTGGTAAACTTCCTACTTATATTCCATTTTTAAATAATAGAAGTCGTTTGATATCATTCATTTATTAATTTGAATTAATTGTTATGCATCTTGCAATGTGTCCAGTTGAAGGTAATTTACAGCTACACCTAACCTAGATCGATTAAATATGTTGAATTTTTAACATATAACGTAACTACAACATGTACTTTGATTGAACTGCCCATAACTGGACTTTGAAACCTGAAAACAATCGCTAAATAACTAGTAAAATTAAATCATAAATCGTAAAAGAACATGTGCTACACCTATTAAATAAACGAACGACCGAACCAAAACACAAGGTGCATTTCGTAACAACTAATAAGGATAATAAAGGAAACTATTTAATTTTGTCGTATATATTTTTTATAAAGGTACAACAATGTACTGAATTATAACTAACTAAAACTATTAAAAACTTACCTCAGCAGTTGACTTGCCCAGGCAATATTATAAGAGAAATTTCACAGCTAATATCGGCAACGCGGTACTATAAATTGTATCACGAAGAAATTAATTGAACAGTTTGAACATTCGTCTGCATCCTACTATCTGTTTGAATCGTTTGAGTTTGACGTTAAAGTGTGTGACAGAGATGGAAGATAAATAAGTTGAAACGTACGTATTCCGATGTTTAGTCACACAATACGACAGAACAATATTACTTGTGATTTTTAGAATTTTTTATTACGAAAAATAAAAAGAAAATAATTTGATGCCTTGTTATAAATGAATATTATTTCTTATACTTCTCTTGTTTTTTAGAGAAATTGATATCAGTTAATAAAAACTAATTTTATCGCTTTTATTTTATTTTTGCTATTATGATGCTTGAATAACTAAAACGGGAATGATTACAGCAGAGTTTAGATATTTAATAGCAAAATATGGTTATATGTATTTCAATATAAGTTTAATAAAATCATTAAATTTAATTTGTTACATAATTATTAATTTATGTTTCATAAGTTAGCTTAAATAGGCACCTACATGAATTTAATACATCATTAATACATAATCTAATGATTAGGATTTAAACAAAATTAATTTTTAACCGACTTCAAAAAAGGTGGTTTCTCAATTCGACAGTGTATATGCTTTTTTATATTTGTTCGCGGATAACTTCGTCATTTATGAACTGATTTGGACGTTTTTATTTTATTGGAAAGAAGATATTTTAAAGGTGGTCCCATGATAAGGAATTCAGGGTTTGATGATGGCAGACCAGAGAAATCGAGGGTATCTTTAAAAAATGGTAGGGGCGACTAGTGCGTTTGTAAGTTTTTAGTTTACCGTTTAAAGTCGGTTTTTTTTATTAAAAATTATTATTGAAGCTACACTTAAAGCTACAATAGAAGAAGCGAGCAATTTCGTAAAACCCTTTTTGTTACGCCACTTGAATTTTGAAGTGAAAAGTCATTACTGCAAAGATTCTATACCGAATTTCTAGTATTCTGTGTTAATAAGTGTGCCTTCCCGTTTGTCATTGAGCTGACCACCGGTATCGGTCCAAGTCCGTATGGCCCGGTCACCCTCCAGTTTTGAGTAAAATGCAAAAAACCTACTATGAAATAATATTTTCGCCCTATCTTGCCACCCAATTACTTGAATCACTTCAGAATCATGCTAAATAGAATTACATAGTATCTGCGTACTCCTATGGAAAGCAACCGTATATACCTTTCCTTGATTGAACGTATTTTCACGCTTTTAATTAATGTGAATTATTTTCCTGTTTTTTTTTTTATAAGAAACGCTACTAGTTTCGGAACATACTTAAGTATGAACACTCATACTAAATGATCTTGATACTCGTAATTACGGCGTAATTTTAAATATAGGTAATAGGGTTTTAAATTAAGTCACCCAAATTCTTCAAAACTCCATGGTTTTGTTAAAAGGTATTTTCCTAAGATCTTTATAGATCAGTAGTGTTTAACATTCATTATAGTTGATGTTCATCTTATTAAATTAGCTCACCTAGGAAACCTCTTTGGAGATTGTTACCTGAATGACGCAAAAAACGTTTCACACCACCTAATATGACCGACGTCCTCCCCAAGGGGGGGAGTCGGTCGATGGGAGGGTACCCCAAATAGGGGGTATTCCGTCGGGCCGACCACTGACGACAAGTAACCCTGTTCTGGTGGTCGGCCCAACGACGAAGGCGATATGCATCGCGGGTGGGTTGCGGGTGTGCGTGCTTACGCTCCTCTGTCGCCCCGGACGGAGTGGTGCGAGGAGCGCGCCGACCGCAAACCACCCCAAAAAAAAAAACTATCAAATATAGAGATTTGATTTATCAAAACTATTTAATAAGCAGCCTTATGGTTGGTTAGAACATAGACGTCACTGTTAAAGCTGCTGCCGAAATAATTATCGTTACTACTAATTTAAAAAAGTGCACTCTACATGTGTGATCGTCTTGTATGTTAATTGAACTCTTTGTAATGAGATAAGCTGTAATATTTAAATGATAGCAAAAATGAAGTGCGAGATCGAAAATTAAGAAGTGGAGAAGACTGAGAAGAAAAGGGCACCCGACTTGTGCATGAGATGTGTATAATCTAGAACGCTAAACGAAATGCTATATGAGGGACCTCATTAAGCATTCACGAAGAAAAAGTTTCCACGTTTATTGTAAGGTAACAAGAAAAGTTCAGTTACAAAAAGATACTTTCAAAACTGTGAAAATATTGGGATTGCCCTAAATGTATTTTGGTAAATATTTTAAGTAAAAATGTGGTGCAGACAACTGAACATCTTAAAACAAACAAAGTGTTTAATATATCTTGCTCTTTAAGATACATTTCAAGTACTTAATTACAACTCTAACCAGGCACATAAATATTAGCTTGACAGTCACGACTATATTATCTTTAGAAACTTCAGGTTTCTCGTGGCTCTTTCAAGTTTTGAACGAGCTCTACTCGGTTATTTATAACCATTGTCACTGTAAACTATCGTGACAGAAGTATTATTTACCATCAGCAGTGATGCTCCTTCGGCACCATCAGCCATAAAAAAAGCTTCTGTGGCACCAAATTTAATTAATTGCTTTCAGTTTTCAACAAACCATGGGTTGGGTATATAGCCTGTTGCTAATGCATGTTCTTTATTGTAGCATGGTGGATTGACACATGTTTCGTAAATGGACATCATGGCTATTCACTTATCGCAATGACTTTTACTTGGATTAATTTCTTTTTGACTACGTACTTACTTTTTATATAGCTTATATTTTTCCTTGACTAATAATGCTGACAATTTCTATGCGATGATGGAATAAGGTATAATTTACTAACACTTGCTTTCTATTAGGTATCGTTAAAAACGATTAATCTTATATACCTATATATAAGATTAATAGACAACGTCAAAGGAAGTTCCATAGGTGTACATTCATTTTGAGCAGTTCGGTATAATTAAATGCTAATTTCACTTACATTGTGGACAAAAGTAGTGCCAGTTTTAGAAAGTTAAATTATAACGTAAAATTCGATCTTGTAACAGATCAAGATTCCTTGTCGAAGTTTAGCAAATGATAACAAAACTCGCCGGTCGTAACAGAGCACGTGTTGTGACTGACAGCTCCGATCATAAAAGTTTATAAAAGGCCATCCAGTGTAACAAACGCCTGGAAAGACGTCTGTTAAACCTTACATCGGCACTCGTTTATAAAGAAAATGTCTCATCCCAAAGAAGGTAAGCATTTTAAATAATATTTTAAAAACACTTTTAAAATTCCTATGTTAAAGTTTTGTTTCTTTTCATCTTGTCAAACAGATATAACCCGTCCAATTGAAGTAGGTAGATGTAACAAGTTTTTCATGCTATACAGTTACGTTGTCAATTTTTTATTTAAGTATGTTAACCTTGAACGCTAATAATATTATGAGCATAGATTTGAAGTTGACTGAGAACTACCCAGTTACGAGAAAAATAGTTTATATGATTATAGTCTTTACGCTAAAATCTTGTATTATTATAAGTAAACATAAAGAAAGAACTATTATGCTCAATTTGGTATCCATGGCGTGGGCAAAAGTTGGTAGAATGATTTTAAAACCTGAAATGTAGAAATTTTATATTTTTGTTTGTTTTCCTTGTTTATAAAAACGAATGTATACTAATTTAAACGAAGCTATTCTAAATTAAATTTCCTCGTTAAAAAAGATCTCGTACCTAACGGGGGAAAAGATACTATACAGCTACTTGTTTATTTTGCTACTAGCAATCCGCCCTCGCTTCGCTTCGGTTTCAGTCGTCTTTCCTGCGTATTTCCCGTTCCCGTGGGAACACCGGGATAAAATATAGCCTAGTTTACGCCCTGATATTATAGCTTTCCATTGGTGAAAGAATTTTTGAAATCTGCAAATAGCGGTGTGAGCATGAAAAAAGCCTATTATTTTGACATTACAAACAGACACTCCAATTTTATTTATTGGTATAGATTGGTACGTACATAGGGGCCTACCTAGATGGATCCTAATATTTATTTTTGTATAAAAAGCCACGTGCGTGTAGTTTCCTGGAACTTTATAGGAACCTTACAAAAAAAAGATTGGTTCTTTTTTGACAGGCTTTGTTCTGGACATCATCCGTCCCTATTGTCCCGAGCGACGCAAGGGTGGTTAGCGGCCCCATAATTTGTCGTAATTGAGGGATATAATAAGTATATAACACCAATGTAAGAGAAAGGAAACTCGAAATTAAACCCTATACCAACCAATTTAACCAGCGTGGTCAAGTTCTATTCCGCTGTGGTTAGGTTCGAACCCAGCTGTGGGGCCTGTATGAGCTGAGATAATTACGATGTATGTGAGACATACATTGCGTTGATAGATTAATGGACGTGATTGAGGGAGGATGTGGTAGATACGAATGCATTATCGCATCTAATAAATAATTGAAATCTGAGATACATGGCAGCAATCTGCTACTGCATTGAAAAGTTCAAAATAAAAGCGAATATATGAAAATCCAGTACTTGTTCCTGTGTTGAGTGAGTAGAGAGTAAATAATAAGAATGTCTTAATTATTCCAGTTGGTGGTTACAAGCTGGGAAGCCTTATCATCGAAGGCAAGACAAAACAGGTGTTTGATCTGCCTGAATTGGCGGGCCATTGTCTGCTCCTGAACAAAGATCGTATCACTGCCGGAGATGGAGTCAAAGCGCACGACCTGGAGGGCAAAGCGGCAATCTCGAACCAAACTAACGCTAAAGTGTTCGAGATTCTTAAGTCAACCGGTAATACTTTTTTTTACTTATAATAAATGAACATAAGGGCAATAAAGGGTTCCTACTAATTAAACTCTTTAAAGCTTAATAGGAACCTTTTGTTGCCAGTATCGAGATAAAATTTTCTTCATAAATTATTAGATCTTTCATATTAGCTATTGTGGATCAGTAAGTTAAATCGTTCGAGAGCTTTATCAATATCCTCTAAAGTGCTTAAGAGTAACCGAAACTTAATAAAAACCTATGCATTACTTGTCACCATCCTTACCGGGTTGAGCGCCATTAGCGCTCACCCATAATCCGGGCTAAGCTGTGAAAGCCATCTGAGGCTAACAACTATAGGTACACACACAAAAAAAAAAATATCGAGATACAAAGAAAGAAAAGACGCCGTACCGGCCTTATATAAACTAGGATAAGGGAAAAAGCATTCCATCCGACGTCCTCGTCACGTCCTCGACGAAGAGGACGACATTATCACACTCGCTCAACAAAGAGCCTACACGGCCCGCGAGGCCTTAACAAATAAATATCCGCGGTTTCGCCCTCGCCGTCGAGGTGCGAAACCGCGCCGCGCAAAAGTCACTACCAAAAACGTGGGCACGCCCACTTTGCCTCCAGCGACGCCCCAAGCCGAGGTCCGTTCCCCACAGGGGGAGCCCTTGGGCGATGTCGCTTAGCATACTTTTCTCCGGGTTGAGAGCCCTCAGCGCTCACCCATAGTCCGCGTCAAGCTGTCAAGGCCATCTGCGGCCAACAGCTGTACACACACAAAAAAAAAAAAAAAAAAAAAAAAAAAATGTCCTAATTAGCTCTTTTAATACGAATGCCTCGTTGGTCTATCTTTAGTGGCATATACATGGGCGTACCCAGGGTAGGGCAGGGGGGGGGGCAGCTGTGGATATATTTTATCTAGTACTTTTATCGATAAAAATTAAGAAAACAATTTTTTTGCCATTTGTTTGCAATACAATATTTTTACAACTAAAAATTACGTGGCGCGTTCGTTAGATACCTATAACAGTAACAGTCATAAATCGTTTTGCTGAAGACCCTCGAAAGTTACTTTTAAAATAGCCATTGTATAAGCCATTAAAACATTTATATTAAAACATATCTATTTTAATTTAAGTTTTTTTTTATCCTTTACTAGCTTTTGCCCACGACTCCGTCCGCGTAGATATCATGTGTGGCAGAGGCAATCACAGATAACTGTATAGTGCGTTCAGTGCTGTGTGGCGAGGGTGGGTTACTAGTATATATATAAAGATAAGCACCTAGCTTATAAAAAATCTGATTTGAAGAACCTGGGTACGCCCATGGGCATATAGATAGGATCGTATAGAAATTCTCGGTACCAGAGACATATCACTCAACGATAGGTGCTGATACAATTTTAAGCTATGAATCTTAATGGCACATACTTTAATTGCTTTTAATATGTATACTATTAAAAAAATGGGTGCGTGTACTTATGTACGCGCGTGAGAAGTTATACTTCTTTGGCATCATTAAAATATATATATATATAATTATTAAAAACCAAATTTAGAGAATAATCTAAATAATAAAAAAAAAATAATAAAAAAAGAAAAGAAAAAAGAAATAAAAAAAAAGAAATAAAAAAAAATACTAAAAAAAAAAAGAAAAAAAAACAGTGATCAGAGGTGACGAGCGTACCAACATGCGCGACTAATATCGAGGTTCAATTTCTATTTTGTTGGTAGCTTTTTTTCGAGACTTAATGAGCGGTTAAGCAGACAACTTCATACTGTTAATTTTGTGTCACATAATTAAAATTTCACTCTCATAATTTTTTCATAACGCGCCTAAAGAAGTATAACTTCAAAAAAATGATGTAATTACATCTAGTATAGGCAAAGGGAGCCTAAAACCAATGTTCAGCTATAATAGGCAAAGGGAGCCTAAAACCAATGTTCAGCTATAATAGGCAAAGGGAATGTTTACAACCAACGCCTTTTACTCAATACGTTAAATGCCGGCCTGATTTTTCAGTTTTCCATTTGGGCCATGTAGTCGACATACAGTTGTACCGTTGAAGCTGTGGGGGACACCATGGGACCGCGAACCAGGGACGACTTTAAACAAAATAAGGTCACAATTTACTTTTCTTCGTTGTTTACTACGTGATTCACCACATTTAAAAATCCCTAAAGCAATAAAGATTATCATTAAAATTTTAGAAACAAGCGATATTATGCTGGCCCCATAAACTAAATGAGGCTCACATGGTGACCATCATGGCGTTCAATGTGTTAAGCTATGTTGGAAATAATATGATAATAATTTATTGTGTTACCATAATACAAGATTGATTTTATTTTAATGCATACACATTTCGATCTATTTTTAGGAGACATAAACAGACCACTTAAAGATTACCCATAGTGCTTAATTTTGTATGATTAATTATTTAACAGTCAGTCAAGCACGTTTTGATAGTAATATGGCGTTCGAATTTTATTAATATCTAAAGAAACGGTTGTTAATTAGATAATATTTACTGACTCACGTGAAACAACAATGTAGGTATACCTAATACTAGGGTTGCCACCTTTTTTCGTGTAAATAAAGCACATTGCCTAATGAAGTTAGAAAAATAAAGTACATTGTGTCAAAATAAAGTACGATTGATTTTATTTCATAATTTTCGTCAAAAACATAATTTTAGCAACTTTTATCGCATAATTACCACAAATAGACCTCTGCACAGCATCTTTGCCCTATTTATTTAAGTGAAACTAAATAATATATCGTACATCACATGCAAATCTCTGCATATGAACGCTGTCGTGGCAGGAATCGCCATTAAATATTTAACTATTTTATACAAATTTGAAAAAAAGTCTTCAGTTTTTATCTCAAGAAATCAGTTCCTGCGAAATAAAGTATTTTCGCGTACTTTATCCCCTACATAAAGTATAAAGTACAATTAATAAAAATAACGTACAATACTTTATAATAAAGTACGGGTGGCAACCCTACCTAATACGTTTTTTTAGCTATTAATCCGTAAGCGTTTGTTTCAAAGAAACTGAAGAAAGGAATCCTTGATCCTCTGCTATGTAATGCTGTATATAACCGCAGTTCACGTAATACCACGATTGTAATGTTATAATGGTTAACAGACTTAACATCTTCGTCGTCCTCTGAAGATTTCTGCTGTACGTCAGTTCCTATTTCTTATGCCTTTTTCTTTGTGGGTGGGCTATGGTCAGTACACGCGCTGTCCGTTCCGACCGGGCTAACGAAAAGGCCGCAGCGCAGCCCCATAACTCACTGTATTCCCTCCTGTTTGCCGTTGGGCTGACCACCGGTACCAAGTTCCTTATCGTTCGTGACAAACTTTCGGGTACCCGAAAGAGTGTCCCGCCCTAACGTCGGTCGCCCGCACGCGGTCAGCCTCTTTACGGGTGACGGACTTTTCCCCGGTTCAGTCAGCAGGCACCTAGGCTGCGGCCTCGGCTACCTATGTCTAACGTTCCGTTTGTAATGGACCAGTACCGTTTTATTTAGGGCGTCTATCCCGTTGTTCCCAGCCCTACAAAAACGTCCCATTTTTACAATCAGAGCATACATGATTTTTATATTTAACTATTCCTGCAAGATTTTTTACATGTCTTTTTTAGCTTTTACTATCATGTTTTATTTTAAAATGGAAACTTGGAACTTCGAATATTTATTCGACACGTGTTACGCCTTTAAACGAGGCATCCTGACGGCGGCATTTGGGATAGGCGCATTTGAAGCCGAATCTCCTATTCCACCTTGATCGTATCCCGTATTCCTTCCATTCCATCATGGTGTGCGGTATATTGAAAGTGGTGGGTCTCCCTACCTTCCATCCATTTTAAAATAATAATGAATATCCGCAATGTATCGCCTAATTCAATCATATTTTATCTATTTCTGAAAGTGTCCGCCTTTGACACACAACGGAATCGTTATTCCAGTGCCCCGTATGCTCATATGACCGCGTTTTTTCCATAGATGGTTTTATAGTTAATTAAATTATTATTAATTCAGATGTAATATATTAAATAGTGTGCAATATATATTAATCTTACACCATCCACAGTTACTATGTCTAGGTATAGTGCGTTCTTGAGTTATTTTGTTGACCCCAAACTGACCTCTCGACAAACAACGGCTGATAATGGGTAATGTAACAGTTATGAAATATCTCCTCCATTTAAGGTCATATTAATAATATTTATTGAGTTTATTATCATAAATAATGAGCTTGTTTTTTTTAACAATAAGACTATTTACGTCATACAATGAAAGTGTAATTGTTTATTCCTTTGTAGTGATAATTAGTTAGTAATTAATAATATATGTTAAATTAAAAATTGAGGTAAATTGTATTCTTATTCGGAATGGCGACGGAGATAAGAAACACAACTAATTGATATGTAGATAACATTTGTGCAAGAAAAGGAAAACTTGAAATAAAACACTCATCATTTTTTTCATCATTTCAGCTCATATACATATGTCCCATTGTTGGGCCCCAGCCTCCTCCACAATAGGAGGGCGATTGACTTTACTACACCATGCTAGTCAGGCAGGTTGATATAGGGCTTTATTTCAAGTTTTCCTTCTCTTGTATAGATGTTAAATGCGTATTGTATCCCTTAGTGGTCATTTACGACATCCACGGGCAGGATAGGGAGTGGTGAATTGTATTCTTACTCCGTCACTACACGGACAACATAAATATAATATAAAACTCTATCAATCCATTATTTCCGTTTGATTACGGAGTAAGAATACAATTCACCACCCTCTACCTTGTCCGTAGTTGTCGTAAAAGGCGACGTGCATGTGAGCGAAAACTCGAAATTAAACCCTGTACTAACCCGCCTGACCAGCGTGGTATATTAAGTTAATTTTCCTCCCATTGTGGACTAGGTTCGAGCCTAGTCGTGGGACGTATATGTGATGATGATGATTGTGAACCCATCTGACTAGCGTGGAATAGTAAATCAATTGTTCTCCTATTGTGGAGGAGGTTCGAACCCAGCAGGGATGAAATAAAAAATTATAACAATATATTGCAGACATTTTTATAGAATTTCGATCCGAAGCAAGGGAAATCATTTTCTCGTACATATGAAGCGTTTGAAAATAATGAAGAACAATTCGGCAATAAACGGAAATTGAAAAGACGATTCCCTTTCATTGTAAAAACGTATTAACAAAATTAGAATTAACTTAATCGAATACTTAAAACTACCTCGCATTACATTTACAAACATTTAATTAACTAACACAAATATCACGCAGGTTCAGAAAAAATATTTGAGGATCGCATAAAGACCTGCGCTATGGCGATCGAAACCACGAAATTCGAAATAGGAGGTCGCTAATCTACACTAATATTATAAAGAGGAAAAATTTGTAATTGTATGTTTGTAATGCATAACGTAAAGGATGGTGAATTGTGTTCTTACTCCATCACCACACAGAAATAAAGCGGTATAAATAGTTTTATTTATAACTCAAGCTTAGTTCAGCGTCATTCATTTCTCCTGTCAGGAAAGAGCACAGTGTTCGATTCTATGTGCAGGGGACAGCAATATCGTCTTTTACGCTAGCTGCCTGCCGTGTTATAAATAATATTCGATTGAACATATTGTCGATTGAACCCGCCCTCGCTTCGCTTCGGTTTCAGTCGTCTTTCCTGCGTAGTGCCCGTTCCCGTGGGAATACCGGGATAAAATATAGCCTATATTACTCTGGGATAATGTAGCTTTCAAATGGTGAAGGAATTTTTGAAATCGACCCTGTAGTTTTTGACTTTATTCATTACAAACATACACACACAAATACAAATTTTTCTCTTTAAAATATTAGTGTAGAATTAGATGTGTAATACTCGCGTAAACGTCAGAAATCATTACGCTTCCCTTCTAACGCTCATGGTCATCAGTTCAATACTTATACCACTCTAGATAAACGAAACAAAATACATCTAATCAGGTCAAAGCCATTATCAATGAGGGGTCGTGACTCATAAACGTCATTGATTGAAGTTAATATAATCTAGGCAAGACTAGATGTAGATATTGGTCCATAAATGTTTATACTGTTGAGCTCAGGCCTCCTCCTTTATAAGAGGGTATTTGAACTATTATACCATGCTCGTCAGACGTGTTGCTGTTATCTGCATATGATAGGTATATGATCCCTTAGTCGCCTTTACGATACATGAGTAAGAGTAGGTGTGGTGAATTGTATTCTTACTCCGTCACCACGCAGACATTATTATCCTGTAATAATTACAAACATATATCATAAATAGGTGGTAAAAAGTTTCTGTAACTTAAACTACAAATTAGTTACTTACTATATGTGGTTACAAAAAAAACTATATGCATTATAGTTCTTTTTTTTACCTTTTATGAGTCAACGCTGCACTAAGAAACAAATGCCGGTATTGATAAAGCGATCGAAACGAAATTCTAATGGAAAGGTTTTCAAGTCTGTGATAAAATGTTTTTAGGTTTCCTAAATAATTGTAAAATAGGGAGGTGTCACGCATCGAAAAATTCCTCCACATCACTGTTGGGTAATGTGCCCAGAAGGCAGGGAGCATTACTGCATTGAACGGCTGCTGCTGATATATTTATGCAAAATGTAAGGCAGCTCTCTTTTTGATCACGATGCTTAAATTAATTTAAATATAAGCCAACGGAAGTGACTTCAAGTCTGAATTGTGGTAAATTCTTTTTCGGTTTCCTGAATTACTTTCCAATTTTCAGGTATCAAAACGGCCTTCGTCAAGCTTGCCTCACCAACGGCTTTCTTGTCCAAAAAATGTGATATGATACCAATAGAATGGGTTACGCGCCGTTTGGCAACTGGTTCGTTTTTGAAGAGAAATCCAGGAGTAAAAGAGGGCTTTAGATTTACGCCGCCCAAACAGGAGACATTCTTTAAGGATGATGCTAATCATGATCCGCAATGGTCCGAAGAGCAAATAGTGTCTGCCAATTTCAACATTAATGGTTTGACTATTGGTAAGTATGTATTATGTCATTAAGTCGACTATATATTTACTTGTTGCTATAATGATATTCAACTGGAACGCCACTCGAAACGGCCCTGTACCACTTACATCCAACGATTCCCTGCGACTTTCAAAATTTCGTCAGTACACCTGGTGCGGAGTCGTTCTACACTGCGTCATTTGATTCGTGATCGCCATTCAAGACCCTTTTTTTCCTAATAGTTGTCGGTTCGATGAGTGATGTGGCCTGCCCGTTCTGTCTATCTATTCCTGTAAAAGTTTTTGAATATTTTGATATAACATATGGAATACGGCAATCCGGATATAACATTTGGAATACGTATATAGGACAGGGTGTAATCGACAGTCAAAAGGATTAGCACGTTGACGTGGCAATATTTCGCTCGTGAACTGATCAGCGTTTAGGCAGAAAAGTTATCAAGTGGCACCGCCTGGGTGCCCGGCCCGCCGGGTAACCGGTGCCAATTAGACAACGCAGCGTAATACTAGGTGGACTTACGCCATATTAACAGGCACAGGATCATTTTGTGTGACATTCTCGTGGCCTATGTCCAATATTAAGGGTCTAAGGATAGAACGACATTTTAATTTAATAATTTCCACGTAGTTTATTATTATAAAGCTTGATAAACATTTGCAATTTATTATCAGGTCAGGATGAGGTGGACTACATGAGGAAGGCAACCATCCTCGTCTTTGAAATTTTAGAGAAGGCGTGGGCTCTCCGTGATTGCGCCCTCATTGACATGAAGATTGAATTCGGAGTTGATCCTGAAGGTACCTATCTACATAAATATATATTATACTAGCTGACCCAACAGACGTTGTTCTGTTCTAATAAACTAAAAGGATTTCAACGCCACCTATCGGGTCCAATTGTGAATCTAAACTATTCTCGAATCCCCTTGAACACGCACATAAAATTTTATCAACATCGGTCCAGCCGTTTAGGAGTTCAGTGACATACTCACGTACACAAGAAATTTATATATAAAAATATGATTTATGAAAAACATTTCAGCTATATACGTCCACTGTTGGGCTTGAGACTCCTACACAGTAGGAGGGAACTTGACCTTACTATTATACCATGCTGGACAGATAGGTTGATATATAAGGTTTTATTTCGAGTTTTCTTTCTCTTGTATAGATGTTATATGCGTATTACATTCCTTAGTCGTCTTTTACGACATTCATTGGCAAGATAGGGAGTGGTGGTTTGTATTGGTATGTATATTTAATCCCGGTATTCCCACGGGAACGGGAATTACGCGGGTAAGGCAACTGAAACCGAAGCGAAGCAAGGGCGGACTATTAGTCTACTATAAAAGTCATTACCAAACAATTCACTTCATGGGGATGCTGTCAAAAATATATTTTTCTATGTAACCAGGTAACATTTTGCTGGCCGATGTCATTGATTCGGATTCATGGAGATTGTGGCCTTCAGGTGATAAGAGGCTCATGGTCGACAAACAGGTAAACGATATTCTTTTTCTAATAGTACCCTGCGTTAAGGAAACAATACTTGTATTCCCGTGTGGTAACGGAGTAAGATTACAATTCACCACTCCCTAGGGATATAATATGCACATAAGACCTGTGCAAGAGAAGGAAAACTCGAAATGAAACCCTATACCAACATGTCTGACCAACTATACTATATAGTAGGTCAATTTCCCTTTCGTTGTGGAGGAGGCCCGAGCCCAACAGTGGGGACGTATATGGGCTGCAATGATGATGACAGGCATGTAACCTCTATGCTAGAGTAAGAAAACTTTGTGTACTCTACCGAGTCTTACACGGGGAGTGCTCTGAGTAACTGTTTGACTTGGTACCGCCGTCACCGTTTTACAAACCTACCACTCGACACCGTAGCAGTCTTCATCCATTTCACCTAGAAACGTTATGGTCTTCAACTGTACGTTTCCAGCGATCATTTCTTCCACGTACATGCTAGCTCTGGAATGAACTACATGCTGCTGTGTTGCCCGAGCGTTATGTCCTTCTATGAACAAAGCTTAAGAAGTGTGTTCTTTACGGTAGGCAATGGCCTGGCTGTACCCCTGGTATTACAAAGGTCCGTGTGCGGCAGTCTCACTTACCATCAGGTATGCTGCTGTTTGCCAGCATTGGCAATAAAAAAAACAAAACACTGTACCAACTCTACTGACCAGCGTGGTATAGTAAATCAATTTCCCTCCTATTGCAGAGGAGGCTTAAGTCCAATAGCGGGATGTATATGAACTATAATGATTGACTGATTTAATTTTTTTAATAGTATTAAATGTTTCTAGGTGTACAGAAATTTATCAACAGTGACCGCAGCTGATCTGGACACAGTGAAGCGTAACTTCGCTTGGGTGAAGGATCAGCTCGACCATCTTCGTCCGAATGTGCATCACAAAGTTGTCGTATTCATGGGTTCACCTGCTGACCAGGAGCATTGTCAGAAAATTGCTAAATGTAAGCTTATTTCCCAGACACATTTGAAATTTTAACTGATTTCTAAAACGGAGGTATTGATATGTATTCTTAAGTTTTACCTGAGAATTCTGTTGTTGAATACCTGTTCCTGAGTTTTTATTTGAAAGCTGATGCTTCCAATTTAGTGACATTTAAATTTAACAAGATTTTTACTTATTTTCGTTTATAAGTTGTAATTCTAAATGGTTTTGGAATCAGCTTGCTTTTGTTAAAATATTGTATTAGTCTAATCACGTGTATGTCGTAAAAGATCACTAAGAGTAATAGTATGCATAAATAAAACTCAACAAAAGTCCTTTTGATTTATTTCCCCATCCAATGGTGGTGACTCGAGCCGGGATGTATATGAGCTGAGATGATACACTAAAAATCTTGCTATTCTTTTGAATGAACAACTTAGTTGACTGTATCTTGCTTATAGGTATAACTTCGTTCTACGTTTTTCTTCTTTTAGAGTAATTATCATCACTTTACTCTGCTCTTATTCCAATTAATTGGCTTCAATATATACTCTTCTTTCATTCTTCCTACTGATATTATAAACGCGAAAATTTGTGAGTATGTATGCGAGTATATTTGTTGCTCTTTCACGCAAAAACTACTGAATGGACTAAAGAATTACACATAGGCTATAATTTATCCCGATATTCTCACGGGAAGGGGAACTTTGCGGGTAAAATCGCTAGTAGTAATAGTAGCTAGTAGTACATACTACAAATTTTCGCAATGGCTTGATGACCGATCGCCTGCCTGACGTTAATCCTCCTTGGGAATGTAATTATTGACCTGACTGCATCAGATAGAATTGGCCAGGTCGATGAAAAACTTTAACCAATCAAATGATTGGTTAGTATTTATAGCCGCTACCACGGAGCTTTCTTTTAGAATATCATCTCAGCCTATATAAGTACCACAACTGGGCTCAGGCCTACTCCACAAAATGGAAGGGTTCAGAGCTCTTGAAATAGTGTTTTATATTCCATCTCTTGCATTAATGTTACCTGTATATTTCACTTAGTGGTCTTATAGCGACACCCACGGGCAAAAGTGGGGGTGGTTAATTGTATTCTTACTCCAAAACCACATGTATAATTGTAATATAATTTTTTCTAGCCGCCAGAGAATTAGGTCTGGAGGTAGACTTGCGCGTGACATCAGCTCACAAAGCAACAGAGGAAACGCTGCGCATCATGCAGCAGTACGAGGATACTCATGGCGCGCTTGTATTCATTGCTGTGGCGGGACGCTCCAATGGACTGGGACCTGTACTCTCTGGGAACACCTCCTATCCAGTAATCAATTGTCCTCCACCTTCAGACAAACTAGTCCAGGTAATTCGTTTGTTCTATTACGACTAAGGCTTTTGAAATGAAATAAATAAAGAGAGAGAGCAATGTCTCATATGCCTTTAGTTATTGGAGAAGAGTGAGATATATGCTTTGCTCGTTTTCATCTTTTATATAGATATGTATCTTGTGTACGTGTATGTCACTGATCTCCTCCTAAACGGCTGGACCGATGTTGACGAAATTTTTTGTTTGTGTTCAAGGGGATTCGAAAATGGTTTAGATTTACAATTGGACCCGGTTGGTGGCGCTACGATCGATTTCAAGGAGAATTCCTTTTACTTTTTTTTAGATTTAAACAGAACAACGTCTGTTGGGTCATCTAGTAATTATATAAAAAGCAGTCATGAGGATTGCCGACAGATGTGAAAACATAAAATTGTGAATATACTTTTCGATCTTAAATTAAAACTGTTTACCTTTATCTGTAACGCAATAAGTTATAATTATAGCTACAGATAGTTTTAGCGTTAACACGTCGCGTGATCATGTCGATAAAGTTGTTTTTTTATTGCAAACGGTGGCAAACGAGCAAACAGTACACCTGATGTTAAGTGTTGCCGCTCATGGATCTTTGTTAGGCCGCTGCCTACCGCTAAGAAAGTGAAGGGAATGTGAATGAGTGCAATAGCCAATGAGGTTTGGTGAAACTTTCTTTTTTTTTGAACTTCAGTGAAAATTACTAAAACATTCAGAAAGTTGGGCTCCCGGCTCTCTCGTTTACCGAACGAAGATCAGTAACAAATTGTTACAACTCAGTCGTTGATTTTCTGCTCAGTGTGGTACTACCCCGGATGGACCGACCCGCGGCTGTAGACAGACAACTGTCAACAGTGTGGTCCTACCACTTACAGAACTTATATGAATTTACTCCCCCATCCAAACTTGCCTATAAAAGATTTCACATCAATCAATAATAAACAACGTATGTATATGCTATTTAAAAGTGATTGATAAGTAAATAAAATGATCCTAATATAAAAATTTCAATTTTATCGCGTAATTTACGACACACGCTATTTAGTTTTTTTATGTCATGTAATTTTTTTGGATCTTTCAATATAAAGCAATACCGTTATTAATTTAAAGTAAGAAAATACGGCACATTTGGTGAAAATAACAACGGCAAACGCGAACAATTCATTCTCGATTTTGTTCAAGAGTACCAAACATAAGTTTGGTGAGATTGGAATTGAATCGGATTCGAAATTAGAGTTGATTAGGTCCACTGTCCGGAGCGACAGAGGGGCGGCACGTGGCCCCATAACCCATCCGTAGCCACGTCACCTTCGTCGTTAGGCCGACCACCGGTGCTGAGTTCCTTGTCGTCAGTGGTCAGCCCGACGGAATACCCGGAGGGGGTACCCTCTCCTATCGACGTCCCTTTCCCGGGACGTCGGTCGCCGTCACGCGGTCAGCCTCTCTGACGGTCCGGTCACAAGCGAGCCAAACATGCCTACAATTTACATTACTTATTTGATTGGATCGAAGTAAACCGCACACATGTTGAATATGGTCCTCAAGCAGGATAAGGCGATTCACCACAAATGTTTTACTGAATCTGGGCAATTTATGTTCAATAATTGTATATTTATAAGTCCTCCGAAATACAAAATTGTTTTATGTGCAAGGCATTGTCTTTAAAAAAAAGGTAACGGGTAAATAAATAAACAAAAAATACATGTTGATGAACTAGACCAAGTGAAATTGGAGCTTCGTTTTTCTATTAGTGCCTGCTTGTGTCCGCACAAGTAGGTAAAAGAGATAAAATACAATTTAAAAATCTAATTTTCACTTTTTCATTTTCAGGATATCTGGTCTTCTCTCTCGGTACCATCAGGTCTGGGCTGCGCTACAGTAATCTACCCAGACAGCGCGGCTCTCATGGCCGCACAGATCATTGGTCTCCAGGACTACATAGTATGGGCTCGTCTTCGAGTTAAGCAGCTTGAGATGGCCACATCCCTGAGACAGGCCGACAAGAAACTCAGAAACAAAGTCTAAACTTAATCGCACATGTTTACAGGGTCTCAGAGCCAACCTTTTTTGTGGTTAAAACGATATCGAAATAAACTTAAGTCGTCAATATGCTCTTTATGTTTTAAATATTATAAAGTGTAGCATTACGTTACTCGAATATTTTTAAGGGTTAGTGCAGTATTTTAAGCAGATATCTATAAACAATTCTTTTGGTTGATAAATGTTAAGTAGGGCCAACGATAGGCGATACGAAACCCTTAAATCTTTAACCCCTTTAACCTTAACTGCCGAAAAATTTATCTTGATACTATTGTGTCCACTATATCGATGTTTTTCAACTTGGTATATATGCTTGGACATATTGCTACGCACTTCCGGCGGTAAAAAAAAAAACACTTTCTTATTGAATGTCTTCTTTTGGAGGGAGTAATATTTTCTTTGCCGTGTAGACATTCGGTCATCCAATTTTTATCATAATTAATGCCCCAAGCACGTCTGGGTTCTGGAATGAACTAACTAACTTCTTCTTTAAATGAGGTTTAAGAACAGCTCTTTTCTCATAGTGGTCATTGGGTTGTCTGTGCTCCTGAGTGTGGTTCATGAGCGTCAGTAGCTAGTTATCAGCAGGTGAGCTGTTAGCTCGTCCGTCACGAAAAGACAATAAAATAAAGGAAGAAAAAGTATTCCTGTCGGCAAGTGCTAAACTTTACTCTTTATAGTTCATTTAATATCTTAAAAAGTAATAAATCACATATGTTTAACTTTTTTATTAAAATAATGTTTTCAGAAAATTTATACCGTGGATTGGTTAATATTTAGTAGATATCGCATTAAGTTGGCAACATTGTTAATTATGTTGATAATCCAGTGCTGCTTTTATTTTTATTCCATATAATATGTAATTGTATTTTTTGTAATAAACTACATATATATACAATAAAATCATTACTTATTTCTTGTCGTACGATTTATCCGTGTGATGACGAAGTAAGAATACACATGCACGCTACCCCTCTCTGTATTGCCCGTGGGTGCCGTAAAAGACGACTAAAGGATATCTTGTGCATATAACAACTATGCAAGAGAAGGAAAACTCCAAATGAAACTATACCCACCCGCCTGGCCAGCGACTAGGTCAATTTCGCTTCCAACATGAAGGAGGCTCTAGCCTAGTATAGGGACGTATATGAGCTATGACGGTCGTGATTATACAATTTGTATAATAGCTTAATAATCACATCTCGGCTTAGATAAGTCACAATAATGAGAGGGAAATTGACTTACTGTACCTACCATATTATTCAGACGTGTTGACAAAGATTTTATATCGGGATTTCTTTTTCTTGCACCAATGTTATCTGCATACCATACCCCTTAAGTATCTTTAAAACATGGTACGCGCAAGGCAATGGGTACTGAATTGTATTCTTAGTCCAACCATCAGACTTTAGACTTCGTTATGCGGCTGATCTTTAGACACCACGTTTCCGTGCCCTAAGTCATCACTGGTAACACACACTGGTCGTAGATCTGTGTTTTCAGACGCTAAGGTATGTTGGATGAGAAGATCCTCTTACGTTTTTCGATCGATGCCCAATCGAGTAGGATTCATCGGCTGACCTCTTTCTCGAAATTGGATCTATGTAACTGGACTGTTTGTCCAAGGTAAACATAATGATCGAGAACTTCAAGAATTGCATTGATAACTAGTACCGGTAGGGGAATGGCTTGGGTATTTCTATTTGACATGACTTTCGTCTTGACCATGTACATTCATAAACCCACTAGTTGGGATACCTTGCTGAGATCGTTGAGCACGGTGCCAAGGTCCTCCATGGATTCTGCCATAACGACAATATCAACTGCCAACTGCGAAGGTTAGTGTTGTTTTCGCCATTGATGTTGATGCCGAGTCCGATCCAATCTTAGAGCTTAAAGACAACTTCCATGAAATATAACGAAGTGACACTTCGATATAACGAAAGTTAATTTGGCATCTGTGAAAGGGCTGCAACGCCATCCAATTTTCGACTGAATCAAAGAGTTTCAGACTTTCTCATAGTCCACAAACGCTATACACAGAGGTTGATTGCACTCCTCGGTCTTTGGGATTGTCGAAATGTCTGAATGTATTCTATGGTACAATAGCCTTCGGGCCAACCACGTAGGACAAGGAACTCGGTACTAGTGGTCAGTCCTGGTCGTTGTCATCCTGGACGGAGCCGGGTGGCGGCTTTACCTTAAGTGCGCTCGTGCACTGAACCACCAATTCAAAAGATTTAATAATTACAATGTTAGTTCATCTTTATATTTTAAATGAATATATATAAATAATATAATAAATATTATTATTATTTAAACATACAAAAACATATAACAAATAGAATTTCAAATTATGACGAAACAATTTAAACGCTTTACTAAACCATTAAAACATATTTTCCCTGTAAAAAAAAAATCTCGTGCACTGAGGCGAGCGCACGGGGACTGCTAATACAATTTGTCTTAGAATAATAACGTATAGAAGGATAGTGTCAGTACTTCGAACTTTAAAAATTTGAATCTAAAAATACTAATGGTGGGCAGACGATTACACACGGAAACCACTATACAAATTCTGAAATCAAATTTTGTTTTTATTAACATCGTCGAAATACTTTTAAAAGTAATGTTAAAAACCTTTTTAAGTTTTTCAAATGTGTTATGACACCATTTGAATGCACAAGCCGTCATAATTACCTATTTATTTTTTAAGAGTTGCGTACGTTCGTGCAGTGCAATGACTTGTACATTACGGGACTGTTCCGGCGTAAGCTCCATTAGGCTCCAATTGAAATGCCTCACTTTTTGTGCGTGGACTTACCTTCTATATGTTATTATTCTAAGACAATTTGTATTAGTTATGAGTTAAAACGCCTGGCGCGTGAGACAGAAGATAGTTCATAGAAATATACCCAAAAATGAGTCTGCTTGAGCGGCGCACAGGCGAACTGAACATTACCGAGAGCACTCGACTTTCGACGAAATTTGCCTGGCGGCGGTGGTGACATAAGTAAATTATAGTTTCGATGTATCCTGTGACACGTTAAATATTGTTTTTTTACATTAAGTAATTGTTTTTTTTTTATTTTGGTCTTAGTTCTATTCTATACTTTGTGTACCGTGTGTGGTGTGAGTGTAAATATGAGCCTAGCATGATAAAACTTTTCAAAATAAAGTTGATATAAAATTGGCGGGACCGCAAAAGCCATCGTTAAATTGAATAAAAAAGTTCAAATCAAAATATTTTTTGATTTTTTATAAATATTTTTTTAAGTGTGAAAACCAAGTAAAACCACATGTTTCTTCACATGTATACCTACAAAATGTAATGAGTTCGACAATAATAAAAATGTCATTTTTTTTTTATAAATTGTTGTTCCATTGCAATTTTTGATCTTAATACTTAGTGAGCAAGTAAAGTGCACTCCTCCACTTTGTTGACCCACCAGCCGCCACTGGTGGCGGGTGCGCTGACCATAGCCCACCCAAAAAAAAGATGGTACGGTAATGGTACTTTTCAGCAGCTGACTTGTTCGGGCGGCTGGGAATCATCAAGTTTGCGCGTGGGTCGATTTGTAACGATCGTCTAAAACCACATGTAGCTCAAGAGTGAGATGTGTTTCTATTTCTTTAGAAGAGTTTTCTTACACTTTTTAAAGAATAGCACCACTAGACCTCCGGTCCAAGACTCTACATTGCATTGGAGGTAAGCAAAGAAAATAGACATGCGGGGCGCATTCTATGGTTAACGGGATTAATTTACAAATTATTAAAAGCGTGATTTAATCTGACATTGTAGTTCTATTTCGCAGAATACAAGATTGTTCGAATATCGATTTGTTTATTCCCTATACATTCATTGTACCTATTTGTTACAAGTCAAAACAGCCAACGCTCAACTATCAGATCTCTTAAGGCAGTATTAGCCGATGTCGCTGATGAATTCTGTTTTCATTGCGTTGACTACACCAGCAAAAAAAAAAATTATAAATTATCATCATTCATCATTTAGTCTTTTGTCGTCCACTTTTGAACTTAAAAAAGTATATAACCCTCGCAAACAAAGAATTTAATGAATTACTTCTCTCTCAAACGTTATTTCTGTCTTTACTCACACACGATGGTACAGTAGGTATATAAATAAATAATCAAATTAATCAGTCTGGATCTGCTCTTTAAAACTATTCTTTAAATTGTTATTGCTCTTTATTTTAAAAGGTTCTCTAGTGGTGAACACGTATCGGACGACAGCGTAGGACGCCTCCCACAAGGTAGCCCGACGACCTGGTGAAGATTGCTAGCAGTCATTAAATGCAGGCAGCACAAGGCCGCACTTTGTGGCGAAACAAGAGGGAGTTGATGTCTAGCAGTGGACAGCAGTGGGCGAAATGATGATAATTATGATTTTCTATTAAGATTCTTATTTTGTTATTGACGTTGGTTGTTGTTT
Organism: Lymantria dispar; assembly: GCA_032191425.1. Classification (NCBI taxonomy): domain Eukaryota; kingdom Metazoa; phylum Arthropoda; class Insecta; order Lepidoptera; family Erebidae; genus Lymantria; species Lymantria dispar. The sequence continues at coordinate 34,852,368 of CM063445.1, forward strand.
ATTGTTAATATATTTGTTACTTTAATTATAGAGTCATCGCTAAGTTTTACATGTTCTAAATGATACTGAACCTGCAGTTCTTCGCGACATTGTTAGCTTATAAATACTTTGCGTAATATTTATTATCAAATAACAAGTCTCTCCAAAAAAATACCACTTATTAGGCAATTATATTTTGCTGACGGTCCAACCTTTGCAAATCGAAACTGCAATTTTAGATTCGTTTCTTAATTGGCATGAATTATACCAGTCATATGGCTCATGTGTATTCTTTCCTGCATTCACACCAGTATTGCCAGTCTCTTAAAGCTGGAAAATGCTCAATTATTGGCACCATGCTAATAATTCAATAATTTAGCACCTGGTTATTGAAGTTTTAAGAAATTGTGACTAAAAAATACTTAAGTAACAAATAGTCCGTTCGATTTTGTTTAGTTTTTACTAGAAACATTTGTTCTCTGTTCTACAAACATTTGTTTTTGTGTAAGTTGGAAGCATGACTCTGATGATTGGCAACATTGACTTACGATTTCTTAGAAATGTCAATGTCATTGTTTTTGCAAAAGTGTCGTGCTACTGTATATTGTAGTATTTTAAGTGTAAGAATCTCATTAAAATATATTCATACGTACAAAATGGCAGAGAAATCTGCAGATTATTCTACCACCAATGGATTTGAAAGCAAAACTCCTTTCCTGATCGGTGTAGCAGGTGGAACAGCCAGCGGAAAGGTGAGCTAACCTCTTGTTTTGATGAAACTTGTATCGATTTTCTTTAGGAATACTTATGTAAGGGAAGCTTAATTTATACTGAAATATTTATGGATGAAAATTTATATAGTTAGCAGCAATATTATGATGATGATAACCTTAATTTGAAATAAGTTATTTTCCTCATAAAAACAATGACTGCTATACAATAACAATGCTAATAGTCTGTTTAATTTTCATCATTTTTTTTAGAATTTTCTGCATATGTGTCGTACTGTTAAGATATAGACTTACCGTATCACGTGTCGCAGCTTCAATGCCTACGTAATACAATAAGTACTTTGTGCGACCTTAATTTGTTGGGCCCTTAAATGTGTTTCGTTTTGTGACGGAGTAAGAATACAATTCACCAACCCCGTTCTTGCCGTGGGTGCCGTAAAAGACGACTAAGGGATCAAACATGCATATAACATTTATGCAACAGTAGAAAAAACTTGAAATAAAACACTATACCAACATGTCTGACCAACCTGGTATAGTAAATCAATACCTTCTATTGGGGAGAAGGATCAAGCCCAGCAGTGGGATGTGTATGAGCTGAGACGAATTTATTGCTCCTATTCTTGTAATTTATGTCTGTTAATTATAATTTTGTAAAGACCCGTTTAATGAAAGGTTTATTTTGTAGTGCAGGATGTTTTTTTTTTTAAAAGCAACTTTACTGGCTTGGTTTACAATCATATTAGTAACTAGCAACCTGGCCTCGCTTCGGTTTCAGTCTTGCCTGCGTAGTTCCCGTTTCCGTGGGAATACTGGGATAAAATATAGCCTAGCTTACTCCCTGATATTATAGCTTTCCATTGGTGAAAGAATTTTTTAAATCGGTCCAGCCATTTTGAAGATTACCCGGAACAAACAGACAGACAGACAGACAAAAATTTTTTCATCTGTATTTTAGGCATAGGTGTTGTGCAGATAACCTTGTGAGCATGAAAAAAGCCCATTATTTTGACATTACAAACAGACACTCCAATTTTATTTATTGGTATAAATGTGTCTGATAAATTGACAATATGCTACCATTATAATTATTATTATTTTAAAAATCAGTGGTAATATTCCTATTAATAACTGGCATGTAATTATGTTTTAAATTTCTTATAAATAATCCTGAATTGAATTCACACATCAATTATTTCTGAAAAAACAAGCAGTCTTAAGTTTTTATTATAAAATATGATACTTTATATGGAAAAGGACACTAATGTATAAACATTTAATAATATTTTCTTTAAGAAATTAGTATTGAGGATACGCTATTAATATGTATATCATGATTATTAAAATTAATAATTGTTTTTGAAGGCCGTGACTTGTGCCAGAGGTGTTGAGTATAGCAATTTTGCTTTTAATACATACCAGACAATAGTGTTGGCCAAGGCATTGATTTTTCACACTATATGAGTACATTTACTCTAAATATGACTGCATAGATGGCGTAGTAGATAATTGACCTACCATGCCAGTGTCATGGGCAGGGGCGTACCCAGGTTCTGGGCCAGGGGGGGGCAAGTCAGATTTTTTATACGCTAGCTGCTTATCTATACATATAAAAGGAGAAGCTGACTAACATATCAACGCAGAGCCTAAAATATAAGAGCTAGAACCTAGAAATCTTGCATAGGGGTTCCCTTTATAGCGTACGGGAGCACTAAGAAAGGATTTTCGAAAATTCATCTCTTAACATTTTATCTTCTAGGGGGGGGGGGGCAGCTGCCCCCCCCCTGCCCCTACCTGGGTACGCTCATGGTCATGGGTTCTATTTCCATACAGGACTATCCTTTGTGAGTTCCAAAATTGTTGTTCTGATTCTGGATGCAGTTTGTATACATTAAATTATGTGTATATTTGTAAAGTCCTCTGCAATACAAACATTATTTCCATAGAGCACGGTGGTGTCTTTTAAAAAATAAATACGAAAGATGTGGTAACCAATAATCCATCCCCCTATTGTGAGGAAGGTCAGTCAAGTATCCAAGGCAAGTAGAGGCCCTTGCTCAAGCACCTTGCCCTACCCGAGGCCACAGGTGACTGGACCGGGGATTAGTCCTCCACCTGTAGAGAGGCTAACTGCGGGACGGCTTTCAAAGAGGTGGGTATCCCGCCAAGCCGGCCACGGTAACAAGGAATTCAGTACCGGTAGTCGGCTCACTGGTGCAAGAGAGGAGATGTGGTAGGTTGTGGGGCCGCGCAACACCCCTTCGTCACCCCGGATGGAGGTGGCCAGCGCATGAGTTCACCGTAGCCCACCCCAAAAAAATAAAGTATCCAAGGCAAGGTTTTTGAGGCAAAAAAATAAATAATAGAAGTCACTTAGTAATACACAATATCTGTAAATGTAGATGCTAGGATACATGTATTCTACTTATATATTAACCATCTATAAATAAATAGTACATACATAATATATTCATTGAGTTATTCAGTCATACTAACATGACCAATAGGTATAAATAAGCACTCATTTGTACACACATATATTTAATATATTTATATGTATGTATACAACATGTCCCAAAATTCTGGGAAGTTGGATAGGTGGACCGGACCTACTTATGACTACTCAAGAAAAAATTCTACTCTGACTTTTTTCATTACGAAAAAAAACCAAAATCTTTAAAAATGTGTCCATTCTTCAAAATCTTTAAAGATTTTGGTTTTTTCCTTTTTTTACATTTTTAAGTGCCTTTTATTACATTTTTTTACATATTACCTTTTATTTCGTTTATTTTCAAGTGCCATTGCTACAAATAATTCTATGATTTTTTTTTGTATTGGCACTACTATCGATCACAACCAATAAAAATCCCAGAATGTCTATAGTTTTTACACAAAAATCAACCAAATCTATGTTTTTCATAAATTATGTAAGAGTTTTACTTTCAGGTCACTTTCACTCATCATGATAAAAAAAAAGTATTGACAGTACTATGGCAAATTGTTTCAAAAATTTGCGCTACTAACTACAATTCTAAAATGGTGTAATACTCTAGACAAACTAGTTACAAAAATATGCATAGGTACTATTTCAGAACAACAATGATATTTCGCAAATACTGATCTCTTGTAAAAAGTAGCCTTGGTTTCACTTCTAGCTGCCAAGGAAGTTGCCATTTATAACAGTCTGTAATTTTAGTCGACAGTGTGCCAACGCATCATGGAGAAACTTGGCCAGCAGCACAAAGAACAAACAGAGCGCCGAGTCGTTTGCATTAGCCAGGACTCATTTTACCGTACACTGACACCCTCGGAGAGACTGCGCGCTGAACGCGGACAGTTCAATTTTGACCACCCTGATGCGTTTGATGACAAGAAACTGTTAGGAATACTTAAGGATATCCTTTCTGGAAAGAAGGTTGAAATACCAGAATATGATTATATCACGAATTCCATCAGGTTAGCAGAATTTTATTATGTGAATATATATAAATTTTAATAAATTTGGGACCAGTAATTTGACTCTCGAGAATCAGAATAGTATCCTACCTCATTATTGTGTCTTTCGCCGTCTACTGCTGGATGAAGGGCCCATGTCCCTCATGTTCTTTTGGTCACTCATATTGGGGAATAATGAGGTAATCGTCACGCTTGGCATTCGCAGTGAGACATTTCCCAGGAGTGAGTTGCTGTCCGCTCGCTTGGTGAATCCTTAGACGATACTTACGACCTTCATGGGCAAGCAAGAGGTGGCGAGAATTATTTTCTTATCCCGTTGCCACACAGAGAATCCTATCTAATGTCTATCCCTGTTCTAATATATGAATGTGGTGATGAAGAAAGAATACAATTTACTATCCGCTTTCTTGCCCAAGAGTATCGTAAAAGGTCATCTCGGGGTATAAGAAATACATACATATGAAATTAAACCGTATGCCAAACTATCTCACCAGCAAGGTATTAGTCAATTTCCCTCCTATCGTTTAGGAGGATCTAGCCCTGTAGTAGAACATAATATATGAGGCGAGGTAATGATAATGATTTCCGTGTGGTGACGGAGTAAGTATACAATTCACCACCTATCTTGCCCGTGGATGTCGTAAAAAACCACTAACTTACAATATGCAAATAGCATCTATGCAGTAGTGAGACGTATATGAGCTGCGATGATGACTGTTATAAGCGTGGATACAAAATTGTTTGTTACACTTTGATTCTTTCCTCACTCGACTTAGTATTTTGTATACACTTCATTTGATATACAAACAAGGTTCTTCTTATCGTGGAAATAAATGACTCTTCCTAAGGGTTGAAAATGTAAATTTAATATTTTAAAGTCAGCGAAGGCGTGGACATAGTTTATTATAAATAAATGCTCTTGTGGTTTTTGAGCATGAAGTTCAGTACTGAGGTGTAGACAGCTAATAGGGTCTTAGTCGTCTTTTATGATACCCGCGACTAGTGCAAAGGTTGGTAGTATTCGTAGCCGCAACCACACAGCAAATGCAGATCACTTTAGTGATAGATAATATTTTCATTATGGTCCTCAGCCCCCAACGTTCTCACACGATCTATCCAGCTGATGTGGTGCTGATCGAAGGTATCCTCGTGTTCTACTTTCCAGAAGTCCGTGAACTCTTCCATATGAAGCTGTTTGTCGACACCGATTCCGATACAAGACTAGCAAGAAGAGGTATAGTACTTAGAATAATTTACAGTTTATTTTTTTATTTTTACGGCTTTTAACGCGTTTGTTGTAAAAGACGACTAAACCCCGCCGCACATGCCCATACTTGAATTGGCCGCCACTAGCCCTGTGCGAGTGACAGTATTTAAAACCTATGGCGCAGTACTAAACTCTGCATTTGCTCTCACATGTCGACGCAGGCACGAGTACTGCCATTCGTACACGGCTCGTGACGGCCAATGCGAGTGTGGGCATGTGCGGCGTGGTTAAGGGATATAATATGCATATAACATTTGCGCAAGAGATAGAAAACTCGAAATAAAATCCTATACCAACATGTCTGACCATCTATATGCTGGTACGTCAATTGCCCTCCTATTGGGAGGAGGCTCGAGCCCAGTAGTAGAACATGTATGAGCTGAGACAACGACGACTTTAAGGAGGTTTATATTTGATCTGTATGTATAATTCAAATTCAAATACTTTATTATGCATAAACCCCGCGGGGGCACTTACATATGGTCACTTTTTTACATTTTTACCTTACACTACTACCGGATCGGAACGCGACCGCACTGAGAAGATCCGGCAAGAAACTCAGTGGGCTTGTCTTCTTTTTTATTCATTTACAATTTTTTTTTTTTTAATAAGATAATATACAACAACATGTCTATTAATAGCTCCAGTGTGATGCCTTTCGAATCATCATACAATACAGTTATTAAATATAACGAAAAAGTACCATGGCTGGACCAGATCCCGCAAGCGGCACCCGATCACGAGTTAACCACTAGAGCAGCCATCACTCCCCTCAACCACAATGGAGGGAAGGGAGTGACCCGCTCCTCGTAGCTACCGCAAGCAGACCCTTCAGTGAGCATGACCAATACCATGGGCCACAAACATAAAACACAGATTAAACAACAAATTCGTTTGGCAAAACACGCTACGCTTTACAATTATATTAACAGCAACAGAATAAACATGTATGTAACACCTTTTGAAATAATGAGAAAATGCCTGAATGAGGAGCTGCTCATAACGTTAGACAGTGCATTGTTCACATCGTCATAGTTGAGCATTTGTCGCTTAATCTTAAACAGTAAAGAGGTATCATCTGCGAACAACACAATGTTTTGATTGTCCCCTACATAATAGGGTAAGTCATTGATATATACAAGGAACAGAAATGGCCCCAGTATTGACCCTTGCGGAACGCCCATTTTGATAACAGAACCAGATGATCGTGCACCGTTAACATCGACTCTCTGAATTCTGTTGCTTAGGTAGGAAATTATAAGTTCCAGAGCGTTTTTCCTGATCCCATAGTGGTGTAATTTCTTGATGAGAGTTTCGTGGTTTACGCAATCAAATGCCTTAGATAAATCGCAAAAGATGCCCAACGCCTCATGCGATTCCTCCCAGGCTGAAAAAATGTTTGTTAATAATTCTACACCCGCATCAATAGTAGAGCAATTCTTAGTAAAACCAAATTGATTTTTATGAAAAATACCATGGTTGTTAAAATAACTCAACATCTGAACAAGTATAATTTTCTCAAATACTTTACTAAGTGTAGGTAGTATGGATATCGGTCGAAAATTATTAACATCTGACATACTACCCGATTTAAACAAAGGAATTACTCTACTCATTTTCATGAGCTCAGGAAACACACCTCGAGCAACACAACCATTAAACACAGAAGTCAAGTGGGGGGCAATAATATTAATTATATAATTAACTGTCTTTACTGATAAACCCCACAGATCAACTGTTTTTTTAATATTAAGGGATTTAAAAGAGCGTAAAATATCTTTCACAGTGACATCTGAAAATTCAAAGGTTATGTCGCATTTTACAATACATTGCTTAAGGAGCGATTCAGCTATAATAGGAGATGACACTAATGATTTTGTAATCAGTACAGGCACATTTGTGAAATGGGTTTCAAATTCAGCCGCCACTTCATTATCTACTTTCACATTCTTATCACCTATCTTTAAACTAAAGTCTTTCTTGCGTGCAGTATTCCTACCAGTTTCACTATTTATCACATTCCAAGTCATTTTAATTATATCACCTGATTTTTTAATTTTATTTCTCAGATAAATAGATTTTGCACAGGAACAGGCACGTTTAAATATTTTGGAATAGTTCTTTACATATTCCAAAAATACTGGATAATGGTTATAAGATTTTTCATGATAAAGATCATATAACCTTTTTCTGCTAAGCTAATAAACATTCATATATCATCTCGTAACTACTCAACGACCTAACCGATCTTGAGAAAATCGTCATTAGGTTCGTCTTGATGGTGCAAGCATTACAAGGCTGTAAAAGGGCGGTATCACTTACCATCCAAAGAACTTTTTGCCTTGGTACCAACAACGTTTTATCCCCCTACTACTCGCCATCTGGGTAGAATTTATCCACTTCGCTTGGAAATGTTATAGTCCTCAACTACACGTTTTCAGCAATATTTTCAACCGCGTGTGTGCAGGATCTGGAATAAACTATATGTTGCTCTGTTGCCCGTGCGCTATGATATGTCCCCCTTTAAACGAGGTTTAAAAAAGGCACTTTCTTCACGTTAGTAGCTTGATAGTGCCCCTGATGTTGATAAGGTACATGAGCGGCATGGCATTATCACTTACCATCAGTAAAAAAGCCAATTTGAGTGAAAGTTTCATTGGATGCAATATATAAATTTTCTAGTGCCCCGCGACATAATGGAGCGTGGCAGAGATCTGGAGCAAGTCCTTAACCAGTATATGAACTTCGTCAAGCCTGCTTTTGAAGAGTTCTGCTTACCGGTAAGTTTATAGCAAAATTTCTGTAGTATCTTCATCCGGATATACTATAGACCCGAGTTATTCTGTATTGTTATAACAAAAGCAGTCCATTCATCGATCAGCCCATCGACCTCCATTGTTGGACATAGGCCTCACTAAGGCGGGCTACCAGTCGTTACATGGGTTGTTAAACGGTTAGACAAACTTAGTTGAAGTTGAAAATTTCTAAGATTTTTTGGAGTATTTGAGTAATTTTCCAGCCATTTTTTACGACTTCTACGAGAAAGTAAGGTATGATGACATTTTATATTTTTAACTCATCACCGAATTTGGAACAAACCTAGTAGTTTAATGTGAAGTGAACAGTTTATAAATATGTTGAATGTTGTTCGCAGACCAAAAAGTTCGCCGACGTCATCATCCCTAGAGGAGCAGATAACCTGGGTGAGTAAGATGTCTTATTTTTTTTTATAATTTACGATCAGATATCGTTTGTCTCGTTTGTCTGGTATATCGTGTTTTTATCGACTTTTTATGTCACTGCGTCTAAGTCCGTTTTCTGTTCGAACGGAAAACTACTAAAAAAAATGTTGAAGATAATCGCTCTAATTTTAAAAACCGTTCATTTCTAAGAAAACACATACTTGAAATTATTTTAATTTCGTTTTGTTCGCTGTTGTGAAGGTAAGTCTAAAAGGTCATAGCCACTGCAACGAGGTCGTATACTGCAATCTGTATCCGAACTTTAAAGTTAAAAAAAAAACAGTTTGCAGCGGCTATGTTCTTATGTAGCCAATATCGACCGTGCGTACATTCATGTAAAGTTCATTTTGCATTGTTGCAGTGGCTATTGACCTAATCGTTCATCATATATGGGATATCATGTATAAGAAAAGACCTTCGCCGCCGAAGGCCACAACTAATGGAATCAATGGACATCATGAAGTTGAAGAAACTCATGGAAGAAGACTGTCTGGAAGTTCTGAAGATACATTGAGCCGATAGCCCGCGGTTGGACGACATTTTGTGACTTTGTGATATAGGTACCAACAATTATATTTTTAAGTTTCGAATTATTTTTATCTTACTGGTATTTTTGTCGGTAATATTTTTATTTCGAAGTTATGTATGAATAAAATATGAGTCATGATGTTATATTCGAATATACAGGATGTCCCAAAAGGTTACGTAGCTGGGAAGGGGGGTGATAGGGGTGGTCACAAGGGTCACTAGAAAAATAAAAATAAAATTCCCCTCTGGGTATTTAAAAAAATAAATGGCATTTTTTAAAAAACTAAAAATTTTACACCTTGTGGGGTTATTTTGCTAACTGTACCTACAAATATTGCTTTATTAAAAAAAAAAAGCTGTTATGTAATCGTCAATAACCCTTTATCAAATTGAAATAAAAAAAACAATACATATCTAACCAAGATTTTAAAGAAAATTAAGTTCTTGTCCAGTCAAGGACTTAGTAATTACGATTTCACACAACTTCCTCCAAGTGTACTGAAAAAAAAAAGTACTATGCAGCTCCGGCGAGTAACTTAAAAAAATAGGTAATTTTATTGCAATTCCAAAATAGTATAACACCTATTTGAATAATTAATACTAGGACATTTAAAAATAATTTTCGGCAACAATACCCCTACAAAACAAAACATATCAATAAAACAAGTCTCAAATTCGTACGCAAATACATTTTTAAATGTCTATTCTGTTCCTTTGATTTTACTGCCCGTTATAATTCTCAAGATTGGAGTACAGACATACCTCAAACACTCAAGTACAGTCTAGGCTAGATCAAGCTTTACCATATGATAGGGAAAATAACCTTTACTGCATTTACTCAAGTACGCAAAAGTTGTAAAGGATCAAGCTTCATCTTGTCTCGTCTGTACAAAAGCAAAGGTTGATTGATTTGATTGCCTTATCCAGCTGGTCCCTACCCTAAAAGTGGCTTATTTAATAATAGTTTCAGCTCATCCCCAAAATAATTTTGGTAATATTCATCATCATTTCAGTATAGGCCATAGACATCTATTACCCTGTACAGTCTAAGACTAGGTAAGCTGTGATAACAAAGAAAAAAATTATTCCTATTTCCATACAAAAAAAGATTGGTTAAATTAGTTTCATAACGGTCACAGCATACAGTGTCTTAGATTGTACATTACAGTTCGGTTTTAAATGAAACTCGAAAATAAAACAAAATTGTAATTATTTATTTAAATAAAATGCTCGAAATGTCTACCACCAACATAAATACACGCCCTACATCGTTTTAAAAATGAGCGGGAGATATGGCGAGCAAATCTTCTATTGTTAATTGATTCCGCGGTCTCTGTGACCCTCGCCCTCAAGTCAGCCAAGTCCCCGATGGGTTTTCCATAAACTTTTTCTTTTATAGCACCCCAGTAAAAGAAGTCTAACGGGTTTAAATCCGGTGAACGAGCTGGCCACGCTATAGCACCGGCCCTTCCCATCCACCTACCAGGGTATTCTTCGTCTAGGAAATCCCTTACAGGACGTGCATAATGTGCTGGGCACCCATCATGCTGGAACCACATATTCCTTACTGTTTCCAGCGGCACATCTTCCAATAAATTTGGTAATTCGTTTTGTAAGAAGTGTAAGTACGCCTCGCCAGTCAGTGCCTCAACGTGTTCCAGTCCACATGTTCACTTTAAAACGATATTGGGACCGATCTTCTCTAAGTAGGTGGGGATTTTCTACGTGCCACTCGTGTAAATTGTGTAGGTTTATGTATCCGTCCTTTTTAAAAGTAGACTCGTCGGACCACAATATTTTATTGAAAAATTGAGGGTCCTCCCTATGCATGCGCAACATCCTACGACAAAATGCAAGTCTCGCAGGATGATCGCGTGGTAACAGACCCTGTACGCGTTGCACGTGGTACGGGTGGAACTTCTCAGCTTGTAATATGCGATGAGCAGTACTTTTTGGTACACCTGTACTTGATTCAATTGCCCGAACTGAAGTACTCGGGTCGTCTGCAACGGCTTGAAGCACTTCATCTTCGACATCGAACCGAGGTCTGCCTTCATTAACCGCTTGATGTGGAAATCGACCCTCAGACAATAGTCGGTGGACATTGACGAAAACACGGCTATCCGGGTGACGTACGGCGTTCGGATATCTTTCTCGATAGAGTCTTGCTGCAGCACCGGCATTATATCTACATTCGCCGTAAATGAGATGCATGTTCGCATATTCTTGTGGAGTGTACGTGGGTGGCATGGTGGCACTGTATCACACACTTTAGTCCTTGAGAAAGCCGGGTCGTTGGAAGAAATCACAAACAATGTCCAAATCACAAAGAAATAATCAAGTCCAGAAAGCGAAGCAAAGTTGTTAGTACAAAATGAACACAAACGAATACAAAGGATGCGCAATAAACGAGAGCACTTAATGTACTGACCGACTATGTATTTGACTAACCAAGAGATAGCACACCTACTTTTCTCTTCCTTAGTGTATCTACCTGTCTCTCTCACTCACCAAACTTGTTTTGTTTGGTTTCATTGTTCTCGCGCATGACTAACGGTACGATAGGGGTACCTGCCTGTTAAAGGAATTAATTTTATGCGCTTTAAGATGGATAAGTAAGCCATTTATTTCAACCAACATTTGCTTTTGTATAGTCTAGGCCAGATCAAACCCCATATTTTTACAACTTTCGCGTAGATCTGTTGATCTAGCCTAGACTGTACTTGAGTGTTTGAGGTATGTCTGTACTCCAATCTTGAGAATTATAACGGGCAGTAAAATCAAAGGAACAGAATAGACATTTAAAAATGTATTTGCGTACGAATTTGAGACTATTGTTTTATTGATATGTTTTGTTTTATAGGGGTATTGTTGCCGAAAATTATTTATAAATGTCCTAGTATTAATTATTCAAATAAGTGTTATACTATTTTGGAATTGCAATAAAATTACCTATTTTTTTAAGTTACTCGCCGGAGCTGCATAGTACTTTTTTTTTTCAGTACACTTGGAGGAAGTTGAGTGAAATCGAAATTACTAAGTCCTTGACTGGACAAGAACTTAATTTTCTTTAAAATCTTGGTTAGATGTGTATTGTTTTTTTTATTTCAATTTAATAAAGGGTTATTGACGATTACATAACAGCTTTTTTTTTTTTAATAAAGCAATATTTGTAGGTACAGTTAGCAAAATAGCCCCACAAGGTGTAAAATTTTTAGTTTTTTAAAAAATGCCATTTATTTTTTTAAATACCCAGAGGGGAATTTTATTTTTATTTTTCTGGTGACCCTTGTGACCAACCCTATCACCCTCCTTCCCAGCTACGTAACCTTTTGGGACACCCTGTATACGTCAATTTACGTAGCCCGCTACAAAAAAAAAAACACCTTTAAATTACCAGTGAAATATGCAGTATATTTTTATTTATAAGTTTTTATGTCCACCACATGTGCAGAACAGCAAATTCTATTTTGATAGTTGACTGCGCAAATAATTTTATATGGTATTTTTTGAATAAAATTAGTTATAATTACTTGGCAAACTAATCTTTACGTTTGAACAAGGGTCTTTCGACTGTTCAAATAACCTTGTCATCTGTCAAAATACGATGTACGTGGTGAACAAGTTAGTTAAGTTTTCCTTATAATCATTTGTGTCAAATTTTGAAAGTATGTGTATCACAGAGTCACGAGAATTATGCGTGAAATACGTGCATCAGAAGTGAAACTTCATATGATCCACCACTATTTTGTAAGAATTCCTCATTAGAGGTCTTTTATTCTGTCATGCTAGTGAAGTTTCACTTCAATGTAACGAGCTCATGCTATGATTATGTATTGTATCATTACCTCGAAAACTTGTCCGGTTTTGTTACACAGAGTATATTTAAAACTAATTTATATTTATTCTAGCTGACCCAATAGATGCTGTTTGCACCGCCACCTACCGGGTCCAATTATTCATCAATAACATTTTTGAATTCGACTCAACTGTGTACCGAATTGTTATAGAAAAATCGACTTCAGGCGAATCTCGTTCATCCGAATCAATCAATTTTCATTATCATAAAAATAGATACTTGATTTTATTAATGCCGATAGTGGATTGTCACTATTTAAGAATAGACAAAAATTGGCACCCCATGTAATGTCAGTTTTGTCACAGAGAATAAAAAAGGATAAGTTTAAATTATTATTATAAATAAAAAGGTGACGCCATAGTTTGTATTTTTTTCGTCTATCAATTGATCTAAATATAATCAATTACATCGAATTCAATTCAATTAGTATAACTGTGCCCACATATTTTTGGATTAACATCCAAAAGTTAACTTCGTTAATTAAAATGTTAACTTCGATACTCGTTAAAGCGTTAAATTCGCGAATATATAACGTAAGTTAAAGTTAACCGTTAAAAGTTAACCATTTAAAACTCATGCTGCTTTTAGGCTGAAAGAAATAGATAAATTTTACAGCATGTAGAGGAATTATGTTAGCATGCAGTGGAATTATGTTGGCATGCATCTGTACACCCTAGCTTGGGATATGCTACTGCTGCTAGTCATGATACCAAAAGATTCACCAATACTTTACGACGCTTTGTGACGTAATAACCAGGTGAAGGTGAGAACATATCACTTCTGCTACTATCATAATCTACAATAGAAGAATTCACAGCAATTGAAGAAGGCTCGGGATCAGTTTCCTTTTTCGCGGGGCCGGGCACAGAACGCCTTAGTCTCGTCTAATGAGATGACCGCTTGGCGGGACAATGCCTGCCTTGACGTCATTGTCCGGTTGGAGAGGCCTTGGTGCGGTGTTCGGACCGTCGAGGCTTTCCGGTCGGTGCTGATGGAGTGATTGGGTCGGCGGCACTGGGTGCTTTCCTCCCGATTGGTGCAGTGTGGTAGTTTCGCCAAGTATCTGCACAGTTGTAAGGAAGGAGAGTACACCGTTCTGCCACTATTGCGATTGCGACGAGGACATGGCACAGTACACGCTTGAGGTGTGTGCCACGTGGACTGAGTAGCACCTTGAACTCGTCGCAATCATAGGTGCCGACCTGAAGCTGACGACTATCGCTAGGGCGATGCTCGACGACGTCAGAAACTGGGACTCAGTCGCCGCTTTTCGCGTGGCAGTTATGTCACGGAAAAAGGAGGCAGATCGTGTCCAGGAGGAACTCCCCTACGATACGACCCGCCGCCAGTGACTTGGGCGACGCAGGCGTCGTGGAATTTTCGAGCGTGGCGTGGCGTGCAATTCAACCAAAAAAAAAATTAGTGCATGTTGACAAACGACTAGTGTAACGGACTAAAATTAACGGAAGTTCAATTTAACGGAAGTTAACAAAATCGTTAATATTTTTTGAAATAAACTTAAAAGTTAATCCGTTAAGCAGATTGTTAACTTCGTTAATTAACGATTAACGAGTTAATGCCCACCTTTGTCAATTAGAGATGGGACATATGAAACCGGTTAGCCGGTTATTCGGATAATCGATATTCTACTCAATAAGCATACTTTGAGGTTTACCAAGGACCTCTGATGGGTATTCTGGCGATCTCTTAGACGTCTTCTACTAGACCTAAGTGAAAATAAAACGGGGTTACACATTCTATTGCCAACCTATCAACATATTACATATATTTAGTTTTAAATATTCTCTGTTTGACAACATATTTCTCAAATATCTTTATTTGTAAGTAGTATAAGGTCCATTATCCTTTAATTATAAGGCTGACGCTTTAGAGAAGCATAGTTTTAAGTGTATTTTCATGGTATATACACTCCATGTTATGTTATATGTGTATATATATAATTTTCTTTATTGCATTTATGATTCAATAGTAACCTTTGCCCGAGTAGGGTTGGCTTGAGGTAGGCGACCGGTCGCAAAACATAGGCGAACTAAAACTCATTGCAGCAGGGGCTGCTCTATGACGTATATAGATAGTTTTGGCGAGAATACCAAACTTTTATATATTCACTATATTTTAATGTTAGTTAATTTTGATGATAATTTAATCGAAGTTCTAAAGCATAGTGAATATAAAATCAGAGTTGTACATGATTCCATATTTTGCGAATATTGTTTGAGAAAAGTATTTAGTAGCTTAGCCATCACACTAATAAAGTACAACAGACTTACTAACAGACAATGTCTAAGTAAAATCATTAATAAAATAAAAGTTTTCGTAACCAGGTCATAGTAATTTTATAACAAGCAGTGTATCCATCTTGGATTACGGTTCCTTATTCTATGCTCCACACGTAATGTACCGCCTCTGTGATTACCAGCATTTCTTCAGGACCTAGTCTTTCTAACCCCCCCTGAACTTTTTTAAACAGTATTTTTTTTAGTCTTCTTCAAAAAAGAAACTATATTAGTAAGTAATTCTATTGTTTGCATAATGCATATGCACGGGTTTAGTAGGTATCAACTATGACCTAGTTAGTGATCCGCCATACTGAACGTTATACCAGTTTCATTTTTGACAAATACTTATAATAGCCAGATAAATATTTCGATTGTTAGTTGTTTGTTCAATGTATTTTAACATTTTTTTTTTAGTGGCAACGCACGATATTATTTAACGATTATTAAATAACAGCAAATTTCTGCGGCTTCATCCGTGTAGTTTCCGTGCGCAGTAAAATACGGGAATAAAATAATAATATCTTACTTGCTGATAATGTAGCTTTCCATTGGTGAAAGGATTTTTAAAATCACTTCAGTGGTTTACGTGTGAAAGCGTAATAAATAAGCACAAATCCGCTTTTGTATTATTAGTTAGCATATTTATATCTTTTCAAAAATGTAATCTTTATCAACCTTTCGTTATGTACCTATTCACCCATCAGCCTGTCGAGATCCATTGTCCCCAATAGGCCTCCCTACCTATCATCATCATCATCATCGCAGCCCACATACGTCCCAATGTTGGGCTCGGGCCTCCTCCACAATGGGAGGGAACTTGACCTAATATACCATGCTGGTCAGACATGTTGGTATAGGGTTTCATTTCGAGTTTTCCTTCTCTTGCACAGATGTTATGTGCACATTATATCCCATAGTCGTCTTATACGACATCTACGGGCAAGATAGGGAGTGGTGAATTGTATTCTTACTCCGTCACCACACGGACAGTCCCTAGCTATGGGATAATGTTATTAATAACACGCTTAGGATTGGCAATCGCAATAGGCCTTATGAATTTCTTAGACCGTTGCTACTGCTTTGGCCTGCTTCACCAGTCTTAACGACTCCAAAGATAGTAAGGAGTGAAGACATCTTTATCCACCACACATAACTACACGCGTCTTATTATATAGTTGCTAAATATAAGGATGCTCAAAATCTTTGTCAGCCCTGTTGAATGTTAATGGATTGAATTCTTTAGGGTCTTTTGTCAAGATTTTTTTTTTATTATGAATTATCTTACTGCAACTAAGTTCTTAATTTGAAAGAATTCCGAATTATTATATTTAATAACAACCATAGAAATAAGAATCGTATGAGATGCGTTATAATCTTGAAGCGGAGACTTATACAAATATTTCTATCTGTCTATATCGCTAAATATATTTGTAACCTTTTCATAGGATATGTTCTGAAATCATTGCCCCAATTTTAGAATCTAAAATATAATATATCATATTTCCTCTTTACAAAATATATTTCTTTGGGAAATGTTATCTGAAAATCAGATGTGGTTGGATGGGCCACACTATCAACAGTCGTCTGTCTACAGTCGCAGGTCGATTCGTTCCGGGTAGTACCACACTCGCAGAATATCAACGTCGGAGTATTAGCAATTTGTTACTTTGTTGGATGAGCGAGAGTGTTCACAGTCCAATTTTGAGATGTTTGTGTGAGGTCGGTTTTTGTGATGCCTTTAGTAGCATCAAACCTCATTGCACGCGTTCACATTACCCTTCTTCCTTCATGGTAGGCAGCGACCTAGCAATGTTCTATAAGCGGCAGTATCACTTACGATCAGTGTGCCTACTCTTGAATCTCGATTCCAATCCTAAATCCAATCGCAGCTCGAAATTGAGCAAATTTCGTACTCTTGAAAGCGACACTAGCGCACGATTGGAATCGAATTTGGTGAAAAATTTTTGAACTAAACGTATTCGACTCTCGTCGATTAAATCAAATATTTGCTACTCCCGACGCGATTTTGACGCAGTTTAAAATCGTTAATGTTGCACAATTGCAAGAAAGCGTCTTTCGATTTTGTTCAAGAGTACCAAATATAAGTTTGGTGAGATTGGAATTGAATCGGATTCGAAATTAGAATGGATTTCCAGAGTAGGCACACAGGTCTGCTGTTTGCTTGTTTGCCACCAATAGCAATAAAAAAAGGTTGAAATCCTTCCCAAATCTATCATAAAGTGAGACTTTATGCTTCTTTTTTGAATAAGTTGATATCACCAGTGATAGTAGTTTATGTAAAATAAGATAAAGTTGTTTTTTTGCGGCTCTGAAAGATGTAAGGTTTTTCCTAGTACTCCTTTGTCCCTGTCCTCATTGGTCTCGCGATCCTTTAGTTAAATTGTTAAAGAAAATAACATTTCAAACGAAATCCTCTCCTCTCCCACAAAACACACCACGTTTGGTAGACACGGGTTGCAGTAAGAAATTTCTTCTTTCTATGAGAATGCTGCTGCCTAACCCTCTCCTCCTCCCTCAATGGATTTTTATGACGGAATGTAACGGCAAGTATAGCATTGTATTCCTGTCCCCATACATATTACCTATCTGCCATGGATCATTTACCCACGACATATAGGTGTTTAAACATGCAATTTTAAAATGAAAAGTCGTAGTAGTTAGCCATTACAACCAAACCAGCAGCCATTACAACGTTTCATTACTTTATTGTACTGTTTATTTTTTGAATATACACATATTATAGGCGCACAAAATATTGTATTATATTATTTACTTTATGTATTTTTATTTTTATTACTATGTAATGATTGAACGTTTTCTCTTTATGGGTAATTCAAATCAAATTAAACTGGGAACTGATATAGATGCAAACCAATTTGTAAGACATATTATTAGAGGATTTATTACGTAAATAACTGTAACCCAAAACGCTATGTATTTTGATAATTTGACTTAAACATGCTTTTATAACTTATTTGCCGTTAAATAACGTTCAATTTTAAATTTCAACTATAAATTGTAATATACTTAAATATAAACTGAGACAGTAATGTATTTTTTATTTATGGATTATATCTTTACATTTTTTTTTTATTATTTAACAAAATTAATAATTATTGAATTAAGTTTTAGAGATGAGTATGGTATGGATGGTATAGAAATATTTTTTTCCTTCACATACAAAAACTTGTGAATAAGCTAATCTTTAAAATCTTTAGTCGATGATAAAGTTATTTAGTAAGTGTTGGACTTAGATGACAATGTTTACATGATTCACAAGTATATTTAGTGTATTGTAATGAATAAATAATGTATAGTATTTTTGTATGATGTCTTAGCAATATACGCTCAGTAATAAGATTGAGATGTTGACTACTTTTTGGTGGAATATGTATAAAATAAATTAAAAACTATCGATTTGTGCAAAACAACATAGCATTTATTTTTATATTGTGCTATACTGTTTGCCAAATAGCATGGCAAAAGAGGTCATTTGGTGACCTTCACCACGATATCATCAAATTCAAGTAATTTATCGCTAATTCTATCGCTTTCCATACATTTTTTTTTTTTTTGTGTGACTTAGTTGTTAGCCTCAGATGGCTGTGACAACTTTACCCGGACTGGTGGGTGAGCTGCCATACAAACCGTCTTATCTTTGAAATATCGTGGTGAAGGTGTCTAGACCGAACAGAGGTTACAAACATTTGTCTACGTGTAATTTGTTTAGAATTTTAATTAAGAAATTATTAAACACCCATACGTGCAATAATAAAGCATACGTACACGTTACCTACCTTACCACTGCCCTAGCATGAAACTGATAGCTAACCTATCTTAAGGCTAACTTTTTGTTAAATACGTAAGGTGAGGTAAAATAATATACTAAAATAATTTATTTATGACTTTACAAAAATCTATAGTTCTGAACTGTCACTTCCACTACTATTACTATCACCGCTGTCTGATACATGAATTATGAATGCATCAACCTTTCGGTATATACTGTTATCGAGGCCCATCATTTTTTTTTCAATATCTTTTACGTGCTCCACACGGAATGTCAAACAAAATGACGACTGGGCCACACGACGCCACTGATCTCGTACACCTGACGCTAAAATCAGTTAAGAAAAGATTTTATGTTTGATACACATAACCTAAAATCTTGCATCTACTTGTGCGACCCTTTAGGTTTATTACACCTGACGGTAAAATGAGTTGAAAGAAATGTGTCATAACTTAAAACTTGGCATTTTATGGGCGTTACATAATTCTTCGAAGCTAATTACGTATTTAATTATAGGATCTATATTATATTGAATTTATATAAATATTCTCGGTACTTTAATTTTAATGTTACTTAAAAACTTTTGATTTTCAGACATTTGAAAGTAATTTGGCATTGTTATCAATGATATTATTTATAGAATAATGAAATGTCACCAGTTACAGGTTAATCTGGTATTTTAAAACAATGAAATACATGATTATAGGATATTAAAAACATATATTTTATATGGTAATTTTACTAGATTTCTTAAAATTTTGAGTTGTGCTGTTTGTAATGTTGCTTCCTGGTAGGCATCTACCAAGAGAATTTTGCGATACAACTTTTCGATAGATTTGTATGGTAAGCGATAGATTTTTTAGCATTTTAAGATATCATGGTGAAGGTCGTCTTTTGCCACCTTATCTGGCACTGAGTATAGTTACAAGCATTTCGATTTTAATAATGAGAGAGACAGAGAGAGCAATACCAACATTGTGACGTCAACGTCACAATCTCCATACTAATATGCATCTACCTTAAACAAACACCACTGTGCGAGAGAGAGATAAAACATGTCCCCCCAATAACTTCAAAGAAGTTAAAATAACTTCTTTAATTATATATACCTCTAACATGCTTTAACTTGGTTTGATTAATTTGAAACTTGCACAATTATCAACGGATGACAACGAATCAATTTGAAAAGTTCTTCCCTCTATCCTTAAAGGATTAGCGTTTTTTTTTTAAACTCGTGGCGAGATTTTGGCATAGTTCGATAAATATAGCTATACACATTTTTTGCAATGCACTTTTTAGTTCGGTTATCTACAAACTACTTGTTTTATTTAATTTATTTTAGAACACTTTTCTTATATTTACATACCTATGTTATAACAAATATTAGTAATGATTTAATATTTTGACTGTAGTCAAACGTCCAACTGTATCGTAGTAACTTACTTAGATACTGTCATTAGTACTAGATAGATAAATTATTGGTGTAATAATACAATATGCAATCTATATAAAATTAGGAATCACCTATTATTTAATAGTTACTAAAATACATCTTATATTAAAATATTCAAACTACACACTAATAAATTAACAGTTTGATGAACTAAAAAATATTATTTTCAACTAAATCATTGAAATCCTATTTATGTTTGAATTATATATCAAATAGTGTATTAACTATTCCTTAACCACAGACAATAAATTAAATTAGAATTTTATTATTAGTGTTTGTCTATTCAACAAAAAAAAAAATACAGACTGATACAACTTTTAAAAGACTAAAATGTCATTCTATGCACAAATAAATAAATAAATATAACAAAATCTGAAATTGGCTTCGTAATTTTTTTTTTAAATTAGAACTGGAAACTCTAAAACTGCAGTGTCTACCGTCTCACTGGTTTATATTTTTGTGTAAAGTCATTGTCAAATAAATACATTGCCGACAGTCTTATGATTTATAAAAAAAACAGCCTAACAACCTTTGACTGTTGCTTAAAATACTTTATCGTAGTTCGTCTAAAAACAATATAGCATCTTGTTTAATGATTTAATTAAAGAAATCCTGAATTAAATTATTTATGTTTACATGAGTATTATATACATTACATTAAGTAAAACAGTATTTTTTATGGATTTTATCACGTTTGTATTTTAAAAGCAAAAATCAAATGAAAACGCGACAGAATCCGTAAAAATAAACACTGCATTTATCCAATATCAATTCGATATTTTAAATTACTATTTAAAAGTATCGACTGCTTTAAATGAATGCTTTTAATCCAATTAACGCTTCAATTTTAAATTAAATAATATAGTGTTCAATTCCAATGGTTAAATGTGATAAAAAGTAGTGGAAAATAATAAACAAAAATATATAAATATATATCATTGATTATGTCAAAAATGTATAGTTATAAAGGTGTGCTATGATTACTGATGTTTACAGATTACGCATATGAATTAAAAACTAATTGTACGGATTTTATCACGTGTTAACATGTCGGGATAGTAAAAATTAAAAATAGTTTTATTTCATACGCGTAAAGTATGTTTTAATTTTTAGTTACTAAGTTTTGTGATCGGTGAGCAATATATAGAGTTCCTTATTATGTTTAAATGAAACATTTTTGGGAGGATAATGTCTACTTTAGTTTCTAATTATGTATATTTTATAGTGTATAATTCTGAAATAGCCATTTTTCAGACTTAGTTGTCCCTAGTTATTACCAGTGATAACAATTCATACTTGAGATGCTAAAATATAGTCATTAAAGCCGAATAAATTGCTAAAATATAGGCATGAAATCCAACTAAATTGCTAAAATATAGTCATGAAATCCAACAAATTTACTAAAATATAATCATGAAATCTAACTAAATTGCTAAAATATAGTCATGAAATCCAACAAATTTACTAAAGTATAATCATGAAATCTAACTAAATTGCTAAAATATAGTCATGAAAGCCAACTACATAGCTAAAAAATAGTCATGAAATCCGACTAATTTACTAAAATATAGCCATGAAATACGACTAAATGGCTACAATACCGTCATTAAATCTAGCCAAATCACAAAAATCATTCCTACTTTAAAGTCTGCCATCTTTTAATTGGTAGGTATGTATAAATTTAAACTGGAAATGAGAGAAATTACGTTAAACTATAACTACAGTAACATTACTTTTACTGTTTTTAAAATGATTAACAATGTTATTATT
The DNA here is from genome assembly GCA_032191425.1 of Lymantria dispar. Lineage (NCBI taxonomy): Eukaryota > Metazoa > Arthropoda > Insecta > Lepidoptera > Erebidae > Lymantria > Lymantria dispar. Next base: position 34,874,764 of record CM063445.1, read on the forward strand.
ATTATTAGTAAATACAATGCACCGATGGCGTAATGTTTAAGATACTGACCTACTGTGCCCAGTTTTAAGGGTTCAAGGTTTACGCAGAACAAATATTTGTGCGATCCATAAATTATATTTATGTACTAGCAATCCGCCCTCTCTTCGCTTCGGTTATAGGTTATAGTCGTTTTACCCGCGTAGTTCGCGTTCCCGTGGGAATACCGGGATAAAATATAGCCTAGTTTACGCCCTGATATTATAGCTTTCCATTGGTAAAAGAATTTTTGAAATCGGTCCAGCCGTTTTGAAGATTACCCGGAACAAACAGACAGACAGACAGACAAAAATTTTTTAATTGCTATTTTAGACAGGTGTCGTGCAAATAACCGTGTGAGCATGAAAAAAGCCTATTATTTTGACATTACAAACAGACACTCCAATTTTATTTATTGGTATAGATCTGAGTGTGACTTGAGTACTTTAATATACATAATAGTTATATGATATAAGGATTTTCAATCTATATCATCATCATCATCGCAGCCCACATATGTCCCACTGTTGGGCTCGGGCCTCCTCCACAATGGGAGGGAATATGACCTACTATACCATGCTGGTCAGACATGTTGGTATAGGGTTTCATTTCGAGTTTTCCTTCTCCCTTAGTCGTCTTGTACGACATCCACGGGCAAGATAGGGAGTGGTAAATTGTATTCTTACTCCGTCACCACACGGATAATCTATTTAATCTATATAATCGAAATAAATGACAGAATCCTTCTGAGGTACTTCGTATGTTCAATATCTGGGCCTTGATTCGCTGTACCATCGGAGATAACACGCCGATAACGCGTGAAGTTATAACGTGCTCAAATGCAAAAAGAAAGCCACCAAAATGTTACACTTAGATTTCGTAACGTGTATGCATTTTATTTGTTTAATTTATTGTATAGAATTCGGGCTCTGGAACCTGATTCGTTATAAACATAAACACTTAACGCGGCTTGGCGTGATATCTTAGTAAATGTGCGTCGAATCTATCGCATTGATGTGACGTAAATGTTAATAGAATACGAGCCGAAAGGCGTTAATTATTTATTTGCTAATAGCGAATATAAACACTGTTTTTAAAATATATTTGATCTAAGTACATAATTGTATTACTTTAAAATTACTGTAAGTTATATTTGCCGTTCCCAAATGCACAATCGCATATAAATGTATTACAAGCGCTTCCTATTATTTATTATTCTTTTTTTGGACTTTGGATATTAGCCTCAAGTGGCTGTTTCTTATAGTAATGCTGAGTGCAGATGCCTCTCAAATCAAAACATTTAAGTAACAAGCCCCAAAGACGGAAGGAAGAAAGGTTATAAACCTCAGATTGGGGCGTTGTTGAGGCCAATGTAGAAGTTTCAACGATAATTTAATTATATATGCGCGTTCGCATTTTACAGAGCATTTATATATTTATATTTATGAAACAAAGCTAAAAATTCTACTATCATATTTGAATATTTTGTATGCAATATTCAAACAAAGCATTAGAATTATTTATTATTTAAGGAAAAAATATTTTTAAGACTTTCATTTAGTAATAGTAAGTACTAGAAACCCGCCCTCGCTTCGCTTCGGTTATATTCGTTTTACCCGCGTAGTTCCCGTGGGAATACCGGGATAAAATATAGCCTAGTTTACGCCCTGATATTATAGCTTTCCATTGGTGAAAGAATTTTTGAAATCGATCCAGCCGTTTTGAAGATTACCCGGAACAAATAGACAGACAAAAATTTTTTAATTGCTATTTTAGGCATAGGTGTCGTGCAAATAACAGTGTGAGCATGAAAAAAGCCTATTATTTTAACATTACAAACGGACACTCCAATTTTATTTATTGGTATAGATAAGGCTTGTTTGTATGAGGCTTGATATAATTCGATTGGGTGAAAGAAATAATGTTTTTGTAAGAAATAATTTTTATTTATTATTGCTAAAGTTTTGGTGACGGGTGTGAGAACAAAATTCACCACCCCATCTCTTGTCCGTGGCTGGCGTGACGTCCCCGGACAGGAACTTCGAGAGGAGAGAGTCCTCCCTCGAGGTATTTCGTCGGGTCGACCACTGAAGACAAGGAACTCGGCTCCGGTGGTCAGCCTAACGACGAAGGCGACGTGCTATGGGTGGGTTACGGGGCGTTTGTGCTGACCATAGCCCACCACATGAAAAAAGGGATATAATATAACATCTGTTCAAGAGAAGAAAACTTAAAATCATATAACAACCCGTCTGATCAGTGTGGTATAGTTGGTCAATTTCTCTTCAATGGACGGTAGGACGTATATGAGCTGAAATGACTGCTAAAGTGGTTTATAAATTTTATTTTCATTGGTATCTTACTGTAAGTTAATTTTAAATAATTTAAAAAAAAGTTTTTCCGTGTGGTGACGGAGTAAGAATACAATTCACCACTCCCTATCTTGCCCGTGGATGTCGTATAAGACGACTATGGGATATAATATGCACATAACATCTGTGCAAGAGAAGGAAAACTCGAAATGAAACCCTATACCAACATGTCTGACCAGCATGGTATAGTAGGTCAAATTCCCTCCCATTGTGGAGGAGGCCCGAGCCCAACAGTGGGACGTATGTGGGCTGCAATGATGAATGATGAAAAAAAAGTTGTTTGAATATTGTATGCAAAACTTAAGCACTTAATGTATTGAGCCTATATGCTATTGCACAAACTTATACAGGTTTAATTTAAAAATACTGATGCAAATACTAGTTATTTTAACAGGTATATTTACATCATACTTAACGATTTTAACGCTATTATTTTAATTAAACTCCATATTAATGACGTAAGTAAGATTCCATTCTACTTTTTTAAATTATAGTTCCTTATTTAAAAAAACATGTGTGGAAATAACAAATTATTATCTTATGAAGTCATCCGTAAAATGTCGTTAATATTTTTAAATTACCCGTCTGTATGTATTTATATTTTGATTATATGTATACTATTGGTATTTAAAGTATTTCCATTTTAAAACAATTATATGTTTAAACTATTCTACTTAATTATCTTAAGTTATAGAATAAAGTGTTTGCAAACCACAATTTGGGTTTCATTTTAATATAAGCATTTGATTGCACAGATGTCGTAGTGGATATTGTACTGACTCATCGCGTGTGCCAGGCGTCGCGGTTTCGATTCCCAGGCACAATACTTTGTTGCGCCTCATGCCGCCATAGCTGAGGCCGCGGGTGACGTGACCGGGGAATTAGTCCGTCACCCGCCGAGAGGCTGACCGCGTGAGGAAAGACCTACGTCCTTCCCGAGGGTGGGACGTCGGTCTATGGGAGAGTACCCCAAATAGGGGGTATTCCGTCGGGCCGACCACTGACGTCAAGTCACCCTGCTCCGGTGGTCGGCCCAACGACGAAGGCTACGTGCATCGCGGGTGGGTTGCGGGAGTGCGTGCTTACGCCCCTCAGTCGCCCCGGACGGAGTGGTGCGAGAAGTGCGCCGACCGCAACCCACCCCAAAAAAAAAGGACAATACTTTGTACGATCCACAAATTGTTGTTCTGAGTTGATAGTGATTTTGTGGCCGTTAAATATGTTGCAATAAAATAATTAACTGTTTAGGGTAGGGTGTTCAACCACTTATCAGTGGTCCGGACAATGGCAATTGGGAGAGAATACGGTAGATTATGGGGCCGCACGCCGCCCATGGGTCGCTCCGGACAGATTGGGCCGAATGTGTCTAGACCATAGCGTAAAAATAAAGTAAGGATATGAAATCACACGCCGCCTTTCCGTCGAGTTGAATGGACGAGGTGTGTCCAGCCTACCCTAAAAAACGTATAATTATAGTGATTAAAAACAAACGGGGTAACTTATATAATAAGTAAAGTTCGATATAAATTAATCTAACAAGGAGACCCTCAGACGTGTGGGTCGGGGATTTCCATGATTTTTGGGTGGGGTGGTAGAGGGACCAGAGGGTATCACAACTACCAGATATTAGGGTCAACTGGGCCCTCATTAAACAGATATTAAGGGTCAAAGTTGGATGGGTAATTTACTCGTATTTACTAGAGAAATTCGCACTCATATCGCAAGCTAGCGGTAGCCTCGTGGTTACGTGCTCGCCTGCGGATTCTATGGTCTCGGGTTCGAGACCCGACAATTTGCTTTTTTTTAAATTATCACAGGGTCTCCTTGTAAGTCTAATGGGAGACTGTAGGCTCTAGTTGATATTCTGGCAGCACAGTAGGTCTACTATTGAATCTACTTATTGCAGTTCAAGCAAAGTAATAAAGTCACTTTGAATATAGAACTCTGAAAAAGCTTTAATTTATTACATGGATAAGTTTGGGTCAATGCAATTTTTGTTAAAACGATTTTTATGAAACATAAAATATCTGATAAATTGTTAATTAAAATTTTAATAAGAACTATAAGTAATTTTATCAGTATCATATAAATACTCGCCATCGTTGCAATATGAGCTGTTTTCTATAAAAAGCCCGTCAGATGTTACTGCCTTTCTATCCATATCATGCTTCACGCAATCCATATATCTGGATCATGACTTTAAGTACCAATCTGTATTAAAAGTAATGACGATGAGCATTAAAACTACTGGTAGACATTGAATGAAATTTGAAATAAACTGCTTGTATATTTTTTAAGAAGACAACACCTTACCCTATGGAAATAATCCTTGTATTGCTTTACAAACATAACTAACGGACACAAATTATATCTAGACTCAGAACAACAATTCGTGGATCGCACAAAGTGTTATCCTACGTGGGATTCGAACCCTTGACACTTGACCCCGTAGATCGGTATCTTAACCACTACGCCATCTGTGCAGTCAAATGCTTTTTGAAAATTCAGGTTTCTAATTGTAAGTATACACAACGAAGTTATAGGGGGTCGAAAAGGGCCTGAACTGTTTTGAGAAAAAGCTGGTACGCCTGTGCCGCCTTTTTGCTCGACTTGGCAAGGTACTGCATGGCCTCAGTTATCATTTACATTATTTTTTTACTAATGTTAAGAAACGACAAGGTCCTTGTCCATTTCGTAATCCTAATATGTGTCAACATAAATAGCAATCTTTTTATAATTATACTAGCTGACCCAACAGACGTTGTTCTGTTCAAATAAAGCGCCACCTACCGGGTCCAATTGTAAATCTAAACCATTCTCAAATCTCATTGAGCACACACAAATTACTTAAATCCAGTCAACAGATATCGCCATCTGTTAGAATCTTTTGGAGTTAACAGATAATTGTGACTGTCAATTAATTATAGACAAATAATTTGTAATAAAATAAAATTGCGACTATAATTAAAGATCTAAGCTATCCTATGTTTCAAGTTAGAGCAAACTGCACACGGTGTGCAAATTTGATTAAAATCGGTTAAGTAGTTTAGGAGTCCACCGCGGACAAACATCGTGACAGGAGATTTATATATATTAAGATTTCTGTGTTTTGACGGAGCAAGAATACAATTCACCGCCCTCTTTCTTGCCCGTGGGTGTCGTCGATAAAGGGATTATAATATGCATATAACATCTATGCAATAAAACTCCAAATAAAACCCTATACCAAGCTGTCTGACCCACGTGGTATAATAGGTCAATTTTCCTCCCGTTGTGGAGGAGGCTCAAGCCTAGCGGTAGGACGTGTATGAGCGATGATGATATATTCATGAAAAAGTTGTTTGATAGATTCATGGAAACTACTGAAACCAAAATCATAAAATTTTAACAGTAGTTTCTTTGTGTGATGCTAAGACGTTGTCTTTATCATCATCATCTTGCTCTTATCCCAATTACTTGGGGTCGACGCAATATGTCATCTGTTTTGACATATTGCAAAAAGTTTCGGCAATGACTTTTATGACCGGCCGCCTGCCTGACGTCAACCCTCCTTGGGAATGTAATCGTTGACCCAAATGGTACCAGATGGAGTTGGTCTGGGTCAATCTAGGGCTCTTAGTCGTCTTTTACGACACCCACGAGCAAAGCAAGGGTTGGTAGTATTCGAAGCCGCTACCACACAGCACTAAGACGTTGTCTTTATATTAATCCCAAATACTCTTCAGTAAAAGTAAATAAACCGGTGTTTCGACATTTTTTAATTTTCACCCGTAAGCGTAATATAGGGGATTAAATTATGCGAGAATACTTTTATTTAATGTTTTATTGAATTAAAAGGTAGAACACATAAGTATTAGATAGAGCTCTCGCAAAAAAATTATATATATTTCTTTTTTTTTGTTTTCAGTTGCTATTGATCTGATAGTACAGCATATATCGGACTATTTGAGGCGAAGTCCTACTGACAACCGTCCGCCCCTGGCGACCGTCGACTATGGCCTCTCGACATCTGTGCCCGGTAGCCCGCAGCGAACCAGCAAGGGTGGACGACCACATTAGATTTATTAGGTAAAACTATTGTGACTATTAGTAAAAACAATCCCATTGCAAAATATTTCCGATTTTATATAAAATTTCCTTTCAACTAAAATCTAGAACTTCTATATTAGGTAAGTGGCAATCCGATATTTACAAATACATCTTTGGAAACTGACTTTCATAGAAATATTTAAAGCACAGTAATATTCAAGGCAAACATTTAAAAAAATCACCACTTGGCACAGGTGACATTATTTTAAGAGAAATAATTAATTAAATTAAAGCATATGCTAAACCCGTATGTCCAGCTTGGTATAATAGGCCTAGTATCCTCCGATAGCAAGTAAATTTATGCCTAACAGTGGGGTGTAAATTGAGTGAGACCTTAATATATTACAATTATGAAATCGAATCACTTTTCCTTAAACAGTTATTGTAATAATATTGTAATAATACACGCATAGGAAAGTGTAAGTAGACAAAGAAATCATTACTTTTTGGGTATAAGTGGTACATTTAAAACATTTCTTGCACTAAAAGTGTAATATGTATTTAATTACATTCATTATGTCCATCGACCGGAGCTTCCTCCACAATAGGAGGGAAATTGACCTTACTATACCATGCTGATCAAATAGGTTGGTATAGGGTTTTATTTCGAGTTTTCCTTCTTTTGCATAGTTGTTTTATCCCTTACGACATCCACGGGCAAGATAGGAAGCGCTGATTTGTGTTCTTACTCCGTAACCACACAGATTATGTATTTATAATAAAATTTTAATTTTAAACTAAATTTCAGGATGAATTGGAATGAGTATATTTTAGGGGCATTATGGACGCATTATTTGAAAGCAAGAGGGAGATATCGACTACTACATATGCACAACACTAACATGAAGAAACATGGCGATGCACTTTTTTTTTAATTGTCTAACAACTCCTAGCGGTATGCAATTGGATTCGCCTGAAGCTTGAAATTTAAGTATTAATATTGTCCCACTTCTGGACAAGTTTAGAGTTGCCAACCTTTCATTGTATTAAATAAAATTATATATGAAAAGTAAGATCATATGTTATGTAAACTTTCAAGTACTAATAACGTACCGGTAGTATTCTATATATTTTTTTGAAGATTTGACATTAAAATATTTGGTGACTCTAGACGCAATCTTTTCAGAAAATTGCACATTAAGTCATTTAGGGTAACATGTATTTAATTATTCTGTAAAATGATGACAAGAATAGTTTTATGTTGTAGAGATTAGTGATGTACTGCTTATAGCGTGACGTAACGGTAAAACTCATAGGGACGTAGTAATAGTTTTAAAAAGTAGTTAAGCGTATTTGGTTCGAAGAAGTGCAAACTTATTTAATGCGGTGTGCCTTGAGATGGTAAATATTGGGTGTGATTTGTTGTAAATTATAATAGGTATTTAACAATTTATTACAATATTGCTCGAACACAATAAAAAAGTAATTATTTTGTTTTTTATCCTGACTAAATCTATCAACATTTATGTTACTATATTTTATCAAATAGATAAAATATTTACCCGAAGTTTAAGTTTTTTCATTAACTATCAATAATTATAGTTTTTGATGTGAAACCTCTATAGGCGAGGATGAACGTGTTGATTGACGTGGCGTTAACGCCACGTTTTGATATGTACATTTGTGTAATGAAATCATAACCTGTTTTAGAATTTTGTACAACGCCATCTAGTGAGCTCTAAATAAATTATTAACCTATACCCATAGAGTATAGTGTATACTAATGAAAATAAATGTTTGTTGAATAAAAATCATCATTTTCTGGAAAAAATCGTAATATTTTATTAATACTTTATGCCATATTAGTTTCTGTCATAATCTGTTGTTTTATGCATATATACTTGTACAAAATTATTTCGATGTTTCACATCTGACAGGCCTCCTGAGCGACAGCTCCCATTTTATAAGTATTTCATCTTTCGCTAGATTGCTTATTTAAATTTTTCATAAATTTTTTCTTGTGTTCGAGTAAATAGATATCTTACCTATTTTGTTAAAAATTGTAGCACAAAAAATTCTTTAAATACTTTTCCGTCTGTTTTAGTAAATTTTACCCGCTACTATTGAATCAAAAAAAATAATGCACATAAATAGCGTTTTTAACCTTTTTAAAAATTTAAACGAATGGTCGAAATTAATAATCCATTTTTAATGAGCGTTATTTTTAGCCAGAGATTGGTATAATATAATATAAACACCACATATAATTATAAAACTTTATGAGTATTCATGATTTAATATATCTAATCAAAATACGTTTAAAAGACTCGCAATGCAATTACCTGCCAAAAATATTTAAATATTTTAAAAACGTCGTCTAAAATTTTACTAACATTTTGTTAGTAATACGAAATATTACATTGGATGTAACAGGGCAGTCAAAAACAAAGTGATTCAATTATAAATAAAACCATTTTTTACGGATTTTATCGCGTTTTAATGAGACGTGACAGGTCTTAATCTGCCCGTGACCATAACGCTGAAAAGTATTCGAAACGTCGGGCAATTACAAATCAAATATAAACGCATTAAGATTCGTAAAAATAATTTTATTTTTAACGCGTAATACTCGCGTAAACATCAGAGATCATTAAATTAATTAAAGCAATATATATCAACAATATATATGTATCAATATTGAATTGATTATTCATTTCGACCATAGACAACATATCTAGTAGGAATCTAATTAGTTGTAACTAGTCAAAAATTAAAATATCTAAGTATTCGGTCTCTTATTAATATAATATTGTTAACGATATGTCATCGTTTTAATACGTAATATTAAAATAATGGGTAGGTATTTTCAAATATAATTTAGTGAGAATATTTCGCTTTTACTAATTTCGACGGAGTGTTGAGATAAAAAGAGGTATGCTGAAATTTTTTTTAATTATATTTTGATAATTATAATATTTTCGTTATCTAATTGCTTTGCTCAAGCTACGATACTCGTCTACAATAGGAGGGAAATTGAACTACTACACCACGCTGTCGGTTGGGTTGGTATAAGGTTTAATTTCGAGTTTTTCTTCTCATGCATACATGTATCTGCGTATTGTAAGCCCTTAGTCGTCGTTTACGACACCCGCGGTCATAAAAGGAGGTAGTAAATTGTATTCTTATTCCGTCATTACACGGAAAGTAAATCAAAAAGTATAAATTAAAATTTACCTAAATGGATTTTTTTAACAGTGGTTTTTATTTTATTTTCAAATATCGAAATAACTATTGCCACTATATTAGTCTGAGCTAAAAACTATTCGCTGAGTGATAAAGTACTCCTATAAGACTTATGATTTGGGAAGAATATGTCCCTATAATAAAACCTCAACGTCATCAGCCTGATCTTAACCTAAATATATGGCATTGTCCGGTTTTTTCTTAGACTCCTATCAAATGTCACCTCTCTATCTTCGCTGCCTTTCTATCTATGTAATGCTACACGAAATCCATACCTATTTTCTTTGGCCTTATCTCAAGAATGGCGTGACACCCCATAACATGCCATGCTGTAATTCTCCAGCACTATTTGGACGCACCATTTGTACCGAAACCTTGTCTTCGGTAGATGTTCTCGCAACGCTAACACTCAAGACCTTTCTTAACAACTTTCTCTATATCCAAACTTACATATTTTTAATCAAAAGCGAAAAAATTTAAAGAATCAAGTCATTCATTTCAAAATTTACCTTTTACTAACCTCTTTTAATATGACATATGAAATAGTGATAACTCGTGGGTATATGTAGTAAATAATAGCATCATTTTGGCCTGGTCATACAAAACAGTGATTTATTAGTTGATTCCATGTACCGAGGTGCGGGCTTTTCTCCTGAGCGGCAGTTATTTGTATGATTCAGGAAATATTATTTTGAATTTAGATCAAGTTATATTGACGCAAACAGTTCATTGTTTCCGTTAATATAACTTGGTAAATCCTTTGCAACACGAAGCTTTATTCCTTAGCTTGACCGTAGAAAAGCGAAAAAAGCTTAAGTCCTGTAACAGTGACCGACGAGCATGAGCAATTCAGCTGATGGTAATTGGTAACTATAATTTACAGAACTTACTAATACGGGGTTACAGCTAAGCATCTGTATGTACTGTTAAAAAAACTGCAATCTCCATGAAACTTCTCTTTGTCTCTACACTTCATAACTAGGGACCATCCATAAAGTGTGTCATACATTAATAGGCAGGTAGGGAGGAGACAAGTCTAACATTGTATGCCAAGGATTGGTAGGGATCCGAAGTTCCGTGACGTGACTTTACAAAATCTTATCCATCTGATATTTAAAATGCCAATTCTGGACTATCTATTAGCGAGAAACGCGCGTGGGGTTAAAAAATTAGGAAATGAATATGACGTATTTTATGGATGAACCCATATCGTGTAAGCAAGCTTTTTGATTACGCTATGAGTAGGGTGACCATATCAAAGAATAATGAGTAAGATAACTATTAGCCATTGGCAAATCATTGGTTTGTGCGCAAATAAGGTCGCTTTACGTATGAGAGGAAAGGATGTATCTTTCTCAAAATATTGTTTAATGTAACAAAGTGTTACTAGTCATATGTGTTGGGTAGTTGTTAAAAATGACTTGGCTGTTCATAAAGTTTATATTATGTTATTCGTTTATTTATTTTAGTTTTAATTAAACTAAATCGGTGGGTTATTGTTAAGATGTTCAATCATATATATTATATACATACATATATGCATTTCAAAGTTCGTGCTTGCAAAAACTCCATTTAAATTTTAACAAAATTCACTTTATTAGTACTTCAGCGCATTAGGCGGCCAGGTCGTCATGGTCAGCTAATTCTTCCACGATACACACAATACGCGTACTAGGCGGTAAAAGGCCAACGTCTACGTATTTGCCGCCCGAGCAGCAGAAAACATTGTGAGTCTAAACACGGTCACTGGTCGCCGCGACCAACAATATCCGCCATTTCGTGTGAAAGAAAACAGTGTGCGCGTATTTGCCCCTACAGCTATACGTGTTTTTCAACGCACAGCAATTCAACTAACGAATATGATCGCTCGACTTGTCTGTTGATGAATTGAGCTGCAAGGCCAAGTCGTACGCCGAATCCGGTCGCCTCGATACCGGGTCATCTTAATGCGCTGAGGCACTTAAATGAAGTATATAATCCAAATACCCCATGTATTGATTTATTATCAGTACATGGGATATAATAGATCAAAGATTAAATTATTTTAAAAATTTAACATTTGAATTACGAAATGAACATAAAAAATATACGATCAGAATCTTTCAGATATTGATAACATTAATGTTTTTTTTTTAATTAACATATAAAATGTAGTTACGAATTCGACTAAAAAAATACCATAAATTCATTCAAGAACTTAGTTGTTAGCTATTTTAAAAAGTAAAACAGTGGGTAGAGCACTTTAAATCGCTCAATATTTTAAATTTAGAATAAATTTTGTCTTAGAAAATGAGGTTGACGATTAATATAATTAATTATTAAATGTAGATAATATATGATATAGAAAATAATGATTCTAATAATTATAGTCAACTGCAAATGATTTAATAATTATTAATGAATGCATTAAAATTGTGAAATTACAAATGTGTAATTACGGAAGCGGCGGCAGGGGCGACCCACCCCAGGTGTAGATTTAGGGGCTCTCTAATGGCAACAGATGTACTTGGGGATTTCGAAACTTTTCTGTCCAAAGCTTCTGTAAATTATTTCCCAACTCAGCGTACATATTCAGAAATATATTCGGTTAGTTTAAGAATTCTAAGCTCCTATACTTATACTTTGAGACGGTATTGTTGCATGATAATTCCTATAAATAACAAGTGTTATCTTTATAACGATATCAAATATCATTACCATCTTGTCATTCACGAGCTACACTTTTTAGCTATAATATCCGCTATCTAGCGTTGTCGCCCTGGACTTGAGCTTAGTCCGTCACTGCCAAAATGCAAAATAAAAACTTTGATCTTTCATTTGGGCAACATTGTAAGTAATGCGAGCAAAGCGTAATGTTCATTTAAATTCAGTGTTTACTGTAATTATAAAAATATTTGCTGTTATAGTAGTTTGTGTAAGAATGACAATATTTCAATATATTATAAATTCGGCGGTATATCTAAATTATTAATTAGTTTAGTCTAGTTTTTAACATACTAGGCCATATTTAAACTTATATTCAAATGAGTTTTTATGATGTATATCAGCGAATGTGTAAACATTCTCTGATACATGGCGAAGTAAAACTTCTTTCATAATGATAAGAATGCGACTGACAATTTGGTTATCACACTCGCCCAATTTCTACAGCAGTTGGAAAAGTTTGGGTTTAAATTCCGCGTATGATAACCATTTTTCGTTTCGCAAATGTGTTTTCATGGGTATACTTTTATGTAAAATAAAATTATTAAGACCTCATCTTAATAATTTTATTTTTAAATACTTTATTGGCGTTATTTTTAATATCATGCGTAATTTGTTGATGCACAAATGTTATACTAATAACTAAGTATATTTTGATAGTGTATTGCGTCTCTAATGTAATTCTGTGTTAATAATGACTTTAGAATTAATATCGTTTTTATTCTCAATTTTCTTAATAGATATAACCACATATTATTTTGTTTTGTACGCCAAAAGGCTTTTTACATTAATATTAATAATTTTAATCACAGATGTTTGTTTAATGTGCGCTTCGAATGAAATGAATTACTTTGTAGCTTAGATTTTATTTTTTTAAAGAGGTCCCTGACAAATGTTGCGTACAGACACTGATCGTTTTCGATATTAGCCGACATATTTATTTTCGATTACGGTTTATTGAGGATATCCGATAGTATCTATTACGGTTACGAATCTTTGATAACATCTACAGTTTAATCTTAATCTCTTAAATATTGTTTATATTTATTCGTTGAACGCCATGAGGGTCATCATATGGGCCACACTTACATAGTATGGTTGGGCCATAGCGTTCAGCTTGTTAAATTTGTAAGATTTTTTTAATGACCAGAGTAATATTTTGTATTTTTTTTTTGCTTCTTTAATTTTTGACATATTCTTAGTCCGTAAAACTTTAGTCATATCATTGGTTAACTTATATTATTAGATCCTTACATATGAAATAGGCGTCTTGTACGAGAGGAATATAAAGCCATTTATTTTGTAAAATATATTTAATTAATCAAAGCATGCATCGTTGTTATCTATGCACATTTGCCATTTCATAAGTAGTTCATTGATCCCTATACAAAAAAAAAACCATGATGGCGAGAATCAATAAACTCTTTGAAGGCGGTTTGGACTGCCGCGTCTGAGTTGAATTTTTTTCCTTATAAGAAGTTGTCCAAATTCCGGAAAAAATGGTAATCTGTTGGAGCAAGGTCCGGGGAGCATGGTGGATGTCGCAGACCTTCCAATTGTAGCACATCTAACTTAGTGGTTGTTTGTTGTGCAGTGTGTGGTCTTGCGTTGTCGTGAAGCAGCAGTGGCCTAGAGCGATTGACTAATCTCGGTTGTTTAGCAGCTAGTTCTTCCTTCATGGTTTGCAGTTGCTGACAATAGCTAAATGAATTTATAAATTTGAATTTGGCATCCTTAACCAAAGAGGAGATATTTCAGATCAAAGTGGTCAGTACGACAAAACGCTAATTTCATATGTAAGGATCTAATATTACTCTAATTGTAAGATATTTGTTACTCTTTGACGAACTCGGAGTGAGATTGATTTAATTATTTGAGAGTCTATTTATTATACCAAAGAGTGTGTAATTTATTTATTGATTATTTAAAATATTGTGATTACGTCATATATTTGTACCAATGTTATCATTTATTAAATTGATTATATATAAATATATACGTTAAGGACTTTGTACAGATATCTTGGTAACCTCGTATTTGAACATAGGTGGCAGGAATTGCATTGAAATTTTTTTTAAATCAATATTCTATTAAAGGAAACGGTACATGTTATGCCTTTAAATATGGCGAGTTAACGGTAAAAAGTATCACCATCCAGGGTGTTTTAACCAAAGGACATGGATAGACTTAAAATATCGTATGCTATCCTAACCTGTCGGGCCATCTTGGGATTGTTAGGATAGACCAAATTGCTCTCCATTAAGAAGGAAGCTTACAATGAACTATGCAGTGTAATATGAGGTCGTTTATATTAAAGACTTAACAATTCAATTACTAAACAATAATTTGACAAAACTTTGTATTTCTCTGTCTTTGAGTACACGATTATATGTACCTTTTTTAATAAATAAAAGTTTAAGGTACCTGCGGGTAATAAGGCCTAGCTAAGGGAGATTTGAAATAAAATAAAAACAATGCAAGAGAATCATAAGGTTTTAATATTAATCAGTCCTTTATTTCGACTACTACAACATATAAACTTAATGAGCAACTTTAGCTATAAATAAAACGACAATAAAACTTTTTTAAAAACCTTCAATATAGGCCTTATTTTACCATGGTAGGATTATAAGGCCTATGGCTTAAACATACATAAAACTCAAATAACAAGTCATCAATTTGGTCCTTGAGATCAACATTTATATGGAAACGATAATCAGCCTTTAAAATAATAAAATGGCCGCACCTAACAGCCACCCGGACACTCAAAATTATCAGCATCGTCTTCTGTCAAACCCACGCATTCTTCGTGATACCATTTGCCGCATTTCTTATAGGTCCTCATATGAGCCATCCTATCTTCCTCACAGCCATAACAGTACCATCTTTCTTGATCAAGCGAAGATCCATCGTCATCTTTAGGGGCAGAATACTTAACGGCTGTGGTTTTCCCTTTCTTCACGGTTGAAGTCTTTTTATTTATTTTTTTTAATCTTGTCAAATAAGTCTTTCGTGACTGGTGTGCCTCTGTAGTTGATGGCTTTCTTTCTGACCGTTGGAGTTTTATTTGTAACTTTAATTGGTGTGTGCATTAGCTCTTCAAATGCAGTTCTTTTTAGTTGAACAAGTGGCACATTGTCTTCATCGTCACCAGAACTAGAACTGTAAACCATACGATAGAAGCTGCCAATAGGTCTGATAGGAGTTTGCATCATCGTATTAACTGATGTCGACAGCCTTCTTGGAGAACTAACACTGGGTTCTGGAGTCACTGGAGGTTCCAAATTTTCTTTTTCGAAAGTTAAAGTTACTGCAGCTTCCGTAAATATCGAAGGAGAATCAAATGTTGTTGCAAATGTTATAATTCAACATCATCTGATAGGAGTGGCGCAGGAACCTCTGTTAATATCGACGGAGCAAAAGCTGTTTCTGGAATAGCTCGGGGATTCAAAGGAAACAAACCGGTGGCTTTAAATCCACTTATAATATTATTGTGTGTCATGCATTTGGACCAGACATTCGAAAAAATGATATTGAAGCGAGCCTTGGTGAGTTTCTTGTCTTTATTTTGGTCCAGGTACGACAATACTTCAGCATCCCAGAGATGTTCAAATGATCGATAGACAGCTTTATCGAGGGGCTGAAGTTCATGCGTGGTGTTAGACGGTAAGCAGTACAATGTTATGTCTAATTAATCAGCAACTTCCACAATGGACAGGTCTAAATGACAGGCTGCCCCATCGAATATCAAAAGACATGTTCCGGTACTTTTGAATCTACCCAGATACTTCAAAAATTCTTTGAAAAGATCATTAGTCATGTACCCCTTTGCTGATTTTTCTACTAATGTTCCTGGAGGCAAGTTGTCGAATAGTTCTGGCTTTAAACGTTTACCTTTGAAAATTATCATTGGTAGTATGGCCGTACCTGAAGCATTAACACATCCTGCGATGGTGACGCTTTCCGCGTGTTCAGAGGGTTGTAAATGTATCCTCTTAGCCCCTTTTAGCGCCAGAACTATTTGTTGATGATGGATGGTGAGGCGGCAACCTTTTTCATCCATGTTGTAAATCCGTTCTGGATGATTTTTCAAGTCCAGTCTGTCATAGATTTCGTTAAATTTTTCAAAATGATCATCCACTATAATTTTGTTGAGCTTTTGAGCTCTAGCTGCGTTCATGAAGCTGAGCTTTTCTTTTGGATAGCTCCGGATGTCTTTTCATGATCGCCCTAAGCCAGTCCTTACCAGCTAGTTGGACGCTTTTGTTAAAATTGTGTTTGATATTATGTAGCTCGACGAATTTGTAGATCAGTCGACGAAGTGTACGTGGTGTTACAAGCAATCCTATTTCAACAAACCTGACTATCCTCTTCACAAAATCAGTTTCTTGATCCTCGTTTAATATTGGTTTTCGACCTAGTGTTTTCTGTAAGCTGCCAGACTGGAGATGATTTCTGATAGTTCTTCTAGGTATCTTATATCGTTCTGCAGCTTTGTAAGTACTCAACGTGCCTCTTTCAACGGCTCGTACAGCTGAGATCAGATCATCTTCCGACCACAATGCTCGTTTGGGAGGCATAGTGATCGAAACACTGGAAAGAAAAAGACAATGAGTTGAATAAATACTTATACTTGTTATATTTGCATTTTTATAGGCTTAAAAGTGATATTAAATTAACCACAGAGTTTTTTTGTATAATAATAAAACAATCAACTATATAACAAAACAATTAAATGGCATAATACAAAAGAAAATATCACTGATAGTAAGAGGATAATAAGGCCTATGGCTAAATTTGGTAGGCCTTATTAGCCTTCGATTACATGTGTAGAAAACAAAAAATATAAAATGTTTGAATCACGATAAGTAAATCAAACCTGCATTATCATAAAAAGGTTAGTTCTCAGTGAAATACGGTATAAATTTACAAACACAACTATAATATTTTAAGAAATACTTACGCTTAAGTCAGAGGAATATTTATTATTTGTGCCGCGCGGCCGTTTCCCACAAAATCTAATGCAA
The DNA here is from genome assembly GCA_032191425.1 of Lymantria dispar. Taxonomy (NCBI): domain Eukaryota; kingdom Metazoa; phylum Arthropoda; class Insecta; order Lepidoptera; family Erebidae; genus Lymantria; species Lymantria dispar. Next base: position 34,892,154 of record CM063445.1, read on the forward strand.
CACTAGTGGCGGGAGGTGAGGTATCGCATGCGTACGAACCTGTAGCGATAAGTCTATGCATGTCGCGCCTGGCGTTTCGGCTTTGTACCTATATTCCTCTTTTTTGACACGATTTTGGTAATTAGGCCTTATTACCCGCTGGTACCTTACTTTTTAAATACTAGCCGTTACATTATATTTTTTTTAACCAATTTGTATCACAACGTAGGCCTCGAGTCGCCTACACAATGTGAGGTAAATGGATTTACGTATCTATACCTGGTTAAACAAGTTGATTGAATTTAATTTCGAATTTTCTTCCCTTACAGTGATTCGTTTATATTTCATCTAACATCTTAATTTTGGATAACACTTAAGGCAATCTATATTACATGTCGATAGGCAAACAACATAAAAAATGTGCCTCATATAGATTGCCTTTGGTATAAAAAGATTAATATTTTTTTTATGACAGCCAGCGCAAAAAATAGTGCATTTTACTTCTTTTGACAGTATTGGCACGGTTGTATCAACTAATGCTAATGGACATAATTTTTAGTGTTTCAACAGAACTGTATTAACAGAAATAAATATGTATATAATTTTTTGCGGATACTGTTGCAGCAGCAGAAATGTCATAAATGCAATTAATATTCAAAATATTAATATGTATTAGTAAGTTACATTTTATCAAAAGTAGTTTGGGCACATAACCTGTAATCTGGAAGATAGTGACTAACATTTGTAATAATGAATTAAAATTTTGATGACGTAGGTTAGACTTCATTCTACCCACAAAGGGCACAAAGATCCTAAAATTACCTTTATAAAAATGTCTGAATGAAACAGTAGGTAATTTCTCAAAGACTCGTATAGAACGGTTCAGTTTCTTTTGCGACAAATTCGAATTTTTGTCTCGATTACATCGTTTATTCGTATGAAGAGAATTATTCTCCAGGAACTACCACACTTGCGAATGCAAAAGTAGGAATTGGTTGCATCTTTATAATCTTTTTTAAGTCTGCCTTATACTTTTATATTAAATATTTTAGTTATGCAGCTAACTTGCCATTAATTATCACGCTAATATGTAGGATAGATTGAAATATTCAGCACGTACGATTGAAATATTCACATTGTAATCAATATTAGAAATTTAACAAATATATAATGTACAAAATGTAATTATCATATTATTTAAAATAAAGCTATTTTTGTTTGAAGTCATGTTTCATTTTCATCCTGTTTTTGGTGAATCTTGGTTTAATGGCAATGTATCTAACGGTCGAAGATGACAGCAAAATAATGAAAAGCAACATATCTCGCAGTGTGACCAATATGGCCACGGACGACTAGTAACTCAGCACCATTGGTCGGCCCAATGGCAACGGGGAGACGATACGTGGGTATGGGGCCGCACGCCGCCCTTGCGACACCCCCGACGAAATGGGTGGCGTGTGCGCTGACAATAGCCCGCCCAAAAAAAAAAATGTGTGTGTTTTCAAGGTAGAAGTGAAACTTCTGAAAAGTCCCTGATTAAAAATACTTATTGAAAAAATAAACAGTCGCTTCATGTAAACTGTATCTATATATAAATACGTGAAGCAAAAATTTTGTACTCCTTTTTACGAAAATTACGTGGATGGACAAATATGAAATTTCGCACAGTTGAAGTAGTGAGGGGAAGTGCATAAAACTGAAATTTCATATAATAATGTATTAGAAATGCATTAAATTCATTAAAAAAGGCATTACGCCTTAGAATAATAACGTATAGAAGGTAAGTTCACGCACAATAAGTGAGGCATTTCAATTGGAGCCTAATGGAGCTTACGCCGGAACCGTTCCGTAATGTCAAATCCTTAGAATAATAACATATAGAAGGTAAGTCCACACACAAAAAGTGAGGCATTTCAATTGGAGCCTAATGGAGCTTACGCCGGAACAGTCCCGTAATGTACAAGTCATTGCACTGCACGAACGTACGCAACTCTTAAAAAATAAATAGGTAATTATGACGGCTTGTGCATTACTTAAAAAAGCAACATTACTTTTAAAAGTATTTCGATGATTTATGTTAATAAAAACAAAATTTGATTTCATAATTTGTATAGTGGTTTGCGTGTGTACGTGTGTAATTGTCTGCGCGCCATTAGTATTTTTAGATTCAAATTTTGAAAATTCAAAGTATGGACACTATCCTTCTATACGTTATTATTCTAAGGCATTACGCACACTACAACGCAATCGTAAATAAAACTACTTTTACGGATTATATCGCGTTTGTATTCGATTTATGATTGCCCGACGCACAGTGATCAATTATTAGATATTCATCATCATCATCATTTCAGCCTATTGCCGTCCACTGCTGGACGTAGGCCTCCCTCATGTTGCGCCACAATGTGCGGTCCTGTGCCGCCTGCATCCAACGACGCCCAGCTACTTTCACTAGGTCATCGGTCCACCTAGTGGGGGGGGCGTCCTACACTGCGTCGTCCGATACGTGGTCGCCACTCGAGAACCTTTCTTCCCCACCGGTTGTCGGTTCATCGAGCGATGTGGCCTGCCCATTGCCAATGTCGCGACATTGGGGCAGAATGGCCAGATCAGAATGGCCAGGCAATAAATCGAAAAATGAAACTGCCCGTATGGAGCCATTGTTATTTTATTTTAATAGTCAAATACCCCACTGTTAATACTGTAAAAGTTTTAAACCGTTATCATAAACACATTTTGCATGATAAACATCGGCGCAAGCCATTGTTGTTCACAGATTAGCTTGAGTTTGGTGTGAAGAAATTTGTAAAGTGTTTTTAATTAAATAAAAAAAAATTTAAATCATAAAATATTAAAGTATTTGGTATGGAGCCTTAAAGTTCTGGTAAATGTTAATCTATTTAAGATTTTTTTTTGTGAGAAAGTGCTTTAAATTATATATAACGGTAATTATCATAAAAAATTTTAAATTACTTTTTTCTTTGCTTCTTTGTGCAAACATTGATCGGTTTAATTGTGTTCCCAAGCAGTCCCAAGAACAATTTTTGTTGTTATTGATAGCATGTCTTAACCTAATTAAGGAACTGCAAGAAAATTCTGCGCTTTTTTGCGGTTTTGATAAAAAAGCTTCTTTACAAAATGTGCTTTCTGACAAAAAAAAAATTTAAAAATTTTAAATTTTTAGGAATTTCTAAGATTTGTTTTATCCTTTAGGTACTAGTCCTAACACAACTTTTATAACCCGGAGGGAGCTTGTCAACATAATGTGGTCAGTTGAAAATATTAATTTACAAGGGCGATTTGTGTTTCTGGAAGAAGAGTTAAAAAAACGAACAGGAAACTTCGATAACATAGGTTTAACTAAAACACTTTCTCGATTCAAATCTGAGTATAAAACTCGTTTTGAAAAGGCTTTTCGAAAATTAGAGAGGTTTTTTAAAACAAATAATTCATGGCTTGAGACATCTGTTTCTTTTCTTTGTTGCCCTGAAGAAAAGCTTAAGCGTGGTCGACCAAATGTTTCATTCGATGAAAGTAGTGAACGTACAAAAAGAATGAAAACAGAAAAACTAAGAGAGTCTACATCGATTTCTATGTTGAGTTTTGCTACTCAAATGAGCTTGAGAGCAGTGGGACAGGTTAGTGCTTCTAAAGTGTTAAAGGATATAACAACAACTACCCCTGACCGAGCAAAAAAATATCGGAAGTTATATAAGGAGTCACTGGAACCCAAACGTTGTAAAATGTCAGGCCAAGAAGCACTAGGGGTTGCAGTTGAAGCGCAACTATCTCGACATCAATACAATGTCATCAGAATGAGTGCACCAGAAAAATTTCCTGCATATAAGGTCCTACAAGCTGCAAAACAAAAATGTTATCCACCCCCCGAGTGCATCGAAGTAAGCGAAACTTTAGTAAAGGTTACCCTTCAAGCACTACTAGATTTAACCACAAAGCGTCTGTTGGAATCACAGATGGAAGTAATTGGTGTGTTAACAACGTTTGAAACGGAAAATCTGAGCTTGTTTTGCAAGTGGGGCTTTGATGGAAGTTCGGGACACAGCTCCTACAAGCAAGCTTTCCATGGCCTTGAAGCAACTGATTCTTCGGTCTTCATTACTTGTGTTGTTCCTCTTAGACTTTCTTCCAGTTCTAGGGTTGTATGGCAAAATCCACGTCCAGGCTCTACAAGATATTGTAGGCCCTTAAAAATAGAGTTTGTAAAGGAATCTACGCAAATGTCTATTGCAGAAAAGAATAGAGTTGAAAATGAGGTGAAAAATTTGCGAAAGACAACAATGTTAATTGAAGAAAGAGAAGTACAAGTCAATCATACTCTACTTTTTACAATGATTGACGTCAAAGTCTGTAATGCTGTTACGGAAACGTCATCAACACAAAAGTGTTTCATATGTGGTGCGTCATCTAGAAGCTTTAATGATATAGATAGTATGTTGACAAGGGAAGTTAAAACAGAAAACTTAGAGTTTGGACTCTCCGTTCTTCATGGATGGATAAGGTTTTTCGAAAATTTACTTCACTTAGCCTACAAATTGCCTGTTAAGAAATGGCAAGTTCGAGGAGATGATGACAAGATAGTTGTTGCTGAAAACAAAAAAAGGATACAAAAAGAGTTTAAAGATCGTTGTGGTTTGATAATAGACAAACCAAAGCCCGGATTCGGGAACTCGGATGATGGCAATACAGCCAGGCGTTTCTTTCAAAATCCTGAAATTTCCGCTGAAATTACAAAAATTGATGTACAACTCATAAAAAAGATGCATATTATTATGATTGTTGTGGCTAGTGGCTATGAAATAGATGTAGAGAAGTTCAAAAATTTCGCAATCGGTACTGCCAGATATTATGTGGAAAAGTATCGCTGGTATTACATGTCACCTACCCTTCATAAATATTTCATTCATGGACCGGAAATAATAGCCCATGCCCTGTTACCGATTGGTCAACTGTCTGAAGAAGCTCAAGAATCAAGGAATAAGGACTTCAGAAATTATAGAGAGCACCATTCTCGGAAATCCAGTAGAGAAAACACTAACCGAGATATTTTAACTCTTTTTTATTAAGTTCTGATCCCATTATTACTAGCATGAGGAAACTACCCGAAAAAAAGGAGCAACACATCCCAATTGAAGCATTGAGTTAGCTTAAAGCTCCCCCTGTTGATAATACAAATTCTGAGGTACAAGAAGATAGCAGTGATGAAGAAACTGATGATTTTATTCTATATTAATGAAAAATCAATACATTTATGCTATTCTCAATTATGTTCTATTTTCTGAATTAAAATATTTATTTTGTTATTCTGTTTTTACTGAAAAAAATTATCTGTACTTACTGCCAGTTCCCCGATGTCGCATTTGTTCGTTTGTTCGCATAAATACATTTAAAACAAAAACAAAACTTTGAAGTTTTTGTTTTAAATGTATTTATGTGAACGAACAAGAACAAATATATAATTGTTGGTATTTATAGCCAAATTTGAGAGCCCTAAATGTTTATATATTAAATACGGTGGGTATCTTCATTTGACAATTTCTTCCGAAATTAAAAAAAGTGGGCGTTTTGGTAGGCGTGGTCATTGTTGGGTTTTGAAATATCAATATATTGATTCTATAAACAATTTCAGAAATTTTCAGGTTGCTCTATTCCCTGATTTATTGCCACCAATAGGTTGTTCTGCCCCAATGTGTGTCGGTTACACCCGTTCTTCTGCGGATTTCCGTATTCCGGATTCTATCTCGCAGAGAAATGCTGAGCATAGCCCGCTCCATAGCACGCTGAGCGACTTTGAGCCTTGATATGAAGTCTACATTTAGGGACCACGTTGCCGTGCAGTAAGTCATCACTGGTAACACACACTGGACGTAGACCTGTGTTTTCAGGCACTGAGGTATGTTGGACGAGAAGATCCTCTTAAGTTTCCCGAACGCTGCCCAACCGAGTTGGATTCGTCGGCTGATCTCTTTCTCGAAATTGGATCTACCTAACTGGACTGTTTGTCCTAGGTAAACATAATGATCGACAACTTCGAGAATCGCATTGCCAACTAGGACCGGTACAGGAATGACATGGGCGTTTGACATGACTTTCGTCTTGTCCATGTTCATTCGTAAACCCACTAGTTGGGATACCCTGCTAAGATCATTGAGCTTTGTGCCAAGGTCCTCCATGGATTCTGCCATAACGACGATATCGTCTGCAAATCGAAGGTGAGTGATGTATTCGCCGTTAATGTTGATGCCTAGTCCAGTCCAGTCTAAGAGCTTGAAGACATCTTCCAGTGCAGTGGTAAACAGTTTCGGAGAGATGACATCTCCCTGTCTCACGCCTTTCTGCAACTGGATCGGTTTCGTATTCTTATCCTGGATACGGACTGACATTGTGGCGTTCCTATACAAAGACTTCAGCACTTCGATATAACGATGGTCGATTTGGCACCGCTGAAGGGACTGCAGCACCGCCCAAGTTTCGACTGAATCAAAGGCTTTCTCATAGTCCACAAACGCTAAGCATAGGGGCCGATTGTACTCCTCAGTCTTTTGTACAATTTGCCGAAGCCTGAGGATATGGTCTATGGTGCTATAGCCTTTTCGGAAGCCGGCTTGTTCGGGCGGCTGGAAGTCATCGAGCTTGCGCGTGAGTCGATTGGTAATGACCCTCTAAAACAACTTATAAACGTGGCTCAGGAGTGAGATGGGTCTGTAGTTCTTTAAAAGGGCTTTGTCACCCTTCTTGAAGAACAGCACCACCACACTCCTGATCCACGACTCTGGAACGTCGCCCCTGAGGATAACGGAATTAAATAGCTTCTGAAGGGCTATTAAGACTGGCTTTCCGCCCGCCTTCAAAAGCTCTGCCGTAATTCCGTCATCTTCCGGTGCTTTACCGTTACGTAGTTGTTTGCGAACCATTTTGATCTCGTACAAGCTGATGTCCGGGATTTCTTCGGTATAGTGCCGAGTTAGCTTGGATCTGGGATCTTGCACCAAGCCGACAACAGGATTTCGGGATGATTTGTATAACTGTCCATAGAACCTTTCGACCTCTCCCAAGATCTCACTTTGGGATGAAATGACAGTGCCGTCATCGGTCTTCAGCTTAGTCATTTGGCTTTGCCCAATAGACAGATCTTGTGCGAACACTGTCGAGCCACGATTCCGCTCTAGCTTCTTTAATACGGAGCGTATTAAATCGGCGAATATCGCGACGCACAGACTTGGAGATCTGCCTATTTAGCTGCCTATGTTTGGACCAATCGGCTGAAGACTGCACCGTCATTTCTTTTCTCCGCTCCATGAGCTCGAGAGACTGGTCAGAAAGTTTTTTAGGTCTATTAACGCGGTGTCGCGAAAGCGAAGTAATATGAGAGTAAATAAATATAAGATTGTAACAATAACAAAGATTATTAGGCCCACAATGGGCGCGCGCGCGCGGTGCCGCAGTGGCTAAGATCGAACGAGAGGAGGCAGTCGCAGAGTTGAGTGCCAGTCGTCGTGACAGTAACACGTGAGTAATATTTTATTGTGTATACATTATATTCGATCGAATTATATGAGTCACTAGTATAGTTAAGTACCAGTGTTTATCAGAGGCTATTTCAATGTAATGGTATATCAGGTATTAGCGAGAGATATCAGTGTTAATATATCTGAATACGAGATTCGCATATATTAACAGACCGAGTTTAGGCACATCGGAGTACAGAATCAGATGTGTCTGAATTTCAGAGCAGAAAGCAGATCAGTGTTGATATATTTAAATACGAGATTCAAATATATCGGCAAACCGAGTTTGGGCATATCGGAGAACAGAATCAGATATGTCTAAATTTCAGATTGTAAGAGCGAGGCTCGGGATGGCTGTGAGGGGAGGCAGGAGGCCATTTTAGGGGTGAAAGATCCCCGACCTGAGAGGTTTAAGGGGTGAAAGATCCCCGACATTTAAGGGGTGAAAGATCCCCGACCTGAGAGATTAAGGGGTGAAAGATCCCCGACCTGAGAGGTTTAAGGGGTGAAAGATCCCCGACATTTAAGGGGTGAAAGATCCCCGACCTGAGAGATTTAAGGGGTGAAAGATCCCCGACCTGAGAGATCTGTGTTTCTGCGCCAGTATATTGAAATAACTAAGAGAGGCAGGAGGCCATTTAAGGGGTGAAAGATCCCCGACCTGAGAGATCAGTGTTTCTGCGCCAATATATTGAAATAGCTAACTGAACCTATGCATAACCTTGGCATGTATATAAAGTGTTGTTGTTTAGATATCAGAGTTTAACATATAACATATTCGACATGTACTGTGTTTTGTAGTACTTCGGCGACACGCGGTGAGCCTTGAAAAATTTCGACCCAACCGCGTGGACAGTTTCCACGAACCTGTTGTTCATATCGTTCGGCGATTCACACTCGTCCAGACATTGGAAGCGATTGTGTAGTTCGAGTTGAAAGCTTTCGAGGTTCTGGTATTGGACAGATGTAGGTCGGAGTGTAGACTTCACAACCAGTTAAGTCGATTCAAACAGACAATTTACATCTTAGAACCGAAATGAGCACTACATTCTTACAGACATGCACGGTTAACGTAAAGAATTCAGAGATAGGTTCAAACCAACTGACGAAATGTAGGGTTCTACTAGACTGTGGTAGTCAGCGCTCTTATATAACTGAATTCACTGCAAAATTACTAAACTTACCTATTGTAGATACAATTAATCTATCAATATTCACTTTTGGAGCAAAATCACCCCATCACATTGAAAGTAGTATTGTAAAATTTACAATGACAACACGAACAGGTGTGAGTCGAGTTTTACATGCAAATGTGGTACCTCATATAACAGACAGAATACGTACCCCAGTTTTTCGTGATCAATACAAGATATGGAACCGTTTCGATCTGAAAGATTTTACATTAGCTGATGATGGTTCTTGTAGTGATAGAATAGATATCCTAATAGGTAATGATTATTATTATTCATTTATGTCACACGTAAAGATATTGATTTCTGAAGATCTTTTCCTAGTTAATTCAGATTTTGGCTGGGTTTGGTCAGGTAAACTCAACGAGTCCACTGATAGTTCCGATCCGCTAACCGTTTTGACCTACTTTCAGTCAGATGGTATATTTGAGAATAAATTAAACAAACCTGGTCTTCCATTAAAATTAGATGATGTCAAAAGATTATGGGATTTGAGTCAATTGGTATCACAGATTCTCCAAAATGTAGTCATGACGAAGAAGCGATTAAGCAGTTCAATAAAACTATTCAATATAAAGATAAGCGATATAGTGTCCAATGGCCATGGACAGAATCAGTGCCGAGTCTTCCTAGTAACTTAGGTCTGGCGTGGGGTCGTTTGAATAGTTTACTAAAACGATTAGACAAGTCTAAGTTAGAAGCTTACGATTAGGTCATACAGGAATAGTTACCAAATGGAATTATAGAAATAGTACCCCATAATTATATGTCGCAAACATATCTAGTTCATTATCTCCCTTACCACTGTGACTATAATAAGTTGCGTACTGTTTATGACGCTTCAGCACGAACAGGAGATGATCCAAGCTTTGTTTATACCGTGGACCGCTGATGTTAGAGGACTTTACAGGGTTATTGATTAAGTTTAGAGAGCAGCCTATAGGTATAGTAGCAGATGCTGAGAAAGCATTTCTACAGTTAAGCCTCCAAGACGTAGATAGAGATGTTACACGATTCCTTTGGGGACATAAATCGCGAAGCTCACACAAATAATGTCGTACATTTGCGCTTCTGTCGCGTTCTATTCGGTGTTATATCCAGCCTATTTCTGCTAAACGCTACGATTAAGTACCATTTAATACGGTCAAACAACGATCTTATGAAACAAATAGCTGAAGGTATATATATATATTGGCAACATAGTAACCAGTGTTAAGTCTATTAAGGAAGCGCAATACTTGTATAACAAGTCTAGAGAAGCATTCGAAAGCTTGTCCATGAACTTACGGGATTGGAACTCAAATTCTAAAGAATTACTCGCTTTTATACCAGATAATTTTCGTGCCAAGAATAACGAGAAAGTAAAAGTACTTGGGCTGATATGGGATATAATTAACGATCGTTTGTGTTTGAACTATGATTTTTAGTAAGACCATTTTACATACCGTTCAGTCTAAACGAGACGTTTTAAAATCTATTGCCTCAATTTATGACCCTTGCGGTTTTGCCGTGCCGATAATCCTCCCAGCAAAACTATTTTTTCAGAAGTTATGGAAAATAAAAACTAAGTGGGATGATCAATTAAATGACAATTTACTTATTGAATGGGAACATATAGCTTCAAAATTTACGTATATACAAAAGTGCCACATTGATCGTCATTTCGCTCAAGGTATAGAAAATGATAATGAAATGATTGAATATGAATTACATTGCTATACTGATTCGTCGAAGGATGCTTACGCAGCTGTTATTTATTTACGCAGTTCCTTACATACGAATAATATGATCAGTTTCGTTATTGACAAGTCTAGATTAGTACCCATTAAAGAACAAAATAATTTACAAATTCCAAAATTAGAATTGCTGGGCGCACTCATTGGCTGTAGGCTTTTAAACTACGCTATTAAATTCCTGCGAATTAAAATCAAAGCACAGTTCTTATGGACGGACAGTCAAATAGTTTTAAGTTGGTATAAATCAGGAAAATTGCTACCGCCTTTTGTTGCACGTAGAATTAATGAAATAAAACTGAACAAGACATTACAAATTAGGTACGTACCAAGTAAACTCAACCTAGCAGATGTAGGGACTAGAGTGGAAAGAATAGATTCCTTTAGTAGATGGCTCATAGGACCAGAATTTTTAGCAAAAAATGCAGAACAATGGCCCACGTATCCCAATTGTACAGAAATAGTTCACACTCAAATTTCTTCGTCCGTGGTGGGTCTTTCAAAAGAAGTAATATTTAAAGATAATACCACATTCGATTCAGATCAGACAAAAGGAATAGTAGAAGATAAACCTGTAGATAGTGAAATCAGAGAAATATTAGAAATTTAATCTAAATATTTCCTTAAAGAATTTAGTGGTATCCAAACGAACTTATCAAGATCACTTCAGTTATACATAGACCATGATGGAGTTATTAGATGTAGAGGTAGATTAAAATATGCAGACTTACCACATAATCAGAAGGAACCTATTTTACTTACAAAAGCCTCTGAATTTACTCACAAAATTATTAGCGAATTACACGAGAAAAACTATCATGTTGGAGTTTCTCATACTTTAGCTCTCTTGAGACAGAAATATTGGATGCCACATGGAAGATCAACTGTTCAGAAAGTAATCAGAAAGTGTACTCAGTGTATTAAATACGGTGGTGGTCCTTTTAAACTGCCAGCAATGCCGGATTTACCGTAAGAGAGAGTAAAATATAGTTTGCCATTCGCTTTCAAGGGTCTAGATTATTTTGGGCACTTACTCGTCCAGGATGGTAATAAAGAAAAACGTTGGGTGTGTCTCTACACGTGCCTAACAGTCAGAGCCATTCACATGGAAGTTGTAAATAATTTGTCAGCAGAAGAGTGCTTATTAGCAATAGGGAGATTTACCGCAGCTAGAGGCCTACCGCAGTTAATTTTATCAGATAACGCCACACAATTTAAGCTTACCGCAAATGTTCTTACATCCAATTACTGTATACAGAATAAATTACGGTGGAAATTTATTCCGGAATGATCTCCGTGGTTCGGAGGATTTTATGAACGTCTGATTGGCTTAGTTAAAAACTCTATGAAGAGAACATTGGACTATCATCTTATTAAACACAATCAGTTACTCACAGTCATCAAAGAACTTGAGTCCATAATTAATACCAGACCATTAACTACGGTAGGAACAGAACTAGAACTTATCCTAACACCTGCAGACTTTCTACGAGTAGGTGGACCAATTACTACACAAATTTCAGACCAAAGCTTTTTACAGTCAGCCACTACAACAAAAACTAACTTGATTGAAGGCTGAAAACGTGGTCAGAACATTATTTTAGAGTTCACATAAATGTTTTCCATTCAGTACTTGACCAGCCTTTGCGAGCGTAATAACAAACAAGGCAACCAAGAGTTGTTGTTAATAGATTACCACGAATAGCTGAAATCGTACAAGTAAAATCAGACAGTAATAGGGCACACTGGAAGGTTGGCAAGATAGCAGAATTGATTAAAGGTTCAGATGATCAGATAAGGATAGCTAAAGTTAAGTTACCGACAGGTGAAACACTCACCCGTTCAATAAGCCATCTCTTTCCACTCGAGATCGAAGAAAAGAGCATGATAGACACACCGACAGACGACTAATCACCTCACGATAATATCAATGTCTCGAAAGTCCAAGACACCGAACCAATTTGTATTGAATGGCAAATACTAGTTCAAGTATCAGACAGTAAGCGCCCGACTAGAACAGCGGCAACCAAAGCTAGAGAAAGGGTTAAGGCGTGGACAACGCAGTTACTGATCAGGTTATTTGAATGATAAGTAAACCAAATAAAATCAAGAACAAAAATTATTCTTAAGTATAGTTGTATGATCAAGATAATCTTTGTTAGCCTCATAAGTGTTCCAACAATAAAGCGAACTAAATGTAAAGTAGATTTTTCATTTTTTCTGCGTCCCCCTGGGGAGTGTCGCGAAAGCGAAGTAATATGAGAGTAAATAAATATAAGATTGTAACAATAACAAAGATTATTAGGCCCACAATGGGCGCGCGCGCGCGGTGCCGCAGTGGCTAAGATCGAACGAGAGGAGGCAGTCGCAGAGTTGAGTGCCAGTCGTCGTGACAGTAACACGTGAGTAATATTTTATTGTGTATACATTATATTCGATCGAATTATATGAGTCACTAGTATAGTTAAGTACCAGTGTTTATCAGAGGCTATTTCAATGTAATGGTATATCAGGTATTAGCGAGAGATATCAGTGTTAATATATCTGAATACGAGATTCGCATATATTAACAGACCGAGTTTAGGCACATCGGAGTACAGAATCAGATGTGTCTGAATTTCAGAGCAGAAAGCAGATCAGTGTTGATATATTTAAATACGAGATTCAAATATATCGGCAAACCGAGTTTGGGCATATCGGAGAACAGAATCAGATATGTCTAAATTTCAGATTGTAAGAGCGAGGCTCGGGATGGCTGTGAGGGGAGGCAGGAGGCCATTTTAGGGGTGAAAGATCCCCGACCTGAGAGGTTTAAGGGGTGAAAGATCCCCGACATTTAAGGGGTGAAAGATCCCCGACCTGAGAGATTAAGGGGTGAAAGATCCCCGACCTGAGAGGTTTAAGGGGTGAAAGATCCCCGACATTTAAGGGGTGAAAGATCCCCGACCTGAGAGATTTAAGGGGTGAAAGATCCCCGACCTGAGAGATCTGTGTTTCTGCGCCAGTATATTGAAATAACTAAGAGAGGCAGGAGGCCATTTAAGGGGTGAAAGATCCCCGACCTGAGAGATCAGTGTTTCTGCGCCAATATATTGAAATAGCTAACTGAACCTATGCATAACCTTGGCATGTATATAAAGTGTTGTTGTTTAGATATCAGAGTTTAACATATAACATATTCGACATGTACTGTGTTTTGTAGTACATCGGCGACACGCGGTGAGCCTTGAAAAATTTCGACCCAACCGCGTGGACAGTTTCCACGAACCTGTTGTTCATATCGTTCGGCGATTCACACTCGTCCAGACATTGGAAGCGATTGTGTAGTTCGAGTTGAAAGCTTTCGAGGTTCTGGTATTGGACAGATGTAGGTCGGAGTGTAGACTTCATCAAGCGTGACCGCTCGACTTTTGTATGGATATTCAATGTGCCTCGTACCATCCGGTGATCGCTCCCAGTTTTAATCCTGCTGATCACTAAGACATCATTGAATATCTGTCGTTTGTCTGACAAGATGAAGTCTATCTCGTTTTTTGTTGAACCATCGGGGCTATCCAGGTCCATTTCCTTTGTGGCTGCTTCCTGAAGAAGGAATTCATCATAAAGAGGCTTTCCTTCTCCAGAAAATCAGCCAGTTTCTGGCCCCTCTGGTTTCTCTGTCCTTTGACCTTGTTCGCCGGCTTTATTAGCCTAAAATATGTAAACAGACGAATTTCATTTTCGATAAAAAATTACAGTTTAGGTTTTATTGTTTTATTTTGCCTACAAGATATAGGTAATTATTTCATTTGTTTCCCTTTTTCTTAATACATCCCTGTGTCGGTATTTCTTTCAATAGCTGTGGCCACGCCTCCTGGTCATTGCCACGAATCAGCTGATTTTAAGGCGAAGTTTGTCTTGCTTATACGAACGTAATCGTTGATTTATTCAATTTCTAATGAACATTTAACAAAGTACGAATGTGTTGCAGATTAAGTATCGCTGACTTTATACATTTCAATCAGATTTACACGAAAAAGCGATGACAAAATTGAAAACTTTACATGTCTCTAATTCATTACGAATCATTATTTTTCCTTCAAATTTTTTTATGAGGTCCTACCACCATTGTCTAACTCCCGTTTGACCAAATTGCCCCATAACCTGATACACCCTGGTATATATAGATATCAATGTTGTGTGAGCCCTCTCTCTTCACTTATTTCATATTTGTAGCTCATTGCTAATACAGAAGAAGAAGCAGATTAAAACCCAATGGCAACCCATACAGCTACGAGGCGTGCCTTTTAAGTTTTGTCGTTTGAAGAAAAAACACAACTAGAACCTTATAGTACTTTTTATTGTTTTTCAAAGTATTCACCACGTAGCTTAATACACTTTTCCATTCGCTCAAATCAGTTAATATAACATTATAACATTTAGTCAGCTATTTTGAACACTAAGGTGGGAGTGTTCAAAATAGCTGACTTGAAAGCGTCGACTGCTTCTTCACCGGACTGGAACCTTTGACCACGAAGACTTTTCTTAATTTTAGGCAATATAAAGAAATCGTTAGGGCTTAGGTCAGGACTGTATGGAGGATCGTCAAGAATTTATACTTTTTCCTGCTTCAAATACTCAGTCGTTTGACGAGCGCTGTGTGAGCTTGCGTTGTCGTGGTGCAGGATGATGCGTCGCTTTAAGTTAGATTTTCGAAGTTTGGCGATGACTTGTGGTAAACAAACTGTGTTATACCACTTTGCGTTAACCGTTCTACGATCTTCAAGTGCAATAGTCGCAACATGGCCGGTTTTTACAACGAACCTGGCCACCATCTTCTTTGAAATGCTTCGAGAACAAACAACTTTAGCCGGCTTTGGCTCGTCTTGAAAGACCCAGGTTGTAGATTGTTGTTTGGAATCAGGATCGTAGGTATAGATCCAAAATTCGTCACCACTGATGATGTCGTAGACGTGATTCGACTCTCCTCGGTTGAACCTTTGCAGAGTTTTCTTACAGCATCTGACGCGGGCCCCCTTGTGATCTTCGGAAAACAGATGCGGTATCCAACGGCAAACTAGCTTTCTCACACCAAGCGCTTTATGCAAGATCTTCCGAATGGTTGTCCTTGAGATGCCTAATAGAGCCTCTATCTCTCGATACGTCACATGACGATCTTCGAGAATTAGTTGTCTCACAGCAATGATGTTATCTTCAGTGAAGGCGGATTTTGGGCGTCCTTCAAGAGATTTGTCACTAACACTAGTATGTCCACGCTGGAATTCTAAATACCAGCGTTCGACACTCCGCAGACATGGAACTGAACATATGTGTTCATCACTGAACACAGATGTTAGCTCTTCAAAACACTGAAGCCGTGTCAGGCCTCTTCTAAAAGTTGTAGAAAATTATTGCACGAACATTTTCCTCAGAAAGATTCATTTTCGTACGTAACCTGACATATTCCAATCGACACTGTGACTAAACAATAGCATTAATCCTAATACTTTCAACTGTTATGAGATTCAAAATTTAAACAGATTCGAAAATAGAAGTTCCAAAATCAAAATTGCCGGGAAATATGGAAACGACAGAACTTAAAAGGAATGCCTAGTAGCATGGTATTGTAGACTAATATCCCTCATCTTCCATGTGGTGACAGAGTAAGAATACAATTCACCACTCCCTATCTTGCCTGTGGATGTTGTAAAAGACGACTGAGGGATATAATATGTATATTAAATCTATGTAAGAGAAGAAAACCTCGAAGCAAAACTCTATACCAACCTGTTTGATCAGCATGGTATAGTAAGGTCAATTGCCCCCCTATTGTGGAGGGGGCTCGAGCTCAACAGTGGGACCTCCCATATGAGCTGAAATGATGATGATCTCTCATCTAGAGACAGTCTATGTTCATTCGTTGTTCATCATGACAATAAGTATTTTGTTATCCTTAACTTGTATGATTGAGGAGCAGAGTCCCTATTGTCCGATAGAGGCGCTGCTCCATATTCCATACAAATTGTTCTCGATAGGACTAGAATTTTCTTAATACTTCACTGTAAAATAATGCAAATAAAAGTCTAATTAAAATTTGTTCCATATAATACACATTAAAATAATAATCATTGCAATTATATACAATAACACAAAACAATTTATCGTTGTTTATTTAAATAGATTTATTTTAAATATAATTTCATAACTTTGTGTTGTACTAAGCATACAGTAGATGGCGCTGATCACAAATACTCATCGTCTTATGAAAAAAAAAGTTTAACACAAAACATAAGTGGCTAAAAGATACAAAGAATAAAGTGTAGATAATGCAAATCGAAAATATTTATAATTTGTAGTTCTATCAAATGTGTACGGAAAAATTTAAATTAATTTCCCTTAGATTTATAGCGACAATGAGTACTTGAGTTGTCTTCTAGTGCAATATGTAATTGGGATGTTGACTACCCTCATATATGACATAAATATATAAAATCATTATAATCATTTCAATTTTATTAATTAGACAGAGAGAGAGCAATACGAACATAGTGACGTCAGTGTGCGAGAAAATGATATAAAATGTAAATAATAAATTTAATATTTTGATAGTAGTCAAAGTCCCAAATTCAGGCCTTGTACCCACTATTCGTAAGACCAACTTCTTTTAATACGAGATCTTTATCTTACGTAAAGGCTAGTTTAAATTCAAAATCATATTCTGTCGCGGCCACCTTGAGCCCTACCATAGCCTTAACACAAAGCGATTCTATACATGACTTAAGAATCAATTATTGCTTGTAACATTTTTAAGAATAAACTATATCCTCTTTATATAAGAAGAAAAAAACAAAAAAAAATATTTATTGCGCATTCGGCAACGTTATCCATAATTGTGTTAATTGAAGGCCAAATAAATTCACTACGCCGACTATACCGATGATAAATCGGTAATATCCAACAGCTAATAAAATATATCTTAACGATTATATTAGTTTGACTGATTCGACTAATAAGTCGACTAAATGACAAACAGTCGAGTTTCACTATATTTGTACACAAGCAAAAATATATCCGACTTTTAATCTACACATTTGGTCAAAATATAAAAAAAAAACAAAAATGTACAATTTATATACTATAATTAATATTATTTATAAGCTTGTAATCTATGATTCATTATTTTGTTATTAACGTAAATACAACTCATTCAAATGTACTTTATTGATGAAGGGAATATATAGAATAGTATTTTAGAAGATTCCCACACGCTTATCCGGAATCACAAAACACCAAATTGTTTGTAAATAAAACTACTTTTACGGATTATATCGCGTTTGTATTTGATTTATGATTGCCCGACGTTTCGAACACTTTGCAGCATTCATGGTCACGGGCGAACTAAGGTGTCTCACGTCCAACAAGTAATCGTTATTACAGACATTTATAATTATCTACCCGATACAGAAAGATTTTCTGTATCGGGTAGAAATTAGTTTTATTTACAATGTGTAGTGCTCGCGTAAACATCAGATATCATTACCAAATTGTTTTCTGTATAAAATATATACGAGTATATTTATTTTTACATTTACATAATTTTAAAATGATACTACCATTAGTTCGGTAAAATTAAATACTTATTAATAAATAATAATTTAACCCTTTATCAGTTTAAGCACAAATAAAATCTTGTGGTTTATTTTTTTTTATTATAATAAAATAATTTACACTATATATACATGTGATGTTCGATATTAATTGATAGATGAAAATAAATAACCATTCCATACAGTTTAATCGTAAATAACTGTGTGCTGTTGAGCTATTTGAAGCGAATTTTTATTGCAATTTTTCAATCAAAATTTAATTTTTTTACTAAAAGATGATAATTGTGTATCATCTTTTAGTAAAAAAAATTGCAAAGGGTTGGTTTTCAAAGAGTTGTAATTTTAACAAAATCAACTTTAAATTGAGTGTTTGAGCTGCCTCAAGCCCCATTAAAAAGCCTTCAAAGTTGCAAATACACATTTTAAATAAGACTTTACTGGCATCTAAATCTTCTGTCTTTTTACTAAATATCACACAACAGCAAACAATTTGTCTACACAAATCCTATTTCAATAAGTTATATACTGAGAGTACGCTGCATTTTATTTATAAATATATAGTGCCGTTTAATCATGTACAATATTATCCCCTAGTATTGTAGAGGAGACTCGATGCCAGCAGTGGGACGTATATAAGCTGTAATGACGATTGATAAAATACTACAAAAGTTCTTATTAGATTTTATTTATATACCCTTTAGTTTAAGAGGCATTTTTATCCATTATTAGAATTAACCGATATTTATCAACGGTATTTCAAGTAGGTAGGTATATATTGTACATTATTAAAAAAAACAACCCATTTAAACGCAGAATACATACTAATTTGGATATAGATATATAGATTTAGCGAATATATAAAGTAGATAGTTTTTGGATATCAGCTCAATATTCAGGTTATTTATCAATTAAATACAATAATTTCAATAATAATTACGAATTAGCAACATGTCCTATTTTTCGTTTGTGTGATACATGACTACAGAAATATTTATGTATATAAAAATAAAACACAAAACGAATCTTAATCAATCTCTGTAAAATAAGAAACATTTAAACAATTACCAGCACTAAAAACTACAATACTGTGTCGTAATGACACACGATTGAAGTGAAGCTTTTGTATTAAACGGAAACATTTTGGCTAATCATCAATAATTTTTGTATAGCATAAATTCTGTTTATAATTGATTTAGTTACCTAAAATCATGAAACCGAAACGAGCTCATGAGTCCCAAATTCAGATGAAAAATAGCTAAAGCGACTCACGAACATTTCATCACACAAAAAGCTTGCTGTTTAAAATTTCGAAGTCCGTTTGATAAGTTTAGCAAATAAAATTAATGATGTATATCGTCGTCGTCGCAGCCTACATACGTCCCACTGTTGGGCTCGGGCCTCCTCCACAATCAGAGGGAATTTGACCTACTATACCATGCTGGTCAGATAAGTTGGTATGTGTTTAAAGAGCTTTATTTCTCATACAAACTTTCGAGTTTTCCTTCTCTGTATGTCTATATTAAACCTTTCGATTAACATGAAAATCTAAAGAGAACATGTTGCTATTCCTAATTAGTTATAATAAAAAAAAACTGTGGCATTATCGTAAATAAACTAAATAAATGTTATTCTATTGTGATAATAGTTTATATTACATAATTAAAAATAATTTATATAAACCTACAGACATCACAATTCCACACTGATTATATTATTACAATAAATTGTATGACTAAAACGCTTTTTGTTCCAAAATATTTAAATTCAATACGTGAACTAATGAACGTGTGCTAAGTATCTATTTATCACGCGATAAGCCTTCACAAATACCATCGACTTTAATACTGCACGTATAAACTATATACACGTTTAAGGTGTGATTTCTATGCGCACTATTGACATATTAAAAGAAGTATAAATGCCGAATTCGTTAAAATTGAAATTAAAAGTTTGTTTTTTTAGTGATTTTGTTTCATATAAACGTTTAAGGGATATTGTTTAGCTAAAATTTTACCTCTAAGACAGTTAATGTTACAAATAAACTAGAAATTTGTTCTTACTTATTATTAATCAAAATTCCTCAGTACTTTTGGTCCAGTAATTTTATTCGCGAATATCGTAACCATTCTTACTTAGATTACTTGCTTAATCTCTACGTAGTGTGTGCACAAGAAGGCCCATTAACGTAACCAAAACGTACTAAATTATTATAAATAATCCCGCGATTACAATAACAGTTGTCACCGATCAGATGTAATCACAATATTTTAGACAGAAAGTTGCACGTAGAGAAACCACACCTTAATAATAAAATACAAAGCTATCTTGCCGCCATACGCTATTTACATTTAATTAACGTCATTATTAACGTCATTATTTACCCCTATTTGAACAACACTTAAGTGAAAAGGCATAGTTTAATCATTCCCGATAATGTTTGTACCGTCAAAAATAATTTAATTGCTGTAATTTAATTGCTGTTATGCTGTTATTAACTGAAATTTAATAAATATTAGTGATGCAACAGACCAGACAGTGAGATGTAAGAATACAACTCACCACCCCCTACCCTGACCGCGGGTGTCGTAAAAGACGACTAAAGGATATGCATATAACATAAAGATACGCTAGAAATAAAATCTTACACCAACCCGTCTAGCCAGCGTGGTATAGATCAATTTGCCTCCCACTTAGGGATACGGAATCGAATAAAAAGTATCGATACTGTACTCACGAGTATCGTACTCATAAAAGTATCAAATACTTTTCATAGAACCTATCAGATACGTTCATTACGGGATTATGATGAGTTTTTTTTAGGAATTAAACCTCTGTGAACGGATGTCAATTCAACTTTAAAATAAGTTATTTCTACAATATATTCTATACGATACCCGCAAAAAGAACTTATTGAGTATAAGTAAAAATTTAATTTTAATTTAATACTCCTTCTTTAAACGAGATTTAAGAAGAGTATTTTCTTCACGGTAGGCAACATCCCAGCTGTGCCCCTGGTATTGCAAAGGTCCATGTGCGGGGCAGTATCACTTACCATCAGATGTGCTGCTTCCTCGTTTGCTACCGTTGGCAATAACAAAAAAAAAGTAACGAATACAAAAGTATCGGTATAGAAAGAAAAGTACTCTCACTTTTCGTGTCCCTACTCCCATTGTGGAGACGATTCAAGCCCAACAGTGAGGCATAAATGAACAGAGATGTTTTTTTAACATTCGTTTCTGTTTCCGCAGATTTTATAAAGGAAATTTGAACGACAACAAAACGAACGAAATTTTTACGATGTTTGATAGGTACGTCCAACCTACGTCGTCATCAATCATGTAATCATCATTACATATACGCATTTATCATTCAGATTAGACGTAAATGTGGCCAAACTACGTATCATAAAATAATAACTTACCTGTACTTAATTTTTAATATTAATTTCATTAAAAATTGCATTATTATTTTTTATTGTATTGACACTTTCGTTTCCACATCCGTTTCCGATTCTAATTCCGCTAAAATTTACTTTATGCATCTGCTTCCGTTTATGTTTCCGTTATAACACTTCCGTTGCATCACTAATAAATATCTATATTTATGTGCAATGTCTCTAAAATTTACTGTCTAAGTGGGGTTTTTGTCGGCCAGCCATTTGAATTGATTCTGGATGACATTAGGGCGACTTTGAGCCTCATAATCTACTATAGATCTGCTATCACCTTGTCACTTTTGCAATGGTTCAGTATTTCATCCAACAATGGACTTCGTTAGGTTGACGGATATATCTTTATTTATATGATTCTTCTACATGTGCGTATATGATTGATCTCCTCTGAAACGGTTGGACTATTTCTTAAACAACTTCAAAAAAGGAGGTTCTCAAAATTACTGTAAGGCTTTTTTTTCTGTATGAACGTTAGGCGATCAAGCCGCTAATTGTGAATTGATTTTGATAATTTCATTTTTGTTTGGTATATCATACTTCGGAGGTCATTGATTAAGATTTTAGATCTTAATCAAAGGCCGAGAATCAGTAGGTTTTGAGTTATCCTCAGTAATGCGTATTTGGTTCATCTCGACTATATTTTAGTTGCTAAAATTTTGTATTATAATTTAATTTTTTGTGATGACAGTTTGGATCCAAAAATGGTTTAGATTAACAATTGAACCCGGTAGATGGCGCAACTTTATTTTTTTTAGATTTCTACAGAACATAGTCGGTTGTGTCAGATATTGTATACAATATGTTATAAAATTGTGACATTGCACAATGCAACTAGATTGCATATGTGGGTAGATATAAATTTGCTAAATACATTGAACGCTAATATTGTGTTCAAAATACAATGGTCGCTATCGGCAGACAGTTGTTTGTAAGCTCGATGGCACGTGGCTTGGTCACGGTGTACTGATCGTATGCGCTGGGTCCCGCTAGTCGGCTGGACGCGGTGGTGGTGCGCGCGGAGGGAGTGGAGACGCCGGCATACTCCAACTCTCGCTGTTACCCCACCTTAAAAATCACAACACATATTATATATCTATTAAAATTTCAATATGTACATATCTATCTGGATTAGGGTAGGGCTCATTTGATGGAATAGCACGACAAAAGATTTTTCTAATAAATATTATTTTGAATCTTATTTCAATGTTATTAGCACAAAAATTTCGTTGAAATCGTTACAAGCAGACTGTGCATACTGGCTTCGAAAAGCCACGGCTGGTGTCAGTACACCTCGGCGCCCTTCGGCAAGTATGTACTTACAGACGCATGCAAAGTGTCGCGTGCCGACTTATTTATCTCTTCACTAGTAAACTCTGTAAATTCTCTGGCATTCCGAAGTGCCTCTCGGCACGAAATTTGTCGTGCCATTCCGTCAAATGAGCACCTGTCCTTAGACTGTCTAAATGTCTAAATTAAGACCTCTCGCATAATGTCGTGGATTCGATCACTAAGACAGTTCATTGTTCAATCCATAAATAATTATTCTATATCTGGATATTATTTCTGGCCCTTATTATATATTATTATAGAGAAAAAAAGAGTCTTCTAGTTGGAAGATCCTATTGCTAATACTAAGTATCGAGTTCTATTTATGATTGCTTTTGATGGCCAACGAGGAAACAGCTCATCTGGTATTAAGTGATTCTGACGCTCATGAACCTTTGCTAGACCGTTGCCTACGGTGAAGGGAGTGTAAATATGTTCAATGAGGGTCGATAATACTAAACCCACCACATGCAAATACACTCAGAAAGTTGGGTATCCGGCTCTTTCGCTCACTAAACGAAGTGCAGTAACACATTCCTTACTACTCACACGTCGATTTTGTGCCGAAAGTATGGTACTACCCCGGACGGATCGGCCCACAGTTGTAGAGAGAAAACGGTCAACCATGTGGGCCTACCTACCACCAATAATATCTTCTTTCTGTATTTTGCGCTTGTGCGTACTGATTGAGATTATCGGAATTCGGGAATCATTCAATTTGATGGATTTTCGAGAATTTTTATATAATCAATAAATCACATTATTCCATACTAGCAACCCGCCCTCGCTTAGCCTCTGTTTCAGTCGCGTTATCCGGATAGTTCCCGTTCCCGTGAGAATACCGGGATAAAATATAGCCTAAGTTGCTCCTTATATAGACAGCTACCTGGTAGTAAAATATTATCAAAATCGGTCCAACCGTTTTGAAGATTACCCCAAACAAACAGACAATAAAAGAAGGAAAAAAAATTCAGTTGAACGGTTTTATTGTAAATAAACAGTAAAAATAAAATCGTGGGACACTACAAAACGAACATTTTAATCGGCGATTGTAGATTGTATATTTGACGTGCCCTACGATTTTATTTTTACTGTTTATTTACAATAAAACCGTTCGACTTAAAAAAATGTTTTCCGTTTTTTATTTTCAAGTTTATAATTTTTATATTGATTTTGTATAGGGTAAGTGTGGGTATTACCGCGGCTAGATGTGAACGTCTAACTTTAAAAGCATATTTTAAAGATTTACTATAAAATATCGTCTTAATTTTTTTTTCTTATCGATAATCAACTTATTTTAAACTTTGAAAAAAATTAAGAGTATGATTTTATGTTGAATTCATTAAATAATTAACATTTGAAAAGAAATTGTAAGTGCTAGTATTACCGTGGACCTTAAAATGACTTGTGACAATTACCGCGCTACAATTACCGTGGATGTTACAATTACCGTGTGACAATTACCGCGGAATCAGATAGAAAAAAAATTAATAGAATAAATTATAAGGACAAACGTTTAGTAAAAACAATAGTTTTTTTTATAAAAAATTAACTTTAATAAGGCACAGCATGTTTCAATTTTGGTATAGCTGACTAATACAATTAAAACTATTAGATATATAAAAATATTTAATTCAGTCAATATCATTATTTTTCATTTCAGCTTCTTTTTTTTGAAGTTCAGCGATTTGTCTTTTCAATTCAGCTGCTTCTTTTTTTTTCAATAATGACTCTTCTTTTATTTTGTTTTTAATTTCAATTTCTTTTATCTTTTGTTCTTGTTTTATGATTTTTTGTTTCTCTTTCTCGAGTTTTATTTGCTCCTTTCTAAGTATTTCTTCTTCTTTTCGAACACGCTTTTTTTCTTTTTCTTCTTTCATAATCTCTTGTTTTTCAATTTTAATTTTTCTTCTTAAAACTATTGCTTCTTTCTTTGACTGTATTTCGTTTTCTTTGGCTTTTTTAATCGATTGCCATTGAGTGCTGGTCAGCACAGATGGAATTTTCATCGAATTAGTTGCACGTTTTTTATTTTTTGTTGAAAGATCACACCTTGGCCAATGTAACAGTTTTTGAAATGGATCAGAGAATTTTCCAACTTCTAGGTCACAATTATTAGAGACATCTTCAAGTGGGAGAATTTTTTCCCTGTCAAAATTTTCAGACGTTGCTAGAGCTTCATCAAAACTAGGAATTTCTAATTCTAGAACGTTTGGTCTTATGACTAGTGACTTTTCAGGAATAACTTCTCCTGATTCAGGTACTTCTATCTCCGTAGCGTCTGAAGCGATATTTGGAGTTTCTTCAATCACCAAAAGTCGTGGTTCTGGTGGTATTAGTGAAATGCTTGGCGTTTCTTGATTGGAGAGGACAGAATCTTCGGGGACTGGTGTTGAGGAAAGAATGTCCGTAGATTGGTCAGAGTCAATCACAACTGGTAATTCTGGGGTCAGGAAATTCGCAGTCAATTGCTCTGTTGCATTTAAATCCTGAATCAGATTTCCATTCATATCAAACGTCAATCCCAATAACAAATCAACGTTATCTTTTTCCATAGTCTCATCATCTTTTGACATATCCTGAAAATTTTTCATTAAAAATATTATTATATATGAATCATAAAACAGCCTGTATAATTCGTAATTATTTTTTTTTTTATTTGAAACATGATTTATAAATTTCTTAAATTCTATCAGTTGATGTTCAAACACACCAATTAATGATCTAGATTATTATCGCGGCAGAAAAAAATTGATTAATATTAAAAAAAATGGATTAATATACATACAAATTGATTAATATTCAAAAAAATTGATTAATATAAATATAAATTGATTAATATTCAGTAAAGTACGAAAACCGCGGTAATACTGACATGCTTCAAAAGTCCGTGACAATTACCGCGGCAGTAAATTAAAAGTGATAATCAATTAAAATTCAATATTTGCTAGATTTTTTGAGCATTAAAAAGTATAATCTTACTCTGAGATGTAATAAATATAGATCTCAAAACATTAATTTATAGAAAAACACATTTTAATCGAACCTACAATTGCACACTAACTGCAAAAAAAAGATGACATTTTCTTTTCAAACGATCAATCAGTTTTCAATCATTTATAACAAACTAAATAATTAAATTTCATACCGGGTCGTTTGTTAATTACATTTTAGAATTAATATATTTATTGCTGAATTTTTTTGAAATTACAAACAATTGTGTGTAATTAGTTTGTAATGTAATGAAAAAAATCCGCGGTAATACTTGCACCCACGGTAATACCCACACTTACCCTAGAGCACTGTATTCTACTTTGAGTAGGATCTGGGATTAACTAAATACGTGCTGCCGTGTTGCCCGAGTGTTATGACAGACCTTTTTTTAAACGAGGTTAAAAAAGAGGACATTCTTTACGGTAGGCAGTGGATTAGCTGTACCTACTCATAGTACTGCAAATATGCATGCCTGGCAGTATTACTTACCATCAGGTGTGCTGCTTACTCGTTTGCCACCTTTAGCAATTAAAGAAAAAAAGGTAAACTTCTGAATCGAATTTTTCACACTCATAAGTAGGATGAAATGGAATAATCGTATAATCTCTGATTAGAGTTATATATACATATGACAAAATAAAAGTCCAAAAAGAACTTCGAAAAGGGAAAACAAAACGTAGCCGTTATCGAATTAAGTTACATAGGAACACAAATTAATTTTATTTAAAATTACTACATGTATAGAAATATGACTTCAGGACTCGAACGCCAAAGAGGTGAAGCGGAAATTTAATGCCGCTTCTAGATCCAGCATGAAACCTATTGCCAGAGCCAAGGCGGCACATGATGCCAGAATTGGCGAGCGATTGCAAAGCTATCCCGCCGGGAGTCGTGCATTCTGGTCGCTCGCCAAGGCTGCCCAAGGCAACTTCTGCCAACCCAATCTCCCACCACTACAGAAACACGATGGTAGTCTGGCCCACAGCCCAAAGGAGAAGGCCGATCTTCTAGGTCAATTCTTTGCCTGTAACTCGACTTTGGATGCCGGAGCTGCCACACCACCTACCATCCCATGGTGTGAAAGCTCGCTGCCCGAAATCCGCATCACGCAGCGAGCGGTTAGGCGGGAGCTGCGGCTTTTAGACGTCCATAAGTCGAGTGGGCCGGATGGCATCCCCGCAGTGGTGCTAAAGACGTGCGCCCCTGAATTGACTCCCATCCTCACGCGCCTATACCGACTTTCCTACGATACTAATAGGGTTCCGCCTTCGTGGAAGGTAGCCCATGTCCACCCGATCCCTAAAAAGGGAGACCGGTCTGACCCATCGAATTATAGGCCAATTGCGATAACATCCTTGCTCTCCAAGATAATGGAGAAGGTTATAAACCGCCAGCTTCTGCAGTACCTTGAGGATCGCCAGCTTATCAATGATCGCCAATACGGCTTTCGTCATGGTGGGTCGGCTGGTGATCTTCTTGTGTACCTCACTCATCGTTGGGCAGAGGCCTTGGAGAGCAAGGGTGAGGCACTGGCGTTCAGCTTAGATATCGGAAAGGCGTTCAAAAGGGTCTGGCACAGGGCACTTCTATCGAAGCTACCATCATGCGGCATCCCCGAGAGACTCTGTAGCTGGATCGCCAGCTTTTTGGATGGTCGGAATATAAAAGTCGTCATAGATGGCTCCTGCTCCGATACCATGACCATTAATGCTGATGTACCACAAGGCTGGGTGCTCTCCCCGACGTTGTTTATCCTACATATCAACGACATGCTCTCTATCGAGAATATGCGTTGCTATGCGGATGACAGCACGGGTGACGAGCGGTACACCGAGCAACGGCATATCCCTCGGAGTACTCAGGAAAGAAGAGTTCAACTTGTGTCTGAAGTCGAGCGCTCTCTGGGGCGGGCCTCAGAATAGGGTGAACGGAACTTAGTCCAGTTCAATCCCACAAAGACACAAGTTTGCGCGTTCACTGCAAAGAAGGACCCGTTTGTCATGGCGCCTCAGTTCCAAGTAGTAACTCTCCCAATTTCTGAGAGTATTGGGATTCTCGGCGTCGAAATATCGAGCAAAGTCCAGTTTGGGAGTCATTTGGAGGACAAAGCCAAATTGGCAAGTAAAAAATTAGGCGTCCTGAACAGAGCCAGGCGGTACTTCACACCGAGACAGCGTCTTGTGCTATACAAAGCACAAGTCCGTCCTCATATAGAGTACTGCTCACATCTCTGGGTAGGTGCGCCCAAATGTCAGCTAGACCCACTTGACTCCCTGCAAAGACGGGCTGTTCGAATCGTCGGCGATCCCAATCTTACGGACAGATTGAAGTCGCTGGAACAGCGGGGACTTTGAGTCACTCTGTGTACTCTACCGACTCTTTCACGGGGAGTGCTCCGAAGAACTGTTTGACTTGGTATCACCATCACCATTCTACCAACGTACCACTCGACATCGTAGCAGGGTTCATCCATTTCACCTGGAATCGTTATGGTCTTCAAGTGTACGTTTCCAGCGATCATTTCTCCCACGTACGTGCACGTAGCTCTGGAATGAACTACCTGCTGCTGTTTCCCGAGCGCTATGACATGTCCTTCTTTAAACGAGGTTTAAGAAGAGTATTTTCTTCACGGTAGGCAACGGCCTGGCTGTGCCCCTGGTATTGCAAAGGTCCATGTGCGGCAGAATCACTTACCATCAGGTGTGCTGCTTGCTCGTTTGCCACCGTTGGCAATAAGAAAAAAAAAGGACCGCTATAATTAAGGATAATCTCGGAGAAACCGAGAATCAGGCTCCGTATATTTTGATTTACAATTGCGAAAGTTGCAATTGGAACTTTTCTCGATTTCTACCGAGTGTGAATTGCAAATACATACTTTATAATTTATAATGACGAAAATCTGAATATTGTAACCTTCACTAAACCCTTTTTATATTTTTGAATCGCTTTCACCCTGCCCATAGTCTGCCCTATTACTGCTTTTTTTTTGAGCTACGGTCAGCGCACCCGTCGCCCGGCTCCGTCCGGGGCGAGAAAGGGGCGGCGCGCGCGGCCCCGTAACCCACCCGTGACACGTCGCTTCGTCGTTGGGCCGACCACCGGAGTAGGGTGACTTGTCGTCAGTGGTCGGCCCGACCCTAGTACTGCTTACCACTTTTTGAGCATGCCATCAAAACCTATTCATACGGATTGCAATGTGCTGTGTTTACCTCCCTTGAGAGTACTAATGATAAAGAGAAAAATGTGTACGTACCTGTGATGTAGATGATGATTGTGATGCGTGTCCCGGCGCGCTGCAACGTGATGCCACTTGACGTACCCGCTGAGCCGGCGCTTCACCAGCCCGGCGAGCGAGTGCAGCCAGCCTGCGACCCGAGCGCGACATGTGCGAGCGCGCCAAACGACCCACGACCCAACCGCCCCATAACACCCCCCCACTAGCCGCTCTGCCCGCAACGCGACCGACCGACACTTTGCTTCTTAAAAACATTATTGAAATACCTTCTACAGGACAATTTTTCTTTACACATTTCGCTGATTTGCGAGAATATCGACATAACTCAAAATCATGTAAAATTGAATATTGTATGCCAAATGATCCCTAACATCTAAAACGCTTGATATTTTATCGTGAATAAAGGATTTTTCCATTAATCAGTAATCACAACCTCAATAAATCATTTAAATATTATGGTATTCACTAAAATATTTATAAAAACAATTCAAAAATCACCTTCTCTAAAATCAGTAATTTTTGTTTGTGTCACTATTCTCACAGAGCAACGATTTACGCTTTCAAATTATCTGTGGTTTTTGAACGATAGTCTAGTTCGTTCGTTCGACTTTTAATTGTAATTTAGTTAAAATTGCACATTGATGCTTTCAAATTATCTATGGTTTCTGAAAGATAACATAATTCGAAATACACATTTATGTTTTAAAATTGTCTGAAGTTTTTGAATGATAATTTAGTTCGAATTGCACATTAATGCTTTGGAATTATATGTAGTAAATGCACGAAGCAAAGAGTCGATACTGTCCACCTGCTGTTACTGAGCGAAGCTACCGACATGAAGATGATGCGATGACAGTAGTACACACCTCGCTAGTTATATTTACATACGCTAATGGTTCATAGATTCGTTCAGTGAACGATATGGAAATGTGCTGTCATACCAAAATACTTGTGCTTATAATTTGACACCAGTGACTTTTTGATGCTTGTGCGTGCCCATCATAAAACAATAATATTAAATTTTTGATAATGATATTGGATGAAGATTCGACACATTAGTGGCTTTATTATGTAAGCTTAAAACTTGGACTTCAAAATTGGCTGTGTTCTCAAATTATGTGTGTGCAGCTTAAAATACCCTCAGCTGGACCAGACTTGTAATTGACTGATGTAATCCCATAGATAAAAAGTGGGTGGTGAATTATATTCTTACTCCGTCATCACAGAGATTTTTGTATACTTGTGAAATATCCCTCTAAGGTATAAAATTTTGCGAGTTTATATTTATTGAAACATTTTTGACTATATATAACAGACTTCGTAGACAATTTAATAGATTACAAAGTGATTTAAATATTGAGCACTCTCGTTCCACTTAACGAAGTTGCAATTCGCCTATGAACACATTAATCGTAAGAGACAATTTCCTACAATCAGTTGAGAATTATTGACACTATAACACCTATTTATAGGTAACACAAACATTTGTAGAAATTATGCGAAAGGACTATTCAATTAAGCGACCATTTCCTATACATGGAATATGAAAAAGTAAAAAACAATCTCCAATTAATAAACGCCATTTATTACCACATTTTTCGACCTTATGTAGGCTTTTGGCAAGCATTTTAAGTTGACAGTGCATTTCAATATAATCTGTGAAACCATAAACAAAGGCTATATCGAAATACTAGAGCAACGCTTCCCAAGCGATACGTACCCGTTGTATACATATATAGCTCTTATTATCTAGGTGTTAGAGACGTGTTTAGTGTAGCGAGGCATGTGACAGAGTTGCTAATGGGCAGGCGATGTGGACGGAAGGATAGCGGCGAAGCATAGACTACGTAATGATATTTTTTTTGTATTTCTTTTTTATCGTTTTACCGGGCACAGATGCAAAATTCAAGTTTTTTATTGAAAAAATCTAGAAAAGTCAAAAAAGTCTATTGACTTAAAATTCGAAAGTTGTATTTCAGTAGCATTTTTATGCCACTGGACTAAAGAAACAATTTCCGTATTAAAAACCGAATAAATAATCTTTTCACATTCGAAGATCTGCGCCCCGCAAAGCGAATATTAAAAATTTTCATTACGTAAATACATAAAATATAAAGACAATCTCTACAGACATTGTCTTTATATTGAAACGTTTGGGAATACAAAAACATATTGAAAAAGCTATACATAGAATGAGTTTTGTTAGGTATATATTCGTAGACAATAATCGGTGATAAATATCTAAGAATACCGTAAATATGTATAAATTATGCTCAATATAAAGTCATGTACATATTTTCGGTAACAAAATAGTTAACTAAATATTTAATTGGCTGATTAAATTTCAGAAAATTTAATAAATAATTGTGACTTTTAAAAATAATAAGAAACATTGAAAGGCATATATTTAGAGTCACATATTATTTATTAAATTTAATAAAACACATTGAAACATCCGTTTTTTGAAACGTAGTTTTAGCTCCGTTTCATTTATTTCTTTTTGTGCGAAAGCATTTAACCGCAAAGCACAAAGGAGCGTGTCAGAAGCATATATCCCATAACTTTATGGTTTTCAACACCCTGTATATACAACATAGCGGATTCGATACAAGGCTGTATGAGAATGGTGATGATTTGTGAAATGATTGCATTGTTATCAATACGTGATATATTTCAGATAAATACTTATTTATGTCCAACAAACTACGCTCTAATAATTTAAATAGAAATTTTAATAGCTAGGAACTTTGTAATATTTTATTGTAAGCTACAAAAAATATCTAATAATGTAACACATAATATCGACACTAATCAAAGTTATTTTTAAAAATACTAATTCTTGAATTTATCTAATTACCTACGTAAAAATTTGTTAATCTCTGAATGCATCTAAATAATAATAATACTCTATATTAGTGTGACTCCATTGTCAGAATGGAAAATATGACCATGATGATATATTGAAACCTAAAAATAATATAACGAAACTTTCAACATTCATTCAACACGAACAAACTAGCTCAAAAAAAAAATTAAAAAGTATATATCCAAAACAAGCGACAATTTAAAAAAAAAATAATTTGAATATGGAATGCAACCACTTCACACGTTTAGACACAGCGCGCGCGCAGAGCGGCAAGCTGCGCTGGTGTACACAACTCGCGACTTGAACTTGTTCAGATAGTGACGACGGTAGTCAGAGGCTGGCTGCCCTCCTTCGTCATCAGAATAAGGTATTGTCAATCATAAATACATTATTATCGTACACTTATTAAGTACCTAATAGCAAACCCTACCGACAAATTAATAGAAATGGGAAACTGCTTTGACTATATAAAAATTGCTGCCCTAATAAAATAGGAACGTTAGCAACCTCTCAATTATTGTATACTTTGCAAGGAATTGTTTTTTCAGATTGAAAAGTTTTTATTTGTTTTAATTTTCAAAGATTAACTAAAGGCTTGGTACAAATTGCAAAGAAATCTTTCTATTTTTATTACTGTAAACTGACATATTTTAATCAATTTAGTTTGTTTAGCGGTTAATATTGATGTTATTAGTGTTCTAATGATATTTAATAGATCTGTATGAATTTAAATTCCAATTATTTTTCATTTTCCGTAATCCTCAGTATTTTAATATTACCTAAATTGTCATTCTCAAATTGGTATTTTTTTTTTTTGGGTAGGCAAAAATATCTGAAATAAAACAGCCATTCTATTCCCTGGATGATTTTTAAGTGTTGTAACTTCAGTGGCACAATCTCAATCATATAAATACACCACGAAACTGTAATTAATGGAATTAAAGTTAAAGAAATATTGAATAGAAATTTATTTTGTTTTTTTTTTTATAAATGCGCGGCAAGGCAAGCAAGATACATATATATGTTTTTAGTGAAATTATTATTGCTTTCATTATATAATAAATATTATAGGGTAGGGTATTACCTCACTGAGTTGCCATAATCATCTAAAGAATACAGTATTCAAATGTTGTATACGAGTTTTAATAATAATTATTATAGTTTCATCCATAATAACTGCTCTTACTTTTAAGAGTATTTAGAACATAAAACATTTTTATAATTTAATCGTCGTCAGTCACAATGTTTACTTTGATCAAATATTTTTTTACGTAATTAATGGACACCCTCAAAATTAACTTACCACGGGCAAAACCTAGTGTTAAATAAAAAACGACCATATACAATAAAGTTCGAGAATAAAGCTCGAATCGAAAACTTATTATGGCAGTACAACAATAAAAACCAAATGATGGGCAACTAATATCAGATAATTCAATCTGCTGTTTCTAAATTCAGTGTTAAATTATTATTTTAGGAGTGGTAGGACCACACTGTCGACAGTTATCTGTCTACAGCCGCGGGCCGGTCCGTCCGGGGCAGTACCATGCTCTCGCAGAAAATCGACGTCTGAGCAGTAGCAATTTGTTACTGCGCTTCGTTCGGTGAGCGAGAGAGCCGGAAGCCCAACTTTCTGAGGGTGGTTGCGTGTGGAGGGTTTTGGTGGTGCCCTTGGTATCACCGAGCCTCAATGCACGCATTCACACTCCCTTCGCTTTCTTGCGGTAGGCAACGGCCTTGTAAAGGTCCATGAGCGGCAACAACACTTACCATCAGGTGTACTGTTTGCTCGTTTGCCACCGTTTGCAATTAAAAAAAAAATATTATTGTTCTTTCTTTCTTATTGATGTTCGTTTTTGCTAATTGCTAATATTATTGTTGGTTTATTTAATAAAATGAATTTCTTGCTTTATTTATAAATCGTATTATATTAATAGCATAAAAATTATGTATGTACTAAACAACGGCTTCGTGTCAATCAGATTCAGTCAAATGATTTCAAAATTTTTCAATACAGTAGCTTAGTTAGGTTTTATACGTTCTAGAAAAGTACTGAATCCGCGCTTCTTTGCGACTTCGATTAGCACTTCTTGTTTTTTTAAATACCCTATTTACTCTTTATTATCAAGCAATAAACGTTTACATTAAAATAATATCACGTATCCTGTTTTCCTGACGGTGCAACCTGACATTACAAGTAGTGACTGTCATTTTAAATCCGTATCTTTATTGGCGCGATAGATTAACATGTAAAATAGGACTGCCTTAGAATAATAACGTATAGAAGGTAAGTTCACGCATAAAAAGTGAGGCATTTCAATTGGAGCCTAATGGAGCTTACACCGGAACCGTTCCGTAATGTACAAGTCATTGTACTGCACGTACGTATGCAACTCTTAAAAAATATATAGGTAACTATGACGGTTTGTGCATTCAAATGGTGTCACAACACATTTGAAAAACTTAAAACGGTTTTTAACATTACTTTTAAAAGTATTTCGACGATTTATGTAAATAAAAACAAAATTTGATTTCGTAATTTGTATAGTGATTTGCGTGTGTGTAGCTGTATGGTAGCGGCTTCGAATACTACCAACCCTTGCTTTGCTCGTGGGTGTCGTAAAAGACGACTAAGAGCCCTAGATTGACCCGGACCAACTCCATCTGGTACCATTTGGGTCAACGATTACATTCCCAAAGAGGGTTGACGTCAGACAGGCGGCCGGTCATAAAAGTCATTGCCGAAACTTTTTGCAATATGTCAAAACAGATGACATATTGCGTCGACCCCAAGTAATTGGGATAAGAGCAAGATGATGATGATAGTGATTTGCGTGTGTACGTGTGTAATCGTCTGCGCGCCATTAGTATTTTTAGATTCAAATTTCGAACGTTCGAAGTATTGACACTATCCTTCTATACGTTATTATTCTAAGAGGACTGCCTTATAGATCATGTTTCGTTATTTTAAATACTTTTAAAACTTCTGTATCTATTATTAAATACCAAGATACAAATTAAAGCACTGCAACATCGACGAATTTCTAAATACATACACTAAATCAATAAATGTTAAACGATGCTGTTATTTTGGATGAAACCATATATCGATAAATCACTGTCCTAATATTAATTGTAGTAATATTGTTCAATCGGTGAGTATTGTACTCACCCTGGTCATCGTGGTGATGCTTATGAGTCGGGTGAGGTGACGAGGCCAGCTCACTTTTATAACCGTTGCGTAGTTCCGCGCGGGTAAGACTCTGACTCCGACCTTCGGATAGCCTGCAAAATATTTCAAGTTGAAAAGGACAGCTACACAATTGAGCAGAACACAAATTTGTGTATGTAATATTATTGCGATTCGGGTATATAATTAGTTTTATCCAAATAGCTATAGAAAAGTCCTTTTCTTTTAGTTTGGGGGTGGGTTGCGGTCGGCGCACTCCTCGCACTACTCCGTCCGGGGCGACAGAGGGGCGTAAGCACGCACACACGCAACCCACCCGAACACCACGTCGCATTCGTCGTTGGAGCGACCACCGGAGCAAGGTTACTTGTCGTCAGTGGTTGGCCCGACGGAATACCCCCTAAGGAGTACCCTCCCATCGACTGACGTCCCCTCCTCAGGGAGGACGTCGGTCTTTCCTCACGCGGTCGGCCTCTTGGCGGGTGACGGACTAATTCCCTGATCCAGTCACCCGCGGCCTCGGCTAGGGATAGAAAAGCCCTACCCTTGTTTTAATTTGTTTTTAGTAGTGCCATGGAACCTCGTAAAAGTTTAATTTAGAAAATAGCTTGAAGTAGATAATTTAATTTTTTTCATTGATTTCGGCTCATACACATCCCACTGCTGAGCCTGAGCCTACAAACATGTTGGTACAGGATTTTATTTCGAGATTTTCATCTCTTGCTTTCATTTCATCTCTTATCTCATCTTCTCAGGCCATACACGTCCTACTGTAAGTTGGACCTCCTTCAATATGGGAGCAAAATTCCCCTACTTGATAGGAGGTGGTGAATTGTATTCTTACTCCAACCCCACACGGATAGTTATACACACATTATGATTACCATATTAACCTTTCGCTAAGTAATAGAGGCGATGGTGGATGTAGTCTCTCGTGCAAGGCGGGAGGCTCGTCGGAGGCGCCGCTATGCTCGGAACCCATACCGGCGTGCTGACGACTAGACCGTGGCGGCGGCTCCGGAGACCGCCCTGTGCTGTGCTCTCTACTTAAACTGAAATAAAACCACAGGAATTCTGTGCAGTATTCTAACACTTAATTATTTAAGTTAAGCAATTGGTAATTTCCAATAATTTTCGTTCATAAACCAGTTTTACAAATAGTTATTTAGTATTTTAATTTCATTAATAAAAAGTTTCGGCAAATTCATTTATGGATTCGAGCCGCCTCCGCAAAGGGCTGGAAATTGACCTAGTATGCTGGTGAGACAGGTTGATATAGGGTTTTATATCGAGGTATCCTCATCTTGCATAGATGTTATATGCATATTATATCCCTTGGTCGTCTTTTACGACATTCACGAGCAAGACAGGGAGTGAAATGTACTCCTATTCTGTTATCACATTGAAATCGATTAGTATTAGGTGAAATAATAAACGTATACCTTCTATGCCTAGGCGTGGAGTGTAGATCCACACGCGACCGCCTTTGTTGATTCTGGTGATAAAACCTTTGTAGGACTATTGGACTAGTGTTGCCAGAACTCTGCGAAAATCATTGAAAATTTAATAAAAATAACACATTCGCATATTGATAATAATAATGATTGATTAATCATTTCGGGGTGATGACAGAGTAAGAAAACAATTCACCACCTTCTCCTTTCCCGCGGGTGTCGTAAAGAATGACTAAGGGATATAATATATAAATAACATTTGTGCAAGGGAAGGAAAGCTTGAAATGATACCCTACACCAACATGGCCGGCCAAAAAAAACCCATGACAATGCGTCCGGTCCTCTGTGAAAGAATAGGCTGGTCTCTTTGAAGAATCCCATAATAAAAATATATAGTATATAGTCTGAAGAAGGAGGTGGTACTACCCACTGATGAAGTGGGTGGCTCTGCCGCCAGCCGAGGTCATAGATATTCATACCGGGGGTTAATTGGGCAGCCGTTGGAAAGTTAGGGCAAGTTCTTGCATATCCAAAAGAGTAAACCGCGAAGCAGATCACTGAAATCAACACAGCGGCTAGCTAGACAGACACCATAGCTCGAATAATACCGCGATTTAAATCCACTGTTGGACATACCCCTTCCCCAAAGGGAAAAATTGCCACACGGAAAATTGGTTAATGATGTATTATTATTCCGATTCGAGTTTTTACTTCGACATAGTGTTGTTGCGTGTTTTAAGTTTCCCGGGAAAAAGCCGCTTTCACTTTTGGAGATCTCTCAGCCGGTTTTACGATTTCCGAGGGAGAAGGACTGATGCATGACAACATATCGTAATTTTAACCCGTTACCACGCAGGGTCGAGATGTTACTTATGGTGACGAAGTAGTAATACCATTCACCACGTCTTATCTAGTCCGTGAGTGTCATAAAATATAACACATATAACATCTATGCAAGGGATGGAATAATCGACATAAAACTCTAACCCAACCCGTCGGATCAGTGTAGTTAATTTCTTTCCCAATGTGGAGGAGGCTAGAGCCCAACAGTGGGACGTATATAAGCTGTGATAATGATGACTATACGGTGGACAGAATGCAGGTAAAAAAATTGTAAGTGTTACTTACCGCTGGCGATGCTTTCCACCTGTTGTCAGCTGACACTCTGCGAACTGGTGGCGGGGGCGGTGATGCGCACGCATCTATTGTTCTGTAAACATTCAGAAGCATTTTAGTCAGTTATTCAGACGGGAGAATATTCGTGATATATTCTACTAAGGGACTATGCTGCTAACAGTTTTCTTTCTATAGCTATAAATGGTCCGTTTCCTCCGGGATACTACCACATTCTTGCAGAAAACCGAAAACTTTTTGTACTTTGATTTTCTAGGATGTATATGTAAACTATATAAGTTATTTTTAGAGCATAAAAGCCACTTTTTTTTGGAGGGTGGGTTACGCTCGGCGCCCTCCTCGCTCCACTCCGTCCGGTGCGACAGAGGGGCATAAGCACGCACACCCGTAGCCCACCCGCGACACGTCGCCTTCGTCGTTGGACCGACCACTGGAGCAGGGTGACTTGTCGTCAGTGGTCGATCCGACGGAATACCCCTTGAGGAGTACCCTCTACTCGACCGACGTCCCCCCCTTGGGGAGGACGTCAGTCTTGCCTCACGCGGTCAGCCTCTCGGCGGGTAACGGTCTAACTCCCCGGTCCAATCACCCGCGGCCTCGGCTAGGGATAAAAGCCACCTTAAAAAATGCAAGGGAAATAAAATCTAATCATATAATTCTTACCTAAGGCTATGCATCAAATTAATTTTTGCAAATCGTGCATACTATAAACTATCATCTAACCTAACTGAAACAATAATTAAACACCAATTGTAAATAAAACTATGTATTTTAACGAATTTTATCGTGTTTGTATTTGATTTTTGGTTGCCCGACGTCAAGCCCAATGAAATTTGAGAGGGACTAATTACATCAGTGGTTCCCAACTATTGTGTCCATTAATTGTATGTTTCTAAAGTCTTCTGGTAATAAAAAGATTATGTTCCTCTTTATTGCTATTGGTCGCAAACGAGTAAACAGCCCACCTGATGGTAAGCGATACTGCCGCTCATGGACCATTGCTAGGCCTTATCTTGAAGAAAATGAAGGGACTGTGAATGCGTATAATGAAGTTTGGTGATACTAAAGGCAACCCACCCCACACTAACACCCTTAGTAAGTTGGGCTTCCGGCTCTCTCGTTCAGCGAACGAATTGCAGTAACAAATTGTTACAACTTTTCACCCCGGACGATGACTGTCGACAGTCTGCTTTTACCACATAGCTTCTTTAGTATAGAATGTTATCTTGTTATAGAAAAAGAAAACATTTACCTGCGTCTCGGATAAGGTGAATGATTGGAGAAGTCAGCCTCCAAGCTGGCCGGCTGTGAGCTACTGCCACCCGCGTTGGCACTACTGCTTGTCGCCCAGTACGCTCTGTTCAATTAACATGATATTTACCTGGGTACTCCAAGTCTGCGAAACGCAATGACATCGTAATGTTTCCATTATGATAATCATTGTGTCTTCCTACTTTTAACGTTAAAATGTATATAAACAGGTCTTGCAATTAGTAAAATACTTTTGTATTTTAATACGTTAATAACACACTCGAGCATTTTTCATAATAAATCAAATTTATCATCTTCTCAGCTCATATACGTCCCACCGCTAGGCATGAACCTACACCAAATTAGAAGTCAAATTGACCTACTGCATCACCCTGATAAAACGGGGTTACTATACGATTTCTTTTCGAGGTTGGTGATGATGTGGAGTAAAAATACAATTCACAATTCTCTCCCCAAAATGGCATGAAATCTATACAAAAGAAAAAAAATCGAAATAAAAACCTACACCAACCCGTCTGATGGTCAATTTCCCTTCTATTGCTGAAGAGGCTTAAGCCCAACGGTGAGATATATATGAGCATAGTGTCGAATAATTTGCTAGAAAAATAACTCTTGAACGTATCTATCACATACTTTGATATGAAAAGTATATCCATACTAATATTATAAATGCGAAAGTAAGGATGTTTGTTTGTTTGTTTGTAACGCTTTCACGCTTAAACCACCGGACCGATTTCAAAAATTCTTTCACCATTGGAAAGCTGTAATATCAGGGAGTAACATAGGCTATGTTTTATCCCGGTATTCCCACAGGAACGGGAACCACGCCGCGCGTAAATCGACTGAAACCGAAGCGAAGCGAGGGCGGGTTTTGCTAGTAATGAATACGTCGGTAACGCCATGTTGCAGTCCCTCAAGTTCATTTTCTTGTGAACTAGAGAAAAATGAAGACATTTCTCTTTTCGCTTTTATCATCCTCCACAATGGAAGGAAAATTGACTTACTACACCTCGCTGATTAGGCGACTTATATTAGGGTTTTATTTCCAGTTATTCTTCTCTTGCAGTTGTTGTATCGTACTAATATTATAAACGCGAAAGTTTGTATGTGAGGATGTTTGTTGCTCTTTCACGCAAAAACTACTGAATGGGTTTTGATGAAATTCCACAATAATACAGCTTACATATCAGAATAACACATAGGCTATAATTTATCCCAAAATTCCCATGGGAAGGGGAACTATGCGGATAACACCGCATATGTAATATAACTAAAATTGACATGTAAATTGGTTTTACGAAATAAATGAATATGAGTATGGGCGCTGCTAGTGCATAATATATCACGGCTGCGCTTATCATAGCTGAACATCCCCTTATTTATTGGCTAGCTAGTCAAGTTTGCTTCGTGTCTCCCGAATAGCATAGGAGGAAAGTAGGATGAATCTTTTCCAACTCCTCCGGTTTAACTTTTCTAATTAAATTTGTTGAGGGTCTCAAGACAATTAAAATCATTGCCCGGGACTGTCCGAGGGTCAAACCTCGGTGTTATCTATAGAGACCACTGTAGATCCTGGCTTAAAGCTTATAATGGTGGGAACGTCTGGTGGGATCAATCCAAAAAAAAATATATCCCTTAGTCGTTATTACGACATCCACGGGTAAAATAGGGACTAGTGAATGGTATTCTTACTCAGACACCGCACAGAAATATATTAGTCACACGGTCTCCCATATGAAGTTTCATTTAAAAACTAATATTACTAGCTCACCTAGTAGGCGTAGGTGTAACTTGCTCCATCCAATGTGTTGAACTTGTAACAAAATTCCTGCCTGGTTGTGGCGTCACCGGTGGTTCGACTCCATTGGTGTTCGTGTTCACGGCATGCGTGGCCACCGTTGTCACAGAACTAGTTCTCGACATGTCGCCCTGGCCCGTGATTGTTAGAGACGCGTACCAATCACCAACCGATATAGAGTTACGTGCTGATTTCACTACAAATGGATGTTCCAATAATTTGGGATACTTTGGTCGCTGTCTGTAGTTTTTTGTTAGACTGAAACAACATGTTTAGGATTATCAGCATCATAAACAATACATATACGTCGCGCTGGTCTCGGGCCTCCTGCACCATCAGAAGGAAATTGTCCTACTTTACTATATTGATTAAAAGGGTTGATTTTTATATGGTTTTGTAAAGATGATATATGCATATTCATATTATATACTACCACTAGGAAAGTGATCTATTATTACACTCACGAGCACAAAAAGGGGGTGGTGACCTGTATTCTTAGTCCGTCACTAAAAATATATTTTTTTATACTCAGTATCAAAATTATCCATACATCTATCAGTCTATCAATGTCCACTGTTGGACATAAATCTCCTCACAAGGGTGGGATAATGTATTTGCTTTTTAATTTCTCCGTTGTTTCGAGCATTTTTCGTGTTCGGGTCACGGAAGTACCTCCCGTTTTCAGCGTTAATGATGATGCATAAATACTGAAGTGCCTTCGAAATGTCGGGATCTAAGTATCTAAATTATTCAAATTGATATCATTTATTATGCATAGACCCCGAGAGGGCACTTACATATTGTCAATTTTACAAAATAAAATTAAATTATCAAAAAAAAAATAAACTACCACCGGATCGGAACGCGACCGCTACTGAGAAAATCCGGCAAGAAACTCAGCGGGCTTGTCTATTATTTTTAATTATTTTTTCTTCCTACTAGATATACAATTGTATACATGTTTTGTAAAAACTAGCTCCAGTGTGATGCCCTGCGAACTGCAAGATACTTAATATAATTCAAACGATTATGGCTGGACGAGAGCCCACAAGCGGCACCCGAGCAACCATTACTCCCCTCAACCACTTACTGCAATTTAACATGATATGTTATTCACAAAAACTTGTTTACGAGTAAAAAATATAAAACGATTGCAACCATGGCAAAATTAATAACATAGGACAGCCTCGTGGGCGAGGCAGGCGCACCGCAAATGTGAGCAATTGCTCAGAACATTGACGAAATACGTTTTACCGGATATTAGAACTGCGCTCGTATAGTGAGCGAAGCTCTGACAAAAAAAATATATATGCCGTCTCGCGCTGTTATAATGTGTCGAAAAAGAAGGCAGTTTTATAGGGTAATCCAAGAAGAAATTTCTTTTCATCAGTAAGTCCAAAAACTTATTAATTCAGTGATATTTGTTAAATTTATAATAGTTTTATGTCGTTTATAGACCACAACGATAAAATCGCAAGCTCTGCTTGCTTGGCATTAATTTTTCGCTCGTAAACAAGTTTTTATACATAATCTAACATGTAAAATGCTAAATCTCAGTAATTCATAAGAACATTATCAGTATATAAGGGACTAGACTTACCACTGTGAGACGAATGATTTAAATTCCGATGTGAAATCGCTGTCATCAGGCAGTTGAGGTGGATCATCAGCAATTACCTGAATAGGAAAAATCCCAATAATTAATTTAAAGCTGTGACAGTATAGAAAACGTGGTTGTAAATATCAAGAGTTACTTTGAGATGTGTTAATGGACAACATTCATCTATTTCCTTAATTTTTTATAGGTTTTTGGTGGCATATGTGCAAGCGGTCCATCTGATGATATGTGGCTATCGCTCATGGAGTTATGCAATACGATGATTACAGTTAAGTCTGTCCGCCGTAAGAAAAGAGCTCTTCTTAAATCTGTTTAAAGAAGAACATGTGGTCGTAAAACACGTTAGCATGTGTATGAAGTAAATAAAGTTTGAAAATATACAGTCGGGAATGATATTGGATCCAGGCAGTGTGAGTGAACCCCATTGCGGCGTCAAGTTTTTGCACACTGCACAGATGGCGTAGTGGTTAAGATAGCGACCTACAGCGCCAGTGTCGAGGGTTCGAATCCCACGCGGGACAACACTTTGTGCGATCCACAAATTGTTGTTCTGAGTCTGGATGTAATTTGTGTCCGTTAATTATATGTTTGTAAAGTCCCCCGCAATACAAGGATTATTTCCTTAGTGCAGGGTGTTGTCTTAAATAAATAAAAAAAATAAAAAAAATAAAAAAAAAAATAAAAAAGTTGTACGATAGTAAAAACCAGACCAAATCAAATAACTACTAAAGTATTAATTTAATTCTTTTGCATGTTGATGGAACTGAACTTCTAGACAGCCATCCTAGAAGTTCAGTCCGACTGATGTTGATGAAATATTAGTGCCTGTGCGTGGATTCGAGAACGTTTTATATTAACAATTGGACCCGGTAAGTGGCGATATGATCGATTAAAAGGAATTCTATTTTGAATTTTATTTTTAATTTGTACAGAACAGCGTCTATTGGATTAGGTAAAATAAATATATAAAATAAGATATGTCAAAGAGGCGAACTTCTAAGATTTTAGGAATTCAAAAATCATCAAAAAGAAAAGACAAGATGCGGTCTCACCCTGGTAAGCACTTCGAAGTCATTCTGACAGTCTCTGTAGGGGAACACTCCGGTGGCGAGCTCCACGAGCGATATACCGAGGGACCACACGTCCGCACGTATGTCATAGTCGGGCCGCGTCGGGTCCGGCGGATCAATCCTCTCCGGCTGTGAATACAAATTTAAAAACAATGTCATTAAACAAAATTCAAACGTGCAAAGGTACACATCCAACTTTTCGTCTTTCGATGGAGGCACATTGTCATCTGTCTAAATAATAATATATTGAATCTTATAATACAACTAGCAACCCGCCCTCGCTTCGCTTCGGTTTCAGTCACCTTACCCGCGTAGTTCCCAATCCCGTGGAAATACCGGGATAAAATATAGCCTAGGTTAATCCTTGATATTATAGCTTTCCATTAGTGAAAGAATTTTTTAAATCGGTCCAGCCGTTTTGAAAATTACCCGGAACAAACAGACAGACAGACAAAAAAATTATAAATTGAATTTTAGGCATAAGTATAGTGCAAATAATCGTGTGAGCATGAAAAAGGCCTATTATTTTGACATTACAAACATACACTCCAATTTTATTAATTGGTATAGATTATCCGAGTGGTGACGGAATAAGAATACAATTCACCACCCCCTTTCTTACCCGTGGGTGTCGTAAAGGACGACTAAGGGATATAATATACATATAACATCTATGCAAGAGAAGGAAAACTCGAAATAAAACCTTATACCAATACGTCTGACCAACGTGGTATAGTAAATTAATTACCCTCCCATTGTGGACTAGACGTAAGCCCAACAGTGGGACGTATATGAGATGTGATGATGATGGTACAAGTGGTAATTCTCAAGCGGCTCCTGATCACGAGTTCAACACTAGAGCAGCCATCACTCCCCACAACCAAATTTGCGCAAGGAAGCGATCCGCTCATCTTAAGGAGAAAGTTACACGACAAAATGCTATCATACATTTATCTATCCTGAAAGTTAACGAAAATACTGACCGCCATATAGGCCGCGCAGCCGGCGCTTCTGGTCTTGGCCTTAGAATCAACGAGACGTCCGCTGATGCCGAAGTCACACAGCTTTACGTTCCCACGCTCGTCTAGAAGAATGTTGCTCGGTTTCACGTCAC
The DNA here is from genome assembly GCA_032191425.1 of Lymantria dispar. Lineage (NCBI taxonomy): Eukaryota > Metazoa > Arthropoda > Insecta > Lepidoptera > Erebidae > Lymantria > Lymantria dispar. Next base: position 34,936,690 of record CM063445.1, read on the forward strand.
GGTGGATTACTCCATGTTTGTCTTTCAGGTACGATAACGCATTCACCGTCTGGTTAAGAAATATTACAGTATAGGGTATGGTATGAAATTAAAAATCAAAAGAATGCACGCCTCACACGCTATATATATATTTTTTTGTAAAACCTTTCCATATGAGAATAGTATCATAATTGTAAAAGACCTATCTTTATTGAAAATGAGAGGCAAAGAGGTCTCAAAAATCTTTTAAATAGTTGTGTTTCATAATAATAAAAATTAATATGGATCATCCAAGTATAAATTGAAATTAATAGAAACTAGCAACCCTCCCTCGCTTCGGTTCGGTTTCAGTCGCCTTACCCGCGGCGTAGTTCCCGTTGGCGTGGGAATACCGGGATAAAATATAGCTTATGTTGCTTCCTGATATTATAGCTTTCAATTGATGAAAGAATTTCTGAAATCGGTTCGGTGGTTTAAGCGTGAAAGCGTAACAAACAAACATCCTTACTTTCGCATATATAATATTAGTAAGGAAGATTTTAGTCCATCATCGATGTGTCGAAATCAAATTGGTATAACGTCCACACGATTTGTGATGTGAGTCGTGGAATAGATGCAAAAATTAAACGCCGATTACCGTAATTTTTAAAGCATTCTAAAAAGTATAAAACTATAAATTATTCTTCTGTCATGTATAAATTATAAAAATTTTATCAATCAAGAAGTAGAAAGCTTTAATAAAAATTCTAATTCAATATAAACTTTTGTTCAGAGAACAGTCGTGGTCGAATGCCATTTTATTCGAAAGATCCAAAGAACAAATCAATACAACCTTAAAAGGATTGTTCAATTGTTTCACAAAGATAAATACAAAACTATACCATATACAAACCAATATGGATAAATATTAATGTTTATTTAAAAATAATTATATCAATGGTTCCTAAGTATAGTGAGTCAACTAACATTTTATGGTATTTTAACTTTTTTGATGAAATGATAAAAAATAACCTTATTTATCAATCTCGGTCATAAAAATTAAAAAAAACATTGAAGCTTTTTCACCTCAAAAATATTTGTATGGATCCTTGTCGTTTCCTAAGATGTTTGACCTCTATAAATAATGGTTTGTTCCCGTTAATTATTTAAATGTCCAATGAATAACGTCGTAATCAATACAAAAACTTAAAAATTCTAGAACAAGAATTTGAAAAAATGTAAACATTTTATCTTTGACACACTCTCCTGTAAAATTGGAATTTTTCAGATGACTCACTATACGTAGGAGCCGTCGATATGTGATTGAAATAAGATAGATTTTGGTTTTTTACTCACCGCTACTGTAACTTTCCCCAATATAGCCTCAGGTATAGGTGCACCAAGTCTTTTCAGTAACTTATCGAAACAGGACGCCATCAGCTCCATGCAGATCCAGACGTCTGCATCAGTTACAAAACATCCTAGACACCTTACAATATAAGGGCAATCGTGCGATCTGACTACCACGTCCAAGTCCATGAGAATACGTTTAGTTTCTTCAGAGTTGCCTGAGCGACGCATTTGCTGAAAGAGAAAAGTTCATTCATTTCCCATATGGTAACAGAATAAGAATACAGGGAGGGAATAGGGGATAATAAAGCGTATGTATACCCTTTATTATCCCCTGGTAGTTATAAAACCGAGAAACGGAGCTAGGGATGTGAACAACAGTGCACTAGTCGCAAATTTAATTTTGAACCAAAATATATTTCTTTTCTTCAAAATATATAGCAAATACGTATGGCTGGACTGAAGATACACAAGCGGATTGACTACTAAGGCAGCCATCATTCCAGAGCCTGCGTACATACATTTTTTTTTTTTTTGATGGTCCACAGACTTATTGTCCGTGCCTTTGTTACATTTTTTGAGTTTAATTGTTAAGGTGAGTTTATATAATTCAAGTTATTCTTCAAGTGACATTATTACAGTTAGATGTTAAGATAGACTTGAAGTTGAGCGCTGTTCCATGTGCCATTGCTGTTGAGGGACATCATGTGTTTCGGGGTTTTCTACTTTGCGCTATCACTTTAAGTTGGTGATGAAATCCCCTCTGTTATTTTGTTTCTGTTGTCGTGCGTACGTACATTCGTCGTGCGTACGTACATTACAGGGCCTAACTAAGTACGTGTAACTTAAGAGGTTTATAATGCTAACCTAGTGTGAAATTCTGTAACTATCTCTTAAACATCCTCCTCCTCATGATCTGTGATTAAGCGTATAACTTGAGTGGTACCATAATAATTTGTCAAGTAATAATTATAACTAAAAGATGAATATCATAAAATATATTAATTACTAACTTTAACAGCTATAACAGCACTGGAAGGTTTGTGGAGCATTTTAACAACATGACCGCATGTACCGCTGCCGAGCTCGCCTAGGTGTTGCAGGTCATCCACGTGAGATCTGTACGCAACTCCATCCACATTTAGCTTGCCACTCACCTACCAAAAATAAACATTATACTTAATATCATAAAGCTGAAGAGCTTGTTTAGTTGAACACGCTAATCCCAGATACTACTGGTTTGAATCTTTTACTGATAAATAGCACATTTTTTGAGGAAGACTATAGAGTTTAAAACATGGTGCTAGGTTAAAGTTTAAGCCAACTTCACAACCTGTAATTGGGTAGTTGATTTAGTCGACTCCAATTGATTTCCATAAACAGCACAAAGAACAAATTTTTGGAGAACCTGAGTACTCAAATATAAAACCAATATGATAATAATAATTTGTTGATAGCACAAACAGTTGTCCTACGGGGAATTAATTTCCACACATTACATGCACTGGAGGTTACTTATTTATCACACATCTAGCCATATAGATATTTTAAAAACCCATATGACCAGCATGGTATACTAGGTCCTTTTTCCCCTCCCATTGTGGTGAAGGCTTGGCTTGGTTGAAGGCCCAGAAATGTTACATATATTAGCTGTGATAATGAAGATTGTTTAAATTTCATTTGTAATTTTGTTTTCTGTGTGATGATGTAGTAAAAATACAGTTTCTCAATCCATTTCTTGCCCGTGAGTATCGTAAAAGATAACTAAAGGATGGAATGTGTACATATATTACATCTAGCAAGAGAAGCAATAGTTGTAATAAAACCCTATACCAACCCCTTTGACTAGAATATTATAGTAGGTCAATTTTCTTTCTATGGAGGAGGCTCGAGCCCAGTTGTAGGATATGCATGAGCTAAGATAACTATGTATATAACAATTTGCACAGCTGACAGTTTATAGTTTGCCATGCTGTGTTCTGTTTAATTTCAAAGTATTTTTTAAGACACTTTATTACATTTTTCTTAAATATAGAACACTGGCTGGTGTAATTATATAGAAAATATATTTTTACAATCAAATTACATGAATGATAATTATTGCATCAGCTGATAGAAAATTTCGGTTACCTTATACACCTCTTGCATTCTGGTCTCAGTTTCAGTGGCTTGTGGTGATCTTGGTGGGAATGCAGGCATTTCTTTATTTGGAAATGGAATAGGTCCTGAAAATAAGGATAGATAATTTAGTACACCATATAATATTTATATGCAAGAGAAGGCAATTTTGAAATAAATTCCTATCCCAACCCATCTAACTAATGTAACACAGTAGGTCAATTTCCCTTCTATAGTGCAAGAGGCTTGAGCCTAGCAGTAGGACATACATGATCTGAGTTCATAAGTTTAATGGAAATGAGCAACTAAATTTCAATTGGGAAGTTTGAATGAAAAGCATTAATCTTGTACACAAAAAGTATTAATTTCATATACATCCTAGTTTTGGGTATTGAGCCATCTTTTGTTTTGAGTTGTAATAATGTTTGTTGCTTACATCTCTTATTTTTCTGTAAGGACACTGAATGGTAATTGAGTGTTTACAAGACGAATTGATTTCAAGGACTTCACAGGAGTCTCTCTCTTTCTTTCCTAAAATACCATTATGTCAATTTTGTTTTCAATTATTGCTAGCCTTTAATATGAAAAGTGCCAAAATAATGTCCAAGTAATTCCAACTGCAAGCTAAGTTAGTTAAAAGTCTGCATATTAATAAAATAAGAATGCAATCAGTCCATATATACAGTCCATATGTGACAGGCTGCATTATGGCAATGCCTATGTTCTAAGTACAAATGGGTTTCCAACACTACCATGGCATGAAATGATCATGTTGATGTTGAATTTTGTCAAGGATTAGCTTTCTATTGTAATCCACAGTTAGATGTATGCTTCCCTATAAGAGAAGCATTCAAGATACAGCTTGACTCCTCAACTAATAAATAAACATTTTTATTGCTTGCTTGATAGTCTCAGTGGGCAGTCTTGCTTTGGAGACTATATTAAGGAGGTGACAGCTGAATTGAAGATCTGTAATATTTAACATGAATAGCAGAGCATGTAAATCAAATAAAAGGTAGAAAATGATTTTAAAATCAGAAAAAAATATAACACTATTTGCAAGTGTTTATTTACTGACAATCAATGTTACAATTAAAAAGAAATGTGTTTATATTCATATTCAACTGCATATGTAATTATTTGGTCGTGCAAAGGCATAACAGAAAACAATGTAGTTATAAGTTCATGCACATCTGTGACCACCCACTGATCGCTCAATGACAATTTATGCAAATAATTTGTACACAATGTGCAGGACAGGCGTTAGGGAAACTGTCTGAATGTATTATATCACATTATTGTTACTTAAAACTGCATAACTACATGATGTATAGTATGATAATAAAATCTTTAAGAGAAATTACATGCTAGATATTTTGGTTATAATATCACAAAGAACCACTGCAGTATTAGTAATTTCAGTTTAATGTTTTAATTTTGGATAATAAGAGCCAGATACATACATAGCGATTAATAGTGCCTAAAACTGGAGATAAAAATTACAAGATGGTTATAAAAGTTCTATGAAGCAAGCTTATGGAATACACATTTGGAGGAGGCGTAATAACTATTAAATGCTCACCAGGCCTCGGTCTCTTGCCGCTCCCGGGTCTGGGAGGTCCCATAGCACTTTGGTTGTTGAAACCTCCTTCTCCTCTTCGACGCATTTCATTTTCAAATCGTTCCTGTAAGCCTTTCAGTTTCCCTTCAATCGAACTGTTAGACATTATAGAGACTTAAATAATCCACTGGTAACATTTAAGTGTTTATTTTAAAACCAATATAATTAATTTTATTTACACAAAAATTACAATGAAAAACGCAGCAGTCCAAGGATTTCCTTCAATTTCCTTCGCCAACCATTTCCATTCATTCGTTTTTAATCTATAATGAAGTTCGTCATACAATCATACGGTAATATTACTCCTTTGTAATCTAACCAAATACAAATGGTACATAATTTATGGATTATCTATGTTTAACAAACTTTTGGTTCATATTGAAATATCATGGTAAATTCATCTATTTTTATTCTTCCAAATTTACCATGATGATGAAAATAAGAATTATAAACATAAAGAGCTGACGGCAGCGCTATTAATGGCACACCAAGTAAACAGATCTGGTAAATCTAGGCATTGTGTATCTTGGACCTTTATCTTGCAAATAGCGTGCATGATCTCATACAGACCTCCAGTCAGCAATCATACAACTTAGACTGCCGATCAACGAATGAGCAAGACCGCGATAAACCAATACCTATAAAAATTCAGAGCATGTTTATTAAAAACACTAACGCTATAATGTTATTATTGAAGTGAAATTACTTTAGAATCGTTGTGATTTGAAACTCTATGAAACGAAAAAGCGAGTCCATAGAGACACAAACACGTAAATGGATTCAGCCGGCGAGAGAATGAGATAAAAGATAAATGATGAAGGAGTTTCACTTCTGATATTCGTACTTTGTACCCACACTCTTTTTTTATTAAAACAATTAGTGAATATCTGCTGATACTCAGCTTGTGAAGTCACTATTTATATCATTCACGCAGATGCCAATCTATTTATTTAGTGGCCATGATGTTAAGCTTGGTCATTTAACGAAGAAATTAGAGGTTTAGGCATGCTTAGAGGCTAGCGAGTAAGGACTCAATTACAAATATCATACTAAACATATTTTTTATTATTAAAAAGTTAATTCTGTTATATAAAAAAGTAATGGTAGTGCTGCCATATTTTAACCAGGAATCGAATTGCATGCTTCTGTGGAATCCCATCCTTATCGTATATAATGTATTGCGATGGTAGATTGCGTACAAAATTAGTGTGTCCTCCTATAGGTTTGAAACAGTATCCCCAAAGAGTACAATTATATTAACTGACTGTCCCTATCATCCAATAGGGGTGCTGCTGCAATGACAAACATATTAGTGTCAATAACGAAATGAATATTTTAACTCAAATATTCACGCTAAGCCCACTGAATTAGTTTATGACCACATTCGATCATTAGTGTTTACAATACTTTCAGTGTTCAGAGTCATGTGGTATCATGGTTAGTATTGCCAGTGCCATATTTCCGTAGAAGACACGATTAGCTCCTGAGGCACTTCATAAATCTGTGACAAAACCATTTCCACAAAGGACGATGGGGCCGAAAAGGAGCTTCATTCGCGACTACGGAACCTAGCGGCATGTTACTTAATAGATAACATAGTACAATTGTAAGAGAATGAAATTTAAAAATAAACATAATGACAATCCATTAAGTCAGCACGGTATATTACTAGATATATTACCTTTGAGGGTACCCTGCAGGGTATCCTGCCGAGCCGGCCACGGAGGACAAGGTACTCGGTACCGGTGGTCGCCCTAACGGCGAAGGGGAGAAGATACGGTGGGTTATGAGCCCACGTGCCGCCTCTTCGTCACCTCAAATGGAGCTGGATGGCATGTCCGCTAACCATAGCTCACCCAAAAAAAAAAAAGATTTTTTACCTTTATTCTCGAGGAGCTTCGTGACATCGTTTATAAATGAAAAGATAATGACATTATCTATTTCTAAACGAAGACGTAAATAGTTGTAATTACTAATCATTCTTTTCATTCATTCATTTTGTTTCGCGTTTCTCGTCTTTTTTGGTACTTAGGTACCTATCAGTGTCTACCTACTTTCCGAAAAGAGAAAACGAGAAAATTACAATAAATCATCTTTTCAAAATTCAATATCACTGGATATTTACAAATTTGATAAGAAATAGTAATAAGTATAAAGTTTGAAACAGAGGTTTTAGTGTTATGAGCGAAGTGAAAAAGTGTCAAGAACTTGTTTCCATTTAATTGAAATGACGTGAAAATAATAATTCATAAATATTTTAGTGCGAAATGAGTGTTTAATCTTAAACGAATATGATGCAATCAACATCAGAGGGATGTCTGAATATCGCCGAATTAGCGAATCAATTGAGGCGAGAGAAAATATTTATTAACTCTGAACGGCAGCTGTTGCAAAAACTTAATGAAGATGTAGAGAAGCGAGGATTGGAGCTACTGCAGGTGGCTTGGGTCTGTTCGCAGCAGCGGTACAACCTTACGAACTTGATCACATCAAGATGTGAAGCAGATTCTGTGGCTGCCTGTCAGAGAGCAAGTCTCCTTGAGAGAGCTGTTTTTGTGGACGCCCACAAGGTCTTAAAATATAAGGTATGCCCTATTGTGCTAATCTCCGTTAATTTAGAATAATATTGAGAACATAATATATTGCAGGATAGTATTTAGCAGCATTCAGAATATTTTATAGTTGTCAGAGTAGGCAGGCAGTAGAGTATACAAAACATGTCATTATTTGTTTATAAAAAATAAATCTAATTTTTTCACACTGCTTATGCTGTGTCCATGTTCACAATTGATGTAGTAATATATTTAAAACATAATGTATGCACATTATGAAACATGACCTGCATATCTACCCACTTTTCGGAATCAACATTGAATTGAATTACTACATAGCCATTGTAATTCTACTCTAATAGTTCGATAATAATGTAGTTTTGCCTTCAGGTGACAGAGTAAGAATACAATTCACCACTTCCTATCTTGCCCATGGATGTCCTAAAAGACAACTAAGGAATATAATATGCTCATAACATCTTTGCAAGAGAAGAGAAACTCCAAATGAAACCCTATACCAACATATCTGATCAGCATGGTATAGTAGGTCAAATTCCCTCATATTGTGGAGAAGGTCTGAGCTCAACAGTGGGACGTATGTGGGCTGCGATGATGATGATGAATGTAGTTATTAATTCTAAAGGATTCTATCTGGTGAACAGGAAGAATACAATTCCGTACTTCAATTTTATCCTTTGGGTATTGTAAAAGGTGACTAAGGGATATAATATGTATATTTAGAGAAGGAAAACTCAAATTAAAACTCTATACCAACCGTGTCTCACTACCATGATATAATTTTCCACCAAATTCAGTGTATTCTTAAAACTTGGTTTTGTCTTTATTATCATACATTTAAATTGTAAAATTTCAATGCCTTATTACAAATTTTGGGGCACCGTAAGTGTTGTTAGCAGTTGAATGAATAAATGAGGCTATTTGCCTCCTTTTTAGTTGGTATATGAAGTTTTTATTGTCCAATAATCTAACGGTGAGATGATTTTTGTGATTGAGTCTTTCTCTATAGCTCTGCTCCTTTTTTAATCATCGGAATTTGTTAATATTCTTGGACTTCACTGATCTTTCTAAATCAAGGTGCATCGCATATTTAATGCCTTGTTTTGAAAATGTTGCAGTACCTCTATATTTGAGCGACTAGCCCAAACTTTTATACCATATGTCCAAACAGGTTTTAGTATGTATTTATAAATGAAAAGTTTATTTATGGAAAGTGTCCATTATTAATATGATTATCAAGCCAAGGAGGCTGCCAGCTGCAGTTATGTCCTATAGACCAATAAGTCCACTGCAGCAGTGGACTTATTGCTATCTAAAATATTTGAATGAATAAATAGAGTGGTAGGACCACACTGTCGACAGTTATCTGTCTACAGCTGCGGGCCGGTCTATCCGGGGCAGTACCACACTCTCGCAGAAAATCGACGTCTGAGTAGTAGCGATTTGTTACTGCGCTTCTTTCGGTGAGCGAGAGAGCCGGAAGCCCAACTTTCTGAAGGTGTTTGCGTGTGGAGGGTTTTGGTGGTGCCCTTGGTATCACCGAGCCTCAATGCACGCATTCACACTCCCTTCACTTTCTTCGCAGTAGGCAACGGCCTTGTAAAGGTCCATGAGCGGCAGCAACATTTACCATCAGGTGTACTGTTTGCTCATTTGCCACCGTTTGCAATAAAAAAAAATAATATATATCACCAACTATTGTGGATGAAACTGCACCTCACCAGTGGGGCGTTTCTGTTACGACGTAGCTGATATAATGAGAAGTTGAATCTGATATAAATTGTAATAACCTCAGCATCTATGTCTACAGTGTTTATCTTTGAGTAGACAATTTTAGTAACCAACAACAAAGTTTAATACATGTTACTATGAACTTTGGTAAATGTTACCAAATGCCCTCATGGTGGATTTAACAATATCATTATATTTGCTTTTATTTATTTTTTATTTATTAAACTTTATGCAACAAGTACAATGGCAGACTTAATGCCAGAGGCATTCTTTATTCATTACCTATCACTATCTCATTCCAGTCGACCATAGCTTTTGTTATCTTGTTCCCCAATACTTCTTATGGTCCCACTTTTAGATCCAATTGCTTTCACAGAATGAGATATTGTATCATCATCATAGGTCATGTATGTCCCACTGTTCTGCTCGAGCCTCCTCTGAAATGGGAAGGAAATTGACTTACTACACCACGCTGATGTGTTGGTATAGGGTTTTATTTTGAGGTTTCCTTATCTTGCATAGATGTTATATGGTAAGGGAGTGATAAATTAAACAAGAGGATCTTCTCGTCCAACATATCTCAGTGTCTGAAAACGCAGGTCAATGACCAGTGTGTGTTACGAGTGATGACTTACAGCATGGAAACTTGGTCCCTAAATGTAGGCCTCATAATAAGGCTCGAAGTCGCTCAGCATGCTATGAAACGGGCTATGCTCGGGATTTCTCTGCGAGATAGAATCCCGAATACGGAAATCCGCAGAAGAACGGGTGTAACCGACATAGCACGAAGAATTAGAACGCTGAAGTGGCAATGGGCATGCCACATCGCTCGACGAACCGACAACTATTGGGGAAGAAAGGTTCTCGAGTGGCGACCACGCAGTGTGGGACGCCACCCACCAGGTGGGCTGACGACCTGGTGAATGTTGCTGGGCGTCGTTGGATTCAGGCGGCACAGGACCGCACTTTGTGGCGTAACATGAGGGAGGCCTACGTCCAGCAGTGGACGTCGATAGGCTGAAATGATGATGATGAAATGATGATTCTTCTATCATCATACACAATGAAAAACTTTAGCCATAGTTTTATGATCGGCCCCCTGTATAACGTCAACCTTCTTTGGGAATGTAAGTGTTGACCTAAACGGCATCCAATTGACTCAAGTCTAACTCTTTTTGTCATCTTTTACATGCACAAACATTGTGAGTAGTGGTAATTTTCGAAACCACCCCCACACAGTGGTGGGGTGGTATAACCATAAATATTTATATAAACATATTTTTTTTTAAATACCTAATCGGATTTATTTTAGAAAATATGTTTTGAACAGAAACTTAGGCAAATAATGATGCAAATTAGGTTACGCCTTTATGAATGAATAGTCAGAAGTATGATACGCCCACATCTCGTATTTTTTTTAATTCCACGTAATAATAGGCATATTCCATATCTGGTATTGATATTTTTCTGTTTTAAAACTCCAAATAATGATTTGCTGTGTATGATATCTTGGTGGGTTTTTATTCTACTATTTTCCGTGTGGTGACGGGATAGAATACAATTGTCGTCAGCCCTTACCTGCCCGTGGGTGTCGTAAGAATCGGCTGAGGGTCTCCCAGGAACTTGGGCAGTTGCTATCTGCTCCGCCAAGCGTGGCGATTATGGCATTATTTCCCCGAAATATGGTTACAGTGGCATAGGTCCTTTCCTAGTAGTTCTCATGGGAGGCTTATGTCCAACAGTGATCGTCTGCGGGCTGATGGATGGATTTCAAAAATAATGTATCTGAAATCCCAACCCGTGGCCCGCTCGAGATTTGAAGCGGTTCATTGATCTTAGTTTAGAAAGATGAAATAATAATATATAGCATAACTACTTAAAGAAATATTCATCTATACCAATAAATAAAATTGGAGTGTCTGTTTGTAATGTCAAAATAATAGGCTTTTTTCATGCTCACACGGTTATTTGCACGACACCTATGCCTAAAATAGCAATTAAAAAATTTTTGTCTGTCTGTCTGTTTGTTCCGGGTAATCTTCAAAACGGCTGGACCGATTTCAAAAATTTTTTCACCAATGGCAAGCTATAGTATCAGGGCGTAAACTAGGCTATATTTTATCCCGGTATTCCCACGGGAACGGGAACTACGCGGGTAAAACTACTATAACCTATAACCGAAGCGAAGCGAGGGCGGGTAGTTACGCTATAATTTTCCACGTCGCGTCGGTCAATATAATGAGCGTGTTTATAAAACTAAATGCTTATCTGAACGCATTTATTTAATGTATGTTTGAGGAAATAATAATAAAGCAAGAATTTATCGTCTGTGAACATGACAGAAATAAAAACAAACCTTGATTATATTACATGATAAAAAAAAAACTAGGTAGGGTTTGTCGTAAAGACGATACCTGTGAAACTTTTGTATTAAAAGAAATATTCTAATTATTCATCAATCACTTTTGAATAGCATAGATTATGTTTATTATTTATTTATTTATATAAAACTAGCCGACCCAACCGACGTTGTTCTGTTCAAATAAAATAAAAGGAATTATCCTTGAAATCGACAGTAGCACCACCTACCGGGTCCAATTGTGAATCTAAACCATTCTCGAATCCCCTTGAATTTGTACAAAAAATTTCGTCAACATCGGTCCTGCCGTTTAGGAGTATATTGACATACACACGTATGCAAGAAATATTTACCATAACCTGAAACACCCTGTATCGAGCTATGGGGCCACTGTTCAAGTATGTTGTAGTTAAACGGTCATAGATCGTAATTAGAATTTATATTACACAAAAAAAACAATATAACTTAAGTTTTTTTTTTTATTGCAAACGGTGGCAAGCGAGCAAACAGTACACCTGATGGTAAGTGTTGCTGCCGCTCATGGACCTTTACAAGGCCGTTGCCTACCGCGAAGAAAGTGAAGGAAGTGTGAATGCATGCATTGAGGCTCGGTGATACCAAGGGCACCACCAAAACACTCCACACGCAAACACCCTCAGAAAGTTGGGCTTCCGGCTCTCTCCCTCACCGAACGAAGCGCAATAACAAATCGCTATTACTCAGACGTCAATTTTCTGCGAGAGTGTGGTACTGCCCCGGACGGACCGGCTCGCGGCTGTAGACAGATAACTGTCGACAGTGTGGTCCTACCACTCTGAAAGTTATAGTGATTACAAAAATGTGTGTCTAAGCCTTAAATGTTACGTATTATGTAGGCATGCACAGACAGGATACATATAGGCATGTAAAGCTTCGACAGTATTAATAGGTATTAATTGCGCAAACGCTTCAATGGTACGTAGGTACAAAGACGTCTCGTAAATGGTCATCGGCCGATCAACTGATTTAAAGCGAAGTTTGTTTTGCTTATGCGAACGTAATCATTGATTTATTCGATTTCTAATGAACATATAACATAGTACGATTATGTTTCACATTTTTAAAGTATCACTGACACTGGACTGACGTATACATATCAATCAGATTTACACGAAAAAGCGATGTAAAAATTGAAAACTTTACACGTCTCTTAACTCATTAACGAATCGATATTTTTCCTTCAAATTTTTACATGGGTTCTTACCACCATTTCTAACTCTCGTTTTACCAATTGTCCCCATAACCTGGTACAGTATATAAAGATAAAGATTATAAAAGCGAGAAGTGTGTGTCTCGCTCTTTTCAAGTTCGCGCAAAAAAGCTTGAACGACTGTTATTTATTCTTTGAAGTGAAAAGTGTGTGACGAATAAGCGTATATAATACTTTCCGTGTGGTGACAGAGTAAGAATAAAGTTCATTGCTCCATTTATTGTGAGCGTCGTAACAGTCGATTAAGGGATACATTACGCGAATAATGTATATGCAAGATGGAAAACTCTATATGTATAAAACCCTATACCCATTCGACTGACCAGCATGGTATAGTAGGTCAATTTCCCTTCCATTGGGGAGGAGGCTCGAGAATAACATCTATGTAAGAGATGGAAAATAAAACCCTATACCAAATCGCCTGACTAGCGTGGTATATTGGGTCGATTTCTGTTCGACTGAAAGGAGGCTTGAGCCCAGCAATGAGACATTTATGTCCCTACGTGTATACGCGGAAGTACGCGACATAGATGTCGCTTAAGCTCTTATTCTCGATAACTTTCGTCACAAAAAAGATCGTAATTTCAAAGCCCTTCCATATATAGTTTCTATTCAACATTAATGTTTTTTAAATCAATATTTAAAATATTGGTCCTCCCGTGAGATCATGAACGCTGAAAAATGTTTGTAACGTCGGCAAAATAAAAAACGAATACAAATGCGATAAAATCCGTAAGAATAGTTTTATTTTGCTTAATTATCGCACCATAAAACATCATAAAATATTTGTTTTTTTTTTATTGCATACGGTGGCAAACGAGCAAACAGTAGGTACATCTGATGATAAGTGTTGCTGCCGCATATGGACCCTTGCTAGGCCATTGCCTACCGTGAAGAAAGTGAAGGGAGTGTGAATGCGTGCAATGACGTCCGGGGAAACTAAGGGCATCATCATAATCCACCACACGCAAACGCCCTCAGAAAGTTGGGCTTCCGACTGTCTTGCTCACCAAACGAAGTGCAGTGACAAATAGCTACTACTCGTACGTCGATTTTCTGCGAGAGTGTGCTGCGGACGGACCCTTGTGGATCACTAGTTAAAAGTATAATTTGTTATCAATATTTAGTTACCCGTATTATCGTAAAAGTCAGCTGATGAATTACAAGGACAGATCAATTATTCTTCTATTAGGCACTCCTCCACAATGTAAGAAAAAGTGACCTCCCATTGCTTGCTATAGTTATTATATATAAATATTTGATTTTTTTTTTACATTAATGCTATGGAGCGTCTATTATAATTAACATCTTCTATTGATGACACTGTCGGGGACCGATGGAGTAGGTAATCATTTGAACAGAAAAATCTGAAATGCGCATCGTGGAGATTGAACCAGCTATCTCTATCTCTGTTAGCGACAATCTATTTGTCTATTTTTTAATCTTCTTGCTGATAAATGGAGAAGAATCAGAAATAGAAACAAGAGTTGTATATTAATATCGTGTTTGAAGTACAGAGCACGAAAATAAATAAAGGTTGGGACGTAAGTGTCCCTGCACTGTGTTAACAATGCTATTGTCCTTGTCAAAAACCTTGACGTGTTGACAGCGAGAGCGAGGCGAATATTTTGTATGAAACTAGTAGCACGGCCCTCTTTCATATGTCCGTTAAATACTTAAAGTATCTCAACGTCTACTTTAACTCCGTTGGTGATATAATGTTCACTCGCCTGACGCGTGTGGCGATTATAATCGCGATCGTTTACAGAAGAATATTGCTGTACAGTCTTTTGAATATCCCTCGGGCGGTTTTTGCAATCCCCGCGAAAAGTTTTTCCTTTCAATTTATAAATCTAAATATGTAAAGAAGTCCAGTAGTAGATATTTAGGAGATACGTGCGATTCTAGAACGTATATATTTGTACTATGCATGCTTAACAAGCTCGAGTAGACGAAATGATACAGCTTTGTCGCGCCTCCATAATATGTAAAGCGCGAGAGGTCGCCAGTCTTAACATCGCGTTTGGTGGTATATTACTTATCTGTGTGGAATTAAATTTATACTATATAGCGAAGTTTTATTTTTATGTGCAAATTTTGCAAAAAGGGAATTATTGTTATACCATCGCAAAATTGATGAAAACGTAGAGGGTAGCTATGAGCTATGAATCACTTAGAACCAAGGCTAAAAATATAGAAAATATGAAAAAAATATTCTGGGCTTGTTATCTATGACTCGACACTCGGATGTTGAAATTATCTAGGGAGGTAGATACCAACCCTATCGGCAGGAACAGCCGGATGTGTCAATATTTAATCATTTACTATTGGTATTTAATATATGTTACTTTTATTTTCGTGACGGAGTAAGAATACAATTCTTCCCTGTGGTTGTCGTAAGATATGACTAAGGTATATGATGTGCATATAACATATATGCAAGAGAAGAAAAACTCGAAATAAAACTCTATGTCAACACTCCTGACCAGCGTGGCATAATAGGTCAGGTTGTGGAGGAAGCTCGAGCCCAATAGTGGGACGTATATGAGCTGAAATCATGATGATGATGAGTGCTACTGAAACTATTACTATGCGTGCGAGACCGAATTGGCTAGTACAAAATAAAAAAATCCTATTGATAACCTACATGAGATTTCAGACAAATATATCAATCAATTTAGGCACGTTCACTCTTATACAAAGGCAACTGGCCACGAAAGTATAGGGGCATAATCGCCACGTTGATGGGTTGATGAACAAAGTTGATGGTATTTGCCGCCGAGGAGAGCGTTGCTGTCCACTTCTTTGCTACTTCCTTAGGAGGTTTTTAATCTAATTACTATCATATAAAGGCCTAAAGCTAGATTAATAATAAGTTTAACTTTCAAATGAGACAGGTGAGCTATGTCATAATAAAACTCGATATCAACCAGTCTTGTCAGTGTGGTTCGGTACAGTGCAGTTTCCCCTAATTTTAGAGGATTTTCACGTTTCCCATTATCATAATACGTATACAGACTGTAAGGAAAATATTGATTTTACTAGTTATTAAAGTACCTCCTTTTGTTCACGGGCTCTTCCACAGAGATCATACCCGATCCTTTGGTAAGCTTATATGGGAATGTGGACCCAACATGTGGTTATTATTATTATGACTTACGGCACAGAAACGCGGCCTCTAAATGTAGGCCTCATAACTTAGCTCAAAGTCCCTTGGCGTGCTATAGAGCAGGTTATGCTCAGAATGACTGCGAGATAGAATCTATAATACGGGAATCCGTAGAAGAATGGGGGTAACCGAGATAACACGAAGAATTAGCACGCTGAAGTGGCAATGGGCAGCTTAAAACGAACCAGGTGGGCTGACGACCTGATTACAGTTCCTAGGCGTCGTCGGTTGCAGGTGGCACAGAACCACATTTTGTGGCGATACATGAGGGAGACCTACCTCCAACAGTGGACGAGGATAGGCTGGATGATGATGATGGCTAACTATTATTTGTTTCGTGCGCTCAAAATTACCCTAGCACTATTCAACGAATATTTTGCACCCTTAGGGTGATCCTCTGAATGGGGGTGGGTTATGGGGCCGCGCGCCGCCCTTGCATCACCCCGGTCGGAGAGGATGGGGTGTGTGCTGGCCATAGCCCGCCCAAAAAAAGGGGGGGTGATCCCTTGAGGTCAATGAGAAATTAAGTAACAGTATCACCGCAAAATATAATCCCCTATCATATACCCTTAGAGGGAGTTGCCGCAAATCTTGGGGACGGTATCCGAAAGGGTAACCCGCCGGGTGGCCACGGATGTCAAGGAATTTGTACCAGTGGTCGACCCAACGGTGATGGAGAGGAAATATGGTACGTTATGGGGCCGCACGCTGCTCATCCGTCGCCTGAGACGCTTTGGGTGGGGTGTGTTCAGACAATAGCCTACCACAAAAAAAGGAACTGTCGCAAAAATTACGGACGCGAAGGTAAAATTTAAGCGCGTTCTTGCATAGATGACTGGATTCGCTTGATGCGACTGTCGTGCCGTCGGTACCATAGCTCGCGCTACCGTTCTCTGTACCGTATTGATTGCCTATTTAAAAATTATTTAACTACTAGCAACCCACCCTCGCTTCGCTTCGCTTCGGTTTCAGTCGCCTTACCCGCGGTGTAGTTCTCGTTGCCGTGGGAATATCGGGATAAAATATACCCTAGTTACTCCCTGATATTATAGCTTTCCATTGGTGAAAGAATTTTTGAAATCGGTTCGGTGGTTTAAGAGTGAAAGCGTAACAAACAAACAAACAAACATCCTTACTTTCGCATTTATAATATTAGTAAGAATTTGAAAATCATATCTACTCAGAGTAACTTAACCATTATTGTATTTTCCATAAAGAGCCCGAGCGGAGCCGGAACGGGTTGCTAGTGGTATATAATATGTATGGACTGTAAACTGGCCGTATTAATCAACACGCCGCGCTGTTGTTATCAGAGTAGTTCAGGATGCTATGACTGGGCTTAACGACTGTTATACTAGGGTGGAACAGATATTAATGTGACGTCCAAAGCATACATTAGACGATAGCATTTGCTCATGTCTAGATCTGCATGTTAGTCATAAAGATGACAATCGTCTAGTAAATATTTATCTAGTCTTTGTTGATATTGTGACCATAACGTGTTTTCTGTTCAAGGTGGGCTGTTATTACGTCAGCATCTAACATTTACTCAGTGTGTCGTCTATACAATATTATAAAAGCTTTTATTTTTTCGTAATTTATTGTCAGTATGTTCGTGTGGTATTGGAATAAAATTCGCCATTTCTTTTTCTTGCCCATAGCTGTCGTAAGTGGCGACTAATCGGTATATTTAAGTATTATTTAAGTATTATTTAAGTACTTGTAATTGTAAAACTCGTCACTTATAATTAATTGGAAATGTGTTACTTGTTACTCTATATTCGAATTTGTATTTGCATGCCGTTTTATAAAAATAAATAAATATTATTATTATTATTATTATTATATGTAGATAACATCGATGTAAAAGAAGTAAGGGTCGATATAATACCCTATGCCAACCTTTTTGAACGGGTCACCGATGACAAGAACCTATTATGGAGCCATGCGCTGACTCTTCCATCGTTCCGAACGGATCGGGCGGGTTGTGACCATATATGATATGATCTTTCCCTAAAAAGCAACAGTTGCTGACTGTTTTTTGCATGTAGCAGTAATATAAAATATTATATACCTAATTATTTTATATAGATAATCTATTGCTTAGTCGTCTTTTACGACACCCTTTGACAGGATACAAGAGATGAAAGAGGATAGTAAATTTTATTCTTACTCACGAAAACGCAACATTGATCGGGTTACCCATCGTAAATTGTTCGAATCTGCAACTTGGGGCGTTCAACTTTGTACGACGAGTCCGATACGTACTGTGTTGAACTCTGAACTTCCGTTTTCATTCGGAAGTTACATATATCATCACTTTAAAGTACTGTCTCTGAGTGAATTAAATATTTTTTATTTTTATTTTGTTAGAGATAACAAACAATTGTGTCAGAAGAGCTTACCAAATAAATTCTATTCTTAATCTATCACAAACAACACCGTTAACCGCATAATAATGTATTAAGGTGGAGCATGCGCTAGATAATCATTTCTGGAAGTTATAATAGAGTAAGGTAATATTGGCCCGAGCCCAATAGTGGGACGTATGTGGGCTGCGATGATGATGATTCTGATGATAATAGAGTATTGTTTATTTTTGTTAACACTATACCGAAGAAATCTCAGACATCAGGTTGCACGAAATCAGAATGGCTCTCAAAGAACTAAAAAATGGTAAGGCACCGGGTGATGACGGAATTACAGGAGAGCTCCTAACGTTCCAGAGTCGTGGACTAGGAGTGTGGCGGTGCTATTCTTCAAGACAAGGCTCTCCTATAGAACTACAGACTCATTTCACTCTTGAGCCACTTGTACAAGTTGTTTTCGAGGATCATTACAAACAGACTCACGTGCAAGCTTGATGACTTACAACCGCCCGAACAAACCAGCTCACGAATAGACCAAGTATCACAAACCACATATTTCGGCAGATTGTCCAGAAGAACGAGGAGTTCAATCGACTCTGTGCATAGCGTTTGCGTACTATGAGAAAGCCTTTGATTCAGTCGAAACTTGGACGGTGCTGCAGCTACAACGTCAGTCCGTATCCGGCATAAGAGTACAAAACCGATCCAGTTGCAGAAATGCCTGAGACGGGGAGACGTCATGTCTCCGAAACTGTTCACCGCTGCACTGGAAGATGTCTTCAAGTGCTTAGACTGGACTGAACGCGGCATCAACATCAGCGGCGAATACATCACTCACCTTTGATTTGCAGGTTATATTGCCGTTATGACAAAATCCATGGAGAAGCTCAACGATTTGAGCAGGATATCTCAACTAGTGGGTTTCCGAATGAACATGGATTAGTTAGGCGAAGGCCATGTCCAATGCTCATGTCATCCCAGTACCGGTCCTAGATGGCAATGCGGTTCTCCAAGTTGTCGTTAATTATATTTACTTTGAATAGTCCAGTTAGGTAGATTCAATTTGGAGAAAGAGGTGAACCAACGAATCCAACATGGCTGCGCAGCGTTCGAAAAATTTAAGAGGATTTTCTCATTCAACATACCTGAGAGTCTGAAAGCACAGGTCTATGACCAGTGTGTGTTATTATGAATTACTTGCGATACTGAAACATGATCATAACCATGGTCAAAGTCACTCAACGTGCTTTTGTACAACGTAAAATACGTTTCTATGTACATAGTAGATAATTAGATATTGTATTTCAAATTTCACTATACAGCTTACTGTATTAAAACCTCTAGGGCCTTATACTCTGTTGATTTAAGAATCAAAAGAGTATAAGGCCCTAGAAGTTTTAATGCCTCCCAGCGACCAGGTCCGCATTAACTCCAGTTTATATTGCCATTTATGATCAAGTTGAATATAGCCAAGCACTACCTGTAGAATATCTACTTTTGAAATAACTTTTATGGGCGAAGGTGCTGCCTGGTTGGATTAGTTAATCAAGTAATTGTAATATCTTATATTTTTTTATATTTTCAACAGGAAGTGCAAGCGCTCGGTGAACTTCTAGGATGGCTTCGCGATGCTCCACATCTCGTCTCACTCAGTCTACTGTTGGGCGAGGAACATATCCCACCCAGTCTCCCGTCGGCGTTGGTCGCGGGCCTCTACGGCAGTTGCCGCTCAGCGTCAGACAGGACACGGTTTCTGGCTGTAGTGAGGTCGCTTATCAAGCACCAGATGGTCACTTCAAGCGACCCTAGGAAGTAAGTTAACCTACATTCATATACCTCAATTACTTGAGGTCATATCAGTGATCCTGTCTATTCACGTATACGATCTATCATTTCTTTGGTCTTCGCTTATACTTAAAACTTGCCTTTCAATATTTATACTCTTTTCCTGATAACATGCCTAGTTACCTACATTGTGAAATATAAAAAGATATGTTTAAACAGATGAAAGGGGGATGGCAGTTTTAGGCCCAGAGTGCACACGAAATTGGTTACACTAAAAAGTATATTAATATTTATCTTTGTTCTTCCTTGTATTTATTATTCCGTAAAAGTCGGCAATATTTTATAAAAATAACTAAACTAGTCAACGACTAAACTATGTAATAGAACTTGGAATACGTACATTGACATAAAAATGATGCCATTATAAAAAAATATGTTGAAAAAGTAGATTAAGTGAATTAATAATTTATTATCACTGTATTATTTAAATCGTTCATTTTTAACAAATATTTATAATATATTATAATATAAATCTACTACGTGTAATAATAATAATTATTTTCATCTTTTCTAGAATTGTATAAAGTGACGTATAATATCGATGTATCCATTTTTTGTATTTATTATGGCAACACCATATAAAACTTCACAGATGCCAGAAATATGATATATATGTATATATGCGTACACATGTGGAAAATATGCCATATATGACAGTAATATAGTATTTAGGACGAGTACGGCATCAAACATCAAAGTAATATTTTTCCACCAGCTCAATTTTTGGATGATGTTTTATTATTTTATATGATCATGAGATTTATGAATGAAGCTGTAAAACTGAAATATATTGTATTTTATTTCATTCCTAATTGATTGTACTCATAAATAAATTAAAATAGTGTATAAATTGATATTGACAATTTACACATTTAATATTACTTGCATTGATGAGATAGATATAAGAACATTTGCATTGCTTGCATTGATTACTTTAAAATGCCAAGTTTTTCGTAAGTCACTTCTTTTACTAATTAATTATTTACATTGGCTACTATTATTATCCCTAGCCTTTATAGGTGTGCACTGTGGGCCTAAATTACTAAAGCGACTTGGCATGCCCCTTTGAACCTTGAATCATAAGGGATGTTGGAAAGATCTGTAACTGCGTTAGTCATTTTCTGTATAATGATTTCATGGTATTCCCGACTTTATATCAAGTGATTGAAACAGTCCGGGGTGACGGCTTTAATGTTGACTCGATCCGTCACGTATGTGGGAGGCGTAAGTAATTTTTATTTATAAACTAAAAGTAAGAACTACCGTGTATTTTTTCAGTGGAAGTATTATTCAAATCCTATAAATTGGGTTTTCTTGTCTTAATTATATCTGATGTTTGCCCGAGTATTATACACATTTGAAATAAAACTAATTTTACGCAACTTATGGCATTTGATTTTTGATTGGCTGACATTTCGAACACTTCCAGCGTTCTTGGTCATGGGAGGACAAGGTATCTCACTTCCATTTTTTTTTATGGGTGGGATATGGTAAGCGCACGCTCGGTCCATTCCGTCCGGGGCGATGAAAGGACGGGGTGCGGGCCCATAACCCACCCGTACCCACGTCACCTCGTTGTTGGGCTGACAACCGGAGCAGGGTGACTTGTCGTCAGTGGTCAGCCCGACGGAATATCCTTTCGGGTACCCTCAACTCTCGACGTCCTGGGACGTCGGTCGCCGTCCTGGGACGTCGGTCGCCGTCCTGGGACGTCGGTCGCCGTCGCGCGGTCAGCCTCTCTGCGGATGACGGACTAAATTCCCCGGTCCGATCACCCGCGGCCTCGGCTAGGGCAGCATTAAGCGCAGATACTCGCGCCTGCGCCGCCCGAGTCGCCGGCGGCGGAACGTGTCGCCGAATAGGAGCTCTACTCGCACACGATCCGCCGCCTCCTTCCGTGAGATTACGGTGTCACAGAAGGCGGCGACCGCGTCCTAATTCCTGACGCTGTCGAGCATCTCCCTGGCGATGGTCGGCAGCGTCAGGTCGGCACCGATAATCGCGACGAGTTCACGGCGCTCCCCCGCCCACGCGGCATACACCTCGAACGTGTGCTGCGCCGTGTCCTCGTCGCAAATGGAGTGGTGGCAGGACGGTGTGCTCTCTCTCCTGACAATCTTGTGCAGGTACTTGGCGAAGCAACCGTCTCACTTCCATTTAATAACTAATTTTGTGGAGGTAGATATAAATATTTTTGTCACTTTTAAAAGACAATACCCCGCGCTAAATAGTAAAGTTGTTATTACAGTTGTAGAAAATGACTGCGAAGTGTTGTAAGCAGATAATACCATCGCAAGGAAAGGAAAACTTGAAATATATTTGAATTGATTAACTCCACAGATAGCGTAGAGGTTAAGATTAAACGACCTACCGTTCCAAGTATCGTGCGTTCGATTGCCATGCGGGACCTTTGTGCGATCCTCAAAGTGTTGTTTAGTCTGGGTGTAATTTCTGTCTGTAAAATTAATGTATAAAAGTAAATATACAATAATTTCCTTAGTACCGGTTGTGGTCTTAAAAAAATCGGCCAAGTGCGAGTCGGTCTCGCGTACGAAGGGTGCCGTGCCATTGACAAAAATCACTTTTATTGTATGCGAGGCACCCTTAAATATTTATTTTATTTTGTTTTTAGTATTTGTTGTTATAGCGGCAATAGAAATACCTAATTTGTTAAAATTTCAACTGTCTAGCTATCGCGGTTCTTGAGATACAGCCTGGTGACAGAGAGACGGACGGACAGACAGCGAAGTCTTAGTAATAGGGTCCCGTTTTTACCCTTTGGGTACGATACCCTAAAAAGATTGATTGGCGTGACAGCTTAGGTCTAGCTCCGATTGTGGTATAGTGGAGGCCCGTATACAATGTAATCTGAAGAAGATGATTAGACATACTAATTGACACGTTTTGTTATTTCTGTTCAGATTATTTCGTACCGGCAAATGTGCTTTGTCGTCTTTATACGCTGTGTTTCGTGACGGACATACGCCAGCGAGACAGTTCCTCATTGCAGCGCTACAGAACCCTGTCATGGCAGTTCTGCATGAAGACGAGTTCTTCCTGGACATTGATCCTGATAAGGCCATGGAGAGGTGAGTCTAGTTTTGCTTTTTTTTGTGTGTGCTTAAAGTTGATAGCCGGCTATGATAACCTTACCCGGTTCTGTTAGGTCAAGCCGAATTCTAGTTTTGTGTTCTTATATTAGTCCTGTCCTCAGCATTACTTGTGGAATGCTGAACTACTTTTCACGCTAATGTGTTTGCTAAATTTTATTGGGTCTTATTAAAATTTTATTAATTTTTTATTATTTTTCGCGTTCAGTCGCCCCACCCGCATAGTTCCCGTGTCCGTGGCAATACCGGGATAAGATATAGCTTAAGTTACACCTTATATAGACAGCTAACTGGTAGCGTGTTACGCTCTAGGTCGTATTGCTCGGATAGTATCTGAGAAAGAGTTGCGAGCCTGTTATTTTGTAACAGTGCACTCTCTACTCCAATATGGTGCAGAACTCTGGGGTCGAGCGGCAGACTGAGAACGCATATTTCGTATGCAGAAGCGCGCCGTACGAGCAATAATCGGGATACCTAACGATGCGACAGTGAAACCATATTTCACTAAACTGAACATCCTTACCCTTCCTAGTGTGGTAATATACCAGATGGCTATTTATGTTCGAAAAAATTTACTAAAATTTGCCTAGTCAAGCGATAAATATTCATATCTCACGAGACATCGCAATAACCTATCAGCTGTAGCACGAACACTCGTTAAGTCGGAGAGGACGACTCATATTATGGGCCCAGCAGTGTACAATAAATTGCCTACACTGGTAACTTCCGCTCCTAGCCTCCAAAGCTTCAAGGTTCGCCTAAAGCGGTGGCGTATGACGAATTCTTCAAAAGGTAGACAATACTCAACGCGCATATTGCTTAAGTTTTTAATTATTATTCCTTGACATCGTTTTATTATTTATTTTTCTTTTCAATTGACAATCTAATATGTATTCTTAAAATGTAATTATCTATATCAAAGAATGACATGTAAGAAACCCTTTTGAGTTATGGTAGTAAAATATTATCAAAATCGGTCCAGCCGTTTCGTACAGACCCAAAAATCTTTTAAACTATATTTCAGGCATAGGTGTTGTGCAAATAACCGCGTGCGCATAAAAAAAAGCCGAGTATTTTGACCTTTACAACAGACACTTCAATTTTATTTATTTGTATAGATGGTGAGTTCAGAAACATGTTCGCAGTAAATTCTAAATCTGGTTTTAGTCTGGTTATCAGCAATATAGATTTGTCATCGATTATAGACTATCCCATCTGGTAACGGGTTATTTGCCTCGTGGTGACGAAGAAAGAATATAATTCACCATCCCCTTTCTTGTCTCCGTGGGGGTCGCAAAAATCTGCTAAGGAATATAATGTGCATAGAAGGAGACCTTGAAATAAAATTCTATACCAACCCGTCTGATCAGCGTGGTTAGATCAGGTCAATTTCATTCTCATTTTGGAGAAGGCAGAGCTGAATTGAATGAAATTAGCTTCGAAGTTTAATCTACCATTCTGTTCTCCCTTAGTCGATTTTGCGACTCCAAAGGAGGTGGGGGGTTTTTACACATCATTTCAACTCATGTACGCCTCACTGCTGGGCTCGAGACTCATTTTCACTCAGATTTTTTAGACTCATTTTGACTCAGACAATATTTGACCTACCACGCTGGTCAGGCGAGTAGATATAGGGTTATATGCATCCACGGACGATAAGGAATTCGGTACCGGTGGTCGGCCCATTGGCGAGGGGAAGGGGATACGGTGGGTTATGAGGCCTCGCGCTGCCCTTCCATCACCCCGTACGGAGCACCCAAAAAAATAGGGTTATATGCATGTCATATCCTTTAGTCGTCTTGTACGATACCTACGGCAAGATAGGGGATGACGAACTGTTTTCTTATTCTGTCACTACACGGAAAGTATAATGAATTGAAAAATAAATAATATATAAGATTGACTATACTGCAATTATCGTTAATTATAACTAACGTTAATTGTTTTCGGCCCGGAGTGAAAGTTTCTAGTGAAATGTTAACCAGATAGTTACAGTGACAACACACGAATCTCACTTGTGTTGTGAAATCATAAGCACGCTAGCCGTTATTAATAAAATAGGTACTTAGTGATAAGACTAGGGACCAGGGGGATAAGACAGGGTTAATTGTGACAGGACCACACTGTTGACAGTTGTCTGTCTACAGCCGCGGGCTGGTCCATCCGGAGTAGTACCACACTCGCAGAAAACCGACGTACGAGTAGTAGAGATTTTTTACTTCGCTTCCTTCGGTGAGCGAGAGAGCCGGAAGCCCGACTTTATGAGGGTGTTTGCGTGTGGTGCCTTTAGTATCACCGAAACTCATTGCACGCATTCACACTCCTTTCACTTTCTTCGCGGTAGGCAGCGGCCTTGCAAAGGTCCATGAGCGGCAGCAACACTTACCATCAGGCGTACTGTTTGCTTGTTTGCTACCGTACGTAATAAAAAAACCTTTAACATTAACCCCATTAACCCGTTGCACAAAGGTGCGCTTAACATATCGACGTATTGTCCCAAGGTTCTGCCAGGGTTCGATTCCCACGCGGGACGTTACTTTGTGCGTTCTACAAATCGTTTTCCTCATGTTTGTATAATCCCATGTAATCCTTAGCACAGGGTCTGTGTTGTCTTTAAAAAAATATTAAGAATAAAATGTGTCGCCACCGTTTTCTTGCTAGTGTTGCCCAAAAAAGTCTTGGTCTTGCGGTCTTGGTCTTGGTAGAAATGCGAGACTGAGACCAAGACCAAGACCGCTTAATTTTTGCAAGACCAAGACCAAGACTGGCCCTGCAAGACTTGAGCAAGACCAAGACTGGGCCTGCAAGAGTCTCGCGGTCTTGCATTTAATTCAAATCACCATTTCAGCTTATATACGGTTGAGCTCGTGTCTTCTACATAACAGGAGGAAAATCGTCCGTGGCCGGAGGGGCATCGCCACGGTGATCGGCCGTGTTGTTACAGGTCATACATGTCAAGTTTTCCTTCTCTTGCACCGATGTTATATATTATAGCCCTTAGTCGTGGGTTCGCAGTCACGGGTAAAATAGGGGGTAATGAATTATATTCTTACTCCGTCACTACACGGCAAGTCAAATCAGTCTTGAGATATCCATCTATTGGCCAATCGATTCCCAATGTTGGTGTTGGCTTTTCAGAATTACTCTTCGGAAAGGCTTAAAGACAAAAATACCGTAATCACGAGAGTGCTCTTGCCCATTATACATATTTATATATCCGTTTATTCATTAGCCCAACGACGTTCACTGTTGGACATAGAAATATGCCTACAATTAATCTATATAAATGTCCATGTAGGGACAGAGTACGATCACCATCAGGCAGTACATGAAGCGTTGCTCCCAGCGCTATTTTGCCTCTGCCACGACTCACCCCAATCCACTAGTGGTTGGGGCGGTAAACTACGTCCCCTCAAAAATATCCGCGGTCCGACGTCCTCGTCATCTTCTTGAAGAAGAAGATGACGCTATTATGATCGCCCAAGAAAGGACCTACACAGCTCGCGCAGCGATAACAGATAAAACTCCGTGGTATCGGCCTCGCCGTTGAGGTCGAAAACCGCGCCGCGTAAAAGTCATTAACCTAAACTTGGCCACGCCCACTTTGCTCTCAGCGACGCCCCGAGCCGAGGTCCGTTCCCCACAGGGGGGAGCCCTCGGGCGATGTTCGCTTAACTTACTTACCGGGTTGAGAGCCATCAGCGCTCACCCATTGACCGCGTTAAGCTGTCAAGATCATCTGCGACCAACAGCTACACACACACAAAAAAAAGACAGAGTACGAATATAATTCACCACTCTCTTACCCGTGGATGTCGTATCAAATCGGATCGGGCAATGGTGTTAGGAACCCATGAAAAAAAATTGAAATAAAAATATCGATTCGTTAATGAATTGAGAGACATGTAAGTTCTCAATTTTGTCATCGGTTTTTCGTGTAAATTGATTAAAACGTATAAAGGAATGATACTTAATCTACAACATATTCGTATTTTGTTAAATGTTCATTAGAATTTGAATAAATCAATGATTACGTTTGCATAAGCAAGACAAACTTCGCTTTAACATAAATCAGCTGATCGGCCGATGACCGTTGATGAGTCGCCTTTGTACCTACGTAACCATTGAAAGGTTCGCGCAAATCTAATACCTATTTATACTGTCGAAATTTTACATGCTTACATATATCCTGTCTGTACATACCTACATAATGCATAAAATTTAAGGCATAAACTCTTAGACACACATTTTTGTAATCACTATAACTTTTACGTTATATTGTTTTTGTGTAATATACATTCTAATTATGATCTATGACTGTTGAACTACAAAATACATGAACAGTTGTCCCATAACCTAATACACCCTGTGTATATAACATATGTGCAAGAGAAGTGAAACTAGAAAGAAAACCCTGTACCAACATGTCTGACCAGCGTGGTATAGTAGATCAATTTTCCTCTTACTGGAAGGAAGCTTAAGCCCAGCAGTGGCGCTTTTATGAGCTGTGACGATGACGACGAATATCATGCATTTTACAAGTATTAAAACCATAAAATTTTAAATCAGTTTTATATGTTCTTGAATAAATAATATATTAAGAGCTACATGGATCCAGCGGCCAAAGTATTTATATAGGCAATAGAGCAACAGGTTTTTTCAAGTATCCAGAGTATCAGTAACTAAACTGGAAATACAATAGATACATACCACTTAACTTGAAGGGAAATATAAACAATCGCATTAATTGTAAAATATCGCATTGATTATAAAATGACATAAAATTTATTGTATCAACTGCCTCGTGTGGTGACGTCTTAAGAAAATAGGGTCGAAAGTCCTGTCATAAGAGTAGTAACGCTGTCTAATGGAACACCAGGGGAATAGAAGAGTAATTTTCTCCAGTGGTAAGTATTGTATTCAATAGTGAACTATAGGCTAGCAGATGGATAGATAGGATAGGATATTTGATTAATTTAGTTGGATTTTTCATTGCCATGATAAATTACTGTTACGTTATTCTAACTGCAAAACTTTGCAAGACTCTTGCTGCAATACCAAGACTCGGGTGCGCAAGACCAAGACCAAGACGAGACCAGGTGTGATGTTGCAAGACCAAGACCAAGACCGGTCCAAGTCTCGTCTTGGTCTTGCATTTGGGCAACACTATTTCTTGCCCGTGGGAATAAAAAACGACCTGATTGTAGAACGACTAGTATTGTAGGAGAGGCTCGGTTCTATCAGTGGTGGCGAGTTATCGCTGATGTCAAGCTTCGTAATTTCTTGTATCTAATTGTGACTGGACAAGACATGCAATCCGAGGCACAGATTTCATATACTTTCGAGAAGGTGATGCAGTAAAAACTCTTAGATATGCAAGTTTTCTCACGCTAATTATTTTTATCAATATACCAAACGGCTATTATCAATTTAACATGCACATAATATCGAGAAGTCAAAGGTGCCGTAAGTTCAAACTCGGCGTTCTTATTATATTGGTCTGGTATGCTTCCCTTTATTAAATTATAATTAGGTTATCACATTTTCCTTTTGAATTTTAAAGGAGAATTAAGATATTTTACAAAGGAATAACTTATTACATTGCGCTAAATTTTATAAAGTAAACGGTTACGGAGGTGATGGAGTAAGAATAAAATTCACCACTCCTTATCTTGCCTGTGGATGTAGTAAAAGACGCCTAAAGGATATAATACGCATATAACATTTATGCAAGAGAAGAAAAGCTCGAAATAAAAGCCTATACCAACCTGTCTGACCAGCATGGTCAGTTTACATGGTAAGGTCAATTTTCCTCCTATTGTGAAGGAGGCTCTAGCCCAATAGTGGGACGTAGGCATATGAGCTGAAATGATGATGATGAAATGGTTAACAGGTACAAATTATTTCCATGGCTATGTAATGTGTGGATAGATTTTTAAGCATTTCTTAGCGCAATGGGAAAGAAAACGATGGTCAAATTTTTTTAAGACAACACCTTGCATTAAGGAAGTAATCCTATTCCTTATATTATATATCCTCTAAACACTGCAGAACAGTTTGGCAAATTTGACAATCGTGAAAAATCGTAGTTTTACCTTTCTCTACAGTTATAAAATAATAATATAGATGATTCCGTGTGGTGACGGAGTAAGAATACAAATCACCACTCCCTATCTTGCCCCTGGATGTCGTAATAGACGATTATGGGATATCATAACATCTATGCACGAGAAGGAAATCTCGAAATAAAACTCTATACCAACCTGTTTGACCAGCATGGTATAGTAAGATTCAATTTCCCTCCTATTGTGGAGGAGGCTCGAGCCCAACAGTAGGACGTTAAAATGATGATGATAATATAGATTTTCACCCTATAGCGGCTATAAATATTACCAATCCTTACATTACTAATGGGTGTTGTAAAAGATAACTGAAAACTTTACATCGCCCTGGGTCAACACCTTCCGATGCTATTTGGTCAATAATTACATTCCGACGGCGAATTTAGGTCAGACATGTAATGAAGCTATAGCTAATAAACTTTTGCAAAATGTTCGATGGAAGGCTACTCCTCTTCATTTTGAGTCGACCCCAAGTAATTGAGTAAGAGTACGACGATGATGACGATGTGGTCCGTCCGATCACGCCCCTTCGCCTGGGGCGGTGGAAGGAATGGCGTTAAACCCCATAACCTGCCATTCACTATTTGAGTGGGCCTATAGTGGGTACAAGGTATCAAAATACCTAGTCTATTGCATATCGCCTAAGCTTAATTTAATTTGCGATTGATAAGTAATTGTTCGAAACAGAACGATCCGAAAGAAAAGTATAAATTATGAATAATAAAACAATTCAGGCGACTGAAATTTTGAATGTTTTAGATATGAACTTGCGATCTTTGTCTTAGAATTTCATGGTCGTACCGCTATTATTATATTTGAAATCGATATTTTCCTTTGTCATTGCACAGAGAATGTGTCCTTGGATTTATATTTCTAAACCTTTGTTATAAAAATACTTTCGCTATAGGAAATGACCTATCGAGATATGGGTCGATCAGTTATATTATATATAAACGATCGAAGCACAAAATTACTAATGTGGGCGTTGTTTTGTTTTTTATCATCATTTAGCCTATCGCCTGCCAATGCGGAACGTAGTCCTCCCTCATGTTTCGCTACTAAATGCGGTCCTGTGCCGCCTGTATTCAACAGCACCCAGCAACTTTCACCAGGTTGTCTGTCCTAACGGGAAGCGTCCTACACTGCATTGTCCGATACGTGGTCGCCACTCAAGGACCTTTCTTCTCCAGCGGTTGTCGGTTCGTCGAGCGATGTGGCCTACCCATTGCCTGCATGCTAATGGCTACACCCGTTCTTCTACAGATTTGCATATTTCGGTTAGCATCATTGAGCGACTTTAAGTTTGGTTATAAGGCCTACATTAAGAGACCTCGTTTCCATTGTGTTGTTTTCGGTTTTCCATTCGGTTGCGACGGAGTAAGAATACAATTGTCGCCACATCGTACTTGAAAGTCGAATAAAAAGACTTAAGATTATTAATAGGAACGTCAGGAGTTCTCTCTCTGGGAAAATTTATCGACTTATTATTGTGTCTTACGAAATACGCGCAAGGGGATTGGGCAAGTCGATATTAACATTAAAATATTCTTCACAGGTTCACACCAGGTGATCGTTTGAAGAAGTTCGGCCAGCCGCACAGCACTGAGTATATGACGAAAGTGTCGCGCTACCGCAAGTGGACCATACAGTCACTGTACAACCTCACCAGCAAGTTTATCGCGTCGCTCAGGGAACATTGGCCGAACTTCCCCGCGATTATCGCTTGGATTGTACAGCAGATGGTGCACTTACTCAAACAACATTCCAGGTGAGATAAGTCTTATCAGTTACTCTCTTTTCCACCTTTCTATTATTATTATCTTAAGGATTTATGATGCTTTGTATTCTTGAAGAGTATTCGAAACGTCGGGCAAATAAAAATCAAATACAAACGCGATTAAATTCGTAATTATAGCTGTATTTTCCCTTTTTAAGAGATTCCACCTTGTATTCTAAGGAATTAATCCTTGTATTATGGGAGACTTTTCAAACACAATAATGGACACAAATTACACCTAGACTCGGAACAACAATTTGTAGATCGAAAATGTTGTCCTAGGTGAGAATCGAACTCGGAGCACTTGATAATGGTAGGTCTTTATTGTAACTATTACGCCATCTTTAGTCATTAAATATATCTTAAGGGGGTATTCTAGTGTAGAGGCATGAATTTGAGGGGCTTTTTCAGGTGCTATAAATAAAAATCAAAAAATATTTTACCATCCATTTTTTTACCAGGCGTTTATTATTATTTGAAGATTAAAAAAAAAAAATAGTCAAAAAATACAAAATTGAAAGTGGTATGAGTTGTTGAAGTTTACAAAAAAAATGGCGCGCGTCTTGTCATGATTGCAAGCTTTTTCAAAAACTGAAACAAAAAAATTATAAGAGATTATTAATTTAGATAAATGCAGCTATCGTACTAAGAAAAAGTGTGAAATAAAATATTTTTTACTAAATTACGGCTGTCTGAAAAAATTATACATTTTTCTCGACCTTTTTGGACTTTTCTGAATTTTTTAAAATAGTAAAAATTATTATTTTGTTATAATAATAGTGTGACGATAGAGACATGTATTGAGAAGATTCACACCAAATTTTAAGTCAATTGGTTCAATAGAACTTGAGAAATCAAGTCAAATGTTTTGAAAAATGTAGTTTCGAGAAAAACGCGTTTAAAGTTTCGAGTAAAATTATGCCCGATGTTAACCATTAAATGACATATTATACTTACATTTCTTCAATCCGCGATTCCTGCTCCATACATGGGGCCTTCCTCTACTTGAAAATATCAAAAAAAATAATTCGATTTTTTCAAATTTCTACATTAGAATATCCCCTTAAATGTAAGTTTTGAATAGTAAAATAACGATATGTGGGGTCAAATAACACGCGGTCCCAATGGTCCGTTCAAAACGAATAGATAATTCACGCGTCTAATTATGGTAACACATGATAACATCTAATTAATGTGACCATATTTTTGTTATGTCGAAAGGGGACGCTTCAACAATGGTCCTGTTATTTTTATGGCAGAACAAAATACTTGCAGAAATAGGTAAAAATGTGGAATTAACCGTTTAGGAAAACAAGGATACGTGAAGTCTTGCAGAAATAAATACAATGAACATTTTAGTTTAAAAAAAAAACGAGAATACGTCTTTATCAGATATAAGAAATGATCTATTATAACTATAAGAAATGATTATACTCTGTTTGCCACAACAGGACATATATGTAACGCAATAGTTTGTGAAGAAATCAATTGGGTATTAAAATTATTCTTTAATAACATATAATTACTTAACAGAACATCAGATCGAGAAATCCACGCCATAGTGACCGATTTGGTGCTGAATAACTTCATATGCACGGCGATAGTGAATCCGGAGGCTCACGGGATTGTCGAGATACCGGTGTCGTACATAGCGCGGTTCAATCTCATACAGATAGCGCAGATAATACAGATGCTGTGTTTGGCTAAGTACCAAGAGGTGAGAAAATTTTGTATAACTTTTAACTATTAGTCCATTGAAATGTTACAATTTAAGAACCTAATATTGCATTTTTCAGAGGACGCAATTTTATTTTTGGGGCATGTGCTACAGAAATTTTCTCTCTTTTGTGCTTATAACTTCTTTAATTTTAAATTTACGGCAATGAGTCATGTGAACATATTTGTAGACAAAGCGATTTGCTACAAATTATGTCTTTACGATTTTTTTGTAGGACGCATAGTTGCTGAGATATCACGAAAAAAGTGTTTGCACCCCTTTTTCTAAGACGGTGGCCGCGAGACAACGGCGGCAACCCCACAAACTTGGGGTTAAGCTTCTATTGACAACACATGTCCCAAAAATAAAATTGTGTCCTCTAAACAATACAAAGCTTATGTAACATTTCAATGGGCTATAAATAATCAAATTTATGTCAACGCCAAATAGTTTAAGCGCTTATTACACTACACGTTATTCAGGGCCCTGAATCACTAGGGGTGCTGTACAACAGCTAACTAGTGGAACCTGTGTCACCTTTAGCGAAATAACAGTTTCAGAAAACTGTTCCAAAATAACAGCCTGTTGTGCTGTAATACGAGAAAAAAGGGAAAATAACCATTATTTAGGAATAATGTTTAGAAGTGGTTTCAGTGGTTTAGCCATGTATTAGAAATGAATGGTTGATAATTTTTATGATTAAAATATATCGTTTTCATTTTAGGAACAAACACTGAAACCACTTCTAAACATTATTCCTAAATAATGGTTATTTCCCCTTTTTTCTCGTATTACAGCACAACAGGCTGTTTATTTTGGAACAGTTTTCTGAAACTGTTATTTCGCTAAAGGTGAAACAAGTTCCACTATTTAGCTGTTGTACAGCACCCCTAGTGATTCAGGGCCCTGAATAACGTGTAGTGTAATAAGCGCTTTAACACTTTTTCGATATTATGTTATATAAATATCTTCAAATAGATTCAATTATTATCATTATCATCACAGCTGGGGGGGAGAGAGGGACCCTTTCCTCATAACTATCTTTATATTGCTAATCTAGTGTGTTCTTCTGTAACTATCTCCTAAAGATAAGGCCTCCTCGTGATTTATCATAATTCGTAATTAAGCATAGAACTTACTTGGTGACCAACCACAATACCGTTGTCAGGTAAACATCAGTTTACCTGACAAACAACCCATATACATCCCATTGCTGGACTCGAGCCTCCTACACAGTACGAGAGAAATTGACTTAGTATACCACGCTGGTCAAACGGGTTGGTATAGGGTTTTAATTCGAGTTTTCCTTCTCTTGCATAGAAGTTATACTCGCATTGTAATCTCTTAGTCGTCTTTTACGACAACCACGGGCATGAAAGGGAGTGGATTGTTCTTACTCCGCCACCAGACTGAAAATTATTTCGATATGGCGGCTTATATTAAAAATATTAAGACCTCCTCCAATATTTTCATATTCCCGCGAAAACTTTATGGAATAACTTTACATTGTCAATCATTGGGTATATACCCATCCTTCAGTCGATTCCTTTAGTAATTAAATAACACTATATTTCTTCGACAATTCGTCTCAGTTCATAAAAGTCCCACTGCTGGGCTCAATGCTCCGCCACAATGGGAGGGAAATTGACCTACTATACCATGCTGGTCAGATATTGGTATAGGGTATTTTTTCGAGTTTCCCCTTTTTTGCACATATGTTATATGCTGTGTGGTTAGCGGCTTCGAATACTAACAACCCTTGCTTTGCTCGTGGGTGTCGTAAAAGACGACTAAGAGCCCTAGATTGACCCGGACCAACTCCATCTGGTACCATTTGGGTCAACGATTACATTCCCAAGGGGGGTTGACGTCAGGCAGGCGGCCGGTCATAAAAGTCATTGCCGAAACTTTTTTGCAATATGTCAAAACAGATGACATATTGCGTCGACCCAAGTAATTGGGATAAGAGCAAGATGATGATGATGATGTTATATTTAACAATATAGTATAATTGTATTTTTACTCCAATTGTATTCTTACTCCGTCACTACACAGATTATTTTCGATAACATATTTGTTAATTTTTAAAACTTAAGTCCTTTTGAGCAAACAATTGTTAGATAACATAGGGTTAGAGTTCTCTTCTTCACTTTATCTCCTATTTTGGAAGAGGTTCGAACCCAGCAGTCGTACGTAGATATATGAGATGAGATTGATGATGATTGGCGTTAACCATTAGCATGTAATGATGACTGTTCTTATACAATCATCACAAGCAAAATTAACAAAGATAATGTCTATTTTTATGCAGGTTGAGACGAAAGTACGTGATGTATATGTGAAGTTCGAGCGGTCATGCGTATGGACGCTGATAGAGAGCGTTGTCTCTGAAGCATGGGCACCGGCACCGGTCACCACGCATGCCGACTCACCACTGCGTACAGATGCACAGCTGCACACCTCAGTAGCACTGTTCACACCAGCTGATGCGCAGCTATTGGTAAGCATTATCCATTCTTCACTCCTCAGAGTAACTGTAGTGAGGCAGGACTGGCAAAATGCGTCTGATGCAGCCCTATACCTCATCACGGGTGGGTGGGCCGTCGATTATTCCCCCCACTACAGAGGCCGCCCGCGTGAGGGTTTTTTCTTTTATTGCCAACGGTGGCAAACGAGCAAACAGTACACCTGATGGTAAGTGTTGCTGCCGCTCATGGACCTTTACAAGGCCGCTGCCTACCGCGAAAAAGTGAAGGGAGTGTGAATGCGTGAATTGAGGCTCGGTGATACCAAGGGCACCACCAAAACCCTCCACACGCAAAAACCCTCAGAAAGTTGGGCTTCTGGCTCTCTCGCTCACCGAACGAAACGCAGTAACTAATTGCTACTACTCAGACGTCGATTTTCTGCGAGAGTGTGGTACTACCCCGGACGGACCGGCCCGCGGCTGTAGACAGATAACTGTCGACAGTGTGGTCCTACCACTCTTGTGACAGGGTGACGCCCCTGCAATACTGTTGTTTCTCCCTGGCTACCGAGGTCATGGAATCAGTAGCAGTGGACAATCTAATGTCGATGGAGAGGGAATAGCTTATGAGGCCGCGCGCCGCTCTTTCGTCACCCCGGATGGATTAGGCGGGGTGTTTCAAGACTACAAAAAAGGGCCGTCAATAAGCTACACGTTATTTTCTTAGAGCCCCACCACGCGGGATATACTGGAGACCCTATAGCACAATTTTATCGGTCCTTAATCAACTAGCTGTTGTCTACGATCTATCTATGTTGGTCTATGAATCGTAATATATCACTGCTCTTGCTGTTATAAAGCCATGCAAAGTACTAATGATATCTCCTTTCATTACAGATAACATTCCTGAAACGTATATCTTCGAAATTAAATAATAACACGCCTTCAGTTACTGCTGATGAACAGCCCACCGGTACAGTCCCTGAAGCGGGCGCTTGCAGGTACAAAATCATCGGGTTATCTAACTGTGTGCAGGGAGGCGATTCTCACTCATAGAAAGAGATCACAAAACAAGAGGAAAATCAAATTAGAACTTTTTTACGATCAATAATCAAAATATATGAAGCCCAATTCTCGTTTTCTTCTGGATTTATTTAGTTTTCTCTTCGGAACTCGCACTTTCATATACCTAGTAGTTTTTGTGAAATTAATTGGTATTCGCGTATCCATTCAATCGAAATCTGCCACGTTAATTCAAGTTCAAATTTTCTTTTTAGAGTTTTATATTGTAATTATCCTCTCGTCCTCGCTCTGCTTCGGTTTCGGTCGCTTTGTGTAATAAACGCAGTACGCAATAGGGAATATGAGTGATTTTTTTTTTAATTTTCCACTAGTTATTACATCACTAGAAATAAATATAACACATCCAAAATATAAACCGTTACGCTAAAAATTTTAAAAAATCGCTATAATTTTTGGGCGATGTAAACGCGGCTACTTCGGCGCGCATATTCTGTGACGTCAGAGTACTCGCACAAGTTGTTAGGGCTGTTGATATTTTTAAAAATATCGTTTTACGACATATCGATATTTTACAATGTATCAATATTGGGGTTCGATATATCGGCAAAAAATCGATATATCGATATTTTTATTATTATTACGACTATTAAATACGTATATTATATCTTATTTACCTTGCAGCTTTTATTCCTTCGAGTTCAACAGACGTTAAATCTGAATTAGACGCGAAATACGTTGTCATCATATACACCTCTATTTTAGGATTATCTGACTGTACTTTGACGAAACTGGTTTCAGTCATTGCATTAAGTCTTTTATTCGAAAGATTAATACTTGAACACAGAAAACTAATAACTTATTATGAAATAACTGGGTAACAATACAAAATAATCACTAGAAACATACAAACAACAACTTGATATCAGAAGAAGGGCTGTTGATAAAATATCGATATGTCGAAATATCGATATTATTATTTAAAAATATCGATATTTAATACTGAACTTTTTTTTGGACGATATATCGTTACTAAAAAGTAAATATTGAGGGTCAATATTTATTTGAATAAAATTCTTTTCTTGTAAAGTATTTATTCTACAAAATCACCGTAAACCTAATGTACTGTAAAAACGCTATCATGAAATTGATGATCAGTTATCACGTACTCCTAGAATTTGATAAAAAAAGTTCGGCAGGGCAACCCCGCAATGTACGAAGTTAAGGAGTGGTCATGGGGAAAATATCGAAATATCGATATTTTTTTTCGTTATACCTATCGAAATACGATATATTTGAAAATATCGATATATCGAAAAACTATATTTTTTTTAAAGTATCGACAGCCCTAATCAGAAGATTCGGGAGTACTATGATGTCACTTTCAGAAAATTTGCGCGCGAATCTCAAAAAAGGTACTATTTGATAATTAAATTTAATTATTAAATAATGATAAAATTAAAAAATAATTGTATAGGTACGTTTTTTAAGCAATATAGATTACAAATAAAAATAATTTGTTCATTTTAGAGTTTCGTGCATATTCCCAATTGCGGTCCACGAGGCCTCGGGTTTGATACCAAGACCGTGCAAAATTTTGTAGGGTTTGTCAAGAGGAAAAATAGCGAATGTTACTCCTTATGTAGACAGCCTTATACAGACCTGGTAGTAAAATATTATAAAAATCGGCCCAGCCATGTTGAAGGTTACCTGGAACAAACAGACCGACAGACATAACATGTTTAAACTGGTTTTTAGGCATAGGTATTGTGCAAATAACCGTGTATACGCTCGAGGTCTGTGCCGCCTCCTTCTGCGAGGCAGTGATCTCGCAGAAGGAGGCGGTGGGTCGCGCGCGCGAGGAGCACAGCCTCGATGAAGCGACCCGCCGCCAGCGACTGGGGCGGCGCAGGCGCGACTACCTGCGTGCCATGCCGCCCTAGCCGAGGCCGCGGATGACGTAACCGGGGATTAGTCTGTCACCCGCCGAGAGGCCGACCGCGTGAGGAAAGACCGACGTCCTCCCCGAGGGGGGGACGTCGGTCGATGGGAGGGTACCCCAAGTAGGGGGTATTCTGTCGGGCCGACCACTGATGACAAGTAACCCTGCTCCGGTGGTCGGCCCAACGACGAAGGTGACGTGGTGTTGGGGTAGGTTGCGGGTGTTGCGTGCTATACGCCCCTCTGTCGCCCCGGACGGAGTGGTGCGTGGAGAGCGCCGACCGCAGCCCATCCCAAAAAAAAAAGCATGAAAACATCTACTATTTTGACATTACAAATAGAAATTTCATTTTTATTTATGCGTTTAGACGTGTATACTGTATACCAGATGAAACTGTCGAACCTAAGCGAATGTGATTTGAGTGCCGTATATTTTTTTAATCTACGATTGTGAAAAGTACAAATTAGATTTTTTTCTCTACTTCATTATCTATTTCTATACGTGAAAATATCCTCCCAGTAAGTAGAATTATAAGTTTAAGATATATTAAAATGTTATACTATCTATATGTTGAGAGAACTTACACTATATGTAACGGAATCGAAGCTTACAAGACTATTGACATGTTAGTGAATTGACCTACAATATCACGTTGGTCAGAAATGTTGGTATAAGGTTTTAATTTGAGGTTTTCTTCTTCAGAAGAGCAGTAATCTATATACTATAAGCCCTTAGTCGTTTTTTACGACATCCACGGGCAAGAAGCGGGGCGGTGAATTGTATTCTTACTTCGTCACTGCACGGAAAACTTGGTATTATGCGCTGCTAAGTGTAGCGATGTGATATAAAGTCACTCCTCTTTTTTAGGCTTAATAAGGGAGCTTTATATTCAACTATAGTCACTGATGGGCTGATGGATGGATGAATAGAGGAATAATCTTTGGCCTTGATAAATGTTAGTGTCTGACCGAAAATGGTTTTTACGACCGAAACCGAAACCGAATTTCGGCAACGGTCTCAGTTTCGGCCGAAACAGAAACTTTCTTATAAGGATCATGTTTTCAGAGAAAAATAAAGAAAATGTATTATAATCAGTCTGTTTTAATTTTTTTTCTTTAAATCACATAGGTAGCTTTAATACTTATTTATTTATGTCGGTACCTAATATCACAATAGTTATAGGTGGATAGGTACTTAATATTTAAGTAATGAACAAAACAATATAAATCACTTTTATCTTAAGAACAAATTAACTTCTTCTATACTTAATCGTCATATTGACACTTCAACAAAAAACAAAAGCTAAATTATAAACTAATCGTAATCATAATATTGCAAAACGCGACGACTAGATACTAATAACTTCAAGTAGATATCTGTACTTAAATGTTACTTCTTATTAATATTCATAGTTAAACAATCTTATATTATAGGTAAGAAACAATAGTTTATCAACATTTTCGCCTTGCAGATTGCTCCTTCTGTCTGAATAAATTTGTCCAGCAGCACTAAATAATTGTTCACTGGAAACACTCGTTGGTGGAGCTGATAAGTATTTCAGTGCTACCTTTCTCAAAGACAGATATGGACTAGAATCAGTGGCGTAGCGTGTGTCACTGTCGCCCGGGGCGGAGTCATAATTTGCCGCCCTTTTGACATCGTAAAAATAATAATTGTTGGTGTTGGTAAGAAAAACGTAACGAAATAAAAGAATTGAGTGAAAAATATTTGTTTCAAAACCGTGTACATGTGTAAGTAACATGACTGTGTTAACACATTAATAATTTACACTATAAAAATAATGTTTAATAAAGTCTAAACAGTCTAAAATTGTACTTTTCGCGACTTATGCGCAGCGAAATCATTTATTCGGTCCTTGGATCCACCCTGTGCAACATCGGCTACGACTGGGCGTTGGAGGGGGAGCCTCCCGCCCAGGATGGGCGTGATTTGGTACGTCGACGACACGCTCGTCACAGCCCGTGGTGGGACGCTGGAGGAGGCGGCAAGCCTGGCGACTCTAGGCACCAAAGAGATCGTCAGGCGGATCGGGGCGCTGGGGTGTAGGGTAGCCCTGGACAAGATGGAGGCCGTCTTGTCCCCATAGGCCATAGGCATTCGGTTGATATCAGTGATATCAGAATCCGGACCCATATCAAGTATTTAGGCCTTTTTTTTTTGTGGGTGGGCTGCGGTCGGCGCGCCTGCGCACCACTCCGTCCGGGGCGACAGAGGGGCTTAAGCACGCAACTCCCGCAACCCACCCGAAAACCGTCCCCGAGGGGGGGACGTCGGTCTTTCCTCACGCGGTCGGCCTCTCGGCGGGTGACGGACTAATCCCCGACATGTCACCCGCGGCCTCGGCTAGGGTGGCATGAGGCGCAAATACTCGCGCTTACGCCGCCCCAAACGGCGGCGGATCTCCTCATCGAGGCTGCGCTCCTCGCGCAGACGATCCGCCGCCTCCTTCTGCGAGATCACTGTCTCGGAGAAGGCTGCGACCGCGTCCCAATTCCTGAGGCTGTCGACCATCGCCCTAGCGATGGCCGGCAACGTCAGGTCGGCACCGATGATTGCGACGAGTTCACGGCGCTGCGTGGCCCAAGCGGAAGTATTTGGGCCTGGTGCTCGACGGGCATTGGTGGTTCCTGGAGCATTTCCGCAGGCTCGCTCTACGGCTCATCAGCGCGGCGTCCGCCCTATCGTGGCATATGCGGAATGTGGGTGGACCGAGCACTACGTGTCAACGGCTGTACGCGAGGGTCATCCGGTCGATGGCCCTGTATGGCGCACCGGTGTGGGCGGGGTCCCTTATCGTCCAAGTCAGGGCTCTACTGTGGCGAACACAGAGGGCCATGGCGGTCAGGGCCATACGCGGATACCACACGGTGTCGACGGAGGCAGCGTGCCTGTTGGCCGGGACTCCCCCGTGGGACCTGGAGGCGGAAATGCTCGCCAGGTATCGGGGGTGCGAGCGGAGGGCGATGTGGTCTCTTTGAGGGAACTCACCGCCTGGCGCGTCGACGCCCGCTGAAACGTTGGGCAGTCCCGCTGGAGAGGCCTCTGTTCGGTGCGCGGACCGTGGAGGCCTTCCAGCCGGTGTTGATGCAGTGGTTAAAACGGCGGCATGGGGTGCTCTCCTTCCGACTGGTGCAGGTTTTGACGGGGCATGGATGCTTCGCCAAATATCTGTACACGGTCGTTAGAAGGGAGAGTACACCGTCCTGCCACCACTGCGATTGCGACGAGGACACGGCGCAGCATACGCTCGAGGTTTGTGAGTTTGTGTTCGGTGCTGGGTGAACTGAGACGCCGTCGCAGCCTCCTGCGAGGCAGTAGTCTCGCGGAAGGAGGCGGCGGAGCGCGTGCGCGAGGAGCATCTCCTCGATGACGCGGATCGCCGCCGGTGACTGGGGCGGCGTAGGTGCGACTACCTGCGCCTCATGCTGCCCTAGCCGAGGCCGCGGGTGACTGGGCCGGATTTAGTCCGTCACGGTCATAGGTTACGGGTGTGCGTGCTTACGCCCCTATGGCGCCCCGGACGGAGTGGTGCGAGGAGTGCGCCGACCGTAACCCATCCCCCAAAAAAAAAGTGTTCGCAAAAAATATTTTTCTTCCAATTTCGCCGCCCTTCTAATAGTGGCGCCCGGGGCGGTCCGTAGTTTCGGCAGGTTTGCTGCCGAAACCGAAACATAACCGAAACTCGTTTTTTGCCGAAACTCGACCGAAACCGAAACCGAACATTCGGTCGGACACTAATAAATGTACAAAAACTCAAATAAATACGACATTTAAAAGGGTGTGAATATCTTGTTCAAAGATTCCGTTACATACAAACTAAGAATACAATTCACCACCCTCTTCCTTGTTCGTGGGTGTCGTAAAAGACGACTAAGGGATATAATATCTATGCAAAAGAAGGAAAAGTCGAAACGAAACCCTATGCCAACACGTCTAAACAGCGTGGTGTAGTAAGTTATTTTCCCTCCCATAATGGAAGAGGCCCAAGCCTAACAAAGGGACGTATATGGAGGAGGATAAAAAATATAACATTTACATTTACCATAGTGCCAATTTGATATTGTTTTAACAGTGAATCAAGTAGTGAAGGATCAACAAGTGGTGAGGTGTGCGCGAATAGACTAGCAGCGCTGCTGCAGACCACCGAACCCAACTATCGTAGCAGGCTACACGATCTACTCAAGTACATGCCGGACTTAACCAACTACAGGTGAACTGCATTACTGTTTTTATTCATCGACTTAATAGACTTCCGACAACTTGACTTACCCACGATAAGATTTAGTTCAAAATTTCAACTAGGTTCGTATAAGGTTTTTGCGACTTCTTATTCTCTTGCAGCAATATTATCTGCTCTGATTATATAAGGTTAAATGTCCTTTATTTGTGCTTATATTACTTATGCAATTCTAGTTAAGTCTTATGATTCAACATCTTCAGAGAGACATAAATTCGAATTTTTATTTCAATTTCGTTATTTATTCCTATGAATATTTTGACGTGATGGGTGGTAGGTAGGTAGGTAGGTGGAGTGGTAGGATCACACTGTCGACAGTTATCTGTCTACAGCCGCGGGCCGGTTCGTCCGGGGCAGTACCACGCTCTCGCAGAAAATCGACGTCTGAGTAGTAGCAATTTGTTACTGCGCTTCGTTCGGTGAGCGAGAGAGCTGGAAGCCCAACTTTCTGAGGGTGTTTGCGTGTGGAGGGTTTTGATGGTGCATTTAGTATCACCGAGCCTCAATGCACGCATTCACACTCCCTTCACTTTCTTCGCGGTAGGCAGCGGCCTTGTAAAGGTCCATGAGCGGCAGCAACACTTATCATCAGGTGTACTATTTGCTCG
Organism: Lymantria dispar; assembly: GCA_032191425.1. Classification (NCBI taxonomy): domain Eukaryota; kingdom Metazoa; phylum Arthropoda; class Insecta; order Lepidoptera; family Erebidae; genus Lymantria; species Lymantria dispar. The sequence continues at coordinate 34,980,050 of CM063445.1, forward strand.
TTTGCCACTGCTTGCAATAAAAAAAAAAAAAGATAACGTCTTATGAAACGATGAACGTCGGCTGCACGCATTAAAAAGAATGACTCATTGTCACGTTCCGTCTGAGCCGAGTGCGAAAGCGAGAGCGCAGAACAAGCAATAGAGAGGCACGATCAGCCTAAGCGTTTGGCTTGTGACGCATCTATTTCTCAAATTTTTTGAATGAACAAGTCCCAATAAATGTCAATTTACCGATAAAATTGTAATTTTCAATTAACTTCGTTGTATTTTACAAAATTATGATAATTCAGTGATAAAGTATGCAATTTTTCTACAATGCGACTATGGCTTATGGCTTTATCACGTAAAATTATGGTCCATAAACCGACTTTACATACAACATTTTTTTTTCAGACAATCCTCGCCAATAGAACCTAAAGAGCTTTCACCTATAGAGAATGGTCTCTCTAGCAAGAAATCGATCCTATCAAAGGTCTCTAAACCGCGTCTTCCCCGGTCAGCCAGTTCCAATTCTTCTTTGGCAGCTGTGGGAGATGATAGACCTGTGAATGGAGGCTGCAAGGAAGAGGCTAACTTGGAGCAGCTAGATGTGTTGGTGATAAAGTTAGCTAACGTTGAAGAACATGACTATGTGGGTGAGTGAATGTAATTTATTATCTTGATCTGTATGATGATGATTTTTCTAAGGAATTTTTTGGCATGGTTACGTAAGTCTGTGAGCCAAGTCTATTTATCAAATATTACTTCATTTATAGTAATTGTCGTCAGTAAATCAAATTTTTGTCATTAATAGTGCAATAGCATGCTATTCAAGGTATCTGACGGACATTTTGGTGGAACACAAAAACATATGTAAAGCACTTTTATATAATTTCACTGCACTTTAGCATTTTCTCCGAGTTACATTACATAAAGTACCATAAGAATTAAACATGCTAACATAAGTTTGTATTCTTTAGGCCTGGTGCCAGAGTCAAAGGTTCTGGAATGTTACTATGGTGGTTCGGAGGCAGGCGATGGAGACGACACTGGTTCTGCTCTCGCTGTGGCGGGATCCGGTGCTCCAGTACAGAAGAGAACGAGGTTTTTCATTATTTTACATCAAATTTGGCATTGTATACAATTGCTATAATTTTCAATTTCATCTGTGCGCTGCTCTTTTTTGTCCATTCAGTGTGGCCAAATGCTTAACCGATCTGGGAGTTCAAATGGGATTGTTAATCACATGTGATTCTTACCCATTTTTGCTTCGGGTAGGTTGACCTAAGATGGTGTATATGTGGCCTGAAATGAATAAAATAATATCATTCCCTAATAGCTTTAACTTTTAATATGAGCTCAGATGACTACAATGGCACTTTTTTAATCTAAATATACAAGACAAAATTGAAGATTCTATATATATACGAGCTGTTGCTAATAACCGATTGTGTGTGAGACTCATAAATAATGTTTACGGTGAACGCACGACTATCTACATGCTCCCGAGAATTATAAATGAATTACTACCCGAAGTTAGAAACATTATTACAACTTCAAATATAAAACATAAATTGAAATCGTACTTTATATCTAAACTATAAACCGCTACTGTCAATGACATTAATTTTAACAAACCTAAGTGGTTTTAAATGTCATTATTTATATAGCATTGTAACTTTTTTGTTTTGGTAATATATATAAATAAAAAAAAAAATAATAACAAAACGTCAACTGTTGTGGTAAATAAAAAAACGTTAGTTTGAATCTCATATTGTTTCAGATTCTCGGTGTCCCACGACGAGGTATCATTAGGCAACACGTCAGATAACTTAGAGGCTGTCTCTGAGGCTGCATCAAATCATAGCGTCACATCAAGTCTAGAGCTGGAGACTGAGGATCAGAATGATAATTTGTCAGATATGGTTCGTATAATTTAAGATCTCATCGACAGGTTTGAACTTTGACTTTTTTCTATCGATAAAGTAACTACCTGCACTGTCCTTTAAGAACTAACTACATAACTAATTATCTCCCAATAAGGCTCCATAAAGCTTTAGTATCTATTACTCATAGTGAATAAACCAGGAATCATCAGTAACACCGTACAAACGCGAGTAGTTATTTATTTTATTTAAAAAAGAAAAGACAAGGTGCTTAGCAGGCTCGGAACAAATATGTATGGTTTCCATAAAGTCTTGTCGTTGGTGAGAATCAACCCCACGATACTCAGCGGGAGAGCTCGGTGGTTGCCTGTACTGCATTTTGTTTTACCATTTAATTAAATGTTTTCTTTTGTTAGGTATCAGCAAATGTAAGCGGGCGTGGTAGTCCCAATATTTCTGGTCGCGAAACACCTTCGTCACAAGTTACGGACGGGGATGCTGCGGGAGACGTTCAGAATAGACGGTAAATATACGAGACTATGTACAAAATGCATCACCCTTTATTTATTGCATTTCCTTTTAAATCTTCAAGGCTGTAATTCCCTAGTTAATAATGGAAATATTACTTGGTCAGTTGTAGAAAGTTCCGTTAAATAGTTTAATATTAAATAAATAAAATGGTTGAATATATGCATGCATATATGAACTTAAATATGCGACCTACAGAAACAATCAATAGAATTAATACTTCCAAGTGAGTTATTAATATAATACTTGTTGATTTACTTCGCCAGTTACACATTTTTGTCACTAGAGGATTTGAGATCTCTCTATTCCAAAATGTTTGCCGTTTATAAACGTAACTTATGGGCTTACTGTATAAGCAATGAACTTCACAGGGAACTGTCAAGGTATAAGGTTTAAAATGCGAGTACGAAAATATGTAAAGCAGGAACAATTATGTAGATCATATGATGATTTTTTTGTTGACAACTTGTTTTACTGACTGTTTGTTTAGGCTCCCGCAGAATGCGCCAGTCAACCAGGCCACCAGCGCTCAGGCCAAGATGATGCAGCAAACGAGAAACGACATAGAAGACAAATTCTGCAAGTTCGAGATTAGGGTATTTGGTTCTTATTAACTATATTTTAGTATTGATAGTGAGCCTGGGTTCCCATTCTAGTGATAGATTAAGAATACAATTCACTACACCTTAATTTCTTGTGGGTGTGGTAAAAAAAATATTCTATAATGGCAGACGAGCAAGTAGCACACCTGATGGTAATTGCCACTCATGGACCTTAGCCACAGTATATTATCTATCCAGTAATGTATCTCGGCTGTAACCTTGAATTAAATGCCTAAACGTAAACACGTGATAGGGCTGCCCGCCTCCAGCATTTTAATTACATTTACCTACTTTGTGTTTCCATTTAGTTTTGTATATACTTTTCTTATATAAACAAATAAAATACTTTGTGAATTGAATATGAAGTGTTCAATAAGAATGCGTGTTGATTTTTGATTGGTAGTTTTAATTAAAAAAAACATGTTTATGTTTAAATAACAAATCGGTCTATAAATTTAAATTATCTAGTGACAGACAGACGGTCAAATTATTTTTTTCTAGTACTATTCATACTCATAGTACAATAAACATATATTATTAATAATAAAATACCACGTCTTTACTTTGAATTATATAAACTAACAAAACAAAACACATTATGAGTTTTAACACAAGCGTACCGTAACATGATTCATGAACCGCCTATGAACTACCTATTACACTCGTGTCAATCACTTTATTTATTAATCCAGACAACTTTTTTTCGGGAGATAAAAGGAAATTAAAACGACACACATTATGTACCTACCTACTAGTAAGTAAAATTATTTTATAATCTTACCTTTCAGAGTTTCCAGGTAATCTAAAAAAAAGTTATCTCTGGATTCGTTATTGACGAATTCATGCAACCAAAAACAGCACAATATACCCTACTTGTCATATTAAATATGTGTATAATTATGTATTTTAGTGAAAAATTCGCGCAGTAATTGTTAAAAAAACAACACACCGTTCGTCACTGCAGCACAGTCGCGACTGTCTACATGCCGAGCGCATGCCGAGATCGAGGCGCGTAGGTATAGCTCGCGTTTCGTCCGTTTGTATGAAGTTGGATTACTGGTAGATTATATTACCGTGCCTTAGCTATACCCAGGGCAAACTCAGTCAACTGCTTTTCGTTAAAAAAAGTGCTCCTCTTTTATATAAAATTGTTACAAAGTTTTTCGTAAGTATTAGCTACAGTGTAGGACGCCGCAATCTTATGCCAATCCATTTGACGTTTGCGTGCATTCCCTTCATCTCGGCCCACTGCTGGGCTCGAGCCCCCTTCACAGCAGGAGGGAAATTGACTTTACTATACTATGCTGGTCAGACAGGTTGGCATAGAGCTTTATTTCGAGTTCTCCTTCTCTTGCATCTATGTCGTATGCATATTACATCCCTTAATCGTGGTGAATTATATTCTTACGCCGTCACCCCACGGAAATTCATTTACCTTACTTTCCAAAAAAGCTAAAGCACAACAGTGCACATAGATAACCTGAAAGAAAGAATAATACTCTATAGTAAACGGTTATTGGTGATATACGGTATATATTTTGATGAAGAAAGCAAGAAACTTCTTTTAAACCTTATAGTTGTTCTCGCAGAAACTTCTGGAGGGCGACGAGACGATCAGCATAATGTCTGATACATGGAGCACTGATGTTCTAGCATCGGACTCGGAGACCATCGGGGACACTTGCGACCAGACACAAGTGGCTGCTAACCAAGGTATTTTTTTTTTGTTATGTGCCCGGTTAGATATAATGTGTAGTGGTAGTACCGAGTAGTAGCAATTTGTTACTACGCTTCGTTCGGTGAACAAGAGAGCCGGTTGTCCAATTTTCTGAGGGTATTTGCGTGTGGTGGATTTTAGTTTTGGCTTTAGTATCACCGAACCTCATTGCACACATTCACACTCCCTTCACTTTCTTCGTGGTAGGCAGCGGCCTTACAAAAGTTCCATGAGCGGCAGCAACACTTACCACTGTTCCCAAGAAAGGTTTACATAAGGCAATTTGGTCGGTCATAAAACTATTGCTAAAACTTTGCAATGAAAGAATAGCATATGTTGCGATGAACTCTACTTGGGCTAAGAGTAAGATGATGATAAGTTTTATATTTTCTTGATATCGCTCATCAAGCCTTATATACAATAGTGAACATCACAAGGGATAAAGAAGTGGTCTTCTTCTCAGATCTACATATTGGTAAATTGAGTTTTCTTTCTCATATGCATATCATATTCCTTAGCCGTCTTTTATTAGACTCAAGAGCAAAAGAAGGTGCTTTCTGATGTTTACGCTAGTATTACACATCTATAGTCGTTTTACCCGCGTAGTTCCCGTTCCCGTGGGAATACCGGGATAAAATATAGCCTAGTTTACGCCCTGATATTATAGCTTTCCATTGGTGAAAGAATTTTTGAAATCGGTCCAGCCGTTTTGAAGATTACCCGGAACAAACAGACAGACAGACAAAAATTTTTTAATTGCTATTTTAGGCATAGGTGTCGTGCAAATAACCGTGTGAGCATGAAAAAAGCCTATTATTTTGACATTACAAACAGACACTCCAATTTTATTTATTGGTATAGATTTTTAACTTGATAACAAGCTTGGATAACTTGTATGTATATGTTATGATGTAGGTACCGGTGCGAACAACTCTAACGCACCAGATGTGTCAGAGACTGCCAGTGAATCTGCCTGGAGCATGGACGTTTTGGCTTCGGACAGTGATAGAAATACAGAGGTATGACGTAAAAAATGTCAAAATCAAATTAATCTAATAATCTACCACCGCATCGAACGCGGAACCGAGAAGAGCCGGCAAAAAATACAAAGGGCTACGAGCGCGTTGTATTTTTAAAGAAAATTATAACTGAACGAGGGACCAGAGTGAAGACGACGCTCTGGGTTTTTGGATCAAATTGGAGACGTGCTGGTGAAAGGTCATGTTAAGTGTATGCGTAACTGTAGAGAATGAATGAAGACTTTGATGAGTGTGAGTTAAGCGATGGAAGTATGTCAGGATTGTGGCCTGTGGCAATCCACAGTCGCTGCCTACCTCTCTGGGAAGCTAACTGAACCAAATCCAACTAGCGGCAACCAATTACGAGTTAACTATTAGAGTAGCCATCACTCTCCTTGAAACACTTAAGAGGGAAAGGTAAAGATCTGCCCCACATAGCTACAAAGGTGCTACACCTTTCCAATAAACATGACCAAATCTAATCAAACCATAACCATAGTAGCATTGTTCCCCCGTTGAGGATATGCTGTTTAGAGATTGTTCTGGCACGCGTTACAAATATAAATATCATGCTGAATTGAATTGTCCTATTGTCTGCCATGACGGAGTAAGAATACAATTCACCGCTAAGGGGGTGGTTCTTGCTCGTTGGTGTATTAAAAGACGACTGAGGGATTATTTGCAGATAACATCTATGCAAGAGGAGGAAAACTCGAAATGAAATCCTGTACCAATCCGTGTGCCCAGCGTGGTATAGTAGATCAATTTACCTCCTATTGTGGAGGAGGCTCCAACCCAATAGTGGGCGTATATGAGCTGTGATGATGATCAGGAATTGTATTAAGTAATATAAGAATTGTTATGTACAGGGTTTGGGTTGCAACTGAAAACCAGCATCAGGTAACTTTAATGTCTCCTGATATTGTGCTGAGTTACCTGCCCTTTGGCACATATATCATGTGACAATTTTCTTCTTACCTATTATTTTTCTGTATGTATGTATGTGCCAATAAACGAGTTCTTTCTTTCTTTCTTTACAGGTTGACACAGATGATTGTGTGTCAGTCGCAGCCAGATCTGACACATCGTGGCCGCGTCGACCGAGCCATCAGGATGATGCGGTGTCCTTTAGAAGCAATCATCAGGTAAAACTTAACTTTAAGTACTCTAGTATTATAGGTTTTGTTTCGAAATTCCTTTCTCATTCTAAGATGTTATTTACTAACTAGCAAACCTCCTTGCGCGGGAGGAACGCCTCCTCGACGACGCGAACCGCCGCTGGCGACTGGCGCAGCGCAGGCGCGATTACCTGCATCTGATGCCGCCCTAGCCGAGGCGACAAGTGACTGGACCGGGGAGTTAGTCCGTCACCCGCCGACAGGCCGACGGCGCGACGACGACCGACGTTCCCGAACAGCGGGGGAATGTCGGTTGAGGAAACTCCACAAGGGGTATTCTATCGGGCCGACCACTGACGACAAGTCACCCTGCACCGGTGGTCGGCCCAACGACGAAGGCGCCGTGTCGCGGGTGGGTTACGGGACCGCGCGCCGTCCCTCTATCACCCCGGACGGAGCCGTCGGAGCGTGCGCTGACCGTAGCCCACCCACAAAAAAAAAGGCATGGGTATCGTGCAAATAACTGTATCAGTATGAAAGAATGCCATTATTTTGATATCACAAACGGACATTACAATTTTATTTATTTTTATAGATTCCTTGGACCATACAGAGGAATTTATAAACATACAGTTAACGGACGCAATTTGCAACAGACTCGCACAAAATTGTGTGGAGAACTTTCTACAAAATTTCTTTTCAAAATTCCGATATTGTAGTAAATGAGCCAGCACCCCGACTGTAAGAGATACTACCGCTAATGGACCTTAGCAATACCAGAGATACACCCAAGTCACTGCAGAAAGTGCTTAAACCTCGTTCGATTCTTTAAAAGGACATTTCATAGCGCTCAGAAAACACCGCAGCCGTTAGTTCTTTTTAGATGCAGCACCTACGTGAGTAGTCTCTGAAAACGTACAATTGTGAACCATATCGTCACCAAATGAAATCTATATATCCTGCTACGGCGTCGAGTGATATCGTGGTAAAGTCGTCGATGGTACCTAGTCAAACGGTTCTTTAAAGGATTTCTTGTGAAAGAGCCGATAATGTGCATAGTGGGATCTATAATCTAATAATATAATCTCGAAGCCGCTCCAGTGACTGCAGTATCTCCACGAAATTGTAATTAATTATAATACATTTTCATTGTATTTTTTTATATTTGCAGAATGGTCATGTGAAACGGTCAGACGTTAGCAGCCCAAGACATTCTTCGCGACCGAACACTAATTTAACAAATAGGTAATGTCTAATGATTGTAATAATAGATATTATGTAATAAAAGTCTATAACGGTATTCAGCTATAAAAAAACTAGAAATTAATATTCCTAATTGAACACAATTTAACTTCAAAGTTCTTTATTATAACTTTTAGGAACAGATGAAATATGAGAATCAAATCTCCTTCATCCAGCGCTTGTAACAAAATAAATTCTTTGAAAAAACAATGATTTATTTATAGTGCGTATTGATTAATCGTCGTTAATATCATTTCAAAATCATCATCACAACTTATATATCTCCCACTGCTGGGTTCGAGGGTCCTCCACAATGGGAGGGAAATTAACGTATTAACGCTGGTCAGTTGATTTGACTTAGGGTTTAATTTCGAGTTTTCCTTCCCTCACATAGATGTTATCTGCAAATAATCCATTAGTCGTCTTTTAAGATACCCAGGTGCAAAAAAGGAGGACGGTGAATTGTATTCTTACGCCATCACCACATACAACAATTCAATTCAACATAATATTTATATTTGTAATACGTGTCACTACAATTTGAACAATACCTAACCCTGGGGGCGTTTGAAGGATTTTATTTCGAGCTGTCCTTTTTTTTTTGCTTTATTTTCATATTATAATCCCTTAGTCGTCTTTTACGACTCCCACGGGTAAGAAACGGGGTTGTGAATTCTATTCTTCATCATCATCTCAGGCCATATACGTCCCACTGTTGGGCGAGGGCCTCTTTTACGACGGGAAGGAAATTGACTTACTATATCACGCTATTGTCAGACATGTTGGCATAGGGTTTTGTTTAGAGTTTTTCTTATTTTGCATGGATATTATATGCATATTATATTTTATGGGATCCACAGGCAAAATGGGGGACAGGGGGTGGTGAATTGTATGCTTACTCCGTCACCAGGCGCATTTAATTCTTACTCTGTAAAAATTAAAATTAATTTTACAAGATGAATATTTATTACTGTACTAGATCGGGATGTGGATATTTGACTGCGACGGCAGCGCTCTCTCGCGGTGGAGAGTTAGACCTGTCACATCCACCACAAACTCTACATTACAACATAGAAAATAGAAAAAGTATACTCGTCAATGGATATCCGGTAAGATAACTTACACATATAATAGAATATAAAAAGAAATATGAACTTTTGTCTACATCCGACTCTTGGGCTCGAGCTTTCTACACAATAGGAAAAAAAATTAATCTATTGTATCACGCTTGTTAAGGTTTTATTGCAAGTTTTTCTTCCCTTGCATAGATGTCGTAGGCATATCATATCTCTTAGTCTTTTACGATATCCACGGCCAGGATGGGTGGAACAATACAATATATCAATATTGTATTGTTATTTTTTCACTATACGGTAAAATATATATCTAATAGAATTGACCATGGGCAAGAGCGGAGGTGGTGAATGGTGGTGGTGTATTCTTACTCCGTTATTACATAGAGAACTCTGTCACCATACAGATATGTAATAATATTATATTAGTATATTCTACTCGTGTATATGTTACTGTTTCAAATATTACTGTTTAACTTTTTTAAAATATATTTGTTTTGCATATTATTATATTGTTGCTTCCGCGACTTGATTGTACGGATCCATCAGAATATCAGCGGTGTAGTATCATGTTTACTGTACTATAAGCTGAGATGGGCACCATATTTTGGCCTCACATATTCGACTCCTTGTTTTTAGTTAGCAGTTCTTATTTCTTTCGTTGGTGTCTATATTGTGTGATGTTTACAAAATAAAATTTCTTTCTTTCTTTACTTACGCTTAAATTTTCGATAGGTATAACTTCTTTATGGAGCGAAAAAGGATTTCCTTATACAAGTCTTAAACTTACATTATTGCACTTAGAAGCTTTAGCAATTACTTAATTGGTATTATACATTTTTGGTGTCTTATTCACCTTTTTACAGCGACATTTTATCACGGCATCTGTCGAATAAGTTTTTTTTTTGGGTACTGGTTCTGAGTTTCTAGTCGCCCGTGGCCAGCCCATCTGTCTAATTCAAATCCTTTATTATGTATAAACCCCGGGGGGCACTTATATGGTCATTTTTTTACATTTGACCTTAAATTACTACCGGATCGGAACACGACCGCACTGAGAAGATCCGGCAAGAAACTCGGTGGGATTGTTTTCTTTTTTATTCATTTACTAATTTCCTTTTTTTTTTTAAATAAAATAATATACAACAACATGTCTATTAATAGCTCCAGTGTGATTGATGCCTTTCGAACCATCATACAATACAGTTATTAAATATAATGTGTTAACATATTATACCGGAACTTTACAGAATGGCGTCCCATCACCACTTTATGCTCGCTAGATGAATTGATAACTATATTAATTATTTCAACTTTTCCTTCTCTTGCAGTTATGTTACCTACTTTTTCTGATATCTGATTGAGGTGAGATGATAGTGTGGTTTTAATAAATTATAAGCTACTTTTTTAAATAACGTGCAAGGTATACAAATAACCTTTGTATAAGCAGTCATCATCATCTCAGCTTGTACAGTGGGACAGTGACTGTTGGGCTCAATCCTTCTCCACAACAGAAGCTAAATTGACCTACTATACCATGCTAGCCAGACGGCCTGCTACTATAGCAGCATATTTTATTTTGAGTTTTCCATCTCTTGCATAGATGTTATATACATTATAATATCCTTTAATCGTTTTTTACGACAGTTACGGGCGATTGGGTGGTGAATTGTATTATGTCGTCGCCACGCGGACAAATAGCAGAGCAGTATCGGCGTATTAAAACAATATGGATAAAAAATTGTTGTAATAATCGTGTATTATGGTCAATAGGTGATGACGTGCTACGCTACCTCGGCGCCAGAGAGTCCAAGCACATGCCCACCGGTCCCATTATCTAACGATGTATTCGATTATGTACCACAGGACAGGTAATAATAAAATTTTTGTACTAGTATTCCACTGTTAAAAGATTATCATCGCAGCTAATATACGTCCCACTGTTGAGCTCAATCCTCTTCCTCTACAATGGGGGGGAAATTAACCTGTTATAACACGCTGGTCAGACGTGTTGCTATAGGGTTTTATATCGAGTTTGCCTCTTGCATAGATGTTATGTGCATATCCCTAAGTTATATTTTACGACACCCACGAGCAAGATTGGGGGTGTTGAATTGCTTTCTTAATCCCCTTACTACGTGGGCCTCTTCCACAATAGAAGGGAAATTTGACCTACTATACCATGCTGATCATACGAGATGGTATAGGGTTTTATTACGAGTTTCCTTCTGATGCTTTGGCAAACTTGGGTGTATTATAGCTTCACTTATTTCTCAGAAAATAAGCGTCTAGAAATATAAAAGAATTAAGCTTATTTATTTTATAGCAATGGCGCTCAAACCGAATCAACACTGGACGCTAACAGTCAGTCGGATGCAACCAGTCAATGGGTAGATGACAGTTTTCCTGCAAGCCATCATTCTCCAGATAGACCTTATCCATCTACCTCCAAATATGATCTCCCTTCGACATCAAAACCGTACGATGACAACGATCTTATGGACCGATCATTAAACTCCAGTGATAGTTCCTTCAATGCTATGTACGGACGATTTGAGCCTGCAATCGATACTGAAAGACTCGAGCCGGAATCGAGATCAGCGATTACCGATTTAATGACTCGAATGAGTTCAGCTACGATCTCAACATCGGCTAATCTAGTGAATAACATCACTTCTCGAATCACCATACGTCATGATAAGTCTGAAATTCGAACTAGTATTGTAAGTATTAGTTCATCGAAAATCGAGAAGAAAAGGGATGGGACATCAAATATTAGTTTAAGTACGTTATCAGTGAATAGTGCTGAGACATCGGTGTCTGATAAAAGTTCGAGTCAGGATGTAAACTCTGAGAACGTGACAGAGCGAAGGATCAGCCCACCGCCAGTCAAGAACGTGTCTACTGGAGCTATACCGAAGAGCATCAGCTTCGATGCAACAGCGGAAAAATCACAGAGGTCAGTCTAATTAAAAGGTTTCTATCGAAAGGATCGATATATTTCCTATAAAACTACTTTTACGGATTTGTTTGCTTTTGTATTTGATTTTGGTTAACGTCAGCCCAAAGTGTCTATACCACGCGGACGAAGTCGCGAGCAGAAGTTAGTTTCTAATAAAATCAGACCTATATTTTCTGCAAAAGTAATCCGTACGACTAACCGTAATAAGTCGACTGCAGACAGAAAACTCAATAGCGTGACAAATACTAACGTGGTCTAAATCAGATTTCTTTGATGAGATTTATTTACACTCGATTTAAAATGATAGGAGTAATCATATTCTCGAATTTTACATGTCACAGTGCTGAAAAAGAAATCTTTCAGTCATGGCAAGATAGCCTAATATACCACGCTGGCCAGGTGTCTTATAGTGATGTTGCTTAATTCTTAATGGATTCTTACGAGACCATCGGGAATGGCAGAAGTGGTGACCGTTTTATCCTAAACCACCACCACACATCTCCATTGTCGGAGGCGGAGTTTTATTTTACAATTATCAATTATTCTAGTTGTGTCTTGATTCTGACAATATTATTTCAGGAGACGGATGGGAGAAGATGGCTTGGTGGGTAATTTTGATGAACTGAAGAACAATGTAAAGCGATCTGGTGGAAACTTGTTGCACAAAATCAAGATGTTCAGACAGAAGGGACGCTCACATCACCATCACAATGGTACGACTTGAATTATTATTAAAAAAGAACCTGGCTAGATACAAATCGTCCTTTTTATTATTTTTTTTTTATTTTGGTTGGTAAGAGATGAATGTGTAACAGACAAACAAATTTACATGCTTCTATAATATTATTCTTTAAAAACAAAATCAAACAGCCTTTAATAAGGAATTAATGCTTGTATTATGGATGATTTTACAAACATAAAATTGACGGACATAATTTACACTCCGATTCAGAACAATATTGCGTGGGAATTGAACTCATATCGCGGTACGTCGTTATGTTAACCACTACGCTATCTATGTAGTATAATTCATGGTTGACAGGTGTTTGATAAGCTGAGACGTGAAAGCGTAACAAATAAGCAAATAAAATGAAAGGGCCTACACAAGTAGAATCAGTGTTCTATACAAAATCAATATAAAAACAAAAAAATTTAAAATAAAAAAAAGGAATTTTTTTTTTAGTTAAACGGTTTTATTGTAAACAAACAGTAAAAATAAAATCGTGGGGCACGTCAAATATCTACAATCGTCGATTAAAATGTTCGTTTTGTAATGTCCCTTATGCTAAAATACTAGCTGACCCAACAACCGTTGTTCTGTTTAAATCTAAAAAAAATAGTAAAAGGAATTCACCTTAAAATCGATCGCAGCGCCAACTACCAATTGTGAAACTAAACCATTCTCGAATCCCCTAGAACACACATAAAAAAATTCGTCAACATCGGTCCAGCCGTTTAGGAGGCGTTCAGTGACATACACACGTACATAATAAATATATATATATATATATATATATAAAGATTAACTAATTGCGAAGAACTTATTTATTTTATAGACGTAAAAGTACCTGAGGAGGAGTCCCGCAGCGATGATGGCACCCGTGACGTAGCCAGCGCTGAGAGCACGGACGACATCCTCGCAAAGTATCGTCGGAAGAGTTCAGCTGATTCAGCCAGCAGCAAGCACAAGCGTACACAGCGGCGGGTGTCTGACTTACCTGACGTCAATGACATGGATAGGTATGTACATGATGATGTATTTAAATGTGTTCTTATATCTATAATTTATTAATTCAATTTGTAAATGATCCTGGTTGGTCGAATGAATAAAATAAATTAAATTATAGCTCCGTATACAATCAGCTTCCTTTTGGGTCTTAGCAAATTAAGTTAAATTTAAATTACTTATGGCTATTAAATAAAATTTAAATTACTCATGGCCAGATAGTATTTATTATGAGGTTTAATTATATTGAGGACCATTAAGTTATATCATAATTAGAAAAAAAAATAAAATTTAGAAGTAGTCTATGGTCTATTCACAACCCGTCTACTCCATCCAGGGTGACAGAAAAGCGGCGTGCAGCCACTTAACCTAACGTATGCCCACCTCAAAGCCCTCGGACTGCCACTGGTACCAATTCCTTTACCTTGGTTAGCAGCCCGGCAGGTTACTATTTTAGGTACTGCATACAACAAGCTTATCGACGTACGCTATTCAATAGACCCCTCACCATATGTAAACAAATTCACGCTCGCAAATGAGTTTTTGTAAAGGGTTTGTGTTAGTAGTGAATTATCCGTGTGGTTACGAAGTAAGAATAAGCCCAGTCAACCCCCCACCCTCTTACTCGTGGGTGTCGTAAAAAACCACTAAAAGTGAACGCACATTTATCCGAGCCGAACGAGTTGAACGAAACGTTAAAATTCTGTATATGAAATCTCATGAAACCTCGCACACTTCCCCGCGTCGAATCGTCCGAATCTGGAAGACGATTTATATACAAAATTCTAATATTCGTTTCGTTCGACTCGTTCGGCTCGGATAAGTGTGCGTTCACCATAAGGGAATATAGTACCCAGATAACATCAAAACCCTATTCCAACAGGTCTGGCCATCGTGAAATAGTAGATCAATTTCCCTTCCATTGTAGAGGAGACCTAAGTCCAGCAACTGGACTTATATAGGCTGAGACGATGACGATGATGACGAAAGGGTCTAGTTGAACCGCGCGTCTTTGTCTTCCTTACGTATAGGCACATAGGCACAAATAACCCGTAGAATATAATGGAAAGTATTGTATGTTTTCAGGTGTGAAGGCGTTGTTGATTTGAATGATCCGGAGGTATTTAACAGTATAAAGACCAAGTTACGTATGGTGTTGTCCAATACTGATCTACATTGTGCCGATTATGTACCTAACGTAAGTGTAATATATGGAATATAATTCTATTTTCTCTTGGATGCTATATTATTAACCTGTTCTTACCTCGCTGCGGTTGCCAGAAGGATATAAATAAATTGAAATTGTGTATTTAGCGGTGCAGCAGTATGTCGCTGGTGGAGTGGATCCGTTGGGCGAGTGCATGCGGTGCTGTGGGCGGTACGGGGGAGGAGTTAGCGCGTGCGTTGGGCCCTCGCGGCGCCTCCCACGCGAGACTTGCAGCCGCCCTAAGGGCGGACCTAGCCGCGCGCCGTCCCTACGCTGCATACCTCGCCTCGTGCCGAGCGGCGCGAGCTCATGCAGACCACGCGCTCGTCAAGTAATACTACATAATTCCTTATTCATCATCATTTCAGCTCATATACGTCCCACTGCTGGGAAATTGACCTTACGATATCATGCTGGTCAGACAGGTTGGTAAAGGGTTTTATTTAGAGTTTTCCTTCTCTTGCATAGATTTTATATGCGTATTATATATCTTAGTCGTATTTTATGACATCCACGGGCAGTGGTGAATTGTATTCTTACTCCGTCACCACATGGAATTTCTTATTAGACTATCATATCATCTCGTTCCATCCATCAATCAGTCTATTGATATAAATGTGTTATACACCTTGATTTTCCCGTCAGAGTCACAAAAATCAGTTCAGAGATCAACAAAAAAATGAACAGCTCTCTTCTAGGAAATTTATAATACAGAAGTTCGTTCGCCTACACATCTATCAAGCGTAGAGATTATAATATGTATTACCCCTTTCGTGGGGGCTTCTACAACTCAACGACGATAGACTGAACATTGTGGGTGGGAGTGTTAGTGGTAGGACTGCGCTGTTGACAGTTATCTGTCCCACAGTACCACACTCTCGCAGAAAATCGACGTCTAAGTAGTATTACTGAGCTTCGTTTGGTGAACAAGATAGATGGAAGCCCAACTTTCTGAGGGTGTTTGCGTGTGGTTGGTTTTGGTGATGCCTTTAGTACCACACTCCCTTCACTTTCTTCACGGTGGGCAGCAGCTTAGTATAGGTCCATGAGCGGCAGCAACACTTATCACCAGGTGTATTGTTTGCTTGTTTACCACCGACTGCAGTGAAAAAATGATTGTGGTATGCAGGCAAATAAAGCAAGTGCGGGAGGAATGCGCGTGGTGTTTCCGCGCGGCGGCCGCAGCACGCGTACTGGAACAGTTGGAGCGGGGCAGTGCTCTACGCAGACTAGCGAGACACCATCATGCGCATAACAATCTCGCCATGCACAACGGTAAATTTAATTCAAATTATTATAACTTCCTCGTTTTTCTTTGGATGTAAGAATAAACAGATAAATACTCGTGTTGCGAGAGATTTTACAACATTGAAATAGTCCATGGAACTATTGAGGATTTTAATTTTATTTTTTTTGCTAGAGGTGACTAAATACCGCTTCACCAACACCTTTCTCCTGATTGTTGTATCTTTAAATATTATAAAACAAAGTCCCAGGCCGCCTCTGTCTATCTGAACGCGATGAACTCAAAAACTACTGAACAGATTTTCATGCGGTTTTCACCAAATGACGGAGTGGTTCATGGGGAAGATTTTTATGTATAATATATCAATGTTTTCGGTAATTGGTTGAAATATGACGATAATTATCGAAGAGGTCGGCAAAAGTCAGGCCGCCCGGGAGCTTTTATCGAAAACGCTGTCTGATCCGTTGGAGATATATCAAAACAATGTACGGTTGAATTGTGTATCTTTTATAGGTCTACAAAAAAGTCCGCGATAGCATATGTCTATCTTTTACGGATAACGTACAATACACATTTTAATGTTTAAGAAAATGACCAAATTATAACGTGATAATTTGAAAGTTATTTAGACGCGGGAACTACGCGGGTAAGGCAACTGAAACCGAAGCGAAGCGAGGGCGGGTTGCTAGTTAAATCATATAGGAACACAAATATATTGCAGAAGAAGGAATAATCTAAATAATATCTTTTCCTAAACCATCTTGGCAGCGTGGCGTAATAGGCCAGCTGCTTGCCGGACATGGGGCCTTCAGTAAGTGCATGATTAGAAGAGATGAGGCTCCCGGATGTCATTAAGGGGCCCTACATGTGAGCTTTAAGATTGATAGCAATAGTTGGCATCGCACCTGCCTGAACGCACGGCGACAAGATGTATATAATAGTATTATTACGCCAGATGTGACTTGCAGACTGTTTAAAACGAAGTCGCGCTCGTTATCCTAGACAGCACTTCCAAAGGATGTAGTGAACTGTTTGTTTAAAATCTCTGGAACATTGACAAAATTGTGAAGTTACTAGTAAAATAGAAGAATAAGTTAATTGTTAGTGAAAGTAGTTATCTTTCATCAGGTGGTGAACTCATGGATGAGAAAGCAACAAGACTGAGTGCCAGCATTAAGGCTATAACAGCCGAAGTGAAGGCAGACCCGTCATGGGAAGGTAAGTATCGCTCCGCACAATTGAAGCGATTTGTGTACATTTTATAGCGTGATGTACCCACTAAAAAGAAAAAAAAATAAGTAAAAAATCCCCGTTCAAAAAACACTGAAGAACTAAAAACCAAGTATAATTTTTCCTTTTTAGTTCCTCGGTTTTCTTAACGCGGTTTTGTGCAAAAAATGCAGCGCAAAAATTATACTTTTTGAAGTCAGTACCTCTTATAAACTACAGAAAATCTAATCTATACGAATTTCTACCTAAAGCACCGACTATGGTTTATTTTTTGAGAGAAATAAATAAATAATCTTTACTTTCTTGAGCCGATTTTATTTACAAATTATTGTTTTCTTTTTATATTCAGGTGCATCGTCTACGCTATTGGAGAGCGTGGAGATGACAGTGGAGCGGGCTGCGTTCGCACGTCTGTACCTACACGTGCTATTCCCGAATGGGGACGGAGACATAGCACGCGATCAGTATGTAACTTATAACTTGTTCTTATTTGTATTCGTATCTCGAATTCTTTGTGTTTTTTAATCTGTGGATGCAGTTTTACTTGTCACTAAAATTGATGACATAGTCCTTAAGAACAGTGTGCCTACTTTGAACCTCGATTCCAATCGCAGCTCGAATTTGAGTAAATTTTGGTACTCTTGAAAGATATACTAGTGCACGATTGGAATCAAATTAGGTGGCATTTTTTTAAACTAAATAAATTCTACTCTCGTCAATTAAGTCAAATATTTGCTACTCCCGACTTGATTTTGACGTAGTTTAAAATCGTTAATGTTGCACAATTTCAAGAAAGCGTCTGTGTGGTGATAGAGTACGGTAACGTTATTAATTTAAAATAATAAAATACGGCATATTTGGTGAAAATAACAACGGGAAACGCTAAGAATTCATTCTCGATTTTGTTTAAGAGTACCAAGAGTTTCGGCGCGAATATGTAAATGTCATGTTAAGCTCTTGTATTATATTCATTTTTTTAGTGTTTTATAGTGCTATATTGAATCATTTTGTTGAAGTTTTATGTAATATAATACAATTAAGGTGCTGAAGTGTAGTGAATGTGATATAAGAGTGATTTACGTGCATTTGCATATTCTACCGCAATTCCCAGAGTAATCATTAAACTAGGTTTTCAGCGCCTATTTTTTGATAACGACTTGACTTACTGACGGACAATGACTAATAATAGATTATACAATATGAAGAAGTAAATAATATGTAAAGAAAATTATTTGTAAGCTACGTATGACAAGGCAGTATGGTCGAAAAGACTTTAGCCTGCCCGTAAGGGCGATCCAAACAAAAAAGAAATTAGATTACCAAATGTAAGTTTGATGATATTCGAATTGAATCGGATTCGAAATTAGAATTGATTTCAAGAATAGGCCCACAGATTTTTGTTTCTTTCATATTTGCCCGACTGACTGGTCTAAATAGATCAACCGGTATACATATGTAATAGTGTTGAGCTCGGACCTATCTCATAATGGGAGCCTATGGACAGACGCGTTAGTGTGGGCTTTTATGTCAAAGTTGTACTTATTTTTGCTTGGATATTATAAGAGATATCTCTTCCTCTTTTACGAAACCCGCGTCCAAGAAAGGGGGACGATAATGTCGGTATTTGATTACCATCAATATATTACATTATTGCTTTTTTTTTTGGGGTGGGCTGCGGTCGGCGCGCTTCCGCGCCATTCTGTCCGGGGCGACAGAGGGGCTTAAGCACGCAACACCCGCACACACACACGTCCCCCCTCGGGGAGGACGTCGGTCTTTCCTCACGCGGTCGGCCTCTCGGCGGGTGACGGACTAACTCCCCGGTCACGTCACCCGCGGCCTCGGCTAGGGCGGTATGGCACACAGGTAGTCGCGCCTGCGCCATCCCTGTCGCTGGCGGCGGGTCGCTTCGTCGAGGCTGTGCTCCTCGCATTCGCGACCGGCCGCCTCCTTCTGCGAGATAACTGCCTCGCAGAAGGATGCGACCGCGTCCCAGTTCCTGATGCTGCTGAGCATCTCCCTAGCGATGGTCTGCAGCGTCAGGTCGGCACCGATGATTGCGACGAGTTCACGGCGCTGCTCCGCCCAAGCGGCACAGACCTCGAGCGTATGCTGCGCCGTGTCCTCGTCGCAATCGCAGTGGTGGCAGGACGGTGTTCTCTCCCTCCTAGCGACCGTGTACAGGTACTTGCCGAAGCATCCATGCCCCGTCAAGACCCGTACGAGTCGGAAGGAGAGCACACCGTGCCGCCGTTCCAACCACTGCATCAGCACCGGCCGGAAGGCCTCCACGGTCCAGACACCGTATCGAGGCCTCTCCAGCCGGTCTGCCCAACGGGCGATGCCGTCTCGGCGGGTATTACATTATTGCTTATAGTTTTATAAGATAGAATGTGCAATAACAATTAATATACATACACTTTAGAATAATAACGTATAGAAGGATAGTGTCCATACGTAAGCCATCAAAATTATGAAGCAAACAATACTGCATACGTGCACACGTGCACACGCACACACGTACACACGCACACCACTATAAAAATTATGAAATCAAATTTTGTTTTTATTAACATAAATCGTCGGCATACTTTTAAAAGTAATGTTGATATACTTTTTATGTTTTTCAAATGTGTTGTGACACCATTTGAGTGCACAAACTGTCATAATTACCTATTTATTTTTTAAGAGTTGCGTACGTATTTGCAGTAGTGACCTTGTACATTACGGAACGGTTCCGGCGTAAGTTCCATTAGGCTCCAATTGAAATGCTTCACTTTTTTGCGCGAACTTACTTTCTATACGTTATTATTCTAAGACATACACATTAAAAGAGATACAAGCTTTTTGAATTTATTGTGTCGCATATTCTATTCTATTATTCTTTCTTGCACAAAGGCAGATGGAGATTACGATATTGACGTCACATTGCTTGTATTATTCTCCCTTTTTAATTAATAAAATTTAAATTATTGAACTTGTCATTACATAAACCAATCTTATAGTGGGTCGTGGACTCTAGGTTGTAAATCTGACATTGTTTTCTATACAGAGTGCTGAGTGAACACATTAGGCGTGTGTCGGCGTGCAGTAGCGCTCGAAGTCTGGGCGTACCACCGGCCCACACGTGGGCAGCACCATTCCCTCGCGCACAACGATATCTACGACATCTGGCCGTATATAGAACACCAAGGGATAAGGTATACATTCATATTGAAAGCGTTTTAATTGCAAAATCGTTTAATATAGAACTCTAGATCATAAAGGGGCATGGTGCCTACCTTCATATATGGTAGTAAAGGATGGGTTTGGTTTGTATTGTATGAGTATGCAACTCTCTGTGCTGACGGAGTAAAAATACAAATCACCACCCCCTCATTTTGCCGGTGGGTGTCGTAAAAGATGACTAAGGGATATAATATGTACATATATATTTATACACGAGAAGGAAATCTCAAAATAAAACCCAACCTGTCTGATTAACATGGTGGGTTAATTATCCCTCCTAGTGTAGAGGAGGTTCGAGCCCAGCAGTGGGACGTGTATGAGCTAAGATGATGAATATGAATGATAAAATTATTAGGAGTGTACGAAGAAGCTGTGGTGTGAATGACGAAATAATGACACGGTATGTTAAGGTGATTTGGACACGTACAAAGAAAATATTGAAGAAAGGTTAACTAAAGGTGAACGCACACTTATCCGAGCCAAACGCGTCGAAAGAGTCGAACGAAATGAATTTTAGAATTCTTTATATGAAATCTCATGAAACCTCGCACACCTCAGATTCGGACGATTCGACACGGGGAAGTGTAGTAGAAGTGAAGTAACCTCTTAAGAAAACATGTTTGTATTGTTTAACGATAAAAAAGCTGTGAACGTTGTATATGAAGACATTCCGTAGTATATTTAGTATCGGCATTGGACCCGTGCAAAGCCGGGGCGGGTCGCTAGTAACTACATAATCATCATCATGTCATACACAACCTCTCTTTGTCTATATTTGGTATAGTGAACGTATAAAACTGGAACCCCCATTTGGCACTGACGCCTTGAGTCTTCAAAG
Source organism: Lymantria dispar (assembly GCA_032191425.1). NCBI lineage: Eukaryota > Metazoa > Arthropoda > Insecta > Lepidoptera > Erebidae > Lymantria > Lymantria dispar. The sequence continues at coordinate 35,001,651 of CM063445.1, forward strand.
ATCTCCATTAAAGTCTGCCACTGTACTAATCACAAGTGACAACCGTCAGTAATTAAAATACGATTTTTGTTTTCAGTTACAATGTATAATGCGCTGTGTGACGTCAATAATGGCGGTGCTCGGACTTACTGAGGGTAGTACACCCTCGGCCGACGATCTCACACCTGTACTCGTTTATGTTATACTCAAGGTAACTATCAGTGGCAATATTACTTAACTACAGTTTTATTACTAGCTCATTTGCTACCATAGAGATTAAAAAAAAGGAAGAACAATAAAAAAAAGTAAAAACATAATTCACCACTTCCATTCTTGCTCGCGAGTGTCTTAAAAGGTTAAATACAGATAACATCTATAGAAGAGAAGGAAAACTCGAAATAAAGCTCTATATCGAAGGTCAATTGGCATTTCGTTGTGGTGACTAGCATTATTTTACTTTGGGAAGGCCTATCTACAACAGTGAAATTTACGAATAAAAGGTATATACATTGTAATATGGTATGTAACTGAACTCCTACATAGCTGGAATACAATTTTTTTAAATTCTGGTGGGTCAATGAATAGTTCAAAATAAAGAAAAAATATATTTTAGATTTGTACAGAACTTTATGTTACTTTACGTCCGTGATGACGGCATAAGAATACAAATCACCACCATAAACCGAGAATCCTCTTTACAGTGGGTGATTGTAAAAGACGAGTAAGGGATGAAGGGATGCAAGCAGATAATATAATTGTAATAAAGTAAGGCAAACCCATTTATACCAATAATTAAAATTGGAGTGTCTGTTTGTAATGTCAAAATAATAGGCTTTTTTCATGCTCACACGGTTATTTGAACGACACCTATGCCTAAAATACAGATTAAAAAATGTTGTCTGTCTGTTTGTTCCGGGTAATCTCCAAACGGCTGGACCGATTTCAAAAATTCTTTCACCAATGGAAAGCTATAATATCAGGGCGTAAACTAGGCTATATTTTATCCCGGTATTCCCACGGGAACGGGAACTACGCGGGTAAAACGACTAAAACCGAAGCGAAGCGAGGGCAGGTTGCTAGTAATAAATAAAACTGGTGGTATAATTTCCTCCATATTATAGAGTCTCAAGCGCTGGGCTTGAGTGGGACGTATATGAGCTGATAATAATCACGTACAGAACAGCATCTGTTGTGTCAAATAATTATATTACATTTTCTTTTCAGGTGAACCCACCTTCATTGTTATCGACAATCGAACTGGTGAACGCACTTGGCGGGACCGCTCTTCAAGGCGAGGCGCTGTATTGGTGGACGCAGTTCTGCGCTGCCGTGGCCTACATCAAGACTATGGACTATCCGCGTGCCGATAATAACGATACCTAGCCCTTACATACGCGCCTGGTCAGTATACCCCATCAAATATAAATATTGTTATTAGTGATGGAACATACCTTCAGATTCAGTTCTGTAGGTATTTTGATATCGGCTTCCGTTTTTATTGCCCCTAACTTTTATCACGGCTCGTTTAATGCCTTGACCTAACCTAACCTAACGAGTACAGTGGCGAGACAGTGCCCTCGGCCGAGCGCTCGGTTGGTATAAACACTTTAACGAGTGCTCGGCCGAGTGCTAGGTCGTGTAGAGAGGCGAGAGAGTCATTAGAATCCCAATCTGTTTACTAAGCCGAGTACCCACCTCCCCGCTTCATTCTTCTGGCCCTGCAGCGACTCGATATCCCGCTCGGCAGGAATGAACACGCACTCACTTGTCACTCGGCCACTCGTTCGTTCGTCACCAAGCGGTGTTGTTTTTGTTTTCAAATTATCCTAATCTAATTAAATTAATTAGATTAATTTAAATTAATTTAAATTAATTAGATTAATTTAATAATTAAAATGTCCGCTAATAAATGGAACTTGAAAACAACAATAAAATTTATTCAGTGTTATAAAATACATGAATGTTTGTGGAATTTTTCATCTAATAAATCCCACAATTCTTTAATAATGTCTGGTAAAAGCCGGTTGAAAACTCGTTTAAATTACTTTTTTTTTGCGATCCATTGCAGACGCTCTTTACTTTAAAGCGTGATCAAAACTGAACTGACTCGCCACTTTAATAAATACGTGTGATCTCTCTCGGCCGAGAGCTGACTGACTGACTCGCCACTGTACTCGTTAGGTGTGATCAAGGCATAAGGATTATATCCAACTACGTCACCATCAATGATGAAATCATCATTCTAAATGTTAGAATGGTTAAGAGTAAATGTGGCCAAACTTTTATTTTATTATTCATCACATATACGACCCAACCCAATAACCTTGTAATGACGGAGTGAGAATACAATTCACTACTGTCCGTCCGACAATCTTGTCCGTGGATGTCGAATAAGATGACTAAGGGATTTAATATGCATATAACATTTGTGCAAGAGAAGGAAAATTGGACGCAAACCCCTATTCCAATACGTCTGATCAACGTGGAATAGTAGGTTATTTCCCATCCCACTGTGAGGGAGGTCTGAGCCTGTTAGGCTCAACCTGTTGGGTCTGAGGCCAACAGTGGGAATAAGTCCCACTGTTGGCCTGAGATGATGAACCTATTCTATATTACGTGTGGTGATGGAATAAGAATACAATTCATTACTCCCTACCTTACCCGTGGAAATCGTAAAAGACGACTAAGGGATATAATAATATTTATGACTTAGTCCAATCGACTTTTCCAATCAAAATTTTGATACAATATTCTTGAGATATGCATTCAGAAAAAAAAAAAAATGCAAAAACAAAAGCTTTCAATACCATACTCCCTCCCCCTTAATATCACCAAGTTGTCCATGTGGATATGTCGAGTTTTCCTTCATTTGTGGGTAATAAATATCAATTTACGTTATTGATTCTAACGATACCTATACAAGATGTAGGAATGTTTACCAATGATTCTTTCTTGGTCACCGTAGATATCGCAAAAAAGTTTTGGCAATCTTTTTATGACCGGCCGCCGGCCTGAGTCAAACCTCCTTGGAAATGTAATCGTTAGGCAGACAGCGTCAAATGAAGCTATACCAGGTCCATGTTCTCTTTTCCGTGTGGTGACAGAGTAAGAATACAATAACCACTTCCTATCTTGCCAGTGGATGTCGTAAAAGACGACTAAGGAATATAATAAGCATTTAACATCTACGCTAGAGAAGGAAAACTCGAAACAAAACCCTATACCAACACGTCTGATCAGCGTGGAATAGTAGGTCACTTCCCCTTCCATTATGGAGGCGGCCTGAGCCCAACATTGGGACATATGTAGGCTGAGATGATGATATTCTCTTTGGTCATCTTTTACGACACCCACGAGCATCAGGGTCGGTAGTATTCGTATCTGCCACCACATAGATATATTCTATAGTATTTATAGTTAAAAAACTAATTTTCACTAATGTTCATTTTGTTACAGCATACAAGGCGTGTTTATACAAAATTGGTAATATATCGTCGCTGCCGACGTCATACTATCTAAAATAACGCATAACGCTTATATAACGCAATGTATCAACAAACGTTATTCTTAGTGATATATATACTAACATTTATATCAAGTGCTTATATTATTGTAATATATACGTGTTATATGTGATTTATCGGCTTAGCGGTGATAGGATTTAATATCAGATCAATGGGAATCCGAGACGAAAGTTTTTTAAATAAAGATCTTGACAACATTCCAACATATCTTAAGTGGCAAAACATTACTATTTTAATGCTGTGATAGATTTGAAATTCAGCATCATCTCAGCCGATATGCGTCCCACTGTTGGGCTCGGGCCTCCTCCACTCTGGGAGGGATATTGACCTATTTATGTCACATTGGTTAGACGTGTTGATATAAGGTTTTATTTCAAGTTTTCCTTCTCTTGCAATAATATTATATGCATATTTTATCCCTCAGTCGTCTTACGACACCCGCGGCGTGTGAATTGTATTCTTACTCCGTCACCATTATGTTTTAGATTTCATCATCATGCCGGTGCATCATTTTTATTATAAAAGTATTTCTATACCATTTGTATTAAATTTCTATATCCTCTTGTACTACATCTGCATAAAAGAATATGCTAGTGACTAAATTGCTTTTCAGTTTCATCCTAAAATGATATCGAAATAAAACTTCTAAATGATTCCTGATGTTTACGCGAGCACTACACATTGTAAATAAAATTTGTACCAAAAATGTGGGTCAAGACTTAATAACTAATTTTCACTGTACCGGGTAGATAATTATAAAAATCTGTAATAACATTGACTTGTTTAGACGTCAGACATCTTAGTCCAGCCCGTGACCATGAATGCTGTAAAGTGTTCGAAACGTCGGGCAATCATAAATCAAATACAAACGCGATAAAATACGTAAAAGTAGTTTTATTTACAACAAAACTTCTAAAAGTGAGACAATTTCTAATTCTGCTATCACTTTTGAGTTATTTTGCCACTAGGATGTATGTTATAAACAAACATTATTTATATATTTTTCAATATTGAATTAGTTCTTTCACCACTAAGCGGACGGATAGTATATATACATAGTTTAATATCAGTATGACTGTAATAAAGACATTATTTTAATGGCAAATAATTATGGCCTCGTAATTAATAAAATATTGGCAACTATGTAAGAATTATGTAAATAAATTAAGAATAATGAATGTCAGTGAAAAATATCAATACAGTCTTGTTCCACTGTGGTCATGTATGTTTATCCACATTTTTTAGTGTGTAAATAATACGACCTAGAAACTCGCCCTTGTAACTTCAGTAACCCTTACTACAAGTAATGTGAAGGGTATCAGGAAGATCACAAGCATATTAACAGAAAAAAAAAACAGAAATAGACAAAGGCAGTCATAATTCAGATGATCATTCTTCTGGATCTGGCCTAGGAGAGATTTTGTTTTGGCTGGGCCATCTATTGCTAAAATCCATAACTCTTAGCAAGCAGGCATTAAAAAAGGTTACCATAGAGAATAAATTACAAACAAGTTTTGTGCATTTAAGTTACAACCTATATAGACAAGCATTACTGCCTGATCCAACAAGATAGTTCTATACAAATATGATAATCTTATAACTCGATCGCAATGTCACCTATAGGATCCAATTATAAATGTCTAGATACTAAATAGAAAAATAGAACAAAAATCATCATAACACAAAAAAAAAACACATGTAATAAAACATCAAAACATTGAGAAGTCGATACACAACAGTTTAAGTGTACATTTATTTACACACAAAGATAGAGTATAGAAGAATTACATATAGAAATATACACAAATTTAGAAAGTCAGTGATTTGGAATTATAGCGTCCTTGGGTATTATTTATCGTTTAGAGACTTCTCTCACAGTATAAATTTCTTTCTCGCTTAAATTTTCATACCTAACAACTTATCACTTAATTAAATTAATCGACAAGTACACTACGACAAGTACACACTTGGTGGAACCTAATGTCGGTTTTTCATGCTATAACTATTCTGTATTTCTAATATTAAATTATTACTTATTATTTTTTTTATATTGCATGTAAATTGAAGAAAAATGTATGAGAAGAAATAATTTAAAAATATACACAATTAAACAAGTGACAAATTTTTGAATTTTTAAGGAAAAGCATATGTAATGTACTTCATCCCTTTCTAGCAGTGATGTTTGCTTACGATAGATGCAAATTAGTATGGAGATTACGACATTGACGTCACAATGACTGTAGTGATCTCTCTGTCTAATTTATAAAATTGAAATGCTTGTAATTAGTTCAACATGAAAATTAATATTGTTGGATTAATAAATCGGTATAGTTTTTAGACTATTCCATATATAGGACAAAAAATAGTCAAGAAGTCTATACACATACCTGTAAAAAGATTAACGCTTTCAATGTAGGTTTTAGTGGATTGACTGTATCCTAGGATTGCTAATTAAACTCTAAGAATAATAATTCCAATTACCCATGATTAGGTGGCCTGCTTGCTATAAGAAACCGTTTCGAAAATGTCTGCTGAATGGTTTTATGCATGCGAGTAAGAGAATTAAAACTCGATATAAAATCCCGTGCTAACCCAGCTGACCAGCGTGGTGATATTAGATTAATTTCCCTCCTATTATGGAGGAGGCTCGAGCACAGCGGTGAAACATACGAAGTTAAACGATGGTAATGATTTAATTAAACTAAAACCATAAACTAAAAATGTAGAGTATGGAGAATATGGATATGTATCTTTAATTAATCTGTCCACTAGGCGAGAGTCGTGGTTAATTAATAATAATTTTAAATGTATCTCGCGATATATTACATGTATATCGAATAATATGAAATATATTCTGTATTATAATTAAATTAGAAATCATTAGTGAATTCATTTCTTAAAATATTAAACTTTGTATTATACTTAAGTTACAAAAATATTGTTAAGGATTATAATTAGTGTACATTTGAAGGCCCTGTAGGCGTATAATAGAATGTGTCATGGATTCCACGGTATAAGGTCACAGAAAAAGAGTTAGATCGTGGTCGTGTAAGGAATTTGTCGCGTATGTGATTAGTCGGCGGCTTCCTATCATTGAGCAGCAGCAAATTTGGGAGAGACGTTATCTGTCGTACGAATTGTGCATGATTTTTGTTTTATTGAATTATTTTGCCCTTCTATCAAATAAATTGTAAATATTTCGGCAGTTCAATTTCAATTCGAAGTATAATCACTAAGCAATTGAATCTCGAAAGATTCAATTTCAATTCGAAGTTAAATTACTAAGCAATTGAATCTCGAAAGATTCAATTTCAATTCGTAGTTAAATCACTAAGCAATTGAATCTCGAAAGATTCAATTTCAATTCGAAGTTAAATCACTAAGCAATTGAATCTCAAAAGATTAATTTTCAATTCGAAGTTATATCTGTTCAATTCGAGATTCAATTTCTATTCGAAGTTAAATCACTTGGGAATTCGAACTTTTATAATGAAACCGCATGAAATTATTTAATTTCATTGGTAGTATCAATGAAGTCGCGCGTACTAATAGCATTTGAAATTATTTTCATTTTAATCATACATTATCTCTATTGGACTGTGATTTAGGATTGAATTAATACTCAAATTGTGTATTTTTTCAAAAAAAAAATGTAGTATAGTGTGGTGAGATAAAAAAATGTATTCAAATTATGAATTCGATGATATGAATATTATTTATTGCAAAATATACATTTTTAATAGATTTAGCGTGTGTAAAATTAGTGTTATTAATCTTGTATAATATTTTAGAAGTAGGATTAAATTGGGCAAGACTATAAATGCTTTATCGTTCAAATCGCTTGAATAGTTCTGATTATTATAAATTTAAAGAATTTTAAAGAAATTAGCTGGATAAAAGCCATTTTCATTTATTATTAGACCTAATATGACATAAGGTATCTATTCACTTCGCAAAATTCCATATGTAGGTATTAGGTTCATAGGTATGATTGCCATACATGATATTGCATTCAGATGCTTTGTATGTAACTTTCTTCCATAAAACTAATAATTCTGTAAATATCTTTTTTCACAGATTTAAACATCAAATTTAAAATAGTGCAATGGTAGATATCGTAGCATGTTTTATTTTAGAAGTAACTTGTTAAAATAAAAAAAATAAAAACATTTTGAGCTTCACTTTGGCTGTTCAACTTTCAGCGCCATGTATCAAGCGTGGCGCCCTGGCCGTTTATAGCTTTATTGCCGAGTTCACCATATAAATAATTAAGTAAAAAAGTGTACTATACCTTTATTTCTGTAACATGAGGGATTATTCCTGTAACATGATGGACTAATTCTGTAGTACGGGGGACTGTTTCTGTAACATAAGGGACTTTCTGTAACGCGAGAGATATTCTGTAACTTTAGGAGCTTTTTGTAAGGAGCTTCGTGTTACATGGGGAATTATTTCTGTAACATGGGGGACTATTTTATAATATAAGCGTCTCCCAGTGCCTCGATATTCGGTTTGCAAATTTATAACAACATTGCTTTCACTTCACGACTCGGTAGAAAACCATTAAAAGACGCTATAAATTTGACTGCATAGATGTCTGAGTGATCCAAATACCGAACTCTAATCCGAGTGTTTGATCCCCACTCAGGACATTACTTTGGGCGATTCAAAATAATTTGATCGATGTAAGTTTGTATTTTTCGTTAATTGCATGTTTTTAATCTGCGAGGGTGTTTATACACATAAAAGTTAAGTTGTAGTATCGTGCTGGCACTCTTTTGAATAATGCCTAAAGACAGTTCTGTCCATTGCTTTAATAATACAAAAAAATGGAATGTAGAGGTGTAAATATTTCTCTCAATAAAATGTAAATTTGAATATAATTGCAATCTATTCAAGTGTCGTCTATTATAAATAATACTGAAATAAAAAACTGTCTGTATCAATGTTTATTTAATTATAACTAACCATTTTAAAATTGCCACCAATTTTTATCAATACTATATTTTGTTTTTTTTTTAATATAAAAATCAATCCTGATTTTATTTATTTTAGATTTTGACACAATGTTTCTGGCTTGCAATTTAAAATTATTTTATAAATAAACTAATAATAAGTTGTATATTAAAAATCCAATTGTCATCATGTATGAATAATTAGTTTTTAAGATAAGTTTTGTTGATTATATTAATATAAATATATATAAGCACCGGTTTATTTTTCGCACCTCCAATTAAAAAGACACTATTTTTGAATTAATATGAAGTACCCGTGTAAAATGTCGAATAAGCGTAATCAGCTTTAAGGAATCCGTAATAATATAGATATGCTTATACTAAATGAAACACTGGCTCTAAATATTTTGGAAGTTGTAAAAATTGTGATTTATTATATTTTCATGTTTTTCTTTTCGAATTTCATTCCGTTTCGTAGATTTAGACTACGGTATATCGTAATTCAAATATCGTTTGAAATATTTAGTGTTATGTGATCTTTAAGGCCTGACGCACATGGAAGCCATTTTATCGCATAATAATTTTAATAGGAATTTTGGGCGGATACGAATTTAAAAATCAGAATGCGACGATTCGGTATATAAATAAAATACGAATAAAAGCTATTTGCTATCATGAAAAAGATAACGAGTAAAATATGCAGACAAATCTGTGTCTGAACTAGTTTAGAATTCCTGAAGAACAATAAATGCAAAGGACAAAAATACTGGCGATAAAATTGCTTTTTTTTAAAGCCATTGGAATAATCGCAAGTTTCGAAGACAGTGTTAATTAATCCAGTGTTCTTATACGTTTTAGAGACAACATGGAATTCCAAAGCAGCCATTAGTTGCAATAATCAGTACGTTCTAATACCGATTGAAAGGAATTGGTATCATATTTTTGAAAATTATACTTAGTTTTAATAATGCATGCCTACATCAAAGAGCGAATGGAATTGAGATCAACATTAGGGTACGTTAAACATTACTCTATTTTGAATATAATTTTCGAGAATAATAAACATTAAAATTGCTATTTCGATCGATTGGAATTTGAGGAGCCACTTACATGTCTGGGCCCAAATTACGATTATACAGTAATTTGATCTCTATAAGTAGTTACATGGACGTGGAAAGCGTCTAGCGTCATAGGAAAACGTCAGACAAAAATATTCTTTGTATTGAAATTATGAGACAGCTCGCTAGAACATTACAAAACCAACGCGCACCATGCATGATGGACAATCAGCAAGTCGCGACTATATTTTGCCGGTGCATTAGTAACAAGTCACATTTATTTCCTATCTAAAGCTACATTATGAAATTCAAACGAAAACATTCGATGATGAGTCATCCATTTATCTAGTACCTACCAAAATTATAAAATGAAAAGCATTTTAACTAAAGTTTTAATGGTAGATTTTTGAAAGGTAATCGCAATGTTTCTTTCAATCCGAAGCGTTAATTTTCAAAGTAGGGATAACATCGATGTCATAATCGAAAGCCCAACATTGATGTTCGATATTTATCGAAAACCGAACATCGATGTTACGTTTTAATATTTGATAAAGAAATAAAACTCTCTGGGCAAAATCGTGATGAGCTTTTTTTGTAGGAAATCAAAGTCGGATCTTATATGTAGGGTGACTTTTTCTACGGGCGTGCGTTTTATTGCGTGAATGATCGATGATCAATTCCGTTAACACCGATGCTACGATATTGAATTATCATCGATGATCAGTTCCGTTAAAATCGATGTTTTTCCTTTCAACATCGATAATCATTGAACTCAATCATCCCATTCAAAGTCCACAGTAGATCTACAGCTGTTCCTAGCAGCACGCACAAGTGGTGTATGCATTTAGACCTCAAATCTAAATGATACTATTTCCTTTCAATGTTACTTCAACAATTTACATGATGTACTATACTTATACTATTTCTAGTCTTCGAAACTTGTGAAAGTTTAATACTTAGAGGTTTTAAAATCTTGCCTAGATTACATATTAGTATATTGTAACGGATAATAGGCGCTTTCGTCTAGTACTCGAAGCTGTAGATACATTATTTAATCAGAGCAAATAAATTATATTTAGCATTCACTTGTATTATTGTTTTACCTGACATTTCAGCTTATACCTCTGCCAGCTAAGCTCGAGACTTCTCCAAAATAGGAGGGAAATTGACCTACCACGCTGGTCGTATGTGATGGCATAGGACTTTATTTCGAGTTTTGCATCTCTTTCATTATACCCATAAATAGTCTTTCATGACACCCAGGCCAGGTAGGTGGTGATTTTAATTTTTCACCAACAATCTGGTAATTTTACCTATATATCCTAATCATTAAGTATTTCGCTTTCCACTGCTGAACGTACCCCATCCCATAGAACCTCACATGGTACAGCCATTCATCGCAGTTATATAAGTATCCAGTATCCTAGGAGTGTGCTGCCTGTTCTCCTAGTGACTTCTCAGCCAATTTTTGCCACTCCTACGGGCATGTAGGTAATAGCCAGGTCCGCCGTAAGCGGGCGGCACGTCCAGGGGGGCGGCAAATCGAGCGACTCATCACGTAATTCATTTCATAATATCCATCCTACCTTAAGTGTAAGAAATGTCATCGCATGGGAAAAAAATGGACCGATTGGCGTAAACACCGCCATCTGTTAAAACTAGGATGCAATACCAAACGTTCGTCTGTCAGTAGCCAGCACTTATACGGGGTCGATGGCCCCGATCTGTCGGACGCCTATTTCGATTTCAGAAAGGGGCTTTCGACGATCGCAGCCTTACTGTGCATAAGGACCATGGACATGAAGGCAGTCACCGTCGCAGCGTCCTTTACGTGGACCTCACCTCTTCCGTGCGGAGGAACTCCTCTATGGCGACATGGTACGCTGCCAGCGACTCGGTGATGATGCCAGATGCCGCCCTAGCCGAGGCCGCGGGTGACTGAAACGGGGATTAGTCCGTCGCCCGCAGAGAGGCTGACCGTGCGAGGGCGACCCATCCTGCCATCACTACGATTGCGACGAGGACACGCCGCAGCACACGCTCGAGGTCTCCGTGGCCTGAGCAGAACAGCGCTGTGAACTCGTCGTAGTCATCAGTGCTGACTTGATGCTGTCGACAAGTGCTAGAACGACGCTCGACAACGTCAGAACTAGGACGCGGTCGTCACGTCAAGGCGGCGGAGCAGGTCTGGGAGGAATTACTCTACCACGACACATACCGCTACCAGCGCATTGGGTGACGCAGGCGTATTTGCGTTGCGCCTGATGACGCCTTAGCCGAGGCCGCGGATAACTGGACAGAGGAATAGTCCGTCACCAGCAAAAGGGCGTGAGGGCGACGCCTCGGCCGGCACCACTGCAATGTTGCTGGGGCGTCAAAGGGGACGATATCTGAAAGGGTAACGAAGTCTGTACCCGCTCATCCATCGTCCCGAACAGATTCGGCGCGGTGTGCCTTCCAAAAAAAAAAGGCGGCTTAATCGGTATGGGGGCGTTCATAAAATACGTGAGATGTTTGAGTGGGGGAAGGGGGTCGAGTCAAATCTCATCTAATCTCACGTTGGAGAGAGAGGGGGTCTCGGCAAATTGCACGCAATTATTTTTCTGATAGAAACAAAAAAATTATACTATTTTGGTCCATTTAATCCAGATTGTACATGCTTAAGATTTAATCTTAAGCGTAATCGTAATACGATTAAAATCATTCACTAATTCGTTCGAAAGAAAATAATTTCATTCATACTTCGACGTTATACCATAGATAATTCACACACTAATACGCCACTGCCTACCAATTCAACCGCTGAATGCCTTCATCAGCACGCCTTATGATCTCTATTGCCCAAGTGTACATGATGATTTAGAGAAAAGATGCTGCAATACATGCGGTATTTAGCATCTAGCGCAAGAGCTGCAGAGCACAGGCGAGCAGCCCACATTGCACCAGCTAGGCAAGCGCGTATGTTCCGCAAAGTGCGACCCTCACTGATTGTCACACGACGAGCTAATGAGTTACTGTGCGCAAGCGCCAACGGCTTAGGGTGGCTAGATCAGAACGAAGTTGAAGGAGCAGATGATTTTACTGAAAATCATATGGACATGTTGCTTCCAATAGTCTCTCTTTAGACCGCGCATGATTCTCCATGGACTGAATTAGAGTAGATATTCTTTTTTTAATCACAGTAGTTACGATTTAAGTATTCTATTGTTAAATTTTTATTACACTTATAATTAAACTCTCAGCAATATTGATTACTAGTCGTAAATAAAAGCACGAACCAATTCTTTTTTCTTTTTACAATAACAATCCAACGCGTTTACGTAAGAAACCCACATTTTGAAAAATCTCACGTGAGATTGGGGGAGGGGGGTTGAATAAAATCTCACGACATCTCACCAGGAGGGGAGGGAGGGACAGAAAATTTAAAAAAAGACCTCACGTAATTTATGGACGCCCCCTATTGCACGCGGGCGATGAAACAGCCAGCGGCGAGCCTGGTAATAGCGAGAGCCGTCTTATTCCGTCGCCTAAGCGCGGAATATATCCTAATGTCTGCCTTAAGTTCAATAATAGATATAAGCTTGATCATCTATTATTTATAGGTACCTACCTAATACTAAATATAAAAAAGTGTGTGTACAAAGTACGCATATCAGAAGTGAAACTCCTTTATCTCATTTGCTCGCTGGCTGAAGCTTATACAGTACCTGTTTGTGTCTCTATGGACTTGCTTTTTCGTTTCGAGTTTGAAATCACGATTCTAAAGAAGTTTCACTTCAATAAATCTTTTTTCTAGAAAACGGACACCAAAAAACTGTACGCTAGGTAAATCCCCAAGTAAATATAATGCAGTCCTTGATCACGGTACTTTGTACGACGTATTATATTTTTCATTAGACAGCTTTGATAGGCCTTTAATTATATTATTGTAGTCGACTGCGCAAAAGGCGTAATGCTGTTAATACTTCGCGTGCCGAGTGCCATGGGTTTGATACCACGCAAGATAATTCTTAGTACGATTCACAAATAAGGTTTTCGAGTTTGGATATAATTTGTCCATTAAAATGAAAGGAATTTACCTAATGTATCGAAACGAATTGGTAGTTTGGCAATTCCTTTACAAAGATGTTAGATGCTTATGTCCCGTACACCTAATTTCATCAACGATCCCCAAATAAACTCATTTGCAAAAAAAACGGGCGGTTTTGATTTTCATTCATATTTAAAAAGATACAATACCAAAAAGGTTTCAATCGTTTGTACACGTTACTGGCCGGTTTTAAAAATGCTGTGGTATTTAAAAAAGTACGTTCTAAATTCAATTTTTCATTTGATGTTCATTTTTACAGAAAACCCCTTTTTATCCTACATTTTTGGCGCGAAGTTCCAGAAGTTAACATCGACTTTCATAACTTTTATTCAATTTTTATCGATTAATTTCATATCCTTGACTGTCAAAGCTTTATTTAATGCTGTTTGGCTGTATCAAAAATGGTAGATAAAGTGGTAAAAGCTACCAAAATTATCGCGCTGCTTGAAGAGGGTTGCAGCCAATGTTTCGTGGCTAGGAGGCTAAATGTTAGTCGCTCGACAGTCCAAAGGACCTGGCAGCGATATCAGGAGACTGGTTCCGTCGAGAGAAGGCCTGGTTCTGGAAGAAAACCATGTACCCAACCACGGGATGATCGTTTTCTTGTGAGTCGCGCATTGAGAAATCGCAAATCTTCGTATGTGGATCTTAAGAACAACCTCCAAGAAGTAAGAAATGTGCATATTAGTCTATGGACGGTCAGGAGGAGGCTTCTCGCTGCCAATATACGCAGTCACCGCCCGGCCCGCGGCCCCAAATTACTCCGTGAGCACAGAGTTCACAGGCTTAGGTTCGCTAGAAATTGTGAATCATGGACTCAAGACGATTGGAATAGGGTTTTGTTCTCTGATGAAGCCAGGATATCTCTGTTCGGTGAAGATCGACGTCGGCGAGTGCTAAGAAGACAAGGAGAACGCTTTGCAGAGGCATGTTTCGAAGAAATCACACCTTATGGTGGGGGCTCTGTTATGTTTTGGGCAGGAATAAATTCAATGGATCGTACAGAGTTAGTCTTCATTGAAAACGGCTCACTGACTGGGCATCGATACATAACGGAAGTTCTAATTTCTCATGCACAACCCGCATTGGCCGCTCTAGGTGAAGACTCGATTTTTATGGACGACAATGCTCGCGCCCACCGATCCCGCGATGTTAATGCGTATGTGCAAGAGGTCGGCATTCGTCGTTTGGATTGGCCAGCTCGAAGTCCCGACCTCAATCCCATAGAGCATGTCTGGGACGTTCTGAAACGGCGTGTGAGATCAGTACACCCGGCTCCGCAGACCATCAGAGAGCTGAAGAATGTGATTACTGCGGAGTGGGAACGTATTCCGCAAGCAAGTATCCGGGATATACTCGCTAGCATGCCCAGACGAATTCAAGCTGTGATTTTAGCTAGAGGGGGTCACACTCGATACTAAACATTTATCTGCTTTTACTTTATTAAAGAAAAACAAACAAAAAAACTTTTTTATTTTTACTTCATGAGCATATGCACTACTAGCGAATATACACTACTAGCGAGGTTTAGCATTATTTCCCATAAATTGTATCTAAATTTTATGAAATACTGATGAAAACGATTATTTTCTTATTAATTTAGCAAATTGTGTGGATAAAACTACCTATAATTATCAAACAAAGAAATATTAACATTTGAAATGGTTCATTGCTTAGGTGCCCGTTTTTTTTGCAAATGAGTTTATTAGGAAACACGTTACACAACATGTAATTCAATGTTGTCTTTAATCCTTTATCGAACCATAGGGACACCAGTGTCTCAAATAGCAATAATAAAATATATATACGTTTTTGTTAAACAGAAGTTTTTCTCAAATACGCTCCTTTTTTATTCGTATTCTTATAGATTATATCTCATAAAGGTCCTGGCCTCTTCGTTCTTTCAGAAAATGAAATACAACAAATTTTGATAACTGATAATAGCGAGGAAGAGGACCATTTACTGCTTGATGAAGAACAAAGCTTTTGATACAAGACGACGGTCAGGGAGTTATTGACGTGGTGATAGAAGATACATTTAAACTTACTGACTTAATGTTTTGATTTATATTTACCGCGGCGCAGTATTGAGGATAATATTCAAGTCTTATCTAAGCAGTCCGTCTTTGGATAGAACCAGTTTTAGCCAACTTCCTTGCAGTTTTAACTAACACTTTCTACCTAATGAATATTTTTTTTTTTGTTACTTAGTTGTTAGCCTCAGATGGCTGTGACAACTTTACCCGGACTGGTGGGTGAGCGCTGAGGGCTCTCAACCCGTACCATGAAAAAAAAAAAAAAATGAATAATAAAAACTCCACCTTAGAATATATACGTTCATTGCCCCGCTTCCAAAGGCGACATATGGTCAGTCTCCGTTACTTCTGTGCATATATGGACGAGAGAAAAGCAATTATGGATAAAGTTACCTACTTATTGTTTAACGAAATATTCTTGGTATTAGGACCTGGTATTTGACTGGAATGAACTAGTGACTATTACAGGCAAAATACCTTGTAAGTTTTCCTCGTATTGTACAAATCTCGTTAGTGGGCAGTATGAGACATTTAAGGTACGGCCAAACCTGTGCGATCAAAGCGACTGCAAAGCGGTAGCGTCAACCCCGCAACAGACGCTAACCATGATATCTTATGGCGCCATGCATGGCATGCACACCTAAGCGAACACGGCGCGGGACGCACGCGTCTAGTAGTTAGACGTGTTTACCTTGATTATAATTATTTTATTATAATCCACGATGGTGACGGAGGTTTTCCGTGTGGTGACTAAGAATACAATTTACCACTCCCTTTCATAACCGCGGGTGTCACAGAAGACAAGGAATTTATTACACATATGACATCTACGCAAGAGATGATAAACTCGAAAAAAAAAACCCTATACCGACCTGTCTGACCAGCATGGTATAGTAAAGTCAATTTCCCTCCTATTATGAAGGAGGCTCGAGCCCAACAGTGGGACGTATATGAGCCGAAATGATGAAAATGATTAAATCCACGATAACCATGTCTGTATCTTAGACGTTTATAGAAAAAGTTTGACAACATAGTATTCTACGATTTAAAACATCCAGGATATAAGAACTTATAAAATATGGGATTCTATCGGTTCGCGTCGTAGTCGCGCAGGAGTGCACATCTAGTTTCGCGTTGTAGACGCTCGCGTTTCGCGTCCCGCGTGTTTGACGCGCACGTTTTGACGTACCTTTAGACTGTTTATTTCCTCACATGGACATCATTAAAAAAAAGCCTAAACGACCGAAATATATTTTGTATAAATAAAACTACATATATTGGCGTACACTGTTTTTATTATGTACTTGATTTTATCATTTTTAAAATGTACACTTATAAACAACACAGCTTTGCAGCAGCAAGTCACTGAAACAAACAATATGAAATTTACCATATGTCAACTTTACATTACATTATGCACTTTTGTTATTTATTATCAGTTTAGTAATTGCGTCATGGCATTCAGTAGTAGCAAATAAAATAATATTAACATCATTTACACCTAAATAACTTTTATAATCTGCCATGAAAACAAAAAAAGGACAATACATTTGTATACTAGAAAAAGTTTGACAACATAGTATTCTACGATTTAAAACATCCAGGATATAAGAACTTATAAAATATGGGATTCTATCGGTTCGCGTCGTAGTCGCGCAGGAGTGCACATCTAGTTTCGCGTTGTAGACGCTCGCGTTTCGCGTCCCGCGTGTTTGACGCGCACGTTTTGACGTACCTTTAGACTGTTTATTTCCTCACATGGACATCATTAAAAAAAAGCCTAAACGA
Source organism: Lymantria dispar (assembly GCA_032191425.1). NCBI lineage: Eukaryota > Metazoa > Arthropoda > Insecta > Lepidoptera > Erebidae > Lymantria > Lymantria dispar. The sequence goes on from CM063445.1 coordinate 35,019,081, forward strand.
CCGAAATATATTTTGTATAAATAAAACTACATATATTGGCGTACACTGTTTTTATTATGTACTTGATTTTATCATTTTTAAAATGTACACTTATAAACAACACAGCTTTGCAGCAGCAAGTCACTGAAACAAACAATATGAAATTTACCATATGTCAACTTTACATTACATTATGCACTTTTGTTATTTATTATCAGTTTAGTAATTGCGTCATGGCATTCAGTAGTAGCAAATAAAATAATATTAACATCATTTACACCTAAATAACTTTTATAATCTGCCATGAAAACAAAAAAAGGACAATACATTTGTATACTAATAATTTATAAATTTATTTATAGAGCTTCTAAAATAGATTATATAATACTATATTTTATAATCTCTAAATATATATAAAATATTTACCTTATCACAGGGTAGATCACGCCTATGATCTTGGCCTTTCCTTCTTTTCTTTGTATAAGGCTAGGAGCGATACATTGGCCACCTTGACAACCTGAGAAACAAATGCAAACATGATCAATGTGGCTTGTGAGTAACAGATAATAGGGCAGTCAATTAGCATCAGTAGATCTAACTGCATCACAAACCTTAGAGGGAAAAAATTCTGTAAATAAGCAATCGTAGTTTGAAGTATATTTGATATGCCTATTTTGAAATAACTGTAAAACCATGTTCATATATAGTCATAAAACCACAGTTATTAGTAATGATTTCCTTCCTTAAAATATCAAATACTCACCAGTCACAATATTGTTTAAATTTCCCTAACATCAGCATATGCCGAGGTACTTGTTATAATATAAAAATTATATGTATTCAAATACTAATAAGATTTAGTTATTTATCAGTGAAGTAATTACCAAATAACAATACAGACGCATACACTCACACTCAGAAAATATACGCACTCACATACATTCCCATGCACAACACTCCACATCCATACATACACACACACGGGCGCATTATTCCACTTATATTAGCCAACTAGCAACCCGCCCTCACTTCGGTTATAGTGGTTTTACCCGCGTAGTTCCCGTTCCCGTGGGAATACCGGGATAAAATATAGCCTAGTTTACGCCCTGATATTATAGCTTTCCATTGGTGAAAGAATTTTTGAAATCGGTCCAGCCATTTTGAAGATTACCCGGAACAAACAGACAGACAAAAATTTTTTAATTGCTATTTTAAGCATAGGTGTCGTGCAAATAACCGTGTGAGCATGAAAAAAGCCTATTATTTTGACATTACAAACAGACACTCCAATTTTATTTATTGGTATAGATTTATTATTCTTTATATTAGCCAATTTATTATCTGTAACTAATTTCTTTCTTTTTTTACTTTTGTTTTTGTTCCTTAGATAAATTTCAATAATCTTTTACAAATTGTATACTCAATGCTCTGGCTCCCGAGACACAGGCTTAAGGCTAGTTCGGGAACTATTGTAAACAAAATTATGTAAACTGTAATCCTTGTTCAAATAAACTATTATTATTATTAAGAAAATGACAATCGTATAACAATTATAACTAACCTTGAATCGAACTCCAGGAATATCACCAACGGCATGACCTTTACGACCGAAGCCTGCTACTAGTACTTCGTCGTTTTCTTCTATATGATTTAAACAACCATCCCGGGGCACGAAAGCAGTAACTTTCTTGCCGTTTTTGATTAACTGGACACGCACGCACTTGCGAATAGCAGAGTTGGGTTGTTTGGCTTCAACACCTCTGTGAGTTAAATAAGGCAGTTTTAATTTAACGTTTATTTCAATGTTTATTAATACACTAGCAACGGGCCCCTAGGTTCGCTTCGGTTTTAGTCGTTATACCCGCGTAGTTCCCGTTCCCGTGGGAATACCGGGATAAAATATAGCCTAGGTTACTCCCTGATATTATAACTTTCCATTGGTGAAAGAATTTTGAAATCGGTCTAGCCGTTTTGAAGATTACCCAGAACAAACAGACCGACAAAATTTTTTTAATCTGTATTTTAGGCATAGGTGTCGTGCAAATAACGGTGTGAGCATGAAAAAAGCCTATTATTTTGACATTACAAACAGACACTCCAATTTTATTTATTAGTATAGACTATAGAAAATATCCACTTCATTCTGGAAATGCATAGAATTCAAACCATTAAACAGGTAATAGTTAGATTAAACAACAAACATGAAAACTTATGGACTGAATTGCAGTACATAAGATAATGCTACATGAGTGAGTTTAACACATGTTTATAGAATCCATTAGCTGAATGGTGGAGCACATTATTCAGACTAATTTTAAAGTTTAAATATACACCAAACAATTATGGATTACCTAAACAGTAGTTTAGCTAATAACCACTCATTACTATGCTCTAAAATAATACATGAGACATAACTTATAAAATTCCTTGCCCACAGAACAGTAGTCCAAATTCAACACAAATATAAAACATGATAAAATGTGACTTCATCACAAGTTTTAGCCTGACATGGGACAAATGTAACTATCCAATGAACAGTGTCAAAGTTTTTTCTACAAGAAACACTTTAATTCAGTCCAAACCAGTTATATTACTGGACTAATGCTGTGCCAGTATTATTACAAAGATGAAAGTATTCACTAGTTACAATAATTTAGAAATGTGAGAAGCATGACAAAATGTATGCTACCACATTGGTTGAATAGCAAAAGAATGAAACAGTGAAACAACTTTTACATGCTAATATTTTAAATACACATGTAGTCTGAAATATTCATGAAAAGAAAATCACCATCTGTTTATAGTGAAAGTAAGATGTTACTCTTCGACCATAACCCTATATACATAACCGTAAAGGGCTATTACTTAATTTACCTCATTTCAGCCTATATATGTCTCACTGTTTCAGGCTTTCTCCATAATAGGAGGGTTATTAAACTACTATTCCACACAGGTCAGACATGTTGGAATAGCTTCCCACTGTTGGGCTAGAGTCACCTCCCCAAAAGGAGGGTAATTGACCTACTATATCATACTGGCAAGACATGTTGGTATAGGGTTTCATTTCAAGTTTTTCTTGTCTTGCACAAACGTTATATGCTTATTATATCTCTTATTCGTATCTTATAACACATGGGGAAGATAGAGAGTGGTGAAATTCTTACTCAATTACCACACGGTTAATTCATCTATGCCAGTAATACAACAACTAGTCTGACTTTTTGATTGTTTTTTATTTATTGCAAACGGTGGCAAACGAGCAAACAGTACACCTGATGGTAAGTGTTGCTGCCGCTCATGGACCCTTACAAGGCCGTTGCCTACCGCGAAGAAAGCGAAGGGAGTGTGAATGCGTGCATTGAGGCTCGGTGATACCAAGGGCACCACCAAAACCCTCCACACGCAATCACCCTCAGAAAGTTGGGCTTCCGGCTCTCTCGCTCACCGAACGAAGCGCAGTAACAAATCGCTACTACTCAGACGTCGATTTTCTGCGAAAGCATGGTACTGCCCCGGACGGACCGGCCCGCGGCTGTAGACAGATAACTGTTGACAGTGTGGTCCTACCATTTGTAACTGGTACACCTACCATGCTTGTGGGGAAGTATGGTAAGAATCCTATCGGGCATTTTATTTTTAAGATCCTTTTTTATGTCTTTCGTGTTCTATAGTAGTAGAAGGATTCCATATACTACAAGGGTTTAACAAATAGGCAATTCTTCCTAAAAAATGCCAAGTGGTAACTCACAGTCCTATAGCAATGTTATTACTCCTTGTCTTAATAGTTTATTTCTTATAGAAATTTTAAAGCAATACAATAACAGAACTACTTAAAACTCGCCTAATAACGGGGCATCAGTGTAAACATTATAGGAATGCATAGCTATAACCTCATTCATAGTTCATTGACCCATGTGGTATTTACATCTCAAGTTCCATTCCGACTCGATAATTAGCATTTCAACAGTTAGGAGAGAAAACACGTTATCATTTAACGTGATAACACTTCTTTTGGTGTTTATTTCTTCGTAATGCTGTCTCTTGAGTTTACGATGCAGCCACTCGCAGTATTATCCTGTGATTGTAGTAGAAACACATTCACAAGCATAATACTACGCGTGGACGCGACGCTATTCGCAGCCTCTTCCTTCTTCGGTAGTTTGTACCAAACATGCAAATACGAGCTTTAAAGCACTAACAATCGCACTGGAACTCACCAAGAGGACACTCTTAGTAATTTATTGAAGAATGTACTTACACTTTTTCCAGGACGATGCCCTTAGCGTGAGATGCACCACCGAAGGGATTGGCCTTCCACCTAGTTCCCATGTGGGCCTTCTTGAATTCTTTGTCAGCCCATCGTTGCTCGCGACGATGGTTCACGTGCTTACGCGCCGTGCGAATTCCCCGGGGTTTACCTGAAATAGCGACGCTGCCGGTTATCACTAAAGTTTATGATACACAACACAGAAATTAACACATCATGTTCTGAATTAGATATCTTAAATGGGGAAACTTTTGTTGCACCTCATAATTAACGCGGCGATAAAGAGATTGGAATGGATTAGTTTTACACCACGAGAAAAACATGTCTCCGCCATGGCCGACACCTATGCATGCACGTATCAGTAAATTTATAATTCTTTGGAACAATTAATTGGCCAAAATTCACTCCTACATTGTACGCTTATAAATTACACTGATACACAGAATTTTAAAACAAAATAATAAAGAAACCATAACAAATACTGCACAAAACTATCCCTTACCCATTTGGATAGCACGACACCAATCGGCTACGGATGGGAAAAGAAATTATCATGATAACCAACCCACCAACTACAGGCTTCAAATTTTCAATTTTGCCAACATAATCATAATAATATTATTGTTAAATTTTATTTATGATCATGGATACAAAGTTCTTTAGTCTAATACATTTTTTGTTTATCAATTCATAATGGCAGTCTGTCAGTATATATGTATAAGCAAATCAAATTTTCTATAGATTTACTTATTCTCATAAAAGATTATACAATAACTTACATGAGAAAACCCTATAAATTACACCTTATTTTACTGGAAATTTTGTAAATCACAAATATGTACGTTCACCGATAAATCATATTCACTACATTTCAGAACTTTCTCTGCATTATCCTTACTAATATTATAAATGCGAAAGTAACTCTGTCTGTCTGTCTGTCTGTCTGTCTGTCTGTCTGCTACGCTTTCACGTCTAAACCACTGGACCGATTTTGATGAAATTTGGTACAGACATGGACTAAAGCTTGAGAAAGGACATAGGCTACTTTTTATTGCGAAAAAATGGGTATAAGGGGTTGAAATAGGGGATGACATTTTGTATGGAAATTCGTCATTTTCGATGATAGAACCACGAATCTTTGTATTATGGTACCTGATAATAAATAAATAGATATTCGTTCAAGCGTTTTGGGAATTTCATTTACATGGGGATGAAATTCAACCCCTAAAATACCAAAAAGCATACAGCCGAAACCACTGGGCCTAGAAACGTATTTTTTTTTATACCATCATATTGCCTGGGGTGCACGAGCACTAGCAAAGGATTTTTGGAAATTCACCCCCTTAAGGGGTTGAAAAGCATATAGCCTTTCACGTCGAAACCACTTAACCGATTTTGATAAAATTTGGTACAGATATGTACTAAAGCTTGAGAAAGGATATAAGGCTACTTTTTATCGCGAAAAATAGGTATAAGGGGTTGAAATAGGGGAAAGTATTTTCTTTTTACATCGTCTTATTTCTTGGGGTATACGAGCACTAGCAAAGGATTTTTGGAAAAGCGTATAGACTAAACTATTAGTGCTAGGAACGTAAAACTTTCTATGCAATTCTCTTTCTTTTGTTGTGAGCTCTAAGAAATTATTTTATTAAAATCAACTCCTAAAGGGGTGCAAAATATATAGCCGAAATCATTAGGCCTAGAAACATGGAATTTTGTATAAAGTTGCTTTTCTTGGGGAAAGAGAGATTTTTGCAATTTTAGCCTTAAGGGGGTGAACAGCGTTTAACCGAAATCACTGAGTCTACGAAGGATCATTTTATTACACAGTCGGCTTTCTTGGATTACCCCAAGATTTTCTTAGTGCTCACTTACCAAGCACTATGAAAAAATTTTTGGCAAGGATAAGCGAGCTCTAACAAAGAATTTTTGGAAATTCAACCCCTAAGAGGGTGAAAGTGTATAGCCAAAGATACTGAGCCTAAGAATGTGAAATTTTTAATACCGATCGGTTATTTGGGGTAAGCACTCACTAAGAAACAATTTTGGGCTGCCCCAAAAGGATAATACGCATATAGTCGAAGACACCCAGCCAATGATATATCATCATTATCTTGAGCTTATCCTAATTACTTTGGATCGACGCGATATGTAGGTACTCTTCTGCCATCGTAGATATATTGCAAAGGTTCCAGCAACATTTTATGACCTGGCGGACGACATTGTTGGCCAGACGGCATCACCAATTGGTCCAGGTCGATGTAAATTTTTGTCTTAGTAGTATTTTGCGACACCCACGAACAATGAAAGCGTGGTAATATTTCTAGCAGCTACCAGAGACACTAAGTTACAATCAAGATATTATTCCAATTTTCTATCTCTACAAATAAATCAATTTCAAGCGTCTGTTTGTCTATCAAAATAATAGGTTTTATTTATGCTCACACAATACGGTCCAAATTTTTTGTCTGTCTGTCTATTTGTTACAGGTAATCTTCAAAATGGCTGGACCGATATTGATTACATTTTACCATCAGGTCTACCAGGCGTACATAAGGAATAACTTAAACTATATTTTATCCCAGGCTATATTTTATCCCGGTGTGGCTGGAGCAACCTTGAGAATTAGGTCGATTTTAAAATTATTTCACTAATTGCAAGCTATTTTTAAGCCAGTAACATATTTAAGCTATTTTTATCCTGATATTCCTACGGGATCGGGTACAATGCCGGTGAAATCACGGGAATTTAATGGTTTTAAAAATTAATTCACTAATGAAAAGCTATATTATCAGTGAATAACATATAAAGGCTATTTCCATCCCATCCCGGGCAAATGCCCGGGAACGAGAACTAAACCGGGGGATGTCGACCAATTTTTAAAATTCTTTCACCAATGGAATGCTACCTATGTTATCAACGAGTAACATAGGCAATTTTTATCTCTGATATTTCTGGGATTCATATTATTTTTTTCACCCATGTAAATTTATAATATCAGCGAGTAACATAGGCATTTTTTATCTCGGTATTGGCATGAAAATGGGGTCTACGTGAATGAAACTGCGGGTGTTTGATTGATATAATTTTTTTTTTCACCAATGGAAAAGTACGTTAGTAGACACTAAGGAAAGGCATATTTATCATCGTATTTGCACGGGAATCTGAACTATAAGGCTGGAAGTAATATTCAAATGTGAAAGTTTTTGAAGATATTTGGATGTTTGTTACTCAATCATGCTTAAACTGTTGAGCAGATTTGGATGAAAATTGACACGTAGATAGAGTATTTCTTAAATTAAGAAATGTAATACTTTTTATGCCGATAATATTCTTTGCGATAATAGTTCAATATTCAAGTAAATTTTACGCGGGCGAAGCCGCGGGCAAAAGCTAGTATTACATAAAATATCAACAAAATTATTCAATATAATACTGTAAACCACTATAATAATTATTAAAATAGAGTACCACATGAAATTTTTACATTTACGCCAAAACTCTCAATAATATTTTAGTAATGGAGGCCATACACGCTAGGTTTTGCATGATGGTTTTAGCCGTGCAGGCCACCATAAGAGCTGCCACTATAAGTACTTTTTTTATATTTGACAATGAGTTCATACCAAGTTAATGCATCGTTTAAAAGTCATTCTTATTAAATGAGTGTTGGATAATAAATTAGAGCTCTTGCTCAGAATTTGAGCAAACATTAAAACACACTTTAAGCACTGTTAAATCGTGTACATTGATGTTTTTCTGCATCAAATAACATAATATAGCGACATAATTATTTGTTCTAACAATATATCTATAAAACACAATACGGAATTTAACGATTTATTTCCTTCACAATTATATCAAATTTATACCGCATTGAATTGACTACCACTTTATTAGAATGGATTCTGTGCATCATTGAGCAGTACATAACATGTAATTTGGAAAAATAGTAGCTGACAAATTCATTGCGGCTGTTCAACATACAACAACAAATTTTCTTCTTAAATTCGCCGCAGTGATTGAAAAGAAAGATTAATGAACAATATTTGTGTCATCACACGAGGAAGCTCAAAGGACACACTAAATAGAAATCCGTAAAAGAATTGGTAATAATTGACAGCCTCGAAAGATTAATAAATTAGGCGGCAATGAGTACATCTCTTGATAACCTGATAATGTAATTTGTTATGATTTGAAATTGATAATGACTGTGTCTGTTAATTGTATATTTGTAAAGCCCATTATGTAAGAAATATTTCTTTAGTGAAGGTGCTCGCTCTAAAAAAAATAGTTTATTTTTTTTTGACAACACCCTGCACTAAGGCAATAATCCTTGTATTGCGGGTGACTTTACAAACATATAATTAACGGACACAAATTACATCCAGACTCAGAACAACAATTTGTGGATCGCACAAAGTGTTGTCCCACGTGGGATTCGAAGCCCCGACACTGGCAATGTAGGTCGCTATCTTAACCACTACGCCATCTGTGCAGTTGAAGAGAATGTTTTCCGAATGATGAATTACAAAGGACGTTTTAACCCCTGACGCAAAAAAAGGGGTGCTATAAGTTTGACGGCAATGTCTGTGTTTCTGTTTGTGACATTGTAGCTCTTGAACAGATGCACCGATTTTGGTGCGGTGATTTTTCGATCCTTGCAGTGATTACTAGCTATATTTGTTAAGAAGTCAATTCCGCATTTTAAAAAGAATGAGTTCTTTTCCAAAAACATGTGAAACATTTTCGGCATAAAATGATTTTTTTTTATTTTCGTATGATTATTTGACTAAACGCTATACATGTGCCAATGTAATAGTTAAAATGAGAATTATATGAAAACCTTGAAAGGGTGCCGCCACCGATAGTCTGCAGGGAACCCAACCCAGTGGCGTAGCGTGTGTCAGTGTCGCCCGGGGCGGAGTTATAATTTGCCGCCCTTTTGACATCGTAAAAATAATAATTGTTGGTGTTGGTAAGAAAAAACGTAATGAAATGCAAGAATTGAGAGAAAAATATTTATTTCAAAACTATGTAAGTACATGTGTAAGTAACATGACTGTGTGAACTTTAATAATTTACATTATTTAATTTTTTTTTCGGGTGGGTTGCGGTCGGTGCGCTCCTCGCACCACTCCGTCCGGGGCGACAGAGGGATGTAAGCACGCACACCTGCAACCCACCCACGTGCACGTCGTCTTCGTTGTTGGGCCGACCACAATAATTTACACTATAAAATTAATGTTTAATAAAGTCTAAACAGTCTAAAACTCTACTTTTCGCGACTTACTCGCGAAATCATTTATTCGGTCCTTGGACCCACCCTGTGTAACATCGGGTACGACTGGGCGTTGGAGGGGGAGCCTCCCGCCCGGGTTGGGAGTGATTTAGTGGGCTCATTACAGCCCGCGGTGGGACGCTAGAGGAGGCGGCAAGCCTGGCGACTCTAGGCACCAAAGAGATCGTCAGGCGGATCGGGGCGTTGGGGTTGAGGGTAGCCCTGGACAAGATGGAGGCCATCCTGTTCCAAAGGTCCCGCATGGGCCCTCCCATCGACGTCTCGATCACCGTCAATTCGGTTGATATCAGCATCCGGGCGCATATAAAGTATTTGGGCCTGGTGTTCGACTGACATTGGTGGTTCCGAGAGCATTTCCGCAGGCTTGCTCTACGGCTCATCGGCGCGGCGTCCGCCCTATCGTGGCATATGCCGAACATGGGCGGACCGAGCACTACGTGTCGACGGCTGTACGCGAGGGTCATCTGGTCGATGGCCCTGTGTGGCGCGCCGGTGTGGGCGGGGTAGCTGATCGTCCGACTCAGGGCTCTACTGTGGCGACCACGAAGGGCCATGGCGGCCAGGGCCTTACATGGATACCGCACGGTGTTGACGCAGGCAGCGTGCCTGTTGGCCGGGACTCCCCCGTGGGACCTGGAGGCGGAAACGCTCGCCGGTTTGTATCGGCGGGTGTCGGGGGTGTGAGTGGAGGGCGGTGCGATCTCTTTGAGGGAGCTCAGCGCCTGGCGCGTCGACATCCGCTGAGACGTCATTACCCGTTGGGCAGTCTGGCTGGAGGGGCCTCGGTTCGGTGTGCGGACCATGGAGGCCTTCCAGCCGGTGTTGATGCAGTGGTTAAAACGGCGGCAAGGGGTGCTCTCCTTCCGACTGGTGCAGGTTTTGACGGGGCAGGGATGCATCGCCAAATACCTGTACACGGTCGTTAGGAGGGAGAGTACATGACACCACTGCAATTGCGACGAGGACACGACGCAGCATACGCTCGAGGTTTGTGAGTTTGTTTTCGGTACTGGGTGAACTGAGACGCGGTGTCAGCCTTTGCGAGGCAGTAGTCTCGCGGAAGGGGGCGGCGGAGCGCGTGCGCGAGGACTCCTCGACGACGCGAACCGCCGCCGGTGACTGGGGCGGCGTAGGCGCGACTACCTGCGCCTCATGTCGCCCCAGTCGAGGCCGCGGGTGATTGGACCGGGGATTTAGTCCGTCACGGTCATGGGTTACGGGTGTGCGTGCTTATGCCCCTGGACGGAGTGGTGCGAGGAATGCGCCGACCATAACTCAAAAAAAAATTAAAAAGTGTCCGCACAAAATACTTTTATTCCAATTTTGCCGCCCTTCTAATAGTGGCGCCCGGTACGGTCCACGCCTCCGCCCCCCCCCTTGCTACGCCACTGACCCAACCCTTTAAGAAATTACAGCAGATAGATCGTGTTTGCATTTATTAGGTTATTTTCAATGAGCAGGTTCCTTGCAGAAACATAGTCATGTTGATCTGGAGCTGTATTCCGGTAGTCTATAGAAAACTGAAGTCTTTGAAAACTTACAGCAGATATTATTTTCGGAATAAGCTGGTTGCAATGAGTAGGTATAGCTATTTATTTAGGTATCTAAAACCTAAATAAAACAATTCTTTTCTAAATAAAATTAAAGTATATGAGATGAAAGTGAGGCTTTAAAATAAAAAAATAAAGAAAAAACATAAGTTAAAAATCAAAACTTTCCCTCGGCTTTTTAACTTTAAATATGTAAATTGTTTATACTTGGTTTATGTATATTTCCATCTGCAAATATTTTTAGAGAAATCATAATTGAATTATCAGCGGCCATTTAATTGTAAGTACTTACTGTCGGAGTGACTATTATTGAGGTACTCAACATGATGAAATAATAAATAATATAAGATGGTTATAATTTGGCTGTATGAGTTTTTTACTCATTGCCTGCGTTCATGGACAAAGAGAAACATAAAAATTAAAAATTATCGGCGTACGTCAGTCAAGAAGAGATTTTAATTTCTGTAGTTATTGCGCTTGTAATAAATGATTATTTTATACTTAATCTTGAAACGTAACTGTAATCTTTTATATAGAATCTGAAGATGACATTAAATTTGGGCAGAAAGGATGGCGGTCCTGGCTACGTTGGCATACAGTTTTGCCAGGAGTGTAATAATATGTTATATCCGCGGGAAGATAAAAACAACAAAGTTTTGTTATACGCTTGCAGAAATTGTGATTATAAACAGTTAGCAGACTCAAACTGCGTGTATGTCAACAAAATTATGCACGAAGTCGACGAATTAACGCATATAAATCCTGATGTTGTTAGTGATCCAACTCTTCCTCGTACTAAGGATCACATGTGCCCAAAATGCAACAACAGAGAAGCAGTATTCTTTCAGGGTCAGACAAGACGCGCTGAAGAGGAAATGAGACTTTACTATGTGTGTACCAGTTGTAAACATAGATGGACTGAGTGAAAATTGTATTTTTTTAAATTACTAGCTATAAGGACATTAAATAACATAATAACAATATGATTGTTTATTTTCATCTCTATTTCTCAATAATACACATTAGTCATGCAGTGTTTTCTCAGACTACATTTACAGCACCCAGAGAAATGTCAAATCAGTTACCGAACAAGCTTTGAGAAAAGCTTTGCAATATGTCCTTAATAAAATTATTTCTCAAATTAATCACATCAGTAGTCTGTAGAGTACGTCTTGACCATTGCTGATCGCCAGTTTTTCTGCATAAAATCGGAATACGTGATAGCTCACTGTGTCAATGCAGCCTGGATGAAGGTACTATTGACCATATTTTTCTTAACTGCCCTAGGAACAGTGCCAACTCTTTAGATCATATTATTAATAAGTTAAGAATTCAGAGATAATGTAAGTCACCTCTTGTCATTACTCCCCAACCGCCATATAATTAACGCTATAATTAAATTTATAAATGCAAACAAGATAAAACTATAATCTATTTAATTTGTAATTATTTTTAATATTATTTATTTTATCTTTATTACTAACAACTGTCTGTGTTTGTTTCAGGCTCCTTTACTATTGCCACAATCGTCAATTTATAAGCCTGTTTTCTATTCTAAATAGCACTTTGTGTTTCCCCTTTACCCATGAGTAACCATACATGACACTGGCAGAAGTTGCTGAAAAATCAGCAGATTGCCATTATACAAATTAAAAAAAAAAAATTCTCATAGTTCCCTTAATATTTGACTACATCCAACTATTAGGAGAGGTAATCAAGATTCCTAATGCAAAAATTTTATGTAATAATGAGAAAACACTAATTCTTCGCTCGTGCATATTTTATTGTAGTGCTAGAGGCTCTGTACAGATATCTGTGTTGTTAGCTGTTATATGTACCTTTTAGCCATATTAGTATGAATTCTTTGGTCATATTTGTCCTACTGTTAAGTATACATCTAGGTGTAATTACACTGTATCATGATGATCAGTCACATCTGCACAGCGTTTTAATTTGATTATTTATTTTATTGTAGTATTATGATGACGGAGTAAAACTGCTATTCACTGGCCCATTTCTTGCCTGTGGATGTCGTAAAAGATGATTAAGGACTATGTAACAAAAGGCAAATTCATAATAAAACCCTATACCAACAGCTTTCACCAGCGTGGTATACTTAGTAGGTCAGTTTCCCTCCCAATGTGAGAGGCTCGGAGCCCAGCAGTGGGAGTATATGAGCTGAGATGACCTTTATTGTAGCAATATTTGCTTACATCTATACCAATAAATAAAATTGGGAGTGTCTGTTTGTAATGTCAAAATAATAGGCTTTTTTCATGCTCACACGGTTATTTGCACGACACCTATGCCTAAAATATAGATTAAAAAATTTTTGTCTGTCTGTCTGTCTGTTTGTACCGGGTAATCTTCAAAACGGCTGGACTGATTTCAAAAATTCTTTCACCAATGGAAAGCTATAATATCAGGCTGTAAACTAGGCTATATTTTATCCCGGTATTCCCACGGGAACGGTAACTACGCGGGTAAAACGACTAAAACCGAAGCGAAGCGAGGGCGTGTTGCTAGTTTTCTTATAAATTTGTATGATACCAATAAAAAAAAATTGACCATTGTATTCTATTCTATCACCATAAAAAGAACATCAGCTAAATACATGATATGGGAAACTATAATTGTGTAGACAAATAAGTATTCATTTAAGAAGTTATTGAAAATGTTGCAAGATGTGAATTGTGAATAAACATCATCAACATGAAGTCTTTTACAAATATTAAACATTTTAACTTAGAAAATCTCATTAAGATGCATGCAACCAGTGAGTTTAAATGCAGCACAGTAGTTATCTTTCCATATTCTAAAACAATTTAGAGTTAAATGCAATAAAAGAGAGGGTTATTGATTATTTTGCATAACTATAGGCATTATAGGTACAACAACTGCACAGATGACGTAGTGGACGTAGTGGTATATTAACCTACTGTGCCAGTGTCTTAGGTTCGAATCCTATGCTGGACAACACTTTTTGCGATCCACAAATTATCCATACCTACTTTGTGTAATGCAATCACAGCGATTCGGTTCTTTTTATCACCCCACTCCATTTTAATATCGCAAAATATTGTACAATATATTGGCGCCAAAATGAGAAAACAGTGAACAATCATATAAAAATGACAGATTCCAAATTCAAATGTAATACAGTGGACCCGCGGTATTCCGGCACCCCTCGTAATTCGACATATCTATTACTATTGAAAATTTTTTCGTCAATCTTTGCTAATGTAGATATGATTGAACAGGTTAAAACTTAAACGCCCCATCATTATTGTACTTCTATTTTGAATCTGATTGATAACTCGACACTGGCAAAAATGGCTCTTATTTGTAGCTGATTGCCAAGACAAAAAAGAAGAAGAAGAAGAATCTGATTGTTGAGTTTGAATTTGACTACATGTAATAGCGGTACGGCTTAGCGTACGTTTATAATCTTAGAATAATAACGTATAGAAGGATAGTGTCAGTACTTCGAAGTTTCGAAATTTGAATCTAAAAATACTAATGGCGCGCAGACGATTACACACGTACACACGCAAATCACTATACAAATTATGAAATCAAATTTTGTTTTTATTAACATAAATCGTCGAAATACTTTTAAAAGTAATGTTAAAAACTTTTTTTTTTAACTACAGCCATTGCAGTTTCTGATCTTAATACTTAGTGAGCAAGTAAAGTGCACCACCACTTTGTTGACCCACCAGCCGCCACTGATTGACACTATCCTTCTATACGTTATTATTCTAAGATTGTAACAGTATTTACGGTTGGACTTTCTTCATGTTAGTAATGGTCCGTCAGTAAGTCAAAATGTCGCCCTTAACAGAGTAATGGCCATATAAGTAGACTATTACGGAGGTTAACATTGTATCCCAATAGTCAATGAGCTTTGATATAGAATGAGATTCTATTTTATTTTGATGCGTGAACGATATTAACACATTAATTTCGACCACACAACACTTACAAGTAAGTGCATTACGTTACGGTCAGATTCAACACGCTAAGCACGTGCGGCAGCACAATCGTAACATTCGTGTAATCCAAACAACAACGTGGTCGGCTGGTCGGTGCGCGGTGGTCGGACACACTTAGCGTTTGAGGACCGGCTACTATGGCAGTGCTGCCGTTTATACGCCTTGGGTTTTGTGTTGAACATTTACTCTCTGTATCACTGATTTAATAGTGTTACGCGTAGTGAATGGGTGGCACTTTAAATAAAACAAATGACAATTTTTATATACTTTACTAACTGAAAATAATGTCAAGCATATCTGTTCTAAATAACAGTTAACAATCACAGCCATTGATTAATTAACAATAAATAGATGATATTTCATCCCATTTAACGTACGAGGGGTGATCCAAAAGTAATGATAATCAGTTATTTCTAGTGCACACAAAAATACAAAAAAATTTCAGTCACTTGCTCAGTTACCCACTAGTTCAGGAAAAAAAAATCATATAAATAGGCCACAATTCCCGGGAGCTACATTCGAAAAAACCATTCCGCGTCGGAGACCCGTAGCGCACGGACGTGCGCCTCGCTGCTCTCCATTTCGCCGCGCTCACCCCGCACCCGCCCCTTGCGGTCGTGCGTTCTCGCTTCGTCTCGCTCGCTCTCGCAGCGAACCACGCGTCGCGTCAAGCCGCCATCTTGTTCAACGTCTGTGGCCGTTCAGTGGCCCGCTCCGGGTGGCCGTGTATACGGTTGTCTGTGGCAGTTTCGCTGTTTGGACGCAGGTGTTGCCGGATCCCAACTGCACGAGTCGATTTTTTCAAGACGTCGAGTGCAGATTTCTACCGTTGGTAGATAAAAAGTCAACCCATTTTGGCCCCCTCAGGGCAGAAAACCATATTGTTTGGTCCCCGGCGGAAACCTCACGGTGTTAACGAAGCCGGGTGAGGCAAGGCCCCGATTTGCCTGCCGAGCCCCTTCAGGGCAGAGCTAACAATCGGAAGGGGTTAGAGCATCCGGCCTTGGGGGATCTCCTAGTCGGACCTAATCTACGGCTTTTCATCATTTTTCTGCGAAGGCCTAACGGCCCGAGCAGCTAGGAACCTATCGCACATTAAGATTGGCGAAGGATTACAAGCTTAGGGCACACTAGTTAAGCACACATCCTCCCGACCTGCACCCGGTTGGGAGGGACACGCACCACACACAACCCAGGGTTCACCTCACCCAGGGCGCTAGGTCTAACACTTTTCCCGCGAACGTTTTTTCCACCAGCCCACGATGGCGGAAAAAACTATTACAATTGACGCCCTTCTGGCAATCCCAGAGATTCAAGCCTATATTGCCCAACATTTTGGAGCAATAACAATCTTACCACCCCAGCCTCAACGCGCTCCTACTACCGCCCTGCCGCTTGAGCCGGAACTACCGACCATCAGCACGGCGATGGAAACGGAATCACCTCCGTCCTCCTCAGCCTCATCGTCCTCCTCCTCCGAGTCGGAAGATTCGCCCAATGAGGGCTCATTTACAGTAGTTCGCTCCCGCAAGCGGAGCAAAAAGGTAAAGGTCAACAAAGAGGCTCCCTCTAAGGCCCCAAAAATTAAGCCGACTGACTCGGCAAAAACACCCGCTGCAGCCCCGTCTGCAACGACTGCCACGGCCGCCTCGGTCCCCCCAGTCGTCTCGCAGGCCACCCCTACCTCTGTCCCATCTTCCACGGACAGCAACACCGTCGCTCCACAGACGGTCAAAAAACCACTGGCTCCGCCGCCCCTATACATTAGGGATAAAGAGAAGTGGCTAGCCATCTCCGCGTGGCTAAACACCAACAGGATTTCGTACAAATCTGCGAAATCCACCCCCCAAGGCATACGAGTGGACCTTCACTCATCAGCCGACCACCGCACCGTGTCAAGCATGCTAGGGAATCAACAGATTCCCTACCATACATACACCCTCCCCGAAGCCAAACTTCTGCGTGCAGTTATACGCAATGTCCCGAGAGAAATCGACACTAAAGAGATCTTAGATTCTCTCAAAACCCAGGATCTGCCGGTTGTAGAAGTACACCGGATGATCCGGGGAAAGGGTCGTTACCCTCTTAACATGATACTCGTCTGCCTTACGAATAACGCAGAGGGTAAAGAAATATACAAAATTAAGACCATCTGTGGCCTCTCTGGGGTCTCGGTAGAGCCCCCACACAAAAATGGCAATCTGGCACAATGTCACAAGTGCCAAATGTATGGACACTCGTCCAAGAACTGTTTCGCCCGTCCTAGGTGCGTCAAGTGCCTAGGTGACCATCACACCGCCCAGTGTGAAAGGCCAAAGGACATCTCCCTCTGCAAAGAGCCACCTGCGTGTGTTCTCTGTGGAGAATACGGACACCCGGCCAACTACCGCGGCTGCCCAAGAGCGCCGAGGAGGCTAGTCCGCCAACCCAACACAAACGGTAAGGCCTTGTACTATAACAAGACCTTCGTCCCAGCCCCCTTACCAACCCACAATGCGTGGGCTCGCCCCCTGCTAACCAGCAAGGAGGCTTTCCCAACCTTGCCCAACAGGCAGCCCGCTGCCCCACCCGCACCATCTCAGCCCAAACCACCAATGATAGGGGCAAACCAGCCCACCGGTGGTAATCCCAAGCCCCCTCAGGGCGCCCCCCTTCCCATCGTCGTCGCTAAAAGCGCGCCCCCAAAAGCCCCCCAAGGACTAGATCCAGATCTAGCCCTGGTGGCCAACTTCGCGGCTCAAATCAATTTCGCGGAAATCCGCGAAATTGCAGCCGATCTTAGAAGGAACGAGGGAAACAACCTCGCCCTCCTTAATATAGCGATCAAATTCGCCCCCACGTTAGAGCGTCTAGGCTCACTAAAATTCAACTAAAATGGATAGGTACACTCCCGGCAGAGTTAAACCCAGACACCTCAAAATAGGGACATTCAACGCTAATAGCCTTACCCAACAGAGGGATGAAGTAGGCACATTCCTTCGGGAACACCAGCTCGACATCTTGTTAGTACAAGAAACGTTCTTAAAACCATTCAACAGGGACCCTAGAATCGCGAACTATAATATAGTTCGCAATGATAGGACAACCTCACCAATGGGCGGAACGCTTATCTACTACAAAAGGTCGCTGCATTGCACACCTGTGGATCCGCCCCCTCTGATGTACATTGAAGCTTCAATTTGCAGGCTAGCCCTCTCAGGCCATCAGCCTATCACCCTTGTATCCGCATATCTCTCTCCCAATAGAGAGCATTCGAAACAGTTGGTTGAAAAAGATCTAAAAGCCTTGCTAGAATTGGGAGGCGCCGTCATCATTGGCGGTGACCTTAACGCCAAGAACACCTCTTGGAGCTGTCAAAGTTCCAATAAGAGGGGCAAGACTTTAGAGCTATTCGCTGACAGACTGGGATTTGATGTCATAGCGCCCATAGAGCCGACACACTTCCCCTTTAACGTTTCGCACAGGCCGGACATACTCGATATCTTTCTTCTCAAAAACATAAACCTTCGTTTATGTTCAATAGAAGTTCAACACGAGTTAGACTCAGATCACCGCCCGGTGACTCTGGAATTAGCCTCCCGCACCCCCGGCCCCTCAGGCCACAACAACGAAAGGACCAAGATAGCGACTGACTGGGCACGGCTAGAGAAAAATCTCAAGTCAACCTCGTCGGTCCACCTTGATCAAATTCCCAAAGACATTACGTCTAAGGAAGATACCTCTCAGGCGATCGACTCGCTCACAAGTCACGTGCAGTCGATAATGGACGACTGCTCGCGGCCGGTACCAGATACGAGCGATCGTAAATGGCGCCTGCCAGACGACGTCCGTGACTTGTTGAGACGGAAAAACGCCGCGACACGCGCTTATGACCGCTACCCTACGGAGGACAACCGTACCCGCCTACGGTCACTCCAGAGGGAGGTTAAACAAGCAATTAAAAAATTGAGACAGAGCAAATGGGACGCCATGATCGAGGAGCTAGTACCCTCTCACACAGCCTTTTGGCAGCTTTCCCGCTCACTCAAAAAAGACATCGTGTCCACCCTCCCTCCTCTCACCAGACCCAACCAGCCTCCGGCATTCATGGACGATGAAAAGTCAGAATGCCTGGCCGACTGCTTGGAGCTTCAGTGTACGCCGAGTACGCTACACCCCGACGCCACGAATCACCGCTTCATCGCCGACGAAGTGGAACGTCGTAACACTCTCTCGCGCTCGTTAGGAAACGACAGCCCCGATCAGCCAATCCCAGCAGTGACCACCGATGAGGTCGAATCGTTAGTCAGGGGTCTCAAAACCAGGAAAGCCCCAGGTTCGGACGGAATCTCAAATAAAGTCATTAAATTATTCCCCGCCCACTTGATAATTCTGTTGTGCTGCATCTTCAATGCAGCACTAAATAATAACATCTTTCCCGCGCAATGGAAAGAGGCCGTGGTAATAGGAATCCACAAACCCGGCAAGCGCCGTACCGAACCTAGTAGTTACCGCCCGATTAGTCTACTAAGAGGTCTAGGTAAGATCTACGAACGAATAGTTCTCAGTAGACTACGTACATTCGCCGAGGCTAACAACCTCGTTCCCGACGCACAGTTTGGCTTCCGAGCTAAACACAGCTGCGTACAACAAGTTCACCGTTTGGTAGAATACACAAGTAGTCAGTTCATCATGAACAGATATACGGGTGTATTATTCCTAGACGTAGCGAAAGCATTCGACAAGGTTTGGCATGAAGGCCTAATCTACAAACTCTATCTCCTCAAGATCCCTCACTACTTAATTCACATTATACATGACTACTTAAGTCATCGCAGCTTTCGCTACAGGGTGGAAGGGACGTTGTCGACCTCCCACCCTATCAAGGCCGGCGTCCCTCAGGGGTCGGTCCTCTCCCCATTTCTCTTCACGCTATACACTAGCGATATGCCCAAATTCAACCGGGTACATAAAGCGCTTTACGCTGATGACACCGCACTCTTTTGTGCTGGTAGATCCCCGACAACAGTAGCCAAGACTCTCCAAACAGCGGTTACCGCCCTAGCCAATTGGTTTAGGAAATGGAGATTAGAAATCAACCCCGAGAAGAGTCAGGCGGTCATGTTCACTAGACGAACTGCCCGTTCCTACTCTATCGATAGCATTCCCCCCCTTAAAATTTTCAACAAGCCGGTCACTTGGACCAGGCAGGCCAAATACTTGGGTGTGACCCTTGACGATCGACTCAGCTTCGCCCCTCACATAAAGAAAGTCCGCGCACGGGCAGCTTTTGTGATGGGCCGTCTCCACTGTCTACTCAACTCTAGGTCGCGTATGCCCTTGAGTAGCAAAGTCCGACTCTACACCACCTGCATACGGCCTATCATGACCTATGCCAGCGTGGTGTTCGCGCATGTTAAGCCACACAGGATCCACAGGCTACAGACACTACAAAATCGTTTCATGCGCCGAGCTACGGGAGCACCGTGGTTCATACGAAACGTCGATCTCCACATCGACCTCGAACTGCCGACCATCAAGCAGTTTATGAAACGGTGCTCTCAGAGCTACTTTGACTCTGCCATGACACACCCCAACCAACTAGTGGTTGGGGCGGCTTCCTATAGACCCTCCAAAATCTCCTCTATCCGACGTCCTCGTCACGTCCTCGACGAAGAGGACGACATTATCACACTCGCTCAACAAAGAGCCTACACGGCCCGCGAGGCCTTAACAAATAAATATCCGCGGTTCCGCCCTCGCCGTCGAGGTGCGAAACCGCGCCGCGCAAAAGTCACTATTAAAAACGTGGGCACGCCCACTTTGCCTTCAGCGACGCCCCAAGCCGAGGTCCGTTCCCCACAGGGGGAGCCCTTGGGCGATGTCGCTTAGCATACTTTTCTCCGGGTTGAGAGCCCTCAGCGCTCACCCATAGTCCGCGTCAAGCTGTCAAGGCCATCTGCGGCCAACAGCTGTACAAAAAAAAAAAAAAAAAAAAAAAAAAAAAAAAAAAAAAAAAAAAAAAAAAAAAAAAAAAAAGGGAGCTACATTCATTTGAATACGGACTGTCAAGGAGTGAACATCAAAATGGAAAAACACGAAATCAGAGCTGTCATTAAATACCTCTGCTTGAAAAAAATGTCTACCAAAGACATACACAGCGACTTGGTGGAAACATTAGGGGACTCTTCTCCTCCATATTCCACAGTTGCACGCTGGGCTAAGGAGTTTAAGCTGGGAAGAACATCGACGGAAGACGAACACCGCGAAGGACGCCCATCGACGTCCCTCACTGAAGAAAATGTGAAAAAAGTTGAAGAAGTTGTATTGGAAGATCGAAGAGTGACTATCAGGCATGTAGCTGAGGTCACAGGGATCTCATATGGCAGCATTCAAAGAATCCTTGCGAACGAATTGCATATGAGAAAGGTCTCCGCGCGTTGGGTACCGAAAATGTTAAACGACGAGCAAAAGAAGAAACGAGTCGACATGTCAAGAGCAAATCTCGAAAAGTTCCAGGCAGACAAGGACAATTTTTTGTCACGTTTTGTGACCATGGACGAGACCTGGATCCACCATTTTGATCCTGAAACAAAACAACAATCGATGACATGGAAACGATCCGATGAACCGACGCCGAAGAAATTCAAAGTGTCAAGCTCAGCAGGGAAGGTTATGGCGTCTGTTTTTTGGGACGCTGAAGGAATAATCATGGTGGACTACTTGGAAAAGGGGGCCACTATTACAGGCTCCTACTATGCAGAACAAATAAGAAGATTGCGGGAGGCTATTAAGGAGAAAAGGCGAGGCAAACTGCGGGCTGGAGTGTTGTTCCATCAAGACAACGCACCTGTTCACAAAGCTGCAATTGCCATGGCTGGCATTCAGGAAGCGGGCTTTGAGTTGGTGGAACACCCCCCCTATTCACCAGATCTAGCCCCCAGTGACTTCTATCTCTTTCCACGACTCAAGGAACACCTCCGAGGCAAGAAATTTGATGATGATAGCGACGTGATGGCCGCGGTTGAGGACTTTTTTGAGAGTCAAGATAAAGATTTTTTTTGTAAGGGAATTTTAGGTTTAGAAAAGAGATGGACTAAATGTATAGACTTGCTAGGAGACTATGTTGAGAAATAAATATATTTTTTTATTTTATTCATTGTGTTTATTATTGATTATCATTACTTTTGGATCACCCCTCGTAAACTTTAAACTACTAAATTTAGCTATGTACTAAACAATCTATATATAAATCATACATTTAATAACATTTTGATTTGTTATACTTATTTATAATACCTATTTGGGTGGATGAGGCCTTAAACTTCACTAGGTCTTTTGCTATTATTCTAAGGATGATATAAAGATGTCTGACTACTACTTTATTGGCGGTTTTATTTATGGTAACTATAACAATAATTTATTTTTTTAATGGTAATTATGTTACAAGCCATGTTGCTTCTTAGATTTACTCATTAATTTGGCACAACACGCGTCAACAAGTATTTTAAATAAAATCAACTAAAGTCTATTCACTGGTAGCAATATTCTACAGAATTTCCTAAATACATATATAGTATGCGGAAATTCAAACTTCAAAGTACATCAGAAGTCAACGAGTGCAGATAACGAAATGCTTAGGCCTAGTTTAATAATACGTCCTCTAAAAGCATGTGCAATAAAGTTCTTAATCTAAAATCAAGTTTATTTAAGAGGTAAACTAGAATCTGAAAGTTGTGTAGTGTAGCTATTAGTAAAAACTACGAGACTATGATTAAACGTTTTATCTAATAGAGCTAGACTATTAAGCGGATAAATTAATTACGTAATTATAGCAATAATCTGGTTTTTGGTTTATCAAATATTAGTGATTAGAAGGTTGTAGGTATATATTAGATATTGTCTTAGTTTAGGGAGCCTTTTTCCCTAAATTTTGGGGATATCTTCATTCAGGTACCCTACTATAATGGCACTAAGGGATATAAAAATAGGGATTATATTAGGCTAGATTTGAATTCTGTTTATTATTAGCTTTTTATTTATAATTTTATTTAGTAGGTACAAACTGAGCGTTATTACAAAACACAAATTCAAATGTGAAAAGCAAGTAAGAATCTCCGTGACGCGGTCATAGACGCAGGGCAGCGAGGACAGCGCTCACGAAACCGAGTTTAGCATGAATATTTTATGGAGGCGAATTTGAATGGGATTTGCATCAAACTGTTATCGTACGAGACAGACGGTGATCCAAATGCCATACAAATTAGCCTCGATAACGATATAAATACTTTGACACAAATATTCGTGTTAAGTCCATCGGTTTGCTGTCGCTGCAAGGAGTGCCTAAGAGGGCCTGCGTCAAACGTCAGTTTTTAAATGCTGCAGCTTGTTCACGCATAAGTTCCTTAAACGATTAGTCTAGATAGAATTTTGTATTAGAATTTAAGTCTAAATATTATTATTTCACTTTGTATTACTCAAGTTTGGTTAAATTCTTAATGTGCTGAAATATTATTATTCAAGTAATGTTAATCTATACTAATATATAAAGCTGAAAAGTATGTTTGTTTGAACGCGCTAATCTTAGGAACTACTGGTCCGATTTGAAAAATTCTTTCACTGTCAGATAGCCTATTTATCGAGGAAGGATAGGCTATTTATCATCACGCTAAGACCAATAGGAGCGAAGCACCAATGAAGAGTGTTTCAAAATCGGAGTTTTTTTCCTTTTAAGCGCTTCCGCTGCGTAAACGGCAAAATTTTCGCAAAAACCATGTGTGTGACAGAATCGTATTATTAAAAAATTATTTTCACCTACGTAAACAAAGTCTTGGGTTAAAGTTAGCGTTAGCCCAAAGTATCTACACCACGCGGACGAAGTCGCGAGCAGAAGCTAGTGATAAATATTACCAGTAAATTAGATTCTGGAAGCGACTTTCTATGCAAGGTATTTTTATTTATACTTATTTAAAGCTCCATCAGAAATATTGTAATTTTTAATTTTTTATAATATCTATATCCGGCAAGAGAATAAATCTCTGAGCCTAATACCGAAGCTAGGAATAACAATGAGGTAGCAGCTTAAAATAAATCTCTTCGTGAAAATCGTATCTGTTATTTGTAGTTTTGTAGAGACTTTAATTTACTCGTAACAAATAGCAAGATTTTTTATTTATTAAAAAATGCTTGTTTTTATTACTAATCATCTTAAACACGTATATACTAACAACAACAGCGGGCTTAGCATGAATATTTGCGTTAAAGTGTTCGTATCGTTATCGAGACCAACTTCTATTAATATGGAGTAGTGTTCCTAATGTCCGATAGAGGCGCTGCTCCAAATCATATACAAATTATTATTGATCTCGATAACATTACGAACACTAACGCAAATATTAGTGACGAGCCCACAGTACAATAATTGCATTATAAATACGCACTAAACACACCTATTCTACTTACATATAAACAGGAAAAACTTAACAAGTGTACATTAAAATTTTATCATCAACCTTTTAGGAAGACGGGATTTCGGAAATTAAAACGCGAGAATTATCTAATTTCAACACTTTATCTACATTCATTTAATTATAAGTTATAGGAAGCATAGACAATGAATAGCCAAATGCGCCTGGAATATTTATTATACCAACTGCGAATGTCAAATTGTCTGCCAAGGGTGACGAAGGTCGGAAGGGGTTATGGAATTATCATTAGTTAATAGGGAAGTGTGTGTCCAACAATGGATATCAATAGGCGCATGGAAAATGGATGGATATGTATAGATTAATAAAGACTTAATATCGGCCATATTTCTACTACTATAAGCAAGTTGATAGATATGCTGTGTGGTAACGGCTACGAATACTACCAACCCTTACATTGCTAGTGGGTGTCGTAAAAGACGACTAAGAGCTTTACATCGACCTGGATGAACTCCATCTGGTGCCGTCTGGTCAACAATTATATTATCCTGATATCGACTCAAGCAGGGTCGATATCAGGATAATATAATTGTTGACCAGATCCGGTCATAAAACTATTGCTAAAAATGTTTGCAATATGTACATATTGCAAACATTTTTGGCAATAGATGGAAGAGGACTACACATTGAGTCGATTCCAAATAATTAGGATGAAACCACGATGAAAATGATGAAGCAGTGTGACAGATATACGTAACTTTCATCTCATTAAAAATTATACTCTAAATACAAGAGTTATGATCATTACAATGCGATTTAAATAAGA
This sequence comes from Lymantria dispar, assembly GCA_032191425.1. Taxonomy (NCBI): domain Eukaryota; kingdom Metazoa; phylum Arthropoda; class Insecta; order Lepidoptera; family Erebidae; genus Lymantria; species Lymantria dispar. The sequence continues at coordinate 35,044,404 of CM063445.1, forward strand.
ATAAGAACATCAATGACCTCTATCTGTCAAATGTAAATATCGATATATCGATATTTTGTAAACAGCCCTAATTCATTTAGACGGTTTTTCACATTTGAGTAGCTGATACTCAGTACAACGAAAAAAAAAAACATTATTGCTACGTAAATAAGGTTTCATTGCGAGCCTTTCAAGTGGCATTTGACAGATAGAGGTCATTGACGTTCCTGTTCTTATTTGAATTGCATTGTAAGTTCTATTAAAATACGCGAAGATATTTTTTTTTTCATTGAACGGTTATTTATGGCAAAATTGTAAATGGCAAACTAGTATTATCTAGCGTATTACGAATATAATATTAGGTTAAATATTTGTCTAGTAAGCTTCGTCGTTGTCACGAATAGTTCCAAGCTTTGGGCCGAGGTTTATTCATTCACTCGTTCCTTTATTGTACAACGAATGTTTTTTTTATATCATTTTCCTTTAGCTCCTTTATAAGTTCGATTTTTTGTATTTTAATTAGAGTCATACTAATAAAGGACTGCGCAGGAATCTGGAACTGCGAAACCACGGCGAATATGCACATTCATTTTTTTTTTATTTTATTCTGCACATCTAATACGAGGTTAATATTAATATATGTGCGTATAATTGTATTGTTTATATGTATTATAAAATTCAAGCTCGGGCGAAACAACCATTTTACTATTCTAAACATTTATGCATTAATACGTATTAGATGAAATCTTCAAATTTATTTAGAATATATGAAACTATTTAGTGCCTTTCCTTCTTCTTAGGTCGGTATACAATCACTATTTAATATCGCCTCTTCTTTAAATATTCAGTAAAAACATTTTAAATATACTTACTAAAATTTAATAATTAGCTATTTTCTGAACAATTAGCGAGTCTTCCGGTAAAATACGCTTGCAATACTGGTCATAATAATACTGGAATATTAATTCTATAATACGCTTTAGCGTATAAAAAACTATAAGAAGTTAGTTGTCCTCTTTTAATTTTTTTTTACAAATGGAATTTCATTTTCATGGCATTTCAATTCAATCATTCAATTACCTGCCAGAAAACTAGTTATTGAAATGGCAATAACGATGCTAATACCTATAGCAATGGCAATAACGAGTTTTAGAATAATGATTCTAGCGCTTTAACCAGAAATCTCTAGATAAGCAATAACGAGTTTGCAATTGCGATAACTTATTTTGGAATAATGATTCCAGCACTTTAACCAGAAATCTCTGGTTCAGCAATAACGAGTTTGCCATTGCAATAACTAGTTATGGAATAATGATTCCAGAGCTTTAAGCAGAAATCTATAGATCATAAATCGCATGGATATAGCAATCATATGTATACCAGGGCAGAGATAATATATGTATACAGTACGACTGGTAAAAGATTGTACATATTGAAGGAGACGATAGATAATAGCCACATGTAACTAATAAAAGTGTAAAAAGAAGATAATATTAATTAACTACATAGTAAACATCAACAATATTAGTGTTACAAGACTTCCAAAAATATTGTCACCCTACTGGCGATACACCGATACCGATATCGAGTAAAAGTTTTGTTAGTACTGTTGTCAAGATTTTGGATATTTATTACTAGAATTACTAAAGCTAGGTGTAGGAATAATGTCATAAAAACACTAAAGTTAGTTGCAGATTTATAGCTCTTACCAATCCTGAGATAAATTGATTTGTTTCTAATCAAAACAATAGGTTTGCCAGCGTACGTTGAGCTCTGTCTGCGGCCCGCGACGCAAAAAAAATACCTACTGGGTCGAGTCGCATAGGTAGAATATTTACCTAAAATGTAACTAGTCAATGTCACGCGAACTGTTTAGTACCTACAGTGCTGACGTACGTTGACCTATCCCATGTGTTCATAACTAAATGTTTTTATAAGATAATTAGTTCAAAATTTAAGTACCAATTTTTTTTTATATATTCGGTATCAGAATCGAGTACTGAATACCCTCCTTCAATATGTACAATCTTTTACCAGTCACCCTGTATATCCAAGCATAATTGCTTGGATTAGGCTTAAACGCATCAGCTAAATTACATATAATACGGAAGTGTACAAAATCTCCCATTGTTTATAACATTAATTTAATGGGAAGCAGTATGTCATGCTCCGCTTGATTAGGACCTTTACTCAGCAACATGGACGGCGTGATAATTATTAGCAAGACGGATTATTTGTGCATAATATTCCGATTACGATGTTTTGTATCATTAATATCAATTAATTGGCTTTATAATTAATAATAAATGTTATAAAAATGCTTTTGTAATCTTGTAAAAATATGAGTATGAAAAATAATTGCATTGTTGAAATTTTATATTTTTCCGTGTGGTGATGGGTTAAAAATGCAAATGTTGCCAAACTTTGCTTGCCAGTAGGAGTCGTAAAATCAGCTAAGGGTTCACCAGGGGTGCATGTTGGAGGTCAATCCTGGGAAACCTATAACATCTCACTGAGAAAGCCAACCCGCCAGCCAAGCGCGGTGATTACAGTGTTATCACTTCATATGTGTGACAAGAAGCAAGATGGAAGCCTATGTCCCGTAGTGGATGGCGAAAGGCTGAATAATGATGAAATTTTATAATTGCTCATCATTCTCCACTAATGATTGGACCAGTTTATTGACAACTTTAAGGTTCGAGAGAACTAAAGGTCTAAACCTTTATGGTAGAGCAAGGCCTAGCAGTGCCGCTGGCATCATTAGTTATACACTCTTAGGCCGTTTACTTGTCTGCCATCAGAGGCAAGAAAAAGCCTTCAATTATAATTTGCACAATAAAAAAGTGGACACGTTTGCATTATTATATTAACCACCCTTTTCAATTTCCAATGATTGTGGTTTTGAATTACGAAGACTCAATTTTAATTCCTCATTAACTAAAGAAATGAATTACCTATATATAAATCATAATAAGTATTGTCTTTATAGGTAAATAAATATATGCATAGAGACAATGGCTTATGTTCTTAAATAAGTTCCTTGAACAATAAAAAAAAGCCTTTATGGCTTAATAATAATACATAAATGAATGCTTAATAATACTTAACTAAATGTAATAATTTTTTAAATTTCTACAATATTTCATCAAGATTTACTGGCCGTAACACATGTGCACGTTATAAAAAAAACAACATTTAATGTAAAAACGTGGCGTCGATCTTAAGCCGCCTACCACGTATAGACAGCCGTCGTCAGTGTTCAGGTGGAGGCGGCATTAGCTCTGGGAAGTTCTCGGGCAATGGTGGTAGAACATTTTCTTGAAAATGTCCCGATATATTTCCCGGAGGTGAATAGTTCGCGACCACGATAACCTTACCGTCCCTAGAGCGAGCCTTGCCAACGCCAAAAAATGTTGTCGCCACCCATACCATTTGTGTGAAATGACCTGAAAAATTAATAAATTGATTTAATTACCAAACTTGAAATGTGATCATCATTAAAGTCATAATTAACTACCCTTAGAATAATAACGTATAGAAGGTAAGTTCACGCACAAAAAGTGAGGCATTTCAATTGGAGCCTAATGGAGCTTACACCGGAACCGTTCCGTAATGTACAAGTCATTGTACTGCAAGAACGTACGCAACTCTTAAAAAATAAATAGGTATTTATGACGGTTTGTGCATTCAAATGGTGTCACAACACATTTGAAGAACTTAAAAAGGTTTTTAACATTACTTTTAAAAGTATTTCGACGATTTATGTTAATAAAAACAAAATTTGATTTCATAATTTGTATAGTGGTTTGCGTGTGTACGTGTGTAATCGTCTGCGCGCCATTAGTATTTTTAGATTCAAATTTCGAAAGTTCGAAGTACTGACACTATCTTTCTATACGTTATTATTCTAAGCAACTACCAAATCCCCTTTATAACTCTCGATTACTGTTTCGTGTGACACGACGACGATGTGTGTGTTAAGATGTTATCACCAATAGGAGCCATAATATCGGGCTGAGAGCGTACAGGGCGAATGGACAGTAACTTTATTTTTATCAACATCTCGGCCCATATCAGTGGCGTGACGTGGCTTGGAGGGGCCCCTAAATCAGTTGGGGGCTCAAATGAATGATCAAGATTTCTCACAAAAGAAACAGAAATTATTGCATTCATCATCGTCATCATCATCGCAGCCCACATACGTCCCACTGTTGGGCTCGGGCCTCCTCCACAATGGGAGGGAATTTGACCTACTATACCATGCTGGTCAGACATGTTGGTATAGGGTTTCATTTCGAGTTTTCCTTCTCTTGCACAGATGTTATGTGCACATTATATCCCATAGTCGTCTTATACGACATCCACGGGCAAGAGGGAGCATTATTTTTACATTATTGCATTAAATTAAAATAAATATTTATTGATTAGAATGATATCTGATGTTTACGCGAGCACTACACATTGTAAATAAAACTACTTTTACGGATTATATCGCGTTTGTATTTGATTTATGATTGCCCGACGTTTCGAACACTTTGCAGCATTCATGGTCACGGGCGGACTAAGTTGTCTCACGTTTAACAAGTCATCGTTATTACAGACATTTATGCTTAAATACAAACGTGATATAATCCGTAAAAGTATATATATATATATATATTATATTAGAAGTACCTATATATATAAACTCATTTGCAAAAAAAACGGGCGGTTTTGATTTTCATTCATATTTAAAAAGATACAATACCAAAAAGGTTTCAATCGTTTGTACACGTTACTGGCCGGTTTTAAAAATGCTGTGGTATTTAAAAAAGTACGTTCTAAATTCAATTTTTCATTTGATGTTCATTTTTACAGAAAACCCCTTTTTATCCTACATTTTTGGCGCGAAGTTCCAGAAGTTAACATCGACTTTCATAACTTTTATTCAATTTTTATCGATTAATTTCATATCCTTGACTGTCAAAGCTTTATTTAATGCTGTTTGGCTGTATCAAAAATGGTAGATAAAGTGGTAAAAGCTACCAAAATTATCGCGCTGCTTGAAGAGGGTTGCAGCCAATGTTTCGTGGCTAGGAGGCTAAATGTTAGTCGCTCGACAGTCCAAAGGACCTGGCAGCGATATCAGGAGACTGGTTCCGTCGAGAGAAGGCCTGGTTCTGGAAGAAAACCATGTACCCAACCACGGGATGATCGTTTTCTTGTGAGTCGCGCATTGAGAAATCGCAAATCTTCGTATGTGGATCTTAAGAACAACCTCCAAGAAGTAAGAAATGTGCATATTAGTCTATGGACGGTCAGGAGGAGGCTTCTCGCTGCCAATATACGCAGTCACCGCCCGGCCCGCGGCCCCAAATTACTCCGTGAGCACAGAGTTCACAGGCTTAGGTTCGCTAGAAATTGTGAATCATGGACTCAAGACGATTGGAATAGGGTTTTGTTCTCTGATGAAGCCAGGATATCTCTGTTCGGTGAAGATCGACGTCGGCGAGTGCTAAGAAGACAAGGAGAACGCTTTGCAGAGGCATGTTTCGAAGAAATCACACCTTATGGTGGGGGCTCTGTTATGTTTTGGGCAGGAATAAATTCAATGGATCGTACAGAGTTAGTCTTCATTGAAAACGGCTCACTGACTGGGCATCGATACATAACGGAAGTTCTAATTTCTCATGCACAACCCGCATTGGCCGCTCTAGGTGAAGACTCGATTTTTATGGACGACAATGCTCGCGCCCACCGATCCCGCGATGTTAATGCGTATGTGCAAGAGGTCGGCATTCGTCGTTTGGATTGGCCAGCTCGAAGTCCCGACCTCAATCCCATAGAGCATGTCTGGGACGTTCTGAAACGGCGTGTGAGATCAGTACACCCGGCTCCGCAGACCATCAGAGAGCTGAAGAATGTGATTACTGCGGAGTGGGAACGTATTCCGCAAGCAAGTATCCGGGATATACTCGCTAGCATGCCCAGACGAATTCAAGCTGTGATTTTAGCTAGAGGGGGTCACACTCGATACTAAACATTTATCTGCTTTTACTTTATTAAAGAAAAACAAACAAAAAAACTTTTTTATTTTTACTTCATGAGCATATGCACTACTAGCGAATATACACTACTAGCGAGGTTTAGCATTATTTCCCATAAATTGTATCTAAATTTTATGAAATACTGATCAAAACGATTATTTTCTTATTAATTTAGCAAATTGTGTGGATAAAACTACCTATAATTATCAAACAAAGAAATATTAACATTTGAAATGGTTCATTGCTTAGGTGCCCGTTTTTTTTGCAAATGAGTTTATATATATTATATTAGATGATTAGAAGTTATCACTTCTTCCTAGAAGTTGAGCTAGCCAATTGTGAGATTCCCGCGTTTAAGTAATTCACTTATCCCGCAATAACCGATTTTTTGTAATAAAAGAGATTGCTTTTCTTAACTTTTGTCATTTCTGAAGAAAAATATAGGCACGTATGACAGTTTTCTGCCGCGAAGTACGATGTTAAGTAACACCGTGAATAACATTTGACAAATTTTTGCTTACACACTTTAGGGAGCCCTGTACCCCGGGGCCCGCGTATCATTGATACGGCAGTAGCTATGCCACTTTTTTTTTCAGGGGTGGGTTACGGTCGGCGCACTCCTCGCACCACTCCGTCCGGGGCGGCAGAGGGGCGTAAGCCCGCACACCGGTAACCCACCCGTGACACGTCGCCTTCGCCGTTGGACCGACCACCGGAGCAGGGTGACTTGTCGAATGAGGAGTACCCTCCCATCAACCGACGTCCCTCCCTTGGGGAGGAAGTCAGTGACCCAGTAGCTATGCCCCTGCACACTATTGGACTCGAGCCTTCTCCACTGACGGAGCGCAAAAATTAGTTGAAAGATTTATGTAGGTAATTTAACATAATTGCGAAAGAAGGAAAAAGCTCTTCCATAATGGTAGCTAAGCTGACATATCAAATCGTATTGGTCGCGATAATTTATGTTTTTTTTTATGTGGGCGGGCTATGGGCCATATATTAAATTGAGTATTAATTGATATAGTTGACTGCCTCTTAAAATAGCCTAGCACATAAAATTGAAGCGAATCTGTGCTATGTACTGATTTTTTTTATTTAATCGTTTACCTCACTCTGCCATGCGACACTGCACTCTGTGCCATCTATGCCAGCTATTTTCTAAATATCTTTCAGCCATTACTTAAACTCCTTATTCTGAATTAAAAAAAAAATATAAAATATTTACCTGCGTTGACATTAGCGTGGAGAACATCGGACTCCTTAAAATAACTGTACTGACGCACTGCTGCGTACCAGTAGGAAGACACTTCTTGTCCTACACAATTGAAACAATTAATAAAATCGGATCTCAAAATAATTGTTTATACCAATAAATAAAATTGGAGTGTCTGTTTGTAATGTCAAAACAATAGGCTTTTTTCATGCTCACACGGTTATTTGCACGACACCTATGCCTGAAACAGCATTTAAAAAATTTTTGTCTGTCTGTCTGCCTGTTTGTTCCGGGTAATCTTCAAAGCGGCTGGACCGATTTCAAAAATTCTTTCACCAATGGAAAGCTATAATATCAGGGCGTAAACTAGGCTATATTTTATCCCGGTATTCCCACGGGAACTACGCGGGTAAGACGACTATAACCGAAGCGAAGCGAGGGTGGGTTGCTAGTTAAAAAATAAATATATTATTCGTTCCGTGTGGTGACGGAGTAAGAATACAATTCACCACTCACTTTCCTACCCGTGGATGTCGTAAAAGACGACTAAGGAATATAATATGCATATAACATCTAAGCAGTAGATGTATGGTTTGTAAATTAGATTAGGTTTGTAATACAGACTGGTTATGAGCAGCTCCTCATTCAGGCATTTTCTCATTATTTCAAAAGGTGTTACATACATGTTTATTCTGTTGCTGTTAATATAATTGTAAAGCGTAGCGTGTTTTGCCAAACGAATTTGTTATTTAATCTGTGTTTTATGTTTGTGGCACATGGTATTGGTCATGCTCACTGAAGGGTCTGCTTGTTGAAGGGTACTACGCTACGGGCACTGAAGGGTAGCTACGAGGAGCGGGTCACTCCCTTCCCTCCATTGTGGTTGAGGGGAGTGATGGCTGCTCTAGTGGTTAACTCGTGATCGGGTGCCGCTTGCGGGATCTGGTCCAGCCATGGTACTTTTTCGTTATTAAATTTAATAACTGTATTGTATGATGGTTCGAAAGGCATCACACTGGAGCTATTAATAGACATGTTGTTGTATATTATCTTATTAAAAAAGAAATAGTAAATGAATAAAAAAGAAGACAAGCCCACTGAGTTTCTTGCCGGATCTTCTCAGTGCGGTCGCGTTCCGATCCGGTAATAGTGTAAGGTAAAATGTAAAAAAGTGACCATATGTAAGTGCCCCCGCGGGGTTTATGCATAATAAAGTATTTGAATTTGAATTAGAAGTGTTTGTGTGCTTTAAGGACAATTAAGAAAAAAACAATCGTCAATTACTAGGGACCAACGCATGAAGCACTCTTCTTTCATCCTACTAATACCTATAATAAACGCGAAAGTTTGTGAATATATGAGGATGTTTGTTTTCACGCAAAAACTACTGAATGGATTTTGATGAAACTTCACAATAATATAGCTTACATATCAGAATAATACATAGGCTATAATTTATCTTGATATTCCCACGGGAAGGGGAACTAGGCGGGTAAAACCGCATGGCACGTTTTAGGACTGGTCACATGTTGTTATTATACACAAAGCCACAATATTATTAAACATATTGTAAATGTTTATTACATTATGATTATATGACGTATTATTAACCTCGCCTTTGTAAAGTTCTCACTTTAGTCGTGTTAATGGGTCTATTTTTTTCAAATTCATAGGCGGCTGGTCATAAAACTATTGCCAATAAATTTTAGAATATGTACTATGAAAGAAGATTGAATAGACTTCAAGTAATTACGATAAGAGCAGGGTGATGATGTATATAATAATCTATATATATACTAGCTGACCCAACAGACGTTGTGCTGTTCAAATAAAGCGCCACCTACCGGGTCTAATTGTGAATCTAAACCATTCTCGAATTTCATTGAGCACACACAAATTACTTAAATTACTTAAATCCAGTCAACAGATATCGCCATCTGTTAGAATCTTTTGGAGTTAACAGATAATTGTGACTGTCAATTAATTATAGACAAATAATTTGTAATAAAATAAAATTGCGACTATAATTAAAGATCTAAGCTATCCTATTTCTCAAGTTGGACCAGACTGCTCACGGTGTGCCAATTTAATTTAAAATCGGTTAAGTAGTTTAGGAATCCATCGCGGACAAACATCGTGACAGGAGATTTATATATATAAGATAAAAGAAAGTCGTGTTAGTTACTATTAATAACTCAAGTACGGCTGTACCGATTTGGCTAAAAATTGGTGGAGAGGTAGCTCAGATCCAGGAGACGAACATAGGATACTTTTTATCCCGTTTGATTGCGTTCCCGTGTGACGTGACATGAAACGTCAAAGAGAATACAAGTCACTATGAAACGAGGTATAACAAAAACGCATTTGACATGTAATAATAATAAAACGAAAACGACAGCTGTAGACATGAGGGTATTTTTTTTTACCGATAAAACGCGTGTTTTTTTAGCGTCACGAAGATGTGCAGCGTTTTTGTCGAAGAAGAGTGAAAGAGCGATTGAGACCGATTGAGAGAGAGTGAGAAAGGGCGAACATAGCACGAAGCACAGCCATGGGGCGAGAGTAGGGAGTAAACGAGTGAGAAAGATCGAGAGCCGATTTTACTCGAGCGTTACATAGCCGAGAGGTTACGGTTCATTCAATACTCACAAAAAGGGTGCACAACGCGTCTAAAAAGTTTTTACTCCACAATAGATTTCATTTATTATTCACGTTAGGGATGAACTCAGATGTTATACACTATAGTCCATAAAATATAGTATGATCTCTGTGACAGTGGTCCCTAATGCTGTCACGCTTACGATAAAGTCCGTAGTTTTTTATCGATAAAACTCTTCATTTTTATAATTGTGATTTTCTATTATAATTAAAATTCTATCAATGAAAATCTTTTTGAATTTAAATCAAACAAAAACTATTTTTGAATGTTTTAATTATTCGAAAGAAATACAATTAAGGTCAACGTCACTATTGTTATCATCACTGGAGCGTTCTTGCAGAAAATTTGTAATTTTTTGCCAAAATAGGGACAGTTGCTGGATTAATCGATCAATTGCGACTGTTTTATGAATAAACATGTTTAGTTTATTGACAATAACGCGTACATAAAATTAGCATTTACTCTGAGACAAAAGCAGTTTTATAATGTTTAATAATTCAATTTATGTATTTAATAATGTAACTGTCTGTTGTAATTGTAAAAAATATGTTGAAAGTTTTATATAGGTACTGCATTGGGTTTATTTCTTTTATGAATAATTTAATAAAGATCAGTTATCGATTTACGTTTATCGACTGTCCCATCTCTTTTTTATTTTCATTTGAGTATGGCCTTGTACGTACGTAAGCGACATTTTTCAATAAAATGTTTACTAGGTATTTCAGTACTCACAAGGTACATTTAAGGCATAAATATTAATATTTTTATACTTATAATATATTGCACTTCAGTTGCAGTAAAACTGACATGAAAAGAATGAAAATATATATGATACAAAATAAAATTGTACACATGTCGCTCGTTTAAACTTACTTCGCCGGTTTCATTGACAGCTGTCACAGAGATCAAGCTATATTTTATGGACTATACATAATAGTCTAATCTATTGTATGACGAACTCTCAGAGCTATTAAAAAATTCCTTGAAAAATTGGTCCAAATTGCCAACGAATTTAAGCTTAGTGCCATAGTAATTACTCTGAAAAATAAATATAAAAAAGCTGTATTACGTTAAGAGACTTGTTACCAAAGAGTCATTTACCAGTGACATCTGGCTGAAGGGCGCTGACAGGACGCTGGTACAGGTTTTGGCCAACGTCGCGATCGTTCCTGTAGCTGAACTTGTTCGTATGAGCAAGATGGTTCGCCCACGCCTGCGCGTAGTCACACAACTGACGAAAAATAGAAGTAGGTACAATCAATTAACACTATTTTGACGTTACGCTCTTTTTTTATAGTCTACGGTCCACATACAAGGCAGTCTGGTTGGAGAGGCCTCAGTGTAGTCTCCGGACTAAATAATACTCTCGTATAGAAGTGCTGTTTTTTGATCTTTTTAAGGCATCTTTGATTTTTTTTTTTTGCGTAAGAATTATCCTTGTACTTCAAGGAATATTCCAAAAATAGAATTAGCGAAATCGGTACAGCTGTTCTAGAGATTTGCGCTTAGCAACACATTCAGCGATTCATTTTTATATTATAGAAGATAAAACAAAAACAAATCCATCTAAGACTGCAGTCTAATGTTGATAAATTCAAACCATATTGCTATTATATCTTTATTTAAATCTATAAGTTTAAATATATATGTTTAAATAGGTATACCTATTAAATGATAAAATTTTTAAGCATAATATAAAATACAATATTTAGAAATATAAAAGTAAAATGATCCACCGCCAGGGAATACAGGAACGAAGCTGTCGGTGGATAGGGCCAAGAGAGGAACTTTCTCACGATGCGCGCGGTCTCAAGCAATACTGCTTTTTGTATTTATTTTACCCAGTTCTCGTCGACCCGTCATTGTCCCGTTCTGAGATTTTTTTAATTGTTACGTTATGTATTACCGCTAAGTCATCGGGACTTATATTCATAGGATAAAAATACCTGGATGTTAGTTTAAAAAATATAGGGTGTTAGTTTAAATAAAATAACATACTTCTGGCGCCATATAAAGTTGTGGAGCGGCGTGTCGCTGCCGGTACACGTTATGCCAGCATAGGCACTCGGTTATGAAGTCACTGTCCTGCCACGCAGTCCGGACTTCACTCCACTGGACCACCATGCTCACTGGTTTCGATTGCAGAACCTGAGGAGGAATTTAAATAAAGTCATCATCATCATCATCGCAGCCCAAATGCGTCTCACTGTTGGACGCGGGCCTGCTCCACAATTTGACCCACTATACCATGCTGATCAGACATGTTGGTATAGGGTTTCATTTCCATTTTTCCTTCTCATGCACAGATCATCATCATCATCATCATCTTGCTCTTATCCCAATTACTTGGGGTCGACGCAATATGTCATCTGTTTTGACATATTGCAAAAAGTTTCGGCAATGACTTTTATGACCGGCCGCCTGCCTGACGTCAACCCTCCTTGGGAATGTAATCGTTGACCCAAATGGTACCAGATGGAGTTGGTCCGTGTCAATCTATCATGCACAGATGTTATATGCATATAATATCCCATAGTCGTCTTTTACAACATCCACGGGCATGATAGGGAGTGGTGAATTGTATTCTTATACCGTCACCACACGGCAAATAAAGTAATGAAAACGAATGTCGAGCACAGCTCTAAGGTCCTCCATATTCACATTACATGAATATCGCAGTGCATTAGGTAGAGATACTAAAAATCTCCCATGCTGAGATCATTCAATGGAGATTGCACAGACGGTGGAATATTTTAATGGTGGTTAAGATGCCGACGTATCGTATCAAGTGCAACGGGTTCGATACCCACTCAGCAAGAATTAAGCGATCCACGAATTATTGTTCTGGGCGTAATTTGTGTATGATTATTAAATGTTCCCCGTAATACAAGGGTTAATCCATTAGCGCAGGGTAGTATTATGTGTTGGGGTGTCAGGGATTGAATGTCATCAGACGACCTCACCGGCGCCCCGCAAAAGCGCGGAAGGGGCCCGCTGTGGTTTTAGTGGGTATTCCGGTCATACGGTGGCCGGCGAGTCCCATGCACTCTTCCGTCTGTCACCGGCGGGGGACAGTGCATAAATGCATGGAAAAAATTAGGGGTGATATTATGAATATTATAATATTTCTGTTAGACGAAGCTTAGGTTGACTCCCCAACGGGTGGACTAACGGTATTGTCAAAGTAGCAGGAAACCGTCGGATGCAGTGAATATAGAATCGTTCTAAGCAGTATTCTAGCGGTTAAATCGATGCCGCTTAATGGATTCGTGGACTTGTGATGGTAGTATTAATACTGGACCAAGTAAATACGTCATCATCACATCATCTCGGCCCATACGCGCCCACTGTTGGGCTCGGACTTCCTCCACTATGGGAGGGCAATTGCCCTACTATACCGCGCTGGTCAAACGTGTTGGTATAGGGTTTTGTTTCAAGTTTTCCTTCTCTTGCATAGATAATATACGCATATTATCCCTTAGTCGTCTTTTACGACACCCACGGGCAAGAGAGGGGGTGGTGATTTATATTCTAATGGACATCTATATAATGTTGGATTGCTATTGTTAATTACATATTATTAAGTTTCCAAGTCATTGCCTACCGTTCGCAGTAACAGGAATTATTCGCACATAATTTTCCAAGTTTAATAACTCAATTTCTCAACTCCCTGGCTCGTATCGTAAAGCGACATTCGGCCTAGGTTTGTGCCAAATAACTTGGCAGCTTGACCAAAGTAGGATTTACGATGTTCCACGGTTATGCAAAGATTTCTCAAACTTTCATGCCAAATTTAGCGGTTCAGTTACGAATTGTTTAATTTGATTTATGCTTCGTTGCTCACAGATGTTAAATTAGATATTCCTTACTATCTTTAGAGAACGTACTCATACTACGTGACCCGTTTAGGGGGGGAATGGGGTCCTTAAAATATTACGATGACGGTTACGTTACGGTGGCTCAGGATTTTGTAACGTAATTCGATTTTACTGTGGAAAATCTCGTATTTTTTTATCTTTATTCGAATAATTTTTCATAATATATAATTCACTAGTAATTTAAGTATGCATGCAGTCTTATGCAATAAAGAGGAGTGTTAGCCAATTTTTTTTTTTAATTTTTTTGCCTGTGATTTGATTAATAATCATAATTATGAATTACTATGTGAAAACTAAAGGAGGAGAGGGGGGGTCTTGGCATATACTACGAGTGGTCACTGAGGGGAGGGAGTGGTCGAACATTCTAAAAAAATAGGTCACGTAGTATGAGTATGTTCCCTTATGTGTGGTGATGAAGTAATAATAAGAATAACATTCTCCAACCCTATCTTACCTGTAGATGTCGAAAAAGATTACTAAAGGATATAACATGCATATAATAACACAAGTAAGGACAAATAGAAACTCACGCCCCGTAGTGGAGCGGGTTAACGGACGCAAGTCCCTCATGCGCCGGCTCCGCGGCCTCCTTAAAAGATATGACCTCCTAAAAGAAAGAGGCCATTAACGATCAACACTTGTCGCTGTCGAGCGTCTTCGAGATGATGTTTAACAATGATAGGTCTATTCCTATGACTGACGGTCGTGTCGCTAAAGCTCTTAGATGGGACATACCACTCGTCAATTGTCCGACGTTTCAAAACCTTTACAGCATTCAGTCCATCCGTGACCATGAACACTGTAAAATGTTCGAAATGTCGGGCAATTCAAAATTAAACACAAACGCGATAAAATCCGTGAAATAGTTTTAGGTATATACGAATCGAGTTGAGAACATTCCCCTTTGTAAAAAATTGGCAATAGTATTACAAACCACGTTGCTTTTAAGGACAAAAAAGAATTATGACATTATATTCAAAGACCCCAGCATGAAAATTGGTTTGAGATACAGTTGGAATATGTGATATCCGAGCACGATCTAAATGTAGTGGTGACCGTCGAAAATACCGCCGAGTATGCAGCAAATAAATATTTATTTGTTGGGGACGAAATGGCTTTTAATTTATATTATGTGACTGGAGTAAACTTTTCCCTACACTAATTCAAGGTAAATGCCCCAAATGCCTCGTTTGGTAAGCAGGTTAGGAATCGCAGTTGGTGTTTCTTTCTGAAGAAGGTGCTCATTCTCCAGATAATATCCCGATTTTTATAGTATGGATAAGTAAGAGATGCTGGCACGAAGGCCTCCGCCATAGAACGCTCAATGATGCGGTTATTCATTAGAGGTGTTTCTGCCATAATTGTCTCGCTTGGCAAGCGAGTTGGCATATTTTGATACTTACTAAAAATGTGAAATAATAACAACCGCCCAAGTACAAGTCGGAGACGCGCATGTAGGGTTTCGCACCATTATCTTTAAAAATTGCGTTTGTTGTATGGGGGGCCCCCCCTTAAATATTTTTTTTTTATTATTTGTTGTTATAGCGGCAACAGAAATATATATTTTGTAAAAATTTCAACTGTCTAGTTATCGCGGTTCTTGAGAAACAGCCCGGTGACAGACGGACGGACGGATAGACAGCGAAGTCTTAGTAATAGGGTCCCGTTTTTACCCTTTGGGTACAAAACCCTAAAATAAAATGGTAAATGTTATAAATAAATTAATAGCAAATGCATTTTTAGAAACAAGCTTGTATTTTGCTCCTAATTTTGTTTTTATTCTTTGCAATCTCTTTCTTTCCGTGTGGTGACGGAGTAAGAATACAATTCACCACCCCCTATCTTACCCGTGGGTGATCGTACGAGACGACTAAGGGAGATAAAACGCATATAACATCTATGCGAGAGAAGGCAAACTCGAAATAAAACCCTATACCAACACGTCTGACCAGCGTGGTATAGTAGGTCAATTACCCTTCCGTTATGGAGGAGGCCCGAGCCCAACAGTGGGACGTATATGGGCTGAAATGATGATGATGATGATGAAATCTCTTTCATTTGATATCCATATTGTGGAAGTGTACATAAAATAGTTTAGTCACTATCATCATCCACCATATTGGATTTTGAATGACGCTTAGCTCACCATGCTTTGACATCTAAACTAAATGTTTATGCCAAATTTCAGCTTATTCGATTGAAAGTAAGTACTTTAAATTTCAGTTTTGCCCCGAACATAAATTCCAAGATAATTAAAATCTTGCAAAAAAGGAAGTTGTTCTAATTTTAAAACTAAGTAATTACGAAGCTAGATTTTTACAACTTATGTATTAAAAAATATTTAATTAAAATGTTTTGAAATGTCAAGAAGGCCGGAGTCTGCGATCGTGAGTGCTGCTACAAAGGGGCAAAGTTTTTAACACAGGAAACTCGTTCTCATTACTTTGAAAACTTTGCAGTCTGGAAGGTTAACGTTATAAATAAATTCTTCTTCGACATTTAATTAAATACAACTTGTTTAAGAAAATACTTTACCACTAATGCACAAATTTATATTTATAGTGCCATATGCAGGGGCATAAACATCTTAATAATAGTAATGTAGTCCCAGGTGGTGACAGGGTATAATCTAGGTGTCTCACGTGTCTACATAATCCAGTTAGACCACTTTCACTCCCATTGTAGTAAATCCAATCCATACATAGATAATTAATTAGTTATGTCGTTAACTAGAAAGAAATACGCCAGTGGTAAAAAGATTTGAATTAAAAAAAATGTCTTCAACCAATTGAAAACGTTCCAAAAACAAAACTACGCTGTGTCTACTGTATATTCCAAGTACAATATCTATTTTATCATTTTGAATATACCATAAAATAATAAAAAGTTATATAAAATATTATTTTACGAGAAACTTGAGTGAATTTGTAGACGTGTTTAAACTATTATTATTCAAATGCAAAATTTATTCTAATTTATTCGTTGCAATGCTAAAATAACGTGGGTACAGTTTTGCACCGCGAGGGATAAAAGTCTTGAATAATAATAAAACGGTTATTTTACTCCTGGTTTTTTTGTACTTATAAAAAAAAGCAATTGAAAGATAAAAGTTGTTCATTAAAGATATTTGAAAAAAAAAAAATACTCAGTCCACTCCTTGTTCGTGGGTGTCTTAAAAAACCACTAAGGGATATCAGATAACATATTCATCATTTCAGCTCATATACGTCCCACTCTTGGGCTCGAGTCTTCTCCACAGTAGGACGGAAATTGACCTTACTATACCATGCTGGTAAGACAGGTTGGTATAAGGTTTAATTTCGAATTTTCCTTCTCTTGCATAGATGTTATAAGCCGATTATAATCTCTTAGTCGTCTTTTACGACATCTACGGGCAAGATAGGGAGTGGTGAATTGTATTCTTACTCCGTCACCACACAAAGATAATACAAATTTATAATGTGAATTTAGACAGAAATTAATGTTGCCAGCTCGAATAATAAGAAATGTATTATACGTATTCATAAGTAGTAAATAATTTATGAATCGAAACGCATTATTTTACTGTTTCAGGCAATTTCCTACGCAAACTTTAATTTTTTATTACAACACTCATAATAAAGGGAAAGTGATTGATGTCTTCCGTCGTTTGAACAAGAAAATTCGTTTATTAACGAAAAACAATTTATGAAGTGACGCTTGAGGCGGACGTTCTAAATTATTACATTCTTTCACGCTCTTTCATTTCATTCATTGTCATTATTCTAGACTTATTATTTCCAAATGTGTTTGAGTCCGCATTCTTGTCTAACCTAAATGATTTTCTGCTTGATCTATTTTTTTTTTGTTTTCTTTTTTATTGCCAACGGTGGTACACCTGATGGTAAGTGTTGCTGCCGCTCATGGACCCTTACAAGGCCGCTGCCCACCGCGAAGAAAGTGAAGGGAGTGCGAATGCGTGCATCGAAGCTCGGTGACACCAAGGGCACCACCAAAACCCTCCACACGCAAACACGCTCAGAAAGTTGGGCTTCCGGCTCTCTCGCTCACCGAACGAAGCGCAGTAACTAATTGCTACTACTCAGACGTCGATTTTCTGTGAGAGTGTGGTACTACCCCGGACGGACCGGTCCGCAGCTGTAGTAGCTGTCGACAGTGTGGTCCTACCACTCTTAAAACCCCCTGCTTGTGGGTAATTAAAATACGCACAAAGTATGCACATAACTCATAATATGTGGATAACGTAGTGAGCTACACATGTTTGTGTGTGTACAGCTGTTGGCCACAAATGGCCTTGACAGCTTGACGCGGACTATGGGTGAGCGCTGAGGGCTCTCAACCCAGAGAAAAGTATGCTAAGCTACATCACCCAAGGGCTCCCCCTGTGGGGAACGGACCTCGGCTTGGGGCGTCGCTGGAGGCAAAGTAGGCGTGCCCACGTTTTTAGTCGTGACTTTTGCGCGGCGCGGTTTCGTACCTCGACAGCGAGGGCGGAACCGCGGATATTTATTTGTTAAGGCCTCGCGGGCCGTGTAGGCTCTTTGTTGAGCGAGTGTGATATTGTCGTCCTCTTCGTCGAGGACGTGACGAGGACGTCGGATGGAGGAGCTACAAATTTGGCCTATTTATATTTATACAACTTTGTCAGTTAATAATAAGAACATGTATATGTTTGTTTTCCCTAAATAAATAAATAACATCTGTGTAAAAGAAGGAAAACTCGAAATGAAACCCTATACCAACACATGTCTGACCAGCATGGTATAGTAGGTCAAATTCCCTCCCATTGTGGAGGAGGCCCGAGCCCGACAGTGGGGCGTATGTGGGCTGCGATGTTGATGATGATGATGATTATCTTTGAATGGATGGATATTGGCTGCGGTAGAATTTTCCGTGTGATGACAGAGTAAGAATTAGAGCTGTTAATATTTTTTTAAATATAATTTTTTCGATATATCGATATTTTTAAACGCATATATCAATATCGGAGTTCGATATATCGATATTTTTAAACGCATATATCAATATCGGAGTTCGATATATCGAAAAAAAAAATGGATATATCGAAATTTTTACCATGACCACTTTTTAGCATCGTTCATTGCGGGGTTTCCGTGAGAGCTTTTTTTAGCTGAATCCTAGGAGTAAGTGATAACTTATTAGCAATTTCATGCCAGCATTTTAACCGTAGATTAAGTTTGTTAACAAGTTGTTAATAACAACAAACTTATTCAAATAAATATCGACCCTCGATATTTACTTTTTAGTATCGAACTATCGATATGTCGTCCAAAAAATATCAGTAATAAGTATCGATATTTAAAAAAAATAATATCGGTATTCCGATATATCGATATTTTATCAACACTCCTAGTAAGAATACAATTCACCACTGCTTATCTTGCCCGTGAGTGTCTTAAGAGATTGCTAAGGGATACAAAACATCTGTTCAAGGGAAGGAAAACTCGGAGTCCTATTTTGAAGGAGCCTCGTGCTCAGCGGTGGGATTTATTTGGGTGGAGACAACGACGCAGACGACGACAGCGTATTCTGTTTTTGGAAAGTTTTGAATTAGTTAATGCTGTTTTTAGGGTCCGGTACCTCGAAAAAACGGAACCCTTATAGGATTACTTTGTTGTCCGTCCGTCTGTCTCTCTATCAAGATCCTTTCTCTCAGGAACACGTAGGGATATCAAGCTGAAATTTATATTAAATACTCAGATCTACTATCCCTTAAAGTTGTGAAAAAAATCAAACTTCTAAGCCTACGCAATCAAAAGATACAGCCGTTTATGACGCAAATTTGCACAAATTTTCGACACTCACAAGGGAATCAAAACCTACATGGTACTTCCCGTGGACTCAAAATTTTAAAATTTAGTACGAATCAACGTCTTATAGCATAGATAAAGGAAAATTTGCGAAACCTTAAATTATTAGTTCCATTTATAAAAATAGTTTCAAAAATTTTAACCTTATAACACAGTTTGTACGGAACCCTCCGTGCGCGAGTCCGACTCGTACTTGGAGGGCTTTTTTTAAATTTTTTTTAGCTATGACAAACAACTTTCTGACTAAAGAAGTACAGTAGAACCCGTTTAATACGATCACGTTTAATACGATTTCCCGCATAATACGCCATTTGCGTCAGTCCCAGCAACGTGAAACATGTTTTCATACATTTCTTAACCCTTAATACGATCGTCATCCCGTTTAATACGCCAACACGTGCCACTCAAATACACATATTACCCCTTGCGGCAGCGGCCAGCGACTGACGAAGTGACGACTGTCGTGCGACCCTAAGTGATAATGACCAAGAAGAAGCTTGATCAACTCCGATTTTGTCACACGCCCAGGCATTATCAGCAGTTAATGATTCAAGACGCTATGTGCCATCTTTGAATCAAGCGAAGACGCACTGTGAAAATTAAATTATGCTGAAAATCTTAAGTAACGTAGTAATAATAAACAAGATTTATTTATATTTTTAAATGTTAAATTCAATACGTAGGTATTCAAAATATTAATAGAATATAATAAATAATAATGGCACGTTTTCCCTTTCCCGCATAATACGCTTTCGCGCCTAAGACGCGTTTTTGGTCGGGTCCCTGCGAAATCGTCTTAAACGGGTTTTACTGTAGTTGATTATTTGGCCCAAGGCATCGAAACCGCAGGTTCTTCTTCTACCGATATATTTCTAATTATTGTACAGACTTACTACAATGGCAGGGCTATATACAAAATAATGATGAAATAATGTTGATTCTGTATAATGTATAGTCTCAAGAATTCATAGATAATTTAATATACATTAATTATCTGTGTTCATGAACCGTTGGAGCTAAGTGACACTCATATATAACCTCTTTAAGGTAAATTTGAGCTAATGAGGTCTTGTCAAGTATGAGGTACGCGTGTCGTCAAATAAAATTACGTTTGGGCTGAGTATAAGCGTATTTATTGAAGTAAAACTTCTTTAGCCATGGCTGAGGAGTATCTTAGATCTTTTTTGGGACGGCAGTGACGTATATATTTGGGTGTTTTATGTATGAAATATACTTTTTAATTAAACATTACAATATTTTTTTAATATAATATTAAGAATATATAAACATAAATAATTCGTAATTATTTATGTTTATATATATATATTTATATATATATATATATATATAAATATCAACCCGCCCTCGTTTTTCGCTTCGGTTTGGTTTCCGTCGCCTACCCGCGTAGTGCCCGTTTCCGTGGGAATACTGAGACAAAATATAGCTTAAGTTACTCCTTATATAGACAGCTACCTGGAAGTAAAATATCAAAATCGATCCAACCGTTTCGAAGATACCTCAAAAAACAGAGAAAAAAAATTTAAACTGGTACTTAGGCATAGGTGTCGTGCTAACCGTGTGAGCATGAAAAAAGGCCAGTATTCTGACATTACAGACACTTCAATTTTATTTATTTGTATAGATAAATATATTTTTTTAAATAATGATAGCATTTGACAGATAGTGTGGGAGCCCATTATGAGGACTGCGTGATGGATTAGGTCCATTTCTTATCTACATCATCATCATCATCAAAGATCATATATGTCCAACTATTGGACTCGCGCCTACTCTACAACGGAAGGGGAAATTGACTTACTACTACATGCTGGTGAAACGTGTTGATATAGGATTTTATTTCGAGTTTTCCTTCTCTGGCATAGATATTTTTCTTTTACGACGCCCACAGGCAAGGGAAAGGGTGGTGAATTGTTTTCTCACTACGTCACCACACAAAGGGCTACTACTAGTTTTACATGAAGCATATTGCAATTTACAGGCGATCTCTATAAACTGAGTTACTATCATATTACCCTTATTCCAATTATTTGGGATCCACGCTTCATGTACTCTTCATTCATCGTACGTATGCAAAGTTTTGGAAATAGTTTTATGATTCGCCACCTGTCTAATGTCCTAAACCTCTAATAAAAACCTCTTTAGAAATGTGCATTAGAAAGACCTGACCCAGGTCGATGTAAAACTCTTAGTCGTCTCTTACAACATTCAGGAGTGATGTAAGAATTGGTCTTGGAATAATAACGTATATAGACGGTAAGTCCTGGCACAAAAAAGGAAGCATTTAAATTGGAGCCTTTTTTTTTGGGGTGGGTTACGCTCGGCGCGCTCCTCGCACCACTCCGTCCGGGGCGACAGAGGGGCGTAAGCACGCACACCCGTAACCCACCCGCGACACGTCGCCTTCGTCATTGGACCGACCACCGGAGTAGGGTGACTTGAAGTCAGTGGTCGGCCCGACGGAATACCCCGAGGGAGTACCCTCTCCCTTAGACGTCCCCTACTGGGACGCCGATCGCCGTCGCGAGACTAACCTCTCCGCGGGTGCCCGGACTAAATCCCCGGTCCGATCACCCGCAGCGTCTGCTAGGGCGGCATCAGGCGCAATTTAAATTGGAGCCTAATGGAGCTTACGCCGGAACCGTTTCGTAATGTACAAAGTCACTGATCTGCACGTACGTACGTACGCAACTCTTAAAAAATAAATAAGGTTATTGACGGTTTGTGCATTCAAATGGTCTCACAACACATTTGAAAAACATAAGTGTATTAACATTACTTTTAAAAGTATTTCGACGATTTATGGTAATAAAAACAAAATTTGATTTTATAATTTGTATAGTGGTGTGCGTGTGTACGCGTGTAATTGCCTGCGCGCATGTAGTATTTTTGGCTTCATGTTTTTGATCGCTTAAGTACCAACACTATCCTTCTATACGTTATTAGTCTAAGGAATCGGTAGTATTCGTAGCCGCCATCACGTATTAATTTTTTAAAAGCCAATTAACTAAGGAGAACAAAACGCTTTTAAAATCCATGCGAATAACAAGTCCAGCACAGAAAAGATTTTCAGTTGAAAATAGAATAGAATTTGCAGAAATTAATTATTTAAATCAAGTTGGAATATGATGATGAATGAATGCATACGTAATGAATGAATGACAAAATACTTTTAAGAATGGAAGCATTCGAATGGTTTTTTTTTGTTACGCAATAGAAAGTTATATCTCTCATTTTTATAGTGTATCTATGGTTGTATCGATAACAAGGCTGAATATGGCGCGCTGCCAACAAGAAAATTGTGAGAGAATCTCACAATTTGAGAGAGAATCTCACAATTTTCTTCCAAAACAATTTCATAATTTCCGGTAGAGTTAAGCAACTAATTAAATAAATAAAACAATGTACCCTTGAGTTATATAATAAAATCGAATAATTATTCTTGTCAATTACAAGCTTAACAATATTTCCGCCTCATTTTATTCATAAAACTTCAACACGATGATTGCTTTTTCTATTCTATCTATATTGCTGATGGATGAAAAGGTTACGCGCTATGAGTTAAAAAAAGGAACTTGGAGTTAACGCCTATTAAAATGATATAGATGTTTTAAAATCATGTGTATTTGTAAATATTTATTCTACACGTAAGTTAGTATTCTAAGCACAAACTAAGTAGTACTAATTCTAAGTAACGAGGTAAGTATCAGAAGTTTGATTTCCTTGCAGGCCAATTGCTTAGGGATTGGTTGTTTGTTGATAGTGAAGATGTAAAAAAAATATGAAGTTTGAGAATGTAAGAATATATTACATATTGATCTTTTGTAATCAGCATAGTTTTCTTATTTTTTTTAATCAAAAACAAATTTAGCTTCAAGTAAAACATAAGAATATAATTACAGATAATAACTTCGTGTTTTGAATTACTGTTAATATGCAAAAAGTGAGCCGTCGCTCAGGACGCCTGACAGATGTGAAACATCGAAACTATTTTGTACGAGTAGAGACACGGTATCGAATATAAAGTATCGATACTGAACTCATGAATAGTATCGAAAGATAAGTAACGTACTGTTTAAAGTATCGAGTACTTTTATTTACTTTATCTTTAGGTATCGAGTACTTTTCT
This sequence comes from Lymantria dispar, assembly GCA_032191425.1. NCBI lineage: Eukaryota > Metazoa > Arthropoda > Insecta > Lepidoptera > Erebidae > Lymantria > Lymantria dispar. The sequence goes on from CM063445.1 coordinate 35,068,137, forward strand.
TTCGATACCGATGCTTTTGTATTCGATATTTTAGTCAATAAGTACTTTTTGGTAGGTATCGTATCGAATAAATTATCCATTTTAAAATTGACTTTACGACTCAAATTGAAATAATTTGCGATTTATAAACCAGAAATAGCGGCATCTATCGAGCAAACGACCAACTCTAAGCTACAATATATTTTATAAATAACTCTCTCTCCTGTAATGATAATAAGACAAGCTGTTTAAAGTGAGTCAAAATCCAATTCTTAAGGAGTTGGTGACATACAAACAAATAAATACACAGCTGAAACTAATAAAAGCCTATAAAAAATGAAATGCTTTCATCCGTTCACAGACATTCTTTTCGCACGAAGAGTGTGATTTAGGAAACAGAAATGGCGACATTTATCGAGCTAACGACCAACTCTCAGCTTCAATATATTTAATAAAGAAATTTTTAATCCTGTAATGATAATAAGACAAGCTATCTAAGTAATTTTAACGTCATTGGTCCTCCTTAAATTTTCAACTTTTAAATGAAATTTGACTGTTTAAAGTGAGTCAAAATCCAATTCCTATGAAGTCGGTAATATACAAAGAAATAAATATATATACACCTGAAACTAATAAAAGCCTATAAAAAAACGGTTCTCCAGTTTTCGTAGCTAAAAGTAAACTAAATACCGTATCTACTGGTATATTTATATTACTAAGTTAGAGAATTTTACATTAATTTATAAAACAAGTATATATGTATAAAAGAACATTAGATTACGACAGGAACTAATACGAAAAAACTAAGGCATAAAGTATTAATAAAATATCACGATTTTTCCAAAAAAATGATGATTTTTATTCAATAAACATTTATTTTCATTAATATACATTATAAGTAACAATTTACTTTGAGTTCACTAGATGGCGTTGTACAAAATTTTAAATCGCACCATGGTTTCGTTACAAAAATGTAGGTATATGCATCCAAATATTTATTTTAATATATAATTATTAGGGGACCGCGAGGCGTGGCGTTAAACGCCACGCGACGATCACGGTCACCCTCGCCTAGAGATGTTTCACATCAAAAAAGGGCTTACGTCATTTGCCATACGCCATTTATATTAGCAGATATTATTTTGTTTTATTTTATTTTAATGTATTCGCATATTGTTTTGTTAAACTCATTTGCAAAAAAAACGGGCACCTAAGCAATGAACCATTTCAAATGTTAATATTTCTTTGTTTGATAATTATAGGTAGTTTTATCCACACAATTTGCTAAATTAATAAGAAAATAATCGTTTTCATCAGTATTTCATAAAATTTAGATACAATTTATGGGAAATAATGCTAAACCTCGCTAGTAGTGTATATTCGCTAGTAGTGCATATGCTCATGAAGTAAAAATAAAAAAGTTTTTTTGTTTGTTTTTCTTTAATAAAGTAAAAGCAGATAAATGTTTAGTATCGAGTGTGACCCCCTCTAGCTAAAATCACAGCTTGAATTCGTCTGGGCATGCTAGCGAGTATATCCCGGATACTTGCTTGCGGAATACGTTCCCACTCCGCAGTAATCACATTCTTCAGCTCTCTGATGGTCTGCGGAGCCGGGTGTACTGATCTCACACGCCGTTTCAGAACGTCCCAGACATGCTCTATGGGATTGAGGTCGGGACTTCGAGCTGGCCAATCCAAACGACGAATGCCGACCTCTTGCACATACGCATTAACATCGCGGGATCGGTGGGCGCGAGCATTGTCGTCCATAAAAATCGAGTCTTCACCTAGAGCGGCCAATGCGGGTTGTGCATGAGAAATTAGAACTTCCGTTATGTATCGATGCCCAGTCAGTGAGCCGTTTTCAATGAAGACTAACTCTGTACGATCCATTGAATTTATTCCTGCCCAAAACATAACAGAGCCCCCACCATAAGGTGTGATTTCTTCGAAACATGCCTCTGCAAAGCGTTCTCCTTGTCTTCTTAGCACTCGCCGACGTCGATCTTCACCGAACAGAGATATCCTGGCTTCATCAGAGAACAAAACCCTATTCCAATCGTTTTGAGTCCATGATTCACAATTTCTAGCGAACCTAAGCCTGTGAACTCTGTGCTCACGGAGTAATTTGGGGCCGCGGGCCGGGCGGTGACTGCGTATATTGGCAGCGAGAAGCCTCCTCCTGACCGTCCATAGACTAATATGCACATTTCTTACTTCTTGGAGGTTGTTCTTAAGATCCACATACGAAGATTTGCGATTTCTCAATGCGCGACTCACAAGAAAACGATCATCCCGTGGTTGGGTACATGGTTTTCTTCCAGAACCAGGCCTTCTCTCGACGGAACCAGTCTCCTGATATCGCTGCCAGGTCCTTTGGACTGTCGAGCGACTAACATTTAGCCTCCTAGCCACGAAACATTGGCTGCAACCCTCTTCAAGCAGCGCGATAATTTTGGTAGCTTTTACCACTTTATCTACCATTTTTGATACAGCCAAACAGCATTAAATAAAGCTTTGACAGTCAAGGATATGAAATTAATCGATAAAAATTGAATAAAAGTTATGAAAGTCGATGTTAACTTCTGGAACTTGGCGCCAAAAATGTAGGATAAAAAGGGGTTTTCTGTAAAAATGAACATCAAATGAAAAATTGAATTTAGAACGTACTTTTTTAAATACCACAGCATTTTTAAAACCGGCCAGTAACGTGTACAAACGATTGAAACCTTTTTGGTATTGTATCTTTTTAAATATGAATGAAAATCAAAACCGCCCGTTTTTTTTGCAAATGAGTTTATAATTGATTTTTCGAATATTTAATATGTTTACTAACAACCGTATTACTAACAAAAACGAGTCCTTGTTACTTAAATAAATGAAATTATTATTATTATGTATCTCCAATTCACGGCTATCTTCCAAGGGAAGATACCCGGTCCTTTGAAAGGCTTACATGGGGATATGGATCCAACACGCAGAGGCCTTTGGAGAAATTTAATTTAAATATGGGATGGGACGTCTACCGATGACACTCCACGTCTGTACATAACACACGTGGACTGCCAACGGTAGGTGTAAAACTGTTGTGTGATGATGGTATCTAATACATGATTATGGGGTTGGAGGTTAGATGGACTGGCTAAACTAAAAACTATTGATTGAAAAACTGTCGTCTGCCTTCAATACCTTTATCGTCTTGAACTTTGGCAGACGGTGACTCACCAACTCACTGAATGGGCCCCCCCAAACGGTCGCCACAGACACAAAGGTCACACGGGCAACAGGGGGGCAACATTGGTGCAAGTGGCTTGGGGTGTCGAGCGGTGCAGCGCCGGTTTCACCATCGCAGTGGTTTCCCGTAGTTATGCCCTTGAAAATGACACTTCCACCCCCGAGCATATAGCTTTGGCGACCCCTCTCTGACCAGCCGTTTAAGGCAAGCCAGAGTTGAGAATCCTGCAGGCACTCTTCGGTTTCCACTCCAGCCAGCCAATAAAGGCCAGCTGAATACGAGGCCCTGGCCGAATCTCTGGGGCACTCAGGACCGCAGTGTCGCCACTCACATTCAGCACGCCACAAGCTGCCCTGCGGTTTATTGGCTTTCCTATAAATCTTGTGAAACATTTTTTCTTTTATATCAAAAGAATTTAGAGAGCCATATAATGTTCCTCCGAGGTTTGCGTTAGTCTCATAGTGAGATAACAACTGGCCCAGAGGTTATTATTATTATAGTTTATTTATATATATATATATATATATATTATATATATATATATATATATATATATATATATATATATATATATATATATATATATATATATATATATATATATATTATATATATATATATATATATATATAACGTTTGTGGACTATGAGAAAGACTTTGATTCACCATGCCAAATCGACCATTGTTATATCGAAGTGCTGAAATGTTTTTATAGGAATGCCACAATGTCAGTCCGTATCCGGGATAAGAGTATGAAACCGATCCATTTACAGAAAGGCGTGAGATAGGGAGGCGTCGTCTCTCCTTCAGGGGGCCTCCCAATCGGCACAGGAAGGAATAGCGCTCGTCATTGACCGGATTGGAATGCTGGGTCTGAGGGCCTCGTTGGACAAAACTGAGGCCCTTTTATTCCACGGCCGCGTCGGGGCCGTCCCTCCCTAGGAACACACATCAGTGTGTCTGGAGTTGCCGTACCTGTGCGGCCTCAGATGAAATATCTGGGCCTGCACCTCGATAGAAATTGGAACTTCGGGTTACACTGGAAGGCTTCTGCCAAACACTGGTGGCCCTGGGTCTTCTTGTCGGCGGCTCTACACCAGAATCGTGCGGTCCATGGCGCTGCATAGTGTCCCTATATGGTCGGAGTCTCTTATTGCCCGCAACAGGGACCTCCTGCGACGACCGCGAGGGTCATGGCGGTGAAGGCTATTAGGGATTACCGTACAGTATCCTGGACTGCGGTGACGCTATTAGCAGACGACCCACCTTGGACGCTTGTGGCTGAGGGGTTGGCAGAAGTTTACCGGTTCCGCGCCACAGTGCGGGCCAACGGTGCAAGCAAGTCTCCGCAAGGAGACTGGGCAGAGCACAAGAAATAGCCCGAAGGGAAGTCATCCGGCGGTGGAGGAAAAACCTGGAGTCCCCCGTAGCAGGGCAGGGGACTTTGGTGGTGGTTGCGCTGCATCTCCACTGCTGGCTCACGAGGAGGCACGACAACTTAACCTTTAGGATGGTGCAGGTGCTTACCGGACACGGGGTCTTCGGTAAGTACCTCCATAAAATTAGCAGAGAAGGGATCCCAGGATGCCATGAATGTGGCGCAGCAATCGACGATTCGCGCCACACATTGGAAGTTTGCCCCGCCTGGGGGCCCCAGCGCCACGTCCTATCGATGGAATTCGGAATAGACCTGTCGTTGTCGACCGTCGTTTCACAGATGCTCGACAGCCACAGGTGCTGGTCGTCGATGGCCTCATTTTGTGATGCCATCATTATAAGGAAGGGGGCTGCGGAGCGAGAACGTGAGGCGCTTCCTTCCGCTGACTCGCTCCGCCGGTGGCGGCCAGGGAGGAGGAGGCGCCGATATGCGCAACTCCTTCCACCGCCTTGAATTACAATAGGACGTGGCCAAACGGCCATGCGTTGGAGTGTCGGGGATCGAGTGTCATCAGACGATCTCTCCGGCGCCCCGTAAAAGCGTGGAAGGGGCCGCTGTGGTTTTAGTGGGTATTCCGGTCACGCAGTAGCTGGTGAGTCCCACGCACTCCTCCGTCTGTCACAGGCGGGGGAGAGTGCGTAAATGCATTTCCACAGCGTGAACAAAAAAAAAGTAGTCTTCTCTCCGGAACTGGTCACCACTGCACTGGAAGGTGTCTTCAAGCTCTTAGACTGGACCGGATTCGGCATCACCATCAACGGCGAATACATCACTCACCTTCGATTTGTAAACGATATCATCGTTATGGCAGGATCCATAGAGGACTTTGGCACCATGCTCAACGATCTCAGCAGGGTATCCTAACTAGGGGTTTACAAATGAACATGGACAAGACGAAAGTTATTTGAAACGCCCATGTCATTCATGTATCGGTCTTAGCTGGCAATGCGATTCTCGAAGTTGTCCATCATTACGTTTACGTTGGACAAACATTCCAGTTAGATAGGTCTAATTTCGAGAAAGAGATCAGCGAAAGAAGCAACTCGGTTGGGCAGCATTCGGGAAGCTTAAAAGGATCTTCTCATCCAAGATGCCTCACAATGTCTGAAAACAGACAGTTGTAAATGAAGGGAAAACTAGATCTGACCCTATGAAAATGCCAATGAGTGTTCCGCAGGGTTCGTGTATATCTAACATACTGTTTTCCCTACTCCTGAATGATCTACCAGAGGCGGTAACTGCAGCGGACATCTTGATATATGCAGACGATGTAGCCTAGTTTTAAACTTAAAGAAAACCCACTTTATGCACTTTTGTTTATCCGGCAGGAAAAATAGACGGTTAATAGTAGCCCTCAATGGAACGTGTATGCGACAAACCGAAACAATAAATTTTCTCGGATTTAGAATCGACACCGCTTTTAAGTGGCATGAGCATATTCAGAATGTTTGTCTACTACAAAGTAGGCAGTGCATGTTTCGCGCTGCGACGCGTTGCCCGAATGGTGGCACCGACAGTGGCACACTCGTGCTACTTTGCAACTGTCTACTCAATTCTGCAATATGGGGTAGAATTGTGGGGCATTGCCGCTGAATGGGAGAGAGCCTTCCGCATGCAAAAGAGGGCCATTAGAGCCATTGTTAGGATTTCAAAGAACGCTTCTGCTAGACCATATTTTAAAAAGCTTGGCATCATGACCGTGCCCTCAATAGTCATCTTTCAGGTGGCAACTTATGTACGGATAAATCTAGCGGAGTACAATAGACACAAGGATATTTACTCGTATAACACTAGAAGCACGAATAAATTGATCAGCATAAAACGAACGCTAAAAAAACCAACAGAACAACTCACGTCATGGGGCCGGCAGTATATAATAAGCTGCCGAGCACAATTGTCATGGCTCCTAGTCTTCATGTATTTAAAACGCGTCTTAAGCATTGGCTGGTCGAGCAAATATTTTATAGCTATGACGAATTCTTGAAAACGAATTGATAATAATAAATAACTAATGTAATAAATATAATGTAATCATAATAATGGAATAATAATAATAATATAATGTGACTTATCTATAAAATTGACATGTAAATTGGTTTTACGAAATAAATGAGTATGAGTAAACACAGGTCTACGACCAGTGCGTGTTACCAGTGATGACTTACGGCACGGGAACGTGCTCCATAAATGTAGGCGTCATAACTAAACTCCAAGTCGCTCAACCTACTATGGAGTGGGCTATACTCGGGCTTTCTCAGCGTATAGAATTCGAAATAAAACAACCGGTGTAACCGACATAGCATTAGCATGCTGAAATGGCAATTGACAGGACACATCGCTTGACGAACCGATAACCGCTGGGAAGAAAGGTTCTCGAGAGGCAACCACGTATCGGACAATGCAGTGTAGGACGCTCCCCCACTAGGTGGACCGACAACCTGGTGAAAGTTGCTGGGCGTCGTTGGATACAAGCGGCACAGGCCCCCTTTGCGATGAAACAGGAGGGAGTCTACGTCCAGTAGTGAACGGCGATAGGCTGAATGATGATTCATCGATTAATTGACGTCTAGGCTAAGGTATGTAATACCTTAGTATTTAGGGATTATAATGGCTATGCTTAGTGGACTTGCGATCCACCAGCAAGTAATGGAAGACGACCCACTTTATTCTTAACTCCTCATAAATTGCCACCTTTTATTTTCTCAGTCGACTTTTTTTTTTTTTGTTTTGTTTTTTTTTTTTTTTTTTGGGTGGGCTATGGTAAGCGCACGCGCGGTCCTGTCCGTCCGGGGTGATGAAAGGACGGCGCGCGGGCCCATAACCCACCCGTACCCACGTCACCTCGTTGTTGGTCCGACCACCGGAGCAGATGTGACTTGTCGTCAGTGGCCGGCCGACGGAATACCCTTTCGGGTACCATCACCTCTCGACGTCCTGGGACGTCGGTCGCCGTCGCGCGGTCAGCCTCTCTGCGGGTGACGGACAATTCCCCGGTCCAATCACCCGCGGCCTCGGCTAGGGCGGCATTAGGCGCAGATACTCGCGCCTGCGCCGCCCCAGTCGCCGGCGGCGGAACGTGTCGCCGAATAGGAGCTCTACTCGCACACGATCCGCCGCCTCCTTCCGTGAGATTACGGCCTCACAGAAGGCGGCGACCGCGTCCCAGTTCCTGACGCTGTCGAGCATCTCCCTGGCGATGGTCGGCAGCGCCAGGTCGGCACCGATAATCGCGACGAGTTCACGGCGCTCCCTTTCCCACGCAGTACACTCCTCGAGCGTGTGCTGCGCCGTGTCCTCGTCGCAACTGCAGTAGTGGCAAGACGGTGTGCTCTCCCTCCTGAAAATCTTGTGCAGGTACTTCCCAAAACACCCGTGCCCCGTCAGCACCTGCACAAGCCGGAAGGAAAGCACCCCGTGCGTCCGCTCCAACCACTCCATCAGCACCGGCCGGAAGGCCTCGACGGTCCTGACACCGTACCGAGGACTCTCCAGCCGGACTGCCCAACGGGCAATAACTCCTCGGCGGGCGTCGACCCGCCAGGCGGTGATCTCCTGCAAGGAGACCATACCGCCGCGAGCGCGCGTCTCCGACACCCGCCGATAAATGTCGGCGAGCATCTCCGCCTCCAGGTCCCACGGGGGAGTTCCGGCCAGGAGGCACGCTGCCTCCGTCGCCACCGTGCGGTAACCCCGTATGGCCCTGATCGCCATGACCCTCTGTGGTCGCCACAGGAGGGCCCTAAGACGGACGGTCAGGGACCCCGCCCACACCGGTGCGCCATGCAGGGCCATCGACCGGATCACCCCCGTGTACAGCTGTCGGCACGTAGCACTGGGTCCACCCACATTCGGCATCAGCCGCGAAAGGGCGGATGCCGCGCCGACAAGCCGGGGGACAAGTCGATGGAGATGTTCCCGGAACCAAAAATGCCCGTCGAGCACCAGGCCCAAGTACTTCATGTGGGCCTGGATGCTGATGGTGACCGACTTCACGGTGATCAAAGCGCCGGCGGGAGGCCCGGCGGTACGGAGGCCATGGAACAAAAGGGCCTCCGTCTTTTCCAGGGCTACACTCAACCCCAGCGCTTCGATCCGCCTGACAATCTCCTCGATGCCGAGAGTTGCCAGGCGTGCCGCCTCCTCTAGTGTCCCACCCCGGGCTGTGACGAGTGTATCGTCGGCGTAGCAAATTACGCCCAGCCCGGGTGGGAGACTTCCTCTCAACGCCCAGTCGTAGCCGATGTTCCACAGGGTCGGACCCAGAACCGACCCCTGTGGGACACCGCACGTCATGGGCGTTCGCACAACGTCCCATACTCGGTTAACGTAGAGGACGCTGCGCCCCTCCAAGTAGTCTGCCACCAGCCGCCTGAGGTACACGGACACCCCGTGATACTTCAGTCCCTCCCTGATGCAGCTGAATGGCAGACTGTTGAAGGCGTTGGCGATGTCCAGGGACACCGCCAACAGGACTCCTCCGCCGGTGACGGCCTCCGCTACCACGGCCTTCAGGCGCAGCAGGGCCGCGATCGTCGAACGCCCTCTCCGAAAACCAAACTGGGCGTCCGACAGATCGGGCCCGACCCCGACGAGGTGCCGCTCGATGCGGGCAGCCAACACCCTCTCTAGCAGCTTACCCGCATCATCGAGCAGCACGATGGGCCTGTAGGCCGAGGCCGACTCGGAAGACCGTCCCGGCTTCGGCAGGAGAACCAGCCTCGGGACCACCAGGGGACCGCACTCTTCGGGGGCAGACGCCGCATACGGGGCATGGCCGCATCGCAGATCTGCGTTAATGCACAGCGGATGCGGCCAGCCTCGGCATCCACCCCGTCCGCCTGGGGCGGTGAGGACAGCCACGCCTGAACGATGGCTGCCTCCGCCAACAGGTCCCGATCCAATCGACCCACAGCCCACCGCGGAAACGCGGGAGCTCCGTCCGCCGTGTGACCCCTGCTGGGCTGCAGGAGGGTCCGGGAGACCTCTATCCGGATGTATCGATGGTCGGATAGGGTCTCAACCTCCTCCTGGACGCACCAGCTCCTCACACGTGCTGCGACATTAGGGCTAGCAAACGACAAGTCCACTATCGACCCGCCCTGCTGCCGCACGCACGTTTGTACCGAGCCCCTGTTCAGCAAACAGAGGCCCAGTGCCGCCGCCCACTCTTCGACCGCCCGCCCATGGTCATTCGTCCTGGGGGACCCCCACGCCGTGGACTTGGCGTTGTAGTCCCCCAGAACGAAGATTTGGCGCGGTGCCAGTCGCCGTATCGAGGCCCCCAGGATGGTGAGGAAGGCCCCGAAATCCGTCGCGCTCCTGTTAGGGGAGAAGTAAACACCAAATAGCGTAACCTCTCCCCATTCCGCCGTGACATACCCGTCGCCCCTGTCCTTGAGCAACAAAGGCGGGGAATGCCACGACGTGGAGGCGACGATTGCCACAGAGCCGTCACTGCTGCCCAGCCAATTGGGCCGGTCAGGCACCACGTACGGCTCCGCGGCTACGGCTGCACCGATCAACCACTCCACCATGGCTTGCAGGAAAACGTCCTGTGCCTCGGCGGCGTGGTTGAGGTTGGCCTGCAGGAGGTGGTAGGATTCGGTCGCCATTACTGGGCCGTATCCATCACCTCCTCCACGCTGGCGGGCGATCGGGTCGCGCTAGGGGCGGGAGCGGCCGGGGTCGTCGGGCCGCTCCGCCCCTTTGGAGCCGAAGCCGGGGGTCTGCACTCCCTGCCCCCCATGCGGTGCTTGACGGGCCTATTGCCCGCCGCACACGCGGGGCAGTGGGGAGTGGCGGCGCAGGATGCCGCCTTGTGCCCGGGTTGACCGCAGCGGAAGCAGAGATCGCTGCAGTCAAAGCATTTGGTGCATGTCGGCCGAGTGTGTCCGACCGCCATGCACTTGTAGCACCTCGCAGGCCGGGACTCCAGCACGGTCACCCGTGCCGAGCTCCAGCCCACGAGGAGCCTGCCTGAGTCGGCCAATTGCTTGGCCGACTCCACCGGGCACTGCACCCAGGCAGCACCGACGCCGCCCGGACCAGGGCGGATGGCGCCAATTCGGACGATGTCCACGGGACACCCGGTTTTCGAGACGATGGCCTCCCGGATGTCATCCACCGTCACGGAGTCGTCCAGAGCCACGACGCGTAGTTATGCCCACTTTACGGGTCTGGCGATTTTGACGCCACCCTCCTCTGCGAACAGACCCCTCAACTTAAGCCGCCATGCTATCGGCCGTCTTGGCGCCCTCAGCCCCAGGGAACTCTAGAATCCGTGTCCCTGTCCGGGCCTTGCGGGTCCTGGCTTCGACGCCTCCTAAATCGGAGACGTCAAGCTCCCGCCGGGCGCGACGTAAGACGGCCTCATAGCTGAGGCAGTTTTCGGCCGCCTCAGGCAGCACGGTGATCACCACCGCGGCTGACTTTGGCGGCCGGAGCCTCCTGCGCAACCTCTTATTTGCGGCTCCTGCTTTGGGAGCGGAGGCTTTGGCGGCACTTTTGGCCTCCGCTCTCCTCTTCTGGCCGCGACTTTTTCGGCTGCGCTCGGCTGTCTGCCAACCTTCTTCAGGTGCAGCGGAGGGCCGGGCACAGCAGTCACGGCCGCGGCTGCGTTGGCTGCTACCGGCGGAGCATTTGCCGGCAGCGGCTGAGGTCCGGCCTGAGCAGGAGGCGGTGTCACCTTCTTCCTCGTGGCGGGCCCTTTGGACTTCGGTCCAGCAACAGCCGCAGCGTAGCTCCCTACGCGCCCGCCCTGACAGGGTAGCGCATCAGGGGCTGACACCTTGACCTTGGGCCTGTCCGCAGCCAGCGGCGGCCGGCATTTTCGGCCTGCAGGGTTGCCACATCGGTAGGTGGGGGGTCGACACCTACAGCGGGCTCTGCAGCTGCCGCGCTGGTGGGAGGGATGTCCGCTAACACCCTCATCATCCTCGCGGCAGCCGCCTCATTCGCCCGCTTTTGGGCATCGGTCCCCCACACATGACCAATCGACGCTGGAGCCGTCAACCTCGCCGCCACCACTGCAGCCCCTCGTCCTCTACGAGAGGCTGGAACTTTGGGAGGAGGCATGATAGCGCCACTCCCCTCGGAGGCGGACTCTGAGCTGCCACCCATATTTAGGGGGCGCTTCCGCACCATCGAGGGGAGGGCCCTCCTTCCCAACCTCTAGTGCTGCCGCCAAGGCCGATGCCGGCGACCGGGATGACCCACCAACGGTCTCCACTGCCGACATGTCGGTGTCCGACGGCTCTGCGGCAGTACTGCCGCCCTCGTCAGTAGTCGGAGCGGCTGCCGCGGCCTCTTTAGCCAACCGCTCCTGCTTGGCCAACTCGCGCCTTTTGACGCTCGTGGCCTTCCCCGTCCCCATGTGCTTTCTCTTTTTTCTCTTCTTAGGGGCCACTATTTTTGCCGGGCCCTCGGCTGACCTTGAGGCCTCAAGTGTCAGACTAGCAGCAGAGCTGCAGTCGGACGAGGCCTCTCCTTCCTCTATGCCAGTTTTCCTGTAGCTTGGCAGGGCTTTTGGGTGGGAACTAATTAGATCCTCTGTGGTGGTAATTTTGGGCGTCTCACCCCTCCTATCTACATCAGGTGTGTGTGAACAATAATCCATCGAGTTCCCACGAGTATGGGAGAAATAAATGTCGACCCGGGCAGAGATCCCGATACCCGGGCAGAGATCCCGATACCCGGGCAAGCGTACATTTGTTTCCCAACACAGGGGGTCCGCAGGTACCCTGGCTGGGAGCGCGCTAACGACTGAACAACCCATCAGCCATGCATCCTCTCGCCGCGCGCCAGAACTTAGGATTCTGGGTGATTGTTTTATAGAGGTTTTCTTCCTCGCGGTCCAGGCGGTTAAGCCAAGACCCTCGCTCCTGAATCTAGGCCTCAAGACAAATGTCCCGAAGCAAGAATCAGGTCTACGATTTGTCGCGGTTGGCAAATGCCTGCCCAGTCCTCAAACGAATGAGTGACTGGGCCCGTCGAATTTTCGCGTCCAATACCCTCTACAATTAGAGGGCATGGAGCGAATTTGGGGCATCCCACAAACTGGGCCCTCCCTCGGGCCAGATATTTGCCACGAGCGACAATTCCAGAGAGCAGTCCAAGGAATTGTCGCTCGTGCCCAGGGTACACCACGCGGAGGTTTCTGGCGTAGTACCCCTTCTCAGTCGACATAGTTTTTAATTTGGTTATTCTAATAACAAATTGTAATAATGATTATACAAGCTATTAAAATTCCCTAGCTGCCGGAAACAGACCTAATTATTTACAACAAAATTAATATTTTGTTGATAAAATAAAGTTAGGGAAATGGTGGCATGTTTTGATTTTATTGCTGCTATAAAATCGTAGATTTAGATCGGTTATTATGAAATTACTTTTTGTGTATTTTGTAAACTACTACTAAAATTATAACTGTACCTAACTTATGTAGTTATAAAAATTAAATTTGCGAATGAACGACTTAGGAACGCAATATTTAAATGAGGGTTTACATATACTTATCGTGACCTAAACTTAGCCTAATTAAAAAAATTACCACAATGGTGACTTTTTTTTATAGTCTGGAACTTATATTATTACAATTAGAGATGTGCCGACTATTCGTCAGATTAGTAGGCCCAGCCGATCACGGTTTCGGGAATATTTGGCAATTGCCGTGACAATTCGTTTACCTATAGCCTATTCGCGCACAAGGCCCACTGCTGCCACGGACGTCAAAGATTCAGTGTTAGTGGTCGGCCCAATGACACTGAGGAGCAAATGCAATGGGTTATGGGCTGTAATATTGTTATTGTTCATTAAAGTTAATCAAAAGCTTGAGCTTAATAAAAATTAAATATGTTAAAAAGAAAGTCTTAGGCACTTCGATATATTATTATGTACTACGTACTAGATTTCGCGATCCGAACACTTGTTTTGTTCGACTGAACTGTACTGCAATCCGTACACCTTACTTTAGTGTGCCTACGACCTTCATGTAGTGTGGATGCATACAGAGCAGCGGTGTTAATACGAAAACTCGGATGATTCGAGTCAAAACGTGAACCTGGATGTGAATAAAAATTCTTTACTTATTTAAGTAAAATGTTTTGTTGTTAAAGCGAATAAATAGGTAATTATATCGAAATAACACAATAAAAACAAAATATTCAAATGTATTATATATTTAAATGTCACACCATCTTTGATCATATACTAAAACACGCAGATATTCAATTCCACAACTCGTTGAGGTAAAAATATATATGACTAAAACATACTTAACATGATGTTTCACCAAACTATTTTGATTGCTTATATTCTTTTTTCTATAGTATATATTATCAATTAATACTTATTTGTGAAAATACGACAACATGCCCCATTGGAATAGAGTTGTGTTTTTTTTTATGAATGTAGGTACAAAATTGTCACGTCTGTAGTGTAAAATCGTTGTATAACGTGTAGTTACTATAGTAACCACACGTTACACAATTTTAAAGCGATCTAGCGCTGTATGCTTCAATGTTTGGGTTAGACTACTATTTATTGTTTCAGCGCTGCAGCGAACTTTAGTGTAATTAATAACTGTTATCAAAATGGAACAAAATATTTATTCGGGATAGCTTCTTTAAACATATAACTCTATGCTTAGGCATGGATTTTTTGAGAAACACTCGCACACACACTTTTTGACATTTTATTGAGAAATACATACTAAGTAAGAAGCCGGATAGTCCGCGCCGACTAGTCGACACAGAGATTACAATACAATTTCATTAATAAATTGAACATTTATATTTTAATACGATTGCAAATTTTGCTTCTACATTTTTACATTATAGTTCTCGTAATTTTTTCTTAATCTATGTCTTATTTATAATCAGTGATTGTCTATTCTTTATTCTGAGTTTATAATTTATCTACTAGCATTTACCCGCGACTTCGTCCGCATAGAAGAAGCGAAAACGGTTCTAATGGGATTTTTAAATGGTTTTTTACGTTACTGATTTTGTTATTTTGCAATATGTACTCCTCTTTCATCGTACATATTTTTACATAGTTTTCCGTGTGGTGACGGAGGAAGAATATAATTCACCACTCCCTTTCTGGTCCGTGGTTGTCGTAAAAGACGACTAAGGATATAATATGCACATAAGATCTGTGTAAGAGCACTCCATGCATCCGCTCCAACAACTCCATCAGCACCAGCACCGGCCGGAAGGCCTCAATGGTTCTGACACCGAACCGAAGTCTATGTTAAGTCTTACTTATATTTGTGTAGAGTCCCAAAATTGACCACATTACTAAGTGCTAGATTTAATGTGTTTTTTATCTGTGCCTGATGCCGCCCTAACTGGGGCCACGAGTGACTGGATCGGGGACCCACCTGCAGAGAGGCTGACCGTATGAAGGCGCACAATGCCCCAGGAGGGGCGTTAAGGAGGGATGGTGTGATGGACAAGGAACTCGATTCCAGTGGTCAGCCCAATGGCGAATGGGAGGGAATACAGTGGGTTATGGATTATGGTTATGCCTTTTTCCCTTAAGAGGAATACAAAAACTTCGGTTAGGAAAGTATTTAAGCAACTAAGTCATTGTTCAAGAATCCTTACTAACATAATAAATGCGAAAGTAAGTTTGTTTGTTTGTTACGCTTTCACGCTTAAACCACTGAACCGATTTCAAAAATTCTTTCACGCATTGGTAGCTATTATATGGGGACTATATTTCTTGTCACCAAAATTTATATTTGTCATCAAGTTGTATCACCTAATACGAGTAAATAGATCTATCGCCATGAAATATTTTCGTTCTCAGATAAATAAAACGTGTTCCCAGGCATGAAATATCAAATTAATGTTAATATATGTGTAAAATAAGAGATGGATTACCTATAAAATTGTAGTGCATTAGATAAATATAAGCTTCGTTCTTATAATAATAGTTTTATTACTTAAAACTTAAATAATATAATATATTTATTTCTCACCTCAATACACATGTTAAGATTTATAATCTACAAGACTTAGAAAATAATACAGGATCATACATATTGTGCAAGACTAGTGCCTAAACTAGGCTTAACGCCTGTATTTCAGGACACCTCCACACAAGCCATCCAAAATTTTATTAATTATATGACACAGTATACAACAAAATATTACAAAGTAGTTAATCGGATATAGGCTTTTTTTTTCTTAAATGATAAAAAGTTCCTAATAAGGATTTCGATGTAATTGAATGTATATCGAGACGAATAAATAATAGCTTTGTGCTCAGAATGGTAGATCTGTCACCAAACAAATCGATTATCGATGCCTGACTGCGACTCCTTTTATTTGTTATTTTGTCACCAATACATTAGTTACATTTATTTCGTTCATTTATTAAAATAATAGTATTCGTTGTCAATTTAATACATAAATTTATAATTTTAATAAAAATATGTTCAAAAAGGCGGCGACAAATTGGCGCGCTTTCCGGCCCCAATGATGGATCGTAGGTACCAGCGCTGATTATTCAATGATTATTATTTTTAACAATAAATATTGATTATTTTGACTTTAAGTGTTTTATTTATTCTTCTGCTTTTCTTTTTTTTTATGGGTGGGCTATGGTAAGCGCACGCGCGGTCCATTCCGTCCGGGGCGATGAAAGGACGGCGCGCGGGAACATAACCCACCTGTACCGACGTCACCTCGTTGTTGGGCCGACCACCGGAGCAGAGGTGACTTGTCGTCAGTGGTCGGCCCGACATTTATTATTCTGCTAGAAATTTTATTTAAATATATTTATACTACCTGTGGTAATTAAGATCCTCGTGGGAGACATATCCAGTTAAGTAGTAGACTCTTTTGATTGCAACGATGATGACGACAACTCAATTTTTCTTTTTAACTTTTTGATATTTTCTACTGATATATGATTTATTGATGATTTCTTTAAATTAGTTTGTTTAAATACTTATTAGGACAAACCTATTGCAATACATACAAAAACATTTATTTGGTACTAGACCCTATGTCTCCATGATTTTAGGTGATTTATTCTGGAATTGATTTTATATTGTTTAGTGACTACATTTTGGTGACAAATCTACTATTTTGCGGACAAACCCTATTATTTAAGAAACACAAAACTAATTAAATTGGCGATTACTTAAATGATACCCCTATTATATCAGGGAATAACATACTTTATTTTATCCTGATATTCCCAGGGGAAGGGGAACTAAGCGAGTAAGGTGACTGAAACCGAATCGAGGCGAGGGCGGGTTGCTAGTAATTAATAAAGCCTTGCTCTAATAAATGCAAATCATATACAGTTTTAAATTTGCTCGAAGCTATACAACACGCGATCGTTGAAGGATGGAGGCGATGGAGGTTCTAATTACTTTTTAATTACTTTTTTGTTTTAAACCTTTGGTTCTTTTTTCGATTTATATGCACATAATTAAGGTTTATAAAACATTATATTGCGACTTTATCAGGCAACCGACAACCGACAAATCACCAAAAACGTGTAACCGACATAGCACGAAGAATTAGCGCGCTGAAGTGGAGCTGAAGTGGCAATGAGCTGGCCACATCGCTCGGCCAACCGATAACTATTAGAGACATCGATATAAATGTACATATAACTCTATGATTGGAGAAGAAAAGTTCTCGAGTGGTGACCACGTATCGGACGAAGCAGTTCAGGACGCTGACTAGGTGGACTAGCAACCTGGTGAAGGTTGCTGGGCGTCAATGGATGCAGGCGGCACAGGACTGCAATTTGTGGCGTAGCATGAGGAGACGTCCAGTAGTGAACAACGATAGACTGAATGCCTGTGATAATGTATTCTCGACTATGCAGATGTCTGCTACCTTGATCTTACAGAGGCATAACTCGATAAATTAGAGCGGCTCCAAAATTTCTGTATTCGTTTCATTTATGGACTACGTAAGTATGATCACATTTCTGAGTTTCGGCAAAAGCTTCAGTGGCTTCCAATTCGCCTGCGCCGGAATTTTCATACACTTGCGTTGTTGTATAACATTCTATTTAATCCAACGACTCCTTTTTATCTTAAAGAGCAATTTAATTACCTCCATGACACTCACACAAGATCCTTGAGATCATCGGAGAATCTGAAATTAAAGATACCAACCCACTACACGGATTTCATGGGTAAATCTTTTACTGTAAAGGCTACTTTACTATGGAATGCATTGACCGTAACAATTAGACAAAGCCAAACTTTATCTGCTTTTAAAAAAAGTTGACCGATCACTACTTGTCGCTGTAATATTTATTTATTGTTTCTTTTAGGTATCTATTATGCAAGTCCCTAATATATATATAGATGTGTACGTATATGTAGGTGAATGTCTGCATATGTAGGTATTAGGTGTATATCTATGTGTGTAATGTGTATATGTATATATATTTATGTCTCTTATTATCTACTAGTTATTGTTTTATATTGTGTTTATTTTACAGTAGGTTATTTAATTTATTATATAGTCGTTATCTATGACTTATAAATATTATTTACACTGATCTCCACTACCACCAGCAGTAAACTACCTACCATCTCTCTGTTCTACCATTTCCATCCCAAGGTTGCCTGGAAGAGATCGCTTATAGCGATAAGGCCGCCCTTTGTACATTCTGTGTTATGTTAGTATTTAAGTTTTTGTATTTTGTTTTGTAATCGGTGTACAAATAAAGAGTTATCTATCTATCTATCTATCTATGTATAGATAACTATTATAAACATGGGTAGAACAGGAATTTTATAGTTATAATAAACGTTGTTAGGATAAGTTAAAGTGCATATGATTCACTTCACAAATACATATAGGTAAATTAAAGTAGGGATGATCGATGAACATCGATGTTCGATGATCATCGATGTTGAAAGGAAGAACATCGATGTTAAAACATCGATGTTGCTATAGGCAAAACATCGTAACATCGATGTTAACTGTTTTTAACATCGATGTTGAAAGGAAAACATCGATATTGAAAAGGAAACATCGATGTTGAAAGGAAAATACATCGATGTTGTTATGGGCAGAACGAAATTTCCTAAAAAAAAAAGGTCATCAAAATTTGCTTGGAAGATTTTATTTCATCGTCGTAACACCGATGTCAAAAACATTTTATTTCATCGTCGTAACATCGATGTCAAAAACATTCGACAGATTTCCTAAAAAAAAAAGCTCGTCGAACTTTGCCTGGAAGATTTTATTTCAACGTCGTAACATCGATGGCAAAAACATTGCACAGATTTCCTAAAAAAAAATCCTAACATCGATGTTCGACGATATCGATATTTCTGTAACATCGATGATTTCCTATCGAACATCGATGTTAACATCGATGTCAACATCGAAAGCCCAACATCGATGTTCGATAGGAAATGTTTTTCTAACATCGAACATCCCTAAATCAAAGTTTGATATCACAAGAGTCGCTATCAATACCGTGTCATCACGCGCTTGACAAGACAGAATCTATTAACGAAGTTTGATTGGATTTTCCCTCTATTTTTAAAATAAAAATGTAACCTCAAACATCGAGCTAATAACTTATTATAGTTTCTGCTATAAATATGTTAGGATCATACTACTATTCGGTTGTTGATGGTAATTAAAAATATTTTAAAATAGCTTTGCTTGCTTGGTTTGCTAACGTATTTATTGCTACTAGTGATCGCCGAGTGGTCGAAATTCGGCCATAAGTCTTTTAAATTAATTTTTCAACTACACAATTTTCTTTTAATTATATTTATGTACTATATATTGAGCAAGATGTATTTCACTAATAACTAATATATAATTACAAACGTCTATTAGACATTGTCAAGAAGTTTGACATTCAGTTCGACCAGAAATTTTAACCGTAAAGAATAGTGTATAAGCGTTGGTGTGTGTGTGTGTGTGTTTAGCGATTGCATGGTAGTGTGCGTAATGCCTTTTCTAATGAATTTAATGTATTTCAAATCAAATTTCAGTTTTATGCACTTCTTCTCATTATATACTTCAACTGTGCTAATTTCATACTTGTCCATCCACGTAATTTTCGTAAAAAGAGGTACAAATCTTTAGCTTCACGTATTAATATATAGATATCTCAATAATACTCAATGCGTGTCTTCTTGCAATGGTTTCAAATTATATGTTATCTTTCGTTGATGAAAAGGTTTAATTTGAAATTATATTGTTTCATTAAATGTTCATTTAATGATGTTATGAAAGAAAGAAGAAAGAAAGAAAATATTTATTTTGTGCCACAGAATAAAGACGTTAGGAACACGTAGAGAAAAAAAAAACACCTTGCAATAAATGAAACACACAAAAAATCAATAAACTGAATAAAGAGACATAATAATATGATGAAATGTTCATTAAATGTTCATTTAAATAAACATTATTTGCATAACTAGCAATCTGTCCTCGCTTCGCTTCGCTTCGGTTTCAGTCACCTTGCCCTCGCATTATAAATCTCCAATATCTTACTAAATATTGCGATATATGACTACAGTCCATGAGGCATCGGGTTCGATGCCCAGAGCGGGTAAAATTTTATGGGGATTTCTTGGGAGGAAAAATAAATTTACTCCTTACATAGATAGATACCTGGTCGTAAAATAGAATAAAAAAAAATCTAATAGTTTTGAAGATTACCTAGAACAAACAGACAAAAATTTTTAAAGTGGTCTTTAGGCATAGTGATCGTACCACTGACGACAAGTCACCCTGCTCCGGTGGTCGACCCAACGACGAAGTTGACGTGGGTACGGGTGGGTTACGGGCCCGCGCGCCGTCCTTTCGTCGTCCCGGACGAAATGGACCATGTGTGCGCTTACCATAGCCCACCCATAAAAAAGGCATAGTGATCGTATTAATAACCGGATGAGCATGAAAAAAACGTATTATTTTCACATACAAACAGACACTTCAATTTTATTTATTTGTATAGACAATGCTTTGATTGCACAACTGACCTAGTGATATTGGCTTCCTTTAACATGTCCTGGGTTCGATTTCCACACAGAAATTGTGTGATCCACACAAATGTATTTTGTTTCCGTTAGTTGTATATTTTTAAGACCTCGGGACACATGTATCATGTATGAACTTAAGCGCGGAGTGTTATAAAAATATTTTTTTTTATTGCAAGCAGTGGCAAACGAGCAAACAGTACACCTGATGGTAAGTGTTGCCGTCGCTCATGGAGCTTTGCAAGGTCGCTGCCTACCGCGAACAAAGTGATGGGAGTGTGAATGGGTGCATTGAGGCTCGGTGATACCAACGGCACCACCAAAACCCTCCAAACGCAAACTCCCTCAGAAAGTTGGGCTTCTCGCTCACCGAACGAAGCGCAGTAACAAATTGCTACTACTCAGACGTCGATTTTCTGCGAGAGCGTGGTACTACCCCGGACGGACCGGCCCACGGCTGTAGACAGATAACTGTCGACAGTTTGGTCTTACAACTAGTAGTGATATAAGTTTGCCTCCTAAATAAAAGGAAAACTGTATTATCAACTTTTTACTCAAACTCGACAATCATGTTTGAAAATTTGTCATAATTTTTTTACAAGCTTTTATTTAGTTTCACCTGTCCCGTTGTCTGTATTCAAATCTTGCAAGTTAAATTTGGTCCACTTTCCGGTTACCGATTGAGCTGAAATTCTGCATGCATGTATAAATCGGATGACAATGCAATATTATTGTGACATAGTGCTGATCTTATAATGGACCTGGAAGCTGACCATAGGAACTCTGTAATTAAACGACGCAACCCCATCGAGTTGATTCTCTTTTGATTCGTCTTGACGAGTTAACTTTTTAGTTAATTTTATTAACAAATAATAAAAGCTTGTACTTAAAAAAAAAAGATTTTTATCTTTAAATTATTGTAAAAGACAAAACTGAAGTATCTATAGTAGAAGTAACTGAATACCTCATATATCAGCTAAATGCCTAGAGAAAGTGCTATGTAAAATACCTACAACAGTTTTACCATAAAAATGCAATTCATAAACTGAATGGAGAACGAATTTTCCTGTTCAAACGAGGACTATCAATCATTATTGACGGCCTTATCGTTCACGCCGTACAGAATATTAAAATCTACCAGGTTTAATATAAAATGAAAAGGTTCGTTATTAATGAGGGTATTATTTGAATCTAACCTAAAAGGTTGATACTGTACAGATGGCGTTGGCGATGGCGGTTAAGATATCGATCTAAATTGTCCCCACAGTTTGCCGCGGTTTCAATTCCCACTTACTTTGTGGGTCATCATCATCTCAGCTCATATAAGATCTAATCAGGTCTTCTCCACAAAGGAAGGGAAATTGACTTGCTATACCACACTGGTCGGACGTGCTAGTATTTTGAGTGGGCTATGTTTAGTTCACACGCCGTCCAATCAGGGTGACGAAAGGACAGCGCGCGGCCCCATAATCCACCGTATTCCCTCTACCATTGGGCCTACCACCGGTACCAAGTTCCTTGTCGTCCGTGGCCAGCCTGGCAGGATACCCTTTCAGGTACCCTCTCTCCCGAATGTCTCTCCAGGGATGGCAGTCGCCCTATTGCGGTCAGCCTCTTTGCGGGTGACGAACTATTCCCTAGTCCAGTCACCCGTGGTCTCGGCGAACGTGAACGTATCGGTATAGGGTTTATGTCGCGTTTTCCTTCTGTTACATAGATATTACGTGCATTTAATATCCCATATCCCTTGGTCGTCTTTTACGACAGCAACGAGCAATGTGGGGTAGGAATTGTAAAGAATATTAAAGCAGAGAATTAAGCTCCCAATTTTTAATTAAATAAAGTGTTATCGCCAATCAAAAGGTGGCAACACAAAGTTTGCTCTGATAACATTTATAGCTACGTATTGTCACGCTAGAGTAGTTTAATATCGAAAGACTCCCTCCAGAGGCATACTGTTCGAATCGGATCCCAATCTTACGGACAGATTAGAGTCACTAG
Source organism: Lymantria dispar (assembly GCA_032191425.1). Lineage (NCBI taxonomy): Eukaryota > Metazoa > Arthropoda > Insecta > Lepidoptera > Erebidae > Lymantria > Lymantria dispar. Next base: position 35,090,780 of record CM063445.1, read on the forward strand.
AGCGGCAGAGAAACTTTGGGTCACTCTGTATACTCTATCGGTTCATGGGGAGTGCTCTGAGGAACTGTTTGACTTGGTACAACCGTCACCGTTTTACCAACGTACCCGTAGTAGGGTTCATCCATTTCACCCGGAAACGTCTTCCACTGTATGTTTCCAGCGATCATTCCTCCCACGTACGTGCAGGCTCTGGAATGAATTACCTGCTGCTGTTTTTCCCGACCGCTATGACATGTCCTTCTTTAAACGAGCTTTAAGAAGAGTATTTTCTACACGGTAGGCAATGGCCTGGCTGTGCCTCTGGTATTGCAAGGGTACATGTGCGGCAGTATCACTTACCATCATTTGTGCTGCCTCTTCGTTTGCCACCATCGGCAATAAAAAAAAAGACGGGTAGAAATAGAAGGGTCTCGAATAAGTAGAGGACATTCGGTGATCACACATAGCTCAGAGTCAACAGAAGCAAGGAACAAATATAATATTTGGATATTACAAGTGCTTATTAAGGTTATGTTACTAAGTGTGTATTTATGAAGATGTAATTATGGAGCCATACGTGTAACGGATTGTATATACACGGGATTGACGTACTGCTTATAAAAGCTCACAGTTTTTTATTACTTACCTATCGATCTAAACTTGAGAGAGATGGAAAGTTCGAGATGTAATCTTGAAATTGAACCGTCTGATGAATGAAGTCGAACTTTAACAGTTCCACAAGACTTATTGATGGATGAATTCATTGTACAAGGTATACACTTATTTTAATTCCAATTGATTTTCTCGTAGAAACGTGTCTAGAGTTTTGAATAATAAATTTAGGGCTCTAATTTCTAAGATAACTAGGAAGATATCTAGGTTACAGAGGTAATGCAACAAATTTATAAGGGGCTTTTAAATTAAAATTATTGTCCTCGCCAAATGTATTTTCAAGTTACCTACAAACCATAAGTTTATATTAGTGATGTAACGAATATTCGCATTCGCATCGCGAATATTCGCATATGTTTCTGACATTCGCAATCGCATTCGCTAGGAACGATGCGAATGTTTGGCGAATATATTTGATAAACTAAAAGCAAATTATATATGTAATTGTGTAATGATTAGAAATACTGTCTCTCTTATTTTTGTCAGTCTAATATAAACTAATGAATGGGGAGCCGGTTTTTTGTTCGGTTATACTGCGAAAACCACAGAACGATCAGAATAATATTTATACCATAAGATGTAGCATATTTCGGAGAAAGATTTAGTATATGATATGTTGGTGAATACTTATCCGGAATTAATATTTGTTTTTGACGTGACAACGTCTTAAAATATTTTTTTTATTGCAAACGGTGGCAAACGAGCAAACAGTACACCTGATGGTAAGTGTTGCTGCCGCTTATGGACCTTTACAGGGTCGCTGCCCACCGCGAAGAAAGTGAAGGGAGTGTGAATGCGTGCATTGAGGCTCGGTGATACCAAGGGCACCACCAAAACCCTCCACACACAAACACCCTCAGAAAGTTGGGCTTCCGGCTCTCTCGCTCACCGAACGAAGCGCAGTAACAAATTGCTACTACTCAGACGTCGATTTTATGCGAGAGTGTGGTACTATCCCGGACGGACCGGCCCGCGGCTGTAGACAGATAACTGTCAACAGTGTGGTCCTACCACTCTTATAATTCGATGGAGCCGGTTGCACACACGAATAAACATGACGTATGCGGCGTTACCTCGCTCTGAGGCGTTCCATTTCAGGCCTTTTTTTTTTGGGGTGGGCTGCGGTCGGCGCGCCTCCGCACCACTCCGTCCGGGGCGACAGAGGGGCTTAAGCACGCAACACCCGCAATCCACCCGAACACCACGTCGCCTTCGTCGTTGGACCGACCACCGGAGCAGGGTTACTTGTCATCAGTGGTCGGCCCGACGGCATACTCCCTACCCGGGGTACCCTCCCGTTGACCAACGTCCCTCGCTCGGGGAGGACGTTGGTTTTTCCTCACGCGGTCGGCCTCTCGGCGGGTGACGGACTATCTCCCCGGTCACATCACCCGTGGCCTCGGCTTGGGCGGCATGGGACGCAGGTAGTCGTGCCTGCGCTGCCCCAGTCGCTGGCAGCGGGTCGCTTCGTCGAGGCTGTGCTCCTCGCGTTCGCGACCCGCCGCCTCCTTCTGCGAGATAACTGCCTCGCAGAAGGATGCGACCGCGTCCCAGTTCCTGATGCTGCCGAGCATCTCCCTAGCGATGGTCGGCAGCGTCAGGTCGACACCGATGATTACGACGAGTTCACGGCGCTGTTCTGCCCAAGCGGCACAGACCTCGAGCGTATGCTGCGCCGTGTCCTCGTCGCAATCGCAGTGGTGGCAGGACGGTGATCTCTCCCTCCTAGCGACCCTGTACAGGTACTTGCCGAAGCATCCATGCCCCGTCAAGACCTGCACGAGTCGGAAGGAGAGCACACCATGCCGCCATTCCAACCACTGCATCAGCACCAGCCGGAAAGCCTCCACGGTCCAGACACCGTATCGAGGCCTCTCCAGCCGGTCTGCCCAACGGGCGATGACATCTCGGTGGGCGTCGACGCGCCAGGCGGTGAGCTCTCTTAAGGAAACAACACCGCCCATCCCTCGCACCCCCGACACCCACCGATACGATTCGGCGAGCACTTCCGCCTCCAATTCCATTTAAGGCTTGCCATACAAAATATCTATCAAACAAATAAAATTTAAATTTTCTTTTGAAAAATGAAACCATTCCATCAGCATTTTCTTATGACGTTGTCACGTTCAACTATCGTCAGTAAACCGACTTTACAGACAACCGATTTTTTGTGTGAATGAATAATGAATTTTGCCAATAAAAAAAGAACATGATTCTTTATGAAATTACATTATTTTTTTTAAGTAATCATTAAACTTTTTGACATACCATGCATTTAACACTCTCAGCGTCACAAATTGTGAAATAACTGCACACTTCAGTAACATGTGCCTTACTCATGTTTGTAAATTTGACAAAAACAATAATAATAATAAACTAATCTCAAATTACAACGAATATTTTCGAACGAATCTGATTAGTTTCATTCGTTCAACTTGTAACGGTTAACCTTTGCTATATTTGGCTTAAACATGGCTGGTACGAAATGTTAAACTCGTATGATATTTTGCACGCGCTTTATTTGAAAGTCAACATTCATATATATTATATTCGCATTTATCTCCAACATTCGCATTCGCGAATGTTGGAGATAAATATTCGCACTCACATTCGCATTCACGAATGTCTCAATCCTAACATTCGTTACATCACTAGTTTACATTAATTTAATTAAATAATTCTGAACCAAAAAAGAACTTTACATACATGATACATTCCCAAGAAGGGTTGATATCAGACAGGCGGTGGGTCATAAAACTGTTGCCTATAACTTTACCAATATGTATAATGGAAGAGGAATACATATTACCTCAGCTCTTAAGGAATTGAGATAAGACCAGGAAGATAATTGCAGCCAGCCGTCCTATCGACATCTACGTATTTACTAATGTGCTCAAATTATTGTACGTGACAAGTGATAGGAACCACGGTAAATTCAAATACGGCAGAAAAATATTTTGTATAATATGAGCAATAGTATTACTAAGATATACCTACATCAGACAGTAGCTCTAAAAACTAAAAACTGATAGGACCACATTGGGACACGATATCGAACAGAAAGTATCGATACTATACTCATGAGTAGAATCGAAGAAAAAGTATCGTACTCAAAAAAGTATCAAAAGAAAGGTATCGATACTGCAAAGTTAGTACTGAGTACTTTACCTAGAATTTATGTCGTGACGTGCTTTTTTTTTAGAAATTTGTCCGTCTGTGAATATTTCGAGCCACGTTTTAGACGGTTCATTACGTTTTATCTAGATGGCGTTATCATAAACATGAGTCGTAAGGTCAAGTTTAGTAAAGTACTCATTGAGTAAAAGTATCGATTCCAAAATATCAAGTACAAAAGTATCGGTATCGAAAGAAAAGTACTCGATACCTAAAAGTATCGATACTTTTTTCGTGTCCCTAGGATCACACTGTTGACAGTTGTCTGTTTACATCCGCGGGCCGGTCCGTCCGGGGTAGTACCACACTGAGCAGAAAATCGACCTCCGATTAGTAACAATTTGTTACTGCGCTTCGTTCGGTGAGCGAGAGAGCCGGAAGCCAAATTTTCTGAGGGTGTTTGCGTGGGGTAGGTTTTAGTGATGCCTTTAGTATCATCGAACCTTATTATTGCACGCATTCACACTCCCTTCACTTTCTTCACGGAAGCGGCCTTGCAAATGTCCATGAGCGGCAGCAACACTTACCACCATACATAGGTGTACTGTTTGCTAGTTTGCCACTATTTGAATTAAAAAAAAACTTGTCCAAAACCATGTCTCATATTTCTTCTTCCTCCATTGAAGAGCAGTTACATTGGGATAAGGCCAAGGGTAACTCCACGACGAGTCCACTCGTAAATGATTCCTTATCATATTAGTGACCTCTATTCGACCCGACTTGATGCTCATTGATATTATTTCGAAACGATTTTTAAAATACCTCAATGATTAATGACTCATATCTGTCTCATCTCGATAAGTAATGCCAACTTGATCTGAAAATAATCTAGTATGATTATGAGTAGTCTATCTATATAGTATAATTTCAATGGCTCCTACGAATAGAGAGTCATCTGAAAAATTCCAATTTTAGAGGGGAGCGTGTCAAAGATAAAATCATCATCATCATTTCAGCCTATCACCGTCCACTGCTGGACGTGGGCCTCCCTCATGTTACGCCACAAAGTGCAACACAGTGTCAAAGATAAAATGTTTACATTTTTTCAAATTCTTGTTCTAGGATTTTTAAGTTTTTGTATTGATTACGACGTTATTCATTGGACATTTAAATAGTTAACGGGATCAAAACATTCTTTATAGAGGTCAAACACGACGAGGATCCATCCAAATATTTACGATTTGTATCTTTGCGGGTGTAATGAGCTTTCACAGGTGAAAAAGCTTCAATGATTTTCTGCAATGATTTTCTGCAATGATTTTTTTAATTTTTATGACCGAGATTGATAAATAAGGTTATTTTCTTATCATTTCTTCAAAAAAGTTAAAATACCTACAAATGTTAGTTGACTCGCTATACTTAGGAGTCATCGATTTGTAGGTATGAAAATACTCCTCTCTGCTCTCTACAAATAATATCTTCCGTGCGGTGACGGAGTATAAATACAATTCACCACTCGTTTATCTTGCCCTTGTTGTTGTTAAAGATGACTAGTATCTTGTAGATACTCAGATTATACCACTGGCGACAAGTCACCCTGCTGCAGTGGTCGGCCTAACGACGAAGGCGACGTGCTACGGGCGGGTTACGGCGCCCCAGACGGAGTCGGGCGGCGTGCGCTGCCCGTAGTCCACGCCAAAAAAAATGATACTCAGATTTTACGCAGTAAGATAGGGGGCGGTGAATTGTATTCTCACTCCGTCACCACACGGAGAAAAAGACATTCCATATATTTACTATTCTAACTTTACCGCAAAATAATCTAATGGAGTATTCCATAATTTAAGCTGGCCTGATTACGTAGTAAGTTTAGGTTAGCCGTAAAAAGTATGAAAGTTAATTGCCAAGTTTTAGGAAAACATTTTCCCTTTTCAAGAAAATCGCAAGTGATTTCATGCTTGTCGGCCACTAAGGTCGAACGGAGCCCTTAAGGTCGCAAAAACATTTCCGTGTCAGGTCAGGGACGCGTTCCCTTTTACCATTTTCATAATATTATGCATAATACACAACGAAAACAACAGCACATGTTCGTGTTGTGCCCTTGTAAAAGAATCTTTGAATAAATTTGTTTAGGTAATATCGCTCGATGAGAATTATATTTGAATTGCTAAAAGTTGAGTATCGATTTTAACTATATTAATATTATAAATAGGATTTCATTTTTGTTTGTGTGTTTGTTTGTAATGAGAAGGCTCTAAAATTACTGGACTTTTTCTCCAATAGAAAGCTAAATTATCAAGAACATAGGTTGTAATTTCTCTTTAAAAAATAAGAAATATTTAAGAAAACCGACTATGTGCAAGTTGGAGTCGCGCACGAAAGGTTCCTTACCATTATCTATAAAAAGCGGCAAAATATCATTTTTTTGTATGAGAGTTATTATAGCGCCAACAGAAATACATAATTTTTAAAAAATTCAACTGTCCAGATATCGCGGTTTTTGAGATACAGCCTGGTGACACACAGACGCACGGACAGACAGCAAAGTCTTAGTGATTGGGTCCCGTTTTTACCCTTTGGGTACAGAGCCCTAAAATGCGCTATTGTAAGCCAAGGTATGAAAACAGAAATTAGTCGAGCGATTCAAAAACTATTGATGATGGAATAAAGTTCTACAGGATTGTAGATTCTATCAATGTCTACAAAAATGTCTTCCATATAATATCTAATTCATCATCATCATCATTTCAGCCCATATACGTCCCACTGTTGGGCTCGGGCCTCCTCCATAACGGAAGGGCAATTGATCTATTATACCACGCTAGTCAGACGTGTTGGTATAGGGTTTTATTTCGAGTTTTCCTTCTCTCGCATAGATGTTATATGCGTTTTATATCCCTTGGTCGTCTCGTACGATCACCCACGGGTAAGATAGGGGGTGGTGAATTGTATTCTTACTCCGTCACCACACGGAATTATGTGATTTAACTAATATCTAATTATTGTAGTTAAATCACAAAAGCAGATATTAGAATCCGTTTAAGGGAGTTCCAGATATGGATACAATTACATCTTGGGAAGGTTACAAAGGCAAAGCTGCGGGCAGTAGCTAGTGTTTAATATGTTTAAATCATCATCATCCTGTCCTAATCTCAATTACTTTGGATCGATGCAATACTACAATCATCATCACAGCCCACATACGTCCCCCTGTTGGGCTCGGGCTTCCTCCACAATAGGATGGCATTTGACCTACTATATATACCACATGTTCGTATAGGTTTTCATTTCGAGTTTTCCTTCTCTTGCACAGATGTTAACGTACAAATTATAACCCATAGTAGTCTTTTACGACATTCATGGGCAAGATAGGGAGTGGTGAATTGTATTCCAACTCCGTCACCACACGGAATGCAATACTGATGTCTTCTGTTTCCAACACAGGTTTTGGCAATACTTTTATGACTGGTATCCTGCCTGACGTCAATCCTGCCTGGGAATATGATTATTGAGTAGATGCCATCAGACGGATTTGGTTGAGGTAGATTTAAAGCTCTTAGACGTCTTATACGACAAGGACGAGCAATGTATGGGGTTGGTATTATCCGTAGACGCTACCACACAGCACATCATCATCATCATCTCAGCCTATATATATCCCACTGTTAGGCTCAGGCCTCCTCCATAATGAGAGGGGAATTGAATTGGAATAGGATTTGGTTTCGAGTTTTACTTCTCTTGCATAGATGTTATATGCTTATATATCCCTTAGTCGTCTTTTACTACATCCACGGGCATTATAGGGAATGATGAATTGTATTCTTACTTCGTCAGACACGGAAAACATACTTGAAAAATGCAAACTACGTTTTTGAAAAATAGCATCCCACACTAAAAAAATAATAATACTTATATTAAGAGGGACTTTAATAAACACAATTCAGGGACACAAATTACATCCAGACTCAGAAAAAGAACTTATGAATCGCAAAACGTATAATTCGGGAAATTTACTGAACCTTCTCGTCCAATACTCCGCAGTGAAAACAAAGGTTGTGTGTTACCAGCGATGATATACGGCACTGAAACGAAGCCTATAAATGTCGACGTCATAAAAAGGCTCAAAGTCGCTCCACGTGCCATGAAGAGGACTGTACCAGGTATTTCTCTACGTTATAAATTCTGAAATACGGATATCCTTCAAGCATTTCTCTACGTTATAAAATCCGAAATGTGAACATCCGTAGAAGAACGGTAACCGACGTAGCCTGAAGAATTAACACGTTGAGATGGCAATGGGCAGGCCACATCGCTCATCGAAATGACAACCGTTAGAGAAGAAAGAACTGACAACATGTTAAAATTCGCAAGGAATCTTTGGGTACAAATAGCATAGGACCGTTCCGAATGGCATTCTCGTGGAGAGGCTTATGTCCAATAGTGGATATCTATGAACTAATGGATAGATGAGTGGACGAAGTATTGGAACTACTATGGCATGTGTGCAGCCAATTAGGTTATCTAACTATTAAAATTAAGTTCAACCATAAATACATTAATTTTCTTTAGTTATATTTCAATTACTTTCTAAAAGGACTAAAAGAAAGTCTTTTGTGACAAGATTAATAATGATTTACAAAATTAAATTCAAGTAAAGCTCGCGGGAACGTCGGAAAAGAAAACATTATCCTCGGCAACATAAAGTATCTGTCTTTTTAATTGAAATTACATAAAACTCTATATACCTTCTGAAATTCATCAAATTGAATGAGCTATATAAATGAGAAAGAAAAAAAGATTAATGAACCAATGATCGGCATATTACAACCTTTACAATATCAAGATATATTCTTTGAAGGTTATTTTGAGCTAGCAATCCGCCCCGCCTCGTTTCGTTTTCCCCTTGCCTGCACATTTTAAATCGCAAATATCATCTAAAAAATAACAATACGCGAATGCAGGCCATGAGGCCTCGGGTTCAATTCCTGGACGGGGCAACGTTTTGTAGGGGTTTCTTGAGAGGAAAAATAGTCTAAATTATATAATACATAAATGTCAAGTCATTATATCTTGAACCTATTATTCGCTATATCCATTTAGTAAAAAGACCATCGATACTAAAGCCTGACTTAATGAACGAGTCAACCTATCAGGTACGTAGGTACCTGATAGGTTGACTCTACTACCCTTGCCAACGTTCGGGCGACAAACATGATGGCATCCAGCCTTCACCCTGTCGAGCTCAATGCGGATGACTAATGCCTGGTCCAACCTACCGTACCAAGTGTCGGGTACAAGTCCCACGCTAGAGAACAACTCTGTGCGTTCTAGGAATTGTTGTTCTAATTCTGGGTGTAATTTGTATCCATAAATTTCTCCTCTCTCCCAAGTCCTTTACCAATACAAGGATAACTTCCTTAGTGCGGGGTGTTGCTTTAATAAAATAGTTAACCCATGTTCAAATTAAGACTACCGTAGCAAGTTTATATCTTCATTATATCAATAATTCTTTTAAACACTCCTTGTGTTTATCACCTAAGGCCTCATTTACGGAGACGCGGCGCGTCACGCGTCGCGATAGGCTGCGCGGCCTGCACTAAATTCAAATGTATGACGAGTGCGTTGGATGAGTGCGTTTACGGAGAAACGATTTTTACACGCGTTTGCGTGAAATGGAGCGTGTTTTACGGCCGAGCCCGCGGATGGCATCATCACGTCTCTCGCGCTTTATCGCGGCGACGCACTCAGCGGCGATTCTCGATGAAGCGATGCCTGTGGCGGCACCTTCTGCCAGTCTCATTTGCTAATCGTGCAACACAGACGTAGTTACCGTCGCAACGGAGTATGATATGATAGACTTTTTAGAAGAAAATTGTATTTTAAAAAGTGAGTTATTTAATATAAAGAGTGGCCCAGTGTTTATAATAGCATGAGAAGTTTGGGTCGGATTAACTGAGAACCCCGCGTGCGCCGCAACGATGCTCGCCGCGTGCTCCGCTACGCGCTTGAGGCGGGCATCGCCACTCTTTCCGCCTCGCGTCTCTATAAACAACATCGCATATTGCTATAAGTCTGTGTTTACGCGTGCCATGATACGAGCCGCTTCACGCGCCGCGGCTACGTAAACAATAAAAACGTCCGACGCGCCGCGAGACGCCACGCCACACGCGACGCGCGACGTCCCGCGTCTCCGTAAATGAGGCCTAACTAACTCCTCATAAACGGCTGGATGCATTCGGATAAAATTTTGTGTGTATATTTTATTGGAGGTTGGAATGAACCTGGATGGTTGAATTGGGAGTACAATTACGATTACGATATTATAATACAATTACGATTTGCAGCAATATCCATCCATCCATTAGCCTATAAACGTCCAATGTTGGACATAGACCACCCCACGAATACCACTCGGAACGGTCCTATGCCACTTGCATGCAACGGTTCCCTACAACTTTCAAGATATCATCAGTCAATGTCCCCGCTACAAAGATGAGCCCGTAGAAAGGTGGAACTGCCGTGACTGGAGGCTGTTTCTTTTTCTGTATCCATATTTTTCGAATAATACCATAATTTTCACGGCTGGTAAACGGGTTGTTCGGTTCGTTGTTGTTCGGATCGCAGTAGACAACAATATAAAATCTTTAAATGTAAATTTATTGTGTACGTGTATATGTCACTGAACTCCTCCTAAACGGCTGGACCGATTATAATGAAATTTTTTGTGTGTGCTCAAGAGGATTTTAGAATGGTTTAGATTCACAATTGGACCCGGTAGATGGCGCTGCTGTGTTATTTAAACAGAACCACGTCTGTTGGGTCAACTAGTATAATATATAATGTAGTCCTGCATTACCGGGCAGGACGAAGTCTGCCGCTACTAGTTATATAAAGAAGAAAGAAAGACAGAAAAACATTTATTCTCTTCTCGTTAAATCTAATAAAAAAAAACATAAACATAACTCCAGAAAAGAACTTTTTATATAAAATAATTTAATTTTAACGAGAAACAAAAAAGGCTTTTGGCTTAACCGTGCCACTTCTCTTTAAAGAAATAGCGCTGGTATTCTGCCAACACCTAGTATCATCACCATCATCATTTTACCTCATATACGTCCCACTGTTGGGCTTAAGCCTCCTCCACAATAGGGGAATTGACCTTACAATACCATGCTGGTCAGATAGATTAGAATAGGGCTTTATTTCGAGATTACCATCTCTTGCATAGATGTTATATCGGTTTAAAGATCTTTATTCTCATTACGACAAATTGTCACTTACACGAGAATATTAAAAGTAATACAGTAACAAATAGCTCGATGTGGGTAGTTGATTAATAATAATAAAGACGGATTCACTGATTTGGTATGCAGCTAACATAAACAGTGGTCTAAGTATTAAGCTTATTTACTTTTTAGAAATTAATGTATATATATTCTGAAAGTGTTTTTTTGAATAAGCTCAGTGATTTCGCCTGTTTGATTTCCTTTGGAAGAGTGTCATATAGTTGTGCTCCCACGTAAGTTAACGTGTTTTTACCATAGTTTGTACGTATTCCTGGTAGAACTAGATGGTCTGCGCGACGCGTTGTGTACTTTTTTACTTTGTCTTTGGTTGTGAAAGTAATATGTGCGTGAATAAACTTATTAATAATTTTGTATATTAGTATGCATGTGTTGTATGTATAGAGCTGCTGAATGTTCATGATTTTGGTTTCTTTATAAATAGTTGCCGAGGATGTTAAGTAATTGTAACGATATAAAATTTTTATTAGTTTATTTTGAAGTATCTGTATGGGTTTTATATTAGTTTTAGCTGCACTACCCCATATCTCTATTAGGTATAGCAGGTGAGGTTTAACCAAAGAACTATAGATTAATTTTCGGGCATTTTCTGGGATGCATCTGGCCATATTGTGTAATGCGCCTACAAGAGATGAGAGTTTATTTCTTATATATTGAATGTGTGACTTGAACGTTAAGTTTTTATCTAATAATAATCCCAAATACTTTTCCTGGCTAAGTTTTTGAATATTTTCACCATTGATGTTTAAAATATTATGATGAGGTAGTTTTTTATTTTTAGCACTAAAAATTATATAGGAAGTCTTGGAAATATTAATAGTGAGCAAATTGCACTGGAACCATTGATTAAGAGTATTTAAATCAGTTTGAGCTTGTTGAATGATTTCATTAAGACTGTATCCAAAATAAAATAGACAGGTGTCATCAGCATATAGGGAAAGTTGACCATGTAGGTTTAATTGGCAGATGTTATTTACATAGATTAGAAACAACAAAGGCCCCAAGATTGAACCCTGTGGAACACCACATGTTAGAGATTGGCGCCTGCTCTGATAGTTCTGAATCTTGACAACCTGATACCTATCAGTTAAGTATGACACTATCATTTTGTACGCTGTACCAGTAATTCCAATACTCCATAGCTTCTTCAGAAGTAATTTATGAGAAACTGTATCGAAAGCTTTTTTAAATCAATAAAAACTCCGATTGCAACTTGTTTATGATCAATTTTAGTTTTGATTGTAGTTACTAAATCTATAGTTGCGCCAACTGTGTTAGACTTTGAGTGAAACCCATACTGATGTTTATATAAAAAGTTAATTCTGTTTAGATACTCCTCTATCCTACTATACATAACCTTTTCTAGGACTTTTGATAGTACTGGTAGCACCGAAATAGGTCGATAGTTCCCAGGATCCGATTTTTTTCCATTTTTGTAGATAGGAGTGACTTTTGCAATTTTTAATATTTCTGGAAAATATCCCCTTTTTAATGAGTTATTAATGGAATCTGTTAAATTTTTGATAATTAAGTTCTTTATACATTTTAGAGCTTTGGTACTAATGTCGTCAATGCCAGTACTTGTGTTCGAGTCAAGGCTATCAATAATTTTAGAGATTTCTTCTATACTGCAACGATGAAATTCACTGAGACTGTTATGTGATGTACTTGAAACCGATTTAGGCAGTGTATATGTATCATTGTTGTGATATTTTAAAGGAATCTTGTTGGCTAATTGTGTACCTATGCTAGCGAAAAAATCGTTAAATAATTCACATACCTGTGTAGGTTCTGAAACTACTATACCGTTTTCAGTGATAAGGTTGGGGAAAGCACAAGTATTAACAATCTTGTTTAAGGAGAGCATATTAATTAACTTCCACATTTATATGCGTATTATATCCCTTAGTCGTCTTTTACGACATCCACGGGCAAAGTAGGGAATGGTGATTTGTATTCTTACTCCGTCACCATACGGAAAAGACACCTAGTAGGTATATACATTTTAAAATAATTATCAAAACTTAACTAATATGTGAATGTGCAAATAAAGACTTACCCTTTGTAAAAGTCTTGGTCTGTTATCGAGTTGCTCTTCATTATGGGTTTTATTCTCGTTGTCGGCCTTATTGTAGTTTCTGCGAACAATAGGTACACATTAGATTAGCACGCTTGGCGTGTTTGAAACCAATTCTGGTGCAAATTTGACTTGTCAGAGCTTGTATGTTACCTTACATATATTGTCTACGCTACGCTCCTTGGATCCTCTACATAATCGATTTTGCCTACCTCGACTTATTAGCATTTCGCTGTACAGACAACGTAAGATATAGATTGTATGGAAACCAGTCCAGTTCCAGATCCACAGATCTTACTTGCTAATGTTAAATAATAATTTTTTCTTTGTTTATACGAGTATATATGTAAAAAGTGCAGAAAACAAGGATAACGAAATATATCGAGTCGCTCCAAAATTTTAGTTTTGTATTTAATAATAGCACTAATCCTATAAGACAAGTGTTCAAATTAATCCAACATTTAGAAGGTGAAAACATGTTCAAAGGTGCCCTTACACACAAACCAAGTACCAAGTGTTAAAATAGACAAAATTAGTATATTTCTGTAACATAAAAAAACAAAACAGAAAAGAAAAAACAAACAAACAACATAAAAGGAATTAAAAAAATTAACAAAATTAGTAATTTCTCTTTTACAGGTGAAAGTCGTCACACTAGAGGCATGCCTTTTAAGTTTTGTCGTTTGAAGAAAAAAACACAACTAGAACCTTATAGTACTTTTTATTGTTTTTCAAAGTATTCACCATGTAGCTTAATACACTTTTCCATTCGCTAAAACCAGTTATTATAAAATTTATTCCACTCTAAAGTGCGGGTGTTCAAAATGGCTGACTTGAAAGCGTCGACTGCTTCGTCACCGGACTGGAACCTTTGACCACGAAGACTTTTCTTAATTTTAGGAAATATAAAGAAATCGTTAGGGCTTAGGTCAGGACTGTATGGATGGTCAAGAATTTCTACTTTTTCCTGCTTCAAATACGTTCTTAAATCGTTTGACGAGCGCTGTGTGAGCTTGCGTTGTCGTGGTGCAGGATGATGCGTCGCTTTGAGTTACATTTTCGAAGTTCGGCAATGACTTGTGGTAAACAAACTGTGGTATACCACTCTGCGTTAACCGTTCTACGATCTTCAAGTGCAATAGTCGCAACATGGCCGGTTTTTCCAACGAACGTGGCCACTATCTTCTTTGAAGTGCTTCGAGAACGAACAACTTTAGTCGGCTTTGGCTCGGCTTGAAAGACCCAGATTGTAGATTTTTGTTTGGAATCAGGATCGTTGGCATAAATTCAAGATTCGTCACCACTGATGATGTCGTAGACGTGATTTGACTCTCCTCGGTTGAACCTTTGCAGAGTTTTCTTATAGCATCTGACGCGGACCGCCTTGTGATCATCGGAAAGCAGATGCGGTATCCAATGGCAAACTAGCTTTTTCACACTAAACGCTTCATGCAAGATCTTTTGAATGGTTGTCCCTGAGATGCCTAATAGAGCCTCTATCTCTCGATACGTCATATGACGATCTTCGAGAATTTGTTGTCTCACAGCAATGATGTTATCTTCAGTGAAGGCGGATTTTGGGTGTCCTTCGCGAGATTTGTCACTAACACTAGTATGTCCACGCTGGAATTCTAAATACCAGCGTTCGACAGTCCGCAGACATCGGGCTTCATCACTGAACACAGATATTAGCTCTTCAAAATACTGAAGCCGTGTCAGGCCTCTTCTAAAGTTGTAGAAAATTATTGCACGAACATTTTCCTGAGAAAGATTCATTTTCGTACGTAACCTGACAGATTCCAATCAACGCTGTGACTAAACAATAGCATTAATCTTAATATTTTCAACTGTTTTGAGATTCAAAATTTAAACACATTCGAATATAGAACAGTTCCAAATCAAAATTTCCGGGAAATATGGAAACGACAGAACTTAAAAGGCATGCCTAGTTTATGTAAATAGAGAACAGTTATAGCGTGACGAAAGTGTCATAACTCCTAAATGTATGAACTTATTTTGATGTAGTATTGTCCTCATTTGGCTATTTTTAATTTACGATATAAATATTTAATATAAATGATGAAAGAGGGCCCGACAGTATCCACTAAATCAAACATTATCGGTACGGTACCAAATGGACGTGAATATATAAAAGCTTTAGGTCATTTTTAACACGTATGCCATATACGTTACAGCGTACCATACAGTTCTAAAATGTAAAGAAGGCCTGTGACGTGATTAGGCTGAGAGGAAGATATTTGTTCAAAATATCTCAAGCCTATGGCGATGTGAAAGATATGACATGACAAATTGATTCTGAAAGAGGCCTTTGTAGAAAATTAATCTAGAAATGGGGTGCGACGTCTACCGATGACACTCCATGTCTGCACATAACACACGTGGATTGCTAACAGCAAGTGTAAAACTATAGCGTTTTTTTTTTTTTTTTTTTTTTTTTGGGGTGGGTCGCGGTCGGCGCGCCTCCACACCACTCCGCCCGGGGCGACAGAGGGGCCTAAGCACGCAACTCCCGCAACCCACCCGAAAACCACCTCGCCTTCGTCATTGGGCCGACCACCGGAGCAGGTTTACTTGTCGTCAGTGGTCGGCCCGACGGAATACCCCCTACGCGGGGTACCCTCCCATCGACCGACGTCCCCCCCTCGGGGAGGACGTCGGTCTTTCCTCACGCGGTCGGCCTCTCGGCGGGTGACGGACTAATCCCCGGTCACGTCACCCGCGGCCTCGGCTAGGGCGGCATGAGGCGCAGATAGTTGCGCCTGCGCCGCCCCAGTCGCCGGCGGCGGATCTCCTCATCGAGGCTGCGCTCCACGCGCAGACGATCCGCCGCCTCCTTCTGCGAGATCACTGTCTCGCAGAAGGCTGCGACCGCGTCCCAGTTCCCGACGCTGTCGACCATCGCCCTAGCGATGGCCGGCAGCGTCAGGTCGGCACCGATGATTGCGACGAGTTCACGGCGCTGCACTGCCCAAGCCGCGCAGGCCTCGAGCGTGTGGCGCGCCGTGTCCTCGTCGCAATCGCAGTGGTGGCAGGACGGTGTACTCTCCCTCCTTACGACCCTGTGCAGGTATTTGGCGAAGCTCCCGTGCCCCGTCAACACCCGCACTAGTCGGAAGGAGAGCACCCCGTGCCGCCTTTCCAACCACTGCATCAGCACCGGCCGGAAAGCCTCCACGGTTCGCACCCCGAACCGAGGCCTCTCCAGCCGGACTGCCCAACGGGCAATGACGTCTCGGCGGGCGTCGACGCGCCAGGCGGTGAGATCCCTTAACGAGATCACACCGCCCTCCCCGCGCACCCCCGACACCCGCCGATACAACTCGGCGAGCATTTCCGCCTCCAGGTCCCACGGGGGAGTCCCGGCCAATAGGCACGCTGCCTCCGTCGCCACCGTGCGGTATCCGCGGATGGCCCTGACCGCCATGACCCTCTGTGGTCGCCACAGAAGGGCCCTAAGTCGGACGGTCAAGGACCCCGCCCACACCGGTGCGCCGTACAGGGCCATCGACCGGATGACCCCCGTGTACAGCCGTCGGAAAAAAAAAAAAAAAAAAAAAACTATAGCGTGATGATGGTATCTAATATCTGTTTATGGAGTTAGAGGTTTGATGGACTGGTTTGATGGATTTAAAAGCTATTGTCTGGCTTCAATACCTTATACGTCTTGAACTTTGGTAGACGGTGACTCGCCATCTCACTAAATGGGCCCCCCTAAACGGTCGCCACTGACACGCAGGTCATACGGGTAACAGGGGGCAACATTGGTGCAAGTGGATTGGGGTGTCGAGCGGTGCGGCGCCGATTTCACCATGGCAAGTCCCCGATAAATGGCAACCCTCGGTGGTTACCCCATAGTTATGCCCTTGGCAATGACACTTCCACCCACGAGCATATAGCTCTGGCGATCCCTCTCTGACCAGCCGTTTAAGGCCAGCCAGAATTAAGATTCCTGCGGGCACTCGTCGGTTTCCACTCTAGCCAGCCAATAATTGTGAGCTGGATACGAGGCTCCGGCTGACTCTCTGGAGTATTTAGGACCGCAGTGTCGCCATCAAATTCAGCACACCACAAGCTGTCCTGCGGTTTATTGGCTTTCCTATAAATCTTGTGATACATTTTTCTCTTGTATCAAAAAAAAAATTAGAAAGCCACATAATGTACTTTCAAAATTTGCGTTATTATTATTATAAAAATACAAATGCGATAAAATCCGTAAAACTAGTTTTATTTCAATACTCGTGATAACATCAGATATCATACTTGATTACTTCTGCGGCTACTCCAGGAGCCATGCCTTTTTTTTAGTTAAGAATTTCTATCATTATATTATTTGAAAGTAGTTTTACTTATACAGGGTGACTGGTAAAAGATTGTACATATTGAAGGAGGGTATTCAGTACTCGATTCTGATACTGAATATATAAAAAAAATTGGTACTTAAATTTTGAACTAATTATCTTATAAAAACATTTAGTTATGAACACATGGGATAGGTCAACGTACGTCAGCACTGTAGGTACTAAACAGTTCGCGTGACATTGAACTAGTTACATTTTAGGTAAATATTCTACCTATGCGACTCGACCCAGTAGGTATTTTTTTTGCGTCGCGGGCCGCAGACAGCTCAACGTATAACCTATTGTTTTGATTAGAAACAAATCACTTTATGTCAGGATTGGTAAGAGCTATAAATCTGCAACTAACTTTAGTGTTTTTATGACATTATTCCTACACCTAGCTTTAGTAATTCTAGTAATAAATATCCAAAATCTTGACAACAGTACTAACAAAACTTTTACTCGATATCGGTATCGGTGTATCGCCAGTAGGGTGACAATATTTTTGGAAGTCTTGTAACACTAATATTGTTGATGTTTACTATGTAGTTAATTAATATTATCTTCTTTTTACACTTTTATTAGTTACATGTGGCCATTATCTATCGTTTCCTTGAATATGTACAATCTTTTACCAGTCATACTGTATATTATTGACACAAATTTTCCCATTACAGATAGTAGTCCCTTACAAAGGAAGTAATATGGCTTTAACTGTATTGTACTTATATAATTTCTATTTACTTTTGGGTCAAATACTAAATAAATGATTAATTCTACTATCAGTATGGCTTCTTTAGTTATAGGGCACGTTACTGACATGCCTACAACTACAAATAGGCCTTCTCGTCCGCATTGGTAACATATTCTCGCAGAAAATTGATGTCAGTCAGAGCGCAGTAGTAAGTTGCTGTTATTTAGTAGCAACTTGCTACTGTGCTTTGTTCGATGAACGTCAGAGGTGTAGGCACAAATCCCTCTCTCACTTTTTCATCTCTCTCGTGAATTGTATTTTTACGTTGAATGTATTCTTTTTCCTCTAATCCTGCACCCATCCCTATTATAGTAGGCAGTGATATGGCTGTCCATGAGCGACAGTTGTCACTTATCATCAGGTGAGCTCCTTCTTCATTTGCCGCCAACGACAATAAAAAAAATAATTCATTAACGATTCACGATTATCTGTGTGGTGACGGAATAAGAATACAATTTACCACCAGGGCCGGCCCGCCCATACGGCGAACAGAGCAGTCGCTCCAGGTGCCAAATCCTAGGGGGCGCTTAAATGGTTCCATACTTACTTTACACTCACGATTGGTATAGGTATATATTATTAGAAGCAAACAGGAG
This sequence comes from Lymantria dispar, assembly GCA_032191425.1. Classification (NCBI taxonomy): domain Eukaryota; kingdom Metazoa; phylum Arthropoda; class Insecta; order Lepidoptera; family Erebidae; genus Lymantria; species Lymantria dispar. Next base: position 35,109,634 of record CM063445.1, read on the forward strand.
AGGCGACCTCTGCCATGACACACCCCAACCAACTAGTGGTTGGGGCGGCTTCCTATAGACCCTCCAAAATCTCTTCCATCCGACGTCCTCGTCACGTCCTCGACGAAGAGGACGACAACATCACACTCGTTCAACGTAGAGCCTACACGGCCCGCGAGGCCTTAACACACAAATATCCGCGGTTCCGCCCTCGCCGTCGAGGTGCGAAACCGCGCCGCGCAAAAATCATTAATCAAAACGTGGGCACGCCCACTTTGCCTCCAGCGACGCCCCAGGCCGAGGTCCTTTCCCCACAGGGGGAGCCCTTGAGCGATGTCGCTTAGCATACTTTTCTCCGGGTTGAGAGCCCTCAGCGCTCGCCCATAGTCCGCGTCAAGCCGTCAAGGCCATCTGCGGCCAACAGCTGTTATAAAAAAAAAAGGAGAGGCGCCATAATTGGATCTCGCTCCATTCTAAAATTTACTTTGGGCTGGTGCTGTTTACCACTCCCTATATTATCCATAGATGTCATAAAAGACGACGACTACTGGGCTTGAACTGCTTTCACAATGAAGGGCAAATGACCGACTATATCATGCTGATTAAACGGGTTGTTATAGAGTTTTATTTCTAGTTTCTTTTTCTTGCATAAATGTTATCTACATTTTATATCTCTTAGTCAACTTTAACAATACTCACGGCAAGAAATAAGGTGGGAAACTGTATTTTTACTCCGTTACTAGACGGCAAACCTAATATTGTAACTAAAACTATTTTAGGAATTTTATTGCGTTTGTATTTGATTTTTGATTGCCCGACGTTTCGGACACTTCACTTTTCAACAATCATGAACGCTGGGCAATCAAAAATCAAATAGAAACGCGATAAAATCAGAAAAACAGTTTTATTTACAATGTGAATGCTCGCGTAAATATCAGAAATCATTATGTAAACTTAATATTACTAAACTATTAACCTTTTAAACATACAATGCTAATATTTTAGTGCGATATAAAGATACGTCACGCAAATTTAAGTAACGTTTAAGCCTTAACATCTGATAAGCTTTATTACTCCCAAATAATTCGGTGCGACAAGTTTAGGAAATGCCATTCAAGATCGCATGATTTTCCGTGTCTTGTCACGGAAGTTATAAAGCAGCATTCTATTGTATAGCTGAATAAACCCTCTGAATCGAGGTTGAAACTCTACAATATTGAAGGTGAACATGCTACGTTGTTTCGTTTATTTACTAGCTTGCTAAACGGACTATCGCGGGGTTATTTCCTTTTTATAAAAAGGGCTCGAGCCTCCTTCAAAATAGAAGAAAAATTGGCCTACTATACCACGCTGGTTTTTTTTTCGCGAGTTTTATTTCGAGTTTTCCTTCTTTTACATAAATGTTACATGCATATTTAATCCCATAGTAGTCTATTACGACAATCACGGGCAGGAGAGGGGTTTTTTTTTTTTTTTTTTTTTTTTTTTTTTTTTTTTTTTTTTTTTTTTTTGGGTGGGCTATGGTAAGCGCACGCGCGGTCCTGTCCGTCCGGGGCGATGAAAGGACGGCGCGCGGGCCCATAACCCACCCGTACCCACGTCACCTCGTTGTTGGGCCGACCACCGGAGCAGATGTCACTTGTCGTCAGTGGTCGGCCCGACGGAATACCCTTTCGGGTAACCTCTCGACCTGGGACGTCGGTCGCCGTCGCGCGGTTAGCCTCTCTGCGGGTGATGGACAATTCCCCGGTCCGATCACCCGCGGCCTCGGCTAGGGCGGCATTAGGCGCAGATACTCGCGCCTGCGCCGCCCGAGTCGCCGGCGGCGGAACGTGTCGCCGAATAGAAGCTCTACTCGCACACGATCCGCCGCCTCCTTCCGTGAGATAACGGCCTCACAGAAGGCGGCGACCGCGTCCCAGTTCCTGACGCTGACGAGCATCTCCCTGGCGATGGTCGGCAGCGCCAGGTCGGCACCGATAATTGCGACGAGTTCACGGCGATCCTCCTCCCATGCAGCACACTCCTCGAGCGTGTGCTGCGCCGTGTCCTCGTCGCAACTGCAGTGGTGGCAGGACGGTGTGCTCTCCCTCCTGACAATCTTGTGCAGGTACTTCCCGAAGCAACCGTGCCCCGTCAGCACCTGCACCAGTCGGAAGGAAAGCACCCCGTGCGTCCGCTCCAACCACTCCATCAGCACCGGCTGGAGGGCCTCGACGGTCCTAACACCATACCGAGGACTCTCCAGCCGGACTGCCCAACGGGCAATGACTTCTCGGCGGGCGTCGACCCGCCAGGCGGTGATCTCTGTGATGGAGACCATGCCGCCGCGGGCGCGCTTCTCCGACACCCGCCGATAAATGTCGGCGAGCATCTCCGCCTCCAGGTCCCACGGGGGGGTTCCGGCCAGGAGGCACGCTGCCTCCGTCGCCACCGTGCGGTAACCGCGTACGGCCCTGATCGTCATGACCCTCTATGGTCGCCACAGGAGGGCCCTAAGACGGACGGTCAGGGACCCCGCCCACACCGGTGCGCCGTACAGGGAGGAGAGGGGGTGAATTGTATTCTTATTCCGTCACGATGATTTTTTTTTTCAAAGAAATAAACGATTTTATGGATTGAAAAATATATTTAACTAGCAACCCGCCCTCGCTTCGCTTCGGTTTCAGTCTTTCCTGCGTAGTTACCGTTCCCATAGGAATACCGGGATGCAATATAACTTAGGTTACTACCTGATATTATAGCTTTCCATTGGTGAAAGAATTTTTGAAATCGGTCCAGCCGTTTCGAAGATTACCCGGAACAAATAGACAGACAGACAGACAAAAAATTTTTAATATGTATTTTAGGCATAGGTGTCGTGCAAATAACCGTGTGAGCATGAAAAAAGCCTATTATTTTAACATTACAAACAGACACTCCAATTTTATTTATTGGTATAAATATATTAAAGTCTTTATTTAGGTACTTACTTGTCAGCCTGCAAGAGTGCTGGTGCCACCTTTTTCCGAAGGTTAGCGAGCGCCGCCAGCTCCTCTCTCTTCCTGGACGGAGGCGGCGCACCGCATAGCGTCAACAAAGGAGTCGGTGCAGGTTGAGTGGTACGAGAGAGTAGCCTGGAAAAGAAGAAGTGAGAAATAACATTCATTGTCCCATATAACTTGGCATGATTTCTGTTTAAAAATCGTTATACAGGCTGTATCAGGTTATGGGGCAACTGTTCGAGTATGTTGTAGTTTAACGGTCATAGATCGTAATTAGAATGTACATTACACAAAAAACAATATAACGTAAAAGTTATAGTGATTTCAAAAAAATGTGTCTAAGAGTCTATGCCTTAAATGTTACGTATTTCCGTGTGGTGACGGAGTAAGAATACAATTCACCACTCCCTATCTTACCCGTGGGTGATCGTACGAGACGACTAAGGGATATAAAACGCATAATAACATCTATGCGAGAGAAGGAAAACTCGAAATAAAACCCTATACCAACACCTCTGACCAGCGTGGTGTAGTAGGTCAATCACCCTTCCATTATGGAGGAGGCCCGAGCCCAACAGTGGGACGTATATGGGCTGAGATGATGATGATGATTATGTAGGCATGTACAGACAGAATAAATGTGGGCATGTAAAGCTTCGACAGTATAATTTCATTCATTCATACCTAGCATTGCGCAAACGCTTCAATGACATGTGTAGGTACAACGGCGAGTCATCAACGGTCATAGGCCGATCAGCTATTTTAAAGCGAAGTTTGTCTTGCTTATGCGAATGTAATCATTGATTTATTCAATTTCTAATGAACATTTAACAAAGTATGAATATGTTGCGTATTAAGTATCATTGACTTTATGTATTTCAATCAGATTTACACGAAAAAGCGATGACAAAATTGAAAAATTTACATGTCTCTAATTCATTAACGAATCGATATTTTTTGTTCAAATTTTTTTTATTGGTTCCTACCACCATTGTCTAGCTCCCTTTTGACCAGTTGCCCGATAACCTGATACACCCTGTATACTCGTATCTATATCACAAACATTTTATTATTCTACGTGCGTTATTCAAACTAAGAAAATGATTTGATAATCTTGTAGAAGGTATTGCCTTCAGCATAATGTCAATGTGCCTTATAGCAATCTACGCTTCCACATGTTCCCGATAACACTCCACGCTTGCACATAACACTTGTGAACTGCTTACGGTAGGTTTAAAACTATAGCGTGATGATGGTATCTAATATCTGATTATGGGGATGGAGGTTCGATGTACTGGTTTAACTGAAAACTATTGATTTTTAATTTATCGTCTTCAATTCCTTGGAAATCATATTATTATTACTATAACTTTAATATTTCATTATAATTTATATATTAACTAGTTGACCCAAAAGACGTTGTTCTGTTCAAGTAAGCGCCATCTACCGGGTCTTAATTGTGAATCTAAACCATTCTCGAATCCCCTTGAACACACACACAAAATTTCGTCAACGTCGGTCCAGCCGTTTAGGAGGAGTTCAGTGACATACACACGTACACAAGAAATCTATACCAATAAATAAAATTGGAGTGTCTGTTTGTAATGTCAAAATAATAGGCTTTTTTCATGCTCACACGGTTATTTACACGACACCTATGCCTAAAATAGCAATTAAAAAATTTTTGTCTGTCTGTCTATCTGTTTGTTCCGGGTAATCTTCAAAACGGCTGGACCGATTTCAAAAATTCTTTAACCAATGGAAAGCTATAATATCAGGGCGTAAACTAGGCTATTTTTTATCCCGGTATTCCCACGGGAACGGGAACTACGCCGGTAAAACGACTATAACCGAAGCGAAGCGAGGGCGGGTTGCTAGTATATACATAAAGATATAACTAAACCATTTGCTCTCACTATAGCTAGACTACTACCGTTAGGGTATTGTACCTACATAATTTTATTGTATCCGTCCGAAAAAATGTCTGAGTTGCTCTTAAGTCGTGGCTAAAGAAGTTATAATTCAAAAATATAGATTGTCTTATGTTGAAATAGTAGCTAACTATATAAAATAATAACTTTTATTCAAATCGGGGACCAGTATATAGTTGTATGACAATAGCGACAATATTTTTAAAGACCTTTAAATAACGGTAGGCCGCCCGTCATAAAACTAAGCTACATTTCAATGTACATTTGAAATGTGCTGTTGTTTCATCGGCGCGAAAATAAATTCAATTCCACAATCATTTATTATGTCTTTACAAGGAGATTGCGACGAGAGTAATTGATGCTTCGCGTGATCAGTAGTTTGGCCTAGATTTTGCACAAAAGATTAGCATTGTCATTCAACGTAGTAATATTGCCTTCCTTCAGGGCTCATAAGTAGACAATGATTTTGATGAAATTCTGATTCGAGATACACCTCTTTATTTCTTACTAGCAAACCGCCCTCGCTTCGCTTCGGTTTCAGTCACCTACCCGCATAGTAGGGATGGCGATCTGAGATCGATTAATCGAAGAATCGATTTTTCAGGCTTATAAAATCGATTTTATTAATCGATACGAAGCATTGAATGATTCGGTGAATCGATACTTTACCCTAGAAAAAAAAAGTCATCACATATTTACTTTCCAGATTTCCTAAAAAACTTTCTTGTGAATCGATTGTTTGGACGACGATTCGAATCGATTCTTTGGACGACGATTCGAATCGATTCAAGAATCGATCTTTTTCAGAAAGATCATCCGTCCCTAACGCATAGTTCTCGTTACCGTAGGAATACCGGGCAAAATATAGCCTAAGTTTAAGTTACTCCTTATATAGATAGCTAGTAGTAAAATATTATAAAAATCGGTCCAACCGTTTTAAAAATTACTTCAAACAAACAGACACAAAAAGTTTTAAACAGGTTTTTAGGCATAGGTGTCGTGCAAATAACTGTGTGAGCATGATAAAAGCCCAGTATTTTCACATTACAAACAGACAAACACTTCAATTTTGTTTATTTCTTAAATATTTTAATTCAGTGTTCTACAGTTTCTTTTATAATAATAAATTCAATGATCTCATGTATAAATTATCTCAGGCCATAAAAGTCCTATTGCTGGGGCCTACTCTACAAAGGGAGGGTATTGACCTACTATACCGCGCTGGTCAGACGTATTGCCATAGAGTTTTATGTGGAGTTTTCCGCCTCTTACATCAATGTTATCGCATATTAGTTCGATTATCTGAATTTTACGATATCCACATTCAAGATAGGATGGTCAAATATATTCTTATTCCATCACCACCCGGGGAACTATATCTGTGTACTTTTTTTTTTTTTTTTTTTTTGTGGGTGGGCCGCGGTCGGCGCGCCTCCGCACCACTCCGTCCGGGGCGACAGAGGGGCTTAAGCACGCAACTCCCGCGACCCACCCGAAAACCACGTCGCCTTCGTCATTGGGCCGACCACTGGAGCAGCGTTAACTTGTCGTCAGTGGTCGGCCCGACGGAATACCCCCTATTGGGGTACCCTCCCATCGACCGACGTCCCCCCCTCGGGGAGGACGTCGGTCTTTCCTCACGCGGTCGGCCTCTCGGCGGGTGACGGACTAATCCCCGGTCACATCACCCGCGGCCTCGGCTAAGGCGGCATGAGGCGCAGATAGTTGCGCCTGCGCCGCCCCAGTCGCCGGCGGCGGATCTCCTCATTGAGGCTGCGCTCCTCGCGCAGGCGATCCGCCGCCTCCTTCCGCGAGATCACTGTCTCGCAGAAGGCTGCGACCGCGTCCCAATTCCTGACGCTGTCGACCATCGCCCTAGCGATAGCCGGCAGCGTCAGGTCCGTACCGATGATTGCGACGAGTTCACAGCGCTGCACTGCCCAAGCCCCGCAGGCCTCGAGCGTATGGCGCGCCGTGTCCTCGTCGCAATCGCAGTGGTGGCAGGACGGTGTACTCTCCCTCCTAACGACCTTGTGCAGGTATTTGGCGAAGCACCCATGCCCCGTCAAAACCTGCACCAGTCGGAAGGAGAGCACCCCGTGCCGCCTCTCCAACCACTGCATCAGCACCGGCCGGAAGGCCTCCACGGTTCGCACCCCGAACCGAGGCCTCTCCAGCCGGACTGCCCAACGGGCGATGACGTCTCGGCGGGCGTCGACGCGCCAGGCGGTGAGATCCCTTAACGAGACCACACCGCCCCCCGCTCGCACCCCCGTCACCCGCCGATATAGTTCGGCGAGCATCTCCGCCTCCAGGTCCCACGGGGGAGTCCCGGCCAACAGGCACGCTGCCTCCGTCGCCACCGTGCGGTATCCGCGGATGGCCCTGACCGCCATGACCCTCTGTGGTCGCCACAGAAGGGCCCTAAGTCGGGCGGTCATGGACCCCGCCCACACCGGTGCGCCGTACAGGGCCATCGACCGGATGACCCCCGCGTACAGCCGTCGGCACGCAGCGCTCGGTCCGCCCACGTTCGGCATAAGCCACGATAGGGCGGACGCCGTGCCGACGAGCCGCGGAGCGAGCCTACGGAAATGCTCCCGGAACCACCATCGCCCGTCGAGCACCAGGCCCAAGTACCTCATATGGGCCCGGATGCTGATGTCGACCGAGTGGACGGTGATCGAGACGCCGATGGGAGGGCTCATAGTGCGCCCATGGAACAAGAGGGCCTCCGTCTTGTCCAGGGCGACCCTCAACCCCAGCGCCTCGATCCGTCTGACGACCTCCTCGGTACCCGAGGTCGCCAGGCTTACCGCCTCTTCTAGCGTCCCACCGCGGGCTGTGACGAGCGTGTCGTCAGCGTAACAAATCACGCCCAGCCCGGGCGGGAGGCTCCCCCTCAACGCCCAGTCGTAGCCGATGTTCCACAGGGTGGGTCCGAGGACCGACCCCTGTGGGACACCGCACGTCATGGGCGTCCGCACAACGTCCCCTGCTCGGTCGGTGCAGAGGACGCTGCGAACTATATCTGTGTACTGGACTATATTTACGGGTGTTAAATACATAAATAATCACTATCTTTTTTTTTTTGGTTGGGCTGCGGTCGGCGCGCTCCTCGCACCACTCCGTCCGGAGCGACAGAGGGGCGTAAGCACGCAACACCCGCAACCCACCCGAAAACCACGTCGCCTTCGTCGTTGGGCCAACCACCGGAGCAGGGTTACTTGACATCAGTGGTCGGCCCGACGGAATACCCCTTATTGGGGTACCCTCCCATCGACCGACGTCCCCCCATCGGGGAGGACGTCGGTCTTTCCTCACGCGGTCGGCCTCTCGGCGGGTGACGGAATAATCCCCGGTCACGTCACCCGCGAGCTCGGCTAAATAATCACTATCTGCCCTTATCTGCCTTTATTAATAGTGGTAGGACCATAATGTTGACAGTTGTATGTCTACAGCCGCGGGCCGGTCCGTCCGGGGATAGTACCACACTGAGCAGAAACTCAACGTGTGAATAGTAGCAATTTGTTACTGCGCTTCCTTCGGTGAACGAGAGAGCCGGCAGTCCAACTTTCTGAGCATGTTAGCGTGTGGTGGGTTTTGGTGTTGCCTTTAGTTTCACCGAACCTCATTGCACGCTTTCACACTCCCTTCACTTTCTTCACAATAGACAGCGGCCTAGCGGTAGTCTATGAGCGGCAGCAACACTTACCATCAGGTTTACTATTTACTCGTTTGCTACCGCTTGCAATAAAAAAGAAATCTGCCAACGTCTGTAATCCATTTAAAATAGCGGCTGTTCATGAAATTGGTTCAAAGAAAGTAGATAGCTATCGAATTTACTTTGACGATGGTCGGAACTGCGAACTTTTTCATTTCCGCCGCTACCGCAACCAATGCTAGAATACTTAGAACATTTTAGATTTATTCGTTATATGCTTTTATTCGTTTGAAGTAGAGCTTTATTTGCAATAAGAATTAGTTTGAGGAAAAAAGAAAGAGTTGCGGTAAATATTTAACCAGTTATAGTAAAATCTAATTACGTGTCGAAGCTGACATACATCATGATCATCATTTCAGCCCATATATGTCCCCACTGTTAGGCGCCGGCCTCCTCTACAATGGGAGAGAATTTGACCTACTCCACCATGCTGGTCAGACATGTTGGTATAAAGTTACATTTCGAGATTCCTTCTCTTGCACAGATGTTATGTGAATATTATATCCCTTAGTCGTCTTTCACAACATCTACGGGCAAAATAGGGAGTGGTGAATTCACGGAACACGGAGCCGACATACACACACCTATAATTTTATTATGTAACATATCTAAAATATTTGCGTCATATGTAATCGTCTTTCATAGTACATATTGGAAAATTAATAGCAATAGTTTTTGGGAATACAATTGTTGAACAGACGGCAGCAAATGGAGTTGGTCCAGGTCTATGTAAGCTCTTAGTCGTTTTTTACGATACCATCAATGTGACACCTAAGGGTTGGTAGTATTCGTAGCCACACAGCATAATAATAATATATATTAAAAAGTCCAAAGTTCAAGACGATAAAGGTATTGAAGGCAGACGACAGTTTTATATCAATAGTTTGACATTAATCCAGTCCATCTAACCTCCAACCCCATAATCATGTATACCATAGATACCATCATCACACAATAGTTTTACACCTACCGTTGGCAGTCCACGTGTGTTATGTGCAGACGTGGAGTGTCATCGGTAGACGTCCCATCCCATATTTAAATTAAATTTCTCCAAAGGCCTCGCCAATGTAAGCCTTTCAAAGGACCGGGTATCTTCCCTTAGAAGATAGCCGTGAATCGGCGATATATATTATAGGTGGTGAATATATATTACGTTAATATGCAAAATCCATTTGGTGACAGAGTAAAAATAAAATTCTCCACGCCTTTGGGTGTGTTACGACAGTTGAAGACGACTAAAGGATTACAAAAAGCAGACAACATCTATGCAAGAGAAGAAAAACGCGAAAAGTGTTCGAAATGTCGGGCACTGAATATTTTAACAAAAAAAAACTACTTTAATCGGACCAAATTGAAATGCGACCACATGGAAAGCTTTAAAATGAAAAAGAATGATTAAAAACTGGTCACCCAGTCTAAAGTTCTGAAGTCTCTCCTCACAACTCCTTCTTTCCTGTTTTTCTCCCTTAACTCCTCCTTTTTTGAGGTAAATATTAGATTTTTTTTTTGCGGGGGTTGCGTGCTTCAGCCCCTCTGTCGCCCCGGACGGAGTGGTGCAGAGGCGCGCCAACCGCAACCCACCCGAAAACCACGTCGCCTTCGTGGTTGGGCCGACCACCGGAGCAGGGTTACTTGACATCAGTGGTCGGCCCGACGGCGTACCCCCTATTGGGGTACCCTTCTCATCGACCGACGTCCCCCCCTCGGGGAGGACGTCGGTCTTTCTTTACGCGGTCGGCCTCTCGGCGGGTGACGGACTAAAATCCCCGGTCACGTCCCCGCGGCCTCGGCTAGGGCGGCATGAGGCGCAGGTAGTTGCGCCTACGCCACCTCAGTCGCCGGCAGCGGATCTCCTCATCGAGGCTGCGCTCCTCGCGCAGGCGATCCGGCGGTGAGATCCCTTAACGAGACCACACCGCCCTCCGCTCGCACCCCCGTCACCCGCCGATATAGTCCGGCGAGCGTTTCCGCCTCCAGGTCCCACGGGGGAGTCCCGGCCAATAGGCACGCTGCCTCCGTCGCCACCGTGTGGTATCTGCGGATGGCCCTGACCACCGTGACCCTCTGTGGTCGCCACAGAAGGGCCCTAAGTCAGACGGTCAAGGACCCCGCCCACACCGGTGCGCCGTACAGGGCCATCGACCGGATGACCCCCGCGTACAGCCGTCGGCACGCAGCGCTCGATCCGCCCACGTTCGGCATAAGCCACGATAGGGCGGACGCCGCGCCGACGAGCCGTGGAGCGAGCCTGCGGAAATGCTCCCGGAACCACCATCGCCCGTCGAGCACCAGGCCCAAGTACCTCATATGGGCCCGGATGCTGATGTCAACCGAGTGGACGGTGATCGAGACGCCGATGGGAGGGCTCATATGGCACCCATGGAACAAGAGGGCCTCCGTCTTGTCCAGGGCGACCTGCAACCCCAGCGCCTCGATCCGCCTGACGACCTCCTCGGTACCAGAGGTCGCCAGGCTTACCGCCTCTTCTAGCATCCCACCGCGGGCTGTGACGAGCGTGTCGTCGGCGTAACAAATCACGCCCAGCCCGGGCGGGAGGCTCCCCCTCAACGCCCAGTCGTAGCCGATGTTCCACGAGGTGTGTCCGAGGACCGACCCCTGTGGGACACCGCACGTGATGGGCGTTCGCACAACGTCCCCTGCTCGGTTGGTGCAGAGGACGCTGCGCCCCTCCAAATAGTCTGGCACTAGCCGCCTCAGGTAAGCTGGCACCCCGTGATACTGGAGCGCCTCCCTGATGCAGCTGAATGGCAGACTATTGATGGCGATGTCTAGGGACACCACCAACAGCACTCCGCCGCCGGTGAAGGTAAATATTAGATACAAAGGTAATAAAATCCTTAAAAATAGTTTTATTTATATATATATATAGTCCTCCTCGTCGAGTCCGACGACGGCGACCCTGCAATCTAGATGGTATTTCTTTGGTGAGCACGTAGGTAGCTTGCAAAGCCGAACTTGGTTTTAAATGTTCGGTTGCATTGTGCGCAGTAGAGCTGTCCTTGGTCGTTATATGAGTATTGGTAGGAGGGCTTCAGTCGAGTCTTCCGCAGGTGGCGCTTATAGTCCAGGTGTTTAAGCCGAGCTTCTTCAAAAGATGCTGCACCTTTTTTGACATTATTGCCCCACTCCGGTCTCATCGACGCAAGGTCCTCCCAACCTTCCAGCGGGATGTCGCAGGCTTTGAGGTGGCGCTTTAAGACGTCTTTATAGCGCAGGTGCTGCCCCCCTGGTTCCGCTTCCCCGTGGATAGCGCCGAGTATAAAACGGTTTTCGGGAGTCTACAGTCATCCATGCGACAAACGTGACCACACCATCTCAGCTGGCTTTTAATAAGTAACGCCTCCATGCCCGTCATGTCCGAACGACGCAGTACTTCAGCGTTAGTCACACGATCTTCCCACCCTATACGCAGAATGCGGCGCAGGCACCGCATGTGGAAGGTGTCAAGCTTTCTGATGTCTCCCTTGTACAGGCACCAGGTCTCCGCGGCATAAGTGAGTATAGGGAGCACCATTGCTCGGTATACAGAAAGCTTGGTTTGAAGTTTGAGGTCGTGCGACTTCCAGACCCGCTGGTTCAGTTTACCAAAAGTGGCTGCAGCTTTTGCTATACGCGAAGGAATTTCTGAGGCAAGGCTGTTATCGCTTCTGATTTGGCTACCCACGTATTTAAACGTACTAACTTCGCCCAGCGCTGTGTCACCCAAAGTAATTTGGGTCTCATCAACGTGGCAGCCTCTAAGTGGTTGTTTGAGGACCTGAGTCTTAGTTACGCTTATTACCAAGCCAAACCTACAGCACGAGCTTTTCAGAGAATTCACATAGAGCTGAAGGTGTTGCAGGCTGTCAGCCATTAGGCAGACATCGTCAGCGTAGAGGATTTCCAGCACGGAGAACTTCTGTACTTTCTTCTTTGCCCTGAAGCGCGAGAGATCAAATACCCCTTTGTCTGAGCGCACATTAAGTTCGATACGATCACTGCAACGACTAAGCGCGTCCGTCATCACCGCAGAAAAGTACAAAGCGAACAGGGTTTGGGCCATAACGCAACCTTGCTTTACACCACTAGTAACTGGGAAGGCCTCTGAGAATTCGTTGTTATGGTGGACCTTGGCTGACATGTTCTCATGAAATTGCCTTATAAGGTTCACGAGTTTAGCCGGACAGCCAGCTTTACTCAAGATCAACCAAAGGGCAGAACGAGGAACTCGATCGAAGGCTTTCTCGAGATCGACGAAGCACATGAACAAAGGACGATTCTGTTCAAGGCTTTTCTCTTGCATCTGTTTCACAACAAATATGGCGTCTACAGTCCCTCTGCCCGGCCTGAAACCGCACTGGCTTTCCGGCAAGACCCTCTCAGCTAGGGTGCTCAGACGGGTGTTAATAATGTGCGCTAGTATTTTGCCAGCCACGGAAAGAAGGGAGATGCCCCTGTACGAGTTGCAGTCAGCTACATCTCCTTTGCCTTTATAAAGTTTGCATATAGAGGCATCTTTCCATTCCTGTGGTACAGTTTCTGATTCCCAGATCTCTAATATCAGGTCAAATAGCCTGCTTCGAACATTTGGTCCGCTGTACTTAAAGACTTCCGATGGAATACCGTCAGCGCCTGGTGCTTAGGAGTTTTTGAGCTTTTTAACGGCGGTAATGAACTCAGTGTGGGTTGGTGAAGCTGCAAGATTTTCGTCCACCGGCAAGCTATTCAGGGCACGGATGTAGGGGAGGTCGATGTTTTGGACGTCTGGATTGGGGACCTCGTTAAAATGCTCTGCCCAGCGGGCGAGCACTTCGCCTTGGTCTATGAGGCAACTCTCTCGATTTCGTGAGTAAATCGGGGCTACTTTTCTTGTCCGTGGTCCAAATACCGCCTGAATGCCCTCAAAGAACCCACCAGTCTGACTGGAATCTGCAAGATGTTGTAGTTCCGCCGCCTTGTTTGACCACCAACGGTCCTTTAGCTCACGCACTTTACTTCTGAATTATAGATGCAGTGACTTCTGGTCAGCGCTGGGATGTCGCAGAGCGCGCCTGTGTTCATCAGCAAGTTTTTGGATTTCCGTCTCAGATGAATCGAACCAGTCTTGATTCTTCTTTGGCGGTTTTCCTATGACTCGTTCTGCGCACTGGAGAAGTTGGGTCGAGTACATTTTCCATGCCTCGTCTACTGCAACATCACACCCATCGGAAGACATGGCGCCGAACTCATTATCAAGGGTGTTACGTAATTCATTTGAGTGGATCAGAGTGCCGTACGCTAGCTTTGTCTTGTGGTGTTCTGTTCTTCGTGGTGCTTTTAACTTCATGCGAAGTTTAGACCTAATGAGTCTGTGGTCCGTCCAGCCCTGGGCACCTCTCATGGCTCTAGCTGTTATTTATAATATGTAAAACTCACGCAAACCTTGACAATCATTATGTTGAGCTACAACATAACTATATATGTGCTTATGCGCTTCATAATATGTTCTAAGTGCTGTCTGTAATTACGCGGTAGTTAGCTTGCATTGTCAACGCAACATTTGTAACTTCATATCTACGAGTTAAGAGCTACGTTTTTAGATTTTATCTGTGTTCATTTCTACTAGTAAGCTCAAGCCTCCTCCTCGATAGGAGTGAAATTTACCTACTATACCTGTACGGATTGGTTTTATTTCCCCGTTTCTCTTTTTTTTTTTCATATATATTATATGCGTGTTATATCCCTTAGTCATCTTTAACGACATTCACAGATAAGGTATAGGACGGCAAACTGTATACTTACTCCGTCACCACACGGAAAATATATAAACATGTATCATGTATTTCTTATTTGAGGACGTCGAATCTAATGACATAAGTGTCTACGTATCTATGTATGATTTGTATATTATTTGAGGGCCACGTTTGTCTAATAAAGTACTCGATGAGGTCCCAAATTAGTGCACTGTATTGGGTAAAAGTTATTGAAGTATTCGTCAAGATATCCTCAAAGACAAGCATGAAGTCTTAGAATAATAACGTATTATATAATACTTGTAAAAATTTCAACTGTCCAGCTATCACCGTTCTTGAGATACAGCCTGGTGACAGACGGACGGACGGACAGCAAAGTCTCAGTAATAGGGTCCCGTTTTTACCCTTTGGATACGGAACCCTACCTAAAAATAAAACCCTGTACTAACAGATCTGACAAGCGTGGTATAATAGATAATTTACGCTCCCATTGTTGAGGAGTCTCGAGCCCAACAGTGTGACGTATATGAGCTGTGATGAGATAGATTAATTACAATTTATTGCACCTACCTACCTAAATGATTTCTGCTCCACCCGAGGTTGACTGGTAGAAAATGCCTAAGGCATTAAGTCCGCCATGTACCTTATTTTTGTGTGCTAAAGTTTAAATAAATAAATAAATTAATTAATTGAAGTAATATTAAAGTTTGACATTTATACTCTATACAAATAAATAAAATTCAAGTGTCTGTTTGTAATGCCAAAATAATGGGCTTTTTTCATGTTGATAAGGTTGTTTGTTTTATCTATCTGTTTGTTTTGGGTAATCTTCAAAACGGCTTTTTTTATGGGTGAGCCACTGTAAGCGTACACTCGGTCTATTCCGTCCGGGGCGACGGAAGGACGGCGCGCGGGCCCATAGCCCACCCGTACCCACGTCGCCTTCGTCGTTGGGCCGACCACCCGAGCAGGGTGACTTGTTGTCAGTGGTCAGCCCGACGAAATACCCTTTCGGGTACCCTCACCTCTCGACATCCCTGTCCCGAGACGTCGGTCACCGTCGCGCGGTCAGCCTCTCCGTGGGTGACGGACTAAAATCCCTGGTCCGGTCAGCCGCGGCCTCGGCTAGGGCGGCATCAGACGCAGGTACTCGCGCCTGCGCCGCCCGAGTCGCCGGCGGCAGAACGTGTCTCCGAAGTGGATCTTCTCGCGCATGATCCGCCGCCTCCTTCCGTGAGATGACGACCTCACAGAAGGCAGCGACCGCGTCCCAGTTCCTGACGCTGTCGAGCATCTCCCTGGCGATGGTCGGCAGCGTCAGGTCCGCACCGCTGATCGCGACGAGTTCACGACCCTCCCCTGCCCACGCGGCACACACCTCGAGCGTGTGCTGCGCCGTGTCCTCCCCGTAATCGCAGTGGTGGCAGGACGGTGTGCTCTTCCTCCTGACGATTTTGTGCAGCTACTTGGTGAAGCAACCATGCCCCATCAGCACCTGCACCAGTCGGAAGGAAAGCAGCCCGTACATCCGCTTCAACCACTCCATAGGCACCGGCCGGAAGGCCTCGATGGTCCTGACACCGTACTGAGGCCTCTTCAGCCGGACTGCCCAACGGGCAATGACGTCTCGGCGGGCATCGACCCGCAAGGCGGTCATCTCCTTCAACGAGACCATACCGCCGCGGACGCGCGTCTCCGACACCCGCCGGTGAATTCCAGCGAGCATCTCCGCCTCCAGATACCACGGGGGAGTTCCGGTCAGGAAGCACGCTACCGCCGTCGCCACCATGCGGTAACCGCGTATGGCCCTGATCGCCATGACCCTCTGTGGTCGCCACAAGAGGGTCCTCAGACGGATGGTTAGAGACCCCGCCCACACCAGTGCGCCGTACAGGGCCATCGACCGGATCACCCCCGCGTACAGCCGTCGGCACGCAGCGCTGGATCCGCCCACTTTCGGCATCAGACACGACAGGGCGAACGCCGCGCCGACAAGGCGGGGAACAAGTCGACGGAAATGCTCCCAGAACCACCAATGCCCGTCGAACACCAGGCCTAAGTACTTCATGTAGGCCTGGATGCCGATGGTAACCGAATTCACGGTGATTGAAGCACCGGCGGGCGGCGCGGCGGTACGGAAGCCATGAAACAAGAGGGCTTCCTCGCAATCCCAGCGCTTCGATCCGCCTAACAATCTCCTCGGTGCCGAGAGCTGGCAGGCGTGCCGCCCCGGGCTGTGACGAGCGTATCGTTGACGTAGCAAATTACGCCCAGCCCGGGTGGGAGGCTTCCTCTCAACACCCGGTCGTAGCCGATGTTCCACAGGGTCGGAACCAGAACCGAATCTTCAAAACGGCTGGACTGATTTTAATATTTTATTACCAGGTCTATATAAGGAGTAACTAAGGCTGTATTTTATACCGGTATGCCCACGGGAATGGGAACTACGCGGGTAAGGCAACTGAGACGGAATCGAAGCGAGGGCGGGTTGCTAGTTAAAATATATAAATAGAAGTTGTTATTAACGTCGAATTTCATTTACGTAGCTTCAAAGGAAATTAATAACATCACAATCTTTGATGTCTGTAGGTGTTGCAAAAGGGGGATTTTATTTATATTTAGAGAAAATGTATATTTATAGCTGCTTTATATTTCTCATTGGATACTATTCCATTGAATCGACTGATTGTTTCTTTTGTTTAGAAATGTCAAGAGTCAAGCTTCGTTAATTGCCTTTTTGTGGTGTAACGGAGTAAGAATACAATTCACCACTCCCTATCTTGCCCATGGATGTCGTAAGAGACGACTAAGGGATGTAATATGCATATAACATCTATGCCAGAGAAGAAAAAATCGAAATAAAAACCCTATACCAACCTATCTGACCAAGCATGGTATAGTAAGGTCAATTTCCTTCCTATTGTAGAGGAGGCTCGAGCCCAATAGTGGGACGTATATGAGCTGAAATGAATTGCCTTTTTTGTAAGTCTTAATATCCGAAATGTAATTGTCAGCAACTTGGTTTGGAAATTTATTTTTTTCTCTCAATTTTATGTTTGAAGTTAGTTATATTTCTTTTGGCACATTCGAGAAAATGATGAGGGTAAAGGGTTTTTCGCTCACTGATTTTTTTTTATAAATTTCTCAAATGTATATACGAACAGTTTCTATTGCTTTTTATATGTGTATAGAATTATACGGGAAATAGTTTTCCTTTTTCCTGTAAAACTTTTTCCAATATAGTTACGAAGTGTGGTAAAATCTAACAAAATAGGGTAAACATTGATATGATGTCAAAAAAAACAACAAGTATTTCTGGGCGTAAAATCATTTAAATAACAGAATATAAGGGGATATTCATTAATTACGTAAGAACGATTTTGGCATATTTAAACTCTTTCTACCAACGTAAAATTGTAGCTATAGTTCTCATTTAGAGAAGATAGATGTTATCGAGTGTCGAAGGTAATAAAAAGGGTAAGCTGTAATAGAATTATTATTTGACATAAAATATATATTAATTTCATAAAAAATAATATTTATAAATTTTATGTGCAAATTACTACACGGACACTATGCTTTAATTAAAATGTTTATTATGTGCATTCGCTTAAGAAATACTATGTTAAGGAACGTACCCAAACTACGAGACCTATTTAAGGGGATAGCAGTATCCAAAAATACCACGCTTGAGCAAAGTTGGGACTTGCCGCATGCTAAATCGTGATCGTTGTGGGGAGAAGATTAGAAATTGTAAAAAATTGTTCACTTAGCTTGGGTACTTCCCTAAGAATGACTTATGCCCCTCCAAAAACATGGACACGTTAGCAATGGTTAGTTTAAATTACGACAAAAGTGTACATACAATACGGCAGGTTATAACGCCACACGCCATCCATTCCACAGCCCCGGACTATTATCCGGAGTATCATTCCACAACTTAAAAAATTACTTATCCTCATCACCCGCGAGGTAACATAGAGATGTTTTAAACACCCCTTCCTACTTGAGGCCAGTATCTAAAACAGTGGTGGGCAAACTTTTTTAATGGCGGGCCACAAAGTTTAAGAAATTCTAGAGGAGGGCCAATATTTTAGAAACAATGCATTTTTTATTATAGCTTTTTAATAAACAAAATACCTTTTATTTTTACGCCTTGTTAGGCGTGTGAGACATGTGAAATTGTTTTTGGTTTTACATAATATTTTCGAAAGCAGGTTCCATCTGTGAAGACGCAACTTTTAGCAGTGCGTAAAGGTGTTCATCAGTCAATCGGTTACTGATTGAGGGTTTCCGTTCTTGCCCTCACCGCCTGCGCCTCACATTTCACCACGCTTTGCGCGCCCCGTATTTCCCCAACACATGAACTTACGCGACTAGTTTAGCTTCACCGATAGATGAAGAGAATGGAATTTTTGCAATAATTAAACTATTTAAATATCTGTGACAGACTGCCGAGATAATTACAATTATGGCAAGTTAATTATGTGATAATGAAAGCTCAAAACACCCCTGACGAATTGGCTTTCATTAAAAATTCGAAGATTTTTAATTATAAACATCAGATTTTATTATTCGCGCCAAAATGCTGACTAGAATATTTAGGATGGATGGATGGACTCTCGGCGGGCCGGATTAAATACTTTCGGTACGGCAGAGTACGGCCGGCGATGGCCCGCGGGCCGTACTTTGCCCATCACTGATCTAAAACATGAATGACCTTATTCAATTGTACAAAGGCCGTTTTCTCAGCTACAACGCTCGTAGCAATAATGTAGTAAATCGTAGAATTTTTCGTAGCAAAGTATTTACATTTTATTATTTTAATAATAAAACAAAATCTATAAGGAATTGGTCTTTATACCCTTGGATATTTAAAGGATGGTATTTATTTCCAAACTCTAAATAATGTAATATAAAGATCGTTGAAATAATTGTACTGTGTGAGAAATATATTCTGAAGACTAGGCACAATTCTTCATCAGGTGAGACTTCTACGACGTTTATTCACCGTCTATTGTGCCATTAGGAAGTAATATACTTGTTCATGAAAGTATCACGAAGGTAACCATAGGTTTTTTTATTATTCAGAGAAATTTGTAACTTTAACAGTGATCACTAACTCGTCTATCTGGCGTGGTGATTATGCATTATTTCCATTACCGGGGCCTATATCCAATAGTGGACGTAAACAGTCAAGTAAAAAGTATCTACAATATAAATCAGATATAATAAATCAAAATATCCTATTAAACAGGAGTTTTATGTCGAAAAGTGAAAGGAATCGAAGAAAAATAAGAAAAATAGGATTGGAAACAAAAAAGAAAGAAATGTTTTATTATAACGAGAAAATTTCTATAAACATATATTTTTTTTTTCTTTTTTTTGTGGGTGGGCTGCGGTCGGCGCGCCTCCGCACCACTCCGTCCGGGGCGACAGAGGGGCTTAAGCACGCAACTCCCGCAACCCACCCGAAAACCACCTCGCCTTCGTCGTTGGGCCGACCACCGGAGCAGGTTTACTTGTCGTCAGTGGTCGGCCCGACGGAATACCCCTTACGTGGGGTACCCTCTCATCGACCGACGTCCCCCCCTCGGGGAGGACGTCGGTCTTTCCTCACGCGGTGGGCCTCTCGGCGGGTGACGGACTAATCCCCGGTCACGTCACCCGCGGCCTCGGCTAGGGCGGCATGAGGCGCAGGTAGTTGCGCCTGCGCCGCCCCATTCGCCGGCGGCGGATCTCCTCATCGAGGCTGCGCTCCTGGCGCAGACGATCCGCCGCCTCCTTCTGCGAGATCACTGTCTCGCAGAAGGCTGCGACCGCGTCCCAATTCCGAACGCTGTCGACCATCGCCCTAGCGATGGCCGGCAGCGTCAGGTCGGCACCGATGATTGCGACGAGTTCACGGCGCTGCGTGGCCCAAGCGGCGCAGGCCTCGAGCGTATGCTGCGCAGTGTCCTCGTCGCAATCGCAGTGGTGGCAGGACGGTGTACTCTCCCTCCTTACGACCTTGTGCAGGTATTTGGCGAAGCTCCCATGCCCCGTCAACACCTACACTAGTCGGAAGGAGAGCACCCCGTGCCGCCTTTCCAACCACTGCATCAGCACCGGCCGGAAGGCCTCCACGATTCGCACCCCGAACCGAGGCCTCTCCAGCCGGACTGCCCAACAGGCAATGACGTCTCGGCGGGCGTCGACGCGCCAGGCGGTGAGCTCCCTCAAGGAAACAACACCGCCCTCCCCGCGCACCCCCCACACCCGCCGATACAACTCGGCGAGCATTTCCGCCTCCAGGTCCCACGGGGGAGTCCCGGCCAATAGGCACGCTGCCTCCGTTGCCACCGTGCGGTATCCGCGGATGGTCCTGACCGCCATGACCCTCTGTGGTCGCCACAGAAGGGCCCTAAGTCGGACGGTCAAGGACCCCGCCCACACCGGTGCGCCGTACAGGGCCATCGACCGGATGACCCCCGCGTACAGCCGTCGGCACGTGGCGCTCGGTCCGCCCACGTTCGGCATAAGCCACGATAGAGCGGACTGTTATAACTATAACTCTTCCCTGTTTCCCTTAGCTTTCCTCTTTCCTGCTGCATCATCATTTTCTAGGCTCTCGCCTCCCGCGCATCCCACATATCCATCAGTCCGGTCACAAATCCCGTTCGCGCTGGTCGATTTGTAATTAAAAATCATTGTACTAATTTTATAATATATTAAATGTGTCTGTGCCATTAAAATCTTTTTTTTTAAAAACTAATCTTCAAGAACCCGAATAACATTTGGTGGCAGCTTAAGGGATTTTTAAAAAATCCTCGGAACGCCTCGAAAGTTAGTGACAGTGAAAAAAAAAATTTTTGCTAAAATCGTTGAGAAGACCAGTGAATAATAATTAAAATCTACCGGACTCTGAACTAAAAAAATCCACTGTATCACGCTGTTTCAAGACTCTTTCCTACCGAGCTATTGGGTGGAAACCCATTACACCCTGAAGAGACTTCTCATACTCTCTGGTGTCGCTGTATTCTACTACATACTACTACCACCGTGCGCTACTACAGTTACTACTCATCTATCACCGTATCCTGAGTTTTGCATAAGAAGAAAGCCTGGACCCTACTACCATCTCATACTGGAACATCGAGTGACTTCAAGGTGATAATGTTGCAGCTATTCCTGTGAGTCATAAACTTTTATTGTGATTATTCATAGTTTCCGTGACTCGTAACCTGTTTTATTTTTACATATTTGTACTTCGAATACGTTTAGAAGCTTTTAATTCTACTTATATACTTACCATTTATATTTAAATATCTTAATTATAAGAACATACACCGTAGAGATTTATTTAATAACAGTTACAATAAGTTATTTCATCGTCGAGCTACCGCTTGCCGCCCACGCGTCGCTTTCTAGAAACTGATAACACCGTCCTGCATCCGAGTCACTGTGCATCTTTTAAGAATATTTTAATAACTTAGTTATAACCCCGACTTCTATTATAACTTATTTTATTAACGTTTATGTCTAAACATACAGAAGTTAAAGTAGAGGAACCGCCATCCAAAATGTCGGAAATTAATTTAAACGTACTTATTAAATTTATTGGAACTTTTGACGGCTCTAGGGACACCCTGATACCTTTTTTAAATAATTGCAGAAATGCAATTAACTTAGCTTCTACCTCTCAGCAAGATATCCTCTTTAAATACATCTTAAGTAGGCTTACTGGCAAAGCCGAATCGGTATGCGCCATAAAAGAATTTACAAAATGGTCCCAATTAGAAGACTACCTTAAAACACAATTCGGCGATAGGAAACATTACGCTCATTTGCTGGCTGACCTCCAAACTTGTAGACAGGGTCTTAATGAAAATATCAGCCAATACTCTTTGAGAATAGAGTCTTGCTTAGCTAAACTGCTTACCGAAATTAATATTTCCATTCCTACTAGGAAAAAAGACGAATTATCGGGCCGAGTAGCCACAATGCAAGATTTAGCCCTAAATAGGTTTATGATGGGTCTCGATTCAAGATTGGCAACGGTTGTTAGATGCCGTGACCCATCCACTTTAAACGAAGCTATAAATTTTGCTATAACTGAGGAAAAAATTCTAGGTATAACGTATAAGAAACCTTCGTTCTCGTCTTCGTTCAACCAACAAAATTTATTTAGACCAAATCATAACTCATCCTTCACACGGACTCAAGGTCAAACCAATTCTCCTAGACCTCAAGGTCAATTCTATACTAGATTCCAAAATCAACCTGGGCCCTCCAATATTCAAGCACCAGTCTGTAGGTATTGCAAAAACATCGGACACACATTGGAGAACTGTCGCAAGAGGCAATTTAATCAACAAAAACGTAACCAAAATACAAACTTCTCCAATAATAATAATCAAAATTGGGCAGTGCATAATATCACCTACCCAAATACTACTGATCAGCAATACGAAGAGAGTGGCCACGACACAGTTGACAATACTTTAAACGAATAAAATTTCCTGAAGAGTGTCGCGCAGGAAATCCCAATGCGAAAGTCGATACTAAATCCACCGAATCCACTGAATCTACTAAATCCACTAACTCTACTAAATCTACTAAATCCACTGAATCTACTAAATCTACTAAATTCACTGAATCTACTAAATCCACCGAATCTACTAAATCCACTGAATCTAATAAATCTACTAAATTCACTGAATCTGCTCTGTTCTCTGTACCTACTAAATCTACTAAGTCCACTAATACCACTGACTCTACTAAATCCTCTGCACCTACTAATTCCGATCCTTTAACTAATTACGCTATACCCACTAACCCTCCTAAAACTACTAAATCTTATATAAGTACTAAACCAACATTAACTACTACCTCTGCTAGATTAATACCTACCAAACTCCATTCATCTTCTACAACTTCTAATTTACCTACACCTGAAAACGGAACTGAAATATTTAAAATTAATACTCCTTGTAAAGTTCTACTTCCTGTCGTGCAAATCCTCTCCCCTGTATCCCAGAATCCACTAACTCTATTAGTTGACTCTGGAGCATCTGTGAGCCTGATCAAATCAACATGCCTGCAGAACGCACCCATACTCGTAAAGGAACCTATCAATCTGAAGGGCATTGAACCTGGTGACCATAGTTCCACGAAAACATTAGGTCATTTGCTATTAGAAATGCATTTAATTGAAAATAAAAAATCAAGTATTACATTATTTCACAAATTCCATGTTATTAACGAAATTCACCTTCCGTTTGACGGTATAATTGGAACTGATCTATTGAATTCTTTTAGTTGCAAAATCGACTATAATTTAAACACTCTTACTATTAAAGATATTCACATACCATTACAACTTCATGAACCAGTCTATTATCTTCCTCCTAGATCCGAAACGATGATCGAATGCTCAGTTTCTAACTCTAATATTAAGGAAGGGTTAGTACTTGACCAAAATCAATTTAAAGACGTACTAATTGCCAACTGTTTAGTAAAGGTTAAAGAAAATAAAAGAATTAACATCTCGGTTATCAACACCTCTGACTCAATCGTAACACTTAAATCTAACTTAAACATACCTCTTATCCCTTTAAACTCAGAAGGAATGGATTACTTGCCTATCAATTCTATTACAAAACATCAACGTGAAGACACTGACTCTTACCTCCGTACCCAAGAGGTACTAAATCTCCTGCGAACTAAACACCTAAACACTGAAGAAGCCAATGCATTACATGACATATGCTCCGAGTATTCAGATATCTTTCATATCCCGGGAGATCAACTCACATTCACCACTGCAGTAAAACACGAAATCAGAACCTCTTCTCAAAATCCTATACACGTAAAATCTTATCGCTTTCCAGAAATTCACAAACCCGAAGTGGCCAAACAAATAGATCAAATGCTAAATCAAGGTATAATAAAACCATCTATGTCCCCCTGGTCTTCACCGATCTGGGTGGTACCTAAGAAATTAGACGCTTCAGGTGAGAGAAAATGGCGAGTAGTCATAGACTACCGTAAGCTTAACGATGTCACTGTAGGAGATAGTTACCCTTTACCACAGATATCTGAAATCTTAGATCAACTTGGGCAAAGTAAATATTTTTCAACCCTTGACCTCGCGTCAGGATTTCACCAGATCCTCATGGATGAACAGGATGCTTCTAAAACCGCCTTCAGCGTACCCCAGGGCCATTACGAATTCACTCGTATGCCATTTGGTCTAAAAAACGCACCAGCTACTTTCCAACGGCTCATGAACACAGCACTCGCTGGCCTTCAAGACATTCGGTGCTTTGTGTATTTAGATGACGTAGTTATTTACTCCCACGACCTTGCCAGTCACGTAGAAAATCTTGAATTAGTCTTTAAACGTCTCAGAGAATTCAATCTCAAACTTCAACCGGATAAATGCGAATTTCTTCGGCGTGAAGTAGCTTACCTCGGGCATGTAATCACAGAAGAAGGTGTAAAACCTAACCCCGGAAAAGTTGAAGCCGTTACTAAATTTCCTACTCCGAAATGTCCTAAGGACATTAAATCCTTCTTAGGTCTCGTGTCTTACTACCGCCGATTCATTCCAAATTTTTCAAAGATTGCTAAGCCTCTAACTCAACTCTTGAAAAAAGATGTCCAATTTCTATGGGAAAACCAACAACAAGTCGCTTTTGACGAACTCAAATATAAACTCACTTCAGCTCCAGTCTTAATATATCCCGACTTTTCTAAACCTTTCACTTTAACTTGCGACGCTTCTAACTACGCAATAGGCTCAGTTCTCTCACAAGGTCCAAAAGGTCAAGAAAGGCCCATAGCTTTTGCATCCAGGACACTTAACAAAAGCGAATCCAATTACAACACAACTGAAAAGGAACTTCTGTCTATCCTCTTTGGTTGTAAAACATTCCGTCCGTATCTATATGGGCGCAAATTTAATATCATCACTGATCACCGTCCACTCACCTGGCTAATGAACCATAAGGATCCAGGGAGTAAATTACAAAGATGGCGTCTCAAACTCTCTGAATATGAATACGAAATTACCTATCGGAAAGGAAAATTAAATGCCGCCGCTGACGCTCTATCACGATACCCAGTAAACCCCATAGATAATATTGATCCTATGAATATTGACGATTATATTAGTCCATTTGATGATGGTCTCAATGTAGATTTCAGTCCTCTCAACTCACCTGACAGCATCCAACAACCAACACCCGACATTTTAAACATACCAATCCCTGAAATTACTAATAACGAGCTTAACACACCTTCAACCTCCCGTCTCTTATCTAACCCAAACGCTGACCAACCCTCAACATCTCGGGTTGATCCTAATACAAACAATTTACTATCAGAGCGACACAACGATAACCCTTCACCTACAAATTCTTCGATTCCAGACAGCGTCTCCTCTAACGATCTTGAAAATATACAAAATGCTATAATCAGTAATAATTATTCTCAATTCTTAAAAACAATGAACAGCAAAACCTTTGCCTCTGATGCAAAAATTCTGGAAAGTAACACTAGTATCCTTAAAAGTAACGACAAAGTAATAATTATACCCACATCTATTGATCTCGACGAAACTAACAAGGTACTAATTTTACTGCGGATCTTTTCAAAAAAACATGTGACCACCTGAAAATTAAACAATATGGTCAAGCGCTTACCACCCACAAACGCAGGGTGCTCTTGAACGCAGCCATTCGACGCTTAAGGAATATCTCAAATCATTTGTCAATGAAGACCAAAATAATTGGCCACGTTATGTATACACTGCTATCCTAACTTATAATACTAATGTTCACTGCACAACTAACTATACACCCTATGAACTCGTATTCGGACACAAACCCTTCATACCTGACTCTATCTATGACACACGCTCTGATGCTACATATCCAGAATACCTTAAAATGCTCTGTCACCGCCTCAAATTATCCCGAAATATAGCTACCGACAACATCCAAAGATCTAAAGAAAGATCAAAAACTTACTACGACAATCACACAAGATCTGTACAGTACAATGTAGGAGATCTTGTCTACCTAAAAAATCATTTACGCCTCAGGAAAGCTTTATCCCCTTTATGGAAAGGCCCCTATAAAATCATAAAAGTACATAATAATAATACTGTAACTCTATTGATAAACAGAAAACACGTAAGACACCACTTTGACCAAATCAAACCTGCTAATTCTAACTCTGTCTAAATATACCTACCCATTCAATAGTATCTTCTATTTTCTTTTCAGAATTACTCTGTCAATAAAATTTATCATTGCAACACCACAGGAACTCATTCAACCAGTCAACAATAATCCTGGTATCCTCTTCGACTCCTCTGGAACAGTAAAGATTATAAAAGACCACTGTCACATAATAATGCCTGTAGATATATCATTTATAACATCTCATATTGAAAATATAAAAAGCGTTTTTGGAACATTACGTTACCTGTGCCAACAGAGCGAATCAATCAATAATAATGAATGTAATAATATGCTACAACCATTAGATGCTTTGTTTAATGATATTGTCCGCGACTACAATTCTATTTCACATCTTTTACCTACTTATTCGAAAAGAGCCGCCTGGTTTTCAGCTGTCGGTACAGTATTTAAACACATATTTGGAACTTTGGACGAAGACGATGCACAAAAATACAGTCGAGCCATTAGAAAACTACAAACATCTAACAAAGACTTAGCCGCAAGTCTTAACCGGAACATTTTTATTTCGAAAACCGCGATCTCTAACTTCAATTCTTCGATTTTAGAATTAAATAAAAATCAGTTCTTATTAAACGACGCGATGGAAAAAGTGTCTCTTGTTGTTAAAAATATCTCTGAGATTATCAATTCCATAAACTTTAGAAATAATATAAATGAGATTATTGATGTATTACAAGCCAATTTGTTAACATTATCATATAAGGTAGAAGATATTGTAAATAGTATTTTATTTGCAAAGAGTAACACTTTGCACCCATCAATCCTGACTTCGACAGAATTGTTTCATGAGATAATCAGTAGTTTTAAGAATTTACCTAAGTATAAGGAATTTCCTGTAGAATTAACTTTAGACAATATTTACCTGTTAATAAATTTATCGGATTTAATAACATATTACTTAGATAACAAATTAATATATGTCTTGAGAATACCCATGGTTGACTTAATTAGTTATAATCTATATAAAAATGTACCCATACCAGTACCTCATGATAAAAACATACCTAGCTCTTTTGCTATGATAGTTTCTTCTAAATCTTACATCGGTCTTAGTGAAGACAGAAAAACTTATTTTAGTATAGATAACTTAGATATATGTAAAATAATTATAAGTAAACATTTTATATGTAAGTCAATCGATGTATATAACGTCGCCACTAATCCTAGCTGTGAAACTGACATTATGACAAAAGCTGTAGAAGTCGTACCCGACAAATGTAAAACGAGTTTCATCTTTGGCAATATCGACGTATGGCATAAATTAAATGGCAATAGATGGATTTTTGTACAATCAAACCCTGTCAGATTAACTATTCAATGTGATTCTAATGTAACAGATAATGTCATTTCAGGAACTGGCATTCTCACTTTAAAACCCAACTGTATTGCGTTTTGTAAAGATACTAAGCTCGAAGCACAAGAGAATTTCAGAATTATTACCAATCCTATCACCTCAGATTTTAATATCATTAAAAATACCTGCTGTAATATAGAAAGATTCTCACGACTAAAATTTAATATAAGCTCTTCTAGCATTAAGAGTATTAACCTGGATAACTTGAAGCTACTTAATAACTTACCTGAACAGATTTACATTGGCAAAGATGATATACTACCTCCCGAAGACATTTTCAATTACACAGGGTTCTCTCTAAGCCTAATAGCTATAATAATAGTTTTAAGTTTATCTTTGTATTATTTTAAAACGAATAAGTCTTTATTTTGTAAAAAGTTAGTTATAAATCAACCAGCTCGCGAAAACATACCTATTTCAACCCCGAATACTCCACCACAGTTACGTATTTGATATAATTGCTCTAAACTCTCTTTCTTTCTTCTCCAACCTTAATTTCAAACTCACTTTAACCGTGAGTTTTCTTCTGTTGGGGGAGGTGTTATAACTATAACTCTTCCCTGTTTCCCTTAGCTTTCCTCTTTCCTGCTGCATCATCATTTTCTAGGCTCTCGCCTCCCGCGCATCCCACATATCCATCAGTCCGGTCACAAATCCCGTTCGCGCTGGTCGATTTGTAATTAAAAATCATTGTACTAATTTTATAATATATTAAATGTGTCTGTGCCATTAAAATCTTTTTTTTTAAAAACTAATCTTCAAGAACCCGAATAACAGGACGCCGCGCCGACGAGCCGTGGAGCGAGCCTGCGGAAATGCTCCCGGAACCACCATTGCCCGTCGAGCACCAGGCCCAAGTACCTCATATGGGCCCGGATGCTGATGTCAACCGAGTGGACGGTGATCGAGACGCCGATGGGAGGTCTCATACGGCGCCCATGGAACAAGAGGGCCTCCGTCTTGTCCAGGGCGACCCTCAACCCCAGCGCCTCGATCCGCCTGACGACCTCTTCGGTGCCATAGGTCGCCAGGCTTACCGCCTCTTCTAGCGTCCCACCGCGGGCTGTGACGAGCGTGTCGTCGGCGTAACAAATCACGCCCAGCCCGGGCGGGAGGCTCCCCCTCAACGCCCAGTCGTAGCCGATGTTCCACAGGGTGGGTCCGAGGACCGACCCCTGTGGGACACCGCACGACATGGGCGTTCGCACAACGTCCCCTGCTCGGTTGGTACAGAGGACGCTGCGCCCCTCCAAATAGTCTGCCACTAGCCGCCTCAGGTAAGCTGGCACTCCATGATACCGGAGCGCCTCCCTGATGCAGCTGAATGGCAGACTATTGAATGCGTTGGCGATGTCTAGGGACACCGCCAACAGCACTCCCCCACCGGTGACGGCCTCAGTCGCCACGGCCCTCAGGCGCAACAGAGCCGCGATCGTCGAACGACCCCTCCTAAACCCAAACTGGGCGTCCGACAGATCGGGCCCCGTACCGACGAGGTGCCGCTCGATGCGGGCAGCTACCACCCTCTCCAGTAGCTTGCCCGTGTCATCGAGCAGCACGATAGGCCTGTAGGCCGAAGGCGACCCCGGAGACCGTCCCGGCTTCGGCAGGAGCACCAGCCTTCCCTCTTTCCAGCACCCAGGGAACCGTCCGGACGCTAAACACGCGTCGAACAGCTCCCTGAGGCGGGGACCCAGGTGGTCGAGGACCAGGCCCAGCACACGGTTAGGAACACCGTCGGGCCCGGGGGCGGTGGACTTTGCGCACATGCGCGCCACCGCCACTCCCATCTCGGGTTCCGTGATGGGCGGAACACTGTCGTCGTCGGCCTCCCGGTCAGTGTCTGGCGGAGCCATGACCGGGGCCATGTGTTCCGCCCGCCGTGGGAACAGGTCCTCGATGACCCGGGTGAGAAGGCTGGGCTGGAGAGTCTCGGTGAGGGGAGGGCCCCGCGCGGAGCTTATTCAGCACCGCGCGATAGGGGCGTCCCCAGGGGTCACGGTCGAGACCGTCCAGCATCTCCTGCCGACTGACGTCCTTGGCGGAGCGGACGGCCAGCCTGAAGGCCGACCGCGCATTGCGGTAGCCCTCGTACAGCAAGGCCTCCCGCTCTGCGTCGCGTTGGCGCCGCCGGCTGCGGGTGTAGGCCCTCCGGGCGCGAATACACGCGGCCCGGAGATCCGCCAGCTCCCGGGACCACCAGTGGACCGCCCTCCTCTGGGGCAGACGCCGTACCCGGGGCATGGCCGCATCGCAGATCTACGTCAACGCACTGCTGATGCGGCCAGCTTCGGCGTCCACCCCGTCCGACTGGTTGGCAGAGGACAGCCACGAGTAAACGATGGCTGTCTCCGCCAGCTGGTCCCGGTCTAAGCGACCCACAGCCCATCGCGGGAACGCAGGACGCCCATCCGCCCCGTGACCCCTGCTGGGCGTCGGGATTGCCGGGGAGACCTCCATCCGGATATACCGGTGGTCCGACAAGGTCTCCACCCCCTCCACGACGCGCCAGCTCCCCACGCGTGGGGCGACCTCGGGGCTAGCGAATGAAAGGTCCACTATCGACCCGCCCCGTTGTCGCACGCACGTATGCACCGAGCCCCTGTTCAGCAAACAGAGGCCCAGTGCCGCCGCCCACTCCTCGATCGCCCGTCCTCGGTCGTTCGTCAGGGAGGACCCCCACGCCATGGACTTGGCGTTGAAGTCCCCCAAGACAAAGACCTGGCGCGATAGCATTCGCCGTAACGAGGCCTCCATGATGGTGAGGGAGGCCTCGAAATCGCTCACACTCCAGTTAGGGGAGAGATAGACTCCGAAGAGCGTAATCTCCCCCCAGTCCGCCGCGACGTATCCGACGCCCCTGTCCCTAAGGGTCAGAGACGACGAAGGCCACGACGTGGAGGCGACGATTGCCATGGTGCCATCGGTGCTACCCAACCAGTTAGGCCGGTCAGGCACCACGTACGGCTCCGCGGCTACGGCTACTCCTATCAACCACTCCGCCATGGCTTGCAGGAACACGTCCTGCGCACCGGCGGCGTGGTTGAGGTTGGCCTGGAGGAGACGAATGGATACGGGGTCGATACGCGCACCGCTACGGCGGCGATACGCGCATCCATCATCACCCCTACTCGGGCTAGGATGACGCGTACCGCCGACTCCGACACGCCGTGCACCTCGTCGGGCGGCGGCTCCTCCCCCTTCCAAGGTCTCCCGCGGCCACGAGCCGGCGGAGGGACCACGACGAGGGGAGGAAACGCTGACGGGCGCAGCAGCCGCGACGGGCGCAGCAGCCGCGACGGGCGCAGCTGGCGCCACGGACGCAGACGACGGGTCCGCCCTCCCCGGCACAGCCCGTTTCGATGGCGAGGACGGCACCGGCGGCGTGGCCGGCGCTAGGCGCGCGAACTGGGTCCGCAGGTCGGCCATCTCCTTGGCCAACCTGCGGTTCTCCCGTCGCACCGCCGATAGCTCCGTCTCTAGCTTGCGGTTCCGTTCCCGCAAGCCGGAGACCTCCTCGCTAAGGCGGGCGTTCGCGGCCTGTAGGGCCACCACCTCGCCACTGTGGCCTGCCGGACCCGGTGTCCCCGGCCTCGCCGCCACCACCGATCCTCGGCCTCTGCGCCCCCGGCGCATGGTCGGGACCTTGGGGGGAGGCCTGATGGTATCGCTTCCTTCTGAGTCCGCCCGGGAGCTACCACCCTTATGTAGGGGGCGCTTCCTGTCCCTTGTCGAGGGGCGGGCCTCCTCCCCCTCCCTCCTTACATCTAGGGCCGCCGTCAGAGCCCTCGCCGCAAGATGCGGCTCGGACTCCTCGGCGGCCTCCTCACCGGCCTCCTCAGCGGCCTCCTCCTCCTTCTCCTCCCCCTTGTCGCCGGACTCCCTATCATCTCCGGATGACCTGCCTACTCCTAAACCGGACGGCCCTGCAGCACCTACGCCACCCTCGTCCCTATCCACAACGTCGGCGCTCCGCCGACCCTCCTCGGCAGACGGCTCTGCGCTACCGCCCTCGTCCGCCGATATCTCCGAAGCCGACATGGTGTCTTCGGACGGCCCTGCGGCACTTCCGCCCTCGTCCGTCGACAGCTCCTACGCCGTGTCGCTTCCCGACAGCCCCGTCAAGCTGCCTCTTCTGCACATCTGCATCTTGGACGGCCCTGCAGCACCGCCGCCCTCGTCCTGCGACGGCTCTGCGGCGGTGCCGCCCTCGTCGCTCGACAACCCTGTCGAGTTGTCGCCTCCTCTTCGGTGTTTTTGGGACGGCTCTGCGGCTTGTCCGCCCTCGTCCCGCGACGGTCCTGCGGCTGACCCGCCCTCGTCGCTCGCGGCCGCCGCGGCAGCTGATAGCACCAGCCGTACCGCCTCCTTCTTCGCAGCCTCTTTTCGCGCACGCACCCGATTTGAGTGTATGGTGGTGGCGATCAGCTTCCTTTTCCTCCTCCTCTTCACCCCCCCTTTGGAGCCTCCCGATGTTGAGCCGGGCCCTCGGCTACTGAAGCAGTGGTTGTCTCCCTCCCATACGACTGGAGACTGACCGTGCTGGTGTTTATGCGCATCCCGCGCTCAGACACCGGCACAGTGAGGGATTCCCCGGCCTGGCCAGGACCCTCTGGAGTAGTTACGCCGCACTTGACCTCTGCCATCTTGTTGGACATTTTTGAGTCTTGCCTTGACTACCACTCTAACGGCTGGACGCTCGCGCGCTTTTTAACCCACCAACCATTCATCCCCTCGCCGAGTGGCCAAACTTAGGATTAGGGGTAATTTTTTATAGGGGTTTTCTTCCCCGCGGTCCGAAGACCCCCGGTCCTGACCCACTTACTCAGGATTACGGTTTGGGCCTGCCGGGTCTGGCCGCTCGCGAGCGACCGATCCGTCACGCCCCCGGGCCGTGACGCAACCGTCCCTGGCGACGGAGTGCCATGAGGCACATCCGCCCCATTGGCCCCGGGTCAGATCCGCCGTGCGCTCTGCCACCAGAGCCGCACGCGGAGACCCCCACCTGCCGGAATCTTGGCCGTCCAAATGGATGCGTGACGTCCAAATGGACGTTGCCAGGGAGCACCACGAGGAGGTGCTCCGGCCGCGCCCCCCAACCACCCCCACTCTATAAACATATATATGTATAAAACTATATATGTATAATTAGATTCGTCACAAAACAACTCTAGCTCAGTATATTGCCGATTAAAATACTTGCACTGTTCTTCCGCGGAGTTGTTATAATGATATGACAAATACGAAGCAATTATCGCATGACTGAAATGAAAATATATCCGAATCCGTGATCGAAACTACTATCAAGGTTTCGGATAATTTCAGATAGGGTCTCTGTGTCTGTATGAGACGTGTTACGATAGATCTTCTATCAATCAGCCGAACTGACAGCTTGAACGTAAGCCCCAAAGCAAAATAATACGATAATCACCACAATTGTCATTTCCCTTTTGCTGATCTGGTGATCTCGACTCATGTACGTCCTACTGCTGGGCTCGTGCCTCCTCCAAAATGTGGTGGAAATTGACCTGCTGCACCACACTGCTCAGACGGATTGGTATAGGAATTTATTTTAAGTTTTCCTTCTCTTGCATGAATCATCATTATCATCGCAGCCCACATACGTTCCACTGTTGGGCTCGGACCTCCTCCACTATAGAAGGGCATTTGACCTATTATACCATGCTGGTCATACACTTGGGTATTTTTTTTATGGGTGGGCTATAGTACGCCCACACGCGATCCGTTGCGTCCGAGGCGACGAAAGGACGGCGCGTGGGCCCATAACCCACATGTACCCACGTCGCCTTCGTCGTTAGGACGACCACCGGAGCAGAGTGACTTGTCGTCAGTGGTCGGCCCGACGGAATACCATTTCGGGTACCCACACCTCGACATCCCTGTCCCAGAACGTCGGTCGCCGTCGCGCGGTCAGCCTCTCTGGCCGCGGCCTCGGCTAGGGCGGCGGAACGTGTCATCGAAGAGGAGCTCCTCTCGCGCACGATCCGCCGCCTCCTTCAGTTATCTGTCTACAGCCGCAGGCCGGTCCGTCCGGGGTAGTACCACACTCTCGCAGAAAATCGACGTCTGAGTAGTAGCAATTTGTTACTGCGCTTCGTTCGGTGAGCGAGAGAGCCGGAAGCCCAAGTTTCTAAGGGTCTTTGCGTGTGGAGGGATTTGGTGGTGCCCTTGGTACCACCGAGCCTCAATGCACTCATTCACACTCCCTTCACTTTCTTCGCGGTAGGCAGCGGCCTTGTAAAGTTCCATGAGCGGCAGAAACACTTACCATCAGGTGTACTGTTTGTTCGTTTGCCACCGTATGCAAAAAAAAAAAAATTAAAAAAAAATAGATGAAGACCTCACAGAAGGCGGCGACCGAGTCCCAGTTCCTGACGCTGTCGAGTATCTCCCTGGCGATGGCACCGATGATCGCGACGAGTTCACGGCGCTCCTCCGCCCACACCTCGAGCGTGGTGTGCTGCGCCGTGTCCTCGTCGCAATCGCAGTGGTGGTGTGCTTTCCCTCCTGACGATCTTGTGCAGGTACTTGGCGAAGCTACCGTTTCTTTTTTTTTTTGGGTGGGCTATGGTAAGCGCACGCGCGGTCCAGTCCGTCCGGGGCGATGAAAAGACAGCGCGCGGGCCCATAACCCACCCGTACCCACGTCACCTCGTTGTTGGGCCGACCACCGGAGCAGATGTGACTTGTCGTCAGTGGTCGGCCCAACGGAATACCCTTTCGGGTAACCTCACCTCTCGACGTCCTGGGACGTCGGTCGCCGTCGCGCGGTCAGCCTCTCTGCGGGTGACGGACAATTCCCCGGTCCGATCACCCGTGGCCTCGGCTAGGGCGGCATTAGGCGCAGATACTCGCGCCTGCGCCGCCCGAGTCGCCGGCGGCGGAACGTGTCACCGAATAGGAGCTCTACTCGCACACGATCCGCCGCCTCCTTCCGTGAGATTACGGCCTCACAGAAGGCGGCGACCGCGTCTCAGTTCCTGACGCTGACGAGCATCTCCCTGGCGATGGTCGGCAGCGCCAGGTCGGCACCGATAATTGCGACGAGTTAACTACCGTGTCCCGTCAGCACCTGCACCAGTCGGAAGGCCGGCTGGAGAGGACTGCCCAACGGGCAATGACGTCTCGTCAGGCGACAATCTCCTTGATAGAGACTATGCTGCCTCCGGCTAGCGTCTCTGACACCCGCTGGTAAAGCTCGGCGAGTATCTCCGCCTCCAGGCCCCACGGGGGAGTTCCGGCCAGGAGACACGCTGCCTCATACACGTTGGTATAGGGTTTCATTTCGAGTTTTCTTTCTCTTGCACAGATGCATGCACGATTATGGGATATATAATATGCACTTATGTGCAGATTCTTTTGCACATAATGCACATAAGTGCATATTATATCCCATAGTCGTCTTTTACGACATCCACGGGCAAGATAGGTAGTGGTAAATTGTATTCTTACTCCGTTGGACATGAATATCATCTGCATATTTTAATCTCTTAGTCGTCTTTTATGAAAGCCATGAATAAGAGAGGCAATAGTGAATTGTATTCGTAATACATCACCACACGGAAATTCTCCTTTTACAATTTCCTATGAAATTACTTAATATTTATTTACTTAATATTATACATGCGAAAGTAAGTTTGTTTGTTTGTTACGCTTTCACGCTTAAACCACCGAACCGATTTCAAAAATTTTTTCAGCCATG
Source organism: Lymantria dispar (assembly GCA_032191425.1). NCBI lineage: Eukaryota > Metazoa > Arthropoda > Insecta > Lepidoptera > Erebidae > Lymantria > Lymantria dispar. Next base: position 35,145,312 of record CM063445.1, read on the forward strand.
GAAAGCTATAATATCAGGGAGTAACATAGGCTATATTTTGTCCTGCTATTCCCACGGGAACGGGCACTACGCGGGTAAGGCGACTGAAACCGAAGCGAAGCGATGGCGGTTGCTAATACAAAATAATTTTAGATCCGTAACTGTGACAGAAATCGATATAATGTTATTATAATATCTGTATCCTTATCCGAAACTTCATATCCATAACATTCGTAGAATAGTCTTTGCTACGACGTAGCTACGTAGACTTAATTATACTAAAAGATCTTGCAGAAATTCAGTAGCTATATTTCTTGTTCAAGAACGTGTCTAAGTATTCAACAACGGAACTATTCGATGACTGCGATGTAGTTATTACATTACCTCGCATGGCAGGTGTATGTAACAAAAGACAGCCGGAGAACCAATCATTGCCCTACACACCGACCTGGTTAAACCCCTACATCGCAGCGGTTTTTGAGGGGCAGTTACCAAAAAGGCAATGAAAAGCATGGCTAATTCGGTAGACAGTAGCTTAGACGTAACAACGCTGTGGTATTTCAAATTAGTGGCAAAAAAGCAGCAAAAAGCTAAATTCCACGTTTTTTTTTTTTTTATTGCAAGCAGTGGCAAACGAGCAAACAGTACACCTGATGGTAAGTGTTGCTGCCGCTCATGGACCTTTACAAGGCCGCTGCCTACCGCGAAGAAAGTGAAGGGAGTGTGAATGCACGCATTGAGGCTCGGTGATACCAAGGGCACCACCAAAACCCACCACACGCAAACACCGTCAGAAAGTTGGGCTTCCGGCTCTCTCGCTTACCGAACGAAGCGCAGTAACAAATTGCTACTACTCAGACGTCGATTTTCTGCGAGAGCATGGTACTGCCCTGGACGGACCGGCCCGCGGCTGTAAACAGATAACTGTCGACAGTGTGGTCCTACCACTCCACGTCCAAAAGTTTTAATAAACTATTGCATAAGATAACATTTATTTTTTTCTATATAACAAGGATTTTTTTCACGGTAGGGTGGCGACTACAAATACTATCAATCCTGATCTACATTACTCGTGGGGGTCTTAAAAACGACTTAGAGCTTTATATCGACTTGGACCAACTCCATTTGACACAGTGTGGTCATTAATTACATTTTCAAGGAGGGTTGACATCAGGCAGGTGATAGTAAAACTATTGCGAAAACGTTTGCCATTTGTTCTATGAAAGAAGGGTACTAACATATTACTTCGACCCTAAGCAATTGGGATAAGAACAGGAAGATGGTCATCATTAACAAGGTTTTTTTTCGTTTTAAATAGATCTCAAATATGTTTAAATAATATTTATCAATAAACAAATAAAACTACATAATATAACAAGTTAAAAGTTAAAAATTTATAACCTAGTATTAGGTCAGTGGCATTGCAGATACATTCCAGAAAGCGTCTCGGTTTTTAATTAATAGAATTTCAAATAAAAATAAAATAGATGGTTCATTGAAAATAATTCCATTCAATACCAAAAATATAGATTAGCAATCGTTTAAGTCTGAAAGCAGAGAAAGAAAATAAACACAAAGAAATATAAACAAAACGCTACCTTTTTGAGGCCGGCGTCCTTTTCGATAATAGCGTATAATCGTATAAATTTGAACTCGAAGGGTTGTTGTTGATGGCCGGTGTGTAGCAAGCTTCCTCATCTCTGTAATTGTTGTTAACTAAAGCTGATTTCAAGGGCAATAATTCAACAGTGTCGTTGGGACGTTGTTCGCGTGACGAGTTCATAGCGCGACTCGCATCGTGTGAACACGCCGGCTGCTTGCAGCCTACTGAAATTGAAAGATGTGTCCTTGAAAATGGTGCAGTGTTAGACTTTAGTGCTGTGCAAAGTATATTTAGTATCAATGGCGTCTCGTTTATATTTAATGAGTTTTGTGTAGCATTATGCTTTATACATACACTATGCAAACTTCTAAGATAATTCACTTGGAGATGTATTACGTATTCATATTCTTTGAGAGACGGGGCAAGAACAAAAAATAATCAAATAAATATATAATTCATTGTGCAGTGAAAGAGTAACAATACAATGATCAAACCTTTTCTTTCCCAGGGGTCAAATAAAAATTAATTTAAATAAGCAAATAACACGAAATAAAACCTTATACTACTCCTTTTGGCCAGCGTCAGCTAATCTAACAATCTGTAAAAGTGCCGCACTCAACAGTACCATGTACAAAGAGCTGAAAGGATATAGGAATAGAACTATGTGTCAACATCATTCGCCAGTCCTCATCCCACGCCCAGCATCTCGTCACGTTCTCATCCCAAATGAGATCGGCACGATATATTCTTATCTTCCATAGACTCCCGCCAGCAGTCATATCTACACTTACTGCTTTCATAGGCATAACCTCATTCACGCAATCCATCGACCTCTTTTTGGATTCTTACGACCACAATCATATTGATAACCCAGTCATGTATACCATGACACCAATTTCTTGCACGTGCGTGTCATAAATTACGACTAAGAGATGAGATATGTATACTACATCTATGTAATAGAAGGCAAATTCGAAATAAACTCCAGTACTAACTCATTTGACTAGCGTGGTGTAGTATAGTCCTCCTGTAGTAGAGTTAACTGTAGAGGAGGCTCAAACCCAGTAGTGGGACGTATATGAGTTGTGATGATAATGATGACACAGGGTTATTTATAAAACTTATTTATTATTATTTTTATCTATACCAATAAATAAAATTGGAGTGTCTGTTTGTAATGTCAAAATAATAGGCTTTTTTCATGCTCACACTGTTATTTGCACGACACCTATGCCTAAAATAGCAATTAAAAAAATTTTGTCTGTCTGTCTGTTTGTTCCGGGTAATCTTCAAAACGGCTGGACCGATTTCAAAAATTCTTTCACCAATGGAAAGCTATAATATCAGGGCGTAAACTAGGCTATATTTTATCCCGGTATTCCCACGGGAACGGCAACTACGCGGGTAAAACGACTATAACCTATAACCGAAGCGAAGCGAGGGCGGGTTGCTAGTATTATTATAAAATTGGTAAATGTGAAAATGATATTGAAAAAGGACTGTGTAAGGGAAATATGGTGAATGGTGCTTTGCACTCCTTTACGGGCAGCCAGAGCCTGTCTAAGAAGGCTCGCCTGGCTGTGCATAGGGAACGTTATGGTATGAATTTTGATGTAGTGACAAGGATTGAGAAAGGTATGTTAAGTTGGTTTGGTCCTGAGGAGAGAATGAATGAAAGGAGATTAACAAGAAGAATTTATAAAGCGAATCTGAACGGAAGTGTTAGAAGGGGAAGACCAAGGCGGACGTTCCACGGTCAAATCGGGGACGTTCTTAAGAAAGGCCAGGTTAGAAGTACCCTAAACCGAAGAATATGCATGAAGAGATTAATTAATGTGGAGGAGGCGAAAGTGGTATGTCAAGATCGTAGCAAGTGGAGGGAAGTAGTCTCTGGCTACCCCTATGGGAAAAATACGTGAATATATGTATGTATGTTTACATTATTATATTGTATAATTCTTCCAACTGGAGAGATACCCGGTCCTGTGATATGCTTACAAGGAGACATGTGTCGAACGAGCAAAGGCCTCTGGAGAAATTTAATCTAAAAATGGGATAAAACATTTACCGATGACATTTTGTGTCTGTACATAACCCTCATGAACTGCCAACGGTAGGTGAAAAACTATTGTGTGTATTTGATATCCGACTATGGAGTTAAGAGTTCGGTAGACTGGTTTAACTTAAATCTATGGCGGACGAAATTATTATATACTAGCAAACCCCCCTCGCTTTAGTTTCAGTCGCTTTACCCGCGTAGTCCCATTCCCGTGTGAATACCCGGTTAAAATATAACCTATGTTACTTACTGTAATTATAGCTTTTCATTGGTGAAAGAATTTATGAAATCGTTTCGGTGGTTTAAGCGTGAAAGCGTAACAAGCAAACAAACTTACTTTCGCATTTATAATATTAGTAAGGATTATTATGATTATATTAATCGTTCGTAAATAAGATTTTTACAAATAAACTTTAATCATTTCTGTAGAAATGGCATATTCCTCCGTACATCACTAGAAGCTTGGAGAAGGTGCCGTTTGCGTTCCGGGGCGAATACCGACACGCGCATGCGCTCTCTCTCTTAACTGTCATTTCAATCCACATTATGCCTATAATATTTTTATTGCCTCCCTTTAACCCTGAAATGCTAAGAAGTGTCACACACAAACACATCCCTATATTTCCATATAGTGAGAGGAATGTAATGACGGAGTAAGAATACAATTCACCAGACCTTATCTTGGCCGTGAGTGTCGTAAAAGATGACTAAGGAATATAATATGCATATAACATTAATGCAAGAGAAGGATAACTGGAAACGAAACGCAATGCCAACACATGTGTCCAGCGTGGTATAGTAGGTCAATTTTCCTCCCATAGTGGAGGAGATCCGAGCCCAACAGTGAGACGTACCCAGCGCAATGACAGAGAAAATGATCTACTATGCCACACTAGTCAGACGTGTTGATAAAGTGTTTTATTTCGAGTTTTCCTTCTCTTGCATATTATAATCGTCTTTTACGACACCCACGGATAAGAAAGGTGGAGGTGAATTGCACTCCGTCACTACTTGAAAATATTAACGAAGTTAACTATTGGATTAATTGTGCCCACCTATGCTGATAATGGTTCCATTGGTTTCTTTTTTTAATCGCTCAATAATACGCGACATTACTCATGTAGTCGCCGTTCCCGTGGGAATCACGGGATAAAATATAACCTACTAGCAACCCACCCTCACTTCGCTTCAGTTTCAGTCGCCTTACTCGCATAGTTCCCGTTCCCGTGGGAATACCGGGATAAAATATAGCCTATGTTACTCCCCGTTATTATATCTTTCGATTAGTGAAAGAATTTTTGAAATCGGTTCGGTGGTTTAAGCGTGAAAGCGTAACAAACAAACAACCAAATAAACAAACTTACTTTCGCATTTATAATATTAGTAAGTATGTTACTCGCTGATAATATAACTCGCATTTCATTGGTGAAAGAATTTTAAACGCTTTTATTTAACTTACCCTGTTAGTACAGGACAATTCTTGCGATTTAAATTAGAACCATTATCCTATCGTTAGATTAGGTTGAAATTTGGTTTACTTACGTAACTTCGGTGACAATGCAATAATATGGTACCATGAAGCTGGTCTGAAGATGGCGTCGGCAGGTGGCCATAGGAACTCCTAAACTAAACGAGATAAAACCGTCGAGTTTGGACTCGTTTGAATAGTCTTGAAAAGCACTCTTGTGCTACATGACAGCCAGGGTCTTAAGATGGTGTTAGGAGGAGGCCATAGGAACTCCTAAACTAGATTAAACCGTCGAGTTTGGACTCGTTTGAATAGTCTTGACAAGCACTCACTTTTTTTAATTTCTATTTTTTTTAATTAATATTAGAAATGCAGAGATTGAGACATAACTAATAAGAAAATCAGTTCGGTGGTTCACCCGCGAACGCGTAACGAACAAATAAATTTCTGCATTTACAATGCTAGTATCGATAATTAGTGCCATTCTAAAACTAATTTTGGGTGATCTAACAGTATGACTACACCGGGCCGTTCTGAACGCAGTTCTTGTGTGAGGCCTATGTCCAACAGCAGACGACGTGTAGATGTATAGAATATTTAATCATTTAAGTCCGCAAAACCAGTAAAGACAAATAACACCCAGCCCCAGAACAATATGTGGAACGCACAGAATATTGTACTGTGTGGAAATCGAAGCCGTGACACTTGGCATGGTAGGTTCTTCGGTATTTTCACCATTATGACATTTGTGTATAGACAGTAAGGAATGAATACTTTTTTATAATTTTCAATCACCTTTTTTTTTTCTTTTGAGGTGCCGCCACCCGCCGCCGGCCGGCTCCGTCCGGGGCGACAGAGGGGTGGCGCGCGGCCCCGTAACCCACCCGTGGCACGTCGCCTTCATCGTTGGGCCGGTCACCGGTACAGGGTGACTTATCTTCAGTGGTCGGCCCGACGAAATACTCCTTCGGTGTAACCTCTCCTCTCAACGTCCTCCCTCGGGGACGTCGATCGCCGTCGCGCGGTTGGCCTCTCGGTGGGTGACGGACTAAATCGCCAGTCCAATCATCCGCAAGCTCGGCTAGGGCAGCAGCAGGCGCAGGTAATCGTTCCTGCCCCGCCCCAGTCACCGGCGGCGGATGGCGTCGTCGTGGAGGCGTGCCTAACGCGCGCGCTCCGCGAGACGACTGCCTCGCTGAAGGCTGCGAAAGCGTCCCAGTGCCTGATGCTGTCGAGCATTTCCCTAGCGATGGTCGGCAGAGTCAGGTCGGCGCCGATGATTGCGACGAGCCCACGGCGCTGCTTTGCCCAATCGCACTGGCACGCATTCGCAATCGCACTGGTGGCAGGACGGTGTACTCTCCGTCCTAACGACCGTAATGTTTCAATCAACTAACAATCTGTTACCGTTAGTATATAATTTCTATTTCTAAGACCTATATTATTGCTGACACAAAACATATACTTGGGTAATATCTAAACGATAATCCTATGCGAACTGAAGATAGAATCAGTTTTTTTAAGACAACAACCTTTCACTAAAGCAATAAACATCCAGACTCAGAACAACAATTTGTTGATCGCACAAGATGTTGTCCTACGTGGGATCCAAACACACGACACTGGCACGGTAGATCGGTATCTTAACTATTACAACAGCAGCCAATGAATGACATTCATCTATCAATTCATCGGCTTATCGATGTGTACTATAACATAGGCTTCTTCAATTAGAAATATTGACAAATCAATGATGCCGCTCGTTGGATCTGGCCCAGCCACAAACTTTCACATTATATTTGGGAATGATATTTGTCGTGCGGTTAATTATTGATTTAATATTTAGATCAATTTTAAAATATTTACATCAATGAACTAATTGAATAAAAAAGTTTACTTGTTCATTCATTCATTTATCACAACTCCTACATAAGTACTTACCTACGGCTCACTACTGGGCCCTGAGCTTCCTCCATATTGGGAGGGCAATTGACCTACCCGGTTGGTGTAGTGTTCTATTTCGAGTTTTTTTTTCTCTTGTATTGTTGTTATATGCATAATATATCCCTTAGTAGCCTTTTACGACACCCATGGGCAAGAGAGGAGTTCATGAATTGTATTCTTACTCCGTCACCACACAGAATTCTTTTTACTTGTAAATCATGTGGGCATTTTCACAAAAATAAGCAGTACAAAAAAAAACTTGTGAATTTTTTTAACTTTCATTTCTAGTTGGTATTATGTATGTTAGAAATGGTCTAATATTTTAACGAAATTCAATTTTTAACTTGGATTCATTGCATAATTTATTAAAAATAAGCAAAAATGTGGGCCTAGTCGGACAAAAAGATGTCGGGTTTGATACTTTTTTATAACATGATTAAAATAAAACAATAAATGGAATATCTTTTTTTTTTAATAAAAAACGAAAAGAACATGGTTGAACTACCTAATCATATAGATTCGTCAAAGAAACTTAAAAAAATACTAAAAATATGACACATAAATTCAAAATTGTGTTACTGTTGGTAACAGAAGGAACACTTATCTAACTTTAATTTTTTTTTTTATGTAAAGCTATGGTTCTTTTAATATAATTATAATAATAAAACAGTTATCATATTTCTGAACTTAAGTTAAGGTATTAAAGCCCGAAATATAGAAAATAGCCAGAATTTAAGTTGAAATATTTGGGGGACAGTAACAATACTGACGGTAACAAAATTGTAAAGAAACATTTACATTCTCATCAGAATCCAATAATAAGTTCTAAAATCTCTATAATAAAATAAAATGGTAGGCACACATAGGTACCTTCTTTGGTAAGTTGGTAAAAAGTGTAATGTCGTCTTCTTTATTGTCAGTTTTGTTACTTTTTAGGTCATACTATATGTTACCATACAAAACTGACGTAACGTTATCTTACCCTCGCAAGATGATTAATTATTTAAAAAAATATACGATTGTGGTGACGACGTCATCACGTGTTTTATAAGTTGTATTAGATGATAAATATTTTGAAAATCACCACAAAAATATGTTTACTAATTAATGCATTAAGAAATATTGGTAACTTACCTTGACAAAAAATGTACGTCCGCGTGAAGCACTGAATCAAACCGAAATTTTGGAAGAAACTAAACAATATTTACAAATCAGCCGCTGAATAAAAGACTGTTAGTGTTATTATTACATAAAACATCTACAAAAAGAATAGTATTTCGGAGAAAATGTGGTAACAAAACTGATGTGTCAGGATTTTTAAAAACGCACTACGGTAATCAAATTCTATTTAATTTATTTATTTTACGTCTAGTTAATATATATTTTTAATAAATTGACCCTACACTATCTACGAGAAAAATAAAATACGGCACTGAGCAAATTATTACAACTAATATGTAAATTCAGTGTTGAAATATCGTTTGGCTACAAAGGGACACGATAAAATGATAGCAATCTGTTGTTATATTATTTTTAATCGAAAAATTATACTATAATTGGCTTAAATACTACCTATTATAAAATATTACTTAAATGTACAATAAACCTAATGTAAAATTTTGTGCTAGTTTCAAATAGAATTGTTTAAAAAAGGTAATGTTTTAGAGGGACAGGCCTGAAAACGCCCTTGTACATTTTTATGAAAATGCTCATGTGTTACATAGGATGGCTTTTTAATACATGTCTAACAAGTAAACTAAACAAAATAATAAAAAACCATCCGTGCGCCGTGGGGTGACGGAGTCAGTACACAATTCACCACCCCTATGTTGCCCGTGGATATTGTCAAAGACGACAAAAAGATTATAATATGCAGATAACATCTATGCAAGAGAACAAACACTCGAAATAAAACCCTATACCAACCCGTCTCTAGCCGAGGCCGCGGGTGATCGGACCGGGGAATTGTCCGTCACCCGCAGAGAGGCTGACCGCACGACGGCGACCGACGTCCCAGGACGTCGAGAGGTGAGGTTACCCGAAAGGGTATTCCGTCAGGCCGACCACTGACGACAAGTCACATCTGCTCCGATGGTCGGCCCAACAACGAGGTGACGTGATTACGGGTGGGTTATGGGCCCGCGCGCCGTCCTTTCATCGCCCCGGACGGACTGGACCGCGCGTGCGCTTACCATAGCCCAACCATAAAAAAAAAAAATACCATCCCGTCTGCCTAGCATAGTATAGTACCTACGACAATTTTGCTCATATTGTGGAGGAGGCTCGAGCCCAGCAGCGGGTGGGACGCATATCAGCTATGATGATGATAAAGATCATAACATGGTTCCAAGACAGTGTATCCAATTTTATATAAATTAAGTTAGTAAAGACAAATCTGCAAGTTTCTAGCCAGATCCCAGGAATGCTCGGCCACGATTCCCAAGTCGAAGAAGGCCCTAAAAACCACGAGACAGTGGGATTCGGCAAATTTAAAGATATAGTTTGAAGTTCTAAGGCTTTTTGCCACCGTATTATTAAATGATACCTGTGAAAATGTCATCTTAATCGTCCTGTCATTCATAACTCATCTTTTCCAAATTTTGTATCCACGGCTGAAAAATATTCATTTAATATTGCCGTCCCGGGTTCCTAAAGAATTTAGTCCGCCACTAAGTCAAGGTAATAGAGTAAATGAAACCAAATTAATATTTCATAATTTATTCCATCAAGACATCAACAATAATTATGCATCTAATACTTAATTGATAGTAGTATAAAAATTATTACTAGACCTTATTTTGCTAAAGACAAGTATCAGTCCAAATTTTTCAGTGCCTTAATATTAACATAGTTCCATTATCACAAATTTTTTAACTTGTCTTAAAGTAAACAAGGTCCTTTTGAGCGGGCTAGAGTATGGGGTGCCAAAAAGACGCGCAGTGCCATAACCCACCGAATTCCCTTCCCATCGCCATTGGACGGACCACAATCATTGAGGTGCGTGGTTGCACGGCGAGTTACCCTTTTGGGTACCATGTCTCGCCGAGCCATCGCCCTCACGCGGTCTGCGTCTCTACGGGCGATGAGTACCCCGCGGTCTCGCTTTGGGTGACGTCAAACACAGATATTCCCGCCTGCGCCGCCCCAGGCACCAGTGAGTATATCAGCGTGGTCTGATTCAGCCCTGAACCACGCCACAACGCCCTTCCGCGAAATTAATGCCTCGCAGGCGGCGATCACGATCCAGTTCCTGATGCTGTCGAGCATCTTCCTAACGATAGTCGGCAGCATCAGGTCGACACCGATGATTGAGACGAGTTCACGGCGCTGCTCTGCCCATACGGCAACACCTCAAGTGTGTGCGTAGTGTCTTCGTCGCAATCACGGCGGCGGCAGGAGGGTGTACTCTCCCTCCTCACGACTGTCTATGGGTATTTGGCGAAGCAACCGTGTTCTGTCAACACCCACCAGTCAAAGTAGACAATTTCTAGGGCATATTATGATACAGACTTGGCGCATCAAAGTATAGCAGCTTCTAATAAGCAATAAATCCATGCATCAATTTCTCGACTTTCACATCAGACAGGTCTCTTTAGGAAAATCCCCTTTATATAGTCATTTTAACAGCTACTCGCGCTTAAAGATAATATACGATAGCGCGTTATAAATTGTCATTGTCACATAACATCAAATTCTTGTCGAATGGCTTCTGTTACCAGTTCATTTCAACAGCGCCAATGTCCCGTTAGACTCGTAATTAGGCCATCAAGTTAAGATTGTACGGCACGAAACAATAAGGACCGGTGAATATGACTAAGATTACATGAGAAACACGAAAACAGGTAGTTATAAATTGAAACGAAAACTATTTAAGTTGACACATGCTAAAATTAATTCTACTATTACACTACTAACTTTTTACATATTTACTATTTAGTTTTATTTATTTTAGTAAATTTGCAGAGTATGAATGAATGGTGTAAATGCAAGAAGCAATTTAATAGACGTAGGATGAGGAATTGCCGGTGGTTAAGTCATATAAAGAAAATTGCAATTTAGATCTGAAAAAATGGACTGTGAACTGACGACCTGGTGAAAGTAGCTGGGCCTCCTTGGATGCAGGAGGCACAGGACCGTATTATGAGGTGGGAGGCCTACGTCCAGTGGACGGCGTCAGGCTGAATGATGATGAATGATGAAAAAAATTTGTTCCACGTCTCTTTTACCTAGTCCATTAACAAATGGAATTATCCCTAATCCTAAGTTTAGCCAGAATGATGGTGAGTGCAGGAATGACTCGGGCCAAATTTGCGAAATATTAGCCTTATCCGCTTTTGGTGCCTCCACTTATGTGGAAAACCAGATTATATAGCGCTAAAAAAAATATCTTTTATCATCATCATTATCGCAGCCCACATAAGTCCCACTGTTGGGCTCAGGCCGCCTCTACAATGGGAGGGCATTTGACCTACTGTACCATACCGGTCAGATATGTTGGTATAGGGTTTCATTTCAAGTTTTCCTTCTCTTGCACAGATATGTGCATATTATATACCTTAGTCGTCTTTTACGACATGTGCGGGCAAGATTTATATTCTTAAATATTAACCAATGTTTAGTCCATTCTTGAAATAGAACTGAATTCAAGGTGGCACAAAGTATCATAGGTGTAACTTTGGTGCGGCGTAAAGGCGACGCCCCGAAAGGGGTGTTGGGGAGGCATGTTATATCCCACGGGATTGACCACGGACAACAAGGAATTCGCTGAATTCGCTAGCAGTGGTCGTCTCAATGGCGAAGGAGGGGGGGGAATACGGTCGAAAAAAAATCTTATATTTTTAGAGACGTAGCACAAAAATCGGCTGTTTCACTGCCTAAAGTAGATTTGTGCCCAGGAACCAAAGCTAGAACAAAATTTTCAGCCTTTTACACGAAAATAATTCATCTGCTATTCTCGGCGAATTTGGCAAACAGAGAAAAAAAAGATGGATTAAAGGCTATATTATATATTGCCTTAGATGTTAACTAAAATTTAGAAATTGTTGATAATAAGGATGCTAAGTTAAACACTATTTAATTTTGTTTTAATAACGACGATTTAGGCGAAAATTGAAAAAAAATCATTATTATTTCGAAATGAAGCGATGGACTATTTTGCATAGGTCTATATATCATTTTAGGAAATGTTATCCAAAGTGGATGTCGATAGGCTGATGGTTGATTGAATAATTGCTGGCGACTCTTTCACCTCTACATAGTGGTAGCAGATGTGGTTTTAGGTAGCACAGATGAAGGTCTATAAACATAATGGTCCATCCATGACGTCAACCCTTGCTTTGCTCGTGGGTGTCGTAAAAGACAACTAAGAGCCCTAGCAATTGACCCGGACCAACTCCATCTGGTACCATTTGGGTCAACGACTACATTCCCAAGGAGGGTTGACGTCAGGCAGGCGGCCGGTCATAAAAGTCATTGCCGATACTTTTTGCAATATGTCAAAACAGATGACATATTGCGTCGACCCCAAGTAATTGGGATAAGAGCAAGATGATGATGATCAGTAAAAATATTTAAAAAAATGAATAAACCTGAATATTGTCATTTATATTTTAGGTGTTACCTAAAGTTCAGGAGACATTGGTAAAGCTGACAATTAATTTTCTCTATTTCTAAAAGCAGCATCTTAAAGTTATTCATACATATTCTAACAATCTTTTCTCCACTGCCAACACTGTATTATGTTTTGGCAAGTATGTATCATACATAATAAGCAATTTATATACAAGTTAAATGTAAAATACTTATTAACGTTACACTATATGACACTGCCTATGATTAAAATTACCAACGTCTGAAACATCCAGTTCACAAAAACATTAAATAGAAAACTCAACATTTTAAACAAATTTATTGTATACAGCACGATGATTTTAGTTTAAAAAGTGAGTTTCCTTGAGGGCATCAATCCTTAATAGAATGCATATATTGAAATAAGAACTTGGTCAATTCAACATCTTTCAGATTGAGCCAGGCCTCCGTCTTCATAACTTCAGGATTTTTTATAATAAAATCAAAAACTTTATTTTGTAATTCCTCCAAATTATACTTTTTAGCCACAATAGCCATTTCAACAGCGTTATCGACATTGATTTGACCTCTAACCACATATTGTGTTAGTAAAAATAAGGCCTTCAGTTGAAACTTATCAGCTATCTCTAATAGCTTTGAGCAATGATGTTGCATAATATTTTTAATAGTGCCTGTATATATAAATTCAATTAGAAGTTCCACATCATTATCACTTATATCAATAAACAGTGATTTTAGTTTAGCATTCTTGATCATATCACGAAGTACAGGACTATGCGCAGCTAAAAGTATCTTGTGAGTCGGAAACTGCTTATGAGTAACAGATTCAAGAACAAAATCTGTCTTCTCTTGCTTTGTCAGAAGACCGCTCAAGTCGTGTTGGAGTTTAATATATTTCATAATGTTCTCATTTAGTAAAGACACAGGATTGACTGTGATTATAATCGGAATGACCAGTGTACACACAGGACCATATTTCGACATATCTCTATCTATACAAAATGTTTTTATATAATGATGTTGATCCGGCTTAACCGATTTAAATGTATAGGTCCTCGAAAAGACCTTTGGTAACATCAAATGAGTAATATTTTCATCATTCATAGGTTTATTTAAAACTTCATTGGAGTCGGAAACTTGAATTGCGTAAGAACCAGCTTTTCTTTGGCAAAAAAATAAATTAAGTAAATAATTGACTCCATGACAGTATGAGGTTGTAAAATAGAACCATAATTCAGGTTCGCCATCTGAGTAAGTACCTCCTATATTATATTCACCACTTTGTCTTAATTTCGCACCAGCATCAAATAGTGTAAGGTGTGTCGCTTCTGATGTCTCACAATAGTTTATTGTTGATATATAAGTTTCATAATGATCCTGCAAATAATAAATATTTTTACAGTATCTACGGACCTCTACTGCGGAAAGACCGTGGTCGAGTATTCACATGTTACTCTAAGAATAACAAGAAGACTACGCCACTATCAATCAACATCATATTAGATATGTATTGTAAGTAATGTTGGTTATATTAAGTGGTCTGTCCTTTCCGTATCGTAAAAAGGTAAAAGATACCTGTAATATATATAACTATTAAGGCATATTGTAGGAATGAATATATGAGTGTAAGGCAGTGGTTGCAAACCTGGTGGTAATTACCCGAACAATGGTAAATCAACTATTCTGCAGGGATAACAAACATTCCAATAATTAAATCCCAATCTAATTAAATATGTAAGTAAATAATAGTAAATTGTAGTAAGTGACAATATTGAAAATGATAGCAAGCACTTGTGTAAGGTATCATGAACAGAGCAAAGGTGACAATATTGTTTACAATATCCTTTAGGATAGGAAATTCTTATAAGGTAAGCAAGGAGTATCAACATGACAATATTGAAAACAATAGCAACCACTGGAGCAAGGTAACATGAACAGTGCAAAGGTGACAGTATTGAAAATGATAGGAAACTGTAGTAAGATAATGCAATGTCAAAGTGACAATATGGATAACAATAGCAACCATTGGTGTAAGGTAACATCAACAGTGCAAAGGTAACAATATTAAAAGGAATTAGAAGTTTAGTACTTACTGTTGTAACATCAATTTCAGGTTCATCAGGAGAACCACCACCCTCCCTCTGCTCCATAGGCATAAAACATAACATTGTGGTAATTCTGAAAAATAAATGCAAACTATTAAAGTCTATTTCATCATGATAGGTAGGATAAAGATATACACCTCGCACTTCAAAATCGTCATTTCATAAATATAAATATCGTCATCATTTTGCTCTTATCTTTATACTTAGGGTTGACGTAATAAATACTCTTCTTCCATGATACATATTGCAAAACTTTTAGCAATCGTTAATGACTGGTCATCTTCCTCACGTCAACCCTCCTTGTCCTTCATATTGTAATTGTTAATCAGACAGCAACAGATGGAGATGGCCCAAGTCGATGTAAAGCTTTTAATGACCCGTCTTTTACGACATCCACGAACAATATAAGAATTGGTAGTATTAGTAGCCGTCACTACACAGTTTATTTATGAAATATAAATAATAACCTAAAATATAAGATCATACGACAATATTTGGATTACATGCAGATTGAGGGCGCGCCTTACCGGCGCAGTTGCATAGCAAGGCGTTCATGGCGATGTATTTTTTCACTACTAGAATTTTTGCAAATATACAAACCATTGGTATGTATATTATTCGGTGAAATACCGATTTCTAGAGTTCCCTTATAACAATTATAATATTTAATGTGTTTTACCTTTTGATTTAATGAGTCACACAAAAGAGCGAGATTTCGATATTACTGCGTAACATTTACTAGACTAAGTGACTAACATACTAAACTGTATATCTATATTGCCAATAGCTACCATATATTAATCTGTGCATGTTGCACATCATAGCAAACAAGGAGTACGAAATAGGGATGTCAAAAAATTATCGATTTTTATCAAAATCGATTATTAATCGATATTTTTTTTTTGTAATAATCGATTTTAATAATCGATTGTCAAAATAATAAAAATCGATGTTTTTATTTTAAAATGAATCGATTATTTTAGTATTTGCCGTTTTAAAATAAATCTCACATTTCTTAAAAAAATAAAAAAGGTCATCATACAGTGGCGTAACTAATAGAGTGGTAGGGCTGGCAAAATGCCACGGTCCCCCAACCCGCGAGGGCCCTGGCCCCCCGACCCGAGAGGGCCCCAGCCCAAAATGCCTAGGGATGAATCGATATCATCTAGGTATCGATACCGTATCGGTACTCAATCAGTATTGAATGAAAAGTACCGATGATACTTATTGGTATCGGTATCGAATCGATTGTGAATAGAGCCTTACTAATACGAGGTAAGTTTTTAGCGGGATTGTGTGTGAATGAGCTTTTTTTTTTGGGAATCTGATTGTACCTGACTTATATAACATATATTTTACCTAAGTACAACGGGATGGTTCTTACTGATAGGGCCTCATCGAAGAATTTGCCACGGGCCCCAGGTAGTGTAGTTACGCCTCTGTCATCATAATCCACTTGAGAGAAAAAACGATTATTTTATTATTGATTATTTATTTTTAATTAATCGATTATTTTAGAATCGATTTATTTTTAAGAAAAAAAATCGAGTATTTAGTAATCGATTATTTTCCCTCCAAGTCCCATCCCTAGATGAAACCACCACATACTATATTTCTTCTTCTTCTTTTTTTGTCTTGGCAATAAGCTATTAATACAAGCCATTTTTGCCAGTGTCGAGTTATAATTTTCTTTTCAAATTATCAATTTCTTCACGTCAGTAATGGTCCGTCAGTAAGTCAAAGTGTCGCCTCCAACAGTGTAATGGCCACTGTTAGGGGTATCTTCTGAGAATTTTGGTGGAAACAAAAAGGTATGTATAGCAGTTTTATATCATATTCACTACACCTCAGCAGTTCTGCCGCTATATATTATATAAAATGCCATCAAGATTATTGAATATAACACGTTAAAACACTAAGATATTGAATATAATACAAGAACACCACATGACACTTCCAGATTCCCGCCAAAAATGCAAAAAAAAAAGTTATATATCGACATATCGATATTTTTATTTCGATATATCGAACGCCGATGTTCATAGATTTAAAAATATCGATATATCGAAAAGCCGATGGTTTTAAAAATAACAGCAATCCTAACTCACACTTTATATGTAAAATAATTAACCGCAATACAAATGTACTTTATTTGAACAACTTTAATAAACTCTATACTTATTAGTTCTCTCTTGAACTAAACTTCAGAATACCACAGATTTATTTGATTTGATTGAACTAAAACGTAAAAGCATAGACAAAGCACTCTTTATTCTGTGACACCCACACATACAGCATATTGAAATTTCTCTCTCCCTCATCCCGAGGTACCCTCCCGTCAAGCGTGGCTAATCAAGGCACGAAAAGGTGAGGTTTGTCATCAATTTTATCCTTTACATGGTATTTATTTCGCACTTATTTTCTATTATTATTGTAAAATCGCCATTCCTCACCATAAATACAGTGTGTGCTACGAAAAACTTGCAAAAAAATCAGGTGAAAACATAGAAATACTCAGAATTAGTTGTGACTGTGTGAACCAAGAAGCGTTGGATTTTTTTATGTTCGCTGAATGCGGAAACGAAAAATTTATGTGCATCAAACATTTTTATTTTAAGGAAAATGAGCAGCTCGGAGGAGGTATCATGGATTTCATGGTTCTGCGGGCTGCGGGGGAACGAATTTTTCTGCGAGGTACCTACTTGAAAATGTTATTACTTGTGTTATGATTACATTCGATATTGATCCAACATAATTATGTTTTAGGTCGACGAGGATTATATAAATGACAAATTTAACTTGACGGGACTAAACGAACAAGTGCCACATTATAGACAAGCTCTGGACATGATATTGGATCTTGAGCCTGGTGAGGTTTTAATCTTATTGTTACCATAGACGAATGCAAAATGGAGCCGTCATGGCAGATCATGTCATTTTCAGTGATGTGTAATTAAAAGCAACTTTAGGATCATCAACAGAAGCCCTAGATAGTTGATGGTTCACTACCCAAAAATTTTTCAATATGAGAATATTTAGTACTATATTCATTTTGGCTCATTTTTGTACCACTGCTGAGCTTGAGTCTCCTTCACAATGGAAGGGAAATTTACCTACTGTACCACACAAATAACACATAACATGCTATGTGATAGCGGCTACAAATACTACCAACCATTACATTGCTTTTGAGTGTTGCAAGAGATAACTAAAAGCTTTATATTGACTTGGTCGAAGTATATAGTATGATACTGTCTAATTTCCACCGATAAACATTCAACTATTGGGATTGGGCCTCCAGTATAGGAGGGGAATTGACCTACTATACCATGCTGGTCAGACATGTTGGTACAGGATTTTGTTACGAGTATTCCTTCTTTTGCCTATACATATAATATCTATATATTATATGCATCTTATATCCCTTGGGCATCTTTTACAACACCCACAGGCAAGAGAGGGGGTGGTGAATTGTATTCTTACTCTATCACCACTGGAAAAGAGAATTAGGAACTTATATTATTCGAGTATAATTATTCTATGTTTGAATGCCTAATAGTCGTTGACTATACTGCGTGTGAGTAAAATATTATGATTTAATATTAATTAATTTCTATTAAATTGTATCATTTTAATTATTGATGATATGATAGTGATATAGGAAATGATTACAAGTCTCTTTGTTAGCACCTATGCTGATTAGTAGATCTTATACCAACAAACTGAATCTCTATGGTACTCTATGCTATACATCCTCATTATAGTCTATTAACAGTATGTATTGGAAGGTATTTTCTTCAGTCCATAATATCCACATTATTAAGCATGGGCCTCTTTCATAATTGTTGTTCATTTTGTGTGAAAATACAGTGGACCGGTGATTGTCCGGCACCCCTTGTAATCCAACATATCTAAAATATTGAATATTTTTTCGTCATTTTTGCTAATGTAAGTTATGCATAATAGAACAGGTTACAACTTGTACGCGACACTACTATTGTGCTTTTGTTTTGATTGTGATTGTTTAGTTTGAATTTTACTACATGTAATAGTGGCCATGGCCTGACGTGTGTTCGTGGCTAATTTCTACCTGGTATATTATACATACTTGTCGGATTACAAGGTACTCTTTTGTAAAAAAAATTTGAACTATAAGGGGTCTTAGGCAGTACTCTATAATCCGAGAAATTCGATAATTCGACACTGCTGTGCAAAACATTTGTCAGTTTACTGGGGTCCACTGTAATTGTTAGCCACAGATGACTAAATTGTCCAGTCCAGGCAAAATTGTCAATTTTGCCTGGACTGGTGAGCAACGAGAGCTTTCAAACCAATTCTTTTGTAACAGGATGATTCTTAAACTACTATATAGAAAAATCCTATCCTAATTTGACCATGTATATAGACATGGACCATGTATATAGATTGGCATAGAATTTTTTTAAGTTATTTCATCTCTTTTGTTGAGGTTATGTATTTACACATTTTATCTTTTAGGACATTGAACAGCTGTTGTTTTGTAATTTGTAACTTTTAAAAAAAAAAAGATAGCAAATTCAGCAAAATATGCCAATGCATTTAATCAGCAAGGTATACTAGATCAATTTCCCTCCCATAGTGGAGGAGGCCCAAGCCCAACAGTGGCATATGTATGGACTGGGATTATGATGATGATTAACATCCAAGCTTATTAAAGCATTTTAATATGATTTCTTTATATGGATTTCAAGTTTTCAATGTATATCATTATAATATAGACTTTAATCCTGTTAATGGTATATTGTTAATTTTAACTAATTTAGTGTCTTTAGTAAATATAGTAAAGACCACTACAGTAGTCTAATAGGATATAATTTTTATTATAACATTCAAATGACATTGTTTTATCTTTATCTATTTCGGCATTAATGGGGTTCAATACAAAACAATTTTTTCTCATTAAGTAATGTCTGTTTTCGGTAGTAGGCTACATATGTTATTATGCCCAAGTCTTTGTAGATTTTTTTCCATCTTCTTTGGTATGAGAAACAGTTGGCGTATTTTGGTAGACCAGTGTGCCTACTCTTGAATCTCGATTCCAATCCTAAATCCAATCGCAGCTCGAATTTGAGCAAATTTGGTACTCTTGAAAGCGACACTAGCGCACGATTGGGCTCAAATTTTGTGGAACGGTTCTAAACTAAATGAATTCGACTCTCGTCGATTAAGTCAAATATTTGCTACTCCCGACGTGATTTAGACGTGATTTAAAATCGTTAATGTTACACTATTTCAAGAAAGCGTCTTTGTGGTGTTCGAGTTCGATAACGTTATTAATTTAAAGTAACAAAATACGGCACATTTGATGAAATTAACAACGGCGAACGCGAAGAATTCATTCTCGATTTTGTTCAAGAGTACCAAATATAAGTTTGGTGAGATTGAAATTGAATCGGATTCGAAATTAGAATGGATTTCCAGAGTAGGCACACAGTTCTGCCTCAATTTAAATAACAATGTATTTTGACAGATGATGACCTTGATGATAATCAAAACCAATCGGATCTAGTGGAGCAGGCCTCCGAGATCCTCTATGGACTGATACACGCACGTTATATCTTAACTAATAGGTAAGTTTACTATTTACACTGTTCACTGAACATATCGTTTTTGGTTATTGCTGTTAGTGGCAAACAAGCAAGCACCACATCTGATGGTAAATGATACTGCCGCTCAAGGACCTTTGCTAGGTCCCTGCCTACTGCAAAGAAAATAAAGTGTGAATTTGTTCAATAAAATTCAGTGATACTAAAGGTTTCACCAAAACCCACCATATGCAAACACCCTTTGAATGTTGAGCTCTCTCACTCACCAAATGAAATGCAGTAACATTTTGCTGCTACTCAGATTCTTGAGAGTGAGTTACTACCCCAGACAGACCGTCCCATGGTTGTCGACAGGAGACTCGCCAGTGTGCTCCTACCGCATATATATTTGACAAAAATATACATATTTGAAAGAAAGAAAAATAGTTTATTTCTCCCTCGCAGGGGGATACATATTTGTACAACTTATTTTATATATACATAGATATAAGAGCTGGAATCCCACCTGCAAGTGATTAAAAGGATCGCTATTCAGCTTTGTGTTGTGGTAACACCACAACACGCTCTCGCAGAAAATCGACGTCTGAGTAGTAGCATTTTGTTACTGAGCTTCGTTCGGTGAGGGAGAGAGCCGTAAGCCCAACTTTCTGAGGGTGTTCGCGTGTGGAGGGTTTTGGTGGTGCCTTTGGTATCACCGAGCCTCAATGCACGCATACACACTCCCTTCATTCTCTTCGCGGTAGGCAGCGGCCTTGTAAAGGTCCATGAGCGGCAGCAACACTTACCATCAGGTGTACTGTTTGCTCATTTGCCACTGCTTGCAATAAAAAAAAATATTAATAATAACAACTATAAAGATAATGGCCTTAAGAGAAAAAATATTTATGTACATCAAACATTAAAATCGACGCATGTTTATTGCAGATGTTTCATACACTAAAAAAAAGCTTGAGAATGTATATACATTATAAATATGTTTGTTAATTTGCAGAGGTATTGGACAGATGTTAGAAAAATTCCAATCTGGTGACTTTGGACACTGCCCCCGTGTTTATTGTGAATGCCAATCTATGCTTCCACTTGGTGAGTAGTAAATGTTATTTTAATAACTTTCTGTTTGGTGACACAATAAAAATACGATTCACCACCCCCTATTTTCCCGTGGGTGTCGTTAAATACGACTATGGGATTATAATATGAAGATAACATCTATGACAGAAGGAAAACTTGAAATAAGACCCTATGCCAATCCGGGTGATCAGCATGGTATAGTAGGTCAATTGCCCTCCCATTGCGGAGCAGACTTGAGCCCAGCAGTAGGACATATATGAGCCATGATGATGATAATGGTTTTCCATGTAGAATAAAAGAGAACTCTACTATCATCATTCTGCTCTTGTCCCAATACTTGGACTCTACGTAATATGTTGAGTATAATTGGCAAAAGCTTGGTAATAGTTTTGAGCCAGCCACCTGCTTGACGTCAAGTCTAATTGCGAATAGTCCTTACGATAGCCGTCACTATCTCTTGTTTTTAAGTAGCACATAAGAGCGAAATTTAGTTTCACAGCCCCAACAGTGATGTTATATGCTTCGATCTTACTAGCAACCCGCTTTTGCTTCTCTTCGGTTTCAGTCGCCCTACCCACATAGTTCCCGTGGGAATACCGGAATAAAATATAGCTTAAGTTACTCCTTATATAGGCAGCTACCTGGTAGTAAAACATTATCAAAATCGGTCCTTCCGTTTTGAAGATTACCTCAAACAAAACAGACAAAAAAATTTTAAACTGTATTTTAGGCATAGGTGTCCTGCAAATAACCGCGTGAGCATGAAAAAAGCCAAGTAATTTGAAATTACAAATGTCTGTTTTCAATTTTACTTACTTGTAGAATAGAATCAATCATTACAATACCTCATATAGATAATTTATAAAAGAACTATCTGACTCCAAGACCTTTACATCTACACAAATAACTTGAATGAAGTGTCCATTGCTAAAGGCCAAATATGTAATAGGATTTTTTCTCGCTCACACGGTTATTTGCACTAAACCTATAGTTACAATCCAGTTTTTGTTCTCCTGTTTGTTCTGGGTAATCATCGAAACGGATGGAATTCAATTTTGATAATATTTTATTACCAGTAGCTGTGTGATAAGGAGTTACGTAAGCTACTTTTCTTCTCAGAATAACCATAAAAAGTTTGCCCGATCCAGGACTCGAACCCGAGGCCTTGGATATCTTAAGAGTTATTGCGGATTAACATGCCGGGACAAAGCAATTGAAACCTAAGCAAGGGTGGGTCGCAAGGTTCTAAGCGAGGGTTCAAAGGGCGCAACGATCAAAATAAATTGAATGCCTTGGAGTCGATCGCCACGCCACCTACCGGCTGCAATTGTTAGTTTATATCGCTTTTTAATCCACTTCAATACCAAATAAATGTCACCCAAGTCGCTGTTCAGGTACATGCAAGCGTATAGAAAAATATAGATGTAAAGATATAATTATTCAGACGCATAATCGTTGCAAACACACTTGGCTATAGTATAAAAAACGTGTCTTTACTAAGAGCATCTTTTTATTTATATTTTTATATTTCCTGCATTGAGAAAATAATCCTTATATTGTGGGGGACTTTACAAATATATAATTAACGGACACAAATTACATCCAAACCCAGACCAACAATTTGTGGATCACACAAAGGGTTCCCAACATAGGATTATGTGGGATTCGAACTCACGACACCGGAACGGTCGGTATCTTAACCACTACGCCTTTTTTTATTTTTAAAATAGTATTTGTAAAATAATATTTGTCATAGACGATAACATTTATTTTAATAAAAAAAGATTCAGATCAATAGGAAAACGAGTATTCCTTGTATCTTATTTATAAGTGGAGGACCTATTGCTAACGCGAAGAACACACGCTCCTTTGCTTTAAGTTTCGAGGTTTCAAATATAAAATAACACATTTACCTAAAGATAATCTTTTTGTGAAACTCCCGTGAGTCTTTTGGAAGACTAAAAAAAACAGTTCAGTATTTTTAAAGTCAATTATTTTCCATATTTATTAAAGCGAGACCATTATCTTGTTCCATTGCGTTCCTCAGGCGGGGGGCCCTCAAATGCATGTGGTCCGTGGTATTTGCTTACATGAGTTATCCGACACCAAATATGAAAATTAACGCGCTAAAGACCGCAGTCAGGCAAACGATAAAACGAAACATGACTCATTTCCAACTAAACAATAATTGTACTAATTGCGCTACATTTATTTTTTTATTTAAATTTGGAATAAGTATCTACTTTTTTTTATCAGATACATTCCTATCATTTATTCTAACTAGGCTAACAATAGCGAAATCTATATGCTGGTATCAGATAGTTGGTTTATTGTGAAAGGTTAATATATCAGGTCGCGGAAATAGTTTCTTCGCATTCTATATGAAAATACTAACTTTTTTTCAATGTTACTTTACACTTAATTACAATATATATGTGCCATTCTGTTCAATGACTGTCTGCCAGCTACAGAAATTTTGGGCCTTCTGATAACAAAGATGGAACTACAGTAGAATCCGGATATAGCTACCTTTAAGGGACCGGCAATACTATGTCGTACTAACCGGATGACGTACAAAACGGCAGGATTATTTCTTATGTACATAAGTACATACCTAACTTACAAATACATATGTACATTTGTATTATAATTGAGAAACCAAACAAACTAATGCGGTGCGAAACTAACAAATGCGGTGTAATATTGCATTTTTTTCTTCAATTGTAAAATACTTTCGCTTCACAGAAATCATTTTGTCGAGCTTTAAGAACTTTTCATAACAAGTGACAAACATTAACTGTGATTTACGCGCGCTAATAAGGAAAGGTGAAGCGCGCGAGGCGGGATGAAGTCGGGGCGCCAAATTATTGGTGCGTTGTATGAACAAAACATTGCGCGTCGTTTTAACCGGACGTATATCATAAAAAATGGTCTCTATAAGCAGTTGGTCGTTTAAACCGGAGTCGCACTAAACGGTTATATTTTCTCAGTACCTTACTATGAAACCTAACTTGAGTAAACATTATCGTCGTTAAAAACGGTTAGTCGTTATAAGCGAAGTCGTTATATATGAATTCTACTGTAGTAGTTTTGGCAGTCCTCTTGATTTGAACCTGATATTGTCTAAAGAATTTTGAAGAGAGCGAAACAGTGGAAATTTGAAGATGCTAGATCAGGGCTATATAGCGGATGCCTTAACACCTCCCAGGCCAAGCTCTCTTAATTTTTGTTAGTGACTAAATATGTGTGTGGTTAGAGCATTATTGTGATGAAAGACCCTGCCTGTTGATCAATTCCGGTCAGTTTTCCTCTATTTCTTGCGCTAATCTCATCAACTGATGCCAACTCATCAACTAGTGCCTACAACTGTAGGCACTAGAGATCCGAATCTGCCCACCAAACAAGCAGTCATCTTATTGCGAGTTAGTCTGTGTACTACCAAAGTCTGTGAAGCCTGACTGACCATTAACCACGCCCGTTCTCGCACGTTCTTATCGCATGTGATCCACTTTTCCTCATCAGTTATCAATCTCTCCAACAACGCTTCGGTTTCATTATGTTTCAATAAAGAATCACAAATGAGTACACAGTACATTGAGTTTCTTTCAGTAAACCCGTGTGGCACCCAAATATTGATCGAAATTTTTGTGTATCTGGCTTTTTCAAATGGGTCAAAAGTGTTTTGTGGTCATGCCCAGATCATACACTACGTCGTAACTACTCATATGCCAATCTTGGCCCTCTTTTTAAAAAATGGCGTCCATTTTATCAGTGATAGGGCGAGCAGAGTAAGGTGCATCTTTTACATCTAAATTCTCGGACTGAAAACGTTCAAAGCAACTTTGTGGTAACTCTTATTGACACTGCATTAGGTCCATAAATTTTGAGTTGCATTGGTTTTCCCTTTTTTATAACACAATTTTAAAATTTCTTCATTGACTCACTCATTTTGGTAGACTGACTAGTCTAAAGGCGGACGTCTGTATGAAAACATCACATTGCAGGGATTGACGTAAAATAGCACACTATGTTAGAAATAGTATTAAGACAGGTTCTACTGTATTATATTGTAGTTCAAAGGGCATAAGACTGGAGCTAATACTTATGAAATATGTATACAATTTTTATATAAAAGAAATCAGTAAAAAATGCAGCCATCAGTATTTTTTAGTCCCTTGTTCGTCCTTTATAACCCCCAACGCAAAAAGAGGGCTGTTATAAGTTTGACGTCGATATCTGTAGCATCGTAGCTCTTAAACGGATGGACCGATTTCGATGCGGTTTTTTTTTTCTTTCGAAAGTTAATTTCCGTGCGATGCTTCTTAGAGTTCTTAGCTATGTTTGGTTACTATCGGTCCAGCAGTGTAAGAGTATTAGCTCTCTTCCGAAATCATGTAATGGCGTATGTTTACTCGATTAAGTACTTCACGCGTTCTAGTCATCATCATCTTGCTCTTATCCCAATTACTTGGGGTCGACGCAATATGTCATCTATTTTGACATATTGCAAAAAAGTTTCGGCAATGACTTTTATGACCGGCCGCCTGCCTGACGTCAACCCTCCTTGGGAATGTAATCGTTGACCCAAATGGTACCAGACGGACCAACTGGTCCGGGTCAATCTAGGGCTCTTAGTCATCTTTTACGACACCCACGAGCAAAGCAAGGGTTGGTAGTATTCGAAGCCGCTACCACACAGCATACTTCACGCGTTCTAGTATAATCGTTAAATGACAATTCATTGATAATTTCTATTGAGAGAGAACGTAATACTCTTTTTTATTAAATTAGTTTGAGTCGGAGGTTTTTAAAAATTTTCAATATTGTTATTACTAACTTTTTTTATGGTCAGGTCTCTCGGACGTCCCCGGCGAGGCGATGGTGAAGCTGTATTGTCCGCGCTGCATGGACGTGTACACGCCAAAGTCTTCGCGACATCATCACACTGACGGCGCTTACTTCGGCACTGGCTTCCCGCACATGGTGTTCATGGTGCACCCCGAGTATAGGCCCAAGCGGCCAGCATCGCAATTTGTGCCTAGGTATGAACCATCTACATATATTAATCACCCTATTTCTCTATTAACCAAGTCCATTGCAGGACTTAAACCTCCCCATGAATGTGCAATAATGCCTTAACCGCTACGTTTAACAGGCGGGTCGGCGATCGCAGTAGGTGTTATGAGTTTCCCAAGAGAGCATTGCTGTATATGCCCGGGTGATCTCCAAGCCGATTAACAACTCCTATGGACAAGAAATCAGTGATGTCACATTGTATTCTTACCCTTCAGTACACAGAGAATACTAATCATTTCACTAAGAATATACAGGCTAACATGTCGCGAGGCAGCTTATCTTCACCAGTGATGCACCAGCTCCAAATACTATTCTTCCACCTGTATGTCATAAAGGATTCAAAGCAAACGAGCTCATAAATAAAGTACCCTGGTAACATGCCCCTTTGTCATACTCTGATGCCTTGACCACATCACAGAGTCACCTAATATCTCTTCCCAAGTCATCATATTAATGAGGGATCCGCCTTCTTTTTTTTTTTCGACGTCATACTTCTGCTATATCCTCCAGCATTCAATGGAACCACAGAAACTTTAGTTAGGAAAAGTCGCTTTAAACTTCATTTATTAGTTAATAACCTAACACTCGATGGGACCTCGTCCCATATTGTATTTATAATACCTTTAGTTGCGAATCCTCGTATCCCAACTGAGATCGACACCATATGTACCCTTTCCATAGTATGTACTGCAAAAGTTAAGCACTAATTGTATAACTAGCCAACTGCCTGACGTCAACCCTCCTTGGGAATGCAATTGTTGACCAGACGCCATCAGATGGAGTTGACCCAGATATAAGGCTTTTAGTCGTCTTCTAGCAATGTAAGGATTGGTAATATTCGTAGGCGCTACCACACAGCAATTGCGAGTCCTCTGTGGATTTTGAAAATTAATTATTTATACAACATTTCAACAGGTTGTACGGGTTCAAGATCCACCCGCTCGCGTACCAGATCCAACAGCAAGCGGCGGCTAACTTCAAGGCGCCACTAAGGAGTCTCTCGTACAACAACGGTAAACGTTAGTGAAGGTCAACACACGCGCACAATGATACAGATGCTCCCACACATCGATATCGAACGTGTACATACATGACTTGTGACGTCACCCCGCTCTGAAAGTACAGAACAGAACGCTCTGAGGCTTTCCCATGTGTTTGTAGTTTCATATTGCGACAAATATTATATAAGAACAAATATATATCTATATATATATATATATAATGATTTAATACAAAATAGTTATTATTTATTAGTTCTTGTATGACACATTATGTCGCACGATGAATTTTTTGTGTTCCTTCTGTTTCTAAATCTAACTTTCACGCTTACAAATAGGCTTCAATCTTGGATTATTAATAGAAGTTTAGCTTACATTAATGGCTAAGTTATCATCTAATAGGGAGCGACATCTGTATTAATGTGAACCATATTGATCATTCTTGAAAGACTTATATGTCTATCGTGTGGAAAGTTCTAGAATAATATCTATAACTGTGGCCAATTAGCAATAAATATTGTAAATCAAATCCACAGTACATTCAATGTATTTTAACAAGTAACATTAATACATAAATTAAAAAAAAACATAGTTTGAGAGCTCCGTTGGTATATATACAGTTGATTAGTAATTTTATATGTAACGGTTAACTTACATTCAATATGAAAGTAAACGGTAGGGTTAACATGTGTATTTTTATTTTTATATCCGATTACTACCATTAGGATGTAGGTGAAATCTATACACGGACGGGTAAATTTTTTTTATGAACCTTATTTCGTTCTTATTGTACCGGTTCCAGTAATTATCAATAAACGATAAGACAAATATTGGGCTTGTTTTCTTGCTTATCCTGCATGTTGACCATGTTAAATCCTTATCGACGCATACGAATGGTGTTTATAGAATTTCGAATATATGTGAATTATGAATAAAAAGTTATATGTAGCGCCGACTAGAGCTGTGACGACAATACTATTATAGTTGACATGAGTATTCACTATAGTTAAAGTACACGATCGCTAATGAAAGTAGTCACTACGCTATCATATGGACCGTTCACATTCTATATACTGGACCTATCATGGCCAGTGTGCTTAGTTATGAATGAAAATGCTTTGGGGCTTATTAAGTTGCCTGCTATGCTTTGCTGTAGCAAAGTACACATAGCTGAACTTTGCCACTCCATGGCGAGCTTCTGCAGTGTGAACGGTCCACCCGCATTATCGTAATTAACAAACGCCTTTGTCGCAATACGCCCGTGTGTAAATTGTGAACTAACATTTTTAATGAAGAAAATGTTTGTTTGCCACAGAAACGAAGACTTCCAGTAACATTCCAAAATGATTATTTAATCAACGAGTGCGCTGCGACCAGGGCACAGGGCAAAGCACCCTGCTGCTGACTGAGCGAGTGACCAGCGACCAACCTCATTTGTACTGCGATATATTAATATATCTACTATGAATAATAACATGATAATATTTATTTAAAATATTAGTTTAACATCCCATATTACCTAACTAAACAGTTATGTTTTTAAATTCAATAAAGTTTATTTTTACGTTTTCTGTATAATATGTTTTTCATTTATTTTGGTTGTCACTAATAAAATAAGAAAATATTACAACATTAATCGTTTATTATATTAATAAAATGTATTAAAAAAATAATAATAACAAAATCTTTAAGATCAACAATAGGTGTACATAAGTCTCTAATATTAAATCAGTATTATCAAAACAAAATTCTTGTATACAACATGACATAAATATGGACGTATATTCACGAGGTAATCATTACCTATACAATCTCAAGAATAATAAAAAAAAGAAAAAGTTTGCATATGGCTGTGGAAATAATTAAATCCCTAAAGCATTAAGGTAAATAGATAGATATAAAAACTGAAATGTATTTGAACTTTCGACTAAGGAAAAACAAACAACAGATTATAGAAAATAATTTATACCATTTTAAATAATTTTTGGCAGACATTTTACTTTGTATATTACAATGCTTGTCTATTGGTGGAAGGCTTTGGTTATGGATTATTCACCAACTGTCATATTCTATGCCAAATTATAGATGGGTGCCAGGACGACGCTGACACTTCAAATAATGGTATTACTATGCAAGTTAATGGGCTTTGGGAACATCTAACAAAATATGTATAAAATTACTGGTCTGTCAAATGATAACAATATTTAAATATGTATTATGTTACAGCTATATTAATATTTACAATATTAAATGGTATAAATTAAATTACAACAGATTGCTCAGACATTCATTGCTCGTTTACTGCGGGAAAACACACAAGCGTTTGCTGCCGTATACACGCTAGGCGTGTGGTGTGTTATGCCACATGGCCACATCGTAATGTACCTGTATGCGATATATGACAACAATCAAAGCGTTAAACAATAAGCACCCTGATGTTACAAGTGGTATAATTAATCTAACTATATTTGAATGTCAAAACTAGGTCATGCTTAACACCTAGAACTAGATTACCATTAATCACCAGGGACCATTTCTAATATTAATTGTTCATATACGATGAAGAGTATTATTATCGCTATAAAATATATTTTTGATTAGCAGATATAGATCTTTAGGTAGCATGTCATTAAACATTACCATTTGTATGTAATAAAAATATACCTTGTTTCTAATAAAATTAATACACAATTAACAAATATGAGATAGTGTATATAGAAAAATAATGCATTTATGAAGCCAAATATGTACATAACTCCCTTATTAGACTAGCATTATTAATCTCTTTGAAAGTGCTACTTTCTAGTACTTCCACATTTCTTTTTATAAATTTCATAGCTTCGATCTTCAAAAAATCAGAATCATACATATCAGCAATAACTAATATGTCTAGAGCATTATCGCAATTAATTTGCTCAGAAAGCACATACTGTGATAGTTTCCAAAGACCTTGCAAATTATATCTATCAGCTAACATTAATAAAGAAGCAAAGTTAATTGTCTCAACATATTTTATAGTGCCCGTGTAGATGTATTCCAGCATATAACGAAGATCGTCTTCACCTACATCAATAAGCTTAACATAATTATTCTGGCTCTCAGCAGTTTCCTCTTTGAGCATTGCTTTGAACACTTCGCTATGTGCCGTCAATATGACTTTATGCACCTGAAACTTAGCTCCATCTGAAGATTCTATGGTAAAATCTGAACCAATCGGGTCCGTCAAGAGAGCACCACAATCATGGTTTAATTTAATATTATTAATGATGTCAAGCCCAATACCACCAGTGTTGCCAAAAGCAAACGATGCTGCTATATACAACTTTCTATCTTTGAAACATTCTACATCAAGATCTGAAAAGCTATAGCTGGTTAAATAATTTTGAGCAAGATGTTTAACTTTTTTGAATTGAAATTCTTTTAACGGTTGTTGAATATATACAATGTTCTTCTTCTTGTCAATTTTGAGTTGGTTGCTGCAGCTCAATGCTACCCTAAAGGGATCCACACCATGATTACATATAAATAAGTGCAGGAGGAAAATGCTGCCGACTTGTTCTGTTTTGAATGTGAGCCAATAATCCGATACATCCTGTGTATAAGTACCACCAATATCATAGAAGTTGGGGCGATGAAACTTTTCATATATTTCATCTAGGCATAACCAATTTACATCGCGTGTTTGGATTATCTGGTACCCGCACACTACTTCAGAGTCCTAAAAATTGCACAACATATTAGTCATACACATTTATTTTCAATAATAATAATTACCGATTTTAGTCATCGCTTTACCGTGATTTTAATTTTTTTCTGTGCTTCCTTCGCGGTTGCCGGCTCTGGCTCATTCATATACATCTTTGATTATGTTGAGTTAATAATAACCATAGATAATCCACTATAAAATAG
Source organism: Lymantria dispar (assembly GCA_032191425.1). Classification (NCBI taxonomy): domain Eukaryota; kingdom Metazoa; phylum Arthropoda; class Insecta; order Lepidoptera; family Erebidae; genus Lymantria; species Lymantria dispar. The sequence continues at coordinate 35,176,698 of CM063445.1, forward strand.
GAATAATTATTAACCAATGTTTTCAACGGCGACTAAAAATATTGTCAATATTGCAATTCACAGAGCTAGGGATGTTGATAATATATCGATATTATTATTTAAAAATATCGATACTTATCAACGATATTTTTTTGGACGATATATTGATAGTTCGATACTAAAAACTAAGTATCGAACGTCGATATTTATTTGGATAAATTTGGTGTTTTATCTTTTTTTGTAAAATATTCATTCTACAAAATCACCGTAAATTTGATCTACTGTAAAAATGGTGGCACGAAATTGACGATAAGTTAACATCTACATCTAGAATATTTCTACAAAAAAAAAAGCTTATCACGGAAACCTTGCAATGAACGCGAAACTAAAAAGGTGGTCATGCGCAAAAATATGAAATATCGATATTTTTTTTCGATATCTCGAATCCCGATATTGATATATTTAGAAATATCGATATATCGAAAAAACGATATTTTTAAAAATATCAACAGGAGAGAAGCGCGGGAACCTTCAAACGGGCGGTCGTGTTTTGGCATCTTAAAATCTTTTTTATTTAATTTCTTGTGTGAAAGGATCTTGTTTTCTCTTTATAATTAAGTCTTAGTGTGTATATATTTATTTTAGTTTAGTGCTTTTCTTCATCTAGGTAAGTTTTTTCCCCTTTTAATAATGGATCCCCCCCATCGATCCGGGGGAACGATATGTGATGTGGCTCATTATGTTACTGTGTCTAATAATGACACAAGTGTTGATACTGATGGCTCAATAAGCCAATGTAATACAAAGCGTAAGAGATTATCAGCTCGCCCTACAATATGCAGACATTGCAACAAAAGACGCCGAAAAAATGGCGGGAAAAAGATAGCGACTGTGCTTGTACTCTGTCGATGGATACTTACAATGATAAGACGTGTGATTTAAACCCCACTCACATTCGCCAGGAATTCGCCACAATTAAATAGGGAAATAATTAATGATCTCCCTTAGCAGTCTCCGGCTTCGGTGGTTAGATTACAATATGTCTCCTCTGATGCAGCTCCTTACACCATTCACGTCCAAAGAGAGCAACAAATAAATGATGGTGCTTATGTAAATATTATTTCTTTTGGTCGGTATTTGAAAAGGAATTCTTTCAAAAATATTGTTAATGGTAGTTTGAAAAAAATAGGACGTAATAAAATGTCAATAGAATTTTCAAATTTTCAGGATGCAAATTTGTTTATTAATAGCAATGCTCTGGCAAATGGAAAATATAAAGCCTTTATCCCAACATTTTCAGTTACCCGTATGGGTGTTGTAAGAGGTGTTCCAATTGAGTGGACAGATGAGGAAATAATAGAAAATATCTCTGTTCCTACAGGGAGTGGACCGGTCATTAAACTGAGAAGAATAAAAAGAAACATTATTAGTGATGGTAAAGTAGATTACAATAACACTCAGACCGTTATTCTTACATTTGATGGCCAAGTTCTACCTAAACGGATTTTCATGTGCTATACTGCCCTAGCAGTGGACTTATATATATATCCAACAATCCAGTGCTATAACTGTTGCAGATATGGTCATGTTAAAAATTTATGTAGGTCAACACCACGGTGTTATAAATGTGGCCAAGGCCATTCTGGAGACATCTGCTCCCAATCTGATACTTTATCATGTTGTCTATGCAAAGGGTTTCATGAGGCTACTAGTAAAAAATGCTTAGAATATGAGAGGCAAAAAGCCATTAAGGAATCCATGGCCAAATGCTGCATCTCATATTCTGAAGCATCTAGGAAACATCCTCCAATCTCAAAAATTTCTTATGCTGATGCATTAATTTCTGCACCTAAAGTATCGGAACATATCACCATAATTCCAGAACACTCTTTGGGAGTATCTAATGGTCAAAATAAAACATCTTCATATAAAAAAACAATATTTATTAAACCTCACTCTCCTTTAAAATCTACTAAAGGTTATGACAAAAACATTCATCGGGATCTTATTAAGGGCTACAATAGTTTTAACCCAAAAGATGGATGTGCTATTGCTAGTCAAGAAAATCTATCAAATTTACCCGTAAAAGATTTAATAATAACTCTAATTCAGTCATTAACTCAAACAAGTTTAATTGTACCGTCCAACGCTACCTCTGTATTACATGCAGTTAAATATATAGCCAATATTAATAATGGACAGTCCATCCAAGATACTTCAGTGGAATTGCAGGAGAAAAATCTGAAATTTTATACATTCTACATAAATATAAACCGTTTGTTTACGCTCTTCAAGAGACTTGGATTAAACCCGATTCTTTATTTAAAGTATCTGGTTATGCTTGTCTCAGAGAAGATCGTTCTGATGGATATGGTGGTGTTGCACTACTTATCCAACATCCTTATTCTTATTCTCTTTTTCCCCTTCCTTCTCACAACAATGACTTCTCTATTATAGCTGCTGTTGTAAATAATATCTGTTTTGTTTCTGTATATATTCCTCGACCTTCTAGCGCTATATTTAACGAACTTGTAAATATTTTAACCTTACTTCCTAAGCCTTATGTAGTATTAGGTGACTTTAACTCACAACATCCTTCTTGGGGTAGTACTTCCAACTGCTATGGGAATACTATACTTGATATTGAAAGAAAGAAAGAAAAATCATTTATTTTGCTCTCATACATTTCATAAATAACAAAAAACCAATTTAGCATAATATATGCTGAGAGACAAAACAGGATCTTAGCTCAGCTAGTGTTACTTCATTGTGTAGAAGCAACGCTGATATTCTGCTAAGACCTAGAGTGGAATCACGGACAGTCACAATCAAATACTTTTAATTACTTAAATCTAGATAACTGCGTGCATATTATTACAAGAATGCGTGGAAACGTACATATTTAATTACCCTGTACATAAGTCTATATAACATAAGACTGTGTACAGACATACATACAAAATATACACACATATATATATATATATATACATTAATATATATACATGGTGACTGGTAAAAGATTGTACATATTGAAGGAGGGTATTCAGTAATCGATTCTGATACCGAATATGTAAAGAAAAATTGTACTTAAATTTTGAACCAATTATCTTATAAATATATTTAGTTACGGACACAGCTGAAACAGCTGTATTATTTATAGGTACCTATTTATAGGTCAAGCACTTGAACGCGCTATCAGTGTTTCCACTATTACGTTGTAGTTTTACCCTAGATTTTTTCATTAATTTGCCCTAAATACCCTAATCAGTCTCCAAAAATCCTTGACTTAGGGCGCAAAATTTAAATGAGTTTGAAATAAAACAAAACTTGATGGTTTGATTTTTATTTTAATTTTCATCTATTAATCAAAGGTAGTAAACATGTAATCATAAAAAGAATTCATTTTAATATGTGGAAGAAGTAGATGATGAACAATATGATGCTGTTGTTGAAGCTGAAGCATTTGGATTAAGTTTTTTAGCTGCGTGTAAATGTTGAGTATATTTGTATGTCGGGTTCTTAAATCGAATCTGTCATACTTAGTCTGGTGTGCAACAAACCATTGAGGGTTTCATTATGACGCTTTTTTCTTGGGTTGGGTTGTTTTTTTGAGCCAACGCATACTACGTCCATTTCTTCCGGGGGTGATGAAAAGGTGACACAAGTCTCATAACCCTCCCCTTCGCCATTGGGCTGATGGATCCTCGTCGCAATCGCAACGTTGGCAGGACGATATACTCTCTCCTCACGACCGTGTACCGGACCGTGCAGGTACTTGGCGAAGCAACCGTCCGTCGTCACTACTTACGCCAGTCAGCAAGAAAACACCCCGTGCCGCCGTCCTCAATACTCCAAGAGCACCGGCCGGAAGGCCTTGACGACCCCAACATCGTAGCAGGGCTACCCAATGGGCAATTTTCCTATACCAGCTGTTAGTATCACACTGAAATATCGACATCTAAACACTGCAATATTTAATTTAAATTCTATTATCGTATCTTACACAAAGTAATTTCGGTGAACTCTGGGAGCCCATAGAGGGTAACCATTGTTTGTGGTCGGCAAAGTCTATGATAAAATAGTGTTTGCTATTTTTATATGCAATTTTACCCCAAAATTACCCTAAAACCCTAAAAGTATTAAATAGCCCTAAGCCCTATTTTAAATTCGTGATTTCACCTAAAATAGGGCGAAATCCCTAAAAGTGGAAACACTGCACGCTACTCCCATTGAGCTCAGTGTGACCAGATTTAGCAGAATTCTGCGATTTTAGCAGAATTCGATGCCTAATTTAGGGCTTAGCAGATTATGTCGCAGATTTCGAAAATTTGGCAGATTTTAGCATAATATTAAAAAGCCTTGCAGGAAAGTAGCAGAATTAGACATTGACTAAATAAATGTGTTTCACTAGGGTAGTTGTCCTAAACATATGTAAAAAATCTATTTTTCTTAAATAGTGTAAGTTTTTTTTTCTGAACTTTTTCTTTCTTTTTTTTTGGTCGGTCATCGGCCGATCAGCTGATTTAAAGCGAAGTTTGTCTGTTTATGCAAGTGTAATCATTGATTTATTCGAATTCTAATGAACATTTAACAAAGTACGAATATGTTGTAGATTAAGTATCACTAACTTTATACATTTCAATCAGATACTACTACTACACGAAAAAGAGATGATAAATTTGAAAATTTTACATGTCACTAGTTCATTAACAAATCGTTATTTTGCCTTAAAATATTTTTCATGGGTTCCTACCGCCATTGCCTAACTCTCGTTTGACCAGTTGCCCATAACCTGATACACTCTGCATACAAATGTGAATAGAATCTAGAAACTTTTTGTTGATAAATATTTGAAAATATTAAGTTGCGTTTTCCTTTAATATTCATGCACATTAAAACTTCATCTATAGTAGAATTTTAGCATTTCTTCCGAAAAAAAATAGTAGATTTTAGCAGAATTCAAATGAGTAGATAGCATAATTTAAATCTGGTCACACTGCAATCTAAAATAACATAACCTAAAATAAATACGGAATCGTAATAATGTATTTCTAATCCTTGCGTATCTCCGCACGCTGTATTGTTTTTTATGCAGTTCGTTATTGTTTTTTAATATTATGTCAATAACAATTTAGCAGCGATTACACATATGTCATTTTCAACGTGTTCAAGACTTTGGTGAACGGGATTGTTTCCCGCTAATGCAATTTGGCCCAAGAAAGTGTTAAGTGTGATTCAATGTGTTATCATATGTTAAGTGTAGTGTTTTTCGGTTTCTAATGCGCCCTCGTCGTGAGACGTATGGTCGTAACAAGGTACACTGGCAAAACTATTCTTTTGACAAGAAACAAATCACCTTATTTCGGGATTGGTATGAGCTGAGTCTGCAACTTTTAATGGTTTTTATGACATTAGTCCTACACCTAGTTTTAATAATTCTAATAATAAATATAAAAATTTTGACAACAGTTCTAACAAAACGTTAATTGTAACGCTATCAGAATCACCGTATCGCCTATAGGGTGACCCACTTTTTAGGAGTCTTGAGGCACTAATGTTGTTGATGTTTACTATGTGGTTAATTAATATTGTCTTCTTTTTACATTTTTATTGGTTACTTGTGACCATTGTCTATAGTTTCCTTCAATATGTACAATCTTTTACCAGTCACCCTGTATATATAAAAAAGTATAACGGTGTTATTACAAATTAAATCCTTATCTCTAAAATAAATTTTGAATCTGAATTTGAGCGTTAAGCAAATGCTGTTTAAATTTTTTCCTGAAAACCGCTGATGATTTTAGGACTCGCAAGGGTGGGGGCAAATCATTCCAACAGTGGGTAGCAGAGAATTTGAAACTACCGCGAAAGGCAGCAGTGCGATGTCTGGGGATATTTAAAAGATATAAAGATGCTCGAGTTTTATATTTATTAAAATCGGTAGATCAAGAAAGTTTCTCATAAAGATATGTTGGTCTTTGGGATAAAATAACGTCAAATAATAAGTTCGCTAGATGAAGCTTTCTCCGGGATGTCATTTTCAACATCTGTCCTGGACTTTTGACGCGAATGTCAAAATGTCATGTAGCGCTTTTATATTCTTTTCATTATTTTAGTGCTTTAAAGTGTTATATTCAATAATTTTGCTGATATTTTATGTAATATAATGCAGATAAAATTCTGAAATGTAGTGAAAATGATATAATAGTGAATTACGTGCATTTTGACATTCTGCCCAAATTTCCTGAGACGCATGACTTGTATCAGCACCAAGTCATGCTAACGACTGACTGAAAGACTAAGACTAAAGACGTGAATAATAATCAATATACTCGACACTGGCACCAATAGCTCATATTATTGTAGCTCATTGCCATTAAATAAGAAGAAGAAGAACATCTGTCCTGTATTTAAAAATGGCGTGACGTGGGAATGCGGTGGAATTACAAAACAGAATCGAGCACAAGCGTTTTGTACCCGTTGAATGAGCCTGTCAGTTCTACTTAGGAGACAAGGTCCATAAACAACGTCCCCATAGTTAAGCTTGGACAACACAAGAGATTCACACAGTAAGATACGTAATTCTAAATTAATGTATGGTCGAATTCGGTATAGAAGCTTGAGACGGTAGAAACAATTGCGTACGGCTTCAGTTATGTGAGTTTCAAATCGTAATAAACCGTCAACAATTATCCCAAGATTACGAGTTTCAGGTACCTGTTTGATTGGTTGTTCATTGATTTCGATATTTGGGCTACTACTTTCAATTTTGCGTATCATATGTGCAGATCCAATGATTAGAAATTTAGATTTGGAAGGGTTGAGTTCTAGAGAGTTTTTTTAGGCCCAATCTGCAACTCTGCTCAGATCTTGGTTTATATTCTGTACAAATTTGGAACTATCTTATGGGTAAAAAGAAGTATAAATCTGAAGGTCGTCAGCGTATAAATGAAATTTACAATTGATTAAATTATTGGCTATATCTGCAGTATACAAAATAAAGAGTAGAGGGCCGAGTATGGAGCCCTGTGGGACGCCTCTAACTATGGACGGAGGTGGTGATACTGAACTACTACCATCTTTCTCCGACAATTGTACGAACTGTTTACGATTACTCAAATAATTACTAAACCAGAGCACAGCTTTAGCATCACAGCCGTAATATGATAGCTTAGAAAGAAGAAGAGTGATATTGATAGAATGAAATGCGCGCGAAAAATCAAGTAGAGTCGGTAAAGAACCCATTCCTTTATCCTTGGCTTCCAATAAATTGTCAACAACATCGATCAAGGCTGTGGCAGTACTATGGCCTACTCGAAATCCAGATTGATATTTCGGTAAAATATTAATATATTCTATATAATTTCTAAGCTGAATAGAAACCACCTTTTCCAGTATTTTCGATAAACACGGGAGGAGACTAATAGGTTCTTTTTCTTGTCAATTTTGAGTTGGTTGCTGCAGCTCAATGCTACCCTAAAGGGATCCACACCATGATTACATATAAATAAGTGCAGGAGAAAAATGCTGCCGACTTGTTCTGTTTTGAATGTGAGCCAATAGTCCGATACATCCTGTGTATAAGTACCACCAATATCATAGAAGTTGGGGCGATGAAACTTTTCATATATTTCATCTAGGCATAACCAATTTACATCGCGTGTTTGGATTATCTGGTACCCGCACACTACTTCAGAGTCCTAAAAATTGCACAACATATTAGTCATACACATTTATTTTCAATAATAATAATTACCGATTTTAGTCATCGCTTTACCGTGATTTTAATTTTTTTCTGTGCTTCCTTCGCGGTTGCCGGCTCTGGCTCATTCATATACATCTTTGATTATGTTGAGTTAATAATAACCATAGATAATCCACTATAAAATAGGAATAATTATTAACCAATGTTTTCAACGGCGACTAAAAATATTGTCAATATTGCAATTCACAGAGCTAGGGATGTTGATAATATATCGATATTATTATTTAAAAATATCGATACCTATATCGATCGATATCGATTATCAACGATATTTTTTTGGACGATATATTGATAGTTCGATACTAAAAACGTGCATTGGATTAAAGTTTTGATTTGAAAATTTTACTTAAACTGTGATATTGTAGATATTTTGAAATCATACAATGTTACGAATGGTCATTTTTCTATCATTTAATACTTTTGTTACAATAACATTCACTCAATCGCAAAAATATCGAGAAAAAGTGAATCTTCAGTCAATGATTTTCTTAAGATGATGAGCCAAAATTGTCAGTTGAGCTATCGTCACCCACATTTATATTATTTCATTTTCATATTGTCAATAATGACGTCTCGAATTTCAGTAAAAATCACTACACAGCTGGTGAAATTCTGTAATTCATCATCATTTCAGCCTATCGCCGTCTACTGCTGGACGTAGGCCTCCCTCATGTTGCGCCACAATGAGCGGTCCTGTGCCGCCTGCATCCAACGACGCCCAGCTATTTTCACTAAGTCATCGGTCCACCTAGTGGGGGGGCATCCTACACTGCGTCTTCCGATACGTGGTCGCCACTCGAGAACCTTTCTTCCCCAGCAGTTGTCGGTTCGTCGAGCGATGTGGCCTGCCCATTGCCACTTCAGCGTGCTAATTCTTCGTGATATGTCGGTTACACCCGTTCTTCTGCGGATTTCCGTATTCCGGATTCTATCTCGCAGAGAAATCCCGAGCATAGCCCGCTCCATAGCACGCTGAGCGACTTTGAGCCTTGATATGAGGCCTACATTTAGGGACCACGTTACCGTGCCGTAAGTCATCACTGGTAACACACACTGGTCAAAGACCTGTGTTTTCAGACACTGAGGTATGTTGGACGAGAAGATCCTCTTAAGTTTCCCGAACGCTGCCCAACCGAGTTGGATTCGTCGGCTGATCTCTTTCTCGAAATTGGATTTACCTAACTGGACTGTTTGTCCTAGGTAAACATAGTGATCGACAACTTCAAGAATCGCATTGCCAACTAGGACCGGTACAGGAATGACATGGACATTTGACATGACTTTCGTCTTGTCCATGTTCATTCGTAAACCCACTAGTTGGGATACCCCGCTGAGATCATTGAGCATTGTGCCAAGGTCCTCCATGGATTCTGCCATAACGACTATATCGTCCGCAAATCGAAGGTGAGTGATGTATTCGCCGTTAATGTTGATGCCGCGTCCAGTCCAGTTTAAGAGCTTGAAGACATCTTCCAGTGCAGTGGTGAACAGTTTCGGAGAGATAACATCTCCCTGTCTCACACCTTTCTGCAACTGGATCGGTTTCGTACTCTTATCCCGGATACAGACTGACATTGTGGCGTTCCTATACAAACATTTCAGCACTTCGATATAGCGATAGTCGATTTGGCACCGCTGAAGGGACTGCGGCACCGCCCAAGTTTCGACTGAATCAAAGGCTTTCTCATAGTCCACAAACGCTAAGCACAGGGGCCGATTATACTCCTCGGTCTTTTGCATAATCTGCCGAAGTGTGAGGATATGGTCTATGGTGCTATAGCCTTTTCGGAAGCCGGCTTGTTCGGGCGGCTGGAAGTCATCGAGCTTGCGCGAGAGTCGATTGGTAATGACCCTCGAGAACAACTTATAAACATGGCTCAGGAGTGAGATGGGTCTGTAGTTCTTTAGAAGAGCTTTGTCAGCCTTCTTGAAGAACAGCACCACCACACTCCTGGTCCACGACTCTGGAATGTCGCCCCCGAGGATAACGGAATTGAATAGCTTTTGAAGGGCTATTAAGACTAGCTTGCCGCCCGCCTTCAGAAGCTCTGCCGTAATTCCGTCATCTCCCGGTGCCTTACCGTTACGTAGTTGTTTGAGAGCTATTCTGATCTCGTACAAGCTGATGTCCGGGATTTCTTCGGTATAGTGCCGAGTTAGCTTGGATCTGGGATCTTGGACCAAGCCGACAACAGGATTTCGGGATGATTTGTATAACTGTCCATAGAACCTTTCGACCTCTCCCAAGATCTCACTTTGGGATGAAATGACAGTGCCATCGTCGGTCTTCAGCTTAGTCATTTGGCTTTGCCCAATAGACAGATCTTGTGCGAACACTTTTGAGCCACGATTCCGCTCTATCGCTTCTTTAATACGGAGCGTATTAAATCGGCGAATATCGCAACGCACAGACCTGGAGATCTGCCTATTTAGCTGCCTATGTTTGGACCGATCGGCTGAAGACTGCACCGTCATTTTTTTTCTCCGCCCCATGAGCTCGACAGTCTGGTCAGAAAGTTTTTTAGGTCTATTAACGCGGTGAGCCTTGAAAAATTTCGACCCAACCGCGTGGACAGTTTCCACGAACCTGTTGTTCATATCGTTCGGAGATTCGCATTCGTCCAGACATTGTAAGCGATTGTGTAATTCGAGTTGAAAGCCTTCGAGGTTCTGGTATTGGACAGATGTAGGTCGGAGTGTAGACTTCATCAAGCGTGACCGCTCGACTTTTGTGTGGATATTCAATGTGGCTCGTACCATTCGGTGATCGCTCCCAGTTTTAATCCTGCTGATCACTGAGACATCATTGAATATCTGTCGTTTGTCTGACAAGATGAAGTCTATCTCGTTTTTTGTTGAACCATCGGGGCTAATCCAGGTCCATTTCCTTTGTGGCTGCTTCCTGAAGAAGGAATTCATCATAAAGAAGCTTTCCTTCTCCAGAAAATCAGCCAGTTTCTGGCCCCTCTGGTTTCTCTGTCATCTCTCAACTCATCATCACTCCCTTTGCCTATTTTCGAGTTAAAGTCTCCCATGACTACCCTGAAGTGGGTTTTGGACGTGTGTATGGCTTTCGAGATGTCCTCGTAAAATGCCTCCACCTCGTCGTCGGAGTATGTCGAGGTCGGTGCGTATACCTGTATAACCTTCAGCGAATACCTCTTGGTAATTCTGAGTATAAGCTACCCTTGTCGACACACTCTCGATACTGCCCACGTTGTCTACGAGAGACCTACGAACGATAAACCCTATACCACCTTGGGACGGGTGATCGCCCTCCCGGAAGAAGAGCAAGTTTCCAGACTGGAGGATTATCGTGCCCTCGCCCTCTCTTCGCAATTCTGATAATCCTACAATGTCCCAGCGGATTTTACTCAATTCCTCTTCCAGCTCGAGGACCCTCTCGTCAGTCCTGAGTGTCCGAATGTTGTGTGTTACCAGGGCCAAGGGTCGTTTTTGTTGATAGCCGGATCGCTGCCGGAGATTCCTCGCACCCCCCGCTCCACCACTACTGGGCCCGCCACCAAAATGAGCCCGTAGAGTACCGGAGCCGCCGTGACTGGGGGCCATTTTTTTATTGTACGTCATTTCTAAAAAAGGAGATATTGCCGTAATCGCCACGCTTGGCAGGCGGGTTGGCGATCGCAGTATAGGTGTTTTACGTTTCTCAGGAGAGAGCTGCTGCCCTGCTCTCCTGGTGAACCCTCAGCCGATTTTTACGACTCCCACGGGCAAGTAAGGGGTGGCGACATATGTATTCTCAGCCCGTCACCACACGGCGAATTCTGTAATTAGTTGGTCTAAATACTAGTATTCAAATTAATAACACCGGCCAAGTACGAGTCCGCCTTAAAAAATATATCTTGATCGATTTATTTTTCCTTAACCGATTATTAATAGTCTGTGGACGATATGAAAAAAAAGTGAGCCGTCGCTCAGGACGCCTGGCAGATGTGAAACATCGAAATTATTGGTACAAGTATATATGCATAAAAGAATAGAGTATGACAGAACTAATATGGCATAAAGTATTGAATAAAATAATACTATTTCTATTATTATTATTTGAAATATTACACGGCAATAGGATTAATTTGCCGCAGAGCCACATCGCTCCTTCTCCCTCACACACTTGTACATAGTTCAAAGGGATCGGCTAAGTAAGTGTGATCTAAGAAATAGAAATAGCGACATCTATCGAGCCACTGAGCACTAGTATCGAAGGACAATAATCAGTATCAATTGAAAAATATCGATACTTAACAATCGAATCGTTTTGAAAGCATTGAGTACTTTTCATAGTGCCTATCAGATAATTTCCTGCCGGGATTGTTTGTGATGAGCTTTTTTTTTGCTAAGTTTGAGACATTGTAATATTTGCTACTGAGTACTAGTATTGTAGCAGGAATGAGTATCAATTGACAAATACCGGCATTTACTGAAGTCGAATAGTTTTCGAAGCTTCGAGTACTTTTCATAGAGCCTATCGGATACGTTTCTCGCGAGATTGTTTGTGATGAGCGTTTTTTTTTTGGAATTTTGAGAGAAAGTAACATTCTGTAAGGAGTACTACTATCGAAGGAATAGTAATAAGTATCAATTGAAAAGTATCTGTACTTACTGATACTGAATCATTTTCGAAGCATCGAGTACTTTTTAGAGAGCCTATCGCATACGTTTCTGACGGGATTGTTTGTGATGAGCGTTTTTTTTCTTGTAAGTTTGAGAGAAAGTAACATCCGATACTGAGTACTAGTATCGAAAAAACAATAATCGGTATCAATTGAAAAGTAACGATCCTTACTGATATTGAATCGTTTTCGAAGCATCGAGTACTTGTCATAGAGCTTCTAGATCTAGTAAGAAGGCTATTGCCAGAGCCAAGGCGGAACATGTTGCCAGAATTGGCGAGCGATTGCAAAGCTATCCCGCTGGGAGTCGTGCATTCTGGTCGCTCGCCAAGGCTGCCCAAGGCAACTTCTGCCAGCCCAATCTCCCACCACTGCAGAAACACGATGGTAGTCTGGCCCACAGCGCAAAGGAGAAGGCCGATCTTCCAGGTCAATTCTTTGCCTGTAACTCGACTTTGGATGCCGGAGCTGCCACACCACCTACCATCCCACGGTGTGAAAGCTCACTGCCCGAAATCCGCATCACGCAGCGAGCGGTTAGGCGGGAGCTGCGGCTTTTAGACGTCCATAAGTCGAGTGGACCGGATGGCATCCCTGCAGTGGTACTAAAGACGTGCGCCCTTGAATTGACTCCCATCCTCACGCGCCTATACCGACTTTCCTACTTTACTAATAGGGTTCCGTCTTCGTGGAAGGTAGCCCATGTCCGATCCCTAAAAAGGGAGACCGGTCTGACCCATCGAATTACAGGCCAATTGCGATAACATCCTTGCTCTCCAAAATAATGGAGAAGGTTATAAACCGCCAGCTTCTGCAGTACCTTGAGGATCGCCAGCTTATCAGTGATCGCCAATACGGCTTTCGTCATGGTCGGTCGGCTGGTGATTTTCTTGTGTACCTCACACACCGTTGGGCAGAGGCCGTGGAGGGCAAGGGTGAGGCGCTGGCGTTCAGCCTAGATATCGCAAAGGCAGTCGATAGGGTCTGGCACAGGGCACTTCTATCGAAGCTACCATCTTACGGAATCCCCGAGGGACTCTGTAATTGGATTGCCAGCTTTTTTGGATGGTCGGAGTATAAAAGTCGTCGTAGATGGCTCCTGCTCCGATACCATGACCATTAATGCTGGTGTACCACAAGGCTCGGTGCTCTCCCCGACGTTGTTTATCCTGCATATCAATGACATGCTCTCTATCGAGAGTATGCGTTGCTATGTGGATGACAGTACGGGTGATGAGCGGTACACTGAGCAACGGAATATCCCTCGGAGTACTCAGGAAAGAAGGGTTCAACTTGTGTCTGAAGTCGAGCGCTCTCTGGAGTGGGCCTCGGAATGGGGTGAACGGAACCTAGTCCAGTTCAACCCCACAAAGACACAAGTTTGCGCGTTCACTGCAAAGAAGGACCCGTTTGTCATGGCGCCTCAGTTCCAAGGAGTAACTCTCCCAATTTCTGAGAGTATTGGGATTCTCGGCGTCAAAATATTGAGCAAAGTGCAGTTTGGGAGTCATTTGGAGGACAAAGCCAAATTGGCAAGCAAAAAGTTGGGCGTCCTGAACAGAGCCAGGCGGTACTTCACACCGAGACAGCGTCTTGTGCTATACAAAGCACAAGTTCGTCCTCATGTGGAGTACTGCTCACATCTCTGGGCAGGTGCGCCCAAATATCAGCTAGACCCACTTGACTCCCTGCAAAGACGGGCTGTTCGAATCGTCGGGGATCCCAATCTTACGGACGGATTGGAGTCGCTGGAGCAGCGGAGAGACTTTGGGTCATTCTGTGTACTCTACCGACTCTTTCACGGGGAATGCTCCGAGGAACTGTTTGACTTGGTACCACCGTCACCGTTCTACCAACGTACCACTCGACATCGCAGCAGGGTTCATCCATTTCACCTGGAAACGTTATGGTCTTTAACTGTACGTTTCCAGCGATCATTTCTCCCACGTACGTGCAAGCTCTGGAATGAACTACCTACTGCTGTGTTTCCCGAGCGCTATGACATGTCCTTCTTTAAACGAGGTTTAAGAAGAGTATTTCCTTCACGGTAGGCAGCGGCCCGGCTGTGCCCTTGGTATTGCAAAGGTCCATGTGCAGCAGTTTCACTTACCATCAGGTGTGCTGCTTGCTCGTTTGCCACCGTTGGCAATAAAAAAAAAAAAAAGCCTATCAGATCGCGATCGCGGGATTGTTTGGGAAGAGCTTTTTTTTAACATGTCTGGGAGGAACTATAAGGAACTATAAGTGTGAGTTTGAAGTGATGGTAAAATGTAAAATTACTCGGCAGGTAATATAATGCCATATCACATTACTTCGCGAAGCACTGTTTCGTGCATGTCTACTTGATAAGTCTATAGCGTTTGAATGAAATCTAACCGACTGGGTAAAAATTGAGTTCAAATGGGGCAAATACATAAAAAATTTCCATGTAGAAATTAGTTGATCGAATTAGCGATATCTATCGAGCCCGATAGATGTCTACTACAAAATATATTTTATAAAGAAATCTCTAATCCTATGATGATAATAAGAGAAGCTATGTAAATTATTTTATCGTCATGGGGTACCTTGTTAAGCCTATAAATTTTAAATGAATTCTGTTTCAGGTGGGTCAAGAGTTGTGTCAATTCCATATAAAAATGTAATGTAAAAAATGTGATGTAAAAAATAGAAATAGTGACATCTATCGAGCTAAGGGTAGATCTCGACAACAAAATATATTTTATAAAGAAATCTTTAATCCTGTGATGATAATAAGACAAGCTATCTAAATTATTTTATCGTCATTGGGTATCTCGTTAAGTCTACAAATTTTAAATGAAATCTAACTCTTTAAAGTGGGTCAAAATCATTTATCAGTCAAGTACATTATTGATGTGAAACATCTATAGGCGAGGGTGAGTGCGATCGTCGCGTGGCGTTTAACGCCACGCTTCGCGGTCCGCTCTTAATTAATTTTTAATTAAATATCTGGTCACATATCTACATTTTTGCAAATTAATCCTATTGCCGTGTAATATTTCAAATAATAATAATAGAAATAGTATTATTTTATTCAATACTTTATGCCATATTAGTTCTGTCGTAATCTATTCTTTTATGCATATATACTTGTACCAATAATTTCGATGTTTCACATCTGCCAGGCGTCCTGAGCGACGGCTCACTTTTTTTTATATAATAAGTATATATGCATAAAAGAACAAATTACGACAGGTATTAATATAGCATAAAGTATTAAGAAAAATAAACTTATGATTCTTTTCCAGAAAATGATGTTTTTTTTATTCAATAAACATTTATTTTCATTTATAGGTAACAATTTACTTTGAGTTCACTAGATGGCGTTGTAAAAATTTTAAATCGCACTATGGTTTCGTTACAAAAATGTAGATATGTGACCAGATATTTAATTAATAATTAGGATACGGGTTGAGAGCCCTCAGCGCTCACCCACCAGTCCGGGTAAAGTTGTCACAGCCATCTGAGGCTAACAACTAAGTCACACAAAAAAAAAATTAATAATTAATTAAGAGCGGACCGCGAAGCGTGGCGTTAAACGCCACGCGACGATCGCACTCACCCTCGCCTATAGATGTTTCACATCAAAAAATCGTTATGCCGCAGCACTTAGCTCAGTGGGCGGTACCCGTCAATGAAAAATGTAATTACGTACAAAACATTTCGATCGGTAAAAAATAGAGAACTTCCTGGGCGTGAACTGTCAAAACGGGCCTTTTATTTTGTGACAACACGTACGTCAATACGTACAGATGGTGCACAGATGCCATAAAAAAAGAAAACAAATGGAAGAGCTTTATAGTCAAATTTCTACCTTTGAAAACTTTAAAATTTTAACAGATGTTATTTCGGCAACTCGTAAATTATTTAAACGGAAAAGGTTTGAAAGCTGGAGATCTTTTTGTGCATCAATTTCTCCTAATGTTGCGCTGACAGAAGTGTGGCGAAACATTAGAAGATTTAGATCAGCATTCACTGATACTTCATTGACCACTATGCCTTCATTATTGGAAAATAGTTTCCTTAATAAATTAGCTCCTCCCTACGTGCCAACGGAAAAACCGTCTCTTCCAATTCTATCAGTTAATGACCATTCTGAGTTTGATGGGCCTTTCAGTCTTTCGGAAATGAAGGGTGTTTTATCCCATGTAAGAGATTCCGCTCCTGGGGCAGATGGAATCCCTTATTCTTTCATTTCCCATTTAAGTGACGAATGTCTTTTGTACTTCGTAAACTTAACTCTATTATGATAAGTCGTAACATTGCTGGAAATCTCAAATAGTTATTTTTGAAGTTGATGACTGTTTTTAAAAGAGCAATAACTAAGGTAAAGTAGGATATAGAGTTCAAAATCATAGCATCATTATATATTGAGATAATAATTTTTATATAAAAATTGTCACAACTCTCCTAGGTCTCCCCTACAGAAGAAATTTATATATAAAAATATACATACATATATCTATATACATATATGAGACCACCACACGGAAAACATATATGAGCTGAGTTAATAATGATAATCACATTTCATTTCTAGCGTAATAAAATGTAAATACTTCATAAATCCGACTAAATTATTTTACTTAAAACACTGTAAAAATCAAAAAATTCTAATTAATAACACTTGAATAAACCAATACTTGTACGTACAGGTGAGGCACCCGGTACGACACCTGGTGCGAGGTGCGAGTTCGCCACGCACCGAAACAACTCGTACCCGCCCGTAAAAACCATACCTTATCATATAGGTTTAGTTGCGGCACCCGATGCGAAACGCGTTTAACGGCGGCGCGGCTCGCGTACCCATACCTGTTCATAAAGGTGCGGGTGCTGGTGCAGGTGATTCACCCGTTCAACTGAGACGCGTCGGTCATATCCATACCCGATCATATAGGTACGGGTGCGAAACCTTGTTCGACGGCAGCCGGCGTTTTTAACTAACACTCATGGTTAACTACGCGCCACCGCCCGATTAGTCTACTAAAAGGTCTCGGTAAGATCTACGAACGAATAGTTCTCAGTAGACTACGTACATTCGCCGAGGCTAACAACCTCGTTCCCGACGCACAGTTTAGCTTCCGAGCTAAACACAGCTGCGTACAACAAGTTCACCGTTTGGTAGAATACACAAGTAGTCAGTTCATCATGAACAGATACGGGTGTATTATTCCTAGACGTAGCGAAAGCGTTCGACAAGGTTTGGCATGAAGGCCTAATCTACAAACTCTATCTCCTCAAGAACCCTCATTATTTAATTCTCATCATACATGACTACTTAAGTCATCGCAGCTTTCGCTACAAGGTGGAAGGGACGTTGTCGACCTCCCACCCTAACAAAGCCAGCGTCCCTCAAGGGTCGGTCCTCTCCTCATTTCTCTTCACGCTATATACTAGCGATATGCCCAAATTCAACCGGGTACATAAAGCGCTTTACGCTGATGACACCGCACTCTTTTGTGCTGGTATATCCCCGACAACAGTAGCCAAGACTCTCCAAACAGCGGTTACTGCCCTAGCCAATTGGTTTAGGAATTGGAGATTAGAAATCAACCCCGAGAAGAGTCAGGCGGTCATGTTCACTAGATCAACTGCCCGTTCCTACTCTATCGATAGCATTCCCCTCCTTAAAATTTTCAACAAGCCTGTCACTTGGACCAAGCAGGCCAAATACTTGGGTGTGACCCTTGACGATTGACTCAGTTTCGCCCTTCACATAAAGCAAGTCTGCGTGCGGGTAGCTTTTGTGATGGGCCGTCTCCACTGTCTACTCAACTCTAGGTCGCGTATGTCCCTGAGTAGCAAAGTCCGACTTTACACCACCTGCATACGGCCTATCATGACCTATGCCAGCGTGGTGTTCGCGCACGTTAAGCCACACAGGATCCACAGGGTACAGACACTACAAAATCGCTTCATGCGCCGAGCTACGGGAGCACCGTGGTTCATACGAAACGTCGACCTTCACATCGACCTTGAACTGCCGACCATCAGGCAGTTTATGAAGCGGTGCTCTCAGAGCTACTTTGACTCTGCCATGACACACCCCAGCCAACTAGTGGTTGAGGCGGTTTCCTATAGACCCTCCAAAATCTCCTCCATCCGACGTCATCGTCACGTCCTCGACGAAGAGGACGACAACATCACACTCGCTCAACGTAGAGCCTACACGGCCCGCGAGGCCTTAACACATAAATATCCGCGGTTCCGCCCTCGCCGTCGAGGTACGAAAACGCGCCGCTTAAAATCATTAATCAAAATGTGGGCACGCTCACTTTGCCTCCAGCGACGCCCCAAGCTGAGGTCCGTTCCCCACAGGGAGAGCCCTTGGGCGATGGGGCTTAGCATACTTTTCTCCGGGTTGAGAGCCCTCAGCGCTCACCCGTAGTCCACGTCAAGCTGTCAAGGCCATCTGCGGCCAACAACTGTATACACAAAAATATATATATATATATATAACTACGCGCCATAGAGAAAATCAAGTTATCCGAATGAATACGGCATATCCCGATCATGCCAGTATTGGAAATAATTATTTAGGCTTTCGTATTGAATTTGTTATTGATTTCTATAAAAATAAGAAAGTAATTTGCATAATAATATCTAAGATTATTATATTGTTATATTTTGAACTTTTTTCATGACAAAATAACCTGTAACTTTATACGTATTACTTGCGTTTTCTTTTTTTTTTTTCTTTTCATTGCAAGCAGTGGCAAACGAGCAAACAGTACACCTGGTGGTAAGTGTTGCTGCCGCTCATGGACCTTTACAAGGCAGCTGCCTACCGCAAAGAAAGTGCGAGAGCGTGGTACTAACCCCGGACGGACCGGCCCGCGGGCGTAAACAGATAACTGTCGACAGTGTGGTCCTACTACTAGCTAGTCCTACCACAATGTATCGCGGTTATGGACAGTAGCGGATTGGGATCCCCCAAGCTAGTGTAGAAAGATGCATGCGGACATAATTCCACTATATGCTGTAGAATTTACCTACTCCTCACAGCCTTAAAGCAGTATGAGTTTTAAATGGTTAGCTTTTAACGGTTAACTTTAATTTTTTTTTGCAAATTTAACGCTTTATCGATTATCGAAGTTAACATTTTAATTAACGAATTAATGATTAACGAAATTAACATTTGGGTGACCTATGACAATATGTAAGTGCGGGGCTTGTGCATAATAAATTATTTGAATTTGAATTGATTTGAATAGTTGGATAGATTCAACTTCGAAAAAGGGGTCAGACGACGAATTCAACTCGGTTGGGCAGCATTCGGAAAACTTAAGAGGATCTTCTCGTCCAACATATCACAGTGTCTGAAAACACAGGTCTGCGACTAGTGTATGTTACCAGTGATGATTTATGGCACGGAAACGTGTCCCTAAATCAAGGCCTTAATGACCACGCTCAAAGACACTCAGCGTACTACGGAGTGGGCTATGCTCGGGATTCCTCTGCGAGATAGAATCCAAAATACGAAAATCTGCAGAAGAACGAGTGTAACCGTCATGGCTCGAAGAATTAGCTCGCTGAAGTGTCCATGGGAAGGTCATATTGCTCGATAAACCGACAACCGTTGGGGAGGAAAGATTCTCGAGTGGCGACCACGTATTGGGCGACGCAGTGTAGGATGCCCAACTAGGTGGACCAATAGCTTGGTGAAAGTTTCTGGGCGTCTTTGAATACAGGTGGCACAAGGATGGAGGCCTACGTCCAGCAGTGGATGGTGATAGGCTGAAATGATGAACAGTGAGGACAGGTATTCCAATTAATTGCGACATAAATCTCTAATTTGAAAGAAAGAAAGAAAGAAAACATATTTATTCGATGCTGAGCCACACGACACAATATACATGGTTGAGCATACATACGACTAATAAAAACATTAAAATATTATAATAACACAACAGGTATTTAGGTAGGTAGTTAGGTGCTATTCTTAATATGCTTAAAGGAATCATGACAATAACCGAAGTGTATGAACGCAGCCGATACCACTCGTCTGCCTACAAAACAGTCAGTCGGCTAGGGAGCTGCGATCATGACGGCCGCAGCCTTACGTTAATTATACTATGTACCTATATGAGGAATCGTATGAATGATCGCCACTCACACACTAATATTGGTTAGAAAGCGATGGGCACATGAACTTTTAAAACACAATATAAATGCTGAGTAATAAAAACATTCATAAATAGTTCTCAAATAATAATTATTAATTAAATTAATGTTCCCATCACTTTTCCAATCTATTTATTATTTATAATCCAAATTTATTGTCTATGGACAGAAATATGGCAATTTTTACGATACGTCACTTTGACAGTGCATGGATCTCGATTGTTTTTAGTTTTGCATCTCATTACCCCATAACTTTTATTTGATTATTACCTAATGCTATGACAATTATTGAGGCTCTAAGCCTCTATTGTAATGGTTTTAAACGCCGCAGTACAGATGTTGAGGTAAGCGACAAATGATTTACTTTTAACCTATTTCACAATAGTATTTTTTGTTTGGGGTCGATTTGTCATTGAACAATTAAAAATTCAAAATAGGTAAACATTTCTTTAACTCTCGTTACTAAAACTGCTTCTACAACTCTTAAAGATTGTGCTACAATATGAAACAATTTGCATTCTAGAAAAAGTTGTTTAGTTAATATGCGTACTTAGGTCGATATTATTTAATAATTTCCCTGTTCACGTAACAGGGAGGCGGATGAGCTGAAACTGAAGATATCTAAATTCAAGAGTGGTACTTCTATGTTACAAGAACGAAATTTGTGGGCTACACAACAACAGTTGCAAAAGGTTTGTTTAAAAACTTTTTTTATTCAGTTTACATGTTATTACCCTTTGGTACAAGCAGGCCCCATAACAAGAGCACATCCCTTCATTGGTCTATTGTTGTCCACTGTGGGACACAAGGTTTCCCAAGGGAGATAATATTGTAATTAGCATACTTGACAATTGTAATTAGTGTTTAAATTTTGTAATAAAATGCTGGTACATTAAGCAATGTACTGGTGGCACCTGAGCAGATTTAACAAAATGGAAAGTATTAGGCAATGATATATATATTCGTAATCTATCTTCATGTGTATAAACACATCATAAAATAGCAGTGAAATTGTGCTACTATTTTGCCTTGTCTAGATGGGTACACACAAGGTTTAATGTCTAGATTTTCTAATTTAGTAATTTTATCTATTTATGTTCCTTAACACGTTTGCTGCGGGAAAACACGCAAGCTTGTTTTTGATAACACACGCGTATGCAGCAATTACACTCCAGGCGTGTATGTGGCCGCACACAATTGCGTGTGGCGGGTCGCTGCATCGTTATGTACCTGTATGCGATATATGACAGCAGTCAAAGTATTAAATATTTTATATGACACCCACAGCCAAAGTGAGGATGGTGTAAAGTAGGACGCTGTAGGGATAGTGGTCACCATTATGAACAAAAAACAAACTTTTAATAATTTTAAATGTAATTTTTTCAAAGCCTCTGCGTGTTGAATCCATGTCCCCATGTAAGCCTTCCAAAGGACTGGGCATCTTTACCATGGAAGATCCCAATAATAGTGGCTAATTGCCTTTTTAAATGCCTATCTACAGACAAGAAATTAAACTTATAAGGCAAATGTAATTGGCTGTTTTTTGCTGGCAATAAGTACACCACTGATTTACAGCAATCCCTGTTTTTATATAATGTACACACATAATATTGCATACACTGTTTTTTTTTTCTTTTTTTTTTGTGTGTATTTAGCTGTTGGTCGCAGATGACCTTGACAGCTTAACGCGGGCAATGGGCGAGCGGAAGGCTCTCAACCCGGTCTACACTGTGATTGTGTGAGTGTGTGTATAAATGTATATGAGGGTGTGCATATATTATATACAGAAGAAACTCGGTTAACTGGACTAATTGTTGTCATTAGGCATTGGTGTAATCAAACATAGGCAGAAAAGCTGTCCAATATGACCTACAATATGATAGATGAATATTTATGTAATTTGTTGATTATTGCAGGTTTATCAAAAAGTTTTAGTTTTGGACCTCGACTATGCATTGGATAAGAAAGTGGAACAAGACTTGTGGAATGTTGGTTTCAAGCAGCAGATTGAAGCCCTACAGGCCATCTCTAAGGATAGAAAAGTATGTATTATACATACTTTTTATAATTTTATATATGAGTTATAAAATAATCAACTGGCAATCTAAACTTTTAATGGATTCTGATAATTAAATAAATTAATACATAAGCTGCGATTGTCGGAATTGCTATTTGAACTGGATTTTTGACACTATATTATAGACTTGGATACTGTTTCAGCTATAATCTGGAATTAGGTAGGCACTCACGCATCAGTTAGACTCGATTTTCTTGGCAATTTACACACACAGAAATTTCGGTGCGCTGCGTTAAATCAGTACTAGTTTTGTTTGGGTGACACCACGGTCAATTCGAATACTGGCATGTTTGAATAAGTTTTAAATCAACAAATTGTCATAATAATTGCTACAAATTTAATAATTAATAATTACTAACCATAAACAATATAATTTTTTCATGTAGAATTATTTTCTTCTTACACTGGCAATAAATTTGTACTAAAATGTGGGTCAAAATTAATAAATTTATAACTTTCTGTATCGGGTAGATAAATATAAATGTCTGTAATAACGATTACTTGTTGGACGTGAGACACCTTAGTCCGCCCGTGACCATGAATGCTGCAAAGTGTTCGAAACGTCGGTCAATCATAAATCAAATACAATCGCGATATAATCCGTAAAAGTAGTTTTATTTACAATGTGTAGTGCTCGCGTAAACATCAGATATCATTAAACAAATACTAAAAATAAAATAAATATTTAAGGGGGACTCCCATACAATAAACTTGATTTTTTTTACTGTTTCTTGCTTGATACTAATAACGGTGACAGGTAGACGCTTTAACTATTCACAGAATATTTAGTTTTATGTTCTCTTTAAATATAATTAATAAAAATAAATAATTAAGGGGGCTCTCATACAATAAAAGAGGTTTTCGCTGTTTATTTAGATAATGGTACGGAACTCTTCGTGAGCGACTCCGACTCGCACTTGGTCAGTTTTTTGTGTATAGCTATTAACTACAGATGGCTTTCACAGCTTTGCCCGGACTATTTAAGGGCGTGAGTTGAGTTTTTAGCGGCTTTTTATTTATTGCTTGAAATGTATTTTCCTAGTCATAGGTATTACATAGGTCCTAATTAAAACAAGTTTCGCCCTATTCGCAATATGGTTAAATACAAACCACCATTTGCCAGCAACCGTCGAACGGCAAACGACACTCAACAATGTTTATCGTCTCTTGCTAGGAGGCATTTAATACTTCTAACAATGAATTGATTCTCATCGTTTATTAATCTAAAACTATACGTATACAAAATAGAAATGTTATACAACCAAAAGTCATCGATTTAAAAATACTAAATTTTTCTGCTACACAATTTTCTTTAATTTTAATTATGTATAATTGTAAATTGAGCAAGCTGTATTTCACTAATAACTAATATATAAGCATAAATCTCTATTAAACATTGTCACCATAATTATGATTGTTTGACATTCAGTTCGACCAGAGATTTTAACCGTAAACAAAAGTGTATATGGGCATTTTCATAAAAATGTACAAGGGCGTTTTCAGGCCTGTCCCTCTAAAACATTACCTTTTTTAAACAATTAATTCTATTTGAAACTAGCACAAAATTTTACATTAGGTTTATTGTACATTTAAGTAATATTTTATAATATTATTTAAGCCAATTATAGTATAATTTTTCGATTAAAAAATAATATAACAACAGATTGCTATCATTTTATCGTGTCCCTTTGTAGCCAGACGATATTTCAACACTGAATTTACATATTAGTTGTAACAATTTGCTCAGTGCCGTATTTTATTTTTCTGGTAGATAGTGTAGGGTCTCTCTGTGACATATCTATTATGCACATAGAATTAATAGCAGTCTTCACGCAAGCACAGAAGCACTATCCTATATTAAGACCGTTGCTGACTACAATAACTTCGTGATCTTAACTGACTGAAGGAGTGCCCTACCGCATGTGGCTCGGTGCACCTCTTATTTAAGAGGCACACCGATCGCCTACAATATAATTCGAATGTTATTTGAGCTGAAAATACATTCAAAGGAAGTAATCCTTCAGTGGATTTCTTCCCATATAGGCTTGTTGGGGAACGAAAATGTAGACAGGCTAGCAAAAGAAGCCTCTTGCGATGGTGTTGGTACAAGTATTCCACCTTTCTTCACTGACTACATCCATGTAGTTAAAGAATATTGTTATCTATTATGGAAAATACACTTCGATAGGAGGTCAGTGGAGAAGGGCATTTGGTATAGGACCTTACAAAATGAGCCTTGGAAATCACCGTCGTTTGAAAAAGCCAAAATAAATAAAAATAATGTAACCACTGCGCTTAGACTTCGATCTGGACACATTCCACTCAATAAATTTGGTTACTTGATGAAAAAAGTACCATCCCCGCTGTGTTTGGAATGTGGAATAGTTGAGGACGTAATACATATTGTAGTGGAGTGTATTCGGAACGAAGATTTCAGAAATGAAATCATTAACAACGGTGTAAACATTACAAATGGCGGTTATAATAGTATCCCGTCATATCCCTTGTCTGATACAGCCAAACTTTTATATAGGTTAGTTCAAATTGGTATAAGACGGCGTCATCAGTATTGAGATTGTGTCTTAATGTAGATGAGATACGGTCTGGATGCTGTGCCGAACATCTGTTTTAGTTTTAAGGTTTATTATGTAGAAGATTTAATGGAGCGACACAGTCAAATTAACTTGACCAAGCTCCTTCAAATAAAGATATATAAAAAAAAAACGTAATTTCATAAGATGAAAATAATTTTCTGCTACAACCCATCGAGCTAGAGATATAATGTTTTTTATAGTAGACTATATATCTAAAACCTAATAAAATAGGGTAAGTTTTATGAATGTACAATGTGAAATCGTGTCCCATACTTCAATGGGCATTTCCCTTTCTTAAGTTATCCTATTCAAAACTCACTTTTGAAAAATCTAACGGATTGCCACTTTTATTTCTAAACAACTCCTGTGTACTGCTGCTGCTGACGGATGCTGTTCTAGTTAAACTAAAAACAAAAACATGATACTCATTAACCATTCTTGAATTAACTTAAATACCAAAAAATTACATCTTAATG
Organism: Lymantria dispar; assembly: GCA_032191425.1. Lineage (NCBI taxonomy): Eukaryota > Metazoa > Arthropoda > Insecta > Lepidoptera > Erebidae > Lymantria > Lymantria dispar. Next base: position 35,202,368 of record CM063445.1, read on the forward strand.
TGTGTACATATACAGAAGAGAAGAAGATATATAGAGATGTAGGTGGTTTCTGTGGGATGATAGAGTAAGAATACAATTTACTAGTCTTTGTCTTGCCCATAGGGGTCATAAAAAACGAGAAAGAATATAATACAGAATATGACTTGCAGATAACTTCAGTTCAAGAGAGAAAGAAGACAAAATACAGACAAATACTAACCAGTTTTTTCCGTGTGGTGACGGAGTAAGAATACAATTTACCACACCATATCTTGCCCGTAGGTGTTGTAAAAGATGACTGAGGGTTATAATATGCGTGTAACATCTATGTAAGGTCTCATTCACACTCTACATATAAACTACCTATGTACATATATATAGCGTGGCGTTTTCTCGCCACGACCTGTTACACCACGCCAACAATCAGTTATTCCCTCGCATATTCCGTCATATAGCCTGACGTCGTTACGCCACGAGCTGTTTACGCCACGCCAACGATCAGGTACACTCTCGCCTATAGATATTTCACACCAAAAAAGTGTTGAGCCTTTGGAGTGGTGTAAGTGATTTACACACAAAAACCGTTTCGTTTTAGAATCCTCTTCGCAGTGAGGGACAGGCAATGCTATCCTGGGTATTGCAGGCCGCAGCAGGCTTTTATCTTTGTTTACTACATCAAATCTGTACTACATTCAAACTGGATCTGCCATTCAGGTAATTGTTGCATATACGTAGATTTTAAATACGGTATTTTTATATATTATTAGCTGACCCGGTGAACTTCATACCGCCATAATTTTTTTCGTAAATATATTTTCTAAATTGCCGAAAATATAGTCTTTAACGGAAGAACCACTACGCCTTTGTCGGGAAAATTCAATCGTTTTGGTCGCGGCATTGTTAATGATGATTCAAAAAGAATAAAAATTACTGATTATTGATTTCTGCCAAAATTATAATTATCAAATTTTCAACCATACTTAATCATAGACAAAATTACGTTTAGCTGTCATTTGCGTTTTGTTATTTCATATGAAATGCGTTTTTGTTATGCCACGTTTCATAGTGACTTGTATTCTCTCTGACGTTTTATGTCACGTCCCACGGGAAGGCAATCGAACGGGATAAAAAGTATTATATGTCCGTCTCTTGGTTCTTAGTAGGGTTGTAACGGAACTTCGCCTCCACCTCCGTTACTGCGGAAGTTCCGCAAGAAATCCCTAGGCGTCGTTGGATGCAGGCGGCACAGGACCGCACTTTGTGGCGTAACATGAGGGGGGGCCTACGTCCAGCAGTGGATGGAGATAGGCTGAAATGATGATGATGAGAAGGAAATGTTTATTTATATGTTAACTTACTATGAGTCTTTGAATGTACTTTAAAATAAATATTTCGTATTATTGATAGTTTTAATAAACCATAAACTACTATTTTTCTACATCCACTTTCACTTCCGCCTCCGTTAACCTCCGCATCCGCGGAGGTGAAACCCGTCGCCTCCGCATCCGCCTCCGCTAAGAAGGCCTCCGTTACAACCCTAGTTCTTAGCTACCTCCTCACCAATTTTCAGTCAAATCGGTATAGCCGTCCTTGAGTTATAAATAGTGTAACTAACACGACTTTCTTTTATATATATAGATTAATCTATCAGCCCGCATCATCATCGATGATAAAAACATCCTTATAGTTTTCTGTCTCTTGCATAGTTGTTATCTGCATATTATATCCCTTAGTCGTCTTTTAACACATCCACAAGCAAGAAAGGTGGTGGTAAATTGTATTCTTAACCCCGCCGTACATGCCCACACTCGCATTGGCCGTCACGAGCCGTGTCCGAGTGGCAGTATTTAAAACCTATGGCGCAGTACCAAACTCCACACCGGGTTGAGCGTCATCCGCGCTCGCCCTTTGACCGCGCTAAGCTGTCAAGGTCATCTGCGACCAACAGCTACACACACAACAAAAAAAAAATACCAAACTCCGCATTTGCTCTCACGTGTCGACGCAGGCACGTACCTACGTGAGCGTGTACGCCATAGGTTTTAAATACTGCCACTCGCACACGGCTCATGACGGCCAATGCGAGTGTGGGCATGTGCGGCGGGGTTTAATCTATCATCACACGGAGATTAATTCATTTTGAACATTAATTACATTAAGAATTATGTTAAAAAAATAAACTATTATCGTTGTATTGACCTTTCCACTTTCGCATCTATTTCTCCTTTTGTTTTCGTTATGGTATGGTTCCGTATGGTGACGGAGTAAGAATACAATTCACCACCCACTCTCTTGCCTATGGGTTTCGTAAAAGACGACTAAGGGATATAATGTGCATATAATATCTATGCAAGAGAAGGAAAACTCGACACAAAATCGTATGCCAACATGTCTCGGCTGGTAGTATAGTAGGTCAATTTCCCTCCCATAGTAGAGGAAGAGAGGAAGCCCGAGCCCAATATTGGGGCGTGTATAGGCTGAGATGATGATGATGATTATATGGACAATTGAATCTGTTATTCCACAGGCGGCGCGCTTCTCTCCTAGGTTTGGTAGAAGGTTGGGGTGCAGGTGAAATGGCAGTTGGAGCTCGGTTACCTCCACCAGCTTCTGCTAGATACATCTGCCAACATTGTCTCGTGCATCTTGGTGATCTCGCACGTTACAGGCAACAGCTACGGGTCGCTCACACATTCTACAGGTAATTTTACATCCACCCATCAACTGGAAAATGAAGGCCCGTGGTCTCCATTATATCACGAATTTAAAGCCAATCGATCAGTTGACCTAGCTTATATACAAAATATCAAAATAGATAATAAACACACCATGGGTGTAGAGGAGACCACAGAAGCTCTAATAAATACTTTAATACCGGACGATAACGTAACAGCTGATAGCGAACATCATACGCAAATAAGAGCGTGGGCCACTTGGCCACCTCTATCTCCTATGTCTGACCTTCCCTCTCTAACTGAACTTTAAATACCGTAAAAGCCCTTCCTCTAAACAAAGCAGCCGGTGAAGGTAAAATATCTAATAAAATGATTAAAGAAGCTTGTCGAACGTCAGCCGACTCAATGTTACTAGTTTTCAATCGTTGTATAGCGAAAGGCATCATTCCTCGGCTATGGTGTCGCGGGTTTATACGTATAATACCGAAACACGGTGATAAGCCACCGGACGACCCGAAGTCATATCGACCAATTACTCTACTGCCGTCACTAGGAAAACTCTTAGAACGTCTGATTGTTCCCCGTTTGTTACCGGGTGGCCCCACATTCAATCGTAGTCAGGTTGGATTTACCCCGGGAAATTGACTGTCGACGCGGTCATTGCCGTTAGAAAAATTGTTTCCCTATCAGATTTTAAATATATACTAGGTATTTTTCTAGATATCTCAGGTGCTTTTGATAACGCATGGTGGCCGATGCTACTTCTTAAACTGAAGGCTCGTGGATGCTTTAGGAACATCTACCAACTCGTACAGTCATACTTTCTACAAGGTTCAACCACACTGAAACTCGGTCACCATGCCGTGTCTAAATCACTGACGTTGGGCTGTCCTCAAGGATCAGTGTTAAGCCCATACTTGTGGAATCTAGGGTTTGATGACCTTCTTGAGCTACCTCTACCGCAAAACTACTCATTGATTGGCTATGCTGACGACGGTCTCCTACTTATACAGTCAAACACTAGAGACGGACTGGAGAAATTGGCGGATATATGTCTCAACTCAATACAAAAATGGGGCATACAAAATCGACTTACTTTCGCCCCCCACAAAACGTATCATCTTTTACTGAAAGGTAATTTACAGTCGAGCCCCCGTATAAAATTTAACAACACTGTAGTTAAAAAGAAGGAGTCAGTATGTTACCTCGGCCTGGTCCTAGAGAAAAATTTTTCGTTCATTGAACATATTAAAACTGTAGGTGAAAAAGCCAAACGAAATTTCTATGCGCTTACCAGAATTTCAACTTCCATCTGGGGCCTTCGTTTTAACACACTTAAAATTATATATACAGCCACATATCTGGGCTGTATCTGTTATGGTGCACCGGCCTGGGCTGATCGTACTACCATAGGCGCGGCTCGGCATAAGTTACTACAGAGTCAACGATTAGCGCTAATATTTCTGTGTAAGGCATACCGAACAGTTACCACCGAAGCCTTACCAGTACTTGCAGGTGTACTTCCGGTCGACTTAGAGATACAAAAACGTGCGTCCATGTATTATTCCTCTAGGGAAAACATGACTAACAATTTTCTTTTACCACGCGATCGTAATAAAATTACTAGACTTTTTGCACCGCAATCCGTCGATAACGATAAGCTCCTGACCGAATGGCAGGCAAGATGGGATTCGTCAACAAAAGGTCGTCATCTATATCTATTCTTTCCATCTGTTCGTGAACGTTTGGAGAGAACTTGGCTAGAAATTGACCACTATGTAGCCCAATTCCTCACAGGCCATGGGAATTTTAGAAGTAAATTATTCTATTTTACACTAGTAGATTCACCATTTTGTCAATGTTCGACCTCAAACTCCAATTTTGAACAAACAGCTCATCACATCCTTTGGGAGTGCATTCTCTGGCGCAACGAGCGGAACGTCATGTTAGATAATATGCATGTCACGTCTGGAGTAGTATACTATTCGGATCTTGTAGCAACTCGAGAAAATTTCCGTGCGTTTAGGCGCTTTTGCCATTCCTATTACTGTAATCAAACCTAAAGCTCACAAATAGGTAGTTGTACAAGCTCTTATTTACTGGCTTATCAGCCAACTTTGCTTCATGTCTCCCGCTTTGCATAGGAGGGAAGTGGAATCATTCCAACTCCTCCTGTTTTCTTTTCTAATTAAATTTGTTGCGGGTCCCAAGACAATTAAAAGCGATTCCCGGGACTTCCTGAGGGTCAAACCTCAGTGTCTTATACGGTGACCATTGTGGATCCTGGCTTACAGGAGTTACAGTGGTGGGAATGTGTGGTGGGATTAGTCCCAACAAAAAAAAAATCCACCCATCAACTTATAACCGTCTACTGTAGGATAAAGGCCTTCGTAAAAAGAGGCAACGCTCTAGCGGCAAGTTTGGGAAGCAAGCTTGGTGATCACAGTTAAGGTTACAAATTTCTCAGAAGATTGCTGCTGGCCATTTTCCTAACAATGACTGCCACGGACATTAAAGTGGGTAGTGTCACATTGTATACAATACATATAACCCGTCAATTCTCGTCGAATAGTCTCGAATCGCCGATATCCGTGACCTGCCCCGATATCCGTGACCTGCCCCGATATCCGTGACCTGCCCCGATATCCGTGACCTGCCCCGATATACGTGACCTGCCCCGATATACGTGACCTGCCCCGATATCCGTGACCTGCCCCGATATCCGTGACCTGCCCCGATATCCGTGACCTGCCCCGATATCCGTGACCTGCCCCGATATCCGTGACCTGCCCCGATATCCGTGACCTGCCCCGATATCCGTGACCTGCCCCGATATCCGTGACCTGCCCCGATATCCGTGACCTGCCCCGATATCAATTGAAAATTGTGAATATATTTTTCATGAATAAGGAGTTCATTTTATATAGTAGGAAATATAAAATTTCTGGGGATTTCATTTCGTTTTGATATTGTTTATATTGCGACAGTTATTTAACGTGTAAAATATGATATTATGATTTTTAAACCCATTACAGTTTTAGTTGAGAATTTGAACGCTTATTTTTCATACTATAGATAATCGCGGCAACCCCGCTAGTTAGGCGTGAATTTTGCGGCATTATCACCCCTTAAGAGTGGGCTGCTCCTCAATAATGTTATTGTCCGACGTGTAGAACACTTTACAGCGTTCATGGTCATGGGCAGACTAAGATGTCTCACGTCCAACAAGTTATCGCTATTACAGAGATTGTTGGACGTGAGGCATTTTACTCCACTCGCATCAAATACAAACGCGATGAAACCTGTAAAATACTTTTATTTAGAGTAAATTAGTTTTATAAATAATTTTATAAAATAAAAAGTCCTAGTGGTAGGACCACACTGTCGACAGTTATCTGTCTACAGCTGCGGGCCGGTCCGTCCGGGGTAATACCACTCTCTCGCAGAAAATCGACGTCTGAGTAGTAGCAATTTGTTACTGCGCTTCGTTCGGTGAACGAGAGAGCCGGAAGCCCAACTTTGCGAGGGTGTTTGCGTGTGGAGAGTTTTGGTGGTGCCTTTGGTATCACCGAGCCTCAATGCATGCATTCACACTCTCTTCACGGTAGGCAGCGGCCTTGTAAAGGTCCATGAGCGGCAGCAACACTTACCATCAGGTGTACTGTTTGCTCGTTTGCCACTGCTTGCAATAAAAAAAAATTAAATAAATTAAAGTTGAATAATTATTAGATATCTTCTGCTGTGTGGTAGCGGCTTCGAATACTACCAACCCTTGCTTTGCTCGTGGGTGTCGTAAAAGACGACTAAGAGCCCTAGATTGACCCGGACCAACTCCATCTGGTACCATTTGGGTCAACGATTACATTCCCTAGGAGGGTTGACGTCAGGCACGCGGCCGGTCATAAAAGTCATTGCCGAAACTTTTTGCAATATGTCAAAACAGATGACATATTGCGTCGACCCCAAGTAATTGGGATAAGAGCAAGATGATGATGAATTATTAGATATCTTCATGTTACGCAGGCACGCGTTAGTTGTATCAGCGCACTCTGGACAACCTTATAACCAGCTGGCGCTGGTGGCGTGGCGACGTGGCAGACGTCTCGGAGCCCTCTACTGGCACGTGCGTTCTCTGATGGTGCGTGCACCCTTCCCTCCCGCGCCTGCCAACCTAGCCCGCACCCTACGAGCCGCTGCAGCCGCCGCCTCCAGGTAAGAATGATGAGTAGTACTCGAAGGGTGGTCAGAACGTTATAGGCAAAAAGAAAATAATCATTATCATTTCAGCTCATTTATGTCCCATTGTTGAGCTCGAGCCTTCTCCACAATGAGGTGGAAATTGACCTACTATACCACGCGGGTCGCCGAGACGGGTTGGTATAGAACTACAGACTATAGGGTTTCTAAGTTAAAATTTTCCTTCTCTTGCATGGATGTTTTATGCATATTAATCGCTTAGTCTTCTTTTACGACACGGGTAAGAATCTGTGGGTATCGTAAAAGACCCCTTCCTCTTGGAAGGGGAAGGTGGTGAATTGTATTCTCATTCCGTCGCCACACGGAATATTAAAAATATCGAGTGTTTTTTCTCGATTTGCGTATATTTTTCAATAAGTGCAACAGGAATAGAAGACATTTTTAGCTTGAATCTGGTAAGGCTTGACTAGTGCCACGTGCAGTTATAATAAGTGCTATGCATATTTATATTATTACCATGTCGTTAACAGCACAGATGCGAACCCCATGCCGGTGATTCCCGGAGTGACAGACACGATCACTCCACTGCCCGTCACCACATCAGCCAGATTTGACGCGCACGCCTACGTTACTGAACTAATACGGGCTATAAATTATATACACACCGTTGAAGAGTAAGTATCATACGTTATGAAATCGGTGAAATTAGTTTTATTTCACATTCGTCATCATCGCAGCCCACATGCATCTCACTGTTAGGCTCGGGCCTCCTCCACAATGGGAGGGAATTTGACCTACTATACCATGCTGGGCAGACATGTTAGTATAGGGTTTCATTTCGAGTTTTCCTTTTTTTTGCACAGGTCTTATGTGCATATTATATCCCTTGGTCGTCTTTTACGACATTCACGGGCAAGATAGGAGTTGTAAATTATATTCTTATTCCGTCACATTGCAAATAGGTTTATGTAAGCAATAGGAAATATGCATGAAACTCCAAAATGAACAAATTATTTTTATTTATAATCTTTATTGCTTTATTTTTAATTTTATCATTATTCAATAATTAAATTTAATTATAAAAAGTGCGTTTTTTGAGATTCGCTCGCAGATTTCTAAAACGCAAAGTTGTTCAAACGTGACCTCATAGCACAGTCAAGTCTTCTGATTGGGGCTGTCGATATTTTTAAAATATCGTTCTTCGATATATCGGTATTTTTAAATATATCAATATCGGAGTTCGATGTAAAGAAAAAAAAAGAGCGTGCGTTACAAAGTACGCATGGCGAAAGTGAAACTCCTTTATCTTTTAGCCTTTATCATTCATCCTTTATCCTTCATCTTTTATCCTTTATCTCTTTCTCTCGCCGGCTCAATCCTATACATTTACGTGTTTATATTTCTATGGACTCGCATTTTCGTTTCATCGAGTTTGAAATTACAATGATTCTAAAAAAGTTTCACTTCAAAAGTATTGATATTTCGATATATTTCCCCGTGACCTCTTTTTAACTTCGTTCATTGCGTCGTTACCGTGCCAAGCATTTTATCAAATTTCAGGAGTAAGTGATAACTGATCATCAACTTCATGCCAGCATTTTTACAGTAGATTAAGTTTACGGTGATTTTGTAGAATAAATACTTTACAAGAAAAGATAAAACACCAAATTTATTTAAATAAATATCGACCCTCGATATTTACTTTTTAGTACCTATCGATATATCGTCCAAAAAAATATCAACAGTCTTAGTTGACAGCCCTAGCAACTTGTGCTAGTACTCTGACGTCACAGAATATGCGCGCCGAAATAGCCGCGTTTCAATCGCGCAAAAATGATAGATTTAATTTTTTTTTTTATGTTACTGGTTTATATTTTATATGTATTATATTTATTTCTAGTAATATAATAACTAGTAGAAACGTTTAAAAAAATTAAAAAAAAACATGCATTCTCAATTAGCCTAATAAGTTAAATGCTAAATCCCAGTGATTACTTCACCAAAATCCCAGCCCATACACGTCCCACTGTTGGGCTCGGGCCTCCGCCACTATGGGAGGAATATTGATTTAGTTGGTTTAGTTTTTTTGTCCTTTTCTTGCATGGATGTTATATGCATATTATAATTCTTTAGTTATCTTTTACGACATCCACGGGCAAGAGAGGTGGGGAATCTCTTACTCCGTCACCACACTGACCACCGTGGTTTAGGATTCGTCACCACTCAGTGATTTAGGATATGTTACAATATTTAAGAATAAAGGTAAATTATAGGCGGCGGATTGGGCGGCGCTGATGCCGCCTTAGCCACGGGTGACTAGACCGGGGAATAGTCCGTCGCCTCCAGAGAGACTGACCGCGTGGGGGCGACACCCTGGGGTGTGTCGGGGAGGAAGGGTACACAAGAGGGTATCCCGCCGGGCTGGCTACGGAAGTCATGAATTCGATAGCAGTGGTCGGCCCAATGGCCAACGGAAAGGAATACGGCGGGTTATGGGGTCGCGCGTCGCCCCGGACGGGACGGACTATGTGCGTCCGCGCTATAACCTGCCAAAAAAAGGACAGTTGATAATATGATTTAATCTCATTTCAGGTTAAATACAGCAACAACTTTAGTGAACTCATTGAATTCATCACTAACGGCGCTCATTGCCACAGATAACTTTGAATCTATGACCCTCATCAAGGTAATGTTTTTTTTTATAAAATTTAAAAAATGACACTCATCATCATCATTTTAGGTTATAAGTTCCGCTGCTGGGCTCGAGCCTCTTTCACCTTGGGAGGTAAATCGACCTATGTCACGCTAGTCGGACGATTTGGTTTTATTTTGAGTTTTTCTACACTCAGCAATTCATATGCGTACTTCCATCAATTTCATATCATCATCATTTCAGCTCATATACGTCCCATTGTTAGACTCGAGCCTACTACTATGATTTCTGATGTTTACGCGAGTATTACACATCTATAACAATAAATAAAATTGGAGTGTCTGTTTGTAATGTCAAAATAATAGGCTTTTTTCATGCTCACGCGGTTATTTGCACGATACCTGTGCCTAAAATACAAATTAAAAAATTTTTGTCTGTTCCGGGTAATCTTCAAAACGGCTGGACCGATTTCAAAAATTCTTTCACCAATGGAAAGCTATAATATCAGAGCGTAAACTAGGCTATATTTTATCCCGGTATTCCCATGGGAACAGGAACTACGCACCGAAGACGACTGAAACCGAAGCGAAGCGAGGGCGGGTTGCTAGTTTTAAATAAAACTACGGATTCATCCGTAAAGTAGTTTTATTTTCCGTCACCCGCCGAGAGGCCGACCGCGTGAGGAAAGACCGACGTCCTCCCCGAGGGGGGGACGTCGGTCGATGGGAGAGTACCCCAATAGGGGGTATTCCGTCGGGCTGACCACTGACGACAAGTTAACGCTGCTCCAGTGGTCGGCCCAACGACGAAGGCGACGTGGTTTTTGGGTGGGTCGCGGGAGTTGCGTGCTTAAGCCCCTCTGTCGCCCCGGACGGAGTGGTGCGGAGGCGCGCCGACCGCGACCCACCCACAAAAAAAACAAAAAAAAAGTAGTTTTATTTAAAATTAACTACATATTATACTTCGCTAGTCGGACGTGATAGTATAGGGTTTTATTTCGAGTTGTACTCCTCTTGCATAAATATTATATGCATATTTAATCCCTTATTCGTCTTTTACGACACCCAACCACCAGGGGATGGGGTGGTGAATTGTTTATCTTACTCCGTCACCACACGGAAATTCCATATGGCCATATTAAAAAAGTATAATCTTTGTGGTGACAGAGTAAGAACACAATTCACCACCCCCCTTTCTTGTTCGTGGCTATGATAAAAGTCGTCTCTCTCTCGTTTAGTCGCGCTCTTGAGATGCCGATAATGATTTTCAGCAGTTAGTCTATCGCCTGTTACTGCTGTTATGTAGGCTTCGATAAATGAGGGGATACTGCCATGCGCTTGGCAGGCAGGTTGACGGTCGCAATGAGATGTTATACGTTACCCAGAAGAGCTGCTGTATACTCTTCTGATTAACCCTTAGCTGAATTTATACGACATCCAGAAGCAAGTAACATGTAACATCTATAGGCGAGGGTAAATCTGATCGTTAACGTGGTATAAACAGGCCGCGGCGACGCAACTCCACGCTATATGACGGAATATATGTTCTATAAGTAATAACACTAGTAGTGTGTCAGACGTAGCGACACGATGTTGTGCGTAAGCGACTGTGTGGTGAATTATGATTGTGTAATATTTTAATAATATAAATCGTAATATCTTATTAGTTTACACCTGCCAGGCGTCCTGAGCGACGGTTCACTTTTTTTTAAGACAACACCTGTACTATGGAAATAATCCTTGTGTTGGGTTGCTTTACAAATATATAAATAAGGGTCACAAAATGCACTAGACTCAGAACAATAGTATTGTCCTGCATAGGATTCGTACCCACGACAATGGCATGCTAGGTCGGTATCTTAACCACAACGCCATATCTGCAATTGATTTGTATTCTTATCCCGTTATATGAGACGAGAAATGGAAGAAGAAAACATGGATAAATGTAAAGTAATTCAGATGGCGTGCGTGCTGATCTGGTTGGTGCACTCGACGACAGAGGAACTCAGCATAGAGCTGTGCGCGCTCAGTGCTGAGGAGGCGAGGGCCGCCACACTCAGCAGTGAGCTGGCAGCCGGCACCGTGTTGGCGCTTCTACTGCCCAGCTATACCGTCGATAAGCCTGTTGCCAGGGCCCTGCCAGCACGTAAGTAATTTTATTCGCATAGACATCTCTGAACTAATTGTAGAAAGATACAATTTTAAGCCATACAAATAAATAAAATTGAAGTGTTTATTTATAATGTCAAAATAATACGAGTTTTTATGCTCATACGGTTATTTACATGATCATCATCACAGCTCATATACGTCCCACTGCTGGGCTCGAGCCTCCTCCACCATGCTGGTTAAGCAAGTTGGTATAGGGTTTTATTTTGAGTTTTCTTTCTCTTGCATAGATTTTATACACGCATTATATCCCATAGTCGCCTTGTAGGGCATCCACGAGCAAGATAGGGACTGGTGAATTGTATTCTAATTCGGTCATCACACTAAAAGATTTTAGAAACATTTTTAGAAATTTTTTAGAATAAATCTATCCGTAAAAACCAGTTTTAAAACGTTTTGTCTGTCTATATGTTCTGGGTACTGTTAAAAATGTCTGGACCGATTTTGATAATATTTTACTACCAGGTGGCTGTTTGATTATGGAGTAACTTAGGATTTTTCAACTGAAAGAAATGACAATTTAAAATCTACATTATCAATAAGTAACACAGGCTATATTTTATTCCGGTATTCTCACGAGAACGGACACTACGCGGGAGAAATCGCGGGAATTTGCTAGTAGAACATATAATTTGTATTCGACTGAACAGATGGCATAGTGTAACGTGTAACTGTCACGGGTTCGATTTTTATGCGCTGGTCAAACATGTTATTATAGACTTTTATATCGAGTTTCTTCTCTTGCATAGATGTTATATGCATATTAGTATCTTTTAGAACGCTCACCGGCAAGAGAGCCCTCTCTCCAGCCGGTGAGCGTATGAATTGTATTCCTACTCCATCACCACACGGAAAACCTCTTAGTCCTCTTTTACGACATACCCAGGCAATTTAAAGGTTGATAGTATGTGGTTGGTGTATAGTCGCTACCACACAGCGTATATTTACGGTTTTATTAATTTTGAATATTATGTATAGTGAAAGTTTGGCTGCAATGGTTGACTTGGCATCCGAGGGCACTTCGCGAGGAGGCGTGGCGCTCACTGGCCGCGCTGTGGCCCGCCGTCGCGTATACTCTCAACATGCTGCAACCCGCCGCTGCTCTGCTCACCGACAAGTGTGAGTTCATCAACAAGCACATAATCCAATCATTTCTTCCGTGCAGGCCCTGGAATGAATTACCTGCTACTGTGTTTCCCGAGCGCTATGACATGTCCTTCTTTAAACGAGGTTTAAGAAGAGCATTTTCGTCACCGTAGGTAACTGCCTGGCTGTGCCCCTGGTATTGCAAAGGTCCATGTGCAGCAGTGTCACTTACCATCAGGCGTGCTACTTGCTCGTTTGCCGTCAATATAAAAAAAAAATAATAACTTTGGATGTTTACGCAAGTATTTATCATTATCAAATCAACCCATACATGTCCTGGTAGAGGCTGCCGGGCCCGAGCCTCCTCCTACGAGAGGGATTTTGACCCACCATACCACTCTGGTCAGACGTGTTGGTATGGGGTTATATTTCGAGTTTTCCATCTCTTGCATAGATGTTATATGCATATTATATCACTTGGTCGTCTTTTACAATACCCACGGGCAAGATAGAGAGTTATGAATTGTATTCTTATTCCGTCACCACAAGCGAGTATTACACATTGTAAATTAAACTATTTTTACGGATTTTATCGCGTTTGTATTTGGTTTTTCATGATTCGACGTTTCGAACACTTTACAGCGTTCGAAAGTGATCATTTTCTTCTGTAAAAATGATGACTTGTTGGGCGTGAGACATCTTAGTCCGCTCGTAGTTATGAACGCTGTAAAGTGTTCGAGACTTCGAGCAATCAAAAATCTAATACAAACGCGAAAAATTCCCTAATTTTATTTACAATGTGCATTACTCGCGTAAACATCAGAAATCATTATCTAATATATTATTTATTCACAGATGACAATGTTCCTCTACCGGAAGACGAAGAGTTGGCTGGGTTTCTACCTTTAGAGAACGCGTTTAAAGGTCTACGATTCCCTAATCATGCCGCCTGGGATACATATGGAGGCAGAATACCTGATTTGGACGAGGAGGGAATCGACAGTGAGATCGAGTGAGTTTCTCTTTATAGCTGGCATGCTCTGATCTTATAACTTTTTAGTTAATCATAGACAACTTCAACGATTAAAAAACATCATATGCATACAATCAAAATTAATAATAAAATACAATCATAATATACAATCAAAATTAGACTTAGTAGTTCAAATCAAATTACATCATCATCATCATCATTTCAGCCTATCGCCGTCCACTGCTGGACGTAGGCCTCCCTCATGTTGCGCCACGATGAGCGGTCCTGTGCCGCCTGCATCCAACGACGCCCAGCGACCTTCACTAGGTCATCGGTCCACCTAGTGGGGGGCGTCCTACACTGCGTCGTCCGATACGTGGTCGCCACTCGAGAACTTTTCTTCCCCAGCGGTTGTCGGTTCGTCGAGCGATGTGGCCTGCCCATTGCCACTTCAGCGTGCTAATTCTTCGTGCTATGTCGGTTACACCCGTTCTTCTGCGGATTTCCGTATTCCGGATTCTATCTCGCAGAGAAATCCCGAGCATAGCCCGCTCCATAGCACGTTGAGCGACTTTGAGCCTTGATATGAGGCCTACATTTAGGGACCACGTTTCCGTGCCGTAAGTCATCACTGGTAACACACACTGGTCGTAGACCTGTGTTTTCAGACACTGAGGTATGTTGGACGAGAAGATCCTCTTAAGTTTCCCGAACGCTGCCCAACCGAGTTGGATTCGTCGGCTGATCTCTTTCTCGAAATTGGATCTACCTAACTGGACTGTTTGTCCTAGGTAAACATAGTGATCGACAACTTCGAGAATCGCATTGCCAACTAGGACCGATACAGGAATGACATGGGCATTTGACATGACTTTCGTCTTGTCCATGTTCATTCGTAAACCCACTTGCTGAGATCATTGAGCATTGTGCCAAGGTCCTCCATGGATTCTGCCATAACGACTATATCGTCCGCAAATCGAAGGTGAGTGATGTATTCGCCGTTAATGTTGATGCCGAGTCCAGTCCAGTCTAAGAGCTTGAAGACATCTTCCAGTGCAGTGGTGAACAGTTTCGGAGAGATGACATCTCCCTGTCTCACGCCTTTCTGCAACTGGATCGGTTTCGTACTCTTATCCCGGATACGGACTGACATTGTGGCGTTCCTATACAAACACTTCAGCACTTCGATATAGCGATGGTCTATTTGGCACCGCTGAAGGGACTGCAGCACCGCCCAAGTTTCGACTGAATCAAAGGCTTTCTCATAGTCCACAAACGCTAAGCACAGGGGCCGATTATACTCCTCGGTCTTTTGTATAATCTGCCGAAGCGTGAGTATATGGTCTATGGTGCTATAGCCTTTTCGGAAGCCGGCTTGTTCGGGCGGCTGGAAGTCATCGAGCTTGCGCGAGAGTCGATTGATAATGACCCTCGAGAACAACTTATAAACGTAGCTCAGGAGTGAGATGGGTCTGTAGTTCTTCAAGAGAGCTTTGTCACCCTTCTTGAAGAACAGCACCACCACACTCCTGGTCCACGACTCTGGAACGTCGCCCCCGAGGATAACGGAATTATATAGCTTCTGAAGGGCTATTAAGACCGGCTTGCCGCCCGCCTTCAAAGGCTCTGCCGTAATTCCGTCATCTCCCGGTGCCTTACCGTTACGTAGTTGTTTGAGAGCCATTCTGATCTCGTACAAGCTGACGTCCGGGATTTCTTCGGTATAGTGCCGAGTTAGCTTGGATCTGGGATCTTGGACCAAGCCAACAACAGGATTTCGGGATGATTTGTATAACTGTCCATAGAACCTTTCGACCTCTCCCAAGATCTCACTTTGGTATGAAATGACAGTGCCATCGTCGGTCTTGAGCTTAGTCATTTGGCTTTGCCCAATAGACAGATTTTGTGCGAACACTTTTGAGCCACGATTCCGCTCTATCGCTTCTTTAATACGGAGCGTATTAAATCGGCGAATATCGCGACGCACAGACCTGGAGATCTGCCTATTTAGCTGCCTATGTTTGGACCAATCGGCTGAAGACTGCACCGTCATCAAATTACATATTATACATAATAAGTAAGAATGAATAAGAATAATATATAATAATAAATAAGAATGTTAACAGATACTGAAACAGCTAGAATGGTTTATTTCGCTTATTTCCATAGTCTTATGTCTTACGGCATATTACTGTGGGGATGCTCCGCGGACTTTAATAGAATCTTTGTTCTCCAAAAAAGGGCTGTCCGTGCAATTTATAATCTAGGCCCAAGAATCTCACTTCGGGAGAAATTCAAAGAAATAAATATTCTAACTGCTGTATCACATATATATATACGAAAATATATGTCAAAAAAAATATCGCAAACTTTAAGAGATATTGTGACATTCATGAAATGAATACTCGTAATAAGGACAGATTAGTTGTACACACTACTCGTCTCCAAAAAGTTAACAAATCATTCATGGGCCAATGTATACGCTTTTACAATAGATTACCTAAAGATATCTGAGACCTGCCTATGAAAAAGTTTAAAAAAGCCATCAAGAATAGACTTTGTAAAAAAGCTTATTATAAAATCTCGGATTATGTAGATGATAATACAGATTGGTTGTGAGCAGCTCCTCATTCAGCAGTTTCCTTGTTATTTTAAATATACTGTTTGTAAATGTACTTTTAACTTTTATTGTAAAGTGTAGCGTGTTTTGCCTAACGAATTTTTGTATTTTCAGCGTTTGTAACATATTGTGGTGTTGGTCATGCTTACATAAGGATCTACTTGCGGTAGCTGCGTGGAGCGGGTCTCTCCCTTCCCTCCATAGTGGTTGAGGGGAGTGATGGCTGCTCTAGTAGTTAACACGTGATCGGGTGCCGCTTGTGGGATCTGGTCCAGCCATAATCGTTTAAATTATATTGTCTTGCGGTTCGAAGGGCATCACACTGGAGCTAGTTCTTACAAAACATGTACAGAATTGTATAACTAGTAAGAAGAAAAAAAAAATTAAAGTAATGACAAGCCCGCTGAGTTTCTTGCCGGATCTTCTCAGATGCGGTCGCGTTCCGATCCGGTGGTAGTATATTTTTTTTGGAAATTGTAAACCTGACAATATGTAAGTGCCCTCTCAGGGTTTATGCATAATAAAATAATTTGAATAAACTCTGAGAGGGCACTTACAGATTGTCAATTTTAATACAATTAAATTAATCAAATAAACAACCATCACATTGGAACGCGACCGCTACTGTGAAAATCCGGCAAGAAACTCAGCCGGCTTGTCTATTATTTATATTTATTTTTTTATCTAAATAGAAAGTACTCATATGGCGACAAGATCAGGGAGGGGCTGAGATATCACGGGGTGCCCGTGTACCTCAGGCGGCTGGTGGCAGACTACTTGGAGGGGCGCAGCGTCCTCTACGTTAACCGAGTAGGGGACGTTGTGCGAACGCCCATGTCGTGCGGTGTCCCACAGGGGTCGGTTCTAGGTCCGACCCTGTGGAACATCGGCTACGACTGGGCGTTGAGAGGAAGCCTCCCACCCGGGCTGGGCGTAATTTGCTACGCCGACGATACACTCGTCACAGCCCGGCGTGGGACGCTAGAGGAGGCGGCACGCCTGGCAACTCTCGGGACCGTGGAGATTGTCAGGCGGATCGAGGCGCTGGGGTTGAGGGTAGCCCTGGAAAAGACGGAGGGCCTTTTGTTCCATGGCCTCCGTACCGCCGGGCCTCCCGCCGGCGCTTCGATCACCGTGAAGTGGGTTACCATCAGCATCCAGGCCCACATGAAGTACTTGGGCCTGGTGCTCGACGGGCATTGGTAGTTCCGGGAGCATTTCCATAGTCTTGTTCCCCGGCTTGTTGGCGTGGCGTCCGCCTTTTCGTGACTGATGCCGAATGTGGGCGGACCCAGCGCTACATGCCGACAGCTGTACGCGGGGGTAATCCCGGTGAACTCGTCGCGATTTCGGTGCCGACCTGACGCTGCCGACCATTGCCAGGGAGATGCTCGACAGCGTCAGGAACTGGGACGCGGTCGCCGCCTTCTGTGAGGCCGTAATCTCACGGAAGGAGGCGGCGGATCGTGTGCGCGTAGAGCTCCTCTTCGGCGACACGTTCCGCCACTGGCGACTCGGGCGGCGCAGGCGCGAGTATCTGCGCCTAATGCCGCCCTAGCCGAGGCCGTGGGTGATCGGACCGGTGAATTGTCCGTCACCCGCAGAGAGGCTGACCGCGCGACGGCGACCGACGTCCCAGGAGGTCGAGAGGTGAGAATACCCGAAAGGGTATTCCGTCGGGCCGACCACTGACGACAAGTCACCCTGCTCCGGTGTTCGGCCCAACAACAAGGTGACGTGGATACGGGGGGGTTATGGGCCCGCGCGCCGTCCTTTCATCGCCCCGGACGGAATGGACCGCGCGTGCGCTTACCATAACCCACCCATTAAAAAAATGGCGACAAGATAGAATACAATTGTCATCACACTCATGTGGGAGTCGTAAAAATCAGCTAAAGGTCTCACCAGGTGAATGAGCAGCAGCTATCTCCTGGGAAAACTTATAACTACTGAAATCGCCAACCCGTCTGCCAAGCGTGGCGATTATTTGCATTATTATAGAAAAAATATCCTGTCTCCTCCTCCTGCATCCTTTATCTCATTCTCTCGCCGGCTGAATCTTATACATATATGTCTCTATGGACTCGCTTTTTCGTTTCACTGAGTTTGAAATCACAACGATTCTAAAAAAGTTTCACTTCAAAAAATAACTTTTAAGTACTAGCTCCAGTGCGCCCGCCTTTCGAATCAAAGATACGCTTCACATATATAATGCAAAGGATGATTATGTCTGGACCACGAGTTAACTACTGGAGCAGACATCAATCGCATAAATACAGAAGAATTATATGTATAAAGATGTATCTGTTGTTTGTTCAGATCACCAGCTGAAGTGCCAGTAACTTGTCTGAGCGGTGAGCCTGAGTTGGAGTATCGAGTGCGAGCTCATCGAATACTACAGCTCGGTGTTAGACTCACTGAGCTCATGCCTGAACATATCTCTTACACGTAAGTTGTCTTTATTTTAATGATTTATTATTTTACACAGCATCGTTCTGAAGATTTTTTTAAGTGCCAAGAGACTGCAAATATCCTCCCAACCTATCCTACAGGAAATAATATAATAATTTTTGAAGTGAAACTTCTCTGCGCGCATGAGGGTAATTTTTTTACGGATGAAACGCAATTTAGCGTCACGAAGATGTGCAGTGTTTTTGTCGAAGAAGAGGGAGAGACCGATTGAGAGAGAGTGAGAAAGGGCGAACATAGCACGAAGCACAGCCATGGGGCGAGAGTAGGGAGCAAGCGAGTGAGAAAGATCGAGAGATTTCTTTTTTTTTTAAACACATGGAACCAAAGAAGTTTCACTTCTGACATGCGTATTTAGTACTCACGCTGTTTTTTTTTTATTGCTCAGTTAATTTGTCCAGTGTCGATATCGAACTGTGGTTCTGTACTGTGTAGCCTAAATGAATGAATGAATGCAAATATCATTCGGATTCAATTGTCGTTTATTAATGCTTCGAACTGAGCCGCGAAACTTTGTTCTTGTCGCATAAGAGAGAGGATTAGAGGGTGTAGTCAAGACGCGGCAAGCAATGAAAACTATAAATTTTTGCTTCGCCCGTATGGACCCCTCCTATTAATCGTAGTGTGGATGTTCATCATCTTCGCCATCACCACAACTCATGTCTCACTGCTGGGCTCGAACCTCCACTACATTGAGAGGGAAATTGACGGGTTGGAAAGGGTTTTTTCTGAGTTCTTTTTCTCTTGCATAAATGTTGTATGAATATTATAATCACTTAGTTGTCTTTTACGACACCCACAGGGGTGGTGAAATGTATTCTTATGTTTTCACACGGCAAACAAACTTTTCAGCTTTGTTATATTAGTATAGAATGGTAAATGCTCAATGGGTTATGTAGAATATCAGTAATTATTCTACCTAATTCTATAAACTCTGTTCTTTCATAGCGAAGAGGAAGGTAAGTTGACGTTCACGGCGTCGTCAGTAGGTGGTGAGCAACTTAGTAGCGCGCTGGCTCAGCTGCGAGTCGCTGCAGGAGTGCCTCCCGCGCGGGACACAGCACCCGAACCCCAGGACGAGTCGGACGACGAGCCTGTACCACCACCGCCCCCCATTGTCATCTCAGAGGCGGATTTCAGGGAGAAAGGTTTGTTAAATCTCATTTCTCCTTGTAGATATTAGAATATTTTTTTAAATTCGTATTGAAATGTTCGATAGAGTGAACAAAATACATATACATATTTCTCTCAATCTTGCGTAATAAAGACTCATTACTGTTCCATACAACAGAACAGTTTCATCAAGTGAAGAAAAACACGACACGTAAAACCCTATATAGGCTAAATTAAATATTCTGCCGGCGACTGGGACGGTGCAGGCGCGAGTACCTGCGCCCGATGCCGCCCTAGCAGAGGCTGTGGATGACCGGACCGGGGATTTAGTCCGGCACCCGCACCGAGGTTATGGACATCGACGACAGAGGCTCTCGGGGTATTCCGTCGGGTCGACCACTGAATTCAAGGAACTCTGCACCGGTGGTCGGCCCAACGACGAAGGCGACGTACTATATGTACGTACTATATGGGTGGGTATATATACTATTATACTATACAGGTGTGCGTGCTTACGCACCGCCCCCCTCCCCCCCCCCCTGTCGCCCCGGACGGAGCCAGGCAATGAGTGCGCCGACCGTAGCCCACCCCCAAAAGCTAAAGTAAATATTGTTATTTTGTGCTTTATAAAATGGTTTTCGTATTGTATAGTTCGTGAGAAACGCGTGGGTATTCTGAAACCTCAAGGTTCCCTGGAGCGAGCTCGTGAGGAACGGGCGATGGCCACGCAGGAGGATCAAGTAAGTAATCAAGCAATATATATACATAGCCAAATCGCAAGCATAGCGATTATGGTATTATTCCCGCTGTTGGATAGATGGACCAACCGCAGTGATGACGAAGTAAAAACACTTCACCACGTTTCTTCTCGCAGCTGAGGTGTCGTAAGACTATCAAATGCGGTCATCAGATAACATCAATGCAAGTGGAGGCAAACTTAAAATGAAACTTACAGTTTGCATTTATTCATTTTGACTGTAAGAATAAGTCCAAGCAGCGACCACACTAACCAAGTACGTGGTGATCCACATAGAACAATTTCTTTGTATGTTCTATAAATGTGGGTAATCTCAGTGTAATTTGTGTCTGTTAATTATATTGTTTTTTTTTTTTTGGGGTGGGCTGCGGTCGGCGCGCTCCTCGCACCACTCCGTCCGGGGCGACAGAGGGGCGTAAGCATGCAGCACCCGCAACCCACACGAAAACCACGTCGCCTTCGTCGTTGGGCCGACCACCGGAGCAGGGTTACTTGTCATCAGTGGTCGTCCCGACGGAATACCCCCTACGTGGGGTACCCTCCCATAGACCGACGTCCCCCCCTCGGGGAGGACGTCGGTCTTTCCTCACGCAGTCAGCCTCTCGGCGGGTGACGGACTAATCCCCGGTCACGTCACCCGCGGCCTCGGCTAGGGCGGCATGAGGCGCAGGTAGTTGCGCCTACGCCGCCCCAGTCGCCGGCGGTGGATCGCCCCATCGAGGCTGCGCTCCTCGCGCAGGCGATCCGCCGCCTCGTTAATTATATTGTGATGGAGTAAGAGAGTAACAATACAATGCACCACGCTATCTTGCCCGTGAGTGTCATAAAAGATGACTGAGGGATATATGCATATAACAGAATTCTAATGATGGAAAACTCGAAATGAAACCATATACCGACCTGCTTGATCAGCGTGTTATAGTAGGCCTATTTTCCCTTCTAATGTGGAGGAAACTTGAGGTACAGTAGGGCGTGTATGAGCCGAGATGATGAAGAATTGTATATTAGTAATTTTTTTTAACATTTCTCCACTTGCAATCTGTCTTATGACATCTATATATATAAAAGAAAGTCGTGTTAGTTACACTATTTATAACTCAAGAATGGCTGTACCGATTTAGCTGAAACTTGGTGGGGAGGTAGCGTAGAACCAGGAGACGGACATAGGATACTTTTTATCCCGTTCGATCGCGTTCCCGTGTGACGTGACATGAAACGTCAAAGAGAATACAAGTCACTATAAAACGTGGTTTAACAAAAACGCATTTTATATGTAATAACAAAACGCAAACGACAGCTAAACTTAATTTTGTCTATGATTAAGTATGGTTGAAAATTTGACAATTATAATTTCAGTCAAAAATCAATAATCAGTAATTTTGTATTCTCTTTGAATTATCATTAACAATGCTGCGATAAAGACGATTGAATCTTTCCCGGCATCTTTTTCTTTGGTTTTTCCATTAGAGACTATATTTTCGGAAATTTAGATAATATGTTTACGAAAAAAAAAAGAAAATATGGCGGTACGAAGTTCCGGCGAACTTCGTACCGCCATATTTTCTTTTCATCATCATCTAGTTATATATATTTGTAATGTCCTTTTTTATGTATAGCTGTTAGCCGCAGATGGCTTTCACAGCTTAGCCCGGACTATGGGTGAGCGCTGAGGGCTCTCAACCCGGAGGTGTAATGTCCCTTGCTATATTTGGATTTATTTCTTAGTGCGCGATTGTTCTCTTAAAATAAATCGATGTTTATGATTTTGTTTACAAGCAGTTGATTCAGGAGCCGGAAGTCGTGGATGAAACTAAAGGTGAGGATAAAAAAGAGATTCGCAAGCCCCGAGTTAACATTGCGATGGCGGCCATCATGAGAAAACAAGAGGAGACCAACAAACAGGTAAGAAGAATACTGATGCACAGATGGCGTAGTGGATAAGATACTCATCTGTCGTGGCAGTGTAGGATTCAATTTACACACACAACAATAATTTTGTGCAATTCACTAAATGTTGTACTGGCGGTAGCTATTTCCTGTGGCAACTTATTAATTATTAACACCTACTGCGATCGCCAAAACAACCGCCTAGCGTGGCGATTATGGCATTATCTCCCGCCAAAAAAGAAATATGAATGCAATAAGAATAATAGCCCCATGCAAGGTGAATGCAAGTGGCACAGGACCGTTCAGTGGACGTCTATAGGCTAATGGGTGGATCGAATGATGATATTAATGATTATTGTTTGTAAAGATCCCCGCCATTCTTTTGACAAACAATAAGATTTATAATAATTTTGATGATTATGATATTCAAAGTAATAATACAATTAAATTGGTAATGCAATGGTTAAAGAAAAATAATTTACAAGCAAATCTTGACAAAACTTGTTATGTTCAATTTCGAACTCATGGGTTTAATATTGTGCCGCGTAATCTATTCTATAATAATATAACTATACGCGAAGCATCCTCTACCAAATTTCTAGGAATGACAGTGGATAAATACTGTGATTGGAAAGAAGACGTTCAAGCAGTATGTAAAAAAGTTAACAGTTTTGTATATGCCTTGAATAAACTCCGACTTACAAGCACACTCGAAACATTGAAAATGGCATATCATGGTCATGTTGATTCTGCCTTGCGTTATGGCTTGATACTGTGGGGTAACTCTACGGATTTGTACAAGGCATTTCTTTCCCAAAAGAGATGTATAAGAGCCATGGTTGGCATTCCGCCTTATGAATCGTGCAAACCACATTTATAGAAATTGGGTATATTAACCCTGCCCAGCTTGTATATTTTTGCAATATGTGTATTTGTTAGGAATAACCTAAACCTCTTTGTAAAGGCATGCGAATTTTATCCCAGAAACACTCGAAACGGAGATCGACTTGTCCTGGGGTTTTCTCCTAGAACCAGTGTTTACCAAAAAAATTGTTATTCCATGTGTGTAAAAATATTCAATAAGCTACCACATAATATTCGCGGACTTCCATTTCAACATTTTAAAAACAAGCTTAAGACCCTACTTTTAAATGAAGTTATATATTCAATAAATGAATGGATTGATAGTAATTAAATATAAATTTTTCGATATCTTATTTCTTTCTTTTTTTTTTTGACTACGAACATATTTTGGTATTGTATTGTTGCCAAAATATTAATGTATTTAAATGCAAATTTTATCTAAAACTATTATATTTTAATTTTATTATTTATATCAAAATGACTTTCACATGCCAAGGCTAAATAGATAGATCTATGTATGTTAAAAAATGACTGTAACATCTGATTATTTTACTCTATTTAAGGTGAATAAATGTATTTGATTTTGATTTGAATAAATGGATTTTTTCTTTCATCTCAGCCTATATATGTCCCACTGTTGGGCTCAGGTCTCCGCCATAAATTGGGTTTATTGACCTACTATTCCACGCTGGCCAGATGTGTTGCTATAGGGTTTTAATTCCAGTTTTGCTTCTCTTGCACAGATTTTATATGCTTATTATATCCCTTAGTCGTCTTTTAAGACATCCACGGGCAAGATAGGCAGTGGTGAATTGTATTCTTACTCCGTCACCATACGGAAGAGTAATTTCTTTAGTGCTGGGAATTTTGTCTGTA
Source organism: Lymantria dispar (assembly GCA_032191425.1). Taxonomy (NCBI): domain Eukaryota; kingdom Metazoa; phylum Arthropoda; class Insecta; order Lepidoptera; family Erebidae; genus Lymantria; species Lymantria dispar. Next base: position 35,226,685 of record CM063445.1, read on the forward strand.
AAAAATGTGTTGCTGTAGGAGTTATAAAAACCGCCTAAATGATCATCTGGATATTTGACGGGAGAATTTTTCTGGATTGATTTGTAACAATAACTGCAAAAGCTAAACCGCTTCCCAAGCGTGGTAATTATGGTATTGTACCCCATTGATGAGTCCTGAGATGAGACCGTACAAGACTTATTATTACATCACTAACACGCTCTTTAAACGTTTTGTACATTGTAGAATGATGAACACGTTGGGCATTAGATTCAAATTCTAATAATTAATTTAATTTTTAAAAACTTATAGGTGAAATTTGTAACACCCCCACCGACACCGGACTCTACAGCTGACTCTCAGGAGACTAAAGAAGAGAAGCCTAAGGTTATCCAACCCAAGGCGATCAAATCACTCGCAAATATCCCGGTCGGAAGAAAAACGGGTGGTATACTCTCACTCAAAGATAAATCCGGATATCCTCACCTTGTTAACACTGAACCAGAACCGACAAAGAAAACTGAGAAAGAAGATAAAAAAGAACCCAAACTTAGTCAATCCAGTCAAAGTACGCAATCATTTCAACCGAAACGATTGGAGCATCCACCTGCAACGAATTGGAGTCCAAATATGACATTCCCAGAAGGTCCTAGAGCGAATTTTCCGAAAAACTACAGTACACAAAATCCAAGTTTGACATACAATACAAATTACGTAGCACCTAACGTTAATAACCAAGGCATTAGATTACCAGTTGTGAATCCGAAAGAGATTGACGTGAGAACAGCTGCGCTACAGAAACAGAATTCGCGACAGGAATTATTTCAAGACGGTCAAAAGTTCAATCAGAACTATCAAATGTCTGGTGATAAGAAAAACTTTTTGAATGATCTGCCACCAAGATTCGCGAACCAATATAGATATTGGCAGAATGCTCAACAAGAGAATCAATTTAACGATAATAAATTTAGAGATGATAGCTTCAAGCCCAATCCTATATTCAATGCCCAGCAAACTCCTAACTGGAGTAGCCAACCGCAGCAATCAACTGTTGAGAACTATCAACAACCAATGTGGTGGAAACCTGAACAGGCTGGGAATTTCAATACAAATTATACCACAGCTTTGCCAAATTTCTACTCGCAGCATTTAAATGCAAGCATTCCGAATCCTTATCAGAATATGTCTTATAATCCTGTTCAGAATACAAATAAGCAAGAGGGATTCAATCAGCCAGGATATATGCAATCAACGATAGGACAGCCCCAGTTGCAAACTTTACAGAATATGGTATCTTCCCCTAATTTCAATTCCTCATTGAATAACTTCAATTCATATGCCCCTTCAGTCAGTTATGACTCCTCAATGTACCCTCAGTTCAGTAATAAACTTGGCTATCAGCCACTCCAAATGAAGTTACCTGAAAAACCACCGATCAATTTCCAGGGTAACAAAGATATTATGGATATGAATAATCTAGGGTTTGGTGCCAAAGTACTGGATCTGCAGCAAAGAAATTTGAATATGAATTTCAGTGACCCCCTTGGTGATATGGGAGTTAAGAGAGACCAACTTGGGGTAAGTATAAATCGTTTTATGAAACTATCATATCTCGTCTTACAGTTTTTATCGTCATACTATTTTTTGGATGCATGGTCGAATTTAGATTTTTTTTATTGCTGTAGGTGGCAAACAGCACCCCCTTTTGGGGGTGGACTACTGTCAGCGCACCCGCCGCCCGGCTCCGTCCAGGACGACAGAGGGGCGGCCGCGGCCCCGTAACCCATCCATAGCACGTCGCCCTCGTCATTGGGCCCACCACTGGAACCGAGTTCTTTGTCTTCAGTGGTCGACCCGACAAACAGCATCCCTGATGCTAAGTGATACTGCCGCTCATGGATCTTCGCTGAAGGGATTGTGAATGCGTGCAATGAGATTCGGTGATACTATAGGATACTACTATAGGAATCACCAAAACCCACCACATTCAAACACCCTCAGAAAGTTGGGGTTCTGGCTCTGTCGCCGAACTAAGTGCAGTAACAAAATGCCACTACTCAGACGTCGACTTTCTGTGTGGTGACCGAGTAAGAATACAATTCACTACTCCGTATCTTGCCCATGGATGTCGTAAAAGACGACTGAGCGATACAATATGCACATAAGATCTGTGCAAGAGAAGGAACCAGGAGGGTATAGGGGGTTAAATTCCCTCCCATTGTGCAAGAGGCCCGAGCCCAACAGTGGGACGTATGTGGGCTGCGATGATGATGAGACGTCGACTTTCTACGAAAATATGGTACTACTCCGGACGAACCAGGGCGCGACTTTAGACAGGCGACTGTCGACAATATGGTCCCAGTGGCGTAGCATCGCAGGGGCGGACCGCCCCGGGCGCCACTATGAGAAGGGCGGCAAAATTGGAAGAAAAATATTTTGTGCGGGCGGTGGCGGCGGCGGCGGTGGCGGCTACCCTTGTGGCGACGGGTTAAGAATACATTTGTCGCCACCCCTTACTTGCTCGTGGGTGTCGTTTACGACTCCGACGATCTGAGGATCCACCAGGAGAGTGGGCAGCAGCTCTCTTCTGGGAAATGTTAAACATCTAAAAATCGTACTGCGATTGCCAACCCGCCTGCCAAACGTGGCGATTACGGCATTATCCCCTTTATGAAGAAACAGCCCCCAGTCATGGCAGCTCCGGTACCCTACGGGCCCATTTTGGTGGCGGTCCCGGTAGCGGTGGAGCGGGGGTCTCTCGTAGACAACGTGGAGAGGATCGAGAGTGTGTCGACAAGGCTAGCGTACCGGAGTATAACTCCGAATTACCAAGAGGTATTCGTTGAAGGTCATTCAGGTATACGCACCGATCTGAGCATGCCGACGACGAGGTGGAGGCATTTTACAAGGACGTCTCGAAAGCCATACACGCGTCCAAAACTCACTTCACGGTCGTCATGGGAGACTTTAACGCGAAACTAGGCAAAGGGAGCGACGACAAGTTGAGAGTGGGGTAACATGGATATGAACAGAGAAACCAGAGGGGCCAGAAACTGGCTGATTTTCTGGACAAGAAAAGCTTCTTTACGATGAATTCCTTCTTCAGGAAGCAGCCACAAAGGAAGAGGACCTGGGTTAGCCCCGATGGTTCAACAAAAAACGAGATAGACTTCATCTTGTCAGACAAACGAAAAATATTCAATGATGTCTCAGTGATCAGCAGGATTAAAACTGGGAGCGATCACCGGATGGCACGAGGCGCATTGAATATCCATACAAAAGTCGAGCAGTCACGCTTGATGAAGTCTACACTCCGACTTACATCTGTCCAATACCAGAACCTCGAAAGCTTTCAACTCGAACTACACAATCGCTTCCAATGTCTGGACGAGTGCTAATCCCCGAACGATATGTACAACAGGTTTGTGGAAACTTTCCACGCGGTTGGGTCGAAATTTTTCAAGGCTAACCACGTTAATAGACCTAAAAAACTTTCCGACCAGACTCTCGAGCTCATGAAGCGGAGAAAAGAAATGACGGTGCAGTCTTCAGCCGATTGGTCCGAATATAGGTAGCTGAATAAGCAGATCTCCAGGTCTGTGCGTCGCAATATTCGCCGATTTAATACGCTTCGTATTAAAGAAGCGATAGAGCGGAATCGTGGCTCAAAAGTGTGCACGAGATCTGTCTATTGGGAAAAGCCAAATGACTAAGCTGAAGACCGATGACGGCACTGTCATTTCATCCCAAAGTGAGATCTTGGGAGAGGTCGAAAGGTTCTATGGACAGTTATATAAATCATCCCGAAATCCTGTTCTCGGCTTAGTCCAAGATCCCAGATCTAAGTAACTCGGCACTATACTGAAGAAATCCCGGACATCAGCTTGTAAGAGATCAGAATGGCTTTCAAACAGCTACGTAACGGTAAGGCACCGGGAGATGACGGAATTACGGCAGAGCTTCTGAAGGCAGGCGGTAAGCCGGTCTTAAAAGCCCTTCAGAAGCCGTTTAATTTCGTTATCCTTGGGGGCGACGTTCCAGCGTCGTGGACCAGGAGTGTGGTGGTGCTGTTCTTCAAGAAGGGTGACAAGGCTCTTCTAAAGAACTACAGACCCATCTCACTCCTGAGCCACGTTTACAAGTTGTTCTCGAGGGCATAGGCGATTGAGGCGGCGTAGGAGCGAATACTTGCGCCTCATGCCGCCCTAGCTGAGGCCGCGGGTGACGTGACCGGGGAATTAGTCCGTCACCCGCCGAGAGGCCGACCGCGTCTCGTTGTATCGTGTATCGGGTGTCGGGGGTGCGAGTGGAGGGCGGTGTGGTCTCTTTGAGGGAGCTCACCACCTGGCGCGTCGACGCCCGCCGGGACGTCATTGCCCGTTGGGCAGTCCGGCTGGAGAGGCCTCGATACGGTGTCTGGACCGCGAAGACCTTCCGGCCGGTGCTGATGCAGTGGCTAAAACGGCGGCACGTGGTGCTTTCCTTCCGACTGGTGCAGGTCTTGACGGGGCATGGATGCTTCGGCAAGTACCTGTTCACGGTCGCTAGGAGAGAGAGCACACCGTCCTGCCACCACTGCGATTGCGACGAGGACACGGCGCAGCATACGCTCGAGGTTTGTGCCGCCTGGGCAGAGCAGCGTCGTGAACACGTCGCAATCATCGGTGCCGACCTGACGCTGCCGACCATCACTAGGGCGATGCTCGACAGCGTCAGCAACTGGGACGCGGTCGCAGCCTTCTGCGAGGCAGTGATCTCGCAGAAGGAGGCGGCGGGTCGCGCGCGCGAGGAGCGCAGCCTCGACGAAGCGACCCGCCGCCGGTGACTGGGGCGGCGCAGGCGCGACTACCTGCGCGTCATGCCGCCCTAGCCGAGGTCGTGGGTGTCGTGACCGGGGAGTTAGTCCGTCACCCGCCGAGAGGCCGACCGCGCGAATAAAGACCGACGTCCTCCCCGAGGGGGGGGGGACGTCGGTCGATGGGAGGGTACCCCAAATAGGGGGCATTCCGTCGGGCCGACCACTGACGTCAAGTCACCCTGCTCCGGTGGTGGCCCAACGACGAAGGCGACGTACATCGCGGGTGGGTTACGGGAGTGCGTGCTTACGCCCCTCTGTCGCCCCGGACGGAGTGGTGCGAGGAGCGCGCCGACCGCAACCCACCCCCAAAAACAAAAAAAAAATAGTGTAAATTATTAATGTTAACACAGTCATGTTACTTACATGTACATGGTCTGGAAATAAATATTTTTCACTCAATCTTTAATTTCGTTACGTTTTTTCTTACCTACACCAACAATTATTATTTTTACGACGTCAAAAGGGCGGCAAATTATGACTCCGCCCCGGGCGACAGTGACTCACGCTACGCCACTGTATGGTCCTACCACATAATGAATAATATATATGTTGCACGCCCAAATAACGATACAGAAGTACAGTACGGAGGGTTATGAGCAAACACGCCGTCTCTCATCGTTGCTATCATGGATTGGGCGGGACGTGACCGGATGAGGTTCAATGCCTAAAAAATAATGTTTTGGCAATTTTAAACAAGCAAATTCAAGTATTTATAACTTATGTAATTGTATTTATAACTTATTGCTCACGCTCAAGCACACACACACGCAATACAATAAATACATAGGGATGGCTGAAAATCAGCGCTGTACTTAGCGACAACAAAAGCTGAGCCAATTCCTTTTGCCTTCAAGTTTTATTTTTCTTTTATTATAATTGCTTAAGTTTTGAAAAATCAATAAATTATTATTATTTATTTATTTATATAGAGTGGCGAGGGACCGAGCAGTGAAACACTTAGCAGTACGTACTCCCTATTTAGTGGAGCGCCCGATACCACGTCGTGGGGCTCTGCACAACGACAACCGCCGGTAAGTACAATATTTTTCTTTAATCCGTTTACTATTGGAAAAATTTACTTATTATATATATATCACTAGTAAAACGTTCTCCGTGCGGTGACGGAGTAAGAATACAATTCCCCACCCCCTCTCTTGCCCGTGGGTGTCGTAAAAGACTACTAAGGGATTAAATATGCATATAATATATATGCAAGTGAAGGCAAACTCCAAACAAAATCACCAACACCTCTGACCAGTGTGGTATAGTAGGTCAATTACCCTCCCATAGTGGAGGAGGCTCGAGCCCAACAGTGGAAGTGTATGGGCTGATGATGATGAAAGCGTATTAAGCAGGCCTCTCTTAATCCTAGCCACGCAAGAATTTTGGATCCAGGAATAAAAAATAAAAGTAAAATAATGATAGAATAATTTTTCTGCACCTATATCGACAGACATCTTAAAAGTATGGAAACGTTGGTTGCAGGTGGCATAGGATAGTTCTGTGTTCCATTATTGCGGGGAGCTTTATGTCCAACAGTGGAAGTCTATGGGTTGATGGATGGATTTTTGTTGATTCATTATGTATGAATATGATATACGTTGTTTATTAAATAAGCCGCAGGTTTGAATTGCTTACGATATAGGTGCCCGTATAGGAAATGATGCCCTAACGTCATCCACCCTGTGGAAGACGGAGTAAGAATACAATTCACCGCCCTCTCTTTTGCCCGAGGGTGTCGTAAAAGACGACTAAGAGATTAAATATGCATATACCATCTATCCGAGAACAGGAAGATTAAAAATAAAACCCCTATACCGGAGTTATAGGGATGTACACATATATCGTAGTAAGAATTCCATACAATTCACGTCGTAAAAGATGATTAAGGAATATAATGTGCCTAAAACGTCTATGCATGAGACGGATAACTCAAAATAAAACCCTATATCGATCTGTCTGACCAGCGTGATATATATAGTAGGTAAGTCACTTGTTTCCTCAATTCCTCATTCAGTTTTTACTATTTCCTTGGAAGAATAAAGGGTGGTGACACATTTTATACTTAACCCAGCTTACAGATTTTGTTTAAATGTTCTTTTTTTATGATCGATATTTGGAAAAATTTTTACAAAAGATTGTTTACATTTTTAGTCACTCTGGTCCGGGCCTGGTCCATCACCGTTGGAGCGACTACTAGAACAGCAAAAACAGATGAAGCAACCCCCGCCAACACAATGACATACAATCTTGACCGCGTTACATACAGACAACAGATATAACTTTACTACGATATTATCACAAAAACAATTCTACTTTTATCACCACTCTACTGGTGGTATACCTTCTGTGGAAGCCATGCTCGGCTCTAAGAATTTTAGTTAATATCATTACAATGTAATGTATAAAAAAATGTCTATATTTTATGGGAGAAATCAACAATTTAACTAAACATTTTCAAAATTATAGCTAATGTTTACGTGAATGAAATTAAACTATTTTTATGCGTTTAAATTTTGTTTTTATAATTCTCAATTTTCGAAATAATTTAGCATTTACGGTTGCGGAGGACCTTGGAATTTGTGGTCGAAACAATACTCATGAATGCTGAAAAGTATTCAAAACGTCGGTATGGTGAAAACACTACGGTAAAATGTGTAAAAAAAGTTTTATTAGAAAAGTATTTGTTGCAATTAATTAAATATATTTGTTAATTAATTACAAATTTGGAGATTGATAATTACAAGTTTGAAGATTGATAACAGGAATCAGTAGGACATTGCGAAATTTGTTTTAAATGAACGCAAAATAACATTTTTTTATGTAAAAGTATGAGGTATTTTATTTAAAATAAGGAGTAATTTCGCTATGCACATATATATGTCCATATATATGGATATTTATCCATAAAATATATATTGAGAGATATCAGGAATATTAAAAATAATATTAACACTGCTTTAATCATTCATACAAAATAGTACTTTAATACATTACCCCTATCGTCCGATAGGGCGCTGCTCTAAATCCCAGACAAATTGGTCTCTATAACGTTACCATTACTTTGACGCAAATATTCGCGCTAAGCTCATAGATATGGATAGAAGTCTAAGTTTATATCTTGATAATTTATTCACTCAGATTTCTTAATTACTCACAACTATAGGATATGCAATTTAATGAATAACAGCTACTACGCAGTTTGAACTATATTAAATGATTAGAGGTTGGCATTTTTTCATCAATGCCCACCTAACGTTAGTCTCCCACCTACCATTCATTTATTTTGACGAAACCCTATTGAAGTATAACACATGGCGACAGTAACGGAAAAGTCTCGGTTACTTATACATCTCAACTATAGATAAAGCTTTTATTTTTGACTATAGCGAATTTTCATTAAAAAAAAGTATATAAAATTGTATAAATGTATACACACATATGTTGGAGTAAACGTTGACATGTTTGTATCCATATAAACACAGAGATTTATATAGTTTTAGTTGAAGAACTACTTATTGTATACATAACATTACTTAGATTAAAATTATCTCAATATATCGCTGTGAAATGAGTATCAGATATCCCCGAAACCTGGCGAGGTAATCGATGAAATATGCTAATAATAACTTATTGCAAAAATAATATTAATTAAACAGTGACGGAGTAAGAATACAATTAACCACCCTTATCGTGCCCATTGGGGGTCGTAAAAGACCACTAAAGAATTAAATAGGCATATAAGAGAAGGAAAAATCGAAATAAAACCTTATACTAACCGGACTCACCAGCATAGTATACAGTGGACCCTCTGTAGTCTGGCAAACGTTTTGCACGACAGTGTCGGACCATCGAATTTGTCGGATTATATAGTACTGCTTAATACCCCTTATAGTCCGGCTTTTTTACAGAAGAGTACCTTGTAATCCGACAGTTATGTATACGTAATATACAATGAATAAACTATCAACGTACGCTAGGTCGTACCGCTGTTACATGTAGTCAAATTCAAACTAAACAATCAGATTGAAAAGGGAAGCACAATAGTGATGGCGCGTACAGGTTGTAACCTGTTCAATCATACATCTATACCAATAAATAAAATTGGAGTGTCTGTTTGTAATGTCAAAATAATGGGCTGTTTTCATGCTCACGCGATTATTTGCACTATACACATGCCTAAAATACACTTTATATTTTTTTTGACTGTCTGTCTGTCTGTTTGTTCCGGGTAATCTTCAAAACCGATTTAATAAATTTCTTTCACCAATGGAAAGCTATAATATCAGGGAGTAAACTAGGCTATATTTTATCCCGGTATTCCCACGGGAACGGGAACTACGTAGGAAAGACTGAAACCGAAGTGAAGCGAGGGCGGGTTGCTAGTTATATAAACAAAGATTGACGAAAAATTTTCAATAATACATACGTACATATCTATATGTCGGATTACAAGGGGCGCCGGATTAGACGGGCCGTTTTACCGCGGGTCCACTGTATTAGGTAAATTTATAATGATTTCAATGATGACAATGATCTATTTCTGCCTCTGTACAACATAGTAAATACATACCATTTATATACCTAGTAGTATTGTATTTAAAATTGAACTATCCGATACGAATAATAGGAAAAGTTCCCAAAAAATTGTATGAACACCCAGCAACTAGGCACGCTTTAAGGAAATATTTACCTAGATGTCAAATAATATATCTGTCTATATGTATATTCAGTGCTTATATGGTATAATATAAATGATATAATTAAATTGTTTATATATATTTGCATGTTTGTATATTCACAGTTATATTGAGAATAGAGGGCTTTGTATAATGTACGAACTACTTGTAAATGTCTTATTACACTTAATTGTGTGAAATTTTGATAAATAATAATGTTATATATCTTTTTGTATTTTAATTGAATAAATGTTGTTAATATTTTCCATATTGTATTTTGACATTTACAAAAGTTTTATCATAAGCCTGTTTTTGTTGTGATTTTAAGCGAAAGTAAATTGAAGTTTGTGAGACCATATTTCTATTAAATATATTTTTGTTATCATGAACAATTTTTAATTTAAATATTACCTTTTCTTATTTTAATAATCTGTCCGTATAGAATTCGTCAATATAGAATACATTTTAACACTCTCTTGCCCGTTGTTGTCATAAAAGAGTTCTAAGGGATTAAATAACCGCCCTAGCCGAGGCCGCGGGTGACTGGGCCGGGGATTTTAGTCCATCACCCGCAGATACTGACCGCGCGACGGCTACCGACGTCCTGGGAAGGGGACGTCGTGAGGAGAGAGTACCCGTGGGGGTATTCCGTCGGGCCGACCACTGACGACAAGGAACTCGGCACCGGTGATCGGCCAAAGATAAAGGCAACGTGCTACGGCTGCCGCCCCTCTATCGCCCCGAGGGGCGGCGGGTGCACTGACCATGGCCCATTCCAATAAAAAAATAAGGATTAAATATGTACTTCTATAACATCTATACAAAAGAAGGCAAACTCGAAATAAAACATTATACCAACATGTCTGACGATCGTGGTATAGTAGTAGATCAATTTCCCCCCTATTGTGGAAGAGCCTCAAGCCCAACAGTTAGCACGTATATAAGCTGAAATGATGAAGAATGAATGTTATTGAAATAAAACACATTTTAATCAGTCAATAATTTATTTTGTAATTTTTCATTATAATTCTAAACAAATGATCAGATGTAATATGTACCTAAACGTGTAAAAAAGCGTACTAATTATCTAATTGCATTATTTAAATAAATTATTTACAACATACTTTTGTAAAACGATAGTTTTTACGAGTAAAAAAAGTTTGTTCTATATCTTTATCGAGTATTAACTATGAAACGGGCTCTTATTTAAAATAAAAACAATTCTACAGATTTTAGGATTAGATGGATAGGAAATATAGTTAATTTTTACCTAACGTCTCTACATTAGGTAAAAATTGCGTGGCCCTAGAAAAAATGAAACTGAAAAATGAAAATGAACTAGAAAAAATGCTATTGATTAAATGTTATTTTAAAATATATGGCTGAACTCCTAAACGGCTTGATAGATTTTGATGAAATTTCGTATGGGTTCAGGTGGATTCAAAATTGATTTATAATCTAAATTTTAGATTGACAACTGGACTCGATTGGTAGCGCTGCAATCGATTTAAAGAAATATTTTTACAGAACACCGTCTACTGGGTCACCTATTAACAATATACAAATACATTTAATGCTAATAAAATTATAAAGCCAAATAAAGCTAGTTAATACATTAATAAATAACAGTCGTGGGAACACATTACAAAGATATGTACAACAAATTGACAAACAACGTGGTGTTTACGTTACGTTCCACTTAGCGTTCACAACATTCAGAATAATCCTTCAGCCGTTCCGCAAAATAACCACGGTCATCATGGACGTAGCGAAACAGTCACTAATGACGTTATTATTTTCGCTCAAGTCACGCTCACAACAACCCATCTATAGGCTTAGTTCTTGAGACCAATTTGTATGGACTTTGAGCAGTACCCCTATTGTCCGAAAGAGGCGCTGCTCCAAATCCCATACAAATTGGTCTCGATAACGATACGATTACTTTGATGCAATTATTCATGCTAAGTCCGCAGTAGTGGTGCGCGAGCGAGCGTTTAGTGGAACATAACGTTACTAGACCATATATTATTGTAACTAAACGTTCATTATTAGGTATGTTTGAATAGATATCTATTTAATTGTAAAACTATACTACATTAGGAAATTCATCTATACCACAGAGGAGGTAGTAAATTCGCATGTGGGAATGAAACTATGCAAAGGGACGTGCGATCTTAAGTCAATAGAGATTTTACCATAGACAAACACCTATGATTTTATCATATAAATATTAACGCATTGTGACTAAAAATATAATGTTTCACCGCCCGCTTTAAAATCTCGTGGAAGTCGTAAAAACCGATTAAGGGAGCACCTGAAGATAGGTAGCAGTCTTTTGCAAAATCTATAATACCGCAATTATGACATTATTCTCCCTTTCCTGTAAGGGATTGTCCACAGAGACCATTCTCACAATATATCACAAAATCGAGAAAAAACCGATTGGAACTTTTCACAATCATAAATCAAAATATACTGAGCCCAATTCTCGTTTTCTTCTAGATAATCCTTTTAGAGTTATATCTAGTATACAGTATACACATGATAAAGTAAAATTAGCAAAAATAACTTAAGATAGTAAAAAATAATACCAAATAGTTTTTACAAATTATTTTCACTCAAAATTACTAGATATAAATGTGAGTTCGGCACGATAATAATTATCCCATATTTAAATTCCAAAGGAAACGTCAATTAGGCTCCATGTATTTTTAATTACGATTGTGAAGTTCTAAATTCGATTTTATCTTTTTCTATATGTGCGAATTGACTCCCAAGCAACGGAATCGGTAAGGTTTAGGAAATACGATTCGATGAACGAACAAATAAAAAATCTAGTGCTAATAACTTCCTGCATATTATAAATTACATCTATTCACAACATGTGGGTTCCCTAAAATCTGGATGGGTGTATATTTTCCATATATTGTGACTAGTTGAGTTGGCTAGCCTTAGCCTGGTAACCAGACTTATAAGTTATATTATTGGCACATTACATATTTTTTATGGGTTCATTGCAAATGTTATTAAGTAAATACAAATAACATCTCTGACCAACCCTTCTAAAACAAAAATGGCAGTGAATAAATGTAAAATAACCAATTCTCATGCGTAAAGATATTACAAATGTTTTTGAAGTGAAACTTTATTACAGAGCTTTGAAATTCTAATGCGCAACCATTTCTTGTGACAAAAAGTTCGCGAGAAAAATAGCTTAAGCAACTATTGCGTGTTTGCTACATTTGCAGATTTTTTTCATACTACTGGGCTCAGACACACTGCTGGGCTCGGCCCTCCCCACACTATGAAAGGGACTTGACTCACTTTAGCACGCTGGTCAGACGTGATGGTACAGGGTTTTATTTTTAATTTTCCTTCTTTTACATATGCTATATGCGTATTATATCCTTTAATCGTCTTTTACGACACCAATGAGTAAGACTTTGAATTGTATTCTTATTCCCTCACCACACGCGGACTTAATCACACAATAACATTATAAATATTATTGAAATATTAATTATTATACTATTCAAAAGTGATTGATCACGGTTGCCCTGTAATAAAAAAGTTTCACTTTTATAGTGTGTCCTTACAACACACTCCGTCTAGCTTTTTTTTATAATGCCATACTGATTTTGTAGTTAGTTTAATTTCCTACTAGTTTCAACGGAAAGACAGCTTACAAATCAATAGTACAACAAAGGCCCTGACTCACTTAACTGTCCCAAAAATAGAACTGGGAATACTATTAATAATACATTAAAAAGAGGAAAATCACAATAATTATCAATAACGATACAATTACAATTAATTTTCTACTACATTTAATTTAAATTCATATTATAAAACGGGTTCCCTATAAATTTTAAGTAGAAATCATAATTGTCAAAAAAAAATTCAGATATGATGTCTCTCAAAAGACGCGTAAATAAAATATGTATAAATGTGCTCGCTGTTATTTTTTTTCTCAACCATTCCTATTATAGACTAAATAGACAGCTCAGTACAGTTCTTAGATCGTGCCTATTAATCCATTCCAAATTATAAATCATGTGTTACACAACATTATTAAAAAAAAATCACTAAATCATTTGGTCACTGATGATAAAATGATTAAAAACAATTTTATTTTTATATAGTGATAATCTCACGAGCCAAAGATTTAAACATTATGAAAGTAAATTACATTTTGTCAATTTTTGATATGAAGATCACGCGATTCAAAAACATTTTTGTTCACAGTTATTTATCAACATATAATTCGTGTTAGATCCAACGTTACACTATGCACTATCACGCGATCGACGTTTCTCGATCACCACTTAAATCGTACAAAACACGCGACAATGGTAAGGTTTACTTCTTAAAAAAATCATGTCACGGACAATGGCAGGGTCGAGAAACTTAACAAAATAGTTTGTTTTCTCACAATAGATGATTAAGAGATATTTGCCAAATAAAATAACTTGATTGCAGCCTGGCTGTGCCCATATTATTCTACGAGTGGCAGTTATCACTTATATCCAGGTGGGCCACCATAGAAAAAAAAAAAAAATACAAAATTCGAATTCAAAAGTCAAATTTCGAATGTGTTTCCGACTTATTACTGAAGACAACCGTCAGTCTGTTTTTAGAAAGTTAATTTTATTTTTTGTTCTACATTCTAAACATAACTGCACGTCAAAAATATATTCAGAAAATTTACGGTCACGGTTACTTACTTGCTTTTTTTCCAATGTCAAACTGTTATAATTATAAACTATTTTTACAAAACGTCAGTCATCAATGGCAAAAAAATGCGAAACGCGATAAAAAATCTCTCTTGTTCCGCAGAGCATTACATTTACATAAAAGTAGGATAGGTAAAAAAACTTACTAGGATGATGCTAATATAAAATGTAAATCCAATATTTGAGCCAAATAAAGTTCGTCAGTTTGTCAACACAACCGTTTATTAGAATCATAATTATAAAATAATCTCATCACATGATATTATTACTATATTAGAAGTTTTAATTATAAACTGGCAACACTTGCTAGTTCGTAATTGAAACTTCTATTAAGACTCCAAAATGCATGCAGTATACACGCATACAATAATTCCATTATATATTATTAATCAATAAAATTAATAAATTAAAATGAATACCCTTTTTTTCTTTGCTATATATTAATCTATACTCTTTTTAATTAGAAAGCCATGTTCATTCTGTTCACCTGACAGCTGGGTGCCATGCGTCTTTTCATCCGGTAACCCTGATATGAGTAATAAGCGGATTATTGTCCCAGGTGTTTGTCTTCAGCGGTCCGCTCGACGGACTTATCACCCTCCTTATTCCAGTCATTTAATTGTAATACAAAATATTCTATAATTCATTACCGTAAAAGATATATACAAAAACATCAAGACATTAATAGGTATTTTGAAAACATCCACTTAATTTCTCACAGATTTCAGAACCAAAACAATATATGTAAATAAAACAAAAATACGTATATGTAATATATTTTATGTATATGGCAATGGGGTCGATTCTCACGTTTGTCGTTCAACAGCGAAGTTGTATGTATAGTCGCGATCAAGTTCGAAGCGTGTACGACGCTTGATTGATGGCAGTTGAACCTGGAATAAAGAGTACATCTAATTATAATCTTATGAGTTAGTTAAGCCTTAGATGATTAAATGCTATATGACAATGGGGCGGTCATTATGCTCTGGTTGGCAATAACTTAGAATAAAACTTTCTATTTCTATTAATCACAATAAATCCTGTACTGCTATTAACAAATGTTTCTTTACTGTGCTATTATTTCTTTCTATTATCTACAGTCTAAATATTACTTACTGGAGTAAATCCAAAACTGGCAATATTTGATCTATTTCCAGATGAATTTGATTATTTTAGAGATACAAGAAATTGTCCCAAAAAATGTACAATAACACCATAGACTCTCTCACTCTCGACTAAAATCATTTCTTATTTCTTTGTTATCGTATTTTTAACCCTTCACCATACAGGGAATACGTCTCACTGTTGAGCTCGAGGCTCCTCCATATGGGAGGGAAATCAACCTATTATACTGTGCTGGTTAGACGGGTTGGTATAGGGTTTCATTTCGAGTTTTCCTACTCCTGCATAGATGTTTTATGCATATTTAATCCCTTAGTCGTATTTTATGATACCCACGGGCTCGATAAGGTGGCGACCTGTATTCTTACTACATCACCACACGGAAAGGGAAAATATTAGTAATGCAGAATATACTTCTAATTAAATGTTATTCTAATTGTGGAGACTTCGGGCCTCATCATTAAGATATATATAGACTGAAGAGAAAGAAATGCTTTGATCGTAACATAAAAAAAAGTCTGAAGTTATCAAACTTACCACATTATCGCTAGGTAGTCCTCTCAACTTTGGGTTCAAAACAAATGGCACGCCTTCCATGCCATTATATCCTCCCAATGTCTGATATATCGTGTTCCTAGGCAACGGCGCAGGACCTTTCTTCCTTGAAGGTGCAATCGGTGATGTAGGACCTCCTAATGCGGGACTTCCATGCGGTACGGGCGATTTCGCCGAAGGTGGTCTTGGCGCGGGTCTTGAAGGTTTAAAATTGTAGGAAGGGCTGAGAGCTTCGTAGTCGTGGTCTGTTGTGAACTCCTCAATATTTGGATACGTTGTTGGTGATTGCTTGAGATTCAAATTGTTCATTTCAGAGACTAATGGTGACAGCTTCGGTGGACGATCTGGTACTCGTAATCTGCAATAATACGAGATCCAAGATGTGTATCATCATTATCACCATCACAGCTCATTTGTCCCACTACTGGGCTTGAGCAAGCCTCCACAATGGCAAGGAAGTTGATCTACTATACCACGCTATTCAGAAGTATGGGTACAGGATCTCATTTCGATTTTTCCATCTCTGGCATAGATGTTGTGTGGATTTCATGTCCCTTAGTCTTCTTTTACGACACTCATAGGCAAAATGAGGACGGTGAAATGTATTCTTTCTCCGTCACCAAACGGATAAATGATTAGAAGAATAATACAATATAGGATGAAATCTAATTATCAAATTTGTTAGATATTACCTATAGATTGACTTTTGTACTAAGGCTTAGCGAATCTCACAATTTACTAATACGTGTTATTTAATGCCAGAATTTTATAAGAAAAGGGCTTTCAATTTTCGTGATTATTACACAGAATTAGTTCATAGTTCATTTACCAAATAAATAAATTTAATTATGAAATAGGCAAAGAGACAATCGTAGGGTATA
Organism: Lymantria dispar; assembly: GCA_032191425.1. Lineage (NCBI taxonomy): Eukaryota > Metazoa > Arthropoda > Insecta > Lepidoptera > Erebidae > Lymantria > Lymantria dispar. The sequence continues at coordinate 35,243,492 of CM063445.1, forward strand.
TGATGTTATTTACTAAGCTTAGTTAAGCTTAGTAAATTAAAGTTTTAATTATGTAACTATAATATTGCTCAAGCTTAACTTTCATTATGAAATAGGTAAAGAGATAATCAATACTCGACTCAAAACAATACTTGACTTCATGAGGCTCATTTAAATTCACAATCGACCTAGAGAATAAACCATGGACCTCACGGTAGGCAATAGACCAGCGATAAAACTGTACTTATGTTTTCTTTGTTTTCACCAACTCCTAAGTTTTTAAAACATTTTATTCATTCATTCATCTCAGCTCATATATGTTCTCTAGCTGGGTTCGAGGCTCCAAAATAAGAAGGGAAATTGACTTACTATACCAAGTTTATCAGACAAATTAGTATACGGTTTTATTTCGAAGTATCCTTATCTTGCATAGGTGTTATTCGCATATTACATCTCTTAATCGTCTTCTACAACACTTAGGGGCAAGAAAAGGGGTGGATGAACTCTATTCTCACTCCATTACACTTGTGTCAAAGGTTCCCCTAACACCAAAGACAACATAATCAATATCTCGGCTTAGGTTGCACTTAAAATTTAAATTTTATTAAATATCAATTAAAATTTAAAAAGTAATAACTTCAATATTATGTGTAGTTTGTATTGAGATATCTAAAATTTAGGATAAAAATGGAAATTAATTCTGCAACTTACCTCCTATTGGCCTCTGGTGTGATGTTGGAGACGACGTTTTCATACTCGTTATGTGTCGGCGACGAATCCGTACTGCCTCCAGTCACTTTGTAACAAACCACCTTACCGTTGATTTCACTACAAACGACGAAAAAAAAATTAATTTGTTTGTTCATTATAAAACTAAATTAAAAAGTATCGATATGTATTTGAAATTACTTTAAATCATTTATTTTCTGCTCATTCAGTGTAAGAGAAGACCACCAAAACCTGTTCGATGGTTTACGCGTGATTGAGTAACAAACATCTAAGCATTTTCACAAACTTTCCCATTTGTAATACTAGTAGGAAGTAGGATTACCCAGCTAGGAGGAATCCCTGTGGTGCCTGTCGCATCTTGGAGCACACAATGACATCAGTAACAGGCGGATGTGTGCGTGCGGCAGCAGGTCTCGATACACGCGTACACAAACGTCGCTTGCCCGCACGACCTGCCACGCTGTAACCAGCTGGGGCCTGGTCCCGCTCACCAACCACCACAACGCCATCCATCACGTAACCTGGTACACCTGGAACAATGATAAACTAATTAAAAAGAGAAACATATAGTTACTATATCATTAACTTCTTGTTATCTATACATCTATAGGCGAGGGTAAACCTGATCGTTGGCGTGGCGTAAACATGCTGCGGTGACGCAACGCCACGCTATATGACAGAATATATGTATTATACGTGTGTGAGACGTAGCGACACTACGTTGTGCTAAAGCGATTGTGTGATGAATTAATTATGATTGTTGTGTAATATTTTAATAATTTTCTTTTATTTATACGTTATGCCGTATTAGTTCGTAATCTATTCTTATATGTATATACGTGTACAAAATAATATCGATGTTTCATATCTACCAGGCGTCCCGAGCAACTGCTAATTTTTTTGTGCATGTGACTGTAACTGTTAGCCACAGATGCCATGAACAGCTTAACCCGGACTGTGGGTGAACGCTGAGGACTCTCAACCCGGTTATCATCATTAACCTGCTCCTTCTGCACTTATCCCAATCCCTTGGGGTCGACGAAGTATGTACTTTAGCCATATGCATAGTTGTCAACATAGTTTTATGATCGGCCATGGTTTGACGTCAGCTCTACTGGGAATGTAATTGTTGACCAGATGGTATTAGATGAACTTGGCCCAGGTCGATGTAAAGCTCTTAGCGGTCTTTTACGATCCGTGCAACCAATGCAAAGAAGCCGCTTTCCACCTGATTCCGTCTGGTCAACAATTGCATTCCCAAGAAGTGTTGTCGTCAGGCAGGCGGCTGAACATAAAACGATTGTTAATAACTTTTGCAATATGTACTATGAAAGAGGTGTATATATTAAAATGACCTCAAGTAATTGTATTAAAATCAGGACAATGATGAACTGAATATAACCAAATCCTCGAAAAATTTCCTTATCATTTATAGCATAATATTTATATTATGTATGTATATAAGTATTTCTATGTGTATATATTTGTGTATATGTATCTATATATATGTGTATTATTTGTGTGTATTGTGTATAAGAATAAATTTGCTATATTATACCTGCTATATTATATTGCACCTGCCTAAATTATTTCTGCTCCACCCGAGGTTGATTGGTAGAAAATGCCTAAGGGATTAAGTCCGCCTTGTACCTTATTTTTGTGTGCTATAGTTTAAATAAATAAATAATATTCCACATTTTCGTATTAAGTAGCGTCTTTAATCATATTCTGTCAGTAAGTCGTTATTTAATTAGAAGCTGTAAACCAAATAATTCATGGTCATTTAGGCAAAAAAAAAAACAAACCATTATTATTATAATAATTTCCGCAAGTTTGATGTTTACGCGAGTATTACAGGTGTGTAATAAATATATTTACGGAGTAAGAATACAATTCCCCGCCCCCTCTTGCCCGTGGATGTCGTAAATGACGACGAAGGCATTAAATATGCTATAGGCATCAATTTAAGAGAACGAAAATTCGAAATACATATAACCCTATACTATAACTGTCTGACCGGCATGGTCAGATCAATGTATAGTAGAAATTTAGTAGATCAATCTATGCAAGAAAAAGCAAATTGGAAATGTAACCCTATACGTCTATATACCAATACATCTACCCTAGCCGAGGCCGCGGGTGACCCGACCGGGGACTCTAGTCCGGCACTCGCAGAGGGGCTGAGCGCGCGACGGCGAACCACGTCCCGGGATACGGACGTCCCGGACGTCGGCGCAACGACGTAGGCAACGTGGGTACGTGTGGGTTATGGGGCCCGCGCCGTCGTTTCGTCGCCCCGGACGGAATAAACGGCGAGTGCGCTTACCATGGCCCAACCATAAAAAAAAAAAAAAAAATACCAATACCTACTTCTAATCAGCGTGGTATAGTAGGCCCATTTCCCTCCTATTGTGGAGGAGGCTGGAGCCCAACATTTGGACATGTATGAGTTGTAATGATGAATGACGATGATTCATTTATGCCATGTGTTTTATCTAGCTCTGTCGCTAAATATTTTCTTTCATTCCTAAGATAATAAATGACGTTAAATATAATCGCATTAGTCAAACCAACGCGGGTAATTCCGATTTAGTATGTTGATAAGACTACATTATCTTGACGATGAGCTGCATGAACGCAGTAACTGACTAATCATTGTGCTACAATCAGTCAAAAAGTATGACTGTCGTGCCATAATGAGAGGTGTAGGGAATGTGGCTTTGACAACCCCGTGAAAACAAAAATCTTAACACGAAAAGATATACGCCCATATTTTGCACATTACATTAGCCATTCAATACGTAAATTCTTACAATTAAGGACAAGAAATAAGTAAAGAAGAATTAAAAACAATTATCCTGTGTTCGTTAAATCTAATAAAAAACACAAACATAGCTAAAGAAAAGAATTTCTTACTTAAGATAATTTAATTTTAACGGATAACAAAAAAAGGCTATTGGATCAGTGGGCCTACTCTTGAAATCAATTCTAATTGCGAATCCAATTCAATTCCAATCTCACCAAACTTATATTATAATTTCCTTTTTTTTAATTACAGTACGATCATTTCCCTCAGAGTTACAGCCTATTGAAAATCACCCCAAAGTTTGCATTTTTTTTCTATCCCTTAATTTTTACGTCTAGTGTAATATATCAAATTACTTTCCATTATGGTGGGGACTCGAACCTAGCAATGGGATATATATGACCAGAAATTAATAATGGCGACTAGATAGTGTTACCATGTGGTATAAGCAATTCACCAACAAATCTTACCCGCGGATTACGTAAAAGACATTTTTTTTTTTTGTTGTGTGTGTAGCTGTTGGTCGCAGATGACCTTGACAGCTTAACGTGGTCAAAGGGCGAGCGCGGATGGCTCTCAATCCGGTAAGTTAAGCGAACATCGCCCGAGGGCTCCCCCTGTGGGGAACGGACCTCGGCTCGGGGCGTCGCTGAAAGCAAAGTGGGCGTGGCCACGTTTAGGTTAATGACTTTTACGCGGCGTGGTTTTCGACCTCGACGACGAGGCCAATACCGCGGAGTTTTATTTGTTAACGCTGCGCGAGCTGTGTAGGCCCTTTCTTGGGCGATCGTAATGGCGTCATCCTCTTCTTCAAGAAGATGACGAGGACGTCGGACCGCAGATATTTTTGAGGGGACGTAGTTTGCCGCCCCAACCCCTAGTGGATTGGGGTGAGTTGTGGCAGAGTATAAAAGACATAGCTACAACAAACTTATAAGTAAAGGCGCTTGCTTGGAGAAGCGAACTGGTTAAGGGGTCCTTACGCAGACAACACGTTCGATCGATTTTATCGGTTCAATTAGCTATTAAAACCTTTATTTGCAAATTAGTAACGAACGTTAAGCGACTGTTTACACTCACGATTCCATCATTGTATAAACCGTTTCTTTGCATTTTATAAAAAATTAATATTAATTAAAAAAAAGAGTGTGTTTACAAAGTACGTGTATTAGAAGTGAAACTCATTTATCCTTTATACATTATCCTACACCCTTCACCCTCGTTGCTTTATCCTCTATCCTTTACCTCTTTCCAAGGGCGTCGCCAAGGGCCCTTCAGTTGCCCTAGAGAGATCAAATTGATTTAGTTATTGTGCTGTCGAGTCCTTGTGAAGTTTTATACATTGATATTAGAACTGTTTTTATTACAATCGTCATCGAGACAGACTTCCAAAGTGTAACGCTTCATGCTTTCGACTGTACCAGGCGTTCATATTTCTTATCCTCCATAATATCGCCCCCTTAGTCATAAGCTGGCGACGCCCTTGCCTCTTTCTCTCGCCGGCTGAATCCTATACATTTACATGTTTGAATCTCTATGGATTCGTTTTTTCGTTTCATTAACTTTGATATCATAACGATTCCAAAGAAGTTTCACTTCAAAAATATTAAAATTAAAAATAAAATGACTTTCAAAGAAATATAATATCTACTGAGGGGATTTAATAAATAACTTGGTCACTTTATACGAATAATCGGTTGTCGCAATAATACCGCGAATTGAATGACTTATACACGTATATATCTATAAATAGATTGCACGTATTAATGCAGGCAAGTGAGTTCACAAAAGGACGTCATCGTAACGGAACGCGCGCACTGATTAAATAATTGCTTCGACGACATCTTCCCACGGTGTTTTCACTACGTACGAGTGGGCGCTGTTATTATTGTGATATTTAACTTATCTATACTTATATTATAAAGAGGAAAGGTTTGTATGTATGTTTGTAACGAATAGGCTCCGAAACTACCGGACCGATTTCAAAAATTCTTTCACCAATGAAAAGCTATAATATCACGGAGTAACATAGGCCCGGTATTCCCACGGGAACGAGAACTACGCGGGTAAGGCGACTGAAACCGAAGCGAAGCAAGGGCGAGTTGCTAGTAGTTGATAAATACAAATATTGTCGTCTGACCACCGTCTTTTATTTTTACGCTACTTTCCATAGAAATAGTTCACGGTTTCTTAAGGTACATTTGCGCGGATTCTGTTTTCTTTTGAAATAAAATTCGACTAAATTAGCACAACTTTTCCGTATGGTGACGGAGTAAGATTACAATTCACCACTTGGTATCTTGTCCGTGGATATCGTAAAAGAGGACTAAGAGACTATATGGCCGACCACTGAGGACAAGGAACTCTGCACTGGTCGTCGGCCCAACGACGAAGGCGACGTGGGTACGGGTGGGTTATGGACCCGCGGGCCGTCCTTTCGTCATCCCGGACGGAATGGACCGCGTGTGCACTTACCATAACCCACCCATAAAAAAGGGATATAATATCATCTATGCAAGAGAAGGAAATCTCAAGATAAAATCTTATGCCAACCCGTTCGACCAGCCTGGTATCAGGTTCGGGCTGTATATGGGCTAAAATGAAGAAATTACACCTAAAATCGACTACTTCTCAGTGAATATCCCGTCAAATTGGTCTTCTCGCTTCAAACAATAGAAATTGTAGGATATAGACGACATAGGATAGTAATACGTGAAATATTTATGAAGGCCTATGTATGACCTGACGGATGAATGGATAGATTCACCTATCCTTGAAGGACAAAGGGATTCCTTACTCTACAGGTTTGTAAATACAATTAACGACAGATTTGTGCAAAAGTAAAAAGGCACATGACTTACTAATCATTTGAAGGTGACCTTCACACCAATATTTAATGAGAGTGAATGCCTCACGATACCTAGACACTAAGTGACGTCACTAATTTTATTGACTCTGGAGACATTGAATCATATTAGCCTTGATTTATTTGCGGAGATATAAGGTCATACGTTCGTTGATACGCTTTAATAAACTTTTTTGGTAATAATTTTAATGATATCACAAACAATAAAAAGAAGGCATGTAAAAAAAGTAATATATATATATATTTTTTTTTTATAATTATACCCTTTTGTCTGTATGTACATCATCAGATGATGTTCCAACAAGCAAAAGTATCTGAATGGCTTCTTGACAATTATCTAACAATAAGAGTAATCTATACGACGAGTAATTTTCCGTGTGGTGACAGAGTCAGATTACAATTCACCACCCCGTCTCTTGCCCGTGGGTGTCGTAAAATCGTCGTAAGGGATCAAATATGCATATAATATCTATGCAAAAGAAGAAAAACTCGAAATAAAATCCCATAGCAACACATCTGACCAGCGTATTATTATAATTGTGGAAGAATCCACAGGAGGAAAAAAAAATATTGTGGAGGAATCACGAGCCCAGCAGTGGGACGCATCTGAGCTGAAATGAAATCTATACGACCTGAGAGCTTACCGTGTCACGAATGATCTTCAGAATGAATTGTCAATCTATCCGTAAAATACGGTTTATTTAAATAAATTTTACTATTCTAGTACTTCCTTCCGTGTGGTGACGGAGTAAGAATACAATTCACCACCTCCTATCATGCTCGTGGATGTCGTAAAAGACGACTTAAGGGATATCAACGAAAGGGAGCCTAACTTTCTGAGGGTGTTTGCGTGTGGAGGGTTTTGGTGGTGCCCTCAGTGTCACCGAGCCTCGATGCACGCATTCGCACTCCTTTCACTTTCTTCGCGGTGGGCAGCGGCCTTGTAAGGGTCCATGAGCGGCAGCAACGCTTACCATCAAGTGTACTGTTTGCTCGTTTGCCACCGTTGGCAATAAAAAAATAAAAAAATCTTGTGCATATAACAACTATGCAAAAGAAGGAAAACTATAAATGAACCTAACAAACTCGCCTGACCAGTGCGGTATAGTAGATCAATTTCCCTCCCAGTACAGAGGAGGTTTGAGCCCAATAGTGAGACATATATGAGCTGTGATGATGATGATTATAAATACATGTACTTATGCTAGCGACCAGCTCTCGTTTCGTATCAATTTTCACTCTGCTGGCCCTGTATTTAAAATTCCTGATAGCTTTCAAGATATCTATAAATCTAATGATATGCTGTAAAGCGCAATTTTGCTCTACATTTAATGCAACACGAATCTAATGTATTTGATTGGATACAAACGCGGGCGTCGCTAGTAGCTATTCAATGCATAGTAGGGCATCGGCCGCATACAGATAAAATATCGACTTTCATAATTTGCTTATCGCAAAGCTGACCCATATATCTCTTAAAGCCAACAATGGCGGTTTTATCGTTGAGCAACAAGTGAGCAGTAATTTCTCTATGTTAAAACGACCATTTAAATAAATTTCTTTAAGTTTTGTGTGGTGACGGAGTAAGAATACAATACACCACTCCCTTAAGAAAGGGAATAGTGCATGTGCAAAAGTGTCGAAAAAGACGATTAAAGGATACGAAAAGCAGATACATCAATGCAAGAGAATTTCAATTTCTATCTCATCGTGGAGGAGGCTGAAGCACAGCATTGAGGAGTATATAAGTTGAGATAATGGTGATTACTAGTGTCCGGATTATATGCATTTGAATATGTGCATATGCATTTGCATATTTAAGCCAATTTCAGCGGTAATATCCTTAGAATAATAACATTTAGAAGGTAAGTTAAGCAAGTAAAAAGTGAAGCATTTCAATTGGAGCCGAATGGAGCTTACGGCGGAACCGTTCCGTAATCTACAAGGTCACTGTACTGCACGTACGTACGCAACTCTTAAAAAATAAATAGGTAATTATGACGGTTTGTACATTCAAATGGTGTCATAACACATTTGAAAAACTTAAAAAGGTTTTTAACATTACTTTTAAAAGTATTTCGACGATTTATGTTAATAAAAACAAAATTTGATTTCATAATTTGTATAGTGGTGTGCGTGTGTACGTGTGTAATCGTCTGCGAGCATGTAGTATTTTTAGATTCATATTTCGAACGTTCGAAGTACCGACACTATCCTTCTATACGTTATTATTCTAAGGTTAATAGCATATTTTACCTAAGATCTAGTTATGATGCATATTATCGCTACACTTCAATGTTTTCAGAGTGCAGTGTACTCGCTCTGCGTTCCGAAATGCGTTAAAATGTGATAATATCACGAATACGACAAAATTTAATAATCACAAAATATAAGGGCGATTGAATAATAATTGTGACTTTGGATGGATTCGCGAATTACCTAATAATATCGAAGACATAACCTTACCACTGAACATTTGGAACAAATCACAATACTTGATTATTTACGTTAACAACAATATTAAACAATTTTAATGTCATGTAATGTTATTGTATCTATTACAGCCTTTTAAAGGATTATTACTAATTGTATACGGAGTTTGAATTAAAAAAAATGAGAAAATACTTTTTCTCTTTATGGGTTCTTAAAATTTATCATTTAATTTTGCATATTCTGCCAATTTCGTGCATATTTGAAGCATTTTTCATGCATATAATAAGCTTTTTATGATAATCACGTTTCGAACACTTCAGCGTTCATGGCCATGGTAGGACTAATCTTATATTCATTGTATTCAAATTTATCGCAAATACTCTAAGCAGTAGCACGTGCTGCAACTCTCGTCCATTTCTATCCTCTACGAGTATAAAATACGGTATTAAATCTTGACGTGGCACTTGTACTTTTTTTTTTTTATTGCAAACGGTGGCAAACGAGCAAACAGTACACCTGATGAAACACTTACCGTGTTGCTGCCGCTCATGGACCTCTACAAGGCCGCTGCCTACCGCGAAGAAAGTGAAGGGAGTGTGAATGCGTGCATTGAGGCTCGGTGATACCAAGAGCACTACCAGAACCCTCCACACGCAAACACCCTCAGAAAGTTGGGCTTCCGGCTCTCTCGCTCACCGAACGAAGCGCAGTAACAAATCGCTACTACTCAGACGTCGATTTTCTGCGAGAGTGTCGTACTACCCCGGACGGACCGGCCCGCAGCTGTAGATAGATAACTGTCGACAGTGTGGTCCTACCACTCTAGTAGTGTAGTACTTGATTTCTTAATAAGTAATTAAAAAATAGCATCCATATTTAATAGTGAGCATCTCGTGTTGTGATATAGAAACTCACTAGAACATATTCTAAGAATGAGCTCTTCATATATTCCTCCCGAAGTTAGTAAATTTAGCTTATATGTATATTGCAATATCTACCACAAAAATAATGAAAATCAGATTTAACGGGAACGTTACAAATTATAACGGACGAAGTCGCGGGTAAAATGAAAACAAAAATGTCTAATAAATCAATATGTTTTGCTAGCTCCTAATCTATTAAATTGCAAAGTATAAATGACCGCGTAAGTTAACTAAAAGGACCAAGGAGTGCAATTTATAATCAAATAAATAAGTTTGACTTACTCGTGATCTATTAATTTGCAGAGAGAAACTACAAGGACCAAGATATTTAATTTATAATCAAATGAAAATGTTTGACTTACTCCTGATCTATTAAATTGCAGAGTATAATAACCGCGTAAGTAAACCACAAGGACCAAGATGTGAAATTTATAATCAAATGAAGATGATTGACTTACTCCTGATCTATTAAATTGCAGAGTATAAATTACTGCGTAAGTGAAAATACAAGGACCAAGATATGCAATTTATAATCTAATCAAAATGTTTTGCTAGCTATTAAATATCAAAGCATAAATGACGCCGTATCCGAGGCCACAAAGTCTAAGATATGCATATGAATTTATAATCATAAGATTATTAAAATATCAAAATACTTATTACACATAGAACTTATGCGCTCTAAGAAATTATTTTTCGCATTAGATTCGCATAAAGTAGTGATATGACGTCATTGTGGTTAATCATCCGTAGGTAAGCCCGCATTGACGTTTAAAATCTTCGCAAAACAACGTTCTTCCTAAGTATAAATGTTGTGTAAAGTGTATTGTGTATTACAAACACATAATTTCTTAATTAAATACATAAGTGTATTAGGGTTATATCCATAAGTACATGAAGTTACAGTTCTGAATACGAACATGGATTCGGATACGGTTATATACAGGTGTATCAGGTTATGGGGCAACTGGTCAAAAGGGGGCTAGGCAATGGTGGTAGGAACCCATAAAAAAAATTTGAACGAAAAATATTAATTCGTTTAGAAATTAGAGACATGTAAAGTTTTCAATTTTGTCATCGCTTTTTCGTGTAAATCTGATTGAAATGTATAAAATCAATGATACTTAATACGCAACATATTCATACTTTGTTAAATATTCATTAGAAATTGAAGAAATCAATGATTACGTTCACATAAGCAAAACAAACTTCGCTTTAAAACAGCTGATCGGCCTATGAGCGTTGACCGCTTGCCGTTGTACTTACATGTCATTGAAGCGTTTGCGCAATTCTAGGTATAAATGAATGAAATTATACTGTCGAAGCTTCACATGCCTACATGTATTCTGTCTGTACATGCTTACATAATACGTAACATTTAAGGCATAGACTCTTAGACACATTTTTTTGAAATCACTATAATTTTTATGTTATATTGTTTTTTGTGTAATGTACATTCTAATTGTGATCTATGACCGTTAAACTACAACATACTCGAACAGTTGTCCCATAACCTGATACACCTGTATATGAAATAACTAGCTTCTGCCCGCGACTTCGTCCGCGGAAAATTTCTTGTTTTAACATAAGATTACACTCGATTGATATTACTGTATTTAATTTTATTAGTAAAATATTTTTTGGAATCAGATCAGTAACTTAAAAGATTACCGAAGTTCTATTTTCTGCTCAAGGTAACTTAACCCTTAGTTGCCTTTTACTTATTTTATTTATTTGTTTAAGTTAGGTATCTATTTAATTTAAAGCTTCTCTATATACAATGTTTGAGGTTGTTTTATTTTCCGGTAACAGAATAATCTGCCTTTCGGATGATCCCACTCTTGATAGACCAACATATAATTGCCCATGGGAAAAACATTCTTTTCGTAGGTCAATGCCAACCAAAGAGAATGTTTGTCCCTGGGACTTATTAATAGTCAGGGCAAATGATGTTTTTATTGGAAACTGGAGTCGTTTAAACGGTATGGGTAGGTCCGTCGGAATCATTGGAATTCTTGGGATGTGCGCCAACTGGCCAGCTCCTGGGCCGATGAGAATGGTCGCCACAATTAGGTTGTCTTTTAAATCTTTTATTAGTAGCCTTGTGCCATTGCACAGGTTAGGTGGGCTTAAATTTCTTAAAAGCATGATAGGTGTCCCGGATTTCAACAGCAGTTCGTGAGGTGGCAGACCAGATGGTTTAAGGGAATTTAAAAATTCCTGCGGATAGTGGACTGCATCCTCGATATTACACACTGTATCAATTGACTTGTAGATTTTACCATGGCCGGGAACTTTTTGTAAAATTAGATTATTGATTTCATTGACTGTATCGTTCCTTGGTGAGACGATAGCCCTTGAACAATGCCAATGAATGTCTCTATCTAGTAAATATTCGAGGTCAGGATATACTGCATCTATAAGATGCTGTAGACTGTGAACTATACGACCCAGAGTCTCATTTATAACGATTTCCGCAGAGTTAGAGTCCAAGGTTCGAGAAGAAAAAGACCCTTCTCCAATTTTGAGCAGCTGTTGTGGAAAATCGTTATCCATATTTCCAATAACGTGGACTCTCATGTTCGTACGTAAATTCAAAGTTTGGACTATACTCCATAGGGGCGATGATTTTAGACATGCCTTTATGATATCCGCACGTGTACCTCTTGTGACGACGGGAAGTGTCTGACGAAAGTCACCTGCAAACACAAAAGTGACACCACCCATGACAGCGACTGAGTTTCTCAAGTCCTTAAGTGTTCGATCCACTGCTTCAACATGAGCTCTATGACTCATGGTACATTCGTCCCACATTATCAACGACGTATTCTGTAACAATTGACCAATGGGCCCATTTTTGCGTATCGAACATACCGACTGTTGCTCCAATGAAACTGTCAATGGGAGTTTGAAGGTAGAGTGAGCAGTTTTACCGTCACTCAATAAAGTAGCCGCAATCCCAGAAGAAGCCACTGCCAAAGCTATTTTTCCGGATTGCCTAACATGTGCTAATATTAAATTAGCGAGGAATGTTTTCCCTGTGCCTCCTGGGGCGTCTAAAAAAAAAATTTTTCCTTTATTATTCGTTACGCTATCAATAATTTCATCAAAAGCCTGTTTTTGGTCTGTGACTAATTTAGGCAAATTTTCATTTACAAAAGTAGCTAATTCACTGATGTTGTGCGGATGTACCAACATTGTATCTATTGCATCATTTACAGGGCGAACTGGAGACGGTAATCCAAAGTCACTCAATGTTTTATCATTCAATGCTAAAAGTTTGTTTTCAATTTGTATTAAACCTTCATTGTACATAACATCATTAAAAGGCATGGTAAAGTCCTGATTTTGTTGTCGATTTCTATGTCTGATATCTTCACAAAAATTGTCCTTGAAGATATCCCATAGTTTTAACGGTTCAGATGGCTGACAAAATAGCAGTATCACCACAAATAACTCCCTAAGTTTCAATGAACATTCCGACATCGAAGCTTCTCTTAATGTCTTCTCCCAGTGATCATCATTTTCCAGCAAACCTCTGTCCCGGCAAGCCGCTTGATACGTCTCCTTGACCACTCCATTTATAGTTTTCAAATCTTTGAATGATGTGGGACCGCGTACGTGGTGCAATAAAATTCTTAGATAAAAGCATTCTGATTGTGACGGATGTACACCGTACACTCTTCCCAAAGCTTCATCTCTTTTTATTTCTGGATGCCCATCGACGTCTTGACCGCGCCTTCGTCTTGAAAATTTGTTATTAGCCCACGTATAATAGTGTGGAACTTCGTGGTACAACAGCGTTTTTGCAAATTCGTCGGTATTGCAGAGTTCAAAAAACGCTAATAGAGTGGTTTTGCGCGGATTTTGGGCAACTTGTCGCGCAGTTCCTGGTGTGAAAAACACCCTTTGCCCGTTTTCTAAGTGCACGGCCAAATGCACGACCGTGGGATGTCGGTCGTGGATCGGAAATTCGAGTATTCGCCAGACGGCTTCCGATGTACTTATATATCGCCCATTTAAATAATTTTCCACCTCATCATGCGGATTTCTAACGCTGAACGTGGCTTGATCGGAACCTTTATTTATATATTTACATATATATTTTATAGCCTGAACTGAATGGCAGTATTCGACGTTAATGTGGGCGTTAAATGACCTGCACAACATTGGAGAGTATGGTACAATCCATCTGTTATCTATTGTAATCGGCCTCCCTCTGATGTTTACAACTGCGACTTGACCACCATTTTCAGCATTACGACGACGATATACAGGATAACCATCCTCGCCTGTCTGAGTATCGGTGACGAATCGCCGAGGATATTTCTTTGAACATATACCGTTCTTCATACACGGTGATGATAAATTGTGCTCCCCACAAGGTCCATGGATCATGTTTTTGGTGATAATATCGAATAATATTGGGTCATCATCTTTGTTTGGTAGTTCAGCAACTATTATACTGTCTATTTCATCTGGTTGTATTTTTTGTGCAAACCAAAACAGCATATGACAGTGTGGTAGTCCGCGTTTTTGCCATTCAACACTAAGCATATGGCATTTGACTTTGCCGAATACCTCGTCTTTAGTGAACGACTTGATCATTTTCTTCATCTTTAAATGAAAAACCCTAGCAATAATGTCATGACGGTCGAAAGAACGTTGGCCAGCAAATAGCTCTTTCTTAATTTCTGGCCACTCCGGATTGCAAGTGAACGTCACAAATAAATCGGGTCTTCCATAGTTGCGTACATACGTCATTGCATCTTGGGTTTTTTCATGCATGTAACGCGGAGAGCCGGTGAAAGATGAAGGCAAGATGACATGTTGGCCAATATTTGCAGCGTTGACATTAGCATCCTGATTTATAGCGTCTCTTAAATGGATATAGTCATCAGCTCTCAGTTGTTGTTGATTGCGACTTATGTAACTTAGTCTCTCTGTTATCATTTTAGCCATCATGTCAACACAGTATTGACTAAACAAATCCCGATAATAATGAAGGGGATTAAAACTGTTGGCCCTGGTCATCAATCTATACATATAAAATTGCATACACGAAACTGTTTTATTTCGCGCTGAATTTTGTAGAGGGATAGTCAAATAATAACCATCTTCACCGTTAACAAACATCAAAGGGTATTGTAAGGGATCGTAAGCTCTGTGTAATTCAGAAACTCTTTTCAGTTGACCATCTTTGCAATGAAGGACTATATCTCTAGGTCCCTTATCTTCGTCCACCAATAATACTGCAACTTCGTTTGCTGTAGGTGAATTGTATCTTCCACGATGTTGATTTTGTGGAGTGCGGTCAGCGTGAATGATTAATTTTAAGTTTTCAGATGAAGAGTTATGTTCTAAATTGTATTTGAAACTGCGAATATAAATGTTATGACTATTTAACGACGTCTGTAAATCATTGATTAAATCGATATTTAGGTTAGGAGCAATATTAGACCGCAACGAAAGTTGGTCGGCATCAGAAATGAAATAAATTTGTAGAAACTGCGGGCTTTGCCCTGGCGAAGGGAGTAGACTACCAATTAAGTGATAAACTTGCCCTTCTACTTTAAATGTAGGCATAAAGTTTCCTTCGCGAATTTCTTTAGCACCGAATGACGTCATTTGGAAGAGTGTATTATACTTTCGTATGTTTTTTAAAAAATGCGCAGATAATAGATGATTGCCCAGTAATAGATCTTTTATTGGTTGTGGTGGTGCCTGGATATCAGGAAGAACCACTTTTCCTGCAGCACAACACATACCATTTGGTTCATCGCTCCATTTATTTGCAAAACACTTAGGACATGTTTTATTCATTTCGCCTATTTTCACAGTGTTTTGCTGAGCATAATCTATATTGGCATCGTAATTGAAGGCTGATCTATTTCCTTGGGCTATATTCCGATTACGCGCTCTGACTGTAGCTGCTCGCTGTCTTTCTGTTGCTAGGCGCTGCGAGCGCTCAGTGCTAGTCTCCCTATCCCTTGTCTCACAGACATGCTGCCTTAACTCAGATAGACGGTGCGCACGTTCAGCGCTAGTTTCTCGAGCACGGGCCCGCGTCGTCCTCACATTTTGGCTTGCGAGGCGCTGTGAGCGCTCGGAGCTAGATTCTCTAGCGCGTGCTTGCGAAATATATTCTCTATTTCTCGAGAGGCGTTGCTCATTTTCAGGGGCAGATTCTTCCGTACGGCGTACTCGATCGGCTCTTGTCTGTGATGTCTGCCGAGACAGTTGAGATTTCCTTTTAGGCATGCTCTCAACAAACCACGCACAGACTTGAAAACAATTATGAACAAAGGGAGAGCGACTCGAACACCGTCCGCCTTTACAAAACAAAACAATCGTAATATCGAATAACTCGTGTCGATTATTACGATAGAACGAAGTACGAAACTACGAACATACAAAACAAACGTACAACGAAATTACGATATTTTCGATTATGAGGTATCTATCAACAACAACAACCATGCGAACGAAACAACCGAAACCAATAACCAACTGACATGTAATTTTTAGAACTCCAACTAACGACAACGTGGGCATAATAATTCGAGAGGGTCATCAATCCACGGAAAGTCTTAACACCGCGATTCAGAAAAATGACGTCATTGCAGAACGCCATCTATGGGCAAATAGGTAAAACGTCTGCACAATGAAAGTTATGCTAGGGTCATTTTGCGTTTTAGTAATTTTATATTATCTCCGAAACTGTATGACCAATTGATATACTGTAAATGGCAAATCTTATCTGTATGATGTTCCTGTGATACTGAAATAATTTATTGTCATAAGAATTAATATTTTGTTGCTCAAATAATCAACCAAACGTAACAATGCCGAAAAAAAAATTTTTTAATGCAATAATAGAAGTATAAAAGATAAAATATAAAAGATAGAGATATGGTATCGCTGACTTTTTTGTAGAAATAATTAAGATGAACCAGGTAGCCATACATTCTTTTTAATTTTAAGCAACTGTTTAGGCAGCGCACGCAAATAATTCTGTTTTACGAGGTATTTTTTTCCGACTTGCCAGACAAAAGTTGTGATAGCTCGGTTAATATACATGTTATAGAAACAATTTATAGCCTATAGCACTCAGGAATAATGTAGCTTTCTGCCAGTTAAAATAAAATTAGAATTAGATTATGAGTTCCAGAGATTACCCCCTGCATACAAACTTACAAATTTTACCTCTTTATAATATTAGTATAGATTTAGGATTTTCCGAGTTTCAGACACTTCTGATTATGTTGCAAGTTCAGCTGGTTGATAGAAAACCTGTCATAACCACCAGACACCAATCCTATCCGAAATTATTCCCAACTTTTATTCGGTTACAGTTTCGTATTTATTTTAATTTCGGATATCCGATAGTCTCGGTTAACACCTCATTGCGATCGCCAACCCACCTGGCGATTACGGCATTATCCACTCATATAAGTGACAAAGAAGCTCGGGGGAGTCTACGTCCAGAAGGACGTCCGGAGGGCGTGTTTATAGCAAGCCGTCCGTCGACATTAGATTAATACACACTTCACAAGATCTCGTCTAGACTAGAAGCACTTCAATAAGTAAAACATTTCAAAATCAATATTTCAACACAGAGATCTCAATGTCTACGACCAGAGCGTAGGGTACATTGCTCTTAAAATTATTAAACTTCGCATTGTTTGAGTGAATATAAATTTAAACTGTTCAAGAATTTGATTGAAAAGATTATTAATGTACATAACGTTCGGGGCAAATCTTGCGACTAAATTTTATAGTAAACCGATTGAACTGAAATTTTATATACACATTTAATTCTAAATCCAATATGGCGGACGGTCCAATATGGCCATTTTATATATCCTCTCACAATATAGGTATCAAATGAAAGGCTTGCAAAAAGTACGAAAATTTAAATGACTTTTTTCGCTTCTTAAAGGTCTTGTTTTCAAAAATGATATTCACTATTTTATTTGTAGTTAAATTAATTTACATTATCAAGAAGATATGTATTATCACCATCAATCAAACTTTCGCCATCCACTTGCTGGATAAACACGTACCGCATAGAATTACATATGTGTCTGCCATTCATGAGGGGGGTTTATGTCATGTTTTCCTTCTCTTGCATAGATATTAACTGCATATAATAATAATAATTATTATTATTTATTTATTTAATTATAAAACAAATGCATACAATATTTCCATCTTAATTTAAATCACATAACAAATTGAGTACATATTACGATGGAGTAAACGACGGTGTCTGAAATATTAGGTCTTTACCTATGAAATTGCCGTTATGTATGAAAAAAATTAAACGTTTTTTTCATGAATTTTTTATTTGTATTAATCGAAGTAATCACCCATGCAATCAATGCATCTTTGCCAACGCAGCGGCAGTTTATTGATGCCCTTCTTAAAGAAATCAGCTGGACGGGAGGCAACAAATTCTTCAAAGGCATTTTGTACTGCCTTTCGGATATTGAATTTCTTTCCCGCCAAAAAATTATCCAAATTCTGGAAAAAGAAGTAGTCTGTAGGCGCAAGGTCTGGTGAGTATGGCGGATAACGGAGAGCTTCTAACCCCAGTTCTTGCAACTTGGAGACCGTCTACTGTACAGTATGAGGTCGCGCATTGTCGTGCAGGAGCAGCGGAGACGAGCGATTGACCAATGCTGGTTGGGGATGTGCCAGCTTATCCATCATTGTGTTCAGTTCTTCACAGTACACATCTGCAGTAATGCTCATCCCATTTGGTAAGAAGCTGTGATGAATCACACCGGCGCTAGACCACCAAACAGTGACCATCACTTTTCTAGGGGTAAGTTTTCGTTTAGGGCATTGTTTAGGTGCTAAACCAGGATCCAACCAACTTGCTGAGCGCTTGCGGTTATCAAACAGAATCCATTTTTCATCGCAAGTAACAATGCGTTTCAAAATTCCTTCATTTGTGTGTCTGTTGAGCAATGCAAGGCATGTCTCGACGCGTACTTCGCGCTGGCGATCATTGAGTTCGTGGGGCACCCATTTATCAAGCTTGGGGTACTACGCCAGAAACCTCCGCGTGGTGTACCCTGGGCACGAGCGACAATTTCTTGGACTGCTCTCTGGAATTGTCGCTCGTGGCAAATATCTGGCCCGAGGGGGGGCCCAGTTTGTGGGATGCCCCAAATTCGCTCCATGCCCTCTAATTGTAGAGGGTATTGGACGCGAAAATTCGACGGGCCCAGTCACTCATTCGTTTGAGGACTGGGCAGGCATTTGCCAACCGCGACAAATCGTAGACCTGATTCTTGCTTCGGGACATTTGTCTTGAGGCCTAGATTCAGGAGCGAGGGTCTTGGCTTAACCGCCTGGACCGCGAGGAAGAAAACCTCTATAAAACAATCACCCAGAATCCTAAGTTCTGGCGCACGGCGAGAGGATGCATGGCTGATGGGTTGTTCAGTCGTTAGCGCGCCCCCAGCCAGGGTACCTGCGGACCCCCTGTGTTGGGATACAAATGTACGCTTGCCCGGGTATCGGGATCTCTGCCCGGGTCGACCTTTATTTCTCCCATACTCGTGGGAATCGAATGGATTCTTCGTACAATTTGGATGCAGATAGGAGGGGTGAGACGCCCAAAACCACCGACAGCGGGGAACCTATTAGTTCTCACGTTATAGCCCGGCCAAGCTACGGCAAAACTGGCCCAGAGGAGAAGGATGCCTCGTCCGACTGCAGCTCGGCTGCTAGTTCGGCACTTGAGGCCACAAGATCAGGCAAGGGGCCGGCAACACTCGAGGCCCCTAAAAAGAGAAAGAAGAGGAAGAACATGGGGACAGGAAAGGCTACGAGCGTAAAGAGGCGCGAGTTGGCCAGGCAGGAGCGGCTGGCTAGGGAGGCCGCTGCAGCCACTCCGAGTGCTGACGAGGGCGGCAGTACTGCCGCAGGGCCGTCAGACACCGACATGTCGGCTGCTGAGACTGTCGGTGGGTCATCCCAGTCTCCAGCATCGGTCCTCGCGGCAGCCTTAGAGGTTGGGGAGGAGGCCCTCCCCTCGATGGTGCGGAAGCGCCCCCTGAATATGGGTGGCACCTCAGGATCCGCCTCCGAGGGGAGTGGCGCTATCATGCCTCCTCCCAAGGTTCCAGCCTCTCGTAGGGGGCGAGGGGCTGCAATGGTGGCGGCGAGGTCAGCGGCTCCGGCGTCGATCAGCCATACGCGGGGGACTGATGCCCAAAAGCGGGCGAATGAGGCGGCTGCCGCAAGAATGATGAGGGTGTTAGCGGACATACCTCCCACCGGCGCGGCAGCTACTGAGCCCGCTGTAGGTATCGACCCCCCACCAACTAACGTGGCAACCCTGCAGGCCGAAAATACCCGCCTTAGTGGCGAGGTTTCGGGCCTGCAGGAGAAGAACAAGGCCCTACAAAAGGAGCTGTCGGCGGTGCAGAAGGCGAACCGCGAGTTGGCCAAACAAATGGCCGACATGCGGCGCCAGGTCGCGCAGCTGGCGAGGACCGTGCCGCCGACAACTGCCGGCCCTGCCGACGCCCCCGTCATCCCCGCTGCGCCAACTCGCGCTGCGGCGAGTTCTCAGAGGGCCCAGCCAGCCGAAGTGGTCCCGCTGCCCGCGGTGGATGGCGTGCCGGACCAGACCATGCGCGCCGTAGTGGAGGTTGTTGGCAAAATGCTTGACGCGCGCATGGCGGCTCTGGAGCAGAGACTGTCCCTGCCTCCGGAGCCCCGTCTCCGGCCGCCGCTTGCTGCGGACAGGCCGAAGGCTGCGGCGTCAGCTACTACCGCGCTACC
Source organism: Lymantria dispar (assembly GCA_032191425.1). Lineage (NCBI taxonomy): Eukaryota > Metazoa > Arthropoda > Insecta > Lepidoptera > Erebidae > Lymantria > Lymantria dispar. Next base: position 35,264,031 of record CM063445.1, read on the forward strand.
CTGCCAGGGCGGGCGCGTGGGAAGCTACGCTGCGGCCGTTGCTGGGCCGAAAACCAAAGGACCCGCCGCGAAGAAGAAGGTGGCACCGGCTCTTGCCAAGGCCGGACCTAAGCCGCCGCCGGCAACTGCATCGTCGGCGGCGGCCACCGTAGCCGCGACCGCGACTGCTGCGCCTAGCGACCCCGTTGCCCCCGAAGAGGGTTGGCAGACGGCTGAGCGCAGCCGAAAAAGTCGCGGCCAGAAGAGGAGAGCGGAGGCCAAAAGCGCCGCCAATGCCTCCGCTCCCAAGGCAGGAGCCGAAAGCAAGAGGTCGCGCAGGAGGCTCCGGCCGCCGAAGTCAGCCGCGGTGGTGATCACCGTGCTGCCTGAGGCCGCCGAAAACGGCCTCAGCTATGAGGCCGTCTTACGTCGCGCCCGGCGGGAGCTTGACGTCTCCGATTTAGGAGGCGTCGAAGCCAGGACCCGCAAGGCCCGGACAGGGGCTCGGATTCTAGAGTTCCCTGGGGCCGAGGGCGCCAAGACGGCCGATAGCATGGCGGCCAAGTTGAGGGGTCTGTTCGCAGAGGAGGATGGCGTCAAAATCGCCAGACCCGTAAAGTGCGCAGAACTACGCGTCGCGGGTCTGGACGACTCCGTGACGGTGGATGACATCCGGGAGGCCATCGTCTCGAAAACCGGGTGTCCCGTGGACACCGTCCGAATTGGCGCCATCCGCCCTGGTCCGGGCGGCGTCGGTGCTGCCTGGTTGCAGTGCCCGGTGGAGTCGGCCAAGCAATTGGCCGGCTCGGGCAGGCTCCTCGTGGGCTGGAGCTCGGCGCGGGTGACCGTGCTGGAGTCCCGGCCTGCGAGGTGCTACAAGTGCATGGCGGTCGGACACACTCGGCCGACATGCACTAACTGCTTTGACTGCAGCGACCTTTGTTTCCGCTGCGGTCAACCCGGGCATAAGGCGGCATCGTGCGCCGCCACTCCCCACTGCCCCGCGTGTGCGGCGGGCAATAGGCCCGCCAAGCACCGCATGGGGGGCAGGGAGTGCAGACCCCCGGCTTCGGCCCCAAAGGGGTGGAGCGGCCCGACGACCCCGGCCGCTCCTGCCCCTAGCGCGACCCGATCGCCCGCCAGCGTGGAGGAGGTAATGGATACGGCCCACTAATGGCGGCCGAATCTTACCACCTCCTGCAGGCCAACCTCAACCACGCCGCCGAGGCACAGGATGTTTTCCTGCAAGCCATGGCGGAGTGGTTGATCGGTGCAGCCGTAGCCGCGGAGCCGTACGTGGTGCCTGACCGGCCCAATTGGCTGGGCAGCAGTGACGGCTCTGTGGCAATCGTCGCCTCCACGTCGTGGCATTTCCCGCCCTTGCTGCTCAAGGACAGGGGCGATGGGTATGTCGCGGCGGAATGGGGAGAGGTTACGCTATTTGGTGTTTACTTCTCCCCTAACAGGAGCGCGACGGATTTCGGGGCCTTCCTCACCATCCTGGGGGCCTCGATACGGCGACTGGCACCGCGCCAGGTCTTCGTCATGGGGGACTACAACGCCAAGTCCACGGCGTGGGGGTCCCCCAGGACGAATGACCGCGGGCGGGCGGTCGAAGAGTGGGCGGCGGCACTGGGCCTCTGTTTGCTGAACAGGGGCTCGGTGCAAACGTGCGTGCGGCAGCAGGGCGGGTCGATAGTGGACTTGTCGTTCGCTAGCCCTAATGTCGCAGCACGTGTGAGGAGCTGGTGCGTCCAGGAGGAGGTTGAGACCCTATCCGACCACCGATACATCCGGATAGAGGTCTCCCGGACCCTCCTGGGGCCCAGCAGGGGTCACATGGCGGACGGAGCTCCCGCGTTTCCGCGGTGGGCTGTGGGTCGATTGGATCGGGACCTGTTGGCGGAGGCAGCCATCGTTCAGTCGTGGCTGTCCTCACCGCCCCAGGCGGACGGGGTGGATGCCGAGGCTGGCCGCATCCGCTGTGCGTTAACGCAGATCTGCGATGCGGCCATGCCCCGTGTGCGGCGTCTGCCCCCGAAGAGTGCGGTCCCCTGGTGGTCCCGAGAATTGGCGGACCTTCGGGCCGCGTGCATACGTGCCCGGAGGGCCTACACCCGCAGCCGAGCGCGTCACCGCGACGCTGAGCGGGAGGTCCAGCTGTACGAGGCTTACCGCAGTGCGCGGTCTGCCTTCAGGTTGGCCGTCCGTACCGCCAAGGACGTTAGTCGGCGGGAGATGCTGGACAGTCTCGAGCGTGACCCCTGGGGTCGCCCCTACCTCGCGGCGCTGAACAAGCTCCGCGGGCGGGGCCCCCCCTCACCGAGACTCTCCAGCCCAGCCTCCTCACCAGAGTTGTCGAGGACCTCTTTCCACGGCGGGTGGAGCACACGCCCCCGGTCATGGCTTCGCCGGACAGCGACCGGGAGGCCGACGATGAAAGTGCTCCGCCCATCACGGAGCCGGAAATGGGGGCGGCGGTGGCGCGTATGCGAGTCAAATCCACCGCCCCAGGGCCCGACGGTATTCCGAACCGTGTGCTGGCCCTGGTCCTCGAGCATCTGGGACCACGCCTCAGGGGACTATTCGACGCCTGTTTGACGTCCGGGCAGTTCCCTGGGTGCTGGAAAGAGGGGAGGCTGGTTCTCCTGCCGAAGCCGGGACGGTCTCCCGAGTCGGCCTCGGCCTACAGGCCCATCGTGCTGCTCGATGATGCGGGCAAGCTGCTGGAGAGGGTGTTGGCTGCCCGCATCGAGCGGCACCTTGTCGGGGTTGGGCCCGATCTGTCCGACGCCCAGTTTGGTTTTCGGAGGGGGCGTTCGACGATCGCGGCCCTGCTGCGCCTGAAGGCCGTGGTAGCGGAGGCCGTCACCGGCGGAGGAGTCCTATTGGCGGTGTCCCTGGACATCGCCAACGCCTTCAACAGTCTGCCATTCAGCTGCATCAGGGAGGGGCTAAGGTACCACGGGGTGCCCGTGTACCTCAGGCGGCTGGTGGCAGACTACTTGGAGGGGCGCAGCGTCCTCTACGTTGACCGAGTAGGGGACGTTGTGCGAACGCCCATGACGTGCGGTGTCCCACAGGGGTCGGTTCTGGGTCCGACCCTGTGGAACATCGGCTACGACTGGGCGTTGAGAGGAAGCCTCCCACCCGGGCTGGGCGTAATTTGCTACGCCGACGATACACTCGTCACAGCCCGGGGTGGGACGCTCGAGGAGGCGGCACGCCTGGCAACTCTCGGCACCGAGGAGATCGTCAGGCGGATCGAAGCGCTGGGGTTGAGGGTAGCCCTGGAAAAGACGGAGGCCCTTTTGTTCCATGGCCTCCGTACCGCCGGGCCTCCCGCCGGCGCTTCGATCACCGTGAATTCGGTCACCATCAGCATCCAGGCCCACATGAAGTACTTGGGCCTGGTGCTCGACGGGCATTTTTGGTTCCGGGAGCATCTCCATCGACTTGTTCCCCGGCTTGTCGGCGCGGCGTCCGCCCTTTCGCGGCTGATGCCGAATGTGGGCGGACCCAGTGCTACGTGCCGACAGCTGTACGTGGGGGTGATCCGGCCGATGGCCCTGTACGGCGCACCGGTGTGGGCGGGGTCCCTGACCGTCCGTCTTAGGGCCCTCCTGTGGCGACCACAGAGGGTCATGGCGATCAGGGCCATACGGGGTTACCGCACGGTGGCGACGGAGGCAGCGTGCCTCCTGGCCGGAACCCCCCCGTGGGACCTGGAGGCGGAGATGCTCGCCGACATTTATCGGCGGGTGTCGGAGACGCGCGCCCGCGGCAGCATGGTCTCCATCAATGAGATCACCGCCTGGCGGGTCGACGCCCGCCGAGAAGTAATTGCCCGTTGGGCAGTCCGGCTGGAGAGTCCTCGGTACGGTGTCAGGACTGTCGAGGCCCTCCGGCCGGTGCTGATGGAGTGGTTGGAGCGGACGCACGGGGTGCTTTCCTTCCGACTGGTGCAGGTGCTGACGGGGCACGGTTGCTTCGGGAAGTACCTGCACAAGATTGTCAGGAGGGAGAGCACACCGTCCTGCCACCACTGCAGTTGCGACGAGGACACGGCGCAGCACACGCTCGAGGAGTGTGCTGCATGGGAGGGGGATCGCCGTGAACTCGTCGCAATTATCGGTGCCGACCTGGCGCTGCCGACCATCGCCAGGGAGATGCTCGTCAGCGTCAGGAACTGGGACGCGGTCGCCGCCTTCTGTGAGGTCGTAATCTCACGGAAGGAGGCGGCGGATCGTGTGCGAGTAGAGCTCCTATTCGGCGACACGTTCCGCCGCCGGCGACTCGGGCGGCGCAGGCGCGAGTATCTGCGCCTAATGCCGCCCTAGCCGAGGCCGCGGGTGATCGGACCGGGGAATTGTCCGTCACCCGCGGAGAGGCTGACCGCGCGACGGCGACCGACGTCCCAGTACGTCGAGAGGTGAGGATACCCGAAAGGGTATTCCGTCGGGCCGACCACTGACGACAAGTCACATCTGCTCCGGTGGTCGGCCCAACAACGAGGTGACGTGGGTACGGGTGGGTTATGGGCCCGCGCGCCGTCCATTCATCGCCCCGGACGGATTGGACCGCGCGTGCGCTTACCATAGCCCACCCATAAAAAAAAAAAAAAAAAAAAAAAAAAAACCCATTTATCAAGCTTTCTTACCTTGCCAATTTGACGCAAATGGACCAATATTGTTTTGACGCTAACGTCGAAAGTTGCTGCTAATTCAGCCGTAGATTGTGTATTATCGGCTTCCACAATCGCCTTTAATTCGCCATTGTCGACCAAAGTCTTCGGACGACCGCGAGGTCCATTTTTCAGGTCGAAATTTCCAGAACGGAAGCGAGCAAACCAATAACAGGCGGTGCGTTGGTTTGTAGTAGTAATGGGTCGTCGACGATTTTACAGTCGACGCAACGAGACCGTTTATCGTCGATGGTAAACTAGTTGAATAAACAGTCTAATTTTCGACTGGTTTACGTCGTAGACGCTTAGACAAGACGAGACGTTTAGTTTATATTATGACGTACGTTAATCGTCCATTGGTAAAGGACAACGAAACTTCAACGAATTTTATTAGACAACAGTTTCATTGTACAATATACATTGACGCTTCAATATGTAATGATAGTCCCATCACACGATAGCAGAGTTCAATGAATTGCAATCAATCTATCTATGCGTTATAATTTCGGCTCAACTCACGCCTACGGGCGGTGAGGTTTGCGGGGCGGGTAAAAAGCGTAGCGAGCCGTGCGAGCGCGCGCGCATCTCGTCTTCTAAGTTCGGGCCGATTCGGGCGCTTTCGAATAGTCGCAAGTCGTCGCGTTCGTGTCATTCGTTGATACGACGACCGTTTCGCGAAGCCGTTCATACGTAAACATGTTTATCAGTCAACTATAAACTGGTTTATTAGTTCACGGCAAAGAAACAGTCGAAAAAAACTGTTCGTTTATTCAACGACCACCACTAGTTTGTAGTGTTAGCTCCGTAAACGTCGTTGATGTTGCGTGCCGCTTGTGCCGCGTTGCTGCCACGACGATACTCATATTCCATAATTACTTGAATTTTTAACGTATCCATGATGACGAAAAAGATTGAAATGCGATGAAAACGTTACACTAATCAATAAACAAATGACTACTTTTGGAAAATTAATTCCATGTTTTAAAATAAAATTAATTTGAAATTAGAATTCTTAGCCAAACAAAAATTATTTTGATTTGAAATGGCCAGTACTGCAGAACGGCGATTACATAGGTAAATACCTATAAGTATAAACTGTGCGACAGCCACCGGCGCCTTCCTCCCGAAGCAATTAAATAATAACTATAAGTGTGTCAGTGTGCTATTGTTTATTTCTGCGTGTATGTATCACATCCCTTAGTCGACTTTTACCCATGGGCAAGAGGATACACTTAGGGGGTGGTGAATTGTAATCTTACTCTGTCACGACACGATAAAAATAATACTGTATTAAAATTTCTTTTTAAAATACGAGTATATTAATCATTTATCATCGTTATTCATTTCAGCCTACAGAAGTCCCACTATTTAGCTCGGGCCTCTTACATAATGGGAGTGAAATTACCTAGCATACCGTGCTGGTCAGACGTATTGGCATAGTTTTATGAGGAGTTTTCTTCTCTTGCGTAGATATTATCTGCATTTCATATCCCTTAGTTGTCTTTTACGACACCCGCAGGTAAGAGAGGGGGGGGGGGGGGTTGAATTGTATTCCTACTCGGTCATGAAACGAAATTATAATATTAATACAATGTTTTAAAAAGAAAGTTTAAATGTAATATTTGTAACCTTTTTTTTTTGTGGGTGGGCTGCGGTCGGCGCGCCTCCGCACCACTCCGTCCGGGGCGACAGAGGGGCTTAAGCACGCAACTCCCGCAACCCACCCGAAAACCACGTCGCCTTCGTCGTTGGGCCGACTTACTTGACATCAGTGGTCGGCCCGACGGAATACCCCCTATTGGGGTACCCTCCCATCGACCGACGTCCCCCCCCTCGGGGAGGACGTCGGTCTTTCCTCACGCGGTCGGCCTCTCGGCGGGTGACGGACTAATCCCCAGTCACGTCACCCGCGGCCTCGGCTAGTAATATTTGTAACCTTGATCTTAACATTCCACTGTCTTACAAACTAATTATTATTGTTTAAAAATCTAAATAAACGTTAATAAAATTAATTATAATGTAACTTTAGCGGAAATCGTCTGAGCACACTTCAAATCTTCATGCGTCATGCACTCCGCTAGGTAAATGCTTATAATTTTGTGAATTCTCAATTTTATTCAAAACGATCTCGTTTATATTTTCAGATGATTGAAATTTCTATAGCATGTTCCACAATCAAATAATTCTTCTGTACATATGTATATGATTGAAGTCCTAAATAGCTGGACAAATTTTGATAAATTTTTGTGTTCGTTCAAATCGATTCAAGAACGGTTCAGATTGACAATTGGACCCGATAGGTGATGTTACGATCGATTTCAGGAAATTCTAATATTATATTTAGATTTGTACAGAACATCGTCCGTTGGGTCATCTCGCGTTAAGAGCGTTATCGGTAATAAGCGGCCGTAAACCCAAAAATGTGGTTTTTTGAGGACTGGTTACTCGTTCATCATAATAGCTTACTAAAAATTTATATAACCACTACATTAAACACATCTTTATATTGTGCTTGTACAGAATTATAACTCAATATTGTAACTATTTTATTAAAAGGCAAGGGTATTTTGAACTTAAGTTAATGAGATTTTACGAAAACGCTGAGTTTTGAAGTTCAGGTACGAATAAACGATAAGTCGTGGCAGCTCGAAAAAAATTGTAGATGTTAGGAAAATTACTGTTCTTGGGTATGTATAAAATGAAATTCAAGATTTCTTCCTTTTAAAACTAAAAAAAAAAATATTTCCTTAAGATTAATTTGACGAAAATGGCTCCTGTAAAACATTTAATTTTGTGAATAATACTAACCTTGGAATATTTAAAAAAATATCCACTATTTGTTCGACTATTGCAGAAGCAGTAAAAAAAAACCAAATTGAAATATGAATAGTCACCCTCGTAATTAAATTTTGAATATTACTATAAATTGAACGGCATAATTGTTCGTAAGCCAGTCGCGCCTTGGCGCTCAACGGAGCAGGGTCACGTCGCTCGAGCGCTCCGCTCACAGCGTAAAAGACGACAATACGAACTTGAGCGTATACTGCGACTGATCGGTTTTGATTCGTAAGTATTTATTACTACCTAATTCTTTTAATTACTTTCATGCGATCTCTATAAAGAATAATATAGAATCTTTTTACGTTTTAGGTGATGGGTCGAAAAAGCAGATTGTATCTTGGGAAAAAAATCGGTTACAAGGCAAGGAAAAAGAGAACACACGATTTTTTTTTTTTTGTGTGTTTACAGCAGATGGTCTTGACAGCTTGACGCGGACTATGGGTAAGCGCTGAGGGCTCTCAACCCGGAGAAAAGTATGCTAAGCGACATCGCCCAAGGGCTCCCCCTGTGGGGAACGGACCTCGGCTTGGGGCGTCGCTGGAGGCAAAGTGGGCGTGACCACGTTTTTAGTCGTGACTTTTGCGCGACGCGGTTTTGCACCTCGACGGCGAGGGCGGCACCACGGATATTTATTTGTTAAGGCCTCGCGAGCCGTGTAGGCTCTTTGTTGAGCGAGTGTGATATTGTCGTCCTCTTCGTCGAGGCCGTCGGATGGATGAGATTTTGGAGGGTCTATAGGAAGCCGCCGCAACCACTAGTTGGTTGGGGTGTGTCATGGCAGAGTCAAAGTAGCTCTGAGAACACCGTTTCATAAACTGCTTGATGGTCGACAGTTCGAGGTCGATGTGGAGATCGACGTTTCGTATGAACCACGGTGCTCCCGTAGCTCGGCGCATGAAACGATTTTGTAGTGTCTGTAGCCTGTGGATCCTGTGTGGCTTTACGTGCGCGAACACCACGCTGGCATAGGTCATGATAGGCCGTATGCAGGTGGTGTAAAGTCGGACTTTGAGATAATTTCAAAAGAGTAAACGAAAAGAGAAGTGAGCCGTCACTCAGGACGCCTGGCAAACGTGAAACATCAACATTATTTTGAAGTCGTTACCGCAAAGCGTGGGGTTAACGCCGCTTTTAATGCCACGCGACGATCAGGTTCATCCCGCCTATAGATATTTCACATCAAAAATCCGAACAGAACATTTATGCAGCCTCATCTTCTGAAGATTATCAGCTAACTCAAATTTAATGTTTAATAATTACTAACCATACACAATATAATTTTTTCATAGAGAATCATTTTCTTCTTGTACTAGCAATAAATATGTAGCAAAATGTGGATCAAAATTTAATAACTTATTTCTGTAGTGGGTAGATTTAAATCTCTGACTGGACTTGTTAGACATCCATGGCCATGGCGACTAGGGCCATACTCGACTACTGCACGGCAGCCACGGAGGCAGCGTGCCTCTTGGCCGGAACTCTCCGGTGGGACCTGCAGGCGGAGGTACTCGCCGAGCTTTACCTGCGAGTATCAGAGACGCGAGCCACATATAGCCTCAATCAAGGTGATTGCCACCTGGCGGGTCGACGCCCGCCGAGACGCCATTACTCGTTGGGCAATCGGACTGGAGAAGCCTCAATACGGTATCAGGACCGTCGAGTCCTTTCAGCCGGTGCTGATGAGGTGGTTGGGTCGGCAGCACGGGGTACATTCCTTCCGACTGGTGCAGGTATTGATGGGTCACGATAGCCAAGTACCTGCGCAAGCTCGTTAGGAGGGAGAGCACACCATCCTGCCACCACTGCTATTGCGACGTGAGCACGGCGCAGCACAGGCTCGAGGTGTGTGCCTCGTGGGCAGAGCAGCGCCGTGAACTCGTTGCAATCACCGGTGCCGACCGGACCCTGCCGACCATCACTAGGGAAATGCTCAGCAGCGTCAGGAACTGGAACGCGGTCACCGCCTTCTGTGAGGCTATCATCTCACGAAAGGAGAAGCCGGCTCGTGTGTGATCAATCTTTGGTCACACGTTCCGCCACCGGCGACTCGGGCGGCGCAGATACGAGTATCCGCGCCTCACGCCGCCCTAGGCGAGTCCGCGGGTGACCGGACCGGGGACTTTAGTGTGTCACCCGCAGAGAGCCTGACCGTGTGACGGCGACCGACGTCCCGGGAGAGGGACGTCGATTGGGGTTTTTTATTTTCTTAAAATTATTACACAATAATGTGATAATTTAAAAAAAATAAGTTGTCGAGTCTCGAACCCGAGATCAGAGTTCCCGCCGGCGAGCACGTTACCACGAAATTACCGCTTGTTGGCGATTCGACTTTTGAATTTTTCTAGTACATAAATTACCCATCCAACTTTGACCCTTAAAATCTTTTTAACGAGGGCCCAGTTGACCCTAATATTTGGTAGTTGTGATACCCTCGTGCCCCCTCTACCACCCCACCAAAAATCATGGAAATCCCCGACCCACACGTCTGAGGGTCTCCTTGTAAGTTATACTCTGTGCCTATATTTTACTATTTCCTGTACTTTGCATATTAAAAATAAAATTTTAACCGTTTTACTGTTATGAGATTTGGTTTTTAATTAAAAATTTACATCATGTTGATTTTTGAAAATCTACTTCTCCGAAGAATATATTAGAGATTGATTATTATAAGCGCCAAGGCTCAAGACTGGTCATTCTATGAACTCGCGTGTGTGTAGTGCATTAGTGTGCGTCGATATCGGACCGTAGCAAAAAACCAAAAATGCAAGAAGTGCCGATTACCGATAACGCTCTTAATATCAAAAGCCTTATTTCAAAAGTTTTTTTTTTAACTGGACTTGAATGAGAAATGTGTATCAAAATGGCGGTGCGTTTTTTATTTATGCACCGGAAACTGTTACTTAAATATAATTTGTCTTGGCTTTTTCTCGTTTTGACATAGTTATTAGCCGCATGACTATTATAGCTTTACCCTGACTATTGGGTGAGCGCTGTGGCCTCTCTCTTAGTACATAAATATTACAATGTTGGATGCACAACATCTCCACAAATGGAAAGGTAGGTCGGTATCTCCTCCTGCCACCACTGCAGTTGCGACGAGGACACGGGGCAGCACACGCTCGAGGAGTGTGCTGCGTGGGAGGGGGAGCGCCGTGAACTCGTCGCGATTATCGGTGCCGACCTAGCACTGCCGACCATCGCCAGGGAGATGCTCGTCAGCGTCAGGAACTGGGACGCGGTCGCCGCCTTCTGTGAGGCCGTTATCTCACGGAAGGAGGCGGCGGATCGTGTGCGAGTAGAGATCCTATTCGGCGACACGTTCCGCCGCCGGCGACTCGGGCGGCGCAGGCGCGAGTATCTGCGCCTAATCCCGCCCTAGCCGAGGCCGCGGGTGATCGGACCGGGGAATTGTCCGTCACCCGCAGTGTGGCTAACCGCGCGATGGCGACCGACGTCCCAGGATGTCGAGAGGTGAGGGTACCTGAAAGGGTATTCCGTCGGGCTGACCACTGACGACAAGTCACATCTGCTCCGGTGGTCGGCCCAACAACGAGGTGACGTGGGTACGGGTGGGTTATGGGCCCACGCGCCGTCCTTTCATCGCCCCGGACGGACTGGACCGCGCGTGCGCTTGCCATAGCCCACCCATAAAAAAAAAAAGGTTGGTATCTCCGCCACCCGTGCAGTCAAAATTACTGGCCTCATTAGATACCATTTTCAAACCTAACTTTTAGGTAACACCTAGGACAATGAAAACATTACTGCTAAACGTTGAATGACATTTAACATCAATCAGTCATTTATGTTATATGTGATATGCCTCTAAACGTCCACTGCTAAACATAGGCCTACCCACGAGAATGCCACTTAGAACGGTCCTATACCTACCACTTACATCCAACGTTTCCCTTCGACTTTCAATATGTCAATACATCTATTAGGGTAGGTTTCCTTTCTAGGTCGTCTGATTCATGGCCGTTACCTTTTCTTCCCAACGGTTGTAGGTTCGAAGAGTGATGTGGTCTTCCCGTTGCCATTTTAATCTATTAATTTTTCAGACACTGTTACACCAGTTATTCTACGATTTTCAGTATTCCAGCTTTTATCACGTAGAGAAATACCGAGCCCTCTCCATAGCAAGTTGAGCGACTTTTGAGCCTTTTTATGAGACCGACATTTAGAGACCACGTTTCAGGGCTGTACGTCATTGAAGATAACACACATTGTGGTGTCGTTGGTGAAAAGAACACTAAATTTAGGTGCTGTTGGTGAAAACAGACATAAAATTCCTTTATCTGGTTGAGCCCGTTGTCGAACAACTCGACGTTTACGAACTGAAGAGATATAAAATTAGTTAACGAGCTATAAAATTTTAAGTGGAGCATCTGAGTGACAGTTTAAGTGGGCGGCCGGACTGCTTTTTATTAAGTACACAATCAAATGCCTCAATGGGCAATTCGCTTTCAACTGTTGATATGCATTGTTATACAGTATAGGTACATTAGAAAACTGGTATAACGGACCTTAAGGGACAGTAATAACAGCAAAAAGCAATAAAGTAATCGCACAATATCTTGTATCTATACCAATATCTATACCAATAAATAAAATTGGAGTGTCTGTTTGCAATGTCAAAATAATAGGCTTTTTTCATGCTCACACGGTTATATTCACTATACATATGCCTAAAATGCACTTTATATTTTTATGTCTGTCTGTTTGTTTGTTTCGGGTAATCTTCAAAACGGCTGGACCGATTTCAAAAATTCTTTCACCAATGAAAAGCTATAATATCGGGGAGTAAACTAGACTATATTTTATCCCGGTATTCTCACGGGAACGGGAACTACGCAGGAAAGACTGAAACCGAAGCGAAGCGAGGGCAGGTTGCTAGTTTTGTAATAAATTTTATTATACAAGTAGGTATAATTTGACTGCACAGATGGCCTGGTTGATACCGACCTTCCGTACTAACATAAGTGACGCGCGGGACAATACTTGGTGCGATCGACGGATTGTTGTTCCGAGTCTGGGTGTAATATGTATCCGTTAATTATGTTTGTGAAGTCCCATGCAATACAAGGATTATTGTGTGTTAGCTTTTTCTTCAGTATAAAACAAGTTCTGTTCCTGCTATCTGTTTATATGTACTTAAGTATATGACTCATTTTGATAGAATTTTCACTTTTATTCAGTTAATTTCTGCCAAATGGTTTATAGGGTAATAATACATTCATGTCACTGAACTCCTAAACGGCTGGACCGATGTTGCCAAAATTTTTTGTGCGTGTTCAAGGGTATTCGAGAATGGTTTAGATTTCCAATTGGAGCCGGTAGGTGGCGCTACTGTAGTCTGTATTTAAACAGAACAACGTCTGTTGGGCAGCTAGTATTTACTAGAAGTATAAAAAGTTTGTGTTCTATAAAAACATAATTTTAGACGCTTTCTTAGCTAAACTTGAGAAAATTTCACGAAATATATCAAAATAATATACTGGATTATATTTATTGAAAATGTCTACTTATTTGTCAAGTTATTTTTGTTACAGTAACCCGTCCATGTGGTGACGGAGTAAGAGTGACCACTCTCTTTCTTACTTGTAGATGTCGTAAAAGAAGAGTAAGAGATATGGTATGCATAACGCCATAATGGCCACGCTCAACAGAGGTGTTGACGAGGGCAGTTGATATTGTGAATTTCCCAAGAAAGCGCTGCAGCCCACTCAACTGGTGCTACCATAGCGAATTAAGGGGATGGTTACATATAGTATTCTGAACCCGTCACCACTAAAAGGAAACTCCATAACTCAACTCAAATAATTTAAAATTAATAGTTTACCACCGAAACGGAACGCGGTCACAAGTTGAGAAGATCCAACAAGAAACTTGGCGGATTCGTATTTTTTTATCGTCTTCAATGAAAGAGGAGATTCAATATTCGAATGTATGTTTTGTTTATTATAATTCCTACTTATCCAGTTTACATATCATTAGGTAGGCTACAATCGTTCGCCACTGTTGACGACCGAACAATAACAAAACATAATTATACAACAAGGAAAATCCTTAATATAAACGATTTTAATGAAAAGTCAGTATCGAAAAGCGATAACATATATATTATAAACTGGACATTTAATTAAGAGTCTCTCAAACCTTATGTAAAGACTAATAATAATAATGTAATAACTTTCTGTAGCGTGTAGACATAAGTTTCTGTAATAAGAATGACTTGTTGGACGTGCAACATCTTAGTTCACCGTCAGCCGTGACTAGCGTTGCCAGGCGTCCGGCGACGACTGTTGTCATAATAATCCAAAAAGCTTAATTTTACATAAATTTTTTGTCGTACCTAATAATACTAAAACACAAAATAATAATGTAGGGTGTCCGGCCTTTCTACCCCAAATGTCCGACCAAACTAGCTGGTCTATCCGGCTATTAGGTTTGACGACCTGGTAACCCTACCCGTGACCATGAACGCTGTAAAGCGTTCGAAACGTCGGGCAATTAAAAATCAAATACAAACGCGATAAAAACCGTAAAAATAGTTTTATTTCAAACGTTTAATACTCGCGTAAACACCAGAAGACATCGTAACTACCTATGCACTTGTAATTTTCACACATTATAATAATCGGAAATAATAAAACGGAAGTTTGTTTGTGAACTACCGGTCCGATTTATAAAATTCTTTCAGTGTTAGATAGCCCATTTATCGAGGAAGGCTATAAGGCTATATATCATCATGCTAAGACCAATAGGAGCGGAGCAACAATGAAAAATGTTCCAGAATCGGTTTTTTTCCTTTTGAGAACTTCCGCTGCGTGCACTACATAAATGGTTAGATTTCGCAAATATCATGTGTGACAGAATTGTATTACATATTTCATAAGTAAAAGAAAAACATTTAAGCATTCTGTTCTCGTTAAATCTAATTAAAAAAACACAAACATACTAAATAACTTCTCTATTAAAGTAGGTACATACAATAATAGAAGTTCTGATGCACCGCAAGGATTTATGACTCACCTTCAGTCTTCGATAAGCAAATATAATGGCTGGGCTTCTTCCCGAAGAGTCCATTCTGCCTTAATAGTCCCGCGTCAGTGTCCTCATCGTAGGTCCTGCTGACGGGCCAATAACCGGCGGGACACTTGGCTACTGTCTCCACAATCTGCAAGGAGAGCAGCGGCCGCTCGTCGGGCAGAGCGCCGCCTAGAGCGCTCAGCACCTTCGACATATTCCTGTTATGTCATCTCACTCAGTCTTCTGATATTGCAGCCGATTCTTTCAGTCTATTATACTATTAATACCTGTAAACAAAAGTATACATTATTATTAGAAACCTCACCGCTCTAATACTAAGTCTAAGAATAGAAGTAATCAACCTTCATACATCTGCTTACCGAATGAAAATATATTGTTCATATGTACATATAACATACTAGCTTCTGCCCGCGACTTCGTCCGCGGAAAATTTCTTGTTTTTTAACATAAGATTACACTCGATTGATATTACTGTATTTAATTTTATTAGTAAAATATTTTTTGGAATCAGATCAGTAACTTAAAAGATTACCGAAGTTCTATTTTCTGCTCAAGGTAACTTTTATTTATTTGTTTAAGTTAGGTATCTATTTAATTTAAAGCTTCTCTATATACAATGTTTGAGGTTGTTTTATTTTCCGGTAACAGAATAATCTGCCTTTCGGATGATCCCACTCTTGATAGACCAACATATAATTGCCCATGGGAAAAACATTCTTTTCGTAGGTCAATGCCAACCAAAGAGAATGTTTGTCCCTGGGACTTATTAATAGTCAGGGCAAATGATTGCGCACGTTCAGCGCTAGTTTCTCGAGCACGGGCCCGCGTCGTCCTCACATTTTGGCTTGCGAGGCGCTGTGAGCGCTCGGAGCTAGATTCTCTAGCGCGTGCTTGCGAAATATATTCTCTATTTCTCGAGAGGCGTTGCTCATTTTCAGGGGCAGATTCTTCCGTACGGCGTACTCGAGCGGCTCTTGTCTGTGATGTCTGCCGAGACAGTTGAGATTTCCTTTTAGGCATGCTCTCAACAAACCACGCACAGACTTGAAAACAATTATGAACAAAGGGAGAGCGACTCGAACACCGTCCGCCTTTACAAAACAAAACAATCGTAATATCGAATAACTCGTGTCGATTATTACGATAGAACGAAGTACGAAACTACGAACATACAAAACAAACGTACAACGAAATTACGATATTTTCGATTATGAGGTATCTATCAACAACAACAACCATGCGAACGAAACAACCGAAACCAATAACCAACTGACATGTAATTTTTAGAACTCCAACTAACGACAACGTGGGCATAATAATTCGAGAGGGTCATCAATCCACGGAAAGTCTTAACACCGCGATTCAGAAAAATGACGTCATTGCAGAACGCCATCTATGGGCAAATAGGTAAAACGTCTGCACAATGAAAGTTATGCTAGGGTCATTTTGCGTTTTAGTAATTTTATATTATCTCCGAAACTGTATGACCAATTGATATACTGTAAATGGCAAATCTTATCTGTATGATGTTCTTGTGATACTGAAATAATTTATTGTCATAAGAATTAATATTTTGTTGCTCAAATAATCAACCAAACGTAACAATGCCGAAAAAAAAATTTTTTAATGCAATAATAGAAGTATAAAAGATAAAATATAAAAGATAGAGATATGGTATCGCTGACTTTTTTGTAGAAATAATTAAGATGAACCAGGTAGCCATACATTCTTTTTAATTTTAAGCAACTGTTTAGGCAGCGCACGCAAATAATTCTGTTTTACGAGGTATTTTTTTCCGACTTGCCAGACAAAAGTTGTGATAGCTCGGTTAATATACATGTTATAGAAACAATTTATAGCCTATAGCACTCAGGAATAATGTAGCTTTCTGCCAGTTAAAATAAAATTAGAATTAGATTATGAGTTCCAGAGATTACCCCCTGCATACAAACTTACAAATTTTACCTCTTTATAATATTAGTATAGATTGTACAAATAACCGTGTGAGCATGAAAAAAGCCTATTATTTTGACATTACAAACAGACACTCCAATTTTATTTATTGGTATAGATTTCTTCTTTTATAATACATCTTACCAAAGTTTTACCATTGGACACGAGACTCCCTTACAATGGGATTACCATATAGCGCTGGCCAGAGAGATTGGTATAGGATTTTAATTTGCATACCCCTTCTTTGATATGATAATGATTTATTTATATCTTATTAGTTTCCATATGTTGACGGAGTGAGAATACAATTCACCATCTCATATTTTGCACGTGAGCGTCGTAAAAGACTAGTAAGGGATATAGATAATATGTACATAACATCTATGCAAGAGAAGGGAAAACACGAAATATAACCCTGTCACGTCTAACCAGTGTGGTACAATAGGTTAACAATGGGACGTATATGAAATTGGATGTTGAAAATAGTCGTCTCTAAGAACAAAGCGGGCAAAGTGACTCATTGTTTTCTTATATCCATTTTCATACCCATTTTCACTATCAGTATCAATAATTGAAATTGTGTCGTTTGAATTGAAAGTGTTACCTGAAATTTAAATAACGTTGGCAAAAATGATCATTATCAATCAATCATCGTCTAGGTGATGATAGATCTTTGATAAAAGCCTGTAGACATCTACGTGTATAATTTAATACTTCGTACTCGCTAATAAAAAATTCTTGGAACAAAAACTAACGTTTTTTACTTGATTTTTTTTTTTTGTGGGTGGGTCGCGGTCGGCGCGCCTCCGCACCAACTCCGTCCGGGGCGACAGAGGGGCTTAAGCACACAACTCCCGCGACCCACCCAAAAACCACGTCGCCTTCGTCGTTGGGCCGACCACTGGAGCAGCGTTAACTTGTCGTCAGTGGTCGGCCCGACGGAATACCCCCTATTGGGGTACCCTCCCATCGACCGACGTCCCCCCTCGGGGAGGACGTCGGTCTTTCCTCACGCGGTCGGCCTCTCGGCGGGTGACGGACTAATCCCCGGTCACGTCACCCGCACGTTTTTTACTTGATGCTAAATTTGAAAATGAAATTTAAAAAATAGGCATAAGGTTAAAATCAAAATTATGTCTAAACAATTGGTAGTTGTAAACATTTTGCAATTATTTTGACATACTTATTAAGGTTAGGTTTAATTATAATGAGAACATAATTAAAGCAAATTATGAAAGTAACTTATTCGTTTTGCTACTAATTATATAGGCCTTACTTATACTCCTTTCAATGCCACTTTCTCCAATCTTTAAGAGATTTTTGTATATACTACTAGCAACCCGCCCTCGCTTCGCTTTTAATTGCCTTAGCCGCGTAATTGCCGTTCTCGTGGGAATACCAGGATAAAATATAGCCTTTGTGCTTAAATATAGCCTACTGCTTGATATTATAGCTTTCCATTGGTGAAAGAATTTTTAAAATCGGTTTGGTGGTTTAAGCGTGAAAGTGTAACAAACAAACTTACTTTCGCATTTATAATATTAGTAAGGATAACCAAGTGATTTCTAACTAAGGTAGTGACAGAAAAATACCAAAACCTATATTGAGGAAAGAAATAGAAATAAATCCTATGCGACACGCCTCTGACCAGCGTAGTGTAGTGGTTTAATTTTCCTCATTCGGCGGACTTCCGTGTCCAACAGTGACACGATAGAAGGTCGATTTCCCTTCCATTATCGAGTTCAATACTGAAGTCTTTTTTCCATAAGTCTCTTCTCTGATTCTCTTTTGTACATTACTCATTGTCAACATGAAAAATGAATAATATAATCAATGATTCAGCTGCTGACGACATTTACGGAAAACTAATATTTATATAAATAATAATTCGAGTCATCCTTGTGGTGAATGATTTTATTGATACATCTGATTGAGATTCAAACAACCTTCACGATTCAGCACTCAACATCGCGATTTCATATTCAATATTTTATGTTTTGAATTGGAAAACTACTTTAGACAAGATTAAATGATCAATAATAAAAAGTACTTTATCATAGGCTAGCTTCTGCTTGCGACTTCGTCCGCTTGGTATAGTTACTTTGGGCTAATGCTAACTTTAACATAAGACTTTGTTTACGTAGAAGATGAAAATATTTTTTAATATTACGATTCTGTCACACATGATTTATGCGAAAATTTAGTCGTTTACGACGCGGAAGCTCTCAAAAGGAAAAAAAACCCGATTTTGAAATATTCTTCATTGGTGCTCCGCTCCTGTTAGTCTTAGTGTGATGATATTATATCCTATGCCCTTCCACAATAAATGGGCTATCTAACATTGAAAGATTTTTTTAAATCGGACCAGTAGTTCCTGAGATTAGCGCGTACAAACAAACTCTTCAGTGTTATATATTATGTAGATGTGAAATTTTAATAAAGAATTCATCATCATCATCACAGCTCATATACAACCAACCCAACCCGTCTATCCAGCCTGGTATAGTAGCAGCCTTCTATTATGGAGGAGCCTCAAGCCCAACAGTAGGACCTATATGACCTGAAATGATGATGATACCCAGCTAATCAGAGGTGTTGGTATAGGGATTTATTCCTTCTCTTGCATAGGTGATATCTGAAATAATCCCTTAGTAGTCTTTTACGACACCCACGAGCATGAAAGGCGAGTGGTAAATTGTATTCTTACTCCGTCATCACACAGAAACGGCCAAGGGATTAGGAGAATACGGAGAAACTATCTCTTGGGAACTTATAACCGCGATTGCCACCCTCTATATCATTATGAATGAGTAAGCTAAAGCAATATTTTGGATATAATTTTAAGAATATTTTAAACGCACACATAGTTATGTGAAATTTCAAATGCTTATTTTAATAGGAAGAGGTGCAGAAATGCTAAAATTTTAATAAAAACTGAATGTGTTTTAAATTAAATGTTCATAAAATTGTTTTTTCACTTTCATATTTTAAATGTGTCGATGTGACTCGCGTAACTAGTTAGTTCTTTTTTATTCGGTTCGTGCTTTCAGCCAAGAAAAGTAACAGTATACAGCCAAGCCTTTTACTTTTTCATTCACGAGAAATAGTATAGCAGGTATATTATTTTTAAAATTGCGGTGTACTTTCTTGAAAGGCAATTTCGGTCAGTAAGTAAAGTCATCGCCATTAGTAAAATTGACACTCGTCGAGGGCACTGTTCTACAATGTTCAACTGAGACAGGAAATTATGTACGACATTCAATACCCATTCAATTGTGTTAGTACGTTGAAATTATTATGACATGTAAGCATGAATGCAGAATGCAGGGCTGACTCCCAAAGAGAGGGCTTCTGAACAGTTAATAGTATGAACACAAAATGTTGTATCATCATTATCATCATCATCATTATTATGATCATCTCAGCCTATATACGTCCCACTATTGGGCTCGGACCTCCTCCATTATAGGAAGGCAATTGATCTCTATAACACGATGGACAGACATATTGGTATAGGGTTTTCTTTCGAATTTTTCTTCTTTTGCATATCCCTTAGTCGTCTTTTACGACACTCACGTGTTAGAGAGGGGGCAGTAAATTGTATTCTTACTCCGTCGCCGTACAAACACCACAAAGCCCACTTGAAAGTTTCAAAATAAAGAGCAAAAATCTTTGAACCATAGAAAGTGAATTACTGCACGTAAAAATTCAAGCGAGTTTTGTGGGGCCAATATGAAAGTCTCATTTAAACACTGAACACCCTATAAAGCAGAATCATAAAGGTGAACACGAATTATACGAAAAATACGGTTCAGCAGCCCATAGACATCCGACTGCTGCCTCCTCCATTGTGAGAGGGAATTTGACCCACTATACCACGCTGATCAGACGTATGGATTTTATTTCAAGTTTTGTATCAATGTTATATGCATATAATATCCCTTAGTAGTCTTTTACGATACCCACGGGCAAGAGATTGAGGATAATAATATATAATAGACACATCAAATCTACACGATTATATCGAATTTTTAGCATGAAAGGGGGAAACGAAAGCGTATTTTTTTTTAATAGCAATGTTTCGCGTGATTGCTTAGGTACGACGTACTGAAGTGCACCAGAAAAGTTATTCATGGAGCAAGAACCCGAAAGAGTAAGCCAGAAGGGCCCCCGAAGTTATGTATCTAGGAGAGGAGGCGAAGGACAGTTTCTGTAACAAACTATTGCTGTCAACGAGGATAGCTGAGCCGTACGCAGTCTAACCATAGTCCCGCAAAAGAAAATAGTAAAATCTTATTGCCTCGATTCATCATCTCAGCCCATATATGTCCCACTGTTGGGCTCGGGCCTCCTCCATAATGGAAGGTGTACTTGACCTACTATACCACGCTGGTCAGACGTGTTGATATAGGGTTTTATTTTGAGTTTTCCTTCTCTCGCATAGATGATATATGCGTTTTATATCCCTTAGTCGTCTTGTACGATCACCCACAGGTAAGATAGGGGGTGGTGAATTGTATTCTTACTCCGTCACCACACGGATTGCCTCGATTACTCATCCCTCAATCTAGCCTTAGTTCAGTAACAGAATACGCAAATTTCATATGTAATCTCATTAAAGTGAAATATCTAAATCAGTACCGTTCCATTTTTTTTTTCAGATTTATTAGATTGACCTATATGTATACAAGCTATCAATGTAACTCTTTCAGTCATTTTTAACGATGTCATTATGTTCGTGAGAGACGTAATAACCGGCCGGAGAATGGATATCAGCAGTCGTCTGCGAAATTTATAATTCGATCTCGAAACTCCTACCACGCGTGGCAATTGTACCACTATCCCCTCGCCTAATACCCGAACTGCGGGCGTCGATTGACTAATAGTTGCAACCAATGATTAGTAACTATACTTAAAATCAATCGAGTTATCAGCAACTACACGTGTGCAACATCCTTACTAATATTATAAATGCGAAAGTAAGGATGTTTGTTTATTTGTTACGCTTTCACGCTTAAACCAACTAACCGATTTCAAAAATTCTTTCACTATTGGAAAGCTATAATATCAGGGGGGTAACATAGGCTATATTTTATCCCGATATTCCCACGGTAGGGGGAACTACGCGGGTAAGGCGACTGAAACCGAAGCGAAGCGAGGGCGGGTTGCTAGTACTAAATATTTTTGAAGATAATAATAGAACTTTAACACTATTGAACGACAGTTTTAATCAGGCCCCTTTTTGATAAGCTATAGTTTAGATTGGCCTCCCCTCGTCCAAAACGTCAAAGGCGGCGCGCAGGCCTATCTGACTTGCCGTATCGACGCCATCAGCACCAATTTCTTACAACAAAGATATCCAAAGAACAAAGTAATCACGCGCTAGTTCTCCATGCGGATAACGAACTAATTACCGGTTCAACCATTCGTGGCATTTAGACCCCAAGCAAATAGTTTCAATTATTCACTCTAACCATTGCACTATTTGTACAGTTATCTAATACTGCATTACATTACGTACAAATAGTAAATGTATCATATGGTACAAGATAAAGTGAGTTATTGTGAAACTGGGTTAGTTATCAATTAGCATGTCTACAAGCTGAACAGATGCAGGTACTAACAATTTGAAACTAATATTGTATCGTTACGAGATTTGAACTTTATTAGATACAATTGAAAATATCCATGTGAACACCCTTCTCTTACTTTTTACATGGGAGTTGTAAAAATCAACCACTCCAGCATCTCGAGAATGAACAGCATCACTCTCCTGGGAAACTTATAATGGACTGTGATTGCCAATATTCTAGGCAAAGGGGAAGATTATGATATTATTTTCTTTTTGTCACTCAGCTATGCCATAGTACAGGCTAAGGAATGATACAGTACACTCCACCCAGACCGAGGTAGCGGAAGGGACTGTGTGGAACCTCATAACCAGCTGTACTTAACTCTCTAACATCCTTTGGTATTGAGCCAGTATTGAGTACAATGCCATTGACGCAGTATTGAGTACAATGCCATTGACGCAGTATTGAGTACGTTATTACTCCTTAGTGTGAGATCTACTTTTAATAGAACAAACACAATTTAGATGTTGATGGGCTAATGAATAGATAGAAGAATAGCCGAATTGGAGATCAATAAAATATCTGGTGATATCTCAAATTTAATCCTCATGAAGCACTCCTATGATTTACCAGAGTTGGATGACTTTATTAGTCTGCTTTCAGAGTCCACTGCTTGATATTGGCAACTTGACGATTTGTATTCTTATCCTGTTCTCCAAAAAGGACAGTTTTGTGTATGAAATAGATAAGTGTTCTGTTGCAAAAGTGATAGACATAATTAGCTACTGCACTGTAAAACTAAGGGCCAGATCAAATGCTGATGAATTAAGCAATAAAGAAGGAAGGCTTCATATTTTAATTACCTAATGAAGGTCTGAACACTACAGGGTGTTAAATCCCAATTCCTTAGTTGTTGTACTTAAGCTATTTGCCCCCGAATCATTGCTTACTTCCATTAGTTCATAAACTTCGACTTGAAACTAGAGAAGTCTCTATGAGTTACAAACTTCTCAAACTATGCTTTTATTGGGTAATGCGGATATCATGATAGTGAGAACTATCAGTGATGCAAGGCAGGCAGTAAAGAAAGTGTAGCATCCTTACAAAGAGGTGGTAGTATTTTATAACAGGATCTTTAATTCCTTATAAAGCATAGCTACAGACAGAATCATATGAGGTGTTACCAAACGGTACTATCAATTGATTTTGCATATCATTTAAATAAAATCTAATAAATTAAGTGGTAATATCAAAAATACTTAACTATAGTAATAAAAACCTGAAAAATAATTTTATAAATATGGTTTCTGTTTTTAAATACTTAACAGCTAAGAAATAAATTCCATATACTTAAGAGCAAAAGAACACAAGTGTTGATACAGACGTTTTCCAATTGGAATGTTACAAGAAGGTTAGTTGTAAAATAAAAATGAGTAATCCTAATCAAATTTGGAGGGTATTAGAGGCTCAGACATCCTCCAATATAGGACAGAAATTGATATACTATATATATATATATATATATATATATATATACTTTATACTGAGCTGGTTTTGTGTTTATATAGAGTTTTATTGAATTTGCTTCTTTTACATCAATGTTAATAAATATTATGATATGGAAATATTCATAAAATAGATATTCATAATATTTATTGGTAATCATGACCTACTCAGTTTAAAAATATGTATATTTTAAATGTTACTTTTAATACAAATAAAATTTTACACAATTTCTAATGTCAATAAATCATATGAAATTTAATAAATAGTTAATAATAACAAAATGAATATATAATTTCATCCCTAACATGAATAAACGATTTTATATGACATAAGTATCTATGCCATAAGTATGATAATGTAAAAAGGGAAAAATAATAAATTATAAAACAATAAACAATGGTGAGAAGATTCTAACAAGACAAAGGTGATAAAACTTTACAACTGCATAATTTAATATAACAATAGTAAGAATTCTTTGTCAGAACATTGACTTTGTTTAAAAAGATAAATGGTTGATAATCGCAACTCACGTATTTATTCATAAAGATAGACGCAGACTCCTTCGGTAATTACACAAATCCTTCTCGAAACACGCCCAATTATCACTTCCTTGAAATGTCAATAATAAACTGAAAGGTATTTTTATACGACTGAATGAAAATTTGTTATGTGATATGACTTCATACGACCGACTTGGCAGTATTCCATATGATCACTGACAGACAGACAGACGAAGCACCGTAGCACACGCGTGCAGCCTGCTGCACTACTAATAATTAAAGGCAATTGATAGGCGCCTGAGCGACGAGTGAGAACAATGACCCCAACACATATTCTATAATCTAAATCAATAAATTTTAAGATAAACTTACCGTAGTCATGACATCACGAGAATGTACTTGAATTAAAACCTAGACTTCTTTTTGTATACTCAAGTTTTAATTTCTAAACAATGAAGCCATACACAAAACCAAAATATGTAAATATAAGCACACTGAACACAGAAAATCACACACAGTTACAATAATTTACAGTCCTTCAATTACTGTTTTTATTTATTCCGTTGTGTCTATATACATTTTTGTATAATTTAAATATATTTGACAACAACAACCTCCACTCGCGTTTTCCTCTCGCTGAATACTGGTGTTGTAAGTATTAACAAACAATTTTCTCCTAGGAACCTTTGTTAGAAATATGGTATTTGGTAGAATTTGGTAAGAATATATTTCAAATGTGTGAGCAATATTTTAGAATACAAACGCATAGTTAGAATACAAAATAGTAATTAGGCGTCACATGTTCATATACTAGTAACAAGTATGTGTACTGTGTCAAATCATTCAAATCTCTGTTACTGTTTTTGAAATTAGAATCAAATATAATTTTTTTTTTTTGTTTGGATCGCCCTTACGGGCAGGCTAAAGTCTTTTCGACCATACTGCCTTGTCTTACGTAGCTTATTTCTTTACATATTATTTACTTCTTCATATTGTATAACTTATGAACAGTCATTGTCCGTCAGTAAGTCAAGTCGTTATCATTAATTAGGCGCTGAGAACCTAATTAGATGATTTCTCTGAGAATTTCGGTTGAATATGAAAATACACGTAAACCACTCTTATATCACATTCACCACACTTCAGCACCTTAATTATATTATATTACATAAAACATCAGCAAAATTATACAATATAACACTATAAAACACTAAAAAACTGAATATAATACAAGAGCTTAACATGACATTTCCATATTCGCGTCGAAACCCCCTAGAATCAAATAAGTTAGTGCGGCTTTTTTATTCTGATTAAATTTTGCAAGATGCACAGGGGTAGGCGTAGAAGGCTTTCAAACCAAGATATTAGTAAACGTGGACTGAAGCCATCCCACGAACACGATGGCCGAACTTCAGTTTAGAGTGTGACTAAAAGTGTGACAAAATGGGTGTCGAAACAGGAACGAAATTACATTATTACGTGGCATGATTTCGAAACTTATTCGCGGGTAACTTTTTTATATCGCCTTGCGGGTCATGTATGCTTATCTGAGCCAAAGTGACCTCATCAAAATTCTCATTTTGAGTAAGTCCTAACCTGATCCGAGTAACTTAAGAGATTTGGACGGAAAGTAATTGGCCGCCATTATCCACCCATCTACCAGCCCGTAGATGTTCACATTCGTCAAATATAGGCCTCCACGAGAGCACCACTCAGAAAGTTCCTGTGCCACTTATGTCTGAAGGATATAATCTCAGGGTCCCGAATCCGAGGCTCCCAACCGATTTATAACCCCCAAAATCTTCTCTTCTTATCTCGGAATTTTCGGGCTTGCCACAAAAAGTTTGCATTCCGTAAGGTCAATGTCGAAGGTTTTTAGCTTTAGGAAGATAATTTAACTTTAGGAAGATAATATTTAACTTACAAAAACTTATCACTCGCCAATAAAATGAAAACTTCATAAAATGGCCCGTACAAAGTAAGAACGAAGTTATGGTATAACTAGTGTATTTGCAAGATCCAGAAGCAGTTATTGTCAGATTTGTAATGAATTGACTTATTTCCAATTTCCACGCAAGTTTTAGTGAGGGAAAAAGAGTTTAAGTGAGGTTAAGAGACTAAGTAGTCATGGTAGTAAACCTCACCATTGACACTGAAGGAAAGCCCATGGATTTTGCAGATCCTGGAGCACTAAATGAATCGGGTTGGTAATTAATATTAGACGTGAACCTACAAAATAGAAATAGCATATGTTCCGCTGTTGCTTGCATTGGCGATAAACTACGCAGCGGGCTTGGTAGTCCAGCGTTGGTTGCATTAATATTCCTGGGAGTGTATATTCTAAACATTCTTTTTTCTTTCTTCTCGTCTATTAAAAACATTTTTAAGAAATTGCTTAATTTTTTTTTTTCATTTAAACCAAATTAGAAATCACTATTTATAATCCCGGAATCCAAGCATTACGTGATAAAGTTGCGAAATCTTATGATTTAAATATACTCACTGATTACAAGTAGAGAATACAATCCTGAGCGATTGTATTCTCTACTTGTATCCTTGCGACTTTCAAGATGTCAGTTCACTTAGTCGAATCTCCTACGCTACGTCGTCCGATTCATGGTCACCCCTTGTAATTCTTCCTTCCGCAATGTTTGTTGATTCGAACAGCGATGCGGTCTGCCCATTGCCATTTCAACACGCTAATTCTTCGGGATGTGTCAGTTACACCTGCTTTGCTTCAGATTAAACTACTCTGTATTTGTTTAACCTTAACAGAGTTCCTTGTCGTCAGTGGCCGGTCCGGCGGAATACCCTCCCTACCTCCAACGCTCCTCTAGAAACGTCGGACGCCTTCGCGTGGTCAACCTCTCTGCGGGTGACGGACTATTCCCCGGTCCAGTCACACGCGGCCTCGGCTGCATAGGCCCCTTACATATTGTCAAATTTATACATCGTTTGAACACAATCCAATAATCTAGCATCCTAATAGGATATAATTATAATTATTTGTAACTATATTATCACTCCATTTTTTTTTAAGGCAACACAGCACTAAGGAAATAATCCCTGTATTGCAGGTGTTTT
Organism: Lymantria dispar; assembly: GCA_032191425.1. Classification (NCBI taxonomy): domain Eukaryota; kingdom Metazoa; phylum Arthropoda; class Insecta; order Lepidoptera; family Erebidae; genus Lymantria; species Lymantria dispar. The sequence continues at coordinate 35,291,201 of CM063445.1, forward strand.
ACGAACATATAATTAACGGATACAAATTTTATCCAGACTTAGAACAACAATTTGTGGATTGCAGTGTTGTCCTGCGTGAGATTCGAACCCACGACACTGGCACGGTAGATTGGTATCATAACCGCTACGCCATCTGTGCAGCCATTTTAAGTATAATTGCATAATTTGACTGACCAAAGTCTATTTTACATGTAACTTGACACTTCATTCTGATGTTCCTTTGATTATATTATGGAGGGTAGAGGTAAGGAGAACCGTCTCTATGTGTAAAAAGTGTCCGTTAAAATCTGCTAAATAAGGGTGGCGCTACAGAAGCGACAGGGTAAATTTTAAAAAAGTTATTAGTATAAGATAGAGAAATAAAAAAGGACGAAAGAACTTCCGTCTCGTTGAAAAAGTAGAAAACAAAAGTTCTGAAAAAGCAAAATAATAAAAGTAAATTTCATAAATGTCAGTTTTAAAATAGATGTAAAAATTCATGTTAATAATTTATGAAGAACATAAAAAGAATTGATATTGACACTGTCACAACTGTCACTAACTTAACTCAGCATACTTCAATCAGTTAACAACTGCTCAATTCATATTATACCCTGTGCCTATGCAAGCGCCATTCTGGAGAATTTTTGAACTGTTATTTAGTGCTGAAAGTGGGACACTTTTTCAAGCTTCCTCCCATATGAGACGGTTCTCCTTACCTCTACCCTCCATAGATTATATACACGTTATATAATCAAAGTGATGTTCGTTGCTTAAAATGATGAGTGTGGAGATTAACAACTCTTCAACTAAAAAAAATAGATATTTGATATGAAAACCTGGAAAAATGGTCTATTGAAATAAAAATCATAATAACATGCCATCGTTTTATTGTATCAACGCAATACATAACACTATCTATATAAACTAATACAAGGCATTCACAGTTATCAAAATATCACTAGTGTTGTAGTCATCTCAAATAACTAATTTGCGTTGATTATTGACATTTTTAATAATCAAACAAGTAAAGCAGACACCGTAATTCAATTTATTTTCAAAACATAATTTATACATAGCAACAACAATAATTAATCTGTGGGCAAAAATTGTTCAGTGAAATTGTTTTTAACAGTGCTCAAAATATTAACTGCTTATTGAATTAATAATAAATTAAAAACTAGACGGGTTTTGTCGCAAAGATTTATATATTGTATATAGGAATAAAACTTTTTTACAGGGCAACATTAAGTAAATCATTTTTAAATAGCATAGACAATTATATTATTTGTCTTAATCATTCATTTATCTTTATATATGTATATAATTCTTCTGTGGGTTTGTGACTAAACTCTTCCCAAACGGCTGCGCTGCTTTTGATCAAATTTTCTATGTGTTTAAATAGAGAGAACTCAAGAATAGTTTATATTAATAATTAGAAGCGGTAGGAGGCGGTGCGATCAATTTTCAAGATTTTTTTTTATATTTACAAAACATATCGGGTCTGTTTGGTAAGCTCGTTTACATAAAAACTAGGCTTAGACGATTGCTTTTGCACCTACCCCTCACAATGCAAATCGTCAAATTAACGTATCTCTCGTGAACTTTGCGTCACAAACAAAATTATGAATCAAAATTTCCAAGCCCGCTCATAAAATGCTTCACTTCAAAAATAAGCTTTCACGCGGACAATAACCATACGATCCTATTAAAATATTTTAATTATGCAAGCTTTATTGAAACCATAATTAAATCGCGGTACTTAATGTAGGAAAAATCTACGATTTTAACATAAATATGTATTTGTAATATACCGATTTCATTACAATTAAGCGTTTGAAATATTCTTTGCCCGTCATCAAATACAAAATAGGCGCTCTTATTCTAATACTTTGAACGGTAATGGTGTATTGTCCGCGGTGCCGGATGATGAAGAGAAATATGGCGACACATCTGATAAATAGTTTCGTGGAAGCAAACCTATTAGCAATGCAATTTTAGCAGCTATTGGCGCCTTCTCTGCATCGTCAATAATAGTGTCTTGATCTGGCATAACCTTGTCAACGATATGTTTTTGTACAAGACCATCACCGCCAACGTAAAACGTTGAGAAACCGTCGTACCATCTAAAAAGAGTAATACAATTTATGTATTTCCATCATCATTTGTGTAGTGGTAGGATCACGCTGTTGACAGTTGTCTGTCTGTCTACAGCCGCGGGCCGGTCCGTCGGGGGTAGTACCACACTCTGGCAGAAAATCGACATTCGAGTAGGAGCAATTTGTTACTTGCGCTTCGTTCGGTGGGTGAGCGAGCCCGAAGCCCTACTTTTTGAGGGTGTTTGCGTGTGGTGGGTTTTAGTGATGCTTTTAAAATCACCGAACTTCATTGCACGCATTTACACTTTCTCCACGGTAGGCAGCGGCTTTGCAAAGGTCCATGAGCGGCAGCAACACTTACCATCAGGTGTACTGTTTGCTCGTTTGCCACCATTTGCAATAAAAATATCATACTATTTTAGCTCATATATGTCCCATTACTGGGCTCGAGTCTCCTCCACAATAGGAGGGTAATTAGAAAATAACGTGCTTGTCAGACGTGTTGGTATAGTTTTATTTCAAATTTGCCTTCTCTTGCGTAGATGTTATATGCAGGGTTAATCCCTTAGCATCTTTTACGACATCCACGGGTAAGAGAGGGGTTGGTGTATTGTATTCTTAGTCCGATAACATCTAGGAAGAGAAACATAATTTATGAACTTCCTTTTGGTGATGAAGTATGAATACAATTGAACACGCACATTTTTACCTCATCATCATACCAGAACATATATGTCTCACGGCTGAACTCGAACCTCCTCCAAAATAGGACAATTGCCCTACTATATCATGCTGGTCAAACGCATAGGGTATTTTTTTAGTTTTTCTCTTCAGTAGACATTATCGCCATATTTAATCCCTTAGTCATCTTTTACAGCACCAACTAGCAAGACAGGAGATGAGTTTTGCTTGTTAGTGTCGTAAAAGACAACTAAGCCGACTCGGTCGGCTTTTACAACATCCACAGCAAGAGAAGGGGTAGTGAATTATATTTCTGTTCTGTCACAGAAATTGGAGAAAAGTTATGCCGCCGATTTAGGACTTGTAGACTTTCTAGTCTAAGGAGTGTCAGCGCCGAACACAATACGGTTGCAAATAATCAGTAGATTTATGTATGAAGAATTTTTAGTGACTATAGTCAGAGAGTGTATTCTATAGACAGCGAGTGAGAACCAGACAAATAAGTTTTAACAAATTCGCAACCTCTCTGATAAGAGACTAATAAAAAAATAATAGTAAACTTACAATTCCTGATCCTGGAACGCCTCTTTTAAATTCCAAAGTTTGTACTTCCAAAACATAAAGAACACTTTAAACCCGGATAAGCCCCTAATGCGCCATCTCATCCTGCAAACCAGCACATATGTCAGCAAAGTGACAATAACTTCTTTTGATTTTTAGCATAAATTATAACATTGTATTGAAATTATCGTGAGATTGATACATATTATAATATCTATAACGGCAAAACACTCAAATACTGAGATCGATTACGTCGACCCGGGTTTCAAGCATATCCGATGTTCATTATCACGAGTGCACAGCGGTGTCTGCGAGGTCAGAGACGCTCCATCGGCAAGCATTGCCCCGCACCGATCGCAGACGCTGCTGCGCATTCGCCCCGAATGTATTCTTGAGAAAACCATATAAGTTTTATTGAAGTTGGTCTTTTTCGTTAATTTTTTATTCAGACTATGCCTCTATACGAAATTTTTAACGGATTCTGCTATGGAGTTCCATAATATCCCTGGATTTGACCAGATTAAAAAGGTCGCGTGCAATCAATCATCAACAGCCAACCACTCAATTAAATAAATATATTCAGGTAACGCTATTGCCACCACCTTGCTCGTCAATAAACTTAATCACTTTTACTCACTTAATGGAAGAGTCCTCAGGATGGGCTGTGATTTTCATAACTTCGAATTTGACGTAGGCGAATTTTAAATGTCCCACAGTACGTAGCAGGGCCACTTGTTTCACGAAATGAAACAGACCTCTGCAAACAAAAATAATTAAGATTATTTTTGAGTTAGTTGAGAGATTAATAATTAAGAGTATTCATTATGACCTTGCTAATATTATAAATGCGAAAGTATGTTTGTTACGCTTTCATGCTTAAACCACTGAACCGATTTCAAAAATTCTTTCACCAATGGAAAACGATCAGGGAGTGACATAGTGTATATTTTATCCCAGTATTCCCACGGGAACGGGTACTACGCGGGTAAGACCACTGAAACCGAAGCGAAGCGAGGGGGGGTTGCTAGTATAATATACATATAATATCTATGCAAGATCGTTTCATCGTTTCGGCTTTTTTTGCAATGGATTTTATATGCATATTATATCCCTTAGTCGTCTTTTACGATACCCACTAGAACATAGGGAGAATACAATAGATACAGTAAGAATACAATACACACACACACACACACACCAATAGGTGGGCAAGTTAGATCAAATGCAAAGACTATTATCATAGTGCCTGGCAAATATATGAAATTAAAAACTTACATATGTGTTGTTCCTCTAATGTTGTTAACAAAAATTAAATTCGGTGAATATATGGAATAGTCCAATGGCTTTATAAATAAATCTGGCATCTGAAACAAGACATTTTATCATATAATGCACTATCATGCCTGAGAGTATTACACATTATAATTAAAACTATATTATGGATATTATTACTAAGATCCTCGGTCCATCCGTGACCATGAACACTATAAACATTGGGCAATGAAAATAAATAAAATAGTTTAATTTACAATGAAAGGATATTTTTATGTTTTGAATTGATTTGTCAGAGATATATGTAGTGCAGATTTATGGATGTTGGAAAACATGTCATCACAAACACTGATGATATTGATGATGACACATTTATCTACGATTGAAATTGAAAAAAGAATAATATTTTTTTTTTGTGTGTATAGCATAGCTGTTAACCTCAGATGGCTTTCACAGCTTAGCCCGGACTATGGGTGAGCGCTGATGGCTCTCAACCCGGTAAGAAAGTTAAGCGAACATAGCCCGAGGGCTCACCCTGTGGGGAACGGACTTCGGCTTGGGGCGTCGCTGATAGCAAAGTGGGCGTTGCCACGTATGGGTTAATGACTTTACGCGGCGCGGTTGCCGACCTCAACGGCGACACCGGTATCGCACAGTTTTATTCGTAATCGCTGCGCGAGCGGTGTAAGCCGATCGGACGGCGAGGCGAAGGTTGGGCGATCGTAATAAAGTCATCCTCTTCATCAAGATGGCGGAGACGTCGGACCCCAACCAGTGGATTGAGGTGAGTCATGGTAGAGAAAAGAATAATACAATTGTATTTATTTCTTATACCTACTACACATTACTGTATTTCAGACTGAGGGATTGTCAAGAAAATAGGCAGCTCCACTTTCTTCAGTTATGACATTTATGAATTATCTCCAGGGGATACCTATGTTTAGCAGTGCAAATTGATAGGAATATATTGATAATTATAGAAGCTTCTGTCCATCTTAACGGATATAATAAGCCTTACTTGACCATTATTTCCTGCAGGTGCAGTACATCTCTTTTTAATATCACCTTTTACTGACAATAAGACATTCTCAGCGCACGAGAGATCACCTGACCCCGAACGCTAGTGAAGGACGGCATGGTTGGAGGGGAAGAGGGACTGCGCTCACGCCGCGATAGCAGGCTACCCACTCTCGCTATACTCGAGGACGAGATCGCGCACTACTGGCAGTTCACATAAGTATATATTTTTTGCTGGAAGAATATACCTATAATACAGTCAACTGCTTTATCATTGACAGCCCGGGGCCCTTAGGACCTAAAAAGGCATTAACATAGAAGATTACTACAAGTGAATATCTGAAAAATAAAATCCCATGTTGACCTATCTGAGTAACAAGGTTTATTTACTGTCACAGATAAAGTGAAAATATAATGGTTTACCGTCTCAGATATTGTTTTGAAAACTTTCATGAGCTGTTCTTCACTAGGTTTGCCTGTAGGATCTGGGTCTGCAGCAGGCCTGGTAGCAGGTGTTGCGCCTTGACAGAAAGTAATTGCATCTCGTTCAAATTCTGATAGAAATGTGGGTTCTATTTCCTGGAATGAAGGAAGTCAAAGATTTTACTGTATTTGTTACAGTTTTAGATATTTAAAAATGTAAGAATGAAAGGAAAGGAAAATATAAATATTAAATGGTACAAAATACTAATTATACTGCGAGACATTATTTAGATTTTCTCTCTTTCCATAAGAGTGGAAGCATTTAGTTTGTCTACACGCATGAAACATCATGCATACAGGGACAGCATAAATGTTTAGACATACAATTCACCCTCTTTGCAACCTCTATCCTCCTGCATTTTAAATTTATCACATTTCTTAAGATATTATACATTTTAATGACATAATGTAAAGGGAAATTTTGATTTACATTCAAATTAAAAGATATAAAATATCTATTGAATTTAATTGAATAAGGTACAATACTTTATTGTTTAAAATAACTTCATAAACAACCCATTAGTTTTTGTGTAATATGCAAAGGATAACAATGGTTAGATAAAAATTATTCCTAGCAGATTCTTAGACTTTTCTCTACTATAAGATGCATGTATTATAAATATAAAACCTCCTCATGATATTTTCTATCTATTGATGAAAACCACAATAAAACATGTTGCATGGTTCGAAAGATCTAAATATACAAATGGCCGGACGCAGTTTTGTCTTACACTATATAAAGATGTACCGTCATTTCAGGTCATATATATATACTACCGTTGAGCTTGGGTCTTCTTCACATTGGAGAGAAATTGATACATCACACTGGTCAGACTGGTTTATAAAGGGTTTTATTTTGAGTTGCCTTCCCTTGCACAGATGTTATAGGCATATTATATTGCTTATTTCTTTCGTCCTCTTTTAAGACACTCATGGGCATGTTTCGACTTGGTGAATTGTATTCTTACTCCATCAGCACATACAAAAGATAAAAAATCCATCCATCCACTGTTACTGCTGCCCTGACATAGTAATGTTGTTATTATGTTTACATTATTACTTATCCAAATATCATAATCATCCAAATATTTATATATATAAACATATAAATACGTGAAGTGAAAACTTTGTACCCCTTTTTACGAAAATTACGTGGATGAACAGGTATGAAATTTGGCACAGTTGAAGTTTATAATGAGGAGATGTGCATAAAACTGAAATTTCATACAATAATAGATTAGAAATACACTAAATTCATTAAAAAAGGCATTACGCACACTACAACGCAATCGCTACACACACACACACACACACACACACATTTGTGTGTATTGCGTAGCAACGCTTATACACTTTTGTTTATGGTTAAAATCTCTGGTCAAACTGAATGTCAAACAATCATAATTATGATGACAATTTCTATAGAGATTTGTGTTCATATATTAGTTATTAGTGAAATACAGCTTGCTCAATTTACAATTATACACAAATAAAATTAAAGAAAATTGTGTAGCAGAAAAATGAATTAAAATGAATTATGGCCGAATTTCAACCACACAGTGACCACTAGTATATATAAACATGAATGTTTGTCCGTATGTCCTTTATAGAATCGGAAACTACACATTTAATCATGTGATGATCTTCTTCAAAGTGTTATGCATGAGCGCACGAAGGTTTCTGAGTTGGTATGACCTGACCTAGTGGAACCTGTAGGTGTCAAGATGATTGATTTCAAGGAGAATTCCTTTTACTATTTTTTTTTTCTATTTGAACAGAACAATGTCTGTTGGGTCAGCTAGTAATCAATAAAAAATACTTACATTAGTATATTTAGATAAGGATATATCAGTAATATTGGTATAAGGAACTTCAAATGCAAATGGATGTATTTTTTCTATATAATCATCAGATGTGAAATCTAGTCTCTTCAGTTCAACTCCATATTCACGTTGGTCACTATTGGACTCTGTTTCACATTGAGGCTCCTGTGTGAAGACGTCGGCTTTGTTGAACTGTATCAAATAGTTTTGAACAGCATCATGGATATATATATCATCAATATTGCTTTCCGTAGCACATTTTGGTGCTAGTTGACAACTTGAAATGTGTCTGTGGTTTAGGAACTGAAATTTCAAACACAAATTATACAGGATGTATCAGGTTATGGGGCAACTGGTCAAAAGTGGAGTTAGGCAATGGTTGTAGGAACCCATGAAAAAAATTTGAATGACAAATATCGATTCATTAAGGAATAAGAGACATGTAAAGTTTTCAATTTTGTCATCGCTTTTTCGTGTAAATATGAAGTCAATGATACTTATACTTGTTCCAACCATTTATTTTACTTTTGACACATGCTTTAGGACGTAACTGTTTCATTATACGCAATTATTAACTTTGAAACGAGTGAACAGAGAAATATATAAACTGCCCAATAATATTTATATATCTTAATTATTACCCACTAAATACATTAATATGCCGTAAATAGCTCTATTCATAAAATTTAAGTGATAATTCATTTCCGTTATAAAAAAAGTTACGTTCTATCGCATCTAGTGACAGGATCAAAAGTATTCGGTGCAAACTAATGAATCGCAAATAATCGATTACACTTATTTGCAGTTAAGTCAGCTGACAACTAAGTTTTGAATTGATGTAATAGACAACACGTTAAAATTGTATCAGGGAGATATAAAAATCTTCTCATCATACCTATAACATGAAATAAAACAACCAAAATATTTTAATATTATTTTATTATAACGAATCGTCGGATTCTTCATACGAACTCGAATCGTCGCTTGAATCATCTGCAGTGTTTATTATTAACTCTTGTGTAGGTATGTTGTCAAATTCAATTTCCCGATCCCAATCAGAGAATATTATATTTTTTGTCTTGTTGACGACACTCGCCCAGTTTTCAGGCGTCACACTAGCACATGCGTTTTTTAAAAGTTCAAGCATTTTATTTGCTGTGAAAGGAGGAGTTGTATTGTTTCTTGCGGCATGTCCTTTGACTTGTGCCCAGATCATTTCAATTGGATTATATTGACAGTGGTACGGAGGAATTCTGATTACAACATGCCCATATTCTCATTCATAATATTTTAAGTAATTCTACTTTTAGTAGGGATTCGTCCACATCTTCCCCATTATCACGAAGCCAGTTTATAATCTCGTGTTTTTTGTTGGCCTGTGTTGGCATTTTATTAATTTGGCGAGAGTGATAGGGTGCATTATCAATAAATATTGTTGATGGCTCTTCAAGTGATGTAAGCATTTCTCTGAACCACTTTTCATACACGTCCGCATTCATCTCCTCATGATGTCTCCTGTTTTTTTTTTATTTGAACGCTAACAGAGCGTCTGGTACAAATCCCTTTGTAGTTCCCGCATGGCAAATGATGAGGCGTTCACCTTTCCGCATTGGCACTGCAGAAGTAGAAGCAGCAGTATCGTCAGTCCAACCTTTTGGTATGGAATGACTGGCATTGAGCCAAGTTTCATCTGTGAAAACGACATTCGACCAGTCTTCTATTTTCTTCGCTTGTCTTAAAAATTCACAGCGAGACAAGGCTATATCACGACGTTCCATTAAAATTTTTCTTTTGTCGGATTTCTTATACAAGAACCCGATTTGGTGCAGCACCTTTGACAAAGAAGATTTTTGACCACGAAACAAGCCATAATTTCGTAGAGACGCTACTAATTTTTTCAAACTAGGAATCTCTTTGCTTGTGTAATAATTGTATATATGACGACAAATAGCATCAGTATCAAAACTGTCAATTGCTGTCACTTTACGGGGCTGACGTTTTTTCTTAGGCGTAGATAGCTTGTTCTGTTCAATACCACTACTACCATAGGCTTCTTTAGTGATTTTCGCCACCGTTGGAGCACTAATACCTAATGCTGCTGCAACACGGTCTCTAACTTGGATTACTGGTATAAGGAATCCGCCATTGCGGCTTTCCTTTTCAAAAAATTCACGAAGCCGCAGCACTAACTCTCTGGATTGTCCTTTAAGCACCATACCTTTCGGCATTTTGCAAGTAAAATCTTACTGGGAGGAACGATACGCTCAACTCAATCAAAGTAAGAACAATGAAATCAATACGGTGGAATATAAATACTCAACACAGCGTATGAAAAATATGAAAGAGCACTCAGCGAACAGAAATGTGACTAGCACGGGAGTCTTGTTGCGAGTGACAGACAACACAACAAAATGGCGTCGCCGGCGCGCCGTTCAGTGTTGCCAATTCGGCTTAAAAAAAAGGGGTAGGCTGGATGAGAAAATTAGTGATTTACTACCGCAGACGAGGGCGCCATTGTCTCTAAGTAAAGTTTGGAGCAGCGGACCCCGCTTAATGGAAAAATGCTTCATAAAGTAGTTATTTTTTATTTTGCAAAGTACAAAGTAAAATATTTTGGGAGGACTGAATTAGTGGGTATGCAAAAATTAATGTGCCCAAATAACAAATATATTTACAGAAGTGAAGTTTTTAAATAATATGAAATATGTATTTAAGCAAAATAAAATATCTGTGTTAAATCGATTAAAAGTTCTTCCTGACTAAAATCGATTATTACAAAACATAGTATCCGTAATACATTGGTACAACACTAATTGATCAGAATTCGACCTGCCAAAAGTAAAATAAATGGTTGGAACGAGTATAATACGCAACATACTCATACTTTGTGAAATGTTAATTAGACCAAAGCTAGCTCCATTTGATGCCATCTGGTCAACAATTTCATTGCCCAGGACGGACGGTAAGCAGGCAGTCATTCATAAACCCATCTATGCAAATAAATAAAATTGAAATGTCTGTTTGTAATGTCAAAATACTGGGCTTTTTTTCATGCTCACACAGTAATATGGATGACCTCTAAGCCTTTTTTTTTATTTTTTTTATTTTTTTTTTATGATGACCTCTAAGCCTAAAATAGTTTAATTTTTTTTGTCTGCCTGTGTTTGAGGTAATCTTCAAAAGGGCTGCAGCAATTTTGATAATATTTTACTACCAGGTAGCTGTATATACATATAAGGAGTAACTTAGGATGCAATTTATGCCGGTATTTCCACGGAACGGGAACTATCCAGGTAAGGCGACTGTAACAGAATCGAGCAGAGCGAGGGTGGCTTGCTAGTTGTCAATAAAATTTGCAAAATGTACTATGAAAGAAAAGAAGATATTGACCCAAGAAATTGGGAAAAGGACAGGACGGTGAAGATTAATAGATCGGACAGTTTATTTTCAAACATTTATGACATTTGATTTTTTCAGTGCTGTGTTTAGGAATGCAAAATATTTAAAAAATAACTTTGGAATTTTATTATAAAGATCTATTCTGGAATATAAAACTCATATATCATATCATAGTATTGTCTAAGAATATTGTATGTCTATGTCAGAACCACGTGAATACGCAGATGAGATCGTAACATTTCCTTCTCCTTAATTAGTTCAATGTCAAACAAGAAAATTCTTATAACGCCGTAATAGCCATAGTAATAATATTATTAAGGTCCGCTTGGAGATTCCTTGATCATTATTACAGTGTGGTCGAAAATTAAAATTAGAAATTACTTACTTCTTCCAGAAATTGTGTTCTTAAAGTAATTTTTCTAGCCAAGCGGCTCGAGTGATTCTTGGTGGACACAATGCCATTTATAGGCAATATTTTATGAGAAATCGTACGTAAGCAAATTGACATCTTAATTTTGTAAGTAAATCACTCGTAAACACAACGAATCCCAATTATTTTCGAACTTAAATCGTAAGGATACCCCGACATATCGCAAAAGATTGACAGCTATAATTTTTTTAAATTTTCGAACTAATCTGTACGCAAAGGCCCTTTATTCATCATCCGTTTAACGCGATTTTAAATTTTAGGCTGTGTTCATAATGGAAATATATAGAGCGTTTGCATTAGTAAGAATATAATTCTCCCTCCCTATTTTGCTCGTATATCTCGTAAACCTCGACATAAGGCTAAGGCCGCACTACGGTTTTTATCCGCAAGCGGTTAACCGCAAAACCGCTCGAGACGCACGCACTGCGATTTTAAACCGCAAAATCGCTTCCGATTTGCACAGTTTAAAGATGGATCTCAAACGAGCAGTATGTATTGTCGCTCGTCGGGTACCTACTACGAAATAGAAAAAAAACGTCTACAAAAAATTTGCAAATATTGTGTTCATTCATTCAATAGCCGTAGATCTCAGAAAGGTTTCATTTTCAGAAAAATATAAAATTTTAAAAGAATATCTAGAATTTTTTTTCTAAACTACTATCGAATTTAGTCAGTAGTCAGCTTCCATAAAAAAATTGCATAATGTGCGTTCAGACATCACCTTCATAAATACAAAATATAATTAATTCAATTGCAACGAAACGGCAATACGATTATTCTTTGCGGCTGTTAGGGATGTGAAAAATAATCGATTTAAAAAAATCGATTATTAATTGATATTTTTTTTTTAATAATCGATCTTTACAATCGATTATCAAAATAAGAAAAATCGATTATTAATCGATTTTTTACTATCGATTATTCACAGCCAGATTTCCTAAAAAACAAAGGTCATCACAATCATGTTAGGAAAAAACGATTATTTTACAATCGATTTATTTTAAAGAACAAATAATCGACTGTTGAAAAATCGATTATTTTCCCTACAAGTCACATCCCTAGCGAGGGATAGGCCGAATACTAGCCAAAAAACAGTGTTACCAACTCCCTAAAATATTTATCTCTAAATCATAGTTTTAAATTGTCACAATTACATGCAATTAAAAATGATTTCATTAAAATAATAATAAATCATAAATTAATATCCGTACTGAAAATAAATATATATCCGGGCAAAAATTTGCCTCATATATGTGACATTTATGAGACATAGTTACTTAATAAACAATAATAATTAGGTAAGCTCCAAGCTCTACTGGGACCGGTCTATCACCATGGACAGGACTATTCTTGCAAATAAGCCTGATATCTTGCTGATAGATACTACATGTCGCTACACTGGTAATTTTATTTTTTTTATTCAAAAAAATCCCTAAAAATGCCCCTAAAAAAACCCCATCCCACTTATTTACCCCCTAAATTTGGGGAAAAATCCTAAGTTGCCAACACTGCCAAAAAACCGCCCGCGGTTAACTCATAATGCGTGTGCGCCCATGTAGTTCTATTCTATATTCTATATCTGTTCCACAAACTCACGCGGTTAAAAACCGCCGCGGTTTCACCGTAGTGCGGTCTAGCTCTAAAACCCTATATGAATACGTCTGACCAGCTCAGTATATTGTTGGTAAATTTTTCTACCATTATGAGAAGGCTCAATCCAAAGAGTAAAGTTTATTAACTGAAACTCGATCCCAACAGGGGAACTTATGTGAGCTGAGATGATGATGATTACTCATTGATATATGCAGATAAAAATTGAAGACAGTTTAGAATTGCTCGTTTGCTTTAAATTTTAAATGTATTTACTACTTTTAGAACTCAAAAGATTGTTTGTATAAAATATAATAATTGACTCCTCTTAGGATCATGTCCATCATAATCAAATATCTTTATTTGATTATGCTAGGAATGATCCATGTGTTGACAGGTAAAGCAAGCAATGTCACTGAACTTTAAATTTTCAGCGAAGTTTAAAAAACTGGTTGAGAAAGCACTAGGAGAATTACAGCTACAAATACGAGCCATTATTGCCAGTGTCGAGTTATAATTATCTTTTCAAGTTCTCAGTTTCTTCATGTCAGTAATGGTCTGTCAGTTAGTCAAAGTGTCGCCCTCAACAGTGTAGTGGCCACTGTTAAGGGTATCTTCTGAGAATTTTGGTGGAAATACAAAGGTATGTATAGCAGTTTTATATCATATTCACTACACCTCAACAGTTCTGTCGCTATATATTACATAAAATGCCATCAAGATTATTTAACATAACACGTTAAAACACTAAGATATTGAATATAATACAAGAATACCACATGACACTTCAGATTCCCGCCAAAAAACTCATCAAAATACCTTTAGTGCAGCCATACCCGTCAGAGTTGCCAACGTAGGCGATTTGTTGCCATTTAGGTTACTCGGGAAGAAATTTGGCGACGAAAAATTATGAAAAGCGACTGGTCGCCTTTTAGGCTACTTGATCGACCTAGTCGAATAAAGCGAACGAGTATATCACAACACAATTAATCATAAACATAGATAACATAATATTCACGCACACTATAAAGGCTGTGATTAATAATTAAAAAGAAAAATTGGTCACATTTTGTAAGTTTTGGGGGAATAATAGCCTGAAACCTAAATCATTTGGCAACTCTTCCGTCAAAGATTCATGAAAAGAAAAAATAATGGATATAAATAGTTCTTCTTATATCGTTGCTCATAGCCTAATTCGTAGCATCGATCATATGCCAAATTTTTGAAAACGTATAGGAAAGCCTCTTGAAAACGTACAATTACATAGATCAAAGTATTCTGTAATTATAAAGAATATTCCAGAATCAGCTATCCTTAAAGAATTGTTAGAAGAAGTGGAGAATCAGTTATTCTATAACATTAGATGAATCCACCGATATGACAGCAGAAAGGTATATGGCATATTATATTCAATTCAAAATTTTAAAATTTGTTGTTGATTATTTAGCCTTTCCAAAAATATGCGAAGCAACAACACGCCCCCTATATATATCGTTTAAAAGATTTTTGCAGGATATACATAAGTTTAAACATTAAAAATCAGATTGCAATAGGAACTGATGGTGCTAGTAACCTTTGTGGCAACCATAACCCTCTTTTCACTCTTTTACAGGTAGATATATCTAATTTGCAGCTATTGAAGTGTGTATGCCACTCCTTTAACTTATGTACATTCAAAGTATGCACTTAATTACCAGCTTGCCTTGAAAAGTTTTGGCGTTTGGGCTATTTTAGGCTACTTCGATTCAAATTCGGCTACATTAGGCTATCTAAGGTGAGAAAAATGGCGATATTCGGTTCCGAGTCGTTGGCAACTCTGATACCCGTGATAGAGAAAACTAATGTCAAATTTGATTAATTTTGTTAAATTATGTTTTGCGTAGTATTGTAATAGAAAAGTAGGCTAACGTATAGTCTATTTAGGCTGATTTAATTAATAATTTATCAGTCAATCTAATACAGAAACTAAATATGAATTTACAAAGAGGGTTTCAAAGAGTTTTTGGTGTTTTATTGAACACCAATACGAATCCCGTAAGTGTGCTTAAATTAATTATTTCTGATAATATTTTAAAGGGCTTAGTAACCCCTCAAAGCAGGCAGCTTGTAGTTTAAAAGAAATTATATAGTTGCAAAAACTGACAATCACTGTTCTTTATATTGTGGTTTTGCTTATTCCGTCGCCATACCGGCATTTAAGCTATAGCTTTATTCGACAGTTGTGTGCGATAGCACTCAATTTCGATAAGCAGAAGCTTATCACATGTTGTTAAGTAAAGAATGGGTATTTTTAGGCCTTACCATGTTACTATTCAATTCGCCTTAAACATACCAAAGAAGAATTAGAAGAACATAAGACTAAGGTAATGGGCCGAGGACTTCCAGAAAAAAAACCACTACCTGGAGTCAAGAGCATCATACTGGTGGCTTCTGGGAAAGGTGGTGTGGGCAAGACTACAACAGCTGGTTAGTATTAAAAAATATATTTAAACTACTCTTACATATTTTGTAAGAGATGACTAAGATCTTAACTTAGACCTGGGCCAATTGGTCTGATGCCCTGTGGCCAACAATTACATTCCAAAGAAGAAGTAATAAAACTGTTTTCAACACCTTTGCAATATGTACTATGGAAGGAAAGTGCATATTGTGTTGAGTCTAAATAATTGAGATTAGAAAGGAAAACTTGAAATAAAACCCTTTATCAAACCGCCTGACCAATGTAGGTCAATTTCCCTCCCAATATGGAGGAGGCTCGAGCCCAGTAGTGGGACATAAATGTGCTGTGATGGTTATCTTCATTATATTGAAAACCTCATTAGTATAATTGTGTATAGATATATATTTATCAAACTTAGCTAAGTGTAATAAAGCATGTACTTTTATTATTATTTACTTAGAGGTATAGATAGATAAGAGAATAATGGCCCTAATCATGTTTAGCAGTTTGGTTGACAATCAGTATATGAAAGAAAATACATTACGCTTAGAATAATAACATATAGAAGGTAAGTTCACGCTCAAAAAGTGAGGCATTTCAATTGGAGCCTAATGGAGCTTACGCCGGAACCGTTCCATAATGTACAAGTCATTGTACTGCACTTACGTACGCAACTCTTAAAAAATAAATTGATAATTATGACGGTGTGTGCATTCAAATGGTGTCACAACATATTTGAAAAAGTTAAAAAGGTTTTTAACATTACTTTTAAAAATATTTCGACGATTTATGTTAATAAAAACAAAATTTGATTTCATAATTTGTATAGTGGTTTGTGTGTGTCCGTGTGTAATCGTCTGCGCGCCATTAGTATTTTTAGATTCAAATTTTGAAAGTTCGAAGTATTGACACTATCCTTCTATACGTTATTATTCTAAGACATTACGTTAAATTTATTTAATTGGTTCTCCTTTAATTCATGATTTGTTTTATGTTGCTGGCATATTTCATTGATTAAATCCAAAATTACCTTCTGCCTGCAGCTTCACCCTCTTAACGCTTTGACTGCTGTCATATATCGCATACAGGTACATTACGATGTGGCGAGCCGCCACACGCAATCGTGTGCGGCCGCATACACGCAATCGTGTGCGGCCGCATACACACCTGGCGTGTAATCGCCGCACACGCGTTTGTGATCAGAAACACGCTTGTGTGTTTTGCCGCAGCAAACGTGTTAAAAATGTATGTACCTAAATTCATTTGTAAAATATAGTGTAAACTCTATATAACGACACTCAAGGGACTGTGAATTTTTGACGTTATAGGGAGTTGTTGTTAATTGGAGTGAAAAAAATTGATATTATTTTACTATTCTAATTTTTATTAACTAATATAGTGCAAATTTTACAAACGTAAAAACAACTATGATTAAGATAACGTTTAACAACCTAACGACAGTCCAGTGGTCAAAGGGCCTAAGTAAACATGTGCATGTTTATCACACAAAAAACAAAAGAGAATTTTTTACAATGTTTCGTAGGTCAGTCGAGGGAAACACGTACTAGATAATAAAATAACAAAACAACAAAGCAAAGACGTTCTTTGCTTTGTAAGAACTGCAGCTGTGTACACAGCTGCAGTTCTTCTAATTTTGGCAATTAAGAAAGTACTGCTCAATGCTAAATATTGCCGTATTGTCGTCGTTATTTCGAGTGAACGTGATGTTATATAGAGTGTATCAATGTATGGATTATATGACAAACCAACCAAAATCAAGCTATTTCGATGTTTTAAAGAGTTTGTCGTTAAATCGAGTGACGTTATGAAGAGTTTACACTGTATTGTAAATAATTTTGGTAATAAAGTTATTATTATTATTTAGTTTTATTTATAAAGCATAAAAAAATATTGTTTTATGGATTATGCTCTATTAATAAAATAAGGATAAGGCATCCCTTTTTTTATTAATAGAGCATAATCCATAATTAATAAAGAACAATATTATGTTAGAAAAAGTAAAATTAAATTATTATCTCAAGGAAACCCATTTATCATCTTAGGTGAAATACATGTCAATACTGGCCTTGAGCCTCCTCCACAATAGGAGGGAAATTTAAATTATTGTGGACTAGGCGCGAGCCCAGCAGTGGGACATATACGAGCTGAGATGATGACATTTTGATTTTAATATTTGTGTTTTCAGTGAATCTTGCATGTGCAATGAAAGTGATAGAGCCGGATAAGGAGATTGGGCTCCTTGATGCTGATGTATTCGGACCATCTGTGCCTCTTATGATGAATGTTAGTGGAGAACCCATGTTGAATGATGACCATCTTATAGAACCATTACTTAACTATGGAGTGAAATGGTAAGTTGCTATAATATTTTAATTAAAATGGTGGTTATGGTCATGGGAAACTGTGAGAAGTACATATGAACTTAATGACTTGGTACTTGCTGAATTATTAAGTGGGAAAACATTGCTAAAAAAACTTACAAGAACATTTTTTTAACTATCAATGATGAGAAGGGGTCAAGAGGCATTCTTACATAATATTTTGTTAAGATGCATAATTACCTTGATAATGAATGATCTCTGATATTTACATGAGTATTACTTTGTAAATAAAACTACTTAATGGATTTTATTTTGTATTTGATTTTTGATTGCTAGACGTTTCAAACATTTTACAGCGTTCATGGTTACTGATGGACTAAGATGTCTGACATCCAACAAATCATTGTTATTACAAATATTTATAATTATCTACCCACTATAGAAACATGCAAATCTGTTAAGTAGTTTTATTTAGAATACCTTGATACTGTCTAATAACACAGAATCAAGTTACAGATAAAGTACTGTTTAAGAAATGGGAAGAGGGTCCAAGAAATTTTGTTCATTTACATAGGGGTGCTTTACCATTGGTTTGAAAATGGTCAAAATCTTTATTATATTAATAATTAATAGCAATGAAGTATTGTTTTAGTTTTCATTGAAATATGACATGAACCCACACTATGTGACCTGTTTAATGGGGAGGGGTTTTCTACTACAAAGCTTGGTCTGTATTGAATCTAATTTTGCACTATGATCACCCAGCTAAGGTACCTGATATTTATAAAAAATGAGTCGCATAGTTTGAGTATATTTCCTTGTCACATGGTGATTTAATAGCTTAATAGCTGATGTTAAATGACATATATACACAAGACAATTTTAGAGAAATTCATAGATACAATTTGTGCCAACAGTATGTCAATGGGACTGCTGGTCTCTGGTGAGAATGCAGTAGTGTGGCGAGGTCTTATGGTGATGCAAGCTCTGGAACGATTAACGCGCCACGTAGCATGGGGTCCACTCGACTGTCTCGTAGTAGACACCCCACCAGGCACAGGCGACACACACCTCTCACTTGCACAAAACTTGCCACTTGATGGTATGTTTCGCATATTCTACCTTTTTTAAGAGTATTTTATATTTATAAAAGAGTGTGACTCCATTTTATATATATGTTGGTCTCAAGTACGAATGTTATAGAACTCCATAACCAAAACTCAGAATTCCAAAATGAAAACATACCAAACCAGACCGAATCTGAAAGACATATTTTGAATAATTTCAGTTAGGGTCAGGGTCTGTATGAGACACATTACAATAGTTGTTCGTTTTTGACGAAGATTACTAACTTCGAGGTTTGCTAATCTGCCATATTTTTACTCATTTAGTGACCTGGTTTAATAGGTGAGTAATGGGTTATTACTAGAAATGTGCCGACTAGTCAGCTACTATCGTAATCGTCGAATAATCGGCGACTATTTGGCAAAGAGCGCCGACTATCCGGCTTCTTTGTTTGTAGGAAGACATTTAATAAGGTTCCTTATACATACTTGTAGAATTTGCTGTTTTTTCCTGACCACCAGAAATTATCATATGACATTGGTTACACTTCATTTTGTCTAATGGCCAAATAAAAATCTATGTCCAAGACTCTTTTTGACATGATTAAATTTTGATTAAGCTTTAATGAACAGTAACAATATTACAGCCACCATAACCTATTGCATTCTCCCGAATTGTGCCGTTTATTAGGCCCACCACTAATACCGAATCCTTGAAGTCCGTGGAGACAGTGCCCCTTGTATGCGAATCTGCTGTAGGTAAACCGATTGTCACGAAAATTTCCGAACATCCCCGAAACTAACTAATCGACCATAGTCATAGTTATTACCAATCCAAAGGTCTATTTTTATCTAAGCCTTTGATGAAAGCTATAATTATTGATTCGAATATATCCATCCAATTACATTCTAAGTTATCTTCTATTCTCAATAAGCACAGCTGTAGAGTCATATTAAGTATTCTTATATTTTTTTATTAACAGGAGCACTGGTAGTTACGACACCGCAGTCCGCCGCTCTGCAAGTCACCAAACGAGGCCTTAACATGTTTGAGAGACTAAAAGTACCTGTAATAGGCATGGTGGAGAATATGTCTCATGCAATATGCCAAAATTGTGGCACTAAGAATTTTGTATTTGGCAATGAGACTAAAAAATTTGCAGAACAGATGGGCTTGGAAATTATAGAGAGTTTTGAAGTAGACCATAGTATGTCCGAATGTATAAATAGTGGTAAACCAGCTATATACGCACTTCCTGATAGCATACACGCAGAGAAGTATAGACAGTTAGCAAATAAAGTGTTTAAATATATAGAAACTAAGGACAATGAACGAGCTAAAGTGAAGGAATAAATTATCGCACAATAGCCGAATGTACCAATAGCTGTTATTTTTAATTAGTGTATTATACAATTAAATGTTTTCTAAGAATATTTATATGGGGGCATGAATGTTATTTACTGTGATCTCAATACCATGCTTGCAAAAGGCTGAATTTACCTAATAGAAATGAACTGGCTTTTACTGTAGCAATGGCATTGAGGTAATTTATGTTAGTACCTAGTAATGAAAGTTCACAAAAGATCTGTAAAATATGCACAATTGTAGGGCTTTGTGTGTTTTACTTTTGATCAGCCTATTCAGTGCTGTAAATTGTTTTTCAAATTAGAAATTAATCCATGTCATACTAAGATATAAAGTATTTACTTAGAAAATATAGTAAAATAAAACATTTTTATTATATAAAAATTTATTCGGAACAATGTTTTCAGGAATCTTTACATCGATGGCCAAACTGCAACATAATAAAATATAATAATACAAAAATAATCTGTCTTTTAAAGTACTTTCCATAAATCAATCATTATTATTTTTTTAATTGCTACATTTTTTTTTAAAGATGAGGCACAGATCTCCGAATTGTGATGCTCAAGTTAAACTTATGACTACTGGAAAACATATTTTATATAAAAAAAGAGCATACATCGCGTTTATCTTCAAAGATCTGTTATTACTCAGTCAACAAGTACAAGATACATATACTTTATTTAAATATTTACAACGAATCACAACATTTAGAAATAATGACGGAATGAAATTGAAAATGGGGGCATACATTCAATCCAAGTAGGTATAGTTGATTTTCAAGCCAGTTCTCTTGGAATGATTTATATAGTCTATAAACCGATAGTTACTATTTTAGCGCATAAACACACTGCGTGGACATAGATTATCCATATACATCCAAGCTATAAATCCCTTCAGTTATTAAATTCTTTTCTCAACAATATTAAGAATCAACTTGGAATTAAAATAAGTTATCATTTCAGTAGATGTTTAGATCGAATAACAAGTAGAAAGTCAATTTAGCTGCATTGACAAATTATATCTAAATCATATTTCACATGCAGAGTCCTCTAAATTATTTACATAAAATATGCAATATATTTTTTTTGTATACAATTTGAACATAATGGGACTAAAATACATGAAAAATAGATTAGTTGTCAAAGTTATGACTCTTTAAGACTGTTAATTTTAAATCAGTGTTTGTATACAGACAATAATAGCCATATTTGCGTCCTAAGTGTAATTCTATCAGCTCTATAATAGCTAGCAACTCGGTAATATAATGCTATTGATAACGACCACGCGGTGTTGTATGGACGCATGGGTAGTTACTTACATAGATATAACTAGACTTTAAATATAAAAAATTACTATAGAAATATTGTTTTGTTTTTATAAAAATATCTACGGCGTTACTTATTGTATTGTAGGTAGTTCGGAAATTTAATTAATTGTGGGTAGTTTGCTAAACTTGTTCGTATATTTATTTAAAAATACAGTTTTTCATACTCAATGTATCACAAGTTTACTACAATCATACTGTATTAAAAAGTAACAACTTACATCATGTATAAACTTGCAATTAATGGAATAGTTGTGATGAACCACTTTACATATCGAAACTAATTTAGATCAAAATCTAACTTAACATCATTTGTAGTAAGGTTGATATTAACCTGCAATTTATTTTACCTTGTGACGTTTTACATCTGAGTTAATACACAACGGCTTGGAGTCAACTAAAAGCTAAAATGACTTCAAGAATAAAGTTAAAATTTAATTGTATTTGATATTCAATTATTTCGTATGAGCTTATTTGATGCTTCAACGTTCACAAAAATACTATTTAAATAAATTTTCGATTCAACGTATCTTCGCCAAAATGCAAGGCAATCATGTTCCTAGAATATGTCAGGCTAGATTAGGTTAGGCTTTTAATGGTATCTTCACAACTTATTTGGGTATTTCGGAATAATAAGTAAACTGACCACACAATATATAAACGTAGACAAGAGACGAAAGCGATTGAAATTCCACTTTATAATAAAGTACTTATCTTGAGCAATTTTCAAATTTATTGAATAGAATGTTACATTCAATTTCTTTGTGCAATACTGAGATTTTCCGACAAATTAGTTCTTCATTTTTGAAATGTTACTACCATAAAAGAAAAATTATTACTAATCGATACGTCTGTCCCATTCATTTATCGACGCTTACAAATGAATTGAGCAAACACTCTTTTTTTTATCTACGGCTAGCGCTAATGATCTTAATTCGCTTCTCATTTTTTATCAATGTCCAACTTATTTGCACCAAGTATTTTTTTATTTTAAAAAGTAACACCTGCTACTGGTGAATAAATTCTTGCATCACCGAAAACTACAAATACACAAGACAAAGTAATACACATTGTCTGAGCAAAATTTGTTGATCGCACAAAAACTGTTCTGCACTTGAACCTGTATGACGGAATGATAGGTCGTTAGTTAGACCCAGTGATCGCTATCTGTGCAGTAAACATAAGAATTGAATGGAATATTAAGATTTTCAATATGTACTAAACATATTGAAAATTTAATATTCCATATGCCTTGAAATTAGTAGATTATTAACTAAAGCAAAAGTAAATTGGATAAACTAATAGCTAGCCCTACATCGCTAACAATATGAGAATAAATGAAACGACGGCCGGAATATGAGAGTTTACAAACAATGAAGCGAGCGACCTGTCAAGGGTCGGCATTGGGCGTTACTTTGTAAACAGTGAACTTCAGACAAATCTGACAAAGGTGTCCATAAAATGTTATTAAATCGTTTAAATTATACCATATATACAAATATTTATTTAAATAATGGTACTATTTACAAAGATTAAAGCAATTTCTAAGCCATTTGACACGGTTTTTCGAAGGTTAAGGCTTTTTTAGCTTCCTTAGGCTGGTGTAAAACTGCCTGTTGTCTCAACATCTAATTAGTGAAAATTTTCTCGTGCAATACTTGAGAGCGAAAACAATTCGACTAAAACTCTTCAATATATAAAATCATAATTGTCACAAACAAATTGAATATTGCTATTAACATTTTAAAATTATTAAAAACAAAATTTCAATCGCAATAAAATTCACCTTGTCAGTCGAAATTGGTCCAAAAGTATTTATGAGGATATGAGAAAAAGCTCCAAAATTCCACGAAACATCGTCGACTAGTCAACATACTGTCACATAAAACATCAAATATATGAAAAAAAAAAAGATAATTATATAGTTCATGTCGCACCATATCTCTTATGATTAATGTCCAATGTCTTTCACTGTGCATACGTGGTACACACCCGGCTAGACTCTACCATTTCTTCTTGTGCTCGTCCATACTGACACCACCGGGGCCGAGATACACGATCATTAAAAGGCCACCGATCACTGATAATGTCTGAAAAAAACGTTTATGGATCATTCTCTTTGTAAACCTACATTTTGATAAAATATAAGTTGAAATTCGGCATAAAAAAATTAAAACTGTTTCATCAGAACTTGGTTTTCTATGATATTTGAATGTCCATTCTATCGGGCAAAATATTAGCCACGAAGTTAACATATTTTTTTAACATTTGCAGGACCTAAAAATGGATTTGACGGCAAATAGTACATACACCTCTGTCACAAAACTGTACAATGCCACTCTGTCACATTTTCAGCATATTTTGCTATCAACGATTTTGTAACGTTATTTTTGTATGTTGCGTTTTTAGTAGTATGCATGATATATAAAAACAATTGGTAAACCTTTTGAATTTTCTCCATTAACTGACAGGAGCCAACTTATTGTGGGTTAAAAAGAATTAGCCTTATGTAATAATGACATGGAGATATATCTAATGTCTGTGTGATGACAGAATAACCATCCCCTAACTTACCCGTGGACTGTCCGGTAAGTGTTTATGGTGAACACATGCGGTTGCGTTTTGTTA
Source organism: Lymantria dispar (assembly GCA_032191425.1). Classification (NCBI taxonomy): domain Eukaryota; kingdom Metazoa; phylum Arthropoda; class Insecta; order Lepidoptera; family Erebidae; genus Lymantria; species Lymantria dispar. The sequence goes on from CM063445.1 coordinate 35,315,702, forward strand.
ATAATTTATTTACATTTAAATAAGATTTTGGTGTTACTATTGGTAGCCTATTATTGTTTATGTTTGTTTTTGTTGTTGTGATTGTTATATTGTCTGTTTAAAGGAAAGGGGTAAGTTTTTAATTATATTTATTTTACGTGGGTAATGTGGGACGACCATGGAGGTTGACGATCGACCCCCTGGCCGCCCTCCAGACCCCAATCTAACGGGGAATAATGACAGATCACAAGGTCATAATGATTCCACATATTTGCCAGTATTAACTGCAACTTTATCGAATTTTGAGACAGTTGAGGCGACTGTAAACCGCAAGCGAGGTATTGATGTTGACAACGATGTTAATTCGCCTGCTCCTAAACAGCAACGTCACCTAGCTCCCCAACGTTACAGTCGCGTTCGTTATTCGGTAAAGGATATGGCACCATTTGTAGTTCATGTATCGCGAATTGAGCCAGAACCTACTTCAGGAACTACCCTCAATTCTATAAAATTCGGTCAGTTATTACTAAAACTTAATATTAAAAACATACTACAAGATGGTATTAAGAGAGTCGGTCGAAATAGAATTTCTGTTGAATTTAAGTCGCCTGAGGATGCTAACAACTTTTTATCAAATACTGAATTAGACAGTAAAGGTTATACAGCTACTATTCCGTCATTTAATATCTCCAGGATGGGTGTAGTGAGAGGAATACCGAATGATTGGTCAGATGAGGAAATATTAGAAAACATAAAAACTCCCATAGGTTGCGGCCCTATTCTGAAAGTCAGACGAATTAATCACAAGGTCACGAATGATGGAATATCGGAATGGAAGCCCACTTCTGCAGTAATTTTTACCTTTGATGGCCAAACACTACCCAAACGTATATATTGTTGCTTCAATTCCCTGCCAGTTGATCTCTACTACTATCCGACAGTACAATGTTTTAGATGCTGTAAATACGGACACACAAAGAACCAATGCAGATCGAAGCCTCGTTGTTACCGCTGTGGTGGTGAACACGCAGGCGACGACTGCTCTGCAGAGGATCCATTGTGCCTTTATTGTTCAGGAGCCCATTGTGCAAATAACAAACAATGTCCCGAGTATCAAAGGCAAAAAAATATAAAAATTGTTATGGCTGAAAATAATATTTCGTATGTAGAAGCGGCTCGAACATTGCCTGCAGTATCCAAATCATACGCTGAAGTATCTGCATCTTCTCCTCTGAGCTACCACCACAACACATCTAGTGTACTTGCACAGAATGGTCACCCACAAATTTCTCCCACTATCTCCTACCGAAAGACAGTGTTCACTAAGCCCAAAACTCGTACTCCTCTTACACCTGGTTACGACAGAAGTGCTCACAGAGACCTGACAAAAAAATATTCTTTCTCCCCTTCCACTAACGGTTGTGCTTTGAATGGAAACGCATCCAACTCGAATACACCTGGCAATAAATTAGAGTCAATAATTTTATTATTAACTGCTCTCCTCAATCAAATAAATATACCTGACCACGTCGCCCATAACATAGTTGAGCTTATTATAACTTATTTTAACAACATTCCAATTCCTACAATGGAATGCCAGGAGTCTACTACCCAAAAAACATGAAATAATCTATCTAATTAACACCTATAAACCAGTATTATTTGCTATATCTGAAACTTGGCTTTTACCTCACCTCCATTTTAAAATTTCTCAGTATAGTATATACCGTGATGATCGTAATGATGGTTATGGCGGTGCTGCTATCCTGGTGAAAAATAATTATCCTTGTACCCTGCTTACCTTACCCCCTCATTCAGATCGGATTAGTGTCATTGGTATTAATATACTTGGCATTAATTTCGTATCTATTTATATCCCCTCCCCTGACTATATGGCTATGCAATTCCTCAGAAATTTATGTAATCTGTTTAATCCACTCATACTACTAGGCGATTTTAATTGCCACCATTTTCTATGGGGGTCTGATCATTCAGATACTGCTGGTGTAGAACTCGCACAGATAATTGATGAAGTAGGTCTCTGCATTCTCAATGATGGGTCGCCAACTAGACTCCCTAGACCAGGTCAACATAAGAGTTGTCTAGACCTTACGCTATGTTCGGCAGGCTTAGCTTCATTGTTAGATTGGAAACGTCTTGAATTGACCTACGGTAGTGACCACTATCCTATTTGTTCCACCTTAGTAAATAGGTCACTTCCTACTCCAAATAACAAAAAGCCCCTTTTCAAATATCGCACCTCTGATGCTATGTGGGACATTTACAAACAGGAGTTGGAGGTTAAAGTTCTTAGAATTCAACCAATCACTCCCGATAATCTGGATGCCTGTATATCGCAATTCTCTGAAGCGATTTCTCTAGCTGCGGATGCAAGCATTCCTTTAAAGAACACGGCTTCAGGCAAAATACCATCTCCACCATGGTGGGACAAGGACTGTACAAACATCATCAGAGCACGAAAACAAAGCGAATTAAAGTACATAGCGAATATGACGATGAATAATTTACGAGAATATGGTCAGGTACTTGCTAAGTCCAAGCGTTTTCTTAAGAAAAAAAAGTATGAAGGTTGGAAGAAATTTTGTTCCTCACTTTCTCCTTCATCACCATCAGCGCTAGTGTGGCAAAATCTCAAAAGATATAGACGTGGCTGCTGTGTCCAAAATTCGCCTAACATATCGCAAAATATAGTGCTTCAACTAATTAACAAACTGGCTCCTCCTTTTGTACCACTTCCTGAAGAACTCCCTTCATTGCTCAATAATTCTACTTCTATTGATAACAATTTAGATCAATTATTTACCGATACTGAACTAGATGCTGTCCTTAAACATGTTCGGGACTCAACTCCTGGTCTGGATGGCTTCCCCTATTCCTTTTACAAATATACTGGTCAATATAGTCGCCAATTTTTATTAAGCCTAATTAATTTCTGTTTCAACTTGGGATACATTCCTGATGATTGGAAATCCCAATTAATTATTCCAATATTAAAACCTGGCAAACCTCCGGACAATCCTGACAACTATCGACCTATTGCCCTATCCCCAGTCATAGGTAAAATCTTAGGACACCTGATAAAAAATAGATTGGAATGGTACGTAGAAAATATAGGCATAATAGCAGAGTCGCAATTTGGATTTCGGAAAGGGTATAGCACTATGGACAGCATTGGCACTTTTATAACAGACACTCGCATAGCCTTCAGCAAAAATCAGTCCGTTGTTGCCTGTTTCTTGGATATTTCCTCTGCGTACGATAACGTTCTTCTTTCCGTACTCAGAAGTAAATTACGCCAGCTGAGTATTCCGGTTAGGATCAGGAATTGTATATGTAACCTCTTAGCAGCACGCACTGTGACTATTCTCAGTCCATTCGACCAACATAAAGAGTGCAGAAAGGTATGGCGAGGACTGCCTCAAGGCTCAGTGCTGAGCCCGTTGTTATACAACATATACACATCGGATTTACATAGATCCTTAAACATTGACTGCCAAATTTTACAATATGCAGATGACTTGGCTATGTATGTTTCTAATACATCTATTGTAGAGGCCACTCAGTCCATGCAAATATCTCTTAACTCTCTAAGCCAATGGCTTTCTTGCCATGGACTGCATTTATCAGCTGCTAAAAGCTCCGTAGTAGTTTTTACCCGAAAAAGATTTATACCTAATTTATATTTAGAAATTGAAGGCTCTCCTATTATGGTTGTAGACAATGTGAAATTTCTAGGGGTTATTCTAGACTCTAAATTATCAGGTGTACGCCACTTTAATTATATCGCTACCAAGTGCGAAAAAAATATTAATATGTTGAGAGCTCTTACGGGTGTTTGGTGGGGTGCCCATCCGTACACCCTAAAACTTATATATAATGCAACAATTAGAAGTTTACTAGACTATGGATCGTTTCTTTTGGAACCATGCAATAAGAATATCTTGATGAAAGCGGATAGAATACAATTTAAAGCTCTTCGAGTCATATTGGGTTGTATGAGATCTACTCCATCCAACGCCCTGCAAGTAGAGGCTGTTGACCCTCCCCTTTCTCTACGTAGACAGTATCTTGCTGATAGATTTATCTACAAGGCTTATTTCCTCCGGAATCATGTTTTACTACCTAAACTCTCTCAGCTAGATGATCTATCTAGTCAAGAATATTGGACACATAAAGATCTCCCTTTGATCCTAAATTCATTTAGGAAAATTCTTATTATAAAAGACAGGGTACCTATTTATCAATGTAGCAAATATCCCCTCTATGACTCACCATACGAAATATCCAAATTTATTCTAAATTACAACTCATCAATTCAGGTACATAGAGAACTTAACAATGTTAATGCTCAGTTTTCATATATTGTTGACAACGAGTGGAGAGGATATCATAATTTTTTTTCGGACGCCTCCAAATTAAATTTAAACGGTAATACTGGCATTGCCGTCCATTATTCAAATTCCCAAATTATTCTTCAGTTTCAATGTCCTCCAGAGACATCTGTATTTACTGGGGAGTGTATAGGTATTCTAGAGGCATGTTTATTTATCATTTCCCATAATGTCATCAAGAAGGCGATTATCTTCTCAGATTGCAAAAGCGCTCTAGAGGCAATCGTCAGGAATCCTTTCCAAGATAAACTTAGAAGTCCTATCATATCCCAAATAAGAGATTGCTTGTACACATGCTCACAGAGAGAAACTGAGGTTGTATTGGCTTGGATTCCTGGACACTATGGCATCACCGGAAATGAATTTGCTGATGCAATGGCCAAGGATGCGATAAGCAACAATGTTGCCGATCGCAAGTATTTTTCTATCCAACCATATGATTTGCTTCACCTCTCGAAAACAGACTTACTTGTATCCTGGCAAGCCTTATGGACAGAGTCTAGTAAGACTAAGGGATCTTTCTATGCCTCTATTCAAGGAACCATTCCCGTTAAACCCTGGTTTTATAAATATAGGAAAGTGTCAAAATTAATCACATCAGTAGTCTGTAGAGTACGTCTTGGCCATTGCTGCACGCCAGTCTTTCTGCATAAAATCAGAATACGTGATAGCTCACTATGTGAATGCGGCCTGGATGAAGGTACTATTGACCATATTTTTCTTAACTGCCCTAGGAACAGTGCCTACTCTTTAGATCATATTATTAATAAGTTAAGAATTCAGAGACCAGTTAATGTCCGTCACCTCTTGTCATTATTCCCCAACCGCCATATAATTAACGCTATAATTAAATTTATAAATGCTAACAAGATAAAACTATAATCTATTTAATTTGTAATTATTTTTTAATATTATTTATTTTATCTTTATTACTAACAACTGTCTGTGTTTGTTTCAGGCTCCTTTACTATTGCCACAATCGTCAATTTATAGGCCTTTTTTTTCTATTCTAAATAACACTTTGTGTTTCTCTTTTACCCATGAGTAACCATACATGACACTGGCAGAAGTTGCTGAAAAATCAGCAGATTGCCAATATATAAATTAAAAAAAAAAAAAAAAACTTACCCGTGGATATCATAAAAGACGACTAAGACTATTATGCAGATAACATGCAAGTACTCGACATAAAAGCCAAGACCAACATGTTTGACCAGTGTGATATAGTAGGTCAATTTCCCTCCCATTGAGGGGAAGTCCGGGCCTAACAGTGCGACTTATGGTGGGTTGAGATGATATATCTGACGTTTACACAGTACAGCCCATTAATTCGGCTTGAGCTCAACATTGGGACATCATCATCTCGGCTCATATACACCCCACTGTTGGACACGCTGGTCAGAATATATGGTTTTACTTCAAGTTTGTCTTCTTTTACACAAATGTTCCAGAGTCGTCCTTCATGACACCTATAAGATAGCCATGTACGAGGGGCGGCTGATAAGTTCGCGGCCTAGGTTACTTAATGAAAGAAAAGTTTAGTTTTTTAATTTTTATTTTCCAATATAATCATCCTCAAGTGAAATACACTTCTCACATCGTGAATACAATGCCTTTAAACCATTGAAATAATATTCTGAAGATTTCTCTTGAAAATGACTCCACGGCTGACTTCATCTCATTGTCATCCGAAAATCTTCGCCCCCCTTAACTCCTTTTTCAGTTTCGAAAAAAGGAAAAAGTCACTGGGAGCCAGGTCCGACCTATAGGGGGGATGGTCAATTTCTGCGAACCCAGCGGCTTTTAAAGCATCCCTCGAAACGCGAGCGGTGTGAACGGGCGCGTTGTCTTGCAGAAACAACACACCGCGCGCCAATTTGTCACGTCTCTTCTGTACGACTGCTTCACGTGCCTGACCCAATAAATTGGCGTAATATTGACCATTCATAGTAGTTCTTTTAGGCAGGTAATCAATTAATAAAATCCTCTCGCTATCCCAGAAAATAGTCGCCATAATCTTAGAGGCCGACTTTTGTTTAAATTAAATCTTTCCAAATGGCGTGTCAAACATTTATTTATTTATTTATTTAAGACAATACCCTGCACTAAGGAAATAATCCTTGTATTGCGGGGGACTTTACAAACATATAATTAACGGACACAAATTACATCCACTTTAAACTTCTTTGGTGGTCTTTCTTCTTTTTCAATCCACTGCATAGACTCTTGTTTGGACTCCAGATCATACTGACGAATCCAGGTTTCATCTACTGTCACAATGCGGTTACAAATTTCGTCCAAATCGTTCTGACACAACTCCAAAAAATCCTTACAACTCGCCAGTCGTCGTTGTTTGTCGAGTGGTATGAGCATTCGCGGTACCCAACGCGCACTAATTTTTTTCATGTGTAAATTTTGGTGTAAAATTTCTCCAATTCGCTCTTTACTAATCTGTAACTCTTCAGCTATCTGCCACAATATTATTCTTTGATCGGCCAATACTAATTTTCAACTTTTTGAACATTTTCTTCGGTCACTTCTGTCACAGGGCGGCTCGGCGGGGGTCGTATTGACAGCTCTCTCTTCCCTGTTTAAAAGGTCGAGCCCATTTTTTACCGCTGTATATGATGGCCCGGAATCCTGAAGAACCGATGACATTTCTTCAAAAATGTCTTTCGGCGAGTTTCCTCTTTTTACAAGGAATTTAATCACTGCGCGGTGCTCAAAATTGCGAGAATTTTCAGTTTCGGTCGACATGGTATTGTTGCTTGTTCCAGGTTTGAAGTGTTAATGAACCAAATTGTTTTTTTTTGTCTGATTTAGTTGTTAGCCTCTGATGGCTGTGACAACTTTACCCGGACTGGTGGGTGAGCGCTGAGGGCTCTCAACCCGAGACCAAATTGAACAAATGGGCGTTATTTATATTATCAACTAGCAACCCGCCCTCGCTTCGCTTCGGTTGTAGGTTATAGTCGTTTTACCCGCGTAGTTCCCGTTCCCGTGGGAATACCGGGATTAAATATAGCCTAGTTTACGCCCTGATATTATAGCTTTCCATTGGTGAAAGAATTTTTGAAATCGGTCCAGCCGTTTTTAAGATTACCCGGAACAAACAGACAGATAGACAAAAATTTTTAATTGCTATTTTAGGCATAGGTGTCTTGCAAATAACCGTGTGAGCATGAAAAAAGGCTATTATTTTAACATTACAAACAGACACTCCAATTTTATTTATTGGTATAGATAAGTGCCGCAAGTTGTGCTATCAGTAACGAGACGATACCTTTTCGTTAAGTACCTTATCGGCGCGAACTTATCAGGCGCCCCTCGTATATATAGGCAATATATTTCGGGTGGTGACAGAGTAAGAATACTTTTCACCACCCTCTTTCTTGCATACATGCAATGTGCACATGTGCGTGTCGTAAAAGGCGACTAAGGCATATTTTATTCATATAACAACTATACAAGAGAAGGAAAATTCGAAATAAAACCCTATAGCAACACGCCTAACCAGCGTGGTATGTCAATTTCCCTCCAATATGTAGGAGGCTCGAGCCCAGTATGAGCTGTGATGGTGATGATGATAATTAATAATATTTTGATAGTAGTCCAATATCCAGTTATTATTGCTGTTACAAATACAAACAACTTTTACATTGTGTCGTAAATGCCGCTTGGTATATATATATTTCCAAAAGGGCCGACAGACAGGTGGTCGAATTCCATTGCCAATATTTCTATTTATAAGGTGCCAAGGCTCCACCCCAAGTAATTGGGATAAGAGCAGAATGACAATTATAATAACCAAAGATTTTATACCTGGAAGAAGTCATATTTGAGGAAGTCACGGAGCGGTTTGTATGATGGCACCGCCCACCACGCGTTGTGATACAGATTGAGAACAGACAGCACCAACACTAGCATCAGTGCCGACAGCTTGGTTCGGTAGCCAACAGTCACAAGGATCATTAGCACACTGCCCAACAGGTCTTGAATGATCTGAAATTATGAAGCATCATTTAATAAACCGTTCCGTGTGGTGAGGGAGTAAGAATATAATTCACCACAACCTATCTTATTCGTGGATGTCGACGACTAAGGGATATAATATGCACAAAATTTCTGTGCAAGAGAAGGAAAACTCAAAATGAAACCAACATGTCTGACCAGCATGGTATAGTAGGTCAAATTCCTTCCCATTGTGGAGGAGGCTCATGGGCTACGATGATCATGATGATTTAATAAACGTACTGTTACATCCCTAATTACCCTACGCTAGATGGACTGACAACCCTCTGAAAGTAGCAGGGTACCGTCGGATACAAGTGGCACAGGACTGTTCTTCATGGCATTCTGATGGGGAGGCCTATGTCCAGCAGGGTGTTGTCTGCTAATGGATGGATGGATACATTCATTTCTATTTTCAATAGCAGCTGCTGGGCTCGAGCCTCTTCCAAAATGAAAGGGTGATAAACCTACTGTATCACGCTGGTCAGACAGCGACAACGACTGTCTTGGTATAGGATTTTATTTTGAGTTTCTGTTCTCTTACAACTATTGCTTACAATTCGATTTCTTGCCCGTGGGTTGTCGTAATAGGCTACTAAGGAATGTAATATGCATATAACATCTATGCAGTAGAGGTAAAACACGAAATAAAACCCTATACCAACCAGTCTGACCAGCACGGTATAGTAGGTTAATTTCCCTCCAATTATGGAGGAGACTCGACCCCAGCAGTGGGACGTATAAGAGCCGAAATGGGATGATGAATATTTGCCAGGCACTATGATAACGAGTTTTGCATTTGTTTTTAATCTAACTTCCACCTATATGTACGAATTGTAATGTAAATCATTATTAAGACGTTTAATTAAAAGACAACGAAAATACTTAAAAATATAACATTAATGGACACACATAAGTCACACTGTCAATTATTTGTGTATTGTATCAAGAATTGAAAACTATACAGGGTGTGTATCAGGTTATGGGGCAACTGTTTGAGTATGTTGTAGTTTAACGATCATAGATCGTAATTAGAATGTATATTACATAAAAACAATATAACATAAAAGTTATAGTGATTTCAAAAATGTGTGTCTAAGAGTCTATGCCTTAAATGTTACGTATTATGAAGGCAATTAGGCATGTACAGACAGGATACATGTAGGTATGTAAAGCTTCGACAGTATAAATAGGTTTGAATTGCACAAACGCTTCAATGGTAACGTAGGTACAAGGGCACCTCGTCAACGGTCATCGGCCGATCAGCTGATTGAAAGCGAAGTTTGTCTTGCTTATGCGAACGTAATCATTAATTGATTCAATTTCTAATGCACATTTAACAGTACGGATATTTAATCTGCAACATGCAGAATAAGTATCACTGACTTTATACATTTCAATCAGATTTACACGAAAAAGCGATGACAAAATTGAAATCTTTACATGTCTCTAATTCATTAACGAATAGATATTTTTCCTTCAAAATTTTTTCATGGGTTCCTACGACCATTGCCTAACTCCCTAAAAATAACAATCTAAATCACGATAATTGGCATGAGAAGTCTGCTGAAGCCGCAGATCATAACCTTTACGTTAGTGATATGGCTGTGCTCCTAGTATTGTCTAGAGACAGTTACATTCTACTATCAGGTAGGTGGCCTGCCACTAAAGGCAATAAGGCACTATTAGTGTTTATATTTTTAAATAGAAGTGTTTAATTTCCATCATCGCCTGTTTGCCTGTGGGTGTCGTAAAAGACGGCTAATATCCATATAACAGCTGTGCCAGAGAAGGAAAACCCGAAATAAAACTGAGCTGCGATAATGATGAAAGGAAAATCTCGACAGAAAAAACCGGATTAAAGAAATAAGGTTTAAATATAGACCGTCTCTCATTAATAGACAATCAATATAACGTAATACACATTAATATATCATGAATATTTAAGAACACCGGTTCAATAAGTCCGACGACGCCACGTATCGCAGATTTTATCAAACTAGCACTATTTTATTACGACATTCTTGTCAAGGTTGTATATATTTCAATATCGCAGAAGTTTGACTAATTTTTTTTTTAAGTTACTCGTATATAAAGTTCCGTGTGGTGACGGAGTAAGAATACAATTCACCACTGTCATAAAAGACGACTAATAATAAGGGATATAATATGCACATGGGATCTGTGCAAGAGAAGGAAAACTCGAAATGAAACCCTATACCAACATGTCTGATCAGAACGGTATAATACGTCAAATTTCCTCCCATTGTAGAGGAAGCCCGAGCCCAATAGTGGGACGCATGTGGGCTGCGATGACGATGATGATGAGTGGTAAATAAAAAGAAAACGAATATCAGGATTAAGATTGTCATAAATAAATTGAGGTTATTAATATCTATACCAATAAATAAAATTGGAGTGTCTGTTTGTAATGTCAAAATAACAGGCTTTTTTCATGCTCACACGGTTATTTGTGTGAGTGAGTCCTATGCCTAAAATACAGATTAAAAAATTTTTGTCTGTCTGTTTGTTCCGGGTAATCTTCAAAACGGCTGAACCGATTTCAAAAATTCTTTCACCAATGGAAAGCTATAATATCAGGGCGTAAACTAGGCTATATTTTATCCCGGTATTCCCCCGGAACAGGAACTACGCGGGTAAAACTACTAAAACCGAAGCGAAGCGAGGGTGGGTTGCTAGTCTATACCAATAAATAAAATTGGATTGTCTGTTTGTAATGTCAAAATAATAGGCTTTTTTCATGCTCAAACGGTTATTTGCACGACACCTATGCCTAAAATAGCAATTAAAAATTTTTTGTCTGTCTGTTTGTTCCGGGTAATCTTCAAAACGGCTGGACCGATTTCAAAAATTCTTTCACCAATGGAAAGCTATAATATCAGGGCGTAAACTAGGCTATATTTTATCCCGGTATTCCCACGGGAACGGGAACTACGCGGGTGAAACGACTATAACCTATAACCGAAGCGAAGCGAGGGCGGGTTGCTAGTTTCTAAATAAAACTATTCTTCACGCTCTCTTTTTGTGGCGTCATCGCGATTCGTATTGTCATGGAGTATGTTGACTGCTTATGGCACAGTAAGTAACGTGAGCCTTAATTGTCGGCAATACCATACTCATAATTATTCAGCATGATATGAAGAAATTCGTAATTTGTATATGAGACAAAATACGGCAATCCGTTGAAGAATGGGTGTAGATGACGTAGCCTGAAGTAGTCTGAAAAGTGGCAATATGCAGAGCACGTTGCTCATCAAACCAACAAACGCTAGGTAAAGTTCTCGAGCGGTGATCACGAATCGGACAACGTAGTTCGAGACGGGCCACCCACCAGGTAAAATGTCGACATCGAAAGTTGCATGTAACCATTGGATGCAGGTGGCGCAAGACGGTTCAGAACAATGGAAGTAACATATCAATAGATGGACGGTGCCTGCTTAAAATTTGAGTAAGTGATTGAGAAGAAACAAAAATTTAAAAATATACCTGCTGTAATTCTTCATTTGTGTATTACAAAAGATCTTTAAGAATGTAGTGGGGCATAGAACCGCTAACTATGAAAGCGGTGAATACGAAGAACCAGATCGCAGAGAAAACGAGAGAGAAACTCTTCACACTGGGCTGACGTGTGAAATGGTCAACCGTCCATAGATTCTGTCGCTCTATCCATTCGCTAAGCAATTTGGATTTTTATCTTATGATATAGAATATACATTGCCAGAACTGGCTGGTTCCAAAACTTAGTCAAACATACACCAAAAAACAGTTTGTTTAATGCTTAAAGAGAGGCGATATGCCGCATCGTTTAAATATAAAAAGTTTTCAATTATGCTGTTTTGAAGCCGTTTCCGTTTACAACGATAAAACAATAATATATAGGTCATAAGGTCAAATCGAAAAACTTTTATCGTAAAAATGTATGAATAAAACATTTAAATTAATATAGTGTAGGTCGCATTTATAGATTTTTTTAAATTAAATATGACAGAGCTCAAATCTGCCTGCTAGTTAGTAGGAGTGGTAACAGAGTTACAGAGTTCAAGGTGATAAATAATAAGGTCAAAAACTAAAACCACATTACAATAAATCGTGCTTTAAAAATAAGATGTTGATCAGAACATAGACATAGTATACGACCACGCTACCGTGCTCTAAGGGTCGTTAAAAGTTTGTCATTTCATTTAAAGCTCAATGTGAATTTCATTAAAAAAAAAAGATTTGTTTTCATCTACAACTTTATGTCGCTGATAAAGGGCGCCATATTGAATTTACTGTGACGTGGCCCATGGACGTGGCATAAAAAATAGACAACCAAGAAGCGTCTAAGAACACCTCATTAATTAAACGCCCGCAAGCGGTCTTATAGGTTTAAGTTATAATAAGTAATTTAAAAATTATGGTGAAATAGATGAACATTAATCATTAAACGATATGAACAGAAATGCTCCCGTAGTCCGGTTATTATTAGGTAGACTATTGCGATTTATTAATCACAATAGCCTCTGGTATGGGTTCTAACTATTAACGTCTTGGAAGAAAACTACTTTTTGATGACTTGGTTTAACAATCGAGGATAGTAATTCGCGAAAGGGGACTCGTCAGATACAGTGCAGATGTATTTTGAAGATTCAGCTACTTTGTACGACAGTTTAGGGCTTCCATCTCGCATGTTGCGGGATTACGGGCGTAGGATTTGCGGAACTGAAAAACCGCAACCTCAAACTTAATAAACACTCAAACAGTAACATATCCTATATAAATTCACAGTTTTTAAATGTGTTTTTTTTTTGTTGAATTTTATTTTCTTTGTGTATTTTTTTGAAGAAGTTTGTTCTGTTTTTTATTCAGTATGTTACTGGTTTTTGTATGAAAAAAAAAAAACGGTGTAATTTGATTGATCTCATACTAATGGTAATACGTAAATAATGTGCAGTTAGTTGATTAAATCACTCTTTTTTTGTGATAAATAAACGGTGTAATTTGATTGATCTCATACTAGTAGTAATACTTAAATAAATATGGAGTTAGTTAATAATTCATAGGGTTTTTGTGATAAATAAACGGAGTAATTTCATTGATCTCGTATTAATAGTAAATAAATGTGGAGTTGATTAATTCATTGTTTTATATGTCCTATATCATCATCATCATCTTGCTCTTATCCCAATTACTTGGGGTCGACGCAATATGGCATTCGTTTTGACATATTGCAAAAAGTTTCGGCAATGACTTTTATGACCGGCCGCCTGCCTGACGTCAACCCTCCTTGGGAATGTAATCGTTGACCCAAATGGTACCAGATGGAGTTGGTCCGGGTCAATCTAGGGCTCTTAGTCGTCTTTTACGACACCCACGAGCAAAGCAAGGGTTGGTAGTATTCGAAGCCGCTACCACACAGCAAATATATATATATATTATATGTCCTATATAAATGTGAATATTTTCGATATGCGGGATCCCGCAGGATTAAAAATTCATAGTCCCGCAAATACCGAGATTGAATTCAGGCTGCGGGATTGAAAGTCCTACGACAATTACGGAATAGAATCGTGGGATGTTGAAAGATTTTTTTTAAACCACACGCCGCATTAAACTTAAGTTATTAGGTAAGGTAATACAAAAAAAAATCTTACCTGCATGAATGATACTTCAAATCTTAACAAAGTGATGAACATGAATGCAAGTAGGATCCTGCCAGCCAGTTGGAGATATGATTTCGGCTTGTTCTCGCCGAGAGACGGTACTCCAGCAAATAGACTGCGCCCTTCGGCTCGTGCTTCCGCAACCACGAGTAGTAGGGCGCCTATCAGCGCTAAATTACGAAGTAAGAACTGCATATCCCATAATATACTGTACGCGAATGTCTGTGGACAAAAATACAAGGATATATATCTATGAAATCGTTGACTATGTTAAGGATTGTTAGTACTGTAATACCTTAATCCCCGTGTGGTCACTGGTGAAGAATACGTGTATCATCATCATCATCGCAGCCCACATATGTCCCACTGTCGGGCTCGGGCCTCCTTCACAATGGGAGGGAATTTGACCTACTATACCATGCTGGTCAGACATGTTAGTATAGGGTTTCATTTCGAGTTTTCCTTCTCTTGCACAGATCTTATGTGCATATTATATCCCTTAGTCGTCTTGTACGACACCCACGGGCAAGATAGGGAGTGGTAAATTGTATTCTTACTCCGTCACCACACGGATACGTGTATACCAACCCTGTAATTAGTCGTCGGAGTCGTAAATATTGACTGACCAGGAGAGATTCTATTTCGTTCACTAATAGTCGACGCCAATATGCTTTTTTTTTAATGGACTATGGCCAGCACACGCCGTCCATTCTGTCCGCGGCCGGGCAAGGGCGGCGTACGGTCCCATAACCCACCGTATTTCTTCCCCTTCGCTATTAGACCGACCGCTGGTATAGAGTCCTTGACGTTCGTGGCCAGCCCGGCGAGTTACTCTTTTGGGTACCGTCCCTCCTCGACGCCCAAAAGGCGTCGCACTCACGATGTCAATTTTCTGATGGAATGGTGGTCCTTTATTACTTTTAAATACACTCTCAATGATAAAAAAAAATAAAAGTCTAAACAATGATGACGGACTAAAAATACAATGCCACCACTAAGGAGTACCACTAAAGGAAGGCCTTTCATTACAAAAAAGGGGAAACACGAATTAAACCCTATACCAAGCCGTGTAATCTATATAGTAAGTCAATTTCCTTCCCATTGCGGAGGAAAATTAATCCAGTAGTAGCATGAATACATATGAGCTGAAATGATGATGACTTACTTTCTCCCAAAATGATTAAGCAGAAGTACACTAAAACCTCGCTCTTTTATGACGGCCTATAATCTCGACAATATAGGAAGGCCTCGTAAACTCGTAGGCTGATTACAAAGTCAACGTTGCATTTAGAACCACTTCATGGCGTTTCTTCAAAACGGGCCTAAGTTCAGCAGTGGACGATGGAAGGCGATGGATTGAAACGAATAAAACCATCTTACACGACAGGCATATGACATGTCGGTATCTACGCATTAGCCACTACGCCCTCATTACAGCCGAGCCTTTTTTTTATGGAATATCAGCCATGGAACGTGTAAACTTTAAAATATGAAATTACATATTTATGCGAAAAGCGTGTTTCGTGAACCGTATGTAATTGTGTCATTCGTGATCGCTTATCATTTTAACATTTAATGGGAAATAAAACATCCCTAACTCCGTATTACTAATGTATTAAACTTTTTACTGTTACTATTATCAATTAAAATTAACACGTTTTAATACTACTATAAAACAATTCAGCTCCAGCCAATATCTTGCTCACGAGTGCCGTAATAGACGACTAAGGGATGTATGCATACGAGGGGTGAAAGTCTATTTGGTTAAAGCGACATGTTTGTAACTATACCATTAAAGTTTAAAATTTTAGAAAAAAAATCTTAAAAATAACTATTTGAGCTATGTATTTGAATGGAGTAAATTTAATTAAAATTCAATTAAAAACATCGAATTCTTGATGCTAATACTAAATAAAACGTACCTTTAGTTACAAAGGTAAATGTCGCTTAATACGAATTGCCTTAAGCCCTCGTTTTTCAGCGTATAGAAAGTGTAAAAGTTCAGTGTATGAAAAAAAAAAGTGCTCTGATTTTAATGAATTCGGTATCATTCGACGGAGAAAAATTCGCTGATACCGAATATATATGTATATAACTCAATAGCACCCTAGATATAACATTTTTCCCTAGCCGAGGCCGCGGGTGACGTGACCGGGGATTAGTCCGTCACCCGCCGAGAGGCCGACCGCGTGAGGAAAGACCGACGTCCTCCCCGAGGGGGGGACGTCGGTCGACGGGAGGGTACCCCGCGTAGGGGGTATTCCGTCGGGCCGACCACTGACGACAAGTAAACCTGCTCCGGTGGTCGGCCCAATGACGAAGGCGAGGTGGTTTTCGGGTGGGTTGCGGGAGTTGCGTGCTTAGGCCCCTCTGTCGCCCCGGACGGAGTGGTGCGGAGGCGCGCCGACCGCGACCCACCCATAAAAAAAAAAAAAAAAAAAGATATAACATTTTTGCAAGAGAAGAAAAACTCCATAGAAAACCCTATTTTAATCTGTCATTTAATTTTTCATCCTCCATCCATTTTGCATCCCTGTGCGGAGGAGACTTGAGGCCAAAAGTCGGACGTGGTATAGCTGGTCAGACAGTTTGGTATAGTTTTATTTGGTGGTTCACTGCTCTTAAATAAATTTCTCTTTAATAAAATTAGTTTTATTTGCCTTATATATTCATGAATTTTGCATATCAAAAATGTTGTTATTCGCCACGCCCGCAACATCGTTTGCATATTATTTTAGACGATGGGTTACAGATTTTTTTTTCATCCCCATCTTTACTACTTTTTTCCTAAACGATATAGAATATGCCCTATTCATATACCTGAGAACGAGTATGCACTCTTGTATCAACTCTTGAGCAGTAACGGCAC
Source organism: Lymantria dispar (assembly GCA_032191425.1). Lineage (NCBI taxonomy): Eukaryota > Metazoa > Arthropoda > Insecta > Lepidoptera > Erebidae > Lymantria > Lymantria dispar. The sequence continues at coordinate 35,332,636 of CM063445.1, forward strand.
GAAACGCAGCAACAGACTCACATTCATATTTTTTATATTAGTGATTGAAGAAGAAACTCCTTATAGTAAATTTAATGTTTATCTATATCGTCAGTTCATCACAAATGCTTAGTGATAAGATTGTAGATAGCAACGTTATGACATAGCAACCTTTAGACATAGCAAAAAAGTATGAATATAAAACTTACCTGTAATACGACAATGAAGAAAAGTACCCCGCACGCAATGTCTACCTTCAGTCTGCCGAGAACCATCACACAACCTCCTATCTGTCCGACTAAATTTACTATCTGCAAGCAATTTTAGAAATATCACTATATTAGTTTGCTTATATTCATAACCTTTTTAGTGTGAACAGGGGGCTATCGATTCGTTGTACAGGATTTCAAGATTAAACTTACAATTAGTTTTCTTTATTAAATGATTTATAGCCTCGTGTCCGATTATAGGGTATGCCTATACAGGCATCGGACACGAGGCCGCCATACGGCCTTAACGGTATTCCCATATGGCCTTTTTCTATTAAGCCCGAAACTTCACCATAACGGAAATCTAATTGGCTTAAAATGCTACGTTTGTCAAACGGGTCGCCATAATGTTTGATTTCAAATTTTCACCCGTTTTCGTGATTTTATCTCCTTACATCATCATCCCTTAGCCGTCGTTTACGACACCCAAGGAAAAGCGTTGATGAATTATATTCTTTCTTAGTAGCAACATAGATTATAAATTAATTAAACCTATTTTTTTTTTGTCACACGTAGTAGGCCAAGAACCGTCGCATATTTCTCAAAAAACTGGACAATCGGCAAAGAACTCCAGTGCTACTGAGCTTGTAAAGGTAGGTTGTATTTTACGATCGACAGATAAATTCTTATTTCAATGAATAACTAAATGATATTTAAATATAAATTACTAGTTGTTTTAATACGGTGACAGATTTATATAGCGTTTGGAAAATTTCTCGTCAGAAAGATGAGACGCGAGCCTTGCAAATGGTTGGTGTCAGTAATATAGAAGATCTTCGTTTTATCACACCACAGCATCGAAGATGAATGCTAATAGCGGGACGTTTTTTTTATTGGCCTGTTGCTATTACGCCAACAGGGAAACTTGGTCTTAAGTCAATTTTTACACGGCATTTGGAAAATTGGATTATTAAAAAGAAGCAGGTTCATATAGAGTATTTACATATATATATAATAGATGCGATATAAATGTATAGAGAAGTAGAAAAATGACTTAAGAATAAATAACTTCTCACGGTGTTCCCTGCTCTGAATTTCTACAGAGAATACAAGAAGACAAGAAAATATAACTCAAATCCAACGTTCTCGCCTTATTCACACAGTTATCTGTTTTAGTTGATTATTTTAATGCCAGCAAAATTTACTGGACAGGAGAGTGTTGGAAATATTTCAAACCTTCCTTTTAAAAAGCAAATTATATTTTGCAATCAAATTGCGGTGCGTAAAAATATCCACTAATATAATTGTGATATAAACACACAAACCAAACACGTGCAATGTAACGGTGCCAAGTAAATAATATTTATTATTATTTTCACTTACTAAATGCGTGCTGCAATTATAAACAACATTACTTTTAATTAAAGCTGTCTTCGTAAATGCAATGTCATATTCCAAATTTGAATTTGTTGATCAGTCGTATAATATCTGCCAAGGATCTTTTCTTAGAATAATAACGTATAGAAGGATAGTGCCCATACTTCGAATTTTCAAAATTTGAATCTAAAAATACTAATGGCGCGCAGACGATTGCACACGTACACACGCACACCACTATACAAATTATGAAATCAAATTTTGTTTTTATTAACATAAATCGTCGAAATAATTTTAAAAGTAATGTTAAAAATCTTTTTAAGTATTTCAAATGTGTTGTGACACCATTTGAATGCACCAACCGTCATAATTACCTATTTATTTTTTAAGAGTTGCCTACGTTCGTGCAATACAATGACTTTACATTACGGAACGGTTCCGGTGTAAGCCCCATTAGACTCCAATTGAAATGCCTCACTTTTTGTGCGTGAACTTACCTTCTATACGTTATTATTCTAAGGATCTTTTAAATAATTCTTTATAAGATTTAATCAAACACAACAAACGCATGCGGCTGAAATTTTTGGCAAATTTCAAGTGTGCCAAACGGCAAACAATCAAAGGTTAATTATGTCAAACAGGCAGGTACAAATACGACACCCGTACCTACAGACAAATATTTTAATATCATTGCTCATATTCTTGGATTATACGGGAATTAGGCATATGAAATAAAACTATGAGTGAAGACTGCCCTCCCGTGACCATGAACAGCATGTTCGAAACGATAGGTTCAATCAAAGAGAGAATGAAGTGTCCAAAAAATAGTTTGTCATATCATGCTTTCAAGTGAAAATTACCTAAATCTATTTTTATATAACTAGTAGTATACGAAATCATTAAATGGATCGTAAAGAAACAGAGCATGCTGAATAAAATTAGGAAAAATATAATGAGAGCATGCTGAAAAAAAATTAGAAAAAAAAAAACGATACTCACAACAAACATAGTGGCGAGGAATTTGCCGCAGCCCCACGACATGTCCATATAGTCGCGCTGTTCGGACCACTGGAACCACATGCGGAGCCCATCCTCCAGGAATGTGGAAATGAGGCATAACCGCGCCACCGTCGGCAGCACATTTTTGCCTCTGCGAATTATCTGTGTGCAAAAAAATAAATCAATTTTAAATAAGTATATGTTACGTGTTAGCTTTAAAGAGCATTGTTGCTAGTTTAACGGCAAAGATGCTGAAGTTGTTTAAATAGACTTCTTTAATTCGACGTCAATTAATTTTTGCAATACACATTTGTTCTCGGTGTGGGTATTATTTTTGTTCACTAATTATACATTTCCTTGTGGATATTCAATCCTACCATCTTTACTTTGGTCTTCCTTTACATGTAAAAGCTTAGGCAATACTTGTTTAAAACAGCTCTAACAATATTACTTTTGAATCGCCTCTTTACATGTACATTACGCTAAGATTTTCAGTGACTGTTGCAAATTTACTACTTTCACCTTCATAGATTTTCCATTCTCATCATATTTTACATTCATCTTAATATTCAGATCGCAGACCTCTGATATTTATAATACAGGTTTCACTCTAGCTTAAAATCAGTGCGATTTACCTTTTGAAAATGTAATAATCTTCAGAGTAAGAAAATATTTGTAAATATGGCTTCTGAATACCGTAAGCGCGAAACTCGTAAATATTACAAATATATATATTTCATATTATAAATACATATGTATCCAAACAAATCGATGATACACTAATTTCATTAATAAAGTTTTTGAATAAGTAATTGGAATATAGAAGCTTTTGAGATTGAATCATTCTGAAATTTCCAGTGTAGGTAAAGCAGTCTACTCTATTTTTGCAGCATGTATATTTTCAAATATAAATTTGCATTTCTACATTTAAACGAAATCCGTATTACACACCTAATTATTTTATAAACACGTCGATTATGAGTTGCTATCCTTACTAATATTATAAATGCGAAAGTAACTCTGTCTGTCTGTCTGTCTGTCTGTCTGTCTGCTACGCTTTCACGTCTAAACCACTGAACCGATTTTGATGAAATTTGGTACAGAGATGGACTAAAGCTTGAGAAAGGACATAGGCTATTTTTTATCGCGAAAAAATGGGTATAAGGGGTTGAAATAGGGGATGACATTTTGTATGGAAATTCGTCATTTTCGATGATAGAACCACGAATTTTTGTATTAAGGTACCTAATAATAAATAAATAAATATTCGTTCAAGCGTTTTGAAATTTCATTTACATGGGGATGAAATTCAACCCCTAAAATACCAAAAAGCATACAGCCGAAACCACTGGGCCTAGAAACGTATTTTTTTTTTACACCATCGTATCTTTTAGGGTGCACGAGCACTAGCAAAGGATTTTTGGAAATTCACCCCCTTAAGGGGGTGAAAAGCATATAGTCTTTCACGTCTAAACCGATTTTGATGAAATTTGGTACAGAGATGGACTAAAGCTTGAGAAAGAACATAGGCTACTTTTTATTGCGAAAAAATGGGTATAAGGGGTTGAAATAGGGGATGACATTTTGTATGGAAATTCGTCATTTTCGATGATAGAACCACGAATCTTTGTATTAAGGTACCTGATAATAAATAAATATTGGTTCAAGCGTTTTGGAAATTTCATTTACATGGGGATGAAATTCAACGCCTAAAATAACAAAAAGCATACAGCCGAAACCACTGGGCCTAGAAACGTATTTTTTTTACACCATCGTATTTATTGTGGTGCACGAGCACTAGCAAAGGATTTTTGGAAATTCACCCCCTTAAGGGGGTGAAAAACATATAGTCTTTCACGTCTAAACCGATTTTGATGAAATTTAGTACAGAGATGGACTAAAGCTTGAGAAAGAACATAGGCTACTTTTTATTGCGAAAAAATGGGTATAAGGGGTTGAAATAGGGGATGACATTTTGTATGGAAATTCGTCATTTTCGATGATAGAACCACGAATCTTTGTATTAAGACACCTAATAATAAATAAATAAATATTTGTTCAAGCGTTTTGGAAATTTCATTTACATGGGGATGAAATTCAACGCCTAAAATAACAAAAAGCATACAGCCGAAACCACTGGGCCTAGAAACGTATTTTTTTTACACCATCGTATTTATTGTGGTGCACGAGCACTAGCAAAGGATTTTTGGAAATTCACCCCCTTAAGGGGGTGAAAAACATATAGTCTTTCACGTCTAAACCGATTTTGATGAAATTTAGTACAGAGATGGACTAAAGCTTGAGAAAGGATATAGGCTACTTTTTATCGCAAAAAAATGTGTATAAGGGGTTGAAATAGGGGATGACATTTTGTATGGAAATTCGTCATTTTCGATGATCGAACCACGAATCTTTGTATTGAGGCACCTAATAATAAATAAATAAATATTCGCTCAAGCGTTTTGGAAATTCCATTTACATGGGGATGAAATTCAACCCCTAAAATACCAAAAAGCATACAGCCGAAACCACTGGACCTAGAAACGTATTTTTTTTACACCATCGTATTTCTTGGGGTGCACGAGCACTAGCAAAGGATTTTTGGAAATTCACCCCCTTAGGGGGGTGAAAAACATATAGTCTTTCACGTCTAAACGGATTTTGATGAAATTTGGTACAGAGATGGACTAAAGCTTGAGAAAGGATATAGGCTACTTTTTATCGCAAAAAATGTGTATAAGCCTATAAGGGGTTGAAATAGGCGATGACATTTTGTATGGAAATTCGTCATTTTCGATGATCGAACCACGAATCTTTGTATTGAGGCACCTAATAATAAATAAATAAATATTCGCTCAAGCGTTTCGGAAATTCCATTTACATGGGGAGGAAATTCAACCCCTAAAATACCAAAAAGCATACAGCCGAAACCACTGGGCCTAGAAACGTATTTTTTTTTACACCATCGTATTTCTTGGGGTGCCCGGACGGAGTGGTGCGAGGAGCGCGCCAACCGCAGCCCAACCCTAAAAAAAGGGGGTTGAAAAGCATATAGCCTTTCACGTCGAAACCACTTAACCGATTTTGATGAAATTTGGTACAGAGATGAACTAAAGTTTGAGAAAGGATATAAGGCTACTTTTTATCGCGAAAAAATAGGTATAAGGGGTTGAAATAGGGGAAAGTATTTTCTTTTTACGTCGTCTTATTTCTTGGGGTACACGAGCACTAGCAAAGGATTTTTGGAAAATCACCCCCTTAAGTGGTTGAAAAGCGTATAGACGAAACTCTTGGAGCTAGGAACGTAAAACTTTCTATGCAATTCTCTTTCTTTTGTTGTAAGTGAGCTCTAAGAAATTATTTTATTAAAATCAACTCCTAAAGGGGTGCAAAATATATAGCCGAAATCATTAGGCCTAGAAACATGGAATTTTGTATAAAGTTTCCTTTCTTGGGGAAAGAGAGATTTTTGCAATTTTAGCCCTAAGGGGGTGAAAAGTGTTTAACCGAAATCACTGAGCCTAGGAAGGATCATTTTAGTACACGGTCGGCTTTCTTGGATTACCTCCAGATTTTCTTAGTGCTCACTTACCAAGCACTATGAAAAAATTTTTGGCAAGTATAAGCGAGCTCTAACAAAGAATTTTTGGAAATTCAACCCCTAAGAGGGTGAAAGTGTATAGCCAAAGATACCGGGCCTAAGAATGTGAAATTTTGTATACCGATCGGTTATTTGGGGTAAGCACTCACTAAGAAACAATTTTGGGCTGCCCCAAAAGGATAAAACACATATAGTCGAAGACACCCAGCCATGATATATCATCATTATCTTGCTCTTATCCTAATTACTTTGGATCGACGCGATATGTAGGTACTCTTCTGCCATCGTAGATATATTGCAAAGGTTCTAGCAACATTTTATGACCTGGCGCACGACATTGTTGGCCAGACGGCATCACCGGTCCAGGTCGATGTAAATCTTTGTCTTAGTAGTATTTTGCGACACCCACGAACAATGAAAGCGTGGTAATATTTCTAGCAGCTACCAGACAGTAAGTTACAATCAAGATATTATTCCAATTTTCTATCTCTACAAATAAATAAATTTGAAGCGTCTGTTTGTCTATCAAAATAATAGGTTTTATTTATGCTCACACAATACGGTCCAAATTTTTTTGTCTGTCTGTCTATTCGTGACAGGTAATCTTCAAAATGTCTGGACCCATATTGATTATATTTTACCATCAGGTCTACCAGTCGTACATAAGGAATAACTTAGACTATATTTTATCCCAGGTTATATTTTATCCCGGTGTGGCTGAATCAAGTCGATTTTAAAATTATTTCACTAATGGAAAGCTATTTTTAAGCGAGTAACATATTTAAGCTATTTTATCCCGATATTCCTACGGGATCGGGTATAATGTCGGTGAAATCACGGGAATTTAATGGTTTTAAAAATTAATTCACTAATGAAAAGCTATATTATCAGTGAAAGGCTATTTTCATCCCGGTATTTGCCCAGGAACGAGAACTATACCGGGGGATGTCGAGCAATTTTTAAAATTCTTTCACCAATGGAAAGCTACCTATGTTGTCAGCGAGTAACATAGGCAATTTATATCTCTGATATTTCTGGGATTTATATTATTTTTTTTTGGTATGTGTGTAAATTTATAATATCAGCGAGTAACATAGGCATTTTTTATCTCGGTATTGGCATGGGAATTTCTACGTGAATGAAACTGCGGATGTTTGATTGATATAATTTTTTTTTCACCAATGGAAAAGTACGTTATCAGACTAAAGAAAGGCATATTTATCATCGTATTTGCACGGCAATCTGAACTACAAGGCTGGAAGTAATATTCAAATGTGAAAGTTTGTGAAGATATTTGGATGTTTGTTACTCAATCACGCTTAAACTGTTGAGCAGATTTGGATAAAAATTGACACGTAGATAGAGTATTTCTTAAATTAAGAAATGTAATACTCTTTATGCCGATAATATTCTTTGTGATAATAGTGCAATATGCAAGTAAATTTTTACGCGGGCGAAGCCGCGGGCAAAAGCTAGTTTTAAATAATTCTAATTGTCAGATCAATCAGATTCGTCATGATTACAAGCATTTTTTTTTTATCTACGCAAAACCGTTAACGAATTAGTTTCACATGCAAACACATCTCTATACGTAAATTTACAATTTGAATTATTGCAAGTAATAACGTGCAGGCATACTTATAAGTATAATGCATTTTTATAAGTATAATCACTTAATTCCATCATCATCCTGCTCTTATCCCAATTACTTGGGGTCGACGCATTATAGACTCTTCTTCCATCACACATATTGCAATATCTCTGGCAGTAGTTATGAGGAGCCGCTTGCCTAACGTCAATTCTCCTTGGAAAAGTAGTTGATGACCGGACAACATTAGACGGAAATGACTAAGGGCGATGTAAATCTCTTAGTCGTCTTATACGAAACGCAGGAACAATATAAGGATTGGTAGGATTAGTAGCGGCCACCACACAACACTATAATACACATTATATGTGCCCTAATTAATTACAGCAAAAAAGATTTTTATCTAAACCAATAAATAAAATTGGAGTGTCTGTTTGTAATGTCAAAATAATAGGCTTTTTTCATGCTCATACATACGGTTATTTGCACGACACCTATGCCTAAAATAGCAATTAAAAAATTTTTGTCTGTCTGTCTGTTTGTTCCGGTAATCTTCAAAACGGCTGGACCGATTTCAAAAATTCTTTCACCAATGGAAAGCTATAATATCAGGGCATAAACTAGGCTATATTTTATCCCGGTATTCCCACGGGAACGGGAACTACGCGGGTAAAACGACTATAACCTATAACCGAAGCGAAGCGAGGGCGGGTTGCTAGTTTAAAATATAAACCTTTTTTCCTTTATGTTGTAATACTGAGAAATCCTTTTACGTTTTGATAAGAGTGCAAAATGTTAAAAAAAATGCAACGAAAACAGCTATATCTTTTGACTGCGTCTACTTAATAATGTGACTTCTTATAGATGGAAGATCATAAATGTTAGTACGTCCTGCAAATTTTCTGATGGGGCCACCATGAGAATGACCACGTACGACCGTACGACGATCTCCAAGCCGCTTGCCGAAGCGTGGTGATTATGTAAATACCCCTTCCAATGAATGGCCCACGTCATATGGCATTCTACGAAGGAGAGCTACGTCCTGCAATGGACTTCGAAAGAGTGAATAATGACGATTCTAAAACGAGAACGAAAGGAATTGTGTGTATATTTAAGTAATGAATTGAACGAGTTCAACACACTTTCACTAGCTGTGTCGTATTTAGAAACTCGTTTGGTGGGCACATAATATCGTTATCGTCATAAATACGTAATAGATACTTTCGTCATAGGTAATTGTTAATAAATTTAAAAGTATTTTTCATCATCGTCATCATCACAGCTCATATATGTGCGTTCCACTGTGAGCCTCGAGCCTCCTCCAGAATGGAAGGGAAGCAGACCTACTATACAACGCTGGTCAGACGTGTTGGTATAGGGTTATGTTTCGAGATTTTCTTCTCTTAGTCGTCTTTTACGATACCGACGAGCAACAGAGGGGTCGGTGAATTGCATTCTTACTCCTTCAGCACACGGATAAGTAAAGGTTTATTTCGAATTTTTTTTATTTATTTAATCCTTCGTCGGTTTCTATGACACCTACGCGGATAAAATTTTACACGTACCAATTCATAAATATAGTTTTATTTCCTTTTTGCAAACAGATAGTTAAGAATAGAATTAATTGACTCATAGTTGTCGTTATTAATAATGTGATTGTCGCGTGACGCCAAGAATATGTCTATACTTATAATTACAATTCTGTGGCCAGAATATGATAAATACAAATTCATTACTTTACAGGACAAGCAAATTAAATTATTGAGAAATCTTGAAGGGACTATTAAAATATGAGACACTTGGTATAATATGACAAAAAATATTTTTAAAATTAAGGAAATGTATTACTAATTTGTAAAATTACTTAAAATTAATTGTGCAATGCGTAGTATTCATGTGGATATTGATGAATGAATTTGTATTTATCATATTCTGACCTATGGCCACAGAATTAAATCAATAGTTTGAAACCAGCTGACGTCCGTCACTTTAAAACACCGTGCGCCGTATTTGAATATAGCTCGACTACTACGTGTCGAAAACCTAAATGATGTAATTAGATGAGATATTTTAAGGACCATAAAGTCAGTATATAACATAAGTTGCGGGGACTTTACAAATCTTCAATTAACTGATACAAATTACAACGAGACTTAGAAGAACCACTTTTGGATCCCAAGAAATTCCTCCTAAATTCCGCTACACTCATTATGTGAGGTCGATACCTAGGAGTTTCCATAGTCCATGCAGTCTCACGTTTTTTTTTTTATGGGGCCAACACCCGTGTTTTTTTTTGGTCCAGTTTCATAGTTTAATCACTTCTACGCCCCTCTTGAATCTGCGCTCTTTGACTGGATACAGCGAGTACCGCCCTATTTACGGATGTGTCTATTATGTCTTTAGATAAAATTACAAACATTTATTACAGACCTAAAAACTATTCATTTTTTTTATTCAAAACGGTGGCAAATGGGCAAACAGTACACCTGATGGTAAGTGTTGTTGCCGCTCATAGACCTCTCCAAGACCACTGCCTACCGCAATGAAAGTGAAGGGATGTGAATGCGTGCAATGAGGTTCGGTGATACTAAAGGCATCACTAAACCCCACCACACGCAAACACCTTCAGAAAGTTCTGCTGCCGGCTCTCTCGCTCACCGAACGAAGCGTAGTAACAAATTGCTACTACTCGGACGTCGATTTCTGCGAGAGTGTGATACTACCCGGTGGACCGGCCCGCGACTGTAGACAGACAACTGTCAACAGTGTGGTCTTACCACTATTAAAATAATAGGTACATAATGAACTTACTTGAGACAATCAATGAATTGTATCATCGATAAATTTAAGGCTTCCTACATAATATGTAGATAATAAAAAAATTATCAGGTGTAAAGTGTAAGAAACCGGCTTTTTTATTTATAATAATGACACGTCTGTTGCTTGAAAATTATCAAAAATAGTTTTTGTTTTTTTCTTTGCACCATTCAATTGGTCCGCGAGTTCTTATTAAGTTTGAGTAATAGTTAGGGTTGTTCCAATGCGTTGTCTACAAAGTCTAGAGTTTTCCAAGCTCTTTATTTCTCACATCAAGTCACCCGTTTCGTTTTTTTTAAACCACTCTTACACTGTTTTTCAAAGAGCATGTTCACGATAAGTTCTGATGAGATACCTTAACAGATTTCTTCAAATTATAATAGAAAACCAATCATAGTTCGTATGTACAAAACTCGACAAGTTTAAATTATAGAAAAATAAATAGGGGTAGAGAACTTGGATTAATGATGATACTTCAGAAGCCTGTAGTGCTCCTAAACTAGTTAAGCACCGTCTATAGGGAATTTCTGGTTACAAAATTTATACATCTACTGTATCACATCACTGAAAATTTAAGTAGAAGGGCCGACTCAATTATATTTCATATTATAAACACTTTTTCATTATATTCTCATTTTAAATGGGACCTTGGTATCTAGCAATAGCGATCCCGGATATACTGTTTCTTTCGAGATATTTCAGAAAGCTTGCTTCTGTCTGATCCAAGATTTGAAGATGCGATCCAATGTTTGCATACTTATATCATTACACCAACTAAATTTTAATTAGTTACTTCTAAATTATCATGGCCTTGGCATTCATATAGCATAAATAATTATATATATTTAATTTAAAGTACAACAAGCTAAGCAATAATTAAAATAAAAAAATTATGCCATTATGTACTCATACTTAATTGAAATTTTCAATAACAATTTGGATATTTTTATTAAGAAATAGAAGGACCATTATTCATTAGCCTGCCTAATTAGTCTATAAATTAACGCAATAAATACTTACGGTAAAAATAGTATGTGATCAACAAACTATCATTACATATTCAAGAGATAACTAAGTTTAAGAATAACAGAGTTTTATATACAGTTTGTCACATTGACTAGGGTCTTTAGTCTTTCAAGTAGCAATAAAGAATATAAAGCTTCTTAACAAACAATTCTACACAATCACCATGCAAATTGACCACTACATAAAACATTGTCATCGTTCAGTCATAACTTTATCCAATTGATATCTTTTTTATAGACATTGTAAATTTATTTTCATTGATGAAGTGCAAGTATTTATATCAATTTCAAAAGTATTATACTAAAAATTTTATTACCTTACGCATTTTCGTGAAATATTTAAAAAACGAAAATAATACGACAGCTTTTGCTAAAAATATACAGTTAACTAACAGACATAAGTAATATTTCTCTAAGCATTAAGTAATTAGTATTGCGTGACAGTAAAACAATAAATATAGATAAAATACGATTTTTATCTATATGTATGTAACATTTTATTATGTTCGACAGATATAACATCACTGGTATTTTTAAATTATATAGTGAATATTTGATAAGACATGATATTGCTGGTATAATTTTTTTAATCAATTTATTGTAAAATCCTATGTAAAGATTACATAATAATTGCTATCACATACAAGATAATTATTACTTAAAAAAATATTACAAAATTAGAAGCATGCGTACAAGGTAACATTTCAATTCTGCCTGCAATAATAATCCAACAGTAATTATATTAATTTAATATTTCTTTTTTTACAAATATAATTTGCTAATAGACAATAATCAATGATAAAACTATATTAAAAGTATAATTGAAAGAGTGTTAAGAAATTGAAGCAATATCAATATTGAGAAGACATAAAATTTAAAATTTGTCAATGGTTGCTTGGAGTTTACAATCTTTGCACTGATCCAGAATCCATTCTAGTATCAGCTCATTTTATAATTTTAGACTCGGTTGGTTGGGTTGGCCTTGGACTATAGCTTGTAAAAGAGGAGATAATCTTTTTTACAATTATTTTTAAAATTCTTTCACTAATAGAAACATGCATTAGTGACATAGAATTCACTGTATGCTACAGTAAAATGATTTCTTTAATTATGTGTTGCCTAGTAGTTTATCAGCCATGTCACCTAATTTGAAAACCTGCAGGCTAGTAATTGCATATGACATATGAAATCAGCCAAAACCAGTTCCGATTCATGCTAAATTAATTGAATAAAAATTTATGTATATAATAAAAATAGTTCTTGGGGGCATAGAAGTCTCTCTATTGGGTACACAGCTAATTCATATTAAGATAAAATTCAGCTATTATTGCATGCTGGCCAGGAGGGTTGGCATAGGATTATGTTTCTTTTTTTTGGTAATGAATCTATTTAGATATGCAAGTAAGGATTATGCCCTGATACAAGCTAATATTAAAATAAAATATAACTAACATGTACACATGGTATTGACTCTAGTAAGCAAATTGTGCTACCATATGTTCAAATGTTTTAAAGAACATCTATCATCTATAAAGACTTTCTCTATCGGTGTTAATAATAATAATTTATTTATTACACAAAAATAAACATTACAAAAACACTCAAAATTAATTTACAATAAAATTTTTGTAGTGATACATGAGGAATTCAGTATAATTATCTTACAAATGTTTGACTTACAATTTTGAGTTATAAAACCCTGTCTCCCAAACTAGGCCAAGAGGCTTGTATCTTAGGAAACAGTGTTCGGCCTAATCATGACAGATCAGATTTATAATAATAGTCGAGTGTGTGTCGATTTATGCTAATTATGTGTGGTATTAAAATAGGGTGTATTATTTTTATAGACAGCTAGCATAGATGACCCAATATATATATACTAAAATGAAGGTATATATTCAAGCTAATCAATAAAGATTTCGATATTTAGATACAAACAGTATGCCTATAAAATATAAATGAAAATATTAATATCATTATATAATTCACAAAATTTTAATCTTATTAGAGCTTCAATTTTCTTTACAGGTCAACATTATCATTTGAATTTTAACTTCAATAACTATCAAATGCATTTTCTGATTGGCCAGACTATATGACTATATTCATGATAAAATCTGGTATAAAATATAAAACAATAATCACAGTACAACACTGCTATGTTGCAATAATGTTGTCTTAATTTAGGCTACATGAACCTTATTACATTGTTAATATTTCCAACTGAATGCAAGCTATTTTTGGTGATAAATATCACTATGAAAGTGCAAATATTTGTATTTTAATTAGAAGCAAAAAATGTACATGTTGCTTGTGTACCAATTAGTAGTAATTCTAACAACAATTAAATTACCCTAAAATAGGTATTAATTGATATAATCAATGAGGAATTAACTGATAAAACAAGAGAACAATCGAACTGGCATGACCCCTGTACACGAAAGTGATTTTGCAATCTTATACAGTTTGCTTACTAAATATAAGATATTAGACCTATATCAAATTATGGATATGTTTGGCAACTATAGAGACCTATTTATATTACCAGATATATGCGTTTCAATTCATTCAAGACGTGCCAGTAAGAAAAAATAAGTTCGGTGACGTGACAATCATATCCAAAGTACGATTCCAAAATTTAGTGAAAGATCTAACTACTATAATTTACAAAGAAGCATTACCTGATCTGCAATATCCTCTGCAGTAGATACATATTCATTTGGAATTTGCATGTTTCAAATCTTTTTCACAACCACAACACGCACTAAAAATTTAATCCCACTGCCGTCGGCACCGTGAACCGTCACGTCTTTCGCCGTCAAATGACGTGTGCGTGTAGACAGTTGAATGGAAGAAAATTTTGATCTAAGTAACGGTCTTTTAAGCAATCACAATATGAATTGCATTATTGCTATTTGTAATCAAATCATTTATTATGCTTCAACCCCAAGAGGGAACTTACATATTGGCAATTTAATTTCATTGTATTAATATAATTAACGCGACCGCTACTGTGAAGATCCACTAAGAAACTCTGCGGGCTTGTCCAATATTTTTATTTTATTTTCTTACTTCTTTTATATAAAATTGTATACAACATTTTGTAAGAATTAGCTCTGCGACCCCGTTGCTCCGATACACAATATAATTCAAACGTGACTATATGACTGGACTAGATTCCACTAGAAACTAACTACTAAAGCAGGCAACGCTCCCCTCAATCCCTATGGAGGGAAGGAAGACCGGCCCGTTCCATGCAGCTACCGCAAGTAGATTCTTCAGTGACTATGACCAACACCATGCAACACAACGGCTGCAAAGGCAAACCACAGTCAAAATAACACAAAGACTTAAGGCACAACACGCTATGCTTTGCAATTAGTTATGCCAAAAAAAAAATGCGAGGAAGTCTCTGGGGACTGCCGATCACAGAACAAAATTCTCATACAAAAACGTTTGTCTGTCTATTTGTTTGAGGTAATCTTCAAAAAAGGCTTCCGAAAAGGCTATAGCACCATAGACCATATCCTCACGCTTCAGCAGATTATACAAAAGACCGAGGAGTATAATCGGCCCCTGTGTATAGCGTTTGTGGACTATGAGAAAGCCTTTGATTCAGTCGAAGCTTGAACGGTGCTGCAGTCCCTTCAGCTGTGCCAAATCGACCATCATTATATCGAAGTGTTGAAGTAGCACTGTGTCGATCACGATTGATCGAATCCTTTTGATTCGATCATAACTTGCACGCGAATGATCGGGTCTTCAATCTCAAAAAGATCCGATCATTTATGACCCGCTATATCTGTCTCGTCTCTCCAAAGCTATAGCCAAAGACGGCAGTGTGGTGTAACACACAGGTAGGTAATTTGTATTGTACAAATGAACTTTACACTCACTCAAATACACAGCACCGTTGCGCGCTCAGAGAAGCGAAACTAACCAATTACATTTGTCTCTTTCCATAGTATACGGACAAGTAGGTATCTATCTCGCTTTCGTCAGACGAGTTCGCGCTACAGTTTATTTGGGTTTCGTGAAACTCGCGAGCCAACCGAGATTCGCAAACGATTGATTTAATGATAAATTTGACAAATCTATTGCGCCGTGACCCACGACCTGCGCTACCTGCGACCTGTGACCCGAGTTTCAGTGCTTGCTTTCGCTATCTAAAAGTTTTCTGTTTGTTGTTTCTGTGTGTTTGTGTTTAACATGCTTTTACTAATTTGCATGAATTTGGTGTCCGTTTAATTGTGTAATAAAATAATAGATACTTATCTGTTTCGTCAACTTTGATCGGATTATTATTAAGCCGGCTTTTAACTATGGGATGTAATGTGTATCACATCTTGAAGTATTTTCGTTATGTAAAATAACCTTTATTGTATTGCTTATTAAAATTACAATACTCGATAATATAAGTTACACACAAAAGAATCACGATCCGCGACAGAAGTATCTGTGATCGAGTGATCGAATCATTGGGACCCTATCACTTCGCTAACGGGTCGTGATCGACCTGGCTCGTTTTAAGTCGTGATCGACATAGTGCTATGTTGAAGTGTTTGTATAGGAACACCACAATGTCAGTCCGTATCCAGGATAAGAGTACGAAACCGATCCAGTTGCAGAAAGGCGTGAGACAGGGAGACGTCATCTCTCGGAAAATGTTCACCACTGCACTGGAAGATGTCTTCAAGCTCTGAGACTGGACTGGACTCGGCATCAACATTAACGGCGAATACATCACTCACCTTCGATTTGTAGACGATATCGTCGTTATGGCAGAATCCATAGAGGACCTTGGCACCATGCTCAATGATCTCAGCAGGGTATCCCAACTAGTGGGTTTACGAATGAACATGGACAAGACGAAAGTCACATCAAATGCCCATGTCATTCCTGTACAGGTCCTAGCTGGCAATGCGATTCTCGAAGCTGTCGATCATTATGATTACCTAGTTCAAACAGTCCAGTTAGGTAGACCCAATTTCGAGAAAGAGATCAGCCGAGAAATCTAACTCGGTTGGGCAGCGTTCGGGAAACTTAAGAGGATCTTCTCGTCCAACATACATCAGTGTCTGAGGGAGGCCTACGTCCAGCAGTGGACGGCGATAGGCGAATCTTCAAAACTGTTGGACTCATTTTGATAGTATTTTACTACCAGGTAGCTATCTACTTAAGGAGTAACAAAGGCTATTTTTTAACACGGTATTTCCTCGGAAATGGGAACAATGTGTGTAAGGCGATTATGAGCGAAGCGAGGGCGGGTGGCTAGTCAACAATATATCTGTGGTTCTACTAAATGAATAAAAAAGCTTGTGAACTGCTTACAGCTAGCTACCTCTGGCCGTGGTCAGCGGCGCACTTGATCGAAGCCGATTTCATCCAGGTCGATAATTGTGATCAATTATCGACCTGGATGAAATCGGCTTCGATTAATTTTTAATTTACTTAACCTTCACACATTGATATGTGTGAAGGTTAAGTAAATTAAAAAGAAAATTGGTCGTCATGGGAAGCTCGGCAAATGTGAAACATCTCAAAAGACGGATTTAAATAAAACAACAAAATCTTTAAACGCTTTAAAATTAATAAATGAATAAAACTCCGTTATACTTATCAAGTATACTATAGTCGAATAGAAACAGAAATGCAGCTCATACAGAGAAGTAGTGATGGTAATCGATAGGCTATTATCGATAATTATCGATAGTGCGGCAATAGTGGGAATATCGATAGGACTATCGATGGTATAAATTCTATCGATAGTGTCCATACTATCGATAGTATGACTATCGCACGTAAGCCCACACACATACATAACTCATAACTCATTTATTGGTAAGGGTTTCTTACATGTCATTATAAATATGGTAAAGATGATTACATTTTAACAATATTAGGTTACCAGCAATTATAATAGAATAAGTAACGATGTCCAAGAAATGTCAAAGAGTAATAATAATAGTAATAAAGAAACTTAAACAATATCCGCGTTGAGTACTGTCTACATTTTCAAAAATTCTCAAACGTATAGAATGCTTGCCTGACAAGCCACCGCTTTAGTCGGACCTTGAAGGTTTGGAGGCTAGGAGCGGAAGTTATCGGTTTAGGCAGTTTATTGTACACTGCTGGGCCCATAACATGAGTTGTCATCTCTGACTTAGTGAGTGTTCTTGCTACGGCTGATAAGTTATCACGGTATCTTCTGAGATACGAATGCTTATGGCTTGGTTTGGAAAACTTTAATATGTTTTTTCTGACATAAATAGCCACCTGGTATATTACCACACTAGGAAGGGTAAGGATGTTTAGTTTAGTGAAAAAAGGTTTCACTGTCGCATCGTTTGGTATCCCGATTATTACTCGTACGGCGCGCTTCTGCATACGAAACATGCGCTCTCGGTCTGCTGCTCGACCCCAGAGTTCTGCACCATACTGGAGTAGGGAGTGCACTGTAGCAAAGTAACAGGCTCGCAACTCTTTCTTAGATACTATCCAAGCAATACGGCCCAGAGCGTAACACGCGCTGCCTATTCACCTACATAGTCTATTAATGTGGTTTGCCCATTTAATACTACTATCAATTCAATGCCGAGGAAAGATATCGTCTCGACTTGAGTTAATCGTTTTCCGTCCATATACACTGCCAATGTTTTAGTTGGCCGTCCTGATAGATCAAATGAAATAAGATAAGTTTTCGTTAAATTAAGTGCTAGACCGTTCGCACTAAACCACTCGTATAGATCATTAGCAACATTGTTTAGTTTCTGTTCTAGCTGTCCTACTGATGGTGCTACAACCAATGCTGCTACATCGTCTGCGTACATTAGTATGTCAGCGTCGGCTACGGCACGCGGCAGATCGTTTAAAAGCAGTGAGAAGAGTATATTAGAGACTGAGGAGCCCTGAGCAACCCCAATTTCCGTTCGTAAAGGATCCAATCTTACTGTTCCACCACAGCCCACTACAATCTGGGACCTCTCTTCCATCAGGTTTACTAATATTGCGTGCGGTGCACCATTTATACCGTAGTGCCTTAACAGACACACATACAGACACAGACGTCAGGATACGTTACGCTACAAAAGAGTTTAGAAAAGCTCCTCGTCGCGTTGAGTTTAGTGGAGATCTCATTTACCAAAGAGGAGATGACATGTTATTAAAATCGGTAGCGGGGCGAACCATTAGTAGCAATATCTTGCTATGTAGAACTGAGAAGAGGCCTACAATATTTATACATTTTTACGAATGCTTGTTTGTTGTAGTTTTCATCTACCGATTTGGCTTCAAGTATACCGATTTTTGTGGCACCTCTACCTTCGGTGTTGACTACTGTCAACACACACTTTAATTTGTGTTAATCTGGGGTAGGGATGGAGATTCTTTCCGAAAAAGATCGATTCATGAATCGTTCTAATCGTTGTCCAAAGAATTGAGTCACCCAATAATCGAAGTCCTAAAGATCCATTTGCGCCTAATCGTTTTTTTTTCGAATTTCTTTTCAATTTCAAATTTTAATTAATTTTATATACCAATCGTTGGTAATGTCTAAAATCAATGCCAAAAACATCCCTCTGCTGGTGAAGATCGCCGGGACCATAGCCTCAGACGCAAGAATACCTCGATTGTGTATGCTAAAATTGTATTTATTAAAATTGCAGTAAATATTTGAAAGGATCATAATAAAAAAATCGGATGCTGCATGCATCTCATAAACTAGGGTAAAAATATTGTTGAAAATTCATTATTTATACTTCCCTTTAAGGTTCTTGCCGGTTTAGTACGTGATGAATATGGAGATAATATTATAAGATACAATCGTAACTTTTTTATTTATCAAGTAGATGTGAAAGAAACTAAGCACACAGCCATCTCATGTTTTTTTGACTAATTACGTAAGAAACGGTTCTCTTTTAAATGTTTTGAGACATCACAATTATCACTCAGCTTTTTGATAATGATGCCTCCCTTGTAGAACAACATAAAGTGCGGTTCTATTTCAGTCGTTTCGAATTGTTCACAGCAACCTTCATCAAGTTTATAACTCACCGAGTTGCATCCTACGCCATGTGGTCTGGTATGTGGTTCCCACTTAGCTTTTCCTCACCAGTAATTCTCGATTTATTGAGCAATGTAGCCTACCCATTGCCATTTAAGCCTCCAAATATTTCGTACAATATCGGTTTTAATTATTATTTTATGGAATTCTATTTGCCGAATCATTTAGCATAGAGAAATCCTATGCATCGTCCCCTCCATAATAAGCTGAGTGACTTTGGGATATATATATAGCTTAGCCTACAATTACCATGTTTGCATATCATAAGTTATCACTGGTAACATACGCTGTTCATAGACCTGTGCATACAGATACTAAGGTATATTGTCCAAAAAGATCCTGTAAGGCTCCCTAACGCTATCCAGTTGATTTGGATTCGTAGATGTGTTCTTCTCCTTCTTCTTTTTTGTCTTGGCAATCAGCTATAAATACGAGCCATTTTTGCCAGTGTCGAGTTATAATTATCTTTTCAAGTTCACAGTTTCTTCATGTCAGTAATGGTCTGTCAGTAAGTCAAAGTGTCGCCCTCAACAGTGTAATGGCCACTGTTAAGGGTATTTTCTGAGAATTTTGGTGGAAACAAAAAGGTATGTATAGCAATTTTATATCATATTCACTGCACCTCAGCAGTTTTGCCACTATATATTACATAAAATGCCATCAAAATTATTTAATATAACACGTTAAAACACTAAGATATTGATATAATACAAGAACACCACATGACACTTCAGATTCCCGCCAAAAACTCCGTAGATGTGTTGAAAGCCGTAAAGAATAGTGTAGGTGCATGAGCAAAAGCAATGCTAACGGGGCTCCTGGTTGGTACGAACTGGTCGTGAGGAATTCCTGCAGAGCATGTACATGAGAGAGCGTTGCTCTCAGTTGAGTTCAGGTTCCTCAAATCTATATATTCATACATTCTCGAGGTTGAATATATTTAACTAATTAAATTATTTTATATTTTTGTTCGAAATAGAAAAAATCCAAGATCAACTTTCTAGAGTGAAAAGAAAGAGTCTATCGATTCAGTTCTGCAATCGATTAGAATCGATATTTTAACCCAAAAAATCAATTCTTCGATTAATCAATCTCAAATCGGTTCCATGTCCATCCCTCTGTGGTTAAGAGTAAGCACAAAGTTACTTCCGGCCGCCGAGGCCGTAAGTTGTGGAGATATGTATCCTTACATTAATTATTCTATAGATCTTCTCAGTCAGGCTTCGCTTTTTCTCCGAAAGTCTTGGGAGATGTGCTGGGCGAAAAGTAATTTGTTTAAAGGAAGGCAATATGCTGCTATTCAGTCCGAGATACCGATAAAGCCGTGGTATTTTAAAGTAAATTTTGGTAAGGCAGTTACTAGCTGCTTTATTCGAATGAGGTTAGGACATGCTTCTTACCCAGCACATCTTGCTCGACTTAAAATAATTAACAGTGACCTGTGTGAGTGTGGTGAGGATGTTGGAGATTTGAATCACATTTTCCTTTCCTGTCCCCTCCTTAACCGTGAGCAGTTTATATATTCTTTAATCTCTCATGGAATTCCTTTTCCTACCTCTATTTCTGTCTTATTATCTTCTAATGATCTCACTGTATATAATTATATTGCATCTTTTATATCTCTTAATAATATTTGTATATAATATTATTCATATAATATATTCATGTATAATAGTATAAGTTGTATAAACCTGATCCTTTATTAATTATTCGATCATTCCAAATTCCGTGTAAATATTTCCTTAATCCTACTAAGTTTCCTCGTTTCCGTCATTGGCAATGCGCAAATCGCGACTAGCCATTAAAAAAAAAAAAAAAAAAAAAAAAAAGTTCCAGTGGTAAAAATAAAAATAGTAAAAGCCTCGTTCAATCTTGTTTTATTACTGCAAATATTATTTCTACTTGAGATCAAAACTGTATATTAAGTTACATACCAAAGTACCATATAATTAATTTTATTAAAGGCAAGAATATCTAAATAGAATAACCTATTTTGTATATAATGTTAGAGGTAACTTGCAACGACCGCCTTGGGAAAAAGGTACGAGTAAAATGCAATCCAGATGATACTGTTGGAGATCTGAAGAAGTTAATAGCAGCACAGACTGGCACACGATATGATAAGATTGTGCTTAAAAAGTGGTACACAGTGTTCAAAGATCACATCAAGTTATCCGACTGTATCCTTTTAATAAATAATAATGAGAATCGTCTTCATCTACTCTACTTTATAGATTATCATTGTCTAATCACAGGTTGTAGTAGTACACTCTGCGGCCAAGTTTCACAGTGACTAATGGCTGTTTATGAGTTTTACAGCCAGCAATTTGACCGACTTTAACATTTTTCGAAAATATTCATCCTCATCATTTCGGTCCCACTACTGGCCTCAAACCTTCTCCATTATAGAAAGGAAAATTGACCTAGACCATGTTGATCAGACAGATTGGTATATGGTTTTGTTTATAGTTTTCCTTCTCTTGTATAGTTGTCTGTAATATATCCCTTGTCTTTTACGACACCCACAGGTATGAGAGGGGGTGGTGAATTGTATTCTTATTCCGTCACCACACGGAAAATATTGTGATTGGATAACTGTATATAGTTTCCCTATATCTTAGAGACATTATTTCATAGTGGACCATCGGTCAAGTTTTAATTTTAACTTACATTAAATATCACATGAATTAAAGCTACATAGTGATTTCAGATGTTTACGCGAGTATTACACATTGTAAATAAAACTACAGATTTTATCATGTTTGTATTTGGATTTTGATTGCCCGACGTTTTGAACACTTTACATGGTCACTGGTGGACTGTGGAAAGTAGTTTTATTATTAATAACAGGAAGTTGTTTCGGCATTTGAATGCTTTGTATTTATATTTTTATTTGCAAATTAATTATCTCATATGCCCTCAATGATATACATAAATTTAAGCATTAACATTTAAATACATTGCAAATAATAATAACATTATTACTATTATTTACAATTTACCTCCGGGTTATGTGTATTAGGATAACCATATATACTGAACTACTTGGTAATCATTTATTCAAGAAAGTATTTTATATGATAACAGATTATCAAACAAAATTTGTTGTAATACTTTATTTTGCATTTAATGTCATACAAGTTGCCTAAGACAATAGGTCTTTAATTATATGCTTTTTGTAAATAAAACTAGGTTGGACTAAGATATCTCACGTACATCAAGTCATCGTTATTACAGAGGTTTATATCTACTCGCTACAGATTTATTTATTTAATGTTAACCCACATTTTGATATATTTGCTCTTGCATGATCTATGTTTTTTCCATTAAGCTTTCTATCAACATAATAAGCCATTACATTAAATAATATAAATTATGTATTTTTAAAATATGTACTTCATTATCAAAATCATCTCAGCTCGCATACATTTCACTCCTGGGATTAATCCTCTTCCACAATAAGTGAAAAATTTACTTACTATACCATGTTGGTGAGATGCTTTAGAATAATTCTATTTTGATTTATCCTTCCCTTGCACATTTACATATCCTATAGTCATATCCTATCAGTCTTATACAACACTAATAAATAAAAGGGGCGCATAAAATACATTCTTACTATGACATTACAAGTTGTCTTGTTATACTTAGTGTAATTTGAAATTGGAAGCCAGTAATGTAGTGTTAGGGGATACTTCCTACCACTTGCAATGAAGTGTAATGTCAAGTACTAAACTAAAAGAAGGGAATATATATTTTTGAGATAAATACAACTACATATATAAAAATTCTCCTTATTATAAATAAAACTATTTCTACTTTAGAATGTTGTAGTGTTTGAAAAGTTGGGCAATCAAAAATCAAACATGATAAAATCCGTAAAATTGTTTTATTTATAATGTATGATTTTCGCGTAAATATCAGAAATAACTCTTCTTATTATTGAGCATGTACATCTCTACTTAACATGGCTTCCTTCACAATCCGAGGGAAACCAATATATGAATATATATTACTTTTTTACAAGTTAGTTTTTATTAAATGATAAATTTCCTTAAATTCTTATACAGATGAAATCCATGATGGCATGAATTTGGAGCTATATTACCAATAAACTTTGGTGTGATGCAATGGAAGATTAAATTAAGTTTTATATTGTATTTAAGTAAATTAAGCTAACACATTTGTTGTTTTATTCGTGTTGTTAAACCCATAAACACATCCGAATTTAAAATGGTAGAATTGATTTACATAGGCGAATGGAACCGGGGTGTATTTTATATTTTACGTACAACGTAGCATCATCACGAAAAATATGTATATACGATACTGCCCTCTATCGACGCCTACGTTGTCTGCATTTTATATATACAGCTATACAAATAAATAAAATAGAAGTGTCTGTAATGTCAAAATACTAGGCGTTTTTTCTTGATTACATGGTTATTTGCACGACACCTATGCTTAAAAACCAGTTTAAAATTTTTTCTCCATCTATCTGTTTGAGGTATTCTTCAAAATGTTTGGGCCGATTTTGATAATATTTTACTACCAGGTAGCTGTCTATATAAGGAGGAACTTGGCTATATTTTATCCCGGTATTCTCACAGGAAAGGGGACTATGCGGGTAGGAGAAGGAAACCGAAAGAAGCAAGGGCGGGTTGCTAATACACTATACTTTATACTCTTATTTTAGAAGTCTATAAATAGCATATCGCGCTTATCGAAGTTCTGGATAATATTTTTTTAACTTTTAAAATATCAATGAAATCATTCCACCGCTCACAAATAATTAAAGATAAATAAATTTATTAGTATGCCTATAGTATATGGGGCCCTTTGATATAGCATTTGATTTTTCTTACCTATAAATCGTGCTATTTGAAAAACTTTCTAAAAGTAAAGAAGATTTTACTTTTCAACACCCCATATTATGACTAGAAATTGTTAATAGACTTTTTTCAAATTATCTAGCTGAAATAAAATATAATTTTTACAAAAAATTTCAGAAAATGTACTTCAAAAAATTATATAATTAAGTATCTATGTATTGAAATTTCATCGCGCGGTTTAAATAATCGCGTTACAAACGGCTTAATAGCTTTATTTATCAACTTAATTGCTCAACGAATCGTAACTAGGTACCTCACAAGAATTTAAAGCTTTTTCGAGTTCCTTGTGTCTCTGTGCAACATATGTTCAACTCCTAGAGAGCATCGCATGGTGGGCCATCGAAGACTCAGTCGCCGGCCAATATAACTTCATCACTATTATTTCAGCCTATCGCCGTCCTCTACTGGACGTAGGCCTCCCTCAGGTTACGCCACGAAGTGCGGTTCTGTGCCGCCTGCATCCAACGACGCCCTAACTTTCACCTGGTGGTCGGTCCACCTAAAGGGGGGGCATCCTACACTGCGTCGTCCGATACGTAGTCGCCACTCGACAACCTTTCTTTCCCAGCGATTGTCGGTTCGTCGAACGATGTGGCCTGTCCAATGCCACTTCAGCATGCTAATTCTTCGTGCTATGTCGGTTACACCCGTTCGCCTGGCGGATTTCCGTTTTTCGGATTCTATCTCGCACATAGAGTTATATATATAGAGAAGCTATCCCGAATAAATATTTTGTTCCATTTTGATAACAGTTATTTATTACACTAAAGTTCGCTGCAGCGCTGAAACAATAAATAGTAGTCTAACCCAAACATTGAAGCACACAGCGCTAGATCGCTTTAAAGTTGTGTAACGTGTGGTTACTATAGTAACTACATGTTACACAACGATTTTAAACTATAGAAGTGACAATTTTTGTACCTACATTCATAAAAAAACTGCTGTGCTGTGTGGTAGCGGCTTCGAATACTACCAACACTTGCTTTGCTCGTGGGTGTCGTAAAAGACGACTAAGAGCCCTAGATTGACCCGGACCAACTCCATCTGGTACCATTTGGGTCGATTACATTCCCAAGGAGGGTTGACGTCAGGCAAGCGGCCGGTCATAAAAGTCGTTGCCGAAACTTTTTGCAATATGTCAAAACAGATGACATATTGCGTCGACCCAAGTAATTGGGATAAGAGCAAGATGATGATTCATAAAAAACTCATACTCTATTTCAAAGTGTATTACTAAGTAGTACAACACACACTGAACGGCAAAGAAAACTTAATTTGTAACGAAATAATTTTCACGTTTTGTTTTCAACATTTTGTTCTTTTTTATAGTAATACATAAAGGTGCGTGTGTGTTTTTTATAGGCATTATACGAAGTTACAATCCTTACTAATATTATAAATGCGAAAGTAACTCTGTCTGTCTGTCTGTCTGTCTGTTACGCTTTCACGTCTAAACCACTGAACCGATTTTGATGAAATTTGGTACAGAGATGGACTAAAGCTTGAGAAAGGACATAGGCTACTTTTTATCACGAAAAAATGGGTATAAAGGGTTGAAATAGGGGATGACACTTTGTATGGAAATTCGTCATTTTTGATGATAGCATCATGAATCTTTGTGTTAAGGCACTTGATAATATATACATAAATATTTGTTCGAGCGTTTTGGAAATTTCATTTATATGGGGATGAAATTCAACCCCTAAAAGTCAAAAAAGCACAAAGCCGAAACCACTGGGCCTAGAAACTTAATTTTTTTTTACACCGTTGTATTTCTTGGGGTACAAGTGCTCTAGCGAAGGATTTTTGGAAAATCATCCCTTAAGGGGGTGAAAATCGCATAGCCGAAACTATTGGGGCTAGGAACGTAAACCTATGTATTTCTGTGTATTGTGCGATTCTCTTTCTTTTGTTGTAAATGAGCACTAAGAAATTAGTTTTTGAAATTCAATCTCTAAGGGGTGAAAAATGTATATCCGAAATCATTAGGCCTAGAAACTAGGGATGTGAAAAAATAATCGATTTTTATAATAATCGATTATTAATCGATTTTTTTTGTAATAATCGATTTTTACAAGCGATTATCAATATAATAGAAAATCGATCATTTTTATAATAAAATCGATTTTCCTAAAAAAAGAAGGTCATCACAATACTGCGTGCAGTATTTCATACTATATTAGAAGATGAAGCTCACATTTCCTAAAAAAAGTCATCATAATCCTGTTGGGAGAAATCGATTATTTTATAATCGATTTATTTTGAAGAACAAAAAATCGATTATTTAAAAAGTCGATTATTTGCCCTCCAAGTCACATCCCTACTAGAAACGTGAAATTTTGTACAAAGTTCACTTTCTTGGGGAAAGTACTAAAAAAGAGTTTTTGCAATTTTACCCCTAAGGAGGTGAAAAGCGTAAAACCGATATCACTGAGCCTAGGAACGATAATTTTAGTACACGATCGGCTTTCTTGGGTTACCCCATTATTTTTTCTTAATGCTCGCTTATCAAGATTACTTTGGATCAACGCAATATGTATTCGGTCCTCTACCATCGTAGATATATTGCAAAGGTTCTTTTAGCAACATTTTATGACCAGCTGCCTGCCAGACGACATAGCTGGCTAGATGGCATCAGCAATTGGTCCAGGTCAATGTAAATCTTTGTCTTAGTAGTATTTTGCGACACCCACAAACAATGAAAGTGTTATAATATTCCTAGCCGCTACCAGACAGTAAGTTAAAATCAAGCTATTAATCCAATTTTCTATCTCTAGAAATAAACAAATTTGAAGCGTCTATTTGTTGTCAAAATAATAGGTTTTATTTATGCTCACACAATTATTTGCACGATACCTATGTCTAAAAAACCGGCCAAGTGTGAGTCGGGGTCACGCACGAAGGGTTCCGTACCATTATCTATAAAAAGGGGGAAAATTGCGTTTGTTGTATAGGAGCCCCCTTAAATATTTTTTTTTTTTTTTAATATTTATTGTTATAGCAGCAACAGAAATGCATAATTTGTAAAAGAATTCAACTGTCTAGCTATTGCGATCCTTGAGATACAACTTGGTGACAGACAGACGGACAGACAGACAGCGAAGTTTTAGTAATAGGGTCCCGTTTTTACTCTTTGGGTACGAAACCCTAAAATCGGCTAAATTTTTATTTGTCTGACTATTCGATACGGGTAATCTTCAAAACGGCTGGACCGATACTGATAATACTTTACCACCAGGTCTACCAAGCCTTACATAAGGAATAACTTAGGCTATATTTTATCCAAGGCTATATTTTATCCCGGTGTGGCTGGAGCAACTGTGAGAATTTAATCATAAGGCAAGATAGGGAGTGGTGAATTGTATTCTTACTCCGTCACCACAATAACACAATAAAAAGAAATATGCAAGCCAACTTTTACGCGGGCGAAGCCGCGGGCAAAAGCTAGTTTTATATGTATTTCGATGCTACCTATAAACTTACCGATGAAAACTTACACCTGATGATTCGCTGACATTTCTGGATGTATTTTTGCAATATCGAAATACGCATGTTGTCATATTTTCTGATCTTTGACAAATAAGTATTAATTGATAATTTATACTAAAGGAAAAAGTATACAAATAATCAAAATACTTTCGAGAAACACCACGTCAAGTCTGTGCTTAGTCACATATTTTTACCACCAACCGATTGTGTAATTGAACATCTGCGGGTGTCAAAATAATTTTAAAAGTAAGTCGAATTCATTTTTCCCACTGACTTCACACACGTGCGCTCACCGTGAGGACCGCACCACTACTACTTTACTTCATGTAAACAGTTAAAGTCCGTCGCGGCGCCGACATTGGCGCTGCGACTGACTTGTCTACTGACCCTGTGTAAATCAGCTATAATGTTAAAAGCCTTTTTAAGTTTTTTAAATGTGTTGTGACACCATTTGAATGTACAAACCGTCATAATTACCTATTTATTTTTTAAGAGTTGCGTACGTACGTGCAGTACAATGACTTGTACATTACGGAACGGTTCCGGCGTAAGCTCCATTAGGCTCCAATTGAAATGCCTTACTTTTTGTGCGTGAACTTACCCTCTATATGTTATTATTCTAAGGTATCCACACTACATGAATGTCATAGCCACACTAAAGTAAGGTGTACGGATTGCAGTACAGTTTAGTCGAACAAATCAAATGTTCGGACCGTGATATCTAGTACGTAGTACATATATATCGATGATCTCGCAGAGAAATCCCGAGCCCATAGCACGCTGAGCAACTTTGAGTTTGGTTATGAGACCATGTTTCCGTGCCGTAAGTCATCACTAGTAACACACACTGATCGTAGTACTGTGTTTTCAGACACTGAGGTATGTTAGAGAGTGAGTTATGTAAGTCGAAGATCCTCTTAAGTTTCCCGTACACTGCCCAATCGATCTTGGATTTGTCGGCTAATTTCTTTCTTGAAATTGGATCTACCTAATTATAACGTCACTTAAATTAAAACAGTGTTTAGATACAATACCTACCTAATTTACGTATTTGTGAATTTACTTTCCCTGTTCCATTTAGCGTTCATATTTTTTTTTGTATGGAATACCCCATGAGGTGTATCCTCGACCGCCGTTCCCTTGCTGTTCAGGAATGTCGGTCGTCATCGCTGTCGGCCTTTCGGCGGGTGACGAACTAACTTACAGGTCCAGTCACCCGCGGATCTCTTTCACTTTATCTTGATGATCTTATTTACCTTGAATGTTTAACAGCTGGCAGCCCTAATTTGTGGCCATTTGTTTACAGGCAGCGATATATCATCATATTAAAAAAAAATTTGCTTTTATTTGACATTAATACCAAGTGTGTACGTCATGAACGTATAAATACTCCAAAATATTACCTGTTTAGACCTGGCTGCCAAGTAGTTGCAGCCAAGTGTGCAATGGCACCCATCGATTTTCGAATTCTTTACATACATTGCTATGATGTGGATGATATTTTATTTAAAAAACAAGTGAACGAAATTTTGTTCCAAAAATTTATTAACAAAAATTTAATTAAAATTACTTGCGGCCACTTATTGACTGGCAGCCTGTTATCAATGTATTCTCCTAATCATAAATGTATGTAGGAATCTAAGTTTGATTATGTACGCGATGACCGTAGTGATTCTGCAGCCAGATCTCGTACTATAATATTTATTCCACTATAAAGTGGGGGTGTTCAAAATGGCTGACTTGAAAGCGTCGACTGCTTCTTCACTGGTCTGGAACCTTTAACCACGAAAACTTTTCTTAATTTTAGGAAATGTAATTAAAATTAGAAAACTAACGGCGAATACTAATCAGTCACCTTCGATTTGTAGAAAATATCGTCGTTATAGCAAAATTCATGGAGAAGCTTGGCATTGTCATTCCAGTGCCGATCGTAGTTGGGAATGCAATTCTCGAAGTTGTCAGTCATAAAGTTTACTTAGGACATATAGTCAAGTTAGGTAGATATACTTTTGAGAAAGAGGCCAGTCGACGAATCCAACTAGAATGGGCAGCATTTGGAAATGGAGTAAAAAGAAAAGAAGATCTTCTTATCCTGTGTACCTCAGTATTACAGCTTGTGGTCCCTAAATGTAGGCCTCATGCTCAGCGTGCTATGCTTAGGATTTTTCTGCGAGATAATATTTGAAATACGGAAATAATTCCATGTTATATCGTACCATTGGACATTAGAGTAAGTACATTAGAGCGTAAATATTCAAATAGTAGGGCTTTTCGATCGGCCTTCTAACACAACTGACTAACTCTTTAGCCATGGACTTC
Organism: Lymantria dispar; assembly: GCA_032191425.1. NCBI lineage: Eukaryota > Metazoa > Arthropoda > Insecta > Lepidoptera > Erebidae > Lymantria > Lymantria dispar. Next base: position 35,362,993 of record CM063445.1, read on the forward strand.
CCAATCCACAGAAGAACGAGTGCAACCCACGTGGTACAAAAGAATTAGCACGCTAAAGTGGCAATGGGGAGGACACGGCGCGACGAACCGATAACCGCTGGGCAAGAAATGTTCTTGAGTGGCGACTATGTATTGGACACTGCAGAGTAGGACCAGGTGAATGGGGACCTATTGAAAGTTGCTGGGAGTCATTGCATGCAGGTGGCAGATGACCACACTGTGTTGTGAAATAGGTTGGAGGCTGAACATAGCTGTAGTGGCTGGCAAAAGTCAGTATGAACAACATATTATCATCATTTAGTCTTTGGTCGACCACCGCTGGAAGTAGGCTTCCTCCACATGACATTGTCATTAATTGGAATGATTCTTGCCATAATTACAACTGTAGACAAGCCAGTTGAGAATTATAGTTTGGTGTATTTACTAGGAGAACATGCTGCCTTTTTGGTGGTCACTAAGCTAATTTTTATCTTTCTCAAGTAAGGAATAACAATCGATTTATTCTTATCCCTTCACCACACAGCAGGGAGTTATTTATAATAACAGGTTATACACATGTCAAACAATGATAACAATTAAAACTTGAAATAGAGAGCCTGCTTTTGTAGTTTAATAGTTATTTTTGTAGAATAATAGTAATTCTGATTTCATACCTACCGAATGTGAGTCTGTGTGTTGCAGTAAGCCATTGACCTGTTTACGAGTGAGCCGCAATGTGTACAGTTTGTATAACGGACAAAATGCAGTAGACACAATGCCGCCTGCACCAACACCTCGCACCTGTAAACAATATAACAAACACTTTTTTAATATTATTTCGAGTTTCATGAAATGTCATGTTAAGTTCTTGTATTATATTATTTTTTTTTTGTGTTTTATAGTGTTATATTGAATAATTTTGCTGATATTTTATATAATATACAGTTAAGGTGCTGAAGTGTGGTGAATGTAATATAAGAGTGGTTTACGCGTATTTTCGTATTCTACCGAAATTCCCAGAGCAATCATTTAATTAGGTTTTCAGCGCCTAATTAATTGTAACGACTTGACTTACAGATGGACAATGACTATAAATAAGCCATTCTATCTTAGAATAATAACGTATAGAAGGTAAGTTCATGCACAAAAAGTGAAGCATTTCAATTGGAGCCTAATGGAACTTACGCCGGAACCGTTTCGTAATGTCACTGTACTGCAAGTACGTACGCAACTCTTAAAAATAAATAGGTAATTATGACGATTTGTGCATTCAAATGGTGTCACAACACATCTTAAAAACATAAAAAAACATAATTATTCTTAGTAATATAATAAATGCAAAAGTCACTTTGTTTGTTTGTTACACTTTCACGCTTAAACCACCGCATCGATTTCAGAAATTCTTTCACCAATGGCAAGCTATAATATTCGAGAGTAAAGTATGGCTATATTTTATCCTACGTGTCATTTTGAAATTCCCGTCAAAAGTCCGTTTTAAGTTCAATAATTGCTTATGGCAGAATACCATAAATAATTCCCAATTATTTCATTCAGTATTTCCGTTTGCTATTTAATATGTTCGTTCCTTCACGGCCATTGTGGCTTGCTAGCTTTGTTTTGTGATTTTGTAAAAGCTATTTATAATTGAGTTGAATATTGTGTGTATATTTTTTAACACATTTTCATTCAATGAAAACGGTGCTATTAGTATTCTAATTACTTGTACCATAAGTATAGTGTTTTAATATTATTATGTCTGAAGTAGATGGTGAGTTTTGTGCCAGTATTTCTGTGAATTGTGTTAAGAATTTAGTGACTAATCGACGTTGATTTTCAGAGTACTGTCAGCAGAAACCCGCAAAGACGGGTAAACAACACAATGTATTACCAATATGGGGTAATGAACAAACTATGAACCTGAATCCACTAATATTAGCAAATATACAGGGCTCTAGCTACTTCAAAGGTAGGTAAGCAAACATACCAACGCACAGGAGATTGGACTTCATTTGTTCCACTTTATTATTTAATATTCCACTTTATATTTTTAAATATTTAACATGGTATTTTCACTTTTAAATTTCTTTAAAGATTTGTGCTCAAACACTGTCATATACATATATATGTAATGTTTGAAATTGTTTATTGTACTGTTAGTTGTGAACAAAATTTAACATGGTGTTTTCACTTTTTAATTTCTTTAAAGATTTGTTCTGGAACACTCATAATTAAATGTATCTAATGTTGCAAGTTGTTTATGTTACTGTTATTAACATATATTTTATAGTATATTGTACCTATTGGATTTTATTTTATATTATGTTGCTTATCCCTAGAGATGAACATAACTTAGTAGTATTTATTATGTGCAGTGCATCTATTCAAGTTGAAGACATACCATGAGGTGGTTGACGAGATCTACTACCAGGTGAAGCACCTGGAGCCATGGGAGCGTGGCAGTCGCAAGACAGCTGGCCAGACTGGCATGTGTGGCGGCGTGAGTATGTTAAACAGTGTTTTATGAAATTTTCTCTGTATATTTACAGTGTTATATTATGTACCCATTCATTTATTGATCAGCCTCTAGAAGTCTGTTGTATATGGTCCTACATATTTCCATAATTACCATGCTTGGTAGATGGTTTGTGTTCTTGTATATTTTATTCAACTTCTAGATAATTTTATCATTAAGTAACCACTTATGCTTTCTCACTGGAGGACTGGCTCTCCCACGTGAATAAACTCACTCACCAAATCTGTTAAAGGCTTTCCAAGCCAATTGCAAGATGTATAAATGCATAAAAAAAAAGTAACCACTTATATGAGGTATATTCTTTATGCCTCATTATTACGTGTTTTACCTGGTACAAGAGTGTTTCATAAACCAATTAAACCCAATCATTATTTTCCATGTGATGAAGGAGTAAGAATACAATTCACCATCCCCCATCTCTTGGCTGTGGGTTTTATAAAAGAAGGCTGAGGAGATATAATATACCTACAATGTCATTGCTAGAGAAGGAGAACTTGAAGTAAACCTGATATACCAATTTATCTCAACAGTATGTTATAGTAGATAGGGACATGAAAAAAGTATCGAGATACTTTTAGGTATCGAGTACTTGTCTTTCGATACCGATACTTTCTATTTGATACTTTTATTCAATGAGTACTTTTAGGCAGGTATTGTATCGAACAAATTGTAGAAAGTATACATGTTAAACTTGACCTTACGGCTCATGCTTATGGTAACGCCATCTAGGTAAAGTGTAACGACGAACCTTCTAAAAAGTGGCTCGACATATTTTAATCCGTACAGAGATGGACAAATTCCTAAAAAAAAAAGCTCATCACGACCTAGATTGTAAGAAAAGTACTCAGTACTTGATACTTTGGAGTATCGATACTTTATTGAGTACGATACTTTATTGAGTACGATACTTTTTCTTCGATACTACTCATGAGTACAGTATCGATACTTTCGTTTCGATATTGTGTCGCTAATAGTAGGTCATATTCACTTTCACATTGAAGGAGGCCCAAGTCCAAAGTATGAGTTATATGAGCTTAGATGGTGATGTTTGTATTAATTGACATAAAACCCTCAATCAGTTGGACAGACAATATTGTAAAATCTACATAGAAGGGTTGGATGCCAGTAAGGACAGGTACTGGACCATTATCAGACTGTATTCTCGAGGCAAAAGCAATATTTAGCTGTGGTGGTTCATTGACTAAGTAGGTAGTGATAAAAAATACTAACAAGCATAACATTGTTTGTGGGTGTTGTAAAAGCCATGTAAGAACTTCTAACTAGGGTTGCTTGAGGTGATATATTTGAAACTTAGACCCTAAGCAAGTACGATTTACTCCACCCTGTTAGTGAGAAAATTCTTGCTGGCCCAGATAAAATGACCAACGGATGATGATTTAGATGATAAACACTAATTTGCCATATGTGGTAACAGATTGAGTATACAATGTCAAGAAATCTGAAATAAAACATTAATTGTAAATATAGCTTTTTATTCATGCATATTTTTTTTTTGTAATTACATAGAATGAGTATATAAGGTCACTGACATTAATAGAATGAAAGAATACAGTTTGGAAATGATATTAAAAAAGTGTTTGTTATATTGTTTACAGGTGCGAGGTGTTGGTGCAGGCGGCATTGTGTCTACTGCATTTTGTCTATTATACAAACTGTACACATTGCGGCTCACTCGTAAGCAGGTTAATGGCTTGCTGCAACACACAGACTCACCCTATATACGAGCACTTGGTAGGTATGAGATCTGAATCACTATTATTCTACAAAAATAAGTAAACTACAAAAGCAGGCTCTCTGTTTCAAGTTTTAATTGTTATCTTTGTTTGACATATGGATAAACTATTATGATAATAACTCCTTGTGTGGCGAAGGGATAAGAATAAATCTGTTGTTATTCCTTACTTAGGAATGATAAAAATTAGTTTAGTGACCACCAAAAAGGCACCAATGTTCTTGTAGGCAATATACCTTACTATAATTGTCAATCTGCTTACCAACTGTTGTGATTATGGGAAGAATCACTCCAATTAATGACAATGTCATGGGGAGAAAGCCTACTTCCAGCAGTGGTCAACTAAAGGCTAAATGATGATAATATATTGTTTATACTGCCTTTTGTCAGTCACTACTGCTATGTTCAATCTATTTCACAACAAACTGTGGTCTGCGATCCAACTACTCTGCGGCGTCGAATCTATAGTCGCCACTCAAAAACATTTCTTGCCCAGCGGTTATCAGTTTGTCGCACTATGTTGCCTCCCTGTTACCATTTAGCATGCTAATTCTTCATACTATGTGGGGTACACTCGTTCTTTTATGGATTGGGGAGTCTATGGCTACAGAGTTAATCGGTCATGTTAGAGGGCCAATTGAAAAACCCTTCTATTTGAATGTTAATGCTCTAATGCACTCATCCAATGGTACAATGTAACGTTTTCCGTATTTCGGATTCTATTTTTTTGGTTATGAAGTCTACATTTAGGGCCCACAAACTTGTTCTAGACCTGTACTTCCAGCCACTGAGGTACATGGGATGAGATCTTCTTTTCTCTTTCGGAACACTGAACAGTTGAGTTGCCAACTGATCTTTCTCAAAATTGGATTTACCTAACTGGACTATTTATCCTAAGTAACCTTTATGAACAATAACTTCGAGAATTGTGTCACCAACTAGGCACTATTATTCTAGTGATGGTCCTAGTGCCAAGTTTCTCCATGGATTTTTGCCATAACCACGATATCTTCTGCAAATCAAGGGTGAGTGATGTATTCGCCGTTCATATTGATGCCGATGACGAGTTTGTTCCAATCTAGGAGTTTGATCTTTCAATACAGTGGTGAGCAGTTTTGGAGAGATGACGTCTCCCTGTCTCACACCTTTCTGTAGTTAGATCGGTTTTGTACCCTTAAGCAGGATGCGGACCGACATAGTAGCATTTCTATATCATCGAGCTTGTTCGTGAATCGATTTATGATAATGCTTGAAAACAATTGGTAGATGTGGCTCAAGAGTGAGATGGGTCTATAATATCTTAAGAAATCCATCATACTCCTTGTCAACAACTATGAAACTACGCCCCCGAGAATCACAGAATGCTCTGTAGGGCTTTTAATGCTGGCTGCTGCCTGCCCTCAGGAGCTCTGTGGTAATTCTGTCATCTTTCACCTTACCGTTTTCTAATTGTTTTAGAGCCACTCTGATCTTGTACAGTGACAGCTGATGTGTTTCTTTGGTACAGTGTCAAATTAGGTTGTATCCAGGGTCTTGGAACAAGCTGACAACAGAGTTTTCGGATCATTTATATAATTGTTCATAGAATCCGTCCACCATGCCATCATCGATCTTCATCCTAGACATTTGGTTCTGCCCAATAGACAAATCTTGTGCAAACATTAGAGCAATGGTGCTGCTCCATCGTTTCTTTAATACAGAGTATTAAATCTGCGAATGTTGTATAGATCTGGAGAGCTGCCCATGTTTGGACCAAACTGCTGCGGACTGCACCAGTTTGGACCAAACTGCTGCGGACTGCACCGTCTATTCCTTTCTCCGCACCATGAGCTCGAAAGTCTGACCAGAATTTTTTCTTTGGGAATTTCAGCGCAGTGAGCCTTAAAAAATTTCGACGTTCGTTTCCACGAGCCTATTGATCATAACGTTATATGATTCACCCACGTCTAGATATTGAAAGGGACTATGTAACTCGAGCTGGGTTCTACTATTGGATGGGTGTAAGCTGTAGGGTAGCGCTGCTGCCGTGTCAGCCTTTAAAAACCAGCAATGTCGTTGGTTTCACCCGCGTAGTTTCCCTTCCCGTGGGAATACCGTAATAAAATATAGGCCATGTTACTCGCTGATAATGTAGCTTTCTATTAGTGAAGTTTTTGCACAAACTTCTCATTAACCCATTGGCTCTTTGTTCATTGTAACTTACTCATACTTAAAGCGAAAGTGCAGTTGAGTGCATTATTAAGGATTATATCTGTAATTTTTTTTCTAAACATGCTCTGGCTCTCAATTCTAGTGTGTGTGGGTGTTTGCCTCTCTCTCATACACCATGTGTAGTCAGGTGGTATCGGGACCACTGACAATGTAATTATAATTTCATATATAGATAAGATATATTTTTCTGTCAGACAGGGCTTGCACTTAATAAATACTACTATTTAGTTTATAATTCTCACCAGGATTCATGTACATCCGGTACACACAACCACCAGCGGATTTGTTTGATTGGTATGCAGACTACTTGGACGACGAAGAGGAGGTGGATCCTCGCGCCGGCGGCGGAGGCTCCACTACCATTGGGGCCTTAGTGCGCCAAATGCTCATCAAACTTGATTGGTTCAGCACACTATTTCCTAGAATACCAGTACCAATACAGAAGCAGATTGAACAGAAGTAGGTAACTTGTTAAAAATTTTATCTCGCTTTTTACTAATTCAATTTTGTGGGTGTTTTGATATGTTTCAGTTGCCTACAATATGTATTTCATTTGCTATATTAATGGATTAGAATTTGCCTGCGGTGTCTCATACTAATGACTTACTTGCCCTTGATAAAGTGTAATAGCATTCTGTGATAATGTAGCTCTCTATTAGGAAAGAAATACTTTTTATAATAAATGTTATGGCATGGTTACAAAGACCTGCCCTAGCCGAGGCCGCAGGTGACTGGACCGGGGATTTCGTCCGTCACCCGCAGGGAAGCTGACCGCGCGACGAGTATTCAGTCGGGCCGACTGTTAGTGGTTACAAAGACCTTTACGTGAAATGTTATTTATTAAAAACCCTTCAATGAAGTAATTGTCTGTCATTAAACCAAATAGTCGCCGTGTGTGCCGTGGCAACTATTAATTACAGGTATCTTTAGGCATAGATGCTCGGCAGCATTAGGAACTGGGACGCGGTTGCCGCCTTCTACGAGGCAGCCGTCTCGTGGAAGGAGGCGGCGGAGCGCGCTCTGGAGGAACGCGTCCACGACGAAGCAATCCGCCGCCGGCGATTCGGGCGGCGCAGGCGCGAGTATCTACGCCTAATGCCGCCCTAGCCGAGGCCGCGGGTGACTGGACCGATTTAGTCTGTCACCCGCTGAAAGGCTGACCGCGCGACGGCGACCGACGTCTCCGAGGGGAACATCGAGAGGAGAGGGTACCCCGCGACCGATGTATTCCGTCGGGCCAACCACTGAAGACAAGTTACTCAGCACCGGTGGTTGGCCCAATGACGAAGACGACGTGCCACGGGTGGATCATGAGGCCGCGCGCCACCCTTCCGTCGCCCCGGACGGACCCGGTCGGCGGGTGCGCCGATCATAGCCCACCCTTAAAACAAAGAGTATCTTTAGGCATAATATTTGCTCTGCATTACAAATTACTGTAACACGTTAGTGTTTTTATTGCGTTTGTGTGTTACATTAAATATCATCATCATCATCTTGCTCTTATCCCAATTACTTGGGGTCGACGCAATATGTCATCTGTTTTGACATATTGCAAAAAGTTTCGGCAATGACTTTTATGACCGGCCGCCTGCCTGACGTCAACCCTCCTTGGGAATGTAATCGTTGACCCAAATGGTACCAGATGGAGTTGGTCCGGATCAATCTAGGGCTCTTAGTCGTCTTTTACGACACCCACGAGTAAAGCAAGGGTTGGTAGTATTCGAAGCCGCTACCACACAGCTACATTAAATATATTAATGTTAATATATTTAATGTAACATCAGGACATGACGCTCACGTGTCCGCCAAAACGCAAGTTTGACATTTTTTAAACTTATGTGATTTTTTTTAGTGACTATTAACATTTAAGAATTAACATATTTGTTTTCAGAATGATCTTACGCCAGTGGCATCTAAGGCCCATTTAACATGGTAGAAGAACAGGCACATATTACTTTTAATTATTCTGTAAAGAAAAAAAAATAGTATATGATAAAGTTCATTGATTGATTTAGCATCAGAGGGTGAATACAACATATTGGGGTATCTAATAATATAGGAACTTGCTTGTATATTCAGAAATGACAATAGAAGAGGGCTCACTTCAGGGAGCCAATTTTGAATTGGAATGCCAACGTTTCGCAATCATAAATCAAAATGTACAGAACCCGATTCTCGTTTTCTTCAGGATATTTAGAAATTTCACGTAGAATAACCACGATAAAACTCTAAAAAGAACTTTGAAAAGTAAAAATAAGACGGGGCTATTATTAATTTAACGAATATGCCAATCAACAAGTTAATTTTACTCAAAATTGCTAGATAGATAAAATGAATTCGGAGCGAGAATTCTAATTAGGGATAATCTAGAAGGAAACGAGAATTGTGAAAGGTTTAAATTCGATTTTCTCCTTTTTTTATTACAGTGAGTGCGAATTGACAATGCATTTTAAGGCTTATCCAAAAAATTTAAAATCCGTGCTAAAGTTGATTCGCTAGTCGAGTCCGCCTGGACGCAGTGACGGATTTAGGCTTGACGCCGCCCTAGGCCCAGTTTGTCGCGCCGCCCTTAATATTAGATTTGTTTTATTAATTTTGATCCAAAATTTTTATTTCTATCAACTAATAAGCATGAAACACAAATTTAGTTTCTGAATAAATTAACCACTCACGGTGAATCTCGCCATTTTTCAATGTACTGAAACTGTCTGAGAGCCTCTTATTTCGTCTCTGAAATTTTGACATTTCAACAATTTTGCCGCCCTAGGCCCGGGCCTCACGGGCCTAGGCGTAAATCCAGCACTGCCTGAACGGCTACCATCATCTCTTTGGTAGTCTTATTTCAAACCTACTATGCAATTTTGTATCATAAGGTGAAAAAAGTAAAAACTTATTTTATTGCCACAATTCGCTAAGCAATTTTGCTAACGTCACTTGCAATCTTTATCGAATGAGACAGAGCTATAAATGCAAAGTGAAATTATGTCTTTATCCTCGCTTATTCATGAAATAAGAGTAATAGTAAAGCAGCAAAACAATGACTTTGGAAGTTCGCGGTGCAAAATTGCGTAGTGTACTTTGAAAGTTGGGATAAAATGCTTAAAATGTTTTGTACAGTAAAATTTGAAGGTAGGCCCTTTAATTCGGACCGAAAACCGAAGTCAAGTTGTTGGTACCGAGGCCGGCTCAAATAACAGTGCGTTGTAATAAATCAGGACCGCATGTCGAAAATAAAGAGTTCCCTAACTTTAAAGAGGTTATTTAATGCTATATAGTTAAGTTTCTTCTTCAGCCCGTATATTGTTCTCTTTTGTCTAATAACACACTTTCTACAAAATGAGATGCAAATTACAATGGTATTTCACTGTACAGACTACCATTTTGTGCAGCAATACCCCTGTATTACTGAACGTATTTCAAATTTTCGCTCTTGCTGTGATGTAATCTCTATTACTTGGCGTCTTTTAAAACTACGCGGTAGACTGACGTTTAGTTTGATTATATTCTCAATGCATCCCACGAAAAAAACACTAAATTCTAATTTCTGAAGGTTAATTTGAAACTTCTTTTAATTTCCCAGATTAGCAGAGCACAATAGGCAATCTACGGCGAACAAACCAGCGACGACTTACAACCGTGGAGCTGGTAATAATGTGGGCAGCGGCGCGGGCTCCTACAACCCTGGCAGAATGGAATCAGATCGAAGGGAACACGATGATAGAGATAGACGAGATTATGGCGATTCTGATAGGTAAATCATCATCATCATTTAGTCTATCGCTGTCCACTGCTGGACGTAGGCTTTCCTTATGTTTAACCACAAAGTGCGGTCTGTGCCACCTGCATACAACAACGCCCAGCAACCTTCACAAGGTAGTTAGTCCACCTAATGAGGGGTCTTCTACACTGCGTCGTCCGATATGTGGTCATCTTCACAGCTTCATATACATCCCACTGTTGGGCTCGAACTTCCTCCACGATGGGAGATAAATTGACTGCGCCTGAGTTCCAAGGAGTTACTCTCCAAATTGCCGACAGTATTGGGATCCTCGGCGTCGAAATATCAAGTAAAATCCAGTTTGGGAGTCATTTGGAAGATAAAGCCAAATTGGGTAGCAAAAAGTTGGGCGTCCTAAACAGAGCCAGGCGGCACTTCACACCGAGACAGCGCCTTGTACTATACGCGCCGAAATATCAGCTAAACCCACTTGACTCCCTGCAAAGACATGCTGTTTGAATTGTCGGGGATCCTAATCTTACGGACAAATTGAAGTCACTGGAGCGGCGGAGAGACTTTGAGCTGCTCTGTGCAACAACACTATCGGTTCTTTCATGGGGAGTGCTCTGAGGAACTGTTTGACTAGGTACCATCGTCACCGTTTTACCAACGTACCACTCGATACCGCAGCAGGGTTCATCCATTTCACCTAGAAACGCTATGGTCTTCAACTGTACGTTTCCAGCAATAATTTCTCCCACGTACGTGCAAGCTCTGGAATGCTGCTGCTGCTTCCCGAGCGCTATGACATGTCCTTCTTTAAACGCGGTTTAAGAAGAGCATTTTCTTCACGGTAGGCAACGACATGGTATTGCAAAGGTCCATGTGCGGCAGTGTCACTTACCATCAGGTGTTCTGCTTGCTCGTTTGCCACCATCGGCAATTGGTATGGGGTTTTATTTCGAGTTTTCCTTCTCTTACACAGTTCTTATATGCATAATATATCCCTTAGTCGTATTTTACAACACCCACGGGTAAGATAGCAGCATGCTAATTCTTTGTGCTATGTCGGTTATCAGTGTTAGCTCGCGCAGGCGCGAGTGCCTGCGCCTGATTTCGTCATAGCCGATGGCGCGAGTGATTGGACCGGAAAATAGTCCGTTAGCCCCAGAGAGGTTGAGACCGCGCGGGGGCGACCGATGTCCCGGGAGGGGCGTTGGAAAAGGAGGGTATCCCGCCGAGCTGACCACGGACGACAAGGAACTCGGTACCGATGATCGGCCCAATGGCAAAGGGGAGCGAAAATGGGGGATTATGGGGCCGCAAGCCGCGTGATTTGTTTATATTACATAACGCTGAATGTTGTTAATACCCTCACATTGTTACATAGGTACAACAAATATACGTACGCATCTCCTTTTTGTATGATCGCTTTTAACTATATCTCATTTTTCAGATATGCGAAAGACAGAACGCGTTATGACGACAGAAATAAGGATAGAGAACGTGACAGAGAGCGCAGCGAAAGATCGGACCGCGACAGAGGAGAGCGACGCGAACGCGATATTCGTGACCGTCGCGAGAGGCACCGTCCTGAGCGTTCGCGCTCGCGAGACCGTCAACGGCATCGGTCGCGTTCTAAAGATCGTCGCTATAGATAATGAACGAGTAAACGCATTCAACAATAAATAAATGTTCTGGATATAACCAACCTTTTATTAATTCGGATTACCTGATAGTTGCTCATTTTACCAGCTTTAATAGTGGTAAGACACGCTATTTGATACTTGTCTGTTTCTAGATGAAATAGACATCTGAGTAGCAGTAATTTCAAAGAGCGAGAGTGACGGATGCACCAAACCCTACCTTTTCTGTCCTCATTCCGTTTTAAAGGGAACGCACCTATGTTAAGAAGCACTGTTCCTGCTGTACTAAAAAAATATTCTAACGCTACGTATTGTATACGCATCATTTTTTTGACGTGATACATCTATAGGCGAAGGTGAACCTTATCCTACCTACCCTTACCCTACACGGCCCGCGAGGCCTTAACAAATAAATATCCGCGGTTCCGCCCTCGCCGTCGAGGTGCGAAACCGCGCCGCGCAAGTCACGACTAAAAACGTGGCCAACGCCCACTTTGCCTCCAGCGACGCCCCAAGCCGAGAGGCGATGTCGCTTAGCATACTTTTCTCCGGGTTGAGAGCCCTCAGCGCTCACCCATAGTCCGCGTCGAGCTGTCAAGGCCATCTGCGGCCAACAGCTGTACACACAAAAAAAAAATTCACGTACTCATTGTACGTTTTTTTTTTAAATAGAAAGTAATTTACACAATGCATCTTAAACAATTATGTGTTTGGAATTTTGGATAGAATTATCTGATGTAAATATACGTGCCTTAACGCTTTTGGGCATGTTACATACGCATTTGAAGTGTTAAGGCACGTATATTTAGATATAAACCTCCCTACGAAGGCAGTATAACGTCATAATCGCAATTGGTGTCGAGTTTCAGAAGAGACCGCTGCTGCCAATTCTTTTACGACACGGGCAGAAAAATTATGCTTGACGACATATAAGCATAACCCGGCACCATTTGGTTAAATACTGCAGTAATAGCTTTGCTATTTCTAGAATCATTAGGTACGCAATTTTACCTATGGAACACTTTATAATATAAAAAATTTTTAGAATGATCCTTCACCTCACCCTCCCAGTCTTGCCATAATGGCTATTATTATTTTGTTGTGCACCATAGGTAGCATCAGCTAATATAACTCATAACCGCTACACATAAATGTTATAGATATTAGACTATACTAAACTAGTACAATAGTTATCAGAAATAATTAGCAATTTTGTTTACAATCTCTTCCATCTAGAGACCGAACTAATTGAACACCGCATTGCAATAAATAAACTCGTCTTACCTTATCAATTAGCAGCAGTAGGTACTTAATAGCTATGATACAACCTTAAAAATGATTTATGCAACCGCTTATTAATTGCGTAAGTTTTAATAATGTACATTGTTATAATATTTACGTAAGAAAATTACAGTAATTTATGAAATTATTTATTCTACAGAAACATTATATAATCATTTCAAATGTAATTTCTAGGTATATAGATATCATTTTCATTTATACTTAACAATAAGAATGTTTACAGCTAACAATAAATACGTAATTTTCAATGAAGAATAATTTAGATCTTTATAAACAGCTGTGTAAATATGTTGTTTTCATTAAGTTAAGCCGCAGCGCCCTTCGTATTCTCCTGTTGTTCAAATTTAGGATATTTTTGTTCGAGGTCTGCCCAAGATATCTTACTATTTGATAGATCTCTCACGACTACAGGAACATCGGTTAATGGAAGTCTTACTTGACTCATGCTGTCTCTTTCTCTCAATGTTACAGTGTGCGGTACTTTTGTAGTATCAAAATCAACAGTGATCGCATATGGCACGCCCAGTTCATCAGTTCTAGCATATCTGCGGCCAATAGAGCCTGATGAATCATCAACTTTGTGAGATACATCAACATTTGTTAACTCTTGAGATAGTTCTCGTACAAATGGTTGGAATTCCGCGTTGCCACTGAGCGGCAGCACGGCGCATTTCATTGGCGCAACAGCCGCTGGTAATGAGAAATAGTTTCTTTGTTCATCACCTTCTCTCATTCTGAAATTATGTTCTAAAATACAATATAAAATCCTGCCAATGCCAAATGATGGTTCAATCACATTAGGAATGATTTCTTCTACATGCACTGTCTTCAGAGTCTTCTTAACAGTGATAAGTTCAGGAGTAAGTGTGAAGTCACCATCATAAGTATAGAGTGTAAATTCTCCATCAGTTTCCATTTTAGCATGAATCATTTCTAGTGCCTCAGAATCCATTACTGCTAAACCGTTAATGATAATTTTGGCATTTCTTTTGAATGCCTTACCAAGATTTTCTTTGTTTGGTATAATCTCAACAACTTCAACCTGTTTAGGAGCGGGCAATTTCTTTTCAGCAAATAACCGAACACCAGTAGCTCTGGTGTGCTGAGTTAGATCATATGCTGATCTATCAGCACAACCAACACATTCTACCCAACCATAGCTTGAAAGACATTCAGCATCCCAGCAATCACAGGCATAATGAGCCATCTCATTGCTCATGTGTTGTCTAAACCTTAGCTTTTTAGGATCTATGCCAACCGCCAGCATGTATAAGTGGATCCTAGCCATGAAATAACCAAGAGTCTCATTATTTACAATGCCATTAGCGACAGCATCACCAATAGTCATGACAACAGCAGGTTTGCCCTGCTCTTGGCTATCGGCTGAGTAGAGCAACATTTGGATGTCCTTCACAGATTCAAATTTAGGATGTTCTTTAGTATGACAGAAGTGTTCAATTTCACACATTGTGAACTCTCTTACTCTTAAAAGCCCAGAACGGGGCGAGATTTCATTTCGGAAAGAATTACCTATTTGAGCTGCAGCAAACGGTAAGCGGCCCTGATTGAATTCAAGAAGTCTTTTAAAATTAACAAAGATGCCTTGCGCTGTCTCTGGTCTGAGGAACCCCTTTACTAAACCACTTGGGCCAATTTGGGTGCTGAACATGAGATTAAATTGAATTGGTTCAGAGAGTTCATTACCACTAACAGGAGACTTCATACGATATCTTTTCATGGTTAGTGCCATTTCAATGGATGTCATACCATCTAGTCTTACTAGAATATCTTCAATTTCAGCTTTTGTTTCATCAGTTGTTTTCTTATCACTTTTAACCTTTTCAAGATGAGCTCTGATTAAGTGGTCTAACCGGAAGCATTCTCCAGTCTTCAAATCTTTGGTCATGAGATCAGCGAACCGTTCTACATGACCGGATGCTTTGAGAACTGGCTCAGGTGTCAGTATTGAGCAATCCACCTCTAACATCTGTTCCTGGAGAATGAAGTATTTCCTCCACAGCTGAATCATGTTACTTTTAAGAGCACATCCCATAGGCCCAAAGTCAAATTGACCAGTAATACCGCCATAAATAGCAAAAGACTGGTCATAAAAGAAACGTCTTTTAATAAGATCTTCCATTTTGGCACGGTCAAAAAGTTCTTCAGAAGGCGCAAGGCTAAGTTCCTTATCCTCTAATATTTTTTTTCGTGCTTTTAATTCTGCAACTGCCCTTCTTATGTCTATTTCAGGAGCTCCTTCTTCCTTCAATTTTCTGACTAAATCACCCTGTTCTTTGACCTGTGCCCGTAGAGGTGCCAAGATTTCTTCTATTTTGGGGTCAGCCATGATTATTTCTCGTTGAGGATTTGTTATTTTAATTTTTCGGTGAAGTTTATTGGTACCCCACTGATGACTATGGGATAGCCTAAGTTGACTGCTCACAAACGGGAAATGTTTACTAAGAACACTACACTTGCGCACCAATGCTATGACGTGTCTCATTTAAACTAAGCACAGATTTTGTTCCTTTCACCATTCAATCGATTAACCCATCTGGTGGAGATGTGCCCGGCAATTACGATATTGATCGCGTGGTATTGAATGATGAAACACAATGGTAATTAATTCATTTATGAGATAATAAATACAATACCATAGAGGTGTAACAAGGTAAAAAATAGTTTTATGTTCCAAATAACGATTATCACTTACTCCAGCTGTGACATGGCGTGTCAAAAGTGACATCAGTGGTCAGGGCTGCCAAAGTCCCAACTTTACTCTTAAATACCATAGACTTTTTTTTGTTCTGTTTGTCCATACGGACAGGCAAAGGGATTAAAGCCCATACAGCCAAGTCTGATACAATTTTTCGTTACATATTATTTACTTTTTCATATTGTATAACTTATTTATAGTCATTGTCCGTCAGTAAGTCAAGTCGTTATCATTAATTAGGCGCTGAAAACCTAATTAGGTTATTAAAAGGTGGATAAGCTTTTTTTCTCTTTTTTGTTTTAACAAAATAAATACGATTTTATTTATTTATGACAGTCATAAGATTAAAAAAAAAAGTGTGGGTACAAAGCACGGATATCAGAAGTAAAAATCCTTTATCCTCTATCCTTTTTTTCATTCTCTCGCGGCTGAATCCTGTACATTTACGTGTTTGTGTCTCTATAGACTTGTTTTGTGTCTTTGTGTCTCTATAGACTGCACAGATGGCGTAGTGGTTAAGATAGCGACCTATAGCGCCAGTGTCGGGGGTTCGAATCCCACGCGGGACAACACTTTGTGCGAACCACAAATTGTTGTTCTGAGTCTGGATGTAATTTGTGTCCGTTAATTATATGTTTGTAAAGTGCCCCGCAATACAAGGATTATTTCCTTAGTGCAGGGTGTTGTCTTTTCGTATATAAGGGTTGGTAGCCTTCCTACGCGCCATCACTCAGCGAGAGAATTTAAATAATAATACCTTTTTTTTTTACTTCAAAAAGAGCGTGCGTACAAACTACGCATGACAGTAGTGAGACTTCTGACGTTTACGATAATGTACAAAGTACGTTATCGTAAAAGTCAGAAGGGATAGAGGATAGCGTACAAAGTACGTTATCTTCTATCCCTTTTCCTTTATCCTTTAGCCTTTATCTCATTCTCTCGCTGGCTGAATCTTTTACGTGTCATTTACGTGTTTGTGTCTCCATGGATTCACTCTTTTGTTTCATCGAGTTTGAAATCATAACGATTCTAAGGAAGTTTCACTTCAAAAAGGTCGTGTAATTCGATTTTGAATACTCGATCAAATATCGTACATGAGCCAACAAGATCGTATAAATACAATTGAAAGTCTATTAGTTCGCAGCACTCCCTGACATTTGATTTGACAGTAATGCTACTTACAGTACTGCAGCTATAATGCTATAATTATATTAGTATACCTACGCACTCATTATTTTTATTTTATTGAACCTGTCAACGGCGGCATCAGTTTAAATTTCACGGTTGTGTTGTGTAATTTATAAAACGAGAGACATGCACAGTGTATTGTGAAATAATAATAACTATTTATGATCTTGACTTATTTATTAAAACAACGTAAAACTCCAATTAGTTTTAATGTAGTAACTATAAAGTCTATTGCAAAGGGTTATTTTCGCTCTAGCCGAGCTCTTCTACTTGGAAGTTGCCAGTTGCGTAAAATCTTAATGTGACTAGCACCTGTATAATTGGCGGAATTGATAAATCTCTGAGATTTATTTATTGACCTCCAATATTTTGAAATAGCAGCGGTAATTAATAATGTGCTGCAATGGTTTTTGTAAATCAAAACCTTTTTACAAACTCACTTTCGTCGTATAACTACGTTGGATTATCTGCATCACGCAAATATCGTCCAGATAAATAACTGTACGGATTATCATATAGATATTCAATAAATTCCTCGAATTACATTATTGAAAAAAATACAAGATCGTATGCATTTACATATAAAAACCTCCTTAAGGTATCCTCAAGGTACCTCAAGAGACACCTTACGTTTGACAGTTGTTTCCTTGACTCAACCTTACCTTATTGGAAGAAACCTTTAAACTTGAGGACAAAAATGACAACTGAGAATACGAAACGTCCTCAATGAGGATGAGTCGAGTTGAGGAAGTTTCGAGGTAACGACTTAGAATACGGGGGTGAATCTTGTTTTTAGGGTTCTGTACCCAACGGGTAAAAACGGGATCCTATTAGTAAGACTTCGCTGTCTGTCCCTCCGTCTGTCTGTCATCAGGCTGTATCTCAAGAACCGCGATAGCTAGACAGTAGAATTTTTTACAAATTATGTATTTCTGTTGCTGCTACACCAACAAATATAAAAACAAAATTAAATGAGTATTTAAGGGGGGGCTCCTATACAAGAAACACGATTTTTAATATAATGGGTGTGAAACCCTTCGTGCGTGACTCCGACTCGCACTTAGCTGGTTTTTAAGAATACATCCGTGGTATAATTTAGATGAAGATTACCAACCATGTAAACTATAGTATAGAGATATGCAAAAGTTAGTTTTCCCCATGTGTATAACTAATAATTACTACGTTTTATTAAATATATTTTATTCTCAGAACCCTGATATTGTTGCAATATTGCATTAGGCATTCATAACATTCGAAACCAAAATACCCATACACAAGAAGATCTTGGTAAGTGCAATTGCGGCGAAAATATTATTTTGACTCGCGCTACGCTTAAGATGGACCAAGGTAGTCCAGTACTTCTTTTCATTTGCAATAAAGTTTGTAATGCTCGCAATCATGTGGAACGCGAAATTCTCGATCGGGAGCATGAATGTTGCGAGTGTTTAGTGGAACGTAGCGCATGTACATCTTCATATTATTTTACTCTATGGTGTCTGGGCAGGCTTTATATGTTACATCTCTCTCACTCTTTAAATCACGGGCAAAATTATTGTGGGATGAAGCGTGATAGGAATAGTTTTAATTATTTGTTTTCTTTTTTCTAATATTTTAGTTTTGACAGCACAAAGGAGTCGGCCATTTTATAGCTGGTTTTGAATGGAGGGCGAAGGCTACAGCTTTCCGCCTGGAGTATTCTTGTATTTTTATTGAGTTATTTTTTTAGGCATCCGTTTAACGTACAAAACAGTATACGTATTTAGTGTAAGCTTAGGTATTTTTATGTACTGAGTTAAAAGAGTAATGGACGATCCGAATAGGATGATGGCGCACGGCGGTGGACTCATGGGACCGCAGGGCTACGGCCTGGCTGGCGGCGAAGGAGCGCCAGCCGCTGGTGAAGGTGAAGCTCGTAAACAGGATATTGGAGAAATATTACAGCAGATTATGAATATTACCGATCAAAGCTTGGACGAAGCCCAAGCTCGAAAACACACGTTGAATTGTCACAGAATGAAGCCTGCCCTATTTTCAGTGTTATGTGAAATTAAAGAAAAAACAGGTATGCATGTTTACATTATCATTAATCTTTGTATTGGCGGAAAAATTTCAACTGTGCTATGATTATTACAATCAGTAAAATTGTGCGGAGTTGATGCGCAAACAACTAATTCCAATAACTTTTGCTGTAATCATATTTGTTTTTATGTTTTATATTAAAGGTTTTTGCGTTATCAAATGATTATACCACCATCATTAGGAATATTGTAGTACCAGTAAATATAGAGTTATATTTCAAGCTCTATATATTTACTTACCCAAATTCCTTGATTTGTTTTACATGTCATAAGAAAAAAATTAAATAGAGACAAAGTCAAGACAAAGATGTTACAATTTATAAAAGAAAAATATATTTGGGATCCCTTATCATCGTTATTTCAGCTCATATACGTCCCACTGTTAGGCTCCAGCCTCCTTCATAATAAGAGGGATATTGACCTTCTATACCACACTGGTCAGACGGGATGGTATAGGGTAACATTTCAAGGTTTCCTTCTCTTGCATAGTTGTTATATGCATATTTAATCCTTTAATCGTCTTTAGTGACACCCACGGGCAAGACAGGGGTGGTGAATAGTATTCTTACTCTGTTACCACACGGAAAAATTTGTATTGGTTTATTTAAAATATAACACTGTTCTATCAGGGAAGTCATCAGATTCATATTTTATGTCTCGTTATATTGATTGACTGCTATCCTCTTTTTCTCTTATTCAGTGCTGTCTCTTCGTAACACACAAGAGGAAGAACCTCCAGATCCTCAGTTGATGCGTTTAGACAACATGCTGATTGCGGAGGGAGTAGCTGGTCCAGAGAAAGGGGGTGGTGCTGGTGCAGCTGCATCTGCTTCTGCAGCGGCGGGTGAATGGGGTGAGTTGTAATATTCATCTAAGGATATTCCCTATACGTTGTGCTGTGTAGTGATGGCTATTAATACTACCAGTCTTTTCATTGCTTGTGAATGTCCAAAAGCATTGACTAGGACCAACTAAATGGAATGCTGTCTGGTCAACAAATATATCTCAAGGAGGATAGACATTGGGCAGGCCATAAACCTGGTACCAAAATGTTTGTAATTTGAACTATGAAATAGGATCACAGTTGTGCCGACACCAAGTAGTTAGTAAAAGAGCAGGGTGATGATAATGGCTTCGGCTGTTCCTGAAATGAATGGCAAACTATTATATGTTTGATGGAATAAAGGTATATATATTGCATTATCGCCGAGTAATTGGCAAAAGTGGCCATGGGCAGGTCACATTGCTCGACGAACTGACAATTGCTGGGGAGAAAAGGTTCTCGAATGGGGACCACGTATCAGATGACGCAGTGTAGGACACCCCCCACTAGGTGGACTGACGGCCTGGTGAAAGTTGCTGGGTGTATTTTCAATAAAACTATGGATTTTATCACGTTTGTATTTGATTTTTGATTGGCCGATGTTTGCTGGGTGTAGTTTGATGCAGGTGGCACAGAACCGCACTCTGTGGTGTAACATGACAGAGGTCTACGTCCAGCAGTGGACGGCGATAGGCTGAAATTATCATGATAATGATGAATTGAGAAAACAGCAGAATAAAGATAATAATTCTCTATAGTCTTGATACCAACAAATATGTACTAAACAATCAATTTAGTGAATCGACTGTCAGTTGGAGGTCACTGATGTAGCCATATTGCCATTTGTGTAATTACTGTTAATTTATTAGTGAGTATATTTATGCGTCTATGTATAAATGTCATCACCTTATTTACTTTTATTACTATAAAAGAGGTTAAAAGAATAAAAATTGTACATACAATCTAGAAATTGTAATATGATCATGTAAATGTTAAAAATATTCTAGCTTCTGTTATATATTTTTACTGGCAACCCGCCCTCGCTTCGGTTTCAGTTGTCTTACTCGTGTAGTTCTCGAGGGAATACCGGGATAAAATATAGCCTAAGTTACTTCGTTGTCGGTTTAAATCGGTCCAACCGTTGTGAAGATTACTCAAAGCAAACAGACACACCAAAACATTTTTAAACCGATTTTTAGGTATAGGTATCGTGCAAATAATCGTATCAGCATGAAAAAAAAGCCCATTAATTTGACATTACAAACAGACACGTCAATTTTATTTATTTATATAAATATTAATATTTTATATTAATGAATGCTAGTATTATACAAAGGATTCGTTACTAGATTTTTCTGTGATAACAGAGTAATAATGCCATTTTGACAGTATGCTGTAAATGACAACTAATAAACTGAAGGTACTTGGTCATTAATTAGGCCCAAATGTTGTTAAATGTGCACCAAACTCTAGCCAGGTCGCCCAGTGAAGCAAATGATAGAACAGTCAAAGGAATAAAAGTCGAAAATGCTCAACTAAATAGAAAAAAAAATAGTTTACATTGGTTTCACATGCCCGACCAATGGATAAAGAAAATTCTTACTCTTTTGTGATAAGATGGCAAAAATTTTTGTGAGGGTTCTGTAGAATAACAATAACAGTATACATTTAGATAATATTAACTTATAGAACAACCCTTGTATTATCAATAAGGGTTTTAAACATGTAATGAACTTCAGAATGATGCTACCAATGACATCCTCAATCGCTTAACTTGTACTATGTGAAAAATATAAATAATTTTTATTAAACTTCATGCAACGAGTACATAATGCCAGAGCCATTCTCTACCGGTCAATATGGTAATATTACACATTCATTGAAATAAAGGAAATATTTACAAATTGAGTGTTATGAAAATTATTCATAAGTTATTCAATATATTGTTCTGAAACTGACACAGATTACGTGGTAAAGAACCTGGGCTACAATCCAAAGGATAAATATATGTTTTTTTTTTTAATTCATAATAAGTTTAGTCAAAAAGTATGTTAGAACCAACTGACTCTTTTATACTATTCTAGCAACCCGCCCTCGCTTCGCTTTCAGTCGCCTTACTCGCATAGTGCCCGTTCCCGTGAGAATACTGGGATAAAACATAGCCTTACTTCTTAGGTAGATATGTAGTTACCTGGTAGTAAAATATCAAAATCAGTCCAGCTGCTTTGAAAATTGTTTGAGGTAATTTTCAAAACAAACAGACTCGTGTTATTATGTGTAAATTTAAAGAATGAATCATATATCCAGATAATGCAATCGAGCATTCGGACTATCGCGCGAAGCTTGCTCAGATCCGCCAAATCTACCATCAGGAGCTTGACAAGTATGAAAATGCGTGCAACGAGTTCACCACCCATGTCATGAACCTACTCCGTGAGCAGAGCCGCACTAGGCCCATTACGCCCAAGGTTTGTTACTTTGTATTCTACTTCGTACCACTACACATACTATGTGATCTATTTTTTAAGATTTTCAACCATATTAACCAAAATAGTTATGCCATAACTCTCTTTCTATGTGATCCCTGAAGCGTTAAACAACTCTCTGTTTAAAGCGATTGACATTTCGCGAATAGGGATGTAAAGGAAAGATGCATTTATTTCTATCGACTTAAGAATTAACTATCATAGACTTTGGTAAATCAAACTCGTTGCTATGGCTCGTTACTACGAAAACTTCATTGTAGTTTGACCAATTAAAGGCTATAATAGTTCAACCGTGCATTAATAGAAATAAGGTCGCGATTAGTATACGCGTATTAGTATACAGCTTAAAACCCTCTTCGATAACCGTTACGGAATGTAACGGTTATCGATATCGGTTAGTAGCCATTGCCAGAAATAGCCGCTAACGCTCATATCTACTTACCGGGGAGATTCAAGCCCAGCAATTGGACACTTATGAACTGGGATGTTATGATAATGTTGTTGGTTGGATAATAACTAATGCATATATTTATACTTATAGTCCTTTTATTTTAGTTTTAAGTCATATTCTTTTGATTATGTTTTAAGATATCCATTTCATGATAGGAAATTGAGCGCATGGTGCAGATCATCCATAAGAAGTTCAGCTCCATCCAGATGCAGTTGAAGCAGTCCACCTGTGAGGCTGTCATGATACTGCGGTCACGGTCAGTACATACACACACGTATTATCAAATCTTTATATATCTTTTAGCCATAGCACATATGATAGTTCATTATCAGGAATCTAGTATATACCAATTAGACACGTGTTCGCTATAGCAAAACGTAACTGAAAACGGCTGACATCACTCTAAAGTATCATATCGGTATTGATATAACTAATAACGGCTATCAGTTATCTAGGTACAAACAACTAATGATGATGTGACGTTGTCAACTAACAATATCACCAAAATAATTGCCGTGATTCTTGTTTCGCTACGTTAGTAACCGAACGATCACTAATAATTCTCATAACCAAATTAATTATGCCGTCTCTCTCTTTCTACGTGATTCTTGACGTGCAAAACTGAGAAGGCGCGGTTATTTGTTAGCGTCTTAATAACAAGTAACATGTCACGAATATTGATATAAGCTCTTATATCTATTACCGTAAGACTTAACTGTCATAAACTTTGGTAAATCAAACTGTAATGGTAAAGTGTTTTCTTTCTCGTTGCTATCGTATGCTACGAAAACTGTTCACTATAGTTACCTATGAACAATGGTTAAACTGTGCATTAATAGAAATAAGTTCGCGATTATTTTAAGCGTATTATACTGATATTCGGCATCTGTTATCAATATCGACATTAAATAAACGGTTAGTAGCCGTTGCCAGAAATAACCGGTAACGCCCATGTTTAATACCAATAATGTATAACTAAAATGATACATAGTTTTAATATAAAATGTGCATTAATTACAATGAAATAGTAATAACGACTGATGCAACGTATCTTCAAAACAAAAAGAGAAACGCATCTTCAAAACAAAAAGAGAAATGCATACAGATGTATAAAGTAAATTTTAGCAAAAATAGAATCTGAAACGGATGTAAAAGCGGAAGTGTTTCCTTTATTTTCTTTTTGAAATCTAAGTTTTAATGAAATTATTATAGAAAATTTAATAGTGCTAATTTATATTTTATAAATAACAGTTTGGCCACATTTATACGTAACATACGTCATCATACGTAAAATGGATACACGCTTACGCTGATAAATTCTTACACGTTCAAGTCCGACTATTTATACTCGTTTTTCACTGTTAAATTACTCGAGCGTGACGCTCGGCAGCTACGAATGCTGTCACAGCATACTTAGAGTTGCCTTTCGATCTGTGATAACATCTGACCGTCCTGTGAACGTATCCGTATCTGAATGACATGATAGACCGATGCGCTTGACGAGTACAAAATCATAAGCATTAGCTTAGCATATCGTTAATAGTCCTCAATAAGTCTTGTCTTTCAATCTTGCTAACTGATCGTGTACGTGAAGGATATATGTATATTGTTTTATCATAATAATAATATTATAATTATATTACAAACCACTAAATGATGTAGTTTTTAAATAAATAAATTTATTAATTTAAATTTTTTATTATTTAAATTTTTTATAACATATCATTATATTGATATGTTATAAAAAATGTATTATAAGTTACTCCAGCTCAACTTTGGCCTCAAATTATATTTAAAATAAAAAGGCAAAAGAAATATCAAAAATTCTCGCTTGCAGTTTCTTAGACGCACGTCGAAAGCGTCGCAACTTCAGCAAGCAAGCGTCGGAGATTCTCAACGAATACTTCTATTCGCACCTGTCGAATCCGTACCCGAGCGAGGAGGCGAAAGAGGAGCTGGCAAGGAAATGCGGCATTACCGTCTCACAGGTACTATAATATTTCTATTACAGTTTTCTTGATGCACGTCGGAAACGAAGAAACTTTAGCAAGAAAGCGCTAGAGCTTCTAAATGAGTATTTTTACTCGCATCTTGCTAATCCTTACCCGAGCGAAGAGGTCAAGGAAGAACTCTCACGGCAATGTGGTATTACTATATCGCAGGTACAACGCGTAGCCTTACTAAGTGTTGAACATCAGTACATTGTAAACGAACAGCATTTTTAAATTATTATTACTAACACATCACTATGCGCTAAGAAAATAATCCTTGTATTGCGGGGGGGACTTTACAAACATGTAATTTGTGTCCGTTAATCACAACCAAATTTACAATTCGTGGACTACACAAAGTGTTGGCATGGTAAGTTGGTATCTTGACCGCTACATCATACATCTATGCAACTGCAATTTTTATCGCACTGGTATTCGAACGCGATATTTAAAACTATGTAGTGACATCTATACTAATATTATAAAGAGGTAAAATTTGTAAGTTTGTATGTAACGAATAAACTCAAAAAGTACTGGACCGATTTTAAAAATTCTTTCACCATTGGAAAGCTATAATATCAGGGAGTAACATAGGCTATATTTTATCCCGGTATTCCCACGGGAACGGGAACTACGCGCGTAAGGCGACTAAATCCGAAGCGAAGCGAGGGCGGATTGCTAGTGGTATATATTTCAGCACACAGACGGGTGTGATGTGTTCGTTACTTGTATATTTACAAAGGCCGCAGCGACTCAAGACTAGAGATATTGGGATATTACGGAGCCTCTGTAACTATAACCGATATCGAAACTCTCAAATGAAAACATCCGAAACTGTAGCTGAAACCGATACCGCTATAACAGTTTCAGGATAGGGTCGGTGTCTCTAGATATGTTACAATAGGTTTTCAATCAACCAAACTGACAACCTAAACATAAGCATTTGCAAAGGGAAATAATGCACTAATCACCACAACTAGCATTTTCCTTATCAAATACCCGTGGGTGTCGTAAAAAACTAAGGGATATAATATGCATATAATGTATATGCAAGAGAAGGAAAATTGGAAATAAAACCCTATACCAACCCGTCTGACTAGCTAGTCTTCTAGCTATTACAGAGGAGGCTCCAGCACAGCTGTGGGACGTATATGAGCCCAAATTATCATGTGTCTTAATACTAATATTTTTATATATCATAGGTGTCCAATTGGTTTGGTAACAAGCGTATTCGTTACAAGAAGAACATCGGTAAAGCACAAGAGGAGGCGAACTTGTACGCCGCCAAGAAAGCCGCCGGTAATTACATTCCTCATAAATTAATATACATATTTAGTGTTTGTCCTACTTAAGAGTCAATTCACAATTAGCAGTAATTTGCTATTTTTGCACTATTTAAACGATATGTCTGCGAACCAACATGCTAGAATCAACTAAATAACTATTTATTTCTAAATTGATAATTAAAAAAACTCGACACTTTACCAGTATTTAACGCTGCACACTTTAAAACTAGGGAATATGAAATCTAATCCAGATTTTTCTATATCTCCCATTGACTCTAGTCAAGAGACAATAGGAGATATAGAAAAATCTTAGTGATGTGTGACGAGTCTCCGAAACTGGATCATGCAATTTTCCGCAGAACCTCGAATAGTTCGTCACATGTTTCGCCTCTGGACAAGGCATCTTCAGAACGGTTTGCAATATGACAGCTCTTTTTTGCCTCCGCCGTAACATGTTAAGTGTGGAAAGATGTCAATCTTAAATCATGTCATGTTTGCCACAAAATAACTATAGTCCGTAAAATTTAGGATGATCTCTATGACAGTTATCTCTAGGGCTGTCACGCTTCTCGACGGGCATTTTTGGTTCCGGGAGCATCTCCATCGACTTGTTCCCCGGCTTGTCGGCGCGGCGTCCGCCCTTTCGCGGCTGATGCCGAATGTGGGTGGACCCAGTGCTACGTGCCGACAGCTGTACACGGGGGTGATCCGGTCGATGGCCCTGTATGGCGCACAGGTGTGGGCGGGGTCCCTGACCGTCCGTCTTAGGGCCCTCCTGTGGCGACCACAGAGGGTCATGGCGATCAGGGCCATACGGGGTTACCGCACGGTGGCGACGGAGGCAGCGTGCCTCCTGGCCGGAACTCCCCCGTGGGACCTGGAGGCGGAGATGCTCGCCGACATTTATCGGCGGGTGTCGGAGACGCGCGCCCGCGGCGGTATGGTCTCCTTGCAGGAGATCACCGCCTGGCGGGTCGACGCCCGCCGAGGAGTCATTGCCCGTTGGGCAGTCCGGCTGGAGAGTCCTCGGTACGGTGTCAGGACCGTCGAGGCCTTCCGGCCGGTGCTGATGGAGTGGTTGGAGCGGACGCACGGGGTGCTTTCGTTCCGACTGGTGCAGGTGCTGACGGGGCACGGGTGTTTTGGGAAGTACCTGCACAAGATTGTCAGGAGGGAGAGCACACCGTCCTGCCACCACTGCAGTTGCGACGAGGACACGGCGCAGCACACGCTCGAGGAGTGTGCTGCGTGGGAGGGGGAGCGCCGTGAACTCGTCGCGATTATCGGTGCCGACCATCGCCAGGGAGATGCTCGACAGCGTTAGGAACTGGGACGCGGTCGCCGCCTTCTGTGAGGCCGTAATCTCACGGAAGGAGGCGGCGGATCGTGTGCGAGTAGAGCTCCTATTCGGCGACACGTTCCGCCGCCGGCGACTGGGGCGGCGCAGGCGCGAGTATCTGCGCCTAATGCCGCCCTAGCCGAGGCCGCGGGTGATCGGACCGGGGAATTGTCCGTCACCCGCAGAGAGGCTGACCGCGCGATGGCGACCGACGTCCCAGTACGTCGAGACGTGAGGTTACCCGAAAGGGTATTCCGTCGGGCCGACCACTGATGACAAGTCACATCTGCTCCGGTGGTCGGCCCAACAAACAACGAGGTGACGGGTACGGGTGGGTTGTTGGCCCGCGCGCCGTCCTTTCGTCGCCCCGGGCGGACGGGACCGCCCGTGCGCTTACCATGGCC
This sequence comes from Lymantria dispar, assembly GCA_032191425.1. NCBI lineage: Eukaryota > Metazoa > Arthropoda > Insecta > Lepidoptera > Erebidae > Lymantria > Lymantria dispar. The sequence goes on from CM063445.1 coordinate 35,390,897, forward strand.
CACCCAAAAAAAAAAAAAAAAGGGCTGTCACGCTTACGATAAAGTCCGTATTTTTTATCGATAAAACTCTTTATTTTTATAATTGTGATTTTCTATTATAATTAAAATACAATCAATGAAAATATTTTTGACTTCATTTCAAACAAAACTGGTTTTTAACTGTTTTAATTATTCGAAAGGTCAAGACAATCAAGGTCTAGGTCACTATTATCGTCATCACTGGAGCGTTCCTGCTAGAACATTTATCATTTTTTGCCAGAATAGGGACAGTCGTTAGATCAATCGATCAATTACGACTGTTTTATAAATAAATATGTCTAGTTTATTCACAACAATGAGTACATAATATTATCATTTACTCTGAGACAAAAAGTAGTTTTTTAATGTTTAATTAATTCAATTTATGTATTTTATAATGTAACTGTCTGTTTTAATTGTAAAAAAATATGTTGAAAGTTTTATATAGGTACTGTATTGGGCTTATTTTTTTTATAAACAATTTAATAAAGATCGGTTATCGATTTACGTATATCGACAGTCCCATCTCTTTTTTATTTGCAGGCCAGTTAGACTTTGTACGTGCGTAAGCGTCATTTATGTATAAAATGTTTAATATATATTTCTGTACTTACATGGTACTTTTTAGGTATGAATATTAATATTTTTATATTTATAATATATTGCAATTCAGTTGCAATAAAACTGGCACCAAAAGAATAAAAAATATATTTGATACAAAGTGACATTGTAAACATGTCGTTCGTTCAAACTTACTTCGTTGGTTTAGTTGACATCTGTCACAGAGATCAAGCTATATTTTATGGACTGTAGTAGCATTAATTTAATACTTACACAGGTGTTCTGTACACTTTCAAAATGAGAATGTATGATAAAAGAATAGTGATACATTGATAAATTGCTCTGATTTTTTATGTAGTGATTGAATAAGAATACAAATGGCTATGGCTCTTCCTTTTCTGCTACTCTTCTTTCCGTGAAAAACGGCCAAGGGCTGTAAGCAGATATGTTACCCGTTAAAAAAACCCATAATAGAATCCCATGCCAATTCGCCTGACCACTGTGATATATTAGTTTTTCTTTTCTAATTTGGCAAAAACCCGTGACAAATATAAGAACTTTAGAAGAAGACATTTTCATGCAAGCCTTGCAGCTGAGGCATTGCATAAATAATATTTTTAACTTTATTATATTAAAATAGTATTTTAATTAGCATTTAAATAATTATGCAATATGCTGCATAATCTGAATTGACTCTTAAAAAGCATTGAATGAATAAATTACATGACCTATATGGCCATTTAATTTAGTCATAAGTTATAAGTTCGTTGGTATTAAGACTGAAATAGTACCAACTCGAAATCATGATCTTTCACTAATAAATAAGTCTATTTCCAAGTTTTGCCACTTATGAAATCTATTTGTGTAAACAATTTATGTATCTCATTGGTATCTTTTGTATCTCATTTTGCTCATACTTTTTTTTTAACTTTAATAGCAATGGAATACCACCATTTTTATTATATTTTGTGTATTCCATACTATTATAGCAATATAATAAGAAAGTTTGTAAGTAATTTTGGCTAACCAAAAGTTCTATCATTCTATCTTATTTCTTGCTTTTTAGCTTATTATTCTTAAAGTGAAATTTTGAGTGTAAAAAATCTAAAAATAAGTAAATATTGTATCCCTTTTTTGATATTATTTTAAGACAAGTAAACCCATCTTGAGTATAAATTAGAAGAGTGAGCTCTACATCGAGGTACGTTTTCACACACAGACTTGCCTTGGGTCGGTGCGGGCCGCGATGCCGGCTCGCCGCCAGCCAGATCCACTCCATACTACAGTAATAATAGATATTTTATAAACATAACACTTGCCCGTTAACTTATATAAACTTTAAAGTTAACTGACTGTCGCGTGGGTATCTTTTACGATCTTTTATATACAATTTATATCTCAAAATATTTCTATGTATCCTGTCTGGTGAGAGACGTAGAATGCAATTGTCACTATCCCTTACTTTGAGAGTCGTAAAAACCAGCTAATCAGGGATCACCAGGAAATACTTACTCCTGATAGATTTATAACACCAACTGCAATCGCCAACCTAAACATGGCGATTATGGCATCATCCCTCCAGAGAACGTAGAAGGAAGAAAGAAATCTACTCATAGTCATGATCATTGCATGAGTTCAATTTGTTAGCGGGTCTAAAATTGGTAGAATGGAGCCCGCTGCCACAAATATAATACAATTTATACACACCATCCATTAGTATATCTACAGGTGGTGGTTTATGCTTCTAGTGGGGCGCATTCTGGTTCTTGATTTTTATATCTCCCATGTGAAAATAGGGGCCAGTGACAAAATGTATTCTTATCTTACCACACGGTAATGCGAATGCAAAATGAAAAATACGCATGAACTTTTTTTTTTGCTGACGCTCCGAAATTGAATAGTTTTAACATTTTTTAAATCCATTTAATGTTCAATGTTACGTCGTCAACGGTACATTTCATCCAAATAAGTTAATATTGATCATATTTGAACTCTAATGAATTCATTATAAAATTATTTTAATCAATCAATATTGTGTAATTGAAGCAGTTAATATAAGTATATTGAGTCATATATTTTATTTATAAAATAATGGAACCAAAAACATTGTTAGCTTAAATTGTGAAAATCTAAGAGATTTTTATGAGACAGTTTTATGGCTGCTTAATAATCTAGTTCACACCATTTCCTAAGTTATATTTTTAAAATTATGAAGAGATTAATTATAAATAATAATATAATTTAATACTTCCCTACGTTAAATATTTAGTCACTTACGTCTTCCAATAAACTGACGATTTTGCTTAATTTTATATACGGTATTTTTAGAGTATGTTCCGATCTGACGATCAAGTTCATAAGCTACCCACGCGACACGATCCTAGCTATCGCTATCAATAATCAGACACGAAGAGCATAACTCCAGTAAACTATCCACAGCAGCAGGTGCCTCGCCGTACTCTATGGGCGCTGCATCAGGTACGGCTACACCGATGATGTCGCCAGCCCCCGGTCAGGACTCCATGGGCTACTCGTTGCCAGCGCCCGGGTATGACCAGCCTCAACCACCATACGACGGCTCCATGGGCTACGATCCCATGCACCAAGATCTGTCGCCCTAGGCACTCAGATATACTTCCTCGTAAAGGTAACTTTTAAGTTTTTTACACAACCCTTGCACTAAAGAACTTATCCTTGTGTTGCTTGCTAACATACAATTAACTTACAATAAATATTGGATGCGAATTTAAGTTCTTCTTATTTCTTTCATGACTTCACTATTCGGTAATCTGTCTTGAAATTTTACGCACCTTTTGTCAGGGATACAATAACGGCCTGTTATTCAGGGAAAACATACCTTTAGGGTTTAAAAGGATAAATATGGCTTAATAATGGCTTTTTTTATGATTTTTTGTAACTATGTCCTGTGATATTAATAATAGCAGTAATACATTAACCATCACCTTTGTTTTCTCAGCAGTTGTTATGACAACGGCGATTGCGTAGAACCCATTGTTAGTAAATTTTACCCAATTTGTTAACATTTATAGATAACTCTGTTCCTAATTGTCGTATCGTTATGTATTATAGCCAATCATCAACGCAATAAGATTTAATGGATTAGATTTCAGGCAAATTGCCAGTTCAAACAAACTGTATACATACATAGATTATATTTGTATATTGTTTCAGGTTGCGAGATTGTGAAATAATTGAGCAGCTTCCACAGAATTGCCATTTACATTATACATATATAATATTATGTCAAGTCGGGCGTGCTATGCCTCAGCCGACATACTTCTTACAGCGACATATGTCGCATTAGCTTCTAGTACATTGTATACTACACATTATACCCGAAACTTAGCTATAAATATTGTTAGCGATATTTTTGGATGCAAGTGTAATTGAAACGTATTTTTATTTGTATTGCAAAACTTTTAGGACTGGGCATACAGTATTCGTTTCATAGGTTTTTTTCTTATACTATTTATATTCGACTATATGTATTTTACCATAGTAATTATGTGATCTTTTTTTCAATGGCACTAACTATTTATACTGTGAGTTCTGGACAAAGGTTTTATCATGAAGTTTTACTAGCCACACTCTCTACAAAGTTTTTATAAATCAAAATTCTTCTGTGCATTATCTGTAAAGAAAAGGCCACCCTTGCGTCGCCAAGTGGGTTGAGAGCCCTCAGCGCTCACCCATAGTCTGGGTTAAGCTGTGAAAGCTATCTGCGGCTAATAGCTATACACCATAGTTTTAAACCACTGTTTAAAACTTCAAAGCGGCCGTTTTAAACGTTTGAAAACTCGACTACAACTAATAAAGGAAGTGTGTTTTAGTTCATTATGGGCTCTTTTTTCACTTGACGTCATGTTTAGTTTCATTACATTAAGTTACCTAAAATAGGACCTATAAAATGTTGAGAAACTATGGGTGAGTCCTAAACTTGCAGAGTGCATAAACAAGATTCAAGATGTACAGTGATTTTTAGCGGTTCTTTAATGACAGATTTGATAATGTGACAAACGAGCTGGAAAAATCGCATGCGTTACTATCGTAGAGTGACGAGGTGTTAGAGCATGAGTTTGGTTTAAAACCGTATTGATTACATTTATTATAAGTGGACATGAATATGACTTTAAGCTATATAAAGCACGACCACAAATAAAGGTCATCGATATAGTCAGCTATTCCAATTAATTAAAGCTATTTATTTTAATACTAAATGGTGTAATAATTTATGATGTGAGGTTTTACCCATGAAACTAAACAACAGTTCAGGGCGTATTTAATAAGTATGTACTGAAATAGCTGAGTAATAATAACAGGTTAAGGAGATAAGGCAAGAAAACCTATAATGAATTTCCGATTTTATGTTTTAAACAATTTGGAAAAACTTATATAAATACTAGCTGACCTAACAGACGTTGTTCCGTTCAAATAAAGCACAACCTACCGGGTCCAATTGTGAATCTAAACCATTCTCAAATCCCCTTGAACACACACTAAAAAATTCGTTAACAATGATCCAGTCGTTTAGGAGGCGTTCAGTGACACACACGTACGTGAGAAATTTATATATAAAGATAAGTAGTTTTAAACAGGCTTTACATCTACAGTCCAGACCATCGCCTGTCGCATTTAAAAAGGGGCGTACGTATAGCAATATTTGTAATAAACTCATTTGCAAAAAAAACGGGCACCTAAGCAATGAACCATTTCAAATGTTAATATTTCTTTGTTTGATAATTATAGGTAGTTTTATCCACACAATTTGCTAAATTAATAAGAAAATAATCGTTTTCATCAGTATTTCATAAAATTTAGATACAATTTATGGGAAATAATGCTAAACCTCGCTAGTAGTGTATATTCGCTAGTAGTGCATATGCTCATGAAGTAAAAATAAAAAAGTTTTTTTGTTTGTTTTTCTTTAATAAAGTAAAAGCAGATAAATGTTTAGTATCGAGTGTGACCCCCTCTAGCTAAAATCACAGCTTGAATTCGTCTGGGCATGCTAGCGAGTATATCCCGGATACTTGCTTGCGGAATACGTTCCCACTCCGCAGTAATCACATTCTTCAGCTCTCTGATGGTCTGCGGAGCCGGGTGTACTGATCTCACACGCCGTTTCAGAACGTCCCAGACATGCTCTATGGGATTGAGGTCGGGACTTCGAGCTGGCCAATCCAAACGACGAATGCCGACCTCTTGCACATACGCATTAACATCGCGGGATCGGTGGGCGCGAGCATTGTCGTCCATAAAAATCGAGTCTTCACCTAGAGCGGCCAATGCGGGTTGTGCATGAGAAATTAGAACTTCCGTTATGTATCGATGCCCAGTCAGTGAGCCGTTTTCAATGAAGACTAACTCTGTACGATCCATTGAATTTATTCCTGCCCAAAACATAACAGAGCCCCCACCATAAGGTGTGATTTCTTCGAAACATGCCTCTGCAAAGCGTTCTCCTTGTCTTCTTAGCACTCGCCGACGTCGATCTTCACCGAACAGAGATATCCTGGCTTCATCAGAGAACAAAACCCTATTCCAATCGTCTTGAGTCCATGATTCACAATTTCTAGCGAACCTAAGCCTGTGAACTCTGTGCTCACGGAGTAATTTGGGGCCGCGGGCCGGGCGGTGACTGCGTATATTGGCAGCGAGAAGCCTCCTCCTGACCGTCCATAGACTAATATGCACATTTCTTACTTCTTGGAGGTTGTTCTTAAGATCCACATACGAAGATTTGCGATTTCTCAATGCGCGACTCACAAGAAAACGATCATCCCGTGGTTGGGTACATGGTTTTCTTCCAGAACCAGGCCTTCTCTCGACGGAACCAGTCTCCTGATATCGCTGCCAGGTCCTTTGGACTGTCGAGCGACTAACATTTAGCCTCCTAGCCACGAAACATTGGCTGCAACCCTCTTCAAGCAGCGCGATAATTTTGGTAGCTTTTACCACTTTATCTACCATTTTTGATACAGCCAAACAGCATTAAATAAAGCTTTGACAGTCAAGGATATGAAATTAATCGATAAAAATTGAATAAAAGTTATGAAAGTCGATGTTAACTTCTGGAACTTCGCGCCAAAAATGTAGGATAAAAAGGGGTTTTCTGTAAAAATGAACATCAAATGAAAAATTGAATTTAGAACGTACTTTTTTAAATACCACAGCATTTTTAAAACCGGCCAGTAACGTGTACAAACGATTGAAACCTTTTTGGTATTGTATCTTTTTAAATATGAATGAAAATCAAAACCGCCCGTTTTTTTTGCAAATGAGTTTATATTCATCCCATAAAAACATAACTCTTTTTCTATACGGCCCACTACTGAGCTTTAGCCTTTACCGTAATGAGAGGGTGATTGACCTATTATACCACGCTTGTCAAGTTCTGATGCGGTTTCGGGTTACAATTCGCTTGCCTGTGGCATATGGACTTTGATCTACCGTGTGCAAAAAAAAGTCAAAATAATATTACCGACTAGACGGCTCAATATCTACCGAGGTTCGTAAGAAATGGTGTCGAGAGTTCAACGCTGAGAACAAATTTAATACGAAGTTATTTCTGGTGTCGATCCGCGCTGGCTGCTTAGGACTTAACATGACGGCGGCGAACTGCGTAATCATCCTGGATACGTCATGGAATCCCGCTCATGATATACAGAGTATCTGCCGAGTTTACCGCTTTGGGCAGAAGGACTGTTTTATATACCGGCTTGTTGCTATGGGTACTATGGAACAGAAGATAGAGCTTTCAGTGACGAAGCAAGCTGTCGCATGTCGTTTTTTTTTTTTTTTTTTTTTTTTTGTATGTGTACAGCTGTTGGCCGCAGATGGCCTTGACAGCTTGACGCGGACTATGGGTGAGCGCTGAGGGCTCTCAACCCGGAGAAGAGTATGCTAAGCGACATCGCCCAAGGGCTCCCCCTGTGGGGAACGGACCTCGGCTTGGGGCGTCGCTGGAGGCAAAGTGGGCGTGCCCACGTTTTTAGTAATGACTTTTGCGCGGCGCGGTTTCGCACCTCGACGGCGAGGGCGGAACCGCGGATATTTATTTGTTAAGGCCTCGCGGGCCGTGTAGGCTCTTTGTTGAGCGAGTGTGATATTGTCGTCCTCTTCGTCGAGGACGTGACGAGGACGTCGGATGGAGGAGATTTTGGAGGGTCTATAGGAAGCCGCCCCAACCACTAGTTGGTTGGGGTGTGTCATGGCAGAGTCAAAGTAGCTCTGAGAGCACCGTTTCATAAACTGCTTGATGGTCGGCAGTTCGAGGTCGATGTGGAGATCGACGTTTCGTATGAACCACGGTGCTCCCGTAGCTCGGCGCATGAAACGATTTTGAAGTGTCTGTAGCCTGTGGATCCTGTGTGGCTTAACATGCGCGAACACCACGCTGGCATAGGTCATGATAGGCCGTATGCAGGTGGTGTATAGTCGGATTTTGCTACTCAGGGGCATACGCGACCTAGAGTTGAGTAGACAGTGGAGACGGCCCATCACAAAGGCTGCCCGTGCGCGGACTTGCTTTATGTGAGGGGCGAAGCTGAGTCGATCGTCAAGGGTCACACCCAAGTATTTGGCCTGCCTGGTCCAAGTGACCGGCTTGTTGAAAATTTTAAGGGAGGGAATGCTGTCGATAGAGTAGGAACGGGCAGTTCGTCTAGTGAACATGACCGCCTGACTCTTCTCGGGGTTGATTTCTAATCTCCATTTCCTAAACCAATTGGCTAGGGCGGTAACCGCTGTTTGGAGAGTCTTGGCTACTGTTGTCGGGGATCTACCAGCACAAAAGAGTGCGGTGTCATCAGCGTAAAGCGCTTTATGTACCCGGTTGAATTTGGGCATATCGCTAGTGTATAGCGTGAAGAGAAATGGGGAGAGGACCGACCCCTGTGGGACGCCGGCCTTGATAGGGTGGGAGTCGCATGTCGTGTCGACGACGAACAACAAATAGATCGACATTACAACATGGCTGAGCTGACCAAACTATACCGATATGACGCGACTAGGGACACGAAAAAAAGTATCGATACTTATAGATATCGAGTACTTGTCTTTCGATACCGATACTTTTGTACTCGATACTCTTTATTCGATACTTTTACTCAATGAGTACTTTTAGGCAGGTATCGTATCGAACAAATTGTAGAAAGTATCCATGTTAAACTTGATCTTACGACTCATGCTGATGGTAACGCCATCTAGTCATATTATAATCCGAACACAGACAGACAAATTCCTAACAAAAAAAAGCTCACCACGACCCAGATTCTAGGAAAAGTACACGGTACTCGATACTATGGAGTATCTATACTTTTGTTTCGATACTTTATTGAGTACGATACTTTTTCTTCGATAGTACTCATGAGTACAGTATTGATACTTTTGTTTCGATATCGTGTCCCTAGACGAGACTGGCAGTGGGCGTACGCGATGTGGCTCTGCTGCATGGATGCAATTCCAATAGGAGCAAACCCACAAACAAATGGAAAACAAACTTATAGCAAATATACCTACTAACGTTGAAGCGATTCCAAGGTCAAAAGTGCAATAAATCAATGACTGTCAAACAAGAAATTAAAACGGAAGACAAAAGCGACGATTTTGTAACACCCACTTTACAACCACTTTTCCGTGTGGTGACGGACTAAGAATACCATTCATCACTTTCTATCTTGTCCGTGGGTGTCGTAAAAGACGACTAAGGGATATAATATGCATATAACATCTATGCAAGAGGAGGTAAACTTGAAATAAAACCTTATACCAACCTGTCTGACCGTCATGGTAAGGTCAATTTTCCTCCTATTGTGGAGGAGGCTCGAGCCCAACAGTGGGACTTATATGAACTGAAATGATGATGTAGATGATACTCGGTCATCTCACGCAAAGAAAAAAAAAGTGTGTACAAAGTACGCATATCAGTAGTGAAACTCCATTATCCTTTATCCTTCATCCTATATTCTCCATTCTCTATCCTTTATCTCATTCTCTCGTCGGCTGAATCCTATACATTTACGTGTTTGTGTCTCTATGGACTCGCTTTTTCGTTTCATCGTGTGTGAAATCACAACGATTCTAAAGAAGTTTCACTTCAAAAAAATGTATTATATAAGTGATTTTCGGAGATCTAATGGTCAGCTAGACAGTTCATTCCTCAAACGCAAAGCTCCGACAAACATTTTCGTAGACAATTTGATCATGATATACCTTTTCTAGAAAACAGTCGCATTATTTTATATGTATATATCAGTTTATATTTTATATTTATTAAAAAAAAATAGTAATTATTTGTGCAGTATTAATAATTTTATTATGACAAAAAAAATGTTTTCACATCGACGTGGCGGGATCTCTTCTATACGTTCTAATTGATAATCATTACTGTACGGTGGTTATAAATATACGATAGTTTTTAAGGTGAAATTAGTATAATATATAGATGTAAGTAATTCAGATATTTTTGTGCTGTAATTGTGTTCTATTGTGGTGTGTCTGCGCTTTGTGGATCTGAATCGATACTATTTATTGATCGTCATAATGCCATACTTATTATGAATGCGAATGTAAGTTTGTTTGCTGTTTGCAATCACTTTATTATCTCGAAATTTCAAATATATCGAGAATGCAGGCAAAGAATATGTATTGCATCTTTTTCAGGAAAAAAATCCGTTGGACAGAACTGTTGATCAAAATCTACATTAATATAGGTGAAGCTGGACATGGTATATTTTTATTTGTTGCCTCTAGTGGTAGACGACCAAGTAGACGCCCGATGTTAAGTACTAAATGGCGTTCAAAGACCTCTGCAATGTCAGAGTCACAGCAATTTGCTGTAAGGTAGAATTTAGTTCAGCGCGTCTGTCGCTCACCGAACTAAGCCTAGTAGCAATTTAGTACTATTCGCATATTGATTTTCTAGTCCATTCAAGAATAATGGCCACGTGATAGTCATTGAATAATCTCGCTCGGTATTTGTTCAATTGGTAAAATTATACACGATATTTTGTATTATAATAACATTTTTATTATTATCTCGATAGATTAGATAGTTATAATCAAATACGAGCACTCAATGCACTTATGTATACGCAATCATAAATATACAATATATTTTTATATTCACTTGTTACCATATGAATAAATATCGAGCGATTATTGTGTTCTGGAACTGCGAGCGGTACAAATATACTTCTCACAAAAAAATAGAAACACTTTCGATTTAATTATTCTTATGTAAATCCTATTTTATTAATAATAATTGTTATATACTAAAAGTATAATTTAGTCTTAGTCGGTTTTTACAATACCCAAGGGCAAGTAGGTGTGGCGACAATAATAATTGTAACATTATTCCGTCACCACACGGGAATACGCAGAAAATGTCGTTTAATAAGTCGAATTAAGTTTTCAATTCCTAATGTTAATTAAAATTCAAATTTTATTTTAACATCTCTTTACAGCACTTTCAACCTCATTTGGTGGATGTTTAAGTCCAGCAATGGAGAGCGATAGGCTAATTATGATACATACTTTTCTGATAATCTTTATAACAAAAATTCTTACGATTTTTTTGTTATGAAGCTCTGATGGCTCCGAACGAAAGAATTACGAGGTGTTTCTATTTTATGTTGCCAATTGTATTTGTCTCATCCATAAGTTAATAGTTCTGAATTATAATTGATTGGTTGGTAGTTGTAAAGCAAAATATTGATTCCCTAATGTGGATAAATGTATCGATTTGGTATACAATGTCAGCGCAGGCGCACACGAAACTGCAATTTTAAAATATTTTAAAAAGCAATGGTTGTGTTGTCGCACAGGTGGTTTGGTTCTAAATTATTATTAATTTTATTAGTTTTTAAAATATCAGCTTCAATAATTATATAATTTAATGTTTTAGTCCCGTGATTTGTATATAACGTTAATATATAAACAGATTTTAGTTTATACCGCTTGGTACTAAACATGAATATTAGTCCGTTCCAGTCGAAATTTAATTATAAACGTTTAAATATTAACGTGATATTTGAAATTCCCACCTGTTCATAGAAAATTCAGTGCTGCTAAAACGAAAAAAAAATAGGAGTTATGAATATCAGAACAAAATATTTTATTTGTGGTGCTAATTATGTTGTTGGTAACACAATTTTAATTTACATATTAGCGTTAGTTCAATGTTATTTAATTTCGTCGTTCATATTCATCGAATCAAAAATCATAGACGATTGTAACTTGAAATATGTATTAGTTCCACTTAGCGATAGTTTGGATGTAAAATTATTAGATGTTAAGTTAATGTGTTCTAAAACAGAATATCTGAAACAGTATACGAGATAGAAAAAAAATAATTGAAAATGTTTAAAGCTGTGGAACATTGGAAATTGAACCGCGCCGTAGACTATGTCCGCCGTTTTATTTGGCACTATTCGTTAAAATAAATAATATAAATATGTGAATTGTGTTGGCGGGCGTACGCGGCGCGGATACACATGTATACGACGACGAGTTCTATGTTATTGCGACCATCAGATTGAATAAATACATTTTTGTGTAGTTATAAACGTTGTTTTATTTGTAACAATATTTATCATTGCGTTAGAAATATTAGTTATCCATTCCAAGTTTCTTTTTTGTAAAATAATCTTCAACAATTGAGTAGGTGACGTCTTTATTACTGTTTTTCTATTCTACATTTAAGAAAATTTACAATTTAGAGGGAGCATATTCTATCATTTTCTCGCACAACGTTTGGCGCTGTTTTATTTCGAGTTTTCGTTTTCTTGTATAGATGTTATATGCATATTATACTATAGTCCCTTAGTCATCTCTTACGACATTACGGGCAAGCTAGGGGGAGAGGGTGGTCCTCGGACGCGGTCGCCGCCTTCTGTGAGGTCGACATCTCACGGAAGGAGGCGGCGGATCGTGCGCGAGAGGAGCTCCTCGTCGATGACATGGTTCACCGCAAGCGACTCGGGCGGCGCAGGCGCGAGTACCTGCGCCTGATGCCGCCCTAGCCGACGCCGCGGGTAAGTGGTTCGGGGATTAGTCCGTCACCCGCAGAGAGGCTGATCGCGCTAGGACTACCGACGTCTCGGGTCAGGGACGTCGGGAGATGAGGGTACCCGAAAGGGTATTCCGTAGGGCCGACCACTGACGACAAGAAACTCTGCTCTGGTGGCCGGCCAAACGACGAAGGCGACGTGGGTACAGGTGGGTTATGGGCTCGCGCGCCATCTTTTCGTCGCCCCGGACGGAATGGACCGCGCGTGCATTTACCATAGCCCACCCACAAAAAAAGCTAGGGCGTGGTGGATTGCATTCTTACTCGTTCACCATATAGAAAATTAATCTTTGTCTAATTGATACAATACTACAAATTTACTACACATAGTTCAATATGAAAATATACTTTTTTCACAAATGGATTAAGTTTTGGTGCTATAAAAAGTGGTGATTTTCGATGTTCATCTTATATGAACAAAATATTGAATCCAAATTATTAGGTGCTTAAAAGATTTGAACCCTTTAAAGTTATTAGATATTGTATTGGTTTTGTGACTTAAACTTGCAATTGGCGGACACGAGATTTCGGATGCAGCTGGTATAACTATTGAGATTGGATTTATACTCCAATGAACAGAATGACACGACCATCGTGGGACTAAAGTATTATATGATGAAATTTGCTTACCCATTAGGTGATAAAGATGTGAGATGATTAGATCGGACATCTGTCCGATATTCGCAAGGAGGCCAATCGGGTGTGACGACATAACGGCGTTTTATTGCCGGGATGCTAAAGGACGGCAATCGAGGTAAAGAGTTGGTAACGTTTCATTGAAAGTGAATGTGATACGGATACGGGGCAGTACTCCGGTCTACTGTCACCTCGGGTAGTTCAGGTGAAGCGTGCCCAAACAAAAAAGATGATAATCGTCAGCTTAAAAAAAAACAGTATTAGTAGATATACATATTGGGTAATTATATCCAATGTTATTGTTACGATTTATCTTTGTTGTATGTAATTATCTAAATAATGCGTATAATATTTATTATGTTTATAACATGAAGCAATGAAAAGTAATGGCCTATGTTTTCTGATAGGAATAGTGACAATGAGGATAAGTCACAGAGTTCTATCCAAGTCATCTCGAATCGTTCGATCTTTGAGACATTCATTTATTGAAATAATGAGCTTGTTTGCATGCGAATGAAAAGCCTTTCGAAGTGTATACGGTCTTGTTCCCAATTGTTCATATTTCTGTGAGTAACTCGGATAATGATTTCCATCAATTTTATTTTATACCCAAAAAAAATAACAAATCACATTTCTACTCAGATAATAAGGTGGTGATTTTGTATTTTGAAAAACATTGCGTTAATCCAAATGTAAAAGAAAATGCTTACATCTTTATACATTTATTATCATTCTTTTAGGCGACTTATTAACGCGATATTTGTATTTATATTATTAATACTGTTATGAATATTACCAACCCTTACATTGCTCGTGGGTGTCGTAAAAGACGACTAAGAGTCTTGATTCCTAACGTGGGCCAACTGTACTTGATGCCGTCTGGTCTTCATTTGCATTTCCAAGGAGGATTGACATCAGGCAGCTTGTAATATGTACTATGAGAGAAAAGTACATATGAAGCTTTGAACCAGGTCAATGAAAATCTCTTAGTCGTCTCTTACGACATCCACGAACAATAGTAGTAGCGTGGGTAGTATTTGTAGCCACTACCACACAGCTTCTACTTGCAAGTATTGTAACTGTCCTCCTATTATTATGTACTTATACCTATTGACTCAACTATCTATTGGACATCATTCAGAACCTGACTCTTCGTCAAAATCTTTGTCGAAATCTCTGTCATTTTTGTTTCCCTTAAAACTATTCTTTTATAAATTTACAAAAATAACATTACATTACATGACTAAATTACTTTGTAGTTATATGTTTATTAATTCGATTACATAAGTTTTTGAGTAATTACGAAAATAAAACTATTAAAATAATCTGTTTTAGGCATTAACTTTTGTTACCAACTCTCTAGTAGAAATATTTATTGACTGATAACAACTAGTTGCTATTATGCTTTCCACTTTGTTTGTGTTTATTATCAAAAACATCAACTGAGCATAGATGACCTTGCGAAGCGTCAATGAGTCAGCTGGTTTGGTCACCGCTAGACGCTACGCTAGTAGTCGTTTGCGGCCTCCGAGTCAAGATAGTCGTTTATACATTGCAATCTTGTCCTGTTATGTTAAAATCAATTGTTAACTTATCCACCTCTGTTACCAGAAATTGTAAGTAATTACTATTATTATTTAATAATTTATATATTTCGATAGTAACTTGTCTCGTTCACTTTGAGTTATTGAGTAAACACGAGAGTCGTGAGTTAAATACGAATTGCACGATGAACGGATGTATTCGCAAATAATTTACCAATGTTGTTAAACACTTATTCTCGCCGCTACGCAAGCGCGGTTCTTTAGAATAACATAATTATAATGCAGTGTTTTAATAAAACAATTTTTCGTAATCATTAGAAGGATTAAACAGTCATTGTAATTAAGTTCGTTTTATTAAATTAATACTTTTTTAATTAAGTATAGATAGATATGATGCAATTCAGTGATTAGAATAGCAATAGCGTTAGAATAGTCGATTTGTGCCTTTTTATTGCTGTAATACCACTCATGGACCTTTGTTAGGTCGTTGACTACCATGCAGAAAGTGAAGAGAGCGTGAATGCGTGCATTAAGGTTCGATGATAGTAAAGTCATCATCAGAACTCACCACACGCAAACACCATCAGAAAGTTGGGCTGCTGGCTCTTTCGCTCACCGTACGAAGTGCAATAACAAATTGCTACTACTCAGACGTCGATTTTCTACTAAAATGGTAATCCGGACGGACAGACCCGCGGCTGTACTCGACAGTGTGGTTCTACCATTTAGATAAACTTGACTTCATCATTCATCATCATTTCAGCCTATTGCCGTCCACTGCTGGACGTAGGCCTCCCTCATGTTGCGCCACAATGTGCGGTCCTGTGCCGCCTGCATCCAACGACGCCCAGCAACTTTCACTAGGTCGTCGGTCCACCTAGTGGGGGGGCGTCCTACACTGCGTCGTCCGATACGTGGTCGCCACTCGAGAACCTTTCTTCCCCAGCGGTTGTTGGTTCGTCGAGCGATGTGGCCTGCCCATTGCCACTTCAGCGTGCTAATTCTTCGTGCTATGTCGGTTACACCCGTTCTTCTGCGGATTTCCGTATTCCGGATTCTATCTCGCAGAGAAATCCCGAGCATAGCCCGTTCCATAGCACGCTGAGCGACTTTGAGCCTTGACATGAAGCCTACATTTAGGGACCACGTTTCCGTGCCGTAAGTCATCACTGGTAACACACACTGGTCGTAGACCTGTGTTTTCAGACACTGAGGTATGTTGGACGAGAAGATCCTCTTAAGTTTCCCGAACGCTGCCTTGAACTTGACTTATATACGGTTATAGGAGGCTGTTGTTTATCCGCTCTTTCGTGACGGCACGGTGATATGGTTTTCTTTTATTATGGCTGTTGGTGGCCAACGAGCAAACAAAACAATACACCTGATGATAAGTGATGCTCGCGCTCATGGACCCTTGCTAGGGGAGAGCTAGGCTAAAAACAATGAAGAACGTGCTCTTCTTAAATCTCGTTTATAGAAGGACCGCTCGGGAAATGCAGCAGTAGATAGTTTATTCCAGATCCTGCGGGTGCCTACGTTGGAGAAATTATCGCTGGAAACATACAGTTGAAGACCTTAATGCTTCCAGGTGAAATGGTTTATCCATTTCACTGTTACGTTGTCCAGTAGTACGGTGGTACTAAGTCGAATAGTTCCACAGAGCATCATTTTTGGGCCAATTACGATCCCTTCTCACAGAAAACTTCTACGCCCCTACAAGATCTGCAACCTGTAACTGGGCACCCCTCTATTTACGACGCTAATATTTCAAGTTCAATGACATAAATATTTTTTATCGTTAGATTATATAGATAACTGCAGATAGTATCGATAATACTGTATTATTTACTTACATTTGACAGTCATTCGTGGTATAACGACATCATAAGTAATTTTAAATATATAATTATGTTAGCCCGATTATATGTTTTCAATTGCTATTACGTATGTGTCGTAATGAGGTTAATGCTTTTATCGTCCGCAGCATCGAGGATGACGAGTGTCCACAGTGCTTGGAAGGAGGAAGTCTATGACGTGCCTATGTCGGTAATCATTAGGCCTTTCATGCCGGAACTCACCGAGGATAAGGTTTTGTCGCTTATGGAAACTATAAAGGTAAAAATAAAATCTCTACTGGGTGTGTCTTTAAAATACCCGATAGAAGTATACTTTTGTATTACAGGGAATCATTCATCAATTAATTTAAAATATCATGGAACGTGTTTAACATTTGTTTATTTATACAAAATTATGAAACCGAGGTAAGCGTAGATCTTTCCCATACCCGCAGGGAAGTAAGACACTGCTCCCAGTCTACTAGATACAATGTTCACCCCTACTGAAATGAATTGAAAGTTTAAGGGCAAAGTTAAGTTAGACTCATAGAGCAGTGTGTAAGTGCCACCTTAATAGAGGGTGATGATAATTAGATAAGATAGAGAAAGTACAATAAATACCGTAGAGATGAGAGTTCTATGAAGTATTGCCTACATACATTCTGAAAAAATACTTATAGGTACTCGCTGCGAAGGTATATATATATATATATATATATACTACATACTTAAGTATAGTAAATAAGTGTACTACCTAAGCTTGAAAAAGATATATGCGGCTAAGACAGTTTAGACTAAAAGACACTGTCCTGATTAGCTACAGAGAATTCAATAGTTACTCGCAAACAGTGACCCGCATAATGATTGGTTTCGTAATAATAGCCCAACAAAAATTATTCTTGAGAACAAGTGTAAATTCTTATGGAACCCCAGTATGTTTACTAGGGCTTTTACTATACGAGAATTTTTATACTGTGTGGTTGCGGCTAGGAATATTTACATTGCTCGTGGCTGTCATAAAATACGACTAAAAGCGACCTGGACGAACTCTATCTAATGCCATCTGGTCAACAATTACATTCCCGAGAAGAGTTGGCGTCAGGCAGACCGACGATCAAAAAAACTATTATCAAAATTTTTAATATGAACTATGAAAGAAGAGTACAATTTGTGTCGACCCCAAGTAAGAACAAGATCAGGATAATGATAACGATCATCAATTTTTTTTGGGGATAGTCCACGAAGTAACACTTCGCTCAAATTGCAACCACCATTTAGGAGAAACATCAATATAGGGACCTTGGCTTCGGTGATTCTATCAACACTGCAGTGTTGATTTAATTTTTTAAATGATTAATTGCATACATTCCTACATACCTGTATCAACCCGCTTAACCAGCGTGGTATATATAATAGTACATGATTTCTCCTATTATGGAGGGGGCTCGAGCCCAGCAGTGGGACGTATATGAGCTGAGAGATGAGATTCCTTACTCGTGTGCTCCAACATCCACGGGAATGCACTGATAACAAATTATAACCTTATTATCTATATCTAACCTATAAATGCACTATTTATTTGTTGCATACATATGTAGATATAAAATCTAGGTGTCTAGGTATCCTATACTGTTATTGAACTTGTTTCTGTTCTGTAGTTGTGCTACTTATGTATGTGTATTTAGAACTTGTTGACCGTGATGGGAGTAACTGCCGGATAGGTTATTGCCGAACGCATTAATAATAATCAATTACCTAGATCTAGACTTGTTCTTAAGGATAAGTCTAGATAAGTCTTTCTGTGTGGTGACGGAGTCTGAATACACTACCCTCTATCCTGCCGGTGTGTGTAAAAAAAACGATTGAGGCGTATAATATGCTTATATACTAACATTTCTGACTAGCTTGGTATAGTAGGTCAATTTCACTCCTATTAAGGAGAAGATTCGAGCCTAGCAGAGGGATGAATATGAGGTGATATGATGATGATGATTCTTAAGAATACAAAAAGAAATTTAATACTAAGCAGAATCAATCTCAAGAATCTTTACAAATCAAAACTACTTTTGTTATTATCGCGATGTCTTGTATACGTTGAGAGGATTTCCGTGTAGTGATGGACTAAGAATACAATTCACCATCAAGGGAAGACCACCCATATTGCCCGCGAGCGTAAAAGATGACTAAGGGTTATTTTATGCAGATTACACCGCTGCAAGCCAAGGGAGGCACGAATTGAAAGCTTATGTCAAACCGCTGATCAGCCTGTTATAGCAGGTTAATTTCTCATCCTTTGTGGAGAAGGCCCGAGCCCAATAATGGGACCTATGTGGGTATAGTAGGTCAATTTCCATCTCACTAAGGAGGAGACTTTAGCCCAAGGGTGTGATGTACCTATACAAGTAGAGGTGTTGACGATGTTGAGACCGACGATTCAGGTCCTTGTGTGATGGATTGACGTACTGGATTTTTTGTTTTCTTTCATCATCAACATCATTATTCTTCTCAGTGGCGGTCACGTTCCAATCTGGTGGTACTTTTTTTTGGATAATTTAATTTTGTTAACTTGACAATATGTAAGTGCCCTCTCCGGCTTATGCATAATAAATGATTTGAATCTTATATTTATAGTGAACTAGCAACCCGCCCACGTTTCGCTTCGGTTTCAGTCGCCTTACTGGCGTAGTTCCTGTTCCCGTTGGAATATCGGGATAAAATATAGCCTATGTTACTCCCTGATATTATAGCTTTTAATTGGTGAAAGAATTTTTGAAATCGGTTCGTTGGTTTAAGCGTGAAAGCGTAACAAACTTATGTTCGAAATTATAATATTAGTAAGGATTATCTATGGATTTGAATTCTGCGATCCCAATGACTTATGGTTGATGTAATATGTACTTTGATATCTTCCATCGTACATATGGCAAGAGTTTTATAACTGACCACCAGCCTGACGTCGATCCTCCTTGGAAATGTAATTGTTGACAGCTTCAAAAGAATTAGGCCCAGGACTATGTAAAACTCCTTTAACGACACTTACTAGCAATGTAAGAGTTTGTAGAACTGGTAGCCGCTACCACAGAGCAAGTTTTCTTTATCTATGCAGGGCTTTAAGCGAAAATGCGGCGCTAGTCTTCAGAAAACTAAGCCCAATAGGTATCTTAACTATGTTTTCGCTTTATCAAAATTTCTGATAACGCAAGAGGTATATTTATCGATAATTTTTATTACATTTTTATCACAAAAGTTGAAAAAGTCAATATTACTTTATCACTATAATTAAGCTTTAGGTGTGGCAGGGGTCATTTGATATCGATAAAAATATAATCTAACGACGTGTTTATTTAGGCGGGACAATTAACAAGTTAAATTATGCAGAACATGTTAATCGTGTGAATTATCTTAGCTAACAGTGTCATTGACAAGTCGGTACTTACCTACTTATACGAATGTTATTATATGTTAGTGAAAGCAAATAAACTTAAGTATTTGCATTGGTGGTCGAGACTTACAAATATGGTGGTTAATGGATTAGAAAAAATAACTTTATTATCACATTCTTTTTTATCTGAAGGAGTAGATAGATGTGGAAGACATTCATATTTTATTTATTCATATAAGTTTAGTAACTAATCGGTCTGCGTCGTGTAAGAGAAAAATAACTAAAGAGAGAGGGTCGTAGATACCTATAACGTGCAATGCACGTAATTGAAGCTTAGGAAAGGAATAAATTCCGGCGGACCGACCACTGACGTCAAGTCACCCTGCTCCGGTGGTCGGTCCAACGACGAAGGCGACGTGTCACGGGTGGGTTATGGGTGTGCGTGCTTACGTCCCTCTGTCGCCCCGGACGGAGTGGTGCGAGGAGTGCGCCGACTGTAACCGTAACCCACCTAAAAAAAAAGGAAAGGAAAAAATTCCGCTTTTACAATATTTTTTCTTCAATTAGTCTTTACTTTTTGGTATTACTTTCTGTGTAGTGAGGAAATAAAAATACAATGTACATCCTACATTCTTATTTTCCTTTTAATTTAGAGGGGGTTAGGGCCCTGCAGTGCCATAGCCATAGATCCGAAGCAAGGTGATGAGTTTACCTTTAAATACGAGCGTTCTAAAACAATTATGAACGAGTCAATAGTGTCGCAACTTCAAATCGATTAGAAATATAATGTGTCAATCACTTTTATTTTCTTGCGTCTTATAAAAAAAGGGAGCAGGCGCTCAGGACGCCTGGTAGATGTGAAATTATTTTGTACAAGTATATATGCATAAAAGAATAGATTACGACAGGAACTAATATGGCATAAAGTATTAATAAAATCATCATCATTTCAACTCATATACGTCCCACTGTTGAGCTCAAGCCTCCTCCACAATAGAAGGGTAATTTACCTACTATAGGGACTATGTTGGTACAGGGTTTTATTTCGAGTTTTCTTTCGCTACTATATCCCTTAGTCGTCTTTTACGACATCCACGGATAAGATAGGGAGTGGTGCATTCTATTCTTACTCCGTCACTACACAAAAAATAAATAAAATATGAATTATTTCCAGAAAATGGTTTTTATTCAATAAACATTTATTTTCATTAAATACAAGAATTAAAAATTCAAAAATATTTCAAATTGTGACAATTTTTTTTTTAAATCCGTGACCTCTGTAATAATATAATAGTTATATTCGATGCCTCTGAAGATATTACTAGGACATTTGGTTGGAACCACACTTAATAACACAGATCGTGGCGAGTCCTCGCCATGGCATGCGTCACTTTACGCCACGCCAACGATCAGGTTTACCCTCGCCTATAGATGTTTGACATCAAAAGTAAAAAAGTAACATCACTACAAAAAAAAAAGGAAAGCTCGAAATATATGTTATTCTGCCTATTAAAATAAAATATATCATTACCTCCAATCTTGATATTTCATAATGATTTCTGTTACATTTAAATATTTTGTTTTATATTTCAGAGGGAAGAAGAATCCGGTAACGTGCCTCCAATAGACATTTTATGGATTAAAGGTTCTGAAGGTGGCAACTATTATTACAGTTTCGGCGGTTGTCACAGGTACACCGCATATCAACGTCTGAACCGTCCGACAATTCCTGCTAAACTTATAAGATCTACTGTCACAGATCTACGAACATACTTGGGTAGCAGCACGCCAGACCTAAAATAGAAACATAGTAAGAACAGCCTCGATATTGCTGAATAACTGAACAAACGAATTGTTTCGCTTTTAATTTCTCGTATTACTTGATTTGTGGAGCATCTATCCTACACGGTTTTTTTTATTTATCATTAAGTAAGTCATTGAGATTATTTTAATAACTTGTGTTTTTCTTGTAGCTACAGAAATATAATACGGAAGCGAATTCAAAATTATGTATAAAAAATCTCCAAATTATTTCTTTGACTGTGTCTTAAGCGGTTAGAAACAAATAATTATAGATTTATAATAATTGAGTCACTGTAACCGTTCGTATATGAATTATTTCATATTCTTTTAATCTGCTAAGTAGCATTATAGTACTTAAACATGTTTTTTTTGGTCCAAACTTGTGCAAATAAATATCTACATGGACAACTTTGAAACATTAAATTTTCATAATAAAGCCACATTCGTAGGAGATTTCTACGAAGAAGCCCGCCGCAAAAGCGTTGGATGTCTCGTGCATGAAATGTCTTCATACATTCGATATGACGTCATAGACTCAACGCTTTTAATCGAACATTGTTTATTAAATGTCGAGCAAATAGTTGAAGTGTCAGACAAATTGTTTCATTTCAACGCAAGTATTCGCGTAAGCCCTATTGGTTTGTATAAAATTAGTGGATAAAAGGACTTATTGATATGCTAAACTCGTTTCGAGCTTCAACTTCAAGCTCTTACAGCACATGAAGTTTTTTGTACTATGGTTGGTATCATTTACGAAACACCATAATACATTCATCTCTGGACAAAGTCTGTAGGATATGTTACGAATTAATAATGTTAATTAAAAGTTAATTTTAAAAAAGGTGAGCCGTCGCTCAGGAAGCCTGACAGATGTGAAACATCGAAACTATTTTGTACGAGTAGCGACACGGTATCGAGTATAAAGTATCGATACTGAACTCATGAATAGTATTGAAAGATAAGTAACGTACTGTTTAAAGTATCGAGTACTTTTCTTTCGATACCGATACTTTTGTATTCGATATTTTAGTCAATAAGTACTTTTTGGTAGGTATAGCATCGAATAAATTATCCATTTTAAAATTGACTTTACGACTCATATTTATGGTAACGTCATTTAGTACAAACGAAATGAACCTTCTAAAACATAGCTTGAAATAATTTGCGATTTATAAACCAGAAATAGCGACATCTATCGAGCAAACGATCAACTCTAAGCTACAATATATTTTATAAAAAAGTCTCTAATCCTGTAATGATAATAAGACAAGCTGTTTAAAGCGAGTCAAAATCCAATTCTTAAGGAGTTGGTGACATACAAACTAATAAATACACAGCTGAAACTAATAAAAGCCTATAAAAAATGAAATGGTTTCATCCGTTCACAGACATTCTTTCCGCACGAAGAGTGTGATTTAGGAAACAGAAATGGCGGCATTTATCGAGTTAACGACCAACTCTCAGCTTCAATATATTTAATAAAGAAATTTTTAATCCTGTAATGATAATAAGACAAGCTATCTAAATAATTTTAACGTCATTGGTCCTCCTTAAATTTTCAACTTTTAAATGAAATTTGACTGTTTAAAGTGAGTCAAAATCCAATTCCTATGAAGTCGGTAATATACAAAGAAATAAATATATATACAACTGAAACTAATAAAAGCCTATAAAGAAACGGTTCGCCAGTTTTCGTAGCTGAAAGTAAACCATACCTACTGGTATATTTATATTACTAAGTTAGAGAATTTTACATTAATTTATAAAACAAGTATTTATGCATAAAATAACATTAGATTACGACAGGAACTAATACGATAAAACTAAGGCATAAAATATTAATAAAATATCGCGATTTTTTTCCAAAAAATGATGATTTTTATTCAATAAACATTTATTTTCATTAATATACATTATAAGTAATAATTTACTTTGAGTTCACTAGATGGCGCTGTACAAAATTTTAAATCGCACCATGGTTTCGTTACAAAAATGTAGGTATATGCATCCAAATATTTATTTTAAAATCTGCGGGTTGAGAGCCCTCAGCGCTCACCCGCCAGTCCGGGTAAAGTTGTCACAGCCATCTGAGGCTAACAACTAAGTCACACACAAAAAAAAAAAAAAAAATTTAAAATATAATTATGGGAGGACCGCGAGGCGTGGCGTTAAACGCCACGCGACGATCACGGTCACCCTCGCCTATAGATGTTTCACATCAAAAAGAATTTATTTTTATGTAATTATTTAAGATATAATGAAAAAGAGTTTCAATATATTAAGATAAAAATTAATAATATTCGAAAATAAAGATCAAAACGATATTTTATTTACATTTGTACCTATTTTTGTATATTACAAAATATACCCTTTGCACTCGAGAGGTGACTCTCACTCACCATGGGATGTGCTACCGCAACTCGAGAGGTGACTATCGCTCACCACTTGGTTTGCTGCGGTAACTCGATACAAAGAGGAACCGTTTGAGAAATTATCATCTTAAATATGTAAATCTTGAAAATGTATCTACATTTAATATTAAAATATAAAAGTTTTATGTGATACTTTGTGTGTAATCATTTTAAGTTAGAGGTAAGGAATTCACCAAATACGCTACGAAACGCTTCGAGTTGCTGGTGCGCCGCGCGAAAAAGGTCCCGAGTGCAAAGGGTTATATAATTATAATAAATAAAACTCATTTATTTGGCTCCAACCGTGTCTTTATTTAATATGGAGTGTTACCTAACTACAGAACAATAGATATGACGTTTCTGTATATTTACAAACATGAACATAAATAATATCAAAATACACTTTCATAATCATATACTTGGTGCATCACTGGGAACGTAATGAACACAAAATAAACATTAGCACCAACATTCCACACATGCACACACACACACACACACACACATTAACCATTATAACTATATACATACATGTCAAATAATATATAATTCACTTATATATATGTCTTGAATAAATATAATGACAAAATTTATAGCTAATCTATACCAATAAATAAAATTGGAGTGTCTGTTTGTAATGTCAAAATAATAGCCTTTTTTCATGCTCACACGGTTATTTGCACGACACCTATGCCTAAAATAGCAATTAAAAAATTTTTGTCTGTCTGTTTGTTCCGGGTAATCTTCAAAACGGCTGGACCGATTTCAAAAATTCTTTCACCAATGGAAAGCTATAATATCAGGGCGTAAACTAGGCTATATTTTATCCCGGTATTCCCACGGGAACGGGAACTACGCGGGTAAAACGACTATAACCTATAACCGAAGCGAAGCGAGGGCGGGTTGCTAGTATATCATATAATATTATAAACGTGAAAGTTTATGAGTATGCGAAGATGTTTGTTGCTCTTTCACGCAAAATCTACTGAATGAATTTTGATAAAACTTCACAATAATATAGCTTACATATTAGAATAACACATAGGCTTAATTATCCCGATATTCCAACGGGAAGAGGAACTGCGGGTGAAACCGCAGGGCGCTGCTAGTAATGATGTCTGATGTTCACGCGCGTATTACACATAATAAAATCTATTTTTACGGATTTTATCGCGTTTATATTTGATTTTTAATTGTAATCCTTTTATCACCATGAATGTTGAAAAGTGTTCGATACATTGGGCAATCAAAAATCAAACGCCATAAAATCCGTAAAAATAGTTTTACTTATAATGCTTATATCAACTTGCTTTGTATGTAATGGATTCTTTGAATCTGATTTTCACTCCCTTCTAAAAATCGGTTTATATTCGAAAGCATGTTTCTAGTTTTTTTTTAATTATTTTATTGTGGATTATGAACTCATTTGCTTTCTACCAAGCATGCAGTTTCAAATAGCGAATACTTGGACGTTTAACTCTTTGCCCGAGTTAGGTTTCGATTTCAGGAGTTCATTATTGCAAACTCATATTTATATCTGTGAGCAACGAGGCAGTATTAAGATTTGTAGACATTAAAACGAAAGAATAATAATTTTGATTTATTTTCTGTAAATTGTCATTATATTTATTCATTCTTAAATTTTATCGTGTCGCCAAATAATTCTTTTGTATAATCTATTACTATCTAATACAATGAGTGCCGAGTAAAGTCAAGAAAACCAAAGTCACTTTGCAATAAAATGCATCACACACGAAGTATTTATACACAAAACTTATAACGTGAGTTTTAAAAATATAATATTAAAACTTCTCTAATAATATTTAAGCTACAAAATTGTTAATTGTGACTGGTAATTTGAGCCTTTTTTATTTAAAAGAGTAACAAGTCCTTAAGTTGGTGGTACGTTTTATTAATTGAAAACAGTTTACGACAATATCGTGGTAAAGGCAGGATTTAAATTTGATAATTGCCAATACAAATAACAATTTTATTACTAGGAAAATATATGGCGCAGAGAGAATACATTTGATAGTCATAACAACATCAATAGTATCAATAAAATTTGTAAAAATTAAATAACAACACTTATATAACTTCATAATGGCGGAAGCGTATTCAAAATTATGTATTTTTTTACTATAGAGTTGCTTGTATTGCGAAGACTAACTTATAAATTCAGATATTACTCAAATTTAGAACAGTGCCGGATTAGCCATATAGCAAGAGTAGCAAATGCTACGAGCTCCGCGAATTGAGGGGGCCTCGCGCTCTGACTGTAATTAAAAAAATATCAATTTAAGCGTAAAATATCTTGCATGCCTCAACAGTTTTGTTTTATTTAATACCCTAAACTTGAGAATTTGAAGCAAACCAAGGGGGCCCTCGACAGAATTTGCTACAGGCCCCGCGCTATCTTAATCCGGCACTGACTTTGAAGAAACTTTATGTGGTAGAAGAACCCGGCAGGTCGACTTTCTGAGGATTTTTGCGTGTGGTGGGTTTTGTAATCCCTTCACTTTCTTCACGGTTGGCAGAATAGAAAAGGTTCATGAATGACTTAATTAATATCAGCAATAAAAAAATCCAATTGAAGACCACGCGCCATTATGATAATCAAATCACTAGTGTCTGTCAAATAGTTGGAATTTTTTTAAAGGAAAAGAAATATAGAATTTTCAACAAATAATTCCCACAACGACTAAACTTGTGAAATATTTCAAACTTGCTTAGATAACTATATAATAAGAATGAATTTATATGAAATACCTATGATTATATTAGAGAAGTTTAAATACATTCACCACGAGTATACGCATTACATGCATACGACAATTAATATAATATATGAATAATAATTATACAAACATGTGAAAATATCTATAAACCTACGTTCAGAAAAAGCTACTAAGTTAAAATCGACGCTGAGATCAGTACGCAGCTTAATAATGTTTTATTTGGCACCAATTAATAAAATGAAAACTATTCTTGGAGTAGTAACCAATTGTTCGTCAAATTCACCTTATTGTTCATAGTAATTATTACAGATTTATATCACGAACGGTATAGTTAACTCTTGCCGAGCTAGGAATCAAACTCGAGCAGGCAGTTGGATTCATATTATAATTAAACCAAAGAGATGTTATTATATTTTAAATTTGGCTACCACCTCCTAATTTCAATAAAATATAATTGAAAATCAACTAAATTTATATGTCTGTCATTAATCCTACACGACATATTTACAAGTCGACGACTGTCCAACCAAATAGAAAAAATATATATCTATTATTTTATAACAGTTATAATTCATTATTATTTTCGACTATGTTTCATATATCAGTAATCAATATATATTTTTTCTTTACTACATAACAACTCACCGTCCAAAACCCTGTCACCATGGACAAGTCACTATTTTTCTTTAATTCACAGTTATATATTTATTTATATTTTTATAAAGCGGTGTTTACATTGTAAGTATAATGATTTATATTCAAGCATTATATTATAATAATTATAATTTTAATTTACGTGGCACTAGTGATTATAACATACATTCAATTACATTTAAAATTCACATTTAATGTATTATTATGACATTACGGAAGTGGCTAAGTACTATTTTTTTATTATTTTAATATTTTAACATAATATGTTTTAATAAAAACGTTTTTGATTACTAATTCTTAATGATTGTATGGCTTAAAATATAATAGACATTCTATTTTACTTGATGTATTTCAATGGCAAATGAAATTACTTAGTCAGAAATGCATTTGAATGCGATTTACGGCGATGGGTATACCTAGAGAGAATAGCCACTCCCACTACGATATTAAAACATTTATTTGACAATTTTAATACTTAATAATTATAATTACACAGTAATATACACTTAGCACATAATGTGGAAGGACAACATTCATTGTGCACGTCGATTTGGTTAACTAATTTCATAATAATAAATAAATATTTACATTACCTATCTAATTAAAAAAAAAACAGAAATATTATATAGTAAAAATTGAGAGCTTTAGAATTATATTTGTGAATAGCAGAGAAAATTGTTGGCTCTAATATCTGGACTAGAGAGAATCGTATATAATATTGTCAATGGCTTTATACACTAATTAATTATCTGTGGTATATTTTTGTGTACCATAAAACTTTTTTTCTATTATAGAATATCAACCATAAACTTTACATTTTTTTTTCGATAGTGTTGTTTTAATCACTAATGTTTAAATAAATTTTCATTATTTAATATATATTTTAATGCTTAATTAAATATTGATAGTGTCATATATAGATATTTATGACATTTAATATTCTGTGTAGATTATCCACATATTTATAACACGTATATGAAAATTGTACTCTAACGATGTTTATTTTTGTTTTTTTTTTGTTCTTACCAAGCTCCATGAATTTTATATTAAATTTGTAATATTCATGATATGTGGATGACAACAACAATCTGATTGAATTTGTAAATATATTTTATTTCTTACTGTATTAATTATAAAATATACATTAATTTACATTTATTATGCAATTATGATTGTATTACAAATCTTTGTGGGCAGGCAAAATTATAATTAATAAATTTATGACCATCTATGAAATAATTTTACATGCATATAAAAAATAATAAGAATAAAAACAATATTATTTGCAACACAGAGACTATTAATTACGTGAAATTGCAAATTCTATTTATGTAAAGACAAATAATACTATATTGGAATGTGAATGATACGAAACACTGAGGTATAAATAGGTACGGTAAAATAAGTATAAAATATATTAATAAATGTTTGCATTGAATACTCAAGTTAATGCAGTTCAAACAGAGAACAGAACACTACCGTCGAAAACTTATTTTTAACACGCAAGGTGACCAACTTACTACTAGATTAAAACTGTTTAAAAAAAATGAAACAGTACATTATTGAAATACATAGCAACATAATTAAAATACATATTCAAATTGATTGTCGGCAAGTTTGTCACATGCAGTTTCCACATAGAAAAAAACATTTTACTAAAATAATGATAATAATATATAATTATCCAAATAAAAAGATAAAAACTTGATTTACGCAATTATCTATATGTATTTTATGAAAAATAAAACCATAGTAAATTAAAAAGAATGTATGTACGATATAAGGGCGAAGCAATTATCAGACGCGTGTGAAGAATGAAATTGACCACTCATAATAATGATGTCAGACAGGTCGTAACACCCTTGCTGAGTATTAACATATCTTCATAGAACTAGGTGTTTGTAAATACTGAGCTGTGTAGTAAGTAGAATGATATTATTATGCTGTTTTAACTCATATAATTATGCATAAATTCTAATATAATTATACATAAAAATAGCTCGTTTCCTTCGAGACGTAGGCTAGTAAAGTGCATCCAAAAAAAATTAGTGTCCGCGTTAGTTAAATCAAATACATTAATTTGGCACTTGAATCTCACTATATCGTATTAAAAAAAGCTATACGATTGCCGAATGATAACGAAAACTTGAAACGAATAAAATATGTGTATGCATTTTTTTTTGGAAGCTACTCAAAGAATTGAATGAATGAAATGTAAAAATCTTTGAATACTTTTAAGAAATGTCTCAGTAAACATGTGAGACATCTTATTAGCGTAAAGGATTTACAAGAATGTGTATTTTAATACATAAAAATGTTAGTTTTCCATTCCATTAAAGATCTCTGTAAAACAATATACATTTCATCATCATCACCTTAACATACACATTTGGGCTCGAACTTCCCCCATTATAGGAGGGTGATTGACTTACCCCGCTGGTCAATCGTGTTGGTATAGGGTTTTATGTCGAGTTTTCCTTCTCTACCAACGAACGATGTTATCCGCATATCACATTCCTTAGTCGTCTTTTACGACATTCACGGGCAAGAGTGGGAGTGGTGAATTGTATTCTTACTTCGCCACCATACAGAAATAAGACTAAAATACTCACTAAAACAGAGTTATTGTTAACGACTTTCGCGACTTTCTAAATTTATTTTTAATATAACTATTTCTTAATTAAAATATGCATTGAGACATGAAAAGATAAAGTAAAATCTAAAACGTTACACAATAATTGAGCACCGACTCGATACAAAATAAAAGATGTCGCCTTAAAATGCAGTCGTTACTCTTGACAATTTTGATTCTCACGTACTCATTTATTTACATGGCAATGGTATATTACATAAATATAAATCTAAAGCGTCATTTTGCACCATCAAATATAATGATTATTTTTTTTAGGAAAATATTATTTCATTTTATAAGCGTGTAGTTGAAACGGGTTCGAGTGATAGCAACGACAGTCATCTTAGGTTACATTCGCACGAGTCCTTTAATAATGGCTGACAAAATGCGTTAAAATGAAACAAATAGTATCGTGTGAGACGAAAGGCGGCACTTAAGATCGGTCAACATTTGTAAAATAATCGTGTATTAAAAACGCTAGTCTTTTCTGATGTTTACGCGTACATTACACATTGTAAATAAAACATGATTTCGGACTAGTCTTAGTCCGTCCGTGACCATGAATGTTGTAAAGTGTTCGAAACGTCGGGCAATATAGTATATTTATTTAATAGTAGTTTTATTTACAACGCTAAAATCTACTAATATCTTCTTGGATTATTATTTGTTTCATTTCAACGCTTTTTTTTCAACGGTCATTGAAAAGTCACTCGTGTGTCTCAGTCCTGAAAAATAGTAGATGTAGATCATAAAACTAAGGGAAGAAGCCACGCAGTAGTATACTGGTGCTATAACTTGAAATTCAACGAAAGAGTAACACGCTACACAAAACCGTCAAACGAGGACATTAAGTGCGTTAAAACGCATATTAAAAATGAACGGTATTGAAGATATTTTAATCGTATTGAAGGCTACTTGCCACAGACGATAAAATGGTGCTATAACGACATTTGGCTTGACATTTAGATTGATTTTTTATATTGATAGATTTAATTTTAAATTTAATTGAAGTTTCACTTCATTATGCCGTATTTAAAGTTCCTTACGAAAAAAATAATTGGATTGTGACATGTAACGTATAAGTTAATTTTTCTAATAGAGAGAGAGCATCGAGATATATAATTTAATTTTGAAACTGTCACATAAACGATCAAGCAATGATTTAACTTCTTAAGTTAAAATAGCTATATGATCTTTTATATTAAAATATACTTAATATATTATCAGTGCTGCTAAAATATTTCGAATTATGTGCACATTTATTTGACTGATATAATAAAATTTGTATTATATATTCTAAATAATATCATCGTTTTTAATTCATCAAATATATAAAAAGGGAAGAATCATTTGTATCTTAAATAATAAAATGACTGACATTAAAATGAGACGAGAAAGAGAGAAAGACGTAGTAAATGCAAGTAACATACAAAAAAAGAGTGTGTGTACAAAGTACGCATATCAGAAATAAAATTCCTTTATCCTTTATCTCATTCTCTCGTCAGCTGAATGTCATTTACGTGATTGTGTCTCTATGGACTCGCTTTTTCGTTTCATCGAGTTTGAAATCACAACGATTCTAAAAAACTTTCACTTCAATATTCAGGTTAACAACACTTCAAAGGAAAGAAAATTCGAAATAAAACTGCCAGATCGTGTTACAGTACTCCAATTTCCGTTACATTATGGAGTAGGTGCCGAATCAACATTGAGACTTTTAAACTGAAAATAAGCAGAAGATATCAATTATAAAATTATCTTCTAATTATTTACATTAAAAAAAATTTTTTTTTTTACTGTTTTATACGTATCGTTATCAAAAAAAAAAGAAACAAGGAATATAATGATATTCCTTGTTTTTTAATATTATACTAGCTAACCCAACAGACGTTGTTCTGTTCAAATAAAGCGCCACCTACCGGGTCCAATTGTGAATCTAAAACATTCTCGAATCCCCTTGAACATGCACAAAAAATTTCATCAACATCGGTCCAGCCGTTTAGGAGGAGTTCAGAACACACACGTACGCAAGATATTTATATATAAAGACTAGCTGACCCAAGAGACGTGCTCTGTTCAAATAAAATTAAAGGAATTCTCCTTGAAATCGACAGCAGCGCCACCTACCGGGTCCAATTGTGAATCTAAAA
Source organism: Lymantria dispar (assembly GCA_032191425.1). Lineage (NCBI taxonomy): Eukaryota > Metazoa > Arthropoda > Insecta > Lepidoptera > Erebidae > Lymantria > Lymantria dispar. The sequence goes on from CM063445.1 coordinate 35,423,352, forward strand.
CATTCTCGAATCCCCTTGAACACACACAAAACATTTCATCAACATTGGTCCAGCCGTTTAGAAGGAGTTCAGTGACATACACACGTACGCAAGAAATATATAGGTACATAAAGAGTTGCACAATTATTAAACTCTTTTGGGCATTTGGTAAGTTAATTGGGCAGTGGCAAATTCTATAAAGGGAATGTATGTGAATAAGTAAACAATATTTACAAAATAGTTTTTGGCTATTTAACATGATCGTCATCTCGACTCATAAACATTCACTGTTAGATTTGAACCTTCTCCATAATGGGAGGGTAATTTATTCAATGCTAGTCAGACGGTTTGGCACAGGATTTTTTTTATTCCTTCTCTTTCATTAGTGTTACCTATATATTATATCCACGGGTAGGACGAGGGTGGTGAATCCTTACTACGTCAACAAACAGATAACGATTTAACATACATGATATTAAATATGCGAAGATATTTTCTATTTCGAAATATTTGTTAGGATACTATGCCAAGGAAACGGTTTGAAAATTATTATAATTCTAGCTATATTTTATGTTCGAAAAAACGTAGATGATGAAATATACATGACCATATATGTATTATTATCATCTCGAGTCTTATGCGTCGCCATTCTGAGCAAGAGCCACGATGAGAGAATTTGATCTATTATAACAAGCTGGTCAGGCGCGTTGGTATAACCCGCTCCAATGAAGAAACGGATCTAAAATCGGAGTTGCTACTTGTTACTATTGACAGACATTACTTGCTACTTGACAGGTTAGACCGTCAGCAAAACAGAATTGCCAGATAGGCGATATTATTTTACTATAGATATTTGTTGTTTGATATACCGTCCGATCGATACTTGGTCAGTGTTTAGTACACATATTATTTTAAATATCTTTAAACCATTTCATTATTATAATTTATGAATAAAGTTAAAATTAACTTTACTAAAACCTATTAACAATAAACAACAATGAACGTCAATAACAAAGAAAACCTTAACAGAAAATAAATAACAACTAAGGATTTAATAATCTATACCAATAAATAAAATTGGAGTGTCTGTTTGTAATGTCAAAATAATAGACTTTTTTCATGCTCACACGGTTATTTTCACGACACCTATGCCTAAAATAGCAATTAAAAATTTTTTGTCTGTCTGTCTGTCTGTTTGTTCCGGGTAATCTTCAAAACGGCTGGACCGATTTCAAAAATTCTTTCACCAATGGAAAGCTATAATATCAGGGCGTAAACTAGGCTATATTTTATCCCGGTATTCCCACGGGAACGGGAACTACGCGGGTAAAACGACTATAACCTATAACCGAAGCGAAGCGAGGGCGGATTGCTAGTGAATTTATAAAAAGCGGATCCAATCTATTTGTGTACTGTACCACCGCGTGTGAGTCAAGACAGACAATGTGTGAGGGAGAGGGAATGATTGGCGCCGCCATTTATGATTCGTTTCTCTCTTAGCACGGTTTATATAAGTTTTGATACATACACTATATAATGTTATTTTAAAGTAAAGTAAAGATGTATACTTAAAGTATTAGATGTATACTTTGTCATACTAAATAACATTTAAATGCAGCTAATTAACGTAGGTGTCAGTGAAATATTTCACATAATTAACAGCTAAATCTTCTTCATTCATTCATCTTCTTATATTTTAAAGGATTTTGTATAATAGAAATTATACAAAATATTTTTATCATATAATATTTATAACTAAATGGTCATGTTTACATAACTAGAACGAATATTATGAAAATTCAATTAATTTGACGACTTACAATATTATAACCTAGCATAAATTTGTCGGATAAAAATGTGTAGTGAGGGACATAGGCTTTTCATCTTTTCCATGAAATTATAAAAGACAAACAAACATAAATAAATGAAAAAGACCCTCTCTTATCAAAGCAAAATTAGCTAATATACTCGTCCAGACCTCCTTGATACTTAAAAATATATGCATTTTTATCAAATGCACTTTTAAAACCCTTGATAAGTTTAATTGGTTACGGAGTAAAAATATAATTCACCACTTTCTTGCCCGTAGGTATAGTCAAATATGATTAAGGGATATAATATGTAAACAAAGTTACAAGAGAAGGACCACCGGTCATAAATCTCTATAGTAACACGTCTGACCAGCATAATAATAGGTCAATTGCCCGCTCATTGTAGAGCAGGTCTGACCAACAGTGGAAAGATAAGTTCACGATATCTTTATATTTTTATGTGTAATGACTGATTTTCTCGAGCCTAAGTCTGAGTGTAATCTGCGCATGTTAGTTTTTATGTTTGTGAAGTATCCCGCTGTACAATGCTTTGTCTAACGATTTCTGATGTTTACCGTATTACAGTATTACACATTGTAAATAAAACTACTTTACGGATTTTATCGCGTTTGTATTTGGTTTTTGATTGTCCGACATCCAAACAAGTCATTATTATTACAGATATTTATAATTATCTACTACTATCTTAGTAATTACTAATCATAAACAATATAATTTTTTCATATAGAATCATTTTCTTTTTGTACTGGTAATAAATTTGTACCAAAAATGTTGATCGAAATTTAATAATTAATTTCTGTAGCGGGTAGATAATTATAAATATCTGTAATAACGATGACTTGTTTGGACGTCATACATCTTAGTCCGCCCGTGACCATGAATGCTGTAAAGTGTTTGAACCGTCATCAAATACAAACGCGATAAAATCCGTAAAGTAGTAAATGCTTTGTCCTTAAATTGGTATAATCGCCTTAAAAAAATACTCATCTAACCGCCTAAATTACCATATTAATCAATAATTGTTTCACTATTATATCAATAAATTTGTTAAAATGTATTTACATAATATTTCCCTATTATAAACTAAAAAAGGATATTTCTATCCTCACCAATTCGTTGCAGCTACTTATAACACTATATGTTCTGGTATTTCAATACAGACATTGAGAAGAGAAGATTGTATATAACCCATTTATGTTATATGTCTTAAAATATACCTAATCTACAACTAACCCTGAGTATACAATATATAACACAGGTTTCTCATAGTGTGGACCAGTGTTTAACACATAAGAAATGAACTTCAGAATGAACTGTCAAACTACCCATGAAATCTGATTCAATCGGTTAAATTTATAGGCGTATATAGAGGAAAAACCGGGTGGTGCATGCCCACCGGCGTATTGTGGACATTAGCCAGCCCTAGAGTGGAAACTGTAGGGTGGATGGACATTTAAGAAACTTCATACAAAATAATTCAAATTATTTGTAGCCGAGAAATTTATTTATATACAGTGTAAACTCTTTATAACGTCACTCGATTTAACAACAAACTGCTTAAACCATCGAAATAACTTGATTTTGGTTGGTTTGTCATATTATCCATACAATGATACACTCTATATATATATCATCACGTTCACTCGAAATAACGACGACAATACGGCATTATTTAGCATTGAGCAGTACTTTCTTAATTGCCAAAATTAGTAAGAACTACAGCTACATTGATTGTTTTGTTATTTTATTATCTAGCACGTGTTTACCTCAACTGACCTACGAAACATTGTAAAAAAAACTCTTTTGTGTGTTTTTGTGTGATTGACTTGCACATATTTACTTCGGCCACTGGGCTGTCGTTAGGTTGTTTAACGTTATCTTAATCATAGTTGTTGTTACGTTTGTAAAATTTGCACTATATTAGTAAATAAATATTAGAATAGTAAAATAATATCTTTTTTTTTTACTCCAATTAACGATAACTCTATAACGTCAAAAAATTCAGTCCCTTGAGTGTCATTACTTAGAGTTTACACTGTATTTAGGTTTTTTTTACATACTGTACATTTCGTAGCTTAAATATCAAAATACGAAAAGACAGCTTACTATCCGTTGAACAGATCGCCTTTTTGAGGCCCAGTTCCACTCTGTAAACTGACCTACATACGCCAAGGGTTAAAATATTTTTACATATTATCATCATCATCACAACACATATACATCCCACTGTTGGGCTCGGGCCTCCTCCAGTATAGGAAGGATATGGACCTACTATACTACGTTGGTCAGACGGGTTGGTATAGGGTTTTATATCGAGCTTTCCTTCTTTTGCATAGATGTTATATGCACCCTACATCCCTTAGTCATCTTTTACAACACTCAAAGATGTGGTGAATTGTATTTTTACTCTCTCACCACACGGAAAATAATTATATGTGTAAAAAATAAATATAGCAATAATGATATAGATAAATAGACAAATATTTAAATAATCACCCCTAAATAGGTACCGTTTAGCAGATTAAAGCAATTTCATAGATCATTGGACAGATTATTTCGAAGCTTACCCGCATCGGTTCCCAGCCGACCACTGTAGGTCTCCATTTCATAATTAAAATGAGTCCCTGTATTGGGCACTCGGTAGTAATCGTGCTATGTATTTGAAAAACCGTGTTATAAATTGACAGTCAACTTATTAAGAGAAAAAACCATATAGATTATACATTTTCGTGCTCACCCTTTGAAGCTATTTATTTTGATTCACTATTTAAAATGAATCCAATACTCTCTTTATTGGAAAAATAAATTTTTAACTCGCACATTAATGCGCATAATATCTATAATTTTTATGAATTGTGTGTGCCCACTGATATTCGCCGTGAGGCGAATCTAATCGCGTATACATACACACGGGTCAAACACATAACCCTCTGTTTGGCTTTCACCACAGTCGGGTAAGAGGACAACATTCAACATCGTATATATAGTTTTAATTAATATAATGGTGGGTACGTAACTCTGTGTAATACTCCTATGCACAATTGGCACAGCTGCCGTAATCGCTCAGACGAGGTCGGCGGGATCGGTGTCCTGTTCGTCCGGTTGGCCGGGCGGGGGTTGCAGAGGCTCGAAGTGCAACCCTCGCTCGGCGCGGCACAGCTGACATCAGTCAAGTGCGCCTATACACTCGGGGTCCTCTCGCACGCACTCTTTAGGAAAATAACCCGACCGGTTGTCGCCCTGTCAGATACAATATTCTGCTGTTATAAACATTTTCACACCTTTCTATACACCAGTCTCCCAAAGGAAAAGGTGGTAACTTTAAGAAGACAAAAACAAGACACAAATACTTGAATAACTTTAGAAATATATAAGTAGCCCGTTGACGGCACATATGGCAGAGTAGTTAAGATACAGGTCTACAATGCCAAGTGTCATGCAATTCACAAATTGTCTTGCGTAGGAATGTAATATCATCATTTCAGCTCATATGCATCCCACTGCTGCAAACCTCCTCCACTATTGTGGATATCCCTCCTATGGGAGGGATAATTTTACGACAACCATGGGCGACATAGGAAGTGGTGTATTGTATTCTTATTCCGTCACCACACGGAAGGCGTAGGGGTGTAACATGTGTCAGGTAATTATGTTTATAAAGTTTGCTGCTATACAGGGGCTCCTTAGTACAAGTTGTTGTCTATACAGAAAAAAATGTATTATAAGGTTAAGGTAATATTATAAGGTTTATCTCGATTTTCCATCTACTCATCGAATTTGACAAAGAAATCGTGTGACAAATATACAGTTGAATCGAGAACCTCCTCTTTTCAAAGTCAGTTAATAGAATTGTATTTTGTATTGACAGTGTACTTTAATCTATTTTCATAAATCACAGACAGATGGCGTAGTGGATACCGATCTACCGGGCCAGTGTCAGGGGGGTTCACAGGGCAACACTGTGCGATCCACAAATTGTTGTTCTGTGTCTAGATGTAATTTATGTCCGTTAATTGTATGTTTGTAAAGTCGCCCGCAATAAGAGGATTATTTGCTTAGTCAGGGCGTTGATTTAAAAAAAAAATACAACTACGCGAAGGTTGCAACCAGATGTGTCATTTATAAAAATGTATAACAGCATTACCTTGTCAAGTGTGCGCCCCTTCCACCAGCCTCGGCTGTCACCTTCTTTGCTAAGTACTAACACCTTAGCGCCGGGCCTGAGTGCCAGTTGCGAAGCCTCCAACGGCCTGAAGTCGTGTATCACAGTGGCCACCACTCTTCGAAATGGCCATCGAAGGTTAGAGTTTAAACTGTAAAAATTATCAATTATATTTAATTACCGTGTGGTGACAAAGAATACAATTTAACACTCTATCCCTATCTTGCCCGTGGATGTCGTAAAAGACGACTAAGGGATATGATAAGCATATAACATTTATTCAAGAGAAGGAAACACGAAACTATACTACATAAATACAAACTATTGCAACACCTTTGACCAACCTGGAATAGTACGTCAATTACCCTCCCATTATAAAGGAGGCCTGAGCTCAACAGTGGGACATACAGTATATTTCGGTTATATAGGACGGCAGAGGGACCATTTTAATGTCGTCGCTATATCCGGAGGTCTCTATAACCAAAATCAGTTTTTCTTTAACAGTAAATGTAGGTCTAGGAGCCATTTTCACAAGTTTAAGAAACACTGTTCACTCACTGGAAATAGCTACATAACTGATTCATAATTTTAAGTTCGCGCACATGCTAAGTAACCCTACACATAAACAAAGCATTTGACCATCTGCAAATGTAAACAAAGCATAAGAAAGCTTAATAGTTAAAGCTTATGAATGAGACTTTGTGCCTTTGCCGACTCAGTCGCAACATCCGCAAGGAATTTCTAGGAATCTGTCTCAAATAGTTTATAAAAACAAGTTGGTATACCCAAATTAGGCGTTATATCCGGAGTCGCTATTACCGAATGAATTTCCTACGAAAGTATGCTTTAAATTCTAGGAACGCAAGTTCGACGTCGCTATAACCGAAAAGTCGTTACAACCGCGGTCGTTATTAATGAAATCCACTGTATATGGGATGAAATGGTGATGATGATGATATTTAATGTTATTATCGCCTCAGTTTGTAAGCGTCCCATTGCTAGGCTCGAGCCTTCTCAGTAATAGCAGGGAAATTGATCCACAATGCCAAGTTAATCAAGCCCATATTGGCATAGTTTTATTTTACCTTTAATTACTTCGCCTTGTTAATTTCTGCTAACAATTCGTTAATGCTCTTTTATGACATAAGCAGAGGAGGGTAAGGGGTGGTGAATTGTATTCTTATTACATAATCATTAAGCTTTTCGCTTTCCACTGTTGGACGTAGGCTTTTGTCAGAATTAAAGGGATGTGTCGTGAAGCCAGTATAGCCTTAAAAATTTAAGCTTTCATCTAACAGGGTATTGAGGTTCTACTGTTGAATATAGGTAATAATGAATTACATATTTCATAATCGCTATTGTCTGTTAACATTTAACCTTTCAAAGCCCTTTAATTTCATACCGTATTTGAAGGTATTGAAGAATTTTTTTAGTTAATTTATTAAAGCTTACCGTGTGGTGGTGGAGTAAGGATACAATTCACCTCTCCCTATCACGCCTATGAGTGTCGTAAAAGACGACTAAGGGATATAATATGCATATCATGTCTATGCAAGAGAAGGAAAACCTAAAATAAAACCTTATACAAACATGTTTAACCAGCTTTATAGTAGGTCAATTTCCCTACTATTGTACACGAGGCTGAAACCCAAGAATGGGATGTATATGAGCTAGAATGTATGAATGAATAATACCTATCATTAAAATGTTTTATGTTCGTATTATTAATGGCACTAGCTGCATCAAGACAAATCTAATTACATATTATCTATCAAAATTGATATAACCCATTGAGTAGTACAACCGGACATGCGACGATACACTCAGTTCACACTCATAACCCTACTTTTGGGCTTCGCTGCTGTAGAAAAATTAGCTTACCCTTCAAAGTTCTCTGACAAGCTGATCTTCTCATAGTATGTGATGAGTTCTACTATGGAGCGAAAAAATCTCGACTCGCTGAGGAAATAATGCTGCACCTGATCAATCGGCTTGCGGCAGACACGCATGTGTTTCACTGTGTTGTCCGTCCTGAACACAAACAAAAATTTTTAAAGATAATACTCGTACTTTTATATGACGGAGCGATTAACAAACATATGGACACAAATAACAGAGTCAGAACAAGAATTTGTGAATAGCCCAAACAACGGTCCTACACGGACGACACTCGGTATAGGCGATTGCTACTCGTCAGTCAAAAGACTAAATACGTCATAATATGTACAATCGAATTGTGCGACAAATAAAATTTGAAAGAAAATATATCAACTCATCGGCGTGGTATTATAGACTAATTTCTCTGTGTGGCAAAATAGTATCTAATACTATGGCACGTATATGTGTTAAAATTAGTAAAAAAATTAGTTAGCTAAAATTGGTTATATAATTTAACGATTGAAATACTCAACAGCATAAAATTCGAAACTTTTTGGATCGAAACAAACTGTTAAAGATTAATATCCAAAACCTACTACTACAACAGTTACAATGCTCTTTCGTATCGGATGCATAGTCAATCGTAAGAATAAAGTTATAGTTAATAAGAAGAAAGCCTCAGTTCGCTCGTTGAGTATGACAGGTTTTGGTGCTGAGAAAACAAAAATCCAATCTTCTTTCGAATTTCGTAATAGGTCCGCTGATACAAGTATGTGTGGTACGCACTTTAGTGAGAGGGCGTAGTTGGTATCATTGGGGGCGTGGTTGGGCGTGTACGATGGGTGTGGTCGAACTCGAAGCAGGAACGTGCCATCCACTCGCCGCTCCAGCCGCGCCGTCGCCGTCTCACGACCCATCTCACCAACGTACCTAACGACAACATCATATTATTATTTTTCAATTTCTTTGTCAGTAGACGAGCAGGCATCCCACTTAATAGTAGGTAGTAACTGCCGCTTATAGACTACAGTAATACCAGGGATACTATGGTCATATCATTGCTTACCGTAACACGGAAATGTGAATCAATGGAAAAATTGGTATAACAGAAAGGGAGGAGAGATTAAGTTTGTGCCTCAGTTTAATAATTTATATTGGGAAACGAAAAAAGATTTTACAATTAAAATACTTCCCCTCGTCTTTATTTGCCATGAATGTCGTAAAACACGGCTAAAAAATACAGTGATAAGCCTTTTTATTTTTTATCTTATTACAATAGTACCCACTATTGTTCTAATATTACAGTTAATACAAATTGATTTTATATTAGTAAGTTAATTAAGATTATGTTAGTAACGCAAGTACATATGTTTTAAAATATTTGTAAATTAATAGGCACCCTGGTTTAGGTAAAGGCCTCCTCCAAAGATGGCCATTTCTGGCGGTCTTGTGGTATGGAGCATCAGTTTACGCCAGCTGATCTTTTCAGATCATCTTTTCAGTGGGCTAAAGGTCTCCCCTTTCCCCTCTTGCCTCGTGGTCCTTTCCACTGGATAACTCGTGTGGTCCATTTTCTGTCAGACATTCTCGCTTTCTGACCAGCCAATGCCATTTCAGCTTTTGAGCAAAAGGCTAAGGAATATCAGCAAATTAAAACATTACAAACGCCTTTATCTTCGTTTAAGGAAATGATCAGCGTAGTATTATTTTCTATACTTTTTGAAGGAGGTTTCATGTCCAATAGTGGGTATCATGTATATATAACTTACCACATATAATAGTGAAGTGCTTGATCGGGTTGATGATGGTGGGGTGGAAGTGGAGGCGCCGGCGCCAGACCCCCGCCGCATCGACCCGATAATGCGATGCAATCTTTGTGAGCGCACGCGTTACATACTGTGCATAGGTAACCCTGCAACACAATATATAATATATTAATAGACGCATGCAACTCCGTCTGCTTCAAATAAAAGACAGAGAGAGCATTAGAAATTGCACCAAAGGTGATAGATAGATAATGCGCAACGCACGCGACGAAAATTTTGAAATTGAACACCAAAATGTGGAAACCGATTTTGCAACATTTTTCATTGATGCATCACTATTATTGTCGTAGCGTAATGTTGTATTGCTATATGTAATCTGAGCTGTGATGATCTTGTCGAGCTTGCCGAGAACAGATCTCGGCCGAGGGAGCTCCAAGATTTGTGGATTTTTATTACCACGGCTTCTTTCCATTGAGTAGGCAAGATTTTGTTTAGGAGCGTTGCGTTAAATACACAGGTGAGAAGGAGCAATACTGAATCAACGAAGAGTTTATTGACCCTGTTGGTTTTGCCATACGAACCCGGGCCTTTTCTTAGGCGTAGTCCCTTGACAATCAAAACTACTTCATCTGTGGTTAAATCAACCATAACAGCCGTTTTATTCTGCGATTACAAGTTTAAGGAGAGTTGACGCCAGGTAGACCGTGAAACTGTTACAAAATTCTATGCAACATGTTGCATTCTTCTTTCACCTATATTAAAGGACGAAAGCTTACTATGCTGACCCCATTTATAGGGATAAGATCGGACATATGATGATGTGCATACCTGAAATATTCTGCCTTTAAGAAATTTAGAACAGTGATGGCACGTGGCTGGTTTCTGAAATGTGTGCAGCACAAATTTGTGATTCGTACTCCGACAACCGGGCGGCTCGAGGTTATCACTAAAATATAAAATTAGAGTATTCATTTTAATGTGTGGCGATTTTATTTCGAGTGTAGATGATATTCGAGTGTGAATTGGTAATAATTAAGATTTCTATTTCCATCTAAAGTGAACTTGGCAATTGTAAATAAAACTACTTTTACGGATTATATCGCGTTTGTATTTGATTTATGATTGCCCGACGTTTCGAACACTTTGCAGCATTCATGGTCACGGGCGGACTAAGGTGTCTCACGTCCAACAAGTAATCGTTATTACAGACATTTATAATTATCTACCCGATACAGAAAATTAGTTATAAATTTATTAAATTGTGACCCACATTTTAGTACAAATTTATTGCCAGTGTAAGAAGAAAATGATTCTATATGAAAAAATTATATTGTTTATGGTTAGTAATTATTAATTATTAAATTTGTAGCAATTATTGTTACAATTTGTTGATTTAAAACTAACAAAACTAATATACTAACACCGGATCGGAACGCAGCCACACTGAGAAAGATCCGGCAAGAAAACTCAGGGGACATGATGCTAAATTAATATTGATTTTTAATTTTAGATGCGGCTTACTTTGTCTTACTAAAAGATTTTTGATTTATAAAATTATCTTTAACTATTATTATTGTGGGTCAAATCTATACAATAAGTGCTCACAGTATCATGCAGTCTTGTGGTGGTCTCTTTGGATTTATTTTTAATTATGTTTATAACAGGATCCCAGCTTGATGGTAATACCCAGCCATCCTCTCTATTGAAATTTTTGTGTTTTTTGATTTCATTAGCCTCGTGTACCATTCTAGGCAGGTATCGGTGTTCCTTTGCGAGGACTTGAGGTTTATCAAACCTAATGTTATGGCGGGAGCGGTCCTGACTATGTTCACAGACTGCAGACTTAGTGTGACGGCGGTGCTTCACATCAGCTATGTGTTCTTTGACCCGAGTTCTTATGGATCTCTTTGTTTGCCCAATATAAGAGAGACCACAGTCACAGTCAAGTTTATAAACTCCTGCATCTTGTAGAGGGATCTGGCACTTGATAGGTGGTAAGAACTGACTTATCCTTTTGAGTGGCTTAAAATAAGTTTTATGGAAGCCCGTTTCAGGATATAGTCAATCTTGTCAGTGACTCCTTTCACAGACAAAGGAAACGCGACCGTGGTAATGAATACGTCAGATTATAATGCCAAAATCAATCAACTTTTATCGCATGAAACGACTTACAAAAAGGTTAAAACAGACCCTACTAATGTTGTGTTGAAAAACACAAAAAAGCTAATAATAAAACACTCCGATGCTAATGCATCTAGACGTGAAAAAGCTCATACCACCGTGTTGTAAGCCACCAAAACTGTATGGATTGCCAAAAATACACAAAGAAAGTGCCCCACTACGTCCAATAGTAAGTCAGATAGACACGCCGACTTACAAGTTAGCCCAGATGGTCGCAAAAGTCCTCTCACAACTCCGGGGACACTAGTGCATTTGTAAAAGACTCATACCATTTTGTCAGTGAAATTAAAGATCTACATCTCGCTGACAATGAAACTATGGTCAGTTTTGATGTCACATCATTTTTCACCTGTTTACCTGTAGAGGAATGCATTCAAACTGTAACTAAGAAGCTATCAGACAATAATATGCCACTGGAATATGCTGAACTATTACGTCAGTGCCTAACAACTGGATATTTATTGTGGAATGATGAATTCTACAAGCAAGTAGATGGAGTGGCTATGGGCTCGCCTGTCTCCCCTGTTGTCGCTGACATTTTCATGGAGGACTTCGAGGAGCTGGCCTTATCAAGCTCATTTGTCACACCAAGGTTCTATAAGCGGTACGTAGATGACACTTTCACAATACTACCAACAGACAAAATAACCATATTCCTAAACCATCTTAACTCCATCAATCCAAAAATTCAATTTACTATGGAACTGGAGTCAAATAACTCATTAGCTTACTTAGATATTTTGGTTATCCATAAACCCAATAACACCTTGAGTCATACAGTGTATCGTAAGGCAACACATACTGACAGATATCTGAACGGAGATTCTCATCATCCCCCTTCACAGTTAGCTACCGTGTCTAAATCTTTGTTGCAGAGAGCACGAGGAATCTGTGACGAGGAGCACCTAGCTGGGGAGCTGCAGCATGTCAAGCAGGTTCTACGTGCAAACAAGCTGCAAGTTCCACGTCCCCGTCGCAGAGACCGTGTGAAACCACCCACAGTTGAGCGCCTCCCTGCAGTACTACTTTATGTGAAAGGAGTCACTGACAATATTGGCTATATCCTGAAACGGGCTTCCATAAAAACTTATTTTAAGTCACTCAAAAGGATAAGTCAGTTCTTACCACCTGTCAAGTGCCAGATCCCTCTACAAGATGCAGGAGTTTATAAACTTGACTGTGACTGTGGTCTCTCTTATATTGGGCAAACAAAGAGATCCATAAGAACTCGGGTCAAAGAACACATAGCTGATGTGAAGCACCGCCGTCACACTAAGTCTGCAGTCTGTGAACATAGTCAGGACCGCTCCCGCCATAACATTAGGTTTGATAAACCTCAAGTCCTCGCAAAGGAACACCGATACCTGCCTAGAATGGTACACGAGGCTAATGAAATCAAAAAACACAAAAATTTCAATAGAGAGGATGGCTGGGTATTACCATCAAGCTGGGATCCTGTTATAAACATAATTAAAAATAAATCCATAGAGACCACCACAAGACTGCATGATACTGTGAGCACTTATTGTATAGATTTGACCCACAATAATAATAGTTAAAGATAATTTTATAAATCAAAAATCTTTTAGTAAGACAAAGTAAGCCGCATCTAAAATTAAAAATCAATATTAATTTAGCATCATGTCCCCTGAGTTTTCTTGCCGGATCTTTCTCAGTGTGGCTGCGTTCCGATCCGGTGTTAGTATATTAGTTTTGTTAGTTTTAAATCAACAAATTGTAACAATAATTGCTACAAATTTAATAATTAATAATTACTAACCATAAACAATATAATTTTTTCATATAGAATCATTTTCTTCTTACACTGGCAATAAATTTGTACTAAAATGTGGGTCACAATTTAATAAATTTATAACTAATTTTCTGTATCGGGTAGATAATTATAAATGTCTGTAATAACGATTACTTGTTGGACGTGAGACACCTTAGTCCGCCCGTGACCATGAATGCTGCAAAGTGTTCAAAACATCGGGCAATCATAAATCAAATACAAACGCGATATAATCCGTAAAAGTAGTTTTATTTACAATGTGTAGTGCTCGCGTAAACATCAGATATCATTATGAACTTGGCACTGTTCTGTTTTTAATATGCTGTATAAAGTAGGTCCATTGCTCTCCTATTGTGGCGGAAGCCCGAGCCCAATGGTGGGACTTATGTGGGCTGAGTTGAGATGAGAAGATGATTAGTCCAAAAATGTTACGAAAGATATGGTTCAAAGCGCCCCACGCTTTTTTACAATAATGCAAAAGTTTTTCGTTTATTATTTTATTGCTAAATTAAGAATTATTTATTGCTTTTAGTCCGTTTTATCATTAAAGCGTTATCATCATCATGACAGCTCATATACGTCCCACTGTTAGGCTCGAGCGTCCTCCACAATAGGAGGGAAATAAACCTCCTATACCACGCTGGTCAGACTAAATTGTATTCTTACTCCGTCACCATACGGACATAAAAACGTGCTTTTTAGTTTTATCTATATTTGTTTTGAAGTTACATATTTTTATATGAAAGCACCGCGAAATAAAGTAGAAATTCTGATGTTGCGGTGAGCCTTGAAACTTAGACAGGCAATTAAGGCAGACAAACAAATCTAGAAACTCAGAAAATCATTTACGGTTTGCACAAAGCACTGTTTTAACGAACCCAAACTACTAAGCATGTGAGGTCGCTACTTGGCCTAGTAAGTCATCTGTGCAATCCAAGTGAATGTATATGAAAATTCTCCGACCTTTATGTATTTAGACTATACTCACATAGCGTCCCTTATCGCCTTGACCCACTTGCGTTTAGCGTCGTCGGTCTTGGCATAGAGTGTGAAGGTTGCGTCCTTCGTTCGTCGCACTAGGTAGAAGTGCGCCGTCCAGCGCGCGTCGCCTCGCAGCGCCCGCCGACCGCAGCCCTCCTCCACACGATACTCCGCTAGCCTCACGCCAACTCGATAGGAGTATTGGTTATCCTGACAACATTATAACCCTTTCATTTACACATCTATGACTCTTATTTTATAATAAACTAGCGCTTTACCCACGGCTTCACTCGGGTCATACCTCTGTTATGTTTCATTACATATATTTACACCACGGGTTCCATGTGGTGACAGTAAGAATTCAATTCACCACCCCTATCCAGCCCGTCAGTATCATAAAAGATGACATTTATGCACGGTTAGGAAAATTCGAAACAAAACCCAACCCGTTTGACCATCGTGATATAGTAAGTAAATTACCCTTCTATTATGGAGAACAGTGGCGGCTGTACCTTAAGTGCGTTAGTGCGCTGAACCACCAAATCAAAATATTTAAAAACTACAAAATTTAACTTCATCTTTATTTTTAAATTACCATTAATATTTATTCTTTGAACATAAAAAACATATAACAAATAACATTTCAAATTATGACGAAACAATATAAGCGCATTACTAAACTATTAAAACTTATATTCCTTGTAAAAAAAAATCTCGTGCGCTGAGGCGAGCGCACGGGGACTGCCCATACAACTTGTATTAGATAGGAGTTAAACGCCTGGCGCGTGAGACAGAAGATAGTTCATAGAAATATGCTGAAAAATGAGTCTGTTCCCGTACGGCGCACGGGCGAACCGAACGTTGCCGAGAGAACTCGACTTACGACGAAATTCGCCGATGATGTATCGTTAAGTACAGTAAGTAGATATAGTTTCGATGTATCTGCGACGAGTTAAATATGGTTTGTTTACATTAATTGTTTTTTTTTTATTTTGGTCTTAGTTCTATTTTATACTGCGTATACAGTGGGTGAAAATGAGCATAAATATAGACTATATTAAAGACAATAACAACTTTTTAAAATAAAGTTGATATAAATTGGCGGGACCGCCAAGGCCCTCTTTTATAAATATTTTTTGAAGTGTGAAAAACAAACAAAATACCTATTTTTCTTCGTAAGTACACCTACAAAATGTAATGCGTTCAAAAATAATAAAAAAAAAATACGTAAATTGTTGTTCCATTGCAATTTCTGATCTTAATACTTAGTGAGGAAGTAAAGTGCACCACCACTTAGATGACCCACCAGCCGCCACTGATGGAGAACCTAGCAGTGGGACTTGTATGAACTGAAATGAAAATGATATTCCTTTAATATCAGCTATTGATCCTATGAAATTTGATTTTAGCTTCGCTTTTCATTATTTTTTCTAAACTTAGAAACGCTATTAAAATAAATAATAGAAGACCAATAACGGTACCTTGAGGCATACCGACCTGAAATATTTTGACCTGACCTATTTACATTACTATAGTTAATTTAATATCAGAGCATGTCAAATAATCTGATTAACTTTTATAATAATACATATATGAACAGTAGTAGTATGTGTATGAACAGTACTGAAATTATAATTTTAATTAATGCTTAACAAAATCAAAGGTTTTGTAGAGATCAAAATAATTTTTAATAGTTTATCAACATATGTAAAGGATCGGCAATGAAAATCAATTTCACATACCTTAGCGGGTTTACATAGTAGCATAAGCTTATCGAAGACGAATACATATCGTAAGCGTAGTTTCTGATCTTCATGCGCTTTAACTTTGAGTTCTCCGTCCAGCAGTAACCGTCCATACGCTGCAAGACCCGCGCCGCCTGCACCCAACGCACCATCCTCCCAACCTATTATACTCTCCTAAAAACAAAATAAGTGTGATAGGGTATTATCTCTACAAAAACATTAAGATAGAAAGAGAAGAGCCATACTTCATAATAAAGGCATAAACGAGCGCCGTAACGGAATAGACACTCGAATTTTACTATCATGGATTTAGTGGGGTTTGCTCATGGAATAACTTATAAGATTACGTTTTATTTATGGATTTATATATTCTCTGTAAATCTATTAAGAAAATGTAAACTTTATGGTAACCATAACTTTTTTTTTTTCTGCGTAAGAAGTAGTTGTAAATATTTCATCATTCATCATCATCATCATTTCAGCTTATCGCTGTCCACTGCTGCACGTAGGCCTCCCTCATGTTACGCCACAAAGTGCGGTTCTGTGCCACCTGCATCCAACGACGCCCAGCAACTTTCACCAGATCGTCGGCCCACCTAGTGGGAGGGCGCCCTACACTGCGTCGTCGAATACGTGGTCGCCACTAGAGAACCTTTCTTCACCAGCGGTTGTCAGTTCATCGAGCGATGTGGCCTGCCCATTGCCACTTCAGTGATGTAAATATTTAAGGACAGCAAAATATTAAATATAGAAAATAAAAAAATAATAATAGTACGGTAGGCGGTTCTATTAATATCTCTAGGTAGGTATTTATTCATTCATTTCGGCTCATATACATCCCACTGCTGGGCTCGAGCCTCCTCCACAATAGGAGGGTTACTATACCATGCTGCTAAGACGGGTTGGTGTAGGATTTAATTTCGAGTTTTCCTTCTCTTGCACAGATGTTATATGCAATGTTTATTCCTTAATCGTCTTTTACTATACGGTGGTGAATTATATTCTTACTCTGTCACCACACGGAAATGGTAGGTATAATGAAACTCAATTTTGCTCTATTACACCAACACGCTACAAGACAAATTATGACTAAACTTGCATACCTGAACGTTAGCGAGTAACGTGAGCACCTCGCTGTCCCTCTTCACCTCATTAATGTATTGTGCTACATCCACCATGGCCTCCTTGGCACGTTCTAGACCACGGAATTCTTCGTGATTCTATTAAATGAATTTACTCTATGTTATTAGTCAAATCTTAAAACAATTGAGTATGAAATGAAAATGAATATTATTATCATTAGTTACATTGTTTTAAACTAATTAATTTATATTTCATCATCATCACAGTTTATATACCGATCGGGGGTTCGAATCCCACGCGGGACAACACTTTGTGCGATCCACAAATTGTTGTTCCGAGTTTGGATGTAATTTGTGTCCGTTGATTATATGTTTGTAAAGTCCTCCGCAATACAAGGATTATTTCTTTAGTGCAGGGTGCTGTATTAAATAAATAAAAAAAAAAAAAAATACGTCCAATTGTTGGACTGCAGCCTTCTCCATTGTAAAAGGTAAATTGATCTACTATACTACGCTGATCAGTCTGTTGGCATAGGGTTTTATTCCGAGGTCTCCTTCTCTTCTTTCCCTTATCTGCATATCATGTCCCGTCGTCGCCTTTTAAGACACCCACGGCCAAGAAAGGGGGGTGGAGAATTGGCTTACTTATGCTGTCACCACACGGAATTTACTTATTAATTTACACTTACAGTTTTTAATAGGGCATATCCTACTACACCCTCCCGCCACTGTAACTCCTGTGAGCCAGGATCGGATACAATACAATTTACGCTTCTAGATCTAGTAAGAAGGCTATTGCCAGAGCCAAGGCGGAACATGTTGCCAGAATTGGCGAGCGATTGCAAAGCTATCCCGCTGGGAGTCGTGCATTCTGGTCGCTCGCCAAGGCTGCCCAAGGCAACTTCTGCCAGCCCAATCTCCCACCACTGCAGAAACACGATGGTAGTCTGGCCCACAGCGCAAAGGAGAAGGCCGATCTTCTAGGTCAATTCTTTGCCTGTAACTCGACTTTGGATGCCGGAGCTTTTTTTTTTTTATGGGTGGGCTATGGTAAGCGCACGCGCGGTCCAGTCCGTCCGGGGCGATAAAAGGACGGCGCGCGGGCCCATAACCCACCCGTACCCACGTCACCTCGTTGTTGGGCCGACCACCGGAGCAGATGTGACTTGTCGTCAGTGGTCGGCCCGACGGAATACCCTTTCGGGTACCCTCACCTCTCGACGTCCTGGGACGTCGGTCGCCGTCGCGCGGTTAGCCTCTCCGCGGGTGACGGACAATTCCCCGGTCCGATCACCCGCGGCCTCGGCTAGGGCGGCATTAGGCGCAGATACTCGCGCTTGCGCCGCCCGAGTCGCCGGCGGCGGAACGTGTCGCCGAATAGGATCTCTACTCGCACACGATCCGCCGCCTCCTTCCGTGAGATTACGGCCTCACAGAAGCCGGCGACCGCGTCCCAGTTCCTGACGCTGACGAGCATCTCCCTGGCGATGGTCGGCAGCGCCAGGTCGGCACCGATAATTGCGACGAGTTCACGGCGATCCCCCTCCCATGCAGCACACTCCCCGAGCGTGTGCTGCGCCGTGTCCTCGTCGCAACTGCAGTGGTGGCAGGACGGTGTGCTCTCCTTCCTGACAATCTTGTGCAGGTACTTCCCGAAGCAACCGTGCCCCGTCAGCACCTGCACCAGTCGGAAGGAAAGCACCCCGTGCGTCCGCTCCAACCACTCCATCAGCACCGGCCGGAGAGCTTCGACGGTCCTGACACCGTACCGAGGACTCTCCAGCCGGACTGCCCAACGGGCAATGACTTCTCGGCGGGCGTCGACCCGCCAGGCGGTGATCTCTCTGATGGAGACCATGCCGCCGCGGGCGCGCATCTCGGACACCCGCCGATAAATATCGGCGAGCATCTCCGCCTCCAGGTCCCACGGGGGCGTTCCGGCCAGGAGGCACGCTGCCTCCGTCGCCACCGTGCGGTAACCCCGTATGGTTGGATGCCGGAGCTGCCACACCACCTACCATCCCACGGTGTGAAAGCTCACTGCCCGAAATCCGCATCACGCAGCGAGCGGTTAGGCGGGAGCTGCGACTTTTAGACGTCCATAAGTCGAGTGGACCGGATGGCATCCCTGCAGTGGTACTAAAGACGTGCGCCCCTGAATTGACTCCCATCCTCACGCGCCTATACCGACTTTCCTACGCTACTAATAGGGTTCCGTCTTCGTGGAAGGTAGCCCATGTCCACCCGATCCCTAAAAAGGGAGACCGGTCTGACCCATCGAATTACAGGCCAATTGCGATAACATCCTTGCTCGCCAAGATAATGGAGAAGGTTATAAACCGCCAGCTTCTGCAGTACCTTGAGGATCGCCAGCTTATCAGTGATCGCCAATATGGCTTTCGTCATGGTCGGTCGGCTGGTGATCTTCTTGTGTACCTCACACACCGTTGGGCAGAGGCCTTGGAGGGCAAGGGTGAGGCGCTGGCGTTCAGCCTAGATATCGCAAAGGCGTTCGATAGGGTCTGGCACAGGGCACTTCTATCGAAGCTACCATCTTACGGAATCCCCGAGGGACTCTGTAATTGGATTGCCAGCTTTTTGGATGGTCGGAGTATAAAAGTCGTCGTAGATGGCTCCTGCTCCAATACCATGACCATTAATGCTGGTGTACCACAAGGCTCGGTGCTCTCCCCGACGTTGTTTATCCTGCATATCAATGACATGCTTTCTATCGATCGAGTATGCGTTGCTATGCGGATGACAGTACGGGTGATGAGCGGTACACTGAGCAACGGAATATCCCTCGGAGTACTCAGGAAAGAAGGGTTCAACTTGTGTCTGAAGTCGAGCGCTCTCTGGGGCGGGCCTCGGAATGGGGTGAACGGAACCTAGTCCAGTTCAACCCCACAAAGACACAAGTTTGCGCGTTCACTGCAAAGAAGGACCCGTTTGTCATGGCGCCTCAGTTCCAAGGAGTAACTCTCCCAATTTCTGAGAGTATTGGGATTCTCGGCGTCAAAATATGGAGCAAAGTCCAGTTTGGGAGTCATTTGGAGGACAAAGCCAAATTGGCAAGCAAAAAGTTGGGCGTCCTGAACAGAGCCAGGCGGTACTTCACACCGAGACAGCGTCTTGTGCTATACAAAGCACAAGTTCGTCCTCATGTGGAGTACTGCTCACATCTCTGGGCAGGTGCGCCCAAATATCAGCTAGACCCACTTGACTCCCTGCAAAGACGGGCTGTTCGAATCGTCGGGGATCCCAATCTTACGGACAGATTGGAGTCGCTGGAGCAGCGGAGAGACTTTGGGTCACTCTATGTACTCTACCGACTCTTTCACGGAGAGCGCTCCGAGGAACTATTTGACTTGGTACCACCGTCACCATTCTGCCAACGTACCACTCGACATCGCAGCAGGGTTCATCCATTTCACCTGGAAACGTTATGGTCTTCAACTGTACGTTTCCAGCGATCATTTCTCCCACGTACGTGCAAGCTCTGGAATGAACTACCTGCTGCTGTGTTTCCCGAGCGCTATGACATGTCCTTCTTTAAACGAGGTTTAAGAAGAGTATTTTCTTCACGGTAGGCAGCGGCCTGGCTGTGCCCCTGGTATTGCAAAGGTCCATGTGCAGCAGTTTCACTTACCATCAGGTGTGCTGCTTGCTCGTTTGCCACCGTTGGCAATAAAAAAAAAAAAAAACAATGGCCTCCATAAATGAGATCGAGGCTTGACCCTCCGGAAGTCCCGGGAAATGCTTTCAATTGCCATGGGACCCGTCTCAAATTTAATTACAACAGAAAAACAGATGAGTTGGAAACATTCCATAGAAAGGGGCAGATATTATGTAAAATTTACTAATAAGCCTAGGAATTATAAACAAATAATACTTACTGGTTGTGTTTCGTGCACCAACTTGTCTAATAACAGGTGATATTTGAGAATCCGTTGCATTGGTACCGACAGTATGTCTCGTAATTGTATCCGGCCATCGCTGTGCTCTTTTTGACATTTCTGAAAACAAAAGCAATAAAGATCAATATATAAAGATACCTCAGTCTCCAACTACATATATGCTGGCCTGTTCAAGGTAGTACTACAGTCGGAATCGGAGAATATCAGCGTCTGAGTAGGAGCAATTTGTTACTGCACTTCCTATGGTGAACGGGAGAGTCGATGGCGCCAAATTCCACCTAACAATGAGCGACCCTTCTATGCGTTTGATTTTGCAAAGGTCCGTGAGACAGTTACGGAAAGGGCTATTTGTTCGTCTACCACGGAAGGCTCCAAAAAATAATAAAATTGCCTCACTTTTTACAAATCGAAAGACTAAGAAATCTATATATCGCTATCACACTTCAGCAGGCATACAAAACGAATAAAATCTGGATCTTGTTCCTGTCCACGTCACCTATTTCCCTCATTACAATGTCACTCACCGATAACTGTTTGCTAAAAGTGCCATCTCTCGCGTCTAAAGTCTTCAAAGTCTCCTGTGCATGCGTAAGATTGGAGCAGTAGTCTCCATATAGAAGAAGTCGCTCGCGCCACGCAAGGAACACGTCGGCTAGACGCGGCGCGCCGCTACCCGGCACGCATGCTTCTGTAGCCAGCTTCAATTGACGCAATAAACCAGAATGGATGTCGTGGAGTTCCTAATGACAAATTATATTTGAAATTATAATCATGTTATTCATATACAGTAGACCCGCTGTAATCCGGCCCCAGTCTAATCCGGCGCCCGTTGTATCTTCTTAATATTTGTTAATGTAAGTAAATGCATGATGGAACAGGTTACAACTTATACGCGCCACTACTATTGTGCTTTTGTTTTGATTCAGATTGTTTAGTTTGAATTTGGCTACATGTAATATCGGTACGGCGTAGAGTGCGTTCATAGTTTAGTTTTTTCATTGTACAAAGCCTTCTTATGTAAAAAAATCTCTATAAAACTCTATAATCCGACTAATTCGATAGTTCGAGACTGCCGCGCAAAACGTTTGTCGGAATACCGACGGTCCACTGTACAGAGTGCACAGATTGTGGAGTGATCCAAGTTCATGTCCTGATACCCAGACGGGTGAAAATTGTTGTGTATATATCTATGTGTCAATTTTCATCCTAATCTGTTCAACAGTTTAAGCGTGATTGATTAACAAAAGCAACAAACATGTACACAAACTTTCACATTTACCATATAAGCCCCGACAGACAAGGTATCTGTCGGGTATGTACAAATTAAAAAATGATAAAATTTAACATTCTGTGAAATCGATCACAATTCTAGATACTGGGTCCACGTGTAAATGTGAATCATTATTTAATCCACAGAAACACACCCAAAATTTCATCACAATTGGTCCAGAAGTTTAATTAGTGAACTTTAATTAAGTACCAACATATGGTATAATAGGTCAATTTCCATCCTATTGGGGAATAGGCTAAAGCCCACTAGTGGGACAGGTATGTTGCGACGAGACGACATATAGAAAAGTACTTTCTAGCTAGCGTTCAACCTGAAAGGCTAGGAAATAATACGGTTCCAGATTTAATAAAATGCTAAATCATTAAAATAATAATTAACTTGAAAATCTCACCTTAATACCAAAGAATACAACTTGGAGATCCTGCGGTTTCAGATACGGCGTGAGTGGCCTCAGAAAAAACTTGACTATTTTGCCCAAAACATCCACATAATTATTCTCTGTATCAACCAATTCCCTTATAACATAATCCCTTTTCTCTAAACTGTGTGACGATGTCGCTAGCTGTCAACCAAAATATATAATTAAAATACGACCTTATAAATATAATAATTGAAATCAAAATGCAACATGCAACTATTTACCGATAAAGTGCACCCTAAATATACCCGCAGTGCACTAGCTGAAAGCATATATTATAAACCTGACCAATATATACTAAAGAGTGCGTTTTTATTTACATATCAAATAGTTTCTGTAGCGTTCATGAAAGTGTAATGATTTATGGAAATTTAGTGGAATCTTAAATGCGTAAGATCGATGTTCCACACTGTACCAAGCTGTATCCGGCTCTATCGCATTAAACACGTCAAGACTATTATAACTAGGGTTATCAACTATAATATTTTTAAATAGAGGATAGAAAAAACTTCACCATTTGTCACGGTTAATTAATATACCGCACACTTCAAAAAGAGTACGGGATATAATAAAGACGGAATAGGATATATACTATATTAGACCTTTGATTTTTTGGTCTTATGTGATGAGCATCAAATGGATGCATTTGAGGCCGAACCGTCCCGAGTATGCCTCGTTTAGATACGATACACGTTATAAATAAAACTATGTCAACGGATTTTATCACGTTTGTGTTGAATTTTTGATCGTCCGATGTTTCGAACATTTTTCAGCGTTCATGGTCACTGGCGGACAAGATGTTTTATATCTACCAGATATAAATTTCTGTAGTAACGAGGGCTTGCTGGAGGTGAGACATCTTAGTCCGAACCATCGGGTAATCAAAAACGCGATAAAATCCGATACAGGTGTTGAAACAACATTCGAAGTTTAAATTAAATTTTTGAACACTTCTTTACATCCAATCCCACCTTCATCCAAGCCCGTATTACTTACCTTCTTGAGGTGTGCGGTATATTGATTATAATTGTGAGAAGATGGTGTCCTCTGTTCTATCTTCCATTTTAAAATAATAATGGCTTTTCGTCATGTAACGCATAATTAAATCAATTATCATCTATACTATCAAATACATTCATAATGTACTTCGGTCAATAATACAGTTTACATAATACATTTACAGTTCAGAGAATATAATATTATCACCGTCATCCTAGAGCCCTAATGTAAGAAATTTAAGTCTGCTCACTTTTCTAAAGTATGTTTATTTTAAATTATCCGATTTCAATACACTTTTTTTCTTGTATAAAAAGTTGGCAGCCCTAACTATAATACGAGAAAACGCGCGAAATACAACCATTTATTAATAACTGTTACACACTTATACGTTGAGATAAGCACTTATTTTTATCGCGTGGAATAGAGCGCTACAGAAACTTCGGCGTTTAAAAAAAAACTAGTGATAGCAAAACTAATAGCCGTGTAGAACATCGTGATCGTGGGGGCGATGGTGAAATGAATAATTCAATAGAACCTACAATTTGCTTAACTTTTACTTGAATGTCCAACTACTCTACATTACTCGTAAGACTTTCATATATTGTTTTTTTTTTCATTTATTCTACTTGGAAATGATGAGTTCTACCTCATCGTATTTAATCACCAGGATATATATTTGAAATTACCGAAATTATAAATCTCTAGTTTGCAAGAATAGCGACGTAAATAAAAATGATTGATTTTAGAGACGGGCGCTTTAATTTTTTTTATAAATGTTCTAGTGCATACCATAATATTTAAGTAATTTATTGAGGGTGTGTCTGTACTGATTAAAAGAAAATTTCTCTGTTCGCTATAAAATATCAAGGAATTAGACATTAAGGATCATTTGGCGTATAATATTCAATTTGACATAATTTTTAATTACGTCGATATTCTCACAAATCAGCGAGAAATTCAATTTTTTTTAAGATAACGTAAAAAGATATTCATATCACCATCCCCCAAATAAATTAAAAATAATAAATAAAAAATGAACAGTCTCGTACTGTATGTAAAGCGGGCGGATGGACAGCGAGGGGTAGATCGCGGCCAGTCTTGACCGCGCACAGGTCGTGGTAGATCTCCTCATCATGGATGCGAGCGCAGTAACTCGCGTATTCATTCACCTCGCGGTCGCCCGTGGGTGCGGTCGCGCCGCCGCTGCGCACGCGCCCCAATTAACCACATGCATAAGCTTACGATTCGCTTTCGCATAACTAGCAGACTAAATCGTTTCTCAACCACTTATACGGTGAAACCACCTGAGAAGATCAAAAATTATACTCTTATTACATCGCGACCCTTCATATTTATGAAAAGTACTTGCATACCCTCCATAACCAAGACCACTGGATTAAAGAGGCCAGAAAAAATAAATAATACTGACTGCGTAAACGAATCACTTTTATTCGGAGCGATTGCAATATTTGGATTATGGAATCCAGTAGTCTTGAATAGCCATCTACTCCGTTCGCAGTTAGGTTGAGAAACGATAAACAAACCAATGATTGTCTAACTACTCGTTGATATCTCTAAGACTGTTCCAAAATCTAAGACCATCTTAATGATGTCTTTGCTTCGATATCACTTACAAACAAAGAATAAGGTATAGCTTATTTTAATCACAGATAATGTCAACGAGTTGTCCTAATCAATACAAAAGCGAATACGGAGTAAAAATATTATAAAAAGTGTGAAACTGCAATGGCTTTCGAGACCCCTAGCTACCCAGATTAGTGCGATACAATAATATCGTTAACATTACTTTAAAATGACCTTTTTCGTGTATTACAGCTCTTTAAGATATAAATAAGAATCTGTTTGTTTTAACATTCTTACATACTCTTTAATGGCAAGCACTGGTCGTCTAAATCAAGCCCTTGCTATGTTTACAGTAACCATGGCGAGTGTTATATGAATGTACTACAATCAGAATCAAATCCACACAAATTCCTTCAATCCGATAGCCATAGCAATTACAAAATAAAAATAACAATGTAAATTAACTTGCAGTGTCTATATTTTTTATCAAGTAAATATAGAGTATGCAATGAAATTAACAACAAAAAAGTTCTTAAAAAAACATAATTTAAATTAGCTATGATATAAAATGCTGGCAATCAAAACATAGAGACTGATAGGGAATGAAATACAGGATATGTTAGCATAGTTTGATAACAGTAATTTGAAATGTAATGAGAAATCTCTTAATAAATAGAACTCTGAACAAAAATGGTCCCTGGACAAAATTTATTGAAGATAATAATTAATTTCTATAAGGACGTTTTCGAGGCGAAAAAACAATTGTTATACTGTTCGCTTAACCGTTAGTCCTTGGATTATCAAGCCTTGTTGGTGTGACATAATAATTAATATCAAGAAAGTATTAATAACAGACCCTTCTGAAACATTCAGTTACCATAAATTGATTGAGGATAATATCCAATTGGTTTGATTCCATTCGTAATTGATCGTAATTGGTCTTTTGTTAAACCCAAAGATATGATTGATCCATTAATCAGGAAGAAAGAACGCACATATTTATATATAGCAGTTATACCCACTGCTTCGCTCGCGTGTTGACTTTAGCCATAATTTTTTTATACAATACTGTTAAATACGAGTGAGTTTCTGAATTATAGTTCTTTTTTCAGGCAACGCTAATTACACTTGACTAATTAATTTAAAGGGATCAGTAAAATCTTAAGTGTATTTTCAGGGTACTATAATTTTGCTGTATGGTGGCGGCTACGAATACGACGACCGACCCTTACATTGCTAGTGTGTTTTGTAAAAGATGACTAAAGGTTTTGACTTGAGCCAAATTCATTGAATGCCGCCTCGTCAACGATTACATTCGCAAGAAGAATCTGTGGCGACTATCCGCCACTAAGATAACTTGGACCGCAACCCAACAATGCGAAGCAATCCGCTTCGCTAATGAAGATTGGCCCATACAAGACGCAGGTGCGAGGCAGCTGGCGTGCACAGCTGACAGATGTGCGACACACCTGACACCTGCATTCGCACCTGCGGTGACATCATCGAATGTGCACCTGTTGGAACATGTGCACATTCGGACCACACGCAGACTGAATGCTAGTATATATATACCGCCTTTTGCTGTCTATTCATTCAGTCGACATACGATATCAACTCGCACACTTGTACGGTCGTCACTAATTCTATTATCAATTTATTGTACATAATTTATGAAATGTAAATAAATCGTCAGTCTTAGAAATAACTCTCTTCGTTCTTCTTCGCCTTCTTCTCACATCTACCTGCGCCGACTACAACACAATTGTAGGGTGGCTAATCTCCACACGCCATCCTACATCTGGTGACCCCGACGTGATTTGAACACGCAACCTTCTGATCTGGAGTCAGAACATGCAACCATCAACGCGATCTGAACACGCAACCGAAGATACCGAGTGTGAGAAGCAATGATGAAGTATTGCGAGTTAGCGCGAATGTACCTCTTCTATGGCGAAGAACCTGTATTATCGTCCGCGCAAATATCAAGACCTATAACTACTGAGATGGTCCTCGACATGAGCAAGCTGGGCGAACTGTCCTACAAGAACACGAGATAGCACCATCAATACTACGACCAGCGAGCACCCCTGCAACACAATCATCACCTTACAGCGACATGGCACAACAGATCGCCGAACTAACCAGACCACGACTAGGCCGGTTCTACTACGCCAGTACGACTATGCCGGTACTACTACGCCGGTACGACTACGCCGGTACGACTACGCCGGTACGACTACGCCGGTACGACTACGCCGGTACGACTACGCCGGTACGACTACACCGGTACTACTACGCCGGAACTACTACGCCGGTCCTACTACGATGGTCCTGTTACGCCGGTCTCGTTTCGCCAGAAGAAGATGACTACTCGACTGCTGACGTCACCCAGTACGCGATACGTCTTAGCGCGTACATGAAGAAGCTGTCTCCTTGTCCAACGTCTTGGCACACTACATCGCCATTTTACGCATCACACGTCTTCGTCCGTTAAGATCGCCTGAGAGGTGCCTTAGAGCCACCATACACCGGCCCTTACAAGGTCGTCAGCCGGCAATCTAAATACTTCACATTAGTTGTAAACTCCAAAACCACTAACGTGTCGATTGACAGGCTCAAACCATCATATATGGCAAGAGAAGCTGAGGTTCCCATGAAGATTGGCCCATACAAGAAGACGCAGGTGCGAGGCAGCTGGCGTGCACAGCTGACAGATGTGCGACGCAGCTGGCGACACACCTGACACCTGCATTCGCACCTGCGGTGACATCATGGAATGTGCACCTGTTGGAACACGTGCACATTCGGACCACACGCAGACTGAATGCTAGTATATATATACCGCCTTTTGCTGTCTATTCATTCAGTCGACATACGATATCAACTCGCACACTTGTACGGTCGTCACTAATTCTATTATCAATTTATTGTACATAATTTATGAAATGTAAATAAATCGTCAGTCTTAGAAATAACTCTCTTCGTTCTTCTTCGCCTTCTTCTTACATCTACCTGCGCCGACTACAACACAATTGTAGGGTGGCTAATCTCCACACGCCATCCTACAAATCGAAGTTAGGCAAGCGGCTGATCACAAAACTAATATTAAAACCTTTAGCAATATGCATTTTACATATTACGTTTACCCCAAGTAATTGGGATAAGAGCAGTCTGATGATAATGACATTATCTTTTATTAAGTAACTTTAACGTCATTCAATATTTTGTACTGTCTAGCTATCATATCCTCGATACTAACTAAAACAGAAACAAAACACAATACAAAATCACGGAGGCTAATGTGAACTAACTAAAGGCAGACATAAAGGGGAACAAAATATGCAAGCAAACCTTACGTCGTACAATACTACGATATTTATCTTTCCCGACAAATTTTGATGAATTATATGATTAAGTATATTTTATCCACAAAAAAACTACAGTATTAAGTTATTATGAATTTGCAACGCTCATACACGTCACTAACGTAAACAAAATAATTCTAATTAATTTTGAGACCTAATGGTTTCCGTGTGGTGACGGTGCAAGAATGCATTTCACCACTTTGCCTGTGATCATTGTAAAAGACGACTAAGGAATGTAATATGCATATATCTATCTATGCGAGGGAAGGTAAATTCATAATAAAATCCTATACCAATCCGTCTGACCAGCTTGGTATAGTAGGTCAATTCCTCTCCTGGTATAGAAGAGAATTTACTTACTATATTCGAGTACTGCGGTGGGACGTATACGAACTGAAATAATAGCGATCACCATTTTCCATAAACGTCTTATTTTTGAATAAAAACCTCCTCCACAAGGGGTTTCTACCCACTGCCCTAGTATAATACACGATTCAAGTCGAGCATGATGCTTCTCTTGACTTGATGCTAAATTCATTCATCATCTCATACCTCAAATGCCCCTCAGGCAAAGAAGTGGTTCAAATGAACTGGACCGCGACTATCATATTTCTATAGCAGAAATTCACAAAATATCACTCGGTAATATTCTTCGCACTAGTTTTTGTCTAAGCTTCTATTGTGATATCACATATATAATACGCTTCGCCGACGCTTTTATTTCATAAAAAGCATCATAAGTATTGTCATGAATAAAACATTTCATGATAAAGTTAGCAACACCCGCACAGAATCTTTACGTTCATACATTTTGTTCGTATGCTCTTATCTTCTAAGAGTTATGATACAAGATTTTAAATACATTCACATTTCATCACGTGAATTATATTAGTCTATCGACCCGTTCCTGAATATTATCTTGTGTTTGAGAATTGCGTTGCGACTGAATCAAATACATTTTATGCGCGGGATTTGAATCCGGGCACATAGGAGTTGGATTCATGTTAATCCCACAAGTCAGTGACATCAGATTACACTAAAGAATTAGCGGTTACACGCAGGTTTTAACTTAATCTTGCAAAGGTAACATAAAATTCTTTTATCTAACGCCATAATCAGAAACAGTGTTTATAAACCTAAGATATGTGACAATGTGGTTAAAATCGCCGTAGTTGTGAGCAAAATTTAAATGTAATTATTATTTTCCAAAATATCATGGATAAAGAAACATAAAATCTATGATATAATCAAAATAGTCTATCTCTTATTGAGTCTACTAATTTCAAAAGTGTCAATCCCCATTTTTGTAAAGTTATAATGAATGGAAATTAAAAACATGAATTGCACTTATGTATTATAAAGTACTTTTGCTTTGGTTACAAAGTTTTTACCGGCATTATAGATAATTGTTATGTTGATTGAAAGTCGTGTACAATTATTTACTTTATATCAATATTATTATTTCTACAGATAATTTTTGACAAAAGCCAGATTTCATTATATGTACTGTTAAAAACTAGTAGACCCAATTAATCCAATTAATCTACAATATACAACTTAAAAGGGGAAAAAAATCCCATGACATATGTTAATTAAAATAGTTACGATTTATAGTCACGTTAATTGTGAATAGAGCTGTGCCCCCACGAGAAAAATCTATAGATATTTTTAAGACAATAGGATCAGCGATTATGTCAAAACATACTTCCAATAACGCTACTTTTAGTTGCCCTATCAACAGTGGCGGGCATAGATAGCCCAATTTGCATCGTCACGACTCTCAACCAAAACGCTAAAGCCGTTATCATTAGTATTTAATTGACTATACAAGGCCACAATTTATTATTATTTTAATATTGAGAAGAAGAAAAACATTTTACTTTAGTATGGTTTGCGATGCAGCTCAGAATAGAAGGTAATACAAGAAATTTCAAGTAAGACAATGGGAAGGGCCAAAGAGTGAAAAAATCGATGTCCATTTTTATATTGGACTTCACATTGTTACATCCTTAGAGAGGTTTGGCAAACGCAAAATTGGTTCACAATTGACAGACTCTTTTATAGATAGTACTTTCACTCTTATTAGTAGTGAAAAGGAGTAGATTACAAAGGTATTTAAACATAACGAAAATGTAAAAAAAATGGTACTAAAAACTCACAAAACAAAATTCATCGCAGTTTAATTGAGTCCGAATTTCGAACAACTATTGTGTGTTATTGTAATAATGATCGATGTTGACCTTCGCTTCAAGCTCTAAAATAATTTCAGTTATAAATGATATTTATCATTCAAATAACAATGGACATCATCACTAAATCCGTTTCATCAAAAATGTGGCTCAGCTCTATTCGTTAATAAAAGCGACTTCATTGGTGATTTTTCATGAATAGTCCTGTGTTAAAAATCAGTATGCCCAATTAATTGTAAACAAGCGAATGAACTACATGCCTATGTATGAAGCATATCTACACGTCGAACTATGCACTGGAAAGCAACGTTCACCTCTAACGATATCAAGTTCATTAACACGCATGATCCTTTTTTCTATCGACGATCAGCGATTTTTGGCCGCTCGATGTCGCGACTGACCATTCAAGATCTTTAGACGACGGATGAAGATTTTAGACGCTTTATGTTTAGACGAAAACGTAATTTAGTTGCTGATGTATGCGATACAGTATCGAGTAAGTAAACGTAAAGTCGACGATCGTCGATATTAAAAATAGCGTGTGCTCTAAGGCCCTAACACGCTTGGTACATAATAACGATTTTTTAAGTAATATTAATAAGGTTTTAGTAATATAGGTGCAAAAAAACATTTTTTTTTTTAAATAAAACAGACCATTTTTAGTAGAAGTTAGAATGATGACGTTTTTTTAACTATTAACTAGATTTTAACTATAACTAGACGATTAGACGCTGCTCTGTAGAAATTAAAAACAAACATAGATTAATTTGAAATCAATCGCAGCCCGCCTGTTTTTATACAAAATATATGACGACAATATATACCGTTGGACCAGAACTTTACAAAAGGCCGACTTAACTTCTGCAGCAAGAAGTGTTCTGCCTGTGGATCGAACCCACGACACTCTGCATAGAAGGTCGGTTACGTAAATATCTTTACTATATGTGTGTAGTCAAATTTAAATAAATTTACTCCTATGTTAATTTACGAATTATAGTGGGTCGGCCGTAAACGTATCCATATATATATATTTTTTATATTGTTAGTGGCAAACGAGCAAACAGCACACCTGATGGTGACTTTTACTATTGCTGCCTACCATGTAGAAGGTGAAGGGAGTGTGAATTCTTCAACAAGGTTCGGTGATACTAAAGGCATCGCTAAAACCCACCACAAGCAGATGCCCTCACAAAGTTGGGTTTCCGACTCTGTCGCTCACAGAATGAAGCGCAGTAACAAATTGCTACAACTCAGACATCGTTTTTCTGCGAGAGTGTGGCACTAACCCGGACAGACTTGCCCGCGACTGTAGACAGACAACTGTCGAGAGTGTGGTACTACCATATAAATTTCACATTCTCGCCACATATGAATAAATTTCTATTTAATTCAAGACATATCATGCTAATTTAATTTAGGAAGGCACTAAGTTACCGATTACCATCT
This sequence comes from Lymantria dispar, assembly GCA_032191425.1. NCBI lineage: Eukaryota > Metazoa > Arthropoda > Insecta > Lepidoptera > Erebidae > Lymantria > Lymantria dispar. Next base: position 35,455,959 of record CM063445.1, read on the forward strand.
CGATGTAATGACGGAATAAAAATACAATTGACCATCCACTTCCTTGCACACGGACATGTAAGTCTACTATGTATAATAAACATATAATTTCATTGCAATAGAAGGTAAACTCCAAACAAAACCCTATACCAACCCGTCTGACCAATGTAGAATAGTAGATCAATCTCCCTGCTGTTGATACTCGAGTCCAGTGATAGAACGTATATGAGTAAGGTGATGATGATATCATCATCATATCAGCCTACATAAGTCCCCCTGCTGGGTTTGGGCCTCCTCCATAATGGGAGGGAAATTGACCTACTATACTACGCTGGTCAAACGTGTTGGCATAGGGTTTTATGTCGAGATCTTGACTGCATATTATATCTCTAAGTCGTCTTTTACGACAACCACGGGCAAGAGAGGGGGGCGGTGAATTGTATTCTTATTCAGTCACCACACGGACTAATTATGGTATGAGCAAAACTTAGATACAATTACTCGTACGGTAATTGGAAACCGCAGCGAGGCGTAATGCAGAATCTATGGCGTATAGATATTCTTGCAATATTCTTAACAAAGTATATAGAAATAAGTAACAATATGTGTAGAGCTGCGTGGCAACTAAAACCTGAATATAATAATTCACGAACCATATTGGTACAACGCCCACGTCCCAGTACGCAGATACTTCAAGCCACGTACAAAAGATACGGATGGTTGATTGCTTTCACAAAGGTCAACACCATTTGCGAATGTAATGATTATTTAGTTATAATATACTTAAGAGACTGTTTGTGTGGAGACGAAATTAAAATACAAATCACCACCACTCTATCTTGCCCGCTGGGTATCGTAAAAGTCGACTATGGGATTATTGCAGATAATATTTATACAATAGAAGGCAAACTCAAAATTAAACCCTATAACAATTCGTCTGATCAGCGTGGTATCATCATCATTTTAGCTCACATATTACTTACGGGTTCGAGGCTCCTACATGATAGGAGGCTGCTACTATACCAGGCTGGACAGACGTGTTGGGTTGATTGTGTGGGACGTATATGAGCTGTGATGATAATGATGAATTCCTTAGCCAATTTTTGCAACTACGAAAAAGTCATTTTTTTATTAGGTACTACTTATTTACAAACAGCCAATTTTGTCTAAAGTAGTTATCACTTGAAAAGATAGATTATATCCCATATATATTATACAGATTATAGACAGTTATTGACAGTTGTCTGTCTACAGCCGCGGGCCAGTCCGTCCGTGATAGTACCACTTGACTCCCTGCAAAGACGGGCTGTTCGAATCGTCGGGGATCCCAATCTTACGGACAGATTGGAGTCGCTGGAGCAGCGGAGATACTTTGGGTCACTCTGTGTACTCGACTCTTTCACGGAGAGTGCTCCGAGGAACTGTTTGACTTGGTACCACCGTCACCATTCTACCAACGTACCACTCGACATCGTAGCAGGGTTCATCCATTTCACCTGGAAACGTTATGGTCTTCAACTGTACGTTTCCAGCGATCATTTCTCCCACGTACGTGCAAGCTCTGGAATGAACTACCTGCTGCTGTGTTTCCCGAGCGCTATGACATGTCCTTCTTTAAACGAGGTTTAAGAAGAGTATATCCTTCACGGTAGGCAGCGGCCTGGCTGTGCCCCTGGTATTGCAAAGGTACATGTGCAGCAGTTTCACTTACCATCAGGTGTGTTGCTTGCTCGTTTGCCACCGTTGGCAATAAAAATAAAAACAGCAGAAAATCGACGTCCGAGTAGTAGCAATTTGTTACTGCACTTCTTTCGGTGAGCGAGAAAGCCGGAAGCCCAACTATCTAAGGGTGTTTGCGTGTGGTGGGTTTTAGTGATGCCTTTAATATCACCGAATCTCATTGTACGCATTCACACTCCTTTCGCTTTCTTCGCGGTAGGTAAGCGACCTTGTAAAGTTCCATGAGCGGCAGCAACATTTACCATCAGGTGTACTGTTTGCTCGTTTGCCACCGTTCACAATAAAAAAAAATATATATATAACACGCATCTATACCAATAAATAAAATTGGAGTGTCTGTTTGTAATGTCAAAATAATAGACTTTTTTCATGCTCACACGGTTATTTGCACGACACCTATGCCTAAAATAGCAATTAAAAATTTTTTGTCTGTCTGTTTGTTCCGGGTAATCTTCAAAACGGCTGGACCGATTTCAAAAATTCTTTCATCAATGGAAAGCTATAATATCAGGGCGTAAACTAGGCTATATTTTATCCCCGTATTCCCACGGGAACGGGAACTACGCGGGTAAAACGACTATAACCTATAACCGAAGCGAAGCGAGGGCGGATTGCTAGTTTAGTTAGAATTTTTGAAATCGGTCCAGCCGTTTTGAAGATTACCCGGAACAAACAGACAGACAGACAGACAAACATTATTTAATTGCTATTTTAGGCATAGGTGTCGTGCAAATAACCGTGTGAGCATGAAAAAAGCCTATTATTTTGACATTACAAACAGACACTCCCAATTTTATTTATTGGTATAGATATGCAGAAAATAGAAAGTTTAAAATAAAACCCTATTACCAAAACCTCTGAGCAGCATAGTATAGTAGGTCAATTTCTTTTTTAAAAGAAAATTTCTTCTTAGACTTATGGATGCAGATTTCACAGTAAGTCTCATAGGCTCTCTCATAATAAAGCATATTGTATAATAGTGAATAACAAAAAAACCGAATGTGTAAATGATTGGGCGCTGAACAGAGATATGGGTTATAGAAACAGATAATGTATTTTCTTTACGTAGATACAAACACTTAACATATCAATGTGACAGATTACACGTAAATGTGCGTAGACATCGCGCCGAACCGCGTTGTACATATATTTTTTACGAAACCTCTCACAACTGGCAATAAAACCTTGTCGTAGCGAACTTTATGAATATACAATTAACAGATATAAGTTATTCGTGTGTTTATGAAGTAAGAATACAAATCTTCACTCCATACCTTACCCGTGGGTGTCGTAAAAGACGAAGTGATACAAATTGCATATAATAGCAGTAGGCAATAGAAAGCTTTCCGTGTGGTGACGGAGTAAGAATACAATTCACCACCCCCTATCTTACCCGTGGGTGATCGTACGAGACGACTAAGGGATATAAAACGTATATAACATCTATGCGAGAGAAGGAAAGCTCGAAATAAGACCCTATACCGGCACGTCTTTGGGCCTGGTGCTCGACGGGCATTTTTGGTTCCGGGAGCATCTCCATCGACTTGTCCCCCGGCTTGTCGGCGCGGCGTCCGCCCTTTCGCGGCTGATGCCGAATGTGGGTGGACCCAGTGCTACGTGCCGACAGCTGTACACGGGGGTGATCCGGTCGATGGCCCTGTATGGCGCACCGGTGTGGGCGGGGTCCCTGACCGTTCGTCTTAGGGCCCTCCTGTGGCGACCACAGAGGGTCATGGCGATCAGGGCCATACGGGGTTACCGCACCGTGGCGACGGAGGCAGCGTGCCTCCTGGCCGGAACTCCCCCGTGGGACCTGGAGGCGGAGATGCTCACCGACATCTATCGGCGGGTGTCGGAGACGCGCGCCCGCGGCGGTATGGTCTCCTTGCAGGAGATCACCGCCTGGCGAGTCGACGCCTGGCGAGTCGACGCCCGCCGAGGAGTCATTGCCCGTTGGGCAGTCCGGCTGGAGAGTCCTCGGTACGGTGTCAGGACAGTCGAGGCCTTCCGGCCGGTGCTGATGGAGTGGTTGGAGCGGACGCACGGGGTGCTTTCCTTCCGACTTGTGCAGGTGCTGACGGGGCACGGGTGTTTTGGGAAGTACCTGCACAAGATTGTCAGGAGGGAGAGCACACCGTCCTGCCACTACTGCAGTTGCGACGAGGACACGGCGCAGCACACGCTCGAGGAGTGTGCTGCGTGGGAAAGGGAGCGCCGTGAACTCGTCGCGATTATCGGTGCCGACCTGGCGCTGCCGACCATCGCCAGGGAGATGCTCGACAGCGTCAGGAACTGGGACGCGGTCGCCGCCTTCTGTGAGGCCGTAATCTCACGGAAGGAGGCGGCGGATCGTGTGCGAGTAGAGCTCCTATTCGGCGACACGTTCCGGCGCCGGCGACTGGGGCGGCGCAGGCGCGAGTATCTGCGCCTAATGCCGCCCTAGCCGAGGCCGCGGGTGATCGGACCGGGGAATTGTCCGTCACCCGCAGAGAGGCTGACCGCGCGATGGCGACCGACGTCCCAGTACGTCGAGACGTGAGGTTACCCGAAAGGGTATTCCGTCGGGCCGACCACTGATGACAAGTCACATCTGCTCCGGTGGTCGGCCCAACAAATAACGAGGTGACGTGGGTACGGGTGGGTTATGGGCCCGTGCGCCGTCCTTTCATCACCCCGGACGGACAGGACCGCGCGTGCGCTTACCATAGCCCACCCAAAAAAAAAAAAAAAAAAATACCGCCACATCTGACCAGCGTGGTATAGTAGGTCAATTACCCTTCCATTATGGAGGAGGCCCGAGCCCAACAGTGGGACGTATATGGGGCTGAGATGATGATGATGATAGAAAGCTTGACAAAAACTCTATACGAATACGTCTGACCAGTGTGATATAGTGGGTCAATTTTGTGGCCACTATTGTGGAGGCAGCTCGAGCCCAGCAATGAGGCGAATGTGAGTTGTGATTATGACAATTTTTTTTTGTGATGGGTTACGGTCAGGGTACCCGGCGCCGTTCGGGGTGACAGAGAGGCGGCGCGCGGCCCCGGCACCCACCCGATAGCACGTGGCCTTCGTCGTTGGGCCGACCACCGGCGCAGAGTTCCTCGCCTTGTGGTCGGCCTGACGGAATACCCCGAGGGGGTACCCTCTCCCATCAACGTCCCCTTCCCGGGACGTTGGTCGCCGTCGCGAGGTCAGCCTCTCCGCGGGTGACGGACTAAACTCCCCGATTCGGTCACCCGCAGCCTCTGTTAGCGCGGCATCAGGCGCAATTATTATGATACTTAAGAGAATATCCCGTGTGGTGACAGGTTAAGAATACAATTTATAACTATTTCTCACTTTTCCATTTGGGTCATCAAAATCGGCTGAAGCATCAGGAGAACGGGCAACAATCCTATTAGGGGACTTACGAATTGCGATTGTCAAAACGAGTACCATCCCGGCATTTACTATATTATTGCCACCAATTGACCAATCATTTCAGCTCATATACGTTCCACTGCTGGACTTCTCCTACAATAGTAGAGAAATTTACTTACTATATACGACACTTGTTAGATGCCTTGGTATGGGATTTTGTTTCGAGTTTTCCCTCTCTTGCATAGATATTATATGCTGTATGCATGTTGTGTTATATGCGTATTTAATACCTTAGTCGTCTTTTACGACCCCCACGGGTAAGAGAGGGACTGGTGAATTGTATTCTTAGTCTGTCACTACACGGAAATTAAAGGCAAGATAGGATCGTAATTTACTTGAGGAATAACTTCTCAATTACTGATGAAAAAGTGATCCATTTTAAAGTGAATTTATTGCCAACGGTGGAAAACGAGCAAACAGTACAGCTGATGGTAAGTGTTGCTGCCGCTCATGGACCTTTGCTAGGCCGCTGCATACCGTGAAGAAAGTGAAGGGAGTGTGAATGCGTGCGATGAGGTTCGGTGATACTAAAGGCATCATCTAAACCCACCACACGTAAAAACCCTCAGAAAGTTGAACTTTCCCTCGAATCACCTCACCGAATAAAGCGCAGTAACATATTGCTCAGAGAGTGTGATAGTACCCCGCCTCCGACGGACCAGCCCGCGGCTGTATACAGACAACTGTCAATAGTGTCGCCCTACCACTAATTTAAGACGAAATTAAAAAACCGAATGATGTAGATATAGACAAAATGCCTAATAACATTTTTTTTTTTAAAGATAACACCATCCTGCTGTAAAGAAATGAACCTTGTATTGAAGATAGAGGGTGGTGAATTCTTATTCCGTGACCACACGGATATAACATCATAATTTCTTTGTATTATCGTAATGAGATACGATACAGTAATCTAATCTCGATGAAGCAATAAACAAATTCCTAAAATAAATCCCTTAAAGCTATCCTGTTCAAATTTCAAAGTAAAACCGTTAATGTTCGATCGTAAACAAAAATATATCATGACACAATTTCCAAGAAGTACTTTCGCATTATACTTCAAGCTTATCATTCGCGTTATCGGGTTCGCGTAAACGCAGCCGCATTAAGCACGTCAATTGACAACGTCGCGAGAATTCACATTGCGTCATACTCAGGCGGTGATACTTCTTAAATTGTTGTAACGACTTCCGTAACTATTGTCAATTGAGTTCGTTTGAGACGACTGAAACTTTCCAACTGTAACTTACATTGATAGGCTCGGTACTAAGAATATATTAATTAATTGTATTGCAAAGGACTTTATGCATACACAAATCATCATTTCAACTCATATACGTCCCACTGCTGGGGTCGATCCTCCATAGTAGGAGTAAAATTTACTTCTACCTGTCCATTATACCGGTCCGGTATACCACGCCGCTTAGATTTGGTAAAAGATTTATCTCAAGTTTCCCTTCTCGTGCCTATGCACATTGTATCCCTTAGTCGTTTTGTACAATATCTACGAGCAAAATAAGAAATGGTGAATTGTGTTCTTGGCGTTTGTGGACTATGAGAAAGCCTTCGATTCAGTCGAAACTTGGGCGGTGCTGCAGTCCCTTCAGCGGTGCCAAATCGATTATCGCTATATCGAAGTGCTGAAGTGTTTGTATAGGAACGCCACAATGTCAGTCCGTATCCGGGATAAGAGTACGAAACCGATCCAGTTGCAGAAAGGCGTGAGACAGGAAGATGTCATCTCTCCGAAACTGTTCACCATTGCACTGGAAGATGTCTTCAAGCTCTTAGACTGGACTGGACTCGGCATCAACATTAACGGCGAATACATCACTCACCTTCGATTTGCGGACGATATAGTCGTTATGGCAGAATCCATGGAGGACCTTGGCACAATGCTCAATGATCTCAGCAGGGTATCCCAACTAGTGGGTTTACGAATGAACATGGACAAGACGAAAGTCATGTCAAACGCCCATGTCATTCCTGTACCGGTCCTAGTTGGCAATGCGATTCTTGAAGTTGTCGATCACTATGTTTACCTAGGACAAACAGTCCAGTTAGGTAGATCCAATTTCGAGAAAGAGATCAGCCGACGAATCCAACTCGGTTGGGCAGCGTTCGGGAAACTTAAGAGGATCTTCTCGTCCAACATACCTCAGTGTCTGAAAACACAGGTCTTTGACCAGTATATGTTACCAGTGATGACTTACGGCACGGAAACGTGGTCCCTAAATGTAGGCCTCATATCAAGGCTCAAAGTCGCTCAGCGTGCTATGGAGCGGGCTATGCTCGGGATTTCTCTGCGAGATAGAATCCGGCATACGGAAAGCCGCAGAAGAACGGGTGTAACCGACATAGCACGAAGAATTAGCACGCTGAAGTGGCAATGGGCAGGCCACATCGCTCGACGAACCGACAACCGCTGGGGAAGAAAGGTTCTCGAGTGGCGACCACGTATCGGACGACGCAGTGTAGGACGCCCTCCCACTAGGTAGACCGATGACCTAGTGAAAGTAGCTGGGCGTCGTTGGATGCAGGCGGCACAGGACCGCTCATTGTGGCGCAACATGAGGGAGGCCTACGTTCAGCAGTGGACGGCGAAGGGCTGAAATGATGATGATGATGAATTGTGTTCCCCAGACTCAACATGTTCTTACTACTACGTAAAATATGTGTATTTTAACGAAGGGTAATAACAAAGACAAATTACACCCAGACTCGGCACAACAGTTTGTAATTCGAATGCTCATGGCATGGGAGATACTTAATTAGATCGCTATGACATCTGAGTAAGTCGATAGGAAATTCATTAAAAATAATGGAATAGAAGTAACTAACAAATAAGAGGAACAACAGTTTCAAATTGTGTCACGTTATTTCTGGCTTGCACTCAAAACTGCAGCATTAAATAAGGCCCGGGCAGTCTTGAACCTAAAATTGGTACTCTTTTTTTTTTTTTTTTTTGGGTGGGTCGCGGTCGGCGCGCCTCCGCACCACTCCGTCCGGGGCGACAGAGGGGCTTAAGCACGCAACTCCCGCAACCCACCCGAAAACCACCTTGCCTTCGTCATTGGGCCGACCACCGGAGCAGGTTTACTTGTCGTCAGTGGTCGGCCCGACGGAATACTCCCTACGCGGGGTACCCTCCCATCGACCGACATCCCCCCCTCGGGGAGGACGTCGGTCTTTCCTCACGCGGTCGGCCTCTCGGCGGGTGACGGACTAATCCCCGGTCACGTCACCCGCGGCCTCGGCTAGGGCGGCATGAGGCGCAGATAGTTGCGCCTGCGCCGCCCCAGTCGCCGGCGGCGGATCTCCTCATCGAGGCTGCGCTCCACGCGCAGACGATCCGCCGCCTCCTTCTGCGAGATCACTGTCTCGCAGAAGGCTGCGACCGCGTCCCAGTTCCCGACGCTGTCGAAAATTGGCACTCTACCGTTATCCGGATACAAATATCACCGATTGTTAACCAAACGCGAGCCAAATTACCAAGCGAATGACAAAACAGTCGAATGGATAAAATTCGAAAAAGATAAATTATAAAAAAATCAAAACCTACGTATGGCGGGCGCACTGGCGACATTATCGCCCGGCTCACGGAAAAGCACCCTAAAATTAAAAAAGAAGCTTGGAAGAACGGACATTATAAATCCGTTAAAAAAGCTTAATCATATCCACTGCTAAGTTCGATTGCGAATCTAAAGCAACCAAACATCCATTGAACACAAAATCTGTTCAGCCCTATAGGAAAAGTTTATAATAACAAAAATAACCTTATCTTGCGTACCTAACCTTACTTTATCTAACCCTCCTGAAATGTTTGGTTGCAACCGAGAATTGTGATATATTTGTGAAAAAGATGTGCAACATTAACCAGATGTAAGTTCAAAATTATTTTAGTTGACGTAAATATCTCGACGTTAAGAATACGTTCTGCGGGTGCCTTTCTTTGAAGACTAAACTGATATGTTATATCAAACTGTATTGCCATAAAACGCTTGTAGTAAGGGAATTAATACAAAGAGCGGAGGACCATGTAATACTCAGCTGGAAGTAACACCGATATATTTTAGTAAGTAAATGCAATACCGAAGGGCACTAAACGATCTTCGGCCACTATGACTAAATCAGGTGGAGTTGTCAAGTTGGCAGTAACCTGTTAAGAATAGAGGAATGAATGCAATGAGCGTAGCGCACACCTCCGATAGGTAGACGAAGAAAAACCGCCACGTTTTAGCAGATAAGTATATAGTTTTCGGGAGGCCGGCATAATCCCTTCTTACCTGGGGGTACCCCTAAAAGGTTTTCAAGCGTAATATAAAGATAGATGTAACAGGGATCTGTCATTAATCCTCCATACGACCATGTAAGTATTTAAAGGGTTTACGTACACAATAAAAAAAGTATCGTAAACGTTAGGGAATATTTGAAAAAGACAGTCGCGAAAGCTTTAACGTAGTCTAATAAAAAAAGAATAAACCTCTTTATTGCATCAAATCCAAATAACGTTAAGAGGCGATATAATATTTACGTAGAACTTACGACCTTAATGTAGATTTTCTAAGCATTTTGGTATTATTGAAAGTAGCTATCGAGTAATGAATGGGTAATTTAAAATTCATGTCATACCGTGGTCTATAAAATATTGGGTATTTCATAGTTAAAAAATATTGAATTACTAGCTTCTATCTGCGGCTTCGCTCGCGTGAACATTATCTGTCCTAAAGTTGGGAATATCGGGCTAAAAATCACTTACATATATACGAGTACATATCACATATCTTTGGTAATGTAGCTTTCATTGGTGAAAGAATTTTTAAAAGCTAACAATTATTCCGCGATTTTATTCGTTTAGTTTTCGTATCAGTGAAAATACAGGGCAATTATAATTAATTTTTTTGCAAAAACGAGACCGCCTTCAATAATTTAGACAATGTAGATATTTTTTTAGATTTTTTGTTGATTTGTCAAAAATAGCTGGTCCGATTTCAATAAAATTTTCATGGAACCATTTGGGAAGTATACCTTTTCCAACAAAAAAATAATCATCAAAATTGGTTCATAAACTACGAAGTTATCCGCAAACAAACATAAAAAAGCATATATACGGTCGAATTGAGAAACCTCCTCCTTTTTTGAAGTCGGTTAATAAAATAGGCTACATAATTATGTAACTCCCTGATAATGTAGCTTTCCATCCGTGAAAAGAGTTTTTAAAATCGCTTCGTCGGTTTAAGCGTAAAGCGGTAACATACAAACAAACTTACTTTCGCATGTGTAATATTAGTATAGATTAGTAATATATTCTCATAACAGGTATTTTGAAGATTAAATGTACAACAGCGCCTAAAAATGTATACAATTAAATAACTTACAAGCTTTGGAAGGTATTAAGGGCATATGTTCTATGCGTTTCTCGTACAACGATGTTTGTTTAGGACAGACACAGATTAGTATGGAGATTGTGATATTGACGTCACATTGTTTGTATTGCTCTCTCTGTCTAATTAATGAAATTGTAACGCTTGTAACTAGTTTAATATGATAATAATAGTTATTTTGTTTTCATAAATCGATAATTTTCTCCTATTTTAACACGCTTTTATTAGCTTCACTTGTATGTTTGTTTGTAACGTCCACCTTTGAGCTCGATTTTGCCCTACTTTGAGCGATCGGATTTTCTTTAAACTTTGCACATCTATCAAAGACCGATCACAATGTAATAATCCACTTTTTTTTTTGGGCGTGGGTTACGGTCGGCACACTGCTCGCCGCTCCTTCCGGGACGACAGAGGTACGTAAGCGAAGCGTGTTTTTTAGTTTTTTTTAAACTATATTTATTATGGAGGTGGAGTGGTAGGACCACACTGTCGACAGTTATCTGTCTACAGCCGCGGGCCGGTCCGTCCGGAGTAATACCACGCTCTCGCAGAAAATCGACGTCTGAGTTGTAGCAATTTGTTACTGCGCTTCGTTAGGTGAGTGAGAGAGCCGGAAGTCCAACTTTCTGAGGGTGTTTGCGTGTGGAGGGTTTTGGTATCATCGAGGCTCAATGCACGCATTCACACTCCCTTCACTTTCTTCGCGGTAGGCAGCGGCCTTGTAAAGGTCTATGAGCGTCAGCAACACTTACCATCAGGTGTACTGTCTGCTCGTTTGCCACCGTTTGCAATAAAAAAAAAATATATTATACACATACCGTAAAATATTTAACATCACAATTGTCTATTCATCATATTCAATCAGACACATATTAACTACATATGTATATACTGCTGTGTGGTCGCGGTTACGAATACTACCAGCCGTAATAAAATTATAAAGAGAATATAAAGAGAATTATAATCGACCGGATCCAATTCCACCTGACACCGTTGGGGTAACGGGTTGACGTCAGGCAGACAATCAGTCACTGGCCATGGACTACAAAGAACACGGTAACGGTGGCCGGCTCAGTGATGAAGGTGAAGGAATACGGTGGGTTATGGAGCCGCGCGCTGCCCTTTCGTCGCCCGTGGACGGAATGAATGCGTATGTACTGTCCATAGCCCACCGAAACATAACTTTTGCAATATGTATTATGAAAAAAGACCGTCGAACCCATGTAATTGGGGTAAAAATAGGATAATGATAACCCATACAAAAAATTACAATCCATACTAATATTATAAATGCGAAAGTAAGGAAGGATGTTTGTTTGTTTGTTTGTAACGCTTTCACGCTTAAACCACCGAACCGATTTCAAAAATTCTTTCACCAATGGAATGCTATAATATCAGGGAGTAACATAGGCTATATTTTATCCCGGTATTCCCACAGGAACGGGCACTACGCCGCGGATAAAGCGACTGAAACCGAAGCGAAGCGAGGGCGGGTTCCTAGTAAATAAAATAAATTTAACATTATTCCGGTATGTACGTTGAATTCGTTTGTGATTATGCAATTTATCAAGTGCCTAAGCTATTTCGGGCTGGCGTCGAGTGAAATTAAGGATAACAGGTGTGGGCGGTAGCATGTGGAAAATGTATTTAACAAAGAGATTACGGTTTGTTCCATGAAATTCTTTTGTAAACTGTGTTTATGTAGTGCATACTGGTTTTCATAATAATTAGGTATATAAATACTAAAGAAAAATACATAGATATAAGTACATGAGTTTACCAATTGCTAATATTACGATAAGATAATCGACGGATTTTACGAGGCGATTTTTGTTTCTTTTTTAATTAAAATACCCTTTTCGTGGTAGGCTACGGTCTGGACATAATAAAAAAAAGGAGACCCTGTAGAATTAATCCTTCTGTTGCTTTATTTAAGCCGTTATTTTCTTAATAAGGGATTGTGGTTGACAAGAGAAATAGTAAAATTCTAAATAAAACGAGTTACTTGAACGATTGTAATTGATTGTAGAAATAATGCACAACAGCGTCAGGAACTGAGACGCGGTCGCCGCCTTCTGCAAGACAGTGGTCTCGCGGAAGAAAGCTCTAAGTTCGGATCGCGCGCGGGAAGAACTCTTGTACGACAATACGTTCCGCGCAGACTTGGGGGGCTCAGGCGCGAGTACCTGCACCTGATGCCTTCTAGCTGAAGTCGCGAGTGACTGGACCGAGGAATAGTCCGTCAGCCGCAGAGGCAGACCGCGTGAGGGCGATGCCCCGCGGGGGCGTCAGGGATGGACAGTAGAATAGGTAACCCGCCAAGCTGGCTACGGCCATCAAGGAGTCAGTACCAGTAGTCGGCCAAATGACGAAGAGGAGGAAATACGGTAGGTTATAGGACCGTGCGCCACCCTTTCGCCACCCCGGACGATGTGCGTCTGAACTATAGCCCGCCCAAAAAAGGACTACTTTATTCGAACTACATACAATTTATTTTTCTGTGTCTGGGCGTAATACAAGAATTATTTCCTTAGTTTAAAAAACCCTGAGAAACAATAGCGGTAAAGCAAGTTTCATAAGGCGCTTTATGTCAAACGACAATGAAACGCTTTCAATTACCGGCGCCAATTCAAACCATACGACACGGTTATGCAACCATTTTGTTGCCCCATTTTATAACGAATTTCATGAAGGAATTTTTACTTATTAGCACGCCACTTATTAAAAGAGGTCGTAAATATTATTAGAATTTTCTGTTACAATGTGAACGTAATGCCAAGGTTACGTATTATTTTATGAAATATAATATTTTTTTTATAGTCTGACGCTTTTATTCCCGAAAACGTAAACACAAATATATAGGCAAGATAGAGCTAACGGAGGGTTTGTTATAATTATCTTTCCTACGTCTGCCTCTATCATTTCTTCTAAAAGTTTTTACTCCTTGATGATAGAAGCCTATTCTCAGTCATGTCAAATGCCACGATAATAAAATTAAATGACATGTAAAAGAAAGAAAGAAAAATAATTTATTACTCCTTCACGGGAGGGCAACATCACAAAAGCTCAAACAGTGAGTACAATATAGAAAAACAATAAATTATAATAAAAAAAATACAAAAAGAAATTGATATCAACATTGGTATTCCCTTCGTGAAAGAGAAAAAGGATCGCTGCTCAGCATAATGTTGAGGCATCTACTATAAGAGAGATACCGCAACGCTGTTATTCTGCAGCGTCCTGCGACGTCTGTCAGCAAAGTACAGGTAGCAGCCGAATATAATTAAACTAACAAATTGCAGCTGCTTTTGTAAATAATATTCAAATAATAGAAAAATAATAATAATAAACATACGGATTAGGTGCGGTACTAAGTTATCTAATCTTACGCGTAGGTATAAGTAAAAATAAAAAATAATAAAATAAACAAAAATAACATTTAACAAACAAAAATAACATTCAACAAACAAAACAAAAGGATATGCAATTTACAATAACATAATAACTAATAGGTGGTATTTTATGTGATGTGATAAGAGAAGGTGCTGAAGTTTCATGAATGTGAAGATCAATGACGACATTATAGTATAATACACACTACTGAACGATAACAAGCATTTTATTACCAGACATACTTTTAAAAAGAGTATAAAACAAGAAAAACAAAATATGGTCTTTGTAACACCGTGATTTAAAATTACATAAGAATACAAAAACAAAAAAAAAAAAAATATATATATGTTATTAATCTGTGGCATGACTAATGTTCAATACTGCTGTGGTAACCCTTACTTACTAGTCTGTGAATGTCATAGAGATCTTTTATGTCAGTGGATGAGTGGACTCAGTGGTGAATGTTATCTACGATTGTTTACGTACATATAAGTGTTTGTAATAATTTAAAAGTCACCAATTGCCAATTGTTATATGAAATCTATGACAAACTAAAAATCCATGTCAATGATATAGACGGAAGGCCACACACTGTGACCAATGAAACCTGTATTAGCCAAGCACACATACGCGATTGACCATAATAAGCCTGATTGTAGCAACACATTGCTGGGTACATCCGATTACTGCTTATACGCTAAGGACCCAAGGGTAAATTTAATCTATGTAATTGGGTATTTAGTCTACAAATATGTATTTGAGAAAAAATAAATAAATAAAAGAGTTGTGTTTGGATAAACATAAAATGTTTTTTTTAGGTTATTAATAAAACTTTGTTTTGTTTTCAGTTGGCGTTGTGGAGGAGATAGTATGTTCCAGCAGTGCGTTGCAGCATATTTAAAGCTGCCTCTAAAGGCGTCGGTCCTATATTTCGGCACAATATACATGTAGTTATGTACCTATTGGTCAAGTATAAAATAAAACTTAGTACTTCATTATACGTAAGAGCTGAATGACAATAGATTTTTTAGTCACACTATTTTTAGTATAGTGATATATAATATTTCTATATGACAATTGATTATATAGTAGTCAAAACCAAATAAAATTACTTCATTATATAAAGATTCAAACGATTATTAATGATATCTGATGTTTACGCGAGTATTACACATAATATGTAAAGTACATATCTATACCAATAAATAAAATTGGAGTGTCTGTTTGTAATGTCAAAATAATAGGCTTTTTTCATGCTCACACGGTTATTTGCACATCTATTCCTAAAATAGCGATTAAAAATTTTTTTGCCTGTCTGTCTGTTTGTTCCGGGTAATCTTCAAAACGGCTGAACCGATTTCAAAAATTCTTTCACCAATGGAAAGCTATAATATCAGGGCGTAAACTAGGCTATATTTTATCCCGGTATTCCCACGAGAACTAAGCGGGTAAAACGACTATAACCGAAGCGAAGCGAGGGCGGGTTGCTAGTCTATACCAATAAATAAAATTGGAGTGTCTGTTTGTAATGTCAAAATAATAGGCTTTTTTCATGCTCACACGGTTATTTGCACGACACCTATGCCTAAAATACAGATTAAAAAATTTTTGTCTGTCTGTTTGTTTCGGTTAATCTTCAAAACGGCTGAACCGATTTCAAAAATTCTTTCACCAATGGAAAGCTATAATATCAGGGCGTAAACTAGGCTCTATTTTATTCCGGTATTCCCACGGGAACGGGCACTACGCGGGTAAAACGACTAAAACCGAAGCGAAGCGAGGGCGGGTTGCTAGTAAGTACTATGACAGAAGAATGCACATTGAGTCGACCCCTAATTAGACTAAGATTGCGATTGAACCAAACGGACACAGATGGCGATGTACTCTAAATACCTGCAGTAGCGTATCGTGCTGATTGTCATGAATTCGATCCTCTAGCGGTAAAAATGATCGTTCCGAGTCTGGCTGTAATAGTACGTTAATTTATTTTTATTGAAAACGGTGGCAAACGAGCAAACAGTAACACCTGATGGTAAGTGTTGCTGCCGCTCATGGACCTTTACAAGGCCGCTGCCTACCGCGAAGAAAGTGAAGGGAGTGTGAATGCGTTGCATTGAGGCTCGGTGATACCAAGGGCACCACCAAAACCCTCCACACACAAACACCCTCAGAAAGTTGGGCTTCCGGCTCTCTCGCTCACCGAACGAAGCGCAGTAACAAATTGCTACTACTCTAATTTATATATTTGTGAAGTTTCTAGTGATACAAGAATTTATGCTTTAGTGCAAAATATTATATACGTGTCGGACGACAAGGAACTCGGTGCCAATGGTCGGCCCAATGGGAATACGGTGGGTTATGGGGCCGCTTGTCGCCCCAGCGTCGCCACGGATGGAATGGATGGCATGTATGCTGACCATAGCCAGCCATAAAAAAAAGCATTATCTACACGAAAATTGCATTCAATATATAAAGAAGATTTATTACGTGAGATATAACTGATAATGTACTGATAGTTAAATGAACGATCATTAAAAATTAACAATACGGTATAGTCGTAAGTATAAATGGTTTCAATAAACTTTTAACGACTAAATACGAGCTCCATAACTGCTCCAGTTTCGCATCCAAGGACTGACGGGCAACATATTCGTTGAATCGATCCGCGATGCAAATGCAATTTGTTACTAGAATAAGCGTTATTTGCATTTCAACATGTCAGCTTATATTTGTCCCACTGTTGGGCTTGAGCCTCCTTCATAATAGGAGGGATATTGACCTACCATATCACGCTCAGACGTGTTGGTTTTATTTAGAGTATGTTTATTTTATTTAGAGTATGTTTATTCATAGATGTTAAAGAAGACTAAGGGACTATAATGTATAGCCTCGTAGTAGTCTTTTACTACAGCCACGGGCGAGATTCTACAAGAATTGTATTCTTATTCCGTCACCACACGAAAAAGCTAGTCCGTAGAAGCTTACACCTCTATTGAACAATAAGTTCCCTTGTGCAAAATAAGATATTTCTAAACACATAACAGGGACTACCCTAACTGTAAAAGAGTAAGGTGTATCTTATTCTGATTATGAGAAAATGGCGAAACCATTGCGAAGATGAATTCAATAAATACAAACTTAAGAGGAAATTCATAGATTTTATGATTACATTGTAAACAGTTCAGATTGTAAATAAAAAATTGGCTAAGTGCGAGTCGGCGCTCACGAAGGGTGCCGTACCATTATCTATAAAAAAATCGCATTCGTTGTATGGGAGCCCCGCTTAAATACTTATTTTATTTTGTTTTTAGTATTTGTTATTATAGTGGCAATAGAAATACATAATTTGCAAAAGTTTCAACTGTCTAACTATCGCTGTTCTTAAGATATAGCCTGGTGACAGACAGACTGATGGACAGACGGACGGACCGACAGCGAAGTCTTAGTAATAGGGTCCCGTTTTTACCCTTAGGGTACGGAACCATAAAAATCAATAGGGATCATCTTCAGGACATAAGAAAATTTATTCGATAAGATTTTTGTAATATGATTGTGTATGATAAAATACATTAAATATAAAAAGTCTTTAATTTGTCTGAGATTTTCCTGTTTACATGAATTTTATGAATATTTGAAATGTTATTTACGTCCCTCGATCGTGTTTGCCGACACCGGCGACACAAGGATTCATTTTTAATACATCTTAAAAAATAGGGTGTAACATAAAGGAACCATTGAAGTGAAAATGATGTATTACAGAGAAAAAATATATATTTTTTTTTTTATTTATTGCCAACGGTGGCAAACGAGCGAGCAGCACATCTGATGGTAAGTGATTCTGCCGCACACGGACCTTTGCAATACCAGGGGCACAACCAGGCCGTTGCCTACCGTGAAGAAAATACTCTTCTTAAACCTCGTTTAAAGAAGGACATGTCATAGCGCTCGGGAAACACAGCAGCAGGTAGTTCATTCCAGAGCTTGCACGTACATGGGAGAAATGATCGCTGGAAACGTACAGTTGAAGACCATAACGTTTCCAGGTGAAATGGATGAACCCTGCTGCGATGTCGAGTGGTACGTTGGTAGAATGGTGACGGTGGTACCAAGTAAAACAGTTCCTCGGAGCACTCCCCGTGAAAGAGTCAGTAGAGTACACAGGGTGACCTAGTCTCTCCGCTGCTCCAGCGACTCCAATCTGTCCGTAAGATTGGGATCCCCGACGATTCGAACAGCCCGTCTTTGCAGGGAGTCAAGTGGGTCTAGCTGATATTTAGGCGCACCTGCCCAGAGATGTAAGCAGTACTCCCTCCACATGAGGACGAACTTGTGCTTTGTATAGCACAAGACGCTGTCTCGCTGTGAAGTACCGCCTGGCTCTGTTCAGGATGCCCAACTTTTTGCTTGTCAATTTGGCTTTGTCCTCCAAATGACTCCCAAACTGGACCTTGCTTGATATTTCGACGCCGAGAATCCCAATACTCTCAGAAATTGGGAGAGTTACTCCTTGCAACTGTGGCGCCATGACAAATGGGTCCTTCTTTGCAGTGAAAAGAAAATTACTTTGGAATAACGTAGATTTTATTTAGCGTTCATTTATTTACATAAAATTATGAGAGCGAGAATTGTATTCTTACTCCGTCACCACGCGCAAATAGTTTAAAAACCTAAAAAGCACGCTTAATTTGAGCGCCTGATGCCTGCCTTGGATGAGATAGCCGGTTCTCAAGTTCCCTCTCCAAAAATTTAATCTTATTCAAAGTCGGTAACTTATCCGAGAAATCCGTGATCGGCGCGCCTGGTAGTTTCTCTTCATAGTCACGGCACTATTTCTTGGTCATTGGTAACGACACAAAGACATTACCAGATATCAGTGATACAAAAATTCGTTAATCCCGAAAATCCTGGTAAGGATAACGCGAATAACTGTTTAAAATATTAAATTGTCATCGTTCCTCGATAAGTATGCCAAATTTCGAATCAATACATTTTGAAGGGGGCCAATATCATGTTTAGTTTTCGTTACATATACTAACATACGTATGGTAATAAAAGGGAAATAATAAAAGATAATAAAAGCGTGTTAGAAAAATTGCGGATTAGAATTCCAAAGCACTTCTTTAAGTTTTACTTCAAAAGAAAATTTTAAATGTTAATTTTTATATTATGATGATCTTGTATCTATTTGAAGTAAAAAATGCGACAGCTTGTCTTAGGATTATTCCCATTCGACTATGGTGTGGGTGTTACCAAGGCGATTGTATATTTGTTATTAAGCAATTCATTAACTAAGATTATATAGCCATTTATAATCAGAAGCTATTATAATCCGTACAATTTACTCGTAAGGAGTATTTACAATCAAGTTATGTTCGTTTGGCGACAATCTAAGAATACAAAGTATCATTACGTGTTACTAATGGAAGTTTATTTTTATAGTTTCAAGATTTTATCAGTGAAGAGGTGGGCAGACACATATAAAACAACTAATATATATCGCCATGTATACTTTAGTCTCATATAAACCGGCAAGTATTAATGCAATAAAAGATTTGCCCGACTGAGCATTTAAATCCAAATCAAATACAAATCTCACGATTAGCAATACGATTCTTATTCTTCTCGGCCCACAGGTCCCTCAGTTGGCTTCGAGCCTCTTCTACCCGGAGAAGGAAATTGATATATGTACGCTGTATATCACGCTGTTCAAACGGTTTGGTATGGAGGTTTTCTTCCAACTCTTCTTTTTCTTGCTTATCTTATATCTTTAAACGAGCAATTCTTGTATACCGGGCGGGGCAAAAGTGTGGAAACCCCTGATTATCTTGGAGGGGGATGATTTGATCGAAATATAAAAAATCACGTCAAACGAAATTTTTAATAACGTATGTCATGGTAACCTTGGGTTTGACCTTGAACTTCGTTTTCAAGGTTATTTCAAGGTCAACTTTGTTTTTTAAATGGGAACCCCTATTTTTGATATCGGAAATGGAAACAGCGGGAAAAATTACGTACAAATATGTATCAAGGTGACCCCTGAAGGTCAACCAGATATTATATCTTTAAACGAGCAATTCTTGTGTGTATATACAGGGGGTATCAGGTTATGGGACAACTGTTCGAGTATGTTGTAGTTTAACGGTCATAGATGGTAATTAAAATGTACATTACACAAAAAATAATAGGTATACCATAAAAGTTATAGTGATTTCAAAAAAATGTGCCTAAGAGTCTATGCCTTAAATGTTACGTATTATGTAGGCATATACAGACAGAATACATGTAGGCATGTAAAGCTTCGACAGTATAATTTCATTCATTCATACCTAGAATTGCGCAAACGCTTCAATGAGCGTAGGTAATAACGGCGAGCCGTCAACGGTCATCGGCCGATCAGCTGTTTTAAAGCGAAGTTTGTCTTGCTTATGCGAACGTAATCATTGATTTATTCAATTTCTAATGAACATTAAAAAAAGTATGAATATATTGCGTATTAAGTATCATTGACTTTATACATTTCAATGGGATTTACACGAAAAAGCGATGACAAAATTGAAAACTTTACATGTCTCTTAATTCCTTAACGAATCGATATTTTTCGTTCAAATTTTTTTCATGGGTTCCTACCACCAATGCCTAGCTCCCTTTTGACCAGTTGCCCCATAACCTGATACACCCTATATATTCAGGATCTCTGAAACGGCTCCAACGATTTTGATGAAATTTGGCATCCTAGAGGTTTCGGGGCCAAAAAATCGATCTTACTAGGTTTTATTTATAGAAAATGTTGTTTTGTCGGTGTTTTTAGCTAATCAATTAATACAATGACATAAAATGTTATTGACATTCTCTGAATATCAATTCTAATTTCGTCGTCGTTGTCAAGAGTGTCTATAGCTCAGTTGGGAAGTTGTCCAGTTTTCTTTTTGTTTTATTTTGGCATTCAAACAGCGTGGGATCGAATCTCGGTGTTATTATTATTCCTTTTTTGTAATTTTTTTCATTATTTAATTTTTATTTTTTATTAATATATCTATACCAATAAATAAAATTGGAGTGTCTGTTTGTAATGTCAAAATAATAGGCTTTTTTCATGCTCACAGGGTTATTTGCACGACACCTATGCCTAAAATAGCAATTAGAAAATGTTTGTCTGTCTGTTTGTTCCGGGTAATCTTCAAAACGGCTGGACCAATTTCAAAAATTCTTTCACCAATAGAAAGCTATAATATCAGGGCGTAAACTAGGCTATATTTTATCCAGGTATTCTCACGGGAACGGGAACTACGCGGGTAAAACGACTATAACCTATAACCGAAGCGAAGCGAGGGCGGATTGCTAGTATTTAAATAAATTCGACAAAAATACAACAAAAATATACCGAGCGAAACACGGTCAACCAGATATTATGCATATTATAACCCTTAGTCATCTTTTACGATACCCACGCGCAAGATGGTGGTGAATTGTATTCTTACTCCGCCACCACACGGAATGTGTCTCGTACACAATGTGAGGGAAATTGACTTAGCCACATACCATGCATAAGAATAGACTTAAGAATAGTTTTCATATCGAATATTGCTTTTCTGGCATCGATGTTATCTGCACATAGTGGTCTTTTACGAGAACCACGAAGAAGGTAGGGTATTCCTGCGTCACCACGAGGATGTACTATTACAATGTTGATTTTCAGCAATATCCTCCCATTCTGACGTCAGACATATGTTTCGCTAACGAGAAGTTAGAATCATTAACTAAATACCTTCTCCGCCTTCGAGCCTTAGCGTCCCACAATTTGAAGCGAATCTCCAAGGGTTCAGGACGGAAAATCACCTACTATCTATTGCTAGACAACACCTACCACCACCAATCTAACCACAAGTGCTTCTAACCACAAGTTACGTAATATAATTCACATATATAATTCAAACGATGTGTGTGAAAATGGTACCGTGCTCGAAAGATAGAAATGTTCATCAAAATCTATATCAAGGCAAGCTTATTCGCGGACTTAACTAGTTAAGGCTACAGACTGTGTACAATAAAAAGTATGAGTAAGGAAACAGCGCAAATTGCGGCAGAGTTGTCGACTAGTTTCGTTATAAATTATGAAAGCACCACGCAAAGGACATGGCATGATACAAATAACTTAACCAGAGACAATAAAAGTGGAAAGTTTACAGCATTCCCACACGAACTGGCGATTTAATTAAAATTATAACTTTTACCGCGCAACGTGCTCCGCAACGGTGACGATACGGATGCATCATTAATCTCTGTTGGAGATTGTTTTACTTTATTATGTACATTCATAAAAAGCAACTGCCCGTGTGGTGACGTATTAAAGATAGGCATGTCGCTGATATGAATTTTCGGATCTGGATGGTTACGGGTGTTAGAAGAACATTATATCCGTTTTGGTTACGGATACGGGATAGATTCAGGTAGTTTTTTTTTTTGGGTGGGACTGAGGTCAACACACACGCTGTTCATTCGGGCTGGAGCGACACGAGGGCGACGCGCGGCCTCATAACCCACCGTATTCCCACCCCTTCGCTATTGGGCCGACCACTGGTACCGAGTCCCTTGTCGTTCGTGGCCAGCCCGACGGGATAACCTTTCGGGTACCCTCCCTCCCTGACGATCCTCACCACCGCCAATCAGTTTGGCAAGCGTGGTGATTATAGTATTACCTCCTTTCGCGGAGAAGTCTTGTCCGAAAGTGGACATAAATTGGATCGGTGATAAAAACCATAAAGATAAAGAAATTCAACGTGCTGTGGAGAGGTCTTTGCTTGGATTTCTATATGTGATCCAAATATGGAAAACCGTAAAAGGACGACCTGTCATAACCCAAAGAATTAGAACGTTTTAATATTCTTCATTCGCTACCAGATAAGAGAATATAATAGAATATTTTATTTTTCCATTTTAATCCACTAGATTTTCACCAGACCGAAATACGAGCGAACCTCTGAGAAGATACTGGTTTTTGATTTTCATATATTTTGTAATGCCTTCTTTTATATAATATCTTATAAAAGATATTTTGTAAGCTTCAGTGTGATGCTCTTCGGACAGGATATAATATAGTTTTGGCGTCCTTAGTACGTGGATTCTGGATTAGGTCTCACGAACCTAGAAGACGTTGGCAAGAATGAACCAAACGATCTTTTCGAGAAAATAATAATAGTTGGCTACGCTGCTAAGTTTTCTGTCTGCAGCCATAAATGTCTCTTGCGAAATAGCACCACACTCACAGAAAACCAATGCACTATTTCTAGAGGACAGCATAGTATGATCACATCCTATCCGAACCGTAGCAATCTGCTGTTGCACTTTGATCAGACAGCGAGAGAGCCGAAAACTCAAACTCCCTGCTGCTCAAGCCCTGTCCTGATTCCAATTCCCTTAATCCGGCACGTCATGATAGGCAGCGATCTATACGTGTTCTTAGTTTTACCGAGATCCGTGAGAGGTAGTTACCCACATACAATCAGACCAACTGCTTGCTAATCTGTCATCAAGCGCAACAAAAAAAAAATACTAACAAGTATCAGTCCAAATAATTGAACTACATAAGCTAAGATATTAATAGATAAGCTGCGTATAATTTTAATTATGAAGGCAATCATCATGAGGAAATTCAACATGGCCGAGAGATATATATGCTAGACGCGAAGACGTGACGTGCCACGTTTACTAATACACATTAAAATCAATGTGGTGGATTATATACGAATCCTTATTGTTTTCGCGAAATTATACTTAACGGGATTTATATCATTTTATTACTTTACGAGTTTTAGATTTCAGCTATGTTGTAAGCGTTATAATCACGTAAGAAGAGTTTTTCGGAAACTTGTAAGTGACAAAATACACTGTATATAAGTTGTCACGAATATTAGTGACCAGAACTATTCTCCGGGTTGAGAGCCCTCAGCGCTCACCCATAGTCCGCGTCAAGCTATCAAGGCCATCTGCGGCCAACAGCTGTACACACACAAAAAAAAAAAAAAAAAATAGTGACCAGAACATTACATCGATCTAGTCCGACTGCATCTGATGCCGTCTGGTCAAAAATCACATTGCTATGGAGCGTTAGTTGTCTCAAAGAGGGTAGCAGGCGGCCGGTCATGAAACGTTTGCCAATAACTTTTGTTATATGTACTATGGAAGAAGAGTAGGTACATATTGTGTCGATCCCATGTAATTGGAATAAGTGCAGAACGGCGATGATGAAGATGAATGGCCATGATAGTTTGAAAAACTTATTATTTTACACAATACACGTTCAGTGTCAGTCATACAGAAACTTGCGTGACAATTTTAAAGTGTTTGAAGACCTTTAATCTGAACCGATTCAAAATTTTGCGAATGATGAAGGTATTAATAACATTTTTATTTCAATACTTCTTCGTTGCCCATTTTTTTTTGGACAGGGAATGGATGGGTGTGTCCAGTATATCCCATCCATTCCGTCCAGTGCGTCGGAAATGTGGAGTACAGTCCCATAATCACAGAGTCAACGGGTCGACTATTGGTACCGATTGCTTGGCATCCGTGTCTGGCCCTGCATCCCTTCGTTGCCAGCGGTTATCGCAAAAGCCAATTAACATCCAGTGAGCATCGTTTTTCTTGAAACAGCACACCCTACAGTAAGGCGATAATAGTAGGGGACTTTCCAAAATTTAATTAACAGACACAAATCACACTCAGACTCGGAATAACAATTTACGAATTGCATAGAGTATTGTCCTGCGTGAGAATCGAATCCGTGACACTTGGCACGGTCGGTGTCTTAATCACTATATCAGATGTGCGATCAGGGATTAAAGAATATCTGGGTGTTATTAGCGTGTCCGTTAATTGCATTGTCCCTAACGTTACAAGTATTTAATTCGATTTTTATAAAAAAAGGTCGTATATATCTTGGAAAGGGAACAGAAACTCTGAAACTAAAGTCTATTTCAATTTCGTCTGATCAGCGTGCAACAAGCTATTGTCTTATTCTCTTGCTGTTGGTGGCAAAGGATTCCTGTCGCTCATGGACATTTGCTATGCCCCTGTCTACCGTGAAGAAAATGAAGAGAGTGTGAATGCGTTCAATGAGGTTCAATGATACTAGATGCATCACTAAAACCCACCACACGCAAACACCTTCAGAAAGTTGGACTTCCATCTCTGATGCTCACCGAACGAAGTGTAGCTACTACTCAGACGCCGATCTATTTAATTATGAAGATGACGAGCAACCAATCTCCAATGAGCAATGTCCAATAATTGGACCACATATAGGTTAAAGAGTAAAATAAAAAGTAGTTGCAACATTGTCTAACTTTCAGCGTAAGAGCATCGCAACTCAAACTCAACTTACTTTTGCTTCGATGTGAAAAACGTGAACTTTTAAATATCCGCCTTCGCGTTACGTAAATAAAAAGATTCCTTATTTTGATATTTTAAAATGTTTAACTATATAATATTAACATCATCACGCGGAAACCAAGAGAGAGCTAATCGCTAAGTCTATTTAAATTTCAACCATATTATTAAACAGTTAGAATACAAGTTTGCTTTTGTATAGATGAAATTTATCAATTATGCATGGCATTGTTGCACAATGATCGCTGAATCGAATTCATTGATGAGCATTTGCAATAGAGAACATGAATGATCACATTTACTTATGAAATTCAAATTAACCCAGTTTCCTGTATACGTAATGCAAGCAAGCACCAAGGGAATAAATAAGGGTTTAAACCACATTACCGGTGTAGTTTGAGAAATTTTGAAACATTTACGCAAGCATTATTTTCTAAGTAGCGACGAAATAAGTATAAGATGGTGACCGTTCCTACCTTTTCTATGGATATTGTAAGAATTATTAGTGTAAGCATAACTGCTTCTGTGGTGACGGAGTAGGAATACAATACACCACCCCCATCTTGAACGACTAAGGGATATAATATACTCGTACATATAACATCTATGTAAGAGCGGGCAAACTCGAAACAAAATCCTATACCAACCCAGCTGAACAGCGTGCTACTGTAATGGGTCTCTTTCTCTCCCATTATAGTGGGACGTGTATGAGCTGACCCATGCAAGAGAAGGAAAATCTATACCAATAAATAAAATTAGAGTGTCTGTTTGTAATGTCAAAATAATAGGCTTTTTTCATGCTCACACGGTTATTTGCACAACACCTATGCCTAAAATAGCAATTAAAAAATTTTTGTGTCTGTCTGTTTGTTCCGGGTAATCTTCAAAACGGCTGGAACGATTTCAAAAATTCTTTCACCAATGGAAAGCTATAATATCAGGACGTAAACTAGGCTATATTTTATCCCGGTATTCCCACGGGAACGGGAACTACGCGGGTAAAACGACTATAACCTATAACCGAAGCGAAGCGAGGGCGGGTTGCTAGTTTATACCAATAAATAAAATTGGAGTGTCTGTTTGTAATGTCAAAATAATAGGCTTTTTTCATGCTCACACGGTTATTTGCACAACACCTATGGCTAAAATAGCAATTAAAAAAATTTTTGTCTGTCTGTTTGTTCCGGGTAATCTTCAAAACGGCTGGACCGATTTCAAAAATTCTTTCACCAATAGAAAGCTATAATATCAGGGCGTAAACTAGGCTATATTTTATCCCGGTATTGCCACGGGAACGGGAACTACGCGGGTAAAACGACTATAACCTATAACCGAAGCGAAGCGAGGGCGGGTTGCTAGTTAGAAATAAAATCCTATACCAACCCGTCTGAACGGCGCGGCTTCGTAGGTCAATTACGCTCCTACTGTGAAGAAGGCTCGAGCCCAACAGTGGGACGTATAAGAGCCGAAAAAAATTAGGCTGATAATATTAGCAAGAGAAGGAAATTTGAAAATGAAACCCTCTCGCAACTTGTTTGTCTCGCTTGGCATAGACGGCTGATATCCGGCGGTTCATGCCTAAGTATAAAAATGTGATGGCGGTTTGTATAGATTTATTCGTATTCTAGGGTCAACAATTTTTTTTTTTTGCTGTTGGTGGCTAAAAAGAAAACAACACACCTGATGGTAAGTGATACAGCCGCTCCAGGGGCTTTTCTAGGCCGCTGCCTACTACCGTGAAAATCTGCGGTGATACTAAAGGTACCAGAACTTACCTACACAAAGTACCACACGCAAACACCCTTAGAAAGTTGGATTGCCGACTGAGCGAGAGCTCACCGAACGAAGTGCAATAACAAATTGTTACTACTCGGACGACGATTTTCTGTGGGAGTGTAGTACCTACTGTGCCGGAAGGACCAGCTCGCGGCTGTATACAAACACACAATGTGGTCCTACACATAAAAATTTAGCTTTTTGTTGATTTTAGAGGACTTTCTCAAGCAATTTGTAATAGCATGTGCCAGATTCCGATCTAACTTCGGGTACAGATATGCATTATAGGCTAAAGATACATTATCATCATCACAGCTCATATGTGTCCCGCTACTGGGATCCAGCCTCCTCCACATTGGAAGGAAAATTGGATAACGGCTAGTCGGCGGGTTAGTATAGAGCAGTGATGGGCAAAGTACGGCCCGCGGGCCAACTCCGGCCCGCGAAAGTATTTAATCCGGCCCGCCGAGAGTACATCCATCCTAAATATTCTAGTCAGCATTTTGGCGCGAAAAATAATTTCTAACGTTTATAATTGAAAAGCTTTCATTATCTCATAATTAACTTGCCATAATTATAATTATCTCGGCAGTCTGTCACAGGTATTAGTTTATTTATTGGAAAATTCCATTCGATTCTCCTATCGTCGAAGCTAAACTAGCGCGTAGTACATGTGTTGGGCAATACGGGGCGCAAAGCGTGGTGAAATGTAAAGCGGGGGCGAGTGAAATAAATCGCTTTAATATAAAATGCATTTTTTTTATAATTCTGGCCCTCCTCTAGAATTTCTTAAAGTTTGTGGCCCGCCATTAAAAAAGTTTTCCCACCACTGGTATAGGGTTTTATATCGAGCTTTCGTTGTCTTGCATAGTTGTTATATACACAAGTAATCCCTTAGTCGTCTTTTACGACACTCACGGACAAAAGAGGGGGTGGTGAATTATATTCTTACTCCCGTCACCATATGGAAATATATTACAAATGTATTTCAATCAGCTGTCGACATCCGCTGTTGAATATAAACATCGTGAATGCGATTTGGCGATTGATTATATAGAACCTATCGGATGGTTAAGCTATCGCAATTGGCGTTGTAAGTTTCCCAGGAGAGTCAAGCTGAACGTTTGCCTGGTGTTTCCACGCTCAAAACAAGAAAGCTTCAATTTATATAATAAAAAATTAACTTCATCATTCTAAAGCAAAAATAGAACAAAATTATTGACGCGAAATTCTACAAGAGAAGGTTAGTTGTGAGTTAAAATGTACCAAGCGCACGACCACTACTACGATATATTCTCAACTATTCGAAACCTCTGGCGTTGCTGACGAGAACTTCACATAACACAAATCTTCGTAAATCTCCTCGACGCGATCCTCGCAAGTCGCGCTCGGTATAGTGAACTGCACCCATGGTACTTCGAGTGATGCCGCCGGATGTGCTGGGCTATCGTCCATGTCGCTGTTGTATGACGTCATCTCGAGCGTGTTGCACGCGCTACTACAACCGCTAGTGTTAAACATGTGAGTTCTACACGTAGGTGGTTAGTTATAAAGTTAGGTCTTATAAAAAAAATTAGTACTTACACAGATTGCAGGTCTTTGTAGATGTCCTCTTCAGATTGTGTTCTTTGAGCTGAGAATGGCCTGTAATCATTTTAAATATATTAATTTTTTTTTAGTTAACTAACCAAAGTTGACCGACAGGATGCAGGATAGTTATTTGTATTTGATTCCTAAACTACTTAACCGATTTTAATCAAATTTGCACATCATGTGCAGTTTGATCCAATTTGAAAGATAGGATAGCTTACATCTTAATTTATAGTCGCAATATTATTTTATTGCAAATTATTTGTCTATTATTTGACATTCACAATTATCTGTTAATTCCAAACGATTTTAACAGATGGCGATATCTGTTGACTGGATTGAGTAAGTAATTACTAGATGGCGCTGCTATGTCAAACCTACAAACGTGTCATATAAGCTGCAATTCAATACCATAAATAGTTTACTAAAATGTAATATAACAAAAACCTTAGCCACAGCAACGCGTGGCCGGGTCTGCAAGTGTATTATAACAAAACATTTGCATGCCTAAACGGTAGAATGTACTAGGCTCTTATTATCGCCGACCACTGACGACAAGTAACCCTGCTCCGGTGGTCGGTCCAACGACGAAGGGGACGTGGGGTTACGGGTGGGTTGCGGGTGTGCGTGCTTACGCCCGTCCGTCGCCTCGGACGGAGTGGTGCGAGGAGTGCGCCGACCGCAACCCAACCCCAAACAAAAAAAAAAGACTTATTATAATGTTTGTCACTAATTATTATTATTATATGGTTATCTATCTCTTGCATAGATATTGTCCGCATCGCTTAGTCGTCTTTTATTACAGCCACGAACAAAAATAAATAATGCCGAATTATTTTCTTACTTCGTCGTCACACAAGATAAAAGTACACGTGTATAATATTTCGCATATTCGTACAATTTCAACATAATATCAAATATAATTGGGCACTTGGCGAAATTTGTATCCCGCGTGGGCAGATTGTACGCTTACTAAGAAATCCAAATACATAACATAAATAACTTCACATAACTGGGCCAATCAATATACATTGCCTATCTGTCTCTTTATTCATTCGTAATTATTGTCTATCTATTATTTTCATATAATAACTGGGATATTGATCACTTTTTATATGGCATATACTCATTTTTTTAATTAGGACTAATCTCGCTACACTTATTTATAAAAGTTACTTATTTACAAATTTAAATACTTTATTATGCATAAACCCCGCGAGGGCACTTACATATGGTCACTTTTTTACATTTTTACCTTACACTACTACCGGATCGGAACGCGACCGCACTGAGAAGATCCGGCAAGAAACTCAGTGGGCTTGTCTTCTTTTTTATTCATTTACTATTTTTTTTTAATAAGATAATATACAACATGTCTATTAATAGCTCCAGTGTGATGCCTTTCGAATCATCATACAATACAGTTATTAAATATAACGAAAAAGTACCATGGCTGGACCAGATCCCGCAAGCGGCACCCGATCACGAGTTAACCACTAGAGCAGCCATCACTCCCCTCAACCACAATGGAGGGAAGGGAGTGACCCGCTCCTCGTAGCTACAATGGTTCCCACCATTGTAGCTACGTCAATGTAACTCCTGTAAACCAGCATCCACAATGATCTCCATAGAAGGCATCGAAACTTAAACCCTCATGTAGGCTCAGAAATTGGGTTTTATTGTCTAACTCACAACAAATTTAATTAAAAGGTTAAAGTGACGTTGGAGAATAAAGATTCCAATATCCTCTTATGCAATGTGGATGATAAGAAGGAAATCGACTAGTCAGTCAATAAGTAAAGGGGTGTACAGCTACCATAGGCGCAGCAGTACGGCATCACGGGTACAGCAGAGTTTAACGGGGCCTATAATATAAGCATTGCATCCGGGTGGTGACGGAGTAAGAATACAGTTCACCATCCCCTTTCTTGCTCGTGGTGTCGAAAAAGGCGACTAAGAGATATGCATATAACATCTGTCCAAGAGAAGAAAACTGGAAATAAAACCCTATGGCAACATGTCTGATCAGCGTGGCGTAGTAGATTAATTTCCCTCCCATAGTGGAGGAGGCCCGAGCCGAACAGTGGGACATTTGTGGGCTGAGATGGTGATGATGATAATGTAAGCTTTAAGATTTATTGCAGTAGTAGGACAGAACAACTGCCAGAAACGTCTGAACGCACGAAAATTTTCTCAAATCGCTACAAGGTTCATATAGTAAACTATTGTATCGAATATAAAAAAATTTGCTATTTGGCTATGAATGTCAAGGAACCCGTACCAGAGGTCGGCTCAATGGCGATGGGTAGGGAACACAGTGGGTTATTGGGCCGCACACCGCCCGTTCGTCGCCCCAGACAAATTGAACAGAGACTACCATAAGAAAGAAGAAAGGCTGGGCTCAGTGCCTCCTCCACAATTGGAGGGAAATTGACCTATTGTACCACGCTAGTCAGGCGGATTGTTATGAAGTTTTATTTCGAGTTTTCCTTTTCTTGTATAGATGTTATCTGCAATAATCCCTTAGTAGTCGTTCACGATTACTATGGGTATCTCTCGTTTCTGAGGCATTTTGATTACTTTATTCGTTATTAGGTATACAAATTTTAGATTTTCAGCAATAAAATTAGTGATTTTTAATAAAATGATTTAACAATATACACTTTAGATCTTTTCCGTGTGCTGAAGGAGTAAGAATATTGTATTCTTACCAACTCGCCTTGGCTCATCTTGCCCGCCAGTGTCGTAAAAGACGATTAAGGGATTAACTATGCTCATAACATCTATGCAAGGGAAACAAAACTCGAAATCAAAACCTGTAGCAACACGTCTGAATTTATCGCCTATTGTGGAGGAGGCTCGAGCCTAATAGTGGGACGTATATGCTGAAATGACGATGATGATGATGATACATTTCAATGCCCAGTTTTTTTTTAATACAACATCTAAAGACATAAGGCTATATATATGAATATGATACATAACATCAATGACGTTAATTGGTGCTGTGTCATTCGACATGTAACGTTACTAAGTGTTAACTAAAATTTACTCTAGAATGGTGGAATGAATGCTTTAAGCTCATAGTGCATTTTTTTTTTCAATAAGTTGCTTATTTTGTGATGTTCTTTATATTCCTTTTTTTGTGACAATTGGATTTTTGTAATTTTTTTTTGACCTGACAACGTCTAATAAATCGATGAACGCTGGCTGCATGCACGAAAAAGTGTCCCGTTACGCTCATTGTCCCGTTACGCTGATTCAATTTTATTAATATTTTTAAGAGTGGTAGGACCACACTGTCGACAGTTATCTGTCTACAGCCGCGGGCCGGTCCGTCCGGGGCAGTACCACACTCTCGCAGAAAATCGACGTCTGAGTAGTAGCGATTTGTTACTGCGCTTCGTTCGGTGAGTGAGAGAGCCGGAAGCCCAACTTTCTGAGGGTGTTTGCGTGTGGAGGGTTTTGGTGGTGCCCTTGGTATCACTGAGCCTCAATGCACGCATTCACACTCCCTTCACTTTCTTCGCGGTAGGCAACGGCCTTGTAAAGGTCCATGAGCGGCAGTAACACTTACGATCAGTGTTTGCTCGTTTGCCACCGTTTGCAAAAAAAAAAAAAAATCATAAAATGGAAAGATCATATTTAAGTTTTTATAACAAAACTATTTTTTTTATTTCGTTTCGCAATATTTCTTAAGTTACATCAAAATTACGGACAGATTGGAGTCGCTGGAGCAGCGGAGAGACTTTGGGTCACTCTGTGTACTCTACCGACTCTTTCATGGGGAATGCTCCGAGGAACTGTTTGACTTGGTACCACCGTCACCATTCTACCAACGTACCACTCGACATCGCAGCAGGGTTCATCCATTTCACCTGGAAACGTTATGGTCTTCAACTGTACGTTTCCAGCGATCATTTCTCCCACGTACGTGCAAGCTCTGGAATGAACTACCTGCTGCTGTGTTTCCCGAGCGCTATGACATGTCCTTCTTTAAACGAGGTTTAAGAAGAGTATTTCCTTCACGATAGGCAGCGGCCTAGCAGTGCCCCTGGTATTGCAAAGGTCCATGTGCAGCAGTTTCACTTACCATCAGGTGTGCTGCTTACTCGTTTGCCACCGTTGGCAATAAAAAAAAAAAAATAATAATTTTATAAATCCAATGACGAAAACAAGCCGACAGCTCCCGAACAAATCCAAACGCGTGTAACGTCATAATGTTAGTTTTCACTCATTGCAATTTATACACAGATAATAAGTACAATGTTTTGATCTATTTAATTCTGCTGTCATTATTAAATAATGAAATATAAGTAACAACAAATCGTTTTTTAGTAATAAATTACCAATATTATTATCAACTCACACGAGTAATAGCTGTAAACACTGTACTGTTATAAAATAGCTTTAACATTATAACGTCACAACTGTGCTAACCAGTCTTAGCGCGTTCCTTGTCACGTGATTTTTATTCAAATTTTGATAATTTTTACCTATTTACAATTAATTGAAAAAATCTTTTTTAAAGTTTACCGCATTAAATTTCAATATTATCTATACCAATAAATAAAATTGGAGTGTCTGTTTGTAATGTCAAAATAATAGACTTTTTTCATGCTCACACGGTTATTTGCACGACACCTATGCCTAAAATACAGATTAAAAAAAATTGTCTGTCTGTCTGTCTGTTTGTGCCGGGTAATCTTCAAAACCGCTGGACCGATTTCAAAAATTCTTTCACCAATGGAAAGCTATAACATCAGGGCGTAAACTAGGCTATATTTTATCCCGGTATTTCCACGGGAACGGGAACTACGCGGGTAAAACGACTAAAACCGAAGCGAGGGCGGGTTGCTAGTTATTAATAAAGTTTTAAAATACATAGAAAAAAATTGTTTTTTTTCAAAAGCTCAATTGATATTGCAAGTAACTGTCAAATATCTAATGATCAAATATATCAATCCCATAAAGGTTTCTAGAAAGGTATTGACCTTTCTCTGTTCCATTGATTACTCTCAATATGAACAAATTCCTTCTCTATTTTCTCATCTTATATACGTCCGACTGCTAAACTCGAGTCTCCCCCATAATAGGAGGGTTATTAAACTACTATACCACGCTGGTTGATAGGTTGGTATAAGGTTTTATTTAGGCTTTTCCTTCTCTTAAATAGACGTTATATGCATATCATATCCCTCAGTCGTCTTTACAATATTCACGGGCAAGCTAGAAAGAGGTGACGTAAATATATTCTTACTTTGTCACCACACAGATAATAAAACTTATTCTTTATAAGTAATCTCTATTAACATTAGTTACATTTAAGATATAGAGGCATCATTTACGTATGGGGTATAAGTTCAATGATTCACTCGCCTTCACAGTACAAAGTAGTTACCTAATGAGTTGATAACATAATCCTACCATAAAGACATCCTAATACAACATTGATGTTCTAATGAAAACGCATTGAAATAATTTCATCTATTTCCTTACTTGATGTTTTTAGATAGTGTCCTGGGGCACTGGCTGAGCTTCGCTAGGGTGCACAGGACGCGGTGGAAGTTTGACAGATCGAAGAGCATGGAGGGATCAAAAAGATCTGTTTCCCGTAGTTCGAAGACCTCATGGCACGTACGCAGGAATACTTTGATGTTTCGCATACACAGGAACTAGATGAAACAAAACAAAAAAATATATTTTGAACCTTTTCTGAACTTTACTTCTTTTAGCGCGTGAGGGAAAAATGATGAGAGTACATTTTTACACTGAGCGCGCACGCCGTCGCGAAAAACCGACACCCTGAAGTTAGTTGGTCAACATTTTTTACCATGCGGGCACACACCGTCACAAATGTCAACCTTCTATCTGATACTGTGTAGTCAACAATTACATTTACAAATATGGTTGACGTCAGGCAAGTGGCCGGTTATAAAACTAGTGGCAAAACTTTTGCAATATGTACAATGGCATCAACCCCAAACAATTGGGATAAGAGCAAGATGAATACAATAGTTATAACTAGGTTTCTAACTAGAGGTAACCCACTTCTGTTCTGCTTATATATACACAATTGCTGGGCACATATCTCTTCTGAAATAGGAGACAAATGGATTTAAGAAACCACATTGGACAAAAAAAAATGCCATAGGCTTTTATTTTAAGCTTTTCTTCTCTTGCATTGATACTATCTGCTTAGACATCTTTTCTGGCATCCTTGGGAGAGGTGCCTTAGAATTATTAAAAGCAATATTATCACATTACAATTATTCCCATATAAACATAGGCCTGTTGTAGAGATTTTATCATGGGCTCGGCCATAAACACTTGTAAAGTGTTCGAAACATCAGACAATCAAAAAATCAAATACAAAGTTTTATTTACAATGTGTAATACTTATATGTAAACAACAGAAATCATTATATAAACATAGGTGTTAGGGTTGCCACCCATACTTTGTTATAAACTATTATAATTTATTTTGTGTTTGTTGATTTATCTAAGATCTGTATAAATGAAAATATTTTTTCAAATTCATATAAATTAAGGATTTCTGCCACATTAGCATCCACACAGAGTAATTTTTTATGACAAATGGTGAGAAGCAACAAACAGTCTGTTCGAATCTGGTACAATTGATTACTTAAGTATTGACTTTAAATTAAACATTAAAGGCAATTCTGCACAGCTGTTTTGCAGAGATAATTTGTTCTTAATAGTTGCTAATTAGTACAAAATATTTTTATGATAAATTATAAAAAAAAATATAAGGAAACATATGCTTACGCATGGTTATCCATATAATTAAATTAAAGGCTTAATATACTCCATGGTAATCAGGACAACTGTGCATTTTATTGGTTGATTTGATTTATCACCCTACACTGAATACTGAATGCATAGTTTGAACAAGATAATGAAATTTGATGCGATCACAGTGTCTATATCATAAATTTTCAGGTCTTGGTGTTCTAGGTGGTATAGATAAGTAGACTGTTGCTCATACTACTACATAGAAACATACTAACTCTGCTAAGAAATTTTAGTAGCAAGCACAAAGTCAAGAACTGTATTAAAATAACATAATAAATTGGATAGGACTCAGCTGGCAGCAAGCAAAATATTGCAAAAATCAACTGCACACACGGAAACATTTAATACCAACAACATTTTGCACTTTTAAAATTTTTTGTCCAGAGACCTTTGCTCTACTCGTATATGGGACATTAAAAAACAATTGGATAGAATACTATCTCTTCCTCTATTAATGAGAAAAAGGAATGGGCAGTACTTTACAAATGGTCAGATTATAGTTTTGGTAATACAGTAGAACCAGTTTAATACGATCACGTTTAATAGGATTATTTTTTTTTTTTTTTTTTTTTTTATTGCAAACGGTGGCAAACGAGCAAACAGTACACCTGATGGTAAGTGTTGCTGCCGCTCATGGACCTTTACAAGGCCGTTGCCTACCGCGAAGAAAGCGAAGGGAGTGTGAATGCGTGCATTGAGACTCGGTGATACCAAGGGCACCACCAAAACCCTCTACACGCAATCACCCTAAGAAAGTTGGGCTTCCGGCTCTCTCGCGCACCGAACGAAGCGCAGTAACAAATTGCTACTACTCAGACGTCGATTTTCTGCGAGAGCATGGTACTGCCCCGGACGGACCGGCCCGCGGCTGTAGACAGATAACTGTCGACAGTGTGGTCCCGCATAATATGCCATTTTGCGTCAGTCCCAGCAACTTGAGACATGTTTTCATACATTTCTTAACGCTTAATACGATCGTCATCCCGTTTAATACGTCAACACGTGCCACTCAAATACACATATTACCTCTTGCGGCAGCGGGCAGCTACTGACGAAGTGACGACTGTCGAGCGACCCTAAGTGATAATGACCAAGAAGAAGCTGAGTCAACTCCAATTTTGTGACACTCCCAGGCATTATCAGTTGTTAATGATTTACGACGCTATGTAACTTGTTTGAATCAAGTGAAGACGCACTGCGAAAATTAAATAATGTAGAAAATCGCGTAATTGCGAATGCCTCAAAATCTTTTTATCAAACTAAAATAAGTGATTACTTTAAGTAACGTAATAATAATAAACAGCATTTTTTTATATTTTTAATTATTTTTTATTTGTAATATTTAAATATGTATCTAGTAATAAGTATATTAAATAAAGAAAATAAACAACATTTTATTTAGGTAATTTTAAATGTTAAATTCAATACGTAGGTATTCAAAATAATAATAGAATATAATAAATAATAATGGCACGTTTTCTCCCTTTCCCTCATAATACGCTTTCCTGCCTAAGACACATTTTTGGTCAGGTCCCTGCGAAATCGCCTTAAACGGGTTTTACTGTATCTATCTAATAAGTGCAAATATTTGAAAATGGAACTATATATTTTTTTTATTGATTATGACTTCTTCATTCCTTAGAATTTTAAATTAAGAATACTTGCTTATTTAGCTTTTTAAATTGAAAAAAAAAGTAACAAAACTGTATTCATATTATTTTAGTCATCTAATGACATTTACAATTATATTAATTAGCATTTCATACATAATAGCCTGCACTATAAAAGTTTATTCACTAATTATGATATACTAATTACAACAAACATTTTTATTGCATGTTAAAATATTATTTTACATCACTTTGATTATTTATTAATATTGATATTAGAGCTGATATTCGGCAATAAAGTTATTATTAATGTATGTTTAACTAATGTATTAAATTTTGATTCATCATCCTGACAACAGCTTAATATCTCAAAGCAATAATTTACTTATGACATCATGTTATGTAAATCTGATTATACTTCTTCTTCTACTGTTAAAGCTCATATCTCAAAAAAATCTTAGTACAATAGTCGAGCTTCATTGGCAATAAAAAGCGAATCCACTGATGCCATATCATGCTGGTCAGAATGGCGGGCACAGTATTATTTAAAGATTTCCATCTTTTGCATTGATGTTATTGTGTCTCTCTTATATCCTTTAGTCATCAACCAATACCCATAAGAAAGTCATGTTGAACTAAATTTCCACTACACGATCACAAAAAGTTATCAAATTTGTACCAATTAATTCAAATTAATGTTTGATGATGTTACTTTAATTTTTAAATGAAGGAAACCCATAAACAAAAGAGTATTGGATCACTCAAATCTCTCAGTCTGCTCTCTGATGTACATATATCAATCTTTGATGAATCAAATTATATTCTATTCATTCACAGCAAATTTAAGATGCATATTACACCGGAACATATATTCACTGTGTGTTAAATACATACATATCAATAGCAGGCCACCATTAAACACTGTATGCATAATTAAACACAAACAAATAATAACTGTACAAGTCTCATTTAAATATGAGGTAACTATTTATTATTTTGGTCAAGAGTATAATAAAATTTTACTAGATTATCATTATAAACACGATTGATTCGTGAAAACAAAGTTTACGTGCAAAAATGCGGACCTTGTATTAAATTTCTAAATCCCAAATTAACGACCTAGGCATAAGTTCAACATAACACGCGTGGCATTTATAAGATTTAATTTTATAGTAATTAGAGTGAAGGTCGTAGCGCCTGCCACCGAATTACCTGTGCCATCTGAGGTCGCTGGTTCACGTCCTTCATGTCTATGCAGCCCGGGTGCAGCACATTCAGTAGATTGCATAAAAGAACTCCATCACGCAAGGTGTACGCCAGGTCATGGATAGAACTAGTTTCCCAGTTCGCCTTATGGTCGGGCCGTAGCAAACCACATCTCGTTAGCCAGGACGCGCACTCGCGCCATAGTTCCTCACCTCCAGAAGCCATGATTTAAATAGGCTTCGTAACGCACATCGATAGTATTGCTACCAAACACTACTTTTTAATATTCAACAGATCATAATTAAACGAGGGTTAATTGATAATTGACACACAAATTGATACAACAAACACTAGGGACGAAGAGCCAAGCCAGAACAAGAATTTTGACAATAAAGTTGACAGTTGTCATATTTGGTATTGCCAAAAATTAAAATGAAATAGGTAGATAGTAAGGCAGCTTGCGATGCGATTGCGAAAAATTGAAGATTATCCCGTTCCTTGAGGAACTGAATGATTTTCATCACCAACAGACAGGGACACGAATAGAACGTTTTTATATCAAGAAATCCTTTATTCAGCCTATTAGACTGTGACTTAAAGTAAGTGGTCAACTTGTTCAATAAATCACCAGTGTGCCGAGTGTGAGTTACACAATAAAAACACGTTAACTCGACGTCCGCGTCCGTTGAGTAAACGTCTTTACGCAAGTATAGACGAAACGCCTGAGTGCGAGTCACCTAGATATTAAACTCTCTCGACAACGTTTACTCACAAGATTTGTGGTTAATTTTTTACGTTTCGTTACGTACTATGGCGATTATTGTCTATTGCGCTGACGTTGCTTGATTATACGACCAAGTTGCAAAACCAGTAACTGTTATATGTTAAACCTTTTTGGGTGTATATTTAATTTGGACGGTTGATGTAATCTGTGTCTTGTCAAAGAAGTCAACAAAATATTGTCTCAAACGACTCTCTATCTTTTAAGTTTAAATTAATCACGCTGGTTATTTAATTTTATCAGCAGTATAAACCGACTAAATTTTCCTTACTGCTATAGTCTGCTATGTTTACGACACTACCATAACATACATTGGCGAAATTGCGCAAATTAGTCGCATAGCCATAAGGCGAAGAAGTGAAATAAAGAATATACATAATGAGAAGAACCAGCACCACTCAATTTGATATGATGGTGACTTTCATGAAGCAGTAAGTATATATATAAGTCTAATAAATATCTCCTTGTTAATATTTATCTGTGTGCTTGGCTTTGCTTGGTGCTGTGTGGTAGCGGCTTCGAATACTACCAACCCTTGCTTTGCTCGTGGGTGT
The DNA here is from genome assembly GCA_032191425.1 of Lymantria dispar. Taxonomy (NCBI): domain Eukaryota; kingdom Metazoa; phylum Arthropoda; class Insecta; order Lepidoptera; family Erebidae; genus Lymantria; species Lymantria dispar. Next base: position 35,495,596 of record CM063445.1, read on the forward strand.
CGTAAAAGACGACTAAGAGCCCTAGATTGACCCGGACCAACTCCATGTGGTACCATTTGGGTCAACGATTACATTCCCAAGGAGGGTTGACGTCAGGCAGGCGGCCCGTCATAAAAGTCATTGCCGAAACTTTTTGCAATATGTCAAAACAGATGACATATTGCGTCGACCCCAAGTAATTGGGATAAGAGCAAGATGATGATGACTCCTTGTTAATATTTATCTAACTTTGTTACTTAAAATTGGTCGGCTGAAGTGCATGCAGTGAAAGAGTAAGATATTATCAATTTAACTGTATTTTTGTGTATATTATTAAATCTCCTAATAATCTCATCACTCTCAACACAAGGACTTAGTAATTTACTTAAAAAATGTAGGTCTAATCTCTTTCAAATATTGTTATAGCAGAAAGGAATGAGCCAGGACCATCAACTGTTAGACTCCCTGTCTCTTCATATCCATCAAGACCTGCTTCCGTCGGGCAAACCACTCCTCAACGTCGGCGCATGGCAATGCAAATTATTATTACCTTTGTACAACAACGTATTAAACTATATTCTATATTTTTAATTGATTTATTTCTACACTGTTTCTGCAAGCGTTTACAAAATCTAAACGCTCTAACAGTTGAAATGGCTCATCAGGCATTTCAGCAGTCTGATGAAGATTGGCATAAATTCCTGTATGAAAAACAGGCAGGAACAAGAAAATGAGAGGGAGCGCTTACGACTGAGGGCTATAGAGCTCCGGGTGCAGGAGTAATGGCAGGAAATAGCCAAAAAGCACTCGATATTAGAAAAAAAATTAAAATAAACCCCGTTATAACACTCCCTTCCCTCCAATGTGGTTGAGGGAAGTGATGGCTGCTCTAGTAGTTAATTCGTGATCGGGTGCTGCTTGTGGGATCTGGTCCAACCATGATTTCCTTTCCTTTTTTATTTGTAAAACTAAATTTAAAATAAAAATAGTTATATCCCACCTCAAAGGGCATCACACTGGAGCTAAGACTATATGTTGTATATATAACTGTATTCAAAAGATGGTAAAAAATGACAGACCGCTGAATTTCTTGCCGATCTTCTCAGCTTGTGGCTGCGTTCCGATCCGGTGGTAGACATTGTATTATATTCAAACAATGTATAAATTTGACAATATGTAAGTGCCCTTATCCATGTGGTGACGGAGTAAGAATACAATTCACCACCCCTTATCTTACCCGTGGGTGATCGTACGAGATGACTAAGGGATATAAAACGCATATAACATCTATGCGAGAGAAGGCAAACTCGAAATAAAACCCTATACCAACATGTCTGACCAGCATGGTATAGTAGGTCAATTACCCTTCCATTATAGAGGAGGCCCGAGCCCAACAGTGGGACGTATATGGGCTGAGATGATGAGATGAAGTGCCCTCAAGGGGCCTATGCAGAATAAATGATTTGATTTCAATTTCAAACTTTATTGCACTCCATAATGTATAAAAAGTCTTTAACAACTAAATCATGTAACAATTATGGACCCTGTAGGGCAAGGCAACAGTAGAAGAGAGGAACATTTTTATAAATTGTTATATTTTTATGATACTTTTACATATATGCAATTTAATAGAAATATTATTATTTGATTATTGTTATTATTAAAATTAATTATTAATTTACATGTGGATGTTTTTATACCTACACCTAGTTAGATGATATCATTTAAATAATCATTAACACTGTAGTAACATTTTCTTAGTAAAAACACCTTTAATTTCTTTACAAAGTCATTGTGTTTCTTCATTATTTCACACAGTTTCACCGTTCCTATGACGGCTCTGCATGTACTGCTTGACTGTTTTCCCAAATAAATGAGTCATGGTTAGCTCCTCCAAATTTTGCATTTACATTAGTTATCATGTAATTACTATCAGATATCTGGAAAGATAACATAGGTTTTAGTAATTATCATCATCTCAGCCCATATACGTCCCACTGTTGGGCTCGGGCCTCCTCCATAATAATTGAAGGATAATTGACCTACTATATCACGCTGGTCAGACGTGTTGATATAGGGTTTTATTTCAAGTTTTCCTTCTCTCGCATAGATGTTATATGTGTTTTATATCCCTTAGTCGTCTCGTACAATCACCCACGGGTAAGATAGGGGGTGGTGAATTGTATTCTACTCACCACACGGAAAGTTGTAGTGATTATACAACTTCTTTATCGCATACCTTAATAGTCTAATATAATAATCTAGGTTTCTACTATGTGATAGAGTGCTGACCTGTCACGCTGGTGGCATTTGCATTCAAAATCAATTAGAAACAAATGGCAACACTTTTTGTTGGACTAGATATATAATATTATAATGAGATGTGGAACGCTCAGTACAGTATATAATGAAATGCTAATTGACATTGTTTTGAAGTAACAGCGTTATGAAGTTGGCTAACACTTAGCTTGCACTACTAACACAATATTAATATTATTACAAAGTACACATACTTCCATAAAGCTTCTAATCATTTGATCATATATAAATAACACTTATTACCATTTACACATTCAGAGAGTAAAACTGTTTCCGAAAAAAGTATAAATGTTCACTCTCTCTTGGTGGACCAAATATATGAAAGTGGCTGCAGTCTATTGCTTCTATCACAGATGGTATTCCATATTTTGTGTATAAAGCTGAAAATAAAAGTAAAGAAATATTATAGAAAGTGTTGAGATTAAAATTTATATTTTTGATACAATAACAAATGACACCCACCGTTGACTTGCAAATTGTCTTTCAGCAATCATCTGGGAAAATTTAATATATTTTTAATCATGTTGGTGTGATTCAGCGCTTGTGTGACTTCCTCAATATAAACACTGCACATTTTTTGGGACAAGTTTTTGGCTGCACCCACCGGCCGTTGGTAACTTCCACTGGCATAGAAAAATAATGCAGTGAGAACCTGAGGATACAATATATAAATATAGTTACGTTAGATAAGATGTGTAATAGGTCACAGGTCTACTCTCCAATCTTCAGTAGGTTTAGCAAATGGACACATTGTGCTTACCTTAGTTTCTAAGCTTATTCTTTGGGTAGGCCTTAAATTTGTCAACTCTCGAAGTTCATCGCATAAATGAATTGCAGCTCCTTTCGTTAAACGATAAATATTCACTAATTCATTTTCTGTGAGATCTTCCAAAGAATCAAGCAATTCACGACCTTCAGTGCGCATTCTTCGTAGTTCATTGCGCTCATCTTGAGCTGCAGCAAGCAATCTCCTTGCAAAATAATTCCTTGATCTTAAAAATCCATCCATAATGTTATCTTCTCACCAACTAAAACACTCGTGAAAGACTCTGTTACCGCGTTAACGTAAATTAACAATAATACGCGTCGAGAACTGTCAAAAGTAGCGCTCACACTCGCAAAAATAGAAAAACCACAGAGTAAACGGCCGAAATTGACGTTAACTTTACAATACGCGATGGTGAACGTTTACAATTAAAACTCGCACTAGCACAAAATGTTTCAAATACGGTCCGCTAGTGGCGCTGTACTTTTCTTCATACAAATGACAAATTTACGCGCTCGCGGTAGAGCGAGTCATGTTAACGACAAAACTCACACTCAGCACACAGAATCTGGAATGGTATAATGGTAAACATTTCAGTATTTGCCTCAAGTGCCTTACCACACATATAGGTAACATATAGTAAAGAATAAATAAAATAGTAAAATAAAAGTAGTAGAATAAATACGATGAAATCTGTAATATTAATCCATCAGTGGTCCACTATTTTCATCTTATTTTTTAGGTTTTGTGGCAATATTTTATTATTCAGTAAAAACTACCAGTAGCACCCATTAACTCTTAAAATAATACCTCTTATATATACTGTATCTTCTACCAGTGGCTTTGTTCATATCTTGACTGCTCAAGGCTCTCAATACTAAGTTTTTTTATATATAGCTCTGAAATATTAATGATACTATAAGAGTTTAAATAATTACATTCCCAAGCGATTACATTCCCAAGGAGGGTTGACGTCAGGCAGGCGGCCGGTCATAAAAGTCATTGCCGAAACTTTTTGCAATATGTCAAAACAGATGACATATTGCGTCGAACCCAAGTAATTGGGACAAGAGCAAGATGATGATGATGACTATGAGTTTCAATAATAATTGTGGAATATGGATGTCAATCCTTCTATGGGCCTACAGAAGCTGGCTTTGACTTTAAATGACTAAAATCTCTGCTGTCAAGCAGAATTTGTGATATACTTTGTGCCAATCTTGTTAATACAGTCGAAATAATGTTTTTTCAAAGTACTTTGTTAAACAACATGACGTACAACGCAGCAAATGTATCCAAGGCCGAGGATGTAGTGAGCTCTTTGTTGAAAATTGTAGTTGGAGTTAAAAAATTGACAAACTAGTAAAGCTACTAGTTTAAACCAGAATAATTTACTTTTTACATAGTTACCCATGACCAATGAAAAATTGGGCTACATAGTGATCAATTGCTAATGTTTTCTCTAAATGCTCACGATCAATTGAAAAGAATAGAAATAGATGACAGCCCTTCGTTAGTGAATCCATCTTGCCTGCCATTCGGTAAGGAACTCATCGTACCCAAATGCGCCGCAAAAAATGTAGCAATTCTATTACAAAAGAAAATCAATGTTCATGGTTTCCCTAGTGAAATAATACATCGACGTACGCCTCTATATATCTAAGTCGACCGGGAGAACGCCTGAAAGTATTGGCAAGGCTTTGGTGCCAGCTGTTCTGTATGCATTACATAGGAATATTAGCGTGATTCGTTGATTCTGGAGTAATTTACGTCAAGCCGCGCACATTGTTCAAGACTTTTTTTTTACCGTCGGCGCTCTCATCGCACCACTCCGTCCAGGGCGACAGAGGGTAAACACGCACACCTGTAACCCACCCGTGACACGTCACCTTCGTCGTTGGGCCGACCACCGGAGCAGGGTAACTTGTCGTCAGTGGTCGACTCGAGGACATTGTACAAGGCTGGAAAACCATAACATATATATACACTAGAGACAGTTGGCAGTATGTTTAGTTTTAAGCGTATTAAAATAAAGGCTCCAGGTGGAGGTTGAAATTTTAGTAAGTGCTTAAAAATTTTGTTTCACTGAAAAGGTGAGGAATTACCACGATTTCTAAGTTCGCTCGCCTTTATTCTCTATTTCGAATACATATTTTTTGTAAATTTCATCTTCATAATACGTCAAAATTGTTTAATTTTATAATCACAACAAAAGCAAAACAAGTTTGACAGGTTCAAGCTATACTAGCGACATCTACGAAAAGTTTCCAGTGGCCAACCCCATTAGAATAAGAGGAGACTAAAGATGATGATGATAAATTGAGTTAACCTACTAGTAATATAGTAATAAGGAGTATACATATCATCATAAACATAACTAATTCAGATTTTGCACATTCTGTATTATACTAACACGATCTTTGATATATCGCAAATTGATATAAAATACACCATTGCTTAATGTGACCACACCCGTATATACACGAATAATAATTAATTCACTGTGTATATCTTCGTTACAGGATGAGAGCTTTCTCTAATATGAAATTTAAACTATATCTACCAATACGGAAAGACGTTCCACTAGTGACCTTAGATTTAAATTATCTGAAACTTCTTCAAATCAAAATAAAATTAAAACACGATAAAACCACTAATGCAGATTGATTTTAAGTGCTTAATATATTATCCATGTAAATATTTAAAATCTTCACATAACTTTATTAAATTATGAAATAATTATTATATATCGGTGTTATGTGCTAAGTATAAAACTGTAAATGATGCTCATATTAAGAACTTCATATTACTTCTTTTTCAGGATTATTACTTGTTTTTTTGCTACCTATTCTACTGTTATTATTACTTCTAGTCGTATTATTTTCATTTTTGTGTTATGACAGTATGAACTTGGTTGCCGACAAGATATTTTATGACTGAATCAAGATAGCAACGTACTGTATAATTTGTTTCTTTGAGTGAGCCACGCTACCTTTTTCTTAACGTAGACAAAGTTAAAAAATCTCTTGTTACGTTGGCCCATAAGAACTTAATACACCTGTTAGATATCTCTGACTAGTCTGTGCACCAATTACTTCTCATAATAATATAGTAGTTGGGTATGTTGGATAGCTAATTTTAGATTACTGGGGATTATAACTTGCCTCATACCTTTAAGATAATGATTCCTACAGACCAAGCAGGTTAGATCATTTACAAGTTCATACTGTTGCGATTGGCTAATATAATTCTTGTACAATGGGGTTCGCAACTGTCAAAGTGGCGCTAGCATAGCACATTACCCAAAACTATTCATTTTTGTGCGAGATATTTTAAATAAATTTTTGTATATTAGATAATGACATGCTTAAAAAGCGTGACGTTGCCTTTTGTAACGAACAAGGTGCACATCGATTCCCTAAGGCCAAAAACACGATGAAAAAGTGGCTATAGGCTATAAGATCTAACTTTAAACTAGAAAGACTATGTCGTCTTCATTTTCTCGACTCAGATTATCAAAAAATGTGTTTTTATACAGGTGTAATAGCTTATTTTACTTCTGTATTTTATTAATTACGACGCAATAAACCCGATTTTAAAATAGCTAAAATTCTTAATGTAAGTAAAACAGCTGTGTCTAGTATTATATTTACATGGATTCACTTTACATATGATTTTTGGTTTATGATTGATATTTGGTCCAGTCGTGATTTGGTGAATTATTACATGCCTCAAAATTCAAGACATTTTTCAAAGTTAATTTATTTCAATTACAATATGTAGTTTTGGCAGTCCCCTCTTGATATGAACCTGATATTGTCTAAAGAATTCTGAAATACTGAAACCGGTGGACATCTAAAGGTACAAGATCTTTATAGGTTGATGTAATACCTATAGGTAGTTATCATAAAAATAAGTATATTGTTTTTGTTATTTGCTATTAATTCAATGGTGTCAATGAACTATTGCTGTTGATATCCCAATAGCTATTAAAATTGGGCAATTTCATAGCAAGTTCATCATTATCAATACTAGTGATCCCGAAATTAAAATTGTATAATTCCAATCTGTAAATAAAATTAAATTAATGATAGTCCAAGAATCTATTTTTATGATACATATTCCTAAGCATTATTCTCTTTTTATGCTATGTGTATTTGTCTACAATTGAAGGAATATTAAAGGTATAATAATTATATTAGAAAACTAAATATTTTAGAAATGGGAGCATATTATACCTTTAAACAAGGCCTGCCTTTCTTCCTTGTAAGGAAGTACCACATTTTCTTAGTTCAGCCTTTAGCTTGTTTATTCTCTATATAGAATACATATTTTTTGTAAATTCCATCCCCGTAACACGCCAAAATTGTTTAATTTTATAATCACAACAAATACAAATCAGTTTTGACAGGTTCAAGCTATACTAATGACATCTGCGAAAAGTTTCCAGTGGCCAACCAACCCCATTCTTTTATTGTCTAGGAGGCATTTACATGGTATTTGGTTTTGAGAGTTTCGGCGCGAATTCGGAGATGTCATGTTAAGCTCTTGTAATCTATTCATTTTTTTAGTGTTGTATAGTGTTATATTGAATAATTTTGCTGATATTTTATGTAATATAATATAATTAAGAAGCTGAAGTGTGGTGAATGTGATATAAGAGTGGTTCATTCGTATTTTCATATTCAACTGGAATTCCCAGAGAAATCATCTAATTAGGTTTTCAGGGCCTAATTAATGATAACGACTTGACTTACTGACGGACAATGACTATAAATAAGTTATACAATATGAAGAAGTAAATAATATGTAAAGAAAAATTGTATCAGACTTGGCTGTATGGGCTTTGATCCCTTTGCCTGTCCGTATGGACAAACAGAACAAAAAAAAGGTCTTTGGTTTTAATATGTAGGTACTTACTCTGTGATTTTTACAATCTGTGGCAGTAATGCGAAAGTACGTCGAACGAGTTAGATCTGTAAATTTCATGTGATTTTATTAAAAATTAATTATTCAGATCTTGTTAAATAGTTGTTATATAGCAGTGAAAGGTAAGTGCTAAATATAATTAGTTTTGTTTACAATGTTACATTAGCGAATTTATTTATCTGGCTGCCCAAATTCTTATCTGTGACACACCCAGTTTAACTTGAGCTTAAGAATTCTTACTAAATTGCCCAACTTGCCAAAGTTGTCGAGTTTTACGTTAAGAGGAACAAAATGGGAACTTATTTACGTAGCCATAAGTAACATTGTAGGTTACCGAATTTCCTGCGGATGTCCAAAATTGGCTGCGGCCGTTATCCATAATAGGTTTATTTTGGAGTCATTACGTCATTGTACATAGAAGGGAAATATGCGGGATCGATATAGGTAGAAGTAAGTAAGTAACTATGCCGTAGGCAATTTAGATGTCGTTAGAGCGTGTTCAGCGCCATTGCGTGTCTCTGATGCGTTATAAAATGGAGCACCAGTACGACGCCGACGCCGACACCGCGTCGCCTGCACTTTCTACTTCAGTACCTACGTAGTCTAGACAGCGCTCGGAACACTAATTGTGATATTTTCTAGACCAGTGTTGTGTATATTAATTTTCTTGCAAATCTGGGCTATCACTAAGGTAATTAAGCTATGCCATCATATAGATAATCGTATTTGAATCAATTATTGCCTTCATATATTTTGCCATAAATTCAATATTAAAAAAAAAATACAATTTACAAATTTGCTGTCAATAACAGCTGATTTTCCATTTTTTATTTGTGAATTGGAAATTTTTATGTGTAATTATTATTAAATTAAATATTAAATGTTTTAAATATTTTATTAGAAATAATTAAACCTTATTATTACATTTATATAGTTTTCAAATCAGTCCTACCCATACATGGCATATATCTATCTATGTATATCTGATAGTAGTGTTCCAGATCAAGTATCACTGGTATTGATTACCTAAGTAAGGTACTTAGGCATAAGCACTCAACTGTTACAGTTATGTAGGACAAATGGAACTCCTAGAAGAATTACATTATGTGTATAGCAATTAGTTTAACATTGCTCATGGCTTCCCTGACAAAAGACAAAATAATACTAAAAAGAAGTAGATGATATTTTATTATTTTACTAATCACCTTTATAATTAGTTTTAGCAAGGATTCAAAATGTAAATTAAAAGAAAATCTGTATTTTCTATTTTAATAATTCTATATTTAAATAATAATCCAATTTATTAAGAAACTAAACTAGAAAAAAATAATATATACATTTTTCCATTTTATATCTTAGTATTTTTTTACATGCATTACAATGCCTCTGATTTTGATATTGAAAACCCTCATAATTAACAGGGAAGGGAAGATTAATGAAGAATAATCTCTGGTTGAATTTTTAATGTTTTTTTATCATCATATGCACTATGGAAATAATTCAATAAATTGTGGGGGACTTTACAAACATATAATTACACCGGCACACAAAAAATAAAGTGGAATGTACCTTGGACCGGACCTACCTACCGACATGTTTTTCGACCCGCTGAATCTGAATTTCAAGTCCGTTTGGCCCGGTCACCCTCCAGTTTTGAGTAAAATGCAATAAACCTCAAAAAAAGGCCAAAAATTGCAAAGAACAGGGAGAATGATTCCATCAAGACATAAGTGAAATTGAGACTAGATATCAAGGAAACTGATGGAACGGACACTTAAAAGGGATACACTAAGAGATAATAACAAACTGAAGAAAAATCCACTGCGTAGATCGTTTGAGAACAAAAGAGTTCGATACCAACGAAGAACAGTTTGAAATTCGAGAAAATCTTTCTCTTTACACTAGTTATCCGTCATTTTTTATAGATATTACAATTTTTTATGTTTTCAATTTCTTAACTTGTATTTTATGCGTAAAATTTTTTTTTTTGTTTTTCATATTTTTAATTGCAATTTTCCCGATTTTTTTGGTTTTTTGAGATTTCTTTAATTTTAAAACTTTAACGGGGCAAGAAAACTTCAGATTTAAACTCAGCGGAACAAAATACATGAAAATCATACTCAACCTGAGTCCAAAAAAATTTTTATTTCGAAAACTTCAATTTTTCATGATTTATTGCCATTTTTTTGGGTTTTTCGTTTTTTTTGCAAATTTGGACGGCTCACCGGCCTAATTATCTTTTAGATTTAGATTAGTTATTTGAAATACACAAAAATCATACGTGATCCGGGTCCACAAAATGTCTTTCATTGCTGTGACTGCAATTTTTGGCCTTTTTTTGAGGTTTTTGCATTTTACTCAAAACTGGAGGGTGACCGGGCCAAACGGACTTGAAATTCAGATTCAGCGGGTCGAAAAACATGTCAGTAGGTAGGTCGGGTCCAAAGTACATTCCACTTTTTTTTTTTTGTGTGCCGGTGTTATCAAAACACTCATTGTTTGGTGTCCATTACTCGTTTACTATTTCATTTATTAATGTATACTCTGATTTCAAAATCAATATCCCTTTGAATAATATTTTTATAAAACAAGAACCTGATAATGGTATGAAATAACTTATAATTATGAGAATGTATGATGTGTAATCTAAACATGTTGATAAAAGTGTGTTGATAATTCTTATCAGCTATGAAAAATTATATCATCAGCATTTGTAAATTATTTTGCTGTCTGCAATCATTCCCTTGACATATAATTTCAGGTCACCCTTGTCCAAAATACTTGACGACCTGACTTAACAACAGCTATTGTCTTTTATTCAATATTCATTTATCTTAGCTTATATAAGTCCCGCTGTAGGGTTTAGGCCTTCTTCATAGTGGGAAGGGAATTGACGCATTTAGCAGCAGCCAATCCTCAGCAGTAGCAGTTCCCTTCTTTTTTGTTGTAGGCTATGGCCTGGACACACCCCACCCAATGGTTCCCCCACCCGTTCTGAGCAATGGAAGGGTGGAGTGTGCTTCCATAAATTTATCCTCTTACCATCACCACTATCAGGACAACTGGTACTGGTAAGTTCTTCCTTGGCAAGAGCTGCAATCTTCTGGAAAAATGTTATGATACTAGCCAAGTATGATTTCTAGTCCACTTGCTAGCCAGCTTGCTTGCTTGTTTGACATTATCTTGGATTTTTAATGCTTATTTAGCAATGTATTCACTAAATTCTAGTCTCTGAATCAGTTTGGACTCGGGCGTCCTCCACAATAGAGAGGAAATTGACCTACTATACCACGCTGGTCAGACATGTTGTTATAGGTCTTTATAATAAGTTTTTCTTCTCTTGCCTAAATATTACACTGGTCAACAATAAAAATATTTTTTTTGTTGCCGTGGACATCTCTACAGATTTATATGCTTTTAAGTTCCCAGTTTCAGAATATATTAATGAAAGATCTGAATTGGCTCTGGTTTTATGATTTTGGTGTATTTTATATTTTTATTAATCTACAGTTTAACTTCACTTGTTTGTTAGTTTAAAATTTCCATATAATGACGGAGTAAGAATATGATCTTAAAGTGATAGAAGAATGATATCAGGGTAAATGGGACTCTCACACGATGGTAGATTACTGCTGGTCTTTGAAAAGAGAATGTTCCCAAAAATATAAAGGAGAGCTAATAGAAGTAATTTTTAAAGCTTAATATAAATTATTTTGCTTTTCATCATCTAGGTACAATAATTCTATAATAAAATAAAGCATTTATAAAACAATATTTAGAAAATAGTTGATATTTATAAATATTATTGCTGCTTCTTTACCGTTCTTACTGGGTTTTTCATACAATGTTAAAATGAAAATTAAAAAAAAACTAGAGCCAATCTCCAAAAAAACATTTATAATTTTGGAAATATTTGGTATCAAGCTAATTAAAACCACTCTTATATTACGGGCAACAAAACCACTGCTGACCAGTGTTATTTGCATATTATATCCCCCCCTTAGTTGTCTTTTATGACACCCACACAGGTAAGAGAGCAGGCACTGAACTGTATTCTCACTCTGTCTCTCAGTTGTACAAGATTGGACATATATCATTGGGTAGATGAGTCAAAGATATCCTTTGATGATTTTTTTTTCACACCTGTAAAACTTTTAGTGCAAAAGGCAATGTAATGTTATCATCAACTTCATACACATGACATTAAAGTGAGTCACAAGGCCGTGTGATGTAAGCCATTACCTCACCATTTCCACAACGCAGTTAACTTGCAGTATTACAACTTTTAAACTTAATATATCTGTGAAAATTAACTGTTTAAATTATTGGTATTAAATTGCGGAGTTATTTTATTAAAACTTCATCAGAGTAAGTGGCAATGTAAAAAAATTGTTTATGAATTCTTTAATTAAATTGTTAATATTCTTCTATATTTTTAATTAATATATTTTTTAAATGAATCCTCTAGGCCTTGATTATATTGATAGAATATTTTTTTCCAAATAGCACCTATTAAAGTCTTACTTTAATGAAGTTCGCGAGTATTACACATTGTAAATAAAACTACGGATTTCATAGCGGGCGGACACTTCGCCCGTGACCATGAACGCTGCAAAGTCTTCGAAACGTCAGGCAATCATAAATAAAGTAGTTTTATTTACAATGTCTTACTCTAAGTACAGATTTCACACATATACCTATTATGCTATGAGTCCCAAATAAAATGTTTTCATAGGAGAACATTTAATTTATTGGTAGGTTCCTTTGTTATATTTTCCTTCGCCATCTAAGGGAAACTCGAAATAAAACTAAACGAACCCATCTGACCAGTGTGGTCAATTTCCCTCCCGTTGTGGGGGAGGCTCGAGCAGTGGGGTGTATATGAACTGAGATGATAATATCTCGGCAAAGTCATAGGTGGGCACCATGGCCATTGAAGCCGAGACCCTTGCGTAGTAATTTATTGATCTCCTACTCTGCTATGACTGCTGCTGCCCCACTTAATATTTTTTTTTAAATATGAAATTCAATTAATTATAATTATGCATATAATTCATTGTATGAAGCATTAATTTATTTGTCATGAACAGGTTTAATATTTGTGAATTAAGTAGAATTTTTACGGCAACTCTCCATGGCCTCTACGCTAGCCACGCCCTCATTTAGCATTCACTTACGGGTTACAAATGCTATTAACGACAAATGTAATTAAGCTATTAGTGGTGTTAGCATTATTACATGGCTCAGTATATACGATTATTTAAAGATTTCCCAAAAAAAAACCGTAATTCCTAAGGATTATATTATTAACCTAAGGTTACATTTTCAATATAATCTAATTAATCTCGTGGCAGTGTTGAATACACATTAAGAGTGGACTTAACTATTACATCACTCATAAAAGTATTAAATTATCTGTGTTAACATATGTATTAATTAATATAATAATAAAGAAATAAGAACAAGAGAAAAATATACTTATATGTAATGGGCTGGCCGACCGTACCGCACCGCAGTACTGAACGTATCATAGTGCACACAAAAAGACCTATTTTTAGGTGATTTTAAATCTTAATTTTAAGAGAAGCGGTACATTTTTAGACTCGTAAGTCTTTTTCGTCATTAGCCGCTTTAAAAAAAGAGTTAAATCATGGCAATCGATAAAGAAAGACCGACAGAAAAACAAGCTAGAGAAATATTTAGAGTTCGACTTATTACAATAACCTTATTAACATCATAGTTATACTACTGTTAAGTTTTTTCTACGTGAGATGATGTCAAGTTGAGTTGACCTTCTGCTGGATTAATTAATTGGACGACATCAGGAAAGTGTATGACGCCGGCTTAGTGTAAAATTAGATTTCACTCGTTTCTTTAAATGTCTAAGTACGTATTTTATTGCGCTCATTGGCTGGAGAGTCAGTCTCCGAAGACAAATAAATAGCAACCGTCCTTGAAAATTTGATCTGCCATTTACATAAAAAAAGGGAGCCGTTGCTCAGGACGCCGGGCAGATGTGAAACATATAAATTATTTTGTACAAGTATGTTAAGTTGGTTCGGCCATGTAGAGAGAATGAATGAAAGGAGACTAACAAGGAGAATTTATAAGGCGAATGTGAACGGAAGTGTTGGAAGGGGAAGACCGAGGCGGACGTTCCACAATCAAATCGGGGACGTTCTTAAGAAAGCCCAGGTTAGGAGTACCCTGAACCGAAGAACATGTATGAGGAGATTAATGAATGTGGACGAGGCGAAAGTGGTATGTCAAGATCGTAGCAAGTGGAAAGAAGTGGTCTCTGCCTACCCCTATGGGAAAGAGGCGTGATTATATGTATGTATGTACAAGTATATATGCATAAAAGAACAGATTACGACAGGAACCAATATGGCATAAAGTATAAATAAAATATTACGATAGCCAGATAATGATAATTTTATTCAATAAACATTTATTTTCCTTAGTATACACTATAGGCATGTGTTTATTTTAATAATTTATTTTGAGCTCACTAGATGGCGTTGTACAACATTCTAAAACAGGTTATGGTTACATTACACTAATGTACATATCCAAGCGTGGCGTTAACGCCACGCCAACGATCGGGTTCACCCTCGCCTATAGATGTTTCACATCAATAATATTTTTTTTATATTATAATGAAAAAGCAATTAAGAAAAACACATGGAGATTTGACAGTTAATAAAAATATGTAGTGTAAAACCTGTTTAGACTTTAATGAAAAAACCATTAAGAGAAAGAGTTGACAGTTCATAAAAATAGTGTAAAACCTGTTCAGATTTGCCCATAAATGAGAACTATCATTTAATATAAAACGCTGTCATCACCCAGCTCATATACGTCCCACTATTGGGCTGGAACCACCTCCACAAGAACACACTAGTCAGGCGTGTTTGTACAGGATTTTATTTCGAGTTTCCGTTCTCTTTCATAGATGCTATATGCATATAGTCGTCTTTTACTACACCCGTGGGCAAGATAGGGGAATTGTATTCTTACTCCATCACCACACGGACAACCCGTCACTAACTTTATAAAGGTCCTTTTTATTATCTATACCATCATTAAATCTATCCATTGATCCATCAGTCTGTAGAAATCCACGTCTGTACATAGGCCCCGCAATGAAGGATATTGCCGTAATCGTTACACTTAGCACATACTTCTCTATCTGATGCTCCCACAATTACATTTAAAGAGGGTTAACGTCAGGCGGGCGATCATCATAAAACTATTACCGAAATTTTTAGAATATATACTATGAACGAAGAATACATATTGAGTCGAATCCAAGTATTTGGGATAAGAGTTGGATGATGATGATGACATAAGTTCAAAAGATTATTACCTACCTTTGCTCTTGGTGGTTTTTAACCTCCACCCAAAAAGAGGGGTGTTAGAAGTTTGACGTTCATGTCCTTGGTTTCGGTCGCCTTACCCGCATAGTTCCCGTGGGAATACCGGGATAAAATATAGCGTAAATTACTCCTTATATAGACAGCTACCTGTTTGTAAAATATTATGAAAATCGGTCCAGGCGATTTTAAGATTATCTTAAAGAAACAGACGAAAAATTTCAAACTGTATTTTAGACATAGGTGTCGTGGAAATAACCGTGTGAGTATGAAAAAAGTCCAGTGTTTTGACATTACAAATAGACACTTTATTTGTATAGATGATGAGTCCTACTACAAATTGTGGTGACAAATTGTGTTTCCAACACGTCATTACATATGTGACCGTTCATATTTGTTGTATATTTAAAAGCTGTTTTCGATATATCACTTTAAACATTCACCATACGATCTTCGTTTAACCTTGTACCTATAAAACTTGTAAATATAAGGTCGTGTATTGTTCGATTTACATACATCTATACCAATAAATAAAATTGGAGTGTCTGTTTGTAATGTTAAAATAATAGACTTTTTTTATGCTCACACGGTTATTTGCACGACACCTATGCCTAAAATAGCATTTACAAAATTTTTGTCTGTCTGTTTGTTCCGGGTAATCTTCAAAACGGCTGGACCGATTTCAAAAATTCTTTCACCAATGGAAAGCTATAATATCAGGGCGTAAATTAGGCTATATTTTATCCCGGTATTCCGACGGGAACGGGCACTACGCGGGTAAAACGACTATAACCTATAACCGAAGCGAAGCGAGGGCGGGTTGCTAGTACACCATATAACTGGTATCTTTTAAAATAATATTTGAATTCTCAAGATGATAAGATACATTGTTGGCTTCTCAGATATGATAATGAGATAAGTACTAAATTCAAAATAAATCTTTTTCTATCTTTTTAGGGTTCTGTACCCAAAGGGTAAAAACGGGACCCTGTTACTAAGACTTCGCTGTCTGTCTGTCACCAGGCTGTATCTCAAGAACCGCGATAGCTAGACAGTTGAAATTTTTACAAATTAAGTATTGTTGTTGCCGCTATAACAACAAATACTGAAAACAAAATAAAATCAATATTTAAGGGGGGCTCCCATACAACAAACGCGATTGTTTGTCCTTTTTTATAAATAATGGTACGGAACCCTTCGTGCGCGACTCCAAGTCGCACTTGGCCAGTTTTTTTAAACAACTACACTAAGGAATGAATAGCTTGTAAAGTATTAGAAATATAATATGTTAATAATATATTCTTACATTCGAGCCTCCTCCAGAATATGAAGGGAAAATAACTTACTGTATATCGTGTTGGTATAGGGTTCCATTTGGAGATTTCCATATTTTGCATAGTTGTTACATGCATATTATATCTATTAGTTGTCTTTTACCCACGGGCAAGGAAGAGAGCGGTGAATTATTTATTTACTCCGTCACCACACGGAAAATATAAAATAAACTGATACAAATTATACCCATACCCTCCATATACTCGGAACCACAGTTTGTGGATCACACAAACTTGTCCTGCTTGAGGATCGATCGATCGATCGTGACACTTGACAAGTTAGGTTTGTATTTTAACCATTCCACCTATCTGTGCAGTCAATGTATGTTAGTCAATGTAATATATGTTTCAATTAACAATAATTAGCTGACCAATTAAGTTAGAAAGACGCTGATAATAATAGCTAATGACGCTGTCGTTGATGGGTAAATGACAATCGATAAGTTAATGTATGAACTATTCCTTACGTGATTCGGAGGCCATTTAAATATTTGATGTCTGTCAACAAACAATTATACTACCAATAAATTATTTGTTAAGATTGTATTTAGGTTTAAATACGACATCGCCAACTTAAATATATTAACCACTGGATTCATTAGTCAAAGTTAATTGAATGATCTAAGAAAATTTAATTCAGGATTATCTTTAGTTTCTTCTGAGCCCACTTCCCACTGTTGCGCCTACTGCCTGCAGCCTGCGTCCCATGGTTGCATAGAAAGGATTGTGCCAATCTACATAAAACATAGAGCACATTTAAAAAGTTACATTTATCCTTTGCAAAAGTTCGACTTATCTTTTAGCATAAAATACAGAGCATTTTAAATCGACGACGACAGTGTTCCGCCCATCACGGAACCCGAGATGGGAGTGGCGGTGGCGCGCATGTGCGCAAAGTCCACCGCCCCCGGGCCCGACGGTGTTCCAAACCGCGTGTTGGGCCTGGTCCTCGACCACCTGGGTCCCCGCCTCAGGGAGCTGTTCGACGCGTGTTTAGCGTCAGGACGGTTCCCTGGGTGCTGGAAGGAGGGAAGGCTGGTGCTCCTGCCGAAGCCGGGACGGTCTCCGGGGTCGCCTTCGGCCTACAGGCCTATCGTGCTGCTCGATGACACGGGCAAGCTACTGGAGAGGGTGGTAGCTGCCCGCATCGAGCGGCACCTCGTCGGCACGGGGCCCGATCTGTCGGACGCCCAGTTTGGGTTTAGGAGGGGTCGTTCGACGATCGCGGCTCTGTTGCGCCTGAGGGCCGTGGCGACTGAGGCCGTCACCGGTGGGGGAGTGCTGTTGGCGGTGTCCCTAGACATCGCCAACGCATTCAATAGTCTGCCATTCAGCTGCATCAGGGAGGCGCTCCGGTATCACGGAGTGCCAGCTTACCTGAGGCGGCTAGTGGCAGACTATTTGGTGGGGCGCAGCGTCCTCTGTACCAACCGAGCAGGGGACGTTGTGCGAACGCCCATGACGTGCGGTGTCCCACAGGGGTCGGTCCTCGGACCCACCCTGTGGAACATCGGCTACGACTGGGCGTTGCGGGGGGCTCGGGGGAGCCTCCCGCCCGGGCTGGGCGTGATTTGTTACGCCGACGACACGCTCGTCACAGCCCGCGGTGGGACGCTAGAAGAGGCGGTAAGCCTGGCGACCTATGGCACCGAAGAGGTCGTCAGGCGGATCGAGGCGCTGGGGTTGAGGGTCGCCCTGGACAAGACGGAGGCCCTCTTGTTCCATGGGCGCCTTATGAGCCCTCCCATCGGCGTCTCGATCACCGTCCGATCGGTTGACATCAGCATCCGGGCCCATATGAGGTACTTGGGCCTGGTGCTCGACGGGCAATGGTGGTTCCGGGAGCATTTCCGCAGGCTCGCTCCGCGGCTCGTCGGCGCGGCGTCCGCCCTATCGTGGCTTATGCCGAACGTGGGCGGACCGAGCGCTACGTGCCGACGGCTGTACACGGGGGTCATCCGGTCGATGGCCCTGTACGGCGCACCGGTGTGGGCGGGGTCCTTGACCGTCCGACTTAGGGCCCTTCTGTGGCGACCACAGAGGGTCATGGCGGTCAGGGCCATCCGCGGATACCGCACGGTGGCGACGGAGGCAGCGTGCCTATTGGCCGGGACTCCCCCGTGGGACCTGGAGGCGGAAATGCTCGCCGAGTTGTATCGGCGGGTGTCGGGGGTGCGCGGGGAGGGCGGTGTGATCTCGTTAAGGGATCTCACCGCCTGGCGCGTCGACGCCCGCCGAGACGTCATTGCCCGTTGGGCAGTCCGGCTGGAGAGGCCTCGGTTCGGGGTGCGAACCGTGGAGGCCTTCCGGCCGGTGCTGATGCAGTGGTTGGAAAGGCGGCACGGGGTGCTCTCCTTCCGACTAGTGCAGGTGTTGACGGGGCACGGGAGCTTCGCCAAATACCTGCACAGGGTCGTAAGGAGGGAGAGTACACCGTCCTGCCACCACTGCGATTGCGACGAGGACACGGCGCGCCACACGCTCGAGGCCTGCGCGGCTTGGGCAGTGCAGCGCCGTGAACTCGTCGCAATCATCGGTGCCGACCTGACGCTGCCGGCCATCGCTAGGGCGATGGTCGACAGCGTCAGGAACTGGGACGCGGTCGCAGCCTTCTGCGAGACAGTGATCTCGCAGAAGGAGGCGGCGGATCGTCTGCGCGTGGAGCGCAGCCTCGATGAGGAGATCCGCCGCCGGCGACTGGGGCGGCGCAGGCGCAACTATCTGCGCCTCATGCCGCCCTAGCCGAGGCCGCGGGTGACGTGACCGGGGATTAGTCCGTCACCCGCCGAGAGGCCGACCGCGTGAGGAAAGACCGACGTCCTCCCGGAGGGGGGGACGTCGGTCGATGGGAGGGTACCCCGCGTAGGGGGTATTCCGTCGGGCCGACCACTGACGACAAGTAAACCTGCTCCGGTGGTCGGCCCAATGACGAAGGCGAGGTGGTTTTCGGGTGGGTTGCGGGAGTTGCGTGCTTAAGCCCCTCTGTCGCCCCGGACGGAGTGGTGCGGAGGCGCGCCGACCGCGACCCACCCAAAAAAAAAAAAAAAAAAGAGCATTTTAAATATGTTCCATTTAGCTAATGGCGTGCTTATTAATAATGATGGCTAATTGATCGATAAGGACAATATTGTTGTCCTCAATTAGCGAAGGCGCCCTAAATATTTTATCGAGTAAGACTGCTATTTTATTTGTCTGCTATTGGTAGGCGGAGCAGGTTAATGGCAAATCGTAACCGCTGCTCATAAATCTTTACAATACTAGGACACCTAGGGCACCGGATGGCCACGTACCGTACACTTATATACATGTTTATATAAATACAAAGAACACGGTCAATTCACTGCTAAGGATTTTGGTAAAAAATTATAAACATTTTCTGTTTGTCACGAACCCTTGCATTTTTTGCCCGATTATGGTCAGACTCACCCTGACTTATGAGGCCAACATGGGTCTCCACAATCTACGCCGGATTGTCCTCTTTTTCTATTAAGCGGACTGTTGGTTGCGCTGTCTTGTCTTAGGTAGCCTGTCCGGGTTTCCTTTTCGGTTACTTCTCCCGTCGATGCCGCTGAGTCTGTCCTATTGTAATTCTTTTCTGTCCACATTATTCAATCACGCGATATCAAGCACAAGTTAATTGTCATTTAGTTGAATTGTTCCTTTTATAGTTACGTAAAATTTTTAATGGGCTGAATCATAATTGAACTGTCTATTTGTAGAGACTACAAAATAAAAGGATTAAAAAAAACTAACTATAATTTATTTACTTTTTTATAGGACTTTTAACGACCTGGTTGAACATCACGTAAACGAAGATGACCTAATTTTATTTAAAATTATTTTGGTTGTTGCAGAACTTCCATCATGGAGCAGATTCCACCACCTAAAGAGGTGAAGATTCTCGAGACTGCAGAAGATATCCAGGAGCGTCGTGAACAGGTAAAGAACTAATTTCACCGACATCGTTCTCAACATATCGTTTAAAATTGAAGTTCTCGTTATAAATCATATCGTATTAGGTGGTGCCTTTTTACAAATATTCCTGAAACAGCGTCAGCCACATAAAAGCGACCGAAATACCCACTACAACCATAGCGGCCCCTTTCGCGCATTTACAGGGTGTCGGAGGGATCGTCTGATGACATTCTATCCCCGAAACCCTAACGGGGGATATTGACTTACTATGCCTCGCTGGTGAGGGGTGTTGGTATAGGTTTTTATTTCGAGTTTTTGTTCTATTGTATAGATGTCATATGCCTGTTATAGTCCCTTAGTCTTCTTTAACGATACATACGGACAAGTTAGGGGGTGGTGCATTGTATTCTTACTTCGTTACGTTTTTTTTTCTTACGGATGGGCTATGGTAAGCGCACACGCGGTCCATTGCGTCCGAGGCGACGAAAGGACGACGCGCGGGCCCATAACCCACCCGTATCCACGTCGCCTTCGTCGTTGGGCCGACCACCAGTGCCGAGTTCCTTGTCCTCAGTGGTGAGCCCGACGAAATATCCTTTCGGAAACCCTCACCGTAGGCGCAGGTACTCGCGCCTGCGCCGCCCGAGTCGCCGGCGGCGGAACGTGTCACCGAAGAGGAGCACCTAATCTCGCGCACGATCCGCCGCCTCCTTCCGTGAGATGACGGCCTCATAGAAGGCGGCGACCGCGTCCCAGTTCTTCGTTACCATGCAGGACAGATATACAAATAGCGCATAGATTTTGAATCAAATCCTTCAAACGTTATTGGAACATACAAAAAAAATCTTCTGCAATAAAATTGAAATTACCACATCATCGACACAGGCAATCACTACTTGTACCACTACGCCATCTGCTGCCTTATCCACAGAAACCAGCATTAATTATCTAATGTCTACAGGTGCTCAACCGTTATGAAGACTTCAAACAGGAGGCGCGCGCCAAGCGCGAGAAATTGGAAGACTCACGTCGCTTCCAGTACTTTAAACGCGACGCTGACGAACTCGAGTCATGGATCCAGGAGAAGCTGCAGGCCGCCAGCGATGAGAGTTACAAAGATCCTACCAATCTTCAGGTACTATTAATTTGATTATTTTAAGTGATCATAATAGTTGAGTGGTAGGACCACATAGTCGTTTTTCTACAGCCGCGGGTCGGTCCGTCCGGGTTAGTATTACACTGTCGTAGAAAATCGACGTCTGAGTAGTAGCAATTTGTTATTGCACTTCGTTTGGTGAACGAGAGAGGCAGAAGTCCAACTTTCTGAGGATTTTTGTCTGTGGTGGGTTTTGGCTTTTAATATCTCCGTAGTTCATTGCACGAATTCACACTCCCTTCACGGTTGACAGCAGCCTAGCAAAGGTGCATGAGCGACAGTATCACTTACCATTAGACTACTGTTTGCTCGTTTGTCACCAACAATAATAGAAAGAGATGGATTATCCATGATGGATTCTACAATATCATTGGTAACGTGTTTTTATGCTTTAAGTGTATTAAAAGTCAAAATTTTATTAAAGTATGGATTATATTCTCGACTGTCGCGTTGCTGCAATCCCACAAACTTATCGCTGCTGATCGTGAGATCTCGGTTCCGAATCATGAATGCATTATGCAAGTGAGTCTTCACTAGTCTTTTACGCAGTGAAATTCTCTCTACGGCTTTAGGTTCGCTCCCTATTTCTGGAGACGTAATAAAATATGAGCGAGATGTGCTTTTGCCTATTTACTCAGAGATAAATAAATGCGCGAATTAAAATAAAATATTAAAAATACCTCAGCAGGATAAAGATAATGCTTTATTATCGGAGATGTCTCATTCTTTTAGAACGAAAGAGGCTTAGTTGACATCTTACCTACTTTGTGATAATTACAAACAATTGTGAAAATTTCTCAAGCATTCATATTTTTGATGGTATGTTTAAGGCAATTAAGTTCGGTTAATGTACTAGCAAAATGTACCATGCACTAGTCACGAAAGTAAAAATGATTACAGTGCAACTTTCTAATATTTCTAATGGTTATATTGTGTAGCTGGTACTGTTTTAAAGTATAGCTTACTGATTTCTTTTTAGTACAATTTTCCGTGTGGTGACAGAGTAAAAATACAATTCACCACTACTTCTCTTGCCCGTGGGTGTCGTAAAAGACTACTAAGGGATATAATATGCATATAATATCCATGCAAGAGGAGGTAAACTCGAAACAAAACCCTAATACCGACACGTTTGATCAGCGTGGTATAGCAGGTCAATTTCCCTCCCATAGCGGAGGAGGCCCGAGCCTAACAGTGAGACGTGTACAGGTTGAGGTGACAGTTTACCATAATAATATTGGTGTAAAAATTGTAATCCACGTGTGGCGATGGCTTAGGAATATAATTGTCCTCATACATACCTCACTTGCCTGTGGGAGTCATAAATGGGCTGGAGTCTCGCTTGCTAAGCGTGTTATCGGATCGGATCATCATCATCATTTCAGCTCATATATATCCCACTGTTGGGCTCAACCCTCCTCCGCAATAAAAGGGAAATTGACCTATTGTACCACGCTGGTCAGATGTGTTAGTATAGGGTCTCATTTCAAGTTTTTCTTCTCTTGCTTAGATGTTATAAGCACGTTTAATCCCTTAGTCGTCTTTTACAACATTCGCGGTAAATGAAATAGCATAATGTCACAGACGGGCTCTGTCTCAAGTTGACCTCTTGGAATCATACATCCCTCAGTTGTCCTTTACACAACCCGGAGAATGGAATTTCATTCTTATTCTATCACCACTGACAGTTAAAATCAGACACGAAAATAAACATGACACCGAGGGTAATTTACTTGCCAACTTGTAGAGGGTTCGTGCATGGCACATGACGGTCTTGTTCGGTATATTTTTTGCTTTACACATTCCTAAAGCAGCACGGCCACAGTATCAAGTGTTCTGGACGTCAACTTCATCACAGCTCATTCACCTCCCATTGCTGGACTCGAGCTTCCTCGACAACGGGAGGAAAATTTGCCTACTACATCACGCTGGTCAGACGGGTTGATATAGGGTTTTACGTCGACTGTTCCTTCTCTTGCAATGTTGTTTTCTGCATATTTTTGTTGGGGTGGGTATACTTTTTTTTTGTTGGGTGGGTTATGTTCAACTCACCTGCCGTCCAGGTCCGTCCGGGGTGACGTTGGGGCGGCGCGCGGCCCCAACGTCTCCTCTCTCCATCGGTACCGAGTTCCTTGTCCTTCTTGACCGGCCCTATATCATATGCCCTAGTCGACTTTTACAACACCCACGAGTAAGAGCAGTGAAATGTATGCACACAACACAACATTCTGTGCTCTATCAGCACACAGAATGTTGTGACCAGATACCTTAAATCTATTACCTCAATTTTATATTAACCAAACGCGTCTTTACACTAAGACACGGACGCTGCATAACATTAATAAACAAGTATTTGTTTCCTTGTATATTTATTTATTTCTCTATGCAGGCTAAGATCCAGAAACATCAGGCCTTCGAAGCTGAAGTGGCGGCACACTCCAATGCCATAGTGGTACTAGACAACACCGGCTCAGAGATGATTTCGGCTGGACACTTCGCTTCGGAAACTATACGTCGCCGCTTGGACGAACTTCACCGTCTGTGGGAGCTGCTGCTGTCCCGTCTTGCCGAGAAGGGCATGAAGCTTCAACAGGCTTTAGTACTAGTGCAGTTCTTGAGACATTGCGATGAAGTTATGTTCTGGATTCATGATAAGGTTGGTACTGTATTATATGCTACTTTTGGATAACACGACCGACGTATTTTTTAATATCGATATATTATTATACTTTTTATATTTGATATATTAGGTTTGATACTTTTCGTTCATGTATTACATTTGAATTTTGTTTTATTCTCCAATGTTTTAAACGTTACATAAAATCATGTATGCTGCTTTATTACATTCACTTATCAATGTGTTGAAATTTTGCAATTATTCAAAATTTTACAAATTGAGAAAATTATAGTAACTCAATCGATTGGTGAAGTGACGTTATCAACGTATTTTGTTTTTCTCCATAACAAAAGTATAGATAGTTTTAAAATTATGTTTCCACTCAGGATAAGAAAATAAATCAACTTAAGGAATAAATGCAAATAAATAAGAAAACACTTTACCAGAAAAGAAATTTTTGTTTTAGTCATGTTTAGACTGAACGATGTTAATTATTATATTTTTATAAGATTTTATTAGCTTTAAGTAAGTTGATAATGATTAGTTACGTATATAAAAATAAAATAATATGTTAGCTTATATTGTTCATACAGTCGTGGATGATGTTAAATAGTGAGTCAATAGATATAATTGATATCCATATTCATGTCATGTTTGTGATACCTGGAATCAATCACGTAACCTAACGTGTTGTGATACAACTTATACCAATTGTAAATCCTTTTGTTAATTTTGATTGATTAAAAAGATCATTATTTTGCATATGATACAATTAATTAATAACAATGAATATTTTAGTTGTTTTCACTCAAAAGATAGTATGATACAATTTTCAAAAGCAGTCTAGTTGCGTGTCAGTTTTTGGGCAGGATATAGAACCACAATTTACTACCATCAATAGGTATTGCCTATTATTGTAATATTAGCTAAAAGTTAACAAACCTTATTAATGAGGATTCTATTTATACTAATCATAATCAATAAATATGTAGTTTCAAGATTGTTAAATAGTTATAAGCAAATGTAATTACACAAATAGCCCATTATTACATTGGGGGGTTTAACCCACTTTACAAACCACACGCTAATAAATGATCTATGAAGGCATCTTTACGAGTTAACTATTGTATTATATCGAAGGCGATACTGAACCTTTTTAGTTGAATTGGAAACCTAAATCAAAAGTTATATTATAATAAAACATATGTTATTATTATATTTTTTATTTTTACGAAATTTTTACATGTTAATTCTAGTCAGAGAGAAATAAGGGAGTTTAGTTTGTATTTTCTTTTATAGGGGTTGGCTCATAATAATATGTTGCATGTTTTCAAGATACAATGCATTGAGCCAGTTTTGGTTCTAATCTGTTTTATGACACTTTTTTTTGGGTGGGCTATGATCGCACACACACGTCGTACATTCCGTCCGGAGCGCCGAAACGGCAGTGCGTGGCCCTATAACCCATCGTAATCCCTCTCCTTCACCATTGGGCCAACCACCGGTACCGATTTTCTTGTCCTCCGTGGCCAGCCCGGCTATTTTGACACTTGAAACAAAAAATCCAAAGAAAAGGATGCGAAATACATACTTTCTTTCTTTATGTTTAAGTAAAAAGTTTAATTGCTGCTGTGGTGCTAAATTATGTATAATTAAAAATACCAAATGTAATTTTAAAACTACTATTTTCTTATTAACAGGAAACCTTCGTTTGCGCGGATGAATTCGGCTCTGATCTGGAACATGTGGAGGTGTTGCAGCGTAAGTTTGACGAGTTCCAGAAGGACATGGCGGCACAGGAATACAGGGTCACCGAGGTCAACCAGCTGGCTGAGAGGCTTGTGCTTGAAGGGCACCCTGAGAGAGAAACTATTGTTAAAAGGAAGGATGTAAGTAGAATTAGGTTTTTAATACATCTGTTAAAGAATTAGCTTTGACATGACTCCAGTTAGACAAACTGCACTGATAGCGTAGTGGTTAAGATATCGACCTACCCTACCAGTGTCGTGGGTTCAAATCCCATGCAAATATGTGATTCACATATTGTCAGTGTTTGTAAAGTCCCCCGCAATACGACTATTTTCCGTAGCGCGTGTATTGTCTTTTTTTAATTAAATAAAAACAAAGTTCTAAAGACGCTATGTTTATTCCAGGAATTGAACGAGGCCTGGCAACGTCTTCGCCAAATGGCACTGATGCGTCAAGAGCGATTGTTTGGTGCTCACGAGATACAGCGCTTCAATCGTGATGCTGACGAGACCATCGCATGGATTTCCGAGAAGGATGTTGTACTCGGATCTGATGACTATGGGCGTGATCTGGCGACAGTCCAAACGTTGCAGGTCAGTATATCTATTTTAGAATCAATCAGTACAAGTTTATTATTTTTCTTAAAGTAAGATGTTGTAGACGCCGGCTTGGGAGAGTAATGGCCGTTTTCAGTCGTTTTACCCGCGTAGTGCCCGTTCCCGTGGGAATACGGGGATAAAATATAGTCTAGTTTACGCCCTGATATTATAGCTTTCCATTGGTGAAAGAATTTTTGAAATCGCTTCAGCCGTTTTGAAGATTACCCGGAACAAACAGACAGACAAAAATTTTTTAATCGCTATTTTAGGCATAGGTGTCGTGCAAATAACCGTGTGAGCATGAAAAAAGCCTATTATTTTGACATTACAAACAGACACTCCAATTTTATTTATTGGTATAGATGTATAATACTCGCGTAAACATCAGAAATCATTAAATTGGCACAGTTATCCCATAGTGGTGATACGTGGACTAGTGAAATAGAAATAGATTACGACGATAGGGTACCACAGTATTAAAAAAAACACTATTTCACAATTTTATTTAAAACTTGAAACATTGATGTTTAGCGTAAGCACGAGGGCGTAGAACGAGACTTAGCAGCTCTTGAGGATAAGGTATCGACCCTGGATGGAGAAGCTGCTCGCCTGGCGGCGATTCACGCTGACCATGCACCTGCAATCCACGGCAAACGCGACGAGATCACCGCTGCCTGGCAAACACTCGTGCAAAAGGCTAAGGTAAGAACCAGATTATGCCTTTTATAAGATTTTAGAATTGGCTATTTTGTTAAATCGTGAAAAGTGAAGGAACATGACTAGAATGCGATTGACAATTTGGTTATTACACATAACTGTGGGCTTATCACTAATATTTGGATCAAAGTATACGTAACATTATCGAGACCCTACGAATTTGGGAGACATGAATTTAGTGCAGTGCCCTCTATCGTCCGATAGAGGCGCTACTCCAAATCCTATACAAATTGGTCTCAATAACAATACGCATGCTTTGACTCAAATATTCGTGCTAATTCCACTGATCACAATATCTAAATTGGAACTGGTAGGAATGATTTTCTAATGTGGTCTAAGATGTAAGTTCACATTTACTAATTTTATTATTATAAATAGGAACGTCGTTCGGAACTGGAGTCGTCGTATGCTTTGCACCGATTCCTGGCAGACTATCGCGACCTCATTTCATGGGTATCAGACATCCGTGCCCTCATCGCCGCCGATGACCTCGCCAAAGACGTACCCGGCGCTGAGGCTCTGCTTGAAAAACATCAAGAGCATAAGGTATATTTAATTATTAAAATGTTTAGACTGAAGAAAGAAATCCAGAGATGGTGGCGTGGCCTATATAGCTACGTATAAGAAACGACTAAGAGCTTTTCATCGACCTAGGTCACCATCTGATGACGTCAGGTCTGTAATTACATACGCCTGGAGGGTTGACGCTAGGGCAGCGGCCAGTCATAAAACTATTGTCAATAACTTTTACAATATATGTTATGAAAGAAGAGTACATATTGAGTTGACTTCAAGTAATTGACAACGCACGATGATGCTCATAATTAGGTCTGTTGATAAAATATCGATATTATTATTTAAAAATATCGATAATTATTACGAATATTTTTTTTGGAGGCGATATCGATAATTCGATACTAAAAAGATACTTACTTTTTAAGTATGGAGGGTCGATATTTATTCAAATAAATTTGCCGTTTTATTGTTTAAGAAAAGCTCATCATGGAAAACCCGCGAAGAACCAAGTATCAAAGTGGTCATGCTGCAAAATATCGATATATTTTTTTTTCGATATATCGAACGCCGATATTGAGATATTTAAAAATATCGATATATCGAAAAAACGATATTTTAAAAAACATCAACAGCTCTACTCATAATATCTATGCAAGACAAGAATAACTCGATGAAGTCCTATATCAACACGTTTGACAAGCATGTTATATTAGATCAATTTCCCTTCTATTGTGAAACTCGAAGCTCGAGACCATCAGTGCGACGTGTTGACCTGAAATGATGATGATGTAGATGATGTGTCACTACCCCCTTTCTCTCCCGCGAGAGTTATAAAAATCGGCTTAGGGGATCAGCACTCTTCTTGGGAAGATTTTAATACCAAAGTCAATTACTAATTTGCCTGTCAATCGTCGTGATTATTGCATTACATATTCTCTCCCCTAATGGGGAAGTTTATGAGCCTTATTTCAAATGGTGGATGGACGCCAATAACTTTATGGATGGACTAATGGATTTCTATAACTGACTGCACGGCTGACGTTGCGAATATACAGACTTATTGCGCCAAATGTCGTGGGTTCGATTCCTATTCATACTTTGGTGTAATTTGGTCGTTAATTTTATTTTTGTGAAGTCCACCGCAATATAAGGATTAAGTTGGACATGGTAAAAAAAAACTAATATCTTTAGTAAATTGTATTTATGTATTTAGGGTGAAATGGACGCTCGCTCTGACGTAATCCAAGCTTGTGGTGCTGCCGGGCATGCTCTTGTCTCCAGTGGGCACCGCGCTTCTGCAGAAGTGTCTGCTGCCCTCGAGAACTTGGAGCGTGACACATCTGCATTACACCAGTTGTGGGACCAACGAAGGGTGTTGTACCTTCAGTGCATGGATCTACAGTTGTTCTACAGGGACACAGAGCAGGCGGACGCGTGGATGCATAAGCAAGAGGTCAGTTTAAATCCAAACCATTTTTCAATTACACATTTACGGTAAAGCCAATGAGTAAAGTGTTTGTCTTGTGTGTATATATTCAAGTATACATATTCATTTTTATATCTAACTATAACTACTCGACGGCATACAACAATGTTGATAAATGATACACTATACGTCGTCTTGTTGGTGCGAGCATGACTGCACACAAAATTAAAAAAAAAGTAAAATAAATAAATTCTGTGCTTAAAAATTCGTCCCAAAACTAAACTTCGGCGACTTTAAAAGGCGAGTGCAAAAATATATACATATATATCTCGAGTTTCTCACAATCTTTTTTTTTGGGGAAGAGAGATTTTTGATTGTTTTGATTCTAACATCATTGCTGTCCTTTTAATGTTTGATGAATAATGATTTAAGGTATGAGTAAAATCTATACATACAGCAAATTGACTTCCCAACGCCACCAGCTGGTGTAATAGTATTACAGCTTTGTCTATGTTCAGGAAGGCCAACTGCTGTATACAATTACTTGAAGAGGAATGAGAAACTCTCTACTCCCAAGAAACTAATGACTATTGCGTATTCATTTATAAATATTTAGTTGCTTTTATAGGATTATATGGTCAAATCTGAACCGAACCTCTTCAATATAAAGATAAAATGCATCATGTTATAAGATCACCAGTTGATATGCATTTAACCATAGTATTCACCACCTTACCGAATTGTGGCAACGACACTTTAATCTTAGGTAACACTTGAGGCAACCTATAACATGTCGATGTTAAAATTGTCTTAGGTGTTGCCTACAACTTGTAGAAGTCGTCGCTGATAAAAACGGGCATGATTTATGCCCTGTTCATAGCATATTTATTATTTGAATAATATTGTTATTGTAACTAACTAAATTCTGTATGGATAGGCGTTCCTTGCAAATGAAGACGTTGGCGATTCTTTGGATTCTGTTGAAGCCTTACTCAAGAAGCATGAAGACTTTGAGAAGTCTCTCGTAGCTCAAGAAGAAAAGATCAAGGCGTTGGACGAGTTTGCCTCTAAATTAATTGAAGGCCAGCACTATGCTGCAGATGACGTCGCTCAGAGACGAGAGATGCTTTTGGAGAGGAGAGCGGCTCTTCTTGACAAATCGCAGCAGAGACGCGCGCTATTGGAAGATGCTTATAAATATCAACAGTTCGAGAGAGATTGTGATGAGACTAAGGGTATGTTTCTATGCATGAAGTCCATTGTTGGACGTAGGCCTCCCACGAATGAGCGATACTGTCATAATCGTCGCGTTTGACAAGCATTTTGGTCAATCCTGTTGTTATTAGTTGCCTAGGGGACTGTTCCTATGAGGATGGTATTCTAAAGGATAACCTGCCTGACTGACCACCGAGGTCAAAAAACTAGGTATTCCCTCAATCTGTTTTTACCATTCCCATCAGAGAGTAAGGGGTTACGTCATATTGTATTCTTAACACGTTACCACATAGAGAACAGGATACTAAATCACAGGTTTTAATATAAATGTCTAGCACTTACTTCACTAGACTAGTATTAGAAAAGACTGCACTAATATTAGTAAAGGTTATGGTGCCGCATGGCTCCTTCCATCATCCCGCATAAATTGGGCTAGGTGTGTCCAGACCAGATTATTTCCTTCCAGAAAAAGTGTACTAGTAAAGACCTATTTATATTATATGACTCTTAACTGTTCACATTTTATTTAAAAACAATTCTTACCCTTCACTTAAAGTAAGAAATTTCTTAGAAAGCAAAAGTTAAGAAATTTCTATTTATAGAGATGTTTTTGTTATCATCTATAGACAACAGTTTTAGATTTCGAGGTGCAGTTGACAAATTCATGGTGATAAATTTTGATAGCATTTTTTTTTTAAAGATTTAAATGTATGGTTGGTCCTTTAAAATCAATAGTGTTTTTGAAACCAAAAGCTCATTTTTGTGAAATAAAAACAAAATGAAAGGATATAAAGTAAATGGAGTACTTTTCAAATATACTAGATATATTTTTATGTTTCTTATATTTTTATCAGGCTGGATCAATGAGAAGTTGAAGTTCGCCACTGATGATTCATACTTAGACCCCACGAATTTGAACGGTAAGGTACAGAAGCACCAGAACTTCGAGCAAGAGCTCCAAGCCAATAAGCCACGCATTGACGAGATCACCATTACTGGAAACAAACTGCTGGAACAAGAACACTTTGCTAAGCGTGAGTATAGAATCAAATTTCGGTAAACTTATCTTTTCTTACTTCTTTTTCATCAACCATCTTTCTTCTGATATGCTTCCTACTCTTACTTTTCTTTACCTCGCGTCTTCTCCATGGTCTCCTCAATCCTCTTTCGTCTCCTCTGCTTCATTCTTGTCTTCCTTATCGCATACCCCACTGCTGAGAAGGGAATTTATTTAGATTATAGAATTAGACTACTACACTTTTATAGGATTTCATTTTGAGTTATTTATTATTGATATTATGTTACTTACATCTAATAACCAATTTTACGATACTCAATACCCTTTGTTCATAATCCTTCCCCAATATCAACCAATAGTTCAGTTATTCAATTGTTGTTAAAAAATTAAGTTTAAACCCGTCTAGCATTTAAAATTCGCTTCATCACTATATTTTTTTAAACATTTGTCTAAATATAAAGATTAATTTAGTTTTAAACTTGTTAGTAAAAGATACAGTTAAATGTCAAGTTCGCCTAACTGCTAAGATAGTTGAGATGGATTTCCAATAGATGTAGGCTCAAATCGCGCGTGTGGCAATATTTTTTGGTGGGAAATAAGTTTTTATAACAATGTGTGTCTTGGTTTAAATAATAAATAATATGAGTTTGAGACTAATAGGGCCTTATTTCCATTTCTTGACTAATAATACTTTGGATCATGTTTAATTAAAATTTATATGAACAGCTCAAATCGAATCGCGTTTGGGTGAGCTGGCTGGTCTGTGGGAGAAGTTGGCATTAGCCTCAGAGCTAAAGGGCAGTAAGCTGCAGGAAGCTGCTGCACAGCAGCAATACAACCGCAGCGTGGAGGACATTGAGCTATGGCTGTCTGAAGTTGAAGGGCAACTACTTAGCGAAGATTATGGCAAGGTATGCGATATTAAAGTTTTGTAGCACGATTTAAATAAATATTCACTGTAAATAAAAGTACTTTACGGATTTTATCGCGTTTGTATTTGATTCTTGATTGCCCGACGTTTCGAACACTTTACAGCGTTCATGGTCGCTAGAGGACTAAGATGTCTGACGTCCAACAAGTTATCATTACTACAGATATTTATAATTATCTACCCGCTACAGAATTCGAAACGTCGGTCAATCAAAATCAAATGCAAACGCAATAGAATCCGTAGTGTTATTTACAATTTGTAACTCGCGTAAACATCAGAAATCAAATATTCAATGATTTTAGCATTTAAAATTCGTTATGTAGTATGATGATTTCATTTATCTCTATCAATCAAATAATTACTGCAAATGACGATTGCACTAATTCTCTGCAAAATGTTATGAGTTCGTTTCTCAAACAAGGCAGTACTTCATCTCTTCTTTCCATCTCTAGCATAGATGTTACATGCATATTTATTGCCTTAGTCATCTTTTAATAGACTCACGGGCAAGAGAGGGAGTAGTGAATTTGATTTCTTACTACGTCACCACACGGCTTTTGATCTAGTATAATTATATTATCGTGATGTTACTCGCGGTCAAGGTTTTACTCTTTAGTTCAGACTTTATTAAAAAAGAAACTACATCAGCAAGATTCAATTACAACACTTTTCTTTATTGTTCAGGACTTGACAAGTGTGCAGAATCTGCAAAAGAAACACGCTTTGCTGGAGGCTGACGTGAGCTCTCATGCTGAGCGTATCGAAGCGATCCGAAACCAGGCCGAGCAGTTCATTGAACGAGGACATTTTGATGCCGATAACATCAAAGCTAAGAGGGTATGTAGTTTAAAAGATTATTTAGAAGTGAATTCTTCTAGAAATTAAATATTTGTAGTGAATATCTTGGATGTATTTGGCTATAAAAGTTTTTATTCTGTGGCCAGTTATTATTTTCCATGGAATTGATAATATCCAGAAGCGCTCTCTTAAAAACCTAATAATATGAATTGCGATCGTCAATCCGTCCTACAAGCGTAAAAATAAGGGCATTATTCCCTCCCATGAGGCCTTGATTAAGTATGGGTGGGATGAACGAAGTGCTAGTAGATATGAATGTGAAGGGCTATAGTAGTCAATTACTACCAAAGAAGAGATTGATGGATTTCTAGTGATGGATGTCTACTATTATATCATTCTGTATCGAACCTATGTATGAATTCAACTGAATTAACTGCTTTCATCCCTTACTCGATTTTTACTGAACCACCATCCACCCATGGGAAAGCTAGAGATGGTGCTCCATGTATTCTTACTCCATTCTACAGTTTTCTGGTACAGTTTTCTCACATGGATTTTTATAATTACTACTAACTTATAATAATAAATTCTATTATTTATTCTATGAACATCCTATATGTCATACATTGAAATATATGTTTATTTTTTTAAATTCAGGATGCTCTGGTTAATCGTTACACTGCTCTGGACAAGCCTATGGCTATTCGCAAGCGCCGGTTACTGGATTCGCTACAAGCGCAGCAGCTGTTCCGTGATCTTGATGACGAGGCAGCCTGGATCCGTGAGAAGGAGCCTATTATTGCTTCCACTAATAGAGGTATTATTTTAATATTATCACATTCCTTTAGTTGTTTATTGCAACAAGTTGAATCTGTGTATGGCACTTTCCTTGTACAAATATGTATAACCATAACACCAACAGAACGATTTAAAAGTAATCA
The DNA here is from genome assembly GCA_032191425.1 of Lymantria dispar. NCBI lineage: Eukaryota > Metazoa > Arthropoda > Insecta > Lepidoptera > Erebidae > Lymantria > Lymantria dispar. Next base: position 35,529,897 of record CM063445.1, read on the forward strand.
GTTAATTCAATCGTAGGATATATCTGACACTTATTTATGGGAATAGTCCATGTGGTGACAGATAAAAAATGTGAAATATCATCTTACTTTTCTATGGGAATCTTAAAATCAATTGAGGAATTACTAGAAAAATGAGCAGCAGCACTCGCCTGGGCAACTTAACATGATGTTATCTGTTTACATCTTCATCCTATTTATTCTTACCATCTACATAACAAATTAAAGCTTTGGTTAAATGTATTTGTTACGTGTGTAGGTCGCGATCTGATCGGTGTTCAGAACTTGATGAAGAAACACCAGGCGGTTATGGGTGAGATGGCACAGCACGAAGCACGCGTGGAGGCTGTGCGGGGAGCCGGGGCCGCACTGCGGGACGCTGGACACTTCGCTGCAGCTGACATTGCAGCCAGATTACAACTACTGCATACCAATTGGGCGCAGTTGCAGGAGAAGGCATTACAGGTAAATACATTTTCTATAATGTACTGATGGCAAAGTGAAAATCTGGATTATATGTAGTTAATTTATAAAGCCGACTGAAAACAAAAAAAGACTATTATTACTTTGTTATTCATCTTTTTAACGTTGAATAAGCATAAATATTGGACTGATTTGTTGATCACTATTTTAAATTTAAATCTACTTGTCCATAGCGCAAACAAGATTTAGAAGATTCACTCCAAGCTCAGCAGTACTTCGCTGATGCCAACGAGGCGGAGTCGTGGATGCGCGAAAAGGAGCCAATGGCCAATACGCACGACTACGGCAAAGACGAAGATTCCTCAGAGGCATTACTGAAGAAACATGAAGCTTTACTCTCCGATCTTGAAGCTTTCGGCAACACCATTAAGTCTCTTCGTGATCAGGCTAACGCATGCAGAGTGAGTAACCATTTATATTTGAATGACTGCACTGAGAGACTGACAGAATGACTGACCAACTGATTGATATTTTTTTGCAAACGAGCAAACAATACACCTGATGGTAAGTGTTGCTGCCGCTCATGGGCCTTTGCAACGCCGCTACCTTCCGCGAAAAAAGTGAAGGGAGTGTAAATGCGTGCTTAAATGAGCTTAGGTGATACTAAAGGCATCACTAAAACCCACTACACGCAAATACCCTCAGAAAGTTGGGCTTCCGGCTTTCTCGCTTACCGAACGAAGTGTAGTAACAAATTGCTACTACTCGGACGTCGATTTTCTGCTCATTGTGGTACTACCTCGAACGGACCGGGCCGCGGCTGCAGACAGACAACTGTCAACAATAGGGTCCTACCACTAAAATGAATGTGTTTACCTTTCTCAACTGATTCCTATGTGGTGGGAAAGTAAAAATATTGTTCAGCACCCTATTTCTTGACCGTGAGTGTCGTAAAAGTCGACTAAAGGATGTAATATGCAGATACTATCTATATAAGAGAAAAAAATCGTCTTACCAGCATGTTATATCGGGTCAATTTCTCTTTCAATGCTTGTTCGATCTCATCAATGGTATATCAGCTGAGATAATTCCTGTAGAAACGTTCTATGTTTCAATAGGAAAACGATTATTATCAATTTATATATAATCTGTTAGGATAAATTATAAATAATGAACTTCTGAAGTAAATGTTTGAAGTTTGATCTTCATAACAGACAAATATTTATAATTATATATTACAAATGTGGGTTAACCATAAATTAAATATGAATCTTTAGTAAGTTGGAAAATCATAGTGATAACAGACGCTACATAGTTTAATTGTATGTACAGCAACAAGAGTCACCAGTGGTGGACGTATCGGGCAAGGAGTGCGTCGTTGCTCTGTACGACTACGCAGAGAAGTCGCCACGCGAAGTATCCATGAAGCGTGGCGATGTACTGACACTGCTCAACTCCAACAATAAGGTAAAATTTTTTCCTTTTTAACCAACTTCAAAAAGGAGGAGGTTCTCAATTCCCTTGGTTTTTTTTTTTTTTATGTTTGTTACCTCAGAACTTTCGATTGGGTAAACCGATTTTGATAATTCTTTTTTTGTTTGAAAGCTGGTGCTTCCCGTGTGGTCCCATTTTAATTTCATCCAGTTTCGACAATGGCATCCATGGGAAAACCACATAAGTCTTTAATTTGCATTAAGTATGTGCGCGATAAATGGACGAAAACTCAATAACAACGCCAACCGAAGCCGACGATTCTTTTTTAACCGACTTTAAAAAAGGAGAAGGTTGAGAATCTTCTCTTTTTTACGACTTTAATTATTATTTTTTTATGTTCGTTACCTCAGATCTTTCGACTGCGTGAACCGATTTTGATGATTCTTTTTATTTATTTGAAAGCTGGTGCTTTACGTGTGGTTCCGTTTCAATTTAGTCCAGTTTTGAACGTGGTATCCATGAGAAAACTATTTAAGTCTTAAATTTGCATAAAGTATATAGTACACATGGACGAAAACTGAATATAACACCAACCGATTTCGACGATTCTTTTTATTGGATAGGATGTACTTCAAGGGTAGTTTGATTAGGTTCTGATTATAAGATCCATGCTAAAGTAACGGTACTCTTCAATTCTTAGGAGCAAATTATCGACAATCGCCTGAATCTCTTATAGTATCCGGATATTTGAGTCACCTACCGTAATGTTGAACGCCACTGTCTCAAACGCGCAGCACTATTAGTAGTTTGACTCATAGGTAGAAAAAAAATGTGCACTTCACATTCACTAAAAATCAAACAATAAAAACAATTTTTGACAAAAAAAAACCGACTTCAAACAAAAAACAATTCCCAAACAAATTAATATGCACTAAAAAGAAAAAAAATAATTCTTGTACAATGTAGTGTCCGCCCAACCTTATAACAACTTGATGAAAAAAAAAATAGAGTACTTAAAAGTCAATCACATTATTACGACAATATAATGTAGTTACAATTATTATTATTTTTGGAGTCGGTGTCAGTCAACAAAACTAGGACACCGACAAACATACCGACATAGACATAGACACCGACTCCAAAAATGACAATAATTGTAACTACATTATATTGTCGTAATAATTTGATTGACTTTTAAGTACTCTATTTTTTTTTTATCAAGTTGTTGTAAGGTTGGGCGGGCACTACATTGTACAAGAATTATTTTTTTGCTTTTTAGTGCATATTAATTTTGGGAATTGTTTTTTGTTTGAAGTCGGTTTTTTTTTGTTAAAAATTATTTAAAAGGCTCTTGTATCTCTAGGCATTAGACGCTAGGTAGCTATTAAGTAATCCCTTATAGCTTTTGATTCTATTTTATTACTTTACTGGTATTGTTCATTTTTATGACTGCTCGTAACTATTCAACACTTCAATTTTGACGAATAGCAGACAAATTTTTTAAAATTATAATCGCGAATCTCGTAATCTTTAATCTACTACGGCTTAAAAAGTTAGTTTTTTCTTCGTTGAAAACTGTTCCCTTGTAGTTTTCAGTTGAATTACTTAACATCAATTACATGGAACTAAGTACAAAGAAAATGGTGAAATGTTTTCAATTCAATAGATATGAGTCGATAAAGAATTAAAACAATAAATTGCTTGAATTTTGTTTGAAAAGTATGTTTAATGTCTAAGAATTCTTTATCAAATAAATTGGAAAATGTTATTTTATATAGTCAGTTAATTGAGGATGTGTTATTTTGATACAAGTGCAATAGTACTTGTTAAAAGTAAATAAACATTGAAAAGGATAATGTGTCAGATATATATACATTTCTACTATTTCTTCAAGTAATTTTCTTTTCAGAAATAAAATAAAGCTTTAATAAAAAAATATTGCATTTTTCCGTGTGGTGATGGCGTAAGAATATAATTCACCAGTCCCTATCTTGCCCGTGGATATTGTAAAAGACGATTACGGGATATAATGTACGTATAACCTCTGTGCAAGACAAGGAACACTCGAAATAAAATCTTATACCAACATGTCAACATGCATGATGTAGTAGGTGAATTTCGTTCCTGTTGTGGAGGAGGCTCGAGCCCATAGCTTGAACGACAACGACGACTGCATTTTTATACTTACTTTGATTCATGGCGTCGGTCGTTTTTGATTTTATAATACACTCGTCCTGTCTATTGTATTCTTCCTCTTTTCCTACAACATAACTCCGCTAAACAAACTATATTTCACATACCTGACATACCTCTACACTAAACAAACTGTGCATTGTCGCCGATAGAACAATATAAATCAATCGTAATTTGTTTTTACAACGTAACTAAACTCAATAATTCAGTTATCTGGTTGAAACCGAATACGTTTATATAGCATCCGCTACGTCAAAACTTACAAGCATTGCAAGATGGACTTCGCTACTGAACGATCGCGCCATAAAATTGATTTGAAATTATATTTGCGGTCTATACTTTTCAAAAGTTAAATTTTTCTGTAGTGTTACTTTTTTATTTATTAATAACTAGGTTAAAAATTAAAATCGTTCTGTGATATTAAAGTGATATAAAATGATAGTGTTATGTTGGTTGTCTGCGATAATGTTCGCAAATCTGTTTGTATACAAGAGGTGGAGTGATAAGATAATAACGCGTGTGAGTGTGACGCTTTAGTTATTATGACAATTGAATTTATTAATCTGTGGCCTTAATGATTGTACAACGTGATTATTAAAATAGTATATCGCTGGTTTGCGAGAATATCGACGTAATTCAAATTATGTCAAATTGAATATTGTATGCCAAATGATCCATGATATTTTATCGTGAACAGAGAAATTTTCCGTTAATCAGTACAGTCACACCCTCAATAAATCATTTAATTTTAAATATTATTGTATGCACTAAAACATTTACAAATCTCTAAAATCAGTAATTTTTATTTGCGTCGCTATTCTCGCAAACCAGCGATGTATATAATGTCCATAGTAAGTTTACGTCAAAACGGATGCTTGAATAATAGTCCCTTTACTTTTCGTGTCAGAACGTGATACTTGCACAAATATGTAAAAATATGAAATTAAAAGCTATATAGCAATATATAAACTATGAACTTTAAGTCCATAGTTAATACACCTAAAAAAATTAAAACGATCAATTCTTACACCGATAGGGCAGTGTAAGAATTGATCGTTTTTGCTCTATGTGCAAAAACGCGGCATTTTGTACGGCTTCTTAAAACTCTTCTTGGCTGTGGGTGTAGTAAAAGACGATTAAAGGTTGTAGTAACATGCATGCCGCATATATGCCAAAGAAGGAAGATTCGAAATAAAATCCTATACCAAACCGTTCTGACCGGCGTGGTATGGTAAATCAGTTTGCCTCCTATCGTGAAGGAGGCTCGGGCTCCGCAGTGGGACGTCTATGAGCCGAGATGATGACGATAATCCTAAAAGTATGGTCATTCTACTATGACTAAATAATCTTTAGTATGAGACTGCCTACTGGATCTTTCCGTCACCAATGAACACCTTTGTATTCTCTTTCGTGGCTGTTTGTGATGGAATTTGTGAAATTGCCCTAGGTCGGTTTATAAAGTCAACGAAATATTCAAAATAATTTCTATGAAAAATATGTAACTTATTACTTTTCAATTTGGCATGATAATAATTCTATCCTGATACAGTATTCGCAGGAAATATCCATCAGTCCTTTCTGTGTCGGAAGTAGTTAGTTACACAGAATATTAATTTCTATCATGCAATGACAGTGTGAATATTTAATTTATTGGTGTGCCTATGTAATATACACCTAAATCTTGCATTATATCCGTGTTAGGTCGCCTCGTAGCTTCGTTACATTGCGTACATATTTATTATTTTATACTGTTGTTTTGAGCGACTAAGTGTTTTAAAATACATACGAGTATATCTTTAAAGGTGCCGGTGGTAGTACCTTGGTAATTACCATCTTACGCGCTAATCCTACCGCAGAACATAAGTGCTTGTACTATTGTATTCTGGTTTGGAGGTTAAGACAACGGTATAATTTCGGGCTCGAGAGGCTTATTAATTTAGCCTTCAAGATTGGCAACGTATTTGCAATCTTAACAGTTTAGGGTTGCGAATATGTATGGGTAGCAGTATTACATAACTCGAAGCAATCTGTGAGGGTTTTTGGGCGGGAATGTGTAAGTGTCGTGTAGTGGTCTTTTATTTTATTCAATACTAGCAACCCGCCCTCGCTTCGGTTTTAGTCGTTTTACCCGTGTAGTTCCCGTGGGAATACCGGAATAAAATATAGCCTAGTTTACGCCCTGATATTATAGCTCTCCATTGGTGAAAGAATTTTTGAAATCGGTCCAGCCGTTTTGAAGATTACCCGGAACAAACAGACAGACAGACAAAAAATTTTTTAATTGCTATTTTAGGCATAGGTGTCGTGCAAATAACCGTGTGAGCATGAAAAAAACCTATTATTTTGACATTACAAACAGACACTCCAATTTTATTTATTGGTATAGATTTGATGGCATTTTATGTAATATGTGACGGAGGAACTGCTGGGGTATAGTGAATATTATATAAAAGTGTTTTACATACCTTTTCGTTTCCACCAAAAATCTGTTAATCTGTTCGACCATAACACTGTTAAAAGAGACAATTTAACTTACTGACGGACAATGACTAATTAGAAGAAACAGATAATTTGTAAAGAAAACTATAACTTGTCACTGGCAAAAATGGCTCGTATTAGTAGCTGATTGCCAAGACTAAAAAAGAAGAAGTAATTGGTGTGCCTGTTTGCTAATAAACTTAAATTTAATTGAATCCAATGACAATTTAATATGAACTTAATATCATGACTGTGACTTGAAGCTCTGTCGCATTCGTGGTTGCTGTACTTATGGCTGTACATCCTCTTATTTATTGGCTTATCAGTCAATTTTGCGTCATGTTTCCCGCTTTGCATAGAAGGAAATCGAATATTTACAACTCTCTTGCTTACCTAATATAATTAATTCTCTTACGGGTCCCAAAATAATTAAAAACGTTCCAGGATTTCCCAAGAGCCAAACTTCGGTATCATTTGTGGACACTATTGTGAATTCTGCCTTACAGAAGCTACAGTGGTATGAAAAAGATAGGATTAGTCCTAAGAAAAAAAAGACAATAAATTGTATATATAAACAGAATAGACGTTAACAGCAATATACATATATATTACAGTCATTATCTATCGATTGCTTTGTTAAATGTTCCATGTAATTGATTCAAGGACATTTTGTAACAATACAACGTGACGCTTGAGAAGATATTTATTTACATACAGCTCAAAAACATTTGACATGAATATTGAGCATATACAATATGATATCAATACGAAACTTTAAAACATTTTTTAATCGCTCAAATTGTACCGTTGTATAGGTAAAAATATAACGTACATACATACGAGTAGATTCACGCCTCTTTCCCATATGTAGGCGATCACTTCCCTCCACTAACTACGATCTTGACATACCACTTTCGCCTCCTCCACATTCATTAATCTCCTCATGCATGTTCTTCGGTATAGGGTACTTCTAACCTGGCCTTTCTTAAGCCTTTTTCTATCTATATCAATAAATAAAATTGGAGTGTCTGTTTGTAATGTCAAAATAATAGGCTTTTATCATGCTCACACGGTTATTTGCACGACACCTATGCCTAAAATAGCAATTAAAAAATTTTTTGTCTGTCTGTCTGTTTGTTCCGGGTAATCTTCAAAACGGCTGGACCGATTTCAAAAATTCTTTCACCAATGGAGAGCTATAATATCAGGGCGTAAACTAGGCTATATTTTATTCCGGTATTCCCACGGGAACGGGAACTACGCGAGTAAAACCACTATAACCTATAACCGAAGCGAAGCGAGGGCGGGTTGCTAGTTTAAAAATATAGATACTATATAATAATCGTGACATAAAAAATATACCCAATTTCAGATAAATATTTATTTAATAATAATATTTTACAGATTAAGTCAATTTCATAGGTATATTTGTGTTGTTTCTTTACATGGAAAGGGACTAGACCGTAAGGCGGCAATATTTTGGTTGTAAAAAACAAACACAGATCTGTATGTGATTGACTTGTGCACATAAATTCAATGTGATTTCTGATGTTTACGCGAGTATTATAAATTAAATTATTTTTACGGGTTTTATGGTTTTTGTATTTGAATATTGATTGCCTGATGTTTCGAACATTTTTCAGCTTGATCATGAACGCTGAAAAGTGTTCGAAACGTCGGGCAGTAAAGTCAAATATAAAGGCGATAAAATCTCTATTTTTTTTTATAATAAATTCAATGTATCGCAAATACGTATTGAAAATTCTAGAGAGAAGATAATAATTTTAAATATAACTTCGTATAGGCTCACCAAAGAGTATTCAAAACTTGAATAAATTGAGTAATAAGGATAATAGTTAATATAGTGATAATTCTTTCACAGGACTGGTGGAAGGTGGAGGTGAATGATCGTCAAGGCTTTGTTCCAGCCGCATACGTTAAGAAGATCGACGCGGGATTGTCCTCGTCTCAGCAGAATCTTGCCGACTCCAGCTCGATCGCGGCTAGACAAAACCAGGTAATTTTATTGATATGTAATAACGTAAAACGCTTTTGGCTTGTTCTTCTTTTTAACCTATAAAAAGTTTCCTTTCGCCAGTTAATGAAGAAAATTCAAAAGCTTTACCAATGCTGTTTTTTATATTTCATATATTTTCATCAGAAACGTAGCAGATGTACACGTTTTAAATAAAATTTGTAGTGAAACTAACGTTACAAAGTCGCTGATTTATAGCAAAAATATGCTGAAGATGTGACAGATTTGTATTGTAGTATAGTTTTGTGACAGAGGTGTACAATTTTCCGTACTATACTCCGTGTACTTTTTAGGTGCTGAAAATCTTAAAAAAAAATATGTTAATTTCGTGGCTAATAATTTGCCCGATAGAATGGACATTCAACTATCATAAAAAACTATAAATGCTGTCGAAACAGCTTTAATTTTTTTTTATGAATTTCAGCTAATATTTTATCAAAATGTAGGTTAGGAAGAGAATGACCCTTTTCCTTAGAGCACAATGAAGTCTTAAAAAAATAAAATTATAGTTATTCGTCATACACACATTCCACTTCAGTGTGTAACAAATGCGCATAATTACGCGATATAGCAGTCAGTTAAGCTCTTTTTCTAGCATCTTTTCGTCACACAAGAAGGATGCCTATATGCTATAAAATTTCAATAGTGGACAATTTGTTGCTGATTGTTCTTGAGCAAAACGTTCGCATGTGTTTTATATAAAGTTTATATTTAAAGAATTTTACACAGATGCGATGTAAATCAATGTAAATATTTTGATTTATGTAATTATTGTAAACATATGATGTAAAGTGTTATGAACTAACACTATGTAATCTCTTGAAATAGATTTGCAGATCATATCATCGTGCTCTTATAATGATTAATTAATTACCTAGGATTGACGCAAATGTACTCATTTTCCACATTTATCTATCACATGTCATCTGTGTTCACTGTATTAAGGTATTGTAAGTTTTCTCTTTAAACTTGATTGGTACTCGCGAAAAAAACTATATAATTTCATAGTTTACAGCGAAAATAAACAGGAGCTCTAAGGGAACTACTACTGAACTAGTTTCTAGGAGATTCATAACTCTGTATTCGATCTTATTTGTTACTAGCAACCCGCCCTCGCTTCGGTTTCTGTCGCCTTATCCCCGTAGTTCCCGTGGGAATACCGAGATAAAAATAGCCTAGTGTTTACTGCCTGATATTATAGCTTTCCATTGGTGAAAGAATTTTTTAAATCGGTCCAGCCGTTTTGAAGATTACCCGGAACAAACAGACAGACAAAAAAGTATAAAATGATTTTTAGGCATATGTATAGTGCAAATAACAGTGTGAGCATGAAAAATGCCTATTATTTTGACATTACAAACAGACACTACAATTTTATTTATTGGTATAGACAAATAAAAATAATTTAAAGAAGTTGTTAACAAAATTTTATAAATCGATTATGAATCTGTTGTGTGTATATATAATATAATTTTTTTTTTATAATTTTAAGACAACACCATGCACTAAGGAAATAATCCTTGTATTGCTGGGAACTTTACAAACATATAATTAACGGACACAAATTACATCCAGACTCAGAACAACAAGTTGTGGATCACACAAGGTGTTGTCCCGCGTGGGATTCGAACCCCCGACACTGGCGTTGTAAGTCGCTATCTTAACCACTACGCCATCTGTGCAGTCTGTATGATAATGCTGACATGTTGTCGACAGATTGAGGGCCAGTATGACAACTTGCTGGGGTTGGCTCGCGAGAGACAGAACAAACTCAACGAGACCGTCAAGGCGTACGTACTCGTCCGTGAAGCGGCTGAACTACATGGGTGGATCAAGGACAAGGTAATGGATTTGTCAAAAGTTAGTTAGTAATTTATAAATTTTTAAGAATTAAACTAAGTTGGTTGTTGTAAATACGTCTTTGATATTGTTACCTAAATTTAGTAATAACGAAGGACAAATTTTGGCCTTTATATTATAGGATAAAATATGTATTTTATTAGTTCTAGTAACCTCATTTATTTTTAAAAGTATATATTAATATTTTACTAGTGTCTAATATTGCCAAGATTAAACTATAAAACAGAAAACAATCTGATATATAAAACCAAGTTTGTTATCATTGAATTTACATAATGTTACTGTTACAGGAAATGCACGCCCAAGTGCAAGACGTTGGTGAAGATCTGGAGCAAGTGGAGGTGATGCAGAAAAAGTTTGATGACTTCCAGAACGACCTGCGCGCGAACGAAGTCAGACTGGCTGAGATGAACGAGATTGCGGTACAACTCATGACCGTCGGTCAAACTGAAGCTGCACTTAAGATTAAGACGCAGATGCAGGTGAGAATTCGCTATCACGCATATAACAGTGTTATTATAATTATGAACCATGACGTCAGTAAAGTCAGCTTGCTTTAACGTTAAAATGACAGATTTTTTAACGTTACTTGAAATAGTTTTTTCCTAAAAGAACGAGATATAACTGTTATACCTGTGTCGGTCGTGATTGATCGAATCAAAAAGATGGAATAATGGCCGATTCGATCACCAATCACCCAAGACCGGATCTTTCGTGATCAATCGATCGCGAGCGACCGATAAGACCCGCCTGGTTCCTCGTGAACGGCGACCGGCGTCCACGATAAAATCACTCGTTTCACTTTGGTCGCCAATAAATGCGACGAGAGACTAGATTCATTTCTAATATATGTTTATTATAGGCTTCATACTCACTTTTATAGGGAAGATGGTTATTTAAGACAATACGATAAACGCATATAGTATGTAATAATATATATACTTTTATTGCCAGGAATTGAACTCCAAATGGACATCGCTTCAACAACTGACGGCCGAGCGTGCTGCTCAACTGGGCTCAGCCCATGAGGTGCAACGGTTCCATCGCGACGTGGACGAAACCAAGGACTGGATTGCGGAGAAGGAAACTGCCCTCGCTACCGATGACCTTGGCAAGGACTTGCGTTCTGTGCAAACCTTGCAACGTAAGTCATTTTTTGTACATAAAAATCATTTGCCATTAATAGTCGACGTTTTTAGTCTGTCAAAATGCTTCTTCTCAAAAACGATTGGAGGTAGCTAGGATAAAATCAAACTTCTAAGATAACAGATTGAGAATTAGAGACCCATCTCACTCTTGACTCGTATAAAAATCGTTTTTAAGAGTGACTCCAGTCGCCTAAACAAGCCGGATTCTGAAAAAATTATAGTACCATAGATCACACCTACACGCTACGCTAGATAATACAGAAGACCGAGTAGTATAATCGGCCTCGGTGTCCAGACACAGTGTGGACTATAAGAGAAACTTTGATTCTGTTGAAATATGAGCAGTGCTGCAGTTCCTTCAGCGATGCCAAATCGACTATCGATATCTCGAAGTGCTGAAGTGTTTGTATAGAAATGCTACTATATCGGTCCACATCCAGAATAAGAATACGAGACCGATCCAGTTGCGAGAGGGGTGACACATGCAGACGTTATCTGTCCAAAACTGTTCACCTGTTTAGAATATTTCTTCAAGATGGATTGGACCGGACTCGGCATCAACTTTACTCACTTCGATTCATAGATGATATCGGAGTCTTGGCAAAATCCTTGGAGGACCTTAGCACTGTGCTCAATAGCCTCAGCAGGGTTTCTCAACTATAGTTCATAAAATATAGCTTGATCTCTGTGACAGATGTCAACGAAACCAACGAAGTAAGTTTGAACGAGCGTCATGTTTACAATTTCATTTTGTATCAAATATATTTTCATTCTTTTCGTGCCAGTTTTATTGCAACTGAATTGCAATATATTATAAATATAAAAATATTAATATCTATGCCTATAATGTACCTCGTAAGTACTGAGATACCTACTAAACATTTTATACATAAATAACGCTTACGCACGTATAAGGTCATACTGGACTGAAAATAATAAAGAGATGGGACAATCGATATACGTAAATCGATAACCAATCTTTATTAAATTATTCATAAAAGAAATAAACCCAATACAGTACCTATATATAACTTTCAACATATTTTTTACAATTAAAACAGACAGTTACATTATAAAATACATAAATTGAATTAATTAAACATTAAAAAACTACTTTTTGTCTCAGAGTAAATGATAATATTATGTACGAATTATTGTGAATAAACTAGACATATTTATTTATAAAACAGTCGTAATTGATCGATTGATCTAACGACTGTCCCTATTTTGGCAAAAAACGATAAATGTTCTAGCAGGAACGCTCCAGTGATGACGATAATAGTGACCTAGACCTTGATTGTCTTGACCTTTTGGATAATTAAAACAAGCAAAAAACAGTTTTGTTTGAAATAAATTCAAAAAGATTTTCATTGATTGTATTTTAATTATAATAGAAAATCAAAATTATAAAAATAAAGAGTTTTATCGATAAAAAACTACGGACTTTATCGTAATCGTGACAGCACTAGGGACAACTATCACAGAGATCATCCTATATTTTATGGACTATAGTAGATCTACAAATAAATATGAACAAGATAAAAGTCATATCTAATGCCCGTGCTATTGTTGTTCTAGTTGGGAATGCTATTCTCGAAGCTGTCGATCAGTATGTTTACCTAGTTTAGGTAGGTAATTTCAAGAAAGAGGTCGGCTAATGAATATAACTTATAACCGACTTAGCCTGAAAAATCAGCTCGTAGAAATGGCAATGGGCAGGGCTTAATCGTAACCTTACTCTGTCGAAGACAGTTTAAAGCTATGTTTTATACATATGTTTATTAATGTACAGGTAAGCACGAGGGCTTGGAGCGTGACCTGGCGGCCCTGGGCGATAAGATCCGCCAACTCGACGATACAGCCAATCGACTCATGTCAACACACGGCGACTCAGCGGACGCGACATACAGTAAACAGCGAGAAATTAACGAGGCCTGGCAACAGCTACAAGCGCGGGCCAACGCGCGCAAGGAGAAACTTCTGGACTCTTACGACTTACAAAGGTATGTTGATACGCTATCCACCACTGAAGTAGAGTAATCTGTCTTGGTAGAACTACTCAATTAGCAATTTGAAGTAACAGGATGTAACGCTGCTCTACCCTGACGAGGTATGGCCTAAAAGACAAAAAAAGACTTGTTTTCGAGTTTTCCTTCTCTTGTATAGATATTATTAGCATGCATATGCAAATAACGACCCATTGGCAGGGAATGGGGTGTTTATATTCTTACTCCATCACATGGACAATACAGGCCATAGGTATGGAATACCATACCTAAATAATAATTTAAACAATACATTTTTTTTTTACAATACATTTCGAAAAGTGCCTGGTGGACATGGGCCTTTCCAAAAAGGAATAATGTTATATATGTCTTGTTTGCAGATGAGTTGTAGTTTATATTATATGTTTCCAAGGAAACTCCTGCTGCCCATTTTCCCACTAAACCCATTCGTTGTATAAGCTCCATGGGAAAAGTAAGAGATAGCCAGAACACATTATTAACCTGGCATATTCATATTCTTAAATTGCAACACTAACTGTATATCTGCTAGCAATTTAAAATTTGTGAACAATTGTTATATCAATTCAGTAAACACTAAAGATCTTAAATCGTAAAGTATTAGCTACATTTCTGAATGTTTATATTTTTTGTCACAGATTCTTATCAGACTACCGCGATCTGATGGCCTGGATCAATTCTATGATGGCGCTAGTTAGCTCAGATGAGCTCGCTAATGATGTCACCGGCGCCGAAGCACTACTCGAGAGACACCAGGTAACATAACATATTTATATAGCTCATAGACCTCGTATATACAGTCAACCCTCCTATAACGCGGTGAGTGCGTACCGCGTTATATGGAAACCGCGTTATAAGAAACTCTGATTTAACCGTACAAACCAGGCTAATTCGTAGCGCGTTCTATGGAAACCGTCTACCGCGTTGTATGGAAACCGCGCTATAAGAAACTCAGCATTAGTACAAATCACATCATTCGTACCGCGTTATATGGAGACCAATAAATTCCAAAGACAAGATAAATTATAAATTATTTTATTGAATTGAAGAGTTTATATAAGGAAAAAAAACAAGAAAGACTTTTGTAAAATTATGTAATCTTTCATCACTCATCCTCGCTGTCAGATATGAGTCGCCTAACTCGTCTTCTTTTAATGGGCAAAATGTCTTCCTCACTTGGGCCATCTTCACATTGGTTTTCGATTGTAGCTTTTTTTTCTAACTCCACTAAAACCTCTCTATAGGGAGCTAGTTACTAGAGTCATTCAAAAGCTGCGCGGAAGGAACTTATGGGATGCTGTTGAACGGAAACCGCGTTGTAAGAGTACCGCGTTATAGGAGGGCTGTCGCAATTTCAGCTCCGCGTTATATGGAAACCGCGTTCTGAGAGTACCGCGTTATAGGAGGGTTGACTATATACCAAGTTGTATATTATTAAAGCCACATATTGTACCCATATGTGACTAATAGTGTGGAAGCATATACATTTTGCATTTGGTGATGTAGTTTTTATATTGAGAGAGTTTGCTCAAATAATTTGATAATTCATTTTATTTACATAATTTATTAGAAAGGAGTTTCATTTACACTAATTACATGAGGTATGCTGTCTATGCCCTATTCTGTACATAGAGTTATTTTTTGATATTTCCTATACCCTTTGAGTCATCGAATCGAATATTTAGTAATATATAAAAGTGCTTATACCCCTAACCATAAATATTTCTTATTATATATATTACTACCAAGTGTTTCAATACTTTCCATACTAACATTTACAGTGCAAAATTTCATTTTTTTGGTACTATGTGGATGTTGGTCCAAAATGTTGGATCCAATATTTGAAGTGATAATTGGCCTTGGTTGGGTGTAGAAATTTAAATTATAGTTGGTGAATGTATTTCTAGAGCCAGCGTTTGGAGATAGATGCCCGATACGGTGTAATGCCGCAGGTCAGACGCATTGCACGCATGTGTGCCCCAGCCTAACATTTACTATCTTGATGGTCTCTCGATTTCACTACATGTGTTGCCAGTTCATACATATGTGTTTTGCTGTTATTTCATTTGCGTTTTTGGGTAAAAGCTATATTTGTGTATCTTTTCTTAACTATTTACAATAAATATTACGTTTTTGGGCTGAAGAACTATATCTATATATTTTGGGATTTATTTACATTACGTTTTTGGGTTAAAGATTTTGTATTTTTCCTTCTCTATTTTCGTGTTGTTGTTAGTCAAAGTAACGTTGAAATTTTTCAAGCCCTTTAAAGGCTTTCCTTAATTAATATTCTAATCGAAGAACACTGAAAGTTCTATGAAATCATAGCAATTAATGTTATTTACTCAATCAGAATAAAACTGCTTGTTGGTAACGTCAAAATTAGCTTTCTTATACGCAACATATAATTATTTATGTAGTATAGAAATGTCTCTAATGGATCTATTAGTCAGCCTTAATATTTACAACTAAACTTTCATGGAGGTGATATAACAGATATATATCTAGTTATTACAACAATTAATTGATTAAAAGGATATATTTTTAAATTTCGTTATGAAATTAACACTCATGTAGCATGACACGGATCATAAACTTTGTTCTACATTATTCTTGACCATTTAATTTTGGTAAAATTAATATCGGTTGCTTTTAAATTTAGATTATTTCAATACAATTGACAGATTTTTAATCTATTGAAGCAGTCGTCTAATTTGTCGTTTCTAGCGCTCTTATACTTGTGAATCCCCCATTTAGTTCTCTATTAACAGAATATATGATGTTTCGTCATATAATATATAAAAAAAATATGATTAATAGCACATTTGTATGGACTGCACAAGTACAATAAAATATCATGAGACTTTCAAGAATTCTTTAATATCACATTATATGAAGTAATACGCAATAATACACAATAATAGATGTGCTACTGTATACAATCTAATTATAATTTACAATTATTAGTGGCCCAGGGGTAGTTGCCTTAACATTATGGAGACATACAATTTTAACAATAAAAACACGACGAACTAATAAAAGTTTTAGTTTATTTTGCAATATTTTTTTTTGTACATTGATGTTTAATAGTACATTCAAATGTGAAAATTTTAACATTATATATTCATATAATCTTATAGATTGTCATTATGTGACTGTCAAAGATTACCGGTAACGAGTTATCTGCATTATCCGTTGAATTTTTTGGCAGGTTATTTTATTTGGAGACTCTTTTAGTTGAATATTAGATATATTTACAACATTTTAATTAACAAAAAATATATTATTTCATATTGTAAATAAAACTGTTTTACGGATTTTATCGCGTTTGTATTTAATTTAAAAAAGAAATCAAATACAAAAGCGATAAAATCCGTAAAATAGTTTTATTTATAATGTATAATAGTCGCGTAAACATTAGAAATGCATATTCATAGTTTGGTCTAATAAACAGTGTGAGAGGTCAAGTGTTTAAAAATATACAAATACTACTTGGCTTTGATTTTTCCTCCTAATAGTCGTATAATTTAAATCTTCAGGCTTCTTAATTCTTATCATAAAAGTAGTAGTAATAATTTTTAATTTGTGTTTGTGATTTTCAATTGACTGTACTATAATTGTTTTCTTTTTACTTTTGTGTGAATCTTACAGTGACTTCAGTGTGTTTGTAATTTTTGTGTACTTTCTATACTTTACGCCAATCTCTGTGTTAAATTGCTTTATTCGCAAAATTACTCAAAACTTAATTTATAATTATAATCCAAAAATATAACTTTTTAAAAAATTAATTAATTAATATAATGTACGATATTGGCTGTATATGTAATTTTGTGTGTAAACCGTTTTACAATAACTTATTTTTCGTACTCTCCACATTCTTGTGTTATTACATTGAAAGCTTATAAAACAATAAGAACTTGTTCAAAATATCACTGTGTGAGAAAATTGATCAATGTATAAATACGACATTGACAATAGGGTCCAATACAACTTTAGATGAATAATGTCACAATTCACATGTTATAAATTTTAGGAGTAATTAAAATTAAAAAATGTCGCAATATTGTGGTAGAAGTGTTTTTCTATTTATTAAAGATTTCTTATTTATATATAAAAACATTCAATTACAGCATTCATTAATAGTTGCTTTTTATTTGACCATTATGATTGTAAGTTTATTACCACAGAAATGGATAATAATAAATAAATTTAAACTCTTATAAACCATTGAAAATGTGGAGTTATGTCTATATTAAAAAATAATACAAAATAGCAATACATAAGAACTTAACCTATGTAAAAAGATACGTTTACATAAAGAGAAAAATCGGACTCATTCTTTATAGCAAAATGAATGCTCTCATATTAAAACGGATAATATTAATTATTCTATTATCACGTTCATAATGAATTAACAAACGATAAATTTATTGAATAATATCAAACGCAATATCTAAATATGATTTTACGAATATATAGGAACATCGCACTGAGATGGACGCGCGCGCCGGCACATTCCAAGCATTGGAACTGTTCGGACAGCAGCTACTGCAAGGTGGTCACTACGCTAGCGTCGATATTCAAGAGAAACTGAACAACATGAGCGATGCACGACAAGAATTAGAGAAGTATGTTTTTGTTATATTTTAAATCTGTCTTTTAAATCCTACGAGTATATTCTCTTTGTTGAATAGAACTTAATACTAATTTTTTAACCGTGTGGTGATGTCCTTTTTTTGGTAAGGCATGGTCTGGACACACCCTGTCCAATCGGCCCGTCCCGGCGGGTTAGCCTTTTAGGTATTGTCCCATTCGATGCCCCGGCAACAAGACAGTGTTACTAGAGCATCGCCCTTACGCGGTTAGCCTCTGCGAGTAGCGACTAATCCCCGGCCCGTCCCCGGTGTGGTGATGTCCTAAGAATACCTATGATACTGACTTATAATACTGAGTTGCATGATAATGTAAAGTAATACTTTTGCATTCTATCGATGCTAAAAGCGTGACTATAACTACAATCAGCTAAAAATTTAATCATTAACTTCTACCACACCACATATATCCCAGTTTGGGCTCGTGCTCCCTCACTGTTGAATATGAAATTGAGTCGCGCCTATATTGGGAGGGAAATTCACTTCTATACCGCACTGGTCAGATGTGTTGGTATAGAGTTTTATGTTGTAGTTTTCCTTATCTTGCATCGATGTTCTCTACATACCATATCCTATAATCGTCTTATGATACACGTGGGTAAGAGAGTGGGTAGCTAATTGTATTCTTACTCCGTCACCAGGCGGATTATTCATCATCATCTCGGCTCATATACGTCCCACTGCTGGGCGCGAGCCTCCTCTACAATAGGAGAGAAATTGACCTTATTATACCATGCTGGTCAGACAGGTTGGTATAGGGTTTTGTTTCGAGCTTTCTTTCTCTTGCATAGATGTTATATGCTTATTATATCCTTTAGTCGTTTATTACGACATCCTCGGGTAAGATAGGGAGTGGTGAATTGTATTTTTATTCCGTCCCTACACTGTATGATTAATTAATAAACACCCTTAATTGTGCTTTTCTGTTTCAATTTAAATATACAGTAGACCCCCGGTAATCCGACAAACATTTTGCACGGCAGTGTCGGATTATAAAGTATTGCCTAAGAACCCCTTATAGTCCGGCTTTTTTTTACAAAAGAGTACTTTGTAATCCGACAGGTACGTATACGTAATAAACAATGAAATATTAAACTATGAACGCACGTTAGGCCGTACCGCTATTACATGTAGTCAAATTCAAACTAAACAATCAGAATCAGAACAAAAGCACAGTGCCACGTACAAGTTGTAACCTGTTCAATCATGCATAACTTAAATTAGCAAAAGTTGACGAAAAAATATTCAATAATACTAGACATGTCGGATTACAAGGGGTGCCGGATTAAACAGGGGTCGGATTACCGAGGGTCCACTGTATAGTTAATTCACTGCCATTTTAATTTTAATTATTATATTTGTTTAGAGCCTGGGTAGGCCGTCGTATGAAATTAGACCAGAACTTGGAACTCCAGCTGTTCTACCGCGACTGCGAGCAGGCCGAAGGTTGGATGGGTGCCCGCGAACAGTTCTTAGCCCCAGCTTCTAGAGACCAGGCCGATGCCGGTGATTCAGCTGATTCTACTCAACCAGACAACGTGGAACAGCTCATTAAAAAGCACGAGGACTTCGATAAAGCTATTAACGGTCATGTGAGTATAACCCCAAAATTTATATATAAAATTTTAAAAAAATTACGTGCATATTGCTTTCCTATAGAAGAAGCCCAACTTTCTTAGAGTAATTGTGTGTGGTTGGTTTTGGTGATGCCTTTAGTATTACCGAATCTCATTGCGCACATTCAGATTTCCTTCAGTAGGCAGCGGCCTAAGAAAAGCCTATAAACAACAGAATCACTTACCATCAGGTGTGTTGTTTGCTCATTTGCCACCAACAAAAAAGTAAAAATATACATTGCATATATTCATTCTATGGCTACGAATTATTAAAAACAAGTATTTTGGAGTTGTCAAGCTTGTTACAGCCTGTAGTTCCACTGTGGGCGTCTCACTATTATAGTCTGTTCTGAGGCTGGCAAGTCATCATCATCATAATTTCAGCCTAAATATGTCCCACTGTTGTGCTCAGGCGTCCTCCGTAATGCGAAGTGAACTGACCTACTATTCCAAGCTGGTCCCACGTGTTGGAATAGGGTCTTGTTTCGATTTTGCCTTCTCTTACACAGATGTTATATGCTTATTATATCCCTTAGTCGTCTTTTACGATATCCACAGGCGAGATATGGAGTGATGAATTGTATTCATACTCCGTCATCACACGAAACAAGACTGGCAAGTGCCAGTTATAAAAAGAAAAACTCAAAAATATTTTTTTACTTCAAATACATTGCTATTGACGCAAGAAACCTAATATGACTGCATCGAGGGTGTAAAGTTTCATATACTCACCTACCATGCCAAGCATCGTGGGTTTGATTCTCACGCTGGAATACACTTTATGCTATCCACAAATTGTTGTCTTGTATCTGTGTGCAATTTGTGTCAGTTAATTATGTTTGTAAAGGTACTCACATAAGGTCTTAGTTCCTTAATGTATCTATTTAAAAAAAATGCCGAAAGACTTGTAAATAGGAAGGCATAAGCTTAAAAGTATATATTTGCTCTATTTAGCATGCATTATAATAACTCGTTACTGTTTCTGTCATATAGGAGGAAAAGATAGCTCAAGTGCAGACTTTAGCTGATCAGTTGATGGCAACCGATCACTACGCGGCCGACGCTATCGACAACAAGAGGCGTCAAGTACTCGACAGGTGGAGACATCTCAAGGAGGCACTTATTGAGAAGCGATCCAGGTAAATCTATACCAATAAATAAAATTGGAGTGTCTGTTTGTAATGTCAAAATAATAGGCTTTTTTCATGCTCACACGGTTATTTGTACGACACCTATGCCTAAAATAGTAATTAAAAAAATTTTGTCTGTCTGTCTGTCTGTTTGTTCCGGGTAATCTTCAAAACGGCTGGACCGATTTCAAAAATTCTTTCACCAATGGAAAGCTATAATATCAGGGCGTAAACTAGGCTATATTTTATCCCGGTATTCCCACGGGAACGGGAACTACGCGGGTAAAACGACTATAACCTATAACCGAAGCGAAGCGAGGGCGGATTGCTAGTTTATAATAAAATTACAGATAACGATTACAAGTTTCCCTATGACCATGAACGCTACAAAGTGTTCGAAACGTCGGGCAATCAAAAATCATATATAAACGCGATAAAATCCTTTAGTAGTTTTATTTACAATGTGTAATACTCGCGTAAACATCAAAAATTAATTATAAATCAGATTTTGACTATTTCACCAATTCTATAGTCACCATAATCAGCACTGCCGAGCTGTCTACCGGGGCAGAGCCTTCTCCATAATGGAAAAAAACGTTGACAATTATTGCATTGGTTCATTTATGGCTGGATTTTTTTGCATAATTGTCTTGCCAAATAACTTACTTTCATTTTACAATCACTAAATAATCTTCGAAACGTTTAATTTATTACTAATAAAAATCTGTATTGTTTATTTATAAAGATTATAAACATGATGTTTATATGCTTACTCATCTTTACGTGATCAATACATTTTTACGTGAGTTTTGGCGAACAATCGGCAAAGAGACGTGACAAATTAAAGATTTCCACTAAATAATTAGCAATCAAAATAGGCAATCACAAAGTTACATCGTTCAATAGATAATAGTTATTTAAATACATAGTTTATTCTATCTATAATAGTAAATTTAGTTAAAATGCTCGATTATTGGTAATACATATATGTATAAATCAAGTCTGTTAACTTAATAATTGAATATATATCCAAATATTCATTATTACGTATATGTTATTTTTTTATTGCTATTTAAGCAAATTTTATTTTAAATATAATCTAAATATGATTGCAATTACAAATATATTTCAATTAAATAGAAATATATGTTTTTGGTAATAAATAAGCGGAACGTCTTTAATTCATTTATTCAGTATTACTGTTAAGTATACTTGAACATTTGTTAACTGGAAGTTTTTTTGTTACTGTAGGTTGGGTGACGAACAAACTCTGCAACAGTTCTCTCGAGATGCTGATGAAATGGAAAATTGGATTGCCGAGAAACTGCAACTGGCTACCGAAGAAAGCTACAAGGTATTTATATTTCATTCCATATTATTGACTACCACTCGCGTAGTTCCTAGTTCCTTCGGGATATCGGGATAAAATATAGCTTAAGTTATTCCTTATCTAGACAGCTACTTAATAGTAGAATATTATTCATATCGGGTCAGCCGTGTTCGAGATAATAATCTTGAGCAAACACTCGGACAAAAACATTTAGACTGAGATTTAGACCGTATGCCTAAATATCGTGCAAGTAGCTGCGTGAGCAAGAAAAAAAGCCTGTTACAGAAGAAACTCGATTATCCGGCCCTCGGTTATACGGATTCGCGATTACCCGGACTATCTACCGTGACCTTATTGTACCCACAAATCGAATTTCTGCAAGCGTGAACGGGTCTGAAATGGAATGTTCCGCGGGATCGCTGCCCCCCGCGTTTCATTATTGTTTTAGTTAGTAATTGTTACACCGCTTTGAGGTGCATACCCCGAGGGAGACGTATTCGTCTTTTAATAAACGCATAAAATTATGCACATACTACATATGCACATAACTGAAATAGGTATTTCATACATTCGATTATCCGAATGACTACCGACAGCAATTAGACGGGTTAATCGAGTTTCGACTGTACTTTGAAATTACAGAAACTTCAATTTTGTCAATTTGTATAGATACCACCAGTCTATTTGTCGATGACGGATGATGGTGAGGTTGATTGTATTTGTTCTTACTTGCTATAAAACTGCTGTACACTAATATTATGAAGGATTTTTTTTTAATTGAACGTGTTAATCTCAGACACCGTGATCGTCACTGCAAAATGTTGCAAGAACCGGCACATATTATCCATGCGGAGAGTTTATGTTGCGTGCGTTGCGAATTATAGATCCCTATGAACAGTGGGTTGTGAGCGCCTATAATACGCCTATATTTCTTGTGTTGCGTGAGTCAGTTAGTCTAACATAAACAGATAAAGGTCTTCTGCTTTCTCATAAAAATTTTAAAGAAATACGTCGCTGGATATTTGCTTAATAAACTTGTGAAACTTTCCCTTTCTATTGTATGTATATATTCTATTGTCTGGCGACTCGATCTCACAGTCAAACAAACAGTACGGTTTTGTTAAACAATAACAAATTATTCTACAAAAGAAATTGTTAAACAAAAATTTGCATCAAAATATCAACGCAATCGTGAGTTTTTAAACATGTGTCAAAATAAAATGTTATTTAAATCAGAAACACTAAGGAGTATTGTTATCAACTTTGAAACAAGTCACCCCTACAATAACGTTGTGCCCCTTTTAGTAATTAGTTAATTGTTATTCTCAAGTGTAAGCTATTCATATTTCAAATCTAATCAATTTCTATTTAGCTGTTTCTTAGTAAAAATCGCCCATATCTATAGCTAACCTGCGTATTTATACATTAAGGATGAACTCAAAATTAAGTTACTGAACTGATAACATAGGAAATATGTTTCAGCTTCCGTGCGAAGATAAACTTTCGAATTGGGCATCTATAAAAATCGAGTTCCGATTTACCGAATGTGTCATCGCTCCCAGAAAAGTTGTATATTATCAAAAAAACTGATACAAAGATTACTTTTTAATTCTAACGAATTCTAGACTAAAAACTGAAATTATTAAGGTGAATATTTAAGTCAATCTGTATATAATATGGAAGTAATTATATTGTTGTGATTATTTACAGGACCCCGCCAATATTCAGTCGAAGCACCAGAAACACCAAGCGTTCGAGGCGGAACTGGCGGCAAATGCCGAACGTATTCAGTCTGTGCTAGCTATGGGCGGTAACCTTGTCCAGCGCGGACAGTGCTCTGGAAGTGAAGATGCTGTACAGGTGAGTTGCTTATTTATTACTTTAGTTCATTTTTTCATTCATAGACCAATTGATTTGCAATAGATTATTTTGGACTTAACCTTACGGAGGTTATGAGAATAACGCCTTGAGCGACATGCTTGACAGGAGTGCTGCCGATCGCAGCTGGTGTTTGTATTCTTATCTGGGATCCATTCAATTAAATTATTCTGCTTAACAAAATGCTAAAATAATTTACTATATCTTTAGTTACAAGATGAAATAATTAATATTTTAATTTACTACGAGAATGTCACATGAAAAGGTTATATACCGCCGCATTAAAAAAAAAATAGGCGCTCAATTTAATTTCTTTACTTTCCATTCGCCTGTATCATTCATTTCAATTTGGTTGTGATATTTTGTTTCTTTCTAGGCTCGTCTGGCGTCCATCGCAGACCAGTGGGAGTTCTTAACTCAGAAGACCACAGAGAAGTCTCTAAAACTAAAAGAAGCGAACAAACAACGCACTTACATCGCCGCTGTGAAGGATCTCGACTTCTGGCTTGGAGAGGTATACTTCTTCTTTTAATTTACGTACATTTTTGTTTTGCCATTGGCTTCCTTATTATACTAAGCTCTGATTCTCTATACGAACGGAGATGATCACCTAAAAATACGAAGAATATATGTCAAATGTCATTGCACATTAATTCGAGGTATATTATACGCCAGGCCGCATTAAGTGCTTATTCAATCACAACTATAAATTAATGAGACAGACTCGAGTAAACGAAATGACAGTACCTTGTCGCGGCTACTATAGCATCTAAAACGCGAGCGACTGTCTATCACAAACTGCATAGATGGCATAGTGGTTAAGATACCGACCCACAGTGCCTGTGTCGAGGGTTCGAATCCCATGCAGGACCACACTTTGTGCAATCCACAAATTGTTATTCTGCATCCGGATGTAATTTGTGTCCGTTAATTATATGTTTGTAAAGTTCCCCGCAATACAAGGATTAGACTAGCATTTCATGCCATAATATTAGTAAAGTGGATATAATTTAAGGGATGTGTTGTGTGTTATTTAAATTCGAATAATTTTGAGAATTAAATATTTTTAAATGTATAGGTGGTGGTATGTATATAATATACCAGGCGTGTAGATTAAAGGTAGATGTGTAGGTGCTATAAAGTTCTGTGAATATTTTTATATAGTTTTCTTATTTGTGTTAATCCTATAAATATTTACAGGTTGAAAGTTTATTGACATCCGAGGATTCTGGCAAGGATTTGGCATCTGTTCAGAACTTGATGAAGAAGCATCAACTGGTTGAGGCTGACATCCAAGCACACGAGGATAGGATCAAGGGTGAGATTCATTATATTATTATTTGCCCCCTTGTAGTTATTTTTTATTAGTTTGAATTTTTCAACAACAATAAAGTGAATAATAGAAAAATAGTGAGTGTCGGGATTAAAATTATATTACGTGTCCTACAATTATATTTTCTGTCAGCTCAGTCAATATAAAATCAAATGAAATGATTGCATTTTCTCAATTTTATAATGTATTTTAAATTAATTCAATAAGCTACGGCTCGAAACGCAGCCGCCACTGAGAAGAACCAGCATGAAATTCGGCAGGATTTCATATTTTAAATTACTCCTTTTTAATATATAATTGTATACATCACATTTCAATACTATTATCTCTAATGGGATGTTCATTGATCAGAATATAAGTTTGTTTTCCCAAATATATTTAAAAGGATTATGACCGAGATATATCTCACAAGTGTGGCTGCCTGATCACGAGTATATCTACTAGAATAACCATCACTCACCTAAACATGTGCCAGAGAAGAGAGAAACCCACTCAGCTGATAATTTCAACCCTTTCCTTAGGTGATATGAATCATAAATTAGCTGTGTTGTATTTGTCTTCAGATATGAACAGTCAAGCAGATGCCTTGGTATCGTCTGGTCAGTTCGATAGCGCCGGTATAGGCTCCCGTCGTGCCGCCATCAACGAGCGTTTCGAACGTGTACGCAACCTAGCTGCTCACCGACGTGCACGCCTACACGAGGCCAACACTCTGCATCAGTTCTTCCGCGACATCGCCGACGAAGAATCATGGATCAAGTCAGTACATACACGTGATCTATTTTTTATAGTACTACATTATTATACACAGGGATGTAAGAATCGTGGGAGTTCTAAAGAGATGGATTGTGAAAATGAGGATATGGGTATGAAAGCAGTGAGTGCAGATATAAAGGTTGACATCAGTCTATGAGAGTTATGGAAATGTTGTGCCGACTCCATTTTGCGTGGATCAGGCTTTTTAAAATATCGTAACTAGAATTTTATGCCAAGGCGAGTTTCTATTGCTTCGCCTTTTGGGCCGGCTAAGATCCAATCTCTTCCGTGTGGTGGCGGAATTAAGACACAATTCACCACCCCCTGTCATAACCGTGGATCTTGTAAAAGACGACTGAGGGATATACCACACATTAATATCTATCTATATAGCAAGAGAAGACGAACTGGAAATTAAACCCTACGCCAAGACGTCTGATAACCCTGGTATAGTAGGTCAATTTCTCTATTGTGGAGAAGGCTAAAGCCCAACAGTGGGAGTGGGGGATATGTGCCGAGATGAAGAATCAATATGTTTTAAATCTCGTATTTTAGTAATTTCGCCTTGTAAATTTACCGATGTATGTGAACGATGATAAGCACAGTAATTAAATTATACTTAGTAAATAGTTTATATATTTGCGTTTGTGCTGTCTAAGCAAGGGATGGCCAACCGGTCGATCGGGACTATTAATCCAGTCGATCGTGGTAAGACAGAAAAAATAAATACGTAGAACAGACTGCGCATCGTAATCACCAACTGGTGCAAGCATTTGGTAGATCGTCCAGGGCTTCGTCAGTAAACAGAGATCTTGGGTCTAATGAAGTCGTTCATCACTGGTCTAAGCCTTTATTTCTATTTAATTTAGTTAGTTAATTGTAACTTAAATTATTATAGTTTAGTATTAGAATTAACTAAACTAATCTAAAATACTTACGAAACAGAGAAAAGAAACTTCTCGTCGCATCCGACGATTATGGTCGTGATCTGACTGGTGTGCAGAATCTGTTGAAGAAACACAAGCGTCTTGAAGCTGAGCTAGCTAGCCATGAGCCCGCCATCCAAGCTGTCGAGGAGGCTGGCGAAAAACTTATGGATGTGTCTAATTTGGGTAAGACATATTATAAATAACTATGGCATCTAGGTAGTTATCGTACAATACTTACTAGTATTATAAATGCGAAAGTAAATTTGTTTGTTTATTACGCTTTCACGCTTAAACAACCAAACCGATTTCAAATATTCTTACACCAATGGAAAACTATAATATTAGGGCGTAACATAGGCTATGTTTTATCCCGGTATTCCCACGGGAACGGGAACTACGCGTGTAAAGTGACTGAAACCGAAGCGAACCGAGGGCGAGTTGCTAGTATTGTATAAATGTTAAGAGAAATCTTACTTAGAAAATGTAACAGAAACAAAAAGTTTGAAGCTATTTTAATATCTTCAAATTCTGTACATTTATAAAAGTGTCAAACATTTCATAACATCTCTAATGCATATAAAGGCTATAATTATTTTTACTTTAATCTCTATAACAATTTTAGGTTAATTTAACTAAAGGTTTTTATCTATATATAATTTAACTAAACTAACTTTTTAAAATTATCAAATTTTCTCTATTATATGAAATTAATATTGTTTATTTAGGTGTCCCTGAGATCGAACAGCGCCTCAAGGCCTTAGCCCTTGCTTGGGACGAGCTCCAGGCTTTAGCAGCGGAACGTGGCGCCAAGTTGCAGCAATCACTCGCTTATCAACAGTTCCTGGCCAAGGTCGACGAGGAAGAGGCATGGATCAGGTAAGAACTTGTTTTAGCTATGAGTATTCATAAACTAAATGAAAATCTACAAAGAAAAACTAAATATTTCAACAATCATAGATTATTATACTATATTGTAGTGAATAATAACCCATAATGTAGATTAATTGATAAGATAATCTTCTTTTTCTAACGAACGAAAGTGTAACATCATTAATTACTTTAACAAGTAATTTGAAGGAACGGTTACCAGGATAATGGTCAACAGCAATCTTTTCCGCGCGAGGAAAGACCGATGTCCTCCCCGAGGGGGGACGTCGGTCGTGGAGAGGGTACCTACTCCTCAAGGAGTCGTCGGACCCACCACTGACGACAAGTCACCCTGCACCGGTGGTCGGCCCAACGACGAAGGCGACGTGTCACGGGTGGGTTACGGGTGTGCGTGCTTACGCCCCTCTGTTGCCCCGGACGGAGTCGGGCGAGGAGTGCGCCGACCGTAACCCAGCCCCAAAAAAAAAAACAAATCTTTTAGGAAATATAGCACTAAATTGGATTGCTATCCCGCTTTGCTAAGCATTGCGTTTACTCTCTCTCAGTTATGGATTTCGATGGGCTAATGGGTGGATGAATGTATACAAGTGGCTTCTGTTTGTAGCTTTGCCTGTGAGTAGAAATTTATTTTATCAAAGGTTGTAGCAGCACCAATTTTCACTGGACTTTATTTTGTAGATATGCTTGTGATAATACGCATGCAAACTTGCGCTTTAATTATATATGTTTCATAATATATTTTTGTCGTCAGTGAGAAACAACAACTCGTGGTAGTGGGCGAGTGTGGTGACAGTATGGCGGCCGTTCAGGGCTTGCTGAAGAAGCACGAAGCTCTTGAAGCCGAACTGGCTGCGAGGGCGGAACGTGTCAAAGATCTATCCAGCGATGGAGAACGTCTATTAGCCGAGGGCAATCTGCACTCCGATGCTCTCTCACACAGAATTCAAGCCCTCCAGGTATTTTATAATATTTTATTTGTCAGGCAATATCTTTGTTTCAATGCAATATTATCTTTTAAAATTTTCTATATATCTGTTACGTACATTGTCATGTGACAGTGTAGTACTAAAGTGACCGTAATTTACAGGCTAAACTAGAGAAGCTTGAAGGTTTGGCAGCGCGACGCAAGGCGGCTTTAGTGGACAACTCATTATACCTGCAACTGTTATGGAAGGCTGACGTAGTGGAGTCATGGATCGCCGATAAGGAAACCCACGTGCGTTCAGATGAGTTCGGCCGCGACCTATCCACTGTGCAAACTCTTCTTACCAAGCAGGATACTTTCGATGCCGGTACATACAATAAATAATATTTTAATTTGATTATAATATAGCCTTTATTTAAACATAATGAAGCTTTACGTAAGCATATTAGAAATAATTATAATAAAAACGTGAGGCATAATTTTTCATCATGTTTATTTAAAAATAATTTAAATATTAATCTATGTTTTGTGTCATTGATAGGTTTGACGGCATTCGAGCACGAAGGTATACAGAACATTACATCACTCAAGGACCAACTATTAGCGGCTGGACACGAGCAGAGCGCCGCTATTGCCAAGCGCCACGCTGACGTCATTTCACGCTGGCAGCGTCTACTCGCAGACTCTGCCGCCCGCAAACAACGCCTGTTACAGTTACAAGACCAGTTCCGTCAGATTGAAGAACTATACCTCACCTTCGCCAAGAAGGTAACCTACAATATTATATACTTAGCAAAACAATATATGCAGCGTGGGAAGACCACTTACTAGGTCAGCTGAGGCAATTTTTAAAGTCGCAGGGAACTGTTGGATGCTAGTAGCACAGGATCCTTCTGAGTGATATGTCCATGGGGAGGCCATGTTCCATAGTGGTAGTCTATGGCCTGAAGGATGGATAAACTATTATGTATATGGGTTGGCTCATTTACTTGTTGCATAATTTTATTTTAATAGTTAAGTATTCTGGTTACCTGTGTGGTGATAGAGTTAGAATACAATTCACCACTCCCTATCTTGCCTGTGGATGTCGTAAAAGAGGACTAAGGAGGGAATTCAAGACCAGGCAAACTCAAACTAAAAATACATCAAGCCGCCTGACCAACATAGCACAGTAGGTTAATATCCCTCCTATTAAGGAAGAGGCTTGAGCCCAGTAGCGGGACGTACATGAGCAGAGATGATGAGATAAGTAATGCTTTTATGTTTTTGCTGAAGAAATTTATTTAAATGGCCTTGTTGTTACAATCTAATTTTTGTTCTATTATAAATTTTCACCTGAAATTGAGATAAGATTCTTGACCAATAGTGTGATATAATGGTACTATGTTTTTATATTTAAACTGTTTTACGCAGGCGTCCGCATTCAACTCGTGGTTCGAAAACGCCGAAGAAGACTTAACAGACCCAGTACGTTGCAACTCTATTGAAGAAATCCGCGCTCTGAGGGATGCGCACGCACAGTTCCAAGTAAGTATAGTATTTATGCTACTTGCGAAGATGAACTTTTGCGGTTCAAATAATTTTGAAAATGTGTTCCCTTCTCCTTCCATGTGGTAAGAAGAATACAATTCACCACTCCTTACCTTGTTCGTGGGTGTCGTAAAAGACGACTAAAGGATAGAATATGCGTATAACATCGGTGCAAGAGAAGGAGAACTCGAAAAGGAACCCTATAACAACATGTCTAACCAGGATGATATAGTAGGTCTATTTCTCTCCTAACGAGGCGGAGGCTCTAGTCCAGCAGTGGGACAGGTACAAGCTGAGACGATGCCCTTATATTTATTTCCGTTTTCCGTGTAGTGACAGAGTAAGTATACAATGGACCACCTACCTATCCTACCCATTAATGCGACTATTCTTATACTGTCTTCTTTCATACTAAGATTAGAATATTCAAGAACCCAGATACTAAATAATGGTACACATTAAGTATTAGAAATGTGCCCTAACCTATAAATTGTGGTTTTTCCTTAGGCGTCGCTGTCATCAGCCCAAAGCGATTTCGAAGCATTAGCAGCCCTGGACGAACAGATCAAGTCATTCAATGTGGGCGCCAATCCCTACACTTGGTTCACTATGGAGGCTCTCGAAGAGACGTGGAGGAATTTGCGCAAGATCATTGGTATGATATTGTTTGTTGTTAGCTTACACATAATTAAGGAATATGCTTTGAAAGAAAACTGTTTCATGATAATTAACATGTCCTTACATGTACCATTTATAGGCTCCTCATTATCTTTGTTTCGAGTTTTCATTTTCTTACATAGATATTACTACTCTGTCAAGAAAGTACCGGGAAAAGATCAATAATACACAAAAATTTTCTTATTCAGCCAAATTTATTTGATCACCTTCAAAGTATGCTCCTTCAGAAACGATAGACTTACTCCAACGAATAACCCAATCATCAAAACATTTTTTAAACGCTGTTTCCGGAATTGAGTTCAGTTCTCGCCGCGAATTCTCCTTTGTGTCTTCTACCGATTGAAAACGGGTGCCACGAAGTGGTAATTTGAGTTTAGGAAAAAGAAAGAAGTCGGCTGGAGCCATATCTGGTGAATATGGTGGTTGCTCGATGGTATTTGTTGAGTGTTTGGACAAAAATTCGTTCACAATGACGGCCTAGTGCGAAGGCGCATCATCGTGGTGCAAAATCCAAGAATTTTCTTGCCACAAATCTGGCCTTTTTCATCGAATTTGCTCTCTTAAACGCCGCATAACGCTCAAATAATATTCTTTATTTACCGTAGCGAATTATATACTCACTCCGCCACGACACGGCAAAAGTTTCTGAATACTTAATGTTATTTTTTTACGATCTATCAATACATCTATCAGGTTATTGACGTCCACAGCTGCACACAGGCCTCACCATAAAGAAGGCATAGCGCCATTTTCGTCACGTTTGGCTTACCCCTTGACATCCGTTCGCAATTGGGTGTTACGATTTTTTCAGTAAATCGTTGATGACGACTGTCCCTGGTGCATCAGTAATCGGTTTTTACGACACCCGCGAAAGTAAGGGCTGTGGCGACCCATTGTTATTCTTAAACTAACACACGCGGAATCGTATGTCGGTTAATCATATATAAATATTGTCATCTAAGAATTTATTATATCAATAAAGTATTTGTCTAATAAATCTTTTTATTGAACATTAGCTGAACGCGATGTCGAGCTGACCAAGGAGGCGCACCGCCAAGAAGAGAATGACAAACTACGTAAGGAGTTCGCCAAACACGCCAACGCATTCCACCAATGGCTCACCGAAACACGGTAACATATCTTCAATATATATTTTACATTACTGCTAATAAATGTTCTATTGTTCAATGAGAGTAGTCCACAATAGGAGAAAATTGTAACACGCGAATTAGATAAATTGTTAGGATTACGTTTCGATTTTTCTAGAAGTAATAACACATATGTTAATTATTTTGTGATTCAGACAGTCGATCAGTTAGTTGCTGACACAGAACAAAATCAAGCATTTTGTATGTGACTTCTACTTAAAGAAGTTCTTTTTTTTATAATTTGGAATTAATCTTTCTCTCGATGATAACGACGCTATTTTTAATTCCGACTCTCGAAATTAAATGCAATTGTATCCTAAAATCGTCACCAAACGTGAGATAATTTGCAATAGTTATGGAATCATCAGCTCAGCCCATACACGTCCCACTGCTGGGTTCGGGCCTCCTCTGCTGTGGGAGGGCAATTGACCTACTATACCACGCTGCTCAGATGTTGGTGTAGGGTTTTATTTCGAGTTTTCCTTCTCTTAGATAGCTATTGTAAGCATATTATATCCCTTAATTGTCTTTTACGACACCCATGGACGAGAGTGGGGGGGGTGGTGAATTGTATCCTTACACCACACGGAAAGGATAAGTTGTGAAATAATGTAAATAAATTTGCTACATCGCATTTATGTCATTGTTCTGATGTGATCGTGTGTATACAGGTACCGGCTGTTAGGCTGGGACGGGTAATGTATTCAGATTGATGACAATGTTTGTACTAAAAATGTATACACACTCGACGGCTTGGCAAAGCGAATATTTCAACATACGAATTGTTTTGTGTTATTTTTAATTTGCTTTAATTTACGGACATAAATCTGTGTATTACACAAAAATTATGTTTTCGCAGTCGAACACGTACCTATGGGCGATATTTTAAATGCTACGGCATATGTGTTTGATGTTATTTAGTAAATTCAAAGATTACAGAGTTCATGGCAAAAATTAACCTGTGAATTAACTCACCGTGACTTACGCTTACAAGGTTGCTATTATATCAGTAAATAACGCTACCATATACCGTCACGTTGGTTGGAGTAAACATGGGCAAATTGAATTTTCCGGATACAAATCAAAAATTGCGACGTAATCCTCATTTGTAATTGGCAAAATCAATTTTACCGTGTACCAACATCTGGCGATCAAAAATGATTGCATAGGGATTAGAGTTATTTTATGATATATTAGTTGCTTTCTATACATAATTCATCGTCATCACAGTTCATATGCTGGGCTCAAGCCTCCTTTACAATGGGAGGGGAATTGACCTACTATACCATGCTCCATCCGACGTCCTCGACGAAGAGGACAACAATATCACACTCGCTCAACGCAGAGCCTACACGGCCCGCGAGGCCTTAACACATAAATATCTGCGGTGCCGCCCTCGCCGTCGAGGTGCGAAACCGCGCCGCGCAAAAGTCACGACTCAAAACGTGGGCACGCCCACTTTGCCTCCAGCGACGCCCCAAGCCGAGGTCCGTTCCCCACAGGGGGAACCCTTGAGCGATGTCGCTTAGCATACTTTTCTCCGGGTTGAGAGCCCTCAGCACTCACCCATGGTCCGCATCAAGATGTCAAGGTCATCTGCGGCCAACAGCTATTCTCAAAAAAAAAAACTACCATTGTGTTTAGATAGGTTGTTTTTCTGGGATGGCTAGTTTTTCTTCTCTTGCATAGATGTTGTATGCATATTATAATCCCTTAGTCGTTTTTACGACACCTACGGGCAAGAATGGGGGTAGTGAATTGTATTCTTACTTTGCCATAACACTAAAAATACATAATTCACGGTGAGACTTGATAGAATATATTTTTCTCACGAACCTTTAGTCTACTTGACTTTATTTGTGCTTATTTTTAAATTTATTTTTGCCAAAGAACAAGCATAAGTCTGTCTTGCTTACCCATGGTGAGTAATATGTGTATTTCATGAATAAATAAAATGAAATGCGTTCAACAGTTTTGCCAAGCCGATATACATATAATAATCGCTGTATGCACTTCGTCCGTTGTCAATGTCAATTTCTTTCTTTTTTAATACAGATTGGCCTTAACAATACTGCCATATTAAAAATTAATTTCATTTAAGTAATAAAAAAGCCTTGTACATATATATTGACTCTTACTATCTAACTTGTAGTCTGAGTGTATTTTTTATTTGACATATTTAAATGTACTAATTCACTTCTCTTTTAATAAATTAATCGTTTTAAATTTGATTATAAGATACACGAGTGAAATTCTAATCTCGTGAATTTGTAGATTTCATACTTGAATTGAAATAATTTGTACAAAAAAAACCTTTTACTGTTTGTATAGAGCAAATAATGATTTTATCCTGTAAATATTAAATCTTCAATATATTACAGTGAAATATTCGTAAATGCAAAGAATGTGTTTGAAATAATAAAATATTATTTATCCTAAAATAAACTAAAACTATATGATAGTTAATCGATTCAATTAGGTGTTACATCTCGACTACTCATTATTACTTTGAAATGGAATATAAACAGGCAGTGCCACCAATTTCTCATAGTTAATCAATATACTGCACAACTCAAGAGATGGATACGGGACAGGATCGAGGTGGGATAGGATTTAAGCCCAAAATTCCTACTACAAATGTCTTGAGGGTTAAACACGTGTCGAATTAATATTCGAAGTTTTGTGAAAAATTGCAGCTTGTAAGTTCTAGAGTCTGCTCATCACATAGGAGTAAGAAACCTTATATCCTCTCTCGTATTCCTATCTTTTTTGATCTGTACAGTAGTATTGTGATGAGATGTGGAAAAAATTTTGGTTCTAACTTCTTATCTCTCATTTCAAAATAGATGCATACGTGGTAGATATTTGGTCAAACAAAAAATATATGAAATTAGTTTAAATTAAATTTAATTATTTTAGTACATCAATGATGGAGGGTACCGGCTCATTGGAGCAACAGCTGGCTACGCTGCGCCAACGCGCCGGCGAAGTACGCGCCAGACGAGCTGATCTGCGCAAACTTGAAGAACTTGGTAATAATTTAGTTCTTATTTTATATGCATAGCTATTATGGAGTATAGATTAACAGGGGTTGCGAGGCCAAGACGTGACTGAGAGCTCCGCATGATGCTGTCTAGATCACGCTACGGATGGATACCGTAATCGCCATACGTGGCAGGCGAGATTGGGGATTGCAATGGAATATTATCTTTTTTTTTTAAAGACAACTTCGATTAAGGAAAAACCTTTGTATTGCGGGAGACTTTATAAATATGTAATTAGCGGACACAAATTACATCCAGACCCAGAACAACAATTTGTGGATCGCACAAAATGTTGTTCTGAGTGGGATTTGAACCTGTGACACTGCTACGGTAGATCAGTATCGCCCCCTCTACGCCATCTGGGCAGTAATTATTCCTTTGTAAATTTTCAGCGTTTTATTACGGCTCACAGACAAATAAGAGGATGACACGTTCAAATCAAATCATTTATTTTGCGACGTTGTCGCCTTTTCCCCGTAGTGCCCATGCCCGTGGGAATACCGGGATAAAATATAGCCTAGTTTACTCCCTGATATTATAGCGTGAAAGAATTTTTGAAATCGGTCCAGCCGTTTTGAAGATTACCCAGAACAAACAGACAGACAGACAAAAAAAATATAAATTATTATTGCCTATTATTTTGACATTACAAACAGACGCTCCAATTTTATTTATTGGTATAGATAAAACTGTGCCAATAAAATATTTCTTTATTAAAATACTATAATATCGACGTTTGTTGATAGGTGCGGCGCTGGAGGAGCACTTGATCTTGGATAATCGTTATACGGAGCACAGCACAGTGGGACTGGCGCAGCAATGGGACCAGCTCGACCAACTGTCTATGCGTATGCAGCACAACTTGGAGCAACAGATACAGGCCAGGAACCACTCTGGTATGACTTATACCTACACCACACATTATTATTATTATTTTAATTATTTATAATCACGTTGTTTTCGTCCAAACATTTATTGAGACGCTATATTATTACACTTCTCATCCTTTCGGATTCATTTTCACAAAATTCACTTCGTTTTAATGTAAAATTTTATAGGCGAATCAAGAGGTTTATATGTTTAATCAACTTAATAACAATGAGATAATACGTTATATTATAGAACCGGTGATAGGTTTGGATAGGGTAGGACCCCAATTTTACATTTACAAATTACTAGCGCCCTGGCTTTGCATTGTTAACACCTTAAACGCCATGGTGGTCACCATGTGGGCCCCACTTATCTAGTATATGGAGCCAGCATAAAATCGCTTGTTTCTAAAATTTTAATGATAATTTTTTATTGGTTTTGGAGGTTTAAAATGCGGCCAATCAGTTACTAAACACCGAAGAAAAGTAATTTGTGACCTTATTTTGCTTAAAGTCGCCCCTGGTTTGCGGTCACATGCTGTTCCCCACGACTCCAACGACACAACTGTATGTCAGCTACATGGTGTCCCCCATGGCCCAAATGGAAAAGTGAAAAATCGGGCCTGCGTTTAACGTGTTAAAACACTAATTAAGCATTTTGTGCTAAGTAACAATGAACGACAAAACAGTTAACACGTTTGCTGCGGGCAAACACACGAGTGTGTCTTTGATAACACACGCGTGTGCGGCGATTACACGCCAGGCGTGTAGCGGCCGCACACGCGTGTGTTATGCCGCATGGTAATGTACCTGTATGCGATATATGACAGCAGTCAAAGCGTTAACGGAACAAAACTCGATAACGTGCACTATAAAAAATATAAATGCCACCATTGCGCCTAGCTATCTGAAAAGTACCGATTTTTTAACATGATATACTTTTTTTCTTTTTATAATATTAGTGTAAAGGAAAGAAATAACACATTTAATATTATTTCGCCAGGTGTAAGCGAGGATGCTCTCAAGGAGTTCTCAATGATGTTCAAACACTTCGACAAGGACCGCTCCGGACGTCTCAATCACCACGAGTTCAAATCTTGTCTTCGTGCACTTGGCTACGACCTGCCAATGGTTGAAGAAGGACAACCCGATCCCGAGTTCGAAGCTATACTCAGTGAGTATACAAAGAACTATAACTCACTATTGTTTTTTTTTCTACAGTCCTTCTCGAGCCGTATACGACTCATTGC
This sequence comes from Lymantria dispar, assembly GCA_032191425.1. NCBI lineage: Eukaryota > Metazoa > Arthropoda > Insecta > Lepidoptera > Erebidae > Lymantria > Lymantria dispar. The sequence continues at coordinate 35,567,445 of CM063445.1, forward strand.
TGGCCTCCCTCGTCCAGTTGTGAGAAGTTAGCCTAATGTGCCACGCTGATTAGGGTTGGCCTATTTTCCTTTTCTTGCATGGATGAAATCTTAGAATCTACTTTTTACGATAGCCACGGAGAAAAATGAAGTGGTCATTATATTCCCGACTCTGTTAGGACACGAAGGCTGTATATATTTTCTATTAAAAAATTGCCGCGGCTTCACGCGCTTAGTGCCCCTAGGAATACCGGGATAAAATGTAGCCTAAGTTACTCCTTATATAGGCACTGTCTATATTTTACTAGGTACCTAGTAGTAAAATATCGGTCCAGCCATATTGACTGGTTTTTAGGCGAAGGTATTTTGTAAATAATCTTGTGAAAAAAACCTATTATTTTGACATTACAAACATTGCATAGATTTTATGCACGTGGTTTCCTCGCTCTAACTTCGATTTTATTAATCACATATATCCTTCAGCAACCGAAATTTCCAGGATTGAAAATAGTTTGTGCTATTTAATTTAATTTTTATATAGAAAATAATACATGTTTTACCTTTACATAGATGTGGTCGATCCCAATCGCGACGGTCAAGTATCGCTGCAGGAGTACATGGCGTTTATGATAAGTAAGGAGACAGAGAATGTGCATTCCTCAGAGGAGATTGAGAACGCGTTCAGAGCGATCACAGCTCACCAGGACCGCGCGTACGTCACCAAGGATGAATTGTATGCTGTGAGTATAATACTTTATTTGTAATTGTTTGACAGTACGGATTAATTGCTCCGAGGCCGAGTGTTATTTGTGTCCGTTAATTATAGGTTTGTAAAATCATCCGCTATACGAGAGTCAAGAACCCTCCGGATGTTGTTCTTTTAAATAGAAATTGACCTTTAAGCAGTGCCTTTCTCACAGCTCATATATGTCCCATTGTTGGACTCGAGTCTTCTCCACAACGGGAGGGAAAATGACCTACTATACCATGCTGTCAGGTGGGTTGGCATAGGATTTTTATTCGAGTTTGCCTTTATTTTGTAATCTCTTAGCCATCTTTTAAGACAACCACAGATAGGAAAGGCGGTGATGAATTGCATTCTTACTCCATTACCACACAAAGAAATTAACTGTGCCCTACCAAAGTGGGATTTATATGTATTTTTGTGGTTTATTACAAAGCTAGAATCCCAGTCATTATAGTCCATAAAATATAGCTTGATCTCTGTGACAGATGTCAACGAAACCAACGAAGTAAGTTTGAACGAGCTACATGTTTACAATTTCATTTTGTATCAAATATATTTTCATTCCTTTCGTGCCAGTTTTATTGCAACTGAATTGCAATATATTATAAATATAAAAATATTAATATTCATGCCTAAAATGTACCTGGTAAGTACTGAGATACCTACTAAAGATTTTATACATAAATGACGCTTACGCACGTACAAGGTCATACTGGACTGAAAATAAAAAAGAGATGGGACAGTCGATATACGTAAATCGATAACAGATCTTTATTAAACTATTCATAAAAGAAATAAACCCAATACAGTACCTATATAAAACTTTTAACATATTTTTTACAATTAAAATAGATAGTTACATTATAAAATACATAAATTGAATTAATTAAACATTAAAAAACTACTTTTCGTCTCAGAGTAAATGATAATATTATGTACGCATTATTGTCAATAAACTAGACATATTTATTTGTAAAACAGTCGTAATAGATCGATTGATCTAACGACTGTCCCTATTTGGCAAAAAATGATAAATGTTCTAGCAGGAACGCTCTAGTGATGACGATAATAGTGACCTAGACCTTGATTGTACTCCTTTTGAATAATTTAAACAGTCAAAAAACAGTTTTCTTTTTAAATAAATTCAAAAAGATTTTCATTGATTGTATTTAAATTATAATAGAAAATCACAATTATAAAAATAAAGAGTTTTATCGATAAAAAACTACGGACTTCATCGTAAGCGTGACAGCACTAGGGACAACTGTCACAGAGATCATCCTATATTTTATGGACTATAGTCTCACAATGAGTTAATCATTGGCCTCGGGATCTCTACATAAAAGTCGAAATAGCATGGATAGTTAATAGTAGGATAATAGAAACTGTTCCTGTTTTACACAAACAACTAAACTGCTAATTTATTTACAGAACCTGACTAAGGAGATGGCGGACTATTGCGTGGCTCGCATGAAACCTTATCACGATCAGAAGACTGAGCGTCCTATACCCAACGCGCTCGACTACATTGACTTCACTCGCACGCTCTTCCAGAACTAATGTCGCACACGTCACTAAGACGCCCCGCCGGTGTTCACCCGCTTTATAAAACATTAAAATTACATAAACAACTCAATGTATTTTTATTCAATTTAATACTTTAGAATCCCCAATTATCCGGACTATTTAAAATTGTGCGAAAAAAATTACATATTTATCATTGTAATACAGAGGTAATATAAGGGATATTATACTAAAAAACATGGTGTCAATGAGCTTTATTTTTTAATAGAAATAACATTTCAATAATAACAATTAGTTATCATATGAATTCGGATAATTGGGTAATGAGACCTTCAGATCATATTCTTTAGAATCGGACCTTTAGGTCCGAAAGTATCCAACACGCCCCAAAACATTATATTTAGATTTTTTTTGTGTCGCGGACTTAAATCCGGCCGGGCGGCCTACACCAGCTTGCATTCATATCTATAAAGCACTTGATATTTAATCATTTTATTTATATAGACTGAATATTCGAAAATAATTATTGTATCTTTAATCATTCGTCTACATATGTGTGTGTGTGTATTAATATATCTCGGAGGAGCGTTCTTGTGTCGTGAAACAAGCGCGCGTGTTACGAGAAATACTTCGTAAGTCGTACTACTACCGCTTAGTGTAGTGACCGTACCCAGGGGTATGGAAGGTGAGAATTCCTTTTCTCTGATGCGAGCAGAGAAATAAGAAGCCGCCAAAAAAATCTACGATTGCCGACAACACTCCACAACTTTTAAATTATAATATATACCTTCATAATTTCTAATAATATTGCATTTTATCGTTTTCTGCTAATTAGTGTTGTAATTAATTTAAGAATTATCGATTGAAAGTATTGCATGTTCAGCTATTTATTATTATAAGATTAAATTTATTTTTTTGTATCTCTCAATAAATATTTATTTCAAATTATATTTTTTAATTTAATAAATGACCAATTCACAAAATTATCCATAGTATTTTCACTAGATATTGTGTGATTGAAAATATATTTATTTGTATGATGAAACTATATAATGAATAGAGTTCAGGAATTCAGAAAAGGCTAAAATTCCTTTTATTAGTTCCGTGTGGTGACAGAGTAAGAATACAATTCACCACTCCCTATCTCGCCTGTGGATGTCGTAAAAGAAGACTATGGGATATAATATGAACATAACATCTATGCAAGAGAAGGAAAACTCGAAATGAAACCCTATACCGACATATCTTCGCGACGGCGATCGGCGCCTCGGGGGGGACGTCGATGGGAGAGGGTACTCCCTCGGGATATTCTGTTGGGTCGACCACTGAAGTCAAGGCACTCTGCACTAGTTGTCGGCCCAACGACGAGGGCGACGTGCTATATGGGTGGATTACGGGGCCGCGCGCCGCCCTTTTATCGCCCCGGACAGAGCCCTGCAGCGGGTCCTTCACCACGATATTACAACGATAAGACGATTTGTATGGAAAGCGATAGAATTAGCGATAAATTACTTGGATTTGATGATATCGTGGTGAAGGTCACCAAATCACCTCTTTTGCCATGCTATTTGGCAAACACTATAGTGTAGGTTTGTACCTACGAGCGACGAGCGGTCAACGGTCCAAGGCCGATCAGCTGTTTTAAAGCGAAGTTTGTTTTGTTTATGTGAATGTAATCATTGATTTATTCAATTTCTAATGAACATTTAACAAAGTATGAATATGTTGCGTATTAAGTATCATTGACTTTATACATTTCAATCAGATTTACACGAAAAAGCGATGACAAAATTGAAAACTTTACATGTCTCTAATTCCTTAACGAATCGATATTTTTCGTTCAAATTTTTTTCATGGGTTCCTACCACCATTGCCTAGCTCCCTTTTGACCAGTTGCCTCATAACCTGATACACCTGTATATACCATTTTATATTATTTTTAAATCCGTCTATAATTGACGGATTAAAGGATAAAGAAGTTTCACTTCTGAGATGCGTACTTTGCACGCACGCTTTTTTTTTTGGGTGAGCTGTGGTCAGCGCACATGCCGTCCGTCCCTTTTTAATTGTTATTGCATATTTACGTGTATTATAAAAATAAGGATTCGATTCCTACGTAGACAAAACTTGTGCAAAACACAAATTGTTGTTCTGTCTGGAGGTAATTTATGTCCATAACCGTTAATTACATGTTTGTAAAGTTTAGTAAAGGATTATTTCCTTAGTGTAGGTTGTTGTATTAATTAATTTAAAAAAATAAAAGGCCTGTCTTGAATGAAATAATTTAAGCAAAAAAAATATATGCATTAAATTTAATTTATTTTGGTTACATGTTTAAGAGTTATAAATTCTGTATATTCAATATTTACATCATCTCTTGTACACAATTCAATAATGTACAATATATATTTAGTCATCATCAGCCAATGCCAATCTATTTACGAGTATCAAAAATTCTTAATAATAATATTTACAACATTCACCGCCTGATCCAAAGTTTCCAAAGAGACCATTAATAAAAATATAAGATTTATTTTATTGTCCAACTAAGACTTGTATATATGCCCTCAAGGCAAGCGATTTACAAAAGCATTATTTACATATGTTATTATTGTTATATATTGCGTGACGTGGCTTAAACAGAATCGTAATAAAACCCAATCCCTCCTCCAGAACAGGAGGGTTTTTTTTTATTGCAGACGGTGGCAAACGAGAAAACAGTACACCTGATGGTAAGTGTTGCTGCCGCTCATGGACCTTTGCAAGGCCGCTGCCTACAGCGAAGAAAGTGAAGGGAGTGTGAATGCGTGCATTGAGGCTCGGTGATACCAAAGGCAAAACCCTCCACACGCAAACACCCTCAGAAAGTTGGGCTTCCGGCTCTCGCTCACCGAACGAAGCGCAGTAACAAATTGCTACTACTCAGACGTCAATTTTCTGCGAGAATGTGGTACTACCCCGGACGGACCGGCCCGCGGCTGTAGACAGATAACTGTCGACAGTAATATGAAATACACGTAGTACATCTACTACACTAACTACAGTGATGGTTTAGTATATTTTATTTCGAGAGCAAATGCGTAGCTTGGTACTGCGCCATAGGTTTTAAATACTGCCACTCGCACACGGCTCGCGACGGCCAATGCGAGTGTGAGCATGTGCGGCGGTTGTTGGTGGTGTTCCTTAGGCGCCTGTTATAATAGCTCTCGGAAATAAAAGCAGTGGTGGACATAATATAGTCCCTCGAAACACAAGAATTTACTACATAGTATAGGGTAGTGTTAGCGCCTTAAAACAATACAAACCAATGGCATTACAAAGAAAATAAATTATATCAAAGTACATTTTGATATAAAATGTACTTATATATATATATTAATTTATATGAAATTTATTTGAAAGCTAATGCTACCCATGTGGTCTCATTAAAATTTTGGCATTATAATTTTAAAGATCTGACCATTAATTTTTAAATTATCCTCAATAATGCATATTTAATTCACAACATTGTTTTAAAATCATTTTTTATTACAATTTTGTATTGTTTTTGTGGTAGAGCAGGCAGTCCGCCTGATTGTAAGTGGTAACTACCGCTCATGGGCACAGCCAGCTCGCTGCCTACCGTAAAACACATTTAGGCCTCCAGCTCTTTAACATAAAGTAGTATCAAATTGCTACTACTTAGACTTAGATTTACCGCGAGAGTGGTACCACGGACAAGCCGGAGCATTTATGGTCCTACCATTTTTTTTTCTGGTCCACATTGTCACCAAATTTACTTGCACTACACTTGCGCTCTTTGCAGTAATCTGAACTCTTGTGGTGTGACTAACGGTTGCAGTTTATCTAACAGTGCTTGTGGTAGAGGTGTTCGAGAAGGCTGCATGTATGGTATTGACAATAGTTCACGTACTGAGGGTCGAGCGCGCGCGTTGTATGTGAGACACCATTTAAGAGCCGCTAATAGTGACGGAGGGAGGTCTGTAAAACAAAATAAAAAAAAAATAAGTACAAAATTCCGTCATGTGGCGATAGGTCAAGAATACAATGTGTCATCCATCATTTAGGTTCCCGTGGCGATGGTAAAAGTCAAATGAAAGATAATGAAAATTAACAGCACCACCTAGAAAAGTCATACAATTCTTCTGCTGTTGCCGGCATATGAGCAAACCTAATGATATGTGATACTATCACTCATGAAGCTTTGTTAAGCTGCTGCTTACCGTGAAGAGAATGTAAATGAGGTTTAGTGATACTTAAGGCATCATCAAAACCTACCACATGCTAACACCTCAGAATTTGGGCTTCTGCCTCTCTTGCTCACTGAACAAAGTGCAAATTGCTACTACTCAGATGTCGATACCTAAAAGTAGTGGTAGAAGCACACTGTTGACAGTTGTCTGTCTACAGCCAGGCGCCGGTCCGTCCCGGGTAGTACCACACTGAGCAGAAAATTGACGTCTGAGTAGTAGCAATTTGTTACTGCGCTTCGTTCGGTGAGCGAGAGAGCCGGAAGCCCAACCTGAGGATGTTTCTGTTTGGTGAGATTTAGTGATACCTTTAATATCATCGAACCTTATTGTACGCATTCACAATCCCTTCACTTTCTTCACGGTAGGCAGCGGCCTAGCAGAGGTACATGAGCGGCAGCAACACTTACCAACAGATGTATTGTTTGCATGTTTGCCACCATGTGCAATAGGAAAAACCTGAAATTCAGTCTTTATAAAATATATATACTAACGCTCAACAGGTGGGTAATCAATGCGATGGTTGGGGTCGAGGATGGCCGCCAGCTTGGCTAGGTTGGGTATGTGACCGAACGGTGTACGACCATACACCATGCTGTACAGGATACAGCCCAGTGACCACACGTCTGAACGGAATGATATCTGACAAATATAAAATTATTATATTATTATTCTTTAAAAAGATAACATTCTACATTAAGATATTATTGACGACACTCGGACATAAAAAGTAAAATCTAAATACAAGAGTACAATTTCATTACGAATTTTGTTTTGATATCAGCCAAGTTAAACTATTTAAGGTAAACGAAACTGCGGCAGTTAGTTGGGTCATTTAGAAGTTGTGCCGGTACATCCGTAAATGATATATTTTCTTTTATGAAGTCGGTAAAATAAAACACTACAAACCTTAATAGGTGCATCGCCATTCCCGATGCCATACCCGCCAGCTCCACCCATGAGCGCCTCGGGGCTGATATAGGAGTAAGTGCCAGCTGCCTGTGACCGCACAACCGACGTGGCATCGCCGCTGATCGCCGAAGCGATACCAAAGTCTATCAACTTCAACCGCCCGCACACTAGAAGGAAGTTTGCTGGCTTCAAGTCCGCGTGAATCACTCCTGAAATACAGAATACGTCATCATCATTTTTCTCTTATCCCAATTTATTTTAGTCGACGGTATACTCTTCTGTCATTATACATTATCCTACTAATATTATAAACGCGAAACTTTGTATGTTTGTTGCTCTTTTACGCAAAAACTACTGAATGGATTTTGATGAAACTTCACAATAATATAGCTTATATATCAGAATAACACATAGGCTATAATTTATCTTGATATTCCCATTCCGTGTGGTGACGGAGTAAGAATACAATTCACCACCCCCTATCATGCCCGTGGGTGATCGTACGAGACGACTAAGGGATATAAAACGCATATAACATCTATGCGAGAGAAGGAAAACTCAAAATAAAACCCTATACCAATACGTTTGACCAGCGTGGTATAGTAGGTCAGTTACCCTTCCATTATGGAGGAGGCCCGAGCCCAACAGTGGGACGTATATGGGCTGAGATGATGATTCCCATTCCCGGGAAGGGGAACTATGGGGGTAAAACAGCAGGACGCTGTTAGTTGCAAATAGTTTTGGTAATAGTCTTATAACGTGCTGGCCGCCGCCTGCGAGGTATCAACTCCATTTGGGAATGTAATTGTTAAGCAGACAACATTAAATGAAATCAGTCATTAAGCTCGTCGTTCTTTTTTGACAACTACGGCAATGTAAGTTTTTTTTTTTTTTTTGCCGGCTATGGTGCAAACGCACGCTGTTCGTCCCGTCCGGGGTCACAAGAGGGGGACACGCGACCCCATAACCCACCGTATTCCGTCCCCTTCGCCATTGGGCCGACCACCAAATTCTTGACGTCCATGGCCAGCCCGGCGGAATACCCTTTTGGGTACCCTCTCTCCCTAATGTACCCCGGAGCGTCACCCTCACGCGATCAGCTTCTCTGCGGGTGACGGACTATTCCCCGGTCGTCACCCGCGAGAGTTGATAGTAATCATAGCATAACACCATAGCAATTGCTAATTCTCCAAATAGATGGACGTACCACTTAGTAAAAGGTGCTGGGAGTCATTGGACACGGAAAATGGGGCCCTATGCCAGAAGGACCACTTTTTTGTCGATATGTGAGAGGCCTACGTCTAGCATAGGACGACAAAAGACTGAGTGACTAAATGAATACATAGTGAACTTGCAAAAAAGTGTATTAAGTAATGGAAAAAAAATCCTATATCTAAATAAAGTACAATTTCCTAAATTATTATGCTCAAAATTAATCCAAGATTTCCAATAAGAATGCAGCAAATTTTAATTAATAATGATCACAGCTAAATAGCAACCTTGTACTCTATATTATTTTTAAAGTAAATACATAATTATTTTGCTATTAGATTCAAAGACTTTAAAATTAATCCTAGAGATATCAACTTGTGCGAAATAAAGTATTTTATTGTTCGCATAAAGTATAGAGTACACTTACGGCAAATAACATACTTTATAATGAAGTATGAGTGGCAACCCTTTTTTGTGGTATGCTATGGCCCCATAATTATAATCGCCAATGGGCCGACCACAGGCCTTAACAGGCGTGGCCGGCCCAGCGGGTTACCCTTTCGGGTCCTATTCAACGCCACGGCAACAAGACAATATTGCCGGAGCGTCGCCCTCAAGCGCTAGGCCTCTCTGCGGCTTGCGGACTAAGAAGTGGCAACCCTAGAAGCAAGCTAGAAACAACCATAAACAGTGGAATACAATTTGAAATTTTGAGATTTAATGTCTCTCTTTATCACTATTATCTGATATTGGACAACAGGATTGCTTTTACGACTGAGCCAATTTCTACGGCTCTCACGAAAAAGTAAATGACATTATCATGTTGTAAACTTAAATTGTCGCAACACGGACATATATTATACTTTATAACGATCATACCATGCTCATGTATGTAATGCACTGCATGCAGCATCTCTTCCCAGTAGTGCAATACAAGGGCGGGCGGCAAGCCAGCGCCGCGAGCCTTTAGAAACGACGATAGATCCGTCTCGCCAACCTCCAATACTACTCGCAGTAACTGATTTGTGCGATCGTATTCACTAAAAATATATATAGTTTTTATGAAATATAAGGTAAAAAGCTTATATTTACAGGGCAAGTTAAATAAAAGCTTTTAAATTCAAATCATTTATTATGCATAGACCCCGAGAGGGCACTTACATATTGTCAATTTTACAAAATAAAATTAAATTAGAAATTAAAAATAATTTTAATCTTTTATTTAACTTGCCTTTAACTTGGTATGGGACAAATCTTACGATTCGTGTCGTTAGATTAGGTTGAAATTTGGTTTACTTAAGTAACTTCGGTGACAATGCAATAATATGGTACCATGAATCTAGTCTCAAATTGGCGTCGGAAGGTGGCCATAGGAACTCCTAAACTAAACAAGACAAAACCGTCGAGTTTGGACTCATTTGAATAGTCTTCACAAGCACTCTTGTTTAGAGCATTTAAATAAAAGATTGTTTTTAATTTTTTTTGTTACCATATTTATTTTTATACTAGCAACCCGCCCTCGCTTCGCTTCGGTTTCAGACGCTTTACCCGCGGCGTAGTTCCCGTTCCTGTGGAAATACCGGCATAAAATATGTTACTCCCTGATATTATAGCTTTCCATTGGTGAAAGAATTTTTGAAATCGGTTCGGTGGTTTAAGCGTGAAAGCGTTACAAACAAACATCCTTACTTTCGCATTTATAATATTAGTATGGATACGCCTGCCGTAAACTACAGATTAAATATTTCTATCGCAGAGTATTTCCCGGTGGGGATAGGAGTACAGTTATTGTAACCCCTTGCTTATTCAGCGAGTTGTGAGAATCAGCTAAGGGTCCCAATGGAGAGTGGGCAGCACTTCTCTTCTGAGTATAACATTTAACATCGCTAAAAGACCCGAAAAGTGTAACGATTAAGGCATTATCTTTTAATTAATAGGGGAGTCCTACATCCGGCAGTGGATGGCTATAGACTGAATGATCGCTAATCATCTTTTACGATACCCATGGGCGAGAAGTGATGAATTATATTCTCACCATAGCGATGATGGCAGATACAGCTAAACACAAACGATTAACTAAATATTTATTAAGCCAGGTCCTAGGTACTCTGCTACCTGCATGTCATGGGACTTGCAGGTTCAATCAAATCAATGTTTTTAATTTTTTTTTTATTTTATAAAGAAAATGTTACTCACTAGTCATAAAGTCGTATGACCCTGTCAGACTTCTGCAACTCGCGCAACAATCTCACCTCATTGATGTAGCCTTGAGTCATCTCTTGGTCTGTCGCTAAGTACACACACTTCACTGCATACTCACAAGAGGTGCCAATTTCTAATACCTAAAATATTAGCTGAATTAAAATTTCCTATAATTAAAAATAGGACATAAAAGTTTTACCTGTGTAATGGATTAACATTCTAAACTCCAATATATTTTCCTTACAAATAATAATAGGTACAATTGTCATCCCTTACTATGGGAGTCCTAAACACTTTCTTATGTATGGAGGAAACCTATGTTAAGCAGTGAACAGCAAACGGGATGAATTATGATGAACCTATTTTCACCATGGATACTTTTTTATTGCATATGCAAATGAGCAAACAGTACATCTAATGGTAAGTGATGCAACCGCTCCTGGACCTTTGCTAGGCCACTGCCTACCGTGAAGAAAGTGTAGGGAGTGAGAATGCAGGCAATGAGGTTCCGTGAAACTAAAAGCATCACCAAAAACCACCACACGAAAACACCTAAAATTGAGCTTCCAGCTCTCTCGCTCACCAAAGAAAATCGCTTCTACTCAGACGTCGATTTTCTGCGAGAGTGTGATACTACCCTGGACGGACCGGCCCGCGGTTGTAGACAGACAACTGTCAAGAGTGTGGTCCTACCACTAGCGAAATTAAGAGTTACAGTAGAACCCGTTTAATACGATTTCTCGCATAATACGCCATTTTGCGTCAGTCCCAGCAACTTGAGACATGTTTTCATACATTTTTTCACGATTAATACGATTCGTCATCCCGTTTAATACGCCAACAAGTGTCACTCAAATACACATATTACCCCTTGCGGCAGCGGCCAGCGACTGACGAAGTGACGATCGTCGAGCTGCCCTAAGTGATAATGACATAGAAGAAAATGCGTCAACTCCGATTTTGTCACATGCCCAGGCATTATCAGCAGTTAATGATTTAAGACGCTATGTAACTTCTTCGAATCAAAGCGAAGACGCACTACGAAAATTAAATTACGTTGAAAATCTTGTAATTGCTAATGCCTCAAAATCTTTTTGTCAAACTAAAATAAGTGATTACTTTAAGTAACGTAATAATAATAAACAACATTTTATTTTAGGTAATTTTAAATGTTAAATTCAATTCGTAGCTATTCAAAATAATAATAGAATATAATAAATAATAATGGCACGTTTTTACCTTGCCTGCATAATACGCTTGCCCGCCTAAGAGGCGTTTCGGTCGGGTCCCTGCGAAATCGTCTTAAACGGGTTTTACTGTATTTACAATTACTCTAGAAAATCTTTTACAATTTTTCCAATTTTCAACCCTCTGCTCTCTTCTCTCCCTCGTTGATCATCCATAGTACAAATAAGACCCAATTTTGCTGAAGCTGTATTTGCGAAAACCACTAAACAGTTAAGACCTAATTCTGTTGAATCACAGTATTTGTCAAAACCACTAAACAGGTCTCATAGTATGCATATGTTTACTTATGACAAAACCATATTTAAACATGAAAAACTACATATACTTCTAAATTTGATTGTGTCAATTATAATATTGAAAGTGACTCATTTAGTATACATAGTAGTGTATGTCAGTCACAAAGTAGCCATTGTAATTATATGTATATTAGAATTCTGTGCACAGTGATCATCTCTGGGCAGCAATTTTTTTTACACTAAAGTTCTATACAATTACTTGGTTTTACTTAACTCTTAAATATAAAATATAATAACTTTATTGTGGTCATTTCAAAATATATGAACTATTATAAATTATCTAATATTGCCTTTCCTAGATTTTAAAAACCAACGTATGACAACATTCTAGACATGTGTCCTCTATAGCAAAACGTAACCGAAAACGGTTACATGCCTCTAACGTATCGTATCGGTATTGATATAACTAATAATGGCTATCTAGCTACAAACAACTGACAACGACGTGACGTTGTCAACTAACAGTAGCACAACAATTATTGTTTAGGTGCTGTGATTCTTGTTTCGCTACGTTAATAACCGAACGATCACCAATAAGCCTAATAACCAAAATAATTATGCTATCGCTCTCTTTCTATGTGATTCCTGACGTACAAGACAGAGAGGGAGCAGCTATTGGCTGGCGGCTTAATAACAAGCAACATTTCATGAATATTGATAAAAGCGAAAGACGCTCTTATTTACACTAGCGCAAGACTTAACTCTCATAAACTCCGGTACTTTAAACTGTAATGGTAAAGTGGTTTTGTTTCTCATTGCTATCATAGGTTTACTACGCAAGGTTCACTATAGTTTGACCTATGAAAGGTTAAAATGGTTAAACCATGCATTAATAGAAATAAGATCGCAATTATTTTACGCGTAATATATAAATATTTGGCAACCATTATCCATATTGATATAGACACCAAATAAACGGTTAGTAGCCGTTGCCATAAATAGCCAGTAACCTCCATATCTACAACATTCTGAATATCTTATATTTCTATAGTATTGAATACATTGGATTACTGCCCCTTATTATTCCAAAAGTTTCTTAATAGAAAGATTGATAGATATGCCAGATGGATCCAGAGTGAAGACCCTCAGCGCTCCCCTATAAACTGGGCAAAGATAAACTATGTGAGAGAAGGAAAACTTGAAATAAAACCCTATTTCAATATCATACCAGCCTAGTACTGTAAGACAATTTACTTCCAATGATGGAAGAGGCAAGCATTGGAATATATTTGAGTTGAGATGATGTTGTTGAAGGTATATGAGCATATAATGACCTTATAAGAGAAGCAAAACTCAAAACTGCCAAACAATGAAAACTCAATACAGGGGATCCGCCCTAATCCAGCACCCCTTGTAATCCGACATGTCTATTGAATATTTTTTTGTCAATCTTTACTAATTTAAGTAATGCGTGATTGAACAGGTTGCAACTTTCACACGTCAGCACTATGGTACTTTTGTTTTGATTCTAATAGTTTGAATTTGACTATATGTTTAGTGGTACAGCCTAGCGTGCATTCATAGTTTTGTTCATTCATTGTATATTACTTATACGTCAGATAACAAGGTACTCTTTTGTAAAAAATGCAGATTATAGGAGGGGTTTCAGGCAGTACTCTATAATCCAACATATTCGATAGTTCGACACTGCCATGCAAAACGTTTGTCGGAATACAGGGGGTCCACTCTAATAATAATACCTATAGTATACAATAGCAGTTCACTTATAGAGGTTTGGTACTCACTTTGTATACTTCACTAGAGCCTCCAGTCCCCAATTTCTTTATAAACATGTACATCTTGTCCTTTATGCTCAATGTTTTAAAAAGAGCCTTTGAATTGTTGTTGTTACTGTTAAAAACCCCCTGAGGGTGGGATGGTGTAGCTATACATGACGATGGCATTAATTTCCTATTCAACGGTGTCTCTGGTACTGGTGCTTGAGGGGCAACTGCTTGTTCAATTGGTGCTGGTACAGGTTGAGAACTTTGAAGATCATCTTTAGGTTGTCTCTGGGCAAACAATTCACATCTCACTCTATCTCTATTCTGTATATCTTTATAGGCACTTTGTGGCTTATGTTTGTCATTTGCAGGAATCTCTTTATGAGCGCTTTTTAGTCTAAGTTTATCTTTAGCCAAGTGTGAGTCTTGCGATGTATTTTGTAAAATATTTTTATCTTTTTCAGGTATTAACTCTTTATGACTGCTTTGTAATAAAGGTTTCTCTATTGCATAATTTGCGTTTTTAACAGCACTTTGTAACTTAGGTATCTGTTTCATAGGATGCAAGTCCTTTTGGGCGCTTTGTGAATAAGGTTTTTCTTTTACAGTGCATTGCTGGTTAGACTTTAAGTCATGATTGATATTCTCTTTATCAAAATCTTTATAAGGAAGTTTCTTTTCGGAGGTGTATAATTTTATGTCTTTTGATGGAGATTTTTTTGAAGACGTAAAAGAGTCTTTGTTTATTTTCTTTTTTGGAGTTGGTGTTTTCTTCGTTGTTTCCCCAAAAGAGTTGTCGCTTTCATCACCAGAGGCGACGCTGGAAGTTAAGCTAGAGTCGAGACTCTCTACCGATTTCTTTAAAGGCATTAAATTAGCCAACAATGCAGCCATAGGCATTGGTGCAAATTTAATGCTGTTCGACGTCGATTCGGTGTTTCCATTCATTATAAATAAATATCACTTCATTTAGCAACTCAACTTAAACTTTATTAATAAATATAGTGGGGTTTTCACTTCTCTTTTAAAAGAAATTAGTAATTTAATAATGTTCTATTTTACTTTCAAACAAAACCGTTAAATACTTTTAAACTTTTTATTCTATGGTTCCAGTTTGTCGTTTGACCAAAGACACAATTTATTTGTTCTTTTCATCCGTTCAAATAAGCAAAGGAAACTAATAACATACAGACAAGTCTAAAGAATTTTCTTCTCAAATTATCAGATTTTTGAGATATTTCACATTTTCAGTTTCTTTATATTATATAATTATTTATTAATGTATTTTACCTTCATTTAAAGTTATTACAGGTCAGCAAATAAAATCATAGCCTCAAACAGTAACTCGCTATAATTTTTTTTGGTAAAATTGGTGAAAAACGGCTTCTTATGTTAAAATACTGTTATTTTGAGAGTGGTAGGACTACACTGTCAACAGTTATCTGTCTACAGCCGCGGGCCGGTCCGTCCGGGGTAGTACCACGCTCTCGCAGAAAATCGACGTTTGAGTTATGGCGCTTCGTTCGGTGAGCAAGAGAGCCGGAAGCCCAACTTTTTGAGTGTGTTTGCGTGTGGAGGGTTTTGGTGGTGCCCTTGGTATCACCCAGCCTCAATGCACTCATTCACACTTCCTTCACTTTCTTCACGGTAGGCAGCGGCCTTGTAAAGGTCCATGAGCGGCAGCAACACTTATTCATCAAGTGTTTGCTCGTTTGCCACCGTTTGCAATAAAAAAAAACTAGCCGCCTTTCGCAACACGCGATAAGGAACTTCGTTCCAAAAATTAATAATCACTACACCTTAACACTTCCTCTATGTCACATTACAAGAAACATTACCAATCTTGATTATCAGCCGAAACCCGGTTTTTGCCCAAAACCGAAATTTCGATTGGACACTACTAGTTGATTTTTGATGATGGACATTTGGATACACTTGAATTTATTTTCTCATCAACCTAATTTGACTATAGTTTTAGAATATTGTTTACATTGAAAAGTAATTGAATTAGCAATACCTTTTAAAATTTTACAAGTTAAACCAACCAACTTATTAACTGTCAAATGCAAATTTTCACGAGAAAGTTGTCATTGAATTCAATACCCACGCGGGACATTTCTTTGCGATATACACATGATTGTGCTAAATCCGTGCGTCATTTACGTATAAAAAGTTGTAGTTCTCACGATACAAGAATTTCAGTTCAGTTTTTTATAAGTAGCTATGGCTCCATTGATAAATACAAGGCCTTATTCCTTAGAGCTTTTAAAGGGGATGGATCAGAAAATCTGCTCTTTCATCATCTGTCAATTCATCAGTGGTTATTTTCAGAAGTATTATTCAATGCTGCCCTCCGGAAACTTTTACATAACATATCGTCACCGCTTTATATATCTTTCAAATAAGGTACTATAGAAGTTAGAAATAAGAATGGCCTACTTTCTGTATTAAAGTCAATCGAAATGCATTATATCTAGTGATTTTTTTCTCACTGCGCAATAGTACAAACAGATTGCGTCAAACTTTATTAAAGCAGTATAAATACAAATAAACAAAGAAAGAAAAACTTCAGCTCGATTTGAGATGAGGGAAAATTAAAATCTTCCTATTATATTTTACTAGCCGACCCAACAGACGTTGTTCTGTTCAAAAAAATAAAAGGAATTCTCCTTGAAATCTATAGCAGCGCCACCTACCGGGTCCAATTATTAACCTAAACCATTCTGAAATCCACTGGAGCATATATTTCATCAAAATCAGTCCAGCCGTTCAGGAGTTCGATTACAAAAACACGAACAGAAAATTTATAGTAGCTATGTTAATATATTATCTAATAGCAAACCGCTCTCGCTTCGCTTCGGTTTCAGTCGCCTTACTCGCGTAGTTCCAGTTCCCGTGAGAATACCGGGATAAAATATAGATAATAAATAATAATGAAATAATAATAAAATATATAGGATAAAATATGTTTGCTCGTTTGCCACTGCGTGCAATAAAAAAAAAAAACCTATTTTACTTCTGATATTATAGCTTTCCATTGATGAAAAAATTTTTGGAATCAGTTTGGTGGTTTAAGCGCAAAGGTGGACATAACTCGTTAACCCGTTAATTAACGAAGTTAACAATCTGCTTAACGGATTAACTTTTAAGTTAACTTCAAAAAATTTTAACGCTCTTGTAACTTTTGTTAAATTGAACTTCAGTTAATTTTAGTCCGTTACTTTAGTCGTTTGTTGACATGCTGTCATTTTGTTTGTTTGAATTACGTGCCATGACACGTTCGTAAATTCCACAACGGCTGCGCTGCCCAAGTCACCGGCGGTTAATCGTGTCGAAGAGGAGTTCCTCCCGCGCACGATCCGCCCTCTCTTTCCGTGGCATAACTGCCACGCGTAAGGAGGCGACCACGTTCTAGTTCCTTCGCCTTCCAGACCATGTCCGCGTCCCAGTTTCACAGTCGAGCATCGCCCTGAGGACAGTCGGCACCGATGATTGCTACGAGTTCAAGGTGCTGCTGTGTCCACGCGGCAAATACCTTGAGCGTGTACTGTGCCGTGTCCTCGTTGCAATAGTGGCAAGACGGTGTGATCCCCTTCCTTACGACCGTGCGCAAGTACTTGGCGAAGCTACCATGCCCCGTCAATACCTGCACCAGTCGGAAGGAAACCACCCCGTACCACCGATCCATTTACTCCATCAGCACCGGCCGAAAATCCTCGACGGTCGGTACACTATACCGAGGGCCCTCCAACCGGACTGCCCAACGCGCAATGACTTCACGCCGGGCGTCGTCCCGCCATGTGGCCATCTCGCTAAACGAGACTAATAATCCACCAGGTTATTACGTCAAAAAGCGTCGTAAAATATTGTTGAATCTTGGTATTTCTACCGACAGTAGAGTATCCCAAGCTACTGTGGACAGATGCATGACAACATAATTCTACTATATGCTGTAGAATTTATCTATTTATCTTTGTCAGCCTAAAAGCAGTATATGTTTTTATGGTTAACTTTAACTCACGTTAAATTTTTTACAAATTTAATACTTTAACGATTATCGAAGTTAATGTTTTAATTGACGAATTAATGATTAACGAAGATAGCTTTTGGATTTACTGTGCTCAATGTTTAAGCGTGAAAGTGGTTACACTTTACTTACACAAACAAACTTACTTTCACATTTATATATAGTAAGGATTTTAAAAAGTTATAAACCACAACCAATATACTTTGAAATAATAAAAAAAAATTGGTTGTCTCTAAAGTCGGTTTACGGACGGACGGTAATTTTACGTGATAACGTCATAAGAACGTTTTTTTGGCGGGAATCTGAAGCGTCATGTGGTGTTCTTGTATTATATTCAAAATCTTAGTGTTTTAACGTGTTATATTAAATAATTTTGATGGCATTTCATGTAATATATAGTGGCAAAACTGCTGAGGTGTAGTGAATATGATATAAAATTGCTATACATACCTTTTTGTTTCCACCAAAATTCTCAGAAGATACCCTTAACAGTGCCCATTACACTGTTGAGGGCGACACTTTGACTTACTGACATGAAGAAACTGAGAACTTGAAAAGATAATTATAACTCGACACTGGCAAAAATGGCTCGTATTTGTAGCTGATTGCCAAGACAAAAAAGAAGAAGAACGTCATAAGAAAACATTGATGGAAAAAGCGCGGGAATCTTTGAGTTTGGCGGTCGCGAGTTTTTTGTAAATTTTAATTTACTGTTGTTTTCTGGTGGTTTTGTAAAATATTATTGTACATATAGTTCATTTACTTGTATATTCTTTATTTCTGTAGTTAGTGCTCATCTTATATGTGATTTGGGTAAGTTTTTTTTTTTCTTAATATGGATCCCCCGGATGATCCGGGGGGCACCGCGCGTTACGTTGGATACAATGTAACATTGACCAATGCTGCGAACACGGACAGTATGGATACCGACTGTTCCAGCGTCAGCAGTGGTATTAAACGCAAAAGGCCATCTCGTCACCATATTTGTCGGCACTGTAACAAGCGACGACGCAAACATGGTACTAGTAAATTAAAAGACGTTGATTGTGACTGCATGTCTGAGTCACAGTGTCAACAAAATGTTAGCCATATAGAAAATACAAATAACCAACTGGAGAGTAATAATAATAAGCCAAAATCTAATTTATCCCCATCAGTTGCAAGGTTGTCATATGAACCTTCAGATATCTCACCATTTATTGTTCATGTTCAGAAGAAAATCTTATGTCCTGATGATAATATATCTTTACACCCAGTCACATTTGGTCGTTTTTTAAAGAATAATTCTTTTAAAAATATTGTTAACGGCAGCCTTAAGCGGATAGGTCGAAACAGAATATCTATTGCATTTGAACACTACAATGATGCTAATACTTTCTTGAGCTCACCACTACTTGACAGGGAGAATTACAAAGCATTCATTCCAACTTTCTTAGTGACACGCATGGGTATTGTTAGAGGTATTCCTGCTGAATATACAGAGGATGATATCATTAATAATATCAACCTTCCTTATGGCTGTGGTAACATTCTAAAAGTTAGGAGACTAAAAAGAAAAATTACTGTAAATAATGTCACAGAACTTAAGCCTACCGAATCAGTAGTAGTAACTTTTGATGGCCAAACATTACCAAAATACATTTACATGTGCTACAATGCTCTTCCTGTGGAACTATACATTTATCCCACAATACAATGTTTTAATTGCTGTCGTTTTGGACATGTAAAAATTCAGTGCAGATCTCGTCCAAGATGTTACAAATGTGGTTTAGATCACATTGGTGACAGTTGTAATACGGAGGAAGAGGATATTCGATGCATTTTATGTAAAGGTCATCATATGGCAACAAGTAATAAATGTCTTGAATATCAAAGACAAAAATCAATCAAAGAAACTATGGCTAAGAGTTGTTTATCATACTCTGAAGCCTCTAAACAACATGCCCCAATATCGAAAATCTCATATGCTGATGCTTTATTAACTTCTAATATTTTGCCGCAATCGTCTAACACTCATTCTATTCACTCTTCATCTCCGACCTGTTACTACTTCATATAAAAAAACTGTTGTAAATAAACCTAAACCAAAAGTTAAATCAACTGGTGGTTATGATATTGGGGCACATAAAGCTCTTATTAGAGACTATGATATGAAGACTTACAAATGGTTCCGCTCTTAAACCACTAAGCGAAGAATTATCCAATTCCTCCATCAAGGAATTGATTATAATATTACTCAATACTCTCTCTCAGTCAAAATTTATTCAACCGTCCAACGCTGCCCTCACAAATAATGATATTTCTCAACCTCACTTTTCAAACGACAATGGACAGTACAAACATTCTGATTCAGTGGAATTGTCGCAGCATCATATCTAAGAAATCTGATTTAATTTATCTAATTATAGTGAATAGTCTATCTAATCTAAGAAGTGCATTTTGACAGATGTCAGAGTAAGTTGTCTAGGTATGTGAACCAAATAATCGCTATCGAAAACATCCGATTTTAGTGAGAAATCGATATTGATTCTCTTCATTTAATAATCGGTTTATTTTACTTTTCACAAAAACGAAATGGATAAATTACATGCTAAATTAATACTAAATAAATTTAATTCTTTTAGCATAAAATCTATTCATCATTTTAAGTAAGATTGGGTTAAGTAAAAACAAAAACTGGATTCGAAAATAGTTATTTATTCAGGTTCACTACTATTACTTGAAGTATCGTCGTCGCAAACAATACAATTTACAATTCAGCCATTGAAGGACAATGTAGAATCACGGTTTTGTTTCAATACGAATATTTTGAGAATTTAGTCTATTCGATTAATTATTTAATTCTAATATTTTTACCGATTTTTTGGATATTCGTGAATTGGAAGTGGTCAAGCACTACTGTTTAGAACGTCATGACGTGATATTGTAACATCGTTAATAACAACTACTGTTTTACATGTTGCTTCTATTTTAAATTGGTTTTACGAGTTTCAACATTATAGTCTAACTTTTTATTAGCTGCAGTAAAATGACGTTTTGTGGGTTGCCGGTTTTTGAAGAAAAATAAATAGGGATGTAGCTAAATGAGTGAATCATAAATGAATAATCAGTTTGGTTTTTTTTTGAGATTTAATATTAAGTTGTAATGTATTTTTTTAACCTATTATTATTACTATACTAGAGGATTGATCTTTTTTAGTGGAAGTATAGGGAGGTACTTTCAAAATGAAACAAAAACGTCATAATAATGTTATTTAATTAATCTTTTTCGAAATCACTGTCGCTGTCGCTTTCGGTCACACTAATAACAAATCTATCTGTCACTTCATCTATAATATGATCGAGGTGGCACATTTTATCTTCCTCTTTAATAGTGTGAGACACACAGTCACTCCACTTAGCCGGTGTCACTTTCTTGATTCCTTCTTGGAATAAAGTTTTCACTTCTTGCATTTTATACGTCTTATTATTGTTTGCGACGTGACTCTTTACCTGCGCCCATACCAACTCAATGGGGTTCAATTCACAGTGATAAGGGGGCAGTCTTAAAAGTGTGATACCTTTTTGTGCAGCCATCTCGTCTACGGCATATTTCTCAGTATGATTTTGTTGTTTCACAATATCTATGAGAGTGGGCTTGACCATATTTGGTTCAAACGTAATATTTTTAGTAGTCGGCCACTCTTGAATTCGTGCTTTCGTCCACGACATCTTCGGGATTGTTTCGATCTTCCGAGAGTGATAGGGCGCATTGTCCATTACGACTACTGCATTCGGCTTGAGTTTAGGTAGAATACCGCCGAACCAATCCTCGAAACACTCCGCGTTCATTTCATCATGGTAGTCTTCTGTACCTTTCTTTGCTTCAAACATAAGAAGTCCGTCGACCAGGAAGCCTTCTTCTCCGCCTATGTGACTAATTATGAGTCGTTTGCCCTTTCCTGTGGGATTTTTTAATCCCGTAGTCAGGCCGTCTAAAAATGCCTGTCGAGAAGATTTAATACTTCCGTCAATCCAGGTTTTTTTTGTAGTATGACCTGAAAAGAACAAAAAAGAATCATAAGTTTCGACATCAAAACAAAAAGGGAACAAATAGAAGGCACTAAGAGTTGACACGTACCAGCATTGACCCAGGTCTCGGCTTGATAATATATGTATTTTCCCTCCCTACGATATTGTTTAATTAAACGCAGGTAGCGCTGGCGCCATGATATGATATCTTGTCTATCAATAAGCACACTCTGCGTGATCGAGTAGCGAATTCCAAATTAAGATGCTTCGTAATTTTTCTCAATGTCTCTTTCGAGAAGTTGGGCAATCCTGGGTCATCATTTATAACTTGCAGCACCTAAAAATGATTAAAGTTATTACCTAATTGGTTAAGATTACACATGGGATGGGAGAAAACATACATAACGTATAATAAAAAGATGAGTGACGACATGTGTAAACTAACTTTTGCGATGGTGGGTATTTCATTTCTATGAAAGAACTGATGTACAATTCGTCTAACAGCAGTGAATGTGAAATCATCAAGTTTATCTTTAAATGTAAGTTTTGGGCCCGTTTTTTCGGGAGGTTTTGGTGATTCGCTGTCGTTCTCCTTGTGCTCCTTTAAAACGGAATGTGCGGACGGATATTCCCAAGACTTCAGCCACCTTGTTAACGCATTCACTTGTTTTTGGAACTTCAATGTTTGATTCTGAAGATTTCACTTCAAACATATTTGTAAACGTTTTGGACCCAAAGTTTTTCAGTTGCACTTAGCTACACGTGACCTTTTTTTCTTAGGAGATAAAAATGTGTCTCCATCTTGCGATGTGCTCGGCAGAGCATCCATGTCTTCAATGTATCAAACAAAAAAAAACTAACACGATTAACGAAAACAGGTAATGAAAAACAAACACAACGTAACATAAGTTTAACAATAATGATAACAAAAACAACGCGCAGTGGGCAAATCATAGTTATTCATGCACTCAAAACAGAAGTTTGAAGCCGAATGAGCGAACGACAACCGAAACAAAATGGCGGTCAAGCGTCATCGTAGCACCGTAACCAAAAACCAGTACTACCAACTTGAGAGAGCGTTTTGTTGAGTGTTACCTTGTATATGTCTAAAAGGATCAACGTTTATACAGCCTTTTATTTACATTAATATTAAATAGAATTTAGTATGATCATTATGAGTCAGCTATGGAACGATTAGATATTCTGTAAACTTTTGTGAACTGAATCACATCCCTATTGAGATTAGGCTGTAAACATTATTTTACGGAATGACATTTAGAAACGTCATTTTACTGCAGCTAATAAAAAGTTAGACTTTAGATTATTGTACAAGAAAGTTACCCTCAATGTTAATTATATAAATAACTTAATAGTTCTTTAAAATTCAAGATTTATTGTTTGCGATCATGTGTATACGTTTGGCCAAAGTTATTGTGTATTAAAAAATGCGAAACGTCAAAATGCACTTCTTAGATTAGATGAACTATAATAAATATAATCCATTTATAGTAGCTATTCAAGAGACTTGGCTTAAACCAGATTTCAATTTTAGGTTATCTGGTTATGCTTGTCTTCGCGAAGACCGTTTTGATGGGTATGGTGGTGTTGCCCTGCTCATTAAACATAACTTGCATTTTTCACATTTTCCCATTATTTCACATAGCAATGATTTTTCTATAATTGCTGCTATTGTAAATAATGTTTGTTTCGTTTCAATTTATATTCCTCGCCCATCGTCTGTTATATTCAATGAAATTAATAATATTTTGTACAATATACCTAAACCTATTGTTATACTTGGGGATTTCAAGTGCCAACATCATTCTTGGGGTAGTACATCAAATTATTTTGGTAATTTGATTTTAGATTTATTAGATAGATATAATCTTTGTTTGATTAATTCGGGATGTAGTACTCGTCGTTCTGCGCCTCACGAAGGTATTAGTGCCCCCGACTTATCTATCTGTTCGAGTAGCTTGGCTTCACAAATATCCTGGAGGTGTCTTCCTTATTCATATGGTAGTGATCATTATCCGATTATTGTCTCTTTCCCCTCGCTTAAAACTTCACGCCCAATCTCTCACTCTCCTCGTCTTAGATATAAATTAGCTGATGCTGATTGGAATACTTTTAAAACATCTTTAGACAAAGAAATATTGCATCTTCCAGAATTAACGTCAGCTAATGTATCTGAATGTGCGGAAGCTCTTTCCAAGGCAATTATTAAAACAGCTAATGATATCTTCCCTATCAAAAATAGAGCTTTAGGTATTATTCCGTCTCCGCCGTGGTGGGATAAAGATTGTTCAGACGCGATTAAAAGACGCAAGCAAGCAGAAGCAAAATATTCCCAATTTTCTTCCAATGAAAACTTTGAAAATTTATCCACTGTCGTCACGGAAACCCGTAAATTATTTAAAAAGAAAAAATTTCAAAGCTGGCAATCATTTTGCTCATCAATCTCTCCTGATATCTCATCTACTGTAGTCTGGCAAAATATCAGATAATTTAGATCTGCTTTCAAAGAATCTTCTCCAACATCACTGCCTACCGACTTGCAAACACAATTTTTAACTAAATTAGCTCCTCCGTTTGTCCCTGAAAAAGTCATGCTTCCATGTTTTGTGGAAATTTCAAATAATCTATCAGGTTTAAATACCCCTTTCTCAATTACTGAACTTAAGGGCGTATTAGCTAAGGTAAAAGATTCTGCACCTGGTATGGATGGTATTCCGTATTCTTTTGTCTCACATGCTACAGATAAAATTCTTGTTTATTACCTTAACATGATAAATACTATTATGATAACAGGCAAAATACCTCCTTCGTGGAAATCTCAATTAGTGTTACCAATATTGAAGCCTGGTAAAAGTTCATCTTCCGTGTTATCATACCGCCCTATAGCGCTCTCTTCCGTTCTCATGAAAATTACTGAACATCTGGTAAAAAACCGTCTAGAATGGTATACTGAGAATAATAATTTATTATGTGAAAGTCAATTTGGATTTAGACGAGGGAGAGGTACCATAGATAGTGTTAGTATTTTCGTAACCGATATTCATTTGGCTTTTTCAGTCAATGAGTCTGTAGTAGCCACTTTTATAGATATTGCTTCTGCTTATGATAACGTTATTTTGTCCATTTTATACAAAAAACTAATATTATTAAATATACCCGTTATTCTTACGAATTTTATTATGAATTCTTTATTAGATCGTCATATTTATTTAGAAGGTTCTTTAAATGAATATAGAGTGGTAAATAAGGGGCTCCCACAAGGGTCCGTACTGAGCCCTATTCTTTATAATATTTATACTTATGATTTAAAATCTTGCCTAGACTTGAATGTTAGAGTACTTCAATATGCAGACGACTTACTGTTATATCATTCGCACCAATCTATTGATCAATCTTGTCACTGCTTATCTTATTCCCTTAAAAATCTAAAATGTTGGATGGATGCCAATGGCTTAGAAATTTCTTCTGATAAAAGTACTGCCGTATTATTTACAAGATCGCGACTTCCACCACCTATTAACATTTATTATAATGGTAATTTAATTAATTCACAAAATAGTATAAAATTTTTAGGAATTATTTTAGACACGAAACTTTCTGGTATTGCTCACTGTGACTACATCGTGGCAAAATGTGAAAAATCTCTTAACATTTTAAGATGCCTCTGCGGCGTTTGGTGGGGTGCTCACCCTTACTCATTAAAGCTACTTTACAATGCACTCATTCGAAGTATTCTTGATTATGGTACATTCCTATTAATGTCTAACGCTAATATTTTAAAGAGATTGGAAAGGATTCAATCCAAAGCTTTAAGAATTATATCTGGTGCTATGAAGTCTTCTCCAAATAATGCCTTACAAGTTGAATTAGTGGACCCTCCTTTGCATTTACGTCGTCAGTATATATGCGACAAATTTTTATTACGGTGTTTCCAATATTCTAAACATCCATTACGTTTGAAACTTGCACAACTTCAACATCAGATCATTTCCTCCGGATATTGGGCTCATAAAAGTTCCCCTGCTCTCATTAAAAGCTATCAGAGATTCAATTCTCTCGAAGCGTCATCTTATCATTCATCATCCCATTCGCTTTTTTGTGCACCTTTTGAATCCTTAGTCATGATACCCGATATTTGTCTTAACTTAGGTATTATAAAATATGATGCGTTAGCACCGCTTTCTTTTAAGCATTCTGTTAACACTTACTGGAAGAACTGGCACTATATTTTTACAGATGCTTCCAAATCTGAAAAAATAGGATGTGTAGGTGTAGGGATTTATCATTCCAATTACAATATTGTTCAAAAAATTAAATTACCTCCAGAATCTTCAGTTTTCACAGGCGAGTGTTTTGGATTATTAAAAGCAGTTGAATATATTTTACTTATGAAACTTCAAAGTGCTGTGGTGTTCTCTGATGCTAAGAGTGCACTCCAAGCCTTAGAATGTTTTCCTTTCTCGCGTAGAATTATTTCTCCTGTTATAATTCAAATTAGAAGTTTACTTTACACATGCGTACAAAAACATATTAACGTTTCTTTTGTTTGGATTCCGGGCCATTCTGGCATCCCTGGTAATATTAGGGCAGACAATCTTGCAAATGATGCTGTGGAGAATGGTGATACCTTCCCGTATTTAAATTATTATAATGACTTGGCAGCATTACCTATTTTATATCTAAAAGATTCGTGGGAAAAAGTTTGGCTGAGTATTTGTCAGGTCAAAGGCAGACTTTACTCTCTAGTGCAACCTAATATTCCAGATAAACCATGGTTTTTTAAAGCAAAACTTGGAAAACAGGCCACTACAATTTTAATACGACTGCGGCTTGGTCATATGTGTACACCGATTCATCTAGCTAGACTAAATATAATTTCATCTAACGCATGTGAGTGTGGAGAAATTGGAGACATTAACCATATTATATTTTCTTGCTCTTTATATGATCATACTGTATTATTCTCATCTCTGATTTCACTTAATATACCTCTTCCTACTTCCGTTCTAACACTTCTTGCTTCGAATAATATCGATATTTATAAATTTCTTGCGACCTTTATCTCTTCCAATAATATCAGATTATAATATTTATGTATATCATTTTCATAAATTTTTATCCTTTGGTACCCTAACATTTCCACCAGATTTTCCTTTATATCCGCTATCCTAAATTCCTATTATCAATAATTCAGATTCCTTAGCTTCCTACACATGTAATTGGCAAATACTCAAACCGAGTGGCCCAAAAGCAAAAGAAAAAAAAAAAAACATTGATGAATAATTGCATACTTTTACAAACTGAATTAGGTATATTATTTTGAATAATACAAAGGTGTTAATTGAACATTATAATTTTCGATAAAGTGACATTATTCGTACTCGTTAATTCAAATATTTTTTACTTAAATTATACAGATTAATTTACAACTTGGTATTGGTTATCTATAGAGCGTCACACACCGAACGCTTAGGCCTCATTTACGGAGACGCGGGGCGTCGCGCGTCGCGTGTGGCGTGGCGTCTCGCGGCGCGTCGGACGTTTTTATTGTTTACGTGGCGGCGGCGCGTGAAGCGGCACGTCACGGCTCACGCGGCGGTTATCGCGGCGGCGCACGCAGCGGCTATTCTCGATGAAGCGATGCCTGTGGCGGAACCTTCTGCCAGTCTCATTTGCTGATCGTGCAACACAGACGTAGTTACCGTCGCAACGGAGTATGATATGATAGACTTTTTAGAAGAAAATTGTATTTTAAAAAGTGAGTTATTTAATATAGAGTGGCCCAGTGTTTATAATAGCGGAACATGAGAAGTTTGGGTCGGATTAATTGAGAACCCCGCGTGCGCCGCAGCGATGCTCGCCGCGTGCTCCGCTACATGCTTAAGAATACGACGCGGGCGCAGCGGCGGGCATCGCCACTCTTCCCGCCTCGCGTCTCTATAAACAACATCGCATATTGCTATAAGTTTGTGTTTACGCGTGCGATACGTGCCGTGTGTAAGTGATACGTGCCGCTTCACGCGCCGCCGCTACGTAAACAATAAAAACGTCCGACGCGCCGCAAGACGCCACGCCACACGCGCCGCGAGACGCCACGCCACACGCGACGCCCCGCGTCTCCGTAAATGAGGCCTTAGGCCGATTATGCCTCTATCGCTTGTTCCGCGCTCTTGCTTGCACGCTCGACTCACATGAAACGTGACTATGAGTCATGCTTTTTTTTTGTGTGTATAGCTGTTAGCTGCAGGTGGCTTTCACAACCCGCCTTGGCCGCTTGTGGCTGAGGCGTTAGCGGAAGTTTACCAGCTCCGTGCCACAGCGCGGGCCAACGGCGAGCAAGTCTCTGCAAGGAGACTGGGCAGAGCACAAGAAGTGGCCCGGAGGGAGGTTATCCGGCAGTGGAGGGAAGACCTGGAGTCCCCCGTAGCAGGGCGGGGGACTGTGGAGGCGGTTGCGCCGCATCTCCACCGTTGGCTCACAAGGAAGCACGGCAACCTAACATTTAGGATGGTACAGGTGCTTACCGGACACGGGGTCTTCGGTAAGTACCTGTATATGATTAGAACAGAAGAGGTCCCCGGATGTCATGAGTGTGGCGCGCCAACTGATGATGCGGGTCACACATTGGAGGTATGCCCCACCTGGGGATCTCGGCGCCACGTCACCTGTCGGCGGTGCCTGCCGCTGCCGACCGTTATCGCAAAGATGCTTGGCAGCGATAGGTGCTGGTCGTCGATGGCCCGCTAGCGACCCGGGAGGAGGAGGCCACCTACTCCCACCGCCCTGAATAGTAATGACAGGACGTGGCCAGACGGCCATGCGTTGGGGTGTCGGGGATTGAATGTCATCAGACGACCTCTCCGGCACCCCGTAAAAGCGCGGAAGGGGCCGCTATGGTTTTAGTGGGTATTCCGGCCGCGCCAGCTAGAATGGTTTATTTCGCCTATTTCCATAGTCTGATGTCTTACGGCATATTACTGTGGGGATGCTCCGCGGACTTGAATAGAATCTTTGTTCTTCAAAAAAGGGCTGTCCGTGCAATTTATAATCTGGGCCCAAGAGTCTCACTTCGAGAGAAATTCAAAGAAATAAATATTCTAACTGTTATATCACAATATATATACGAAAATATATTATATGTCAAAAAAAATATCGCTAATTTCAAAAGATATTGTGACATTCATGAAATGAATACTCGGAATAAGGACAAACTAGTTGTACATACTACTCGTCTCCAAAAAATTAGCAAATCATTCATGGGGCAATGTATACGTTTCTACAATAGATTACCTAAAGATATCAGAGACCTGCCAACAAAAAAGTTTAAAAAAGCTATCAAGAATAGACTTTGTAAGAAAGCTTATTATAAAATCTCGGATTATGTAGATGATACTAGATACAGATTGGTTGTGAACAGCTCCTCGTTATGCAATTTCCTTGTTATTTTAAATTAAACTCTTTTTTAATAACTCTAATATTGTAAAGCGTAGCGTGTTTTGCCTAACGAAATTTTGCATTTTCGTCGTTTTTAACATATGGTCATGCTCACTGAAGGATCTACTTGCGGTAGCTGCGTGGAGCGGGTCTCTCCCTTCCCTCCATAGTGGTTGAGGGGAGCGATGGCTGCTCTAGTAGTTAACTCGTGATCGGGTGCCGCTTGTGGGATTTGGTCCAGCCATAATCATTTGAATTATATTAAGTATCTTGCAGTTCGAAGGGCGTCGCATTGGAGCTAGGTCTTACAAAACATGTACACAAATATATATCTAGTAAGAAGAAAAAAAAAATTAAAATAATAGACAAGCCCGCTGAGTTTCTTGCCGGATCTTCTCAGTAGCGGTCGCGTTCCGATCCGGTGGTAGTTTATTTTTATTGGATAATTTAATTTTATTTTGTAAAATTGACAATATGTAAGTGCCCTCTCGGGGTCTATGCATAATAAATTATTTGAATTTGGATGTGGTCGGCGAGTCCCACACGCCCCAGTCCGTCACTGGCGGGGGACAGTGCGTAAATGCATTTCCACAGCGTGAACAAAAAAAAACAGATGGCTTTCACAACTTTGCCCGGACTATGGGTGAGCGCTGTGGGCTCTCAACCCGGTTAAGACTTTAAGCGACATCGCTCAAGGGCTCTCTCTGTGGGGAACGGACCTCGGCTTGGGGCGTCGCTGTAGGCAAAGTGGCCGTGGCCACGTTTAGTTCAACTACTTGTGCGCAGCGCGGTTGCCGACCCCGACGGCGAGGCCGGTGCCGCGGGGTTTTATTTGTTATCGCTGCGTAAGCAGTGTACGCCCTTTCCTAGGTGATCGTGATGAAGTCATCCTCTTCGTCGAGAAGATGACGGGGACGTCGGACCGGGGATATTTTTGAGGAGACGTAGTTTACGACGCTCCAACCACCACTGGATGGGGGTGAGTCACGGCAGAGTCAAAGTATCGCCGGGTGCAACGTTTCTTGTACTACCTGACAGTCCGCAGTTCGATGTGTAGATCGACATTGCGAATGAACCACGGTGCCCCCGTAGCAAGAAGCTACTTTATACAACATGTAACATAATTAACGCACACCCTCAAACACCCCAATTAGAATATAATGATATAAACGCAATGCATACACCAAATATTATTTATATGTACGTTAACATTGTTTATTTGTGAAATTAGTTATTCCCATTTCGTGGAAATAAAATGGTCACCGACTGACTGACCAACTCAGAGTGTCGCCCGACAATAATTACCTACTTGATAATAATAGGTACACGAAATAACTACATTATGCTTTATGATAGTAAATATTTACGATTCTTCTTTCCATCACACTTTTCAGGCTTTGAATTGTCGACATTGAATAATTTTGTTCAATGTGAAGCCAATATTTCGTAATTACTGATTTGTTAAACTAAATTTGTAAATAAGAATGATTAAACTGCTGATAAAGCGTGATTTGATTAGACGCCACAATACCTACGACAAAGTTAAACAAAGTCGGCGTAAAAGGTGTGAATCAAAATATCTACAATAATTTAAAGATCATAAACAAACAGTTTAATTTGCACTCACACGGCGTTGTCGTTTTAAAACATTTTCAAAATGTCCACCGCCTTGTGCAATGCGCTTTAATGACCGTTTTCGTAATTGTTGTTTTATTTTAGATAATACTGCAGTGTCACTTTTCACTTTTTCAAAGGCGGTTATTATCTTATTTTTTAGTTCCTGGGCACTTGTTGTCTCTGTGTTATAAACTAGCGATTTAATTCGTCCCCACAAAAAAAAGTCGAGTGGCGTCAAATCAGCTGATCTAGGCCACTGGACAGGCCTTCCACGACCGATACACGCTAGTGCCACATTATCATCACATCGTGCCAAAGTTCTCATCATTTCCGTGTATTGAACGTTAGTGTACCGAAAAGACATAGCGAAATGCGGGATTAAGATATTTTATTTGCACTTTACACTTGACCTCTTATCGATAAGATGCACGCGGCGTGACTGACCTGAAGCAGCCTTAGCAACTTGAAGTGGACGGACTATCGTACCAGGGGCGTAAAATTATCGTACATGGATCGAAATTATCGTATTTTTTAGGATAATGTCTAATATAGATAAATATATCATATAAATTGTAATATTGATATGCATGCAAGTACTCTATAGTTTATCTTTTTTAAACCACCGCTGTCAAATCAACAGAACACTGAAACCCAAATGTTTTACACCTGGTAGTATTGGTAGATGCTATACTAACCAATAAGAAAGCGTGTACAGCAGGCGCTGGATAAAGTTACAGTATCGGCAGTGGTGAAACTTAGCAGAGCGGATCGTAAGAACCAATAGGAATAGAGAACTTGTATTTCCCGCTATTTTCCCAAGATTTTATTGGACAAAATAAAATCATGCTACTGCGATTTAGACTATCAGCGCATGAGTGAAATAATATAAATTCTCAAATTTTGCATCATGAATTCATGATAGAAATTATCGTACAATCTGCGTACGATAATAATATGCTATCGTACATCGTACGTAGGCACAAAATTATCGTATGTGTACGATAATTATCGTACGGTTCCGAACGCTGACCTGAAGTGACCTGTCCAAATCATATTTTGTTGACTTCGCCGGTGCAGCCTGCCGTCTCGCTCTATTATGGTTATTATAAGGTTATTAAGCCGACGAAAGAAAGAGAAAGTAATTATTATTGTATTACGTGGCTTTCTTTTATGTACTGTAGTATTGCTGTGTGCCGGCTATCGTTGTTGGTATTGTATGCGTAGGTATTTGTAAAAGACTATTAGCCTTGAAATAAGTATCAGATTTCTTTAATTGAATGATGAAATTTGCTTACTAATTTAATATTTGATTTTAAAAAGTCTTAATACCCTGACTTACGTTCTATTTTCGTTTCTATGAACTGTTTAGCTAGCTGTGTAGGATGACTGTTATTTACTTAGTTTTAACTAAATTTGAGAAAAAAAAATAGCTACATAAAAAACAATCAAATTCGATTCAGATGCCGATTCTGAACAAATTACTTTCAGGGTGTGCGTTAATTATGTTACATGTTGTAGTGTTTGTAACCTGCGGATATATTTATATACCACAGTTATAAACGGCATTCTGGTTACTTTTAGTACTATTATTGGATGCGGCGGTACTGCGGGATACTTTTTTAATTTGACTCCTTAAGGGACTGTACTCTTTATTTCTATCCTCTGGACAAGGTTTTCATTTTAATAATTGGGATACACGATTGATTATAGAAGAAAAAAAAAAATAAATAAAAATAATGACAAGCCCGTTGAGTTTCTTGCATGATCTTCTCAGTAGCGGTCGCGTTCCGATCCGGTGGTAGTATATTTTTTTTGGAAATTGTAAACCTGACAATATGTAAGTGCCCTCTCAGGGTTTATGCATAATAAAATAATTTGAATTTGAATTTTAAATAAAGCATTACACCATTTATATGATTATATAATACATTTATTTGTATTGATTATATTCGACTATTGCTAATAATTAATGTTAAATAATTTAGTATAAATTATGAAGATTCAGTCTCATCGCATTTGACGGCGGGATATCTACATTCCATGCTTCCACATTCACATTTCAGCCACTTCGATTTTACCGACCAAAATTTATCTCCATAGTCGAATCTGAAACAATAAAATATGTATTTATACGCGGTAATATAAAGAACAATTGCTGCCATTTATCGAGTAAGGTTTTAGGCTATTTAAACGTCACTACTAATAGAAACAGAAAAACGATAAAAAATGTTGGAAAACGGGGGAAAATTACTATTGGCACGTTACGAAGTTACGCGGATCAACTACTACATATATACGTACAGTAATACCCCGGACTTACGCGATACGAGGGACCGAGCGATAATCACGTTATACTCGTTCCAACCATTTATTTTACTTTTGACACATGCTTTAGGACGTAACTGTTTCATTATACGCAATTATTAACTTTGAAACGAGTGAACAGAGAAATATATAAACTGCCCAATAATATTTATATATCTTAATTATTACCCACTAAATACATTAATATGCCGTAAATAGGCCTATTCATAAAATTTAAGTGATAATTCATTTCCGTTATAAAAAAAGTTACGTTCTATCGCATCTAGTGACAGGATCAAAGTATTCGGTGCAAACTAATGAATCGCAAATAATCGATTACACTTATTTGCAGTTAAGTCAGCTGACAACTGAGTTTTGAATTGTTGTAATAGACAACACGTTAAAATTGTATCAGGGAGATATAAAAATCTTCTCATCATACCTATAACATGAAATAAAACAACCAAAATATTTTAATATTATTTTATTATAACGAATCGTCGGATTTTTCATACGAACTCGAATCGTCGCTTGAATCATCTGCAGTGTTTATTATTAACTCTTGTGTAGGTATGTTGTCAAATTCAATTTCCCGATCCCAATCAGAGAATATTATATTTTTTGTCTTGTTGACGACACTCGCCCAGTTTTCAGGCGTCACACTAGCACATGCGTTTTTTAAAAGTTCAAGCATTTTATTTGCTGTGAAAGGAGGAGTTGTATTGTTTCTTGCGGCGTGTCCTTTGACTTGTGCCCAGATCATTTCAATTGGATTATATTGACAGTGGTACGGAGGAATTCTGATTACAACATGCCCATATTCTGCTGCCATTTCATCGATGACATATCGTTTTGTCTGCTTTTTACTTTTTAATATTTTAAGTAATTCTACTTTTAGTAGGGATTCGTCCACATCTTCCCCATTATCACGAAGCCAGTTTATAATCTCGTGTTTTTTGTTGGCCTGTGTTGGCATTTTATTAATTTGGCGAGAGTGATAGGGTGCATTATCAATAAATATTGTTGATGGCTCTTCAAGTGATGTAAGCATTTCTCTGAACCACTTTTCATACACATCCGCATTCATCTCCTCATGATAGTCTCCTGATTTTTTTATTTGAATGCTAACAGAGCGTCTGGTACAAATCCCTTTGTAGTTCCCGCATGGCAAATGATGAGGCGTTCACCTTTCCCCATTGGCACTGCAGAAGTAGAGCAGCAGTATCGTCAGTCCAACCTTTTGGTATGGAATGATTGGCATTGAGCCAAGTTTCATCTGTGAAAACGACATTCGACCAGTCTTCTATTTTCTTCGCTTGTCTTAAAAATTCACAGCGAGACAAGGCTATATCACGACGTTCCATTAAAATTTTTCTTTTGTCGGATTTCTTATACAAGAACCCGATTTGGTGCAGCACCTTTGACAAAGAAGATTTTTGACCACGAAACAAGCCACAATTTCGTAGAGACGCTACTAATTTTTTCAAAGTAGGATTCTCTTTGCTTGTGTAATAATTGTATATATGACGACGAATAGCATCAGTATCAAAACTGTCAATTGCTGTCACTTTACGGGGATGACGTTTTTTCTTAGGCGTAGATAGCTTGTTCTGTTCAATACCACTACTACCATAGGCTTCTTTAGTGATTTTCGCCACCGTTGGAGCACTAATACCTAATGCTGCTGCAACACGGTCTCTAACTTGGGTTACTGGTAAGAGGAATCCGCCATTGCTGCTTTCCTTTTCAAAAAATTCACGAAGCCGCAGCACTAACTCTCTGGATTGTCCTTTAAGCACCATACCTTTCGGCATTTTGCAAGTAAAATCTTACTGGGAGGAACGATACGCTCAACTCAATCAAAGTAAGAACAATGAAATCAATACGGTGGAATATAAATACTCAACACAGCGTATGAAAAATATGAAAGAGCACTCAGCGAACAGAAATGTGACTAGCACGGGGGTCTTGTTGCGAGTGACAGACAACACAACAAAATGGCGTCGCCGGCGCGCCGTTCAGTGTTGCCAATTCGGCTTAAAAAAAAAGGGGTAGGCTGGATGAGAAAATTAGTGATTTACTACCGCAGACGAGGGCGCCATTGTCTCTAAGTAAAGTTTGGAGCAGCGGACCCCGCTTAATGGAAAAATGCTTCATAAAGTAGTTATTTTTTATTTTGCAAAGTACAAAGTAAAATATTTTGGGAGGACTGAATTAGTGGGTATGCAAAAATTAATGTGCCCAAATAACAAATATATTTACAGAAGTGAAGTTTTTAAATAATATGAAATATGTATTTAAGCAAAAATAAAATATCCGTGTTAAATCGATTAAAAGTTCTTCCTGACTAAAATCGATTATTACAAAACATAGTATCCGTAATACATTGGTACAACACCAATTGATCAGAATTCGACCTGCCAAAAGTAAAATAAATGGTTGGAACGAGTATAGTCAAATTCGTGTCGGCATTTAATTTTACTTATATTGAAAACTAGCAACCCGCCCTCGCTTCGCTTCGGTTTCAGTCTTTCCTACGTAGTTCCCGTTCCCGTAGGAATATCGGGATAAAATTTAGCCTAGTTTACTCCCTGATATTATAGCTTTCCTTTGGTGAAAGAATTTTTGAAATCGGTCCAGCCGTTTTGAAAATTACCCGGAACAAACAGACATACAGACAAAAAAGTATAAAGTGTATTTTAGGCATATGTATAGTGCAAATATCTGTGTGAGCATGAACAAAGTCTATTATTTTGTTATTACAAACAGAAACTAATTTTATTTATTGGTGTAGATGTACAAAAAAGATATGTTCATTTGGAACTAGTTCAAAAAAAAGAATAATTTCAAATAATATTATTATTAATTAAATATTAGATAAAAATAATTGACATTTTATGAATAAAAAAAGGTAAATCTAAGGTCGCAGCGCTTAAATAAAGAACCGCGCATGTTTGAATTTGTAGCGTAAGTTGGGGTATTACTGTAACTGTAAATATATTTTTGTGATTAAACTTTTTGCACGTCTAAGACAGTTCAAAGCTTTTCCTAGGACTTCCTGAAGGTCAAGCCGCAGGGTTATTTATGGTTCAACATTGTGGCGCGTTGCTTCCAAGAGCTACAATGGTGGCAAAAATTATGCTTGTATTATTATTATATTTTACCCATAGCTACAATTTGACCGATTAAAGCAGGTAGTTTGACAGTACATTGCTTACACAGTAAGTACCCAGATTCCACAAACGGCACCTGATCAATAGATTTATTTACTCACGTGAACTCTTCATCAGGATCAATATCTGTAGTGGCGAAAAGTACTACTGTGGGTAGCCGCAAGTCTCTAGTGCTGGTGAAGACCCTAACAGGAGCGAGGTTTGGATGACAACTGTGGTTGATGAAGCGAGCTGCACTACCGAACCGAGCCGCATCAACACATAGCTGTGTGTTGTCCGAGCATTGCTGATAACAAAGATAATAAAATAATTTTTAACACACCGATACACAGGTACAAAGATAATTTTTAAAAGAGACATTAAACTTTTATATATCCAGTGAGTTTGCAGAATGTAGTCTAGTATTACAGCTATGACATCTTTTAAGTATTTTTCTCATTATCCAAAAGATCAATTTTAAGACGCTTAGTAAAAATTTCTTTATGTCTAGCGCATTACATGCGGCAACTGTTATCATGGTTCAGTTACATGCTATTTGCATGTTACCCTTGATATCGTTGATCGAAAACATCATCTCAGTCCATATAAGCCCCACTCGGCCCCATTCGGCTCGGGCCTTCTCCACAATGAAAGGGAAATTGACCCACTATACCGCGCTGACAAACGTGTTGGTATAGGGTTTTATGTCGAGTTTTCCTTCCTTTGCATAGATATTATCTGCATATTATATCCCTTAGTCACCTATTACGGCACTCATGAGTAAAAGAGGGGGTGGTGGAGTCCATTCTTACTCCGTCACCACATAATATTTATAAATATTGTTCAATTTCGTGGGTTTTATCTTATTGCACGGCACCTTAATTATGTTTTTAAAATAAAAGTAGACACACCACAAAGTCACCGTTCTTATAATCTTATTATATACACATCGATAAAAAATATTTTTTATTTTTTTCATTTGATATACCTCAAGTAGATCTGGTTTAACGTCGAGCGCGAACATGTAATGATCAGAGGGTCTGGTGTCGGCGTGAGACAGGTGTAGAAGCTCCCCGCAGTACAATGCGACGGGTGTCCCGCGAGGTACGCGTTGTCGGGCGCGCAGGCCCCACCCACGGCTCCCTCCCACGCGGAACACTTGGGCACGCACGCACAGGGATCCCGACGATGAAGCTTTCGTTACTACGCTATTATTGCATCGGCGCTACAAAATACAAATATCACTATTATTATATTTATCTTATTTATTACATATTTAAAAGAATAAGTCACGGTTTAGGCAGTTCT
Organism: Lymantria dispar; assembly: GCA_032191425.1. Lineage (NCBI taxonomy): Eukaryota > Metazoa > Arthropoda > Insecta > Lepidoptera > Erebidae > Lymantria > Lymantria dispar. Next base: position 35,605,411 of record CM063445.1, read on the forward strand.
GGTTTATTTAGTGGTAGGGCCATGATTTCTGTAGCCATAAATAGATGGTCTTGTGGTAATATCACACTTACGCCAAAAATTGACGTTTGTGTCATTACAATTAGCTATTAGAATTCGTTCGATGAGCGAGAGGGCCGGTGGTCCAAACCACAGTATGTATGGCAGAGGCTCATAAGCGGCAGTCAATTCCGTCTGGTAAAATGCCTGTCTACTAGCAAAAATGATAAAAAAGGAACACTCAGGCAATTTCAATCCAAGTATTCTCCTACGAGCCAGATTTTCACAATTTGCTTTGGTAATATTGGTTCTTAGAGCCGGACACTACACTTCTATTAGACTCGTAAAATGAAACTTACCAAGTTACAGTTGCATGTTTGATTACACTCGAATAACATGGGCGGATCGTGGTAGGGGAAGCTCGCATGCAACCGTCCACGCGTGTACCAGCAGCGAACGCCTAGAGTACAACACGAACAGTCACCGGACAAACAGTCGCCGTCCTTACAATCGCATCCCTGAAAGCAAACACAGACATACATACTCATGCATATTTGCCAGAATGTTAGGACTACAGGTTTCCAAAAGCCACTTGCTTCCTTCACTAATTATATAAAAAAAAAAAACCTCTTAAAACTGTTTTAACATATTAATTAATTTCATCAAGGTGAAGATCTAATTTAATTGAGTACAGTTCTGATTTAGCCTGTGCCGTAAGTGTCGGTGGCCCGCATTAAGCGGAGCAGGGCAGGGACATATGGCAGGCGCCCAAACCGCCTTTCCATCAATCACCTCAAACAACTAAACAATTGGATGCAGTGTGGCCAAACCAAGGCCCATCAAAAAAAGGATAAAAGGGTCGAAATGCGGACATTCGATGCGCTGGAGGCATTTCGCGTGCAATTAGATGTAGTATTTCCTAAAGTCAGTATAGTATTTAATAACATATAACATCGTGAAAACTTCAAATACACAACCGTCTAATCTTGTTCATAATTTTACTCATAATAATTGATCGACACGGCAATTAGGTTTTAAATTTCTCAGGCGAATACAGTTTCTCAAGTGAGAATACTATTTCTATGTGGCGACGGGGTACGAATACAATTCACCCTCTACTTTGTCCGTGGATGCTATAAAAGACGATTAAACGATATAATATGTCTAACATATATACAGAAGGAAAACTCGAAATAAAACTCGATATCAACACGTCTAACCAGCGTGGTATAGTAGGTCAATTACCTGCCTATCCAGTCCAACAGTGGGACGTATGAGTTGATATGATGATGACTGTTTTCCATTCTCTTGATAATCACTCGGACGGTTCCTAGTGCTTATGTAAGTTAAGGGGGCGGTATTGTATTAAACCTTTACCACGTGGAAATTTCGATACTTTATTAACAAAAACTTACTTGCATGGTTTCTATAGTGGTGTCGATACTTATTGGTCGAGGCGTGACGTGTTGCGTCACGTACGTGAAATCATTAGGTAACGTCGCGTCGTCGATATCGTTCACGCACGGAATCGGGAATGGTTCGCGTCCGTTCGAGATGTCACTGTCAAATTGAAAAGATTCATTTATTAGAAAAAAAAGTCATTTAATTTTTATTTATTTACTAGCAACCCGCCCTCGCTTCGCTTCGGTTTTAGTTTTATCCGCGGAATGGGAACTTGGTCGTGGGAATACCGAGATAAAATATAGCCTAGTTTACGCCCTGATATTATAGCTTTCCATCGATGAAAGAATTTTTGAAATCGGTTCAGCCGTTTTGAAGATTATCCGGAACAAACAGACAGACAGACAAAAAAATATAAAGTGATTTTTAGGCATGTGTATAGTGCAAATAACCGTGTGAGCATGAAAAAAGCCTATTATTTTGATATTACAAAGACACTCCAATTTTATTTATTGGTATAGATTAATAATAAATATAGTTTAAAAAAGAATCAACCTAATCGTACAGGTCGAATATTTTTGACAACTGATTTAACGAGCACCTCGCGTTTTTTTCACAATAATACTAATAATTTCCATTCCCTATTTAGCGTTATCCTACGTTTGTAGAAAAAAGCGACACGAATAATAGAAAACCAAAAGGTATTTAATACATTGAAAGTTTTATTATAATGCATTATCTTTTTTTTTTGTTTTTTTTTTTGATAATGCATTATCTAGTTGACATTTGTGACAGTGTGCGCGCACATCGTAAAAAATGTTTAACTAAATTCAGGGTGTCAGTTTTTCGTAGCGGTGTGCGGTGTGTACAAAATTACTTTCATAATTATTCCCTAACGCACCAAAAGAGTTCAACTTCAATAACAATATGTCAAAATACTTTCTAAACATTTATGATCACGTGATGATAATAAAGTTTTTGAAGTCCATTTTTAATCGCCATATATGTGATCAGAAGCCGATCACAAGCTAAACTACTAGAACAGCCTTCATTCCTATCAACCATATTGATGAAAAATGTGTGCCAGGCATTTGTCCAACAGGGGGTTTTAATTAGGGTTGTAACGGAGGCCTTTTTAGCGGAGGCGGATGCATAGGCGACGGGTTTCACCTCCGCGGATGCGGAGTTTAACGGAGGCGGAGGCGGAAGTGAAAGTGGATGTAGAAAAAATAGTAGTTTATGGTTTATTAAAACTATCAATAGCACAAAATATTTATTTTAAATCAAATACGTATGTACATTCAAACACTCAAAGTACAATTTTTCTTTTTTTTTTGTGTGGGTTGTCGTCGGCGCGCTTCCACACCACTCTGTCCGGGGCGACAGAGGGGCTTAAGCATGCAACAACCGCAACCCACTCGAACACCACGTCGCCTTCGTCGTTCGGCCGGTGACGGACTAACTCCCCGGTCACATCACCCGCGGCCTCAGCTAGAGCGGCATGGCACGCAGATAGTCGCGCCTGCGCCGCCCCAGTCGCCGGCAGCGGGTCGCATTATCGAGGCTATGCTCCTCGCGCTCGCGACCCGCCGGACTCAAAGTACACTTAAGTTAACATATAAATAAACATTTCCTTCTCATCATCTTCATCATTTCAGCCTATCGCCGTCCACTGCTGGACGTAGGCCTCCTTCATGTTACTCCACAAAGTGCGGTCCTATGCCACCTGCATCCAACGACGCTCAGCAACTTTCACCAGGTCGTCGGTCCAACTAGTGGGAGGGCGTCCTACACTGCGTCGTGAGCGTCGTCCGATACGTAGTCGTGAATGAGTCGTCGCTAGCGTCACTGCTTGCGTATGATTAGTAAATAAACCTCCGTTAGGACTCCGCAAAAATTACACGGATGCGGAGGCGGAGGAACGATTTCTTGCGGAACTTCCGCAGTAACGGAGGCGGAAGCGAAGTTCTGTTACAACCCTAGTTTTAATGTGACTGAGAAGGCGTATTTGTTGTATTACCTCGAGAGAAGCTTGAATCGTGAAACCTTATCCCTCACAGCGATGGTCATCTGCATGTTTAGTGAGACGGCGCTCTGGCACTGACCACTGCACACCTCTACCGGCAGCTCACCTGCTGCGTTTTCAAGGTCTGTCTGCAAATAAATTATTTATAAAAATTCAATCACCGTAATGACGATGGGTATATTTCTAACAAGGGACATCGTAGGACGGCAGAATGGACGTATATACTTACTCTTGCACCGCGGGCCAGTAGTATGACTACGCAGGCATAATGATCTTGTCTTGCAGCTACGTGCCTGAAAACAAAATGGTTGTATTATAAACGTGTCAGCTCCTTTGATATAGTTATCAAGTAAAGATATTTATGTATGATTGCGTGCGTGTGTGGGCGTAAGAGTGTGTGTGTGTGTCTGGACAGGAGTGTGTGTGTGCGTGCGTGGCTGTGTGGACGTGAGTGTGTGCGTACGTGTATATGGGTGTGTGGACGCGAGTGTGTGCGTGCGTGTCTATATGTGTGTGGACGTGAGTATGTGCGTGCGTATCTGTGGCTGTGTGCGCATCTACATGTGCGAGTGTGTATTTGCATGTGCGTGTGTGTGTGTGTGTATGTGTGTGTATGTGTTTCTGTGTATGTGTGTGTGTGTATGTGTGTGTATGTGTTTCTGTGTATGTGTGTCTGTTTCTGTGTGCGTGTGTTTGTGTGCGTATGTGTGTAAATGTGCGCATACGTGCGTGAATGTATGCGTATGTGCGTGTGTGTTTACATACACGTGTATGTGGTGTGTGTTTATGTGCGCATGCATATGTTATAAAGTTGCTGTTAATGTACAACATATGAGTATAGGTGAAGCGCATTCTTGTCTGTGTGTATGTGTTTCGCAAGTGTTTATACACTCCAGACTAGCCAAGGACGTAAAAAAATCGACACCAGTGGTCAACCCAATGGCGAAGAGAATAGTGTGGGTTGAGAGGCCGGGCGCCTTCATCACCCCGGACGGAATGGACGACATGTGTGCCGACTATAAAAAAAAGTGCGTATACACTAACAGCGGTGTATCTGCGTGTGCGTTGAGTACGGCGCCGACACGCGGAGACGCGTGCAGCAGCAAACGTAGGGATTGTGCAGCGCCGCTAAGGGCGCACCAGTGAGCTGCGCCATTGCCCTCCGCGTCCGTCGTCAGGGCGTCCGCACCGCCTTCCAGTAAGACTCTGTACACAAAGGTATCTTCTATCAAAACTTGATAGTAATTGTGACGTAGTAATGATTTCTGATGTTTACGCGAGTATTACACATTGTAAATAAAACTATTTTACGTATTTTATTCTGTTTGAATTAGATTTTTGATTGTCCGACATTTCGAACACTTTACAGTGTTCATGGTCACGGGAGGACTAAGATGTCGTATGTCCAATAAGTCACCGACGTTTTGAACACTTTACAGCGTTCATGCTCACGGCCGGACTAAGATGTCCAACAAGTCATCATTAATAATGAGAGAGATTTATATCTACAGACATTACAGTACATATTAATTGCTAGTACAAGATGAAAACGATTATATTAGAAAAAAATATATAAATAGATATAATTGGGCGACATACGGTGGCAGAAAATTCGAAATAAAATCCTATACCAACCTGTCTGACCAGCGGGGTATATTTGGTCATTAGCCTTCCAATTATGGAGGAGGCTCGAGCCCAGCAGTATATGAGGACAAGGAAGTCTTCCTAATCTTATATGAGCTCATATATCCTAACTCATTCAGGAGAGTTCCTCTCTGGTATTTCTTCTTTTTTGAGGTGGGTTCTATATTGTTGAAAATTGTCTCCCTTTCCTTTCTCTATTTTAAAATACCTCAAAGGACAATACTACAATACTAACTAATATTATAAATGCGAGTGTAAGTTTGTTTATTACGTTTTCACACCTAAATCACTAAACCAAATTTAAAGATTATTTCACCAACAGAAAGCTACATTATCAGGGAATAGCATAAGCTATATTTTATCCCGGTATTGTCACAGGAACTGGGACAAGGGTGGTGAAACCGCGGCAATTGGCTACGAACTCATATAGTACCTTCACTAATGGAAAACTATATTATTAGGGAGTAACAAAGGCTATAATTTATCCCGACAACAAGAACAACACCGGTAAAACGACAGGAATTTGCTTGTTAAAATATAAATACAGGAGGGAATTACTAACTTGACAACATCAGTGTAATCATTTTCTGCCGCCCAGACGAGAGGTGTCCAACCCCCATGGTCCCTGACGTCCACGAGCGTCTGACTATACGATAGCAAGAGTGCCGCAACCTTCGCGCCGCCATACTGGGCGCACAAGTGCAGTGCGGTCATACCGTCAGGACCCTATAACAAAACACCATAATTTATAACTCAATATAAGTATTATCAATATCAGTGCACACGCCCTCTATTCCGTCCGGAAAGAAAACTTGAAACGAAATCCCATAACAAGCTGTCTGACCAGCGTGGTATAGTGAGGTCAATTTCCCTCACTATTGTTGGAGGAGGCTCGAGCCCAGCAGTGGGATGTATATGAGCCGAAATGATGATGATGATAGGAGATTTAAATTGTGGAGACAAGGCAAATGAAACTGAAGCGAGGGCAGATTGCTACTAATCCTTACTAATATTATAAATGCGAAAATAAGTTTGTTTGTTACGCTTTCACGCTTAAACCACCGAACCGATTTCAAAATATAATATCAGGGAGTAACATAGGCAATATTTTATCCCGGTATTTCCATGGGAACGAGAACTATGCGGGTAAAGCGATTGAAACCTAAGCGAAGCGAGGGCGGGTTGCTAGTAAATAATAAAAGTGGACGTCGATAGAGGCTTATGGGTCATACTCATGCGAAGTTTCATGGACAATATAGAAAAAGAACTCACCGGAAAGTTAATATCGCAGCCAGCTGCCAATAAATATCTAATTACTTTGATCAGGTCTTCTTCTTTAGGTTTAACTATTGACTCATCTGTTTTCTCAGTCTTATCGTCTTCCTTCTCCACTTTCACATCAGAAACAGTGGATTCTTTGTCAGCTTCCACTTCTGTATCTTCCTTGACTTTCGTTACGCCTTCTTTCAATTTTTCTTTGCCCTTACCGTCTGGTTTCTCGAGAAGTGCTAAAATATTGCGAAAAGTTATGGAGATTTAAAGAAGTTTGACAACATTTCATGATTATCCGTTCAATTCAATCTAGCCCGGGTCAGGTATCGGGTATTGAACGGGTACAATTAATATAAAAAAAAAGTGTACATGTCGCTCGTTTGCGAGAATAGCGACGCAAATACAGTAGAAACTCGATTAACTGGCCTAATTGTTGTCGTTAGGCATTCGGATAATCGAATGCATGAAAAACCTCCATTGGTTTTGTGCATATGTAGTATGTATATAATTGTATGCGTTTAATAAAAGAATACATATCCCGCGGAACACACACGTCAGAGCGGCGAACAATAACGAATCGCGTGGGGCAGCGATCCCGCGGGCCGCGGGAGGGACATGTCATTCCAGACACAATCATGTTTAAATAAATTCGAATTGTAGGTACAATACATAGGTCGCGGATGGTAGTCCGGATAATCGCGAATCCGTATAACTGAGGGCCAGATAATCGAGTTTCTACTGTAAATATTACTGATTTTAGAGAAGGGAATTTTTATTTTTTTTTATATACAAATTATTTAGTGCATACCATAATATTTAAATGATTTATTGAGGGTGTGACTGTACTCATTAAAGAAAAATTTCTCTATCTACGACAAACTAGCGATGTGTTTATTTTATCGTGTGGTAGCGGCTACGAATACTACCAACTCTTACTCGTTGGTGTCGTAAACGAAGAGTTTTACAACGACCTGGGCCAATTCGCATCTGATGCCGCCTGATCAACAATTATATTCCCAGGAAGGTTGGAACTACCTACCCAAGTGGTTGGGAAAGGAGGAGGGTGACGACGATGTGTACGTGTGTTTATTAAGATATTCCTTCTATTTACATTGCACTTATCATCATCTGGGCTCATACGTGTCCCACTACTGGGCTCGTGCCTCCTCCATATTGTGAGTTTGAGCTACTATACCATACTGGTCAGACGGGTTGGTATAGGGTTTTGTATCGAGTTTTCCTTTTCTTGCACAGATATTATATACTTACTATATCCCTTAGTCGTCTTTTACAACCTCCACGGGTAAGATAGGGAGTTGTATTCTTATTCCGTCACCATACTGAGACAATGTAATATACAATGGAACAATTTGACTGTTCATAGATTTCGAGGTCATTTTTTTCTAAACACCCTACCTAAGCCAATAATCCCTGTATCGTGGGGGACTTTACAATCATATAATGTACACAAATTGAATCCAGACTCATTGTCAGAACAACAATTCGTGGATCGTACAGTTTTGAACTACATGGGATTCGAACCCACATTGCACGATAAGCCACTTTTTTGTATTGTATACTCACTGATGATGGCCAGCATGAGAGGTGTTCTCATATTGCTGTCAGTCGCGTCGATATTTGCACCCGCGTAGTGGAGCAGGTACAGCGCCGCCGTATGACCTGACAATGTTATATATAATCATTTTAGCCGATTTATAAAAAGGAGGAGGAGTTCACAATTCGACTGTTTTTTTTATGTTTGTGACCTCAGAACTTTCGACTGGGTGAACCGATATTGATGATTCTGTTTTGAAGCTTATATACTAGTGGATAAGATTCAAATTTCAAAACAATCGAAATTATTTGTACGCTCTTTGTAGGGTGAGTTTGAACCGACCATTACGGTATATCTATAGGATGTATCAGGTTATGGGGCAACTGGTCAAACGGGAGATAGGCAATGATGGTAGGAACCCATAAAAAATATTTGAAGGAAAATTATCAGTTTCGTTAATGAATTAGCCATGTAAAGTTTTCAATTTTGTCATCGCTTTTTCGTGTAAATCTGATTGAAATGTATAAAGTCAGTGATACATAATCTGCAACATAGTCGTACTTTGTTAAATGTTCATTAGTAATTGAAAAATCAATGATTACGTTCGCATAAGCAAAACAAACTTCGCTTTAAATCAGCTAATCGGCCGATGACCGTCACCAAGTCGCGTTTTTACCTACGCTACCATTGAAGCGTTTGCGCAATTCCTACCTATTTATACTGTCCACGCTTTACATGCCTACATGTATCCTGTCTATACATGCCTACATAATACGTAACATTTAAGGCATAGACAGTTTAACACATATTTTTTAAATCACTATAACTTTTATGTTATATTGTTTTTTTGTGTAATATACATTCCAATTACGATCTATGACCTGTAAACTACAACATACTCGAACAGTTGCCCCATAACCTGATACACTCTGTATATAAAATATGTACCTGTTCTTGCAGCTGCATGTACGCAAGTACCTCCCGATTGTGAGGCTAAAGGCTTGTTGATGTGACTACTTGATACTGTAACAAAAATACATTTGTATTTTATGTACTTAATCATCAGGCCAGTTTTTCGTCTGAATGTATTGTAATCAGGCAGGCGGCTAGTGATAAAACTATTTACAAAACTTTTGCAATATGTACTATGTAAGAAGAGGGTGAGGGTTATGAATAAACGATTAGTTAAAAAATTATGTACTTTTTTCTTCAAAGTCGTAAGAAACGGAATCCAAAACAATTTTTTTATAAAAAACAAATCTAAATACTTTAATGTTACTGACCTATTTTAGATAAGAGCTGATCCACAGTCTCCCCTTTCATTATGGCTTCGCAAAGGTGCGTAGGAGATTTGCTAGCTGCCTCACCCAGCTGTTTCAGTTCTATTGGCGGTGAAGGCAGCAAATCCTTTGGTATTATCGGGCCTTGGTCTATTTTTGTGTCTTGTGTTGCAAAACTAAGGTATGCCGGCGTGCTGTGAACAAATGGGCTGTTTAATTTTTTTAAGTAATGGACTAGGACGTCATTGAGACTATAGTTGATTATTCTCGATATAAATCATGGTGGTTTTGTAATTAAAATACTAAGGATTTTGAGAATCAAATTATAAACAAAGCAGTGTTATGTTTTCCTAATCATGCGGTTTTTTTACTGACTTTTAAAAAGGAGAAGGTTCTGAATTCATCTGTATTTTTTTATGTGACCTATCTCAGAACTTTTTTCTAAATGAACCGATTTTTATGAGTCTTTTTTTTATTTGAATTCATTTGAATTTTATTGAATTCTGATGTAGTCCCACCCATCTAGATTAGATCTGAAAAGTGGTTTTTGGCCATTTTTGGGTTATCATCCATAATCTATATTTTGTTCACTACATTGTTTTGAAGTCGGTTTTTTTACCATAATACTTTTTTTTGATTAATAAAAATAACAGCACTTTCCTCGTGTATTTAATTATATGTTTATTGTATGAATTGATTTTTTATTCTATTGCTATTGGTGACAAAGGAGCAAACAGCATACCTGATGGTAAGAGATACTGTCGCTCATGGACCTTTCCAAGGCCCTTGCCTACTGTATAGTATTTGATGGCAGTGTGAATGTGGTTTGGTGATACTAAAGGCATCACCAAAATCCAACACACGCAAACACCCTCGGAAAGTTGCGCTGCCGGCAATTTTATGAATTTAAATTCATTGTAACCATTATATTCTTTTTCTTAACTAAAAGTAACTAAGTTAATGAGTTACGTCGGTTATCTGGCAGTTTAAGTCGCACTCTCAAAATATCAAAAACATTTTGGAGTTTCCATCTGGTTTTTGCTACTATTGCAATTTAGCAATTCTATTTGGAAAGATCCGTGAGGTGACAGAGTAAGAATACAATTCACCACTCCCTATCTTGCCCCTTGAATATCGTAAAAGACGACTATGCACGTAACTAAAAGGAAAACTCGAAATGAAACCCTATACCAACATGTCTGACCAGCAGGGTATAGTAGCTCAAATTTCCTCCCATTGCGCAGGAGGCCCGAGACCAACAGTGGGACGTATGTGGGCTGCGATGATGATGATGTGGAAAAAATGAGACGATATTTTATTTAGTGACAGACGCTAAAAAACACACATTGCTGCGCTTCATATGCAAATTGAAACTTAAAAAAAAATACAAAATTAGACACGATATATAAACAGAAAAATAAAATACGAATAAAATAAACAAAAAGATTAAATCAATGATATTTTTTTCCCTTATGGCGATAGAGTAATAATACAATTCATCAACCCTATCTTGCCCGCAGGTGTCGTAAAAACTAAGGTATGTAATGTACATATAACATCTGTGCAATAGAAGAAAACATCGTAATAAATCTTTTATACCGACTCCTCTAACCAGTATGGTATAGTAGAACATATGTGTTCGTATTGGGACGAAGGCTAAAACCCAACATTGAGACATATATAAGTTGAAGTAATAAATGATCATCTGTGTAGTGACAGCGTAAGAATACAATTCACCACTCCCTTTCTTGCCCATGGGTGTCGTAAAAGACGAGTAAGGGATATAATATGCGTATAACATCTATGCAAGAGGTGGCAAACTCGAAATAAAACCCTATATCAACATGTCTGACCAGTATAGTATAGTAGGTCAATTTGCCTCCCATTGTGGAGGAGGCTAGAACCCAACAATGAGAATTATATAAGCTAAGGTAATAAACAAGAAGAAGGGACTAATCTACCATAATTGGCAATAAATTTACTCACCACTGTTCCCTCTGATCAGGTAAGAAGATCCTCTTGTTGCTGCATTTCATCTCGAGCTTAATCTTGACACATTCCACATTGGCAGGCTGCCATCTGTAGGAGTACACGCCGCAGTGAGGACAGCCCGGCCGGTTGGACTTTACTTCGTGATACGGCAGACCACAGTCGAGATGGAACAAATGACCGGACGAGCATTGGTAGAATATGCCCTGGGGAAAAAAGAACGCATAAAATTGCTGATGATCCGCATCAGCCAGATTGATAGTTCTTCTTTCGTAGGACACCACGCTGTTCCTCCATCTCATCATCAATACCCTGCTCTTATCCCAATTACTTGGGGTCGACTCAATATGTACTCTTATTTCATCGTCCATCGTCCTACACTGCGTCGTCCGATACGTGGTCGCCACTCAAGCACCTTTCTTCCCCAGCGATTATCGGTTTGTCGAGCAATGTGGCCTGCCCATTGCCACTTCAGCATGCTAATTCTTCGTGCTATGTCGGTTACACCTGTTTTGCGGATTGCCGCATTTCGATTTTCGGATTCTATCTCGCAGAGATATCCCGAGAATAGCCCGCTCCATAGCACGATAAGCGACTTTGAGCTTGGTTATGAGGCCTACATTTAGGGACCAAGTTTCCGTACCGTAAGTCATCACTGGCAACACACACTGATCGTAGACCTGTGTTTTCTGAGGTATGTTGGACTAGAAGATTCTCTTAAGTTTCCCGAACGCTGCCCAACCGAGTTGGATTCGTTGGCTGATCTCTTATCATACAAGTAACGGACACAAATTAAACTGAGATTCCAAACAAGAATTTGGGAATCACACAATGTATTATCCTGCTAGGGCATGGATCTGACGACACTTGGCATCGTAGGTCGGTTTCTTAACCACTAAGCTATATATGCAGTCCATGTGCAATAACTATTCTGTGACTTCGTGTCCTCACCTCACGACATGAAATTACCTGAGTACAAAATAATCCACATGCTGGACAGCACATGTGCTTGGCGAGTTGTGCAGCATGCAGTACACACGCTAGGAAGTATGGCGCTCTAGGTCCGGCGCGGACCATCGGTGCGAGCGACTCCACAACAGATTTGCCTGCGCCTGTACGCTCGCGACGAGCGCCATGTGAACATCCGACACGTATGCCATCCACCATTTCCACGGCCTGACAGAACACCGGTTCTGTGGGGAGACATAAATACAGGGTGTATCAGGTTATGGGGCAACAACTCAAAAGGGAGCTAGGCAATGGTGGTAGGAACCCATGAAAAAAATTTGAACGAAAAATATCGATTCGTTAAGGAATTAGAGACATGTAAAGTTTTAAATTTTTCGTCGCTTTTTCGTGTAAATCTGATTGAAATGTATAAAGTCAATGATACTTAATACGCAACATATTCATACTTTGTTAAATGTTCATTAGAAATTGAATAAATCAATGATTACATTCACATAAACAAAACAAACTTCGCTTTAAAACAGCTGATCGGCCTTGGACCGTTGACCGCTCGTCGCTCGTAGGTACAAACCTACACTATAGTGTTTGCCAAATAGCTTGGCAAAAGAGGTGATTTGGTGACCTTCATCACGATATCATCAAATCCAAGTAATTTATCGCTAATTCCATCGCTTTCCATACAAACCGTCTTATCGTTGTAATATCGTGGTGGGTGTCTAGACTGTACAGAGGTTACAAACATTTGTCTGCGTGTAATTTGTTTAGAATTTTAATTAAGAAATTATTAAACACCTACACGTGCAATAATAAAGCATACGTACACGTTACCTACCTTACCACTGCCCTAGCATGAAACTGATAGCTAACCTATCTTAAGGCTAACTTTTTGTTAAATACGTAAGGTGAGGTAAAATAATATACTAAAATAATTTATTTATGACTTTACAAAAATCTATAGTTCTGGACTGTCACTTCCACTACTGTTACTATCACTGCTGTCTGATACATGAATTATGAATGCATCAATCTTTCGGTATGTACTGTCATCGAGGCCAATCATTTTTTTTTTCAATATCTTTTACGTGCTCCACGCGGAATGTCAAACAAAATGGCGACTGGGCCACACGACGCCACTGATCTCGTACACCTGACGCTAAAATCAGTTAAGAAAAGATTTTATGTTTGATACACATAACCTAAAATCTTGCATCTACTTGTGCGATCCTTTAGGTTTAGTACACCTGACGGTAAAATGAGTTGAAAGAAACGTGTCATAATTTAAAACTTGGCATTTTTTGGGCGTTACATAACTCTTCGAAGCTAATTACGTATTTAATTATAGGATCTATATTATATTGAATTTATATAAATATTCTCGGTACTTTAATTTTAATGTTACTTAAAAACTTTTAATATTCAGACATTTGAAAGTAATTTGGCATTGTTATCAATGATATTATTTATAAAATATGAAATGTCACCAGTTACAGGTTAATCTGGTATTTTAAAACAATGAAATACGTGATTATAGGATATTAAAAACATATATTTTCTATGGTAATTTTACTAGATTTCGTAAAATTTTGGGTTGTGCTGTTTGTAATGTTGCTTCCTGGTAGGCATCTACCAAGAGAATTTTGCGATACAACTTTTCGATAGATTTGTATGGTAAGCGATAGATTTTTTTGCATTTTAAGATATCGTGGTGAAGGTAGGTGAAGGTATAAGAGTTGTAGGACCACACTGTCGACAGTTATCTGTCTACAGCCGTGGGCCGGTCCGTCCGGGGCAGTACCACACTCGCAGTAAATCGACGTCTGAGTAGTAGCGATCTGTTACTGCGCTTCGTTCGGTGAGCGAGAGAGCCGGAAGCCCAACTTTCTGAGGATGTTTGCGTGTGGAGGGTTTTGGTGGTGCCCTTGGTATCACCGAGCCTCAATGCACGCATTCATACTTCCTTCACTTTCTTCGCGGTAGGCAACGGCCTTGTAAAGGTCCATGAGCGGCAGCAACACTTACCATCAGGTGTACTGCTTGCTCGTATGCCACCGTTTGCAATAAAAAAAAAAAGTTCGTCTTTTGCCAAGTTATATGGCACTGAGTATATCATTAAAACGTTTGCACATTTCTAGGTATTACTGAATGAATTTATACTGTCGAAGCTTTACATGCCTAAATGTATTCTGTCTGTACATGCCTACATAATACGTAACATTTAAGGCATAGACTCTTAGACACATTTTTTTGAAATCACTATAACTTTTATGTTATATTGGTTTTTGTGTAATGTGCATTCTAATTACGATCTATGAGCGTTAAACTACAACATACTCGAACATTTGCCCCATAACCTGATACACCCTGTATATTAATAATTAGCAACCCGGCTTCGCTTCGGTTTCAGTCGCTTTACCCGCATAATTCCCGATGCAGTAGGAATAGCAGGAAAAAATAGCCTAAGTTACTCCTTATATAGACAGCTACCTGGTAGTAAAATATTATCAAAATCGGTCCAGCTGTTTTGAAGATTACCTCAAATAAACAGACAGACAAAAAAAAAATAATTTGTGTTTTAGGCATAGGTGTCGTGCAAATAACCGTGTGAGCATGAAAATAGCCCAGTATTTTGACATTACAAACAATGTATATAAAATTTCTTAAGAAAAAGAAATTTTCTTGTTGGCAATTTATATGAAAAGTGATGGTAGTAATTAGATAAAACAGTCTTGTGGGCGAGGTAGGCCTGCTGCAAATATGAGTAATTGCTCAGAACATGGCATTCATTTTAACAGCTACTAATCGCGCTCCATTACCGTACCCTTACCCGTGACCTTAAACGAAGCTCTGACAAAAAAGAGATATATGTCATCTTGCGCTGTTACAACGTCGAAAGACAAGTCGATTGTGTAGTGTGATCTAAGAAGGAATTTTTTTTCATTGGTATGTCCAGAAACTTATTAATTTAGTGATATTTTTTAATTTTATAAGTCTTACTCTGTCACCACACGGATATATATCTACACTAATATTATAAAGAGGAAAGATTTGTATTTTTGTATGTAACGAATAAACTCAAAAAGTACTGGACCGATTTTAAAAATTCTTTCACCATTGGAAAGCTATAATATCAGGGAGTAACATAAGGCTATATTTTATTCCGGTATTCCCACGAGAACAGGAACTACGCGCGTAAGGCGACTGAATCCGAAGCGAAGCGAGGGCGGATTGCTAGTATTCTATACATTATATTGATTCCAGTGGTAGAGCCATGTCATTAACAGTTTTCTATCTGTAGTATTAAATTGCTGCCTCGTCTAAGTTAGTACCACATACTCACAAAACGTCGACGATGTGATAGTAGAAACTTACAATGCAAAAATAAAGAAAATCACTTGGTACATGGTCTAGAGACTGGCTTCTTAAAAGGAAGTTATACTCTCATGTAAAATTATTAAAAGAATTGAATTTTGCTCCAAAAGATTAGTATAACTATTTGAGGATGTATGAAGAGACTTATACCTCCTGGCTTTAATCATACCGCTAATATAAAAAATCAACACCGCGATTAGAGAAACAATAAGTCCTCATGAAGATTATCTGCAACAATGAGGGTTTTAGCTACAGATGGTTCCTATGAATGCACAAGGAATTGAAAGATTGCTCCGACTTACGTCCACACCCTACGACGAAACTGTGCAAACGCGGTCGACAACTATTTATTGAATAGGTTTTGCAACTGCCTCGATCGTTTGCGCCAACCAGAAAAATCCGAGACGATTTTTGTACACACTATCGATAAAACTGCACAAACGGTCTGCGCAATCGAATCGCTACGATATATCGTTGTTGTGTATACCGGCCCTTAGTTTCCACTTACCATCAGCTGAACTGCCTCCTTATCTGCTATCGAAGTCAAGGAATCGGTTTCGGTGACCAAGTTACAGCCGCTATCACACAGCCGACTTGTATGACATTAAAGACAATAAAAATGAGATAGCAAAAAGTAAATAATGATTACCAGTAAGTTCATTAGGCGCAGCGTAAACATTGCTAGATGCCTCGCAGTAGCACGTTGCTACAATCAACGTCTCATCGATCGGACAAGCTGCTTCGGAACCATCATCGCCGCCAGCTGGGTTGCTATGTAAAAAAAAATACAGAATAGACCTGTCAGTTATAAATTTACTTATTCAGTAAAATAAATGTGGACCTCATCACTAAAAGCTCAAAGTCGCTCAGCCTATTATGCTCGGGATTTTTCTGCGTGATAGAATCCGTAATACCAAAGTCTGTAGAAAAACGGGTGTAACCGATATAGCACGAAGAATTAGCACGCTGACGTGGCAATGGGCAACACAGTAGAAATTTTCTGTAATAACGATGACTTGTTGGTCGTGAGACATCTTAGTCCGCCCGTGACCATGAACGCTGCAAAGTATTCGCAACGTCGGGCAATCAAAAATTAAAATACAAACGCGATAAAATATAAACTCGGCTCTAAGTATTTGTGCAAATATTACAACTTTTAGCTATAACTATTATTTATTTAAATGCCTGCGCCAAAAAAAAAGACACAAGACAGACTTACTGCCTTAGGCATTTTCTACCAGTCGTCCTAGGGTTCGTGTTGTGCCTGTAAAATTCACCCCCTTTCTTGCCCGTGGATGTAATAAAAGACGACTAAGGGATTAAAATAAGTAGATAACTTCTATGTAAAAGAAGAAATCTTATACCAATCCGCCTGACCAGTGTAAGTTAATTTCCCTCTCACTGTGGAAAAGGTTCGAGTCGAACCAAGTTTTGGCAATTTGTTTCAGGCAAGGTGGTTAAATCTTGGTCAACGAATCGAGTGTTGTATAAGGTTGTCATCCTGAGCAAGTATGATGGTAAGTATTGATACGATACGATAATAATCGCTCATAGTTATTATTCATCCATCCATCAGCCCGTAGACGTCCACGGTTGAGCATAGGCCGCCCCATGCCACTCAAAACGACCTTTTACCACTTGCATCCAACGGTTCTCTGCGCCTTCCAAGATATCATCCGTACACCTAGTACTCGAGTATTCTATGCTGCGTCGTCTGATTCGTGATCGTCACTCGAATACCTTTCCTCACAAAGGGTTGTCGCTTCGACGAACAATAAAACCTGCCATTTCAACATGCTAATTCTTTAGGCTATGTCGATTACACCCGTTCTTCTGCGCATTTCCGTAGGCCGGCTTTTATCATGTTGAGTAATACCGAGCATAGCCCTCTCCATACCACATTGAGCAACTTTAAGGCTTTTTATGAGACCGACGTTTAGAGATCATGATATATAGAGCCATATAATTATTAATTTACCTGGTATCTTCGATTTCCTCATCAGAATTATCTTCATAATTGCTAAGCGATCTATGCTTCCGACGTTTAGAGCGGTAGCTCCTACAAACAATTTAATAAATACATAGTTTCATTACATACATACTTACATATATTCACGCCTTTTTCCCATAGGGATAGCCGATAGGCAGAGATCACTTCCCTCCACTTGCTACGATCTTGACATACCACTTTCGCCTCCTTCACATTAATTAATCTCTTCATGCATTTTCTTCGGTTTAGCGTACTTCTAACCTGGCCTTTCTTAAGAACATCCCCGATTTGATCGTGGAACGTCCGCCTTGATCTTCCTCTTCTAACACTTCCGCTCAGATTCGCCTTATAAATTCTTCTTATCAATCTCCTTTCATTCATTCTCTCTACATGACCAAATCAACTTAACATACCTTTCTCAATCCTTGTCACTACATCAACATTCATACCAGAACGTTCCCTGATTACACTGTTTTTAATTCTATCACTCAATTACACACCAATCATGCTCCTCAGCGCCCTCATTTCCACAGCATTTATTCTACTTTCATGTTTCTTCTGCCATACCCAGCTCTCACTTCCATACGTTAGGGTTGGTACAAGGACTCGCCTACGCACAGCTTTTTTTTAATGTTCATTACTGTATTTAAGTGTTAATATTTTTCTTAGTTTTATTACAGTTACGATGTATTCGTGTAATGACTAGTAAGACAATTTATTACCAAATTTCATGGCCCTGGTTGTTGCAAAAGATCATCAAGGGATCATTATGTAGAAAACATTGATGTAAGAGAAGAAAATCCTATGTCAAAACGTCTGAGTTTAAGTCTTAGCCTTCCTAAAGGAGGTCAAACCCCAACAGTGGGAAAGCCTAAATGTAAAGCTTACAGATGACAGTGTACTTCATAATATACATGTACAATATACAGATGTGAGAGAGGACAGCTGACAACATGCTGTCTTGTTACATTTCATGGCTCTTAGACATGCAGGCATTTGTGGTTGTGTCTGCGTCATTGATTAGTCTGACAGCAATGTAATTACTTAATCTCTATGGAGAATTTGTCATTTATACGAAGCATGCACAGCTCTGAGGTGAGCACCAAGTTTCGTATTATGGCTGCTATAACTTTATACATATTACCACTATTTTCATGCTCCGACTTAGCTTACGACCTAGCTAAAAGATTATCCAAAAATGGCATATTTCGCAACCCTTGATAGGCGAGTTGGCAATAGCAGTTATAAGTTTTCCAAGACAGGCGACTTACACATTCAGTTTTCTACAACTCCCACAGAAAATTAAGAATGAAGTTTAATAGGATGATTAAAATTGAGATTGTAAATTATGTAAAAAAAATGTGTGTTCAGACTTACTTTTCTGGTTCTTCAATATAACTCTGCCTGGCAGATCGTTTTTTAGAACGTCTTGGTGATCTGCAGCAACAAAATTGGTGGTTAATAAACATTTAAAAATACCTTTCACATATTCTGAACACATTAACTATGTAAAAGTCTAACAAAACAAAGTTTTACCATTGAAGCGAGTTTACATATTCATATTTTTATTGACCAATTGGAAGGTAAATAATAAGGAAGAAGAAATAGAAAAATATTTCATTGGTGCACAAGTTATAGTGTAGTATAGAAATATGCAAATTCACAATATTGTAAATTAAAATAACAAACTGATGATTTCAGATGTTATACAAGTACTTATAAATAAAACTATTTTAGGGACTTTATCACATTTGTATTTGATTGACGGGTGCACAGTTCGCCCTTGACCATGAACACTACAAAATGTTTGAAATGTCAGGCAATCAAAAATCAAATACAAACATGATAAAAACCACAGTTTTATTAACAATGATACTAACAGCTCATCATTGTGTTAAAGTCAATTATTTAACTGAATCTTAAGCTGATTTTCAGCTGCAACCCTTAACTGTCTATCACACAGTTAATAACAAAAGGTCTAAATACCATAAAGTAGACAAAAAAATTAAATAAAACAATAATAACAGTAAACAATAATATAGCAGCTTAAAAAAATATTTCGTATTATATAACTTACTTGATATGTTCCTCTTCGGCAATTGGAGAAGACCTATCACTGTCATTCATTCCATATGAGGATGTAAGTCTTGTAGATCTTCTTGTTCGTGGTCTTTTCTTTTTTACATCTATGGAACACAAGAACTCATCATCGGAATCCTCATCAGTCTCCAATAATTTACTTATTACATTCGGATCATCATCAATATCGTCATCATCATTTATATCTTCCGTTTCATTTTCCTCAGTCTCATTGTCCTCTGTCTCATTTTCTTCCGTCTCATTCTCTTCTTCTTCTTCTCCTCTGTAAATACTAAATTCATTAATTTTATTATTGAAGTGAAACTTCTAATGCGACTTCCAGCAAGGTTGCGTTAAACGTTCAACGCTACGGGAATAGAAAGAGACAGAGCGAGAGTGAATGTGTAGCACTCGAATGCATATGCGTAGAATACATGTTACAGGCCAGCACGAGCATTAGCAATGAGTAGCGTCCAATATTTTTTACCATTTTTTATTTTTTTTTATATTTACAAAAACACGTGGCAGCAAAGAACTTTTAACTTCTGACATGCGTATTTTGTATGCACACTATTTTTTTTTCGTATTATCATCACCCTGTTCTAATCCTATTTACTTATGATTAATACCATATATTCTTCCATTGTATGTAGTGCAAATTTTGCAATAGTCTTACATGCAGTTGCCCGTCTTATATTAACCCTTCTTGGGATTGTAATTGTTCACCAGATGGGCTTGATCATAGTTTGCACAGGTCAGGCTGTCACAGATAACATGACTGCATGAAAAGAAAACATTAATATTAAGACCATGACTGTAGCCTGCTGATGATATGCTATCATAATTAAATAAGATGTTTCTAATAAGTAACAAGTTTCCTGAGGAAACAAAAACAGCTTTAGTTTTATGCTTAAAGACATAGTCTTTTCTACTAGTTATGGTTGCTATGAGCTAATAAAAAACTCTATAAAGTGGTATTGATCTTCTTATGGTTTAATATTCTTCCTAACACATTGACGGACAGTACCCTCACATAGGTTGTGGGTGATGTGACAGTACTGTTTTCATACATTGTCCGCGCGTCACAGGGGCGCAGTACTGCACAGTTTGTATTGAAATACGACGTCTACGGGCGTAGTGTGCATGTATAAGGCCATCAAAATGTGACTGTATGTTGAGATACTCAAGGATTTTTGAACATTATGTACTGACAATAGAACGTCTAAATTAAACCTTTGGTGACAGTACAACATGTTATTCCATATAACGCCCTACCACTTTGAATGCTGTGCTACTGAAATAATTGGATATAATCTACTAATAGTGTGTATTTATAGAACGCCTACATCAAATCCAAGCATATTCCTAAAAAACTTTGAACTTCTTACCAGGACATTGACGAGAAAAAAAAATAAAAAAGTAATATTATGTGGGGATTGGAACATTGACTTGTTAAAAAAAAACAAACTGACGACAGAACTAACATCTATACTAGACAATAACAAACTTACTAATCATATCTTAATACCTACACGAAAAAGCGCCTGTTTAGATTTAATAGTGAGCAACATAGACGACGTAACGCCAAACATTCATTACTTAGCTCTTTCGGATCACGAAACGGCCCAATCTATTAATATACAATTAGAACCATCCCATTTAGTAAAAAAAAGTAACAGTATCTGGTACAAAACCATCCGAGAACTTTCTGAAGAAAATATTAACCGATACAAGAAATACCTGTCATGTCTATCATTTTCTGAAATTTATGAGAAACAATGCACAGAGTCTGCATTTAATAGCTTTCACGATACCATTAAACTCTTATATAATTTATGCTTCCCTTTCGTTAGAATTAAACATACAGAGAAACAATGTAAAAATAGATGGCTAACAAAAAGTATAAAACGGTGTTGTGTAAAAAAAAGAATATTGTACTTAAAATATCATTTACAAAAACATAACAAAAACATCAATCATAAAGTATATAAAAATTATTCTAATATACTAAAAAAGTGTATACAAAAAGCTCAACAGATTAACAATGCTCGCTATATAAACTCGTCCAAAAATATATGTAAAGCGACTTGGAAATTAATTAAAGAAAATAATAGCAATGTATTGAAATCACCCGAAATTGATAGTATTAATATTGACAATAATAATTATGATGACCCTAATTTGATTTGCGAATTTTTCAATAAATTTTATATTACACAGAATAACAATACTGACACAATAAATAAACAAAATTATGCGACGCCCATTACACATAATAGTAAAAGTATTTTTCTGACTCCAGTTAATTACATTGACGTATATAATATAATAAAAACTTTGAAAAACACACATTCTACTGGTTATGATGACTTGTGCACAAACGTTATAAAACAGTGTGCCCTATATTTAGTTAATCCACTTACACACATTATTAACCTGTCCTTGACAGAAGGTATTTTCCCTACTCGGTTAAAGACATCGATAATTAAACCCCTGTTTAAAAAGGGGGATAAAACAAATATGAACAATTATAGGCCTATAGTCTTAATTCCTATAATAGCAAAAATTTTTGAAAAAGTGATGCATGTGAAAATAAACAATTTCATAACATCATGTGATATTTTACAGAGAGAACAGTATGGCTTTAGGAAAAACAGTTCTACCACTCTTGCATGTTTCTCTTTAGTAGATCAAATTACGAGAAGTTTAAATGAAAAAACTAGTATAGCTTGTGTGTTTCTAGATATGACAAAAGCTTTCGATTTCGTCTGTCAGGAAAAGCTTATAGATAAACTTCATAGCTACGGAATACGTGGCATAGCTAATAATTGGCTAAGAAGTTATTTGAACGAAAGAGTGCAATGTGTGGAGATAACTAAAACCATTGGACGTCACCAAAAACAATATAGATCGTCATATCTCCACAGCAACTTGGGCATACCACAGGGCAGCATTCTTTCTCCCCTCCTTTTTCTACTCTATATTAATGATCTTCCCAAAGCGGTCAATAATGATTGCATTTTATTTGCCGACGACTCTACTCTAATTGTAAAACATAAAAATAAATACAATTTAGAATCGCACATTAATGTAGCCATCGATAAGGCAATAAATTGGTTAGAACAAAATAATCTTAAAATAAACATGACAAAAACAAATATTATACATTTTCAAACACATAAAGCTGACAAAACAAACCTAAATATTAATTATAAAAACGAAACATTGAATACGGTTAACGATTGTATATTCTTGGGTATAACTGTGGATAGGTTTTGTAATTGGAAACTACATATCGAAAAAATAACACACAAAATAGATTGTTTTGTCTACGCATTAAAAAGAATTAGGCAAATTGTAAATGTGCAAACTGCAATAATGGCGTATCAAGCATATGTAGCGTCAATTATAAGGTACGGCATTATTATATGGGGTAACTCAGTGGATGTGGAAAGAGTCTTCAGAGCGCAAAAAAAATGTTTGCGGGCAATTGGTGGTCTGGAATATCTAGAAAGCTGTAAACCCTTATTCAGGCGATATAGAGTACTTCCATTGCCATCTATTTATATACAGGAAGTTTGCTTATTTGTAAAGAAACATCCACACTTATTTAAAAAACTTGGAGACTTCGAAACTAGTCGTACTAGACATGGATCTAGACTTCAAATTCCGAAAATAAAATTAGAATTATTTAAGAAAAATGCCTACTGTATGTCTGTAAAAATCTTCAACCATTTACCAGAGTATCTTAAAACTCTACCATACACACTATTTCGTAGAAAACTACAAACAATGCTGCATGATAAAAATTACTATGATATTAATGAATACTTTAATGATAAATTGTGACATCTAAAATTTAAATACTAATAATACTGACATCTAAATTGAATATATTTATATTTACATATTGAACACTATCTACTGTTGAAGATTTTTACATATAACTTTACATATAATTTGAATTTTTTATACATTTATTGACATGCTATGAGTAATTGCGTTTCTAATATTTTAATGATTGTAACGAATAAAATTTATTTAAATAATTAATTACAACGACTAGATATAGCTAATAAGCTGTATCAATAAAAAAGACACTGTTTTAAACATTTCCACGCCATACATATATGGTAGAATATGCTGGATCATGTTATATAATTAAGACCTACTATAACCATATTTTTGGAAATAAAGATTATTATTATTATTATTATTATTATAATTGCCTCAAAAATTGTACGTCCCGAGACGTAATGATTTTATGTGTGTTGAAACTTGGACATCAATGAGCGTACTGTCATATTAATTTTGGCTATCTTGATGACCACAGGTGGTACTGTCTGTCACCGTGTTAAGCGTTTCATCATCTCAGCCCATATAAGTCCTACTGTGGGCTCGGACAATGGAAGTGAAATTGACCTATTATACCACGCTGGTCAGACATGTTAGCATAAGATTTTATGTCGAGTTTTCCTTTTATTGATATTATATGAATATTTAATCCCATGGTCATGTTTTCCGACACCCACTGGCAAGAGAGAGGGTGGTGAATCACCAAATGGAAAGGAAAGCATTTCATAAACATGTAAATTTTAAATTATATCATAATAAATTTTCTATAGAAATTTTCATTCTTACCTATTTTCATTCTCACTCTCTTCAACGTCTTCAGGACTTATAGCCTTAAGCCCAAGCTCGCACAAATGTTTCAACTTCATCACGGTATTTTGACTCTGACTATCATCATCAGTGGTACCAATTTCTACCACTTCATCGTCAATTGCTTCTGGTTCCATTTTTTTATCCTCCTTAGCTGAAGGACGAGCCGATCTTCTTGTTCTTACCCCACCTCCTGGAGACTTATCTGTTTGTATACCAAGGCGAGCGTTATTCTGAGATTCGAGACCAATGCGTAACTCTTCATTAGCTAGTATTTTAGCTGTAGGTTTAATTCTGCGAGACAGGCGTTGTGGGGTTGGCTGAGTTTCATATGACTTTTCTTTTCTGGCTATAGCATTAGCCAGTACGTTGTCAGAGTCCTTACTACGACGTCTAGTTGAGCGTTTGGGGGTTGTGTGGGAACTGTCCGATTCGTCATTCTCAGATGTTGTTTGGGCACCAGATTTATCTTTCTTCGGCGATGTATCACTGTCACAAATCCATTCCCACTTACCACGCATTCTGCTCGACCTACGCGGCGCTTCCTCGTTCTTTTCTTCAGTAGAAACAATTTTCATATTACTACTCTTTGCACTATTCTTTTCAGATCGAAATGTTAAAACTATACGTGGTTTTGATTCAGGCTCACCCTTTTCAATTTTATTTGCATCTGTCTTGTCTAAAGTCACAATTAAATTCTCGTTTGTTGATTTTTCAACTTTTTTCTTGTTGGAAGCCTCTTCATCTGCATTCATGATGTCTTCAAGGTTATATCGACCGTGAAATTATTACTTTCTCTCACTTTTATATTTATTGTATGTATATATATATATATAATGTACTACCTATACTCGTGCATTTCCTTCGTATCTCAAAACAGCAATAATTTGCATGTTTATAATTTTACAAAACTTGTAAATGATAATTTTTAACAAATAAGTAACATTACATTACACAGTGTAAAATTACAAGTCATCAGTTTTATAATGAACTATTATAATAAGATAAAATATTAATACGTAAACATACATAAAACATATATAGCTACATACACAAAAATCAAATAATTTTGAGAATAGGGACAGACATTTTCCAAGCGACTGTAGGACCGTAGGGATGGCACACTGAGATCGATTTTTGAAATATCGATGCCTTCAATAAAAAATCCCCATAGCGCATACCAATTACTTTTCAGAGATACTTGTGAATTAAATGAAAAATTAAAATTTTTCACTAGCTTTAAAGGTGACAGAAACCATCACGAAAATCACATATATTTGCCCAGAAAATAGTCTTCGTTGATGTATTAATTCGATACCCCCGTGAGTTGCGTATAATCATCTGTTCTCATCGTCGCGAACTTATGAGAAGTTCGCATTGTTAAATGAGGTTAAGTTAAAATGAGGAGTTCGCATCTTCAAATATTGATATTTATTGCAATCAGTGGCGGCTGTACCTTAAGTGCGCTTGTGCGCTGAACCACCAATTCAAAAGATTTAATAATTACCCTATGTTATTTCATCTTTATTTTTTAAATTACCATATTAATATTTATTCTTTAAACATTCAAAAACATATAACAAATATAATTTTAAATTATGACGAAACAATTTAAGCACTTTACTAACTATTAAACCTTATTTTCCCTGTAGTAAAAATCTCGTGAGCTGAGGCGAGCGCACGGGGCCTGCTAATACAAGTTGTATTAGTTATGAGTTAAAACGCCTGGCGTTTGAGACAGAAGTGAACCAAACATTACCGAGAGCACTCGACTTTCAACGAAATTCGCTGGGCGGCGGCGAAGTACTGCTGCTGCCCAATGTGTCTATAAACGACAATAGTACACCATTGATGCCTACACAGTCCAATGTCAATGAAGAAGCAATTTTATCACCTATCTGCATAATTTCAACCGTCCCAGCTGCAGATGCACTGGCACCGTCGTAGATCCTGTCGGCTGCATTCGTTATATTACGTTGCGGGCACTGCTTAATTCGATCATATGGTATTTTATTGGTCCCATTCGATTGCTGTTGAGATGCTCTTTCCAACCGAATACGACTTCTGTATTTTGAATTGGCTTTCCGATGAGTATAGGCCGACATTATATATTTTTTTTTTATTACTTTTTTATTTTAACACCTTAACTATATTCACAGTAACAATTTGTTACTAATGTATAATTGATTAATGTATATAATTATATAATACATACTAATGTATATAATTGATTGATTTTGATGAGAGCTGACGATTAAAATTTAAATGAACGTCGTAGCTTCACCGAGTCGAAAGTTATACTAAATGGAGATCTCGAAGCGCAAGAAAATGGAATGGCGGGGCTGACCCCCGCGCATGATATGTTGCAGTCTTTACGTATTGTAATAATTTTTTTGATTCATTACCTATCCAGTGGTATAATTGAAATTTGGGTGGTGATGACAGATATACACGGTGACTTTTTTATCGTCTTACAAAAAAAATACCGAGAATACCGGGATAAAATATAACCTAGTTTACGCCCTGATATTATAGCTTTCCATTGGTGAAAGAATTTTTGAAATCGGTCTAGCCAATTTGAAGATTACCTGGAACAAACAGACAGACAGACAGACAAAAAAATATAAAGTATATTTTAGGCATATGTATAGTGCAAATAACCGTGTGAGCATGAAAAAAGCCTATTATTTTGACATTACAAACAGACACTCCAATTTTATTTATTGGTATAGAATAGATATTCTAGTAGATATTTTTTTTTAACTTTTAATTGTACGAATGTATAGTAGATACTGGATACTTTAACTGACCTGCTTTTGTAAGACGACTTAAATGTCACCGTGTATAGCTACAACACGAAACTGTGTCCCTCGATATTGTTATCATTAGTTTTTTTTTAATTGCGTCCGTAAGGAAGGAATTTTAAAGACGTATTCACGTCAATGTTTTACATGTTTCTTCACATGTACACCTACAAAATGTAATGAGTTCAAAAATTGTAAAAAAGTATCATTTTTAAAATAAATTGTTGTTCCATTGCAATTTTTGATCTTAATACTTAGTGAGCAAGTAAAGTGCACCACCACTTTGATGACCCACCAGCCGCCACTGATTGCAATCGTAAAATATCGTTATGCTTTTGGTTCGATAGCTGAGCTCTATCATAAGTATCCGACAGTGAACTCCATGGAAACTATATTCTGCCTTTTTTATGTGAATATAGCTGTTAGGCATAGATGTCTATGACAACTTAATCCGGACCATTAGGTAAACACTGAGGGCTCTCAACTCGATACATTCTGCTGAAACTGATTAAGCTGATGATGCTCAATTTATACATAATCATACTGGACCTGCTCTTATCCCTGTTACTTGAGGTCCATCCAATAAGTACCTACTCTTCGTCTATCGTTTACATTACAAAAGATTTAACAATCGTTTAATGGCTGGTTGCCTGCCTGACTTCAACTCTCTTTGGGAATGTAATTACCGATTAGATAACATAAATATAGTTAGCAAGGCCAATATAAAGCTCTAAGCTCTCTTTACAACGCGCCTAGCAATGTATTCTTAGCTGCTATGACACAGCTTTACATTTACATAAAATGTAACAGTTAAACAATACATCAATCTGATTCTGATTAACAAAACATAATGATTTTCAAAATTTGAAATGTTGCCTGATTCGATGTAAAGTTATGTAATTAAAATAAAATGATAAAAAAATAATATTAAGAAAAATCGATCTTTTAAAGCTCTAGGTTTTTGGCATCTTTGGATGGCGATTTGAATCAACCTTTAAATCGATCCTTTACAGAAAGAACTGCAACGCTATGAAAACAATCAAAACTGACAGAAATAATTACTTTTTTTTTATTTAACGCCCTTTTTCTTTTTTTGGGTGGTTGCCGTTGCCGCGTGGGTGGGTTGCGGTTGGCGCGCTCCTCGCACCACTCCGTCCGGGACGACAGAGGGGCGTAAGCACGCAACACCCGCAACCCACCCACGCTGCACGTCGCCTTCGTCGTTGGGCCGACCACCGGATCAGGGTTACTTGACATCAGTGGTCGGCTCGACGGAATACCCCCTACTTGGGGTACCCTCCCATCGACCGACGTCGCCCCCTCGGGGAGGACGTCGGCCTTTCCTCACGCGGTCGGCCTCTCGGCGGGTGACGGGCTAATTCCCCGGTCACGTCACCCGCGGCCTCGGCTAGGGCGACATGAGGCGCAGGTATTCGCGCCTACGTCGCCCCAGTCGCCGGCGGCGGTTCGCCTCATCGAGGCTGCGCGAGACTCCTTCCGCGAGATCACTGTCTCGCAGAAGGCTGCGACCGCGTCCCAATTCCCGACGCTGTCGACCATCGCCCTAGTGATAGCCGGCAGCGTCAGGTCGGCACCGATGATTGCGACGAGTTCACAGCGCTGCACTGCCCAAGCCGCGCAGGCCTCGAGCGTATGGCGCGCCGTGTCCTCGTCGCAATTGCAGTGGTGACAGGACGATGTACTCTCCCTCCTAACTGATGAGGGGTCCGTGGAAGGAAGAGAAACTGTATATTATTATTTAAACCAATTTATTAATGCAAAACACAAACATTGTTTCTAAGCCTAAACGCCATCTTCTTTATATATTATTGCATCATCCTATTTTACCAGAGCCACAGTCTAAATATGTAACAGACTAATTTTTCATTTACAGTATAACAACATATTAAGTTAACACCTTCTCCTATTTTTAAAAGTTTTATACTTATTTTACAATTTCTGTAGTTTTATTTTTCTTATACATCTTAACCTTTTCTTTCTATGTTATACAAAACTATTTCTTATAATTCTTATCTGATCTCTTATTTCAATCACATTTTACAATATTCTATTTTTATGTTATAAATTTCTCACAATGAAATTTAAACTTATTTTTATACAATGGTTTTGTAAACATATCAGCTATCTGTAAATCTGTAGGACAATATTTTATATCTAGTTTTCTTATAGTTCTCATGTATGAAATAGAATCTCACATCTCTATGTTTAGATCTTTTACTAAAAGAACCTGATTTTATTAACTGTATAGCACTCTGGTTATCAATATTCAAACTAATTTTAACATTTTCACTTATTAATTCACTTATAAAATATCTTAAATACAAACACTCTTTAACACAATCTGCCGCTGCTATATATTCAGCTTCAGTTGATGATAAACTCACTATAGGCTGTCTTTTAGAGCACCACGATATAGGTCCTCCCGTAAACATTATTACATAATCTGTTGTACTACACCTGGTCTTGGTACAATTTGCATAATCTGAATCACAATATGCATGTAGATTTCTTATATCTTCTCCTCTTTTATACATTATACCTTTAGATCTTGTCCCATTCAAATATTTCAATATTTTCTTAACTGATATTATGTCTTCTTTAGATGGATTTTCTAACTTTTTACTTGCTTTATTTACAGCTTGACTTATGTCTGGTCTTGATCTTGTTGATAAGTATAATAATCCTCCAACTAATTCTCTATATGGAAAGTCTGATATATTATTGTTTATAGTCTCACTTTCCTTCTTATCGGTATTGCATGGTGTACTTACTGGTTTAGAATCAAACATATTAAATTTTCTTAGTAGTTTTTCTATATAGTTTTGTTGATGTAACTAAATTCCTTTTTCATTTCTTTTTACTTCAAATCCAATGTAATTTTAAGGTTTCTCATACACTTTTATCTTAAATTCCTTCTCTAGATGATTAAGTACTTTAAATAATTTTTCTTTATCTTTTGTTATAGCTAATCCATCGTCCACATAAATTGCTATTATTATTGTTTTATCTTCTGTTGAGAATACACATTGATCGGTTCTTGTTGGTTTTAATCCATGTTTTATCATTGTTTCTGTAAATTTCTTATTCCATGTAATAGGAGCTTGTTTTAAACCATATAATGCTTTCTTTAAATGACACATCTTATTAGGCTGTTTTTCATATCCTTCTGGTATTTGCATAAAAATGTCTTCTGTTAATTCTCCATATAAAAATGCTGTTTTTACATCAAATGTTATCATGTCATCAATGTCTTTTGAAGCAGCTATTGCTATTATTAATTTTAATGCTGACTGACTTACTACTGGACTATATATATCTTGAAAATCTATATCCTTTTGTTCAAAACCTCTTGCAACTAGTCTCGCTTTGTATGTTCCGTCTTCTTTTATACAGAATACCCATTTATTTGTTAATATTTTATGTTCCTTTGTCTTCTCTAAATCCACAATTTCCCATGTGTTATTACTCTCTAATGATTCTTTCTCTGATTTTATTGCCTTCTCCCAATTTTCTCTTTCAGGAGATTTCATTACTTCGTTATAGGTAAGTAATACATAATCTTGCAAGTAAGTTGGTTTCCTCTTTTGTCTTCTTGTATTAGTAATTTTTATTTCTTCTTCTGATTTATTTTCTGTATTTTCAGTTTCTTCTTCATTTTTATTTTCTATATTTTTATTACTTTCAATTTCACTTTCTATTTCAATATTTGTATTAAAATCTTCTTCTGTACTAATTGTAATACTTTCTTCTATCTCATAATTTGGTATATCTATTTCTTGTGTATTATTATAGCTTTCATCACTTATTTCTTCATCACTGTCTACTATATCTCTTTGTACTTGCTTTTTTAATAAAATATTATTTTCCTTTTTACTATTTTCAATTACAACAATATCTATTGCTATTTCTATTTTTCCTTCTTGTTTATTCCATAGTCTATATCCATTACTGGTATATCCAACCATTATTAATTTCTTACTTGTCGGGTCTAGTTTTCTTATATTTGTGTGTAATTGCTTTGCATATAATATAGCACCAAACTTTTGCATATTTGCTATGTTGGGTCTTTTACCATACCACATTTCATATGGTGTTTTATTTTTCAATGATTCACTAGGTAGTCTATTAATAATATAAGTAGCACAATACATGGCTTCACCCCACATTTGTTTTCCAAATTCTGAAACAAATAATAATGCTCTTGTTTTCTCTAATAATGTTCGGTTTAAACGTTCTGATTTACCATTTAATTGAGGTGTATATGGTATTGTTAAATATAATTTTATTCCTTTTTTAATGCACCATTGTCTGAAATCTTTGCTAGTATATTCACCTCCATTATCACAACGTATAGTGAATAATCTTAAAATAAATCTATCGAAAACAAATCTAATGAATTTTAATAATTTTAAAAATATTGCTTTTGAAATTAATTACGAGGGACATATACTAATTAATAGGAATAATGTAACATTTCTTGGTCTAATTATTAATTGTAAATTTAATTGGAAAGAACAAATTGAAAAAGTAGTCAACAAAATTAACAGATTCTCATTTACACTCTATAAGTTATCTAAAGTTGCAAACCGAAAAACGGCACGCACAGCTTATTCTGCATATGTTGAATCAGTTCTTCGGTATGGATTGCTGATTTGGGGAAATGGCTCAGAAATAAAAAAAGTTTTTATTGCTCAAAAAAGATGCATAAGGTCTATGTGATATTGCACCAGATGTATCATGTCGTCCGTATTTTATAGATTTAAAAATACTACCCCTGGTCTGTCTTTATATATTAGAAGTGGGTAAATTTGTAAAACAACACCCTGAAGTATTTAGACGAGCTAAAGACATTACTAGGCGGGAAAACATAAGAAATCCTGACAGGTTTGTACTTAATATGGTACCAAGAAGTAGTCGCATGCAGAATAATTCATATGCTATGTGTGTAAAAATTTATAATCATATACCAAAAGAAATTAAAATACTGCCGCCAAATAAATTTATAGCAAAACTGCGTTGGTGGCTGATGCAGAAAAATTTTTATGACCTCAAAGAATTTTTTGACAATAAATGCAACGATTATTAGAAACAACAATAAAATTTTAACGTATAATAGTGTATTGTAATTATTTAATAAATTGTCTATAGAATTGATTCATAATTAATTGTAAATAACTAATGTGTTTATTTGAATTGTTGCATTAACATTATATAAATCGTTAAATAATTTTAAAATGATAAGTAGTTTGTAAGTACATATTTTATATTTGCATGTCATTTGTAATGACTAGATGGGCTTGAAATTTTATAATTTTGATCACCTACACCCATAAATGTACCTCATTTAATGCAAATAAAGACTTTATTATTATAATGTATCTCCTTGTTCACGGGATCATCCTAGGGATGATACCCGGTCCTTTGAAAGGCTTACATGGGGATAGGGATCCAACACGCAGAGGCCTTTGGAGAAATTTAATCTAAAAATGGGATGGGACGTCTACCGATGACACTCCACGTCTGCACATAACACACGTGGACTGCCAACGGTAGGTGTAAAACTATTGTTGATTATGGTATCTAATATATGATTATGGGGTTGGAGGTTCGATGGAGTGGTCTAACTTAATGCTATTGATTTAAAAACTGTCGTCTGCCTTCAATACCTTTATCGTCTTGAACTTTGGCAGACGGTGACTCGCCAACTCACTGAATGGGCCCCCCCAAACGGTCGCCACAGGCACACAGGCCATACGGGCAACAGGAGGGCAACATTGGTGCAAGAGGCTTGGGGTGTGCCGGTTTCACCATCGCAGTGGTTTCCCCGTAGTTATGCCCTTGAAAATGACACTTCCACCCCCGAGCATATAGCTCTGGCGACCCCTCTCTGACCAGCCGTTTAAGGCAAGCCAGAGTTGAGAATCCTGCGGGCACTCTTCGGTTTCCACTCCAGCCAGCCAATAAAGGCCAGCTGGATACGAGGCCCTGGCCGACTCTCTGGGGCACTCAGGACCGCAGTGTTGCCACTCACATTCAGCACGCCACAAGCTGCCCTGCGGTTTTATTATTATTATTATTATTATTATGTATCTCCGATTCACGGCTATCTTCCAAGGGAAGATACCCGGTCCTTTGAAAGGCTTACATGGTGATATGGATCCAACACGCAGAGGCCTTTGGAGAAATTTAATGTAAAAATGGGATGGGACGTCTACCGATGACACTTATTATTATTATTATTATACTTTTTCATTTCTTTCTCTTTCTGTTTCTTCTATATAATTTATAATTTTATCCTTTGCTTCATATTTAAACTTTAATAAGTATATTTTTGTAAAATGAGTGTAATCATCCATAACTGTTAAAACATATGTATAACCATCATAGGTTTTCTCTTCAAATGGACCACAAATATCTGTGTGTATTAATTCTAATGGTCTTTTCGCTCTGGTTCTTATTGTATTAAAAGGTGATCTTGTCTGTTTTGCTTGTGTACAAATTTCACATTTCTCTAATTGTTTTACTCCTTGTATTTTTATCCCTTCAACTACATTTGGTAATATTTCTAGTGTTTTATTTCCAGGATGTCCCAATCTTTTATGCCATTCAATAGCAGTTCCATTTTCTTCATTAGTAATGATTTTTCTTCTATATATTGTTCTTTATCAATATTTAAATTTATTTTATATAAACCATTTTCTTTCTTTCCTGTTAATACTAATTGTTCGTTTTTATATATTTCAACTTTATTCTTAGTAAAAATTACTGTTCCTTCATTATTTGTTACTTGGTTCACCGATAATAAGTTTTGTGAAATATCTGGTACAAATAAAGTATTTTTCAAAATACATTCTTCTCCATTTACAGTACCTCTGCCTTGTACTTTCATTTTAGATTCATTCGCTGTCAATACTGATGACTCTTTATTTTCAAAATTCCTTAAATTATTTATATCATTTGTCATATGTGCTGTGCAACCAGAATCCACAATAAATTCTGTACCTTTTATATTTTCATTTATTAATTTTGTTAAAAATGTCTTATCAGTTTTCTTCTCGTACTGAGTTTTATTTTTAAAGTAACAATTTTCTTCATTATGATTATTTTTCTTACATATTGTACATTGATTTCCTTTATACTTGCAATTGTTTTCTTCATGATTATATTTTTTACATATTGAGCACATTTTACAGTCTTTCTTTACATGTCCAACTTTATGACATTTAAAGCATTTTATTCTAGAACTTCTTTCATTCTTAATAGCTTGAAATGCTAACTGGTTTTCTACTTTATTTGATTTTTGTTTCTCCATTCTATTTTCCTCATTTGTAATCTATTAGTTAAGTTTAGTAATGTTTTCTTATCTTCGGGTGTTGATGCCCACGCTGTTATAAAATATCTCAAATTATTAGGTAAACATGTTAGTATTTTTGACATTACCATTTCTTCATTAATGTTTTCACCAATCTGGTTCAATCTAAATTGAAGGTTCTCTATGTCTGTTATTAATTGTGTAATAGATCTGTTATCTAATTTAAAATTGAAAAATCTTGCAATAAAGATGATTTATTCCTCTGTTCTGTGCATTCAAATATATCACATAACTTTGTGTACATTTCTAACGCATTTTTGCATGATAAGATATGGCCTCTTAACTTTTTATCTATAGAATTTATAATTAATTTCTGTACCTTAGCATCTTTTGTAATATTTGTCTCCTCATTTGTCTTTCTTTCTTCATTAATATTTGTTGATAAAGCCTCACTTAACTTTGATGCCTTTATGTATATATTAAATTCAAATTTCCATAATAGAAAACTCTTACTATCTCTTAATTTCTCTATTTGAATATCTTCATCATACTTTCTATCCATTTTTATTTATATTTCGTATAATCTCGGCTTACTGAATTGACTTATTACTTTCTTTTCTAATAATATAAACACGTACTGACCTGTTCTTTATGTATGTTATTCTTCTGGTATAGTATATTTATGGCGACGGTTCTTATTTCTCTTCCACTGATTCTTGTTTTTATTTTCCCTTTGAGATTTTCGGGACACTGGTTTTAATTATTATCACTGTTCTGGTTTTTAACAAATTCACGTCCCTCCGGGTTTTTATTTATCGATACCTGGGTTTTATTTAACTGCCCCTGAGTTTTACTTAACTGCCCCTGGGTTTTACTTAACTGCCCCTGGGTTTTACTTAACTGCCCCTGGATTTTACTTAACTGCCCCTGGGCCCATAACCTGATGAGGGGTCCGTGGAAGGAAGAGAAACTGTATATTATTATTTAAACCAATTTATTAATGCAAAACACAAACATTGTTTCTAAGCCTAAACGCCATCTTCTTTATATATTATTGCATCATCCTATTTTACCAGAGCCACAGTCTAAATATGTCACAGACTAATTTTTCATTTACAGTATAACAACATATTAAGTTAACACTAACGACCTTGTGCAGGTATTTGGCGAAGCACCCATGCCCCGTCAAAACCTGCACTAGTCGGAAGGAGAGCACCCCTATTTAACGCCCTTACGGGAAGGATTAAATTAGTTCAGTCATATTAGGGGCTTTCCCTCGAAATGAGTGATAATAATCGATCTTTTAAAGCTCTAGTTTTTTGGCATCTTTGGATGCCGATTTGAATCGACCTTTAAATCGATCCTTTACAGAAAGAACTGCAACGCTATGAAAACCATCAAAACTGACAGAAATAATTACTTTTTTTTTTATTTAACGCCCTTACGGGAAGGATTAAATTAGTTCTGTCATATTAGGGGATTTCCCTCGAAATGAGTGATAATAAGCTGTAAAATCGTATGCACCTTATGTATGAGTTATTGAACGTATCGTAAGAGTTATTGAAGGTAATACAGTCAATCAAAAGTAACAAAAATTATTATTGCTATTATTCCAGCTTCTAAAACTCGAATGATGTTAACACTTACTATAAAATTTGTGGAACATAAAAATTGTGAAAATTTTGTTCTCAAAAATGTTTCATACGCCCACCCGTTTTATACTCGAGTTATTATGTTGAGAATGTGAGGTAGAATTAATCCCAATTACAGCTTTATACAGAATATTATGCGACTGCACAGATGGCGTAGTGGTTAAGATAGCGACCTACAGCGCCAGTGTCGGGGGTTCGAATCCCACGCGGGACAACACTTTGTGCGATCCACAAATTGTTGTTCTGAGTCTGGATGTAATTTGTGTCCGTTAATTATATGTTTGTAAAGTCCCCCGCAATACAAGGATTATTTCCTTAGTGCAGGGTGTTGTCTTAAATAAATAAATAAATAAAATTATTCACCGATACTCTTGGTTGTCCTTGTACTCGCTGCCCTCCATCTCAAAAATGATTGGAAGTATGAAATTTTTTTGAAAGTAAGTGTCGCAAATTTTATGTACTGCATTAAAATAAATGTTAATATAATAAACGTTCTTATAATAAACTAGCAACCCGCCCTCGCTTCGCTTCGGTTATAGGTTATAGTAGTTTTACCCGCGTAGTTCCCGTTCCCGTGGGAATACCGGGATAAAATATAGCCTAGTTTACGCCCTGATATTATAGCTTCCCATTGGTGAAAGAATTTTTGAAATCGGTCCAGCCGTTTTGAAGATTACCCGGAACAAACAGACAGACAGACAGACAAAAATTTTTTAATTGCTATTTTAGGCTTAGGTGTCGTGCAAATAACCGTGTGAGCATGAAAAAAGCCTATTATTTTGACATTACAAACAGACACTCCAATTTTATTTATTGGTATAGATGTTAATATTACATCATTAGAGCTATTAAAACCGGGATATTCGCAAAAACCTTGAATAACTTACGGCACAAACACGAGATTTTATGAGATTTTTGAGACAACTTTCAGAACACCAAACTGAAGGCGTATACGAATTGATAGTTTACTAGCAGCGCCCTGCGGTTTCACCCGCAGTTCCTCTTCCCGTGAGAATATCAGGATAAATTATAGCCTATGTGTTATACTGATATGTAAGATATATAATTGTGAAGTTTCATCAAAATCCATTCAGTAGTTATTGCGTGAAAGAGCAACAAACATCTTCACATCCTCACAAACTTTGGCGTTTATAATATTAGTAAGGATAATCCCTTGTTGATCCTTTTTTTGAACTTTAATATAAAACCAACAGTATTTTTGTTTTTTTTTTTGGCTGGGTCATGATCGGCGCACTCCTCGCACTACTCCGTCCAGGGCGGCAGAGGGGCGTAAGCACGCACACCCGCAACCCACCTGAACACCACGTCGCGCGTCGTCTTCGTCGTTGGACTGACCACCGGAGCAGGGTTACTCATCGGCGTCGGCCCGACAAACCAACGGTATTAGCAATTTGGGATAGTTTGACGTGAAGTGATTGGTAAGAATACAATTTACATCTTCTTCGTAGGTATCGTAAATGGCGATTAAGATATATAATGTAGATATAATATCGATAAACAAAAAAGGGAGCCATCGCTCAGGACGCCTGGCAGATGTAAAACATCGAAATTATTTTGTACAAGTATATATGTAAGCATAAAAGAACAGATTAAGACAGCAAGTAATATAGCATAATGCATTAATACAATTTTACGATTTTTTTTCAGAAAATGATGATTTTTATTCAATAAACATTTATTTTCATTAGTATACACTATAGGTATGCGATCTCAGTGTGGTGAAAGAGATGGCGCACTGGCGCTTGCACACAACGTCACATTGCTCCATCTCACTCACACACTACTACGTATAGACTACATATGTGCATATATACAGGTTAGGTTAGGTTAGGTATAGCGTGGCGTTTTGTCGCCACAACAACAATCAGATTTACCCTCGCATATTCCGTTATATAGTGTGACGTCTCACTCACACACTAATACATATAAACTACGTATGTACATATATACAGGATGTATCATATTATGGGGCAACTGTTCGAGTATGTTGTAGTTTAACGGTCATAGATCGTAATTAGAATGTACATTACACAAAAAACAATATAACATAAAAGTTATAGTGATTTCAAAAAATGTGTCTAAAAGTCTATGCCTTAAATGATATGTATTATGTAGGCATGTACAGATAGAATTGCGCAAACGTTTCAATGAGTACAAATGTAGGTACAACGGCGAGCGTTCAACGGTCATAAGCTAATCAGTTGTTTTAAAGCGAAGTTTGTCTTGCTTATGTGAATATAATCATTTATTTTTTCAATTTCTAATGGACATTTAACAAAGTATGAATATTTTGCTTATTAAGTATCATTGACTTTATACATTTCAATCAGATTTGCACGAAAAAGCGATGACAAAATTGAAAACTTTACATGTCTCTAATTCATTAACAAATCCATATTGTTCGTTCCAATTTTTTTCATGGGTTCCTACTACCTTTACCTAGCTCCCTTTTGACCAGTTGCCCCATAACCTTATATACCCTGTATAGCACGGCGTTTTGTCGCCACGATAATAATCAGCTTTTCCCTCGCATATTCCGTCATATAGCGTGATGTTGTAACGCCACGCCAATGATCAGGTTCACCCTCGCCTATAGATGTTTCACATCAAAAAGAAAACTTGTATATAAGCTGAGATGATTAGATGATGTCTATCATAGGAATTAGCGCGTTCATCATTAACGACTTGGCTCATATATGTTCCACTGCTGGGCCCGAGCCTCTTCCGCAATAGTATATCTCTCAGTCGTCTTTTACGGCACCCAGGGGTAAAATAGAGGTATTGAATTATATTCTTACACAGTCACCATACGGCAGATTAGTGTTTTAGTTACACTAAATAAAAAAGTGTATAAATAAGAAACTTGCAAATAGTTTATAGTATTATATATTTCCCTCCCTCCTGTTAAGGAAGGGGTTCGAGCCCAGCAATGGGGCGTGTACGAGCGGAAATGATGATTTTGTTATATTAAATTATTATAGGAGTCATATAAAAAAATAGGTGCTATTTTTTCTAATATTAATCAAAGAAAGTGCAACAGCCTACACTTGTGACTTTAATCTTTCAACAAAATTTTCAGTGATTTTTTAGTAGACTAGCCTTCGTCTTATTAATCTGTAACTTGTTAATATAAAGGCGGCAACACATTGTTAAAACGTGACGTGACGCAACCTGTCGACATCCTATATGCACCGTGCACATTAACAACACGCGACGCCACGACATACTAGCAATTTCTGAAAACAGTTAGCTAACAGCAGTGGAAGTGTATGGTTATGTACCATGGATTTAATAAATAACGAGTCCGATGAAGACTTTGAAAAAGATTTGATTTCGTTTTACCAACTCAATTAACTGTTCGTCGGTCATTTCAAATGCTAAACGCTAAATAAATACAAAAAAATAATATTAAATTGGCATAAATTCTGCCCGCAGAATTAGCGCGTTGAAATGGCAATGGGCAGGCAACATCGCTCGTCGAACCGACAACCGACAACCGTTGAGGAAGAAAGGTTCTTGAGTGGCGACCACGAATCGGACGGCGCAGTGTAGGACGACCCCTCACTAGGTGGACTGACCACATCCTCAACATCGCAGAGAAAGAAAAAACTAGAAAACAATAGAAGACAATGGTCTATAGAAAACAATACATTTGATTCGACTCAACACGCATCGCGTTTCATGGGGTCGCGTCGCGTTTTAATAATGTGTTTCCGCCTTAATAGTATGAGTATAGCATCTCTAGGGACACGCTATCGAACAGAATGTATAGATACTGTACTCATGACTAGTATCGAAGAAAAAGTATCGTACTCATTAAAGTATCGAAACAAAAGTATCGATACTTCAAAGTATCGAGACTTTTGTTTCGATACTTTAATGAGTACTTTGCCTAGAATTTCTGTCGTGATGAGATTTTTTTTTTTTAGGAATTTGCGGGCCACATTTTAGAAGGTTCATTACGTTTTAACTGATGGATGGATGGTTTGATACGGTACCTGCCAAAAAGTACAGATTGAGTAAAAGTATTGAATGCAAAGAGTATTGAGTACAAAAGTATCGGCATTGAAAGAAAAGTACTCGATACCTAAAAGTATCGATACTTTTTTCGTGTCCCTAATGCCTCCACTACACGTCGGCAGATGCGTCCGCAGATGTCGTCAGATGCATCGGCAGATGGATCTCTGTGCGCCGTCCACACGTCTGCAGGCCGATCAGTCTGTATTGATTCTTGACGGACGCAACACGTACGCACGCGAAATGGATGTTGAGACCGTGGCTGCCGCAGCAATTTATTTATTTAGTACCTTTAAGAATTATTTAAGTGTCCATTGCAGTAGAGTAATTAAAAAAAAAATTATAAGTACCTAGTTAAATAAAATTAATTAAATGTGTACTTACAACGTTTTTATTTTTGTGGCATTTATTTTTTGGATTCCACAGACAGTTTTCTGCTTGATACAGCTCCAGGAATTTGAAAGTTTCATTAGTGCTCATGTTAGCCATTTTTACGAACAAGTAAATAATAAAAACAAAAAAAAAACAGCAGAAATCACGAGTGCACTCTCATTCGCTTTTCGATGAACACTGATGCGTCTTCAGACGTGTGGACGCAACACACAGCGTTGGCGTTGAAACCCTTTGATCCGTGCTACAAAAACCGACAACTAACGGATGAGTGCCAGATGCATCTGCGGACGTCAAATAACTACCACAGACGAGCAAATCACCCCCTCTACACGTCGGCAGATGCGTGCGACGTGTAGTGGGGGCATGAGCATCTCACTTCATCTGTGCTAATAGTGGTAATAGTGGCTACTGGCTTGTGGTTATATGGATTTTATTTAGGGATATACCTGGTAAAATAAATCGATTTTAAAATAATCGATTTTTCTGTCAACAGGATTGTGATGCCCTTTTTTTTTAGGAAATGTAAGCTTTATTTTCTAATATAGTATGAAAACGATTCTGATGACCTTTTTTTTTTTAGGAAATGTGAGATTTATTTTGTAATATAGTATGAAAACACACCTGAACCAATCCTGATGACCTTTTTTCTTTTTTTTTAGCAAATCTGACCATGAATAATCCCTTAATTTCGAATAGTAAAAAATCGATTAATAATCGATTTTTCTCATTTTCATAATCGATTATAAAAATCGATTATTACAAAAAATAATAGATTAATAATCGATTTTTATAAAAATCGATTATTTTTTGACATCCCTAATTTCATTCCTTTTGCCCGACTGTAGCGAAGCGACTGATTGGATGAATTGAATCACAATCAATCAATAACAGGAAATTTGTTTTCCTCTTTTCATTCCCTGATTGATTTTTAATTCGATCTGACCAAAGTGTAGAAACCTATTGAATTTAACGAATTTATTAACCAAATATAAAGCTACATTTTTATAAATAATTGTTACAAGTAGTTTAACGTGTAATTGTAATGATGAACCAATTATTCTCAAGTCCAGAACATGTCCTGCAAGGGGGATACTTTCATGCCACTTTACGAAAATTACAAGAACCTAATGTTAGCATTGAACCGCATAATATTATGTATCCTGTTTTCCTATTGTAAGTTTTTGTGACAGACCTAGTAAATTCTAAGAAATTTCGCTTAAAATATTTTATATTAAATTACATCGTTTTCTTGTAACATATGTTTTTATATAATTTGATAACAGGGAAAATGACGATGCCATACAACCTGTGGCTAGCATGCAAAACGTATGCAGATATGGCATCAATCAGCTTATTCCAGTGCTCACAAATCTGGTTGACAAAGGGTTGAAATCTATCCTCATCTTTGGCATAATTGGAAATTTACCTAAGGTAATATTTCAATAATATTCTTTTAATCAACACAAATAAATAAAATTTAAGGGTCTGTTTGTAATGTCAAAATAATGGGCTTATTTCATGCCTTTTTTACAATGCCAAAACACAGTTTAAAAAAATTGTCTGTCTCTTTGTATTGGGTAATCTTCAAAACAGCTGGACAGTTTTTGATAACATTTTACTAAAAGGTAGCTGTTTATATAAGGAGTAACTTGGGCTTAACTTATATTCTATCTTGGTATTCCCACGGGAATGGGAACTATGCAGGTAAGGCAAGTGAAGTGAGGATGGGGCGTATATATCTAAATTTATTTTATAAAATTAATCATGTTTATAAAGAAAATGACTGAGCCTTGCAAATACATATAATGTAGCTTATGATTGTATATAAAAAAAGCAAGAGTATTTTAACACAATAATATTCAGTAGGCATTACCAGTTATTTACCTGTTCTGAATAACAGGATGCGTCCGGTACAAATGCTGATTCACCAGAAAATCCTGTAATAAAGGCACTTCCCAAACTCCGGGCTGCACTGCCACAGCTACTCATAGCATGCGATGTTTGTCTATGCCCATATACTTCTCATGGTCACTGTGGTCTGCTCACTGCTAATGGAGCTATAGATCATGCTGCTTCTGTGAGGAGGATCGCTGAAGTGGCATTGGCTTATGCTAAAGCAGGTATATAAATTATTTAAATATTCTGTATTTTTTTTTTGTGTTTAACTGTTAGCCGCCGATGGCTTTCACAGCTTTGCTCGGACTATGGGTGAGCGCTGAGGGCTCTCAACCCGGTAATAGATTGTGACCGAGTTAGTTTTATGATGTGTGCCCTTTACAGTGGTGTAAGCAAATAGACTTCATAACAGTTTGTTAAGCGAACTATAAAATTGTTTTAATATCAAATGATATTTATAATTAAATAAATGTGTATTAACATATTTTATGTATATTTTATACTGTATAATAATACATTTGGACAGACTAAAGCAGATTTCTCTGATAATTTG
This sequence comes from Lymantria dispar, assembly GCA_032191425.1. Taxonomy (NCBI): domain Eukaryota; kingdom Metazoa; phylum Arthropoda; class Insecta; order Lepidoptera; family Erebidae; genus Lymantria; species Lymantria dispar. The sequence goes on from CM063445.1 coordinate 35,648,313, forward strand.
ACCGTTAATTCTGAAGTTTATTGCTTATTTTTATTTATTTATTTTTTATTTTATTTTATTCAGCACACCAACAGCACAATTACAGCAGAAGCACTAATACTACAAATTTAACAATTTTAGCTTAATAGTAATTGCACAGATGATAGGCATGCATGACATTCATTAACACATTAAATTCGAGATACTAATTTTGTATATGAATATAATTATTTGTAACTAATTATTAGTAAAAAAGAAAAACAAAGTATATCAAAGAAGCAATTATTCGCCCTTTAAAAGGTAGTGTCTGTATGTTGCATATGTCATTGAAAATATGTCAATATTATCCATTTCAACAGACTTTATATTGTATGACCTTGCCATGCGTGTAAGTGGACTGTTAAAGGAAGTATTTAAGGTAGATGCTGGGATATCAAATATACGAGGTTGTCGCAAAGTTCGCGTGCTGACTCTGAATTTCAGACAGTTGATTAGCGGAGCGTCTATCGTATATATGGTAAGCCCAAAGAATTTTCACCTTACACTGTTTCCTAGAGTTCTGTAGGAGTTTGATTCATGCAGGCTGTAGGCTCATATCTATGTAACATTATTTACATGGATTGTATATATCTTTGTACTTTTTGTGTGTTGACTGATTGAATACAATACCAGCGGGTAATAATACAATTCACCACCCACTTTCTTACCTGTGGGTGTCAGAAAAGATGACTAAGGGATTACAAATATGCAGATAATATCTATGCAAGTGAAAGAAAACTGAAAATAAAACCCTTTACCAACACGTCGGATCAGCGTGGTATAGTAGCTCAGTTTTCCCCTTATTATAGAGCAGAATTGAGCCCAGCAGTGGGACATATATGAGCTGTGATAATGATGATGATATAAATTTTATTTATCCATAATGCCAAGCCTATTGGTTTGATTCTGTGTGTGTGAGAGTTTCTTGGTTCCACTGCAAATTTTCTGAATCACCATATACCGTTTTTTTTGTGTTGGGTTACGGTCGGCGCACTCCTCGCACCACTCCGTCCGGGGAGACAGAGGGGCGTAAGCACGCACACCCGCACGACACGTCGCCTTCGTCATTGGGCCGACCACCGGAGCAGGGTAACTTGACGTCAGTGGTCGGGCCGACGGAATACCTTCTTTAGGTGTACCCATCCATCGACAGACGTCACTCCCTCGGGGAGGACGGCGGTCTTTCCTCACGCGGACCTTTATATACCCTGGGATACCCTGTCGAGCTCGTTGAGCATAGTGCCAAGGTCTGCCATAATGACGATATCGTCTGCAATTCAAAGGTGTGCGATGGGACTCAGCATCGATATCAACGAATACGCCATTGATCCTGATGCCGAGTCTGCTCCAGTCTATGAGCTTGAAGAGATCTTTCAGTGCAGGATTGAACAGTTTCGGAGAGTTGACATCTCTTGTTATACGCTTTTCTGCAATTGGATCGGCTTTTTATTCTTATCTCGGATACAGACTGACATTGTGGCGTTCGTCTATAAACATTTCAGCACTTCGATATAACGATGGTCGATTTAGCACCACTGAAGGGACTGCTTTGATTATGTTGTTAATATCTGCCTGTCCTTCTCAATAATATATAGATTCTGTGAAGTTTTAAAATCTTGTTATAATATAATATTTGTATATTACCAGGTGCACAAATTGTAGCTCCGTCTGACATGATGGACAACAGAATTAAGGCAATAAAGGATGCCTTAATTGCCTGCAAACTGCAGAATCAAGTAATTATAAATTTTTTACGATAACTCCGAAATAATTCGATTTCACTTTTCGAAGTAAATACATCTATTTGGAATGTAGTATTATCTTGCAAAATTATCAAATCGTAAATTTTTCAGGTGTCAGTTTTGTCATATTCGTGCAAATTTGCGTCATCTATGTATGGACCGTTCCGTGATACAATGAAGAGTTCCCCTATGGAGGGTGATAGAAAATGTTACCAATTACCGCCGGGAAGTGCTGGCCTCGCTGCTAGGGCTGCGGTGAGTTAATCATTAATTTATTATTTTGAATTGTTGACCTCAGCTTTCTAAGGTAGGTACTCCATGTCTCTCCTCTCTCTCTCTCCAGAATTTTGCTAAACCTCCGGCGTCATAAGATACGATAAGCTCGTTTTATAAATATTCGAACAGCAATATTTGTCTAGCCAATAAAATTCTTTACGCTGCGAGGGAGGTTATTGAAGGTACAACTATTTGATAAAATATTTGATAAATATTTTATTTGTGAACACAGAGTTAATTTAAATATTTCTATATAAATTATCTGGTGACCTTAGAGAGGGGGGGGGGGGGGGGGGGTTGGGACGTCGGTCGATGGGAGGGTACTCCTCAGAGTGTATTCCGTCGGGCCGACCACTTACGACAAGTAACCCTGCTCCGGTGGTCGGTCCAATGACGAAGGCGACGTGATGTTCGGGTGGGTTGCGGGAGTGCGTGCTTATGCCCCTCTGTCGCCCCGGACAGAGTGGTGCGAGGAGCGAACCGACCGCAGCCCACCCCAAAAAAAAGGCAACTTTATTGTATAGTGGTGTGTAGGTACGTCTGTAATAGCGTGCACGCATATAGTATTTATGGCTTCACTTTTTTGACCGCTTACGTACCGACCCTATCCTTCCATACGTTAAGTCTTGTGACTAACAGTTAGCAGCTAAAATCATAGTTTTCCAGAAGGGCTCGGTTGTAGTGAAAATACTGGGACGGATGGACTCTAGTAAATGAAACAAACTCTGAGGCTCTGGCATGATAGCGAAAATGGCCGTCAAACCTTAGTATTTTAATTGACAGCTACTTTCGCATTACACATCATCATCATTATGAAAAAGATTTGACGTATAATTGACCCTCTGGCGGCTTTGTGCGCTATATGGTAGCGCTATATATCATGATGAGTATTCCTTAGAGGGCGCCTTCTATGGTTTATTTTTCTGATCAGTGAGACGTATATAGGCGATCAGTTGAAGTTCCAAGAATTGGCTAAGTGACTATTGATATCCAACACGCGAATAGCTTCTATCAGCTGGGTAATATTTAATGAGAAAAATAAGCCACCGTGTCCTTGGGATAAACGAATATAAATACAATCCTCCAACACTTTCTTTTGCCATGAGTATCGTAAAAGACAAGGCATAAAAGAATGCTAATAACGTGAATGCAAGGAAAAGAAAATTTGTAAAGTAAAATCTATACCTAACCCTTCTGACCAGATCAATATAGCAGGTCACTCCCTCCCCCGTTGCGGTGAAGGCTGGAGCCCAGTAGTGGATTCTTTCGAGTTGAGAAGGCCTTCCCATTATGTTTAGTTCTATTCTATAATATTGCTAAAAACAGTCCTGGTAGTAGCTATTTTTCCATTTATTCGGTTTCCAACGGTTCCCTGCGACTTTGAAGCCATTCAAAAGTTGAATAGTGTTTGTACATACAGTGTATTGCGGTTGTAATAACGGTGGAGAGACCACTTTAATGTCGTCGCTATATCCGGAAGTCTCTATATCCGAAATCAGTTTTTCTTTAGCAGTAAATGTACATCACAACGTACAAAGCATTTAACCATCTGCGAATGTAAACATAGGATAACCCTACACACAGACAAAGCATTTGACCATCTGCGAATATAAACAAAGGATAAGAAAGCTTAATAGTTAAAGCTTATGAATGAGACTTTGTGCCTTTGCCGACTCAGTCGCAATATCCGAAAGGAATTTCTAGGAATCTGTCCCAAATAGTTCATAAAAATAAGTCGGTATACCCGAATTAGGCGTTATATCCGGAGTCGCTATTACCGAATGAATTTCCTACGAAAGTATGCTTTAAATTCTAGGGACCCAAGTTCGACGTCGCTATAACCGAAAAGTCATTACAACCGAGGTCGTTATTAAAGAAATCTACTGTATTTGTTCTAGAAATAATTCAAGTCTGTTCAGTAGTAATCTATTGTGATACTTTAATCTCGTACATATCAGTTATGTCAATTAGGTTATCATAACGTTATTATAGTAAGTTATTATCATGCTTGTCATGTAATTTGGTTTTCATGCGATAACGCCTGTTTGATTTTGTAGAGAAATCAATAACTTTTAAGGTTTTCCATATTATTTCAAGGTTCTTCTTCTGTTGTGTTTGGGCTTCTTTATTATTAGAGTGTTTATACTCTTTCTTTCTCCTTCTTGCGGGTGATGAGGGAGTAAAATACACTTCCTTTCTTGCCCGTGGGTGTCGTAAAAGACGACTAAGGAAGTAAATGTGCACATAACATCTATGTAAGAGAAAGTACACTTGAAATGAAACGCTGAGGACAAGGAACTTGACACTGGTGGTCGGCCCAACGACGAAGGCGACGCACAGTGGGTCGAAAGCAAGATTTTAGGGACTTAGGGACCAACTTTGGTTTTTTATTTTTTTTTTAGTGCGGATGGATAGAGCTCGTTAACGTCAATAATAATTGCCCTTAGAAGATTTTTCCTAAACTTGATAGTTTGGGCAGAAAAAATATTTTGATTTTTTTTTGTATGGAGCTGATCAGATAAAGTTAAATTTCTGCTAAGTATCGTTAGATCCCGCTTTTAAACCTTTTGTTCCTTAAACCTTGTCTAGTCTACTATCATTTGATGCTATGAACATGTGCATAAAGTTGCAATTCTCCGAAATAATTGGATCAAAAAAATTAAAAAATATATTAATATAAAAAGCTTTATTTTTATTTTCTTAAGTTATTTTAAGTTAAATTTAATATGGATTAGTAAGTGTAGGCACGTAATAATACGCATAATTACTTAACAACTAATAATAATACATTTAAAAGGTACCTAATTAGCTTAGTATTCGAAGCCGCTACCACACAGCAAAAAATGTGTAAATATTTATCTATAAATGTCTAATTGTCCATTTAATGACTGTAATTAGATTATAAAATGCTCTTTTAAATTAGATTTAATACTGAATAGTAAGTACAGGTACATAATAATAATACAAATATATAATTAATAAAGGGAAACGTAACTTATTACTAACAAAAGTAAACTTAAAACTAACAATATACCAGTACAACACAAACTAAAATAAAAAAAAACTTAGAATCCTTATTCACTATCGCTATTATTATCCTGTAAATTATCTACATTAATAAAATCTATATCGGCTTCTGTGGGAAAACTCAGCAGAAACTCTATGACTTTTGGAGAGAAAACCATTCTATGTTGTTTTACCATTCGAGGTCTTAGACTTGTGATCTTTGGATCAGACGACAAAAGAAGATTGTTTAAAATATCCTCATTTGTCGCCGTTCTACTTACCTTTCTAGAATGGCTCTCTCTATATTTCCGGAAATCTTTATTGCGAGCTTCCGCTGCCTCTTCCGACAGTTTACCTATAGGTATGGCACCAAACTCCTTAATTATATCCGTCCCATGTACTAACAATTTATGTACACTGGAAGGCATATAATACCAAGGATATAACTGTACATACAATTTTGCAGTATCTTTACAAAAATTAGAAAACTTACTTAGGTCTACGTTCTCTCCAGATCCAACAGTCTGAAGAGTCACGTGAAACCTTTCAATTAAATCTTTACTAATTCCTGTTATACGGGCTGTTGTTTCTGCATCTCTAAAAAATTTTCTGGCAGTATTGCCATCATTGGTTGTGCCTACTCCTTGCTTAACTATATCAATAAGTAACCCGCAGTCCTTTTTAAATGCCTGCTGTATAGCGCTCTTTCTAAGCGCCATTTTTCTTTATCATCCTCCCTGCAAGTCCATTTTTTAAACTCCAAACGATAAGCTGCAATTTAAAAAATAATGACACTCAGAAAAATAATGTCACAGGATGCATAAAATAACAAGGTAATAAAGTATGAAGTAAGAAATATTTACAGATGTGAAGCAAGCATTCCATGCATCTTATCCAGGCATGTAAAGATGAAATTCCGTACTGGCACATTTCGTCGTCCCTTTCTCTATGAGCAAGTGATTCCAGATTGTTCATCTCTGTCAGTTTTGTTTTGCAAATATCACAGACAGCTGAGTATGTGTCTGACAAATACGAGGTTATTTTGGCGTCTATTATTGTCATGAGCAATTGATGCTTAACTTCAACTTGACTGATTCTTGATGGCTGAAGTCTTTCTATTTCTTCTGTTATGCCAGCTTTTATAGTTGCCACTGTTGACTGCGTTTCTTTGGTAAATTTAATCATAATCGGACGGTAATAAAAAGTCGATGAAGGTCGTTCGTTTTCCTAAACAATTGTTCCATGACAGTGTTGAAGCCTAATAGGAACTAGACTGGCCATAAAAATAGATGAATCATCAAACTCTGTTTCACTCTTTTGTTTGTAATTACTTTGACCCGAGGCTCCATCAAAGCCCCATTTGCTTATAAGCAGAAAATCTGTTGCCGAGTTTAAATCCAAAGCAATTACATCTAAAAGTCTTGAAACTGTCAAGTTGAGTAAAGCTTGCAGCTTAGCAGCAGCTCCTTCTTCAGTTATAATTATATCTTCTTTCCCTGGATAACATCTTGACTTCGCTTGTTTAATTTTATAATAAGAAGGATATAAGTCAAACCCATTTTCATTTGCTGCCTCTCTTAGGTTTATATACTGCCACTACTTAATTTAAGTGAAACTAATAAAGACAGGGCTTCATCGTGTGAATATGTACTAATTTTCGCTTTACATGTACTTAAACACTCCTTAACTTTTTCCAGATCTTCTGGGTGATTTAGCAAATGGTTAATTATTTTTCCTACATCCTCATTTCCGGTGTTTCTTAAACTAGCAATTGTAGCAGCTTTTACTTCAGCAGGGGATAACGAAAGCGATTTTTTAATTTCTTCTACGCGTCTTCGTTTTTGCCTGGAGCCCAATTCTTCGAAAGGTTTTCGAGGTGTAAATGTAGATGTCGAAGCTTCTGTTGTAGATGGTGGTAAATTTTCAACATTATCAGTATCACAAATCCCGACCCCTTCCTGTTCAGTGTTCACAGCTTCAGGTATCACTCCTTCGGGCCAGATTATTGCACGTTCTAACCAATCACCATTTTTTCTTATAAACTGTGATAATGTGCGACTACTTCGTTCCCATCTTGCACTTATAATTTAACAATATCGCGTACAAAATTTTTGGAGCTCAGCACTGTTCTTTTCTGCCACATTGATTTTATGTTGTACGAATTGGCAAAGTTTTTTACTATCCGACAGTGATTTCAGTTGATCTCTTAAAATCATAAATAAATCTAAATTGTTCACTAAACTCTCCATTATAGCGTAAAAGGGACGACCACAATCACGAGATGTTAGTAGTAGTACGAATAAACGAATACTAGCTAATATATAATAAATATGGTAATTATAAGTATAACTTCCAGTAATAGATTTTTTTTCTACTACCCTCATTAACTAATCATCCACATTAAAATTACAGTAATGGCTAAACGTGACAACACATTTTTTTTTAATATGAAAGGATAAACTAATTACAGTCATTAAACGGACAATTAGAAATTTCTAGATAAATATTCACACATTTTTAAAAGCTTATTAGGAACCTTTTAAATGTATTATTATTAGTTGTTAAGTAATTATGCGTATTATTACGTGCTTACACTTATTAATCCATATTAAATTTAACTTAAAATAAAAATAAAGCTTTTTATATTAATATATTTTTTAATTTTTTTGATCCAATTATTTCGGAGAATTGCAACTTTATGCACATGTTCATAGCATCAAATGATAGTAGACTAGACAAGGTTTAAGGAACAAAAGGTTTAAAAGCGGGATCTAACGATACTTAGCAGAAATTTAACTTTATTTGATCAGCTCCATACAAAAAAATTCAAAATATTTTTTTCTGCCCAAACTATCAAGTTTAGGAAAAATCTTCTAAGGGCAATTATTATTGACGTTAACGAGCTCTATCCATCCGCACTAAGAAAAAAATAAAAAACCAAAGTTGGTCCCTAAGTCCCTAAAATCTTGCTTTCGACCCACTGTGCGACGTGGTCTTTCATCGCCCTGGACGGAATGGACGGCGTGTGCGATTCGAATGTTAATTAGAATAAACATATTCAAAAATATTATAACGCTATAGTTTAAGAAACAGATTTTGCTCAATCATTTTAATCTGATTAAACCGAAGTCGGGAATGTTTGACTAATTATTTTAAAACCGTATCTGTACGTAATAGTTGAGGAACGTAAATTAAATATTATACGAATTTGTTATGACAGCTGTTACTGTTGCTTTGAAATACGTGACGACAATACACCGTCGTTTTAACTAATGGTAACAAATATACTTTGAGGAATAGTAATTTTACATCCCAGCTTAACTATAGTATGGTAGTTTAACAAAAAATATTCTGTAGTTTGCCACAAGTGGAACAAACATGGTTAGCATACAGGACATAATGTTATGCCGAGGCAGTGAGCTTTCGGATCGGTGATTGGGTTTTCGTGTGGTGACGGATTAAGAATACAATTCACCATCGCTTTTCTTGCCCGTGGGTGTTGTAAAAGGGGACTAAGGGAATGATAATGTGCATGTAATACCAAGGCATAAGAAAAAGACTCGGAAAAACCGTATACCGACACGTCGGTCCAGCGTGGTATAGTAGGTCAATTTTCCACCTATTTTGAAGGAGGTTTGAGCCCAATAATGGGACGTGGGTACATGAGTTGAGACGATTAGATAGGGAAGGCTGACAGCGTGAATGTGACAAGCTGGCTTAACTAGTTAGATGCCTGAAAAATAAACCACCCAGCGGTCCACCGATATCGAGAACTCGATGACTTGCTCGTTTGACGGAGAAAACACAGCCGGTTATGGAACACAATGCCGTCCTTCCGTTGTCCAGGATGATTTAAACAGAGTTTGACGAGACCATATTTTTTCACAACAAAACGGAATTTTTATAAAATTAGCCATTTTCTTTGTCAACTGACCAAAAATTTATAGTACTTAATAGTTAAGTAAAAAAAAAAATGAGATCACGAAAACGTCATTCGACTTAGCAACTGTGTAAAGCCATGCAAAGTATTCTAGTACATCGTTAAGGCCGCGGCGCTTTTACAAAAAACATTTTACGCTGTTTTTGAATAACTATCTTGGGGATGAGGATTTATTCCATCGTTTTAACTGTCAATTGTATTTCATAGTGTTGAAATTACTAATTAGGAATTCAATATATGCGGCAACTTATTATGAAGACGATTTGTTTTCACTCTTTAATTTTCCGAAGAAGTAGCGAACATCGTTTGAGGAATCGCCAATGAGCTGAGAAATTTATAACACCAAATGAGGTGGCCAACCTGCCTGCCAATTGTGGCGTTTACGGCAATATTTCCCCCTTGGAATGGAATTCCCTTACTGTTTACAATTTTTCAGCCTGTATTGTTTAAATATTATCTTGTATAATAAGTAGAAACCAATTCTTAATTTCCGCGTGGTGACGGAATAAGAATACAATTTACCACCCCCCTGTCTTGCCCATGGGCAATAGTAAGAAAACATGAAATAAAACAACGCGGTGTCTCGAGCCCAACAGTGGAACATATATGAGCTGTGATATGATAATTGTCATAAATTTATTTGGTAATGTTCCAGGCACGAGATGTCGCTGAAGGTGCGGACTTTTTGATGGTGAAGCCAGGTCTGCCGTACTTGGACATCGTCAGGCAAACTAAGAATCAGTTCCCGAATCATCCATTGTTTATTTATCAGGTGAGGAAAATAATTTTACGTGTGGGATTTTTTTTTATTGCAAACTGTGGCAAACGAGAAAACAGTACACCTGATGGTAAGTGTTGCTGTCGCTTATGGACCTTTACAGGGTCGCTGCCTACCGTGAAGAAAGTGAAGGGAGTGTGAATGCGTGCATTGAGGCTCTGTGATACCAGGGGCACCACCAAAACCCTCCACACACAAACACCCTTAGAAAGTTGGGCTTCCGGCTCTCTCGCTCACCGAACGAAGCGCAGTAACAAATTGCTACTACTCAGACGTCGATTTTCTGCGAGAGTGTAGTACTATCCCGGACGGACCGGTCCGCGGCTGTAGACAGATAATTGTCGACAGTGTGGTCCTACCACTCTTGCAGACAGTGGAGAATACAGACGCCTAAGGTTATGTACCTATATACAACGTGTCCCCAAAATTCAACGATAAGCGGGCACTAATACTTATGACTGCTCGAGAAAAAAAAAGAAAAATATTCTACCCGCTTTTTTTTACATTGCGAAAAAAAGTGAAATTCTTAAAAAATTAAGTGCCATTGCTACAATATTACAAATCATTCTGTGATTTTTTTGTATTCATCCATCCATCCTGAGGTAGAATTTTCCCTTTTTTTTTTCTCGAGCAGTCATAAGTAGGTCCACCTGTTGGTGGCCGTTTATCGTTGAATTTTGGGGCATGTTGTATATGATTTGATCCCTTAGTCGTCTTTTACGGGCAAGAAAGTGGGTGGTGAAGTATTCTTACTCCGCCACCACTAAAAATTTTTTATAAAATATATATAGTTATGTGAAATTAAGGCATTCGTTTATTGATACTGCTTTTATGTTACGCTAGGTATCCGGGGAATACTCAATGATCTGCCGCAGTGGTGATAAGAAGGAAGTGGAAACCGTTCTCATGGAGACACTCACTTGCATGAGGAGGGCTGGTTAGTACATATCACATATAGTTCTTCTTTTTCAGCCTGTTTTCTGGCTATATTCTGTTCAACGATTCGGGGAGAGAAATCTAAGTCTTAGCCTGCCATGTTATTTCTTGGTGATCCGCTCACTTTTGGGCATATCCACTCTTCGACTCCTCCGCAACAAAGCTCTGGTACTACTATAAGACGCCTATATTCGACAACGGATGTCTCTAAAGCGGTTGATCGATGGCAACTTATTAACTAAGATTGTAATGTTAATTATTTGCTAAGATTGTAATGTAGCTTATTTGCAAAGATTGTAATGTATGTTATTTGCTAAGATTGTAATATAATTAATTTGGTAAGATTGTAATATATTTTATTTGCTAAGATTGTAATGTAGATTATTTTTTCAGGTGCTGATTGCATCATAACATACTTCGCGCCACTTATTCTGAACAAGATGCTTAGGAAGAAATGAATTAGCACAATGGTCTGACTATCCTAGTTTTTAAGTTGATGACTGTTTTACTCTGGGACCGGGTTTCTATTTGGGGTTTTTTATATGATCTCGTCATCATTTTAGTCAGTTCACTACTAAATGAACTTTTTTAAAGATTTTCACGCCATAAAGCATAATAAATATTGGTCTATTATAATACGTTATTTTAAGTTGAAATATTTAAAAAAATGCACTTGTGTATTCAGAAATTATCGTATTTTTATACTTTTCTAGTGCACAATGAATGAATGACTTTAACGAATGTCGGGTGTTGCAAGGTTTTTTAAATAGTTTTTTCTTATATTTTATAACTAAGAAAAATAGTTTAAATACTTTCTTTTAATGCACAATTGGTAAAGTATCTTAAGTTAATGTTGAGAAAGTCATAAGTTTTTCCCTATACCTTAAATTCTTGCGAGAATTAGTAGACAGCGCGTTTGAATATGATTTTATATATTTTACGACACGGAATTATTCGTTAGTAAGACTTTCTCAAAACTTAGATCCTTCTTTTCTATTTGTTAGGCTGTCTTGTTACTCTCCCCCTATTTCCATCCGACGTCCTCGTCACGTCCTCGACGAAGAGGACGACAATATCACACTCGCTCAACAAAGAGCCTACACGGCCCGCGAGGCCTTAACAAATAAATATCCGCGGTTCCGCCCTCGCCGTCGAGGTGCGAAACCGCGCCGCGCAAAAGTCACGACTAAAAACGTGGGCACGCCCACTTTGACTCCAGCGACGCCCCAAGCCGAGGTCCGTTCCCCACAGGGGGAGCCCTTGGGCGATGTCGCTTAGCATACTTTTCTCCGGGTTGAGAGCCCTCAGCACTCACCCATAGTCCGCGTCAAGCTGTCAAGGCCATCGGCCAACAGCTGTACACACACCAAAAAAAAAAAAACTCTCCCCCTCAAACCGCCCCAGGCGATGGAATGGTGACATGGGGCGCTATAACCCACCATTTTCCATTTGAATGCCTATAAGGGCTCTCTGAACCGCTCTCATAATTTAGTAAAATAGGATAATCCTTAATTTAATAATGGAGTTAATTTATTTTTCAAATTAACTTTGGTGTTTGGGACCGAGAACATATTTATTGTTATTTTTTTTTTTTTTTAGCTGTTTGGGACTTGGAGTTTTTTTTTGGGCTATTTTTATATGGGAGTATATTATTATAATTATTATCAAAGCACAATAAAAGGCAGAATGTTTTTTTTTTTATATTACTTAAACCTGACTTAATATACCACCGTCAAATAGCTTATAGTGTTATGGCTTCTAGAAAAGCCACCCAACCCCCCCCCCCCCCTTCTTTTTAAGTTTGGCTATGGTTTGGCACCCCTTGGCAAAAAAAAACAGCGTTTCCGAGGCGTCGCCCTCACACGGTCGGCCTCTTTGCTGGTGGCGTACTGAGGAAGGCGCAGGTACTCGCGCCTGCGCCGTCAGACGCTTCGGCGGTGGAGCGTGTCCCGGTAGAGAATTCCTCCTGGACTCGTTACACGGCCTCCTTCTGTCAGACATCTGCGTCACAGACACAGACGGCGAGTGCGACCCAATTCCTGACGCAGTTGAACATCGCCTTAGCGATGGTCAGCACCATCAGGTCGGCACCGATGATTACGACAAGTTCACAGCGCTGCTCTGCCGTCGGCGGAGCGTGTTCCGGTAGAGGAATGCCTCCTGTACTCGTTGCACCGCTTCCTTTTGCGAGACGTCTGCCTCGCAGGCGGCGACCACGTCCTAGTTTCTGACGCAGTTAAGCAGCGCCTTAGCAATGTTCGGCGCTGCTGATTGTGACGAGTTCACGGCTTTGCTCTGCCCTGGTCACTCAGACCTCGAGGGCGGGCGGTGCTGTGTCCTTGTCGTAATCGCCCTGTTAGCAGGACGGTCTCCTCTCCCTCCTTGCGACCTTATGCAGGTAAGCGTAGGAGATGGCTGCTTTGACTCTTGTGTTTCCAAGCAACCCACCCCTACGCTTCCACTTGGAGTGTTTACAAATATTTATTCAGAGATGGGTTTTATGTTCTATCTTGTGAAAGCAAAGCGCGGCGGGATTTTATGTATTTAGGGTATGTTCCTATTGAGCTGTTTTATAGGTATACATATATATATATATATTGAATTAATATTAAATTTTTGCAGTGGAATGTAGCTATGTACGTTTCGAGTCTAAAACATATCCGTACTCCTTTCTAAGGGTTTTTTTTTTTATTTTATATACTATAGGATAAAGGTTCTATCCTTTCCCATACGAGAGACCAATTCGTAATGTAAGCGTTCAAACTTTCACATACGTTTATTAATATTACTAAAATAAGCTTATTTGCATCTGCAAGTATGCCTTCAAACGTACTTCGGTATTGACTGCTTAATGATTTTATTCCACATTTCTGATTGCATCTTTTTTATTATATTTGTGAAGTAAAGCTTTTTCATTATATTTGTGAAATAAAGTATATTTTTAATTACATCCAGTATCGGAATGTTACAAATCACAAAGGTGCACGCCTCACACATTCTAAATAATTTAATAATCTTGTAGATTGGGAGAAAAAGACTAAAAAAACCTCTACTCAATGCCAACAAATGAAATGAAAAGATTTTTGTGAATTTATTGTTTCAATCGTGAGACACAGACGCACAGACAATCAAAAATTTTTAGATGCATTATATAAGTTTTTTTATTTTCATGGTAGGGCTTTGAAATTCTGATCCATCTTTTTGTCTAAATAAATGATAATCACAATCTATGCTATATGAAAATGATGAATAACTAATTAAAATGCCTCTCTGAAATACAAGTTTCACTTCTATTGTGTGTTTTTGCGACACATCCTGTCTAGTTTTTTGTTATGTGCTTGAACCATAACGAGTCGATACAAAGAAATACACAAATTTTATATAAAAGTTTCTTTATCGATAAGTTTATTGATTGAAACATGACTGATAAATATTGAGAAAAGAGTTAAAGTTTCTAGCATGGCAGCTTTTCGAGTGTAAAGCACATCATTATGCGTTGTGAGGCGTGCAAGCCACATTTAAACGTTATAAAACTCTATTTTTACTGCTTAAGTTTGTATTTGATTTTCATGGTCACGGGTCACAAGACTCCCGAGAGCAAACAGTCCGTGACCCAGAACATTGAAGAGTCAAATACAAATGTAAACTAAAAAAAAAAATCAAATACAATCGCGATAAAATCCGTAAAAAATAGTTTTATTTATAATGTGTAATATTCGCGTAAACATTAGAAATCATTATAGAAACCACAAAAAATGTTTTTATTGTATGTGTACCCACTACTCGCGTAAACGTTAGCTATCATTCTACTATAGTTACTTTGTTTAGCTTTCGATGTGGTGTTAAAGATATGCTCTGAACATGGGGCGACAGAATATCAATACAATTCTCATTATCGCTTACATATAATCGTGTCCGACAAGAAAATATTCTTTGTAAGGCAAAGTATGAGACTGTCCACTTCATCGTTGGGGTCACAGATTTAGATTGTTACGTTTTTGAAGTGAAAACCTTGTTTTAGGCGCGTTGAGCACTTTTATTGTGTGAACAAATTCATGGATCTCGCGTCACCGTTATCGCACGCTTTCCATGAGCTATATGTATTATCGATTGATTTATAACCAGATAATATTAATTGAAGATTTTTTGTCGAGCGGGCTGTGGTTTTGACACACGCCGATCGTTCGGGGTGACGAAAGGGCAGCGCACGGCCGCATAACTCACTGTATGCCCAACCCTTCGTCATTTTGCTGACCAGTGGTACACAGTCCCTGAAGTCCGTGCCCAATCCGGTAAAATCGTCGCGTGCCATACACGGACCGTCTACAATGAGAATATTTTGCCAAGCCTATGTTCTATTCTAGCAGGCTGGACCGTACTGTGTTTCGTTTCATGACCGAAACGTTCCTGTCACATAATTTGAGAACCCTCAACCTTAGCCCAGACAAAGCTGTAAAAGCCAACTGCGGCTAACAAATATACACACACAAAATAGAAAAAAAAAACGTTGCAATCACGATCATAGTATGAAACAGTGTAGTGGACAGATTTTTTAAAACGCCTAAATTCAAATCCCTATGTAGATCTGTGTAAACTTGCCCTAGTTCCTTATTCGCTATGACCAACCAAACTTAACGCGCCCTCGATGTTATATTTGCGTAGTATCGGTGTATTGTTATTGCTATGTTAACATTAGATTCCTTTGAACGTGTTTAAGCAAGTTATTGGTGTGTTATTTTGCGGTGACATAGCGAACTGGCCTCTACTAATAAATTCGAACAAAAATGTATTCGATAAAGCATAGTTTTTCTAGCACTGAAATCTTTTACCATTTCCGTGGTAGGTTCTATGATATCCGCTGAGTCTTTTATTCTATCCAAAACTTTCCCTATTTTAGGATTGAAATTATTGTGAGATTGATGCATATTAGAATACAGTAATACCCCGGACATACGCGATAGGTGAGACCGAGCGATAATTGCGTAAGTCGGGGTTTAATTTTGCTTGTATTAAGTGTACAAAAAAATATTATTTGGATTTAGTTCAAAGACAATATTATAAGTTTTAAAAATATATTCAAAATTTTAGATAGAAAATAATTGAAATATGAATAACAAAGTAAACTTAAAGCCTGATCGCTCAAAGAGAAAACCGCGCATCTTTGAATTCGCGTATAACGGGGTAGTGTAAGTTGTGGTATTACTGTATTTATAACGGCAAAACACCCATTTCCATGAGATGGAAAACGTCAGCTCGAGTTTCAAGCGTATCCAATGCTCATCCTAAGGGCGAGTGCCCAGCGGCGTCCGCGTCCAGCGCACGCAGGCGCTCGAAACTCGGGTCGACGTAATCGATCTCAGGCCCGTGAGTGTTTTGCCGTCATAGATATTATAGCATTCATTTTCGAATTTGATAGTAGAGGTTTTTATAAATTATTGATGTTAGTTTATATATTAATAAGGTTGATATATTATATTTTGAGATACTAATGCCCATTTTCACTAATGATACTAAAATTTAAGGTAACGTCTAAAACAATCTATATCACACATCATCACAGCTCGTATAGGCCCTACTACTGGGCTCGAGCCTTCTCCACAATAGGAGGGATATTTTATCTACTATACCACGCTAGTCAGGCGGGTATGAGGTTTTATTTCCGAGTTTTCCTCCTCTTGCATAGATGTTATATGCACAAGACATCGCTTAGTCGTCTTTTACGACACCCACGGGCGAGAAGCGGTGGTGAATTGTATTCTTATACCATTACCACAGAGTAATGTTACACACAGCATCAATTATATTAATAAGTCATTCAACATTAGTTTATAAATTGTCTTAAGTGTTACCTAAAATTGAAACGTCAATGGTGAAAATGGACACGTTACTTGTTTTTACCAAAGACTCCTAAATTTTATTTAATAAAATTGGCCGTATTGGATCAGTACAGACAAAATTGGCGGTAGGGCAACCGCCCTTTTGTCGACCCGTGCGGTACGAGTATTCAGACAAGTCTATCAAAAAAAATTGTTACCTAAAAGTTAGGGTTCGTTGGTGAAAACAATAATAAGTACATATATTATTAGCTAGTTAAAATTTATTTGCTCAATGTCGTTTCGCGCCTTTTTTATTAAGTACATTCTCTGTTGTATTATTAAGTTTAATTTAAATACGATTAAATAGGAAATTGGATGTGGTATGTTTATTTTATAGATGTCTATACATAAAATACATTTATAATCATAATATTTTATATATATGATAGATTTGTAGTGAATAAATATATATTCTGTATGTTGTACACTTGAATTTTATTTTTAATCAGCAAATTCCCGCGTTTTCACCTACGTAGTTTCTGTTCCCGTAGGAATATCTCAAATATAGTGTGTTCTTTCTTATATACTTAGATAGCTACGTGGTAGTTAAAGGTATTGTCAATTCAGTCGTTTTGAAGATTCATCAGCATCATCTCGGCCCTGTGCATACCACAGTTGGGATCAGGCCTCCTTCAATATGGGAGGGAATTTGATCTATTATACCACGCTGGTCAGATGTGTTAGCATAGGGTTTCGTTTCGAGCTTTCCTTTTCTTGTTTCGATGTTATCTTCATATTATATACCTACCTTATTCGTTTTTTATGACACCCACGGGCAAGAGCATGGAGGTTGTGAATTGTATTCTTACGCCGTCAATACACAAAAAAGTTTTGAAGATTACCCGAAACAGAAAAATAAAACTGATTTTTAGGCATAGGTATCGTGCAAATAATCGTGTGAGCATGAAAAAGCGTACTATTTTAATACTACAAACACTTCAATTTTATTTATTTGTGTAGATACCTGTGGTCCTTTTTAACCTACCTGAATAACCCATTACTGAATCTTTGAAATGTAGGCTCATTGGATACGCCTTAACTAGTTGTGTGTGGCACTAGGGACCAGTGGCGGCCTTAGGGGGTGGCGAACAGGGCAATCGCCCGGGGCCTCGCGCTTACAGCGGCCTCACGCAACAACCCAAGCAAATTTATAAAAATTTAGATTTTAAATTACATTTTTACTTATTAATTACATTTTTTCACTTTGTTTTCAATATTATAAAACTTAAATTTTATTTATTTACAATTTTAGTATTTTTCATCAAACATGACAAATGCCTAAACCAAACAACCAGACCTACTTTCGTATCTCATACTTTTCACGAAGGACAAAGGGCCTCGCAAAGACCTGCCGCCCGGAGCCTCGCAAAGACCTGCTGCCCGGAGCCTCGCAATGGGTAAGGCCGCCGCTGCTAGTGACTGACAAATGGATATGTGACCGAAGCTCGTCCAATTTGTGTGTCCGTACAGAAAGATCTCGAAAATATCCATTTTAATAAAGAGTTTAACATTAGCTATAGCGTCTTTGTGTATTATGGGAAAAGCTTAACTGAACGAAATTTTATGAGTGTTCTAAAATTTCGATCTCCAACTTTTTGTGTAACGTAAGTTTCTTATTCTTACTTTCCATGTGCAAGTGTGTGAACGATGCACGTATATGTATACGTGATGTGACAGTCGCTTAAGTTCTTTTTCTCGGGAACTTGTGAAGCATTTGCTCTTCTCACTTTCATAATTTTACCTAAATATACGAATGAAGTTGTTTGCCTGTAATACAAAGGTTTCATATCTATCGTGTATATTGTATGTGTATGTATCTATAAGATATGTCGAGTTTTTTTTATTGAAATATAATTTAGGCACTTTTCTGTATATTTAATTCTTGACAACGTGTGAGCCAAGTTTCATGATTTTAGGTTGAGTAAAAGTAAAAAACATATTGGTAGGACCACACTGTTGACAGTTATCTGGCTACAACCGCGGGTTGGTCCGTCCGGGGTAGTACCACACTCTTGGAGAAAATCAACGTCTGAGTAGTAGTAATTTGTTATTGAGCTTCCTTCGATGAACGAGAGAGCCGGAAGCCCAAATTTCTAAGGATGTCTGCATGTGATGGATTTTGGTTGTGCCTTGAGTATCACCGAATCTCATTGCACGCATTCACACTCCCTTCACTTTCTTCACAGTAGGCAGGGGCCTAGCAGTGGCGAGCTGCATCACTTACTTGCAGTGTTGGAATTACGCCTAGGCCCGTGAGGTCCGGGCCTAGGGCAGCATGATTTCAAGGGCTGCAAAATTTCAGAGACAAAAGAAAATTAAAGATAGATAAAAGAAATTTTTACAGAAAGCCAGGCAAATGAAAATTTTAAATTGATTAATATATTTATTTATTTGTCTAATGTTTATTACGTACGAATCTGTAATATTTATTAGTTATAATTGATATTATATTCTAATGAAATAAAACTGTTTAAAATTTGAAATAAACATATTGGATCAAATTAATAAAATTTATTCTAATATTAAGGGGGACGCGACGCGATAAACAGGGCCTAGGGCGACATCAAGCCTAAATCCATCACTGCTTACTCGTTTGCAATAAAAAAGCGTACCAGTATAACCAACATATTCGCATTTTTATAATATCAGGTGGGAATTTATTACATTATGTTATAATCAATAATGTGTATTCAATTGTTTACAATACAAACAGCTGTTCGTAGGTATCGTACATTTTCGGCATTGAAGACTGACGTGGCTCTATTTTACAGATAAAACTAATATACCTATATTTTTATCACTTATCTATGTTTACATTTAATCCGGGGTTATTCCTTGGTGTGAGTAAATTCTGTAAAGGCCACTGATACGAAATTCAGTAGATATGAAAAAAAAAATGGTTGAAAATATGAAAACTTTGAAAGGTAATCCAACAAACTTTAAACGACAGGAAATGTGAAGTCACTGTTAACAAGTGACTTAAGTGACTTTGTCTCAGAGCAATCTTGGTTTTTGTTAAAAAAAAATAATTTACCGTATGATTTTCTGGACACGTTTCATTATGGCCATTTAATGAGAGTTACCAAAAAGCTGTCTTTTTTTTGAGTAAAGTCCGAGTTATAAATGATATAGCAGAACGTGGTGTTTCCTTATTAACTGAGTACAATCAAACTTTAACAAAAAATGAAGAAGATTTTCAGTATCTATTACAAGTGGTAAAAAAACACAGAGAGATGTACCCTAATTGTAATAAAAAACCTTAATATAACAGTTAGACAGTTGATTATTGTTAATTTCTACCTTTTTACATTTGTTCTTATTTTTTTTATCACCTTCCGTATGTCTCGGATATATGATATTTTTTTATTACATAATGATAAAAGTTGAAAAACCCAAAAAATCGGTTCAAATTAAACTTTAACCTTGAATAACTCTAGAAGGATTCAATTTATGGAAAAATTATAAGAGACCTTTTTTGTAGAGCATTAAATTTCCTATAAGAATCTGAGTTGGTCATTGCCATAAGTTCATTCAATCCAGAGGTATAAAATTCTAAAGTTAAAATCATTTATTTCTTATGTTATTTAAATGGGAAATAGAAAGTTGCGAACCGCGACCACTAAATCTTTAAATTAAGAGCTCAAATTTTGACGAGGTCTTTATTTTAGCATTCTCTGACAGAATTTGCCGACCATTTGAAAAAAAAAATATTTGATTTTTTTGAAACACCCTAATATATATATATATATAATATATATATATATATATATATATATGTGTGTGGAACGGTATGGAACAGTTTTCTGAAACTGTTATTTCGCTAAAACTGAAACCTGTGAAACAGGTCTCACAATTTAGCTGTTGTAGAGCACCGTTAGTGATTCAGGGCCCTGAATATCGTGTAGCGCTTCAACTTGTTGTGTTGTTAGCGTAAACAAACAAAAACGGGTCATTCGGTTTTATGCGATTTGTAAAAAATACTAAGTAAATGTTTATGTAAATTAAAATTAATGAAAAGATGTTTGAAATTGTAAAAAATAATTATAATTATATAGTTAATAGTAAATTGATAACCGTTAATAATCATTGTATTTATTAGTAGGTATTGTTTATTCATAATGATAAATTTTTTTACGATGGATCTTTGAGACCACAGAGACATGCAGATAGCTGACGCCGCAATATACCTTCGCTTTTGAATTTAAATGATGAAAATGGTTACTGCTTCGACTTGCCAACTGAAAACGCCTTAACACATAGGGTCGCTCGACAGTCGTCACTGCGTCTGTCGCTGGCCTCTGTTGCAAGGGGTAATATGTGTATTTGAGTGCCACGTGTTGGCGTATTAAACGGGATGACGATCGTATTAACCGTCAAGAAATGTATGAAAACATGTCTCAAGTTGCTGGGACTGTCGCAAAATGGCGTATTAAGCGGGAAATCGTATTAAACGTAATCGTATTAAACGGTTTCTACTGTATTATAAGCGATACAATTTTAAACTACCACCTATCATCGTCATCATCTCAGCCCATATACATCCCACTGTTGGGCTCGGGCCTCCTCCACAATGAAAAGATAATTGACCTACTATACCACGCTGGTCAGACGTGTTGGTAGTATAGGGTTTTATTTCGAATTTTCCTTCTCTCGCATAGATGATATATGCGTTTAATATCCCTTAGTCGTCTCGTACGATCACCCATGGGTAAGATAGGCGGTGGTGAATTGTATTCTTACTCCGTCACCACACGGAACTACCACCTATAGTCAAAATATAATATTCACAGTTCTCAAAAAATAGATACAAATATGTAGTTTTATGTTAATTTAATTTTATCGAAGAGGCAGCCCTTCGATTGCTGTGGGATCGCGCGGTGCGAAGCAATCACAACCGTACGCTTGAGTATTTAGGCACATTTTAGCATGCAGCGGTTGCTGACACGATTAAGTAGGGGTATTATAACAATCGGTATTGATGATTTTGTACTGAGTGAAGTATCTGTACTTATTTAATCTGTGCCAGAATTATTAACAATCCTACTAATATTATAAACGCGAAAGTTTGTGAGTATGTATGTAAAGATGTTTGTTGTCCTTTCACGCAAAAACTACTGAATGGATTTTGATGAAACTTCACAATAATATGGCTTACATATCAGTATAACACATAGGTTGTAATATATACCGATATTCCCACGGGAAGGGGAACTAAGCGGGTAAAACCCCAGGGCGCTGATAGTAATCTAGAACTAGATGGATAGATATAGTGAAAAAAGGTAGAACAGACATAGCTACACCGTCACAAGAAGCTTTTTAGAGCCAGTTTTTCTAGTTTTTATTGTAATTTTTAATGTCATTACATGGATGTTATCTAAATATAAAAATAAACTGTTCAATTGAATGATTTATTTCTCCGGTTAGATAAAGTTGAAAGTTAATAAGCATGATGCAATTACATACTTATTTACTAGTAATTGTTAAATATAAAGGAAGTATTTAAAATACCTGTAACTATCAAAACACAATGGGTGATACTTATCCGGGGGACTTGCAAAAAGGCTGAGGGATCCCCAGGGTAATGGTCTCTTAGAAAACTTATAACATGCATCGACCCGCTTGCTAAGCATGGTGATTACATATTGTATTATCTTCTTTGAAAGCTTTAAAGCCAAAGAGTATATGTCCATTGTTTCATCATCATCACAGCTCATATACGTCCCACTGCTGTTATCGAGGCTCCTCCACAATGGGAGAGAAATTGATCTTTTTTTATTTCAAATGGTGGCAATTGAGCAAACAGTACATCTGATGGTAAGTGTTGCTGCCGCTCATGGACCTTTGTAAGGCCGCTGCCTACCGCGAAGAAAGTGAAGGGAGTGTGAATGCGTGCAATGAGGTTCGGTGATACTAAAGGCATCACCAAAACCCACCACACACAAACACCCTCAAAAAGTTGGGCTGCCGGCTCTCTCGCTCACCGAACGAAGCGTAGGTACAAATTCCTACGTCCGAGTAGGACGTCCATTTTCTGCGAGTGTGGTACTAACCCGGACGGACCGGCCCGCAGCTGTAGACAAATTGACCAGCGTACTATAGTAGGTCAATTTCCTTTCCATTTTGGAGGGGGCTCGTGCGCAATAGTACGAAGTATACCTATCAGCTGAAGGGAATGCCTACCACAATTACTGATTTGATCAAGTTGAGTGTCGTGTGCTCGATTCCAATACATGATAAATATTTATTAGTTTGAATTTGATCCGAATTTCTTTATTGTATATTTAATGCTTCCCGACTCTCCAGTATAGAAAACGGATATTATTTTTACGAAATATTGGGATCAGAATCTGGTATAAGCAAATGATAGTAAAAGTAACAGTTAGTGACGGAGTAAGAATACAATTCACCCTCTCTTGGCCGCGGGTGTTGTAAAAGACGACAATAATATATACATAGTATCTATGCAAGAAAAGAAAAAGTCCAAACAAAACCCTTTACCAACACGCCTGACCAGCGTGGTATAGTAGGTCAATTTCGCTCCAATAATGGAGGAGGTCCGAGCCCAACAGTAGGACGTGTATGGGCTGAAATGACGATGATGATACTTATACTCCATATTACAATATTTCTGGGCTACACTTTTTTTTTATAAATAAAAAAGATGCCGAAAATGTAGGTATAACAAAATGATTATTTATATTTCCATAGGTGGAAAGTATTTATGTGATGATGGTCTAAGAATACGGTGTATTTTCATTCCGTTGGTGTCGTAAGAACCAATTAAGGATGTAGAAACGACGAAGAAATTGCTATACGAATATCTGAACCCTTCGCTAAATGTCGTAAAACTATTTGCTAACTTTCACTCTCACTTTAGGTTAAGTAGGAAATTACTATCAACAGAATCTAAAACAATTACACGAATACTTGGACAGATTTAGTAATTTTATGTAAAAAATATAAGAATTCGCTATGACCCAGTCGTCATATAGAATCACGTAATTCATGGGGATCTATAGCTTTATGTCCGTGAAATGTTAAATTTACATATACGGTTATATACTTTTAATTTTATTTATTTATATAAGTTGCTTATACATAATCCTAACTTAAAAATATATTGAAATTAATAGTTAACGTAAAAAATCATGTTATGAAAGTTAGAACAAGAATCTTAAGATTCGTCATTATTTCACAACTTTAGTTTATTTAAAATTGGCGCCTGAGCAAACGTTGCGTTATGAGCCAGTTATAAACGTGGGCCAATCAAAATACGCCAAATACATACACTTGGATCAATTGCTAGAAAGAACTGGAAACGTCATCATTTTGTGGACCAATCACGTTAGCCCACGATGTTACACTAGCGCTAAATAATAGCGGCGGCCGCGTGTGAAACATCAGTTTTACTTGGAAAATCGAAGAGGAAGAATAATGTTACTGTGAATTTGTAATTAAACTAAGTGTTTTAAGTGCTTTATCGTGGCAGTGAACTGCAATCGGAATATAAAATATTTAATCGGGTGTTATTATCGGTAATTATTTTTTAATAAATCCATAACAGTTTTCTTAAATTCTATCAGAAATTTTTCTAAAAGATTATTGACTTCACACGTATTATTTCTCTATTGAAACACTTATTAAAGCATGCTTTGTACATCATAAGTATTAAATTCGGCAGCACATGTAGAAAACATCAGAAAAAAATTACTATTCTAAATGTAACGTCAGCGAATTTTCTCGACCACTGACTGCGAGTGGGCCGCCGTATCTTAAATCAACCATACCCCGCTTTCAATTATACCGTTATATGTTATCATTTTAGAAGACTATAGGCAATTTTACATTACTCGGTAATTCAGTACTTTCCTTTCCTATAGGTTCAAGCTTTATTTTAGACCGGCGCGTTATTTGTGACGTGTCCCATAAGGTATTACGTGTCTGTCGCGGTGTCAGATGTTGGATTGAAATAAAATAATTTATACGAGTTCATGAAACGTATTAATATTATACATAACTAACCAAACCTAATTTATAATTATTTATTGTTTCAGTAAATTCTAATTGGATGCTGAAAATGCGGTGGTGCTTATTAGCGTTGGCCTGTTTGGTCGCGGCAGTTTACGCCGACGACAAGAAAGAAAAAGAAAAAGACATTGGCACTGTGATTGGTATCGATCTGGGAACAACATATTCATGGTGAGTATTTGCAGATTTCTTCATATCCATCCCTTTTTAGATCTTGTCATGTTAAAATCAAATATAACCTCAAATAAGATTTATTCATCATTTTTCTTATCTCTGTCTGTTTGGAGTTGATGTAGTCGCCACATGATGCAATATATTTTCTGCCCTTTATTCCTTTATCCCTATATTATCCGTGTGGTGACGGACTAAGAATACTATTCACCACTCCCTATCTTGCTCGTGGATGTCGTACAAGACGACTAAGGGATATAATATGCACATAAGATCTGTGCAAGAGAAGGAAAACTCGAAATGAAACCCTATACCAACATGTCTGACCAGCATGGTATAGTAGGTCAAATTCCCTCCCATTGTGGAGGAGGCCCGAGCCCAACAGTGGGACATTTGTGGGCTGCGATGATGATGATGATGATTCCTATGTGGATGAAATTATGATTGGTTGTTTAGACTTTTTATAGAATGTCGGTGTTGTTGCTAACTGCAACAGTATATGGTTCTTTTAAAGAAATTGAAAATAATCTAGAATTAAACCATATGCCAGACTTATACATGTGCTAAATACTTAATTTTTTTAATAAAACTTGTTTATTTTAAAAGGTACTTCATGCACAAATAGGCATTGAAATCATAGGAGTTATGTTATTTGAATATTGACTCCTTAAGGTGATTGTCTTAAGAATTAAAATGTCTCTAAATATTAAATTATGGCCTTAATGAAGCTTTGTTATATAGATAAATCTTATTTAGAAGTTACATTGAGAAACATCATTTTCATACAACTTTTCCATTGTCTACAGTGTGGGCGTTTACAAGAATGGCCGTGTGGAAATTATCGCCAATGACCAGGGTAACCGTATCACTCCTTCATACGTCGCCTTCACGGCTGACGGTGAGCGTCTAATTGGTGATGCTGCCAAGAACCAGCTGACCACCAACCCTGAGAACACTGTATTTGATGCCAAACGTCTTATTGGTCGTGAATGGAGTGACACAACTGTCCAACATGATGTGAAATTCTTCCCCTTCAAAGTGGTTGAAAAGAACACAAAGCCTCATGTTGCTGTCGCAACATCCCAAGGTGAAAAAATCTTCGCTCCAGAAGAGATTTCCGCTATGGTTCTAACAAAGATGAAGGAAACTGCTGAGGCTTATCTTGGTAAAAAGGTGACCCATGCTGTTGTGACTGTACCTGCTTACTTCAACGATGCTCAGCGTCAGGCTACCAAGGATGCTGGTGCCATTGCAGGCCTTCAAGTTATGAGAATCATCAATGAACCTACTGCTGCTGCTATTGCCTATGGTCTTGACAAGAAAGATGGTGAAAAGAATGTTTTGGTCTTTGACTTGGGTGGTGGTACTTTTGATGTGTCTCTCCTTACCATTGACAACGGAGTCTTTGAAGTAGTTGCTACCAATGGTGACACTCACTTGGGTGGTGAGGACTTTGATCAAAGAGTCATGGAGCACTTCATCAAATTGTACAAGAAGAAGAAGGGCAAGGATATCAGAAAAGATAACCGCGCTGTACAGAAACTCCGTCGTGAAGTTGAGAAGGCAAAGAGAGCTTTATCTTCCAGCCACCAGGTCAAGATTGAAATTGAATCCTTCTTTGAGGGTGATGACTTCTCTGAAACTCTCACCAGGGCCAAGTTTGAGGAGTTGAACATGGACCTCTTCAGATCTACCCTGAAACCTGTACAGAAGGTATTGGAAGACGCAGACATGAACAAGAAGGATGTTGATGAGATTGTACTTGTAGGTGGTTCTACCCGTATACCCAAGGTTCAGCAATTGGTCAAGGAGTTCTTCAATGGCAAGGAGCCTTCCCGAGGTATCAACCCTGATGAAGCTGTCGCCTATGGTGCAGCTGTCCAGGCTGGTGTACTCAGTGGTGAACAAGACACTGACGCCATTGTACTTCTCGATGTTAACCCTCTTACCATGGGTATCGAAACTGTCGGAGGCGTCATGACCAAGCTTATCCCACGTAACACTGTCATCCCAACAAAGAAATCTCAAATATTCTCCACTGCTAGTGACAACCAACACACAGTCACAATTCAGGTTTATGAGGGTGAACGTCCCATGACCAAGGACAACCACTTGCTCGGAAAGTTCGACTTGACTGGCATCCCTCCAGCACCACGTGGTATCCCTCAGATTGAGGTCACCTTTGAGATTGATGCTAATGGTATCTTGCAAGTATCTGCAGAGGACAAGGGTACTGGAAACCGCGAGAAGATTGTCATCACCAATGATCAAAACAGACTAACACCAGAAGACATTGAGAGAATGATCAAAGACGCTGAGAAGTTCGCAGATGAGGACAAGAGGCTCAAGGAACGCGTCGAGTCCAGGAACGAGCTGGAGAGCTATGCTTACTCTATCAAGAATCAGCTCCAGGATAAGGAGAAACTTGGTGCAAAGGTTAGTATCATATTCAATCTATTTTTACAACCTTATCCATTAATTACAACCTTATCCATTAATTACAACACCCACACTAAGGGATAAATCTTTGTTGTGGGGGACTTTACAAATCCAGTGTCCGCACAATCGTTTGTGGAGTGCAGAAAGAATTGACCTTCGTGAGGGTCAAGGGCACAACCCTTGGCACATAATCAGTACTAAAAATATTCGCGATTCCATTAATAGAATCATAAGACTAACAATTTAATTTCTTTGTCTGCAGGTATCAGATGATGACAAAGCCAAGATGGAGGAAGCTCTCGATGCTGCCATCAAATGGTTAGAAGACAACCAAGACGTAGACTCTGAAGAATACAAGAAACAGAAAAAATCTCTTGAAGATGTTGTACAGCCAATCATTGCCAAATTATACCAAGGTCAGGGAGGCGTACCTCCGCCCGGCGCGGGAGGTGATGACGATGATTTCAAGGATGAATTGTAACCAAGCACACTAAAACAAAATGTGATCAGCCAAATGTGATCTCGGATCACTACAGACTATGGGTCGAGTGACGTCATTGCTTGAAGCATAGCCTGTAACTAAACACGGATGTGGTGTGTTAGTTCGTGTTGTGTATATTTATTAGTGTGACTGTATGTTTGTATGTGTGTAAGCTTGTATGTCTGCTGTGCGGCGGTTGTTTAAAGAACCGAGATCTGATCCGAGTTTCTGTCGCTGCGCACAATGCGTGTTTGATGAGTTATGTATTATTGTATAAATTGATGCATTTTTATTTTTAGTGAGTAAAATCCGTTAAACGCCATCTAAATTTTAGGTAACACCTAAGGCATGTGTTATTCAACATGTAAATTTTTTTTAGAATGTCTTAGATGTTATTTTAAATTTAGGTTTGTATAACGGGCGTGAGTGTGGTGCGAGAGGCCTGTTTCCATGACTAAGTATGAATTCATTTACTTCTATAATAGCTGTAAATAAATTGATACAAGTCTCGTTACATCTATGAGACTACCTCAGTGTTCTTAATTGTATGCATGTAATTATTTTGAGACTGCAGAATTAGTATATAATTAGCAGAATAATTAAATAATTATGTAGAAATAATTCCAATTGAAGTACGAAGGAGTACATAATAAAACATTTTTCTAATTAAAAATATATCTTTTATTTAAAAACAAATGGATATGTGAAGTTAACGCAACATTCACTGCACGTCCTTTTGAGCCCGTAGTGGCCTGATCGGAAAGACGAGGTCGATCGCTCCTTACGCCTATTAAACCACCTCGCAATGTTCTTAATGACCCACCGATATGTCAAAGGCGGGTGCTGAGATCACAGCAGCTTGAATCTTCACTTGTACGTCATCTGTATAAATCCACAATTTATAGGTATCAAATCTACCTACAGACCAATGTTCTTTTTCGGTCCACGTACGTGCCACTAATGGATTGTCCACAATGGGAGGGAAATTGGCAAAAATGGGCCTATCCGCCGAGTGTTCATACTAATTTCTAGAGGAAAGGGGTCAAGTTGTGCAGATGGAGAATTGAAAATTAAAAGCCAACAGAAAATTTATTGTCAAAACATTGAAATTTACTTGGGAGAATTTAAAGTTCGGGTGTAAACATGATAAAATGAATGAACCAAAACTAAACTCGCAGTGCACTTGCATCGTTATTCAAGATTCTGAAGAGAGGAGTTAGTCTCTACCGTGTTTTATGCCGCACACGAAAATTTAGTTAATAGTTCGAAGCCGCAACTACAGCTTAATAATTGTCATAATAAACTACCTAACATAACTTGGTCAGTACTTTCTTTGACGAAAAATGATACTGCCCTAAAGCAAACAGCTCAGTTGGACAATCACGGTATGGAGACAAATTAACTGGAAACCTATATTTAATTCGTATTTAGTCTTGGTACTAACTGGTAGTTATTTTCAGTTGACGTTATTACAATCAGTTACGTGTACTAGTAGACGAAACCTTATAATACATTTGTTTCATTGATAAGCATTGACTAGTCAAAGTCATTGTGATTGACGTCAGGGTGTTAAATATTTATAATGTCATTGACCTCACATCGTGAACGGTAATTTTAACCGTTGCGCCACTTAGTCTTCGCGACCCACATACTTATATGGCTTAGAAAATCGGCCTCGATTTCGTCTTTCACTAGTGTCTCTGACGAGGTTTTTAGAAGATTTCATTTCAGTCATTTCTTAAAGATTTTTTATTAAAAAAAATACAACAAAAGTTAGTAAAACGGCAATGTTTCACGTTAGATATTTTTTTTGCATTTATAAGCTATATAAAACTCATGGGCACTGATTTATATCTAGAATGTTTATGTGCTGAAAGTAGGTAGCGATAGAGTAAATGCTAATTAATAGCCTGTCCAGAAGTCACAGATCACTCCCTGCATGCACCTCCACAATTTGAAAGTTATATGCGTATTGTATTTATTAGGTACTAGCAATCCGCCTTCGCTTCGCTTCGGTTATAGGTTATAGTCGTTTTACCCGCGTAGTTCCTGTTCCCGTGGGAATACCGGGATATAATATAGCCTAGTTTACGCCCTGATATTATAGCTTGCCATTGGTGAAAGAATTTTTGAAATCGGTCCAGC
Source organism: Lymantria dispar (assembly GCA_032191425.1). NCBI lineage: Eukaryota > Metazoa > Arthropoda > Insecta > Lepidoptera > Erebidae > Lymantria > Lymantria dispar. Next base: position 35,678,149 of record CM063445.1, read on the forward strand.
CGTTTTGAAGATTACCCGGAACAAACAGACAGACAAAAATTTTTTAATTGCTATTTTAGGCATAGGTGTCGTGCAAATAACCGTGTGAGCATGAAAAAATCCTATTATTTTGACATTACAAACAGACACTCCAATTTTATTTATTGGTATAGACTAGCAACTCGCCCTCGCTTCGCATCGGTTTCAGTCGCCTTACCCGCGTAGTTCCCGTTCCCGTGGGAATACCGGGATAAAATATAGCCTTAGCCTTGTTAGTCCCTGATATTGTAGCTTATCATTGGTGAAAGAATTTTTGAAATCGGTCTAGTAGTTTCGGAGTCAACTCGTTACAAACATACTTATTCATCCCCAACACCAAAATACCCGTCGGTGGCCGCAGCCGACCCTGGTTTAGTAAAACCTGCAGGGAAGCTGCACGCCAAAAGCAGTCCGCATATCAGGCCTGGAATAGGGTCAAACAATGTCAGGACCCGAACACCAAAGAGGTGAAGCGGAAATTTAATGCCGCCTCCAGATCTAGTAAGAAAGCTATTGCCAGAGCCAAGGCGGAACATGTTGCCAGAATTGGCGAGCGATTGCAAAGCTATCCCGCCGGGAGTCGTGTATTCTGGTCGCTCGCCAAGGCTGCCCAAGGCAACTTCTGTCAGCCCAATCTCCCACCACTGCAGAAACACGATGGTAGTCTAGCCCACAGCGCAAACGAGAAGGTCGATCTTCTAGGTCAATTCTTTGCCCGTAATTCTACTTTGGATGCCGGAGCTACCACACCACCTACCATCCCACGGCGTGAAAGGTCACTGCCCGAAATCCGCATCACGCAGCGAGCGGTTAGGCGGGAGCTGCGGCTTCTAGGCGTCCATAAGTCGAGTGGGCCGGATGGCATCCCTGCAGTGGTACTAAAGACGTGCGGCCCTGAATTGACTCCCATCCTCACGCGCCTATAGCGACTTTTCTATGCTACTAATAGGGTTCCGTCTTCGTGGAAGGTAGCCCATGTCCACCCGATCCCTAAAAGGGGAGACCGGTCTGACCCATCGAATTACAGGCCAATTGCGATAACATCCTTGCTCTCCAAGATAATGGAGAAGGTTATAAACTGCCAGCTTCTACAGTACCTTGAGGATCGCCAACTAATCAGTGATCGCCAATACGGCTTTCGTCATGGTCGGTCGGCTGGTGATCTGGTTGTGTACCTCACACACCGTTGGGCAGAGGCCTTGGAGGGCAAGGGTGAGGCGCTGGCGTTCAGCCTGGATATCGCAAAGGCGTTCGATAGGGTCTGGCACAGGGCACTTCTATCGAAGCTACCATCTTACGGAATCCCCGAGGGACTCTGTAATTGGATCGCCAGCTTTTTGGATGGTCGGAGTATAAAAGTCGTCGTAGATGGCTCCTGCTCCGATACCATGACCATTAATGCTGGTGCACCACAAGGCTCGGTGCTCTCCCCGACGTTGTTTATCTTGCATATCAATGACATGCTCTCTATCGAGAGTATGCGTTGCTATGCGGATGACAGCACGGGTGATGAGCAGTACACGGAATATCCCTTGGAGTACTCAGGCAAGAAGGGTTCAACTTGTGTCTGAAGTCGAGCGCTCTCTGGGGTGGGCCTCGGAATGGGGTGAACGGAACTTAGTCCAGTTCAATCCCACAAAAACACAAGTTTGCGCATTCACTGCAAAGAAGGACCCCTTTGTCATGGCTCCACAGTTCCAAGAAGTAACTCTCCCAATTTCTGAGAGTATTGGGATTATCGGCGTCAAAATATCGAGCAAAGTCCAGTTTGGGAGTCATTTGGAGGACAAAGCCAAATTGGCAAGCAAAAAGTTGGGCATCCTGAAGAGAGCCAGGCGGTACTTCACACCGAGACAGCGTCTTGTGCTATACAAAGCACAAGTTCGTCCTCATGTGGACTACTGCTGACATCTCTGGGCAGGTGCGCCCAAATATCAGGTAGACCCACTTGACTCCCTGCAAAGACGGGCTGTTCGAATCGTCGGGGATCCCAATCTTACGGACGGATTGGAGTCGCTGGAGCAGCGGAGAGACTTTGGGTCACTCTGTGTACTCTACCGACTCTTTCACGGGGAGTGCTCCGAGGAACTATTTGACTTGGTACCACCGTCACCATTCTACCAACGTACCACTCGACATCGTAGCAGGGTTCATTCATTTCACCTGGAAACGTTTTGGTCTTCAACTGTTCGTTTCCAGTGATCATTTCTCCCACGTACGTGCAAGCTCTGGAATGAACTACCTGCTGCTGTGTTTCCTGAGCACTATGACATGTCCTTCTTTAAACGAGGTTTAACAAGAGTATTTCCTTCACGGTAAGCAACGGCCTGGCTGTACCCCTGGTATTGCAAAGGTCCATGTGCGGCAGAATCACTTACCAACAGGTGTGCTGCTTGCTCGTTTGCCACCGTTGTCAATAAGAAAAAAAAGAAAACTTACATACAAATCTTTCCTCTTTATAATTTTAGTATAGACTAGTGACATTTACTCAGAAAGAGAAATGGTCCCCATGTGGTGATGTGTTCATTTATTTATCTATTTGGTCAAGCAAAGCCGCGTGCCGCCCCTCTGTCGCCCTGGACGGAGCTGGGTGGCGGGTGCGCTGCCCAAACCCCACCCAAAAGGGGTAGGTGTCTAAAATGTTAAGTGAAAGGGGTCAATGAATGTTAGTCAGGGGTTTGTGCAAAATATTGTACAAAAATACTTGATGGTATCGAGCGAGACAGCGGGTATTGTGTAGTTACGGTTTACTAAACAATCTGTTTTACTATTTTCTCTGCCTTGTCTTTGGTGCCGATGAATCTGTACGGCGTTAAGAGTCCTAGAACACTTACCGAATGATTGGGTAGCATCCACATCTTCCGCAGATATGCCTGCTCCAGCGCGCAGCTCTGTTAAAGCTTCACTGAAGTAGAAATCCAGCTAAAATATATCTACATATTTTCAATTCTTATATTGATACTATTTATGCATATAAACATGTGGTAATTTTTAAATTGCATATTATGTTCCTATAGACAGTCGACTTACATGGTAGCTGTTGAGAATTGACCTAATATTGTAATAGGTAAAATTATATAAACGTTTTTTTTTCTCTGGACACAGCTCGTCTATTCCGTCCGGAGCCACGTAAACGCGGCTCGCGGCCTCATAATCCACCGCGTCTCCGCCCTATAGCCATTGGACCGACTATTGGTACCGATTCCTTTGCATCCCTGGGCTGCCCTGGCAGGTTACCCTTTCGCCTACCATTCCACTTGAGATCCTGTCTTTGATTGCTTGCTATTTTTTTTTGTGACCATCCCTATATGCATATGTATTGACATTGTATGTATTTTAATCAATCAATTATAATAAATATTGCTATGATATTAACGACATAGTTGTCCGTGTGGTGACAGAATAAAAATACAATTTACCACGCCCCTTACGACACCTACGGGTAAGACCCGTGGGTGTGGTAAAAGGCGGCTAAGGGAGTAAATATGCATATAAATAATATCTATGCAAGAGAAAACTTGAAATTAAACGTCACTTTCCCTCCTATTGTGCAGGTGACTCTAGCCCAACAGCGGGACGTGTATGAGCTAAAATGATGATGATTAACGATACGAAATCGCGTAGATCGCAACTTGATCCAATTAGGCGTTCAGCAGATAGGGGAAAGGAAGGCAAAACGGACCACTTAACAAAAAATAACCATAAAAACGAAAATTGTCGTTTCTATGAAACTTCTTCAAAGTATTATTAATCAACATTCTTTACTCTACGTTACCTATTAATCAGAGGTTGATAAAATCACAGACAATGAAGATATTAGATGATTTCTAATACCTTCAATATGTCCGTTTTACCTTCATGTGTCAGGTAAAACGGACCACAAATGAGGGCAAAACGGACTTACATAAAATTAAGCAATTCGCACATTTTTCACATAAAAATACTGTCGCATCATCCTCATCTTCTACTCCTGTTCTACCTGCCATCTTTTTGCTAATATCAAAACTGTGTCTTATATTATTTCTTTCGGCTAGATCATATGAAAACTTCTATAGATCTTTCTTTCGTGGTTAATATCAATAAACGATTTTCCATTTGTTTTACATAGGTAGCTAATTCAGTCTCTTGAACTTGCGTAAAAACTTGTTCAAATCTACTTAGTTTCTTACGTGCGGCTGTATTTATTATTTTGAGTACTTAGACTTATATTTCTTCAACTTTCTCTTCAAAGTAGTCTTTGGTACCAGGAATTGAATAGAAGCCTTTTAAGTATCTTCTCTAGTACCTACCTACTTTCTCGGTTGCATTTTCCATCCTAGTTTCACTCTAAGAATTTCGATTTGATTTTCTTTTATAATTATTTACCATGTAAAACCATTGTCTGCCTCTATTTGTATTGCATTTATATTAACATTTATGTTACTTTGTAAGAGGTCCGTTTTACCTTTTTGATATTAACAACAAAACTTTAAAATTTAAAGGTTACAAATTGAGATATAGTCGGCATACTTCGTTATTAGTTTAATCACATGTCAGGTTACATGCGGTTATTACTAGAGCACCCTATTACACACCAAATCAAACTGTAGGCCAATTGAAAAACGCAAATTTTATATCAAAATCTAAAAAAAATAACTTGTCTTGTTAAATCAGTGCACGTGCGGCCGGTGGAATTAAGTACACTGACCTATAGTGGGAACATAACTGCTAACATTTTGACATAAAAAAAATATAGATGACGTTACACGTTTCAAAATTATCAAGGTGGTCCCTTTTGTCCACAGGGTCCGTTTTGCCTTCCTTTCCCCTAGATATCTTTATCTGGACCTATGACTCTACTAGGTGGACTGACGTCATCTTGAAAGTGAGAATGAGCTAGAGGCATTCTCGTTTACGAGCTGATGGATGTATGTGTATAATGTATATATAGGGACAGCGGTCGGCAACGCGCGGACCGCGAACTTCTCACTTACGGCCCGTGAATGTTTGTTAATGAATTGTAATTAAGTTATAAATATCAAAATAAATGCATGAACGAACCGCGATCGACAGTAGGTATACCGTATAGTGTGGATCCAGCCTTACTACGTAAGTATCAAGTAGAATCTAGGGTTAACATCATAAGTGCGGCTCGCCTTTAGTTTATTTTGCCATCTTGTGGCCCTTGCCTGCCAAAAGGTTGCCGACCGGTCGGCGGATGGAGCGATTTGGAGGATGACTATAGATACCCGAAGGTGAAAACATATAAAACAGTTATGACAGTTTACTTTCAATCACGTCACCTAACGGTTTTGTCACAGTTATCATAATGATGTGAATCGACGAAATTACGGTTACCGATGTGTTAATCGAACGTCAAAAACGCTTATATGGGTCCAGCCTTATTTTCATCTTTCCGTGTGGCGACGGAGTGAGAATATAAATCACCACCCTCTCGTCTGCCTCTTCGCCGTCACGTCGCCTTCGCCGTTGGGCCGACCACCGGTGCAGGGTGACTTGTCGTCAGTGGTCGGCCCGACGGAATACCCCTGGTTGAGTACCCTCTCCTCGACCGTCCGTCCTCACCCGGATGGGTACCTTGGTCTTTCCTTGCGCGGTCGGCCTTTCGGCGGGTGACGGCCTACCTCCCCGGTCCAGTTACCCGCGGCCTCGGCTTGGGCGGCATCAGGCGCAGTTAATCGTGGTTGCGCCGCTCAGTCGTAAACACTACTAAGAGACAAGTCTCCCACGGGCAAGTGAGAATTGGCGAGAAATGTATTCTTATCTCGTCGCCACATGGAGAAATATTCTAACTAATAATACAACCTCGTTATCCAAAGCTGCTTCGTTGTTGTAAGGTTGGCGTTTCACTCTTGGCCCACCCATCGGGGCAGGCTTACCGGTGCACCAGTCCACGCCATGCGCCAACACACGGGCTTTGCAAGTCGCCATGTCAATGTTCAGGAAAATTATACTGCACATAGATTTTATAGCCATTATGCATCAAATCCGAAAAATAAACCTCAAAATCCTATGCCAATTCGTCTGACCAGCACGAAATAGTAGGTGTGTCGATTCCCTTTCATTAGAGAAAGTACCCAACGTAAGTATATGGACTGGAATATAGAAACTAATTTGCGAGTTTCTTTTATTGATGTACTTACATATGTAACACTTCTAGCAAATATCGTAATTTTAAATGATAATAAATGTCCCATAATAAAGACAATTATTTAATTTTATAGATGAAACTGCTGACGGTTTTCCTTAGCAGGAATGCCATACTTTTGCAGAAATTAGGGCGCCTTCAAATATGCCGGAAAGTGCCGCGCGGTGGCAGCGCGTCTGCAGCGCTGCGGCCGCGCTAATTTGTAAATCTATATAAATAAACAACGCGCGGTTGCAACGCTACACCCGCGCTGCAACCGCGCATCAATTCATCGATCGACTAGTGATGCGCGCACTATGTTTTTGTACAAGTAGAGCAGAGTTTCTTCGTCAGAGTATATCGTGAAACTATGTACTACACTACGATTCTCAAACCTAGCGACAGCCGCCGCGCGGCACTTCGCGGCAAATTTGAAGGCGCCCTTAAACGTCTGCCCTTCTTACGACAAGTGACAGAGACAGAGAGCCAAAACCCTATAGCGCATTATTCTAATATTTTCTCTTCACAATCGCATTTATGGAAGTTAGTGGATAGCCATTAACTACCATAGATGCGATTAGGGTTATAAAACCCTATTATTAATAACCGGTATCGCTAAAATATGCCAAGTCGTCCAGGGTGTTGTTTTAAGTTCGTTATCATCACATCATAAGACAATCATTATCATATCACCCTGCTTTTATCCTAATTACTTGGGATCAATTCAATATGGAAGAAAAGTCTTCTAATTTTTTTTTGGGTGGGCTACGGTCTGCGCAGCCGCCGCCCGGTTCCGTCCGGGGTGACAGAAGGGCGGTGCGCGGCCCCATAACACACCCGTATAGCACGTCGCCTTCGTCGTAGGGCCGACCACCGGTGCAGAGTTCATTGACTTCAGTGGTCGGTAAGAAAATGTTCTATAGTATATATTTTAAATGTTATTGGCAATACTTTTATGATAGGCAGTCTGCTTGACATCAACCGTCCTCGCGAAGGTGGGTTCATTTAAATTGTTCGAAGCTAGGTTTTTCATGAAAAATAATTTATAAAATTCTAAGACTAAATATATGAATTAAATGACTAATTCAACACGAGGGAGTACCACACTCTCTCAGAAAATTATTGTCTTAGTACTAGCATATTGCTAGCGCACTCCGTTCAGTACGCGCAAGAGAGATTCGGAGATCTAAATCGAACTTTACGCTGACAGCGATCTGGCTCTACCCTTGGTATTACATCAATACATGAACGGCAGTTACCAAGGCAGTTAATGAAAAACATTTCAAATATTGGAGAGGGCTTTTACATTGCATTATTGCATTCACTTCAAATTCGTTTCGCTGTTTACCAGCTTTCACTTAGAAAGCAGTTTAATTCAGAGCAACTATTGTATTGAATGAAAGTGTAAGTATTAGATAGTAACAAAAGTTTACACGGACCGGTTCGGCGGCGTGGAATGCTTGTCGAGCAGTTCAAATTCATAGCCACAAGTCGGATACCCGACTAACACCCAGCCGCGGTCGATGCAGTCCTGATGGTACAGAAATTTACTTACAATGTTCATCGTTATTAAAATAACTTAGTGTTTTAATCGTAATTAAGCTATGATATTAAAATAGTTTTTATTAAACCAAAGTATTAGCCTTTCTTTATGTCTACGGCCATTTTTTCAATAGATTATGATCTGGTCATACGACGTTCAAAATTTTCAAGGAGACATAAGAGTGACGTACATCCTAATAACCTATATTACATTACTCCTTTAAAATAAAGCGGTATTATTATTCACAGTTAATTGAATAGATACCCGTTAGCTTACCATGAAAATTTGGGTCAAACTATTCGTAACGTCACCGAGTCCACTTTGGAGCAGTGCCCCTGTGATCCGATAGAGGCGCTGCACCTAACCCCATTCAAATTGGTCTCGATAACGATCTGAATATTTTGACGCAAATTTTCGTGCTAATTACACTGTTCTTAGAGAGAGAGAAACAAGTGATAATTAATTAAAATACCCTTTCTTTTTCTAAGGGTTTCAGAACAGACCGGGTAAGGGGTAAACGGTTAACATGAGTAGGAGCGGAACGAGGTAAAATTGTAATACATTCTGTGTGGTGGGGAATGATGTAGAATTGTAATATGTTCTGTGTGGTTGGTTAATTACTCCGCCGTAATAACGGACGCTTACAATCAACGGCGTATTACTTTTCCAAGTCTATGTATATAACTTATAGGATACTAGCAACCCGCCCTCGTTTCGCTTCGGTTTTAGTCGTTTTACCCGAGTAGTTTCCGTTCCCGTAGGAATACCGGGATAAAATATAGCCTAGTTTACGCCCTGATATTATAGCTTTTCATTGGTGAAAGAATTTTTGAAATCGGTCCAGCCGTTTTGAAGATTACCCGGAACAAACAGACAGACAGACAAAAAATTTTTAATCTGTATTTTAGGCATAGGTGTCGTGCAAATAACCGTGTGAGCATGAAAAAAGCCTATTATTTTGACATTACAATTTTATTTATTGGTATAGATAAGTATAAGAGCCTTAGATTGATCCGGACCAACTCCATCTGGTACCATTTGGGTCAACGATTACATTCCCAAGGAGGGTTGACGTCAGGCAGGCGGCCGATCGTAAAAGTCATTGCCGAAACTTTTTGCAATATGTCAAAACAGATGACATATTGCGTCGACCCCAAGTAATTGGGATAAGAGCAAGATGATGATGATAGTATAGATAAGTATACATAGACTTGGAAAAGTAATAAGCACCAACCCAGCATACAACTTAGAGGCTTCATTAAATGACGATAACGCCTAAATAGCGCAGGGGTTAAGATAAAGGACTGTGCAATCCACAAATTAATGTTCTGATTTTGCGAGTTTGTCTGTGGAATAAGTGTTCCGCCTTAAGAATGACTAAATTATGATACAGTGTGGTGACGGACTAAGAATACAATTCATCACTCCCTCTTGCCCGTGAGTGTCGTAAAAGATGAGTAAGGGATATAATATGCATAAAACATCTAAGCAAGAGAAGGAACACTCGAAACAAAACCCAATATGTCTGAACGGCGTGGTATAGTAGGTCGATTTCCCTCCCATGATGGAGGAGGCCCAAGCCCAACAGTGGGACGTGTATGGGCTGAGATAATGATGATTATTTTATATTACTTTTTCTTCATTTTAGAGACGCTTACCTTCTTAAGTAACCGATCTCTAACTATTTCAGCCCTCACTTGAGAGCTAGCGCCAAACTTTCGAATGCGTTCACCAAGTTCGTTTTCTCTTTCTGCAGCTTCTTTCAGCAGGTCCATGAAGTGCACTGCAATTATACGGGGTCAGTGTATACGATTTTATAATAAACTACCAAGAGATATCCAAGACATGACAATGAATAAGTTTAAAAAGGCAATCAAGAGTAGACTTTGTAGAAAAGGCTACTATAGAGTTTCGGATTATTTTGATGGTAATACAGAATGGATATGAGCAGCTCCTCATTCAGCAATTTTGTTATCGTAATTATGTTATTTTAATGGTTACAGCTTTATGGCTCTCTTTCTTGTAAGATTTCGCAGTCCCCTTAAGTGCCCTTAAGGAGCTTATGCTGAATAAATAATTTGATTTGATATTAAAATGAGAGAGAAAAATGGCTTAATTGTTTATAGATGCACAAGGATTAGTATTTTTAATGACTTCTTATGGGAGAGCCTGTAAATTTTGATCCGCAACCTTTTGTGTGACGTAAAGTTAGCAAGAAAAAAGACTAGGGCAGCAGTCGCCTATATCGAGTATTTTATGCTTCTTCGTTATACACTTTTCAAATTAGTGTGTGACGAATATCAATAAGTACGTATACAGCAGTCGTTAAGCTCTTTTTTTGCAAGCTTGACAAAAGTAAAACATACGTTCTTCTAGGTTTCAGAAATATATATAGTACAAAAGTGTCGCTTCCGTCGTGAGTCTAAAACACTGAGTCAGACCACACGAGTTTCTATCGTTCGATGTCAACAAGGCAACAGCATTGAGCCTCTGATGGGCTTTTTTGCGGACATTTGTACTATGAATATAGTGGCTCATCAAGTGAAAATTTAATATCCATATTTTCTAATTAATTTACAATACCAGATTCCATATTCCTATGGAATGACATGAGGACAGGAAAGAAGGAAGGGGAAGGCGAATTTAATTAATGTTAATAATTTTGCCCGCTTGTAAAACAGCACTGGTAAGAGATTGTATTCTAAACCATGAGAAAAAACATTTCACTCGGCTACCATAAATACCTATTCAGTATTATCAATTCTTTAGGAGCTAATTGCTTCTAACTAGGAAATTGTGCAGCAACATTTTAAATTAATGCAGTTTTTTTTTATAGTACAATGTTTACGACCTGTATTGCATTTATATTTAACTAGCAACCCGCCCCCGCTTCGCTTCGGTTTTAGGCGTTTTACCCACGTAGTTCCCGTTTCCGTGGGAATACCGGGATAAAATATAGCCTAGGTTACTCCCTGATATTATAGCTTTCCATTGGTGAAAGAATTTTTGAAATCGGTCCAGCCGTTTTGAAGATTGCCGGAACAAACAGACAGACAGACGGACAGACAGGCAAAAAAAATATAAAGTGATTTTTAGGCATGTGTATAGTGCAAATAACCGTGTGAGCATGAAAAAAGCCTATTATTATTTTGACATTACAAACAGACACTCCAATTTTATTTATTGGTACTTATAGATATAGATTCTTACGTTTAGGTCGTTTTAAACACTTTTTAGCGTCCCTGATCATCGTTCCTGGCCTGGCGCGGGTGAACGAGAACCGGGATTGGAGAGAAAGTATAAATCAAATATTTGTATTTGATATTACAATAATATCGCAATAAGACCGTAAAAATAGTTTTCACATGTGTAATGTTTTGACGAAGTAAGCGCCCACATAATCGTGGTGGTATGAGGCTGCGGTTGTGCAATTGGACGTCCCCTTATTTATTGGTTAAGTAGTCAATTTTGATTCCTGTTTCCCGCATTGCATAGGAGGGATGAGGAATTAATCTCTTCCAGCTCTTCTTATTTCACTTTTCTAAATACGTTGCGGGTCACAAGACTATTCTTAATATTACCCAAGACTGCCTGATGGTCAAACCTTAGTGTTATCTATAGAGATCATTGTAGATTCTGGCTTGCAGGACGAAATATGCGTTGAGACTAGCCCCAAACAAAAAAATGTAATATTTTCGTAAAAATATTATTTGAGATCTTACAGTTAACCAATCCGAAATGTTTGGCAAGTGTATACGCCTGAGTTTTGCGCCCCGAGCCCCTAGGCCCCAACAGAAGTACGCGGTACACTCCAGGAGCGCCTACTACATGGAAGCCTTGCTTAGGGCCTTGTGCCCCAGCCGCACACGCACGTACCGCTTTGAAGCATTTGTTGGCTATCATCTCCATATTATCCTCAGCGTTGACATAAACTTCCTGTAAGGAAATCGCGATTATATTATCTTACATACCTGCCTCGAACCTCTTGTAGTACAAAGGGAATAACTGGCTACTGAAATCAAGTGGTTTCAACTACAATTTAATTTCTCATAGGACATAGAATCATCTGAGTCGTCGTCTTCTTTTTAACAGGTTTTGGTCAGGACACACCTCGTCTCAACCAGTGGAGGCGCGGTGTGTGGTCTCATAACCTCCTATTTTACCTCTTTTGGGCCAAAAACCACTAACATTTCCTTGAATTCAGTGGTCCGTCGCGAATGAGAGTACAATTCACACTATCTTACCTGTGAATGTCATAAACTACGACTAGCATAGTAAGCATATAATATCTATACAAAAGAAGGAAAACTCGAAACAAAACCCTATACCAAACTGTCTGACCAGCATGGTATAAGTAAGGTCAATTGCCCTCCTATTGTGAATGAGGCTCGAGCCCAGCACGTGAGACGTGTATAAGCTGAGGAGAAGAAAACTCGAAATATAATCCTATACCAACCAGTCGGACCTGCGTGTTTTAGTAAGTCAATTTTCCTCCTACTGTGAAGGAAGCTCGAGCCTAGAACTAGAACTAATATGAACCGATATAGATTTAGTCATATCTAGACAGTAATACATTGCTATTATTTTTATTAACTGACTTCAAAAGAGGAGGAGGTTTTTCAATTCGACCGTAGATATGCCTTTTTTTATGTTTGCTCGCGAATAACTTCGTCGTTTATGAACCCATTTTAATGATTTTTTTAGATGGAAAGGGTTATACTTCTCAAATGGACCCATGAAAATTTTATCGAAATCGGACAAGCGGTTTATGAAAAATCAACAAGTGCAGTGCAAATAACCGTGCACTATACATATGCCTAAAATACACTTTATATTTTTTTGTTTTGTCTGTCTGTTTGTTTGTTCGGGTAATCTTCAAAACGGCTGGACCGATTTCAAAAATTCTTTCACCAATGGAAAGCTATAAAATCAGGGAGTAAACTAGGCTATATTTTATCCCGGTATTCCCACGGGAAGGCATTACACAGGAAAGACTGAAACCGAAGCGAAGCGAGGGCGGGTTGCTAGTTTTTAATAAGTCACCACGTAGCCGTAGGTAACTAGATTGTATAATGATACTAGCAACCCGCCCTCCCTTCGTTTCGGTTTCAATCGCCTTATCCGCATAGTGCCCGATCCCGTGGAAATACCGGGATAAAATATAACCTATGTTACTCCCTGATATTACAGCTGTCCATTGCTGAAAGAATTTTTGAAATCGGTGGTTTAACCGTGAAAGCGTTACAAACAAACAAACTTACTTTCGCCTTTATAATATTAGTAAGGATTTGCATGTACAATTAGTTCCTTTTACCTTTAATGTAGCCTTATACACGTATTTCAATCCTTCGAAATCTTGTTCAAAAAAATTCCTTGCGGGTGTATGATTATTGCAAGTGGGTGGTGCAGGAACAGGAGTGGCCATTAACACTAATGTCACTGTAGGGAGAACACCATCTTGTTGTAGACAGCGAGCTTCACGGATAGTGCATGGATGATCTAGGATATCATGAGGATTTATATATTACTAGCAACCCGGCCTCGCTTCGCTTCGGTTTTAGTCGCCTTACCCGCGGCGTAGGTCCCGTTCCCATGGGAATACCGGGATAAAATATAGCCTATGTTACTCCCTGATAATATAGCTTTCCATTGGTGAAAGAATTTTTGATATCGGTTCGGTGGTTTAAGCGTGAAAGCGTAACAAAGAAACAAACAAAGTAAGGATATTTTCGCATTTATAATATTAGTAAGGATTTGCTGGAAGTCAGACTTGTGATGATTATAAAAATATATAAATCATCATCATCATCGCAGCCCACATACGTCTCACTGTTGGGCTAGGGCCTCCTCCATAATGGAAGGGAATTTGGCCTATGCAGGTCAGACATGTTGGTATAGGGTTTAATTTACAATTAGTTTTCTTTCTCTTGGACAGATGTTAAGTGCATATTATATTCCTTAGTCGTCTTTTACGACATCCACGGGCAAGATAGGGAGTGGTGAATTGTATTCTTACTCCGTCACCACACGCATTTTTTTTTTCATTTTTTATAAAATATATTAATTGACAGACATAAATTATAACCAGCATCAGAATAACAATTCGTGGATCGCGCGTCCGGCCAGCGTACTGTTATACTTCCGACATATCATGGAGGATACTTAACAAACAGTAGAACTGTACAAGTTCTGACCTGAAGAAGTTCAGATTCATCATCACAGCTTATATACGTTCCACTACTGGGCTCGAGCCTCCAATTTGAGTGGGAAATTTACCTACTATACCACGCATCCCGTGTGGCTACGGAGTAATACAATTCACCACTCCCTTTCTTGTCTGTGGATGTTGTAAAAGATGACTAAGGGATATAATACGCATCTAACATCTATGCAAGAGAAGGAAAACTCGAAATGAAACCCTATATTAATATGTCTGACCAGCATGGTATAATAGGTCAAATTCCTTCCCATCGTGGAGGGGGGTCAGAGCCCAACAGTGGGACGTACGTGGGCTGCGATGATGATGATTAATTACTTACCAAACATTAACCATCCAGTATGAGGGACAGGTTCTTTTAACGTTATAAGTTTAGTCACTGCGGACATGAGGACAGGTGATACACAACCCGGCACGTAATCATCGTCCTGAATTACAAATTTACAATTCATTATTGGCTGGTATAAAATAAACTTTACAAGCAAATTGACGGTACGTATAGCCTCAACGGAATGGTGCCGTGACAGGATATCTAGCTGTCGAATGACATTGCTTAAATCTTTACTTTCAGGACTAGATGCAATATTTAGCCATTTATAGTAAGAATACAATTCACCACTCCCTGATTTGCCCGTGGATGTTGTAAAGACGATTAAGGGATATAATATGCACGTAAGATCCGTGCAAGAGAAGGAAAACTCGAAATGAAACCCTATACTAACATGTCTGACCAGCATAGTATAGTAAGTCAAATTCCCTCCCATTGTGGAGGAGGGCCGAGCCCAACAGTGGGACGTATGTGGGTTGCGATGATGACGATTGTAATTACTTTCTCGTATTGGTCCATCACATAGCGGCGTGTGATCACGAAGCATCTCAAATCTTTCATCAGTATTTTCACCAACGGTTCTATATCTGTTGATGATAAAAATTAATGATATATTATGATTTTTAACAAAGACTACAGATTTGCACGTTGCTTTTTCCGTACTTTAGACTTTCAACAACCACTATTACACAAAAGTCTCTCCAACGGGGTCTAGCCAAACTTCATCCAAACTGGAGCGACAGGAGACTAGCATGAGACTCCATAAGACGCAGTGTTTCGTTTTTCTGCCTATTGAACGCCTTACCAGAACAGATTCCTTGACTTAGGTGATCGGTCGGTCAGACCTCCCTTCATCACTCTTACAGGTTTGACAATTAATACTCGATTTGACCATCCACATACTCAACTAGGGCAAAAAAGGAGCGAGTCTTATATATTTTCGTTTCTATAACTCGAAAGTACGTAGGTATATTCGTCATCAGTTTTGGAAATAAAAGAGCACCAATTCATTTTAATATTTAATAAGAGATCTCATTTACATGGTTATATTACTATTTTTAAAATTTGTGAGTGATTCAGTATCCCTACTTGGAGCTATATTCGCCATCTTGTTCTCTCATTTAAAAATTATCGACCCTTTTTTTGACAGATTACAGTTTGGTCAAGTAAGTCGATTCTGGTCGAATAAATCGACCATGGAAGGGCGGCTATACCCTCCCGTATTACCCCTCACTGCCAGTATTTTGAGCGGACCATTAGGATCTATTCCTTAAATTGGTTGACCCGCTTAGTAAAATTATCGGCCTACAATAACTCCACTCAATTTTGAAATACTTTTATATCCTACTGCTAAACTGCAGACAAGTAAAATCTTTTTTTATGGTGTGTAGTCGTACAGGGGTTCCATAACCTGCCATACACCTACCTCTATATTACCATATGAGTCAGCTACTACCACTGATACCTAGCAAGAACTTGACCCTTCGATGATCAGATAAAGCCTAAACATATTTAAATTTATACTACCAAATTTCAATTTAGGATCCTTCAAAACAATCACACGATCTGCATCGGTTGAGTATTGTTGGACATGGTTCAAGTATACTTTCATATGTTTGAGATGATCTTTCGGCAAGTTGATTATAAGATCGCTAACCATATCCTGCAAAACAATCAATGAAGTACATACAGAAAAATGAGAACCTGTATAAGTAATCCTAAAATACATAACGGAAAGTAACGTTACCTTATGTTTGCGCGAGTATGACATACACACATACGCAAGAAATTTATAAATAAAGATAAGGCGTTATAATAATTTACCAATTAGCTTAGCAGCCGATATGCCTTCTCACCCGCTATACTATTTAATGGATAGAAAAAGGAGCCAAAAGCTATCAGGTGAGGTTGGTGTTTACAGAATTCCATTATTTCGGCAAATACCTAAAACACTAGCCTCTTGTGGTTGTGGAGAAAATTTCATCACGTTTTAGGGGCTTCTTACTAATTTTTATTATAGCTCGTATTGCTGTTGGTAACATAAATAACAAAAAGCACCTTGAATAACTTAAAAACCCTATATTTCTCGAGGTATGGTAAAAATTTCGGTGGCATAGGAAGTGGCCGTTTGGTGCTATCTGTTTCAGTCATCTTAGTTTCAGTTTATATTAGGTAATAATTATACTACTTCTTAATAATTCTTTTCAATTTTCACTTTATATTTACTCAAGACGTATGTCATTAATAAATCATTGAACGTTTTATAGGTACAACCTGTATGGATATAATACGAAAACACAAGAGTATAAACTACGTGTTTTAAACTCTGTTTCATTCATGGACATTATTTTTTGTCAGTCTGGAAATAAACATTTAATAAAGAAGGACAACAATTGAAGCAGATTTGAAGTAATGCATGCAACCATTTTTTTTTGAGAGATTATTAGGTTGTTTTTTTTTTTACGGTCGGCGCACCCCTCGCCCAGCTCCATCCGGGGTGACAGAGGGGCGTAACCGCGCATACCCGTAACCTACCCGTATAGCACGTCGCCTTCATCGTTGGGCTGACCACTGGTGCAGAGTTCCTTGACTTCAGTGGAAAGATAGGTTGTGCCCTTTCATCATCATTTCATCATCTCGGCTTGAGGCTCAATATCGCTATTATTATGGAGGACGCTCAAGCCTAGAGCGTCCTCCATAATAAGAGCGATATTGGCTCATGCTAGTCTGACGGGTCTGACTGTTGGTTTTATTAGTTATTGGTTTAGTTTGCCTTCTGTTGAATAGACGTTATATGCATATTATATCCCTCAATCATCTTTTACGAAATCCGTGGGCAACATAGTGGTGCAGAATAGTATTCTTACTCCCTTATCACAAGGAGATTAATAAATTTTTGATGGAATTAAACTTATAAACTATGTACTGTGTTGGTTGATTGCATAGAATACAATATATTGGGTTATTTTACATTCGAATTTTATCATTTTTCACCATTATGCCATATCAAAATTAACTAAATATCGTTTATACTTTAAGGCAAAATTGTAAACGTTAAGAGATCCGGCATGACTTGATGCATTATTAACATTGCAATTAGATAGACTCCGTATTCCCAATCTTCTAGGCTTATCTCAGTTAGTCAGGGCCAGCTCGAGTAAATCATGTGAATATCTGTTCCAATGCTGTTTATTTTCCGGCAGAGCAAGAGTAAATCCTGAAAGGTGGTCATTGCGATTATGAACCCTTGGATGTATTACCCCTCGGTGTAAACAAGACATTGTCTGCCTAATTACCTATTTGTTATTTCTAAGATAGCCTCAAGAAGAATAAATATTATATAATTTTATTAATAATTAAAATAGGGCACTGTTATTTAGTTGATATTGAAATAAAATAAAGAGTGTTATTTTTAAAAATGTCATATATGTGAAAATCATTTTTGAACGATAGAGTTACTCTCAATAATTTAAGTGTCAACTGTCAAACAAGTGTCAATTCCGTGTGTTGTATGTATGTATTACGTGAGGTTATGTTATGTTTACGTAATTTTATTCATTGCCAGAGAGATTATCACTTAATTACCAGTTATATTTGGTTGAACGTTATGACAATACATATTATGAGGGGTCAAATATTCTGCGCCTTATTGATAACTAGGAAGCTACATATTAAAACGCTATATGATCAAATGTCCTCATCGTCCACTACGCGGTTATGTTTTTTTTTACAAACTCCAATTACGATCGCCTCGTGACGTTGTGATGAACAACGTGTATTTATTTCGTAGTTACTGCAATAGTGTAGTTGTTAGAATGTGCTCGTTTAAGAAAAGTTACGAGGTATTTAATTTTATACTTTATTCCATTATTAAGTTTATAATATACTTTATTACCTTATCAATTGTATTTAATTAATAATTATCACCGTATTATGAATTGTTACATATTCTAATGATCTATAAATTTTCTAAAACTTTGTATGAGGTCACCTTAAATCTTCATCTGCAATACTATTAAATTTGAATGATCTGTTTAAATTATATTTCCTCAATATGCCACTGTCACGGTAGACTGTATTGAATGTCACATTGTTTAAAAAAACATTGTTTCAGCTCATACCATCAATTACCTGTGACGTGTGTAACAAGTTCTGTAATTTCAACAAGTATTTGAATTATTTTTACATTACACAGCAATCCTATGTCCTAGTAGCCTGTCAAGTAGTTTTTATAGTAATTTTTACTGAACTTTGAACATACAATTATTTCAAAAGACTTTTAAATTCATACTATAATGCTGTTTTATTAAAACATAAATATTGTTATCAACATTTATCAATAATGTTTATAGCTTTATAGTTTTAGTATTTGATTACTTTTAATGTAATAGTGGATTATGGTTCTTAGACTATTACACAAAAGAGATTATAGTTTTTATAGAACCAATACACATAGCCCAATATGGGTAAGTTAATATTAAAGTAAAATTGTTTATTTGATATAGTACTTGTATTACATTAAAATGATTTGTATTGCCAGTAATTTTTTTAAAATATTTGTGGATAATATAAATGCAGTTTATAATAATGTGAATTTAATTATTAATTTCATATATAATTGTGATATTTTATCACAACCTGACGATGCAAAACATTGGACACACTGGAGTTAACTTTTGAAATTTTATAATTTAACTTTTTAAATATTTTTGACTATGTAGATGACATAGTAACATATGTAGGTTCTTCATCACCATCATCTAATTAGTCAAGGCAAACTCCATATTAATTTAATTGCATAGATGTAGTGGATAACAACTTACCATTTCAAATGCCCTGGTGTGATCCCCAAATTGGGCAATATTTTGTGCAATCCAAAAATTATTGTCTGTCAATTTGGTTGTAATTTGTAATCATTATTTAGGTTTGTGATGTTACTTCCTATAGAAGGACTACCTCCTTAGTGCAGGCCTTTACAAAAAATTAAATGACAAGCTTTTACAATCAGTTTACAGTCAGTTTGATGTTTTGAAAATAATTAAGTACTCTAAAATATATCAGATATTTCATCATCACAGCTCATAACAATCCATTGCTGGGCTCAAGCCTCCTCTAGGAGAGAAATTGACCTACTAAACCACACTGGTCAGACAGTTGAGTTTTCCTTCTCTTTCATCAATGTTATCTGCAGTAATCCCTTAGTCGACTTTTACAACACTGGAGACAAAGGGGGTGGTGAATGGTATTCCTAATTCATATTTAGTGATTTTTTTTTTGTCTTAAATTCTAAAGTCATTTAAAATAGCCATTCTATTATTCCAGGATGCTGTATGCAAATTGAACTTATTGCAATCCAATAAAGCTAGTATTGAACAGATTAGGAAAGACATCAGAACCGGACAAGTAAGTAACACAGTAGCTGACATACAAGAGGTAATTTAATTCTTTCGAGGGTTACTTGCATGTTTCACTCTCATAAAGGTAATAACTGTGGATATACAATATATATTATTATTGACAATATTAACATATTGAGGGTTTTCATCTATTTCCCTGAAGTGAAGGAGTTGGGTTCCAGCAATGTATATGCATCTACTCTAACTTAAAGGTATCTTAGACTAATAAGTTTTGAAAATCCACGAAGCTTTGTATAAAATGGTATTATAAAATCACAGACTGATTATGTGCAGCTCCACATTCAGTAATTGCCTCATTACTGTAGCTAAACTGTTACAGTTTTTTTTTGGTAGAAGTAATTGTAAAGTCTTGCGTGTTCTGCTTAACAAATTCTTGAAATTTAGATTTGATTTGTAACATATGATGTTAGTCATGATCAGCGAAAGGTCTGCTTGCAGTGGCTGAAGCAGATCTCTCCCTTTCCTTCAAGATGGTTGAGGTGAATGATGGTTGCTCTAGTAGTTAACTTGAAATTGGGTACTATTGTGGGTTCTTATCTAACTAAAATTTTTGCATTATATTTGAGAATTATATCGTGGTTCGTAGAGTGTCACACTGGAGCTAATATTTACTAAAAATGCAAAAAAGTTGCATATACACTCAATAAGGGTAGTATACTTTGAAAAGCTATACCTGAAACAAAGACGGCAACAAAGATAACATTTAAATTGTCTAATTAATATTATTGGCTTATATAAATTTGCATTTTAATGAACTGGTTAAAATATAGCACTTTTAAATTTATAAACATCCTTTAGAATTTTCGATATTGTTTGCGCACATATGTATCGCGTATACTCGTCGTTTTAAATTCAAGGTCTTTACTAATATTTCCTTATAGAGTTTGCTAATGCACATATTCATAGGTCTCTTAGAGCCTCTTGCACTGAAGTTGATTGGGGTCTTTAGATATTTTTAAAGCAAAATATATTCTATTAGCAAATGTCCATGAGTACATCTGTGTAGTTCCCGTTTCCTTGCGAATACGAGGATTATATATAACATATTTTACTCAATGATAATTTAGGTTTCCATATGTTGAAAGAATTTTTAAAATCAGTTAAATGGTTTAAGCGTGGCCGCGCAACAAATAAACTCATATTCACGTTTATAATATTAAATTAGGATGTCCATATCCCACTGATGACAGGTAGCGTTACCGGTGGTCTGAAAAAAGAAGGATGTCCATGTAAAGCGAGAAAATTCACGTATACCATAATAATCATTAGGGTATCGATTGAACCAGACATCAAGAGTGGTAGGACCACACTGCCGACAGTTATCTGTCTACAGCCGCGGGCCGGTCCGTCCGGGGCAGTACCACACTCTCGCAGAAAATCGACGTACGACTGAGTAGTAGCGATTTGTTACTGCGCTTCGTTCGGTGAGCGAGAGAGCCGGAAGCCCAACTTTCTGAGGGTGTTTGCGTGTGGAGGGTTTTGGTGGTGCCCTTGGTATCACCGAGCCTCAATGCACGCATTTACACTCCCGTCACTTTCTTCGCGGTAGGCAACGGCCTTGTAAAGGTCCATGAGCGGCAGCAACACTTACCATCAGGTGTACTGTTTGCGCGTTTGCCACCGTTTGCAATAAAAAAAAAAAAAAATCATCAGCTTGCTCTTGTCCCAATTACTTTTTTTTTGGCGCAATATATACCCTCGTTCCATTATACATATTGAAAAAAGTTTTGACAATAATTTTATAACCGGTCGCATGTATGACGTCAGCCCTACTTGGGAATGTAATTAGTGATTAGACGGCATTATATGGAATTGGCTCAAGTCAATGTCAAATTATTTATTGTCATCATCGTTTAACCTATCGCCGTCGACGATGTAGGCCTCCCTCATGTTTCGCCATAAAATTTCGCCTTTCAGGTCAAGTCGTCGGTGCACTTAGTCGAGGGGGGTTCTACAGTGCATTGTCCGACACGTGATCGCCACTCAAGAACTATTCTTGCCTCTCGGTTTATAGAGCGGTGTGGCCTGCCCATTGCCACTTCAGCATACTAATTCCTGCTATATCGGTCACAATCGTTCTTCTACGGATTTCCATATTTCGGATTCTATCTCGCAGTGAAATGACGGGTAAAGCCCTCACCATAGCACGCAGTGCGACTTTGAACTTTGTTATGAGACTTACAATTAGAGAACACGTTGCCGTGTTGTAAATCATCACTTTTTTTTTTCACGCTGTGGAAATGCATTTACGCACTATCCCTCGTCGGTTGAAAACAGACGGGGGAGTGTGTGTGTGACTCGCCGGCCACAGAAGTGACCGAAATACCCACTAAAACCACAGCGGCCCCTTCTGCGCTTTTACGAGGTGCCGTAGAGATCGTCTGATGACATTCTATCCCCGACACCCCAACGCTTGGCTGTCTGGCCACGTCCTGTCATCATTCAGGGCGGTGGATGGAGGAGCGCATAACGGCGTCTCCTCCTCCCTGGTCGCCGCCGGCGGAGCGAGTCTGCGGATGCATGTGCCTCGCGTGCTCGCTCCGCGGCCTCCTTCCTTGTCATAACAGCCTCACAGAAGGAGGCCATCGACGACCAACAGCTGTCGCTGCCGAGCATCTTGGAGATGATGGTCGACAACGACAGGTCCGCTGTTCTCATGTCCGTTGACAGGACGTGGTGCTGAGGCCCCCAGGCGGGGCATACTTCTAGTGTGTGGCGCGCATCGTCGACTAGCGCGCCACACTCATGACATCCTGGGGCCTCTTCTCTTCCAATTTTGTGCAGGTACTTGTGGCGGCAGCCCCGGTACACTTAGTAATAACACCATAATAACAGCACAACATCACTTTAGCCGTAACAATTAAAAACACAAACCGTATTGGTACAAATCAATAACATTCAGCCGCCATTACAGTTTTGCTTGTCAACGCAAGCGCAACTAGCGACACACCACAGACAAGGATGTTTACCATAAACATATTGTCAATTATATTTTCCGATTACGTAAATATTTAATTTTGTAATAATTAACAATAACTTTATTTCTAATGTATTAAATACTTTGTAATTATATAATAACTTCTGCACTATAAAGTAAATTATCTAACCCAATTGTACAGCTAAAACGATCATGTACGTCACAAGGAACGGACCGCAACTTCGGGACCACTCGCGAATCTCCGCGGCCGTTCGGCATCATATGATCTGCACAAATATGATTTTTGATTCAACGGTCATTCACCTTGTCAGGTTATACACGATCGTTTTTGGCTACTTACTGAGACTCGTTGATCTAGTGATTTCCTATCATATTGCCGGTGTAAAATTAAACTACAGGTATAAATTAGAGTACAAACGTTTATTACACTATTATATATATGTACAAGTGAAGAATAAGGAATAGAAATATACATTTCGTGAGATATTCCTCGCACGTCTTTTTATTCGACCTACCTCGCTTCATACTTACCGAAGACCCCATGTCCGGTAAGCACCTGCTGTAAATCATCACTGGTAACACACACTGGTCTTAGACTTGTGTTTTCAGACAGTCAAACTCTCTCTCAAAAGACGACTAACGTCTTTTAAGACATCCACAAGCAATGTAAGAATTGTAAGTGGTGGCAACCACGACGAAATCGATTGAACTACACCGATCTTGATAAATTTTCTTTGACACAAGCCTCCAGGGCGCGGGTTCATATCTTTTGTTTTACTTTTTATAATCTTGGCTAAACCAGTACTTGTCACGGCGAAATACTCGATGAAACCCTAACACAAAGCCATTGCGGGTTATCATTGATGACCTCATTGCCGCTTGCCTTCAGTTTAGGCTTTTTGAAAAGTATCGATATATCGATATATTTGCCTCAAAATATTGACGTCAATATTGATATTTATATAAATATCGATATTTATTTTCCCTACAGTCATTCCCACTTTAGCTCTAATATTGTCAAACCCGAGTTTTTATGAAAAAAAGTTTTATATTAACAGTGTTCCATCGTCGTTGTTTTTCACAGTACATTGCTCGACCTAGACCTCCTTCGCAGAACTCATTCATTCATTTGAGGGGTTTGGGTCGTAATCATAACGCTCGTCATGTGGGATTGGTAATTCTAGTGGGTGTTATCGTCCCCAGGAGATATCTCCTACTCATTCTCTCTTACCAGATCAATGCGACTCGTTTCATTAAAGTTATAGAAGCTTAGTTAAATAGATCGATGTGGTGACAGAGTAAGAATGCAATTCACCTTTTTTTCTCTTGTCCGTGGGTATCGTAAAAGACGACTAAGGGATATATGCTTATAACATCTATGCAAGAGAAGGAAAATTCGAAACAAAATCCTATGCCAACACGTTTGACCAGCGTGGTATACTAGATCAATTTTCCTCCAATAATGGAGTAGGCTCGCGCCCAACGGCGGTTTGACGAGTTAAATAGATTTTGGGATTGTATTTTACATATTGATGTAGGTACCTATACTAATTGATGACTAAGAAAAAGAATATCTGTCGTTCACGTGCGTACTTGACCTTGGAATCTTATTACAAAATAATCGCTTAATCAAGTGTACTCGTATGTGTACAGAATCTATGCCGCACACACAAATTACTACTGCTACTCACAAAATATTTGCAAGTCATAATTATATAGCTTTTTCGCTTAAACTACAAGTCACATAGAATGAAACTATCTATTATAACTGGCAATAGTTTGAGCAAAAAAATCAAGGCTTTGATAGCGATAGGTACAATTGTTTGCATGAGACACGATAACCGTAATCACTTTTTGTTTTTTACTACAGTTTTTCCGTGTGTTGACGAAATAAGAATACAATTTACCACTCCCTATCTCACCCGTGGATGTCGTAACAGACGACTAAGGGCGCCTTCAAATTTGCCGCAAAGGGCCGCGCGGCGGCAGCGCGTCTGCAGCGCTGGAGCCGCGCTGCTGTCGCTAGGTTTGAGAATCGTAGTGTAGTACATAGTTTCACGATGGACTCTGATGAAGAAACTCTGCTCTACTTGTACAAAAAAATACGTATGCGCATCACTAGTCGATCGATGAATTGATGCGCAGTTTTTTTTTTTTTTTGTGTGACTTAGTTGTTAGCCTCAGATGGCTGTGACAACTTTACCCGGACTGGTGGGTGATGATGCGCGGTTGCAGCGCGTTGTTTATTTATATAGATTTACAAATTAGCGCTGCAGACGCGCTGCCACTGCGTGGCACTTTGCGGCATATTTGAAGGCGCCCTTAGGGATATAATAAGCATATAACATCTATGCAAGAAAGGGTAAACTCGAAACAATACCCTGTACCAACCTGGCTGACCAGCATGACATAATAAGGTCAATTTTCCTCCTATTGTGGTGGAGGCTCGAGCCCAGCAGTGGGACTTGTACGAGCTGAGATGATGACTGTAGTTGCGAAAGTTAATCTCGCGCACAGTTCATTATATCCATGTAGCTTTTGGAACTAGCTTGTAGATTTTACATTATACTTAATTTGCAATGCAATTTAGGTATTTTGGTTGAAGCTTTTTATTCATTTACACGAGTTTCCTTATGACGGCAATGTCTTATATCATTTAGGGATGTAATACATTAATTTATAAAATCACACACTTATACTTGATTCGCAAAATACCGCTTTGGTAGAAGGTCACTTGCAAGTGTTGCTTTGGCTCCAAAAATTTCGAATTTTAAACTAAAATGGCATGCCTCTCCCAGGAACTTGGACTTATGCTTCTGTTTTTTTTTTAAAGAGACGAAACTGTAGAGATACATATTCATTTCGTCATTAAATGTTTAATAGATTTGTTACATGATTAAGGTTGAATTTATTGCAGTTTATGATATACTAGAAATTTATGCTTGATATTAACAATTTATTGGCAGATAAGTCCAGTAACACATTTAGGTCCAGGAAAATACGGTAATCGCATATTTAGAACTTGATAATTTAGTAATCATCATCATCTCGGCTTGATACTTCCCATTGCTGGGCTTGAGCCTCCTCCACTGGGAGATTGACCTTACTATACTGGTCAGACGGGTTGGTATAGGGTTTTACTTCGAATTTGCCTTTTCTGGCATTGATGTTTTATGCGCATTATATCCCATAGTCCTATTTTATGATATCCACGGGAAAGATAGGGGGTGATGAATCGTATTCTTATTCCATCACCACACGGCAAATTCAGTGATCAGTCAGTGTAATTAATACTACACTTCTTTTGTTACAGAAATGTACAAACTTGCAGGACATGGAGAGTTATTTGGCAAGAATTGGTGTGACTCTTACAAAGTTGGATGAATTATCTGTAATACATGTCGCTGGCACTAAGGGAAAGGTGAGGGCAAACATTTCAGGAAAAGAAATTAAAATCGATTTATTCGCTTAAATAAAAAAGCAATAGCTGGCCCTCATGTTCCTTTATTACGTTTTCTCTTGTAGGGTTCAACAAGCGCAATGTGCGAATCGATACTCCGGCACCACGGGTTCCGCACAGGTTTCTACTCGTCACCGCATTTGGTGGCAGTACGAGAACGCATCCGTCTCAACGGGAAGGTCATTTCTGAAGATAAATTTGCACAATACTTCCATGAAGTGTACGATATGTTAGATAGCACTAAGGTATTGTTTCCTTTGATTTTTACAAGCTTTTTTTTTGCCCTGTTAGTATGTTAGTATACGAGAAATCTTGTGAGTTAAATTAGAACCACTTCCTGTCGTTAGATTAGGTTGAAATTTGGTTTACTTACGTAACTTCGGTGACAATGCAATAATATGGTACCATGGAGCTGGTCTCAAGATGGTGTCGCAAGGTGGCCATGTAAACTCCTAAACTAAAAAGATAAAGCCGTCGAGTTTGGACTCGTTTAAATAGACTTGATAAGCACTCTTGTGTTACGTAATATCCAGAATCTAAAGATGAAGTCCAAAGAACTCTCTTGGAGTTACGGCGTTTTGTAGAGATCGGTGAGAACTGGACAGTACAAAACTAACCGGTACAATGCCGTGTAACAATGATGCAATATTAGAAATGCAGAGATTGAGACTTAACTAAAAATAAAATATTCAATTAAAAAAAAAATAATGAAGCTCTTATTTAAATGCTCTAAAACGAAGGAAATAAATTCTGAATGCAATCAAACCACCATTTTATTAAATTATAAAATGTATATACATTGATATAAATAAAAGCTTGTCGCGAGATTTCAAACATCATATCTATCTACTAACAATAAGTAATATTTAATTCCAATAAAAGACTTAGACGCGTTCTTATCACTTTTTTTATTTTTTTTGGGGTGGGCTGCGGTCGGCGCGCCTCCGCACCATTCCGTCCGGGGCGACAGAGGGGCTTAAGCACGCAACACCCGCAACCCACCCGAACACCACGTCGCCTTCGTCGTTGGGCCAACCACTGGAGCAGGGTTACTTGTCATCAGTGGTCGGCCCGACGGAATACCCCCTACCCGGGGCACCCTCCCATCGACCGACATCCCCCCCTCGGGGAGGACGTTGGTCTTTCCTCACGCGGTCGTTCTTATCACTTGCTTAAAGTTAGTTTGTTCTTTTAAAAAAAAAATGTTTGTGTTCTCGCGACAAGCTTTTACTTATATCAAAATGTATAAATTTTATAATTTAATAAAATTGTGGTTTGATTGCATTCAGAATATATTTTCTTCGTTTTAGAGCATTTAAATAAAAGCTTGTTTTAAAAGATGTTTTTAATTAATATTTTATATCATAATATTTTATATCATCATGCTGTGTGGTAGCGGCTTCGAATACTATCAACCCTTGCTTTGCTCGTGGGTGTCGTAAAAGACGACTAAGAGCCCTAGATTGACCCGGACCAACTCCATCTGGTACCATTTGGGTCAACGATTACATTCCCAAGGAGGGTTGACGTCAGGCAGGCGGCCGGTCATAAAAGTCATTGCCGAAACTTTTTGCAATATGTCAAAACAGATGACATATTGCGTCGACCCCAAGTAATTGGGATAAGAGCAAGATGATGATGATGATTTTATATCATAATATACATTGACGCACTACTGTCTCGCATAAAAGGTTAATAGAAATGACAACTTTATGTCGTACTGTTGTAGCATGTAAAGGGCGAGAAACTTTCAATCTTAGACTAACTTAGCGTTTGTATAATATTACTAGTGTCGACGATTTTGATTTCGCAGATGTGTTCTGTGCTGCGAACAGTTATGCCAAAAGTATGTTGGTCTATGATTCGAAGTGAGATTGAACCTGTTGATTCATCATCCTGTTTTTATTCCAATTACTTGAAGTCGATGTAATATCTACTCTTCATTCAATGTACATGTTGCAAATAGTATTGATAATAGTTTTATGAATGGCCGCCTGCCTGACGTCAATCCCCTTGAGAATGCAATTGTTGAGCAAATGACATCAAATAGAATTAACCAAGGTCGATGTAAAGTTCAGTCATGTTACGATATCATGAGCATGTAAGGGTAGTCGTAGCCGCCAGCACACAGTAATATTGCCCCTTTTGCTAATCGGATGAAAATCATATTTTATCAAATGTTTCTGAACATATCCCAATAGCATTGAAGCAAAAAAATGAAGTCCATATCTATAATTTATTCGAGTTAACAACTGGGGTCAAGGAATATGTATTATATAAGAGTCCAATGGCGATGGGGAAGCAACAATAGGTTATCGGGTCGCGCACCGGCCTTCCGTCCCTTCAGACGGATTGGACATAGTATGTCCAGGCCTAGCCTGTCACAAAAAATGGTTATAATTAATACCCATGTGGCCACGGAATAAAGTTACAGTTGTCACCAACCTTTACTTGTCCTTGGACTCATAAAAATAGACTCGCATGAATGGATGGATGGAAACACCAGTCTCCTTATAATTGTTAGCAGTTAGCAAACGCCATCCAGATGACCTAACGTGGCGTTTATGCCATTATACCAACTTTTAAAGTTTTATGTTTAACAGTAGATTCGTTCGGCTGATGAACAGAGTCAAACGTAGTGCTTTCGAACTCGAAACTTCGGCTTAGCGATCTTTTGGTCTCTTATTTAGTCAATTATTGCTTAATAATCTACTTAAATGTGATTTTATTGAATAGAAGCACGAGAGTGACATGCCAAAGTACTTTTCGTTCCTGACTGTGATGGCGTTCAACGTATTCCTCCAGGAGAAAGTGGACGTAGCGCTGGTGGAAGTTGGCATCGGTGGCATTGTTGACTTCACAAATGTATTAAGGTAAATAGCAACTAATCTTGTGATCATTTATAGGTACTTGCAGTGTGGTGGCGACCAAGGAAACCAACTCTTACATTGCTCGCGATTGTCGTAAAATCTGACTAAGAACTTTCCGTAGACCTGAGCCAACTCATTCTGATGCCGTCTGGTTAACCATTACATTCCCAGGAGGATTAACGTTAAGCAGGCGGCCGATTATAAGCCTCTTTTTTTTTTGGGGGGGATGGGTTGCGGTCGGCGCGCTCCTCGCACCACTCCGTCCGGGGCGACAGGGGCGTAAGCACGCACACCCGCACCACGTGCACGTTGCCTTCGTCGTTGGGCCGACCACCGGAGCAGGGTTACTTGTCATCAGTGGTCTGCCCGACGCAATACCCCCTATTTGGGGTACCCTTCCATCGACCGACGTCCCCCCCTCGGGGAGGACGTCGGTCTTTCCTCACGCGGTCGGCCTCTCGGCGGGTGACGGACTAATTCCCCGATCACGTCACCCGCGGCCTCGGCTAGGGCGGCATGAGGCGCAAGTACTCGCGCCTACGCCGCCCCAGTCGCCGGCGGCAGATCGCCTCCTCGAGGCTGCGCTCCTTGTGCAGGCGATCCGCCGCCTGATTATACACCTCTTGCCAAAACTTTTGTAATATGTGTTATGGAAGAAGAGTACATATTACTTCGACTCCAACTGGTTGGAATAAGAGCAAAAAGATCACTCCCGGATATCAAAGGACAAAAAAAGTTCGTGGCAAGAGAAAAGTCTTAGTCTCAGATTTTCTTTCAAGTGTTTATTCACGGGGTACTTAATAATAAATAATCTTATCTTAATAAAAATAAGTTATTTATTTTTCATCATTGAGAAAATAGTCTTCAAAATGGCGCATTAAACACTAATATTGATATTATGTCAGAAATTTTAGAAACATATGTTTAGATAAAAAGAGTAAGGTATGCAAAATAGATAAATTATAAAACCTCATTTTCGAGTACAAAGTGATTATCACACGTTGGAGTTGAATCACATCTGCTTTAAAAATATCATTCAACATCATCATTTCAGCTCATATACGTCCCACTGTCGGGCTTGAGCCTCCTCCGCAATAGGAGGGAAATTAACCTTATTATACCATGCTGGTCAGACAGGTTGATATATGGTTTTATTTCGAGTTTTCTTTCTCTTGCATAGATGTTATATGCGTATTATATCCCTTGGTCGTCTTTTACGACATCCACGGGCGAGATAGGGTGTGGTGAATTGTATTCTTAGGCCTCATTTACGGAGACGCAGGGCGTCGCGCGTCGCGTGTGGCATGGCGTCTCGCGGCGCGTCGAACGTTTTTATTGCTTACGTAGCGGCGGCGCGTGAAGCGGCACGTATCATCGCACGCGTAAACACAAACTTATAGCAATATGCGATGTTGTTTATAGAGACGCGAGGCGGAAAGAGTGGCGATGCCCGCCGCTGCGCCCGCGTCGTATTCTTAAGCGTGTAGCGGAGCACGCGGCGAGCATCGCTGCGGCGCACGCGGGGTTCTCAGTTAATCCGACCCAAACTTCTCATGTTCCGCTATTATAAACACTGAGCCACTCTTTATATTAAATAACTCACTTTTTAAAATACAATTTTTTTCTAAAAAGTCAACCATATGTTGCACGATTAGCAAATGAGACTGGCAGAAGGTACCGCCACAGGCATCGCTTCATCGAGAATCGCCGCTGCGTGTGCCGCCGCGATAAACGCCGCGTGAGACGTGACGATGCCATCCGCGGGCTCGGCCGTAGAACACGCTCCATTTCAAGCAAACTAGTGTAAAATCGCTTCTCCGTAAACGCACTCATCCAACGCCCTACATTTGAATTTAGTGCGGCCCGCGCAGCCTATCGCGACGCGCCGCGTCTCCGTAAATGAGGCTTCACTCTGTCACAACACGGTAAATATTATTATTAAACTTCAAAAAAATTTGTTTTTTTTTTCAGAAAAGTTCCTGTAGTTGGTATAACGGCATTAGGATTGGATCACACGTCGATACTTGGCAATACGCTACCGCAAATCGCTGCTGCAAAGGCAGGCATTATGAAGCGGGGCTGCGAAGTTTACACAGTTTCGCAGCCTAATGATGCGATGGACGTTTTGAAACAAGTTGCTAGCAGTTTCAAGGTATATTGGTAATTTTTTTAACGACAACACTGCACTAAAGAAATAATCCTTTTTCTCATCATTTTGGCATATACGTCTCACTGCTGGCCTCGAGCCTCCCCCACAATAGGAGGGAAATTAACCTTTCTACCATGCTGGATATATGTTGGTATAGGGTTTTGTTTCGAGTTTTCATTCTTTTGCATAGATGTTATATGCATATTATATCCCTTAGTCGTCTTATACGACACCCACGGGCAAGATAGGGAGTGGTGAAATGTATTCTTAATCGGCTACCACGTTTCACCACTATTCATAATCCTTATATGGTGGGGGTATTAACAAAGATATAATTAACGGACACAAATTACATCCAGACTCAGAACAACAATTTGTGGATCGTACAAAGTGTTGTCTTGCGTGGGATTCTTAAGTACTACGCCATCTGTGCAGTCGATTAGTTGTGCAAGATAGTGCCACAGAAATATTATTATTTTTTCTGTGAGTAGGTCAGTCACTAAATATTGGTTATGCACACCGCTCTCAGGTACTAAGCGGAAAAAAATTAATAAATTATGATACTTGATGGTAATTAAACTTATTCATATGTTACAAGTGTCCATAATAGACAAGTTTTATTGAAATTAAAATCTTAATATATATTAATTACGTGTCACGTTGTTTGTCCGCGATGGACTCCTAAACTACTTAACCAATTTTAATCAAATTTGCACACCGTGTGCACTTTGATCCAACTTGAAAGATAGGATAGCTTACATCTTAATTTATAGTAGCAATATTATTTTATTGCAAATTATTTGTCTATTATTTGTCATTCACAATTATCTGTTAACTCCAAACGATTTTAACAGATGGCGATATCTGTTGACTGGATTGAGTAAGTAATTAATAGATGGCGCTGCTATGTCAAACCTACAAACGTGTCATATAAGCTACAATTCAATAACATAAATAGTTTACTAAAATGTAATATAACAAAAACCTTAGCCACAGCAACGCGTGGCCGGGTCTGCTAGTTGAGTTATAAAGTATTAAAATCGTCGTTACATAACACCGGCACACAAAAAAAAAGAAGTGGAATGTACTTTGGACCGGACCTACCTACCGACATGTTTTTCGACCCGCTGAATCTGAATTTCAAGTCCGTTTGGCCCGGTCACCCTCCAGTTTTGAGTAAAATGCAAAAAACCTCAAAAAAAATTGCAAAATATTGCAGTCACAGCAATGAAAAACTTTTTGTGGACCCAGATCACGTATGATTTTTGTGTATTTCAAATAACTGAATCTAAATCTAAAAGTTAATTAGCCCGGTGAGCCGTCCAAATTAGAAAAAAAAAAGGAAAACCCCAAAATAAATCAGGAAAAATTTAAGTTTTCGAAATAAAACTTTTTTTGGACTATATTGAGTATGATTTTCATGTATTTTGTTCCGCTGAAGTTACCTTGCCCCGTTAAGGTTTTAAAATTTAAAAAAAAATCTCAAAAACCAAAAAATCGGGCAAATGGCAATTAAAAATATAAAAATAAAATCTGTAAAACATGATTAAATACTTTCCTGTATTTTTTCACGCATAAAATATTACTTTCTTAACTTGTATTTACGTGATCCGGGTCCACAAAAAATTTTTCATTGCTGTGACTGCAGTTTTTTGCAATTTTTGGCCTTTTTTTGGGATTTTTTGCATTTTACTCAAAACTGGAGGGTGACCGGGCCAAACGGACTTGAAATTCAGATTCAGCGGGTCGAAATACATGGTGGTAGGCAAGTCCGGCCCAAAGTACATTCCACTTTTTTTTTGTGTGCCGGTGTAATTAACAAATACCGCTTTATTGTAAATAAAACTACTTTTACGGATTATATCGCGTTTGTATTTGATTTATGATTGCCCGACGTTTCGAACACTTTGCAGCATTCATGGTCACGGGCGGACTAAGGTCGCACACCTTAGTCCGCCCGATCAAATACAAACGCGATATAATCCATAAAAGTAGTTTTATTTACAATGTGTAGTGCTCGCGTAAACATCAGATATCATTAAATACCGCTTTAGATAAAAACTGTGAAACAGTGGGTATGTTACCTCTATATGTAGCATTCTAGTAATACAGTCGTGAGCTTTTATAAATAACTAGCTGACTCAACAGACGTTGTTCTTTTCAAATCTGAAAAATAAAAGGAATTCACCTTGAAATCGATAACAGCGCCACACACCGGTTCCAATTGTGAATCTAAACCATTCTCGAATCCCCTTGAACATACACAAAAAATTTCATCAACATCGGTCCAGCCGTTTAGGAGTTCAGTAACATACACACGTAACACGAAATTTATATATAAAGATAACTTTAATAAGTATGTGACATTTCAGTGTCCTTTAACAGTAGTTCCTGAATATAAAAACTATACATTCTTGGGCGGAGATCCGGTTTGTCTACCGGTAGATTTGGAAGCTTATCAGACAAACGCATCCTTAGCTATACAATTAGCGCATGCTTGGATGAGGATAACGAAAAACACACACAGAAAAAACGGTCTTAAGAAACAAATAATTAACGGTCAAAATGGTATATCAATGGAGCCTATAGTGAAATGTTTGACAAGAGAAACCGTAGAAGGATTGACTTCTTGCAAATGGCCAGGCAGATATCAAATAGTTAAGGCCGACTATGCGGACTTTTATTTGGATGGGGCTCACACTAAAGAGTCTATGGAGATTTGTGCGCAATGGTACAGAGAAAATAACAGGTGTGTGTTTTTTTTTACATTGAGTAATATACAGGTGTATCAGGTTATGGGGCAACTGTTCGAGTATGTTGTAGTTTAACGGTCATAGATCGTAATTAGAATGTATATTACACAAAAACAATATAACATAAAAGTTACAGTGATTACAAAAATGTGTGTCTAAGAGTCTATGCCTTAAATGTCACGTATTATGTAGGCGTGTACAGACAGGATACATGTAGACATGTAAAGTTTCGACAGTATAAATAGGTATGATTTGCGCGAACGCTTCAATGGTAACGTAGGTACAAAGGCGACTCGTCAACGGTCATCGACCGATCAGCTAATTTAAAGCGAAGTTTGTCTTGCTAATGCGAACGTAATCATTGATTCAATTCAATTTCTAATGAACATTTAACAAAGTACGAATATGTTGTAGATTAAGTATCACTGACTTTATACATTTCAATCAGATTTACACGAAAAAGCGATGACAAAATTTAAAACTTTACACGTCTCTAAATCATTAACGAATAGAATCGACGAAATTTATATTTCAAATTTTTTTCGTGTGGTCTTACCACCATTGCCTAGCTCCCGTTTGACTAGTTGCCCCGTAACCTGATACACCTTTTTTTTTTTTATGGGTGGGCTATGGTAAGCGCACGCGCGGTCCTGTCCGTCCGGGGCGATGAAAGAACGGCGCGCGGGCCCATAACCCACCCGTACCCACGTCACCTCGTTGTTGGGCCGACCACCGGAGCAGATGTGACTTGTCATCAGTGGTCGGCCCGACGGAATACCCTTTCGGGTAACCTCTCACCTCTCAACGTACTGGGACGTCGGTCGCCATCGCGCGGTCAGCCTCTCTGCGGGTGACGGACAATTCCCCGGTCCGATCACCCGCGGCCTCGGCTAGGGCGGCATTAGGCGCAGATACTCGCGCCTGCTCCGCCCGAGTCGCCGGCGGCGGAACGTGTCGCCGAATAGGAGCTCTACTCGCACACGATCCGCCGCCTCCTTCCGTGAGATAACGGCCTCACAGAAGGCGGCGACCGCGTCCCAGTTCCTGACGCTGTCGAGCATCTCCCTGGCGATGGTCGGCAGCGCCAGGTCGGCACCGATAATCGCGACGAGTTCACGGCGCTCCCCCTCCCACGCAGCACACTCCTCGAGCGTGTGCTGCGCCGTGTCCTCGTCGCAACTGCAGTGGTGGCAGGACGGTGTGCTCTCCCTCCTGACAATCTTGTGCAGGTACTTCCCAAAACACCCGTGCCCCGTCAGCACCTGCACAAGCCGGAAGGAAAGCACCCCGTGCGTCCGCTCCAACCATTCCATCAGCACCGGCCGGAAGGCCTCGACGGTACTGACACCGTACCGAGGACTCTCCAGCCGGACTGCCCAACGGGCAATTACTTCTCGGCGGGCGTCGACCCGCCAGGCGGTGATCTCATTGATGGAGACCATGCCGCCGCGGGCGCGCGTCTCCGACACCCGCCGATAAATGTCGGCGAGCATCTCCGCCTCCAGATCCCATGGGGGAGTTCCGGCCAGGAGGCACGCTGCCTCCGTCGACACCGTGCGGTAACCGCGTAT
Source organism: Lymantria dispar (assembly GCA_032191425.1). Lineage (NCBI taxonomy): Eukaryota > Metazoa > Arthropoda > Insecta > Lepidoptera > Erebidae > Lymantria > Lymantria dispar. The sequence goes on from CM063445.1 coordinate 35,713,540, forward strand.
GGCCCTGACCGTCATGACCCTCTGTGGTCGCCTCAAGAGGGCCCTCAGCCGGTCAGGGACCCCGCCCACACCGGTGCGCCGTACAGAGCCATCGACCGGATCACCCCCGCGTACAGCTGTCGGCACGTAACGCTGGGTCCGCCCACATTCGGCATCAGCCGCGAAAGGGCGGACGCCGCGCCGACAAGCCGGGGAACAAGTCGATGGAGATGCTCCCGGAACCAAAAATGCCCGTCGAGCACCAGGCCCAAGTACTTCATGTGGGCCTGGATGCTGATGGTGACCGACTTCACGGTGATCGAAGCGCCGGCGGGAGGCCTGGCGGTACGGAAGCTATGGAACAAAAGGACCTCCGTCTTTTCCAGGGCTACCCTCAACCCCAGCGCTTCGATCCGCCCGACAATCTCCTCGGTGCCGAGAGTTGCCAGGCGTGCCGCCGCTCTAGCGTCCTACCCCGGGCTGTGACGAGTGTATCGTCGGCATAGCACATTATGCCCAGCCCGGGTGGGAGGCTTCCTCTCAACGCCCAGTCGTAGCCGATGTTCCACAGGGTCGAACCCAGAACCGACCCCTGTGGAACACCGCACGTCACAAAGCAACGCAATAAAATACAATACAATACCTAATGTACTAAAATTACAAACATAATATAAAGAAACACGCACCAAATACAAACTCATAAAACATAAACACAACACAATTACTTACACAATTACAATACAAATATATCAAATACAACAATACACTGAAAACTAAATTACACATGAAATAGTAACTAAATAGAAAACTGTGAAGTTTCTGGAAACAACAATTAGTAATGAAAATAATAGTAATGAACCCTTATAGCAACATAATACACATACAACAGAAGACACATACAATATAAGGTAAGGAATGCTATTATGAAAATAGTAAACTTACAGCAATCACACAGCGCAAACCAACACGTAAATACACACAGACATTCAATACATAACAACAAGAACACACGCAAACGAAGGCAGGCCCTGGAAATTATGCAAATAAAGGAACAAAGATTAAAGGTATTTCCTTTTATTCTTTGTTCATTAATTCTTTGTTCATTAATTCTTTGTTCATTCATTAATAAATAATAAATATCGAATATAAATAAGAAAAAGGCAAACGTCACGAAGACCAAATAATATATATATATATATATATGTATACGAAAGTAATAAAAGGCACGAAAATAACACTAAGTAATTATAAATCTATATTCCAAACCAACACCGAAATACATACTAATATCAAATACAAAACAACAACACACGTAACAAAGGTAGAAAGAAGCTCTTGGAAATTATGTAAATAAATAAATCAAATACAACAATAATATATAACAAATACCGGCATAAACAAGAAAATGGTAATCGTCAAATTATTTATTTAAATTAATTTAAAAAGTATGCAACAGAGGATACGGCCAATCTCTGATCATGTTAGAGGACTCGCGGTTCAGACCTGAAGTGTCTGAACAAACACAAAAAAAAAGACACCGCACGTCATGGGCGTTCGCACAACGTCCCCTACTCGGTCAACGTAGAGGACGCTGCGCCCCTCCAAGTAGTCTGCCACCAGCCGCCTGAGGTACACGGGCACCCCGTGGCAGACTGTTGAAGGCGTTGGCGATGTCTAGGGACACCGCCAACAGGACTCCTCCGCCGGTGACGGCCTCCGCTACCACGGCCTTCAGGCGCAGTAGGGCCGCGATCGTCGAACGCCCTCTCCGAAAACCAAACTGGGCGTCCGACAGATCGGGCCCGACCCTCACGAGGTGCCGCTCGATGCGGGCAGCCAATACCCTCTCCAGCAGCTGGCCCGCATCATCGAGCAGCACGATGGGCCTGTAGGCCGAGGCCGACTCGGGAGACCGTCCCGGCTTCGGCAGGAGAACCAGCCTCCCCTCTTTCCAGCACCCAGGGAACTGCCCGGACGTCAAACAAGCGTCGAACAGTCCCCTGAGGCGTGGTCCCAGGTGTTCGAGGACCAGGGCCAGCACACGGTTCGGAATACCGTCGGGCCCGGGGGCGGTGGATTTGACTCGCATACGCGCCACCGCCGCCCCCATTTCCGGCTCCGTGATGGACGGAGCACTTTCATCGTCGGCCTCCCGGTCGCTGTCCGGCGAAGCCATGACCGGGGGCGTGTGCTCCGCCTGCCGTGGAAAGAGGTCCTCGACAACTCTGGTGAGGAGGCTAGGCTGGAGAGTCTCGGTGAGTGGGGGGGCCCCGCCCGCGGAGCTTGTTCAGCGCCGCGAGGTAGGGGCGACCCCAGGGGTCACGCTCGAGACTGTCCAGCATCTCCCGCCGACTAACGTCCTTTGCGGTACGGACGGCCAGCCTGAAGGCAGACCGCGCACTGCGGTAAGCCTCGTAGAGCTGGCCCTCCCGCTCAGCGCCGCGGTGACGCGCTCGGCTGCGGGTGTAGGCCCTCCGGGCACGTATGCACGCGGCGCGAAGGTCCGCCAATTCCCGGGACCACCAGGGGACCGCATTCTTCGGGGCCAGACGCCGCACACGGGGCATGGCCGCATCACAGATCTGCGTTAACGCACAGCGGATGCGGCCAGCCTCGGCATCTACCCCGTCCGCCTGGGGCGGTGAGGACAGCCACGACTGAACGATGGCTGCCTCCGCCAACAGGTCCCGATCCAATCGACCCACAGCCCACCGCGGAAACGCGGGAGCTCCGTCCGCCGTGTGACCCCTGCTGGGCTGCAGGAGGATCCGGGAGACCTCTATCCGGATGTATCGGTGGTCGGATAGGGTCTCGACCTCCTCCTGGACGCACCAGCTCCTCACACGTGCTGCGACATTAGGGCTAACGAACGACAAGTCCACTATCGACCCGCCCTGCTGCCGCACGCACGTTTGCACCGAGCCCCTGTTCAGCAAACAGAAACCCAGTGCCGCCGCCCACTCTTCGACCGCCCGCCCGCGGTCATTCGTCCTGGGTGACCCTGAACCTGATACACCTATAAGTATATCCGTGTGGTGACGGAGTAAGAATATAATTCGCCACCCACAACCACAACTCAAAAGATTTATTCTTTGTCGCAATGAAACTGATGACACTCGTCATAAATGATCCCACCTAATTAGACTACTACAAAATTAGTGCCGTCATAGGTTACTTACATTTTTCTCTTATCTAGTTCTTTTATTCAGGTCATAGCATGTGTATCGATATTTAAATGCCTCATCTATACAAACGAAAAAGAGCGTGCGTACAAAATACTCCTGTCAGAAGTGAAACTTCTTTGATGCCACGTGTTTATTGTCAATATAAAAAAAATTATAAAAAATATTGGACGCTACTCGTTGCTAATGCTCGCGCTGGCCTGTAACAGGTATACCATGCGCATGCGTTCATGTGCCACGCATTCACTCTCGCTCTGTCTCTTTCTATTTCCTTAGCGTTACACGTTTAACGCAACCTTGTTGAAAGTCGCATTAGAAGTTTCACTTCAATAAATAAAATTCAAGTGTCCATTTGTAATGTCAAAATACTAGGCTTTTTTCATGCTTACAAGTTTATGTGCACGACACCGTCGACACCTATGTCTAAAAACAGTTGAGGTAATCTTCAAAACGGTTAGACCTGTTTTGATAATATTTTACTACTAGGTAGCTGTCTATGCAGGTGTATCAGGTTGTGGGGAAACTGGTCAAACGGGAGGTGTAGGCAATGGTGGTAGGAGCCTATGAAAAACAATTAGAAATAAAAATATCGATTCTTTAATGAATTAGAGACATGTAAAGTTTTCAATTTTGTCATCGCTTTTTCGTGTTTTGATTGAAATGTATATGATACACTCTGTATAAGGAGTAACTTAGGCTATATTTTATCCTGGTATTCCCATGGGAACGGGCACTACGCGGGTAAGGTAGCTAAAACCGAAGCGAGGGCGGGTTGTTGGTAATAAAATTGTTGACCCCGAATTTCACAAACGAGTTATAGTTTTTTTTATCTAGCCTGTAGTAGCTGCCTTTTAAAAAATAAAAATAGTTACATGCAAAGAATATAGTATTATTATTGTATCTTTTCAGGTTACAAGATAGGACGTTGATATTTAGCGCAACGGGCGATAGAGATGCCGAAATTCTGTTACGGCCATTGCAGGATCTCGGCTTCAGTTCCGTCTATTTCGTCATCCCAACGGCCTACCGACATGCGAGTGAAACAAACGATAATTATTCAAAAGTGGAGGAAGAGGAACTCATTGCTAGATGTCAAAAACACGCAGACATTTGGAAAGAGTACCATAGAGATTTTACAACAAACATCGTTATAGCAGGCTGTGTCGCTGATGCTTTGATCAGCGTTAAAAAAAATAGAACTGTCGATAAATCATCTGTTTTAATTACAGGGTCATTGCATTTAGTAGGTGCTGCGTTATCTATATTAGATCCTAATGTTGGTTAATAAAGTTTATTTTTAATTTACAATCTTGTTTTATTTTTGACTAAAAATTAAAACTATAAGCTTTCATAAAATAGTAAACCATTACGCCACTTACTACCAAACTACAAAAATGTAAAATTATCACCTACAAATAAGTATACTTTATTTTAATTTTTATATGTTCTGCTAGTGTTGAGCCTTCTCCATAATAGGCGAAACGTGGACCACGCTGGTAGAACGTGTTGGTATAGGGTTTTGAGTTTTCTTTTTTATTATCATCACAGCCCATAAACATCCTACCGCTGGGCTCGAGCCTCCTACACAATGGAAAGGAAATTGATCCTCTAAACCAGGTCAGGTGGGTTGGTACAACACTTTATTTCGAGTTTTCCTTCTCTTGCATTGATGTTGTATGCCAATGCATATTCTTACTCCGTCTGCACAAGGAAAACATTCCTTTCCTGCCATAGATGTTATATCCTTATCCTTAGTTATCTTTAACAACATCCACGTAAGATAGAGGAGTGGTGAATTGTTATCCCGCCACTATCAGAAAAATATAGTATAAACGATGCATAATATGCATGTAAATTTAATAAAAATAACAATATTCATAAATAAGTACACAAGATATGCCATTCTTGCATCTTATCTCTTGTTAGGCAGAAATTGGTATGGACATTGCTAAGTTGATGTCACAACATGTGTATTGCTTACTTGGTCTAATTATTAAAATGCTTGTAACTAGCTTAACATGGAAATAAAGTTATGTTATTTTCACATATGAATATAGTTTTTGGTGTATTTTATATGTTATCATGCAAGTATGTGATTGGAATAAATTAAAACAACTTATAATGATAGTATTTTTATTCTATAGTTAACTGAGTATCATTAGTGTCTAATAATCTATCTATATCGGAAAGCCAGCTTATAAGTCTATCTAAGTAACCTCCGTCTTGTTTATAACTTAGTAACAATAATTGCATATGTTCATAAGCAGTGGATTGTTCCAATAAATATTCTAGTCTCTTATCTCTTAGAGAAAGCAATTTAATAAATATAATAGCTATTAAAGTCCACTGTATTGGTTTGAACATTATATTATTGGCTTTTAACTTAAAAGTGTTAACCAGCAAACGGACATCGGCACTAATTTGTAAGCTTAACAAACCCAATGACCGTAACAAATCTGGCAATACCTTATTCAAATGATGGCATACTATTCTTCTACGTAATGCATTTCGTGAATTTTTATCAACTAACGGTAGATTTGTTGTATTTTCATCATTTGTCGTAATAGTTTCTGTAACCTGTTCAGTTATCGAATCTGGTATCTCAGTCTCGCCCGAAAAGAAAGCTTTTACTTTCAATTGCATTTTTTTACTTTCTTCTTGTAACATAGTATAATCTGGTAAAGGTTTTGTTTCCCGTTTCAATGTCTCACTGTCAAATTTCCTATCTTCTAACTCCAGCATGTTTAACTTTTTGCAAAGAGCTTGATATTGATCATAGGCATTTGAACTATAGAATATGCCTTTTGCATAATTATTCAAGTACTCCTTTATACATTCACCTTTATCTGCAACCATTTCTCTTACTTTTTCATCACCAAATAAAAACAACATTGTATCCAAAGTAAACCAATCAGCAAGACATTTTTCGACTTCAATAGTTAATGCTGTTACGAGTGGCTGTTTTTTCTGTATAATCTTACCCTTTTTATTTCTTTTTCCATCATTTTCTGATGCTTTAGGTGAAGGTGAAGCCATCAAAATTGGATCTATTTTCCTTTCTGGTTTCTCTATAATATCCCCAACAATATTTAATGGATTTGACACTGGTTTTTTATTAGTTTTATCTGTTGTAGACTCTTTTTGATACATAATCATAGCCTCTAATTGAATCTTGTTTTTAGTTTCACTTTTACCCTCCTTTTCAATGTGTTGAATAAGTTTAGTGTTTGAATTATTTGCATCATTTAGATTAAGACTTTCTAATCCATGTGTAATATCTTTTGCCTGTTTTTCATCTTTCCCCTTTGCCTGTTGATATTCTTTGCATTCTGAATTTAAATTTGATGACATTTCACCATAATCATCATGGCCATTGGATACATCAACAAGACTAGCTTCTGCAAAATCATTAATAGATGTGAAAGATTTCTCAGAAGACAATTTGATTCTATCAACCATAGTAACATCAATTTCCTCTCCCATACCACCTAATGTTTGCACCTTCAATAGATTGAAATTGGGAATATCCTCATATTCCCTAAACCATAAGGGACTTGTCAGCATTTGTTTCTTTACATACATAGCCGCATTATAACACGCATTGCTGCAAAAATTCTTCCTAGCAGTAATGTCATAGACTTTGTTAGTTTTCAATGATATTCTGTACTTCTGTTTGGGTATATCTTTGACTGATAAAGTTTTTTGACATAATGGATAACCACATAATTGTATAATAGATCTTTCTTCTATAACATCATCAAAGTGAGCTTGATTAATATCTGGAAGGCATTCTAATAAGTATTTGTCCGTAACATCACGTTCTAAAAGACTCTCTACGATCTGTTGTGCCTTAGCATTACATTCTCGCTTCTTCAAAATCGCTTGACGAATTTGCTCCTTTGTCATTTCCTCAATTTTCGTTGGCTTTTTCTTAGGCTTTTGAATAGCCTCCATCTTTTCGCGAATATAATAAACTAATGAACAGTTACTGAAAATGAAATTCCTGTTAGTGGATCAAGAAGCATGCTACGCTTTTATCCTTTTTTATTTTTTCACAATATTTTGTTGTCTCAACCTTATAACGAAACTTCCCTAGACCTCCAAATAGCAATTTATGCGTAGTAACTACTGCCATCTCTGTAATCAAACCCAAACAACTAAAGATCGTAGTAGTTTATATTAACACCAATAGATGGAGCAATAATAAATTATTGAAATTATTTATGATCCCTAAATAAATTACATATACAAAAATAATTACATTTTTATATATATATCTATTATATTATTTGTAAATTATAGTCCATAAAATATAGCTTGATCTCTGTGATAGATGTCAACGAAACCAACGAAGTAAGTTTGAACGAGTGACATGTTAACAATTTCATTTTGTATTAACTATATTTTCATTCTTTTCGTGCCAGTTTTATTGCAACCAAATTACAATACATTATAAATATAAAAATATTAATATTCATGCCTAAAATGTAAGTACCTCGTAAGTACGGAAATACCTAGTAAATATTTTATACATAAATGACGCTTACGCACGTACAAGGTCATACTGGACTGAAAATAAAAAAGAAATGGGACAGTCGATATACGTAAATCGATAACCGATCTTTATTAAATTATTCATAAAAGAAATAAACCCAATACAGTGCCTATATAAAACTTATCAACATATATTTTACAATTAAAACAGACAGTTATGTACATTATAAAATACATACAGTAGAATTCATATATAACGACTTCGCTTATAACGACTAACCGTTTTTAACGACGATAATGTTTACTCAAGTTAGGTTTCATAGTTAGGTACTGAGAAAATATAACCGTTTAGTGCGACTCCTGTTAAAACGACCAACTGCTTATAGAGACCATTTTTTATGATATACGTCCGGTTAAAACGACGCGCAATGTTTTGTTTATACAACCTATGCACCAATATTTCGGCGCCCCGACTTCATCCCGCCTCACGCGCTTCACCTTTCCTTATTAGCGCGCGTAAATCATAGTTAGTGTTTGTCACTTGTTATGAAAAGTTCTTAAAGCTCGACAAAATGATTTCTGTGAAGCGAAAGTATTTTACAATTGAAGAAAAAAGTGCAATATTACACCGCATTTGTTAGTTTCGCACCGCATTAGTTTGTTTGGTTTCTCAATTATAATACAAGTGTACATATGTATTTGTAAGTTAGGTATGTACTTATGTATATAAGAAATAATCCTGCCGTTTTATACGTCATCCGGTTAGTACGACATAGTATTGCCGGTCCCTTAAAGGTCGCTATATCCGGATTCTACTGTAAATTGAATTAATTAAACATTAAAAAACTACTTTTCGTCTCAAAGTAGATGATAATATTAGGTACGCATTATTGTCAATAAACTATACATATTTATTTATAAAACAGTCGTAATTGATTGATTGATCTAACGACTGTCCCTATTTGGCAAAACATGATAAATGTTCTAGCAGGAACGCTCCAGTGATGACGATAATAGTAACCTAGACCTTGATTGAAAAGGAGTACCTTTTGAATAATTAAAATAGTCAAAAACACTTTTTGTTTTAAATAAATTCAAAAAGGCTTTCATTGATTGTATTTTAATTATAATAGAAAATCACAATTATAAAAATAGAGATTTTTTCGATAAAAAACTACGGGCTTTATTGTAAGTGTGACAGCACTAGGGACAACTGTCACATAAATCATCCTATATTTTATGGACTATAATAATTTAACTATGATATTTCCAGCAAAAAGTTTGTATGCTAAATTTTGGCAGCAATGTTTGACAATTATCATAGAAAAAAAATATTACAAAGCGTCATCGGGCATTTTGTACTGTTACATTGTAAAAATATATTTTAAGTGTGTAAAACAAAAATTGAACCGACTCATCCCTTGGACCTTGTGATAGATTTCAAAAACGAAACACCTTCTTATGCTTCAACGATTTTGTTATACAACGACTTTTGCAATGGCAAGAAAATCGCCCTGTAGGTGCGTGCGCGGTAGGTGTATTTTGGATGTATCCCCTTCAAAGGTATGGCTCCTATAACAAAATATGTACACAGAGTTCGGGATCTCGACTTACGGTGTCTTATATCAACTTTGAATCCGGAAAACTAGCGGTTTTCGTGGAACGATTACTATTCATTGTCAATGAGTAACCGAAAGCAATAGCAGAATATGGACTTTCATCATTCATCATCATCCTCTCAGCGCATACACGTCCCACTGTTGGGCTTGGGCCTCCTCCACTATGAGAGGGAACTTGACCTACTATACCACGCTAGTCAGACGTATTGATATAGGGTTTAATTTCAAGTTTTCCTTGTCATTCATCTTTCATCTTCATCATTCACCATCATCATGTCAGCTCATATGCGTCCCACTGTTGGGCTCGATCCTCCCCCACGATAGGAGGGAAAATAACAAACTGGATCGTGCTAGTCAGACGGGTTTTATTTCGAGTTTTCTTTCTCTGGCATAGATGCTATATGCATATTTAATCCCTTAGTTGTCTTATACGACATTCGTAGGTAAGAATGGGGTGGTGAATTGTATTATACTAGTACTGTGGCAGTGAAACACGACAATTTCACTGTAATAGATTATTCACGTGCTTTTTGTCTTCGTAGCTTAATATCTGGCAATATAACAATAACTGAAAATCCATCCGTTATAAGTCCATTCCATTCAATTCTACAACATGGTTCTGTTTAATAAGGTGAGTAATTACATAGTTGTTACATTAAAACATTCAGTCCTAATATTAGGTTGTTAAAACGAATTTTAGATAAGCATAAACCTTACTTATATATTATTACAATACTTCATCATCATCGTTTCAGCTCATATAATGTACTACTCAAGAGTAGTACATTATATGAGCATTATATGAGCCCAAGGGCTCGAGCCTCCTTCATAACAGGAGGGAAATTGACGTTACTATACCATGTTAGTCAGACAGGTTGGTTTAGGGTTTTGTTTCGAGTTTTCCTTCTCTTCTAATACTTATTTATACATTATTATATAATTTATAATAACAATAATATTATTATATTATTTATAATCATAATCTTAGCCCATATACGTCCCATTGTTGAGCTTGAACCTCCTTTACTATGAGAGGGAAATTGACCTACTATACTAAGTTGGTCAGACATGTTGATAGAGGATTATGTTTTGATTTCTTCTCTTGCATAGATGTTATCTGCATATTATATCCCTTAGTCGTCTTTTACAACATCCACGAGTAAGAGAGGGGGTGGTGAATTGTATTCTTACTCCGTTATCACACGGAAATAATGTATAATATATTAGGTATATTATTTTAATATTATAAATGCGAATGTAATTCTGTCTCTCTGTATTTTCATCTATGCCATTTAACCATTTTTATGAGATTTGGTGTGGAAATAGACTAGAGCTTAGGGAAAGAACCTTTTATCTCAAAAAAAGCCTTGAAGGGGTTGAAATATGGGTCAATAGTCAACTGATGACTTGCCCGTCGCAAGTCAGCAATTGCTTGCTGCTTGCTCGTTTGCCACCGTTGGCACCGTTGAGAATAAAAAAAAAAATAGAAGGCCATAATTACCAAGGTTTATCCTTGGCTTATCCAAGGCTTATCCTTCTCTTGCATAGACGTTATTAATTATATTCCTTAGTTGTCGTATACGACACCCACAGGCAAGACATGGGGTGGTGAATTGTATTCTTACTCCATCATCACATGGGCAATGATTGATTCGAAAGCGTCTAAAATGATGATATACCTATTTATCTCGTCGCCACCGTTTAAATAATTGCTATGCCATAATTAAATAGTTAGTTTGATAATCTTAAAATAATAAATCAATACATACTGCCCCATATTTAAGTTTAACATTACAATAAATGCATAATGACCAACACAAATTTTAGATTATAACGTCATTTATTTAATTTTTTAGGTTACTACCTAAATTTTGTGCAATTTTATCAGAAATAAAATGTACTACTAACTGAAGGAATCGACCTCCTACGGGTCTTTCCATATGATAACAAAAATAATAGTATTTTGCTTGTAACTAATAGTTACGGTTTCTTTCAATTTCAGATCATAACATTTTGCCGATTAAGTGGTTGGCCACAGTGGATATTTTATTGTTCTTTGACAAACAGTTCGATTCTTTTAATAGTTACAGATATCAATGTAGTGAAAAGTATATAAATACGCATTGAAGAAGAACTCACCGCATTTTTCACTTTGGAATGAATTATTATTAATTTTAAAATCGATGTAATTTAAGATAGATAATTAGGTTAAAGGATGGTAGGACTGTAACTTAATTTGTACAAGTATCAACATTGTAGTAAAATATTGGATAGCAAATATTTACGTGTACATGAAAATGTTCGATAATTCGAACAAAACTCGCAAACTACAGTGGATTTCATTTATAACGACCTCGGTTGTAACGACTTTTCGGTTATAGCGACGCCAAACTTACGTCCCTAGAATTTAAAGTATCCTTTTGTAGGCAATACATTCGGCAATAGCGACTCTGGATATAACGCCAAATTCGGGTATACCGGCTTGTTTCTATGAACTATTTGGGTCAGATTCCTAGAAATTGCTTGCGGATGTTGCGACTGAGTCGGCCAAAGGCATAAAGACTCATTCATAAGCTTTAACTATTCAGCTTTCTTATCCTTTATTCACATTCGCAGATGGTCAAATGTTTTGTTTGTGTGTACGGTTATCCTTTGTTTACATTTGCAAGATGGTTTTTGACCATCTGCGAATGCTACTTTGTTTGTGTGTAGGGTTACTTAGCATGTGCACAAAGTTAAAATTGTGAGTAAGTTACGTAGCCAATTTCCAGTAAGTAAACAGTGTTTCTGAAACTTATAAACATGGTTCCTAGACGTACATATACTGTTAAAGAAAAATGTTAATATAATTATTTCGAACATAGAGACTTCCGAATATAGCGCCGAGATTAGGGTGGTCCCTCCGCCGTCGTTATAACCGAAATCCACTGTAATTAGTTTTTTAACAAGAACAAGAAATCTGAACCAGGACCCGTTTGAGAATTTATTCGAATTCATTGCATTCGAATATTTGCCGATAAAAGTGAAAAAGGACAGAAGTCAAGTGAAAAGGATGATTGCCTCATTGTTTGTATGGACAGGTGATATCGCAATAATTATCTTATCAGATAAAAGGTGTATTGGTATGTCAAATATTGTTTATCATATACCTTAGAAAGTTTTAAACTGCAGCACTGAAGAAGCAGGATCCTCCTCCGCCACGACAGCGCATTTCACCAGACGGCCTATCGAATAAAATTGCCTACCAAAGGTGTAGAGTAAGTGAATCATTTACTTTACAGTTCCTACCACCCTACCTTGTGACTTATCCAAAAATAAAAGATAAACTTGGTTTTATGAATAATGAAGCTGCATTTGAAAAAGGCGTGGAAGAATTCCCTAAGGAATATTGAGCTAACTGTTTAAGTTAACGCGCGGTTCGATTGCACGATTTCACGCTTAGAAAGGAACGCAGATTAATTAAAAAAACAATAAAGTATCAACAAGCTTTTACAACAATTCGTTTTAACTAATTTCTTAAAATGAAGAAAGTACTATATACTTCACAAGAAAAAGCTTAATAAATACACACAGTGATAACAAGCTATATTATTTTAATATGTAGGGGAGGGAAATAAATATTGTTTTGATTCTTTGTATATTAAAACTGTTTTATTTCTCATAGCAAATCCTTTAAATATTTTTAAATAATAAATTATTATTTAATTATTGGAATAATGTATGTTAACTTTACATAATTTCTTTTGATTATTTCGATATTTTTTTCGTTAATAGTGTTACGTGTTACAAAGGGTCAAACGACATTTCATTTATTCAGTTTAAATAAATAATAATTTATATCACACCAAATATATCACTAAGATACCGCTGGAGGTCGCTTTAAAAACAGCAAACGCTATCTATTGAGCGATTAGTAACGATTTGTTTCGCCATTCTATTATTGAAAACAAAGCCGTAACTCAGATTGCAAATTTAAAACCTCAGTTGCACATCTCCCTTATTTTATAGTGAATTATCTATGTCACTAAACAAACTAGACAAAATAGGGATACGAAAAAATATCGATACTTTTGGGTATCGGTACTTTCTTACTTTCCTTTCGATACCGATACTTTTGTACTCGATACTTTGTATTGAATACATTTACTCAATGAGTACTTTTTGGCAGGTATCGTATCGAATTCATTGTAGTAATTATCCATTTTGAAATAGACTTTACATCTCACATTCAATGCCACCTAGTTCAAACGTAATGAACCTTATAAAACGTGGCTCGAAATATTTTCATCCGTTCAGAGACGTTCATTCCCTATAAAAACATCATCACCGACATAGGTTCTATGAAAAGTACTCTTCTGCTTCTTCTTTTTTTGTCTTGGCAATCAGCTATTAATACAAGCCATTTTTGCCAGTGTCGAGTTATAATTTTCTTTTCAAATTATCAATTTCTTCATGTCAGTAATGGTCCGTCAGTAAGTCAAAGTGTCGCCTCCAACAGTGTAATGGCCACTGTTAGGGGTATCTTCTGAGAATTTTGGGGGAAACAAAAAGGTATGTATAGCAGTTTTATATCATATTCACTACACCTCAGCAGTTTTGCCACTATATATTACATAAAATGCCATCAAAATCATTTAATATAACACATTAAAACACTAAGATATTGAATATAATACAAGAACACCACATGATACTTCAGATTCGCGCCAAAAACTCTGAAAAGTACTCAGTACTCGATACTTTCAAGTACCGCTACTTTTCTTTCAATACTATTCATGTGTACAATATCGATACTTGCTAATCAGTACCTTGTCCCTAGGAGAGAATATATTAATTTATTTTTCTGTGCATTATGCATAGAATAATAATTCATAATACAGTACAGTAGTACATAATACAGTACATTCATTCATTTATCATACATAATACAGTATATTCATAGTACAGTAATATATTGAGCATTAGGACTTTTGTAAAAATATCGATAAAATTATTTAATAATATCGACACTTATTACTGATATTCTTAGGACGATATATTGATACTAAAAAGTAAGTACCAAGGGACGATACACGACATACACTTACTCATAGAATTCAGCTTAAAAAGACTTATTACGGAAACCCCGCAATGAACGAAGTTAAAACGTGATCATGAGGAAAAATATCGAATTTTTTTTTCGATATTTTGAACGCCGATATTGATATATTTAAAAATATCGATGTATCGAAAAACAACATTTTTAAAAAATATTACAGCACTACTCAGAATAGAGTAATACACTATTTAGCCATTGTGTAGTACGTTCCCATTGTGCCTAATCTGACGTAGTAGCCACAGCTTATAAAATATTCCAATCCTATGAAATTCATTTGTCAGTTTGAGTGATATTGTAAGCGAATTACTTTTGTTTATTTTATTTAATTATTGATGTGAAACATCTATAGACGACGGTGAGCCTGATCGTTGGCGTGTCATAAACGGCTCGTGGTGTTACGACGTCTGGCTATATGACGAAATATGTGAGGGTAAACTTGATTTTAATATCATGTAAGTCGATATTTTTATAATAATAATAGCTAATTATTTCTCTACACAAAGGACACACATATTTCCCTACACAAAGGCACTTTAAGTAAGCAGCACTTATACTTAATACTTTGAAGTCTTTGTGAGGGATTGATCTCCGTATTAGGGTAAACCTGTGTGACTGATCACGAGCCTTATAACTTATAGTTTACGGGTTTGTAGTTTACAAGAAGATTTGAGAACTGAACTTGAAGTTCCTCAGTTTAGAAGGCAGGATGAAACTAAATAATTTGTCTTTCAACGTCAGATTGTGTTGGAATAACAACATTTATTTCGCTAATTTAAATAGTTGCTTGAATTCGTTTTTGCGGCAACAAAACCTACTACTTTTGGATTTTTTTACTTTTGTTTATTCTTCTAACAGCCCATCAACAGAACTTTCGCTGTTTGCTGTAGTAACACAAGTGTAAATCTCTCAAATTTTGCTTACTCTGTAATACATTTGACTTGATTTGACATCTTTAATAATCAGCAGATAATATTTTAGAATGGTAGTAGGAGTTGAATTTGCTTTTATTGAGAACAGTATATATTTACGAGTTCCACGAGGTTATCGTGCCGGAATAAATACGTGTAAAATCTAGTATGCCTGCTTATTTTTATGTCTTTCTTTTTTGATTAATTATAATTTGATCAGTAGTGCAATAAAAGTGAATGTCATAACAGAAAACGTAATGTTTGGTACTACTTATATATTTACTTTCTAATTTATCGATAACATGTGTGATAAAGGTATGTGTAGAGTGTTGATATCTGAAGGGCCGTTGGTAAACAAACATAAATGATAAGAGGCTGAAGAATATCATTTGTGGTCACAGTTTTGTGGTAAGTCATTTATTGTATTTTAAATTTCGAAATGTAATTTAAATAACTTCTTACGTATTGATATCCCATATCCAACTTAATTAATTATAAGCATCCTAGATTATTTTGCCATAATATCATTAAAAAGTTAAAATAAATTTAAAATTATTAATGACTCCTTATCTTACGTCAATATCAGATAAGTATTTGGAATTTTAACCCATTACTTCAGGGTTCCTTTATAATTAATTGCCTTCATACAAATACTAGTTCACTTGTTGGCTAATCCTTCCGAATTCTAATGAAGATAATAATGATTAATAATAATAATAATAAAGCATTTTGATATTTGTCTTTTTTGTATAGCTTTTAGCCGCAGATAACTTTCACAGCTTAGCCCAGACTATAGATGAGCACTGAGGGCACTTAACCCGGGTATTTTGATATTACAGACACTTCAAATTTATTTATTTGTATGTATAGATTGCAATTATCTATTTATACCTCTTTGTTTAAATGAAACATTCTCATAACTGTCTTGGTTGTTTCGAAAACATCTAGAAAATCCCTATTCGATATAAAGCTTAATTATCTAAAGTTGTAGAATGTGTGACAAACCCCTTGCTTCCCCTTACATTATGGGATATTATCATGGTTACATATGTGCATGTTCGTAGGAAATCATAATCATAACATTACTGCAATTACTGGCAGGTGGGTCATGCCAAATTTGGTCTTATGTCATTATTTTAGCGGTCGCTTCTCCTTTATTGGGCGTTGGTTGTTTGATAGATGGATGGTTTATTGAAAATACTTGTCCTTTTAATCTAAACTTGTTGATTCATTAGTTAATTAGTTTCTTATAGAGTAATTTATTTTATGATAATAGTATTATTAGTAGTGGTTGCTAGTGGTTGTGTGAATATTTTCAGTGTTTAATTTATTTTTTAATTATATATCAATTAACTATGGGTAGCGTGTACCTAACTCAATCGATGTGTACAAAGTATGGCCAACTGGGCGATTAGTCGGTTGTAAAGAGGCTGACTACTCGGCCAATTAGTCAGCCTAGCCGATCATGGTTTTGGAGATATTCGTAAATCATTATCATCCTGCTCTTATACCAATTAATTGGGTCCATGAATATATAATCTTCTTCAATACACCACCTTCAGACGTCATATCTGTAGTCACTTCCTGTACACCCATGCTATTTATAAGAATGCTGACTGAACTAAGGAAAGACCAAAAAAGGAATGGATATACTAGATGAATAAGAACGCTGAAACTAGCTGATGAATTTTTATTACGAGCTTTCGATCATGTGTGATGATAACTTTACACATTCAGGTAGCGATTTAAATCCCTGGCCAATACTTCTTTAGACATGACAGAATAAGTACATGGCGACAAATTTTCGGCGCAGGGTCGCTTGTTTTTTTTCCGGCTTTCCAAAAGTTAACATTTGACCGCGTATTCAATGTCTACGTTATGTGTCCTAGAAACCATACGTATTCAGCTAACGTTTTTAATCGCTGTCCAGTACTTCTTTAGATATGACAAAATAAGAACGTGGCGACAAATTTCCAGCGCAGGGTCCCCCTAGTATTTTTTGCAGATTTTTCAAAAGTTAAAGGTCCGACCGCGCATTCGCTGCCGACGTTATGAGTCGTGGTAATCAGACGCATTCAGCTGACGATTTATATTGCTGTCCAGTTCTTCTTCAGGCATGGCAGAATAAGTATATGGCGTCAAATTTCCAGCGCAGTATTTTATCGCCTAGTATTTTTCTTCAAAAGTTAACGTTCAACCGCACATTCGCTGTCGACGTTATGTATCGTGGAAACTATACGCATTTAGCTGACGATTTAAATCGCTGTCCAGTACTTCTACAGGCATGGCAGAATAAGTACATGGCGACAAATTTCTGGCACAAGGTCGCCCTTTGACCCTTTTTTGGTCTTCCCTTACCCTTAAAGCATTTAAAATTCATACTTCATACAATACAGCAGGCCTTACTGAAATTTTGTACATTTTTCTCTTTAAGGGGTACTCAGGAGTCAAATTTTGTGCCCTTGAAGAGCCGCCATTTATTTATCCCGCGTCATTGCTGTGTTTCACCGCACGACCAAAGCCGACATCGCATTCGATATGTTTATTTCTGCAATATTTATTTATATGACCATATTCATTCAAAACATTTTGCCCTGCATTAATTTTATGTATTAAGTTGAAGCTTGTTTGTTTGATTATCTTCGATTATCTTTTCCTTAACATATAACGCACCAGACACTGACCCCCGTATTCTAAGTCGTAACCTCGAAATCGCCTCCACTCATACTCATGTAAGGAAGCTTCGAGGATCGCCTCGAACTTTCCTCAATATTGGTATTCATAGTCCTAAACTTGAGGAAATTTTGAGATGCCTCCAGTAAGGAAGAGTGGATTACCTCCATAATACGTCACGAATGACGTCAGAATTTTGAGGAATTCGCTCCGTTATGTTGGCATTCTAAAGATTTGTGGTAACATTTGGTTCCGTTTGCCTGAGCAAATTAAAAAATATATAAACAAAAATCTCCATTTAGGGGTTTACTATCGTTAACAATAAATTAACATTTTTTTATAACTAACACAGGGCTTTGCTTGGCGCGTCATTGTTATAAAACATCTGGGGGCACGGCAGTGCCCCCGCCAAGTCGAGCAAAAAAAAAGTCGGGCAAAACGCAAAACTGCCGTAACATACTTTTCTCGAAGCCATTCAGGCCATTTTCGACCCCCTATAACTTCGTTGTTAACAACACTAGAAACGTGATTTTTTAGTAACCTAGCAGGCCTTGTATACACATTACGTATTTCAAATTTCATTAAATTTGAACTAATAGTTTAAGAATTATAACTAGGCAAAATTTCGTAATTTTGTCACTCACTGACTGACTGACCGATCATCAATATTAAAGTGATACTTCTAACAGACATAGAAACTTCAAATTTAGAATACAATTAGTGTTTAGTGTATAAATGAAGGAAAAATTATGAAACATTATAGTTTTCATCCAGTTTCCGAGATACACTAACTGCATAAATAATTTTGTAAACTCGTATAAATATATAGGATTACAAAGTTACATTTGCAGTTAATGAAATGTAACTTTGTAAAAAAAATAAGAATACATTTGTCGCCATCATTGCTTCTCTATGGGAATCGTAACAACCGGCTAAAGACTGCACAGATGACTTAGTGATTAAGATACCAACGTACCGTGCTAGTGTCGCGGGTTCGAATCCTATGCAAGACAACACCTTGTACGATCCACAAATTGTTGTTCTGAGTCTGAATGTCATTTGTGTCAGTTAATTAGGTACATATTCTGTCCGTATGGTGACGAAGTAAGAATACAATTCACCACTCTCTATCTTGCCCATGGATAACGTATAAAACGACTATGGGATATAATGTGCACATACCATCTGTGCAAGAGAAGGAAAACTCGAAATTATACCCTATATCAACATGTCTGACCAGCATGGTATAGCGATGGTATTATATTAACTGATATAATTACAAAATGGCTGGAAGTGGATGTCAGTATTTTGAAGAAAATAAAAAAGCCTGCTTACAAGAACTTCTTCTTGAAATGTTAAATAACGATTATGAATATGATGTTATTGTGTACTCAATTCAAAGTTACCATTTTAATTACTCATTTGGAAGTTGCCAGTTGCGTAAAATCTTAATGTGACTAGCACCTGTATAATGGGCGGCATCGATAAATCTCCGAGTTTTACCTTCAATACTTTGAAATAGTAGCGGTAATAAAAAATATGCTACAATGGTTTTTGTAAATCGAAACCTTTTTAAAACTCACTTTCGTCGCATAATTCCATTGGATTGTCTGCACCACGTAGATATCGTCGAGATAAATCTCCTCGAATGATAATATTGAAAAAAATACGAGCTCGTAAGTGTATGTAACATACATATAAAAATCTCTTTAAGGTGTCCTCAAGATATCTCAAGAGACACCTTACCTTTGATAGTTGTTTACTCGACTCAACCTTACCTCACTGGAGGCAATCTTTAAACATGAGGACAGAAATGACAACTGTGAATACGAAAGGTCCTCAATGAGGATGAGTCGAGTCGAGGAAGTTTCGAGTTTACGACTTAGAATACGAGGGTGAGTTTCTTACATCTTGAAGAAGATTATTCTTCACAGAATGAAATGTGATTAACACACTGGAGATCTCTAGTACCGTTATCATTGGTTGGTACATATCAGCTAAACCGAGTGAGTAATAAGGCTCCTAACAACTTTCGTTTAGCTTACTGCGAAATCAATATTTCTTAATTTATAAGCAGTCAATTATAATTCTATTGAAAATCAATCCTTTTAAATATCAAGTCTTCTATGTTCTGGTACCCATCTAATGCTGCTGTGATCAAATCTCCCATTTCTTTGTCATCGAAAGCTGTGACTAGATTATACCATATCTTTCTGGCTGTCTTAGCGTCTTGCAAGTGCATATAATTGATATAATCTATTTAAGATCAGTATTGATTTTGGTTTCATATCCACGTTAGTGGCAGCTTTTTTTAACAGAGATGATGCAACTCCATAAATCCTTATGTTCGAGATATACTTGGAGGGCAAATCTCCATGTAGCATGATTATCACGTCCCGTCAGCTTTTCAATTAGTGCCTACGTATTATTCGAAATCATTTTTGCTTTTGCTGAAATGTCATTTATACTAAGCTTAAGTATACGAAATCATGTGACATCACGCTTACAGGTTTTTTATCAGTAATATTTTTTAAAAAATCTTTTATAATATAATTAGATAATTTCTTTTTTTAGTCTGTAAATATTATGTAGTAGTAAGCAAAGCAAGTCCCAGATCCATAGCCTGTCGTAATCCTAACTAATATTATATCATTCGTATTGAATGCGAGTTTGCTACGCTTCACGCCTAAATCACTAATACGATTATAAATTTTTTTCATAAATTTAAAAGCTACGTTATCAGTGAGTAACGTAGGCGATATTTTAACCTCGTAATCTCACGGGAACGGGCACTACGTGGTTATTTGCTTTATGTTGAATAGTGTTCTAGTTATGAAAGAGTCAAAAGTGGCTCGAAATGGTTCGTGTAAATATACATTTGACGCGTTCGTTGCTTGAACTTGGCTTGACATGTTGCCGCGTGTCTAGATACAAACGTGTAGAACCTATAGGCTTATTCATACCACAATGACTATTCACAATATTGATAGAAAAAAACAAAATAATTGAATCATTCTTATTTTAAACACCTATATGCCATTGTTCTAGTCTGTTTATATTATGTTTAGCAAAACTCCAGCCACAGGTACGCAGAGGCAAAGGCAACGTATAATAAATAGTGTACCTGCTTAAAAATAGTATGGCATTATAAGCCCGTGATCCCTAAGTAAAAGAACTAAGTGTGGAGTTTTGGCGGGAATGTGAAAATGTCATGTGAAGCTCTTAAATTCAATATTTTAGTTGTAGCTAGTGTAACATTGAATATTTTTGCCGCTTGTTTTTGTTATATAGTGCAGTGAAAATGCTTAAGTGTAGTTAAGTGTAGTGATTATGATATAATATAACAATGTTTTACGTGTATTTTCAAGTTCTACCAGAATTTCAAAAAAAAATGTTAGCTTGGCTATTATTCAAGTGCCCAATAAGCGTGGCGTAAATGACTTGACTTACAGTGACTGAAAAAACTACTCAATACGAAGAATTGTAATGTTATTCTGTAAGTTATGAAGAAAATTACTGTACAAGATTTGTGAATTTTGTAATTTGATAACTGCCTTACTAAGACTTCGAGGTCCGTCCGTCCGTCTGTCACCAGGTTGTATCTCAAGATCGGTGATAGCTAGACAGTTGAAATTTTCACAGATGATGAATTAATATTTCTATTGCCGCTATAACAACAAATTCTAAAAATAAAATAAAAATTTAAGGGAGGCTCCCATACAACAAACTTGATTTTTTTGCTCAATATCGATAATGGCAATAGGGAGGCACTTGTTTACCTAGTCAATGGTACGGAACCCTTCGTGCGCGAGTCCGACTCGCACTTGGCCGATTTTAAATAAGTAGTGTAAGATAGTAGTATGTATCAGGTAATTAATATAAGAAGTTATGTCACCCTCAACCTGACCGTGCGATGTCAACATTTTGGTACACTTTCACTCGCGTTCTTGTCATACCTTTCAACGTACTTAAGAGTATTGCTTATCCGTTCTTGCTTAAATTAGTGCAAATGTTAATATTACGTATCAATTAAAAATATGTAAATTGAAATAATTTATATTGGTTTTGATTTTTTTTAACATAATATCCCTAATACAAATTTTGTTATCTCAGCAGTAGTCATGATTACGGTGAATATGAAGTACACATGGCGTCTATTGTTTGTATTTTCCTCAATTTGCTAACATTTATAGACACTGCTGCTATTTGCGTCGTGTTATGTTCTATAGACTATAACCGTTTGATAAACAGGCTTATCTAATACAAAAAGATTAGCGTGTTTAAACAAACAAAGTCTTTAACTTGATAATAGCAAAATTAAGAAAAATAAAATGTCTGTGTGGTGACGGAGTAAAAATAGAACTCACCACCAAGAGAGGGCTCTTGCCTGGGGTGTCGTAAAAGCACTAAATATGCATATAACATCAATGCAAGAGAAGGAAAACTCGAAATAAAGTCCTATACCAATCTGTCTGACCAGAGTGGTATAGTAGGTCGATTTCCCCCCTATTATGAACGAGGCTCCCGACAGTGGGACGTATACGAGTTGAAATTTTCTGTAATATTATGTCTATATTATTTTTTTAATAATAATTTGAATGACTTGCTTGTGGTGACGGAACAAGAATACAATTCACCACTCCTTATCTTGTCCCTGGATGTCGTAAAAGATGACTAAGGTATATAATACGCATATAACACCTATGTAAGAGAAGAAATCCTCTAAAAAAATCCTATACCAACCTGTCTGACCAGCATGGTATAGTAAGGTCAATCCCCGTCCTATTGTGGAGGAGTCTCCAGCCTAGGGTGACGTAGCCGGGGAGTTAGTACGTCACCCGCCGAGAGGCCGACCGCGTGAGGAAAGACCGACGTCCTCCCTGAGGGAGGGACGTCGGTCGACGAGAGGGTACCCCAAGTAGGGGGTATTCCGTCGGGCCGACCACTGATGACAAGTAACCTTGCTCCGGTGGTCGGCCTAACGACGAAGGCGACGTGGTGTTCGGGTGGGTTGCGAGTGTGCGTGCTTACGCCCCTCTGTCGCCCCGGACGGAGTGGTGCGAGGAGCGCGCCGACCGTAACCCACCCCCAAAAAAAAAAGCCTAGTATTGGGACGTATTGTATATATGCAAAAAAAATGTGACGTGATACGTTAAAACAAAGTTTATATTTGCTATGTACAGACCAATATCTACATGCTTGTAATGAATTTACTTAAAAGCTTTTTCATCGCAGACCTGTGTAATTGGCCTTGCTAAAAGTATCAGACATATAAACGCAACTAAAACATAATAGTCACAGACAATATAGTTACTGTATTCCTTTTGTTCCTATCTTTCTCGGTTTTTGTTTTTAAGCGTCAATTGACATAAAAGACAAAATACACATATCGTTTTTTGATACAATTTTCGATACCTATTGAATATTTTGTATCGATATATCTCAACATATATCGGTTAAAAATATCGATATATCGACTTAAAAATATCGATACTTTTTCAACAAGCATAAAACGCATAAAAGAGAGGGTGGCGAATTGTATTCTTATTCCATCATCACACAGTTAAAGCTTACGTTTTCTATTATCATAAAGCTCATCTATAAGCATAAAGCATTACGTTTTCTATTTTCTTATGGATCTACAGTGCTGGTGTCATGAGTTCGATTCCCACGAAAGACAACACTTTTTTTTACTTTTCGAAAAGACAACACGATTTTTTACTTAATCGCAGAGGGTCTTAGTTAAAAAAATAAATAAATGTTTTGTTTTAGGTGACACAGCGCTGGTGGAAAAATCAAGATGATGCATATGTATATGTGGTTCGGTTATGATCTCGGCGAGTTTTTGTTCCCTGGACTGGACATCGAAACCCGCTGGGCTTTTGCATTGACATGGATTGTTTTGTTCTTTGTAGCTCTCCTCTTTGAGGGATCCAAGGTTAGTGTAATTACTAATTCTGACTTCCTTTTGATAATGGAGCAAGAATACAAGCATCTATGCAAGAGAAGAAAAATTCGAAATGAAATCTTATAACAATCTGTCTAAACAGCTTAGTCTAGTAGATCAATTTCTCTTCTATAGTGATGATATATTGCGCTACTGTATATGGTAAATCAGGCTTTTTTTTTGGGGGTGGGTTGCGGTCGGCGCGCTCCTCGCACCACTCCGTCCGGGGCGACAGAGGGGCGTAAGCACGCAACTCCCGCAACCCACCCACGATGCACGTCGCCTTCGTCGTTGGGCCAACCACCGGCGCAGGGTTACTTGACATCAGTGGTCGGCGCAACGCAATACCCCCCTACGTGGGGGGTACCCTCCCATCGACCGACGTCCCCCCCCCCTCGGGGAGGACGTCGGTCTTTCCTCACGTGGTCGGCCTCTCGGCGGGTGACTGGTAAATCAGGCTTAACATTACAAAATAGATATCAATTTATGCAAAATAAATACATACATGTATTTATTCGGCACGTGTTATTAAGCGCGTAAATAATCTCAACTTATGTTTAGCACTTGTTTGCCATGCTTTAAACAGTCCTTATTTTTTTTATTAAATCTTTTATTTGTATTAATCATCATCGCTGCCCACATACGTCCCACTGTTGGGCTCGGGCCTCCTCCATAATGGGCGGGCATTTGACCTACTATACCATGCTGATCAGACATGTTGGTATAGGGTTTTGTTTCGAGTCTTCCTTCTCTTGCACAGATGTTATGTGCATATTATATTCCCTAGTCAACTCTTACGACATCCACGAGCAAGATAGGGAGTGGTGAATTATATTCTTACTCCGTCACCACACGGAAAATTAATTAGAATTAATCCATACTTGTAGCAATATAATAGGTCTTGGATTCGCGAAACCGGTTAATTTTTGGACGAAACTAACTCCGCATGGCCACATGATAAGAATGCAGTTATCGTTGCCACTCACCGTGCACTCGTAAAAGTCATTCATATCACACCAGGAGAGTGGGCAGCAGCTCTCTCCTCGGAAATGTTATAACATCTCACTGGCGGATGATTGCGAATCCGTCTGCCAACGGTAGCGCTTATGGCCTCCCACTTTTCGGCGACCATCAGGAGTACAAAATAAGACCCAATTTTATTGTAACGTAGTATTTTTGAAGAATCAAGATCCTGGGAAGCGCCTTGGCTGTGTGTAATTTGGAAAAATAAATAATAAAAGATAGGAAATTCTCTATACCAAGCAATAGGCTAAATCCTATGACAAAAAAAAAATGCCGGAGTGCCTTTCCCTTCCAGGCGTAAGAAGGGCGTGTGACTATAAATATAACTAATACTACATTAATTGCAGGTGTATTTGGCAAAGGTACAGCGCGAGGCGTTCCAAAAGCTATATCCTTATAGATCGGACGAGAGAAGAACGCTTTTGTGTGACAGGTAAGCGATTTTGAAACTCAATTAATGACCTTCATCAGCTGTTAATTATAACGTAAATAACTACAGAGACATAAATACTGACGTCATATGCCAAATGTTAGGGTTCGAACCCTGGAAATTGATTCCCAAGCAAATTCTTTTTTGTCTTTGTACACCATTATTCATGGTTTACTTAGATTTTGTATAAAGGGGACACATTATATGAAAATTTTGGCCAGTTTCACAAGTCCGACACTTTCAGAGTACGTAATTTTTTTCTTTCAAAAGGTTATTCTTTACGAAATGATCAGTAGATATTTCAAGATGTCTTTGGGCTTAAGGCACAACAGAAACTTTTATGCGAACAATTTTTTTGACTTTATCACAGCGATGACTCTAGCGATAGCGTCTATATATAGCGTTTATATAGACTATGGCGTCCTCTTATTGTGCGACCTTTTTTTTAGTTAAATCAAGCTTATTTTTTAGATGAAACATCAACATTTGCAAAAAACGTCGATGGCAAGCATTGATGTTTTTTTATTGGAACATCGATGTTTCAGAAACATCGATGTATAGTTTTGCATCCCTAGTTACTATGCGGATGACAACACGGGTGACGTGCGGTATAACTAGCATCACAACTAGTCTCACGGAATATCCTTACTAATATTATATATGCGAAAGTAAGGATGTTTGTTTGTTTGTTACGCTTTCACGCTTAAACCACTGAACTAATTTCAAAAATTCTTTCACCAATGGAAAGCTATAATATCAGGGAGTAACATAGGCTATATTTTATCCCGGTATTCCCACGGGAACGGGAACTACGCCGTGAGTAAGGCGACTGAAACCGGGCGGGTTGCTAGTGTTACAATAAAGAAGGGTTCAAGTAGAGGCATAGGACATGGTTTTACGTAGAACATTCATTAAACATACCTTGTTTTGTTAGATTTTAAATATATTTCATTGCAAAAAAATATACATATTTCTAGTTCATCGGCTTATTACACAAAAGGCCTAGGGAAGCTCATTCAATTATTTTCATGTAAGTAAATTCAGATATTTTCGGAGTACACAGGAAAGAAGGGTTCCATTGCACTTGTCTGAAGTCGATCGCTCTCTGGGGCGAGCCTCGGAATACTGTGAACGGTACTTAGTCTGGTTCAATCCCACAAAGACAAGTTTGTGCGCTCACTACAAAAAAGGATCCGTTTGACATAGCGCCTTAGTTCCATTTTTTAACTTTTACATTTCTGAGAGTTTTGGGATTCTCCGCGTCGAAATATCAAGCAAAGTTCAGTTTTATAGTCGTTTCGATGACAAAGCCAAAATGACAAACAAAAAGCTGGTGTCCTAAACAGAATCAGGCGACAAGTTCGTTCTCGTGTGAAGTACTGCAAACATTTTTGGACAGGTGCCCCCAAATAGCAGTTAGACTCGCTTGACTCCTTCTAAGGTCGCTTATTGACCAATTGATGCCGCTGGAGCGGTGGAGAAAGTTTGGTTCGATGGTTTTTTTATGGGGAGTGCTCTGAGGAACTGTTCAACTTGTTACCACCGTCACCGTTTAACCATCGTACCATTTGACAAAGTGGCAGCATTCATCCCTTTCACTGGGCAACATTATAGCCCCCAACTGCACGATTCCAGCAATCATTTCTTCCACGTACATGCAGGATCTGGAATGAACTACCTGCTGCTGTATTTACCAACCGCTATGAGATGTCTTTCTTTAAACGAGGTCTATGAACAGCTAGTTTATATTCTTTTTTTCACGGTAGGCAAAGGCTTAGCTGTACCCCTTGTATATAACTATTGTAAAGGTTCATGTGCGGCAGTATTACTTACCATCAAAAGCCTCTAGCGTTTGCCACCAAAACCAATAAAAAAATTACACAGTGACTGTTAAGTTTATCTTTTCTATATAACATATACAATGGTATAATTATTTTTATTTTTAAAAACAGACACTAAGGAGCTTATTATTGTATTGCAAAGCATTTTATAAATATATAAATGTCATCCACAAATTACCCCCAAGCATATCTTGTTTTTGAGACCATGTCATCTCGGCAACATGTTTACAGATTCTAGTTGAGATGTTGTTCTTGCAACAGGGCGAAAAGCGCGTTTTAAATTTGTTTAGACTGTAATAAATTATTATCATCATTATTATCTTGGCCTTGAGCCTCCTCGCGAAGAAAATTGACTATTTGATCAATACGGTCAGACGGGTTGGTATAGGGTTTTGTTGCCAGTTTTCTTTTGTGTAGATGATTATGCATATTGTAATCCTTTAGTCGCCTTTTACGAAACTCACGGGCAAGATGGTTAGTGGTGGTGCATTGTATTAATACTCCGTCACTACACATCAAAATATGTGACAAATACGTGATAATATGTTTTATTTATATTTTAATGCATTTTCATTTAAGAACACCATATGTGTTCTTAAATAAATTGCGTAGTCACAGATTTTATGACCGCACTAAATAGTTTGTTCGTGACCATAGCATATTTAAGCTTTACTAGCGATAAATTTAATTGCACATTTTGACACTGTGTTATTATTATAAGTACACCAATTTATGTAATAATTAAGTTCTTTATAACTATTTAATGTTTATATTCATAAACTGTGCAGGAGAGACAAAATTATAACGCCAAGCTTTATTAATATTCATAAATCGAGAGAGCTTACACTCGATTGCATGTATTCCTAACATAGTCTGAATGCCTGCAATGAGGTTCGGTGATACTAAAGGTATTACTAAAACCCATCAAAGGAAACATCCCCAGAAAGTTAGGCTTCCGGTTTTCTTACTCACCGAACGAAATGCAGTAAGAAATTGCTGCTACTTTTTTTTTTGGGCGTGGGCTACGCTCGGCGATTCCTCAAAAGAAATTGTTTTCTTTCAATAAAAATAAATCGATCAAAGCTTTATTCTTATGGGCACCTTATCAATTACTGATACCTTATCAACTACTTTGTTAACTTTTTATAGAACTACAGATTTATTTCTTATTTTTAATTTTATTTACATAATTTTAATGACACACTTTGAACCTTAAGACTTTGTGAAATTGGGTTAGTCAGTTTTAGATTGGAGAGATACTTAAGCTTGCCCTAGAGCTAATTGGAACAGTAGAAATTAAAACGTATGACGAGCACTATCGTTATATATCCATTATACTTTAGTACATTCACAGCATTACAGTAATTTGAATACCAATGAAGCTATTTTCTCTGTGCCGTTGGTGTAAGAATACAATTTACCTTCTTACTCGTGGGTGTAAAAGACAATTAAGCAATATATATTGTTTATGTAAGAACTAAGAACTATGCAAGAGAAGGGCAATCTATACCAATAAATAAAATTGGAGTGTCTGTTTGTAATGTCAAAATAATAGGCTTTTTTCATGCTCACACGGTTATTTGCACGACACCTATGCCTAAAATAGCAATTTAAAAATTTTTGTCTGTTTGTCTGTCTGTCTGTCTGTTTGTTCCGGGTAATCTTCAAAACGGCTGGACCGATTTCAAAAATTCTTTCACCAATGGAAAGCTATAATATCAGGGCGTAAACTAGGCTATATTATATCCCGGTATGCCCACGGGAACGGGAACTACGCGGGTAAAACGACTATAACCTATAACCAAAGCGAAGCGAGGGCGGATTGCTAGTTTGAAATAAAATCCTGTAACAACTCCTCCGACCAGCGTGGTACATTAGATCAATTTCCCTCCTGTGGAGGGGGCTCGAGTCCAGCTATGGGACGTATATGAACTGCAATGATGATGATAATAATAATGATGTTATATGGGTCATTATCTAAAATATCTAAAATATTGTTGTCACCACATGTTCCCGCCAGAACATATATTTCACACATTTCGATAACGTAAACGGTGAAAAGGCGGCTATAACAACAATTCATATCTATGCGACATTGACCGACATTTTTGTCTGCATATTGTTTTTTATCTCGGTAACTTTTATATTACATAGAATCAATAACTAACTCCAACCACATGTATTATTGCACGCCCTCTTTATATCGGTACATTGTGTGTTCAATTATCATAATTAAATATTTTTATAGTCTTACGTTCTTCGGTGTGGCGACGGAGGAACAATACAGTATGTGGGTTGAGATGCTGTTGATGCTAGTCTTACGTCTTTAACATTAAACGATTAAGCAGAGCTGCAAACCTGTATCCATAATCATCATATAATACTTATGTATAAAGTGACAATGCATCCTATTTTAACGAGACAGTCCTGTTTTGAGGTTGTTTGCCCCGTTGTCGCCAGCTGTAACAAAATTTTCCTATTTGTTTCATCATTTTGCCTATTGACAATGATCATTTGTTATACTGATACGGACTTATTTTTATTTAGGTTAAGTTGATACTTGTTTTTGCAAGATATTTCGCGTGTCCCTGTTTTTTTAGATTTTAAATTCATATTTTTGCCTATTTCTCCAAGTGTGTAGGTACTGACACAAAAAATAATGGTCACGAAATGCATGCGTCCCGTTTCGTGGTTAAAAAATATGGTGACATTATCTATATACCAACCAACAGGCCAGACTCAAACCAAATAAAATCAAATAATTTATTATATGTATTTTTTTCTTTGGTGTGGCGAGAGAGGGGGCGTAAGCACGCACACCCGCAACCCACCCACGATGCACGTCGGCTTCGTCGTTTGGTCGACCACCGGAGCAGGGTTACTTGTCATCATTGGTCGGCCCGACGGAATACCCCCTATTTAGGGTACCCTCCCATCGACCGACGTCCCTCCCTCGGGGAGGACGTCGGTCTTTCCTCACGTGGTCAGCCTCTCGGCGGGTGACGGACTAATTCCCCGGTCACGTCATCCGCGGCCTCGGCTAGGGCGGCATGAGGCGCAAGTACTCGCGCTTACGCCGCCTCAGTCGCCGGCGGCGGATCGCCTCATCGAGGTTTTTTTTTTTTTGGGGTGGGCCGCGGTCGGCGCGCCTCCGCACCACTCCGTCCGGGACGACCTCATCGAGGCTGCGCTCCTCGCGCAGGCGATCCGCCGCCTCCTTCTGCGAGATCACTGCCTCGCAGAAGGCTGCGACCATCATCGCCCTGGCGATAGTCGGCAGTGTCAGGTCGGCACCGATGATTACGACGAGTTCACGGCGCTGCGCTGCCCAAGCGTCACAGATCTCGAGCGTATGCTGCGCCGTGTCCTCGTCGCAATCGCAGTGGTGGCAGAACGGTGTACTCTCCCTCCCAACGACCTTGTGCAGGTATTTGGCGAAGCACCCATGCCCCGCCAACACCTGCACTAAGTCGGAAGGAGAGCACCCCGTGCCGCATTTCCAACCACTGCATCAGCACCGGCCGGAAGGCCTCCACGATTCGCACCCCGAACCGAGGCCACTCCAGCCGGACTGCCCAACAGGCAATGACGTCCCGGCGGGCGTCGACGCGCCAGGCGGTGCGCTCCCTCAACGAGACCACACCGCCCTCCGCTCGCACCCCAGACACCCATTTATTATATGTATAAGGCCACTTGCTTTGAGAGCGCATATTGTCAATTCTACCATCGAATCGGCACTGAGGTCCACAACCGACGGTGCACTTGTTATCTGCCAATTGAGTGAACCTCTGGTACTTTTAGTATGTGCTGTATCGGTAACTCATCGCACTAATCGGCGTCTTGGACATTGGAGACCCTCGCGTAACTGTGTACTAAAAATGGTCCTTAATGCGTTTCTTATTACGGCAATCGAATAGGTGCCTCGTGGACATATGATGAAGGCGAGGCATCTGATAAAGATGGTTATCAACATACTGATAAAGATGGTTATCAATATAAATGTGGATGGCCGTAAGAATCGTGAACACCCAAAAACAAATTGATCTATTTCCATGAGGTGATGTAGTAAGAATACTAATCACCACTCCCTATCTTGCTCGTGGATGTCGTAAAAGACGACTATCGGATATAATATGCACATAACATCTGTGCAAGAGAAGCAAAACTCCAAAATAAAACCCTACGTCAACATGTCTGACCAGTATGGTATAGTAGGTCAAATTCCCTCCCATTATGGAGGAGGCTCGAGCCCAACAGTGGGACGTATGTGGACTGCGATGATGATGATGATGGATTGTGTGAATAAGGAATTGGATATGAAAAGCATGAGGATATAACAGTTGACGGGTGTTTATGGAAGTACATGTCGAAGGAAATGTTGTGTCAACCCTACTCAGGGTGGGATGAGGGTAGGTTAGAACTAAGCTGTCTAGGGACAGTCGAAAGAAGCAAATATTTACAAAACATATAAAGCGTAGAAACTAAGCGTAAATTAAATATTTTTATAAAAAATCTGCATCAATTTTTATTTAAGACAATTTATTTAAGACAACACCCTGCACTAAGGAAATAATCCTTGTATTGCGGGGGACTTTACAAACATATAATTAACGGACACAAATTACATCCAGACTCAGAACAACAATTTGTGGATCGCACAAAGTGTTGTCCCGCGTGGGATTCGAACCCCCGACACTGGCGCTGTAGGTCGCTATCTTAACCACTACGCCATCTGTGCAGTCAAATATATCATGCTTAACGTAGACAGAGTGTCTGATCGTCGAAAGTCCGTATTAAAGAGTTGGCTTCAAAAAAGATGATTGCCAATAAGGCGCCCGAGTATTAGTTTTGTATTTCTATTCGCAGATGTTTTAATAACAACATGTTTACGGTTTCATTGTTAGCATTTGTTATCTTAAATACATAATTGATAAAGCAATGAAATCTATACATTATAAAATATCCTGAAGGGCTCACTGAGTGACAAATCAACACACACTTCAAACCGTTAGTCGTAGATACCTGAAACTTGGATGTTGTATTCTTTGTATGACGTAGCTATATCTCATAAGAAAGGATTACCCCAAATTCTACAATTCTTAAGGGGGGTGAAAAGGGGGAATAAAGTTTGCACAAAGTGATTCTTTGGGCAAATCTATTTCAAATTTTAGATAAACATTATTTAACAGAATGAACTTATGTCGTATTTTATTGAAATTCATCCCCGAAAGAGGTTAAAACGGGGTAAAAAATTATTTTGGGGATGATCTGCTTCAAAGTTGATATGATTATTCCTTAGTGCTTTTAAATTACCTTTTATTTTGACACATCTTTGAAAACTCAATCCAATTGTATTCGACTCACATAAAAGCTTGGTGCAATGTAAATTGCTCTTTAAAATTGGAATGTCTTGAAAGTCACAGTACCGGCATTTCAAGGTTTCTAAGCTTTGGAGAGGTTATGCACTTTTAAGGCACGGCCCCATAGGGATGTAGAGTTTGAAATTTGAAATAGTAAGGACTAGAATCATTTTGGTTACAAATTATACGAAGGATCCATATTCAGAAAAGCATGTAAAATACAGATATAAAAGAATATTTAAATCATAATTATAAAGAATGTTATATTTTCTAAGTATTCAAACATTTAAACATAATAATTTATATGTTACTAGCTGACCCGGCGAACTTCGTACCGCCTGTTTTCGTAATGACATATTATGTTTTAGTATTATCCGTGCGGAGACGGAGTAAAATACAATTCACCACCCGTGGGTGTCATAAAAGACGACTAAGGGATATAATATGCATATAATATCTATGCAAGAGAAGAAAAACTCGAAACAAAACCCTATATTAACACGTCTGACCAGCGTGATATAGTAGGTCGATTTCCTTCCCATAGTGGAGGAGGTGCGAGCCCAACAGTTGGACGTGTATGGGCTGAGATGATGATGATTTATCAGTCTAATAACAAATAGTGTAAAGTTGCGGACTAAGGAAATATAACATTTTCCGTAAACATCAAATGTTTGACAGGTAAGAACAGTTGTATGGTCAAATAAAATTGTTGTTTTTAGTATTTTACTTACAATTTTTGCATATTTTCTCACCGTATAAACATTCCTTGGACTTCCACAAATAATTCAAGACCAAAATTAGCTAAATTGGTCCAGCCGTTCTCAAGTTATAGCGAGACTAACGAACAGCAATTCATTTTTATATATATTAGTCTAGTCAACAAATACCTTTTGGACCAACTTTTTTCAGCAGTCTCCGAAAATTATAAATGAGGTGTCATTCCATTCGGAATGGCATCTAGATGATTTTTGAAATAAATGAAGTTCCGCTTGCAAAAATTGTAAAAGTTATTAACAATTAACTAAAGATAATTAAAGGGGGGGGGGGGGTGTTTATTTTTTTGCAAATATCTCAAAAAGTAATAAAAATTTTTCAAATTTGAAAAAAGATTCAAAAAGAGAAGGAAATCTCCTAAAAAATGATTTTCAAAACTGTAAGATCAATATTTATAATTTTCCCAGAGGAATGAAAATACGGCCGAAAACGGGTACTCGGGCTTGGACAAGCCACGCCCACTTTGGACACTAACAATAAAAATTATTTAAACATACTAAATATGAAAATAAAAAATTGAAAAAAAGAAATATGGTGTCGTGGGACACCAGGTAGGAACGAAGTTCCTTCGGCTAATGTAGAATCGACACAATTTGCAAAAAAAATCAAAATTCAGGGCTCTTTTAGTTGGTGTCCTTGTTCCGAACATTGTTAGTTTCTAATTATAAAATTTATTGTGACTAAACTATTGGGTGTAGGCTCTTGAAATTTAGGTTTTTAGTATTAAATCGGTTTTACTGGAAATTCTATGAGGTTTGTCAAAAATCCGGAGTTCCTGCGGTCAAAGATGACTGATTTATGACAGTTTGGGGTTTGAACGATGTTTCACATCAAAAAAGGGGGAGAGGGAAGTTTCTAATGGGGGGTAGGGGTAGTCCGGGCGGCAATGTAGAGTGCACGGGGGGTCAAAATTTCTATCAAAAATGGTCTAGCACTTATAGTTTTTGAGATACGGCGGTCAAAACAATTTCGTCTCATTTAACGGTTTTAATATCAGGTTGACCGAGCTTCGCTCGGAGTATTTTTGTAGCATTTATTTAGATATATATTAATAAAAAATAAAAAAATAAATAATGAAATTTATATAAA
Organism: Lymantria dispar; assembly: GCA_032191425.1. Taxonomy (NCBI): domain Eukaryota; kingdom Metazoa; phylum Arthropoda; class Insecta; order Lepidoptera; family Erebidae; genus Lymantria; species Lymantria dispar. The sequence continues at coordinate 35,747,957 of CM063445.1, forward strand.
AAATTACAAAAAAAGAATAATAATAACACCGAGATTCGATCCGACGCCGTTTGTCGCCGATGTCAAAAATAAAATGAAACCTGACTACTTCGCCACTGGGCTATCGTAACTTATGACATTAATGGCAAAATTTGAATTCATATTCTTTTAAAATTTAATGTCATTATATTGTCTGCCAAAAACACTGACAAAACAACATTTTCTATACATAAAACCTAGCTAGATCGATTTTTTGGGCCCGAATCCTCTAGTATGCCAAGTTTCAACAAAATCGTTGGAGCCGTTTCCGAGATCCTCAGTATATGTATATATATATATACAAGAATTGCTCGTTTAAAGATATAAGATTCCACGTACTTTTTCTTACGGTTTTACTATCACATTTTTTTCAGTTCGGTCGCGCAGCAAAATCCCTATCTCCTCCAAGCCTGCCGTAAGGAACTTCGTTCCAAAAATTCAGGCACTAACTGAATAGATGAATGAACAATAATCCGCTTGAAAACAAATTTTATAACAATTTTTAATTTAGTTATTCAATAGTTAATTGATATTTTTTTTCTGCTTGAACATGAACATTGCAAGTGTGATAATTGTTAAACTATAAATTTAAGAATTTTTCCTCTCTTGGAGCAATTCTTGAAAGACTTTAGAATAGAACCCCGTTTGCAAAAATTAAAAATGTCTATTTTTCAGTTTTTTATTAATAGTTTTCGTTATTAATAGCTCCAGTGTGATGCCTTTCGAAATATCTTCTTCTCAGCTCATACATGTCCCCCTGCTGGGTTCGAGTCGCCTCAATAGGAGGAAAATTGAGCTATTATATCCCGCTGGCTGTTGGTATAAGGTTTTATTTCGGGTTTCCTTTCTTTTGCACTGATGTTATATGCATATTATATCCTTTAGTCGTCTTTAACGACACCCAAGGGCAAGATAAAGTGGTGAACTGTATTCTTACTCCATCACCACACGGAAAAAAGTCTTTATTATAGCTTTGATGCTCTCAATGTAACTTATGCAAGCATGTTTATAGATAAGTGTCAAATTTAAATATTGTTATGTAATTATTGTTCATGATAAATTAGGATAAGCATAAACACGATACACATATTTTGTTACGCATCCAAACCCAATTGAATTATTATTCAACTAGCAATCCGCCCTCGCTTCGCTTCGGTTTCAGTCGCCTTGCCGCGTAGTTCCTCTTCGGAATATCGGGTTAAACTATACCCTATGTTAGTCTCTGATATTATATCTTTCTGTTGGTGATAGAATTTTTGAAATCGGTTCGGTGGTTTAAGCGTGAAAGCGTAACAAACAAACAAACTTACTCTCGCATTTATAATATTAGTAAGGATTTGTCATTATGTAAAGCCGTATTTAATAATAAATACAACATGTAAAAATAAAATTTAAAATGTAAGTAGGTACAATATCTGCAATAACCTAGTCGCCATTATGTCAATGCATAGATTATAATGAAATTATGGATTGTACTCGGGCAAGTTATCCTACTAATATTATAAACGCGAAAATTTGTGAGTATTATGTATGTATGTTTGTTGCTCTTTCACGCAAAATGGCCACCTTACCCACCGTCCACACTGTCCGGGGCAACGCAAGGGCGCCCCTACGCTATTAGCCCGACCACTGGTACCAAGTTCCTTGTCGTCCGTGGCCAGCCCGGCGCGATACCTTTTCGAGCATCGTCCCCCTCCGACACCCCTTTCGGGGCGTGACGGACTATTCCCCGGTTCAGATACCAGCGGCCTCGGCTAGGGCAGCATCAGACACAGGTACTCGCACCTCCGCGCCCGAGTCGTACTTGTGTGTGAACTACTTGCCTGTCCTTCTTTAAACAAGGATTAAGGAGAGCACTTTTTGGCGGTAGGCAACGGCCTTGCTGTGTCCCCGGTATTGCAAAGGTCCATATGTCCATTCTCAAATATGTAATGGACGAGATCCCACAAGCGGCAAACGATCAGAAATTAACAACAAAAGCAGCAATTTTACAACCTTTAACTATTTGGGAGGGAAGGGAGAGACCCGGTCCTCCTAGCTACCAGTAATGAGTGAGTGGAAGGCCTGACTATTATAACGAAATATTTTTACTTTTTAATGTTTTGTATTCAATCTGAACAGTGCATTTTAACCATTTTTGGTTGAATTGATTAACCGGCTAGAACTACCACTGATGACAAGTAACCCTGCTCCGGTGGTCGGTCGAACGACGAAGGCGTCGTGGTGTTCGGGTGGGTTGCGGGTGTTGCGTGCTTAAGCCCCTCTGTCGCCCCGGACAGTGGTGCGGAAGCGCGCCGACCGCAGCCCAAACCAAAAAAAAAAAAAGCCGGCTAGAACTAGGTGTAGCCGCATTTCGGTATAAGAACTATGCAATACAAGGGAACCTCGAAATGAAACCCTATATCAACGCGTCAGAGTTGCGTGATATAGTACATTAATTTCCCTCCTATTATAGACGAGGCTCGAGCCCAGCATATTGGGAGGTATATGAGCTGAAATAAATGTAGGGTGTCTCTTTAAAATCATAAATCTGGACAGAGTATTTTTGACTGTTTCAATAATTGAATACAAAGTAATGATTACGAGTATCGCGGCCTGATGGCGATTTGGCACACGGTACTATAGTGTCGTGTGCAAAATGTCTCTTACGCCAGCTGCACTGTGAACACTATCTATAATACATACTCGTTATACATAATAAAAGTAACCAAGTCGTGTATGAATTTTAATGTATTATTTGATCACGCTAAATAATACTGGATGTATTGTAATGAAACTGAACGAATCGTGCGAATTGTTATTATGTTTGTTTTAAAGTAAATCTTTTTTATATCGTCTTGTATTTTCAGTCAAATCCAATACCTATGTCGGCGCTTAATGGCTCCTGTTGTATTAAGTTTCTATGTCATTTAAAGTAAATACTTCTTGGTTATTATTATTGGAAGCTAGATTATTATGAGGAAAAAATATATTAAAAATTAGAACTAGACAGATTAGAATATACATATGAATTTGAATAATGTCTATTATTTAAATATATAATTAAACATGGTGACAGCGGTGGGATGCGATTTCAAGGAGCTATGAAGTAATTGTCAAACAAAGAAATGAACCAAGAAGTTATGACGTTAAGACATCAAACGGTAATTTGGTACGAAGAAATAGGCGGCATATTACTGAAACATCCTGTGACGTCGCTAAAGAGAAAGAAAGGGAGCGCAGACAATAAAATAATGAAGATGTGAGCAGTAGTATGAGATGGCCTACTCGATCAGCAAGATTCAACTCATAGCTGAATTACTTATTGAACGTACAGTTGTTTTTCATTTCTTTTATCATTATTATTATTAATTTTATTTTACAAAAGGGAGGATGTTGTATTAAGTTTCTATGTCATTTAAAGTAAATACTTTTTGGTTATTATTATTGGAAGCTAGATTATTATGAGGAAAAAATATATTAGAAATTAGAACTAGACAGATTAGAATATACATATGAATTTGAATAATGTCTATTATTTAAATATATTAAATATATAATTACACAGCTCCCATCAGCTATGTAGCAATTTTATATTCTCACTCATTCGTGAACAGTATTAATATTTATATAATATGTGTTCTTATTAATATATTATATATGTAAATAATATTATTTAAATAAATATTGTGCTCAGTTTTTGCGTGCGTTTATCAACTGAATGATTGTATTTATTATGTCCTAGTGACCCTCGCTACGCTTCGATTTCAGCTGCTTTGCCCCTGCATTTTAAAGCTCTAACGCCTTAAGATATTCATTTTAATGATGTATCTCTAAAGGGCAATTTTGATCTAAATTAAATGCACAGTCTATCTAATGTATTTAATTGCATAAAAAATATAATTTTATTCTAAACAATGTTTTCGTAAATGATTTTTTTTGTAATATGTAAAAGAAAAAATGGCTGACTTGGATTAACCTTCGGAAATAGACTTATCATTGTGGACTTTGTTGTACATCTTTTACAGATATACAATTCTGCAGTATATTATTGTATTCTATTTCTTAAGGTTTAGCCTGCGTTTGCAATGTAAGCGCACAAAAAAAGTGTTTTACAACCTCACAAAACAAATCTTTGAAATTCTTGTCTTTTTTAATACAAAATACACGTATTTTACATATTATACCTTAGACATTAGGCAAAAACGTCCGTTGCGTAGTTTAGAAATCTAAGCGATTTTGTTTTGTATTATGTAAAAGTGCCATAGTCTAATATGCACATACAAAATTTAAAAAAAAAAAAGTTTTGTTGGAAGTCTTGTCTACTATTAATTTCCCATTAAAATTCCCATTTTCCAATTATTAAGATTAAAATACGATTTCAATATTCTAAATCGAATAATTACTGTTCGCCTGATTTGTCATACCATAATCTAAACAATATTAGATTACAATTTAGTCCTATTAGTATTTATTAGCAATAGAAGAAAACTGAGCAAAATTAATTGCTCGAATATAATCAAAAACATTGTAGATTATATGTAGACAAGATTGTAATGTTCACATTTTCTTACAGGACATGTTTAACACCGATGAAAAACGAATCCATCTATAATTTAAATTTGACATTAAATCATCATCATCATCAGCACAGTCCACATACGTCCCACTGTTGGGCTCGGGCCTCCTCTACAATGGAAGGGCATTTAACCTACTATACCATGCTGGTCAGACATGTTGGTATAGGGTTTCATTTCGAGTTTTCCTTCTCTTGCACATATGTTATGTGCATATTATATCCCATAGTTATCTTATACGATATCCACGGGCAAGATGGGGTGTGGTGAATTGTATTCTTATTCCATCACCACACGTAAAAATTGTATAATATCAAAAGTATATCTAATTATACTAATAGTAATAAAACGCATGTAATTGATACTAATAGTTGTTTAATATTTTTTTTTGACAAAAGATAGTTCTTATCTTTATAGATATTAAAAATTGATAGCTGAATCACTATCTTATTATTAGCTAGGAACTTGGCTAGCAAAGTTGCTGTTATGAAGCCATTGTTTATTGACATTATTCATTTAATTTATGATATTTCCACTAGTGGGAATAGCGACATTAATAAATTAATTTAAATTAACCATAAAAACGATAGATAACTTTTGCCCTAGCAACCTTTTTAATATAATTTTAAATCAAACACCTGGTTCATCAAAATATTTAGGATACGTTAGATAAAGATTTGGAAATTGAATTGAGTTCATACCTATATGTACTTGGAGGTCTATATACATATAGACCTCCAAGTTCATTTCTTTTTTGGGTTGGGCTATGGTCAGCGCTCACACCGTCCGCTCTGTCCGGGGTGACGAAAGTGCGGCGTGCGGGTTATGGGGATAACCCACCGTATCTCTCCTTTACCATTGGACTGACCACCGGTACCGAATTTCTTGTCCTCCGTGGTCAATCCAAGTTCATCATATGTTGATTTTGAGAGACTAATGGAGGAGGATGTTATTCAAGATCTCTGCTTCAAATAAAACATTTGCTATTTGTGGTGATTTTAACACAAATTTATTAGATAACTAGCAGACCCGGCCACGCGTTGCTGTTGCTAATGTTTTTGTTATATTACATTTTATTAAACTATTTAAGTGGAACTGTAGGAGAACATCTGTCATGGAGGTCGTCATATTTTTTTTACAAAAGGCATCTATGTAAAAAAGCAAGTTAAAATGGTATATGACCCGTTTGTAGGTTTGACATAGCAGCGCCATCTATTGATTAATTACTCTATCCAGTCAACAGATATCGCCATTTGTTAAAATCGTTTGGAGTTAACAGATAATTGTGAATGTCAAATAATAGGTATATATAGGTAATACAAATAATTTGCAATAAAATAATATTGCGACTATAAATTAAGATGTAAGGTATCCTATCTTTTAAGTTGGATCAAACTGCACACGGTGTGCAGAGTTTTTATGATGTTTGTGCGAGTTAATACATATTGTAAATCAAACTACTTTACGGAGTTTATCGCGTTTTTATTTGATTTTTGACTGCCCGACGTTTCGAACATTTTACAGCGTTCATGCTCACGAGCGGACTCAGATGTCTGACGTCCAACAAGTCGTTGTTATTACGGATATTTATAATTATCCACCCGCTACAGAAAATTAGTTATTAAATTTTGACCCACATTTATGGGTCAAAATTAAATAACTAATTTTCTGTAGCTGGTAGTAAGTAGTGTTATTTACAAATTTAGTGTTTGAGAAAATTATTGAATTGCTGTACCATTGATGCGCATGACGCTATGCATATTTTAGTTGGGCATATTTTGCGATTTATCTTAGGCATTTGATTGCGTAAACCACGAAACGCTGGTCAGAGAATTATACCATTATGAGATCAGGGAATCTTCTGGTTCTATTATTAAAATGGGCATTCGACAAGGTTCAATACTGGCGCCATTTCTGTTCGTTGTATATATTTATGACTTACCCTATTTATAAAAATGACAATTAAACATTGTGTTGTCGCACATAACGCCTCTTTGCTATTTACAATGTTTTATTACCCTATACAAACATGTAAATTTAAAAGACAACTGCTTAACTATGATGATGTTAACAATACACTGTCTAACATTGTTCACTGCTTTAGTTCTAATTTATTATTAATTCTCAATGAGACGAAAACCAAATGCATCAAAACCACACTCAATGTGAGACAAGTGGGAACAATTTTCAAATGAATGATGTGCCTCTGATCTTTTTTTTATGTGTTATTAGCCTGAGATGGCTGTGACAACTTTACCCGGACTGTTGGGTGAGCGCTGAGAGCTCTCAATCCGTTTAAAGTTAAGCGACCGATCCCGAGGGCACCCCCTGTGGGGTACGGACCTCGGCTCGGGGGATCGCTTTCAAAGTAGGCATTCCCACGTTTATGACTTTACCGCGGCACGATTTCCGTCCTCGGCGGCGGGGACGGAATCGTGGTTTGTCAGGGCCTCGCGGACTGTGTACGCCTCCGTCTGGGCGAGCGGCTCTGATCTTGTGAAACCATTTTAAGTATCACTATAGATGCTAGTCTCTAGTGGAGGCCAACGTATATTGAAACAACCAGAATAGTTTAGTTCGCTTGCTTTTATAGTCTTATATGTCATACGATATTGCTGTGGGATTCCTACGCGGACTTGAATATAATCTTTGTTTAAAAAAAGGGCTGTCCGCGCAATTTGTAACATAGTTCCACTACGACATAAATTTAAAGAAGTGAATATTCTGACTGTCGTATCACAATATTTATAAGGAAATGTAAAATATATGTAAAGAAATCGATAATTTTGAAATACATATATAGTGCCTTTCACCATGCGAATACTCACAATAAGGGCAAATTATGTACATTCTCGTCTCCAAAGAGCTAACAGGTCTTTCATGGGGCAATGAATGTAACGCTTTTAAAATAAACTATAAACATAGCCGTGATTTACTAGTATATACGTTTAAAAGAGTTATCAATAGAAGAATTTGTAAAAAAGTTATTATAAAATCTCGATGATAATACAGACTGGTTATGCAGCTCCTCATTCAGCAATTTCCGCATTATTCCAACGAAAGTGTTACACATGTTTATTTTTTTAATACTGTAATTGTAAAGTACATACAAATTTTAAAGTGTTGCCAAATGAATTTTGTTTTTTTTGTTAATGTTTGTGGCAAATACTACTCATGCTCACTGCACACACTCATGAGAGGTCTGTTTTCGTTACCTAGCTACGAGGAGTGGGTCTTTCCCTTTCCTCTACTGGGGTCGAGGGGAGTGATGGCTGCTCTAGTGATTAACTAATGAACGGGTTTTTGTGTAATATACATTTTTATTACAATCTATGACCGGTAAACTACAACATACTCGAACAGTTGCCCCATAACCTGATACACCTGTAGAATCATTTTCTTCTTACACTGGCAATAAATTCATTTTCTTCTTACACTGGCAATAAATTTGTATCAAAATGTGAGTCAATATTTAATAACTAATTTCTGTATCGTGTAGAGTGTTCGAAACGTCGGGCAATCAAAAATCAAATACAAACGCGATAAAATCCGTAAAGTAGTACAGTAAAGTTTATTTAAAATGTAAATCACTGTTGCACACGTATTGCGTATCTACCTTAAGCGTTGTAATTTCAGTCCCGTGCAAGTGGGAACCTAATGTCCAATATAGAACGTTTGTACCTGTTTTTACTGTGGCTTAGATTTGAACAAAATAAATCCATTACCATATAAAATAAATTGTTAATAAGCGCTGTCCGTATTCATATTGTTATCGAGACCAATTTATATGGGATTTGAAGAAGTGCCTCTATCTGACGATAGGGACACTGCTTCAAATCCATACAAATTTGTCTCGATAACGTTACGTATACTTTGACGCAAATATTCGTGTTGAGCCCACAGTTCAATTTCATAGTTCATTTGACAGGTCGAAATCCTTTCATTACACGGTAAGCGGGCAAATAGATACAAGCCTAACATATTATTTAGTGAAAGGTATAATAATTTACCGTACCAATGTCATAACAAAACGGTAACGTAATTAAAACGTGTACATATTCTTATCCGTTTTCTAACCAAAATGACCCTGAGAAAATTTACATGGCTACTTAGCGATTTAGAGCGCTTTAGATAAGTATTTAAATTTTAAATATACCTTAATAGAAGATAAATAAAATTACTTCTAAATATATTCTTGACAACGTGTTTACGATATTTCAGGCCGATCGATTGAGTAGAGGTGTGAAAGTGCGATAAATAAACAAACATTTGCACAATCAAAAGATATGCAAAATCCAAAACTAATGTTCCAAATATTTTGCGTATCTCGGCACCGGCGTGACCGATTTAAAACAAAGATTATTTTTTATTATGAAATTTTGTATAACTTATGTATGGTAGGTATGCTATAGTCTAAACCAGTCATGTCAAAGATACGGCCCGCGATCGCAATAATTTTTAAATGGTTTCAACAACCGTATATTATCTATACCAATAAATAAAATTGGAGTGTCTGTTTGTAATGTCAAAATAATAGACTTTTTTCATGCTCACACGGTTATTTGCATGACACCTATGCCTAAAATAGCAATTAAAAAAATTTTGTCTGTCTGTTTGTTCTGGGTAATCTTCAAAACGGCTGGACCGATTTGAAAAATTCTTTCACCAATGGAAAGCTATAATATCAGGGCGTAAACTAGGTTATATTTTATCCCGGTATTTCCACGGGAACGGGAACTACGCGGGTAAAACGACTATAACTTATAACCGAAGCGAAGCGAGGGCGGGTTGCTAGTGTACCATATAATTTAATAAATAAAATGTGATAATAATTAAGTTAATTTTTTTTTCAATCTGGCCCGCCTATGAATTCAAAATCTATACCAATAAATAAAATTGGAGTGTCTGTTTGTAATGTCAAAATAATAGGCTTTTTTCATGCTCACACGGTTATTTGCATGACACCTATGCCTAAAATAGCAATTAAAAAATTTTTGTCTGTCTGTTTGTTCCGGGTAATCTTCAAAACGGCTGGACCGATTTCAAAAATTCTTTCACCAATGGAAAGCTATAATATCAGGGCGTAAACTAGGCTATATTTTATCCCGGTATTCCCACGGGAACGGGAACTACGCGGGTAAAACGACTATAACCTATAACCGAAGCGAAGCGAGGGTGGGTTGCTAGTTTAATATATGGCCCTCTGCAAAATTGAGTTTGACACCTCTGCTAAACACTATGTTCTAACTGTCCGGGATAATGCGTCGGCATGGGCAGATCGTTGAGAGACGTCGTATTTGTAGTTTTACCTCGACGCCAATAGAACGCGCTCTCAGAACCGATGTCTTGATTTCGGTAGGCCGCTCGGGGCCTTTTGGGCATTCACTGCCTATTTATATAGTGACATCAATAGGTAACACCTAAGGTATGTAATAAATAATATCAATGATTGACTGACACTGATGAATCTTTTATGCAATACTAGCAACCCGCCCTCGATTCGCTTCGGTTTTAGTCACCTTATTCACGTAGTGCCCGTTCCCATGGGAATACTGAGATAAAATATAGCCTAAATTATCCCTTATGTAGGCAGCTACCTGGTACTAAAATATTTTCAGAATCGGAAATCGGTCCATCCGTTTTGAAGATTACAAAAAAAAAACAGACAGACAAATTGTTTTTAAACCTGTTTTTAGGCATAGGTATCGTGCAAGTAACCGTATCAGCATGAAAAAAAGACCTTATTTTGACATTACAAACAGACACTTCAATTTTATTTATTTGTATAGATTGACGTTTAAGCGCTTCACACACTGCTCCGCGCTACGTCGCCTGGAGCGGGATGGCAGATTTTAATATTGTATGCAAGTACATCGATTAGTAAAGAAAACACGCCAGGTCCAACACACCGAAAACGCGCCACGGCGCGGGAGCACGTCCCGCTAGCAGATTCTGCCGCCCGGTGCGGAGGTGCGGGGTGGACCGCAACAGATCTGGATACGGATAGATTTATATACGAAATTGAATGACTTCAATATTGCCCATTGTAACGTAACTAACCACGACAACCAAATGGAAAGTTATTTTTAGTAAATAACTAGCAACCCGCCCTCGCTTCGCTTCGGTTATAGGTTATAGTTGTTTTACCCGCGTAGTTCCCGTTCCCGTGGGAATACCGGGATAAAATATAGCCTAGTTTACGCCCTGATATTATAGCTTTCCATTGGTGAAAGAATTTTTGAAATCGGTCCAGCCGTTTTGAAGATTACCTGGAACAAACAGACAGACAAAAATTTTTTAATTGCTATTTTAGGCATAGGTGTCGTGCAAATAACCGCGTGAGCATGAAAAAAGCCTATTATTTTGACATTACAAACAGACACTCCAATTTTATTTATTGGTATAGATTTAGATTTTTTTAATGTTGTAGAACCGTATATTTAATATATCCCTCTTGCTGTAGTTAAAATGTAAAATATCCGACAAAATTCCCAAAAAAAAAGGTCATCAGAATTTGCTCGGGAGTCGTGAAAATCGAATTTCCTAAAAAAAAATGCTCATCAGAATTTGCTTGGAGGATTTTTATTACTTACTAGCAACCCGCCCTCGCTTCGCTTCGGTTATAGGTTATAGTCGTTTTACCCGCGTAGTGCCCGTTCCCGTGGGAATACCGGGATAAAATATAGCCTAGTTTACGCCCTGATATTATAGCTTTCCATTGGTGAAAGAATTTTTGAAATCGGTCCAGCCGTTTTGAAGATTACCCGGAACAAACAGACAGACAAAAATTTTTTAATTGCTATTTTAGGCATAGGTGTCGTGCAAATAACCGTGTGAGCATGAAAAAAGCCTATTATTTTGACATTACAAACAGACACTCCAATTTTATTTATTGGTATAGACTAACAGCGATATATCGCTCATGAACATCGATGTATCGTTCATAAAACATTGACGATACACAAATTTCCAAATAAAAAAAAAAGCTCATCAAAATTTGTCCAGAGAATTTCGATGTATGGTTAATTGAAAATTATAATTACATTCCGTTTTTTAATTGTATTACGGTAATTTTTTGCAAATTTCATTGCGTACTATTATATTTCTTGAATTCTTGGCAAAATACTATCCTTTTTAGTCCGTGGTACGATCTTCGAAAAAATAAAGTTGTCAACACTGGATCTCTTCCTCCGCGCCTGGACGCGTCGGCAATGTGTGAAGCGCCTTAAATTGCGTTAAAACCTACATAAAAACATGACAAAGGAAGCAAGACAATAATTAGTTGGTTAATGTCGGCAATTTTCTTTCTTTTCATGGAACTAAATGAACTTATGAACACTGTATTACGCTTGAGTTAAGAGAGAAAAAAATCTAATGAACATTCAAGAAACATTAAAATTATTATACAGGTGATTACATGAGTAACAATCGATTTCACGATAATAGCATAACTATCGTTACAGATTATAATTATCTTTATTAGAAAATATAGGTGAACTGATACTATCTAAAAGTTACAACAATAATAATAAATATTTATTGTGTCGATTTTAAAGAATGAATAATTTTATATATTTTTAATTACAATTATATTATTAGTCGGTCGTTTTGATCGCGTTACGGTTTATTTAAGTATTATTATAGGAAGCCAAGCTCAAAATAAAACTATAAAGCCATTCCGTCTGATTCTGATACCGTATAGGTATCTAGTAGTCAAGTCGTGTAAACAAAGACATTTAAGCAACAGCGTCCCTTTGCAGTACGAACTTCAAATGGGGAATAGCTGGTAGCCAAGTGAATGTTCGTACCGGCATTTATATTATATACAGGTTGTCTCAGTTATGGAACAACTGTTCGAGTATGTTGTAGTTTAACTGTCATAGATCGTAATTAGGATGTATGTATATTACACAAAAATCAATAAAACAACAGTTATAGTGATATAAAAATGAATGTCTAAGAGTCTATGCCTTAAATGCTACATAATATGTATGTAGGCATGGATACATTTAGGCATGAAACGCTTCGACAGTATAAATAGGTATTAATCGCGCAAACGCTTTGATGGTCCAGTAGATCCCAGCGCTCCCCGTCAACGGCCTTCGACCGATTAGTTGATATTAAGGCGAAGTTGGCCTTGCTTATGCGAAAGTCACCATTGATTTATTCAATTTCTAATGACCATTTAACAAAGTACGAATATGTTGCAGATTAAGTATCACTGAATGTATATGTATATTTCAATCAGATTCACGCGAAAGGCCGATGACAAAATTGAATAGTTTACATGTCTCTAATTCATTAACGAATCGATATTTTTATTTCAATTTTTTATGTGTTCCTACCACCATTGCCTAACTGCCTTTTGACCAGTTGTTCCATAACCTCAGACAACCTGTATACAGAACGCTTTCAGATCTCGACGGCGTACGATGGCTTTTTGTTTTCTATATGACTTCGCCGGATGTAAAGGCTTTGTCTCTGTAATTTGTCTCTGTAAGAGTTACTGTTACGTCGGGCTCGTCGAGTGTGAGAGAGCGTCCCGAAGCTCGCCTAGGTTACAGATAAAGGAGATGTATAAAACATTTAATAAAGAGCACAAAACAGCGCGAATCGAGCATTAACTTTTTATAAAAGGTATTCTTTGTACTATATAAAAAAACCTTTGTACGGAATAAATTTGAAATAGTACATTCTATTGTATATTATTGAACAGACAATAATTATTCTTTGTATTGTTCCAGAGATCAGGCCAGCATCATGGAGCCGACTACTAGTCGTAACACCAATAACGGACAAATCAGCCAGTTGGAATCACTTAAAGTAAGGTTAGTTATAATTTTTGAATACCTTGATTTGTTATTGGATATGACTAACAAAACGAGTAACCTTAATCAGGCAGTGTGGTATCATTATAGCTAATCTCGATATATGTATCTTCCCTTAGTCTTAGTCCCGCGCTGCATCGTCCGATTAGTCGCCACTCGAGGATCTTTCGCCCCAACGGTTGTCAGTTTGTCAGATTTAGAAATATATTACACAGCTTTCTCTATCGCATACTGAGCGACTTAAGTCTTGTTATGAGGTTCACAGAATATTTTTTTTAAGAATAATAATTATCATCATCTCAGCCAATATTCTTTAAGAATAATTATAATTATCTTTAAGAATATTTAATTGTAATAGAAAATTTATAGAAAACTGGTGATCGTGTAGAATAGAATACATAATAAAATAGGAAATTCTAGTCGTATTTTATAATTAGCAGCAAGGAAGCGGACGCCACCACGCAGAACGGCCCCCTCCTAAGCGGACTTACAACATCTTTGAAAGTCGCAGGGAGCTGTTGAATGCAATTGGCATGTCCGAGTGGCATTCTCGTGGGGAGGCCTATATCCAACAGTGGATGTCCATGAACTGATGGATGGCTGGAAGCATTTAACCGATATTAGTCAATATCTCTTCCATTCCGGAGAAGGTTCAAGCCATTGGACGTGTATGAGCCGAAAATCGAAATGATCCTTGTCCAGAATTTGACTATTCACCTTTAACCCCATACCAACATAAGTATGATCTCGCAGAAGGAGGCAGCAGATCGCCTGCGCGAGGAGCGCAGCCTCGATGAGGCGATCCGCCACCGGCGACTGGGGCGGCGCAGGCGCGAGTACCTACGCCTCATGCCGCCCTAGCCGAGGCCGCGGGTGACGTGACTGGGGATTAGTCCGTCACCCGCCGAGAGGCCGACCGCGTGAGGAAAAACCGACGTCCTCCCCGGTCGATGGGAGGGTACCCCAAATAGGGGGTATTCCGTCGGGCCGACCACTGATGACAAGTAGCCCTGCTCCGGTGGTCGGCCCAACGATGAAGGCGACGTGCATCGTGGGTGGGTTGTGGGTGTGTGTGCTTATGCCCCTCTGTCGCCCCGGACGGAGTGGTGCGAGGAGCGCGCCGAACGCAATCCACCTCAAAAAAAAAATACCAACATAAGTATAATGGTGTGGAATTAAGGATACTTTTGAGCTTCTATATTTTTTTTGTTAGATAATTCAGACACTTCGAATCCATTATTCATCGATTACTTTTGCCACAAATAGTAAAGCGAACTCAACCGACAATATTTTGTCAAGTTCTATGCTCATATACTTAAACCCCGCTTTTGGACTCGGCCCTCCTTCACAAAGTGAAATTACTTTGTAAACAACGGAAGTTTCATAACGGAAATAGGTATGTAGATGTAAAGTAAATTTCAGCGGCAATACAATCACTATCACTACACGAAACTTATGCGGAAGCGGCACTGTTAATAAAATTTAAAATGTCTTTTTTTTTAAATGCTATGTTTAATTAAGGATTCAAAAACAATTCTTTCATAAATATAACTACTACTCAAGTGTTATATTTTATGAAAAGGTAGTTTGTGACCACTTGTACACCCGACAATCTGGGTGATAGATTTGTAATGAATTCGTCATAGATGATGACGTAGGTTTGACTTCCTTTTTCTCTCAAAAGTTGTCAAGTTCCGTTTAAATTTCCGTTATAAAAGTTGCAGCTACAAAAACAGAAACGGATATCCTAAAAAAATGCCAAAACTTCTACAGTTGCGGAAGCAGAAGCAGAAAGATTTTTATTATTAGAAATTACCTTAATACCACGCAGGTCAGGCCCATTGGCCTAGAGTTTTGTGTTAAGTTTTCTCTTTATTCCTAATTTTTATGTATCTGTATCAAGAAGGTAGTTCTAAATTTTATGTATACTAAGTACAAGGAGTTTGTATCTGTTCAGGGCATTGGTGAATACACATCAGTCAGTGGTATTCCTGGTGCACAACGTGGTTGGCTACCTCCTCATGCTGGCGGTGATGGTGTACAACGTGCATCTGCTCCTCGCCGTCGTATTCGGCATGATGCTGGGTAAGTGAATATTCTCATTTTTTTGGACTAGCTATGGTATGGTCTCTTTTTTCTGTGTGGTGAGGAAATAAGAATATAATTCACCATAGCTTCTCTTGCTAGTGGGTGTCTTAAAAGAAGACTAATGGTATAAGCTTGTAACTGGCTGGATGGAAAATTCGAAATAAAACCTTATACCAACTCGTCGGACCGGCGTGGTATAGTAGATCAATTACCTTCCTATAGTGGAGGGAGGCTCGAGCCTAGCAGTGGGACATATGTGAGCTGAAATGACGTACGTTACGGTGATGGAACCCAGCTGCTCTTTGAATATAGGTGTCATTTGTAACCAATAATTGTATATTTGGGATAAAAACGTCCCTTATCTTTGAAAAGTAGATTTTTTTTTTCTATCTATTACCGTAAAAGACGACAATGTCGTAAACGACGACTATGGGTTATATAATATGCACATAACATCTGTGCAAAACTCGAAATGAAACCCTATACCAACTTGTCTGACCAGCATGCTATTGTAGGTAAAATACCCTCCCATTGTGGAGGAGGCCTGAGCCCAACAGTGAGACGTGTGTGAGCTGCGATGATAATGATGATGATAGCTATTACTTCATCAAGGAAACGCCCATGCCCAAAAGTGGTATGTATATTGACTAAGAAGAAAAAATGAACCACGACAAATGTATAAATAGCGTCCTTAAATCAAAAAGAACAGCGTGATTCCACATCTATCAATGATTATAAAGTTCATTTTTTTTTAAATTAGATCACATTGGTTTTCAGGCTATTTTCTCTTCGGAACAAAACTGACGAGGCTTCAAATGCAATGCTTCGGTACAAAGCGTGTGGTTATATGCACACCGGAATGCGACGATACTGGTGAGAAATATTGATGTATTATAGTTACTATATTCATCATCATCATCATCATCTCAGCCCACATACGTCCCACTGTTGGGCTCGGGCCTCCTCCACAATGGGAGGGAATTTGACCTACTATACCATGCTGGTCAGACATGTTGGTATAGGGTTTCATTTCGAGTTTTCCTTCTCTTGCACAGATGTTATGTGCACATTATATCCCATAGTCGTCTTATACGACATCCACGGGCAAGATAGGGAGTGGTGAATTGTATTCTTACTCCGTCACCACACGGACAATATTCACGTTACTATATTCGCGGTGTGCTAAAAGAATAAATTCTCAACATCCGTGTTTCCTATGAGAGTATTCTCTTGGACAACTTTTAACACTAGCTCCGATTGTCCATGTAAGCCAACTGCGGCGACTTGACATCCCCCTTGGCCCCATCACTAATATTAGATGTCGATAAGCGTAGGTGGATAGATAATTAAAATAAGATATATAGAATGTCTTAGGTTATGAAACAACTGATCAAACGGGAGTTAGGCAATGGTGGCAGGAACCCATGAAAAAAATACGAAGTAACAATATCGATTCGTTAATGGATTAGGGATTTTTAGAAATTTTCATTTTTGTCAACGTTTTATCGTGTGAATCTGATTGAAATGTATAAATTTAGTGATACCTAATCTGCAACGTATTAGTACTTTGTTAAATGTTCATTATAAATTAAATAGTGTGGCATACGTTTGTAATGTACATTACGTAATGTTTGCATAAACAATACAAGCTTCACCTTAATATCAGTTGATCGGGCGATGACCGTTAACACTGCGCTTTCGTACCTACTTATTCCGTCGACGCGTTTGCGCGTTTCGTACCTGCTTATACTGTGCTACTTAAATGCCTATATATATCCTGTTCATAATATGTAGCATATAAGGCATAGACTCTTAGACACACATTTTTGAAATCACTGTAATTATTATGTTTTATTGTTTTTTGTGTAAATACACAATTGTGTAAATATACAATACCTACATTGACTACATTCCAATTACGATCCATAATTGTTAAACTACAACATACTCGAACAGTTGCTTCGTAACCTGAGACATTCGACATATCGCTACGGTAATTAGGGAACAAAATACGTAGTTTTACCACAAACATGGGCAAGATTAGGAACGGGGTGAATTGTATTCCTACTCCATCGCCAAACGATCAATCAATCTTATTATCAAGAACAATCTAATAAGATAATATAATAATAATCTTGTCTTAATACGAAATTATTATTGTGCTAGTCATTTACATTTCAATGATAGTTGTACAAGAAAAGTTATTAACACAAATGTTTCTGAACAAATGTATATAAACATTGAAAATTAAATAAGAATTATCCACTCGTCTGAAACAAATTTTACGGCAATACCATTATTGATTTTTATTTTATAACAGCGACATTGTTAAAGTTAACATTTATCGAATTACGAGTTGACGGTTAAACTTTGTCTATAGGCACGTGACATCGTGTAGCATTTTTGCGGCTTTTTTATTAATTTCAACTTCGATGGCAACTAACATTGGAAATAAAAAAATCAGAGAGAATTATAAAATTTGGAAATAAGTTGTTTTAAAAAAGAATTTAAGATATTTTTCTAAAACCTGTAAAATACCAAATAGCATATCCTACTAATAATATTATAATATAATATCAGGTTGACCGAGCTTCGCTCGGAGTATTTTTGTACCATTTATTCAGATATATATTAATAAAAAAAAAAAAAAATAA
This sequence comes from Lymantria dispar, assembly GCA_032191425.1. Classification (NCBI taxonomy): domain Eukaryota; kingdom Metazoa; phylum Arthropoda; class Insecta; order Lepidoptera; family Erebidae; genus Lymantria; species Lymantria dispar. Next base: position 35,766,101 of record CM063445.1, read on the forward strand.
TGAAAATTATATAAAAAATTACAAAAAGAGAATAATAATAACACCGAGATTCGATCCGACGCCGTTTGTGGCCGATGTCAAAAATAAAATGAAACCTACTTCGCCACTGAGCTATCGTAACTCATGACATTAATGGCAAAATTTGAATTCATATTCTTTTAAAATTTAATGTCATTATATTGTCTGCCAAAAACACTGACAAAACAACATTTTCTATATATAAAACCTAGCTAGATCGATTTTTTGGGCCCGAATCCTCTAGTATGCCAAGTTTCAACAAAATCGTTGGAGCCGTTTCCGAGATCCTGAATATATATATATATATATATATATATATATACAAGAATTGCTCGTTTAAAGATATAAGATTCTATTCTGCTAGTGAACCCTAATGTGGTTTTTCATCGACAAATAGGGGATGCAAACTACTGTATTCTTATCCCGTCGGCAATCGAGCAATTTAATATACTATTGTATTCTTTATATTCGTTAATTGTTCGATATAGATACGATGCCTTTTTCGATCTCTGGATACATATTCAATGTAGTCATTTATTAAATTCTCACTTGTGTTGTTGTCTTTATGGGAGGCGTGGGTCATCTATCAGAAAGCATTTGATTGCCGATAGATCTTCAAACGTCAGCCCACACTAGTCTAGTTGGTAATACGATTACGATACAATTGGGTCAGATTTCAAATTGGTGTGGGTTTGAAGTCCTTATGTGTGGCTATTATTTTAGCCCGTAAAAATTTCTTTATAACCTAGCATGTTAAGTGTTCAGTCTCAGTAATTTAGATATATGTATTTTGCATTTTTTGACGATTTTCCAATTAATTGCAGAAATTAATTAACCAATCACAAAGATTAATTGTATCAGTGAGGAGGTAAATCATTTTAAAATCGTCCTGTATCATATGCTGCAAAATTTGCCACTAAAATCCACTAACTCCTATTTTCTTCAAAATACCTTATTCCCAAGATCGATGCAACAAAGAGAAGTGCTCTTGGGAAGAATGCGAGGGCAAGCTGTGCAAGATAATGGATTCGGTTGAAATGCAACAGACGGATACTACACTATCCTCGGAGCCTTATCAGTTTGAGAACAAATCCATATCACAGCCGGCGTCAGATAAATATGCGGGGCATATACCGCCGAAACTACCACAAGAGCCGCCAGAGACTCACAACGGCAATCAAAGATATTAACGTACCTTTTATAATTACTAGGATAAGCAGGCGTAGTTAATGCTGTTATTACCTTTCTTGACTCCCCATCGACATTTATAGTTCTGATTCTATGGTAATGACTTCAATTCAACAGTTAAGAGTCTGATATTATATCTAAAGCACAAGTCTTCGGAAACTTTTGCGTAGAGCAAGTATGCATAAATACTTGCATATAAATACTCCTTAAGTCGAAATTTCGCTCCGTATGGTCGAAATTTCATTTATGCATATGGTCGTTGATAGCGTCCAGTTTTTCCTTTCGGGATACACGGTACCACTCTATAAAGACGTGTCGCGATTATCGCGCGAACGCCATGCGAATGCTAATTAAAACACCTATTCGATTTTTAAACTTGACCGCGCGTTTTACGAAAATTCGAACTTGTATACTGCGAATTGACTATCAAATATTGATCGCGGAATCGTATTTTTTTTTTTTGGCGAAGTTGCAATGATTGCGTTCTATTAGAGCCTTGTCTTATACAAAGCCTTTTGTCGTTCCATTATGAATGATGTTGATTTCGAGTCAAGTTATGTAGTAACTCGATAATGTAGATAAATAGATGTTAGATTTGTTGGTTGTTGGTGCTTTTATATTTTAGCATAGTGTATTTTACTTATTTTTTGTCATAATATTTTCACGGTGTCACATTACTTTGCTTTCATAGCAACATTATGTTCTTGCTGCACGTTTTAAACCTACTGCTAGTTAGTAATATGTCTCGCACAAAAAAAAAAGAATTCCATCTGTTGACGGAGTAAGAATACACTTCACCAACTATCTTATGCGTGGGTTTCGTAAAATAACAACTGAGGAAAATTCGAAATAAAATCCTTTACCCAACCCATCTGTACAACGTGGTCAGTTTCCCTCCTATTGCATAGGAGGTTCGAGCTTAGCAGTGGGCCGTATCGTATAAAAGCCAGGATTATATGAAGACTTGAATAAGTGTAAGTGATATTTGTCGAGCTGCGCATAGGTTTTTTCAATAGTACACAACAAAGAGCGGTCGAAGTGCAACTAAGTCGTGCCTCGAACCGCTTGTCGAAAGAACCAATGCCGTTTAATTACGGGTTACGGATTTATCTGAACTTATGAACCTTCTTCTCATTATGCTTTACGACTTTGGGCTTGGTTATAAATTCAGTGTTAAAAGACGACTTTTCTATGTTATAAGGCACATTTAGTCCCAGAGAGTACACAAGATGCATTTATATACTAATAACATTCTAATTATTAACTATCATATATATATATATATATCCATCATTTTGCAAATTTTACCAAAAAAATTCGGCATGTGATAAAATGAATGCAATCTCCAAAACAAAACTGGTGCAGCAATTGTTTTATTTTTACGTAAATTTCGATACGAATATTTAAATTTTGTGCGCCGCCAAGAATGTGTTATAATTCTTTTGTCCATTTAATTCGTTTTAATTTAGTATTATTCAATCCATCCTTGTTGGAAGTTTTCATTTATTTATTTGAATTATGTTTGCAGTAGGCAAACGATGAGATAAACGAACAAATGATTGTTATGTTATTAGATAATGCATTTGTTTAGTCAAAACAACATACGTACTTAATATCATTGTTTGTATTTTAGTAGAAAGCATTATAATAGATATTGTAACTTTAGCTTTGTCTATGGCATTATTGATGTAGTACTAACAAAACTATTAAATAAAATGAATAATTTTATTTTTATTAAGTGTTTCTTCTTTTTTTCGCAGCGGAAACTACAACGCCACCGCTTCTTGATACATCTGTCAGTTCAGAGTCAGACTTGTTTAACTGTCAAACACGCACATGCATTCAGCCTTCGCACTATTTCCCGGCAACTTCTCAAGATGGCGGCGGCAACGAACAAAACGCCACGTGTTATTATGGCGCGAAAAAGTGTCCTTCTAAAGTTGCCAGAATGAAAAAAATGCAAGTTTCTACATCTCACTGTCATCATGAAAGTGAAAAGGAGGACAGTCCCATGGTTGAAGATGTTCAACTACTTAGAACAGAACGTCAAGGTTGTTGTAAAAAGAAGCAAGAACCGCCTCCCGAAAAGAAATGTTGCAAGAAGAGTGAGATAACAGTGGTAGTTCATGAGACAACGCCTAGTCAGAGCTGCTGCAGTAAGACTGAGGAGGAACGAGTGGAGACGAGGGAGAGCAGTCCCGAGATCACGTGTTGTCGTAACGCGCAGACTCCTAGCGAGTCTCAAGAACAGATCATCAACTAATATAGAGGCTTCAGTTCAGTTAGCTACTGCTAAAATATTTCAAAAATGTGACTGCCCAAAGATTGTGACGTATGGTCGGTTATGTGAGTGAATTTCTTATCAACCTTAGAAGTTTCTATGTAAAGCAAAATAAAATTTTGAAAATAGAAATGCTATAATTTCTGTTGTTAATGCGCGTATTTGAAATAAAACTCTTTGAACTGACTCCCGTGACCATGAACGCCGGAAAGAATTCAAAACGTCGATAAATCAAATATGAAATAAATAAAAAAACGCGATATAATCCGTAAAAATAGTTTTATTTCATATAGCAACACTAGTCAATTTAAAATTAATATTATATGTATCAGGCAAAGAATCATGTATATATATGTATGTGTCTTTTCTAGTTCAATACGTCTATCCCACAAGACAATAATAACGTAATATTTAAAAGGAAAGAAATGTTTTTGGTTTTTATATATTTAGACTACTGCATATTGCATGGCAATTATATTTAGGACTGTTATAAATTTTCGGGATATAAGAAGCAATATATTAAATAATTTTATTCATTGAGAAATAATGTATTGTAAAATATGTGTACATAGGCATGTAATTGAATGAAATTCACTCACAATGGCGCTGTGATAAATACCTTCCATTCGTAATTTTTGAATGTCAATAAAAATATTTGTGTGGCTAAATTGCGAAGAACGTAACGTTTATAATTTTAGAAGGTTTAAAAGACAAATATAAGCAGACTAGACCAAATTTCGCATAAATATTGTGAATACGTGTGAAAAGGTCGGTAAATACAAATTATAATTCTTCTTCAGCCTCTATATCTACGTTCCATTATTACGACGATTGCAACAAAGACTGTTTCGAGTTTTCATTCTATATATATTTAGGGCGTTTAAAAAGAGTGATTTTTGTTATTTTTCAAAACTAAATATTTATTGGTCCTCTTTGCAATATTACTGTCATAATTTATCCTGTTTGGTTGAAACGTTATAAAGATTTGTGTTTTTGTTTTTCAATTAGGTTAATTCAACCATTCATATATTTTTACCAAAGGTTTAAATTCGATGGCCATTTGAAACTATTAAATACGCATAGGTCTACAAAAAAGCATTTTTAATTTTACTTGCAAATGAGTAACAATTTTTACTCACACTTTTTAGTCTGGCTATATTTGTATCTACATAGTTATTTTACGTTACATTAAATTAGTATATTATTAATTTTAAGTTTTGTATCCATATCATTAGTTGTTAAATATTACTTTTATTTTATTGTTATTTTGGTTAGCGCTCTCAATAGTGTTGCCAGCAATCGAGTGTTTATTTAATTAAGGTATTATATTGTGTATAATTTTTATACCAGTTTTAAATCATCACCGAGTTTTTGTTAGTCAATTTTACGTTATTTTAAATCCGAATTTACGTTTAATTTTCTTTTAGAAGTTAATGTGTTTTGTTGTTAATAGCTCAATATTTGTATAACTGATAATTATTTTCATAAGAATTTTCGACTTAGCTTAGAAACGTGTCGAACAAAAAATATTCTGTGTTGCAAAGTATAAGACTATGCCTACTAAGTCGACTAACACTACACAAGTCGGCGAGATAATTTTAACGGTGCCGCTATGTTCCTGTCTAGTGGGCTAAAGTAGTCCATATAATTTTTCCGTGCCAGACACGTCCCTAGCGTGATCATTCTATGAAGTGTGTTAGTGGACAGAATCCTTAAGCCAGTATTTCTGACAATTAAGCTTATGTATTATACAACCACGACCTGCATTAACGCTAAAGAATATTTTTGACTGATGTCATGTCGGGACCATGCCTGTAAAACATGATGCGTAAAATATGTCAATAAAACTCCATATGGGAGACACGTACCCTGAAGTGCGGATGAGCTAACGTACCCTAAGATGCGAGTGAAGTGACATAACCTGATCTGCGATAATTATAAACTAATCATGGTTAAATAATGTTAATTATAATTTATACGTAATTATTAGTTGTACTTGAAGTGCCTAAGTGTTCTGTTGCGCGTGCCAAATTTTAGCTATATATTTTGGCACCTAGTTGTGTACAAATTGATAATTAATATATTAATTATTTTGGTTTCGACGAGTTTTATTTAATCTTTGCGTGAGCGTGAAAATAACTCACGAGGCGCCTCAGTGTATACTTAACTATAGGAGGGAAATTGACCTTACTCAACGACGCTGGATAGGCATGTTGGTATAGGGTTTTATGTCGAGTTTACCTTCTCTGACATTTTCTTCTGGCATCAAGAAAGGCCATGTTAAAAATACCGAAAAACATGCAAGAGGAGGGAAGTGGTCTTTCCCTCTCCCAATGGCAAAAAGGCGTGAATCTATGTATGTATAGATGTTATACGCGTATCATATCCCTTAGTCATCTTTAATGAAACAACATTAACTCGGATTGACCCACCTGCCAAACATGGCGATTTTGGTATTATCCTCTTTTGGGAGGGCCTATCTCTTTTTTTGGCGGCAGACCATGCTTCGCGCAGCGTTCAATCCGTCCGGAGCGACGAACGGGGCCATAACCCGACGGGTGCGTATCTCTTTCAAGCACTAAGTGGGCGGGCGACCGCCCATCCAGGCATCACCCTTATACAGGAGGCCCTATCCCTAGCAGTAGAAGTCAACAGGCTGATGAATAGCTTGCATAAAATTTAAGATCAGTATATTCATTGATTAACTGCTAGTATTCAATATTTCATTATGTAACTAGTGGTAATATCACCCTTGACAGTTAAAATTGAGCAGCTTTATTTCCTTCCTGTTTCCCTTTTCTTGCAACGATGTTATCTGCTCACGTCACTTAGTGGTTTATGACAACCGCAATAAAAGATGGGTGAACTGTGTTCAAGCGTGCATCCATTGCAGCGTCATATTTTCAAGGTCTATTGAGATTGAGAGGCCGATAATATTATGATTAATGCTAAGACATTATTAAGATAAAAAAGAAACAGTCGCTTGTGATTCGGAAAGCAACGAGGTAAATAGATACTTTTCTACATTCCGAGTCACGCACGATTCTATTGATCATAAATAAACGCATACGCCAATGCACTTAGCCGATTTTTGGCGGCTGGATTCACGCCTAGTTGTATTCTTACATAACCATACGCAGTTTCACCATGGCATATCGGCTCATTTACGTCCCACTGTTGGGCTTGAACCTTCTTCACAATATAGGAGGGAAATTGACCTATACTTGAACCTGTATTAACACGTCTGACCAGCGTGGTATAGTCGGTTAATTTCCCTCCCATAGTGGAGGAGGCCCGAGCTCAACAGTGGGACGTGTATGCGCTGAGATAATGACCTACTATGCCACGCTGATCAGACGGGTTAGCGGTGATATAGGGTTTTATTTCGAGTTTTCCTTCACTTGCATAGATGTTATATGCATATTGTATCTCTTAGTCGTCTTTTACGACACCTCCGAGCAAGAGAAGCAGTGGTGAAATGTATTCTTACTTCGTCACCACACACACAATGATGACACGATAACCACACACAGTTTAATCTTCAATTAACGTATCTACATATTTATGGAGTTGCGTTTTAGTATGAATAATAAAAAACCACACATTTTGCTGCTGTGTGGTAGCGGCTTCGAATACTACCAACCCTTGCTTTGCTCGTGGGTGTCGTAAAAGACGACTAAGAGCCCTAGATTGACCCGGACCAACTCCATCTGGTACCATTTGGGTCAACGATTACATTCCCAATGAGGGTTGACGTCAGGCAGGCGGCCGGTCATAAAAGTCATTGCCGAAACTTTTTGCAATATGTCAAAACAGATGACATATTGCGTCGACTCCAAGTAATTGGGATAAGAGCAAGATGATGATGATGAATAAAAAACCACACATTTTGTAATACTTTCCATTTATCCTTATTAATATAATAATAGAACATTGAACGATATTGAAAATAATTGCTTAAATCTAACTTAAGTCTATAATTTTAATTATAATAATCACAATAATATACGGCGGGCGCGGCGGCTTCATTCTGTACAAGAGATTCTATGATTATGTGATATTTATTCTCACTAAGGGATTTCGCATATAACGGCAGTTTGAAGGGTTACCACCAGATTTTAAAGAATAAAGTTTTTATATTGGTAGAGAATCATGTAACCAACATTGTTCTGCATGCAATTATAAACAAGTCTGGCGTATTAGCACACTAACGAAGAAAATCGACGTTAAAATAGCGCTAATTTCATCCATTTTTTTTTTGGGGTTGGTTGCGGTCGGCGCGCTCCTAATCTAACCGTTTAAATCGCACCACTCCGTCCGGGGCGACAGAGGGGTGTAAGCACGCACACCCGCAACCCACCCACGATGCACGTCGCCTTCGTCGTTGGGCCGACCACCGGAGCAGGGTTACTTGACGTCAGTGGTCGGCTCGACGGAATACCCCCTATTTGGAGTACCCTCCCATCGACCGACGTCCCCCCCTAGGCTAGGGCGGCATGAGGCGCAGCTAATTTCATCCCTGGCACAAACATTATTGGGCTCTTCTCAAATACATAATAACCATTATCCTGCTCTTCTACCAGTTACGTGGGGTAGACGCGTATATACTCTTCATCCAACTTATATGTTGCAAAAGTTTTGCTAATAGTTTTATCACCAGCCAACTGACCACAACATTCTTTTAGAATGTAATTGATGAGTGGACGGCTTCAGATGGTTGGACCATCCGTTCGACCGACCGTCTTCTCTCAGATTGATCATGAAAAACTTTTAATCGCCTTTTACGTCACCCACGAGCTATGTTGGTAGTATTCGTAATACACATTTTTTTATTCAAATACATTGGTTAAATTGGTAGGTAAATATTGTATATGTGAAACATTTCGTTTTTAAAAATTAATAGAATAATTAGCTATATTTAGAATTATCATTGGACCTCTTAGTCAATAAATATTTATCATTATCTCAATACTCGAACTTCTCACAATCTACGAACATCTAATTCAAAAACGCCACTAATAAATAAATCGTGATCACACTTAACAAAATATTTCAAGTGTTCGTTCATAAAACAATTGTTACATAATGACAAGTATAGATAAATTTTTGGAATTCATTAATAAATAACTACATTTTAAACAGAAACTATCGCTCCACGCATAATATATAATTATTTATAACTAGCAACCTGCCCTCGCTTCGCTTCGGTTTCAGTCGTCTTACCCGCGTAGTTCCCGTTCCCGTGGGAAAACCGGGATAAAATATAGCCTATGTTACTCCCTGATAGTATAGCTTTCCACTGATGAAAGAATTTTTGAAATCGGTCCAGTAGTTTCGGAGCCTATTCAATACAAACAAACAAACAATCAAATCTTTCCTCTTTATAATATTAGTATAGAAGTATAGATGACAACACTTTCTCATATCACGTTCTTTACAAACGCATGGATTATCTTATATAGTCCGCGTCAAGCAGTCAAGGCCATCTGCGGCCAACAGCTGTACACACACAAAAATAAAAAAAAAAGCATGGATTATCTGGCAAACAAGACGTGAAACATAGTATTTTTTTACACAAGAGAATGGTTAGTGTGTTCAGTTTGCTAAACAGCCATGATCAATCATAATTAATATTGCGAGGATTACCGGCCGCGCCCATACTGCGAGGTTTATCAAACAATCAAAATATAATATTTAAACGTGATAATATGGCCGCGTCTGTTTTTAGGACCGATTCAGTTAACAAGAGGTATATCAATATATTTGGATACTAAATTTAAATTTACTGCTAATTTTATTATAAAGAAACCAATGATATTAAATTCTATGTTAATATTAAATTAAATCACCAATAGACTAAAGGAGTATTGTGCACTGTCTTGGTAGTCCAATTGAAAAGTTTGATGTCAACAGAATCAGTCGCTTTATCTGTATTTATAAAAATAATTAGGTATTTATATTTATTACGATAGTTAAATTTGTAAAATTATTTTTTATAATAATGATTAGTGTTGTACAGTACTGTAACGTAGACAATTCAAAATGATTTGGATTGATTTTGCTTGAAACAAATTGTTCCTATAAATATTTTTAACTAATAAAGCAGCTGTGAAGAGCCATAAAGATTTAAATATCTACCAGTGCCTGTACTCACATATATTCGATAATATTTAATTTATTCGATCAAAAATTAACATATAACGTAAATTTACAAAATACATGCTACCAAAAAAAACCAATACCATGCTCAAAACGTGATAATACACTTGGTAGTGCGTAGCGCCATCTATTACCGATTTTGAAAACAATCTTGGAGGAAAATTACAGTTCCAATTAATAGCTTGAGTAATGTGAGGTAATCAAACCAGAATCTCCGATTTAAATTAAGCCTATTCCGCGGCGGTCATTCCAGTATCAAAGCTGGTGTATATCGTAGTTACAGCTGAATACTATAATTTTCTCATCTAAATATTGTGTAAAATTAAAGCAGCATTCATTAATTTAATCATTATAAATTAAATTACTAAATAATAATACTGCAAAATGTATGCTAGTATTATTACTATCATACATTTTTATAAGTATGACCAAAATCAGAGGCAGTTACAAGGACATATACAATAACAATATTGGAAACAAATAATAGATGGCGCTGTTTTGATATTATATAACGCAAAACTAACAGTGTTCAATTTATACTCCTAATGTATCAGTTATAATTATAGCGACGTCTGTATTTATAAGTCATTAATAGTTTAGGCCATATTGACAATCACCATTATAACATAGAAAGGTTAAAACTAGTATACAAACAACTTATTGTGCAAACTTATCATTAAACCCAGGCCCAATGATCACAGATACACTGGTATTAGTAGTATATTAACCATATTCTGCTTCAAATCAAAATGTAAAAACCAACACAAAATTTTATTCAGAAACCCATAAGGTTTACCATTACATATTCAGGACTAAAATTTCAGAAGTTAAAATTGGCTGAAATTGAATGAAGATTACACTATAGTCAACTCATATCTTGATGTTTTTCTCAAATTTCAAAGAAACTAAAGTTGTTTGACCAAAGTAGAGCTTGCTTTTAACATATTAAAGAAAACTTAGTAATTTGTTTTCGTCACATTTTCATTTGAAACAGAACAGGTAATAAAATTTGAAATATCAATATTATTATTAAATAGTGAAATATTTATTAAAAAATAATAACAGATCAAATAAATATAATGTGGAGTATTGCTGTTTGGGAAAAATACAAAATGTAACAAATATAATTACGAAAGTTTAACATAATTAATTTTTGCTTAGCAAATAAAATCATGTTTATTAACAAATGCTATGTAAGCAAATGGACTGCAGAAAGATATGCTAAATGAACTATGAAATGCCTTAATCTATAAAATGGTACCATTAATTAAATTAATATATTTATTAATATTTTTATTGTTTTAAATGTAGTTGTCTTTATCTTGTTTCTATATAGCGGTATCATTTGACAGATTAAATAAAATTTCACAGTTGCCTTGACATTTAATTCTGGAATTCATTGTTTACATGGTAAGGGGCAGGTCGAATGTTTCTCCTATGATGGGTATATGAAAAAAATACTATCCATGTGTACAATCTCCCCATTTAGCCAGTGATTATAATGATCAATCAACGACAAATTATATTGGTACAATGACATTAGGTCAATATCAAAATTCGATGATCAATTTCCATAATTATATCAATCATAAAATTTTGATAAATCATAAAGTTACATATACAATTATTTACATTTTTTTTTCTTGTAATAAAATTCCTTAAAATTTAATAATGAGACACGATTAATATATTAGTTAATTTTGTTAAATAGAAATATTAGTAAATATATAGTATGATGGCTTTTAAAGAAATAAATATTTTATCAAATAATGAAACAAGACTTAATACTTTAATTTTAACTAAAACACTCCAAATTTAAAACATATTCAGTGGACATAGTTTAAAAGAAAAACAATGCCTCACAGTCAAAAAGTTTTATTGGTCCAATGGTGCATTTCTGGCTATGTCTTGAAACATAATCCAATATATATATATTGCGATCCAGTTAACACATTAGAATCTTCTATGCACAACTGCCAAATTACAACTGTCACTTGAAAAGTGTCAATATCTAATCCTTGGAGAGCACATGATCATGGCTAGAATGGAAAATAGTCCACGGTTAATAGCGTGGACTATTGTATGTACTAGATGTCATAATTGACAACTAGTACATACAACAAATATACGAAAGTGTGTGAGAGCCTGTGTGTCATATGAAAGGAGGATCGGAACATTTTTATGCGTATTATGATATATTTATCCAGTGATAAACTCTGAGATTGTTTAAACCTTAGAAATAATATCTATATATTTCATAAAACACTAGAGATACACGACAAAATTGATAGTATTCTAAATAATATGACTGTTATAATCACTGATAGAACATCAAGAAATTGATAAGATGATATTCAGCAAATCATTCAGAATATTTATGAGTATTTTCGTCTATTAATTTATTCGCGAATAGATCAAATTTCTTGAACATGAAACAGCAGTAATAATATCATTTTAAATAAGATATTGCAAAAAAAATCCCTCAAACAAGTAGCTAATCTCTTAATAAATAACTACATAATAATATACGACTAACAATCAACTAGTTTATTAATGAAAAAGAATAAAAGGACCTTTCCAATTAGCACGGTAGTAGGTCAATTACATTCGCTTTGTGGAGGAGACCAGAGTTCATTAGTAGGACATAGATAACTAGGGCAGAACAAAAATGAATGCTATTCAAATGACAGTTGTTAGGTAGATGTTATGTTATATATCTATTCATCTATTCATAACCAGATCACATAATAATAAACATCTTAACTTTAATGCTACCTTAGTAACCACCTCTCCAGTATCATTTTTCATCTGTCACAACAGATCAGGCCGATCGCCTATACGTATATATCAGGCAAATATGCAAGTGGCTTTATAAACCACAATATAGTGTCTAGTATGTCTTACTGATCAAGTTCAGGCCATCAGCTCCCAGTACTGCATGACGCGTTCACCAGACGATGACGTCATGCCCTGCGGCCGCATAAAGTTCATCTCGATGGTTTTGAATCTCCTCTTTAATTCCGCGTCGAACGACTGTAGGAACAATTGTATCAATTTATTAAAGATACAACGTTCTTGTTTATTAATAAAAAATGGATTTTGGTTGGTATGTGATTTTTTTTGTGTGACTTTGTTGTTAGTCTCAGATGGCTGTAACAACTTTACCCGGACTGGTGGGCGATCGCTGAGGGCTCTCAACCCGTAAAGGTATGTGAAAATCTCATGTGGCTTTTAAATTTGGGGCGGCGTAGGCGCATCTACCTGCGCCTCATGCCGCCCTAGCCGAGGCCGCGGGTGACGTGACCGGGGATTAGTCCGTCACCCGCCGAGAGGCCGACCGCGTGAGGAAAGACCGACGTCCTCCCCGATGGGGGGACGTCGGTCCAATAGGGGGTATTCCGTCGGGCCGACCACTGATGTCAAGTAACCCTGCTCCGGTGGTCGGCCCAACGACGAAGGCGACGTGGTTTTCGGGAGTTGCGTGCTTAAGCCCCTCTGTCGCCCCGGACGGAGTGGTGCGGTGGCGCTCCGACCGCGGAAAACCCACAAAAAAAAAAAGAAAATGTGGCTTTTAAATGTTATTCAATATTTAAGTGTTTTATAGCATTATATTATATAATTTTGCTGGTATATTATGTAATGTATTACAGAGAATGTGCTAAAGTTTTGTTTAAAACTTTTGTTTTTGTAGTAAATAGACAATGGAAGGAGGTATGTATATTATAGTAGTCGTATAATACGTGAGTTCTCGTCCTTTGTACAAAATTTTCTAGTAATTTATGCTGAATTGAGTTGTCAGAATTTTTATTTTTTGGTTTTGGATTTGATTATTTTGTTTGTTGTTTCTTTGTAGATTAGAACTTAACTAAGAGATGTTAACTTCGTCTTCGTCATAGAATATTTAAAATAAGGATCATCATACCAATTGGGGCTAAAAAATACCACAATTATAATTATGTTTAGGATTGTTGATATTTCATAAAAAAGTTGTTTTGATTTACTAATGCGTTTTCTAATATATACCAAACGTTAAATATTAAAGTTGGGTTGCACCGACAACTTACGTTATTTGGCAACATCGGTTACATAGATAACCATCGATGTTACCAAATAAATGTATTACTCTAGTAACTTATGTTGCTTGGACCGAAATATTGGAAATCGCAAGTTCTTACCAGGTTACAGAGTATGGGAATTTAAGGAACCATTCTTCTATAGTTACATTCTCAGGTCGTCGTAATTATTAATGATACGTACGCTAGTGAGGTCTTGTGGGGCGACGGGTCTTGGCTGATCACGGCCGGCGCCGCTGTCCAGCAGACGGGCGGCGGCTGTGCTGAGCGCCGGGGAGCCGCTACGCCGAAGAGCGCATACCTCCCACAGTGAAGAGCCCAATGCTCGAGACGAACTGGCGCTCGTTTCTTCCATCACATATGGGTCCGTCGACACTGAAAATTTGTTTTAATTAATATGCATTCAGTCCACCCATCAGTCTATCAACATTCTCTATTGAACGTCCTCAAATGGCAATATGCCATACCTTTAGAAATGGGGTTGGTGATAGTAATTAATATTGAGGTTCAATCTCCAAACGATTCCTAAACTGATTTTTCACGCTACGAAAAAGTCTGGGGATGGTGACATTGTATTCTTAACCAGGCACCATATGAGATTCTGTAGCACATTGAAATTCTTGCCTTTCTCTTCTCTTGCTGTTCGCCTAGACATTGCAGCAGTAGATTAACAAAGATCTCAATTCAATTACTATTGTAGCTGCCACACTAGCTTAAGTGTTTATGAAGATGAAACAAATCTCCGAAAAGACGTTAAATTCACGACTTTTATCTTACCAAGTAGTAATCTCTTATTAATAGAAGATGAAGAATAACTTTTACAAAAACATACATGCTGGAATGTATAACCCCAGCTGTAGCAACAAAAGCAATCAGTCATTTAAAGATCTTTAATATTTATTCCCATTGCTGTTCACAAATTAGATTCATAGTTATAAAAAAATATTAAGTTTATATCCTCTTATTTCCGAGTTTAGTAATATACATCTTTACAATATATTTAGACTTCAAACTTCACTTACTAATATTTGGTGAGTCTTCATAGCAGATCATACGTTTCAGTGCGGGATGTCGTAACAGCAGATTAGCTACGAGCTGTAGTAGTCCTATAGCATCCTCCGCTGAAGCAACGAGCGCCAACCGAGATAGACGTTTTGCAAAGGCGGCCACTAGAGATTCAGGCAGATGCCTGAGAACAAAATGCGTCGTAGAATAAATATGAACAAAGAAAAGATTTAATAAACAACTGATTCAATAGAACCTTACACAACTGAATTTTATACAATAACAGACCCAAAGGTATACCTTGAAGTAAACCATAGTATATAAAGTATTTTCACCAATTAGATTGGCTAAAATTGTGTGTTAAATGCCTATGGGGTAATTACAATAATAAGTATAGTCTTACAATACGCTACCTGTGTAAATCCATTCAGCAATTTACTCATAATGATTTCCTTTATATAATCAAAAGCTTTGCTTAGTTCCCCACATAAATTATCTATACCAATAAATAAAATTGGAGTGTCTGTTTGTAATGTGAAAATAATAGGCTTTTTTCATGCTCACACGGTTATTTGCACGACACCTATGCCTAAAATAGCAATTAAAAAAATTTTGTCTGTTTGTTCCGGGTAATCTTCAAAACGGCTGGACCGATTTCAAAAATTCTTTCACCAATGGAAAGCTATAATATCAGGGCGTAAACTAGGCTATATTTTATCCCGGTATTCCCACGGGAACGGGAACTACACGGGGAAAACGACTATAACCTATAAGCGAAGCGAGGGCGGATTGCTAGTATAGTATAAAAAGTATTATAAAGCTAAATAGTGGTATTTGTTGGAAAAAAAGAAGAGAAACCTGGTATGTATTGATTATTTATATAGCTATTATAAAATATGTTTCATTTCAATAACTATTTGTAAATTATTCTCCAGGCTTGCATATTATATTTATTTCGTTCCCTACAGTACCGGCCATAAAATTGACCTCCAGTACCGACCATTAACTATTTTTATTTTTGAGAGATTTTATTTTCTTATAGATACACAAAGATGGCAGGCGATAATAGTGATGGTGAGAGGAAGAAAAAGAAGGGTAATTGGGAATCTGACAGTATGCATAAAGCCGTGCAAAAGGTGCTGAGCAATGAAATGAGTGCGCTTCGGGTCGCTGCTTTTAATCATTTCTCCCAATTGGATATTGGCGTTAATGGCTTTCGTTGCACTGGTATATTACTGGTATATCCCTTTAATAAAAATATTTTCAGTGATTTAGATTTTATAGTTTCGAATATGACCAATGTTACAGAAAGTTATCAATCACAGTCAGAATCATTGCTTCCAAATTATCATCTGTCAGAGCCGACCACTTCAGTTTTTGAACAGTCAGAGCTGAGAAATTTACCGCCATGTCAGCAGCCAGAAATGATACCCTCAACAATCTCAGTCTCACACTGTCACCTCTCAACAATCCAAGCCTCAAGAAACTAGTGATGAAATTGACCTATCGGTTGATAAATTTAAGGCAATAGTTGCGGAATTGTCACCGGTTCCTGATGCTTCAAAGCGACGAGCTACTGCACGACGTCGCAAAACCGAAAAAAGTGAAATTTACACAAGTTCTCCATAAAAAAGATGCTGGAACAGAAAATGACAAAAGTGTTGAGTCAGCTAAGCAAGTTAGCATAATACTTTCAGGACTAAATGCCAGCAAGAAAGACAAGAACTCGGTTTCAGGAAAAGATGTCAGCAAGAAAAGAAAAAATAAGAAAAAAGAAAAAATAAGAAAAAAGAAAACCAAAGTCCTGTCCACAAAGCAAACGAGGAAAAAAGGCCATTTGTCCTTTATGCCTTAAATCTCATGAAGAGGATTGGATTCAATGTGGAAACTGCAAAGCATGGCTCCATGAGACGTGTGAAAATATACCAGATCTAACAAATCAATACACTTGTAATTATTGTCTAATATAAATGATCATTTTTATGCTGGCCGATACTGGAGGCCATTTTTTTTAAGTTGATTTTTGTACTCTTCAAATTTTATTAATAAAGTTGACTATTTCTAAATATAGTAGTATTTTATTGCTTTTTATTAAGAGAAATTGAATGCCTGAACACATTTAAGCTGATATTTAACATTCAACCTGAGGACTTTTTATTTTATCTTACATAAACCTTAAGGTGACGGTACTGCCGGACTCTCCCCTAAGACAGTATGCGAAGCAGTGTATATAAATATCTTCGAAACTGACAAAATTTTAAATAAACTACATGTAAGCATCCTCACCAGAATCAATAGAATTTCTAATGGAAATTATGCGTGCAGACCAGCATTATAAATTATAAAATAGTTCTTGAAGACATAGTTTAGTATCAAGTAATTGCAGCAGTTAATTTTTTTTTTAAAAAGAAATATAATTTAAGTGAATATTAAATAAAACCATTTTTAAGTATTTTATCGCATTTGTATCTTTAACTTGCTCAACGTTTCGAACATTTTCCAGCGTATAAATATTTTATTTCATACTAGCTGTACAATGTTTAGGTTTGAACTTGGAAATAAGATTTTCCTCGTTATTTAAGACATTTAGCAAAAATGTGTAACACTCGCGTAAACATCAGAAACTATCGACTTACGTGGAGCTAAGGAATATATCGGCCAGGTGCATGAGTCTCTTCTTGTAGCGTGTGGCAAACATCTCTGGCTCGAACATGGCATACAGTCTGTCGTACATGTCTGGGTAGTCAATGTTATGAACGCGTACCAGCTCTAATACTCCTTGTAATGCCAGCATACTAATAGGACCTCCTGGAAGAAATAATTATTTTCATTTCAGCTCATACACCCCATTGCGTAGCGAATATTGGTATTATCCCTATAAATATTGGTATTTTAAATAAAACTACTTAACGCAGAAAATTTTTCTGCAATAACGATGACTTATTGGACGTGAGACATCTTAATCCGCCCGTGACCATGAACGCTGCAAAGTATTCGAAACGTCGGGCAATCAAAAATTAAATACAAACGCGATAAAATCCGTAAAGCAGTTTTATTTAAAATGTGTAATACTCGCGTAAACATCAGAAATCAATATTGGTATCATTCATATTATATCTCTATCATTGAGGAGGAAGGAGATTTATGCTTAAACGTAGATAGATGTATATTATAATAAAGAAATTTTAAAAAGTTCAATAATGAGTTGTCTACATACTATTACATTCACAGTGTCAACAGCATATTGCTAAGTTGCAGTAATCGCCAATAGAGGTCGCTACAAATAAGCAGATCTGCAATAACTGGCTTACATAACCAGTTATTGCTGTTGTATTTATAATTTATCAAATATTATTTTATAACTAGCAGTCCGCCCTCGCTTCGCTTCGGTTATAGGTTATAGTCGTTTTACCCGCGTAGTTCCCGTTCCCATGGGAATACCGGGATAAAATATAGCCTAGTTTACGCCCTGATATTATAGCTTTCCATTGGTGAAAGAATTTTTGAAATCGGTCCAGCCGTTTTGAAGATTACCCGAAACAAACAGACAGACAAACAAAAATTTTTTAATTGCTATTTTAGGCATAGGTGTCGTGCAAATAACCGTGTGAGCATGAAAAAAGCATATTATTTTGACATTACAAACAGACACTCCAATTTTATTTATTGGTATAGATACTTTTCTTACTTTTCTAAAACCTCTAAAAAGCGAATTTTCAATCATTACAAAATCTAAATAGAGGGTATAATTTACTCCTATTTAATGATTTCTCTCAACTATAATATTTACATTACAAATCCTTTTTTTTTTTGGGTGGGCCATGGTCAGCCTACTCGCCGCCCGGCTCCGTTCGGGCCGATAGAGGGGCGGCACGAGGCCCAAGACGAAGACATAACATAGTACGAGTAGGTGAGTACGTATAATTTATGCCACGTTTTACCTTGTTAAAACGAATAAAAGACCTCCTTAACCTCCATATAACAGAACTCAATGTAACGCATTACTTGGTATAACGAATATTTTCTAATCCTCTTGAGTTTTGTTATAACAAGGCTGCACTGTACTTTGCAATTTTACGAGTTCTGTGATCTAACAGTACGTACCTGCGTCAAGACTGTCACACAACATATCAGTAGCGAGGTGAGGCTTGATGAGTAGCGGCATAAGCCGTTCGACAAGCAGAAGCAGCGCTCGGCGGTGTGTGCGCGGCTCTTCGCACAATGCCCATTGGCACGCGAAACCCCAGCAACGGTTGGCGTAACGACGGCATACGCCTGGATTGTATGGGAACGGCGCTTTTTCTATAAACATAATAATTTATGTTTAAAAAAGAAGAATACAAAACTGTCATGAGCAATGCTGAGAGAAGTGAAAACATAAAACTAGGAACAAACAGTTGTTATTTTTGGATATTCAAATTAAATGTTTGATTTAAACTAAAATTTGTATATTAACTTTTTACATTTGTCTGGGTTTTGACATCTATCAACACAGATATAGTGACTTTTTTGTGTAGTTGTTAGCCACATATGGCATTCGCAGAATTGCCCCCAGACTATGGGTGAGTGAGTGATCATGTCCATGACGACTTACATGAATATACTAGACATGGGCGTTACTGGCTATTTATGGCAACGGCTATTAACCGTTTATTTGGTGTCAGTACCGATATGGATAATCATTGCCAAATATCGATATAATACGCGTAAAATAATCGCGATCTTATTTCTATCAATGCACGGTATAACAATTATAACCTTTCACAGGTCAAACTATAGTGAACACTTTTCATAGCATACCTACGATAGCAACGAGAAACAAAACCACTTTACCATCACAGTTTGATTTACCAAAGTTTAGGACAGTTAAGTCTTACGGTAATACAAATAAGATCGTGTTTCCCTTTTATCAATATTCGTGAAATGTTGCTTGTTATTAAGCCACTAGCCAATAACCGCAACGTGCACGCGTCCCTCACGTGCAAAACGGAGAGGGGGTCTCTGTTTTGCACGTGAGGGATCGCGTAGAAAGAGAGAGATAGAATATTATATTGATTATTAGGCTTATTGGTGATCGTTTGGTTACCAACGTAGCGAAACAAGAATCAAACAATAATTGTTGTGCTATTGTTAGTTGACAACGTCGCATCATTGTCAGTCGTTTGTAGCTAGATAAAACTGATAGCCATTATTAGTTATATCAATATCGATACGATAAGTTAGAGGCATATCAACGGTTTTCAGTTACGTTTTGCTATAGCGGACACATGTCTAAGATATACTCCCCATTCAAACCTACCTACAGTATTCACTTTAATAACTATAAAAATCTATGTGGTGAAGGAATAAGAGTACAATTTTCTCTTTTCCACCAATACTTTTCCTCGGGAATTGTAGTTAGGGTTGCCACCTTTTTTTACGCAAATAACATTGGTGAATGAAGAAAAAAGTATGTTGTGTCCAAATAAAGTACATTACACAATTATTATCACTGATAGACAGCATCCTGGTACCCTAAATTTTTTTAAAGTAATTTATTTATTGTATCTTTTTAACAGATTCAAATGCATTTTAAAATTAATTATACCCATCCTATCCTCCTATAGTACATTATAGTAAAGTATGGGTGGCAACCCTAGCTTTAATAGATGAGTAATTTGTCCAAGTTTGAACGCACAACCCTATCAGTCCAACTGGCCAGCATAGGATGTCCAGAGCCCAGAGACTCAAGAAAAATTAAAAAGTCTGACAATAGCAACCCTGTTGACGCCAATCTATAGGTCGCTAATATCTATGTCAGTCAATATTTATTTTTAAGTTTTAGATTTGTTTATTGCTTGACAACAATGACCAAATATAAAATAACATCTTGATTAAACATTGATTTATACAACTATGTTTTTAGTATTTACCTCCAGTGCCACACAGCAGTTTCTCTTCCTTCTCTTCAGAGTCTCTGTCCTTGGCTTTGCCTTGCTTATCAAATATGATCTCGCAAACCAACAGTTTATCCAGCAATTCTAAATAGTTCTGCATATAGATAGATGTTGGAGATCTGCAAATAAAAGATGTATGTTATGTAGAGGTCTAAATAGCAATGTTCTGTACTGAATATTGTCCGTTTCCATAAGGAACAATTATTTGTGTAAAATTATCCATGTATAATAACTAGAGATGTGCCAACTAGGATTTGAGACTAAAGAGGCCGGCTAATTGGCGGATTAGTCAGCCCAGCCAACTATGGTTTTGAGAATATTTGGAAAAATCCGTCACAATGCGTTTTTATTTTGTGCACAAATCAGCTACAGGCTCACTGCCTCCACGGACATCAAGGATTTGGCACTAGTGATTGGTCTAATGGCAATGGGGAAGGAATACAATGGGTTATGGGGCTGTAATATTGTTATGTGTTCATTAAAGTAATAGAGCTTAATCAAAATTTTAATCATGTCAGAAAGAAAGCATAAGGTTTGGATTTTTGTTGGCCATCGAGCAATATTGAAAGAGAAGTGTAAAAGATGCCCATATGATATTTTCTCGTGGTTGTCAGGAAAAAACAGCAAAGACTACAAGTATGAGGAACCATATTAAATTTAATTCCGCCTATATACTCGTACATTTCACTAAGAAATACATACACGGTAAGAAGCCGGATAGTTGACGCTCTTTGCCGAATAGTCGCCGACCACGATAGTAACCGGATAGCCGGTAGACTTTACAGACTAGTTGATATGTCCCTAATAAGAACTAATAAATACTTCAAACATTTGATCGAGACTTCAGTCTTGAACAAATATTTATAAAGGCACCCTCCATATGCAGACTTATGTTGTTTATAAAAAAATGATTTGACAAAAATAGGGCCACATTATAAATGTAAACTTAGAAATATGAATACATATATACTTAAGTGTTGCCTACTTGCGATAGGCGAGCGTGGAGAGAACTTTCAAGCCATACTGTTGGACATCTCTGTACTCCGTGAACTCTTGGAAGCGAGCTATAGGCGCCGACATAGATATCTCCGAATCTAATAGCATGCTGAATATATTCTGTAACAAGTAAAATTTTATTTGAAGCATTGAATTATTGTGTGGCTAAGAATAGTTGCCACTATTATTTACACTTGTTCCTATCATGATCACAGCTCATTAATATCCCACTTGTGGGTGCCAGCCTCCTCCATAATGGAAAGGTAATTGACCTATGACGTTGGTCAGGCGTCATTAGTATAAGCTTCTATGTTAACCTTGCAAAATTAAACCACTATGGAATATGCTATGAGAATCAATTAGAATTATACCTTAAGCCTGACTGATGGAAAGTAGTAGCCAGTGGACTCCTCTAAAGGATGTTTGCCTTCTGCCTGCATCAGTTTGCAAGCTGTCACTAGGGCTTGGAGTCGAGAGCTGGTGCGACCGCGCTTGATACACTCCACCGCGCGGCTGTGAGCAGCCTCGTAACATTCGCGAAGCCATCGCTTGTATTCAGCTTCTGGACTATGATCTATAAACAAACAGATGTAATGACAACATAAATGAAAGTAGCGGTTCTGTTTAGTAGGTATTTTTGAAGATTCAAATTCATTTATAAGGTATAATACCGGCACTGGCGGCACATATTGTCAATTATACTTTTTAGGTTAAATTAATCCAATTATCTATTACCGAATGGGAATGTGGCAGGTATTGATAGGAACCAGCGAAGGGGGAGGTTGTCTTTTTTAATGCAAGTCATTAAAAAAAGACAGTCCCTTTTTTCTTCCCTTTGCTTCGCACTTATTTTAATTTTAATAAATTGTGTAACTGTTTAACAAGTATTAGCTACAGTGTCATGCTTCTAACCACGACATAATATTCCCAACTAATAATGGAAAATTAGGGCTAGACCAGATCATAAAAGCAGCATCCAGCACTAACAAATTTCCTTTATACTGACAATATCAGCAGCGTAATATGAAATCGTGCCGCAAAGGACATCACAAATCGTAATACAACAATACCTTCTCAGTTTTTTTTTCACATACAGACAGTTCTCGTCCTTACGGCATGTTAGGTTCTCGAAATACGCGACGTAAGTCGAGACATATTTTTTCATGTTTACATGTAAAACTCAAGGTTTAGGATCCACACGGACACAAAATTAAATAAAAAAAAATGGATTCATAACAAACCATAATAATAATGATAAAACTTTAATATGTAATCAAACCCCAAACCCCACGGACAATGACCTCGCGACAAGTGAATTCTCCTATGCGGGCAATCGAAACAATTGACGTGTTTGAGGAATAGTGTCAAAACATTGTTCGACGTAACTTGAAACGACGTACATAAGTCGGGGACTGCCTGTATAATAAGGCTGAGGCCGCACTACGGTTTTTGTCCGCGAACGGTTAACCGCTGTAACTGCGAAACCGCTCGAGACGCACACACTACGATTTTAAACAGCAAAACCACCCACGATTTGCACAGTTTAAAGATGGATTTCAAACGAGCAGTATGTATAATTCTAAAAGTTAGAAGAAAAAGACGTCAACGAAAATTTCGCAATTTTTTTTTTCAGAAGAAATACAATATTTTAAGAGAACATTCAGAGATTTTTTTCAATTACTATCCAGTTCAGACAGTAGCCAGTTCGATAAAAATTAATGCAATGTACGTGCATACATGGATATAATAAACCTTACCACTTTCATGAATACAAAATATAATGATTTATTTGTAACAAGACAACAACACAACTACTCTTCGCGGCGGTAGGCGGAATACTAGTCAAAAACCCACCCGCGGTTAACGCATAGTGCGTGTGCGTCCACTTAGTTCTATAGATTACAAATTTTGCTACGGTTTTTTACCGCGACAATTTTGTAACATTTCGCGGTTTTAAAATCAGTCGCGGGTAAAAACCGCAAGTCCGGCCGCTTGTATTCGTTTTCCTGTTTCACAAACTCACGCGGTTAAAAATCACCGCGGTTTCACCGTAGGGCGGCTTCAGCCTAAAATAGTATTTTGTTTCTTTGTGATGAAAAATGTCAAACCGTTTCAAATGGCATTACGACATGGCTGCAGCATTAGTTGCCGAAAAACCCTTACAATGCTACAGTGTAAAATAATTTTCAATATAGGTAGAAAACAGCGCTTTGTGCAATATTTTCGTAAGTCGATCACCTCACGCTTTTTTCACAATAATATTAATATATTTCATTCATTATTATTTTCTACCTATATTGACATATTCGCTCAATTATTAGGTCTTTACCTATGAAATTGCCGTTAGGTATGAAAAAAATTAAATGATTTTTTTTCATGTATTTTTTATTTGTGTTAATCGAAGTAATCACCCACGCAATCAATGCATCTTTGCCAACGCAGCGGCAGTTTATTGATGCCCTTCTTAAAGAAATCGGCTGGACGGGAGGCAACAAATTCTTCAAAGGCATTTTGTAGTGCCTCTCGGGTATTGAATTTCTTTCCCGCCAAAAAGTTATCCAAATTCTGGAAACAGAAGTAGTCTGCAGGCGCAAGGTCTGGTGAGTATGGCGGCTGACGGAGAACTTCCAACCCCAGTTCTTGCAACTTGGAGACCGTCTGCTGTGCAGTATGAGGTCGCGCATTGTCGTGCAGGAGCAGCGGAGACGAACGATTGACCAATGCTAGTTGGAGATGTGCCAGCTTCTCCATCATTGTGTTCAGTTCTTCACAGTACACATCTGCAGTAATGCTCACCCCGTTTGGTAAGAAGCTGTGATGAATCACACCGGCGCTAGACCACCAAACAGTGACCATCACTTTTCTAGGGATAAGTTTTCATTTAGGGCATTGTTTAGGTGCTGAACCAGGATCCAACCAGCTTGCTGAGCGTTTGCGGTTATCAAGCAGAATCCATTTTTCATCGCAAGTAACAATGCGTTTCAAAATTCCTTCATTTGTGCGTCTGTTGAGCAATGCAAGGCATGTCTCGATGCGTACTTCGCGCTGGCGATCATTAAGTTCGTGGGGCACCCATTTGTCAAGCTTTCTTACCTTTCCAATTTAACGCAAATGGACCAATATTGTTTTGACGCTAACGTCGAAAGCTGCTGCTAATTCAGCCGTAGATTGTGTATCATCGGCTTCCACAATCGCCTTTAATTCGTCATTGTCGACCAAAGTCTTCGGACGACCGCGAGGTTCATTTTTCAGGTCGAAATTTCCAGAACGGAAGCGAGCAAACCAATAACAGGCGGTGCGTTGGTTTGTAGTGTTAGCTCCGTAAACGTCATTGATGTTGCGTGCCGCTTGTGCCGAGTTACTGTCACGACGATACTCATCTATACCAATAAACAAAATTGGAGTGTCTGTTTGTAATGTCAAAATAATAGGCTTTTTTCATGCTCACACGGTTATTTGTACGACACCTATGCCTAAAATACAAATTTAAAAATTTTTGTCTGTCTGTTTATTCCGGGTAATCTTCAAAACGGCTGGACCGATTTCAAAAATTCTTTCATCAATGGAAAGCTATAATATCATTGCGTAAACTAGGCTATATTTTATGCCGGTATTCCCACGGGAACGGGAACTACGCGGATAAAACGACTAAAACCGAAGCGAAGCGAGGGCGGATTGCTAGTATTCCATAATTACTCGAATTTTTAACGTATCCATGATGACGAAAAAGATTGAAATGCGATGAAAACGTAACACTAATCAATAAACAAATGACTACTTTTGGAAAATGAATTCCATGTTTTAAAATAAAATTAATTTGAAATTAGAATTCTTAGCTAAACAAAAATTATTTTGATTTGAAATGGCTAGTACTGCAGAACGGCAATTAGATAGGTAAAGACCTATTATTTTACACTTTTTAGTTGAAAGCGTGTTTTTTAGTTTTTTTACTATATGAAACTTGCACGTTAAGGATCTTTGTGATCTGTGGGATTTTACAGACTAACATTCACAAATAATGCCCAAATTCAGGAGTTTTTGTGGCTTTTAATAATACCTATGAACCCGTTAGTACCTTATTTTCTTCTATCATCAATAATTTTGAAGCTCGTTTCTATAAATATTTTCGTTTTCATACCTTGACTTACAGTATTGAAATTTTTCCCAAAAGAAATTATAGCCCATGTATGCCCATGCCATGTCCCTGATAATTGAATCTATTGGTGAAAAATGGTTAAGTTGGTCTAGTAGTAGTAAAGGAAAGATGTTTGTTTGTAATGAATAGGCTCCAACCTATTCATTACAAACAAACATCTTTCCTTTTCATAATATTAAGTATTGATTAATAAATAGTTTCATTTTTAAAGAATTTGTAGCTCCCATACAAGAAAAAAATATGCCTAAAAGTCATTTACGAGATGGGAATCACCCATACATATGGTTATATGGTATATTGGCTTTTAAAATTAATGGATTGCAATTAGGCAAATGCCGGCAATCTATTATAACTTTAAAATGAAGGGTAATATGGAAAACACATAACTTTTTCACTGTTTAACAATTTGACACCTTAAAACAGATAGAAATATGCGATAGATTATTGTGAAAAAAAGCGTGAGGTGGATCGACTTACGAAAATATTGCACAAAGCACTGTTTTCTGCCTATATTGAAAATTATTTTTTAGTTTTATTAAACTATGTATATTTATTTTTCACTTTTTAGTGAATAGCCACCGGAATGTTAACTAGTATGCATTTTAGATTTGTCGGTACATCGATGAATGTATACGGGTCAAGACACAATTATTACCATAGCAAAGCCTCTACGCATTTGTGTTATGCCGAGTGCCCGACTAGCTCTATCTCTCTTACTCTCATGCAAAGGATGCGGAAAGAAGTTGATGAATCCTGTCGAATCTAATTTAGGACAATCGTTTTTTTTAAACAGATTGTTGCATCCGACCACTGACGTCAAGGCACCTGTGGGTGGGTTACGGGCGTGGGCGCTTACGTCCCTCTGTCGCCCCGGACGGAGCGGGCGAGGAGTGCGTCGACCGTAACCCACCTCCAAAAACCAACACAAAAAAAGCTGGTTTGCATTGTCATCGGTCTTTGAAAGGTGTGCAAAGTTTAAAGAAAATCTGATCGCTCAAAGTAAGGCAAAATCGAGCTCAAAGGTGGACGTTACAAACAAACATACAGGTGAAGCTAATAAAACTATTTTATGGCATTATCATGTCCTTGTGTATGACCTTCAACTCATAAATGACATTGAAATTTATCCTTCAACTTTACAAGTATGAATGGTGTTTGGCATTTATATAGTTTGATGATGTCATTGTTTGATTGTGATAAAACTGGCTTCATAATATCAGTGTATTAAAGTAATATTATATTTGAAATTATCCACGCTTGCAGCTTTTTCACTTTAATGTAGACTTGTTTATAAAAAACATTATTTTTCCTGCTTGAATGTAACCTTTTCTCGTCCTGACATTTTTCCTATAGTAGGCAGAAATTCAAGTCCAGTAGTTAGGTTGGGTGTAATAAAAATTCACATTTACAGCAATAGATTGGATTCTACAAAACAAAGTCAACAAGGAATAGGTATACAAAATTGCAAGTGTGTTATAAATAAAGCATACTATTATTTTACTCTGTTTAATGTGAATAAATTAATTTGAATTTTTATCAATCAGCAAACTTGTAACACTAACTGCAATCACTAAGCTGCCTGCCATACATGACAATTATAACATTATTCCCTCTTGTGCGGAGACCAAAGTCGAACATTCCACATTGATAAGATGATGATTATGAATTAAGAGTATCAGCATTATAAGTCATTTTACAACTTATTTTAGGACAAAAATATACTTATTTTGTTATTGTTAGCCAGTAGGGTTGGTCATAATTTACCAATCAGATATTTGATTCCTATTCAATAGCAATTGCTAGACAAAACAGTAATGACATGATTAACTGGAGCTAAATTGTTCTGTTAAGCAGCAATTTTCTGTAAATATCCATCAAATACCCACCAACGAACCTCATATGAGTAAATGGCTAATGACTATTTTTCTTCGAAGATTAAGAACAAAAAGAATATGTTACTCATTATTGATGCTATATTCAGGCTGGCATTTAGATTTTTTCAGTATTGGTTATTGTATCTACTCAAATTAAAAGTAAAACCTAAAATTCCCAAAAATAAAATTGTAATTGCCTTTCAATACTACTTATTTTTTATCAATAAACAATGTTTTGTACCAACAAATTCACATATAGTTTTTTGTGTATTGTATATAAAATCTTAAGATTGTTGTAATATTATTTAATATAAATAATTTCATTTTGCAGATAATAATGACAACAAACACTTTTTATTCCTTTTATTTTTATTTTATTTCAAATGGGAAAACCTAAAAGACATGTATTTCATTTCAAGACTGACCCAAACATCTATATTTAGCTGTGGCCAACCCATTTACAGTCACACAAAAAAGGATGTAAGAACTGTACCTATAAAACTAACAGACATGTGACTAGGTATACATACACGTGACCTTGAGACAATGACCAATAGCATAAAGGCACTACAGTGAGGATCAGATAGGGATACAAATCAAATAACTTGAATGTTTACTCTGAGACTCAAGTCATATACCTAACTATATTTAAAATATACATATATATAGTCTTCGATAATAGTATCATTTGGCAACACAATTACACAAGAGAACCGCTCTGCCTTCCAATATACCTTTTACATAAGCCAATAACGTCACATGTCGCAAAATGTGATCTCGACAGAATTTCCAATTGCAAATTTGATGCCATCGTTGTAATTCATATAAAAGTCGCCAACGATACGAATTAAGGTGACTGCGGTACGAGTTTAAAGACAAAATCAATATTATCACGAAGAAAATAAGCGACAACAGGCTATATACCCTTTAACACTTACCTATTGGCTTTAGGGGTATGATTCCCTCAATCAGGTCTCCACGTCGCAATAGTTCAGTAAATATCACTTCCACTGTAAGAAGTAGAGGCGTATAATTGTCCGTTTCAACCTGAAATATAATAAATAACCATCAATAAAAAACGTAACCTATGACGCAGTTTTATTGCGGCGTTTTTTATATCATAATATAACTATATGGCTACCTCAAACATTTGAAGAATATCAGCGACATTATTTGCATGTTTACGTGAATTTAGAAATTCATTCGCTTTATTACGTAGCTGGGCCGAAATCATTTTTGATAAATTCTGTTGCACTGCAGCCATTTTTGTATTGAAAAGAACTACTGAGATTTGTCAGACAAACAGAATGACAACATTAGAAAAAAAAACACGTTCAAAGTGGTATACCTGACAATGTGAATGTATATTATACCAAATTTAATTATATTTTTTATGTGGATACGAGACTGTTAATAAAAAGAAACGAATTTGTTTCCTTAAGCACTAAATCAATGCATACTCAAATTAAACGATTGGTTATCACAACATATACTTGATAAATAAAGAAAAATATATATGCCACACATTGAGCAAAACTCTACCTAAAGAATAAAGTTTATTAACTGAAAACTCTAACCTTTCTATCAAGATATGATGGTGCTACATGCAATATTTGAAAATGTTGTATACGTAGTACTTAATATCACAGTGATGTGACTAAAGACAAAAAGAAAGCGAGCTAGATTATCTGCCTGTTAAATACGTTTCAAAATTGACTAATTCTTAAAATTGTGACCCTTCCCTCTACCTTGACTATTAGTCCTGAGCGCTATGACATGACTTTCTTAATATGTTTAAGTAGAGCATTATTCTCAGGGTCGACAGCGGTTTGGCTATAATCATTGCTGAAGTCCAGGAGGATAAATTATTACTTATTATCAAACAAGAATAATGCTCGTCTTCTAACACAGTATAAACAAAGACTTATAAAATGTGTGCGACAGAACAGGCCATTTAATAGTTTAGTTAAAATGAAAGTAAAGAGAAACCTATCCAGATTTAATCAAATACTGCCATTAATATAAATGAGGGTAATCTAGTCATATGACGCGAAAGTATACATTTACTATAAAAAAGGCATTTATTATTCGTTATTAAATATATAAAGCAAGAAGTAAAATCAATTTAGATCAGTGTTTTTCAACCTGTGGGTAGTGACCTCTAGGGGCGTCGCAAAGCCTTACTCTAGGGTAAGGTCCCGTTAAAAAGAAAAAGGCAAGGTTCTACATTACAATAAAAACACAAAAGTTTAGTGAGAAGGTTGGGCTTGCTTATTTTTCAGATGTCTGTTATATCTTGGTGTCAGTTTTGAAATGCTTATAATAAAATCATTTTCGAACTATGAAGTCTGTTTGTCTTTTTAGTTTTAATGTCCACCATTGCAGAGAATGTCAATTCACACAAGTATGAAGTGGCGGACGACAACAATAAATTTAGAGCTTCCCTTGCCAGTTCTGGAAATTCTTACTTTGTTTTTATCCAAAATACGTCAATACTTTGCGAATGAAATTTGATTGTCAGCATGCCATAGCAGCTAAATCTATTAAACATTCTTTCTTATTTGTATTATAATAAATGAAAAGTACTACATAGTATGAAAAAAGCGCATATTAACAACAATTTTTCACATTTCAATATGATGTGCTTTAAAAATGTGTTTTATAGTTTTTTTTTAATTATATTTATTTCTTTATCTGTCTATTAATAGCACAAGGAGGTCTTCAGAATTTTTGCACTTGTAAGGGGGTCGCGAAATCAAAAAGGTTGAAAAACACTGATTTAGATGAACCATTAATTTCCTGTTCCGTCACCACCCAGTAGAGAAGCCCTGTCCCTTGCCCCTGGGTGTCGTAAATGACGACCAAGGGATTACAATATATATACACACATACATACATACACATGCTTTATGCATTGAAAAATTGCATATCACTAAACGTAGTAATTTTTACTCTGTGCTTATCACTTGCTGTCAATGTGAATTCGATTTTTGGCGGGCAAACCATTGGCGCGTCTTTTTGAATTATAAAATTTTATTAAATTGCAAACGACTTTAAACTTAATTGTTTATCACAAATAATACGCTCCTTAGTTTTATAACTGATAAATATTACACATAAGATGAATGAATCCAGCGGCGGTAAGGATTTGAAAAGAAAATTTCATACCACGGATGAGGCTGTAGAACCTGCCACGAAAATGTCTCTTAAATTCATCAATACTAAGAGAGGTTTATTTAAGGATTGTCATCATATTTACACTGAAGAAAGGCAAGAATATCCAATATTATTATCTCATGATGCCGATGATACTAATACTAGGACAAAAATTGATATATTCAAAACCAATTATATACTCAAGAATAAGGTAACAGGTATTGATTTTGTGAAACAAACAAGTAATTATTTTCTTAAAGTATATTTCAAAAACAAGAAAGATGCTAACACCTTTTTATTAAATAAAACTTTACTGAAACAAAATAATTGGACAGCTAAAATTCCCTATGATCAGATTGAATCCCAAGGTATAATAACAGCCCCTGTGGATATCACTGAAGAAGATCTTCTGTGCAATCTTGAAGCTCGCTGCCAGGTTATAGGTGTAAAACGTTTTCTTAAGAAACAACTAGATGGCAGTCTCCAACCACTGCAAACAATTCTTATAACATTCTTATCTACAACAAGACCCGATCACGTAACGTATGATAACATATGGTTTGACGTTCGAGAGTATGTAAGACCACTTTTACAATGCTTTAATTGTTATAAGTTTAATCATGGTAGTGGTAGCTGCAAAAATATTCAAATATGTTCTATATGTTCACAAAATCATAATTACAGAGATTGTCCCAATAAAAATAATGTGAAATGTTCCAACTGCAGTGGCCCCCATGTAGCTATATCCAATGCCTGTCCAGTAAAATCATCTAAGATAGCTGAAATTAAAAATAGAATTGCAGGTAATTTTACTTATGCTACAGTTGCTAGTAAAAACCCTAAAACAAATTTTCCACCTTTACCAAATTTAAACTTTTCTAATAGATTACCACTATCTGTCCCTCAAAGCAAATCTTCTCCACAGAGAAGAGCTAATATAACAGAAATTCTTAATTCGGATATTATTTTAAATGTCATTACAAAAACAATAATAGACATTATGCAAAAGAAGGAAGAGGAGGGTTTTAACATTTCTTCCAAAACCATAAAGGAGTCCTTGATAGCTAACTTTGTATAATGTTTTATTCACAGCTTAATATATTGCACTGGAATGCTAGAAGTATCGTCTCCAAATTAGATTTACTCACCAACTACATTAATACTTTTGATACAGAGATAGATATAGTTTTATTAAATGAAACTTGGTTGGATGATACTAAATCACTTAAAATAAAGGGTTACAATATATTTAGAGCCGACTCAGAGAGACCTCATGGGGGTGTAGCTATTGCTGTTAAAAATAAATTTCAAGTAAATATTATTAACACTTTTTCTTCCTATAACTGTCAAAACATATTGCTAACATTACTTCTGAATGATCTTTCGATTGATATATTATGTGTTTATTGCCCACCTGGTAAATTTAATTTAAAATTATTACAGGACATCTATTCCAAAATTCTATCCAGAAATTTTATTATTATTGGGGACTTTAATGCCCATCATGTTTCTTGGGGATCTAATAAAAATGACAAAAGAGGTAATATAATACACTCCTTTATGGAAAGTCATAATATAGTGTGCTTAAATGATCATAATCCCACTACATTAGCTCCCTTTGGAAAAAGTTCTAGTGTGTTAGATTTAGCTTTTGTATCAACCCCATTAAATTCCAGCTGTAAATTTGCTATAGCTGATGATCCTATGAGTAGTGACCACTTTCCTATTCATGTAGGTTTGTTATATCCAAATCGATACCCTAAATATGATAAGCCTAACCAAATAAAATCATCTTATTCTATACCACCTATTAACTATAATAAAATTGACTGGGCTGTGTTTAAAGACAAATGTGACATTACCTTTTCAACATTCCATTCTACAGGTGATGCTTCAGTTAATTATAATAATTTTATTGAAAAATTGAACCAGATTTTATCTTCATTTGCAGTTATGAGGCCTTTTCTTAATAGCAGTCATAGTAAAATACAGAAAAAATCTGTGTGGTGGAATGATATCTGTAAAAAAGCTGTATCTCAAGCTCGTCTTGCACTGTCTTTATATAAAAAATTTCCTAATGTTGAAAATTATTTGATATATAAAAAGTTTGATGCCCGAAAGAAACAAATAATATTAGAACAAAAACATTCAAGTTGGCAAGCACTATGCACTTCATTCAATCGCTGTACTCCTTCTAAAGTTATATGGGATTATATTCGTAAATTTAAGTTTTCTAAGAATATTTCAAACAATATTAATTTTTTTCAAGATAATAACAATGCCCTACAATATTTAGATAAAGTATGTTCCATGAACTATAATAGTGCCTTCAATTACCTTAAATATTTTAATAACCCTGGTCACAGCTCAGCTAAGTGGTTAGAAGATCCTTTCAGTATTAGTGAATTTACTGCTGCTCTGGTAAATAAAAAAAATACATCTCCTGGTCCTGACAAAATTCCTTGCTTAGTAATTAAAAACCTTCCCCTTAGTTCTCAATTACTATTATTAAATATTTTTAATCAATTGTGGTATTCTACGAAAATTCCTGATGCCTGGAAAGAGCAGTATGTAGTACCTATTCCTAAGCCTAATAAAAACCTTAATAATCTAGACTCCTACAGACCTATCTCTTTAACATCATGTTTTTCTAAGCTTTTTGAGTCAATGCTAAAATCAAGAATAGAGTGGTTTGTAGAGAAGAACCTTTTAATACCAAATAACCAATATGGTTTTCGCAGAGGGAAAAGTACTATAGATAGCTTAAATTGTTTAATTGGCGATATTATGAATGGTTTTCAAACCAATAGGTATACAATAGCTGTGTTTTTTGATATAAAAGGCGCTTTTGATAATATTGACCATAAATTCCTCATTAAAAGTTTGTGCAAGCTAGGATTTCCTGGAGCTGTACTTCAGTGGCTTTTTACTTTTCTACATGGACGTAAGGTGAATTTGAAAGTGAAAAACCAATTTTATGGACCTAACATTTCTTATAAAGGTACTCCTCAAGGTTCTGTAATTTCCCCGTTAATTTTCATTTTAAGTTTGGTGAAATTAATGGAGAAGATACCTAAATCTGTCAGATATCTTCTTTATGCAGATGATCTAGCTGTATATATTCAGACATCTAATATAATTGAGGGTGAATCCATAATGAATGACTGTCTTAAAATTTTATACACTGTTCTAAGTACTAAATTGAAACTGGACATTAATACTAATAAAAGTGTTGTCATGGTTTTCTCCAGAAATGGTGAATTTAGGCCTAAATTACAATATAATGGTAATTTTTTACAAGTAAATACCTCCTATAAATATTTGGGGATCTTTCTAGACTGTAAATTATCTTGGTCTAAACATATAAGTTATTTATGCAAAAGGTCTGAGCAGGTATTAAATATTATGAGATCATTAACAGGGTTAAAATGGGGTTCTGATCCAAAAATTTTAAAACAACTATACCAAGCAACAATACGCAGTTATTTTGACTATGGTTGCATGTTTTACTTTTATGCTGCTAGTCATTTACTCAAGAAGTTAGATGTCATTCAAAATAGAGCACTCCGTATAATTTTGGGGGCTATGTCCTCTTCTCCAATTAACTCTTTAGAAGTTGAAGCTGCCATAGTGCCTTTAACTGTTAGAAGGTCTTATGTGGTAGATAAATATTGCCTTAAGCTAATTAGCCGGGACAATGAAGTGGTTTCAAGTTGGTTAGAGAACTTTATTTACCCTGATTATAATAAAACGCCATTAAGGCCAACAACCTCTTTAAGTGAATCTATTTCATATCTAAATTATGAATTTCAAGACATAGTTTATTGGACTAAAATACTTCCATGTTATTCTCTGCAGTATAACGATATTATTTCTGAAATTCCTATTACTATAAATAAATACAATGATAAAGCAGATTTTGTAAAGTTCTTAGATAGCAAAAGTCATTTCAGTGCAATATATACAGATGGATCAAAAACCAAAAATAGGACTGGTTTCGCTTTTTACATTCCTACTCTAAATATAGGTAAAAAATATCACTGTCATAATTTATTTTCCATTTTTTCAACAGAAGCACTTGCTATCATACACGCTCTAGAGTATATTATAGGTAATGTTAAACAATTGAATGATAACTATATAATATTGACAGATTCTATGAGTATATTACAAGCAATTATTAACAAAACTTTATCAGCTTCTTACAATTATTTAATATACAAGATAAGGTATTATGTCTGTGCTTTACAAAAGCTCAATATTTCAATTGAGTTTGCCTGGGTCCCAGGCCATTCTGGCATCTATGGTAATGAAGTCGCTGATAGTCTGGCTAAATCATCATCAAACAGCATCTCTTGTGATTGCAAGGTTCCGTATACCGATTTAATTCCGTCACTAAAACAAAATATGATAAAACGCTGGTGTATGGTTTTAAATCATACTCGAACTACTAAAGGTAAATGGTTAGAAGAAATTGAACCCATACCTTCAACAAAAGCGTGGTTTGAAAAAGATTCCAAGTTCCTGGGCAGACATTTTATTACCACTATTTCTAGATTACGTATTGGCCACTGCAGAATTCCTTCTCATTTGTTTAGAATTAATGAAGTTCATAATACATCCTGTTCATATTGTTACTATGCCGTTGGTGATTTGCAACATATATTTTTTAATTGTCCGAATTTTAAACTGAACCGGTTACTATTAATCTGTCAATGTCAAGACACTATAGGACATGTTCCAAACACTGTACAAACCTTATAAAAATTTCCATCACTGTATATTGCTTTGTATAATTTTATTTTAAGCACAATTGGAAATGTATGATATATTAGATAATTTAAGATTATTATTGTATCGTATAATGTAAATATTGTTGTTCCGAATCTTATGTAGTTTTTAAGTTTCTGTTAGGCTGATGGTTCTGCCAAAGCCTTTAATAAATTAAAAAAAAAAAAAAAAAATGCTGTCAATGTCAAATGTAATGCGGCGAAATTTGTGATTCTGGTGGCGTTTGTTTGTTTGAACATCTTCAGAGTTATTGATTATTTGGTTGATAAATGAAAAATGGACGGTGATTTATATGATGAATTTGGCAACTACATTGGTCCGGACCTTGAATCGGACTCGGAAGATGAGCAGAGCGTGTACGGACAGGATAACAGAGAAGCGGATGAAGATGCAATGGAAGAAGATGAAGACGCCGATGCGGAGCCTGAAGTTGCTCCCATGTCTGTAGTACTACACGAAGACAAGCGGTATGTATGTTTTACTTCTACGGTTATGCCGTAGTATTAGTAGCCGTGCCGTAGTAGTATTATAATTTCGTTTATTATTATGATTTTTTTTAGGTTAGTTTTATGTCATTATTTATGTTACTATTTCTCGTTACGTCCTAATTCCTATAACTCAATCTAAATTGAGTAATTGGCGAAAGCTTGTAAACGCCATAATATAAAAAAAAACAAATTTTCTCGTTATAATTCCTTTATCATTTAATATTGACTATTGGATATTGGTCTTCCCACAAAGGGTTGGATAAGTTTAATGACATCTTTACTTTTAACGATTTAGTTTGTGGTTATTCTTGTTGTTATTATTGGCCTAGGGGAGCTGAGCTGTTCAATCTCTTCATGTTTTCCTAGCTGATATTTACGACTGCCGCGTGAAAGTGGTTGACACTTTATACTTTTAACCTTTTGTTGCATAAGGAACACATGTAATGCTGTAATTAATTTAACTAAAATGTAATTGAGATAGCTTATATGTGGCACAATATTCCTAATTAGTTTTTTAAGACCAGCACAATTACTTAAATTGTATAATCAACACATGAATTAATATAGATATTTTTATTTTGTGCTTAATTTTATTAAAATATATATTACAGATATTATCCACAAGCTGTAGAAGTATATGGGCCTGATGTAGAGACAGTAGTCCAAGAAGAGGACACTCAAGCACTTGATAAACCTCTGGTGGAGCCAGTCAAGCATAAAAAATTTCAGGTTCAAGAGCAGAGCCTCCCCGAGACCAAGTATGATATGGAATATTTGGCTGATATGCTGGATAATACGAACTTGATGAGAAATGTTACACTTATGGGCCATTTGCATAATGGTATGAATAATTAAATTTTTCTATTGTTCCAACCAAAGCAGACACCACACCTGATGGTGAGTGATACTGCCGCACATGGACCTTTGCAATACCAGGGGCACAGCCAGGCCGTTGCCTACCGTGAAATAAATACTCTTCTTAAACCTCGTTTAAAGAAGGACATGTCATAGCGCTCGGGCAACACAGCAGCAGGTAGTTCATTCCAGAGCCTGCACGTATGTGGGAGAAATGATCGCTGGAAAGGTACAGTTGAAGACCATAATGTTTCCAGGTGAAATGGATGAACCTTGCTGTGGTATCGAGTGGTACGTTGGTAAAACGGTGACGGTGGTACCAAGTCAGACAGTTCTTCAGAGCACTCGCCATGAAAGAGCCGATAGAGTACACAGAGTGACCCAAAGTCTTTCCGCCGCTCCAGTGACTCCAATCTGTCTGTAACATCGGGATCAAATATGGATATCGGGATCAACTAATGGATACAAATTACACCTAGCCTCTGATCAACAATTTGTGGATTACGCAAAGTATTGTCCTGTGTGAGAATTGAACTCACAGCATGGTAGATCATTATTTTAACCATTAAACCAGCCGTTATAGTTGTGACTAGCAACCAGCCCTCGCTTTGCTTCAGTCTTAGTCCCCTTACCTGCGTAGTTCCCGTTCTTATGGGAATATCAGGATAAAATATAGCCAAGTTACTCCTTATAAAGACAGCTACCTGGTAATAAAATATGATCAAAATCGGTGTTCAAGTGGGGCCTGGATAATTTAGATTCACCAATCAGCCCGGCAGATGGCACTGCAGTCGGTGTCTAGGTTATTTATCTATACTGCAACTAAACGGCTGGATGCATTTGAATGAATTTTTGTGAATGTATTCAAGTGGGGGCCTGGATGATTTAGATTCACAAATCAGCCAATTTCAAGGACAATTAATTTTATTTTATTTGAACAGAACAACGTCTGTCGGGTCGGCTAGTCTTAAATATAAATTTCTTGTGTACATGTGTATGTCACTGATCTCCTCCTAAACGGCTGGACTGATGTTGACGAAATTTTTTGTTTGTGTTCAAGAGGATTCCAGGATGGTTTAGATTTACAATTGGACCCGGTAGGTGGCGCTGTTCGGTCAGGACAATAACATAACTTGAGAACGAGTTCACCGATTTTGTCCATCTTTCTTTTTAATTTTTCTTATACTTTGAAAAAGATTTATACGGAAAAAATTAAAAAAATTGTGCAGAAAATCAGAAAATTTAAGAAAACTTAACGACTAGGTATCTAGGTTATTTATCCACATTGCAACTAAACGGCTGGATGGATTTCAATGAATTTTTGTGAATGCATTCAAGTGGGGGCCTGGATCATTTAGATTCACAAATCAACCCGGCAGATGGCGCTGCAGTCGGTCAGTCCCTATTACTGCTGTCAATTTCAAGGAGAATTCCGTTTATTTTATTTGAACAGAACAACGTTTGTTGCTGTCAGCTAGTATATTATATATTTAAAATGATCTTCTAGTTAATAACTATTTTTTATTGTCTTTTGTAATTCAGGCAAGACATCCTTTGTCGACTGTCTAATCAGGCAAACACATCCAGGCACCATAAACACAGACACAACAATACCTATGAGATATACGGACACATTATTTGTGGAACAAGAAAGAGGAGTGTCCATCAAATCCATGCCTGTAACATTATTGCTCAAGAATATCAAAGGGAAGTCCCATCTACTTAACATCATGGATACACCAGGACATGTGAACTTTAGTGATGAAGTGACAGCAGCCTTGAGGATATCTGATGGTATGTTTTTGAAGTTATTATGTCCATTAAATAAATGATAAGGTAATATTGTTTTTTAAGTGTATTTATACCAGGTAGCACATATGATGCAGTATGACAAGACATTAGGAACATTTCTCAAAATAAGTAAATATTTCTTATTTACCAAAAATATATTAAAGTACCTACAATGGTTAATACACAAAACAAGTCAAAATTTTTATAAAGGTGCTTCGAAATTTTGATCTGTCATGGAGGTTCCATGTGTGACGTGAAGTTAATAGCCACGTACTGACTGAGCATGCAGCCTTGCGAGGCAGCCTCGGACGTTTGCCTCGCAACGTTTGCCGCGCGAGGTAGCCTCGGTCTGTATTAAATCTACCGTGCGCGGCAAAGCTGAGCCGGAGCGAGGCTGAGCCAGAGTCGAACGATTCGAACGTTCAGTTATGACTCACAACTCGAACATAGGACACTCGAGCTAGGGATGATCGATGTTAGAAAAACATCGATGTTAACATCGATGTCATAATCGAAAGCTCAACATCGATATTAAATATTTATCGAAAACCGAACATCAATGTTAGACAACATCGATGTTAGAAAAACATCGCTGTTAGGAACACATCAATATCATTATCGAAAGTGTATAACATCGATGTTACGTTAAAATATATAATAATTCTCCGGGCAAATTTTGATGACCTTTCTTTTTAGGAAATCTGCATCAGATGTTATAACGTATAGGGTGACTTGTGACATCGATGTTACGTCCTAATATTTGACGAAGAAATGAAATTCTCCGGGAAAATCTTGATGAGTTTTTTGAATTTTTTTTATTTTAGGAAAATTCAGTCGGACCTTAGAATGCATAGGGTGACTTGTGACATCGATGTTCCTAAAACGTCGTCATTGTCCATTATCGCTTTTTCTTTTTTTTAGGAAAATCAGTACAACGTATACGTTTTTCTTACGTGAATTATCATCGATGTTACGACATTGAATTATCATCGATGATCAGTGCCGTTAACATCGATATTACGATATTTTGTCTATAGCAACATCGATATTACGATATTTTGTCTATAGCAACATCGATATTTTCTTTTCAACATCGATGTT
The DNA here is from genome assembly GCA_032191425.1 of Lymantria dispar. NCBI lineage: Eukaryota > Metazoa > Arthropoda > Insecta > Lepidoptera > Erebidae > Lymantria > Lymantria dispar. Next base: position 35,805,969 of record CM063445.1, read on the forward strand.
TTCCTTTCAACATCGATGGATAAAAACGATATACAAAAACAGATTACAAGCTGGGAACAAATTATTTGAAGAGTTGTGCTTTGATGATGCAGAAAGCAATTTCACTAGAATGAATAAATGTTCGTTAAACAAGCGAGGCAAAACACAACCTTCTTGAGTGCACGCAGCACCTTTGAGCATCGACAACGCTTGGCTCGGGCCGCGACACGCTCGGGCGAGGCAGCGCGTGCGTATTTCACAGAAAATTTCAGATATTGCTCATCTTTTTTTGATAGTCTTGGTGCGGCCGCACGCCGGCCGTCCCGTTCGAGGTGATGGGCGAGTTACGCGCGATCCAATCACCCGTAGTCTTCCCTCCCCCTCGCCATTGGGCTGACCACTGGTACTGAATCCTTGACGTCTGTGGTTGGCCTGTAGTGTTTGCCCATGGTTTACATTTCATTTTGTAAAGTAAAGCTTGTTATAAAGTTCACACTAATGAATAAATCTTTGAGGACTTCATATTTGTATGTTTCATTTTGTATGTAATCACATCCGGACTGAATATAATAATCACCTTTGGATTGTATAAAAAAATACCTGGGAATTAGTACTAAAACCCCTTTTTTTTTTCGCCATGGAAATGGAATTTACGCACTATCCGCCGCCGGTGACAGACGAGGGGAAGTGTGGGACTGGCCGGCTGCCTATGCTTCCGGGATACCCACCAAAAGCACAGCGGTCCCTTCCGCGATTTTTCGGGGTGCTGGAAAGGTCGTCTTTTGGCATTCGATCCCCGACACTCCTAAGCAAGGCTGTCTAGCCACGTGCTGTCGTCAATCAAAGCGGTGGGAGGAGATGCGCATATCGGCGCCTACTCCTCCCAACTCGCCGCCGGCGGAGCGAATCAGTGGATGCAAGTGCTTCGCGTTCCCGCTCCGCGGCCTCCTTCCTTGTGATGACGTCCTCGCAGAAAGAGGCCATCGATGTCCAGCACGGTACTTAAACCCCTTCACAACCTGTCCAATGATTGTATTGCTCCTTAGTGAAATAAGTTAATATTCAATAAATATATTTTATTAACAGGTGCAGTATTATTTGTGGATGCAGCTGAAGGTATTATGCTGAACACAGAACGCCTACTCCGTCATGCAGTGCAAGAGCGTGTTCCACTTACTCTATGTATAAATAAAATAGATCGTCTCATATTAGAACTAAAATTGCCACCAGCAGATGCATATTACAAGTTGAGGCATATTATTGATGAGTTGAACTCCATGTTTGAAACGCATCAACCTCAGGATAATCCTGACGAACCTGCTACTGTGTTTTCACCTCTATTAGGTAAGTGACAGTAGAGTTCGAATTTATGTATTTTTCTTTATCGCATATTGTGGCAAATAGTACACCTGATGGTAAGTGTTGCTGCCGCTCATGGTCCTTTGCAGGGCCGCTGTCTATCGCGAAGAAAGTGAAGGGACTGTGAATGCGTGCAAGGAGGTTCGGTGATACTAAAGGCGTCACTAAAATCTACCACACGCAAACATCCTCAGAAAGTTGAGCTTCCGACTTACCATTTTTATCCAATAATATAACTTGGTCTCTGTGTGGTGATGGAGTAAGAATACTATTTACCACCCCCCTTTCTTGCCCGTGGGGGTTGTAAAAGATGACTAAGGGATATTATAATGTTTAAATTATTTATTAATGTATAATTTATTATAGGTTTAATCATTCTATAGGTTACACCACCAACTACCTTTCTTTCCTGTGCTAATTCCATCCAAAGGCTGCCTGGAAGAAATTGCTTACAGCCCATTGTATTGTATCCAATATATATAGCTCTTTTGTATTCAATACTGGTTGGTGTACAATAAATAAATAAAAATAACTTTGCCATTTTTATCAGGTAATGTATGCTTCGCATCATCTCTATACGACGTATGCTTCACCGTGGAATCGTTTGCGGCTATGTATGCGGCCGCGCACCCCAGCTCCGGCCTCAAGGCGTCCGAGATGGCCGCATGGCTCTGGGGTGATATATACTTCAACGCTAAGACAAGGCGGTTCACTAAGAAACAACCTCACGCATCAGCGCAGAGGAGCTTCGTCGAGTTTATATTGGAGCCACTGTATAAGATATTTGCACAGGTATTGTATGAATAATGAATATTTTTATAATTCTTTGTGTACAAAGTACTGATCTACAGAACTAGGTGTCGTACCTATGTTGCAGTAACATAATATTTTCTTAATTATTCCGTGTGGTGACATAGTAAGAATACAATTCACCCCTTCCTTTTCTACCCGTGGATGTTATAAAAGACGACTAAGGGATATATTACGTAGAATAGAATAATTTATTTGTTAAACATAGGTACATAAATGGTCTTGTATTAGTAGTTGTTTCACTATGTTTTGCCTCTAGGGCATACAAATTAAATAAAACAAATTCAGTTAAGCATTGAAATGAAGCAATACAAATAGGAATTATTACTAAAAACTAATAACACACACTTAAAATAATAAAAAAAAAAGTCTATGCAAAAGAAGGAAAACTCACCCATATTAACCCGTCTAAGAAAGTGATATAATAGGACCATAGTCCTTCTATTGAGCAGGAGACTCGAACCCAGCAGTGGGACGTAATTGACCCCTAAACGCACATTCGCGCAAGCGCCCAGCACCTTCTTACGAATTTTCGATCAGGTCACGTGTCCTGACGCGAGTTTTAACATTTTTTACCTACCCCAAAAAAGCACACAGCGCCGCTAAAGAAGTTTTCTCGGCGTTGCAGTAGCACTTTTCTGTGTACTACCCACTCTCAGAATTAGCACATATATAAGCTGATCATGATTATTATTATTTAGGTGGTAGGCGATGTTGATGATACATTGCCGGCTGTATTAGCCGAATTGGGTATCAAGTTGACTAAACAAGAGGCCAAGCTGAATGTGAGACCACTCCTGAGACTTGTGTGCACCAGGTTCTTTGGTGATTTCTGGTAAGTTTTTATCTAACATGAATAACTCTGAAATGAGTGAATGAGTAGCTGAGTAGTATGAATCTAGAATGAGTAGCTTTTTATGCCTTAAGATTATAAGGTGGTGTGTGATGTCCGGGCAGCAACACTGCAATGTTACCGCGGCTTCAAAGGTGACTGTACCCGAAAGGGTAACTCGCTGGACCGGCCACGGATGTTAAGAAATCAGTACCAGTGGTCGGTCTAATGGCAATGGGGAGAGAATACGGTAGGTTATTGGGTGGTACATGTAATTTATATACTTTAGTTCAATGTAACAAAATAACACGTAGTAACTAGCGCGACCTATACTATAAAATGTATTTGTTATCTGTGCAATAAATTGTCAGTTGATTACAAGCTAACACTGTGTTTATTTATTTATTTATTTATTTATTTATTTATAGGAAAACCAACAGCTATCAAAAACATCTTAGTAACTAGATTCTAGTAACATAAAGCCAATTACAGGTTCTCACGAGTAGAGATACACTAGTAAAACAAATATGTGAATATTACAACATTAAGTATGCTAAATTAATTAAATACATACATCAATTAGTTTGATTGAAAAAACGCCTACTCAATTGCTGCCTGGCAGAGGTAACACTGGTACAAAATATGTCTAATTCTAAATCAGTTTCTTTACTTAGTTTATTGAATGCGTTAGATGCTCTCCAGAAGAACGAATTTTGTCTATAATTAGTATTAACCAATGGGATATGTATAGGAGGATTAAAACGTACAAATCTGTTTGGAACGTTGAATTTGAGGTTAACTAATAATTCCGGGCAGTTTATTGTGTTATTTGCGATACTAAGCAAACTGGTTATATCAGCAATTTCACGTCTGAACGACAAAGGAAGTAAATGAAATTTTTTACATAAAATTAGGTAATCGCTAGATTTATATTTTATTTTTTGTGTAAAACAAAGAAATTTAATAAATTTATTTTGTATTTGTTCGATGCGTAACACATATTTATCATAGCATGGATTCCAAATTTGAGATGCGTATTCAAGAATACTACGAACAAGCATACAATAAATAATTTTTATAGTTTTGGCTTTGGTAAAGGACATAGAACTTCTCATCAGAAAACCCAGTGATTTGGATGCTTTCATACATATATTATCAATATGGTAATTAAATATAAATTTTGAATCATAGATTACGCCAAGATCACGAATGACATCGTCTCTTGTTAAAATTTCATTCTTTAAAATGTAATCAAATTTGATATCATTTTTTTTACGAGAATAGCTTATCACACTGCATTGAATAGGTTATGGGCCCAGATTGATTTATTATAAGAATAAAAAGAAAATAAGTTCAGTGTTCGATAATAATGTCCACGAATTACTTGGTGAATGTTCCCAAACTAAAAGGCCGAGAAAACTATGACGACTGGTGTTTCGCTGCAGAAAATGTGCTCGTGTTGGAGGGTATGGCAGATGCCATCAAAGAACCTTTACCGGCAACAGCTACTCCGATTCAGAAAGCAGAGGATTTAAAGGCGAAAGCAAAGTTAATACTGACTATCGACGCTTCTCTTTACGTCCATATCAAACAAGCTACAACAACATACAGTTTGTGGAAGACTTTAAAGAATATGTTCGACGATTCAGAATATGCAAGAAAAATAAGCTTATTGAGAAATCTTATAAGTATACGCCTAGAAAACTGCGAGTCAATGACCAGCTATGTCAGCCAGATCATCGAAACGGCTCAAAAATTAAACGGCATCGGCTTCGAGATTAATGACCAGTGGATCGGGTCACTCATGTTAGCTGGACTACCGGAGAAATTTGGGCCCATGATCATGGCGATCGAACATTCGGGCATAAACATCAGTGCAGACGCTATAAAAACAAAATTATTGGACATGAGTGCAGATTTTGATGTTAAGTCGGAAGGTGCATTTGCCGCTAGAAATTTCCATAGTCGCAATGTTGGCAGTACTGCAAAAAAGCAAGTTCAGCAATATGGCAGTACCGGAATGAACGGAACGTCATCATCTGTCAACGTCAACAGTAGCCACAATCCCAACAATTATATGGTTTTGACGCGAATGTCAAAATGTCATGTAGCGCTTTTATATTCTTTTCATTATTTTAGTGCTTTAAAGTGTTATATTCAATAATTTTGCTGATATTTTATGTAATATAATGCAGATAAAATTCTAAAATGTAGTGAAAATGATATAATAGTGAATTACGTGCATTTTGACATTCTGCCCAAATTTCCTGAGACGCATGACTTGTATCAGCACCAAGTCATGCTAACGAGTACGACTGACTAAAAGACTAAGACTAAAGACGTGAATAATAATCAATATACTCGACACTGGCACCAATAGCTCATATTATTGTAGCTCATTGCCATTAAATAAGAAGAAGAAGAACAACAATATGGCGCATGGAAAGAAAATAATTCGTTGTTATAAATGCAAACAAATTGGTCACTTTAAAAATCAGTGTCCGGGTGCAGATAAAACGAAAACAAATGCATTTAGTGCAGTTTTTCTCACGAAGGAATTCAGTCAATCTGACTGGCACTTAGATTCCGGCGCAAGTACACATATAGTTTCGAACGTGAATTTATTGTCAAATGTTTGTAATCGACCCAAGACTAAGGAGATAATCGTTGCAAATCAAACAGTCGTACCAATTTTATGTTCCGGAGACCTGCAACGCACGACATATGTTGGAGATAAAGAATACACAATTGATGTAAACAATGTTTTGTGTGTACCTAACCTTACTACCAACTTACTTTCGGTGAGTAGAATAATTGCGAGCGGCAACAAAGTGACGTTTCATCAGCATGGATGTTTAATCTACAACTCACAGAATGACTGTATTGGCGAGGCACTCCTGAAAAATGGAGTATACAGATTGATTGTTAGAAAGATGCAACAACCCTTAGTAGCAGCTGTGAAGTCTTCAAGTACTACTTGGCACAGGCGGCTAGGCCATATCAATACAAACGATTTAAACAAGTTAAAAAATGGAGCAGCAGAAGGTGTGATGTTTGAAGATAAAAGTGAAGATAGTAAAAATAGCTGTATAGTATGCTGTGAAGGGAAACAGACAAGACTACCATTTCCTAAAAGCACAAGTAGAAGTAAAGATCTCCTTGAACTGGTTCACACTGACTTATGTGGACCAATGGAGAACCAATCCCTAGGTAAGGCAAAGTACTATCTGTTATTCATTGATGATTTCAGCCGAACATGCACAGTTTATTTTCTAAGATCTAAAAGTGAAACATTTAAATTTTTTAAACAATACAAAGAGCTTGTTGAAAATCAGCACTCAAAGAAAATAAAGATACTAAGATCAGACAATGGAGGAGAATTTTGTTCGGCAGAAATGGCAATTTTTTTGAGACAATCAGGCATAATTCACCAAAAGACAAACAGCTATACACCAGAACAAAATGGGCTGTGTGAAAGATATAACCGATCCATAGTTGAGAAAGCGCATTGTCTCCTTTATGATGCCAAATTTGATAAAAGCCTTTGGGCAGAAGCAGTGAACACAGCTGTATATATAAAAAAACCGATCACCAGCAGCGGGCTTAGATGACAATAAAACTCCTCATGAAGCATGGACAGGCAGAAAGCCAGAGTTAAAACACCTATGGATCTTTGGCAGTCCAGCCATGGTTCATATCCCAAAGGAGAAGCGAAGAAAGTGGGACAAGAAAGCAAAGAAAATGTACCTAGTTGGATACTCTGAGAATATCAAGGGCTATCGCTTATATGATCCTATCTCGCGGGATGTTGTTGTAGCCAGAGATGTAGTAGTCATGGAAAACACAGACGACAGTTCAACAACATCTGTTGTGATCGAAGAGGGCAAACAACCGGAAAGGTCAACTGAGGGAGTTCCAGAGACAGATTCAGATGAAGAGAGTCGCAATGATGAGACATATGTCCCAGGAAGTTCAGAATATGACTCGGAAGATAGCTTTGTCGATACAATGACCATGGCGCCAGAAAAAGAGGATATTATCTCAAAGTATTGTGACATAAATCTACCAGATAAACGTGCAAGACGCAAACCGGATTTCTACCGTTGTGCCAACATGTGTGTGGAGATGTCAGATAAGCAGATTTCTCTTGATGATGCAATGAATGGACCGGAAAGAGTTCAGTGGCAAAATGCTATGAAACAAGAATTAAAATCATTTCAAGATTGCGATTCATGGGAACTAGTAGATAGACCAAGTGGAGGTACGGTTGTGAAAAATAAGTGGGTGTTTAAAAAGAAATACAACACTGAAGGTGAAATGCGTTATAGGGCCAGACTTGTTGCAAAGGGTTTTACCCAGAATGAGGGTATACCAGGTGTACGGTATGAAGTGAGCGTTAAGATACAAATGTGTTGGTAGGGGTTATTTGTTGTGAATGAGCCTCAATTTTTTTTCTGTTTGGTTGGCATGACATCTGTCAAACATTCAATAACCTAACAGTTAGTAAACAAACAACATCATATTTTTTTGTTGTGTTAAAAATGTCAAATTTTGTGCCGGAAAGTGATGATTTGAGGAAAGCATTAATTTTTTGTTTCCATTTGAAAAAAAATGCTGCAGAATCACATTGAATGCTTGTCGAAGCATATGGTGATCATGCTCTATCAGAAGCAACATGTAAGAGATGGTTTCAACGATTCAAATGTAATGATTTTGATGTGAGAAATAAAGAACGTGGAAGACCATCAAAAAAATTCGAAGTCGTTAAACTGCAAGCAATATTGGATGAAGATGATACTTTGAGTCAGAAGCAAATGGCAGCTATGTTAAATGTTGCACAACAAACAATTTCAGACCGTTTGAAAGCTATGGGAAAAATTCAAAAGTGTGGAAAATGGGTGCCTCATGAATTGAATGAAAGACAAATGGAAAACCGGAAAAACACTTGGGAAATTTTGCTTCAAAGACACGAAAGAAAATCAGTTTTGCATCGAATTGTCACTGGCGATGAAAAATGGATTTATTTTAAGAATCCTAAACGGAGAAAATCATGGGTTAATCCGGGACAACCATCAGCATCGACTGCAAAACTAGATCGTTTCGGGAAGAAGGCAATGCTCTGTGTTTGGTGGGATCAGAAGGGTGTGGTGTATTATGAACTCCTAAAACCTGGTGAAACTGTTAATACTAGTCGCTACGAACAACAAATGATCGATTTGAACAACGCATTGATCGAAAAACGACCAGAATGGGCCAGAAGACATGGCAAAGTAATTTTGTTACACGACAATGCACCTGCACACAAAGCAAAATCGGTTCAGGATACAATCAAAGTACTTGGCTGGGAGTTGCTACCCCCACCCGCCGTATTCACCGGACTTGGCTCCTTCCGATTACCATTTATTTTCATCGATGGGACACGCATTGGCTGAGCAGCGGTTCGATTCCTACGCGGAAGTGGAAAATTGGGTGTCTGATTGGTTTGCTTTGCATGGTATCCACAAATTACCAAAAAGGTAGACAAAATGTGTAGAAAGTGATGGACAATATTTTGAATAAATTTATTTTTTTTATCTAATCAAAATTAATATTTTATTTTCACAAAAAAACGCTCATTTCATACCGGTACACCTATGTAGACTATAATGAAACCTTTTCACCAGTTTTAAAATATTCAACATTTAGATTATTGTTAGCCTTAAGTGTTGAACTAGGTCTAAAAATGAAACATTTAGATGTACCTACTGCATTTCTTAATGGTTTACTTCATGAAATAGTTTATATGGAAAAACCAGAATATTCAGATATTGAAAATTGTAACAATAAAGTTTTAAAATTAAAAAAGGCTATATATGGTTTGAAACAATCAGCAAGAGCTTGGTATACTCGGGTTGAACATTGTTTGTTAAAGCTTAAATTTAAAAGGTCTAATTATGAACCATGTCTCTTTATAAAGAATGAAAAGAATGTAAAAATTTATATAGCTTTATTTGTTGATGATTTTTTTGTTTATTATAATTGTCAGAATACTTATGAAGAGTTAACAAATGAGTTAGTAGCAAATTTCAGAATAAAAGATTTAGGTCAGATTAATCAGTGTTTGGGAATGCATATAAATGTTTACAAAGATAGTATTACTGTAGATCAAAAACATCTTATAGAAAGTATTTTAAAGAAGTTTAACATGACAGACTGTTCTGGTTCAAACACACCAATGGAAATTAATCTAAAATTACAAAATGTAAACAGTAAAGTTGTACAAAAACATCCATATCAACAATGAATTGGAAGCTTGATGTATCTATCTGTGCTTACCAGGCCAAACATTTCCTATAGTGTGAGTTTTTTAAGCCAGTACAATAATTGCTTTGATGAAACTCATTGGAAACATTTGAAACGTTTGTTAAAATATCTAAAGAAAACAATTAGTTATGGCTTAGTATATAGAAAGACTGGATGTAATTTAATTGGTTTTGTAGATGCTGATTGGGCATCTTGTACACTAGATAGACGATCATATACTGGATACTGTTTTATTATGTCAGGGTCAGTGATTTCATATGAAGCTAAAAAACAGAAAACCGTAGCACTATCTAGTACTGAAGCCGAGTACATGGCTATGTCCGAGTCATGTAAAGAGGCAATATATCTTAGGAACGTGTTAAGTGAACTTTCTGTATTAAATGAAAACCTGCCATTGTGTTTGTATAGTGATAATCAGAGTTCTATTAAATTAGCAACTAATCCATTGTTTAACAGTAAGCATACAAAACACATTGACACTAGACATCATTTTGTTAGAGAGTGTACATCACAAAATAAAGTAAAAATTAAGTATGTATCAACTTCAGATATGCCAGCCGATATATTTACAAAAAGTTTAAGTGCAAATAAACATTATAAGTTTCTAAAATTGATTGGCATGGCTGAACTTATGTATAACTAATGTATTGTGTACTATGTATTAGGGGTTGTAATATTTTTTGTTTTAGAGGGGTTCAAATTATTTTGTAAGGTGGTACATGTAATTTATATACTTTAGTTCAATGTAACAAAATAACACGTAGTAACTAGCGCCACCTATACTATAAAATGTATTTGTTATCTGTGCAATAAATTGTCAGTTATTTACAAGCTAACACTGTTTCAATAGTACACTGCTCATCCGTCGCACCGGACTGTTTGTGTGGGGTGTGCCCGGACCATAGCCTAAAAGAAGGGAGTATAAGGTGGCGTGCTTAATGCAGATTAGTAGATGCTGATATAGGTGCTGATGTGTTGCCACCTTTTTTGGTGTTGTATGCTAGGGATGGGCGATCTTTTTGAAAAAGATCGATTCTTGAATCGATTCGAATTATCGTCCAAAGAATCGATTCACAAGAAAATTGAGGTCTGAAGGATCAATTCCCGATTAATCGATGTATCAATCTTTTCTTTTGGACGGGCTTGTGCTTTTTTTTAGGAAATCTGAAAGTGTTATTCATTTTATAATATAGTACGTATAAGACATTAACATACAGTATCTAGTGGGCAGAAAAAATCGAGTGACAATTCTCTAGGGTAAAGTATCGATTCACCAAATCGATTCAGTGCTTCCTATCGATTTATAAAATCGATTTTTTGGGCCTGAAAAATCGATTCTTCGATTAATCGATCTCAGATCCTCATCCCTATTATATGCCCATGGTAAAGCCTATAACAAGTCTCTACCATGTAAGGTAAATGGCTTTCTGAACGAACTGTCATGTGATAAACAAAGTGCTTTAATCTGTTAAATGGCTGCCCAAGTAGTTAATTGGTGATCGGGTGCCAGTTGTGGGATATGGTTTAGCCATATTTTTCTGGCTTTATATTTCATTCATTCATTTCGGCTCATATACGACTCACTGCTGGGCTAGAGTCCCCTCCATAATAAAAGGGAAGTTGACCTTACTATACCATGCTGGTCAGACAGGTTTTGTTTTGAGTTTTCATTCTCTTGTATAGATGTCATATGCGTAATACATCCCTTAGTTGCCTTTTACGATACCCACGGGTATAAGAAGGGGTAGTGAATTGTATTCTTACTCTGTCACCATATGGAATAGGCTATGTATTATATTTAAATTAAAAAAAATGTATCTAAGTTCGAAGGGCATCATCATCATCACAGCTCATATACGTCTCACTGCTGGGCTTGAGCCCCCTCCACAATGGGAACTAAATTGACCTACTATAGCTGTTCAGGCGGGCTGGCATAGGGTTTCATTTTGGGTTTTCCTTCTCTTGCATAGATGTTATTTGCATATTATAATCTCTTAGTTATCGTTTACGACTCCCACGGGCATGAAAGGGGGTGGTGAATTGTATTCATACTTCGTCACCTCACGGAAGGATTGCAGGTGGTTTTACAAAACTCAGACTTGACATAAGCATTTTGTTAGTTCCATAAAGCACTATCCCGTGCGAGGATCAAACTTATAACACACCGCGAGAGAGCTTGCTAGTTATAGCAATAAGCTAGATTTATATTTCAATGTGACTGCACAGATGGCGTAGTGGTTAAGATACCGACTTACTGTGCCAGTGTCGCGGGTTCGAATCCGACTCGGGACAACACTGTGCTATCCACAAGCTGTTGTTCTGAGTCTGGATGTAATTTATGTCCGTTAAATTTTGTATTTTGCGTTATCTTCTTAACAAAAAAAAAATGTCATTTTCCTGCGGTAGTCTTTTTTTTTTTTTTTTTTTATTGCAAACGGTGGCAAACGAGCAAACAGTACACCTAATGGTAAGTGTTGCTGCCGCTCATGGACCTTTACAAGGCCGTTGCCTACCGCGAAGAAAGTGAAGGGAGTGTGAATGCGTGCATTGAGGCTCGGTGATACCAAGGACACCACCAAAACCCTCCACACGCAATCACCCTCAGAAAGTTGGGCTTCCGGCTCTCTCGCTCACCGAACGAAGCGCAGTAACAAATTGCTACTACTCAGACGTCGATTTTCTGCGAGAGCATGGTACTGCCCCGGACGGACCGGCCCGCGGCTGTAGACAGATAACTGTCGATAGTGTGGTCCTACCACTCCTACTACTCCTAGTCGTAAAAGCTAACCAAATAGTCTGTCAAGTTTGAGGGCTTTGTCCACTAGCGGATGTCAATGGATGGAATTTAAGACTATTTAACTAATGTTTTAGTGGTTTCGTTGAAATGCTCGTCCGTCATGTTCCATCACCGCTGGATGCGGCGCCTCGCAAGGTAGCTCACACGTACCGCGGCGATTCCGGACCGCTGTACGACGATATGCAGACTTGCGACCAGTCTGGGCGACTTGTTGCACACACTACCAAAATGTACCCGACTGATGACTGCACATTCTTCCTGGTAAGTTCATAATCAACACATTTTCTTCAATTTTGTAGTCCTTCAGTAGCGTAGGCATTACTCTCCTAGATTGTCGTGGCTTATCATTGTATTGTGGATTCGTTTGTATTATAATTGTTATTAATTTTAGGCTGTGTTAATATTTACATTTATAAATTAAAACAAAAATTGGTATAATGATATTTTTTAGAGCTCCATACCCAAAGGGTGAAAAACGGGACCCTATTACTAAGGCTGGTTTTAGAGTCACGCTGACCGTTCGCTGACCGTCGGCGCTGATAGCCAAAATGTATGAACGTCTAGGAAGCGTTTTAGAATAACGCGTAGGTATCAGCGCGTACGGTGGTCCGCGCTGACAGGTCAGCGGCAGTACGCGTCGCGCGTCGGCGCCGCGTAGCTATCGGTGCTGACCGCCGCACACGCGCCTCTGCCTTCAGTGAGCGTTTTTGCGATAATGGAACGTCATGCGCTGAACTTTAACGCTGACAAGCGACGCGCTTAGCTGTCGGCGCCGACAGTCAGCGTCATTCTAAAACCAGCCTAAGATTTCGCTGTCTGTCCGTCCGTCCGTCTGTCTGTCACCAGGCTGTATCTTAAGAACCGCGATAGCTAGACAGTAGATTTTTTTACAAATTATATATTTCTGTTGCCTCTATAACAACAAACACTAAAAACAAAATAAAATAAATATTTAAGGGGGCTCTCATACAACAAAAGTGATTTTTTATAGATGGAATGGTATGAAACCCTACGTGTGCGACTCCGAGTCGCACTTAGCCGGTTTTTTTTCTAATTAAAAGAACCTGATTTAAGAAGCAAATTTTGTTATCGCGGCAACTTTAAGATTATTTAATTACCAGAAAAAATTACATCCAAATTCGGCACATAATTTTTTTTTTATTGCCGATTGTTGCAAACGAGCAGGCAGCACACCTGATGGTAAGTGATACTACCGCATCTTTGTAATACCAGGGGCACAGCCAAACCGTTGCCTACCGTGAAGTAAATACTCCTCTTAAACCTCATTTAAAGAAGGACATGTCGTAGCGCTCAGGAAACACAGCAGCAGGTAGTTCATTCCAGAGCCTGCACGTACGTGGGAGAAGTCATCGCTGGAAACGTATAGTTAAAGACCATATCGTTTCCCGGTGAAATGGATGAACCCTGCTGCGGTGTCGAGTGGTACGTTTTGGAGGTACCAAGTCAAACAGTTCCTCGGAGCACTCCCCGTGAAAGAGTCGGTAGAGTACACAGTGACCCAAAGTCTCTCCGCCGCTACAGCGACTCCAATCCGTCCGTGAGATTGGGATCCCCGACGATTCGAACAGCACTCCTTTGGAGGGAGTCAAGTGGGAGTGAATCAAGTGGATTTGTGGAGCTCATACAGAATGGTCTTCCATGGGAATCAAACCGATAACACTTGGTGTGTTATTGCCATTAGTGGACTGCAGATATTACCACAATGAACCAAAAAATACTTGAACCAATATCTATTGGAAATCTGTTCCTACAGTTTTATTATTTAAGCTCCTTTTTTAGATTTAGTAAAAGGTAACGTACTTAACGTATAAATCTTTATGTTGTTGCAGTTATAACTGGTTTTTGTTTATATATAAATATTTATAGATGTTTATCATCATCCTCCAAATAGTATCCCGTAGATATATGTCTGTGCTTGGACTCCTAAACACCTGGACAGAATTTGATAAATATTTTTCTGTGTTAAAATAGATTTAAGAATGGATCAGATTGACAATTAGATCGAATAGGTGGCGCTTTTATTTAATGGGTTTCATTTTTTAGTTTAGATTATAGCATATTTTGGATTAGCTAATACGTTTTAATATTTATAAAGACAACCCGTACTACGCAATAAATCCTTACGTCCCAGGGATCACAATAATCACAAGCATGTAATTACTCAAAATACATCCAGACTTAGAACAAACGTTTGTATATCGCTAACGGACTGCTTATGTGGTAGGAATATACTGTCGACAGTCGTGGACCGGTCCGTCCGCGATAGTACCACATTTTCGCAGTAAATCGACGTCTGAGTAGTAGCAATTTCTTACTGCACACATGTTCAGAGGGTGCCATTACCAGTTGATTGTCCGTTAACTGATTAGTGTCGCTACGGGCATGCGATCCCGGACTGCTCCAGCTGCTCCTGTCATTTTCCTATCCTATATCTAATGGCAGTAGTGTCCCCTAACCCAGTCCCCACCATAAACATCCGCCATATCCCCATCCCTTTCCTATCAACGAAAATTCCTGAGGAGGGTTGACGTCAGGCGGCCGGTTATAAAACATATAGCCGAAACTGTAGACAACAAACTTAAGTACATGTTGTGCCGATCCCACTTAGTGTGGGATGAGGGCAGGCAAATGATGATAAATGATGACTTCGTTCGGCGAGCAAGAGAGCCGCCAACCCAACTTTCTGGGGGTGTTTACGTGTGGTCGGTTTTGGGAATAATGCCTTTAATATCACCGAACCTCATTGCCCACATTCAGACTTCCTTCACGATAGGCAGTGGCCTATCCAAGGTCAATGAAAGGCAGTATCACTTACCATTGGGTGGCTGTTTGCTCGTTTGCCACTAACAGCAATGAAAAAAAAAACAAGCAATAGGTTTGCGCCTGGATCACATGACATTTATCCAGAGAGTTTGGAAATTCTCGATTGAAAGTAAACTATAATTATTGTATTAGGTATTAGCAAGGATAATGTCGGGAACTCTATACGCCGGACAAACTGTACGTGTCCTAGGAGAGAACTACAGTACGCAGGATGAAGAGGACTCCCGTATCATGAATGTTGGCCGTCTGTGGATATACGAAGCAAGATATAAGGTGAGTGAATAAAACACATTTTTTTTAAAGGAAACTAAATCTCAATGGCTGTTTGGTGACGGAGAATGCGATGGTCGACCCCTCAACCACATTGGAGGGAGGAAAGCGACCCGCCCCACCTAACTACCGCAAGCAGAAACTTGTTCAGTGAGCATGACTAAACCATAGCCATATTATTGACATACTACATCACGCTGGTCAGGCAATTAGAATAGGGTTTTATATACTTTTATTTTGGAGGAGGCGAGTCCGGTAGTAGGACGTATATGAGCTGAGATGATGATGATTTTTATCTGCTTGGATTCTCCCGATACCCGTAGGATACCTTTCTTGTAGCCAAGACGACCACTTAGATCGAGGAATTGGTACCAGTGGTCAGCCTAATGCCCAAAACAGAAAATGTAGTGGTATCCTTTTTGTGATAGGCAATGGTCTACACGCACACCGTCCGATTCGCTCTCGACGACGGAATGGCGGTCTGTGGCTCAAACTGTTACCACTATCCCTCTTCACCGCCATTAGACTGACAACTAGTATCGATATCTTGATCTTAATGTCTAATAATACGCCCTTTTTTTGGGAGGTGGGTTACGGTCGGCGCTCTCCTCGCACCACTCCGTCCGGGGCGACAGAGGGGCGTAAGCACGCACACCCGTGACACGTCGCCTTCGTCGTTGGACCGACCACCGGAGCAGGGTGACTTGTCGTCAGTGGTCGGCCCGACGGAATACACCCCGAGGAGTACTCTCCCATCGACCGACGTGCTCCCTAGGAGAGGACGTCGGTCTTTCCTCACGCGGTCGGCCTCTCGGCAGGTGACGGACTAACTCCCCGGTCCAGTCACCCACGGCCTCGGCTAGGGCGGCATCAGGCGCAGGTAATCCCGCCTGCGCCGCCCCAGTCTAATAATACGCCTTCGGTGACCTTTGTATTCTTCTTTCTTTGTTCTCTCCTAAATTCATTATTTATTTTCTTTAAAAAGACAACACGTATACAAGACTAATGAAAAACCTTGTTGACCTTGGACTTTACAGACGTGCAATTGACAGACAAAAATTACACCCAGACTCGGAGCAATGGATCACATAAACAATTATTCTGCGTAGGGATCAAACCGCAAACCCACCACATTCGGCACAAGAGGTGATAGACCTAAACCACTCCGCCGATCACCGCTTCTATATATGCCGATCTTAGATAATTTCCATAAGCATTTTCTATTTGATCAGGTGGAATTAAACCGTGTACCAGCTGGTTGCTGGGCGCTCATCGAAGGCATTGACCAACCTATAGTGAAGACTTGCACGGTCGTATCCGCGGAAGAAGATGTGGAACTGCACACATTCACTCCTCTAAGGTTCAATACACAAGCTGTTGTCAAGATAGCCGTGGAGCCTGTCAATCCTTCTGAATTGCCGAAGATGCTGGATGGGTTGAGGAAGGTATGTTAAGAATGACTTAGTATTTATTAGAACTATAGCTGAACACTATTGTAGTATAATTTTCCATTGATTATCTAAGTGTTTTAGACATGATAGCAATTAGAGGCAATTGCTACGACAAAATCAAATACCTAATTTGCTATGTGACCGCACTGAGAAGATCCGGCAAGAAACACAGCGGTTTTGTCTAATTTTCATTTTTAACAGACTTCTTTTAAATAAAATCACATACGATACGCCTATTAATAGATCTAGTGTGAGGCCTTTCAAGCCACGTTATAATATAATTCTTAAAAATAATGTAAAAGATTATGGTTGGACCACATTTAAAAGGCGGCACCCGATCACGTGTTATCAGTATTGAATTGTCAGGGCTTTGGAGTTTGCATAGTATTCCATCTATCCTATGCAAGCACGTATCCAGCGTACAGAATAGGTTGTGGTCATAGCCATGCGAAAATCGGGCAATGCGATTCGGTGTATGTACTTGCTCATGATCGATACAATCGTCCTTGAATCGGAACGCACCAAATACCTATTGGTCTTGCTGCATTCCTATTCACGAACGATTCACTGTTTTATTATTTTACTAGCAACCCGCCCTCGCTTCGCTTCGGTTATAGGTTATAGTCGTTTTACCCGCGTAGTGTCCGTTCCCGTGGGAATACTGGGATAAAATATAGCCTAGTTTACGCCCTGATATTATGGCTTTCCATTGGTGAAAGAATTTTTGAAATCGGTCCAGCCGTTTTGAAGATTACCCGGAACAAACAGACAGACAAAATTTTTTTTATTGCTATTTTGGGCATAGGTGTCGTGCTAATAACCGTGTGAGCATGAAAAAAGCCTATTATTTTGATATTACAAACAGACACTCCAATTTTATTTATTGGTATAGATTACGGTCATTAACATCATCACCCTGCTTTTATCTTACTTGGGGTTGAATCAATATGTACTTTTCTTTCATAGTACATATTGAAAAAAAATTATGTCCGGTCGCCAACCTGATATTATTGCTGTTCGTTCTGCTGGTTATCCCTTAAATGGGTTTTACATCAACCACATTATGTTATTAAGCCGTTATAACACGATAGAGTAAAGTAATATAGAAGAAAATCTATATTCCCTTGAGAACGATGTAATTATTTGGTAGTAAGTCCGGGGTGAGAAAAAGTGACGTGTGACTCCATAATCCCATATTCATTATCATCAGCATCACATCTCTTAATACGTCCCACTGTTGGGCTTGAGTCTCCTCGACAATGGAAGGGATATTGACCGACTATACCACGCTGGTTAGACGTTTTGGTATAGGATTTTATTTCGAAATTTCCTTCTCTTATTAATCACCGCCAATTAACAGGGCCCCCAGTACCGATTCTTAGACTGCGATCGTCCTGAGAGGGAATATGGCTGATTTAGTTCACTTTTTTTTTATTGCTGTTGGTGGCATACGAGCATGCAGCATACCTGATGGTAAGTGACGCTGCCGCACATGGACCTTTGAAATACCAGGGGCACTTCTTAAACCTCGTTTAAAGAAGGACATGTCATAGCACTCGGGAAACGCAGCAGCAGGTAGTTCATTCCAGAGCCTGCACGTACGTTTTTTTTTTTTTGTTTTTTATTGCAAACGGTGGCAAACGAGCAAACAGTACACCTGATGGTAAGTGTTGCTGCCGCTCATGGACCTTTACAAGGCCGTTGCCTACCGCGAAGAAAGCGAAGGGAGTGTGAATGCGTGCATTGAGGCTCGGTGATACCAAGGGCACCACCAAAACCCTCCACACGCAATCACCCTCAGAAAGTTGGGCTTCCGGCTCTCTCGCTCACCGAACGAAGCGCAGTAACAAATTGCTACTACTCAGACGTCGATTTTCTGCGAGAGCATGGTACTGCCCCGGACGGACCGGCCCGCGGCTGTAGACAGATAACTGTCGACAGTGTGGTCCTACCACTCCTACGTGGGAGAAATGATCGCTGGAAACGTACAGTTGCAGACCATAACGTTTCCAGGTGAAATGGATGAACCCTGCTGCGGTGTCGAGTGGTACGTTGGTAAAACGGTGACGGTGGTACCAAGTCAAACAGTTCCTCAGAGCACTCCCCATGAAAGAGCTGAACTTTGAAATCATAAAGTTCTATTGCAATAGTAACCCATAGTTTTCATTATTTTTTTTATGACAGGTTAACAAATCATATCCGCTGTTATCGACTCGCGTTGAAGAGTCTGGTGAGCACGTCATCCTGGGCACTGGTGAGCTATACCTGGACTGCGTGATGCACGATCTTCGCAATATGTATTCAGAGATTGATATAAAAGGTAAAGTATCAAAAGCATCATGTGATATTGTTATTTGCATCTTTTTCTTCTGTTCAACCAATGTAAGTCCTGCTGTCAACTTCTAAAGTTTAAATCACAACTAAGTTGACATAAATAACACCTAATTAATGTTATGTATAATCTATAATGCTTTATGTGTTAACAAAAAATTAAGTCTGTAGTGAAAATAGGCATGAGATTCAATAGGCCTTTGAAATTCTACAGTGGCTGATCCCGTGGTTTCGTTCTGTGAGACTGTTGTCGAGACGTCTTCCTTGAAATGTTTCGCGGAGACTCCGAACAAGCGCAACAAGTTGACCATGATAGCCGAGCCATTGGAGCGTGGCCTGGCCGAGGATATCGAGGCAGGAGCAGTCTGCGTCACATGGGACAGGAAGAGACTTGGAGAATTCTTCCAGACGAAGTAATTTTGACTACATTCCTACATTCAGTTGAAATAGACCTTCTCATACTGTCGGCATTTTTCTTGTGGTGACAGAATAAGAATACTATTCATCCCTTATCTGAACCATGAGTGTCATAAAAGATCACTAAGGGATATAGAAGAAGGATAACTCGATATAAAGTACTTCTCTAACCAGTCATTATAGTAGGTCAAGCAGTGTCTCCTATTATGGGGGAGGTTCAAGCTCAGCAATCGGACATATGTGAGTTGATATGGTCGTTGGGAAAATGAAATTACCGCCACGCCTCACAGGTAGATTGACAATTACACTTAGTACATATTACGCTACTGCCCACTTCACTTTTTATTCGCTATGGTTTGGCTTTTCACCCCTCTCGCAAATCGTCCGAGGCGACGAAATAGCGGTGTGTGTTCCATAAACGGAAGCGGTACTTCTTGCTACCGACTTCTCTGATATTCCCTTAAGTTCCATGACTGCCAAATAAAATGTGGTGACACGCTGTATTCTTTTAAATCTTGTATTTATAAATAAAGCTACAGAAGTGGTGAGATTTTCTTTGTGGCTGATAAATCTCTCACTTCTAGGTTCAAGCCGTATTCGCATTGGTAAGAAAATTGGCCCACCTTACTGATCATATGGATTGGCGTAGAGTTTCTTTTATAAAAAGAATACCCGGCACTAAGAAATAGTCTTTATGCTTTGGGGGCTTTACAAACATGGTTTTAATGGTAGGTCACTTGTCTGGTATTTGAAACCATGTTACTTGTCACGGTTGGTTGGTATCCTATCTCGAGATTCAAGATTTCTTTCACTTTAAAATATAATACAGTAATACTCCGGACTTATGCGATAGGTGGGACCGAGCGATACCCGCTTAAGTCGAATTGGCGTAAGTCGGGTTTTAATTATGCTTATATTAAATGTACAAAAAAATGGTTATTTGAAACTAGTTCAAAGAAGACAATAATTTTAAAGAATATGGTCAAAATCCATACTAATATTATAAATGCGAAAGTAAGGATGTTTGTTTGTTTGTAACGCTTTCACGCTTAAACTACCGAACCGATTTCAAAAATTCTTTCACCAATGGAAAGCTATAATATCAGGGAGTAACATAGGCTATATTTTATCCCGGTATTCCCACGGGAACGGGAACTACGCCGCGGGTAAGGCGACTGAAACCGAAACGAAGCGAGGGCGGGTTGCTAGTATTATATAAAAAAAGAATTGAAATTTTAAGAATAAAGAAGTAAATCTAGGGCTTAAGCGCTCAAAGAAAAAACCACGTATCTTTGAATTCGCGTAAAACGGGGTAGCGTGACTCGGGGTATTACCACTTGATCCTGTTTTTTTTTTTACCGAACCGTGTGGTAACGGATAAAGAATAACCCCTTCGGTGTAATAAAATTCCACTCAGGGATATAATATGTATATTATGAAATCTCGAAATAAGGTCGGTCGGTTGGTCCAGTACCAACACGTCTGACCATTGTGGTGTAGTAGGTTATTTTCGCTCCCAATTTTGAAGAGACTCGAGCCAATGATGATTCTTTTTTATGTTAGATATGATTGGGATTTGTTAGCTGCTCGTTCAATCTGGGCTTTCGGCCCAGACTCAACTGGGCCAAACATCCTGGTCGACGACACGCTACCCTCGGAGGTGGACAAGCACCTGTTGGCTTCTGTCAAGGATAGTATTGTACAAGGTAAGTGTTTAAGTTACGTAGTGCGTAGTAGATGTGGCAATAGTCATTCACTAATCTTTCCTTATTCACGGGTGTCGTGAAAGCCGAGTTAAGTGTTGAAAGAAAATGATCTCATTACAAAAGAAGAGAAATTGGAGATATGGAGGCAAAGCCGTTTAGGAGAGGTTCCAGCCACAGACGCATTTATAGACAACTAGCTTCTGCTCGCGACTTCGTCCGTTTAGATAGATACTTTGGGCTAACGCTAACTTTAACCTAAGACTTTGTTTACGTAGAAGGTGAAAATATTTTTTAATAATACGATTCTGTCACACATGATTTTTGCGAAAATTTAGCCGTTTACGCAGTGGAAACTCTCAAAAGGAAAAAAAAAACGATTTTGAAACTTTCTTCATTGGTGCTCCGGTCCTGTTGGTCTTGGCGTGATGATATATATCCTATAACCTTCTTCGATAAATGTGCTATATACCACTGAAAGACTATTTCAAATCGGACCAGTAATGCCTGAGATTAGCGCGTTCAAACAAACAAACTCTTCAGCTTTATATATTTTATAGATTATAGACGATGCATTTAAAAATGACATAGAAAGGATTTTTACAAAATTAATAATTAATTGCACAGATGGCCTAGTGGTTTAAATAATGACCTGTGGTACTAAATGGTATGCAGGACGAATATTTGAGAACGGCAGATGAAAATGATGGGCGTAAAATAACAATCTAAGTGTACTGTTGACGTGTTCAGAATATAGTGATCACCACCACTTCCGAATACCGTATCATCTATACCAATAAATAAAATTGGAGTGTCTGTTTGTAATGTCAAAATAATAGGCTTTATTCATGCTCACACGGTTATTTGCACTATACTTATGCCTAAAATACACTTTATATTTTTTTGTCTGTCTGTTCCGGGTAATCTTCAAAACGGCTGGACCGAAAAGCTATAATATCAGGGAGTAACTTAGGCTATATTTTATCCCGGTATTCCCATGGGAACGGGAACTACGCGGGTAAAACGACTAAAACCGAAGCGAAGCGAGAGGGCGGGTTGCTAGTTTGCACTATGCTTATGCCTAAAATACACTTTATATTTTTTTTGTCTGTCTGTTCCGGGTAATCTTCAAAACGGCTGGACCGATTTCAAAAATTCTTTCACCAATGGAAAGCTATAATATCAGGGCGTAAACTAGGCTATATTTTATCCCGGTATTCCCACGGGAACGGGCACTACGCAGGAAAGACGACTGAAACCGAAGCGAAGCGAGGGCGGGTTGCTAGTACTACATAATATCGTAAAAAATATTAACGTTGGTTACATAAGGGAACGTAACCATACTAAACCCATTTTTATTTTCAATTTTCACCCTCTCCCCTTTTGGCCACCGTTGATCACTGAGATGATGATAAGGTCAAATTTGTTCTCGGATCGATTTTTAATATAAGATTAAATAAAGAAACACCACTGTGATTTCTTCGCAGGTTTTCAGTGGGGTACACGTGAGGGCCCATTATGTGAGGAACCTATACGTAACGTGAAGTTTAAGATATTGGACGCGGTCATAGCACAGGAACCACTGCACAGAGGTGGTGGTCAAATCATACCTACGGCAAGGAGGGTAAGCAAATAAGTTGTATTTAGTAAGTGTATCATAGCTTTTTTACGTGATACATTTATAGGCGATGGTGAACCTGATCATAGGCGTGGCGTTAACGCCACGCTTGGATATATACCTTCATGTAACCAAACCATAACCTGTTTTAGAATTTTGTACAACGCCATCTAAATAAACTCAAAATATATTATTAACACATATCTATATACTAATGAAATGTATGTATGTATGCTAATGAAAATAAATGTTTATTAAATAAAAATCATCATTTTCTAGAAAAAAATTGGAAAATTTTATTAATACTTTATGCCATATAGAGCCTGTCGTAATTTGTTCTTTTATGCATATGTACAAAATAATTTCGATGTTTCACATGTTCAATGTTTCAAATCTGCCAGTCGTCCTGAACGACGACACCTTTTTTTTTATATTATAGAGCATCAAGATTGCCATTCGAATTAGAATGTCACTTAGAACGATCTTGTGCCCCATGCATCCAACGGTGCCGTGCGACTTTCAACATGTTATCAGTCCATCTTGTAGAGCGTCGTCCTACGCTTCGTCGCCCGATTCATGGTTGCCACTTGAGGTTCTTTCTTCCCTAATGGATGTCGGTTCGACGAGCGATGTGGCCTGCTTATGGCCATTTCATCGTGCTATGTCAGTTTCATAATGGCTTATATAAGTCCCAATGTTTGGCTCTGTCCTCCTCCACAATGGGAAGGAAATTGACCATAACATTATTTCCCTTAAGCTTATCACAATCGTAAGCGTTGATAAGCTTGTGGGCGAATGGAGTGAACATCTATACCAATAAATAAAATTGGAGTGTCCGTTTGTAATGTCAAAATAATAAGCTTTTTTCATGTTCACACGGTTATTTGCACTATACATATGCCTAACATACACTTTATATTTTTTTTTGTCTGTCTGTTTGTTCCGGGTACTCTTCAAAACGACTGGACCGATTTCAAAAATTCTTTCACCAATGGAAAGCTATATCAGGGAGTAAACTAGGCTATATTTTATCCCGGTATTCCCACAGGAACGGGAACAACGGGGATAAGGCGACAGAAACCAAAGCGAAGCGAGGGCGGGTTGCTAGTTTAAAATATAATCTGTTTCGTACTTACCATAAAAGCACGCGCGGCTCGTGCCCAAGCCCTCCTCACACTAAAGAGGGGCCCCGATTGTTAGTTATTTTCGCTTACACTATAATTATTATGTCATTTTTATTTGAAGTACACAGTAAAAATTAATGGTTTTTTTTTGTTGATTAAGACAACACCCTGCACTAAGGAAATAATCCTTGTATTGCGGGGGACTTTTACAAACATATAATTAACGAACACAAATTACATCCAGACTCGGAACAACAATTTGTGGATCGCACAAAGTGTTGTCCCGCGTGGGATTCGAACCCCCGACACTGGCGCTGTAGGTCGCTTAATTCAAATTCAATTAATTCAAATCTATCTAATATTTAATTTAATTTGTACCAATAACCATAATAAATACTGATACATCTGTAAACCAGAGAAACAGTTTTTATTTTCCCATTGGACCCAGATTCTTGGGTGCTCAAGAGCCCGGTCCCAAGCCCAAGATGGTCTTGAGTTTAATTATTTTTAGGTGGCGTACTCGGCATTCCTTATGGCAACCCCTCGGCTGATGGAGCCCTATCTGTTTGTGGAAGTGCAAGCGCCGGCAGACTGCGTGTCCGCTGTCTATACAGTACTTGCTAAAAGAAGAGGTATGAGAAATAAATACCTGTTTTAACTAACAAAACCTGTATATTACGGAATACCTGAGGCTGTAAGTTGAAAATATGTGAACTTATGTGTCACTTAAGATTTGATTTTAAATTGCCTTAGGTTATTCCTAAAATTTAGTTGTTATTGGCAAAGACAGGTACATCACTTTAATTTTACATGCTTGATCTACAAAGTAATATTTTTTTTATAACTTATTGAATATAATAGTGAAACAAGTCAAATGTTCCTTTTTTGGTTGTTTAAATAATATTGGAAATAGATTATGATTAGACAATAAATTTCACTCTGTGTAAAAAATGTAATTTTCGATTTCGAATATTTTTGGCTTTAATGTCACGCAAGGGTTTTTTGAGGTATCAAAATTAGAATCTATAAAAGGAGTTTAATTTCATATTTTTATTAGAGATCATCCATAAAGTACACGTCACCCGTTATGAGAGAAAGAGAGATTCGACGAAGTGCAATATTGTGTGACCAGAGGCTCCTAAGCTTCGTCACTGCCTTTTCAAAATCTTTACATCTAGTTATTAAAAAGATTTTTAAACCTATATCTTCAGCAGCTCAGCTTCATCAGCTCTTTGACAAATGCTGCCACACGCGCCGCATTTCACAATATGTGACGTCACACTAGACTTCCTTCGGTCTCACAAATGTTACTAACTGAAATAAAGACAGCGGAGAGGTCAAAAATCACAAACTTAGTATGATGCACTTTGGTTGAACCCATAGATATTTTTTCCTAAGCTATATAATCTATGTTCCATCTCTATTTAACGTTTTTTATTTTCAAAAGCTTGTTATTTTAATTTTTGTTACTTTTTAATTTTCCAAAGGTCACGTGACACAAGATGCACCGGTGCCAGGTTCACCTCTGTATACAATCAAGGCGTTCGTGCCTGCTATAGATTCCTTCGGCTTCGAGACAGACTTGCGCACGCACACACAGGGCCAGGCGTTCTGTCTACAAGTGTTCCATCATTGGCAAATTGTGCCCGGAGATCCACTTGATAAGAGCATCATTATCAGGTAAAGTGTAATATTTCCTTATGGTTACAGAGTAAAAACACAAGACATAACCCTCCTTTTTACTCTTGGATATTGTAAAAGATCACTAATGAATTAATGTAGAAACATCACTATTAAAGTAAGGAGATACACGGAGATTTAAGTCCAAACTGTGGTATTTCTTTTTTTAATAAGATTATTATTGAAAGGAAATTATATTATACGGGTAAGACCCTGGATACGGTAACTATATGTAATAATATTGTTGTCAGGCCACTAGAACCTCAACCAGCGACGCACTTGGCTCGTGAGTTCATGATCAAGACGCGACGTCGCAAGGGGCTCAGTGAAGACGTCTCTATAAATAAGTTCTTTGACGATCCTATGTTGCTAGAGCTGGCGCGACAAGACGTGCAGTTGAATTAAAAATAATTTTACAAATTTTCTATGGTTTTATTTATGTACATCTATAATATATATTTTGTTTCCACGGGTGGGTTGTGGTAAGCGCACACGTGGTCCATTCCGTCCGGGGCGACGAAAGGATGGCGCGCGGGCCCATAACCCACGTCGCCTTCGTTGTTAGGCTGACCACCGGAGCAGGGATCTATAATATGACTGCACAGATGGCGTAGTGGTTAAGATAGCGACTTACAACGCCAGTGTCGGGGGTTCGAATCCCACGCAGGACAACACTTTGTGTGATCCACAACTTGTTGTTCTGAGTCTGGATGTCATTTGTGTCCGTTAATTATATGTTTGTAAAGTTCCCAGCAATACAAGGATTATTACCTTAGAGCATGGTGTTGTCTTAAAATTATAAATTATAATATAATGACGAGTGTTTTCTGTATTAAATAAAAAAAGTAGGTGTGTGCTTAAGATCACAAGACAGAAGTGAAAAATTTATTGGCAAATGTAAACCTAATGATTGTTCAAACAATTTTTATTACGTATAAATTGAAGAAGTGTCCTTGTTTCTTATGAAGTTTACATATGATGAAACAGAAGACCTTTTAGTTACTTGAAATATTAATTATAATTTATATTTACACTCTACACTATTACACTTGGCGGTCCCGAGTTCACGCGATCGAGCCTATCACCTCAGAGCGTGACGGATCAACCTCATAGACTATGAAAATATCTGTGGTGCACCAAAAGAAATTTTCACTTCAATTACATGGCAAAATAAAGTCCTTCCATTTTCAAATCCTTTCTTTCTACACATGTGACAGTTGAAGTATATAATGTGTCTCTACTTGCCTGTAGAAGTCGTAAAATGGTTATTGTATATATATCACGTTGCAGTATGGGAGCAGCGTATATGTTCGTAAATCAAATAATATATTAAACAATAATTAATATAATAAAAAGTGCCTTCCTTTTTATTATATTCATTTTAGTCAAGAATTCTGCGTAGTTATCGCTTTTATAGAAACTACTGGTTCTACGTGTACGAAAACACTTTTAGGAAGAAATAAATTACACGTATTGTTCTTCATAAAGAAGTGGTCTATTGGCTGTATGGGCTCTTATCCTTGCTTGGTGAACGCACGAAACGTAAAAAATAAATGAAGAATTCCAAATTTGATGCGTTTGACAGATATGGATATCAACTGACATATCAATCTCCTATGGGAGTTTCGGCGCGAATATGGAAATGTCATGTTAAGCTCTTGTATTATATTCATTTTCTTAGTGTTTTATAGTGTTATATTGTATAATTTTGCTGATGTTTTATGTAATATAATATAATTAAGGTGCTGAAGTGTGGTGAATGTGATAAAAGAGTGGTTTACGTGTATTTTCATATTCAACCGAAATTCCCAGAGAAATCATCTAATTATGTTCTCAGCGCCTAATTAATGATAACGACTTGACTTACTGACGGACAATGACTATTAATAAGTTATACAATATGAAGAAGTAAATAATATGTAAAGAAATAAGCTACGTAAGACCAGGCAGTATGGTCAAAAAGACTTTAGCCTGCCCGTAAGGGCGATCCAAACAAAAAAAAAAAAAAAATCAATCTATGAAACGTCAAAACAAAAAGGCATGCTTATATTGCTTGCGGCGTATTCACTTATTATTTAAATGAAATATTCTCAAACGCTTGGACACAAATTTTATTACGCAGATTTTTAATAGAAATAAACCATGGCGCGAGGCAAGGACAAGAAGAAGTAAGTACGATTACGATTTTTACCATCTAGAAGTTGTTTATTACAAATGGTGATGATTTGATCAGTGTCATGGTGTTTTAGGCGCAAGTTAGAGAAGAAGCAAGAAGGAGAAGATGTACCGAAGAAATTACCTCACACGCTGGAAACCCTTCGCGAGAAGGATGAAACTATGCTCGCAAATGTTGACGAGGAAGAAAAGTTAGAGGTTATGAATCTTACAATGTTACTTTTACATTAAAGTCAGCAAATTTCCATTTAGCTCATTATGCTTTGTTATGAATACCACATAGGCTGATATGGGTCTTATACTATTAGCAAGCAGAAGTAAGAAGTGCTTTGTAGCTGTCAGCAGCACTGGTACATTAAAAAACACTTATAAAAGCCTTTATATATGTACCTTAACATTTGGCATATGAAAAGTAGATATGCAATTTTAACTATGTATGCGTCTTAGATGATTCAGCTTTCCTTTGAATGGATCTATATAGATGGAAGATGTTTATAGAAGAGAATCTTTGTATTCAAATATTAATTTTATTATTAAATTTTCAGGCACAAAAGGATATGGAACTAGATGAGCTATCAACATACTATGAGAATTCTTATGAACCGAAAGTATTGATCACCTACTCTGACAACCCACACACAAAGACAAGAGTGTTTGGGAAAGAACTAACCAGGATTATACCTAACTCAATATCTAGATATAGGCAGAGGTGAGAATTATATAATTCTTTAGTATTTCAGACAAATGTTCTTTCTCTTAGTCTATAAGTACCATTGTAGGCCATGGCTCGCATATAATGAGGAAAGTAAAAAGCCTTTTTTGTTGTCCATTCTGTGAGAATGAATTTACATGCTATGCCCTATTGGTGATATGTGGGAGGGACTTGTCTGTACCATATGCAACCAGAATATCCATTAAAGCCACTGTTGCCTCTTCCATAATTTGCAGGGCCACCAGAGACATTATCCAAGGTCATTTAATTGTAACATCTCAAGAAATAATTAGCTTACTACAAAATGCAGGCCAGCCGGGTTGGTATAGTCTTATTTTGAGTAATACTTCTCTTACAGTAATATTAACAGCTCAAATCCTTTAATAGATTTTTAGAATCGTGATCTTAGCACATGTCTTACCAGTCAGACCTCCTCCACAGTAGAAGGGAAATTTACCTACTATACTGCACTGACTTGTTGGCATAAGGTTTTCCTTCCCATGTATATTTATATACCCGCGGGGGGTAGAAGAGGGGGTGGTAAACTGCATTCTTACTCTGTCATCAATATTTTGGAATTTTTTATTTTTTCATAATACTCATAGTGGGATTTTCATAATACTCATGAGAAAGTGATAATTGGTCATCATTATATTTTTACTTCATTACTACCAGCTAAGATTAATGCAAGTTAAAATAGGTTTTCACAAGATATATTTTATTTTTTAGATCATCAGTGAAGCGCATTGTTCAATCTTCAATACGTGAGCAAGTGACAGATGTTATTATAATTAATGAAAATCAGAAGCAACCAAATGGATTCCTTCTTATTCACTTACCTAATGGACCCACCGCACACTTCAGATTGTCTAGTTGTAAGATCACACCAGAATTGAGAAAGGATTATAAAGAAATTACAACACACAGACCAGAGGTACAATTGCTTTATTTACAATAATAAAATAAGTGATTTCAGATGTTTAGACGACTATTTGTAATTAATATTTTATTATATAAAGCAATATATTTTTTTCATATGCAATAATTTTTTTGTACTGGTAATAAATTCATATCAAAAATATGGGTCAAGATTTAATAACTAATTCTGTATTGGGTAGATATAAATTTCTGTAAAGGATGACGTGTTGGACGTGAGACACCTTAGCTATTCTGTGCCCTGGAACGCTGAAACGTCGGCAGATCAAAAATTAAATACAAACGTGATAAAAACCATAAAAAAAGGGTTGTAAATAAAATTATTTTACAGATTTTGCCACGTTTGTATTTGATTCTATTGCCCAACAGATTTAGAGGTATCGTTATTACAGGGTAGATATAAATCTCTCTTGGGCCGACCACTGAGGACAAGGAACTCGGCACCGGTGGTTGGCCCAACGATGAAGGTGATGTGCTACGGGTGGGTCATGGGGCCGCGCGCCGCCCCCCTGTCGCCCCGGACGGAGCCGGGCGGTGGGTGCGATGACCATAGCCCACCCAAAAAAAAGATATAAATCTCTGTAATAACGATGACTTGTTGGACGTCAGACATATTAGTCCGCTCGTGACCATGAACGCTGTAAAGTGTTGGAAACATTGGGCAATCAAAAATTAAATACAAACGCGATAAAATTCGTAAGTAAATACATTTTGGGGCCCCGGTTGCTTTTTTCGGGGAGTACCCAGACCATAGCTTATCAAACAAGAATCAAAATCAATTAAATTATCATTGATTTGAAGTGTGTATAATTAAAACCACATTTAAAGAAATATTCAATGCATACTTCATTTCAGCCTATACAGGAGTATCAGGTTATGGGACAACTGTTCGAGTATGTTGTAGTTTAACAGTCATAGATCGTAATTAGAATGTACATTACACAAAAAGGGGGCGTCCATAAATTACGTGAGGTATTTTTTTAAATTTTCTGTACCTCCCTCCCCCCCTGGTGAGATGTCGTGAGATTTTATTCAACCCCATCCCCCAATCTCACGTGAGATTTTTCAAAATGTGGGTTGCTTATGTAAACGCGTTGGATTGTTATTGTATAATATAAAAATTGCTTCGTGCTTATATTTACGACTAGTTAAGACTAGTAATCAATATTGCTGAGAGTTTAATAAATTATAAGTGTAATAAAAGTTTAACAATTTTTTTTGGTTCAATCAGAAAAAAAATTGCGTGATATTTGGCGAGACCCCCCTTCTCTCCAACGTAAGATTAGATGAGATTTGACTCGACCCCCTCCCCCCCTTAAACATCTCACGTATTTTATGAACGGCCCCAAAACAATATAACATAAAAGTTATAGTGATTTCAAAAAAATGTGTCTAAGAGTATAGACTCTTAGAAGGCATAGGCCTTAAATGTTACGTATTATGTAGGCATGTACAGACAGAATACATGTAGGCATGTAAAGCTTCGACAGTATAATTTCATTCATTCATACCTAGAATTGCCCAAACGCTTCAATGAGCGTAAGTAACAACGGCGAGCCGTCAACGGTCATCGGCCGATCAGCTGTTTTAAAGCGAAGTTTGTCTTGCTTATGCGAACGTAATCATTGATTTATTCAATTTCTAATGAACATTTAACAAAGTGTGAATATGTTGCGTATTAAGTATCATTGACTTTATACATTTCAATCGGATTTACACGAAAAAGCGATGACAAAATTTAAAATTTTACATGTCTCTAATTCCTTAACGAATCGATATTTTTTGTTCAAATTTTTTTCATGGGTTCCTACCACCATTGCCTAGCTCCCTTTTGACCAGTTGCCCCATAACCTGATGCGCCCTGTATACGTCCCACTATTGGGCTCGGGCCTCCTCCAATATGGGAGGGAAATTGATCTACTATACCACGCTGATCAGACGTGTTGGTTATAGTGTTTCATGTAGAGATGTGAAAAAATAATTGATTTGTATAATAATCGATTATTACAAAAAAAAATAATCGATTTTTACAATCGATTATCAAAATAATAAAGATCGATTTTTTATTATTCGAAATTCGATCGAAATTAACCGATTATTCACTGCCAGATTACCTAAAAAAAAAGGTCATCACGATGGTTTCATACTATATTAGAAAATATAGCTCACTCACATTTCCTAAAAAAAAAAAGGTCATCACCATCATCATCCTGTTGGGAGAAAAAAATCGATTATTTTCCCTCCAAGTCACATTCCTAGTTTCATGTCAAGTTTTCTTTCTCCATGCAGTACTCTTAACTGTATATTACATCCCTTAGTCGTCTTGTACGACACCCACTGGCTAGATAGGGGTAGTGAAGTGTATTCTTACTCTGTCACCACACAGAGAATTTGTATTAAAATGTCTATTTACCTATGTAATTTTAATTTACAACCATTATGTAACTTTTAGGTGATCTTGAACAACTTTAGCACCCGTCTCGGTCTCACTGTGGGTCGAATGTTGGGCGCGCTATTCCACTACGAGCCACAGTTTCGCGGCCGACGCGCAGTCACCTTCCATAATCAGCGAGATTATATTTTCTTTAGGCATCATCGGTAATTTTTATTCATATATTACATCATTGTCCAAGGTTTACTTTTGAATTGACTTCGATGACCGATGCGTTCCCATACAGGAAAGCACGTCAGAATATATTTTTGAGTTGTAAGGAATGTTGTGGTATGAAAGTAGATGTAGTGACAAGGATTGAAAAAGTTATGTTAACTTGGTTTGGTCATGTGGAGAGAATGAATGGAAGGATTTTTTTTTTGTGTGTGGTACACACAAAAAAAATCCTGTTAACCGCAGATGGCTTTCACAGCTTAGCTCGGACTATGGGTGAGTGCTGAGGGCTCTCAACCCACCGTATGAATTGAAGGAGATTGACAATTATGGGTTGGTAGAGGAAAACCAAGGCGAATGTTCCACGATCAAATCGTGGACGTTCTTAAGAAAAGCCGGGTTTAAAGTACCCTAAACCGAAGAACATGCATGAGGAGATTAATGAATGTGGAGGAGGAGAAAGTGATATGTCAAGATCGTAGCAAGTGGAGGGAAGTGGTCTCTGCCCGCCCCTATGGGAAAGAGGCGTGAATGTGTATGTTTAGCCTAGAATCAAACTGGATAGGATAGTTCTTAAATGGATGGGAAAGAAGATCAGCTTTATATTTTGAGATGTGGTGTTGTGCTTGCACTTTCACGTCGTGTCCACTGTCTAAGTTTGTTTTGTTCGGGAATACTTGCCTGTAGGGGTTGTAAGGCCCGTGGCGAGGACTCTGAATAGAAACTAGCCTTGCAGGATATACACGGAAGAAGAAAGGAATGTTAACATTTTGAATGTAATAGAGCCACGCAGATAGTTTGTCTGCTATAATTGGCCGGCGGAGGTTAATATGTATCACTGTCAAAGAATCTTCGTTTGAGGAGTAGCTCTTTGCTATTGTTCCGTGAGCGACATCCAAAAGCCTAAACCTTTACGATAGGCAGCGATCTGACTGGGTCCTTGGTATTTCAGAAGTCCATGATAGGAATGCAAATGATACATCGTTCGATCGATACATGTTTCAATAAAAAACTTCGATGTTCACTATTTTATATTTATTTTATACGATGTTTTGCCCTGATTTAAAATGTATGGTATTTTTGCTTGTAAATAACTTAAAAAAAAAGGTCATCACGCAAATGTTGGTGTGAAGCACCACATGTAAAGAACATGCTTGCATGAAATTTATTATAAGCTATTACTCTTAGAACTTAACAAAAAAAAAGGTCATCGCAATCCCGCATAGAAAAATATCTGATATATTAAAGATCTTTAAAAAAACATCGATGTTTTTGGTTTCGATATTTGCATCCCTAGACCATGAGCAGCTACCATCAGACCATAAAAATATTGTATTTTTAACTCGTGATCATATAGAGGATATTCAATTTAATTATTATTTCAGTTATGAATTTACACAAGATGGAAAGCGGGCCAAATTGCGTGAATTAGGACCTCGCTTCACTCTCAAGTTGATATCCCTGCAGCAGGGCACCTTTGACTCTAAGCGAGGAGACTACGAATGGATCATAGCAGGCAGACGCCACCAGTTAGAAACATCAAGAAGAAAGTTTTTCTTATAGTGAACATTCAGTTAGTGTTAATATATTATTGTATAAGTATAGAAGGCAGTTTTATTTAAAATATCAAGCTTGACATTAATTACCTGTATGATGACGGAGTAAGAATACAATTCACTACTCCCTATCTTGCCCGTGGATGTCGTAAAAGACCACGATATAACATCTATGCAAGTGAAGGAAAACTCGAAAAAAATCCCTATATCAACCTGTCTGACCAGCATGGTATAGTAAGGTCGATTTCCCTCCTATTGTGGAGGAGGCTCGAACCAGTGACTTTTTCCTCGTAACAGTGAGCCGTATACAGGGGGCGGCTTTACCTATAGTGCATAGGTGCGGTGCAACCGGGCGCCTATAATATAGGGGGCGCCGAGAGCCGCTCGCGACTTATTTTCTGTAGTGAGTAGATAATTATAAAAATCTGTAATAACGTTGACTTGTTTGGACGTCAGACATCTTAGTCCTCCCGTGACCATGAATGCTGTAAAGTGTTCGAAACGTCGGGCAATCATAAATCAAATATAAATGCTATAAAATCCGTAAAAGTAGTTTTATATACAAATTCTAGTCCAGTAGTACATCCTTCATGAAAATAGAACATATATTCTATTTTCATGCAGGATGTTTGTGCAATTAAGAAATAATCGTTCTGATTCTAGATGTTATTGTATATTCGAATTCAAAAAGGACTCGCCATCGTATTAGAATATATTTATGTAAGGTTGTCCTTAAAGATTATGAAGAAAACCCAAAATAGATACTAATTAAATTTTATTTACGAAGAAATCAGATAAATTGCAATGCAAATTCTTCGATCTTCATTTGATGACGAATGTTCTCTGGATTCTGTAACAAAAAATATAAGTTTAGCTAAATGCGGTTTATATAAGAATTCACTGAATATTTAGATTAGATTTAATGATATATGTATGTGTCAAGAGTCCTAAGCTTTAGTTCATAATATTTCGCAAAAGGATTTGTGGAATGTGACTAACCACCCATTCTCTATTAAACAAAATATTTGATAAAATATTACGTTTTTTTTCTAAATATGTTACGTATTTCATACAAAAAAAAAACTATTTTAGAATATATTTAGAAAACACGCAGTGTCCATACATTTTTGTGACAAAACCATCAACAGTGGGAAGGTAATTAACCTACTAATATCACCCTATTTGGAAGGTTTGAATAAAATAACGCAATAGAATATGTGAGTTTTCGTCACTATATCTAGCAAGCGATAACATGTAGAGTGTCTATATAACCGAAATGGGTATCATTTCACCGAACCGGCAGTTTGGACCACATTGCTCTCTGTCTCGAGGTAGAAGAATGCCATACAGAAAATTGCATTCTTTTATAATAACGAGACATATACCATATATCTAAACCTTAATCGTTAAGTGAACCGATGAGATTTTATAGAAATGTTATTGTAGTAAAATTTATTTGTGCACGAAAAAGGGGTTCAAGAACAAAATGTTGAATAAATCAATACGACATCTGTAAATTTTAAATTAAGATTTTAAGTTACTATCCTGCCATTATGCAACAAAAGATACATAAATTTAAAATTAATTCGTACGGTAACATAGTTTCCAGAAATGTTATGGAAACCCAGTCCTGGGCCCACTGTAAGACATTTAAGCTGTGAAGAAGGTAATTAAAACTACGAGTCAAGCTAGATCACATGTCATGTATTATGATATCCTTGGGATTAGAAGTGTTATTACCACTTAGTATTTATAATACGTCACATGAAATTTAAAGCAAATAATAAGAATTTAAGGATCAAAAATAATCTGTATGGTGTCGGAGTAAGAATACAATTCATTGCTCTCTATCTTGCCCATAGATGTCGTAAAAGGCAAGACAATAATATGCATATAATATTTATGCAAGAGAAGGAAAATTCGAAATAAAAGTCTACACCCATATGTCTGACCAGCATGGTATAGATCAATTTCCCTCTTATTGGGGAGGCTCGAGCCCAGCAGTGGGACGTTTATGAGCCGCGAGGTATCAGTTTACATAACATAGTATAAAGTTTTAGTAATGCGAACGGTTAATCAATCAACATCAATTTAACAGATTAATATTAATGGATGTAACGTTGGCAATAATTGACAGACGACATGCCGTCCTCGACTACTTGACCTGTGTGTTGTTACGATAATCGGACTTATTGCGGCTATAACAATCTCACACAGTTATTTTGATATATGTATATGTAAAAAGGCAAGACTTTCGCCATAGGGACGACCACTGGTACCGAATCCTTGACTTCTGTGGCCAGCCCGGCCAGGCACCCTATCGTTAACGAATTTTCGATATGATTTCAAGTGCGAGTCAAAGTAAAAAGTCGAGTCATTGACTTACCATACCACGATGGTCAAGCGAGTTGGTATAGGGTTTTCTTGCGAGTTTTCCTTCTATTGCATTGTTGTTATATACACAAGATATCCCTTAGTCGTCTTTTACGACACACTGGCAAGAGAGAGGGTGGTGAATTGTATTCTTACTCCGTCACTACACGGAATAGCCATAGATAATTAAATACTATATTCTATACAAGATTCGTCTGGCTTATTTTAGAATAGTAATTATTTCCAATGCTTTTGGCAGTATTTTGAGATCAAGATTGGAACGTACATTATGAGAGTATATTTTTTTCGGTGCCATTATTTTTTGTGACACTTGCAGTAATAAAAGTAACATGAAATTAAAAATCAACATGGACAAGTATCTTGTATGAATAGATAAAACTAAGTACTCAAAAACATTAAAAAAACCATTACATCTATCAGCAGAAAAATTATCATTTATGTTGTTTTTTATTAAAACAACATTTTCGTACCACTGCGGACAACGAGACTGTCCTGTTCTTAACGGGATGTATGGTTACGTTAGGCGAGAAGAATAATAGATAATTATAAAAAAAAAATATCATTCTCACCTGCATTATTTATCTCGCCAGCGCCAGAAACCTAAAACAAATATGTCTAATTAGAATGCTTCCTATAATTTTAACGTCTATTTCTTGGATAAAACTAATACTCAGACGTGTATGTTGGTCAACATGATAGTTTGGGTTCGCTCTGTTGAGGGAGACCTGATTGGTCTAGTCATCATTGTAACTGTAGACATAACGCAACTTTTTTTTAAAGTCTGCACACTAAGGTTTTCATATGGTAGCGTAAACGACGAATAAGGGCTATATTTAACAAGAGAAGAAAATCTTGAAATAAAGCCTAGCCTAGTTGGACGTAAGACATCTTAGTCCGCTCGTGATTATGAACATTGTAAAGTTTTCGAAACGTCGGGCAATCAAAAATCAAATACAAACATGATAAAATCCATAGTTTTATTTAGAAAATCTATATCAACCCATCTGAACAGCATGGTATAGTAAGTCAGATTCCCTCCCATTGCGCAGGAGGCTGGAGCCCAGCAGAGGGACATATATGAGCTGTGATGATCAGCATTACAGAAATCCTTGTATTGAAGTCAAATCCACAATTATTTGTGGATCTTATCTTGGGGGACCGCCATTCTATGGATACATCCTGGGATAGCAGTGGATTTTATGATCTCATTGATTAGTCTATTATAGTGCATTGCAGAATATAAAATTTGTTAGACTAAGGCCAAATTGAAGATGAATTGGCATTTATGGTTAGAGTAATTTCCTTAAACTACTGTGTGGTGGTAGCTACAAGGACTACCAATTATTATATTGTTTGTGGGTGTCATAAAAAGACAATTAAGAACTTTACATCAACCTATGCCAACTCATTCTGATGCCGTCCATTCAAAAATTACATTCCTAAGGAAGGTTTAAGTTAGAAAGACAGCCATCATAAAAAAAAAACAATAGACAAGCCCGCTGAGTTTCTTGCTAGATCTTCACAGTAGTGGTCACATTCCGATCCGGTGATAATTTTATTCATTAAACAATTTGATATAATTGTTATTGATATTGACAATATGCCAGTGCCCTCTCGGGCTTTATGCATAACGAATTCAATAGCATAAACTTTTGAAATAAAGGTGTATCTTACGTCATCCCCAAGTAATTGGGATAAAAATAACCAGTCTAAAAACACAATAGCATGTAATATTGATCCTTAATACGAGATATATAAAAAGACATGTTTTTTACTTACACAACAGTCTAAATTAAGTCTTGTTCATACTGCCAAGATGCTTGTTGTGAGGCGTACTGTGAAAGAGTAATCCAAATGAGTATAAGTTCTTTTAGGATGTATGATATATAATGGAGAAAAATTTGTTCAGTGGAGATAGTTATGCTAACAGCATTATGTATCAGATGTCCCTATCTGTGATCATCATTGAAATATATAAACTTATTAGTGACATTGTATCCATATAGTGAGAGGTGTAAGAATAGTCACTAAACCATCTCTAAACGAGGAGTGATCGTAAATGACGTAGGCAGACAACACTAGGACTTAGAATTCTTCTAGTATTGTTCTTTAAGAATTCTGCTATTCAACTGATAATTCAACTTCAATTAGATTAAAGAGGTGGCACATTGCATTCTAGCTTATTACTATATGGGGGGTGATTATGGTTTGCAATAAGTAATGAACTTCAACACTTCTATTATAAAAATATTCAAATTATTATCAACCTATTGCAGATTGTCTATTTTATGATAATAAATCTTACCTTAGACAGACGAAGGTTATATACTGTCAATATCTGAAAAAGAAAATAAATGATAATAATTTTGGAAAATTTACTTTGTTGCTAAATAAATTTATAGGATAGTACTCAGACGTGTATGTTGGTCAACATGATAGTTTGGGTTCACTCTGTTGAGGGAGACCTGATTGGTCTAGTCATCATTGTAACTGTAGTAATAACATTTAACCTCATAAATTAATAATTATAGTCTTCAAAATAGTAAATCTATATATTTTGTCTGTGTGGTGACAGAATAAGAATATAATTTACCACCCCCTATTTCCCCTGTGTCATAAAGACGACTAAGGGATATAATATGCATATAACATCTATACAAGAGAAGGACAACTCAAAACAAAATTCTATACCAACCCGACTGACCAGCGTGGTATTAGTGGGTCATTTTCCCTCCCATTAATCGGAGCCTCGAGTACAACAGTGGAATGTATATGAACTTTAATAAACTAGTGTTACTATTTCAAATTATGTAGATTTCATCTTGCTTATGTCTTACTGCTGGGCAAGAACCTTCTTGTCAATGGGAGACAAATTGACATACTATACGATACTGGTCAGTTGTGTTGGTATAGGATTTTATGACACCTACAGGCAAGATAGGGAGTGGTGAATTGTATTCTTACTTCGTCACCAGATGGTAACCAATATTTACCTGATTAATATTACAGATTAATGTTGACTAGTGAAGTTTATCAATACCTGAAACAAATATCAATCATTTATACATTTCAGGCAATAAATCATAGAAATGAAAAATTTTAATTAATAAATCAGACATGTATATTGGTCAACATGATAGTTTGGGTTCGCTCTGTTGAGGGAGACCTGATTGGGTCTAGTCATCATAAAATAATACTTCTTAGTTTTATCATGACAACTACATATGTAATTTCACATGCACTTATCAATTCTCAGTGTGGACTATATGATAGGTATAAACATTCTTCTTTTTGGGGATCTGATTTTCTCGGATACCAGGTTCTTCAAACTGACAAGGAACTATTACAAAGATTTTATGGCCAAAACTTTTATTTACCGTGAGACCATTCATTAAAAACAGAACATGAAAACTAACTTAACCCTCCGTATACGAGGTGGGGTATGACATACCCCAACGTTGGGGTATGACATACCCCAACGGTTAAAAAATCGTTACAATTTTTGAACGAAAAAGGCGCGCAAGTCGGTTTTCTCGCAAGTTAGTTTTTTTTCAGTAGCTGCAAATGTGACGTTGCAGCTCCCATTCGTGTGAAAAAATTAGTCCAGCGTCAGCCACGAACAGTGTGACACTTGCATAAAGTGCACTGAGGTATCACACACCCCACCTTGTATGGCGCATGGCCTAAAAGGTAAGTGTAACTACTTTTGTTTTTTATTTATTTATATTTTTATTTCGGTGTTTAACATAGTGAAATATTGTTTGCAAGTAATAGTTTAACTAAAACATGTCTTGGTTAGCAGAAGAAGACACATTACGAGCACTGTTAGGAGAAGATGATGATTGTGACACTGAGTCAGAACAGGAATCTAATGGTGATACAGATCACATCAGTGCTCAAAGCTATACAGATAGTGAAGTGGATGCTGGCATACTGTCTTCGGCTTCAGTCAGTGATGACATTAGGCACATTTGTAAAAAATGTAATAAGCCTATATGCTTAGAATAATAACGTATAGAAGGTAAGTTCACGCTCAAAAAGTGAGGCATTGGAGCCTAATGGAGCTTACGCCGGAACCGTTCCGTAATGTACAAGTCATTGTACTGGACGTACGTACGCAACTCTTAAAAAATAAATAGGTAATTATGACGGTTTGTGCATTCAAATGGTGTCACAACACATTTGAAAAACTTAAAAAGGTTTTTAACATTACTTTTAAAAGTATTTTGACGATTTATGTTAATAAAAACAAAATTTGATTTCATTATTTGTATAGTGGTTTGCGTGTGTACGTGTGTTACCGTCTGCGCGCCATTAGTATTTTTAGATTCAAAATTTGAAAGTTCGAAGTATTGACACTATCCTTCTATACGTTATTATTCTAAGCCTATATGTATGGAACATATAAATTTTTATTGTCAAAACTGTAGAAACTTAAGTGACTAAGATCTGATTTTATTATTGTTTGTTTTTACTAAATTGTTGATGTTTAAAACTAGATATACTGTAGTTTTATAAATTGAGAAGACTGTGATTGTAATATGTGCCATTTGATTTAACTACTCAAGAAAAGATATAACAGTTTATAGTTTGAAGAAAAAGTTAAGTTTTTGTGTTTTTATTAATAAAAGTCTATTCTAATGTAAAAATAAAATTTGTTTCACTTAAACCAATTCATTATTAGATATATGTATAAATATTTTATTATTATTTAACAATCACAAAAAACATATTTGCGGATTTTACTACCTTTTATAGTTGGGGTATAGCAAACCCCACCTAGTATAGCATGATGAGATAGTCACCTCATTCATATACGGAGGGTTACAGCAGTAAAAATTATTATACACACTTTCGCACTTTCTGTGCATTACATTACATAAAATGCCAGTAGAATCATATTTGATTACTCTTATATTGAATATAGTTTAAAAGCACCTTTATTCAGCCAAAAGTCATCTAATTTTTATTTTATAGCGACATAATCTATACTTACATATTTTCTCACTGGTGAATAGGATTTGCGCTTTTAGGATCTGTGAACAATTAACATCACTGAAACAAAATCTACAAATGTCATTTTTTCATTTTCTTGTAATAGTTTATCAGTAGAGATAGTTATGTTAACAGCATTATAAATCAGATGTCCCTATCTATAATCATCATCTTGCGTTACTAAATGTTGGAATAAGCAATGGGCGCTATTATATTAAATAGAGTATGAAAACAGACAAGAGTATTTTGAGAGCTCTAAATAATGCCTCTAAATATGCATGCAATGACCTCTCCAGACCTCAAACTTCTAATTTATTCTCTATAAAAATATGAAATAGTTTACCTGAGACAAAATCTGCTCGAGTATAGTCTTCCTTGTATTAAAATGAGCCTGCAATAAAATAACAAATCTTAAATATTGTATTTATATTTTATACAATTTAGCAATCATGATGGAACAGTATCAGATAGGAGCGAAAGACAAATGCAAGTTGTACA
This sequence comes from Lymantria dispar, assembly GCA_032191425.1. NCBI lineage: Eukaryota > Metazoa > Arthropoda > Insecta > Lepidoptera > Erebidae > Lymantria > Lymantria dispar. The sequence goes on from CM063445.1 coordinate 35,847,358, forward strand.
TCATAGCGTTCAGATGAACTATGAAATCATCACTTCGATATTTTCTATGTCTATATTTCCAAAAGAGTAAATTCCTAATACATTTTAATTATTTTCTCTTTCAGTATGCCTCATTTAACTTTGGAATACTTATCATAGTAGTGATTATGTAATCTTAGAATTAATATAAACCACCATTTTCCTATTATTTTGTAACATGCAGTCCTTCATTTGATGGGTAGTATCTGAGATTAGAATAATTACAGGTAACCGTCAAGAGACACCATTTATCAAGCAGTCGCCCACGTTAACGTCGCCCTAATTTTTAGCATGTTTTAGTCTTGTGTTACAGTTATTAAAATATTATTCCATATACATTTCACTATTAGGCATGAGACTCCTGAACTCTGGGCAGATGACTTAGAATTAGGTTTTGCTTCAAGTGGTCAAGTAGTGAGTAAAACAAACTAAGTAAGATATGTACTTTGATGACTTACCTAAATATACTTCATATCCTCTACACACTGACCAGCAAAAGCATCTGTAAAGTAAAAAATTGGTTAGAAATAATAAAAATGATAGTTTGAAATTATTTATATAAAATATTTTCAGATAGGAGCGAAAGACAATAAAGGTTGTACATCAAAGTGTTCAGATGAACTATGTGATCATCATTTAAACTTCTCAACTACAGCTAGAAACATTGACGGAGTAAATTATAAGAATATCTGTTGTTTGTTTGTTACTTTTATTTTTCATAGAGAAGGCTAAGTACAATAAAGGGCATTGATAGACGATGAATGGAAAATTTTAGTGGCAAAGGAAAACTTGAAATATGGTAAATTCTCTTGAAAATGTTTAAAATGGAAACCAGCATGGTGAACTATAACCTAAGAGAGATGACTTGCATTTAACAGTAGGATGAAAATTAGGTTAAAGCGCAGCTTCAAGGAAGAATTTGCTTTTTAGAAGGTTTAACCCCCGAAGTGTCTTTGTCTGTGAAAGATGCCATCAGCATTTACAGAAAATTGCCATCCAGAACTAAATAGTAAAACTGAATCTTACCCAGTCGAAGGGGCATTAGCTTGTATACAAAAAACATTACTTGGATTATACAAAAATAATTCTCACCACTATAATTCCATTCTCCACTGAGCTATGGACCTGTGAACAATAAAAAAATAATATAACATAAGTTTTATCATTACTATTTATCATGATTACAAAGGTGATCAGCATGCTTTAAAAGCATTTAGTTGTACATCAGACCCCACAACAGCTGGCCCTACACTACAATTTTGAAAAAAAGTATATGAAAAACTACTACAATTAAAAAACTAAAATATGAAAAACGCCAATGTTGCCCTACACTAATGTATTTTTTTTTTGCTATTGTGGGGATAACTGAAGGTTTTCAGTTGCACTGCGCTATCATCATTATTAGTATATTTTTTTACCTAGCATTAGTAACCAGGTAAGAATATGAAAACTCACCATCACAGCTCATAGATGTCCCACTGTTGGACTTGAACGTCCTCAATAATAGGGCAGAAATTGACTTACAATATCATGCTGGTACAGTAATTACTTTTTTATATAAATACTATCATTGTCATCTTACTTTCATGCAATTTGATATGTTAATACAACCAACATGGATATTGTGAGCTTTTAGTCGTTCAATATTTCCAATAATTAAATATATCGAAATATTTTTCATACATGCATCTGGTGATAGAATGAGAATACAATTCACCACTCCCTTTCTTGCCCCTGAGTATCATAATGTAAGAGAAGGAAAACTCGAAAAAGAAAAAACCCTATACCAACCTGTCTGACCAGCATAGTATAATAAGGTCAATTTCCCACCTATTGTGGAGGAGGCTCGAGCCCAACAGTGGGACGTATATGAGCTGAAATGGATGAAGTTGTAACTTTATTAATAGTAAGCTAATATGAAAATATTGAATTAAAATGTACATCTTCTTATATTAATGTGACAAATTATTATGAAATTATTGGATTTTATAAAACAATGATTTAAACTTACCAATTCACTTCTTAAATCTGCATGTTTCACATTTAAATGATCATCAACCTGAAACAAACAATGTGTCACTAAACCGATCCTAGAATATTTTATGTTGTGTTCCTATTGATTGAAGTCAGCTAGAGCTAATATACATGCAAGATCATGGTTTTTCAATGGTTAGCACTTATCATCATATGTAACTAATAAATTTTTAATCCCTTCTTAATATCCGCATACTTTATACACTCTATAAATCTATATTTATACAATAGACCTACAATCAGCAGCAAACAGACCGCAAAAGGCGAATTCCAACTACCAAATATTGTATATCAAGTATAAATTCTTTGGATTTGCTGTTCTTCTCGAGAACCAAACTATAATAAACTGGTTCAAGACCATCGGAGCAGTTTCTCACATTAATTTTAGGTCTTTGTGTTTTGTAATTGAGAATTTTATATGAAACCCTACAATAAAGGTAGCACTTAATTATTATCGGTTATTTATATTTTGGATCCCTTTAAAATTTGCCTATAGTATCTGGTTCCACCTAAAACTACTTGTCAACCCTGCATTAAACTATTAATAAAGTAATAATTCTTAAAATATTGCTTTGTAACTTACTCTTAACTGGTCTCTTGTATTTGCCTTGCACAAATATGCGTGGTACATCAATTCCTTCTTTAAAGTTGACTGTCCTCCTCTGTACATATGTATTCATAAGAACTTCAAAACCAGCATCAGTGAATAGTGTCAGTAATTCCTCCTCCGTAAAGTAGTAGCTTCTGTAAAAAATATAGTTACGGTGACGAATTTAATAGGTATTTTGATAATTTTAATTTTTGTAACTGCAAGGACCTAGATATATTAGGCATTTTCTACTGGATACAGAGACATTTTTGTATTAAGAGAAAACGAATAAAAAAATGTAAAACACACCTAGTTCCATCTTGACGCATGTAGAAGTTATCAGCGATTTTGTGTCCAGGTTTGAATCGTAGTTGCGCCATGTCGTAACGTCCATAGTCTCTAAATAAAAGCACACCACCAGGACAAAGCGCGCGGAATGCTAATTTGGCAACTTGCGGCCACGCCTCCGGACTAATTGCAGATAAAACGAATATCAAACTGGCTATATCCACACTCTCTTCTTGTATATTTTCAAATAAATCATCGCTAGTTAAATCAGCACAAAATGCTTTCATTTTATTCTCATCATACAACTTATTTGATTTTACGAATTCCACTGCACGTGGCGAAAAGTCGCACGCGTAGAAATAGAAATTTGAGAAACCCTCCTCTACAAGTGGAAATATCATGTTTCCAACACCACAACCAAGCTCTAGGTATGTGATTTTTTGATTGACATCAAAATTTATAAGTTCTTGAAACTCACGTGTAGTCCAATGCCGGTCTCTAAAGAATTTAGTCTCGTTTCTTTTGTAAAAGATATCCCAGTGGCGTTTGGCATCCTTTTCCAGCCTTGCTGCTTTAGCTTCAGGTATTAATCGTGAATTCTGAGCTTCGAGGCGCTGTTTATCTTCATCGGTTAATTGTTTGAGCCGGTGCATGAATATGTCACTGTTAGGTTCGCTTTCATCCGTTTCCATCACGATTGATGGAAATTATTTTATGAAACGGGCGATATCAAATGTATTCCAATATTCTTATAAAAAATGACAAATATTAATTTTCAAAATTAATGTATTAAACATGAAGTAATATAAAATTTATTCACGTGGACGCCAGGGTTATAATTCCTCCGATTGTAAGACAATTTGATTATTTGACTTTGCCAGTTAATGACTGACCAACAAGCACAGATTATAAGAGATGCCAAATTGCCAACAAGTAGGAACCAGTGTTGCCAACTTTATTTTTTAGAAGATCGTACCATGGACTATAAAAGATAGTATTTTGCCAAGAATTCAAGACATATAAAATTGCCATAAATCAATTAAAAAACGGAATGTAATTATAATTTTCAATTAATATTTATCTTCTATTAACATATTGTATTAAGATATAATTATTAAATTATATTTTTTTAGGTTAACAAAATGTTAGGTATATTCTGAACTTTGATTAAAAACTACTTCAACTGAGATGAAACTGTTATCGTTTCATCTGAGTTGTCTGTAGGTGTCTTTTCCATAGACAAATATACAGAGGGAATCAGGTTATGGGGCAACTGTTCGAGTATGTTGTAGTTTAACGGTCACAGATCGTAATTAGAATGTAATGTAACATAAAAGTTATAATGATTGTAAAAATGTGTATCTAACAGTCTATGCCTTAAATGTTGCGTATTATGTAGGCATGTACAGACAGGATACATGTAGGCACGTAAAGCTTCGTCAGTATAATTTCATTCATTCGTACCAAAATTTGGGCAACGCTTCAATGATAGCTTAGATACAACAGCGGCTCGGCAACAGTCATCGGCCGATCAGCTGATTTAAAGCGAAGTTTGTCTTGCTTATGCGGACGTAATCATTGATTTATTCAATTTATAATGAACATTTAACAAAGTGCGAATATGTCGCATATTAAGTATTACTGACTTTATATATTTCAATCAGATTTACACGAAAAAGCGATGACAAAATTGAAAACTTTACATGTCTCTAATTCATTAATGAATCAAAATTTTCCTTCAAATTTTTTTTATGAATTTCTACCACCATTGCCTAACTCCCGTTTGACCAGTTGCCCCATAACCTGATACACACTGTATTAAATATACGGTCTATATATACGGTTAAAAGTTGGTTGGATTCATCTTATTTTTACAACATTAAAAAATCGAAATTATTTACTAAAAATAATACATATAAGATTTCATGCCAAAGGTCGTATATTTTGCGTACCAGTTCGATTACTCGATCGTACATCGTACAGGAACCAAAAAAGTCGTATAAATACGATTTAAATCGTATGGTTGGCAACACTGGTAGGAACACGAAAAAAGTATCGATACTTTTAGGTATCGAGTACTTGTCTTTCGATACCGATACTTTTGTACTCGATACTTTCTATTCGATACTTTTACTCAATGAGTACTTTTATTTTAGTATCGAATAAATTGTAGAAAGTATCCACGTTAAACTTGACCTTACGGCTCGTGCTTATGGTAACGCCATCTAGTTAAAGCGTAATGAACCTTGCTGCTCGACATATTTTAATTTCGAACATAGACGGACAAATACCTAAAAAAAAATCTCGTCACGACCTAGACTCTAGGAAAAGTACTCAATTCTCGATACTTTGAAGTATCGATACTTTTGTTTCGATACTTTTTCTTCGATACTACTCATGAGTACAGTATCGATACTTTCGTTTCGATATCGTGTCCCTACCAACAAGGTTGCCAACTTTTTTTTGTAAAGGATATATATATGTACTAGCAGACCCGCCCCCGCGTTGCTGTGGCTAATGTTTTTGTTATATTACATTTTATTAAACTATTTAAGTGGAACTGTAGGAGAACATCTGTCATGGAGGTTGTCATATTTTTTTACAAATGGCATCTATGTAAAAAAGCAAGTTAAAATCGTATCTGACACGTTTGTAGGTTTGACATAGCAGCGCCATCTATTACTCAATCATACATACATATCATAATTACTCAATCCAGTCAACAGATATCGCCATTTGTTAAAATCGTTTGGTAACTCCAAAACAGATAATTGTGAATGTCAAATAATAGGTATATATAGGCAATACAAATAATTTGCAATAAAATAATATTGCGACTATAAATAAAGATGTAAGCTATCCTATCTTTCAAGTTGGATGAAACTGTACACGGTGTGCAAATTTGATTAAAATTGGTTAAGTAGTTTAGGAGTCCATCGCGGACAAACAACGTGGCACGTAATTTATATATATTAAGATATATATAATCACACGTCATCGATCTTTTTTAGCGGCATCGGTATACCCCTAGGTTTTAATAGATTCCTATGATTGGGATTTTATTATAAACTCATTTGCAAAAAAAACGGGCACCTAAGCAATGAACCATTTCAAATGTTAATATTTCTTTGTTTGATAATTATAGGTAGTTTTATCCACACAATTTGCTAAATTAATAAGAAAATAATCGTTTTCATCAGTATTTCATAAAATTTAGATACAATTTATGGGAAATAATGCTAAACCTCGCTAGTAGTGTATATTCGCTAGTAGTGCATATGCTCATGAAGTAAAAATAAAAAAGTTTTTTTGTTTGTTTTTCTTTAATAAAGTAAAAGCAGATAAATGTTTAGTATCGAGTGTGACCCCCTCTAGCTAAAATCACAGCTTGAATTCGTCTGGGCATGCTAGCGAGTATATCCCGGATACTTGCTTGCGGAATACGTTCCCACTCCGCAGTAATCACATTCTTCAGCTCTCTGATGGTCTGCGGAGCCGGGTGTACTGATCTCACACGCCGTTTCAGAACGTCCCAGACATGCTCTATGGGATTGAGGTCGGGACTTCGAGCTGGCCAATCCAAACGACGAATGCCGACCTCTTGCACATACGCATTAACATCGCGGGATCGGTGGGCGCGAGCATTGTCGTCCATAAAAATCGAGTCTTCACCTAGAGCGGCCAATGCGGGTTGTGCATGAGAAATTAGAACTTCCGTTATGTATCGATGTCCAGTCAGTGAGCCGTTTTCAATGAAGACTAACTCTGTACGATCCATTGAATTTATTCCTGCCCAAAACATAACAGAGCCCCCACCATAAGGTGTGATTTCTTCGAAACATGCCTCTGCAAAGCGTTCTCCTTGTCTTCTTAGCACTCGCCAACGTCGATCTTCATCGAACAGAGATATCCTGGCTTCATCAGAGAACAAAACCCTATTCCAATCGTCTTGAGTCCATGATTCACAATTTTTAGCGAACCTAAGCCTGTGAACTCTGTGCTCACGGAGTAATTTGGGGCCGCGGGCCGGGCGGTGACTGCGTATATTGGCAGCGAGAAGCCTCCTCCTGACCGTCCATAGACTAATATGCACATTTCTTACTTCTTGGAGGTTGTTCTTAAGATTCACATACGAAGATTTGCGATTTCTCAATGCGCGACTCACAAGAAAACGATCATCCCGTGGTTGGGTACATGGTTTTCTTCCAGAACCAGGCCTTCTCTCGACGGAACCAGTCTCCTGATATCGCTGCCAGGTCCTTTGGACTGTCGAGCGACTAACATTTAGCCTCCTAGCCACGAAACATTGGCTGCAACCCTCTTCAAGCAGCGCGATAATTTTGGTAGCTTTTACCACTTTATCTACCATTTTTGATACAGCCAAACAGCATTAAATAAAGCTTTGACAGTCAAGGATATGAAATTAATCGATAAAAATTGAATAAAAGTTATGAAAGTCGATGTTAACTTCTGGAACTTCGCGCCAAAAATGTAGGATAAAAAGGGGTTTTCTGTAAAAATGAACATCAAATGAAAAATTGAATTTAGAACGTACTTTTTTAAATACCACAGCATTTTTAAAACCGGCCAGTAACGTGTACAAACGATTGAAACCTTTTTGGTATTGTATCTTTTTAAATATGAATGAAAATCAAAACCGCCCGTTTTTTTTGCAAATGAGTTTATAATATAAGGAAGACAAGCATATGATGCATTCAGGTTCCCGCCGAAATTGTCCATACTAAAGAATGCGATATAATTCAATTCTTGATGAATTGTGGTTCTGTTGGAGGTTCGCCGCAATTTCGCCAATGTCCCGTTAGATTAGTACGTAGGCCATTAAACAAAGGAGATTGTACGGTACAAAATAATAGATAAGGGCCCAAAGAATATGAAACCACTACGTTATAGGATAGATAACGAATGTTACCAGATTAAATTTTATGATAATGTCAATGTTGCCAGGTAAATAACAGAAAAATGTTTATGGGGTAGTTATAACAATAAAAAATACTCATTTTGTTAACATGTTTTATTAATTTAATAAATTATCATGATCCTTCTAATAGTACGAGATCCGGCTGCAAAATCGCTACGTTCATCACGTAGTTAATCAAACTCACACTTTTACAAACATTTACGATTAGGATCGAGAGAGAATTTATTGACAACAGAGTGCCAGTTAAGAAGTGGCCGCAAGTAATTTTAATTAAATTTAATAAGTTTAATTAAATAATGTTAATTAATATTCCATAAAATTGGTTCACTTGTTTTATCATCCACATGATAGCAATATAGATAAAGTGAAAGAGAGATAGCGCGCAACGCTACTTGTTAAACAAGGATGGCGTGTGCCAGCTGTACGAGTAGTTGAAGCCATTGCGCACGCGTCCATAGATAGTATGTATATAAATGTATGTATATAAAAATGTGAATTTGTTTAACTACGCGATAAACGTAAAGATTTTACAGCCGGATCTTCCTACTAATATTATAAACACGAAAGTTTGTGAGTATGTGAAGATGTTTGTTTCTCTTTCACACAAAAATTACTGAATGGTTTTGATGAAACTTCACAATAATATAGCTTACGTATTAGAATAACACATAGGCTATAATTTATCGCGATATTCCCACGGGAAGAGGAACTACGAGAAACCGCAGGACGCTGCTAGTAGACTATACAACATTATAAACGCGAAAGTTTGTGAGTATGTAAGTGAGGATGTTTGTTGCTCTTTAACGCAAAAACTACTGAATGAATTTTGATAAAACTTCACAATAATATGGCTTACATATCAGAATAACACAGGCTATAATTTATCCCGTTATTCCCATGGGAACGAGAACTATGCAGGTAAAACCGCAGGGCGCAGCTAGTAATGATATAGTTATTTTCACATTTGTTTTGAAATATTGAAATTCACACAAACTCCTTCAACTTTAAAACTTTGTTTTTAAGAAATAAAGAATTGATATAAAAAATTTATTATATATCTTAAAATATGTACCGTGAATATTTGACTGAAAGTCTTATTTTTATAATATATTTAAATTATTATAATAATTTTATAGTATATTTATAGAATTTAAATTACGAATAAGGTTGCCGTTTCCTAAAAGGCTGTTTATGGCTATATTCCAATAGTTTTATTTGTTAAATTCCTCATACTTTTTCTTTATAAATATATTTGATATTAAAATAGACCAAGTCTTTACTTAAATTTATTCTTCACATTATGTGATGGCAAACAGCATTTAATACCGGTAAACTTAATAGGTACACGTTCGCTGAAACTAAATATTTTAAAATCTTTTTGAGCCTATTTTAAATTTGGTACATCCATCTAACTTCAATGATAATACTTATGGTATCAGGGAACGGCTCTAGTGACTGAAGTAGAAAGTATAAATAAATAAAAAGTTAATTTAAAAAATAAAAAAGCTTTTATTTAAATGCTGCTTGTCAAGACTATTCAAACGAGTCCAAACTCGAAGGTTTTATCTAGTTTAATTTAAGAGTTCCTATGGCCACCTTCCGCCGCCATCGTGAGACCAGCTTCATGACACCATATTATTGCATTGTCACCGAAGTTACGCAAGTAAACCAAATTTCAACCTAAGCTAACGACAAGAAGTGGTTCTAATTTAACTAGCAAGATTTGTTACATAGTAACAGCCAACAGGGCAAGTTTAAATAAAAGCTTTTAAAAAGGTATACGAACTAGTAAATGTAACAAGATGTTTGGCAATTATTTATGGAAGTTTTGGAATAGCCTTGATTAGTATTATCTATATCGTTGGGTGATATTGAAGGGATCATGTTTGACGGTTTTTTTTTTGTGTGTATTTAGCTGTTGGTCGCAGATGACCTTGACAGCTTAACGCGGGCAATGGGCGAGCGGAAGGCTCTCAACCCGGTTGGTTTGACGGTGATAGTGGCCGTTTTAGTGTAGTATTAAAATACTGAGACTCGGAGTCACAATTATATTGACGTAAATTGTCACAGCTCATATACGTACCACTGTAGGGCTCGAGTCTCCTCCCCTATGGAAGGGAAATTGACCTACTATACCACGCTGATCAGACTGTTGATATTAAGTTTTCCTTCTCTTGCATAGATATTAAATGCATATTATATCCCTTAATCGTCTTTTACGACACCCACGGGTAAAAAAAGGGGTGGTGAATTGTATTCTTACTCCGTTACCACGGAATGACATGAATATTTGAATATTATTTATAGTTCTATTTGTTGGTATAAATTCAGAAATGATATATAAATAAAGGGTTTTCAACAAGTACTTTGTTTTCTAAAACAAAATAAAACAAGAAATTTAGATGAAGATGATTCAAATTTTTATTGTATGATGAAAGAATCGACATCTCTCGGCGTGGTCGTGGTGGGCATTTGCCAGATATAATTTTTCATTCATAATTGCCGAATTTTTCTCTTCGTAATACAATAAAAATTTGAATCATCTTCATCTAAATTTCTTGTTTTATTTTGTTTTAGAAAACAAAGTTCTTGTTGAAAAACCCTTTATAAGGGTGTTAGTATTGACATCTAGTATCGGATAGCCCATTTATTGAGGAAAGTTATTAGTCTATATAACGTCATGCTTCGACCAATAGGAATGAAGCGCCAATGAAAAATGTTGCAGAAACAGGGAAAAGTTTCTGTTGCCTGCGCTGCGCGTAGATGCCTACGACCTACTTTCTAATCTTCTCTCTCTTACTCCATCTATCTCTCTTTTATATGAGCAGACGATGTTGCACAAGTTAGTCAAGTATATTATAATGTTTCTACTTTCCAGATGGATTGGTAAAAAACAGCTAAGAGAATACCAGGGGAGTGGGCAGCAGCGCTCTTCTGAGCAGCTCATAACACTAACTACAACCCGCATGCTAATTGCAGCATGTACTTTCTTACGTGGGGAGGCGTATGTCAAACCGTGGACTGTTATATGCTGGGCGTCAGTAACTACACGATTCAATGAAATTTTAGAAGGTATATACATCATTAATGTAAAAAAAATGCAACACAGCACTTACATTATTATCGTAAAAATAATTGAAGTTAGATATATAGTTACGACATTATCGCGAAAAAAAAATTGATTGGCAATCTTTTTATCTGACGAAACTGACATGCGGGTTGTATTGACTTGTGTAAGTAAATACTACTTAAATGAATAGTATTTTAACAGATGCTGTATTATATGGTGAATAAAGGTCATGAAGGCAATCAAGTCCTTACTTTTTTACCACCCTTGTGGGGAGAAAGGAAAATAATAACAGTGTATAACCACTCCTTACATTCGCATAGGACTTGTGAGAACCATGAGGTATCAATAAGGAGAATAGACAACACTTTCGTGAACAACATACAACACTCACTGTAATCGTCATACCGCCTGATACAATTGTCGATTATGGCATTATCGTGCTTTGGGAAGGCCTTTGTACAATATTATGAAGAGGGAAAACACACCATCCTGCCACCTCTGCGTTTGCCACGAGGACACGGCGCAGAGCGTGGGTATAACAGCGTTTACTCATCGCAATCATCGGTGCCAACCTGACGTTGCCAATCATCGCTAGGCAGATGCTTGACAGCATCAGGAATTGGGACGCTGTTGCTGCTTTCTGCGAGGCAGTTGTCTCGCCGAAGGGAGCGGCGGATCATCATCATCATTCATCATTTCAGCCTATCGCCGTCCACTGCTGGACGTAGGCCTCGCTCATGTTACGCCATAAAGTGCGGCCGTGTGCCGCCGGCATCCAACGACGCTCAGCAACTTTCACGAGATCGTCAGTCCACCTAGTGGGAGGGCGTCCTATACTGCGTCGTCCGATACGTGATCGCCACTCGAGTCATTTTGAGCGAGCGAGAGCGGCGGATTATGCACGGGTGGAACTCCTTTACGGCGACACGATTCGCCGCTGGGTGATTGGATCGGGGAATAGTCTGTCACGCAGAGAGGCTGCCTGCGTGAGGGTGATGCCCCGGGAGGGCCATTGCGGAGGGACGATACCCGAAAGAGTATAGCCGTACTGGCCACAGACGACAAGGAACTCAGTACCAGTCATCGGCCCAATCGCGAAGGGGAGGAAACACAGTGGGTCAGGGGCCAAGCGCCCCTATTATTAATCTAAATCATTCTACATATTAATCTAAACTAGGGCTTTCAAAATGGCGCGGGATCCCGCGCCATTTTCCAATCCCCTATGATGCAGGATTACGGGTGCGGGATCCGCGGGATTTGCGGGACTGAAAAAAGCGTGCATACAACCTCAAACTTAATAAACTTTCAAACTCCTATCCCTCCCTTCCATATCCTATATAAATTTACAGTTTTTAAGTGTGGTTAATTTTTTTGGTTGATTTTTAATTTTTTTGTGTATTTTTGAAGATTTGTTTTGTTTTGATTTGTTTTTATTCAGTATTTATTACTGTTTGTGGTGAATAAAAAAATGGTGTAATTTGATTAATCTCATACTAGTAGTAATACCTACTTAAATAAATATGGAGTTAGTTGATAATTCATAGGGTTTTTGTGATAAATAAACGGAGTAATTTCATTGATCTTATATTAATAGTAATTCTTTAATAAATGTGTAGTTAGTTGATTAATTCATTCTTTTTTGTTACAAATAAACGGCGTAATTTGATTGATATATTAATAGTAATATTTACGTAAATAAATGTGGAGTTGATTAATTCATTGTTTTATTTGCCTTAAATAAATGTGAATATTTTCGATATGCGGGATCCTGCAAATACCGAGATCCCGCGGGATTGAGAATTCGTAATCCCGCAAATACCGAGATTGAATTCAGGCTGCGGGATTGGAAGCCCTAATCTAAACCATTCTCATAGTCATCGGAAAAGCCACAAAAATCATCAAAATTGGTCCAGCCGTTTAGAAGGAGTTCAATTACAAGGACAAACAGTACATAAAGATGTTTAAAAAAATATTGAAATATCTACATCTTTTTCAATACTGGTATGCTGTTTGGAGATTGATCCATAGACCGGCAAATGTTTTAAATAGAAGAAATATATAGAAAATATTTAACCTGTTCCCTTTTTTTTTAATTTGTAGTATAAAAAGTTATTTAAAAACAAACACAATAAAATAACTGGCGACATAAAATACCCTAATTTTAATGAAAAACAAAGCGGCTATTGGCTCAGCTTGTGCTACTTCGTTCTCATGAAATAATGTTGATATTTTGCCAATACTTGGAATAAACTTTTGTATCATAGTTATAGCAGATTTTATAAAGGTTTGGTTGATATATTTATTATTAATTTTAGTCGTTAGCAATTAGGGTGTTTAAAAAGGTTTTTTTTTCTCGGAACCAAGCTTGAAAGTTTCGCTTAGATACCAAAATAGGCCTCTGAAAATATGAGCCCTTAATATTAATATTAAGGTTGTCCGCGTCGCACTTTTCGATTTCCCATAACAATAACACACGATTGTTTTTTCTGATTCTTGTAACTAATGAACCATACATCGCTCTGCAATTTCCATTAAATATTTTTGTAGAGAATTGAACGCTCTACAAAAAAGTTCTGATATCATTTTTCCATGAATCAACTCATTCAAAAGTTATTCAAGGTCAAAGTTAAATTCATTATTAATTTTTTTCCGTTTTTCTGAATGAATTGGCAAAAATATTGTTTTTAGAAAAAATATTCCCCAAATATTTTATAATATACCTACATACTAATTAGACTTCTGAGGATTGTTAACCAATATTTTTCGCTATATTATAAAGATGGACGAAGTACTTAAAACAATTTATCAATGACAGTTAGCTCTATAGATTTGAGATATCTTGTTTTTGAAAATTTGCATCAATCGTTTCATTGAGATAATTTTTTTGACCGAATAGGAATGGAATTCAGCACCCCTTTTTTGCTCGTGAATGTCGTAAAAGACACTAAGGGATATAGTATGCAGATAACATCTATGCAGGAGAAGGAACACTCGAAGTAAAACTCTATACCAACTTGTCTGACTAGCCTGGTATTGGTGAATTTTAATTCCATTGTGGATAAGTCTAGTAGTGGGATGTATATGACCTGTGATAATGATATAGACTTGGAAAACATCCAGCCAATGTGCCCCAAATATGTTTCATTAGAAAGGCAAAAACGTGAAGATGGTCCGTGTGGTAGTACGAAGTAAGAATACAGTTTATCACTCCCTATCTTACCCGTGGATGTCGTTTGTATATACATATATGCCTATGGGATATAATATGCATATAACATCTTTGCAAGAGAAGGAAAACTCGAAAAAAACCGTATACCAACATGTCTGACCATGGTATAGTAGGTCAAATTCCCTCCCATTATGGAGGCGGCCTAAGCCCAACAGTGGGACATATATAGGCTGAGATGATGGTGATGATGATGAATGCATTAGGACCCGTTATGTGGCAACACCGTGATCAAGATCAAGGAACCTATTCTTATGTTTCTTTTAATTTTGTACAGAATATCAAGTAGTTAGATAAACGTGGATGTGTAAGATAAAAGTCATAATCTTTAATCGTGCATGACGAATGATTTTTATTACCAAGTCTGCGTTTATCTTTTGTTATGTCAAGTAGGTACTGTCTACTTGTTATGACTACAGCTTCGTTGGCGTGGACTTTATACCCATTGCAGTTTTTTTTTCACAGTAAGCTTTTTTGAACTCTAATTTTTTTCGTGTGGCACTGCAAATTATTATCATAGCAGACGGTTTAAAAATAGAAAAGGTCACTATTTCCCCGTAATAATTGTAAAAAATAAGCGAGGGATTTTTTTTTTTTGGTGTTGGGTTGCGGTCGGCGCGCTCCTCGCACCACTCCGTCCGGGGCGACAAAGGGGCGTAAGCACGCACACCTGCAAACCACCCACGATGCACGTCGCCTTCGTCGTTGGGCCGACGACCGCAGCATCAGTGGTCGACCCGACGGAATACTTGGGGTACCCTCCCATCGACCGACGTCCCCCCCCCCCCCCCTCGGGGAGGACGTCGGTCTTTCCTCACGCGGTCGGCCTCTCGGCGGGTGACGGACTAATTCCCCGATCACGTCACCCGCGGCCTCGGCTAGAGCGGCATGAGGCGCAAGTACTCGCGCCTACGCCGCCTCAGTCGCCGGCGGCGGATCGCCTCATCGAGGCTGCGCTCCTCGCGCAGGCGATCCGCCGCCTCAAGCGAGAGATGACTGAGAGAAGAGGATAGACCGTCTAATTAAGGGGAACCGTTACCGTCTTTACAATAAAGGCATTTGAAATCCGTACCCTGGGCCGTCAACTTTACGAGGACCTCAAAAGTCAGTGTTATTCCCTGACGTTTTACTCTTACATATTTACTAACCATAATAAATATAGTCTCATCATCATCATTCCACTTTTATTCCTTGGTGTTGATGCAATATTTCTTTTAAATATTGTTTGCAGACGTGATCCCTAAATGCAGACCTCATAATCAAGATCAGAGTCGTTCAGCGTGTTATAAAGCGTGCTATGGGATTTCTCTCCGTGATAGAATCTAAAATACGCAAATCCGTAGAACAACGGGTGTTATACCGATACAGATACCGATATAGTACGAATAATTAACACGCTGCGATGGCAATGGGCAGGTCACAACTAGTAAATGAATAAAAAAAAAAGACAATCCCGACTGAGTTTCTTGCCGGATCTTCCCAGTGCAGTTGCGTGCCGATCCGGTAGTAATTTAAGTTAAAATAAAAAAAAGGAAAGACAATATGTAAGTGCCCCCGCGGGGTTTATACATAATAAATGATTTGAATTTGAACATTGCTCTGCAGATCTATTGCTGATAACCGCTGTTCCCAGCAGTTATCGGTTCAGGACGAACCATGTATTGGGTGATTTAATGTACTATGCCCCCTTCCCACAAAGTAGACTGACAATCTGGTGAAAATATCGTATTTTGTTGCGAAATAAAAGGGAGACTTACATCCAGCAATGGACGACAAAGGTCTGATGATATTATAAAAGTTTTGGCAATGGTTTTATCACCAGCCACCTGCCTAAACTTAAACCTCTTTGGCTACATAATTGTTAACCAGACGGCAATAGACGGAGTTGTGCCAGTTCTACGTAAATCTCCTAGTTAACTTTTACGATACCCACGGGGAAGATAAGGTATGGTGAATTGTATTCTTACTCCCTCACCACACGGCAAAATAGATACGTACTATACCAAAGTTATTACGTCAAATAATATTTCATTACGGATAAGTTCTGCATCCAACAATGATGTACTGACAAAGAAGAAATCCAATAACACATTTAAATACTGAATCATGTAACATAAGTCATAGATACTTTGATTCTAAATAAGGAATAAGTAACGTTGATCTACATCAGCTGTTGTAACTAATTAAATCATGTTTTATGATTATTTAACGAGTGAAGACGTTTGAATGTTGTCATAACATTGACAGGATATACGTGTCGTAAACGTATTCATCTTACAAGTTTTATTATCTACGCATACGGGTATTGAACATATTAAATATTGATATATGGCGATAGTTATGTGTATTTGTATAGCGATCAGCCATAAACGGTGTTAGACTGGTCATAAAGATGGTGTTTGCTTGCCGGACCCGCACGGGTCGCCCCACGGGCAACTAGGTAAGATAGGAGGCCCATGCAGGCGGCGGCCCTAGCTTGTAAACTTGCTCAAATAGTTTGTTCATACAATTAGAGAAATTGAAATTATTAGTGTGTGTATGTGTTGACAGCTGTCTGTCTACAGCCGCGGGTCGGTCCGTCCGAGGTAGTACCACACTCTCACAGAAAATCAACCTTTGGGTAGTAGAAATTTGTTACAGCACTCAGTGAGCGAGAGATCCGGCGTCCTATCTTTCTGAGGGAGTTTGCGTGTGGTGGGTTTTGGTGATGCCCTTAGTGTCACCGAACCTCAATGCACACACTCACACTCCCTTTACTTTCTTCATGGTAGACAGCGGTCTTGCCATCCATCAGCGACAGCAACACTTACCATCAGATATACTGTTTGCTCGTTGGCCACCGTTTGCGATAAATAAAATAATAAAAAAAATAACCATATGATGACGGACTTAAAATATAATTCATCACTCCCTATCTTGCTCGTGGATGTCGTAAAAGACGATTAAGAGATATGCATATATGTAGGTAGCATCTGTGCGAAAGAAGGAAAACTCAAAATAAAACTCTATATCAACATATGTAACTAGCATGTAGATACTTGTTCGTGCTGTAATAGATCGATGTATCTATAATTGTGAAATTTGCGCCGCGTATTAACATAGTCGTACCGTAGCCTGTCTATCTAATTCAATCGGGTCAGCCGTTGAATGAGAGATAAATAGGTGATGGTCAATCAATTCCATCAAGGCACCTGCAATACAAGGATCATTTTCCTTAGTACAGAACGTTGTCTTTAAAAAAAACCTGACTGGCACTAATTGGGTTCTAATAATTGTAATAATTTAGATTTCTCATAAACATTCAAACATATGACCATTATATTCATACACGGACAATTGTTCAAGAAGTAACGCGAATTCTCAAAAACAATTACAATAAAATTCCTATGATTTTAAGTGGAGATTTTAATGTGAGTTTCGCATCAGATAGAGCACTCCTTATAATTGAGTTCCTCAAGACAAAATTTGATTTGAAAATGTACAGCACTCAATTAACTACCAGATTGAAAACAGGAATAGACACCGTGTACTAAAGACATATAAATCAAATGGAAACTAAAGCATGTCTTACCTGTTTTAGTTCCCACTAGCGACCTGCGGAATATCCCTCGTTTTGCTTCGGTTTTAGTAGCATTGCCCTTGCCTTATAAATCTCCAATATCTCCTAAGGCCTAAGATATTATGATACGGACTAAATAGATAGACAACATTTTTTAAAATTAGTTTTCAGGCATAGGTATCGTGCAATTATTTGCAGGATACCTATGCCTGTGAGCATGAAAAAATTAATGTAATTCTTACTAATATTATTAAAGCGAAAGTATGTTTGTTTGTTACGTTTTCACGCTTAAACCACCGAACCAATTTTAAAAATTCATTCACCAATGGAAAGCTATAATATCAGGGAGTAACATAGGCTATATTTTATCCCAGTATTCCCACGGGAACGGCAATTGCAAGGGTAAGGCGGCTGAAACCAAAGCGAAGCGAGGATGGGTTATTAGTACATATTTTACATAAAAATGGTAAAATGACTTATAAAATAAAATCTTGCAATTATCCAAATACTTCTCATGCTCTGTTTTTATGTTATTCTCTCGCCGCCTATTTTCTGAAGTCCACACAAAAACGCATACTTTTTTTATGAACTTTTTAACGAGAGCAAAATAGCAAAATAAACATTCTTTCTTTATTATTAAAATAACGGTACCATTTGAGAGATAAAAAAAACATATAGGGCATTTGACAGATCATTCCAAAGTAAATACAGTAAGGGGGCAGGTGTAAATCGGGAAGCGTCTCTCGACACCTGGAAATATGAGTGGCTAGAAATCGAAACACCTGGCAATGTCGGTAGGTACCCATCTAATTAATGATCAATCGGATGGCATTCAGTGACGATTGAAAGATGGTATTCTATTAACATTTATTTATAATGTGACTAAGCATTTTTAACTGTAATCACATAATTTTAACGTTACGTCAATGATAAAAAATATATAGGCATATTTTGTAATGATTGTAACATAATGATATCTGACGTTTAATATCCGTGTGGTGACGGAGTACGAATACCAATCACCGCCTCTCTTGTCTCCTCCTCTCTTGTCCATGGATGTCGTAAATGACGACTGAAGAATTCCATATGCATGTAACATCTGTGCTAGAGAAGCAATACTCGAAACCTTACCCTGTACCAACACGTCTTATAGGGCAACTTCACTCCCATAGTGGAGACCTTTCAAAAATCAAGAAAAAATAACACATGAGTATTATTCTATAAGCAATTGCAGAGCTACCCACTGGGTCTAATTGTTCATCTAAGTAATTATTGTTATTGCTGATGACATCTATGCGAGTGAAGGAAAACTCTAAATAAAATCCTATACCAACCCAACTGGCGAGTGTGGTTTAGTAAGTTAATTGTCCTCCCATTGTGGAGGAGGTTTGAGCTCAGCAATACCCGTCCCATATGTGAGCCGTGATGATCATGATGATCACTTAAAGCATTCTTGAATCTATCTGCACACACAAAAAATATTATTAAAATCGGTCCAATCATTTAGTAGGAGTTACATACACATCTACAGAAGAATTATATATCTTTAAAAAGATATTAAAAATATTTACTCTGCTACTATAAGAATACAACAGTCGCCACCCCTTAGTTACCCATGGGAGTCATGAATTAGCTAGGGGTTCAGCTCTCTGATGGGAAATGTATAACATCTAATTGCGATGGTCAACATGCCTGCCAAGTGTGGCAATCGATTATGACATTATCCGCTCATATGGCGGACCATACGAGGGAGGCTTACGTCCAGCAGTGGACAGCGAAAAGCTTAATGATGATGATCAGCAAAACGCGGTGGCAAGCTGCAATTGTCTTCTGCTTCTTCTTGAAATCTTGACTCACAAGCAACAAAGACTCTGACTCACTCACACTCACAAGAAAAATTTTGACTCACAAGCAACAAAACTGCACACCAGAGGCTCACAGAGGCCACTGCGCACCCACCCTGAAAATGAGCATTGGATATGCTTACCGGATCGATATTATCATTTGACAGACATCATGAGGGAGGCCTACGTCCAACAGTGGGCGGCGGTAGACTAAATTATTATGATTTTTTATTTTTTTTTGTGTGTTTTTTTTGTTTGTGTTTCTTAGTTGTTAGCCTCGGATGGCTGTGACAACTTTACGCGGACTGTTGGGTGAGCGCTGAGGGCTCTCAACCCGTTTAAAGTTAAGCGACCGATCCCGAGGGCACCCCCTGTGGGTATGGACCTCGACTCGGGGGGTCGCTGGCAAAGTGGGCCTTCCGTTTATGACATTACCGCGGCACGATTTCCGTCCCCGGCGGCGGGGGCGGAATCGTGGATATTTATTTGTCAAGGCCTCGCGGGCTGTGTATGCCTCCGTCTGGGCGAGAGTAATGCTATCGTCGGGTTCGTCGAGGATTAGCCGCGGTTGTTTTATCGCGGAGATTTTAGAGGGGAATTATGATGAGGATTATTATTTTTATTATTGCGAACGGTGGCAAACGAGTAAACAGTACACCTGAGGTAAGTGTTTCTGCCGCTCATGGACTTCCGCTAGGCCGCTGCCTGCCGTGAAGAAAATGAAGGGAGTGTGAATGCGTGCAATGAGGTTCGGTGATACTAACGGTATCACTAAAACCCATCACACGCAAACATCCTTAGAAAGTTGGGCTTCCGGCTCTCTCGCTCACCGAACGAAGCGCAGTAACAAATTGCTACTACTCGGACGTCGATTTTCTGTTCAGTGTGGTACTACCCCGGACGGACCGGCCTGCGGCTGAAGACAGACAACTGTCAAAAGTGTCGTCCTACCACTACTAATGATGTTTCAAATGAGCGCAAAAAGTATAATTGAATGTAATTAACGGTTAACTTCATATTAATTCAAGTGATTAAGAACACGCGTATTGTGACTAGCGGCGTTATCATTTCCGTGGATGACATCAGAGGCGCGTACTACATGTGCGTAACGTTTCTACTATTTATTGATAAATTACTAGATATCATTGAATATAATAAGCTATCGTATAAAACAACTTATTAATGTTTATTATTATTGCTTTTTGTGGCGAAGGCAAGTAGCCCAACTAATGGTGAGTGGTAGATCATAAATACTTTGAGTCTTTAACAGTTCATTCTGAATAAAACTATTTTTACGGCTTTATCGTGTTTGTATTAGACTTTTGATTGCCCTACGTTTCGAACACTTTTCAGCGTTCATGGTCACGGGCGGACTAAAATGTCTCAGTCCAACAAGTCATCGATTATTACAGAGATGAATACGATTATTACAGAGGTATACTCGCTACAGAATTATTATAGTTATTAAATTTCGACCCACATCTATACCAATAAATAAAATTGGAGTGTCTGTTTGTAATGTCAAAATAATAGGCTTTTTTCATGCTCACACGGTTATTTGCACGACACCTATGCCTAAAATAGCAATTAAAAATTTTTTGTCTGTCTGTCTGTTTGTTCCGGGTAATCTTCAAAACGGCTGGACCGATTTCAAAAATTCTTTCACCAATGGAAAGCTATAATATCAGGGCGTAAACTAGGCTATATTTTATCCCGGTATTCCCACGTGAACGGGAACTACGCGGGTAAAACGACTATAACCTATAACCGAAGCGAAGCGAGGGCGGGTTGCTAGTTTTTATATAAATTTACTAGCTTTTGCCCGCGGCTTCGCCCGCGTAAAAGTTGGCTTGCATATTTCTTTATTGTGTTATTGTGGTGACGGAGTAAGAATACAATTCACGACTCTCTATCTTGCCCGTGGATGTCGTATAAGACGACTATGGGATATATACACATAACATCTATGCAAGAGAAGGAAAACTCGAAAAATGAAACCCTATACCAACATATCTGACCAGCATGGTATAGTAGGTCAAATTCCCTCCCATTATGGAGGAGGCCCGAGTCCAAGAGTGGGAAGTATGTGGGCTGCGATGATGATGATGATGATATTTCTTAATTTAAGAAATACTCTATCTGTGTGTCAATTTTCATCCAAATCTGGTCAACAGTTTACGCGTGATCGAGTAAGAAAAGTCCAAATAACTTCACAAATTTTTATATTTGAATATTACTTCCACCCTTGTAGTTCAAATTCACGTGGAAAGACGATGATAAATATGGCCATCCTTAGTCGCTGATAATACATTATCCGTGATAGGTTTCCATTGGTGAAAAAGAATAATATTGATCAAACTCCCGTAGTTTCACCCACGTAGACCCCATTCCCATGCGAATGCCGAGATAAAAATTGCCTATGTTACTCGCTGATATTATAAGTTTACATAGGTGAAAAAAAAATTGTACTAACAAATCCCATACAAATATCCAAGATAAAAATTGCATATGTTACTCGCTGATAACGTAGCTTCCTATTGTTGAAAGAATTTTAAAAATTGGTCACCATCCACCGGTTTCACTCGCAGAGTTCTCGTTTCGGGCAAACACCAGGATGAAAATAGCCTTTATTTGTTATTCGCTGATAATGTAGATTTTCATTCGTAAATTAATTTTTATATCCATTAAATGTCCGCGATTTCACCCGCATTGTGCCCGGGTCCGTAGAAATATTGGGATAAAAAAATAGCTTAAATATGTTCATTATCATTTCGTCTCATATACGTCCCACTGCTGGGCTCGTGCCTCCTCCATAATAGGAGGGAAATTTACCTTACCATGCTGGTCAGGCAGGTTGGTATAGGGTTTTGTTTCGAGTTTTCCATCTCTTCCATAGATGTCATATCCCTGAGTCGTCTCTTACGACACCCACGGGTAAGAGAGGGGGTGGTGAATTGTATTCTTACTCCGTCACCACACGGAATAAAACCTAAATATGTTACTCGCTTGAAATTAGCTTTCCGTTAGTGAAATAATTTTAAATATTATTGTATAGATTTGACCCACAATAATAATAACTAAAGATAATTTTATAAATTAAAACCTTTTAGTAACATAAAGTAAGCCGCCTTCAAAATTAACTTTAATTTAGCATCATGTTACCTGAGTTTTCTTGCCGGATCTTTCTCAGTGTAACCGTGTTCCGATCCGGTGGTAGTATACTAGATTATTAGTTAGTTTTTAAATATAATTACTATTAATTTTAATTATTACTAACCATAAACAATATAATTTTTTCATATAGAATCATTTTCTTCTTACACTGGCAATAAATTTTGTATCAAAATGTGGGTCAATATTTAATAACTAATTTCTGTATCGGGTAGATAATTATAAATTTTCTGCAGTAGCGATGACTTGTTGGACGTGAGACATCTTAGTCCACCCGTGATCATGAACGCTGTAAAGTGTTCGAAACGTCGGGTAATCAAAAATCAAATACAAACGCGATAAAATCCGTAATGTAATTTTATTTAAAATGTATAATACTCGCGTAAACATCAGAAATCATTAGTAAGGATTGTCTGTACAAAAAGTTTTTATTGTTAATTTGTTACCTTACCAAAGTTTATTGCCAATCAAAATGACTTGTTGGATCTGAGACATCTACGTCCTCCCGTGACCAAGAACGCTGTAAAGTGTTCGAAAGGTCGGGCAAACAAAAATCAAATGCAAACGCGATAAAATCCGTAAAAATAGTTTTGTTTATAATGTGTAATACTCACGTAAACATCAGAAATAATTAAGTTCTTTTTGAATTTTCTTACTACGTAAACAAATGGACTTCGTAATTATCTGTAAAACGAGTAAGACTTTTACATCGATCTAAATATATAATCATCATCATCTTGCTCTTATCCACCAGATGGAGTTGGTCCGGGTCAATCTAGGGCTCTTAGTCGTCTTTTACGACACCCACGAGCAAAGCAAGGGTTGGTAGTATTCGAAGCCGCTACCACACAGCACTAGTATACAACACTAATATATTTGTTATATAATAAATTTCATTTCATTTTCATCTGGTCCGTCTGGTCAACAATTATATTCACCAGAAGGGTTGATGTCAGACCGTCAGTCAGCCATAAAATTATTGCCAATAACTTTTGTAATATATACAATGGAAGAGAAGTACACATTGCGAGTATTTTTTTTCTTTAAAAAGACAAATACCCTGCTCTAACGAATCCTTGTATTACGGGGGACTTTACAATCTTAAAATGAATGGGCACAAATTACACCCAGACTTAGAACAACAATTTGTGCAATGCACAATTTTTTTTCTTGTATGGAATTCGAACCCGCAACACGCGCATGGTAGGTCGATATCTTATTATCTCCCTTTTTTTTTCTTTTGAAGGGTGGGTTACGTTCGGCGCACTCCTTGCACCACTTCGTCCGGGGCAACAGAGGGGCATAAGCACGCACACCCATAACCCACCCGCGCGACACGTCGTCTTCGTCGTTGGGCCGACCACCGGAGCAGGGTGACTTGACGTCAGTGGTCAGCCCGACGGAATACCCCATGAGTATCCTCCCATCGACCGACGTCCCTCCCTCGGGGAGGACGTCGGTCTTTCCTCAGGCGGTCAGCCTCTCGGCGGATGACGGACTAGTTCCCCGGTCCAGTCACCCGCAGCTTCGGCTAGGGCGGCATCAGGCGCAGGTAATCGCGCCTGCGCCGCTCTAGTCGCCGGCGGCGGTTCGCGTCGTCGAGGAGACGCTCTTCGCGCACGCGCTCCGCCGCCTCCTTCCGCGAGACTACTGTCTCGCAGGAGGCTGCAACCGCGTCCCAGTTCCTGCGTCAGGTCGGCACCGATGATTGCATCGAGTTCACGATGCTGCTCTGCCCAAGCAGCACAAACCTCGAGCGTATGCTGCGCCGTGTCCTCGTCGCAATCGCAGTGGTGGCAGGACGGTGTATTCTCCCTCCTAACGACCGTGTACAGGCGAAGCATCCATGCCCCGTCAAAACCTGCACCAGTCGGAAGGAGAGCACCCCATGCCGCCGTTTTAGCCACTGCATCAGCACCGGCCGGAAGGCCTCCACGGTCCGCACACCGAACCGAAGCCTCTCCAGCCGGACTGCCCAACGGGCAAATCCCTCCAACCACCCATGGCCTTTTCGACATCTTGGTCATACAAGCCGAATCATAGAGATACATGTGCACACCATGCTCTTTGCGTAAGTATGCACATGCTTCTTTAATCTCTACAAGTTATTTAACTTCCTTTATCCTTTGCCCAACGGGCAATGACGTCTCGTCATGGGAGGACGAGGGAGTCCCGGCCAACAGGCACGCTGCCTTTGTCGACACCGTGCGGTAACCGCGTATGGCCCTGACCGCCATGGCTCTCTGTGGTCGCCACAGAAGAGCCCTGAGTCGGACGGTCAGGGATCCCGCCCACACCGGTGCGCCGTACAGGGCCATCTTCCGGATGACCTTGACCCCCCTACGCCACCTGTGCCGTCATTACAGAATGATGGCTATGATCATGATGTACAATACGTAGATGGTAGACTTGAATACATAATTTAGTGACAGGAATGTTATTGTTATAATTGAGATTGTTGATGTAATACGTAGTTAAGTTTTATCTCGTTTTAAAGATGGTTCGTACTTAATAGGTCACTCCGTTGTGATTAATTGACCCATTAGTAGGATTGTTGAATTTACAGTTTGAGTGTCTTTCTTATTTATAAAAAGTAAACCGACTTTTAATGAATATTTACTTATAGAAATAAATAGAATTGAAGAGTCTGTTTGTATTGTCGAAATAGAAGGTATTTTTACGTTCACACGGTAATTTGTACGATACCTATGACTAAAAAACAATTTAAAAACTTTGTCTGTGTATCTCTCTGTCTGTTTGTTCTGGTTAATCTTCAAAACGGTTGGACCGATCTTGATAATATTTTACTACCAGATAGCTTTAGAGTAAGGATCCGTGACTCGAACCCGAGGTCATATTTTAGTAGAAATCGCAGATTTAAAATGCGGGGCCAAAGCAGCTGTCCAAACCGAATGTAGATTTAATTTGATTTGAATACATTTGAGACGAACCTAATATAAATTATTTAGGATAACCCTAAAGCTAATGGCCAAATCATGATCAAAATTTTAACACACGTAAAAATACAGTCGCCTTGAGAAACTTCTTTGTAAGTCGGTTAAAAAGACAGCAGCCCATATAACTCGTTACTTGGATCACTCTGGTATTGGTGCATTCAAACCTTTGGTATCCATTTATTTACGTCCCACTGCTTGGTTCGAGCCTCCTCCACAATAGTAGTGAAATTAATCTACTAAACCACGCTGGTCAGACGTGTTGGTATATATATATCTTTGGTTGGGCTATGGTAAGCGCACACGCGGTCCATTCGGTAAGGGGCGACGAAAGGACAGCGCGCGGGCCCATAACCCACCCGCATCCACGTTGCCTTCGTCGTTGGGCCGACCACCGGAGTAGGATGACTTGTCTTCAGTGGCCGGCCCGACGCCGGAATACCCTTTCGGGTACCCTCACCTCTCGACGTCCCTGTTCCGGGACGTCGGTCACCGTCGCGCGGTCAGCCTCTCTGCGGCTGCCGGACTAAAGTCCCCGGTCCGGTCACCCGCGGCCTCGGCTAGGGCGGCATCAGGCGCAGGTACTCGCGCCTGCGCCCCCCGAGTCGCCGGCGGCGGAACACGTCACCGAAGAGGAGTTCCTCTCGCGTACGATCTACCGCCTCCACACGACCGCGTCCCAGTTCCTGACGCTGTCGAGCATCTCCCTGGCGATGGTCGGCAGCGTCAGGTCGGCACCGATGATCGCGACGAGTTCACGGCGCTCCCCTGTCCACACAGCACACACCTCGAGCGTGTGCTGCGTCGTGACCTCGTCGCAATCGCAGTGGAGGCAGGACGGTGTGCTCTTCCTCCTGACGATCTTGTGCAGGTACTTGGCGAAGCAACCATGCCCCGTCAGCACCTGCACCAGTCGTAAGGAAAGCACCCCGTGCGTCCGCTCCAACCACTCCATCAGCATCGGCCGGAAGGCCACGACGGTCCTGACGCCGTACCGAGGCCTCTCCAGCCGGAAACGTGTTGGTATAGTTTCATTTCGAGTTTGCTTTCTCTTGCACATGTCTTATGTGCATATTATATTCCTTAATCGTCTTTTAAGACATCCACGGGCAAGATAGGGAGTGGTGATTTGTATTCTCAATCCGTCACCACACGGAATCATTGAAGCTATTATTTAATAATAATTATCGCGCTTAAAGAAGTTTACTTCAAAACAATATATTTAAAAAGTTTTCAAAATCACTTTTATTTGAAAAAAACAGTTAAACAAAGCTATTATTAGGACTATCTGTGGTCCCACCATGACCATAAGGCGACATAAGACCAGTGGCGTAACTATAGAGTGGCAGGGCTGGCAAAATGCCACGGGCCCCCCGACCCGAGAGGGCCCCGGCCCAAAACGCCGCGCGCTCAGAAGTAAACTTTTAACAGCGTACCTGATTTATATAAGATTTATTTTACCCAAGTATAACGTGATGATTCTTACTGATAGGGCCTCATCAAAAGAATTTGCCGCGGGCCTCAGATGGTATAGTTACGCCAGATAAACGCTGAAAAGCCCTTAAAATATATTTTTTCATATGCATATTGCATAAGCCTGTATTAACGTGTACGCAGCTAGTCATAGTAAACTCATTTGCAAAAAAAACGGGCGGTTTTGATTTTCATTCATATTTAAAAAGATACAATACCAAAAAGGTTTCAATCATTTGTACACGTTACTGGCCGGTTTTAAAAATGCTGTGGTATTTAAAAAAGTACGTTCTAAATTCAATTTTTCATTTGATGTTCATTTTTACAGAAAACCCCTTTTTATCCTACATTTTTGGCGCGAAGTTCCAGAAGTTAACATCGACTTTCATAACTTTTATTCAATTTTTATCGATTAATTTCATATCCGTGACTGTTAAAGCTTTATTTAATGCTGTTTGGCTGTATCAAAAATGGTAGATAAAGTGAAATGGTAGATGAAAAATGGTAGAAAAGCTACCAAAATTATCGCGCTGCTTGAAGAGGGTTGCAGCCAATGTTTCGTGGCTAGGAGGCTAAATATTAGTCGCTCGACAGTCCAAAGGACCTGGCAGCGATATCAGGAGACTGGTTCCGTCGAGAGAAGGCCTGGTTCTGGAAGAAAACCATGTACCCAACCACGGGATGATCGTTTTCTTGTGAGTCGCGCATTGAGAAATCGCAAATCTTCGTATGTGGATCTTAAGAACAACCTCCAAGAAGTAAGAAATGTGCATATTAGTCTATGGACGGTCAAGAGGAGGCTTCTCGCTGCCAATATACGCAGTCACCGCCCGGCCCGCGGCCCCAAATTACTCCGTGAGCACAGAGTTCACAGGCTTAGGTTCGCTAGAAATTGTGAATCATGGACTCAAGACGATTGGAATAGGGTTTTGTTCTCTGATGAAGCCAGGATATCTCTGTTCGGTGAAGATCGACGTCGGCGAGTGCTAAGAAGACAAGGAGAACGCTTTGCAGAGGCATGTTTCGAAGAAATCACACCT
Organism: Lymantria dispar; assembly: GCA_032191425.1. Classification (NCBI taxonomy): domain Eukaryota; kingdom Metazoa; phylum Arthropoda; class Insecta; order Lepidoptera; family Erebidae; genus Lymantria; species Lymantria dispar. The sequence continues at coordinate 35,875,563 of CM063445.1, forward strand.
TATGGTGGGGGCTCTGTTATGTTTTGGGCAGGAATAAATTCAATGGATCGTACAGAGTTAGTCTTCATTGAAAACGGCTCACTGACTGGGCATCGATACATAACGGAAGTTCTAATTTCTCATGCACAACCCGCATTGGCCGCTCTAGGTGAAGACTCGATTTTTATGGACGACAATGCTCGCGCCCACCGATCCCGCGATGTTAATGCGTATGTGCAAGAGGTCGGCATTCGTCGTTTGGATTGGCCAGCTCGAAGTCCCGACCTCAATCCCATAGAGCATGTCTGGGACGTTCTGAAACGGCGTGTGAGATCAGTACACCCGGCTCCGCAGACCATCAGAGAGCTGAAGAATGTGATTACTGCGGAGTGGGAACGTATTCCGCAAGCAAGTATCCGGGATATACTCGCTAGCATGCCCAGACGAATTCAAGCTGTGATTTTAGCTAGAGGGGGTCACACTCGATACTAAACATTTATCTGCTTTTACTTTATTAAAGAAAAACAAACAAAAAAACTTTTTTATTTTTACTTCATGAGCATATGCACTACTAGCGAATATACACTACTAGCGAGGTTTAGCATTATTTCCCATAAATTGTATCTAAATTTTATGAAATACTGATGAAAACGATTATTTTCTTATTAATTTAGCAAATTGTGTGGATAAAACTACCTATAATTATCAAACAAAGAAATATTAACATTTGAAATGGTTCATTGCTTAGGTGCCCGTTTTTTTTGCAAATGAGTGTATATACCTACATTTTTAGTACTAGGCGGTATCAAGGCACGGCTGTACAGTTACAAATATTATGTCGATTCAGCGCGTGTCGGCTACATATTGGGTCTACAATTCAATATGGCGTGTTTATGCAATAGTCACGTCAGGTAGCACTTGTTGCTAACATATGCAGTTTGAGCTGATATCGATTGCAACTTAGGGCTGATGCATTTTTAGTTGCCGCCATTTTTTTAAGATTTTAATGTTTTTGTGTACAATGTACTATGAAAAGGAGTACATATTGCGTCGACCCCAATTGATTGAGAGAAGAGCAAGATGGTGATGATCGTCATTTTGCGGGATAAAAATGCACAGATAGTGTAGTCGTTTAGATAATGTTATGGAGCTCCGAAAACGTATCCTGTACTGTAGGATGGCAAGGTAAATATATCCGAAACTAACGGCGTTAAAAAAATTACAGAAACTAACGGCGTTAAAAAAATTACAACTGTAAACAGATACAAAATGAAAAAGAAAATAAAATCGATATTTTGTCTATGAAAACAGTTAAAAAATTGTCATGGTTTGAATACTAAAAGGGTGTTAACTAATCTGTGGACAAAGACTAGCAGATGTACCTGCACGAGGTCAATGACTCATTCCTTGTTTTGTAAGACACCTTATAGTCAAAAAGGGGTGACATATTTATTTTTAGTACGTTGACGGGCTCTGTACCAAAATATGTTGGTAGGCACAAAGAAGGGGTATTTTTATAAAAGAAACAAATTATGTAATTTTTAAATAACATTACACAACATTTGTTAGCGGGAGACCATGGTGCGTTGCACATCGTCCTTTTCGGGGAGGGGAAGGAGCGGCGATTGAGCCCATAGCTGGGTGCGATCTTCTTGCGATCTTTCTCAACCGCCATGTGGGTGGGCCACCAGTATCCGACTTCATCAGTGGCCAACATGCTTAGGAGTTGTTCCCACAAAATGTTATTAAACTGTAAATAATTTGATGATTCTAGGAATATTTGCTTACGAACGATTCGGGACGCCTGTAGAGCCCATATCGTCAATACGATTGATACGACGGTTTTTTTTTTTTTTTTTTTTTTTTTTTTTTTTGGGTGGGCCATGGTAAGCGCACGGGCGGCCCTGTCCGCCCGGGGCGACGAAAGGACGGCGCGCGGGCCCATAACCCACCCGTACCCGTCACCTCGTTGTTTGTTGGGCCGACCACCGGAGCAGATGTGACTTGTCATCAGTGGTCGGCCCGACGGAATACCCTTTCGGGTAACCTCGCGTCTCGACGTACTGGGACGTCGGTCGCCATCGCGCGGTCAGCCTCTCTGCGGATGACGGACAATTCCCCGGTCCGATCACCCGCGGCCTCGGCTAGGGCGGCATTAGGCGCAGATACTCGCGCCTGCGCCGCCCCAGTCGCCGGCGGCGGAACGTGTAGCCGAATAGGAGCTCTACTCGCACACGATCCGCCGCCTCCTTCCGTGAGATTACGGCCTCACAGAAGGCGGCGACCGCGTCCCAGTTCCTAACGCTGTCGAGCATTTCCCTGGCGATGGTCGGCAGCGCCAGGTCGGCACCGATAATCGCGACGAGTTCACGGCGCTCCCCCTCCCACGCAGCACACTCCTCGAGCGTGTGCTGCGCCGTGTCCTCGTCGCAACTGCAGTGGTGGCAGGACGGTGTGCTCTCCCTCCTGACAATCTTGTGCAGGTACTTCCCAAAACACCCGTGCCCAGTCAGCACCTGCACCAGTCGGAAAGAAAGCACCCCGTGCGTCCGCTCCAACCACTCCATCAGCACCGGCCGGAAGGCCTCGACGGTCCTGACACCGTACCGAGGACTCTCCAGCCGGACTGCCCAACGGGCAATGACTCCTCGGCGGGCGTCGACCCGCCAGGCGGTGATCTCCTGAGGGGAGACCATACCGCCGCGGGCGCGCGTCTCCGACACCCGCCGATAAATGTCGGCGAGCATCTCCGCCTCCAGGTCCCACGGGGGAGTTCCGGCCAGGAGGCACGCTGCCTCCGTCGCCACCGTGCGGTAACCCCGTATGGCCCTGATCGCCATGACCCTCTGTGGTCGCCACAGGAGGGCCCTAAGACGGACGGTCAGGGACCCCGCCCACACCGGTGCGCCATACAGGGCCATCGACCGGATCACCCCCGTGTACAGCTGTCGGCACGTAGCACTGGGTCCACCCACATTCGGCATCAGCCGCGAAAGGGCGGACGCCGCGCCGACAAGCCGGGGAACAAGTCGATGGAGATGCTCCCGGAACCAAAAATGCCCGTCGAGCACCAGGCCCAAGTACTTCATGTGGGCCTGGATGCTGATGGTGACCGACTTCACGGTAATCGAAGCGCCGGCGGGAGGCCCGGCGGTACGGAGGCCATGGAACAAAAGGGCCTCCGTCTTTTCCAGGGCTACCCTCAACCCCAGCGCTTCGATCCGCCTGACAATCTCCTCGGTGCCGAGAGTTGCCAGGCGTGCCGCCTCTTCTAGCGTCCCACGCCGGGCTGTGACGAGTGTATCGTCAGCGTAGCAAATTACGCCCAGCCCGGGTGGGAGACTTCCTCTCAACGCCCAGTCGTAGCCGATGTTCCACAGGGTCGGACCCAGAACCGACCCCTGTGGGACACCGCACGTCATGGGCGTTCGCACAACGTCCCCTACTCGGTCAACGTAGAGGACGCTGCGTCCCTCCAAGTAGTCTGCCACCAGCCGCCTGAGGTACACGGGCACCCCGTGATACCTCAGCCCCTCCCTGATGCAGCTGAATGGCAGACTGTTGAAGGCGTTGGCGATGTCCAGGGACACCGCCAACAGGACTCCTCCGCCGGTGACGGCCTCCGCTACCACGGCCTTCAGGCGCAGCAGGGCCGCGATCGTCGAACGCCCTCTCCGAAAACCAAACTGGGCGTCCGACAGATCGGGCCCGACCCCGACGAGGTGCCGCTCGATGCGGGCAGCCAACACCCTCTCTAGCAGCTTGCCCGCATCATCGAGCAGCACGATGGGCCGATTGATACGACGGTAGCTACGTTTCTGGTCACTACATATTTGATAGTCTTGACTAGTACGCAGAATAGTGCGAACCTAGTGCAACAAACAAATCTTTTCAGTGTTGTTTGTACACTAGGTATTATCTAAGTTAAAACATTTCATTTGTTATTGCTAATGTAATTGTGAGATATTGCAATATCTATAACTACACTCATTTGCAAAAAAAACGGGCACCTAAGCAATGAACCATTTCAAATGTTAATATTTCTTTGTTTGATAATTATAGGTAGTTTTATCCACACAATTTGCTAAATTAATAAGAAAATAATCGTTTTCATCAGTTTTTTATAAAATTTAGATACAATTTATGGGAAATAATGCTAAACCTCGCTAGTAGTGTATATTCGCTAGTAGTGCATATGCTCATGAAGTAAAAATAAAAAAGTTTTTTTGTTTGTTTTTCTTTAATAAAGTAAAAGCAGATAAATGTTTAGTATCGAGTGTGACCCCCTCTAGCTAAAATCACAGCTTGAATTCGTCTGGGCATGCTAGCGAGTATATCCCGGATACTTGCTTGCGGAATACGTTCCCACTCCGCAGTAATCACATTCTTCAGCTCTCTGATGGTCTGCGGAGCCGGGTGTACTGATCTCACACGCCGTTTCAGAACGTCCCAGACATGCTCTATGGGATTGAGGTCGGGACTTCGAGCTGGCCAATCCAAACGACGAATGCCGACCTCTTGCACATACGCATTAACATCGCGGGATCGGTGGGCGCGAGCATTGTCGTCCATAAAAATCGAGTCTTCACCTAGAGCGGCCAATGCGGGTTGTGCATGAGAAATTAGAACTTCCGTTATGTATCGATGCCCAGTCAGTGAGCCGTTTTCAATGAAGACTAACTCTGTACGATCCATTGAATTTATTCCTGTCCAAAACATAACAGAGCCACCACCATAAGGTGTGATTTCTTCGAAACATGCCTCTGCAAAGCGTTCTCCTTGTCTTCTTAGCACTCGCCGACGTCGATCTTCACCGAACAGAGATATCCTGGCTTCATCAGAGAACAAAACCCTATTCCAATCGTCTTGAGTCCATGATTCACAATTTCTAGCGAACCTAAGCCTGTGAACTCTGTGCTCACGGAGTAATTTGGGGCCGCGGGCCGGGCGGTGACTGCGTATATTGGCAGCGAGAAGCCTCCTCCTGACCGTCCATAGACTAATATGCACATTTCTTACTTCTTGGAGGTTGTTCTTAAGATCCACATACGAAGATTTGCGATTTCTCAATGCGCGACTCACAAGAAAACGATCATCCCGTGGTTGGGTACATGGTTTTCTTCCAGAACCAGGCCTTCTCTCGACGGAACCAGTCTCCTGATATCGCTGCCAGGTCCTTTGGACTGTCGAGCGACTAACATTTAGCCTCCTAGCCACGAAACATTGGCTGCAACCCTCTTCAAGCAGCGCGATAATTTTGGTAGCTTTTACCACTTTATCTACCATTTTTGATACAGCCAAACAGCATTAAATAAAGCTTTGACAGTCAAGGATATGAAATTAATCGATAAAAATTGAATAAAAGTTATGAAAGTCGATGTTAACTTCTGGAACTTCGCGCCAAAAATGTAGGATAAAAAGGGGTTTTCTGTAAAAATGAACATCAAATGAAAAATTGAATTTAGAACGTACTTTTTTAAATACCACAGCATTTTTAAAACCGGCCAGTAACGTGTACAAACGATTGAAACCTTTTTGGTATTGTATCTTTTTAAATATGAATGAAAATCAAAACCGCCCGTTTTTTTTGCAAATGAGTTTATATATGTGACGTGACGCAAAAACTTTGTACCCCCTTTTACGAAAATTACGTGGATGGACAAGTATGAAATTTGAAGTATATAGTTGTAGTAGCACAGTTGAAGTATATAATGAGGAGAAGTGTATATACCTGAAATTTCATATAATAATGGATTAGAAATACATTAAATTCATTAAAAAAGGCATTATCTACCATGCAATCGCTACACACGCACACGCACCAACGCTTATATACTTTTGTTTACGGTTAAAATCTCTGGTCGAACTGTATGTCAATCATAATTATGATGATAAAGTCTAATAGACATAGAGTTATATATATAGAGAAGCTATCCCGAATAAATATTTTGTTCCATTTTGATAACAGTTATTAATTATACTAAAGTTCGCTGCAGCGCTGAAACAATAAATAGTAGTCTAACCCAAACATTGAGGCATACAGCGCTAGATCGCTTTAAAGTTGTATAACGTGTGGTTACTATAGTAACCACAACAAAATCCACACTACATGAAGGTCGTAGGCACACTAAAGTAAGGTGTACGGATTGCAGTGCAGTTCAGTCGAACAAAACAAATGTTCGGATCGCGAAATCTAGTACGTAGTACATATTAGTGATGTAACGAATATTCGCATTCGCATTCGCGAATATTCGCATATTTTTTGCATACTCGCACTCGCATTCGCATTCGCGAAATTATTGCGAATGTTTTTGCGAATATTTTTGCGTGTATAATTTTTTTAAGTAGGTAATAATAGTTGGTTAATATAAGAAAATCCAATTCCATTAATTTCTTATGTTTTTAATGCAATAAAAATAACTTAACCTCGTAATCACATTATCGGTCTTCACTTTATCAATTGGTATCATTTATTTATTTAACTTTAGGCAATGAAAATTAACAATCAAACTTATAACAATTTAAAAAACAAAACTATATACTAAATGGAAACAAAAATAATCTTCTATAAATTTTTACCAAAGTTTAAAGTTATAATTATCTTCTTGAACAAAACTAAAAATCATCATTCATTCATCATCATTTCAGCCCATATACGTCCCACTGTTGGGCTCAGGCCTCCTCCATAACGGAAGGGTAATTGACCTACTATACCACGCTGGTCAGACGTGTTGGTATAGGGTTTTATTTCGAGTTTGCCTTCTCTCGCATAGATGTTATATGCCTTTTATCTCCCTTAGTCGTCTCGTACGATCACCCACGGGTAAGATAGGGGGTGGTGAATTGTATTCTTACTCCGTCACCACACGGAAATAACTAAAAATAATAATCTAAAAATACTTCTACAATTAATATTTATTTAACTTTAGGCAATGAAGCCTAACAATCAAATTGTCATAAGAATTTAACAAACAAAACTATATAGTAAATGGCCTAAATGCAATGTAAACAAACAAAAATAATCTTCTATGATTTTTTACTATAATTAAAATCAAATAAAAGCTTAATATGAGTTGCTGGCATCACAATCACAAAGTGTTTACAGTATATCTATATTATATAGTTTATAGTATTTATAGTATAAATATAATAATTTTACATAAGAGTTAACAGTTAACACTTTAAGCAAACAAGAATAAAATTAAGTCTTTTACTTTAATAAAGCTAAAAAATTTAATTGTTATTAGAACTTGTGACACAAAATTTTAATGCAATTGAAACTAATAAAATTAAATTCTTCTATTATAAACTCATTTGCAAAAAAAACGGGCGGTTTTGATTTTCATTCATATTTAAAAAGATACAATACCAAAAAGGTTTCAATCGTTTGTACACGTTACTGGCCGGTTTTAAAAATGCTGTGGTATTTAAAAAAGTACGTTCTAAATTCAATTTTTCATTTGATGTTCATTTTTACAGAAAACCCCTTTTTATCCTACATTTTTGGCGCGAAGTTCCAGAAGTTAACATCGACTTTCATAACTTTTATTCAATTTTTATCGATTAATTTCATATCCTTGACTGTCAAAGCTTTATTTAATGCTGTTTGGCTGTATCAAAAATGGTAGATAAAGTGGTAAAAGCTACCAAAATTATCGCGCTGCTTGAAGAGGGTTGTAGCCAATGTTTCGTGGCTAGGAGGCTAAATGTTAGTCGCTCGACAGTCCAAAGGACCTGGCAGCGATATCAGGAGACTGGTTCCGTCGAGAGAAGGCCTGGTTCTGGAAGAAAACCATGTACCCAACCACGGGATGATCGTTTTCTTGTGAGTCGCGCATTGAGAAATCGCAAATCTTCGTATGTGGATCTTAAGAACAACCTCCAAGAAGTAAGAAATGTGCATATTAGTCTATGGACGGTCAGGAGGAGGCTTCTCGCTGCCAATATACGCAGTCACCGCCCGGCCCGCGGCCCCAAATTACTCCGTGAGCACAGAGTTCACAGGCTTAGGTTCGCTAGAAATTGTGAATCATGGACTCAAGACGATTGGAATAGGGTTTGGTCTCTGATGAAGCCAGGATATCTCTGTTCGGTGAAGATCGACGTCGGCGAGTGCTAAGAAGACAAGGAGAACGCTTTGCAGAGGCATGTTTCGAAGAAATCACACCTTATGGTGGGGGCTCTGTTATGTTTTGGGCAGGAATAAATTCAATGGATCGTACAGAGTTAGTCTTCATTGAAAACGGCTCACTGACTGGGCATCGATACATAACGGAAGTTCTAATTTCTCATGCACAACCCGCATTGGCCGCTCTAGGTGAAGACTCGATTTTTATGGACGACAATGCTCGCGCCCACCGATCCCGCGATGTTAATGCGTATGTGCAAGAGGTCGGCATTCGTCGTTTGGATTGGCCAGCTCGAAGTCCCGACCTCAATCCCATAGAGCATGTCTGGGACGTTCTGAAACGGCGTGTGAGATCAGTACACCCGGCTCCGCAGACCATCAGAGAGCTGAAGAATGTGATTACTGCGGAGTGGGAACGTATTCCGCAAGCAAGTATCCGGGATATACTCGCTAGCATGCCCAGACGAATTCAAGCTGTGATTTTAGCTAGAGGGGGTCACACTCGATACTAAACATTTATCTGCTTTTACTTTATTAAAGAAAAACAAACAAAAAAACTTTTTTATTTTTACTTCATGAGCATATGCACTACTAGCGAATATACACTACTAGCGAGGTTTAGCATTATTTCCCATAAATTGTATCTAAATTTTATGAAATACTGATGAAAACGATTATTTTCTTATTAATTTAGCAAATTGTGTGGATAAAACTACCTATAATTATCAAACAAAGAAATATTAACATTTGAAATGGTTCATTGCTTAGGTGCCCGTTTTTTTTGCAAATGAGTGTACTTTTCTCAGTCTTTAGATATATTTTTAATGTTTAAATTATCAAACAAAAATTATATTCTTCTACAATAGACCATTAAATAGTCTAACTCTAAACAAACAAAAAAATAGATTCTCAAACAAAAATACTTCTCTCCCTTAAAAAATCGGTTGTCTGTAAAGTCGGTTTACTGACGATAGTTGAACGTGACAACGTCATAAGAAAATACTGATGTCATGGTTTCATTTTTTAAAAGAAAATTTTAATTTTATTTGTTTGATAGATATTTTGTGTGGATCAAGCCTTAAATGGAACGCCTCAGAGCGAGGTAACGCCGCATACGTCATGTTTTTTCGTGTGTGCAGCCGGCTCCATCGAATTATAAGACGTTGTCACGTCAAAAATCTTATAAACAGTTAATCTTATATCTTTAAACGAGCAATTCTTGTATATATATATATATATATATATATTCAGGATCTCGGAAACGCCTCCAACGATTTTGTTGAAACTTGGCATACTAGAGGTTTCGGGTCCAAAAAATCGATCTAGCTAGGTTTTATTTATAGAAAATGTTGTTTTGTCCGTGTTTTTAGCAAAACAAACAATGACATTAAATTTTAAAAGAATATGAATTCAAATTTCGTTGTCAACGTCATGAGTTACGATAGCTTAGATGGGAAGTTGACAGATCCTAATTTTGATTTTGTTGACATTCAAACAGCGTCGGTTCGAATCTCGGTGTTATTATTATTCTCTTTTTGTAATTTTTTATATATATTTCATTATTTATTTTTATTTTTTATTAATATATATCTAAATAAATTCGATAAAAATATTCCGAGCGAAGCTCGGTCAACCAGATATTTATATATATTTTTCATATTAATAATTGAACGTCAGTAGCGGAATATTAAACTTTAAAAATAGTAGTTTTGATGCCTTGTCTGCTTCAAGTCTGTTTCGATGTGGCGTGTAAATAAGTCCAGCACCACTAAATATGCGCTCGCTGGGGACACTCGTTGGTGGTGTATCTAAATAATGCCGAACTACAGGAAGCAGAAGAACGTATCTTTCTTTGTTCACTTTCCACCAAGTTAAAGGGTCAACGTCATTTGCCACACGTTTATACTGAATATTCGCATTCGCATTCGCGAATGTTGGCAGCAGATATTCGCATTCACATTCGCATTCGCGAATGTCCCAAATACGACATTCGTTACATCACTAGTACATATATATCGATGCTAATAGACATTTGTTCTTCTTCATTTTCAGTCTTGCTCAATGTACAATTATACATAAATATAATTAAAAGAAAATTGTGCAGCAGAAAAATTAATTTAAATGAATTATGGCCGAATTTCACCCACTCGGCGATCATATTGAATAAATATGTAATAACGGTATAATTGATAGCCCTAACCAACGCCTTATCTTGGATATTGTACCAGATTACTGAAGCAATGCTTTCTGCAAATTAATACGTTCCTAGAAGGGAAGACAAGTGCAAATATTTATATAAACTGTATATAGACGATAGTACCTACAGATGGCGTAGTGGTAAAGGTAATGATCTAATAATACAGGTGCCGTGGGCTCGATTCCGATGAAGGACAATATTAGGTGCGGTCCACAAATAGCTTTATGAGTTTGAGTATAATTTGTATGTACTCTATAATTGCATCCAATTTTCCGTGTTCTGGCGGTAAAAGAATATTCAATACATGCATATTATAATTTATCAGTCGTTATTTACAACACCCATGGGCAAAAAGTGGGCATAGGTAGTGCTGGTAGGCTGGTACTCTGTCACCAAACGAATGTAATTGTTAAATAGATAGAAATTATTAGCAAAACAATTTGGACTAGAGGTGTTAGCCTCAAATGACTCTTACACCCTTACATGTGTTAAGCATAGAGAACTACCAACCCATACACTTAAGCAACACATTTAAGCAACGTGCCCAAGGACACCCCTTGTGGAGTACGAACCTCGGCTTGCGGCGTTGTTAGGAAGTCTTCGTAACTGTAGTAGTCAGTAGGAAAAAGAATATGGTCTATTTTATTATTATTTTATCACACATTCATCATCATCATGATTATAGCTCATATACGTCCCACTGCTGGGCCCAAGGGTACCTACACAACAGAAGGGAAATTGACCTACTATACCACGCTGGTCGGAGGGGGTGGTATAGGATTTTATTATCAGTTTCCTTGTCTTGTATAGATGTTATATACATATTATATCCCTTAGTCGATTATTACGACGCCCCGGGCAGGAAAGGGTTTGGTGAATTGGATTCTTTCGGTGACACGGAAATCATTGACTGTTCGAAATTAAAAACATTAATTATCATTATGCCTAGATAGATTTGCGTTAAAAATATATTTAAGTAATTTTTTATTTTTTTTTGGACAACAATTAAACAAATCTTTAATTGAATTTGAAATTACTAATTTATTTACATATATGAATTGTAAATTAATAATTAAATAATAATGCTAGTATCTATAAATAACTTCGTCCGGTGACTGACTAACAATAGAAGAATGAATTTAATGAAGTACCTAGGAACCGTAAATGTGATGCCAAGGTCATCAGCAAGGTCGTTTGAGTAATTAATGGGCAACGGAACTTATTTCATTCGTTTAATAAAATTAATTTGGCTTTGTAATATAAATGATAATAGTACATTTATTTGTTTCCGTTATCATAACGTTTAACAGTATTCCTTTCGCATGAATCACAGATATACATATATTTATTTAAGTGATTAATCATCTCAGCCTATACATGTTCCTTTGGGCTCAGGCCTCCTCCATAATGAGAGAGTTATTAGCCTACTATTCCACGCTGGACAGACGTGTTGGGATAGGGGTTTGTTTCGAGTTTTCTTTCTCTTGCACAGATCTGTTATATGCTTATCATATCCCTTAGTCGTCTTTTATGACATCGACGGGCAAGATAGGGAGTGGTGAATTATTTTTTTACTCTGTCACCACAAGAAGTGTGACGGAGTGTAAGTGATTAATAACAGCTGGATATTATACATCATATTAGGTAATAATGTAAAAAATATTGTACTTTTTTTGTTTCGTTTCAGTGGGTGTCTTAAAACAAGATTAAATGATAAAAAGTGCATATAAAATATCCACATTATCTTTTAAACTAATATAAATATCTTTTAATCTCTAAATGAAACTACTAACTCGTATAACCAGCGTGATATAATTGATAATTTTCGCTATTATTGTCGAGGAGGACCAATAGTCCACCTACTGGGTGCTGCATTTGATTTCTAAGAATAGCCTAAAGGTTTCTCCACGGTGGAACTGAGAAATTTTCGAAGTTCGAACCAAACAGTGCGACGTAGTAGCTGAGATGATGATTGATCTCAAATGGAAGTAATATTGTGGTTAATGTTTTCGAATATTAATTCATCATCTTGCTCTTATCCCAATTACTTGGGGTCGACGCAATATGTCATCTGTTTTGACATATTGCAAAAAGTTTCGGCAATGACTTTTATGACCGGCCGCCTGCCTGACGTCAACCCTCCTTGGGAATGTAATAGTTGACCCAAATGGTACCAGATGTAGTTGGTCCGGGTCAATCTAGGGCTCTTAGTCGTCTTTTACGACACCCACGAGCAAAGCAAGGGTTGGTAGTATTCGAAGCCGCTACCACACAGCATTCGAATATTAATTATGCGGATAATATCTATGTTTAGCAGTAGTCATGAGACAACCTCGTAAATACTAGATGTAGAAATAAATCTAATATTCTTGCACGACGTAGTTGAGCTGTGAGTGTTTGCTCTAAGGCAGGTACGCGAGCACTTCCCGGAACTGCATTGTATTCATTGTCTCTGCCCGCGCTCTGCAAACATTACCGTTAGGGTTGCCTACCATATAAAACAAAAAATATAAGAAAAAGTCAGTCCTCCCGTGAATGGAATGGAGAACCATGAACGTTGTGAATTGTTTCGACACATAAGGTAAGAACATTAAAAACCACATAATATCCTATAAAATCTGTAAATAACATTTTATTTTAAATTATCCATCTTAGCTTATATATTATGTTTCACTGCTGGGACGGAGGCTCCTCCAAATAAGGAGGGGAAATGACCCACTATACCACGCTGGTCATACAGGTCGGTCATCATCATCATCTTGCTCTTATCCCAATTACTTGGGGTCGACGCAATATGTCATCTGTTTTGACATATTGCAAAAAGTTTCGGCAATTACTTTTATGACCGGCCGCCTGCCTGACGTCATACAGGTCGGTATAGGATTTTATATCGAATTTTTTTTTTTTGTGTGTGTGTACAGCTGTTGGCCGCAGATGGCCTTGACAGCTTGACGCGGACTATGGGTGAGTGCTGAGGGCTCTCAACCCGGAGAAAAGTATGCTAAGCGACATCGCCCAAGGGCTCCCCCTGTGGGGAACGGACCTCGGCTTGGGGCGTCGCTGGAGGCAAAGTGGATGTGTTGATTCGTGACTTTTGCGCGGCGCGGTTTCGCACCTCGACGGCGAGGGCGGAACCGCGGATATTTATGTGTTAAGGCCTCGCGGGCCGTGTAGGCTTTACGTTGAGCGAGTGTGATATTGTCGTCCTCTTCGTCGAGGATGTGACGAGGACGTCGGATGGAGCTCGAATTTTCTTGTCCGGCATAGATGTTATATGCATATTATATCCCTTAGTCGTCTTTTACAACACTTATTGGTAAGATAGGAGATGGTGAATTGTATTATTCCGTTACTACATGGAACATTTTAAATATAATAAAACTACTGTCCTGGGTGGCGATGTGATAAATTCAAATTGTTTATTGCAGTCATGTGTACAATTCGGTGTTATAAACATAATACAGATCAACATGAACCCTGATAGGGCGCAGGAATATTTCGAAATTTAGATTGCCATTATATTTTTGTTAACTCTTTTTTTTTGGGGTGGATTACGCCTCCGTCCGGGGCAACAGAGCATGCACATCCGTAACCCACACGCGACACGTCGCCTTCGTCGTTGGACCGACCACCGGAGCAGGGTGACTTGACGTCAGTGGTCAGCCAGACGGAATACCCTCTCCCTTCAACGGCCCTACTGGGACACCGATCGCCGTCGCGAGGCTAACCTCTCCGCGGGTGCTCGGACTAAATACCCGGTCCGGTTACCCGCAGCCTCTGCTAGGGCGGCATCAAGCGCAGGTACTCACGTCTGCGCCGCCCCAGTCGCCGGCGGAGGACGATGTTCGCGTGGAATCTTTCCTCCCACACACGATCCGCCGCCCCCTTCCGCGAGATGACAGCCTCGCACAAGGCGGCAACGGCGTCTCAGTTCCTGACGCTGATTTTTTTTTGTTACCTCGGAAGATTTATTGTACATATGTTACTAAAATATAATATCGATCAGTGAATGAATTATATTATTAATGTAATGTGTCGATATAAATTTATTTCATTACCAAATTATAACTATTATCCTTTATTAATTTAATATGTCTAATTGTATTTTAATATGTCAATGTCAATTTAATAAATAGCTATACTATTATACTTCATTCTATTATAATTATTGCTAATTTATTTATTACATATATTTTCGTGGCTTAATATATTAAAGTATTTTGGTTTCATTCATGTCCTCAAAAAAATCTCTTTAATTATAGTAACACTTTTGAGTTAAATTAGTTCTAAATATATTTAAATTTGTTTTATGTTTAAGTATTCTTTGGTATTTTATTATATACTTTTATGGCTATAACATAGGGTCCTGTGTGGAATAATGTTAAGTTAGAGGTAGGCATAGCAAGTTTATTCTTATTTCTTAGATTACGGTCCTGTTTGTGGGAACTTTACTAACGCGGTGATCCTTAGTAATACGATTGTCGCCACTAGTTCCTAACCAGAAGAGAAGAAAGTAAATTCCTCTGTATCCTATATGGAAGATATATAGAGCAGGCTTACGTCATGGACGGGGAAGGGCTGAATGTTGATGGTAGTGAGATATAATATGCACATAACATCTGTGCAAGAGAAGGAAAACTCGTAATAAACCCTATACCAACATGTCTAACCAGCATGGTATAGTAGGTCAAATTCCCTCCCATTGTGGAGGAGGTCCGAGCCCAACGGTGGGATGTATGTGAGCTGCGACGATGATGAATAGAAAACCCTCATTTCATCGTGTATTTTTACGAAACACTGATTAGTTTTTTTTGGTGCAGTCATCGTTACGGCTTATGTACGTCCCGCTACTAAATTCCTTCCACATTGAGAGGACAGCTGACCTACTATACGAAGCGGGACAGATGGGTTGGTATAGGATTTTATGTTGAGTTTACCTTCTCTTACATACAGATTAGTCGCCGTTTACGACACCCACGGGCAAGAGAGAGGTAATGAATTTTATTCTTACTCCGCCACCACGCGGATATTTTGTGTGGTATTTAAATTATAAAAGATGGCAACCCTGATTACTGGCGATGCTACGTGCTCCAAAGTGATGGCTCGGTGAAATATTTCACACGTTCTAACACTTGTCGGCTTTGTTTTGTGACGATTGTGTGAAGTTTTTAATTTTTTTATAAACTCCCTTTAGACTTTTGGAATATTTCTGAAGGTTACAGGCTTTATTCTGTGTGTTGGCGGACTATGAATACAATTCATCACTCCCTTTCTTGGCCATGGGTGTAGTAAAATACAACTAAAGGATTATTGCAGATAACATCTATGCAAGAGAATAAAAACTCGAAACAAAATTCTATACTTATCCCTCTGACCAGCGTGGTATGGTGGGTCAACTTCCCTCTCATTATGGGAAAGGCCCGACTCCAGCACTGGGACGAGCTGTGATAATGATATACAAGCTTGTTAAACTTACCATATATTTGCCTGGTTAGTGTGGTATGATCTTAGCCCCACTTCCAGTACAAATCTTCAGCTTATTCCATAGCGTGAGGATAAATGACCTGCTACATCACGCTAGTGAGGTGGGTTTTTATAAAGTTTATTTCGAGTTTGTCTTCTTTCGCAGTGATGTTATCGGTTTGCGTCCCTTAGGGAAGGGACGAAGGGAAGGAGTTACCACTTCTTCTTTACCCGTTGTAAACTTACTCCAACATCACAGAGATAGTTGGGCGGTAGAGTAGACTCCCTTATGACGACGGAGTAAGGATACAATGCACCACGCCCTATCCTGCTCGTAGCTGTCGTAAAAAACGACTAAGGGATATGATATGCATATAATAACTATGCAAGAGAAGGAAAATTCGAAATGAAATTCAATAAATATTCCTCCAATTGTGGAAAAGGCTCGAGCCCAACTGTGCCTTAAAATATAGACTTTATGGATGAATCCATGTATCTATATACAGAAGACTACTGTTAGATAATGAAGCCTACCAAAGACAAGAAAATACCATCATGGCCATGTTTAGAAGATTGGTAGGTAACTACAGTTAGTGTAAAATGTTACTTACCTACCTGCGCCTGATGCCGCCCTAGCCGAGGCCGTGGGTGACTGGACCGGGATCTAGTCCGTCACTCGCAGAGAGGCCGAGAGAGGTTATCCGGCGGTGGAGGAAAGACCTGGAGTTCCCCGTAGCAGGGCGGGGGACTGTGGAGGCTGTTGCGCCGCATCTCCACCGCTGGCTCACAAGGTAGCACGGCAACCTAACATTTAGGATGGCGCAGGTGCTTACCGGACACGGGGTCTTCGGTAAGTACCGTATATTATTATTATTATTTATATTATTATTATGTCTCCCAGTTTCACGGCTATCTTCCATATTGTTTAAAATATTAAAAAAGGGAAGATACCCGGTCCTTTGAAAGGCTTACATGGGGATATGGATCCAACACGCAGAGGCCTTTGGAGAAATTTAATGTTAAAATGGGATGGGACGTCTACCGATGACACTCCACGTTTGCACACAACACTCGTGGACTGCCAACGGTAGGTGTAAAACTATTGTGCAATTATGATATCTAAAACCAGATTATGGGGTTGTAAAGGTTTGATGGGTTGGATTAAATGAAACTATTGATTGAAAAACTGTCGTCTGCCTTCAATAACTTTATCGTCTTGAACTTTGGCAGACGGTGACTCGCCAACTCACTGAATGGGGCCCCCAAACGGTCGCCACAGGCACACAGGCCATACGGGCAACAAGAGGGCAACATTGGTGCAAGTGGCTTGGGGTGTCGAGCGGTGCGGCGCCGGTTTCACCATCGCAGTGGTTTCCCCGTAGTTATGCCCTTGAAAATGACACTTCCACCCCCGAGCATATAGCTCTGGCGACCCCTCTCTGACCAGCCGTTTAAGGCAAGCCAGAGTTGAGAATCCTGCGGGCACTCTTCGGTTTCCACTCCAGCCAGCCAATAAAGGCCAGCTTATTAACGGATTTTCAGCCATTCTCCGTTTTCTGCTGGATTTAACCTTCTTTCATATGAGAGGATAGTGTCATAATCACCACGCTTGGAAGGCGTGTTGGCTGTTGCTCTCCCAGTGAATCCTTCCTTAATCGATGTTTACAACGATACCATGGTAAGCAAGCAAGCAAGCAAGGGGTTACCGAAATTGTATTTTTATTCCGTCGCCTTATGGGGATATTGTTGATAGATGTTTATTTTATGTCCGCCCAATGCTAGCTCCTGTCCTGAATGATGTTAAAATACCAATTTGACGTTGTATATTTCATACACGTTTTAAGTATTGAATCGATTTTCGTGCAATTTTGTATTATAACCACTAGAGGTACCGTAATACACAGCTACAAAGATAGAATTGTTGGCGAGGGATAAAATTGGTATAACTTTTTAACACTTTAGCATTAGTATTAATTTATTAGCGCGTTTATTAACTAATATTTTCCATTATATCCGTGTGGTTACGGAGTAAGAATACAACTAACCACCCACCTCTCTTGCCTGTGAGTGTCGTAAAAGCCAACTAAGGGAGTAGGTAGCATCGATGCTATAGAACGCAAACTCGAACCTATTCCAACACATCTAACGACCATGGAATACTAGGTCAATTTTCCTCCTATTGTGAAGGAGACCTGAGCCAGTGAGACTTATGTAGGCTGAGACCGGATTTTCCATTCAGATGTCTATCAGCTTATCAATGTCCACTGTTAAACGTAAGCCTTTATATTATTGCCCTAATCACAACACTTGTCAGGCGAGTTGGCGATAACATTCAGTGTCGTAATTATTTCCAGGAAAACGCTGCTGTCCATTTTTCTAGTAACGCTTAGTTGGTTTTTACGACTTTCACGGAAAAATAAGGGGTGATGAGTTATTGTTTTTATTTGTGCCCTTATCATCACCACGGCTCATATACGTCCACTACTGGGCTCTATACTCCTCCACAATGGGAAGGCAATTGAATATACCACGCTGGTCAGACAGGTAGGTATGGGATTAAATTTCTAGTTTTCCTTCTCTTGCATAGAATTTATCTGCATCACCGTCACTACACGGAACTAAAAATTACTTAAATACGAGTAATCATAACTATTAAGATTATATGTATATATTAGCGGCATGCCTGCTATTGCTAAAGATGACGTGTGGTAATTAAAATGTGTAATCAAATGGCAAATTGAGGTTAATGACCTTAAACATTTTGTTCATAGATACGCCCTGGAGATCCTCCCTTAAAGAGAAATAGTTATTTAGCAATATAGAAAAAGAAATTGTTATTGAACTACAATGCTGACAAAAATATAATGTAGTAATTTTAATGAAATTGTATACCTATAGGTTATGCTTAGAATAATAATGTACTTTATTTTAAAAAAAGAATTTTAACAGCAACAGAGTGAAATGCATTTAAAAGTACTCTGAGCGACTTATTATTTATAAAGAACGTAAGTTTCAGGATACTACTAGGTTATTATTTTTTTTAATTTAAAATATAGTCAATACACGATTTAATCAATTACGTATTCATGAAATACAGTACTTATGTTTTAATATATGTTTTCTGTTTGAAAAAATCAATTTATCTGGCACGTATATACTATTAGGTAAGAAGGAACGTGTTTTTTTATTTGGTCTGGTCTACATTATTATAATTCTTGCAAACTATCTAATATTATAATATGTTAATAGGTATTACGTTCAGGGTCAAAGAAATAATCTTTAACAGCAGACTAAAATAATACTTACAATTAGTGTTTATTGGTCTTTAATTAAACACAAAAATACAGTTAAGTTATAGGACAACTTTCAAACTAGTTGAGAGTGCGCCATCTAGTGAGTTATTACAATAATTATGATAATGTTGCTTGATTTTTTAAAGAGATGGCGTTAGTTGTTCAATTGTATTTAGCGCTGCTTTGTGTGGCTTTGGGATACGCGTAACAAAGAGTTCCGATTTTTATCATTGTAATCTTCAAGTTGAATCATCATTGCAAAAAGGAATTCTTATCGAAATAATACAAAAGAAATATGTGGCAGTAAATATATTCAGAAAATATCAACCATGATAATACGTATCTATCAATTCATCAATGTAAAAAAGTTTAAAATACAAGTCAGTACGAATTACATAATTGTATAGTATTGTCGACTTCATTTGTATACTTAGCTTTTATCTTAAAACTAATAGTTCATTTAGTTTATTACAGTTAAACTTTCTTATTGCTTTATACAATATCGCGTCGTGCAGCCGTCCACACGTCCTAATGCACACCTTATCGCCACTCACTTAATTTAGATTAATAATAATTACATATCACAATGAGACGTCCCTTTAACACGATGCACTCGCACACAATAATATAAACAAAATACAAAACCAAAGGCACGAGATCTAACTACATCTACGACTATTACAATAAACATGCCCAAACGTTATGCTAAATGCACGCGCGCCCCGTGCACCGGGGCTCAGTCGAAGTGTTGCGTTTGGAAGTCATATCACCTATTCAAAATTTCGGTAGCGTTAAAATGTATCAAAGCGGTTCTGGAATGGAGTACAACAAGCACGGCGGCTCGGAGGTCGTTCCCCGCGCCGGCCGTGGGTAATGGAATGTCGGCGTACAGCCGCTCCTGGCGCTCTTTGTGCGTTTAGCCCCGACCCGCTGCGCGACGCGCGGCACGGCCCGCCGCAGGTAGCCGAGCCGCCCGCCGCGCCGAGCGGGCCCTCGATCACTATTAACACGTCACACGGACAACCCAAAGTCCACTAGCCACTTAACACACCCCAACACACTACACACTGTTCTTTTCTTCGAACTTATCAGCCAACTCGCCCATAAACTCTTTGTAAATCAGAGGGTCGATGTTCTTGCCGAGCTGGTATAGTACGAACCAATCGCCGATCTGCAGCTCCCTGGCAACCGTTTCCACCTGCGCTTGAGGCGTGAGGCGGCTACGGCTGCGAAGCAGGTAGAGACGGACACGAGGGCCCGCAACCACGGCCATACGGTAGATCAGTGAGATTCCACTCAGGATGGATAGAATCATGAACCAGAACCACAGGAATACGTAGATCTTCTCGTTGACGATGTTCAACGGCAGGACACATAGGCCGTCAAACTTCTGCACGGTACCCGAAGGACCGTATTTGTGGAAGGTACACTTTGTTACTTTGGGAAACACCCGAGCCATGGGGTCCACGCGATCCTCTGGTTCCATTTCAGTAAAGCTCACCACATCGCTGCCGTACGTGGAGAACTCTCCGTCTAGGAAGAAGTCCATGAAGAAGATCTGGCCGACTACGTTGATGAAGTTCAAAACTTCGCAGATAAAGAAGCGGAAAGCATAAAAGTTTTGTGTGTGAAGGTTTGTGCAAAAGTAGTCTACAAGCAGCTTCTTACGATCTGCCTTACAGTTGTCGCCCACCACAGGGCAATTTAAATCTAGCACTAACATCTTGATACGGCCACCTTCCCACGTTTTCCACAAGTAGCGCGGCACATAGAACAGGATCGCTTGGAAGAACAATACAAAACACACCCACTGGTAATATTTGTGATACTTGATCTCATCCTGGCCCTCCACGTGTGGTCCCACGCCTATTTGTACCACATCCTTGCCGACACGCCCCAACAGCCGGTTGGGAATAGTGAAAGTCGAGTAGATCCAGCAGTATGTATCCATAACGGAGAGTGGTATTTCGTCGACGATGCAGTCGATGGGGTCACCGATATATTGTCGCGAGGTGACCAACAGCGAGAACGCGATCAGTATAATCACGGTGGCTTTGTAGTGTAGACGGAACACATTGTTGTCGATGCAGACAGAGTCGAGCTTGAGAAGCCCCTTCACGGAGCCAAAAACATCAAACATGGCGGTCGTGTGCTAGCCGCGAGCGCGCGGCGCGTCGTACGCGATCGAGTAAGTTAGGGCGTGCGCTTCGCCCTCGCGTTGAGTGCGGAATGCTGATCGGCGGGGAGCACCTTTAGTCGAGGAGGGCGCAGGCTGGCGGGGCGGTGAGTGCAGGGGTGGGGGGCGATGCGGCCCCCCACCGCCCGCAGTGCCGTCGCAGACTCTCGGGGTAACGACACAACGCTGGCTGGTCATTTCTCCATGGCGTCATCTAGGTTAGCAGGCAGCAACGCTTGCCCAGAGGCTATGCATCACACGAATCAGTAGTGATAATGCGCAAGAAATTACTAGGAACGGTGTACTTCTTAATTAAATACTTGTCAATTTACATCATTTATAATCGCATTTGCTAACGATCCCTAAATATTAAGTAGCATATGATGAAATATAAATGATACAACGCTATGTTTTATGATATTTATAGTGCTATAAGTCATGGGCGTACCCAGGTTCTGGGCCATGGCAAATCAGATTTTTTATAAGCTTATCTTTATAATTTTTAATGGCTTATACAATGGCTATTTTAAAAGTAACTTTCGAGGGTCTTCAGCAAAACTATTTATGACTGTTACTGTTATAGGTATCTAACGAACACACCACGTAATTTTTAGTTGTAAAAATATTGTATTGCAAACAAATTGTTTTCTTAATTTTTAACGATAAAAGTACTAGATAAAATATATAGTTAGCAGGGACGTCAATATTATCCAGGGGGGGGGGGGGTGCAGCTGCCCCCCCCTGCCCTACCCTGGGTACGCCCATGCTATAAGTGTTACTTAAAATTTAGGCTTTGGTCTGAGACAGCGCTGCGAGGTAGAAGCAGATATGCAGCTGTAACGGTAAAGGGCGAGTGGGCACACTAGAAGAACGTGTATCGGTTATGTGAGTGAAGTGTATCTTAATCAAGAACACGCTGGTTTTATTAACAGTTTTTACAATAGGCCAGCACTTCGCCGGCTTCTTCGCTTGCGTAAATAGTTCAATTATCTTGCGTTCTACCTAAGTATTTTTGGAATACCACGGACCTAAAATTATAAGCCAAATTTAAGAATTATGGAGAATATATAACTACTTGAATTGTTCAAAATTTTTTCGATCGAGTCTAATATTTGATAAGAACGTAGTGTAAGTTGCTTCTTATATCATCAGCTTATTGGCAGTGAAAGTTCTGTGAAAATTGGTATAATCATATTAGAGATTACCCCTAAAAATAGACATAGGTGGACACAGTTAATTCTAAAGTTAACTTCGTTAATCGTAAATTCGTTAGTTAAAAAGTTAACTTCGATAATCGGTAGATAGCGTTAATTTTTCGAAAATTTAACGCAAGATAAAGGTTGTTAAAGGTTAACCAGTTACTTGCTGCTTTTGGGCTGAGAGAAATAGATAAATTCTACAGCATGTAGTAGAATTATGTTGGCAACTGTCCACACTAGCTTGGAATACACCACTCACTGCCAGTAGCTGCGATACCAAAAGATTCAGCAGAGCTTTGCAAATATACAGATAGTTGAACTGAAAAACACACAAAATTATTATTAAATTGTTGTTTTTACTAAATGTATCGTATATGTGGCACATGCATTTAATAAAAAAGTGTTATTTCGAAATTAGCTATACCAACAGCTTTGCTTGTATTTGGAATACATCAATCACAAATTTTGTTATCTCTGTTATTAATCGACTTCAAGAAAGTAGGTTTAATTCGACCGATCCACAAATTGTTATGCCAAGTCTGGATGTAATTTGTGTCCGTTAATAATATGTTTATGAAGTCCCCTGCGATACAAGGAATATTTACTCAAGTGCGAGGAGTTGTCTCAAAAAAAAAAGTTTACAAATTTTATTTAGCTGTATAAAAGGTCAACCCGCCCTCGCTTCGCTTCGGTTTTAGTCGTTTTACCCGCGTAGTTCCCGTTCCCGTGGGAATACCGGGATTAAATGTAGCCTAGTTTACGCCCTGATATTATAGCTTTCCATTGGTGAAAGAATTTTTGAAATCGGGTCAGCTGTTTTGAAGATTACCCGGAACAAACAGACAGACAGACAAAAATTTTTTAATCTGTATTTTACGCATAGGTGTCGTGCAAATAACCGTGTGAGCATGAAAAAAGCCTATTATTTTGACATTACAAACAGACATTCCAATTTTATTTATTGGTATAGTATAGATATTTTATTTCTGTTTTTTTTCCCTCTTTTCTTTATGTTCTCTTCGTTGTATATTTGAACGAAACGCTTTACTATTTTATTTTTTTATTATTTATTTATCAGAACAAAAAAAAGTTACAATTTTATACAAGTTATGACATTTAAACCACTTGGGTTTGTTAAAATTAATGCCATTGACAGTAGCGGTTTATAACGTAGATATGAAATACGATTTCAATTTATGTTTGATGTTTGAAGTTGTAATAATATAAAGCCTTGCAGATTTGCTATGCAGAAACAGCGCTTAGCATTTTCCTGTTGTCAAGCTTAACTATAATAAATATTAATTAAAAAAAATTAAAAACAAACTTTTATTTAAATACTCTAAACAAGAGTGCTTGTCAAGACTATTCAAACGAGTCCAAACTCGACGGTTTTATCTTGTTTAGTTTAGGAGTTCTTGTAGCCACCTTCCGACGCCATCTTGAGACCAGCTTCATGGTATCATATTATTGCATTGCCACCGAAGTTACGTAAGTAAACCAAATTTCAACCTAATCTAACGACACGAAGTGGTTCTAATTTAACTCACAAGATTTGTCCCATACTAACATACTAACAGGCCAAGATAAATAAAAGCTTTTAAAAATACTGTAATATAATTGCTGTTATGTAACAATAACCGCTATTCTATTCAATTCATTTAACAAATAAATAAAATTAAAGTGTCAAAATAATACTAATGTTTTTCATGTTCATAGTTATTTGCATGATAAAGCCTAAAAAACACAAATTTTGTCTGTTTGTCTGTTCCGTGTTATCTTCAAAACGGTTGGATCGATTGTAATAATAATTTACTACCAGATAGGTGTCTATATAAGGAGCAACTTAGACTATTTTTCCTCTCAGAATAAGCCTATAAAATTATGCCCGGTCCAAGACTCGAAGCCATATTTTAGGAGATATTGCATATATGTATAAAATGCAGAGGCAAAAGGCAAAGTGGTTGAAATCGAAGCGAGGTCGGGTCGCTAGTTAAAAAATAAATGTTGATAATTATGTAGTAATATGCAAAAGTCTTATTTAATGTTAATTTTTGAGATAACATTCGATTTGCAATGTTATCGGGAATAACCCATGTTGATAAATTTATTTTTGATGATCTGTGCCTATTTTTTTTTGTGATACGCGTGGTGACGGAGTAAGAATACAATTTACCACTCCCTTTCTTACCCGTGGGTGTTGTAAAAGACGTCTGAAGGATATATGTATAAATCTTTTTTTTTTTTTTTTTGTTCTGAGAAGGAGTGTTAGCCTCAGATGGCTGTTACACCCTTACGCGGACTAGTGGTGAGCGCTGAGGGCTCTCAACCCAAAATATGTATACATCTGCAAATCTTATATCTTTAAACGAGCAATTCTTGTATATATATATTCAGGATCTCGGAAACGGCTCCTACGATTTTGTTGAAACTTGGCATACTAGAGGTTTCGGGTCCAAAAAATCGATCTAGCTAGGTTTTATTTATAAAAAAATGTTGTTTTGTCCGTGTTTTTAGCAAAACAATACAATGACATTAAATTTTAAAAGAATATGATTCAAATTTCGTTGTCAACGTCATGAGTTAGGATAGCTCAGTTGGGAAAGTGACCGCTTCTAATTTTGTTTTTTTTTGACATTCAAACAGCGTCGGTTCGAATCTCGGTGTTATTATTATTCTCTTTTTGTGATTTTTTATATATTTTTCATTATTTTTTTTTTTATTAATATATATCTAAATAAATTCGACAAAAATATTCTGAGCGAAGCTCGGTCAACCAGATATTTACAACATATATGCAAAAGAGAAAATGCTTGAAATAAAATTCTGACGGGTTAGTACAGAATTTTATTTCCTGATCAGCGTGGTATAGTAGAAAAATTTTCCTCATATTGTGGAAGAGCCCAGCAGTAGGACGTATACATATGAGCCGATAGGGATACGGTAGGTTATGGGACCACATGTTGCCCTTCCGTGGCCCAGAACCTATTGGGCGGTATGTGTCCAGACCCTCAGCCTGCTATAAAAATGCAGTAACCCATGAACGACAGTTATATCTTACCATCAAAATCATAAAATCATAAGCTCTAAATGCTTTTCAAATGGTCTCGAAATGTTTGTCCTAGATTCTCTGAGCTATTTCTTAAAATAAATATTACGGTATCTATCTTCATCTAATGATCATCTCAGCCCTTTTTTTTTTTTTTTTTTTTTTGGGGTGGGCTGCGTTCGGCGCGCCTCCGCACCACTCCGTCCGGGGCGACAGAGGGGCTTAAGCACGCAACACCCGCAACCCACCCGAACACCACGTCGCCTTCGTCGTTGGGCCAACCACTGGAGCAGGGTTACTTGTCATCAGTGGTCGGCCCGACGGAATACCCCCTACCCGGGGCACCCTCCCATCGACCGAAGTCCCCCCCTCGGGGAGGACGTCGGTCTTTCCTCACGCGGTCGGCCTCTCGGCGGGTGACGGACTAATCCCCGGTCACGTCACCCGCGGCCTCGGCTAGGGCGGCATGGCACGCAGGTAATCCCGCCTGCGCCGCCCCAGTCGCCGGCGGCGGGTCGCATCATCGAGGCAATGCTCCTCGCGCTCGCGACCCGCCGCCTCCTTCTGCGAGATAACTGCCTCGCAGAAGGCTGCGACCGCGTCCCAATTCCTGATGCTGCCGAGCATCTCCCTAGCGATAGTCGGCAGCGTCAGGTTGGCACCGATGATTGCGACGAGTTCACGACGCGGCTCTGCCCAAGCGGCACAGACCTCGAGCGTGTGCTGCGCCGTGTCCTCGTCGCAATCGCAGTGGTGGCAAGACGGAGTTCTCTCCCTCCTAGCGACCCTGTACAGGTACTTGCCGAAGCATCCATGCCCCGTCAAGACCTGTACGAGTCGGAAGGAGAGCACCCCGTGCCGCTTTTCCAACCACTGCATCAGCACCGGCCGGAAGGCCTCCACGGTCCAAACACCGTATCGAGGCCTCTCCAGCCGGTCTGCCCAACGGGCGATGACGTCTCGGCGGGCGTCGACGCGCCAGGCGGTGAGCTCCCTCAGGGAAACAACACCCCCCGCGCACCCCCGACACCCGCCGGTACAAGTCGGCGAGCATTTCCGCCTCCAGGTCCCACGGGGGAGTCCCGGCCAACAGGCACGCCGCCTCCGTCGTCATCATCTCAGCCCTTACACGTCCCACTGTTGGACTCGGCCCTCCTTAACTAACGTAGGGCAATTTACCTCCTATATACCACACTTATTCCGTGTGGTGACGGAGTAAGAATACAATTCACCACCCCCTATCTTACCCGTGGGTGATCGTACGAGACGACTAAGGGAAATAAAACGCATATAACATCTATGCGAGAGAAGAAAAACTCGAAATAAAACCCTATACCAACACGCCTGACCAGCGTGGTATAGTAGGTCAATTACCCTTCCATTATGGAGGAGGCTCGAGCCCAAAAGTGTGACGTATATGGTCTGAGATGATGATGATACCGCACTTGTCAGACGTGTTGGTATAGGGTTTTGTTACCAGATTTCCTACTATGAATAGACATTATAAGCATAATATATCCCTTAGTCGTTTGTTACGAAACCCACGAGCAAGAGATGCTGAATTCTGTTCTTACTCCGTCGCTATACGGTATTTAGTAAATAAAAAAATTAAGTCTGGTATACGTAATATTACAAGGCTGGCATTGAGTACACTTGATCTATGCCCCTATGACCGACATATCGGCATGATATTGCTCTGTCCACCTACGACATAATATCTATATTTATTACTACCACTGGTTTCTCGTGTATAGTTACTGTTCCCGTATGAATGTCGGGACAATATAGCCTCAGTTATTCTTTGTATAGACAGCTATCTGGTACTAAAATATCATCAATATCTGTTCAGCCGTTTTGTAGATTACCCGGCAAAATTTACAGGCAGATAGACCGCCAGACAGACATTTTTTTATTCTGGTTTTTAAGCATATGTATCGCTCAAATAACCGTGTGAGCATGAAGAATGCCTATTATTTTGACATTACAAATAGACACTTCAATGTTATTTAGTTGCATAGATTATTATTAAACCGTATACTTGGCAGAGCCAGATCACTGTCTTTCGTAAAAACGTGCTCTTCTTAAACCTCGTTTAAAGAAGGACATATCATAGCGCTCAGGAAACAGCAGAAGGTAGTTACTAGATCCCACACGGACGTGGAAGATATAATTGTAGAAAACATACAGGTGTAGGTCATATAGTTTCCAGGTGGAATTAATGAACTATGGTGTCAAGTATACAGTGGTACAAACAGTTTCTCAGAGCACTCTTCGTGAAAGAGCCCGTATGGTACATGGAGCCAAAGTTTCCAAAGTGCCTACCGTTCCAGGGAATTCAGTCTGTCCGTGAGAGATCACCGATGATTCGAACAGTAGGTCTTTTCAGGGAGTCAAGTGCTTCAAGGTATACTTAAAACATTCAATTTATTCCTATTTATCATTGGAATTTGAAAAAAGATTGGCATTTGAACGATTCCCACAGGCAAGTAGGGACGTTGATAATTTCCATCAATCGTTTATTATGCACAAACCCCGAGAGGGCATTTATAAATAGGTATATTGTCAATTTTAACACAATTAAATTAAATCAAATCAATAAATTACCACCAGATCGGAACCCAACCGCTACTGCAGAACATCCAGCAAGAAACTCAACGGGTATGTCAATTTTCTTTATTTTCTTTTTCTTACTAAATATCAAATTGTTGTACAACATGTAAGTACTACCTCCATACCGATGTCCTTCGAACCACAAGATACGCAATATAATTCATATATATAATTCAAAATATTGGCTGGACCAGATTTCACAAGCGGCACCCGATCACGAGATTACTCCTAGAGCTGCCATCACTCCCCTCAACTACTATGGAGGGGAGGGAGAGACCTGCTCCACGCAGCTAGCGCAAGTAGATCCTTCACTGAGCATGATATGGGGGATTGCTAACTGGTTATCCCCATTTAAGAACATGCGTCATCGTTTTTTATTACTTTTGGCAGTAGACGGACAACAGTCCACCTGACGGTAAATGCAGCATCACGAATACAGTCAAGTCGCTGAATATCTTAAGGTTGAGTTTGAGACTCCATTAATCGCTCATCCAAGGAAGCGTAGTAACGTATTGCTATTATTAAGGCGTCGATTTTCTGCGAGAGGGTGGTAATACCCCGGACCAGCCGGCCTATTTATTGCTGTAGGTAGAATATTTTCTACGTGCTACGCTATTGCGTGGCACTATAAAAAGTCTGTTTAGCTCTTGTCGTATAAAAATGTAATAATCTTACTCTGAATATTTCGTTTATATAAAATTATTACGATAAAAAGGTGACATTGGATAATCAAATGTACGTTTTAAATGATACGTTTTAACAAGCGTTATCTTATTCTGAGATATCTTGTCCAGTTAATATAATGATTGCAGATGTTTACTAGTTGGATGGGCGAGTCTATTGTAATTCATACACATATGTATTTATGAAATGAAATGGACTCGCCCGTCCTCCTGTGACGTCGAACGGAGAAAAGAGTTTGTCAAGAAAGTAAAAATCAATTACAAACGAAATAAGTAAAATTAGTCTTTTTTATTCAGATATCTACTATAATGTTAATCCTCCGTATCTAAGCATATTAAGTTCGTTGGAAAACAACAAATGAAATATAAACACGAAATACAAAATACAATAACATGATCTTCTGCCTTCATCAGACAAATAACTTCTACTATTAGCTATACTTCTCATCATCATCATCATCTTGCTCTTATCCCAATTACTTGGGGTCGACGCAATATGTCATCTGTTTTGACATATTGCAAAAAGTTTCGGCAATGACTTTTATGACCGGCCGCCTGCCTGACGTCAACCCTCCTTGGGAATGTAATCGTTGACCCAAATGGTACCAGATGGAGTCGGTACGGGTCAATCTAGGGCTCTTAGTCGTCTTTTACGACACCCACGAGCAAAGCAAGGGTTGGTAGTATTCGAAGCCGCTACCACACAGCATTATTAGCTATACTTCTCATCATAAGAGACAATGCAATTACTATTCTTGGCAGACGAGTTTGCTATCGCGGTTAGGATCATGCGCTTTTTCTCTATGTAATTAAGAAGATGTGTCATCACAACTTACTATTCAAAAAGCAGCAGGAATGCCATAACGGCAACATTATCATCATCATCTCAGCCCATACTAATCGCACTGTTGGGCTCGGGCCTCCTCCATTATGGGAAAGATTTTCATTTACCTTACCACATTGGTCAGACGTATTGGTATAGGGTGCAACAATGCCATACTGTTCACAAACGAACCTAATAACACCTATTACAATTGCCAGCAAGCCATATCACTCCGTCGTGAAAATACTTAAACTTTGATGGGTTTATGACAGAATGATATGATTTAATAATTTATAAACGCAACAGAAACAATATCAGTTATTTCGCCTTGAAACTAGTACAGGTATTTTAGCTGCTTCGTTCGTATGTATCGCGGCAATCGATGAGTTTATCACACCACGATATGCAAGTGATAAGATAAGCTTTCTTACAAAATGTCGCAAATTGACAATAATATATACTTATAAATGTATTCGACAGTATGATCAGGCGTCACCTTGCATGGGTGGTGAAAAATCGATTCATCTCTGCCCATATACGTTCTACTGTTAG
Organism: Lymantria dispar; assembly: GCA_032191425.1. NCBI lineage: Eukaryota > Metazoa > Arthropoda > Insecta > Lepidoptera > Erebidae > Lymantria > Lymantria dispar. Next base: position 35,905,712 of record CM063445.1, read on the forward strand.
GCTCGCACCTTCTCTATTATAGAAGGGAATGGGATCCACTATATCACCCTGGTTAGATGTGTTGACCTTTTTTTTTGGGATGGGTTGCGGTCGGCGCACTCCTCGCACTACTCCGTCCGGGGCGACAGAGGGGCGTAAGCACGCACACCCGCAACCCACCCGAACACCACGTCGCCTTCGTCGTTGCACCGACCACCAGAGCAGGGTTACTTGTAGTCAGTGGTCGGCCCGATGGAATACCCCTTGAGGAGTACCCTCCCAGATGTGTTGACCTAGGGTTTTATTACGAGTTTTCCTTCTTTTGCATCGATGTTATCTGCATATGATATCCTTTATTCGTCTTTTACTACACCCACTGGCAAGAGAGGGGAGTGGTGAATTATATTCTTACTCCGTCACTACACTGAGAGAAAGAGAGAATAGATTAAGAAAGCAGTTAAAAGTTAAGATTTAGTGCTTAACTTCTGCCAGATAGGATAAAATTAAAACAAAATTCTTCATTATCCTAGACCCTACACACGTTTTACTTTATCGTCTCAGATCATGTTTGAGCTGAGCTTAAGTTCAGCAATAATTGTTGAACTTAAGCTCAGAGAATTGAATTTACGGTATGTAGGAGAATTGATTTGCTTAAGTGGTAGGATCACACTGTCGGCAATCGTCTGTTTATAGTCGCTGGCCGGTCCGTCCAGGGTAGCACCACACTCTCGCCGAAAATCGACGTCTGAGTGGTATCAATTTGTTACGGTACTTGGTTCGAAGGGTGAGAGAGCCGGAAGCTCAATTTTCTGAGGGTGTATATGTATCATCAAACCTTATTGCCCGCGTTTAATTTCTTCACGTTAGGCAGCGGTCTAGCAATCGTTCTTGAGCGGCAGTATCACTTACCATCAGGTGTGCTAATGGCTCGTTTGCCACCGACACCAATAAAAAAATGTATCACACTGGTCAGGAAATTTTTTTATGGGGTTTTACTTTGACTTTATTACCCCAAATTTTTAAGGTTGATTGCGTGTGGTGGGTTTTAGTGATTGATGCCTTTAGTATCACGGAACGTCATTGCACGCATTCACACTCCCTTCACCTTCTTCGCGGTAGGCAGCGGCCTTGCAGACGTCTATGAGCGGCAGTAACATTTACCATCAGGTGTACCTACTGTTTACTCGTTTGGCATTGTTTGCAATAAAAAAAAACTCTTATAGTGCTGCTGTGTGGTCGCGGCTAAGAATACTGCTAAGCCTTTCATTGCTCGTGGGTGTCGTAAAAAATATTTAAGAGCTTTATTTTAACCTGACCCAACACCATCTTATGCTTTCTGGTCAACAAGCACATTTTCATAGAGGTTTGACGTCAGCCAGACCATCTTAAAACTAAGAAGTTGGTGAATGTCGGTGATGGTGATTTAATCTGTTTATCACAGAAGTACTAGTGTAGTATCTATGCCTATGCACTTTTTGTATGTCAACCGGATTAGACGACAAATAACAAGTTTATATGTTAATTTTTGGAGTTGAAATAGCAGGCCATTGGGAATGAAACAGCATTCCACTCTGTCTTTAAATAAAAAAAAAAGAAAATGTTTATTTACGGTGTTTTTAGTCAGAAAATCTTTTTGATCTCAACAATATCTCTCGATTTGATATGCTACTTATACAATATCTATACAAAAGATAGAAGACATGAAACAAAACTTTATACTAACATCTCTGCCCAGCGTGATATACCTAGTAGATCAATTTCTCTCCCATAGTGGAGGAGGCCTGAGCCCAGCAGTGGGACGTACATGGGCTGAGGTGATGATGATGTTGATATGCTAGTTAAAAGCAAGTAGCACGTCTATTTTTGAGAGTAATATCTTGACCGTGACGATGAGACCCATAACTTTTTGCTAATATTCTATAACTGTCATAATTAGACGGATTGTTATAGTGAGGTGAAAATGTTGCGCTAGAGATAAAATTACAAGAAAATGTGTAGTAAAAATACTTAGGTATTTTAATCATATATTGCTTTTATAATCTTTCTAAAGGTGCCTGATATTGACGGTAGTTTTATCATGTTCGTTATTTTAATTATACCAAAGGTTATAATATAAGGTTATTACCTTAATATAAGGTATAATATAAATAATAGTTCACAGCATCCATGATTATTGACCTAAAAAAAAAACAAAAGAATCTTATTTATGCTCATCAAAAAAGAGGAGAACATTTAAAAGTTAAGAATGTGACATTGGCAAATGACACGATATTTTTTTTTTTTTGGGGATGGGTTGCGGTCGGCGCGCTCCTCGCACCACTCCGTCCGGGGCGACAGAGGGGCGTAAGCACGCACACCCGTAACCCACCCACGATGCACGTCGCCTTTGTCGTGGGGCGACTACCGGAGCAGGGTTACTTGACGTCAGTGGTCGGCCCGACGGAATACCCCCTATTTGGGGTACCCTCCTATCGACCGATCTCTCCTCACGCGGTCGGCCTCTCAGCGGGTGACGGACTAATTCCCCGGTTACGTCACCTGCGGCCTCGGCTAGGGGCAAATGACACGTTAAGTTAAAAACAATCAAACATTTAAGTTGACATCAATACTTTTTAAACATTAGTAAAGAAATATTAATACAGTAGTACGATTTGAAATAAATTGTTAATTTTCTACAATTTTTTTTCTGTTAAATTTATTATTTTATTTCTTCCGACGTCTTTATTAGTTATTATTTCTAAAGATTTTGTGTATTGAGTTAATGACATTTTTCTACAATAAAAGAACTGCTTCTTCAAAGAAATAAAGAATTCTTTCATTAAAGGAATGTTCACAGCTTTTTGGTTCGAAAGAGTTAATCCTAGAAAATACCAAGTCGATTTTCAGAATCTTTTGTGTTATAAACTCCTGTTTGTATATGAGGAAAGTTTGACCAATTAAAGATACATTGTACGTCAAATATTTTAAGAGGATAGGAGTATATTGATCCTGTAAATTAACAGAAATTTTGTGTTAACAAAAATAAAAAGGAATACTATAAAATTGGTAATACATATTTCTTAAATTGTAAAAGTTCCGTTGTACGTGTAGTGACGGAGTAAGAATACAATTCACCATTTTCTTTCTTACCCGTGGATGTCGTAAAAGACGACTAAGGGATATTATGCATATAACGTCTATGTAAGATAAGGTAAAGCCGAAATAAAAGCCTATAGCAATCCGTTTGACCAGGGTGGTATAATAGGTTAATAGCCCTCCTATTACGGAGGAAGCTCGAGCCCAGCAGTGAAACGTAAATGAGCCGAAATGATGATAAATTCAGTTAAAAATTAAGTCAAGGACCTAGTTGTTATTCATATTTTCCTGAACTAAATAAGGTAAATGCAAGCAACAGCTGTGTGTTAAGCCCCATGAGGTCAATTGAATAACGATCATTTATTAAAATATGTGATGAGTAAGTGTCGTCAGAGAAACAATACCGTGTATGTGTAGCCTACGAAAAAGTTTTACAAAATTTTCGTTATACTAGGCATGTTGCTTCACTATACCCCCCCTTTCCTTTTGACGTCACTAAGTATCATTATCGTGATTATCATCACAGCGAGATACGTCCCACTGCTGAGCTCGAACCTCCTCCACAATGGGACGGGAATCGACCTAAAATATCAAGCTGGTCAGGCGGGTTGGAACTTGGAACAGAGTTTTACATCGAGTTTTCTTTCTCTTGCGTTAGTAATAGATGTTGTTTGCATATTATAATCCTTTAGTTGTCTTACGACACCTACGGGCAAGAAAGAGGGTGACAAATTGTAATGTTACTCCGTAACGGTAATCCGTTACCACAAATTCAAATTCAAATTATTTTATTATGCATAAACCCCGAGAGGGCACTTACATATTGTCAGGTTTACAATTTACAAAAAAAATATACTACCACCGAATCGGAACGCGACCGCTACTGAGAAGATCCGGCAAGAAACTCAGCGGGCTTGTCATTATTTTTAATTTTTTTTTCTTCTTACTAGTTATACAATTGTGTACATGTTTTGTAAGAACTAGCTCCAGTGTGATGCCCTTCGAACCGCAAGACAATATAATTTAAACGATTATGGCTGGACCAGATCCCACAAGCGGCACCCGATCCCACAAGCGGCACCCGATCACGAGTTAACTACTAGAGCAGCCATCACTCCCCTCGACCACTATGGAGGGAAGGGAGAGACCCACTCCACGCACCTACCGCAAGTAGATCCTTATGTGAGCATGACCAACACCAAAATATGTTACAAACGCTGAAAATACAAAAATTCGTTAGGCAAAACACGCTACACTTTACAATAAAAGTTAAAAGTACATTTACAAACAGTATATTTAAAATAACAAGGAAATTGCTGAATGAGGAGCTGCTCACAACCAATCTGTATTATAGATGATAATACAGATTGGTTAGATGATAATACATAATCCGAGATTTTATAATAAGCTTTTTTACAAAGTCTATTCTTGATGGCTTTTTTAAACTTTTTCATAGGCAGGTCTCGGATATCTTTAGGTAATCTATTGTAAAAGCGTATAAATTGCCCCATGAATGATTTGTTAACTTTTTGGAGACGAGTAGTGTGTACAACTAATCTGTCCTTATTACGAGTATTCATTTCATGAATGTCATAATATCTCTTAAAGTTAGCGATATTTTTTTTGACATATAATATATTTTCGTATATATATTGTGATACAGCAGTTAGAATATTTATTTCTTTAAATTTCTCCCGAAGTGAGATTCTTGGGCCTAGTTTATAAATTGCACGGACAGCCCTTTTTTGGAGAACAAAGATTTTATTAAAGTCCGCGGAGCATCCCCACAGTAATATGCCGTAAGACATGCTAACTTTAGGGAAAATCTGCAGTAGTTATATATGTGTAGATAAGCATCTATCAATTAAACGATCATATTGTCGATACTAGAAAGTTATGAGATATCGTGACCATGCTCTCAAAACAAGAGATTACGTGTAAACCTGCCTTGACCCACTACTACACGTACAAACAACTACCTTATTTAATCATTATTTATTATGTTAAAAGGGCAGAAGTATACTTTGTAATGAGCATTCGATATTATTATTTATTATGGGAGAGTGATGGCAGCTCTATTAGTTAAATCATGATCGACTGCCAATAGTCGGATCACGGGGCTTACCGTTTAAGCAATGAACATAAAATGTCAAATCTATATCATCACATCATCATCACAGCTCGTTTCACTGCTGGGCCAGAGGCTCCTTGACAAAAAGAGGGAACAATGTATTTTACTACATCCCGTGGGTAGTTGTTATTTATTGAATGAATGTCAATTCTTTAACTTTCACCATTTTATTGTTGCTACTTCCATAAAATTTAAATATTTCATTATCAGATAATGAAACTACTGTAATGATTATATTTGAAGAGGACAAGTTAGGAAGATAAGTCCATGGTGCGTCGCGCACCGTCCCATCTGTCGGAGGCGAACGAGCCCATAGCCCGCTGGGTAGAGCCCATAACCTCTAGCAAGCGCAAAGTGGGTGGACCACCGGTACCCGACCTTTTCTTCAGTGGCCAGTACAGGCGGATAACTCTTTTGGGTACCGTCTCCAATGGACGCTCCGGCGGTGCCTTTATAAGCATCGTCGAGGCGTCGCCCTCACAGCCCTGCCGTGAGCGACCAGGCGGACCCGGTCCAGTTAGCCGTTACTACGGCTAGGGCGGTAACGGTTCCTACGACTTCCACGGAAACTAAAGGGCTGTCAAAACTGTTCATACCAGAGAATCCAAATAAATTTTATATTAATTATAAGGAAACTATATAAAAAAGAAACAAATAGAGCGTTACAAACAGAATTTTGTGCGAGTCATGTTTGTGGTTTTAAGTTGAAAAAGCGAACGTGACTTAGGGGACATACCTGTTTCATTGAGGGGCATAACAAAACACATGACTATTACGTAAATAAAGGAAATAGTTATCATATTGCTTTTAGGTTTTACCATTTCCATGGTGACTTTAATAACAAATAGGTTAGTATGAATAATTGTATTTGAATGCTTTACATGAACCAGAATAATAATTGCAGTCTTACAGATTATGACATATCATCATTCGTTTTTATAACGCAGGGACCGGCACGTAGTGTTTTTTCTATTGAAAACGGTGGCAAACGAGCAAACAGTACACTTGGTAAGTGTTACTGCCGCTCATGGACCTTTAAAATGCCATTGTCTATCGGGGAGAAAACGAAGGGAGTGTGAATGGGTGCAATGAAGTTCGATGATATTAAAGCATCACTAAAACTCACCTCACGCAAACACCCTCAGAAAGTTGGGCTTCCGTCTCTCGCGCTCACCGAACGAAGGGCAGTAACAAGTTGTTATTACTCGGACGTCAATTTTCTGCGAGAGCGTGGTACCTACTACTCCGGACGGACCAGCCCGCGGCTGTAGACAGACAACTATCAACAGTGTGGTCTTAGGTGGGGACCGGGTATTGTGAGAAAATTTTAACGAGGTTCAGAAGAAATCAACTTATAATAATGAAGTGCTTCCTATTTATTGTATCGTTTATTATTGGTTATATTGGTTATTGGAGCGTCGTCGAGCGTGGGCCGCTGGTGACGGATTGATGGCTGGTCCAATCATCCGCTGTTTCAGCTGGCGGACGGAATTGAGCTCGTCTCGCTGATCAGACTGGACTATCTGGACTATTTGGGATAAAAATTCGCTTTCTATAGTAATTTGAAATACTTATAACTTCCTCAATTTGGTATATTTTTAATTATCATTGCACATTTGTATTAAAATTTTGCATGTAAAATATTAATAATAACATATTTTTATAATAATCAAATACCCATTGATAGGAATGTTGTCCAACGTTCAACACCATTCCCATAAAAGGTAAAACACGAAATAAATAGGTACATATTAACATATCCGAGTCGCTGTACTTATTATAACAATAGTAGTTGGCATGCACACCGTTATGCTTCTATTGTAAAGAATACTTAGAAACGTCTCCAACTGAATAATAAGTGCATATTTGTAAAAAGAGCTTTTAAAACGTGCGCTTCATGTCAAAACGTGAATGTGGCCTCAAAATGAGCCAAAGCATTGTTATTTTCGTCAGCCAAAACATTGTTTAAAAAGCAAGAGAATCTCCAGATAAAATCCCACACCATATCGTCTCACCAGAGTTGTATCATCATCTCAGTCCATACACGTCCCACTGTTGGGCTCGGACCTCCTCCATTATGGAAGTGAAATTGACCTGCTATACCACGCTGGTCAGACGTGTTGGCATAGGGTTTTGTTTCGAGTTTTCCTTCTTTTGCATAGATCTTGTATGCGTATTATAAGCTTTTAGTCGTCTCTTACGACACCCACGGGAGAGTTGTATAGTAGGTCAATTTCTCTCCCACTGCGGAGAAGGCTCAAGCCCGATAACGGGATATATAAGAGCTGTGATATTGAGTATGACATGAAACCGGGTTGAGAGCCCGCAGCGCTCACCCATGGTCCGCGTCAAGCTGTCGAAGCCATTTGCGGCTAACAGCTATACAATCCACAAAGAAAAAACACTAACTACTTAATACAGTAACTACTTAACCGTGCGGTTAAGCACATTCATACAATGCAACGGTATGACGTGTCCCCACCTTTATTTTGAAGTAACCACAGTATCATTGCTTGTTAAAATGGTGGAGTGCAGTGGTGTAGCGAGCAGTGGAATCCAATGTCAGTACATTCTACTAATTACAATATGTAATTTTTATTTATAGCTATTGGTGGCAAACGTGTAAACGTGCGTACCTGATATTGCTGCTAAGAAATCTTCGCTAAGCCACTGCCTACCGTGAAAAAAGTGAAGGGAGTGTGAAGGCGTGCAATGAGTTTCGGTGATACTAAAGTCATCACCAAACTCACCACAAGTAAACATCCCAAGAAAGTTGTGCTTCCAGCTCTCTCGCTCACCGAACGATGCGCAGTAACAAATTGCTACTACTCAGATGTTGCTTTTCTGCGAGAGTGTAGTTCTACACCAGACGGACCCATCCGCGGCTGTAGACAAAACTTTTGACAGTGTTACTACATAATTGATGTGATCATCATCACAGCTCACATACGTCCCACTATTGGACTCGAGCTTCCTCTACAATGAGAGAGAAGTTGATCTACTACACTACGCTGGTCAGACGTGTTGGTATAGGGTTTTATTTCCTCGGTGAGGCGATCCGCCGCCGGCAACTGGGGCGGCGTAGGCTCGAATACCTGCGCTTCATGCCGCCGACGCGGGTGACGTGACCTGGGATTAGTCCTTCACCCGCCGAGAGGCCGACCGCGTGAGGAAAGACCGACGTCCTCCCCGAGGGGGGACGCCGGTCGATGGGAGGGTACCCCAAATAGGGGGTATTCCATCGGGCCGACCACTGATGACAAGTAACCCTGCTCCGGTGGTCGGCCCAACGACGAAGGCGACGTGTATCGTGGGTGGGTTGTGGGTGTGCGTGCTTACGCCTCTCTGTCGCCCCGGACGGAGTGGGTGCGAGGAGCGCGCCGACCGCAACCCATCCCTAAAAAAAAAAATAGGGTTTTATTTTAGATTTTTCTTCTCTTGCATGGATATATGCATATTATATCCCTTAATCATCTATTACAACATCCACGGGCAGGATAGGGAGTGGTGAATTGTATTCTTACTCCGTCACCACACGTAATGTCCAGTGACGGATTTTGTCTTGATGCCGTCCTAGGCCCTGTTTATCGCGCCGCCCTTAATATTAGAATAAATTTTATTAATTATGTTTCAATATTTTTATTTTAAATTTAAAATAACTTTATTTTGATAGAATATAATTTTCAATTATAACTAATAAACATTACAGATACATATGTAATAAATATTAGACAAATAAATAAATATTTTCTTTATATTAATCAATTTAAAAATTTCCTTCTTCTGGCAAAGCCAAGCCTTTTTGTATAAAAATTATACTGAACTCATTTTTAAAGGAGACTGTCTTTATTATTTCATCTCTAAAATTTTGACATTTAGACAATTTTGTCGCCCCTAAAATCATGCCGCCCTAGGCCCGGGCCTCATGGGCCTAGGCGTAAATCCATCACTGGTAATGTCACATGTGAGATTCAAGTATTAATTCACGACCTCCTCAGTAAAATATCTAAGCTTAAACAACAATTAAGTATCTATGATATCAATGTATTGCCTTACTACTAATCCCATCAATGCTTATATCAGAAGCGTTACATTAAACTCGCCGTCAAATATTTATCTAATGGTTGTCATTTATAGCTTTGATTGGCAAAGTAAGGTATTAACTTGTCAGTCAGATAACGAAGTCCTTCAATTGTATCTGTTGGTAATATTCTAACTCCTCTTGCGATTACTGGTTATATACAAAATAATATATACCATTCTAACTTATATAAAAAACGTTTTGTACATTAACAAAATGTCGTTCTTTGGATGTAATTTGCGTCCATTAATTAAAATAGGATTTTAAATAGGATCTTTCCGTGTGGCGACGGAGTAAGAATACAATTCACTATTCCCTATCTTGCCCGTGGATGTCGTAAAAGACGACTAAGGGATATAATATGCAGATAAGGTCTGTGCAAGAGAAGGAAAACTCCTTACCAACTCTATACCAACATGTCTGACCAGCATGGTATAGTAGGTCAAATTTCCTCCCATTGTGAAGGAGGCTCGAGCCCAACAGTAGGACGTAGTTATGTGGGCTGCGATGATGATGATTTAAAATAGGATACCCTTCCCACCAGGTGAACCGAGGACTTGGTGAAAGTTGTTGAGAGTCGTTCGATACGGGCGACAGGGCCGCGCTTTATGGCGATACACTAGGGACGTCCAGCCGTGGACAGCGAAAGGCTGATTACCACTAGGAACGCTGCACTGGGTAACCAAATTCTCTTGAAACAGTGATGTTCTGAATTTTAGACACACGAGTAATAGAAAACTAATTAAAAATATTGATTTTAAGTTTTTTATCAGTTGATATCATTTTAAAATTCATTTTATCAGAATGCACATTTCGTAAATTGAAAGGCTCATTTCTTCAGTCAGAATTGTAACAGCTGCTTCTAGAAATTATACTTTAGTCATCGTAAATAATATAATGTATTGTGAAGTAGTTAATATTCCAAGAATTGATTTATTATTTACCTGTTTACAGTTTTCATTTGTGGCTTTTTAGGTAATGTGATTTTATAAAAAGGTAAAGATGAAATTCATGAATTCACTCAGCCCATTTAGGTCGCACTAATGGCCTTAGGGCTCCTCAACAATGAGAGGAAAATCGACTGCTATTCCTCACTGGTTATACGTGGAATAAGGATTTATATCGAGTTTTCCTTCTCCAGCATAAATGTTACCTGTATATATCCCTTAGTTGTCCTTTAAGACACCCACGAGGAAGATTTTTGGATTTGTTAATCGTATTCTTACTCCGTAACCAAATGAAAAATTACGAAATTATAAAGGATTAGGATAGATTGATAATATTGGATATTAATATTGGATATATGGAAGGATAGATGGATAATATTGTTATTCATCCCTTCATTAACCTATCAAATTCAATGTTGGATAAGACACAGATCTTCTACGAGAAGAATATAACCAAAACGTGGCGAACATTTGGTCGGTGTGGCTTGGCATCCATCTTTTATACACAAAATGATTTAAAAAATCATACTAAAACCTACTTTCCGTGTGGACGGAGTAAGAATACAATTTACCACTCCTCCTCATATCCATGGGACCGTAATAAAACATGACTAAGGGATTCAATATGCATATAATATCTATGCAAGAAAAGGTAAACTTGAAATGAAACCCTATACCAACACGTCTGCGCGAGTATCTGCACCTAATGCCGCTCTAGCCGAGGCCGCGGGTGATCGGACCGGGGATCCGATATCCGTCACCCGTAGAGAGAATGACCGCGCGACGGCGACCGACGTCCCAGGACGTCGAGAGGTGAAGGTACCCGAAAGGGTATTCCGTCGGGCCGACCACTGACGACAAGTCACCCTGCTCCGGTGGTCAGCCCAACAACGAGGTGACGTGGGTACGGGTGGACTATAGGCCCGCGCGCCGTCCTTTCATCGCCCCGGACGGAATGGACCGCGCGTGCGCTTATTATAGCCCACAAATTAAAAAAAAGATACCAACACGTCTGACCACTGACGACGAGCCACCCTGCTCCGGTGGTCGGCCCAACGACGAAGGCGATGTGGGTACGGCTGTGTTATGGGCCCGCGCGCCGTCCTTCCGTCGCGCCGGACGGAATGGACCGCGTGTGCGCTTACCATAGCCCACCCATAAAAAAAAAATACCAACACGTCTGGTATAGTTGGTCAATTGCCGTCCTATGGTGGAATAGGCTCGAGCCCAACAGTGGCTTCGGGCACTTAAAAATCATATCATCATCACAACTCATATACCCCACTACTGGGCTTGAGCTTCCTCCACATTAAGAGGGAAATTGATCTATTATACCACGATCATCACGCTCTTGGCTTGGCTTCTCGGTTATTTCGAGTTTTACTGCACGTTACATGCATATTACTTATATCCCTCAATCGTCTTTTACGACATCCATGGGCAAGATAGAGAGTGGTAAATAGTATCGTTACTCCATCACCACACGGAAGGTTCATCATCATCATTTCATCTCATATACGTCCCACTGTTGGATTCGAGCCTCCTCCACAGAAGGAGGAAAATAGACCATACTATACCATACTGATCAGACAGGGTATAGGGTAATTGAAAGGGTAGGTGAAATAAAAATTTCGACTTTTTTTTCTCTCCAGATGTTATAAGCGTATTATATCCTTTATTCGTCTTTTACGACATCTACAGGTAAGATAAGGGGTGGTGAATTGTATTCATACACCGTCACCACATGGCGAAAAATCGTAATAGTAATAATTAATACGCTAATATAGATAATTGTAGTTAGATAAATTGTTACCACAAATTACCCATAATATAACCGAGATTATTTAGGGTAAATACAAAGTTTACATAATTTAGGTATTTTTATTATCCATACGTAGCAATTCGCTTCGCTTCGGGTTTAGTCGCCTTACCCGCGTAGTTTCCTTTGAATAGCAGGATAAAATATAACCTAAGTTACTCCTTATATAGACAACTACCAGGTAGTAAAATATTATCAAAGTTTGTCCAGCCGTTTTGAAGATTACCCAAAACAGACAGACAAAACATTTTTAAACTGGTTTTTAGGCATAGGTATTGTGCAAATAACCGTGTGAGCATGGAAAAAGCCCTGTATTTTGACATTATAAATAGACACTTTAATCCTATATCTTTAAACGAGCAAGTCTTGTAATATATACCTATATTTATTTTCAGGATCTCGGAAACGGCTGCTCCGATTTTGATGAAATTTGGCATACTAGAAGTTTTGAGGCCAAAAAAACGATCTAGCTAGGTTTTATTTATAGAAAATGTTGTTTCACCGGTGTTTTTAGCAAATCAATACAATAACATTAAATTTTAAAAGAATAGGAATTAGAATTTCGCCGTCGCTGTCAAGAGTGACATTAGCTCAGTTGGGAAGTCGTCACGACTTGACGACTAGCGACATTCAAATAGCGTGAGATCGAATCTCGGTGTTATTATTATTCTGTTTTTGTAATTTTAGATATTTTTTTCCATTATTTCATCATTTTTATTTTTTATTAATATATAACCCAGATAACTTCGGCAAAAATACGGTCAACCAGATATTTTTATTTATTTGTATAGACAGTAATTTCATCGTCTCATCTCAGCCCATATATGTCCCACTTTTGTGCTCGGGCCTCCTACTTTATGAGAGGGAATTTGATCTATTATAATACGAAGGTCGGACGTGTTGACATTTTTTTTTGGGTCGCCTATGGTGAGCACGATCGCCGTCGGTTCCATCCGGGGTGGCCAAAAGGCGGAGCGCGGCCCCATAACCTGCCGTTGTCCCACTCCTGGCCATTGGACCGACAAACTGACACCAAGTTCCTTGTCGTCCTTGGTAGACGTGTTGGTATAGGATCTTATTTCGAGTTTTCCTTCTCTTGCATTGATATTATCTGCATATTATATCCCTTACTCGTCATTTATGACATCCACGAGTAAGAGAGGGGGGTGGTTAATTGTATTCTTACTCCGTCATTAAACGGAAATAGCACATTATTTCATATCAAGTTTTCGAGATTTTCAAAGTATCTTATTTTTGTTATGGATCAAAATTTATAGCAATAGACTAGATCCCTGTTACATAGGTGTCAAAACTAACGTACATAGCGAAATTTGACTGCACAGATGGCGCAGTAGCTAAGACCTATAGTGCTAGAGTCGCGGGTTCGAATCCTACATGAGACAACACTGTATGCAATCCATAAATTGTTGTTCTGTATCGGAGTACGGAGGACGGAGTAAGAATACAATTCACTACTCCCTATCTTGCCCATGGATGTCGTAAGAGACGACTAAAGGATATAATATGTACATAACATCTGTGCAAGAGAAGGAAAATTCGAAATGAAACCCTATACCAACATGTCTGACAAACATGGTATAGTAGGTTAAATTCCCTCCCATTGTCGAGGAGTGGACCACCCTCCAACAGTGGGACGTATGTGGGCTGTGATGATGATGATTTATATGTTTGTACCCCACAATACAAGGATTATATCCTTAGTGGAGGGATGTCTTTAAAAAATATAACAGAATATGGTTGTGGTTTTATTTTCATTTCCTTCGGGGATACCTAATAAAAACTTGAGTCATAATAACACTCAATTGACCGGCAATTTATGAGGAAAATAAATAATAATACCATATGGTTTGAATGACTTTCAGTCCTATTAGTAACGGACTAAGAATTTAATATGTCTGACGTCGGAAGAATAAATAAAACATTAAAAACAAAATATATGCGGTTACGGAGACCTTAATCTGGCTGGAATAATTTATTTGGTAAATAATAGAAAATAGATCAATAAAACTAAAAAAATACTTTTTCCGGGTCTCAGGAAAACAAAAAATCGCTAATCCTGATTATCCTAGTAAGAATAACGGATTAAACTGTTTAAAATATTGAATTGTCATCGGTCCTTAATAAGTATGCCAAATTTCGAGTTAATCCGACGTTTTGAAGGGGGTCAAAATCATGTTCAAAGATTCCGTTACATACCAACATACATACGTCTGAAGCTAATAAAAGCGTATTAAAAAGGGACACTGCTGAAAATCAGCGTTGTGGTGTTACATTGACATCACAACAATTGCTGAGCAGTTATCCCTTTTTCTGCCGCAGCTGAGACGTTCATCCTATCACAATTATTATGTCTCCTTATTTAGTTTATTGATTTTTTGTGTGTTTTATTTATTGTAAGGATTTTTTTTCTATGTGTTCCAAACGTCTCTACTCTGTGGCACAAAATAAAAACTTTTCTTTCTTCTTCTCTTTCTAATATTTCTTGAACCATTTTTTTGGCCTTTCCTTTGAAATACCATATCACGCTAGTCAGACGGTTTGGTATTGGGTTTAGGAATATAATATCCATGTAACATCTATGCAAGAGAAGAAAGCAAAGGTCGGTTTGTCCGTTTGCCACTGTTTGCATTAAAAAAGAAGATATCATCATCATCATCATTATCATCATCATCTTGCTCTGATCCCAATTACTTAAGGTCGACGCAATATGTCATCTTCTTCCATACGGTCCTATCAGACGTCATCTCTGCAGTCACTCCCAGGCTATCCATGCCATGCCTCACGCAGTCCATCTATCTTTTCCTCGGCCTTCCTTTACCCCTAAAGCCTTCAACAACTTTTCCAGTAGTAGGACCACACTGTCGTCAGTTATCTGTCTTCAGCCGCGGGCCGGTCCGTCCGGGGTAGTACCACACTATCGTAGAAAATCGACGTCTGAGTAGTAGCAATTTGTTACTGCGCTTCGTTCGGTGAGCGAGAGAGCCAGAAGCCCAACTTTCTGAGGGTGTTTGCGTGTGGAGGGTTTTGGTGGTGCCCTTGGTATCACCGAGCCTCAATGCACTCATTCACACTCCCTTCACTTTCTTCGCGGTATGCAGCGGCCTTGTAAAGGTCCATGAGCAGCAGCAACACTTACCATCAGGTGTACTGTTTGCTCGTTTGCCACCGTTTGCAATAAAAAAAAACATTCATACCTAAAACTTTTCTCACAACATTACTTTGCTGTGTGGTGGCGGCTTCGAATACTACCAACCCTTGCTTGGCTCATGAGTGTCGTAGAAGACGACTAAGAGCCCTACATTGACCTGGACCAACTCTATCTGGTACCGTTTGGGTCAACGATTACATTCTCAAGGAGGGTTGACGCCAGGCGGCCGGTCATAAAAGTCATTGCCGAAACTTTTTGCAATATGTCAAAGAACGAAATAAAAAAGAAGATAATAATAATTATATAGTGTGCATCTAAGGCTCACGTGACATAGATTTGCCATCATTAAATTACTAATATTAATGTGTTATATTAGATAATGTTATCAATATAGCCGCGCCTTTTTATTAATCTGTTGTAAATGTATTTACCTTGATGTTGGGAGTGGCCAATGAGGTGGCAATATAATTCAATTGATAAGCGTGTAAAGCTTTTATAATAAGTTAATGATTAACTTAAATTTATTAAGGTATTTATAGATTAATAGCCTTTACTCGTAGTTTCGCCTACGCAAATGATTAAAAACCATGTCAAAAAGATATTTTATACAAATTCTTTTAATGAATTGTGTTTGATTAAAAAAAAAGTATCGCCATCATTTCAGCTCATATAGGTCCCACTGTTGGGCTCGAGCCTCCTCCACAATAGGAGAGAAATTGATCTTACTATACAATGCTGGTCAGACAGATTGGTATAGGGTTACATTCCGAGTTTGTCTTTTCACGCATAGATGTTATATGCGTATTATATGTCTTAGTCGCCTTTTATGACATCCGCGGACAAAATAGGAAGTGGTGATTTGTATTCTTACTCCGTTACCTCACGGAAAGTATAGTGCTATGTAATCGTGTTGGGACGGAGTGAGAATACAATTCATTAGCATCTTGTCCATGAGTGTCGTAAAAGACGACTAAGAGACTTATCTATGCAAAAGAAAGTAAATCTATACCAATAAATACCAATAAATAAAATTGGAGTGTCTGGTTGTAATGTCAAAATAATAGGCTTTTTTCATGCTCACACGGTTATTTGCACGACACCTATGCCTAAAATACAGATTAAAAAATTTTTGTCTGTCTGTTTGTTTCGGGTAATCTTCAAAACGGCTGGACCGATTTCAAAAATTCTTTCACTAATGGAATGCTATAATATCAGGGCGTAAACTAAGCTATATTTTATCCCGGTATTCCCACGGGAACGGGCACTACGCGGGTAAAACAGCCTAAAACCGAAGCGAAGCGAGGGCGGGTTGCTAGTTAGATATAAAACCCTATTCCAACCCATCCGACCAGCGCGGTATAGTAGATTAATAAATCTCCTATTATGGAGGAGGCTCGAGCCCAGCAATGGGACGTATAGGATCTGAAATGATGATGAATAATTGCTTTTTTAATTACCTTACGGATCGGATAGAACGAGTATGACGCTGGATTTTTCTAAATTTACTATTTCGTGTTATAAAGCATAAATTTTAATTTTTCTGAAGAGTCATTGATGATATTTGACACGCTGCAGATAAATAGTTATCCAGTCTTTCCATCAAAACTTCTCTCAAATATATGTATTAACTGCACAGATGGTGGGACGGTATCAATGTCAACTTCTTCTGACGAGTGTTGTGAGTTTGGTCCCTAGATTGTCGGCAAATTCTTTGTGCGATCTACAAATCTTGATTCCACAAATGATTGTCCGATTCTAAATGGAATTTGTAACTGGTTCCATCCATCAGCCTATAGACGTCCACTGCTGGACATAGGCCTCTCCACGAGAATGTCACTTGGAACGGTCCTGCGCCACTTGCATCTAACGGTTCCCTGCGACTTTGAGAATGTCTGCAGTCCAGCTAGTGGGGGATTGTCCTACGCTGCGCCGTCTGATTCGTGGTCGCCACTCAAGAATCTTTCTTCCCCAACTTGTCGGTTCGATGAGCGATGTGGCCTGCCCATTGCCATTTCAACGTGCTAATTCTGCGGGATATGTCGGTAACTGGTTAATAATGCATAATTGTGAATTTCCCCTTAACTAGGATTAATTTCTTAGTGCGGAGTCTTGTTTAAAAAAATCGGACGTGTATATCAAGCGATTTCCGTGTGGTGACGGAGTAGGAATACAATTCACCTCATCCTATCTGGCCCTTACATTACTTATGGATATCGTATAAGAGGACTAACAGTTTTATGACGACCAGGGCCAGCTCCATCTGTTACCATCTGATTAAAAATCACATTACCAAGGAAGTTTGACGTCAAGCGGGCGAACGATCATAAAACTAATACCAATAACTTTTAGAATATGTACTGTGAAAGAGAAGTACATATTAAGTGTACCCCCTTTCTGTGTGGTGACGGAGTAAGAATACAATTCATCATTCTTACTCTTGCCCGTGGGAGTTGTAAAAGACGACTAAGGAATTAAATATGCATGTAAAATTTATGTAAGAGAAGGAAAACTCAAATTAAATTCTATGTGAGTACGTCTCCGGGCCGACCACTGAGGACAAGAAACTCGGCACTGGTGGTCGGCCCAACGACGAAGGCGACGTGAGTACGGGTGGGTTATGAGCCCGCGCGCCGTCCTTTCGTCACCCCGGACGGAATGGATGGAACGCCCTGCGTGTGCGCTTATCATAGCCCCCCATAAAAAAAAATGTCAATACGTCTCACCAGCGTACGTTAATTCCATCCTAAAATGTGGAGGAACCTCGAAGCCCAACAATGGGACGTATATGAGCTAAAATGAAAGTCAAACCCAAGTAATTGAGATAAGAGCATGGCGATGATGAAATTATCAAGTACTCATATAATTTTCACGATAACAATGCCTTCTGCAATTTTGCAGTTTTCGATATATAGTCCGCAGCAAACAATGCTAAATCAACTTGTTATCTTGATCTTGAGACGTATGATTAAAACCCTTCAAGTTACCGCCTACGACGCATTATATCGAGACATTTCACGGTAGCGTTATCGACATATCGATAGATAACTCTTAATACTCATGATTTCGTTCTAATTTGGTATTTTCTCAAGGTTTCAAGAAAGCTGTACGATGGTCGCTTTACTTATGTATATAGTTTATATCATTGTCTTCTCATATATTATCAATCAATCAATTATTTATTAACAAATATGATCTTATAATAAATTTTGCTCTCTTCCATGTTTCATCATCATTTCATCATCATCATTGCAGCTCATATACGTTCTACTGTTGGGCTTGAGCCTCCTTCACAGTAGGAAAAAAATTTACCTTACCATGCTGGTCAGACAGGTTGATATAGGGTTTTATTTCGAGTTTTCTTTCTCTTGCATACTTATTTGCGTATTATAACTCTTAGTCGTTTTTAACGATATCCACGGGCAAGATAGGGAGTGGTGAAGTGTATTCTTTTTGCTTAACCACACGGACAATGCTCTGATGCTTTTTAAGACGTTTGAAAAAAAATGCGGTTAAAAAACGACAAATTAGAATTCTTTTGTTTATGGTATTTCACCATAAGGCATGCAAATTTTAGTATCATATAGCAATAATAGCTTATTTATTTATTAAAAGAAAAAAAAACATAACAATACAAATAAACAAAATAGAAATTAAAGTATTTACAGTAATTAGAATTAGTAACATCGAACCTTATTGCAAGCATTCACACTCTCTTCGCGGTAGGCAACGACCTAGCAAAAGTCCATGAGCGGCAGTAACACTTTCCATCAAATATGCTGTTTACTCCTTTGCCACCAGTGGCAACAGAACCAAATATTTATATGAAATAGTGTCCGTGTGGTGACGGAGTAAGAATACAATTCACCAACCCCTCTCTTGCCAGCTAGTGTCTTAAAGAACGACTAAGGGATATAAATATATATATAATATCTATGCAAGAGAAGGAAAACTCGAAACAAAACCGTATATCAACACGTCTAACCAACGTGGTATAATAGTAGGTCGATTTGATTGATGTTAAATCTTGACTTTAATTATCTACTTAATAAGTTACTCTTTCGTGTACCGAGTTAGTGACTTCTCTAAATGCAAATTTTAAATAGGTTTTTCCAAGAAGAATAATGTCATAATCGCTCCGCTTGGAAGATTGACTTGCAGTTAATGTTATAAAAATTCGAGGCGAATATTGGTACATTACATTCTTAAACCATAAGGAGAAAAATATAATAGAATAGTGAAGGCGCTTGCGATACTGGAGTCACGTCTGAAGAATTAAATAACGGAAATGACTCAATGTCAGCTCACGGATAAAAACTTGTTATGAGAATGTTCATATGATAGGCTGTGGTTTTTCAACGCATCGACGTGGAATGGGGGCAGCAACGGTGTAGGCTAAGGAAGTCTAAAAAAGAATGACCGATGAGATTGAGACGTGGCTACGAATGTTCGGGCTTTTTTTTGGCCGGACTACGGCCCATGTGGTGATGGAGTAAGAATATAATTGATCCCCCTTTTTGCATGGGTGTCGTAAAAGACGACTAAGAGATATAATATGCATATAACATCTATGCAAGAGTTAGAAAACTCGAAACATGTTCATATGATAGGCTGTGGTTTTTCAACGCATCGACGTGGAATGGGGGCAGCAACGGTGTAGGCTAAGGAAGTCTAAAAAAGAATGACCTATGAGATTGAGACGTGGCTACGAATGTTCGAGCTTTTTTTTGGCCGGACTACGGCCCATGTGGTGACGGAGTAAGAATATAATTGATCACCCTTTTTGCATGGGTATCGTAAAAGACGACTAAGAGATATAATATGCATATAACATCTATGCAAGAGTTAGAAAACTTGAAACAAAACCCTATGCCAACACATATGACCAGTGTGGTATAGCAGGTCAATTTGCCTCCCATGGTGGAGGAGGCTTGAGCCCAACAGTGGCCAGTCTCTCGGGATACCTTTTCGGGTAACGTCTCTCTCCAACGCCCCTTCTGGAGGCGAATGTTCAGGCTGTAAAACTATTCGCTATGTACGAGTAGCTACGAGGTTTCGACTGTGAGACTTGTATTGCTATCTGCGATCATCAACCCGCTTGTTAAATGTGATAATAATGATGATTTATCATAATCACAACATCTTAGTCCGCCTGTGACTATGAACGCTGTGAGATGTTCGAAACGTCAGGCAATCAAAGTACAAGTTCATTCGCGATAAAATCAGTAAAAAAGTTTTATTTACAACTAGCAACCCGCCCTCGCTTTGCTTCGGTTTAAATTACCCTACCCACATAGTTCCCATTCCCGTGGGAATACCGGGATAAAATATAGCCTAAGTTACTCCTTATATAGACAGCTACCTGGTAGTAAAATATTAACAAAATTGGTCCAGTCGTTTTGCAGATTACCAAACAAACAGACAGGCAAAAAATGTTTAAAGAGTATTCTAGGCATAGGCAATTATCATGAAAAAAGTCCAAGCATTTTGATATTACAAATAGACACTTTAATTTTATTTTTTTGTATAGATGTGTAATATTCGCGTAAACATCAGAGACCACTATATTGTAATGATTATGATGACGTTTATGGTCGGACGTAAGGACGGACTGACCATGAACGCTGTAAAATGTTCCAAGTGCCTTTTTTTCTCCCTTCACGAGTAGACCCATTTCCATCACCGGGTGTCGTTTAGAGATTGCAACCCGGTATGTTTCGCAATCCGGCCGGGCCCGGCTGCAATTGTCGCCAACCCGGCCCGGGCCCGGTGGACCCGGCCGGGTTATATTAGCGATAAAACATCTAGAGTATTTTATGAAAATTTTCTATATATGAATGGAAAAAGTCAATAGTTCAAGGTCAATAATTATTTTAAACTAGCTTATGAAAGGTTATCACAATAATCAGTCTCACTCAAGTCTCAAAATCACACTTAATACATAATTGATTACTTTTACTTATGGGCGCCAAAGTAACATTAGTATTAGTAATTATTCATTTTTATAAGTTTAAACAAGTAGTACTTTTTCTTTAATCCTTACAGTATCTATTTGAAAGCATAGTATTAAAATAAGAAACTAATAACGCAGCTTAAAGTACTAAACGTGTCATAACAACTTAGATTAGATAGATAGATAAACTTAGGTACCTAGCTTCGGTATAAACAAAACAAATTCTTATATGCTAAAAGTAAGTATTAGGTTTTTTTAAACTTTGGTTATTAAGATTAGCGAGTGTTAGTACTACAGTGCAACCTTAATATAACGAACCTCAATTTAACGACTTCCTCTATTTAACAAATTTTTCGTAATCCCCTTGAATTGTTCATAAAAGTCAGTGTAAATAATACCTTTACATTACGAATTTTTTATCGAACAACCTCTTTATAACAAATTTTCAACTATCAAAAAAGTGTAAATACCACTATATGACCCTTAATCCGATAGTATGTGATTCAGTCACGACAGGTTCCGACACGTTTTTTTTTTTCGTAAAACAAATTGAAGTCGTTTGATGGAAAATAATGTAAATAGTGCTGCTCGTCACTATCGAAGATTCTAGTTGCTGAATACAAAAATGTTGAGGTGGTTAAAACCATTTCTTTACCTCTTTATAACAAAATTTAGACCAACCTTACCTCAATATAACAAACCTCAGTTTAACGAATTACTTGATATAACCAATATTTACCTACGAGTTCCCGTCGGATTTGTTATATCGAGGTTGCACTGTATTACTAATTGAGAAAATAGCGTAATCTTATAGGCTAGGCTGTATTGTAACTGTAAACTATCAAACTTGTATAATCTTAACTAACAAAAAGTAACGTAAAATTGGTTGCGTTACGTGGATTTATAAATATTATAATATATATACATATATACAATATATATATATATTATATATATATACAAAACAAAAAGTATATTCTAACATGGATAAGGCAAAACAATTATTTTTCAATCTGAAAGAAAGATCTTACAAAGCTGGCCCTTCCTACCGGGTCCGGTGACCGGGCCCGGTGAGAATGGCCGGGCCCGGTTTGCAATCTCTAGTGTCGTTAGAATAAAGATTGGAACTTAGAATAATAACGCATAGAAGGTAAGTCCCCTTACAAAAATGAAGCATTTAAATTGGAGCCTAATGGAGCTTACACCGGACCGTTCCGTAGTGTACAAGGTCAATGTACTGCAAGTACGTACGCAACTCTTAAAAAATTAATAGGTAATTATGACGATTTGTACATTCAAATGGTGTCACAACACATTTGAAAAGCATAAGGTATTTAACATAACTTTTAAAAGTATTTCGACGATTTATATTAATAAAAACAATATTTGATTTCATAATTTGTATAGTGGTGTGCGTGTGTACGTGTGTAATCGCCTGCGCGCATGTAGTATTTTTGGCTTTATGTTTTTGATCGCTTTAAGTATCGACACTATCCTTCTATACGTTATTATTTTAAGGATCGGATGTACATATACACCAATGTTTCTTGTGTTCAATTTTAACATTAGATCAATAAATAATATTGAGGACAATTAGTTGTTTATTAAGTTTGTTTTCTTGTTAAACCAACGACGTGCACAGATTTGCGTATTTTAAATATAGCAAAATATTAGTGCGTACCACTTGTTTTTTCCTCTATTAGCGTCTCTGCGTGTTTGACTTATGGAGATATAAAGTGGCTAATATAATAATTAATAATATATTTTTGTATATAAATATTTCCGTATGACGATGGGTAAGAATAAAATTCACTAAATATGCATATAACATCTATGCAAGAGAAGGAAATCTCGAAAAATACACTACACAAGTCCGATCAGCGTTGTGTAGTAGATCAATTTCCCTCCTACTGTGGAGGAGGTTCGAGTCCAACAGTGGGATGTATATGAGCTGAAATGATAATAAAATGATAGATCTTCATCATCATCATCATCGCAGGCCACATACGTCCCACTGTTGGGCTCGGGCCTCCTCCACAATGGGAGGGAGTTTGACCTACTATACCATGCTGGACAAACATGTTGGTATAGGGGTTCATTTCGAGTTTTCCTTCTCTTGCACAAATGTTATGTGCATATTATTTCCCATAGTCGTCTTTTACGATATCCATGGGCAAGATAGGGAGTGGTGATTTGTATTCTTACTCCACGGATAGATCTTACCTAAACTGGAATTAATAAAACTGGAGAATGGAGAGCACATCGTGCTAATTACAAAAGATCCGCCCACATAAAATGAAAACAATACAAAAGTAGTCAAAATTTATAGTAAACTAGCACCCTGCCCTCGCTTCGCTTCGGTTTCAGTCGCCTTACCCACGAAGTACCCATTCTCGTAGGAATGCCGGAATAAAATATAGCCTATGTTACTCCCTGACATTATAGGTTTCCATCGGTTCGGCGGTTTAAGCGTGAAAGCGTAACAAACAAATAAACAAATAAACAGAAAAACTTACTTTCGCATTTATAATATTAGTAAATATTAATAAAATGTTTATCATCATTTCTTTTTCAATATTTTAAATATAGTTAAAAACATAGAGAAATTAAAACTACTGAACAGTCAAAAAACTATCTGAGAAGCTTAGAATTTATTAGAAGATAGAACGTATAGAAGATAAGTTCATGCACAAAAAGTGAGGCATTTCAATTGGAGCCTAATGGAACTTACGCTGGAACCGTTCCGTAATGTACAAGTCATTGTACCGCACGAACGCACGCAACTCTTAAAAAATAAATAGGTAATTATGACGGTTTGTGCATTCAAATGGTGTCACAACACATTTGAAAAACTTAAAAAGGTTTTTAACATTACCTTTAAAAGTATTTCGACGATTTATGTTAATAAAAACAAAATTTGATTTCATAATTTGTATAGTGGTTTGCGTGTGTACGTGTGTAATCGTCTGCGCGCCATTAGTATTTTTAGATTCAAATTTCGAAAGTTCGAAGTACTGACACTATCCTTCTATACATTGTTATTCTAAGCTGAGAAGCCAAATAAAACATTTTTTAAATTAAGAATGTATATATATATATTTTTTTTTTATTTAATGAATCTTTGGCAACGAAGCCATCAGCTTAAACCAAATTACAAAATTAATTATAAGTTCTCAAATTATTTACTTCTTCATATTGTATAACTTATTTATAGTCATTGTCCGTCAGTTAGTCAAGTCGTTATCATTAATTAGGCGCTGAAAACCTAATTAGATGATTTCTCTGGGAATTCCGGTTGAATATGAAAATACACGAAAACCACTCTTATATCACATTCACCACACTTCAGTATCTTAATTATATTATATTACATAAAATATCAGCAAAATTATTCAATATAACACTATAAAACAATAAAAAAATGAACATGACATGACATTTCCAAATTCGCGCCGAAACTCAGAATGTATATATACTTCTTAATTTCATAGACAAGATCACGATAACTAGAATGGATTGGCGCTGGCGCCCAAAACTATGAAAAAAAAAAGAATAGCTAGTGTGAAGATCTGAAGGGTGGCTGTCCCAATAATCGACACGTCTGATAAATGTGTCATTGATAAATTGTAATCGAAATTTCGGATCGCATTGCTATTGAGTCTTCATAATAAAATTTATCTTTGATAAATGATCAGTACATTTTTTTTTTTTTTTTTTTATGGGTGGGCTATGGTAAGTGCACGCGCGGTCCAGTCCGTCCGGGGTGATGAAAGGACGGCGCGCGGGCCCATAACCCACCCGTACCCTCGTCACCTCGTTGTTGAGCCGACCACCGGAGCAGATGTGACTTGTCGTCAGTGGTCGGCCCGACGGAATACCCTTTTGGGTACCCTCATCTCTCGACATCCTGGGACGTCGGTCGCCGTCGCGCGGTTAGCCACACTGCGGGTGACGGACAATTCCCCGATCCGATTACCCGCGGCCTCGGCTAGGGCGGCATTAGGCGCAGATACTCGCGCCTGCGCCGCCCGAGTCGCCGGCGGCGGAACGTGTCGCCGAATGGGATCTCTACTCGCACACGATCTGCCGCCTCCTTCCGTGAGATAACGGCCTCACAGAAGGCGGCGACCGCGTCCCAGTTCCTGAGGCTGACGAGCATCTCCCTGGCGATGGTCGGCAGCGCCAGGTCGGCACCGATAATCGCGACGAGTTCACGGCGCTTCCCCTCCCACGCAGCACACTCCTCGAGCGTGTGCTGAGCCGTGTCCTCATCGCAACTGCAGTGGTGGCAGGACGGTGTGCTCTCCCTCCTGACAATCTTGTGCAGGTACTTCGCGAAGCATCCGTGCTCCGTCAGCACCTGCACCAGTCGGAAGGAAAGCACCCCGTGTGTCCGCTCCAACCACTCCATCAGCACCGGCCGGAAGGCCTCGACGGTCCTGACACCGTACCGAGGACTCTCCAGCCGGACTGCCCAACGGGCAATGACTCCACGGCGGGCGTCGACCCGCCAGGCGGTGATCACCTGCAGGGAGACCATACCGCCGCGGGCGCGCATCTCCGACACCCGGCGATAAATGTCGGCGAGCATCTCCGCCTCCAGGTCCCACGGGGGAGTTCCGGCCAAGAGGCACGCTGCCTCCGTCGACATGCGGTAACCGCGTATGGCCCTGACCGCCATGACCCTCTGTGGTCGCCTCAAGAGGGCCCTCAGCCGGACGGTCAGGGACCCCGCCCACACCGGTGCGCCGTACAGAGCCATCCACCGGATCACCCCCGCGTACAGCTGTCGGCACGTAGCGCTGGGTCCGCCCACATTCGGCATCAGCCGCGAAAGGGCGGACGCCGCGCCGACAAGCCGGGGAACAAGTCGATGGAGATGCTCCCGGAACCAAAAATGCCCGTCGAGCACCAGGCCCAAGTACTTCATGTGGGCCTGGATGCTGATGGTGACCGAATTCACGGTGATCGAAGCGCCGGCGGGAGGCCCGGCGGTACGGAGGCCATGGAACAAAAGGGCTTCCGTCTTTTCCAGGGTTACCCTCAACCCCAGCGCTTCGATCCGCCTGACAATCTCCTCGGTGCCGAGAGTTGCCAGGCGTGCCGCCTCCTCTAGCGTCCCACCCCGGGCTGTGACGAGTATATCGTTGGCGTAGCAAATTACGCCCAGCCCGGGTGGGAGCCCGAGAAATGATCAGTACATAAAAAAAACTTTTGTTTCAAATAAGTGTACGTTTCCTTAGTGATTTAGATATTCTTTTCTTACTATCCTAACTTATAAATGTGGCTATTCACATTTTACGTACACTTTATCAAATATACAGAAAATAGATACTTCGTGTACCTTTCAAATAAGAAAAGTGGTTCCTGCGGGATAAAAAAGATATCAATTTTATTTGATTTTAATTAGGAATTTGAATCAAAAACTAAGTTAAATTTTATTTAGAATTTTATTATGCAGATATTATATTTTTTTAATATTATAGTTAATTATTATTATATTATTATAGTTTAATAGCCTATTGGCTATTAATACTTAAGTAATTACAAATAAGAATATTTTGTTTTATTATGTAGCTACATAATAACAAACCTGATTTTGAAAGCCCATTATTTTAGTAGACTGCGTTTTCTTGCACGCAAATATCTATGTACGAGTATAATACTTATTACTTGTCCTCCAATAGCTTTGCAAGAAAATGTGCTAGTCATATTTTATTTAAATGATTATAGAATAATATGGATTGTGGTGCTATAAATTCTATCAACTTACATTGTTCGTGGGTATCGTAAAAGACAACTAAGAGCTTTATATCGATCTGGGTCAAGTCCATTTGACTCCGTCTGGACAATAGTTAAATTCCTAAGGAGC
This sequence comes from Lymantria dispar, assembly GCA_032191425.1. Lineage (NCBI taxonomy): Eukaryota > Metazoa > Arthropoda > Insecta > Lepidoptera > Erebidae > Lymantria > Lymantria dispar. The sequence goes on from CM063445.1 coordinate 35,932,735, forward strand.
ATTGATGTGAGGGGATTGAAGAAGAATATATATTGTGTCGATCCCAAATAATTGGGTAGAATCAGAATGATGATGATAATTTTAGAATATTTTGATAATTCAGCAATCAAAAAACCCTTTGCTGTATTCCAGTAAGCTAACCTGCAAATCTATTGCTGTATTCCAGTAACCTAACCTACAAATCTATTGCTGTATTCCAGTAACCGAACCTACAAATCTATTGCTGTATTCCAGTAACCTAACTTACAAATCTATTGCTGTATTCAAGGGCGGCGCCAGCTTATGACTAGGGGGGGTGGGGGGTTGGGTTGGGCAATGGGGCAATATTATGGAGGATAAAAAATATGAACGCAAATACATTAAATCTTGTGAATTTGTTTACGTTTTGTCATGCGATGCGGAATTGATTAATAGGTAAAGAAGTCAATTGCTCGCACTTTGGTCGCTTTGCGGCTAGCTACGTTTGATCTCTTTCAGCAACTGCCCCCCCTGCCCCTCGCGGCGACGCCCTTGCCTGTATTCCAGTAACCTAACCTACAAATCTATTGCAGTATTCCAGAAACCTAACCTACAAATCTATTGGTGTATTCCAGCAACTTAACCCACAAATCTATTGTTGTATTCCAGTAACCTAACCTACAAATCTATTGCTGTATTCCAGTAACCTAACCTACAAATCTATTGCTGTATTCCAGAAACCTAACCTACAAATTTATTGGTGTATTCCAGCAACTTAACCCACAAATCTATGGTTGTATTCCAGTAACCTAACCTACAAATCTATTGCTGTATTCCAGAAACCTAACCTACAAATCTATTGGTGTATTCCAGCAACTTAACCCACAAATCTATTGTTGTATTCCAGTAACCTAACCTACAAATCTATTGTTGTATTCCAGTTTTGCTCTAGACTCCGTGCTTACTATTAGAACTTTCTTGGCGTGAACAGCTTCAATAACTCTTTTGTCCGACCTGTTACATCCACCCTCGGTAGTCGTGTGCTTATAGTATTAGGTCTACGAAGCAACCCCCAATAGAAAGCTGTGACGTTAACAAAATATTAACTTGCCAAAAAAGATTGCGATGTTATTAAAAAAATTCAATGCAACAAGACACAAGGATACCTCACCGTAAAACCTGTTAAAAGAGCAAGTTACGACACACTCACTTGACTTGTTATATAAGCATTGTGAATTTGTTTGCTTAAATTAGCGATATATATTTATATATTTTTGTAATTTGAATAATTTTTTTTAAAGACACCCTGCACCCTGAACAAATCCATGTATTGTGAGAAACAAATTACATTAAGACTCAAAAAATCGTTTGTGCCTCACATAAAATGTTGTTTTATGTCTATATCCAGCCAACTATATACACTCATTTGCAAAAAAAAACGGCCACCTAAGCAATGAACCATTTCAAATGTTAATATTTCTTTGTTTGATAATTATAGGTAGTTTTATCCACACAATTTGCTAAATTAATAAGAAAATAATCGTTTTCATCAGTATTTCATAAAATTTAGATACAATTTATGGGAAATAATGCTAAACCTCGCTAGTAGTGTATATTCGCTAGTAGTGCATATGCTCATGAAGTAAAAATAAAAAAGTTTTTTTGTTTGTTTTTCTTTAATAAAGTAAAAGCAGATAAATGTTTAGTATCGAGTGTGACCCCCTCTAGCTAAAATCACAGCTTGAATTCGTCTGGGCATGCTAGCGAGTATATCCCGGATACTTGCTTGCGGAATACGTTCCCACTCCGCAGTAATCACATTCTTCAGCTCTCTGATGGTCTGCGGAGCCGGGTGTACTGATCTCACACGCCGTTTCAGAACGTCCCAGACATGCTCTATGGGATTGAGGTCGGGACTTCGAGCTGGCCAATCCAAACGACGAATGCCGACCTCTTGCACATACGCATTAACATCGCGGGATCGGTGGGCGCGAGCATTGTCGTCCATAAAAATCGAGTCTTCACCTAGAGCGGCCAATGCGGGTTGTGCATGAGAAATTAGAACTTCCGTTATGTATCGATGCCCAGTCAGTGAGCCGTTTTCAATGAAGACTAACTCTGTACGATCCATTGAATTTATTCCTGCCCAAAACATAACAGAGCCCCCACCATAAGGTGTGATTTCTTCGAAACATGCCTCTGCAAAGCGTTCTCCTTGTCTTCTTAGCACTCGCCGACGTCGATCTTCACCGAACAGAGATATCCTGGCTTCATCAGAGAACAAAACCCTATTCCAATCGTCTTGAGTCCATGATTCACAATTTCTAGCGAACCTAAGCCTGTGAACTCTGTGCTCACGGAGTAATTTGGGGCCGCGGGCCGGGCGGTGACTGCGTATATTGGCAGCGAGAAGCCTCCTCCTGACCGTCCATAGACTAATATGCACATTTCTTACTTCTTGGAGGTTGTTCTTAAGATCCACATACGAAGATTTGCGATTTCTCAATGCGCGACTCACAAGAAAACGATCATCCCGTGGTTGGGTACATGGTTTTCTTCCAGAACCAGGCCTTCTCTCGACGGAACCAGTCTCCTGATATCGCTGCCAGGTCCTTTGGACTGTCGAGCGACTAACATTTAGCCTCCTAGCCACGAAACATTGGCTGCAACCCTCTTCAAGCAGCGCGATAATTTTGGTAGCTTTTACCACTTTATCTACCATTTTTGATACAGGCAAACAGCATTAAATAAAGCTTTGACAGTCAAGGATATGAAATTAATCGATAAAAATTGAATAAAAGTTATGAAAGTCGATGTTAACTTCTGGAACTTCGCGCCAAAAATGTAGGATAAAAAGGGGTTTTCTGTAAAAATGAACATCAAATGAAAAATTGAATTTAGAACGTACTTTTTTAAATACCACAGCATTTTTAAAACCGGCCAGTAACGTGTACAAACGATTGAAACCTTTTTGGTATTGTATCTTTTTAAATATGAATGAAAATCAAAACCGCCCGTTTTTTTTGCAAATGAGTTTATATCACTATAACTATATATATCGCTAGATTACTACTTGGACTGTACTAGAAAGCTTTTGTTTTAGAAGAAGCGAATATATTCATCATTATCTTCACCCCCTATCCGTGTGGTGACGAAGTTAGAATACAATTTAGCACCCTCTCCCTCTCTTGCTCGGGGATGTCGTAAAAGACGACTAAGGGCTATGTAAATAACATCTGTCCAAGAGATGGAAAACTTTAAATAAAACTCTATATCAACCCGTCTGAACAACGTCGTACAGTAGGTCAATTTCCTTCATATTATGGAGGAGGCTTGAGTGTTTTAGTGGGACGTATATGAATTTTTTTTTTTTTACTGCAAGCAGTGGCAAACGAGCAAAACCTGATGGTAAATGTTGCTGACGCTCATGAACCTTTACAAGGCCGCTGCCTACTGCGAAGAAAGTGATGGGAGTGTGAATGCGTGCATTTAGGTTCGGTGATACCAAAGGCACCACCAAAACCCTCCCCACGCAAACATCCTCAGAAAGTTGGGCTGCCGGCTCTCTCGCTCACCGAACGAAGCGCAGTAACAAATTGCTACTACTCAAACGTCGATTTTCTGCGAGTGCATGGTACTGCCCCGGACGGACCGGCCCGCGACTGTAGACAGATAACTGTCGACAGTGTGGTCCTACCACCATCAAAAACTAAATTAGGATAAAATTTTAAATCAATTATGACTTTATTTTTTCCTAGGAATTTGACCTACTGTGCCATGTTGGTCAGACGTTCTGGTATACGATTATATTTCGAGATTTCTTTCTATTGTAAGGATGTTATCTGCTTGCATGTCGTAATAGTGTTTTAAAATCACAAGTAAAGAGAGAGGTGGACATATAGTACTCTTGCTTAGTCACCAGTGTACGGTAACATATAGCAAGAGGAAATATAATAATACATTAATCTATATTGGTTAGTAGAAGAGTCAATGCGCCAGAATTAAACGTCAGTAGAGATGTTTTAGTTCACTTAATTACTCGTAGACGAGTAGCCTCACAGCCTGCGTTCGCTCAGACAGCCCGGGGGAGGAGTATGGCAGCACCCGCGGGGCGGGGAGAGGAATGAGTAACACGGAACCCGTCAAACCTGCAGCCGAGAGATGCCGTGAGCCTCGCTGCCCCTCTCGCAAAATGCCTTCCTACAAAATAAAATACAATCAACTTTCAACCTTATAGAATAAGAAAAAGTATTTAAATTGCTTATTATGCTACCATAACGTTAGAGATTCCTTTTACAATCGCTTTCCAACATAAAAAAAACTTGAAATATTCATTTCAATAATGAAACCTCACTATTGCCGTTTGACATAAGGACTGTATTGCTGTACACTTTAAGTGTTCAGATATTATATAATTTTAAACTTTACATTCCCGCGAAAAGGTTCGTTTTTGAATGGGATATTTATCAAATTATGTCTTTTTTCGTTGTCAGCGGAGTAATGCACAAGACATGTTCGAGTTTGGAGATTCTCAGAATTGAAAAATACTGTCGTTAGTTCGGGCTGTTATTTATTTTTGTGTTAAGAAAATTAAGTTGTACTGATTTGAAGGCTATAAAAACTAGCTAGCTAAATGGTCGAATAGTTTATATTTCAGGTTTTTGCTTGTATAATTGTGTTTTTTTTTTCATATTGTCAACGAACATGTGACTATGAAATAATATAATGAAGTAACCGATTTCATCATAAAAAGCTAAGTAAAATTAAGAATCCTTGCAGGTGTACTTAAATCACACCTGTCTATTTTTTGTGCACCATTTTTTGTTGTGACTAAAAAGGCACATTAAAACGGTCAAGGAACCGAAACGAGAGATTAAACGATGAGATGCAATGAAGTAAGTACGTGATTTGCACATTATACCGGTTTGAAATAAATGTTGCTATTTAAAAAATCCGGTTTATGATGTAAGCATAATAGTATAAAATAGATCTGACGTATTTAACGAAATAGAGTACATTAGTTTACGACTTACTAATTGCGGTTCAACTATAATTTTTGATGCTAAGAATAATATTTATAAATGCTTTTTCAATATGAAAATTGCAATGGCGACAAAGAAATCTGATGTTTATGAGAGAACGACTTCGTCCGCGAGGTATGGGCTAACGCTAACTTTAACTTAAGACTTTGTTTACGTAGAAGGTGAAAATATATTTTAATAATACGATTCTGTCACACATGATTTAGGCGAAAATTTAGCCGTTTACAGCTCTCAAAATAAAAACTCCGATTTTGAAACATTCTTTATTGGTGCTCCGCTGCTGCTAGTTTAAGCGTGATGATAGCCTTTCTCGATAAATGGGCTATTTAACACTGAAAGAATTTTTCAACTCGGACCAGTAGTTCCTGAGATTAGCGCGTTCAAACAAACAAACTCTTCAGCCTTAGAATAATAACGTATAGAAGGATAGTGTCAATACTTCGAACGTTCGAAACATGAATCTCAAAATACTAATGGCGCGCAGACGATTACACACATACGCACACCACTATACAAATTATGAAATCAAATTTTGTTTTTATTAACATAAATCGTCGAAATACTTTTAAAAGTAATGTTAATAACCTTTTTAAGTTTTTCAAATGTGTTATGACAGCATTTGAATGCACAAACCGTCATAATTACCTATTTAACTTTTAAGAGTTGCGTACTTACGTGCAGTACAATGACTTGTTGGAACGGTTCCGGCGTAAGCTCCATTAGGCTCCAATTGAAATGCTTCACTTTTTGTGCACGAACTTACCTTATATACGTTATTATTCTAAGCTGTTCAGCTTCATATATTAAGTATAGATATATTTTTACGGATTTATTGTGATTATCTTTGAATGTTAATTTATCGATATTTTGAGCATTTGAGGCTTTCATGGACTCCGACTGTGAGAGTAAACACTTAAAAGTGTTTGAAACGTTGCGTCGGTAAAAATCAACAAACGTGATAAAATGCGTAAAACAGTTTTGTTGAACTTTAAATTGTGATTTAAAATTTTTAACAGCGAATACTTATGTTACAAGATCACTAATCAACTTAACTGGTTGCGTTCACGACTTTGTACGCGCATTGCATTTTTACGACCGCGACCTTAGTCCGGTCCCACGGGCCGTATTAAAAATGAATACAAAAAATGGTCGAAGAAAAAACCAGTATGACCATCCATCCACGTCGGATTAGTAACAGACCTATTATTGGGTTGTTTACCCTACACGCGGCTACGTTTGTTTTCTAAATACAAATTTGACATATTGCAGTTTTCTATAAATGAGCAAAAACATATTTGCGAAGTTCAGTCTTTTGTTTTCAAATTTTGGCGGCAACGTCTAGTGAGTAAATACTATTTTTTTTAATTTATTTTATATTTAGAATAATAACGTATAGAAGGATAGTGTCAATACTTCGAAGGTTCGAAATTTGAATCTAGAAACACTAATGGCGCGCAGACGATTACACACGTACACACGCACACCACTATACAAATTATGAAATCAAATTTTGTTTTTATTAACATAAATCGTCGAAATACTTTTAAAAGTGACGTTAAAAACCTTTTTAAGTTTTACAAATGTGTTATGACCCCATTTGAATGCACCAGCCGTCATAATTACCTATTTATTTTTTAAGAGTTGCGTACGTACGTGCAGTACAATGGCTTGTATATTACGGAACAGTTCCGGCGTAAGCTCCATTAGGCTCCAATTGAAATGCTTCACTTTTTGTGCGCGAACTTACCTTCTATATGTTATTATTCTAAGATTTTATAATTATTGTCTGCTGCTAACTCAACATATTTTCTTTAGTAAAGCGAGTGCACCCTACTGGATTTTTTTACAGAGATCTTGGCAGTATATGAAAATATAACTAATATTATTTCATACAGCGAGCCTACTGGAATTATTTTACACTGATTTTGGCAGAACGTGAAAATACAAATAATCTACCTATACCAATAAATAAAATTGGAGTGTCTGTTTGTAATGTCAAAATAATAGGCTTTTTTCATGCTCACACGGTTATTTGCACGACACCTATGCCTAAAATAGCAATTAAAAATTTTTTTTCTGTCTGTCTGTCTGTCTGTTTGTTCCGGGTAATCTTCAAAACGGCTGGACCGATTTCAAAAATTCTTTCACCAATGGAAAGCTATAATATCAGGGCGTAAACTAGGCTATATTTTATCCCGGTATTCCCAAGGGAACGGGAACTACGCGGGTAAAACGACTATAACCTATAACCGAAGCGAAGCGAGGGCGGGTTGCTAGTATTATAATATATTCATTTCATTTTAGCATTTTTTATGTAAACGTAACCTATTACAGAAAATGTGCTAAATTGTTAATATAATATACGTAAGATACGTAAATATACATAAAAAGACACTGATCTTTAATGTGACTTAATAGAATACCTTTATACCTTAGAATAATAACGTGTAGAAGGATAGTGTCGCTACTTCGAACGTTCGAAACATGAATTTAAATATACTACACGCGTGCAGATGATTACACAAATTATGAAATTAAATTATGTATTTATTAACATAAATCGTCGTAATAATTTTAAAAGTAATGTTAAAAACCTTTTTAAGTTTTTCAAATGTGTAATGACACCATTTGAATGCATAAACCGTCATAATTACCTATTTATTTTTTAAGAGTTGCGTACTTACGTGCAGTACAGTGACCTTGCACATTACGGAACGATTCCGGCGTAAGCTCCATTAGGCTCCAATTGAAATGCTTCACTTTTTGTGCGCGAACTTATCTTCTATGCGTTATTATTCTAAGTACTCGATGTTTTGTAGATAATTGCAAATTGACGTTCTGGAAGGTGCTCATCACGTGAGAGTAAGATTTTCTTATCTCCTAGTCCACCTTGATCCTATCCCATATTCCCTCCATTGTAGTGTGAAGTATATTAATTAACCGTGGAAAAATCGTGGGTCTCCCTTCCTTCCTTCCATTTTAAAATACTGTCGTAGCGTATTTGTATAATCGAAAATTCGGATAATTATTTCTATGTATAAAGGCGACCTTAATAATTAACCCGACAAAGAGATTTATTAGGATTTAAGCTACTAATTTTGAGATGTTATCACTAACCAATTACTAAGCTATACTACAGTATGTAAAAGTATAATGGGATAGATATATTGGTAGGTGGTAGAGGCCTTTGTTCGTGAGCGAGGAATCCCTACTCAATGCAATTCTTTGTACGATCAACGAACGATTGTTTTCTGTTTGAGTTCATTTGTATGCGTTGATACATACATACAGTATGTAAAATCCCTCGCGATATAATGAATTATTGCCATAATGCGGGTACTTATCTTAACATGACACAATATATGTATTATGTAGTGAGCCTACATTGAATTGAAATTAACCTAACCTAACTTAAATTGCATTGAATTTAGTGGCATAATTTAAGAATCAGCATTTTAGGATTAAATACAGAAAAGGACAAAATGTTGTCAAGCATTAGCATTTTAGGGTTAAAGAAAGAAATAGTATACTTAGTTTACAGAAAAAGACATGTTATAGTATTTTAGGGTTAAAGAAACAAAAACATTCAGAAAATCCAAACATTTATCAAGCATTTTAGGGTTAAAGAAAAAATAATGTGGATCATCATCAGCTTATGAATTCCTAGACATAGGTCTTGTCCTAGGGAGTTTAATGTCATAATCACCACGCTTGGCAGATACGATGGCGATTGCAGTTGGTGTTAAAAAGTATGAGTTGTATAAGTATATAAATTTTTACCAGGACAGTGCTTCTTGGTGGTACCTCAATCAGCGTTTAAGACTTCCAGAGAAAAGTAAGGAATGGTAACATATTCTTTTTTAATGCGTCACTACACGGGGAGCATTTTAAGGTTAAAAAATATACATAAAAAGACAATAGGACATAAAATATGTATTCAAAATGCGCATGGTGAATTAAAGCTGGCATGATTAATAAGGTTGCAACGTATTGACGATTGTGGTCGCTTGTACCGCAGACCACCGGGAAAGAACTATGGCTTTAGGGTTGGTACACATCTGTATGTCACGTAGACCTGTTGGGTTAAATCTATACCAATAAATAAAATTGGAGTGTCTGTTTGTAATGTCAAAATAATAGGCTTTTTTCATGTTCACACGGTTATTTCCACGACACCTGTGCCGGAGTTTTTGGCGGGAATCTGAAGTGTCATGTGGTGTTCTTGTATTATATTCAATATCTTAGTGTTTTAACGTGTTATGTTAAATAATCTTGATGGCATTTTATGTAATATATAGCGGCAGAACTGCTGAGGTGTAGTGAACATGATATAAAACTGCTATACATACCTTTGTATTTCCACTAAAATTCTCAGAAGATACCCTTAACAGTGGTCATTACACTGTTGAGGGCGACACTTTGACTTACTGACAGACCATTACTGACATGAAGAAACTGAGAACTTGAAAAGATAATTATAACTCGACACTGGCAAAAATGGCTCGTATTTGTAGCTGATTGCCAAGACAAAAAGAAGAAGAAGACACCTGTGCTTAAAATACAGATTAAAAAAAAATTGTCTGTCTGTTTGTCTGTCTGTTTGTTCCGGGTAATCTTCAAAACGGCCGAACCGATTTCAAAAATTCTTTCACCAATGGAAAGCTATAATATCAGCGCGTAAACTATATTTATATTTTATCCCAGTATTCCCACGGGAACGGGAACTACGCGGGTAAAACGACTAAAACCGAAGCGAAGCGAGGGCGGGTTGCTAGTTATAAATAATATTTATCATTTTATTTTTCGCCAATATACGTCCTAGTACTAGACATTCTCCTTCTTCACAATAGGAGGGAAATAGATCTGATAAAGTACGCTGTAGACAGGATCATAAATTTGAGGCTGAATAGGTTGTATAACAATTTCTGATGTTCATGCAAGTATTACCGACCAATATCAGTATCGAGAAAGGCTATCTATACAAATAAATAAAATTGAAAGGTCTATTTGTAATGTCAAAATAATGGGATTTTTTTTTTCAGATTGATACGGTTCTACACGATGCATAAAAATGGTTTGAAAAAAAATTTGTCTATTTGTTTTGGATAATCTTTAAAAATGACTAGACGGGTTTGGATAATATTTTACCATAAGGTAGCTGTCTTTATAAATATTAACTTAGGCTATATTTCATTCCGGTATTCCCACGGCAAAGGGAAATACAAGGGTAAGGCGACTGAAACCTAAGCGGGTTGCTAGTAAATCATAAAAAATATCGCTGCTGACTAAAAACGAGCAATAGATATAAACATAAAAATTTGGGCAAAATATAAAATAACTTTCAGTGTGGTGACGGAGTAAGAATACAGTTTACCAGTACATTTCATGCCCGTGGGTGTCGTAAAAGACGACTAAGAGATGATAATATGTTTAAAACATCTATAGAAAAGAAAGGCAGCTCGAAATAAAAGTCTATTTTTTTTTTGGGTTTGGGTCAAGGTCGGCGCCCTCCTCGTACCACTGCGTCCGGGGTGACAGAGGGGCGTAAGCACGCACACCCGTACACCACTCGAATAGTACGTCGCTTTCGTCGTTGGATCGACCACCGATGCAGAGTTCCTTGACTTCAGTGACAAATAAAAGTCAAACACGTTTGACAGCGTGGTATAGTATTTCAATTTTCCTCTCATTGTGGAAGAGGTTCGAATCCAGTGGGACATATATGAGCCGAGAGGCAAGAGAGGATATGTAGGTTACAAAAGATATTCTTCACCTATATGGTTTATACCTTAGAATAAAGTCAAATTCAGTCACCATCATCTTGCTCTTATCCCAATTACTTGGGGTCGACGCAATATGTCATCTGTTTTGACATATTGCAAAAAGTTTCGGCAATGACTTTTATGACCGGCCGCCTGCCTGACGTCAACCCTCATTGGGAATGTAATCGTTGACCCAAATGGTACCAGTTGGAGTTGGTCCGGATCAATCTAGGGCTCTTAGTCGTCTTTTACGACACCCACGAGCAAAGCAAGGGTTGGTAGTATTCGAAGCCACTACCACACAGCTAAAGTCAAATAAAGTCAAATTCAGTATTCTCTTCAAAACCGCGCCGAAGTTGTATTTCTATGCAGTCACGGCGACCTAATCTATACCAATAAATAAAATTGGAGTGTCTGTTTGTAATGTCAAAATAATAGGCTTTTTTCATGCTCACACGGTTATTTGCACGACACCTATGCCTAAAATAGCAATTAAAAATTTTTGTCTGTCTGTCTGTTTGTTCCGGGTAATCTTCAAAACGGCAGGACCGATTTCAAAAATTCTTTCACCAATGAAAAGCTATAATATCAGGGCGTAAACTAGGCTATATTTTATCCCGGTATTCCCACGGGAACGGGAACTACGCGGGTAAAACGACTATAACCTATAACCGAAGCGAAGCGAGGGCGGATTGCTAGTACTAAATAATATGAGTGAATCTGTCATGCGTTAATATTCGGTAATGCTTACTGCTGCGTGGGTGATAAATAATTCATGGTCAAAGTCGAGGTTAAACTGATGGTCTAACCGTGTAAGCAATGAACTTCAGAATGTAATGTCAAGTTAACGGTGAAATTTGTTTTATTATGTCAAATGGTAGCGTTGTTTAGGGTAGGGTATAAAAAATTGTAAGGGTATTAAATTAGGGGATAAAAGTTTTTTGTTGGATATATTTATTTAATAAATAGCAAATTCCTGCAGTTACAACCGCGCAGTTCTCGTTTCTCTGAGAAGACGGGAATAAAAATTTTCGTGAGGTGACGGAGTAAGAATACAATTCACCAATCTTGCTCGCGAGTGTTATACAAGTTGGTGGGTCATCCTACGCGGCGTCGTCCGTACTCCAGAACTTTCCAATAATTGTCGGTTCAATGGGTGATGTGGCTTGCCCATTTCCATTACAACGTGCTAATTCCTCGGCCTATGTTGGTTACACCGGTTCTTACTATATCAATAAATCGGCATTAAGATAAGATTCCGTGTGGTGACGGAATAAGAATACTATTCACCATTCCCTATCTTGCCCGTGGAAGTCATAAAAGACCACTAAGGGATATAATATGCACATAAATTGTGTGCAAGAGAAGGAAAACTCGAAATATAGCCCTATGCTAAATTGTCTGAAAAACATGGTAAGGTCAATTTCTCTCTTACTGTGGAGAGGGCTCGAGCCCAACAGGGGGTCGAATATGATTTGTAGATGATGAAGAGAAGATTAGTCCATTTCTCTACTTTTGAAGGTATCGTTAACACACTATTGGAATACATCAGGGGAATTTTTTTTTGAAAGGCAGCATTGTCCCTGAGATTTTTCATACGGGAATACGGAAATAGGTAGTAAATATCAAGACTTAATCTTTGAAATGTCACATTTCGCAAGTAGTATAAAATATGATACTTTATTTTTATAGCATGCCAAGAAAAAGAAACTGGTTGATATTTAAAAAAAAGTATCGCTGCAGTCATAACTGGTCTCACGGGCTTGCACGTGTGTGGATTTAGTTTTTAAATCTATTTATATCATAAAATTAACTAGTGGTACATTGACTTTATAGTAAATTATTACTTTATTATATAAGTTAGCTACAGTTGGTTGCTTAGATTTTTATAATAATTATACCATCTGAAGCTGGCAGATTGGATTGATTCATTTTATGATTCTGTACGCATAAGAGTTAGACTATTATAACTGCTGAAATAACTGAAACGGTGTGTGCTATCACACAAGGGTGTTCAAATAACATTAAATACCTATACTAAATTCATACAAGCGAAGCTAATTCGTATAAACCAATCTATACTAACCGTGTGGTGACGGAGTAAGAATAAAATTTACCATATCCTTTCTTGCCTGTGGCTGCCGTAAAAGACGATAAAGGGATCACATATGCAAGAGAGGGAAAACTCGAACTAAATCTCTGTAATCAGGACAAAATTACCTTCCAGTATGGAGGCGAAAGGGCACCGTTAGATGTAACAGGTATGAGGTACCTTGACGGTGATTTAAACACGTAGACTACGGCATAACCCTTCTGTTCGCTTGGTGGGAGGATACTCTTTTAGAGTTTCTTCGCGTTATAAGAAGGCATTTAATCCACGCAAACGAAGCTACTGTGGCAGATCTGACTGCACAGATGGCGTAGTGGTTAAGATAGCGACCTACAGCGCCAGTGTCGGGGGTTCGAATCCCACGCGGGACAACACTTTGTGCGATCCACAAATTGTTGTTCTGAGTCTGGATGTAATTTGTGTCCGTTAATTATATGTTTGTAAAGTCCCCCGCAATACAAGAATTATTTCCTTAGTGCAGGGTGTCTTTCAAAAAAAATAAAATGCACAAATTTTTGTCTCGAGCTTGTGTGTAATTTGGGTGCGTTAAATTATCCTCTTTTTTTTTACGGTCGGCGCTCTCCTCGCACCACTCTGTCCAGGGCGACAGAGGGGTGTAAGCACGCACAACCGTAACACCACCCGTGACGTGGACCGATCACTGGAGCAGGGTGACTTGTCGTCAGTGGTCGGCCCGACGGAATACTCCTTAAGGAGTACCCTCCCATCGACCGACATCCCCCCTTAGGGGAGGACGTTGGTCTTTCCTCGCGCGGTCGGCCTCTCATCGGGTGACAGACTAATTCCCCGGTCCAGTCATCCACAGCCTCGCCTAAATTATTTGTTTGTAAAGTCGTCCAGAGTATAAGGACGATTTCATTGGATTTTGTGGCTATTAAAAAGGCTAGTAAAAAAAGTTTACATTTATTTATTCTGGTAACTCTGTCTTGTTTGCAACGTAGTAAGATATAAGACACGCATAGTTATATATTCAGATGACTCTCACGCAGACGTTTTAAGATTATTTTATCATTTATTAAACGCATCAATCATGAGTTACCTCACAATCTTTCTCTTCATCGTTAAAGCTAATAATAATGATTAAACTAATACGCACATCTGGTTCATAGCCGGGTGAAACAGAAATATAAAAAAGGGTATGTTGTAAATGAGATAGAAGACGTTTATCGTTATAACTGCATCGTTATCAAGACGCACGGCAACGTACTGTCAAATATTAACATCATAGAAAAAGCTTTTTAGTGTTTTCAGTAGACATTTAAATGCAATTAAGGTTTGATTTTTGTTATAGATATTGATAATTAACGAATACTTCAGATAATAATAAATTGAAAGTAATTATATATTGATAATGACCATGTGATCACAATGGTCAGTACAGGAATGCTTCTACTGATATTCGGCCTTTATTAATACTTCCTTTAACAAATAAAACTATTTATATGGACTAAATAGCTTTAGCCTATGTTCCGTGTGGTGACGGAGTAAGAATACCATTCACCACCCCCTTTCTTGACCGTGAGTGTCGTAAAAGACGACTAAGGGATATAATATGCACATAACATTTGTATAAGAGAAGGAAAACTCGAAATGAAACCCTATACCAACATGTCTGACCAGCACGGCATAGTAAGTCAAATTCCTTCCTATTGTGAAGGAGGCCCGAGACCAATAGTGGGCTGAGATTATGATGAAATAGCTTTATTCCTCCTGTGATGATTAAAGTGTTTAAAACGTTGGGAAATCAAAAATCAAATATAACGCCTTAGAATAATAACGTATAGAAGGATAGTGTCGGTACTTCGAACGTTCGAAACATGAATCTAAAAATACTAATGGCGCGCAGGTGTTTACACATGTACACACGCACACAACTATACAAATTATGTAATCAAATTTTGTTTTTATTAACATTAATCGTCGAAATAATTTTAAAAGTAATGTTAAAAACCTTATGTTTTTCAAATGTGTTGTGACATCATTTGAATGCACAAAACGTCATAATTACCTATTTATGTTTTAAGAGTTGTGTATGTACGTGCAAATGGCCTTTTACATTACAGAATGGTTCCGGCGTAAGCTCCATTAGGCTCCAATTGAAATGCTTCATTTTTGTGCGCGAACTTACCTTCTATACGTTATTATTCTAAGTATAACGCATTGAAATCCGGAAATATAGTTTTATTGATGAGTAAATATCACGCCGTGCGACAAACTAAGATGATGATGATTATAGATATATCCCTTAATGGATTTTTACGATAACCACTCACTGCATAATATATAGTTAAATGTGTTTGCAATTATGTATTTATTTAGTGATTATCTTGTATTGTATTGTGTGTTGTATCTGTTTTGTATGTGTTGTTTAGGGCGATGTGGTCGCTCAGGGACAAAGCCCTCAAATAAATAAAAACGATAACGACGCAAAAGGATTTTTTTTTTTTTTTTGTTCTGACAAGGAGTGTTAGCCTCAGATGGCTGTTACACCCTTACGCGGACTAGTGGTGAGCGCTGAGGGCTCTCAACCCAAAAAATTTAAGCAACGGGGCCCAAGGGCACCCCCTGTGAGGTACGAACCTCGGCTTAGGGCGTTGCTGAAGGCAATGTGGGAGGTCCCACTTTAGATTTACTTATTTTTACGCAGCACGGTTTCGTAGCTCGACGGCGAGGACGGAAGCGTGGTCTTTTCTTTGTTGCGGCTTCGCGGGCCGTGTATGCTGTATTCTGAGCTATCGTGATCTCGTGGTCGGGCTCGTCGAGAGCAAGTCTCGGTCGAGTGACCTTTGAGATACGAGACGGGATGACGCAAAAGGAAGGACAAATTGTATTCTTACTTCGTCACCATACGAACAGAAAAAAGTAGAAGAAGTATTGTTCCCAAGGCTACTGTAGGCTATTTTCCGTCCTTTCATCAGTTACTCAGTTATTAGTTCGAAATAAAACGATCAATTTTATCGATTTTTGTATATGATTTTAGTAATCAAAAAACGTGTAGCGATAAACTCCGTAAAACAGTTTTAATTCAAATGTAAAATAATCACGTGGCCTTACTTCTAGACAAATGAAATTTTATGAAAATAGTAATTCAAAGTTTAAGGTTAAAGCTAGCAACCCTATGGGTCACCTCTGGCAATTTAGTGTCATAAAACAGAGTAAGCATTCGATAACCACAGAGTCGGTTGACTGAGATACTATCTACATTGTTGCAGACATAACAAATAAATTGCAATATGATACCATAGAGTAACGATTTAAGAAAGAGCTTTTTGAACCGACAGTAATACATTCAAATTTCTTCTTCTTGTTTAATGGCAAGAAGCTACAATTATGAGCTATTGGTGCCAGTGTTAAGTTATATTATATATTCTTCACGTCTTCAGTCTTAGTCGTTGCCATTGATTAGGTGCTGACAACCAATCCAAGGTTCGACTGGGCATTTTGGCAGAATATAAAAATGCACGCAATTCACTATCATATACTATTCACTGTATTTCAACATTTTGTCCGCTTTATATTACATAAAATATCAGTAAAATTATTTAATACTACCTGACCCGACAGACGTTGTCATGTCTTAACTATGAGTATTGATTTCTGATGTTTACGCGAGTATTATATATTTAAAAAAAAACTACTTTACGGATTTTATCGCGTTTGTATTTGATTTTTGATTACCCGACGTTTCGAACACTTTACAGCGTTCATGGTCATGGGTGGACTAAGATGTCTCACGTCCAACAAGTCATCGTTACTGCAGAAAATTCGAAACGTCGGGTAATCAAAAATCAAATACAAACGCGATAAAATCCGTAAAGTAGTTTTATTTAATATGAATATTGAATTCGAATTGAATTAAAAAACATGTTTATTATTCTAATTCCTATATACAACATACTTATTTTTTTTCCTTATGCTAATTCATGTATTTTATTAATAAAATAACTCCAACGAAGCATCACTTTTAAACAATTTTCAGTTTTTTTACATCCTCTTTGACGATATTTGCAGCACGCGTTCTGTCAATTCTATGTTAAACGTCATAAGGTTACATTAAAAAAGTTTATATTATCCAAAGCGGTTAGATTAGAAATAATTTTATATGATGGTTAAGTATTCTTAAATTTTTTAATTTTCTGGGCAATTTTCTTATTTTTTTCTTTCATAAGAACCTTCTCCTGACAATAACAAATACAACAAAAAAAGAATTAATGAAATTGGTCCTGCCGTTCACGCGTGATGGCGTGAACAAGGAAAACAGGGATTCATTTTTATATATATAGATAGATTAGGTCTTTACCTATGAAATTGCCGTTATGTATGAAAAAAATTAAACAATTTTTTTTCATGTGTTTTTATTTGTATTATTCGAAGTAATCACCCATGCAATCAATGCATCTTTGCCAACGCAGCGGCAGTTTATTGATGCCCTTCTTAAAGAAATCAACTGGACGGGAGGCAACAAATTCTTCAAAGGCATTTTGTACTGCCTTTCGGGTATTGAATTTCTTTTCCGCCAAAAAGTTATCCAAATTCTGGAAAAAGAAGTAGTCTGTAGGCGCAAGGTCTGGTGAGTATGGCGGATGACGGAGAGCTTCCAACCCCCAGTTCTTGCAACTTGGAGACCGTCTGCTGTGCAGTAAGAGGTCGCGCATTGTCGTGCAGGAGCAGCGGAGACGAGCGATTGACCAATGCTGGTTGGAGATGTGCCAGCTTCTCCATCATTGTGTTCAGTTCTTCACAGTACACATCTGCAGTAATGCTCACCCCGTTTGGTAAGAAGCTGTGATGAATCACACCGGCGCTAGACCACCAAACAGTGACCATCACTTTTCTAGGGATAAGTTTTCATTTAGGGCATTGTTTAGGTGCTGAACCAGGATACAACCAGCTTGCTGAGCGCTTACGGTTATCAAGCAGAATCCATTTTTCATCGCAAGTAACGATGCGTTTGAAAATTCCTTCATTTGTGTGTCTGTTGAGCAATGCAAGGCAGGTCTCGACGCGTACTTCGCGCTGGCGATCATTGAGTTCGTGGGGCACCCATTTGTCAAGTTTTCTTACCTTGCCAATTTGACGCATATAGACCAATATTGTTTTGACGCTAACGTCGAAAGCTGCTGCTAATTCAGCCATAGATTGTGTATCATCGGCTTTCACAATCGCCTTTAATTCGTCATTGTCGACCAAAGACTTCGGACGACCGCGAGGTTCATTTTTCAGGTCGAAATTTCCAGAACCTGAACCTGAAGCGAGCGAACCAATAACAGGCGGTGCGTTGGTTTGTAGTGTTAGCTCTGTAAACGTCGTTGATGTTGCGTGCCGCTTGTGCCACGTTGCTGCCACGACGATACTCATATTCCATAATTACTCGATTTTTTAACGTATCCATGATGACAAAAAAGATTGAAATACGATGAAAACGTAACACTAATCAATAAACAAATGACTACTTTTGGAAAATGAATTCTATGTTTTAAAATAAAATTAATTTGAAATTAGAATTCTTAGCCAAACAAAAATTATTTTGATTTGAAATGGCCAGTACTGCAGAACGGTAGTTACATAGGTAAAGACCTATTATAACAAAGTAAAATACTAAAATAATGAAAAAAATATAAAAACGCTACATGACATTTTGACATTCGCGTCAAAAGTCCTACATATTTCAGAAATGACAAGGCTCTCAATTCCAATTTTTTTGTAGTGAACTCTTTATGTCTGTACCGAATGATTCATCTAGATTAAAAAAAATAGGGTAATGCGTAAAACAAATCAAAACCTACTAAAATTAAGAAACGAAGCCTATCTAAATTACGTTTTTGACGAAGGCTGATGAAGAGTGACTTTCATTTCGGGAGCATCTATATAAATAAATAAAATTGAAGTGTCTGTTTGTAATGTCAAAATAACAGGTTTTTTTTTCATGTTTACACACTTATTTGCATGATACCTACCAATTTAAAATGGTGTTTGTCTGTCTGTTTGTTCCGGGTGATTTTCAATATGGCTGAACTGATATCGATAATATTTTACTGCCAGATAGCTATCTACACCTATAGGGAATAGCTTAGGCTATATATTGTATCTTGATATTTCTACGGGAATGTTAACAATGCAGTCGAAAACGTGGGCATTTGCTAATTAAAAACAAATTAACTGCTCAAATGGTGTAGTAATTAAGATATCGTGCCAGGGTCGCTGGTTCGAATCCCACGAAAGACAACATTTTTTTGGGACAAGTTGTGGTTCTGAGTATGGATGTAATTTGTGTTCGTTAATTATGTTTGTGAAGTCCCTCCCAATACAAGGATTATTTCCATGGTGTGTCTTAAAAAAATATATACAAATAAGTATGCCATGTAACTGATCTACCAGCAAGCAAAGCGCAAGTATTGACCTACATTTTATACCACCTACTTTGACGGATACATATTATTATGTTATCTTGACAAATACAGTTAATCTTAGTTCTGGCACGTCAGGAGATACGGCGGCACCAAGATAACACATTCTTAGACAGTTCATCGCTTCGCTTACCCCATAATTTAAATAAATATATAAGATACTAGCAACCCGCCCTCGCTTCGCTTCGGTTTCAGTCGCTTTACCCGCGCCGTAGTTCCCGTTCCTGTGGGAATACCGGGATAAAATATAGCCTATGTTACTCCCTGATATTACAGCTTTCCATTGAAATCGGTTCGGTGGTTTAAGCGTGAAAGCGATACAAACAAACAAACAAACAAAAACAAACATCCTTACTTTCGCATTTATAATATTAGTATGGATGACAATAGTCAACCTGCTGCCAAACGTGGAGTTAAACCAATTTAGGGAGGCCTATTAAACTCCTCTGAGGGATTTAGAGGTCCGTGGTGATGGGATTGTAGAAGAGTCTGTCACTTGGAGAGAGGCTGATCGCTAGGGCAACGCACTGGTTGGTCGTTGCTGGGGCAGGGACGGAGTAACCCGCCGGACTGGTCATCGACGTAAGGATTCGATTATTACTCCGACATCACACAGTAGTATGGTACGAAACGATAATGTTTGAGCATAGTGTTCAAACTAATGATTTCTGATGTTTACACGAGTATTATACATTTTAAATATTTTTTTTTTATTTTATTGCAAACGGTGGCAAACGAGCAAACAGTACACCTGGTGGTAAGTGTTGCTGCCGCTCATGGACCTTTACAAGGCCGTTGCCTACCGCGAAGAAAGCGAAGGGAGTGTGAATGCGTGCATTGAGGCTCGGTGATACCAAGGGCACCACCAAAACCCTCCACACGCAATCACCCTCAGAAAGTTGGGCTTCCGGCTCTCTCGCTCACCGAACGAAGCGCAGTAACAAATTGCTACTACTCAGACGTCGATTTTCTGCGAGAGCATGGTACTGCCCCGGACGGACCGGCCCGCGGCTGTAGACAGATAACTGTCGACAGTGTGGTCCTACCACTCCTACTTTGTATCAAAATGTGGGTCAATATTTAATAACTAATTTCTGTATCGGGTAGATAATTATAAATTTTCTGCAGTAACGATGACCTGTTGGACGTGAGACATTTTAGTCCACCCGTGACCGTGAACGCTGTAAAGTGTTCGAAACGTCGGGTAATCAAAAATCAAATACAAACGCGATAAAATCCGTAATGTAGTTTTATTTAAAATAGTGCTCAAACTAATGATACATCACTCCATTTTACGGAGTAAGAATATGATTCACCCTATCTTGCCCGTGGATGTCGTAAAAGATGACTATGGGATATAATATGCACATAACATCTGTGTAAGAGAAGAAAAATTCGAAATGAAACCCTATGTCTAATTAACATGTTGTAGTAGGTCAAATTCCCTCCCATTGTGGGGGAGTCCCGAGCCCAACAGTGGGACGTATGTGGGCTGCGATGATGGTGATGATGATTATCAAAGACTATCTGTGTAATATCAGATAGTTTATTGAAATAGGCCACGAGGGAGCGCTTCGTCAATTGTACATTTCCTTCCGTAGTGCACCGATAATTTCATCGCTTAAATTATTAGGTAATGGCCTGCTTGGTTTCAGTGTACAGCAATAGCTTGGAAGTAAGTACCAGATATGATTGTTGTAGAGTTGAGAATAGGCATTAAAAGAGTTACATGTGTGCTAATCTATATACGTACACACAAACACACACGGACAGGCCTTAGCACGCGCACGCGCACGAGCACTCGCACGCATGCTCGTACTCACGCAGTCACGCATGCGTGCAGGCAAGCACGCATGCACGCATGCACAAAGATTTTTTTTTGATTTATAAAGAACAAAGTATGTTGGATCAGCTAGCATGGCATAAAAATGTTATTGATTCTGACGTAATTATTTCACAAGATTGCTTGCAATTTTCTCATCGTCGTTTAGAGGTATTTGCGTCACACATTGGATAAACGATTGAATGATTACTTGAAACTATTATCAGGTACACTTTAGACTTCTAAGATATATTTAGAATAATATCTAGAAGCAATTGAAAATTACATAAGAAATGGTACTACTTTCAAATAATGGTTATAAGGAAATTTAAAAATGTTATGTTACTCCCGATACAAACGGAAAAATAAATAAAATAAAATTAAGCAGCAATTGGAGGGTACAAGATAAATGTATTTTATGAGGAAAATGCTTTACATTATTTTGGAAAAGACTTGAGATAATCTTCAAACTGATGTATCGAACTTCACCAAACACAGCTAAGAATCACCGCAAAAAAACTCGTTTTCACATGTAACAAATTGCATTGAAATCGGTCTATCCGTTCGAGACTTATAATACCCCAGACATAGCTACGTAAAACTTATAATACCCCTCTTTTTGCGCCGGGGTTAATAAAAATTTACTATTTATCAGTGTGTCAACACAGGTTCGTGAAGTGAAATGAATTTCTATATTGATAGTAATTTACTAAATTGTAACTATTCTAATCAATCATTTCCGTGTGATAACGGAGTAAGGATACAATTCACCACGCCCTCTTTTACCCGTGGGTGTAGTAAATGACGACTAGGGGATAAATTATGCATATCACATATATCTAAGAGAAGAAAAACTCGAAATAAAACCCTATACCCACTCGTCTGACCAGCGTGATCAAGGTCAATTTCCCTCCTATTGTGGAAGAGATTCGAGTTCAACAGTGGGACGTATTATGAGCTGAAATGAATCAATCATTATCTCAGTTCATACAAATTCCCGTAATGGCCCCCTACCTCCTCTAAAATGGGCAAGAACCTTCAATAACATGTCGGTTAGTATTGCGTTTTACTTCGAGTTTTCTCTCTATTTATATTAAACTTGTTGACCCGGCGAACTTCGTAACGCCATAATTTTTTTCGTAAATATTATAATTATATTTTCTAAATTACTGAAAATATAGTCTCTAATGGAAGAACCATTACAGCATTGTCGGAAAAGATTCGATAGTTTTGGTCGCGGCATTGTTAATGATGATTCAAAGAGAATACAAATTACTTATTATTGATTTCTGACAACATTACAATTAAAAATTTTCAACCATACTTAACTATAGTCCATAAAATATAGCTTGATCTCTATGACAGATGTCAACGAAACCAACGAAGTAAGTTTGAACAAGCGACATGTTTACAATTTCATTTTGTATAAAATATATTTTCATTCTTTTCGTGTCAGTTTTATTGCAATATATTATAAATATAAAAATATTAATATTCATGCCTAAAATGTACCTCGTAAGTACTGAAATACTTAGTAAACATTTTATACACAAATGACGCTTACGCACGTACAAGATTATACTGGACAGAAAATAAAAAAGAGATGGGACAGTCGATATACGTAAATCGATAACCGATCTTTATTAAATTATTCATAAAAGAAATAAACCCAATACAATACCTATATAAAACTTTCCACATATTTTTACAATTAAAACAAACAGTTACATTATAAAATACATAAACTGACTTAATTAAACAATAAAAAACTACTTTTCGTATCAGAGTAAGTGATAATATTATGTACGCATTATTGTCAATAAACTAGACATATTTATTTATAAAAAGTCGTAATTGATCGATTGATCTAATGACTGACCCTATTTTGACAAGAAATGATAAATTTTCTAGCAGGAACGCTCCGCTCCTGTGATGACGATAATAGTGACCGAGATCTTGATTGTACTCCTTTTGAATAATTAAAACAGTCAAAAAGCAGTTTTTGTCCGAAATAAATTCAAAGTTTTTGTTTAAAATAAATTAAAAAAGATTTTCATTAATTGTATTTTAATTATAATAGAAAATCACAATTATAAAAATAAAGAGTTTTATCGATAAAAAAACTACGGACTTTATCGTAAGCGTGACCGCACTAGGGACAACTGTCACAGAGATCATCCTATATTTTATGGACTATATAGACAAAATTTCGTTTAGCTGTCACTTGCATTTTGTTATTACATATCAAATGTGTTTTTTTTATACTACGTTTCATAGTGACTTGTTTTCTGTTTGACATTTTATGTCACGTCACACGGGAACGCGATCGAACGGGATAAAAGAGTTATTGGCGAAATCTTGTAAACATCATTAAAAAAATAAACGGGATAAAAAGTATTCCATGGCCGTCTCCTAGTTCTAAGCTACCTCCCCACCAATTTTCAGGCCAATCGGTACAGCTGTTCTTAAGTTATAAATGGTGTAACCAACACGATCTTCTTATCTATACCAATAAATAAAATTGGAGTGTCTGTTTGTAGTGTCAAAATAATAGGCTTTTTTCATGCTCACACGGTTATTTGCACTATTCATATGCCTAAAAATCACTTTTTATTTTTTTTTGTCTGTCTGTCTGTCTATTTGTTCCGGGTAATCTTCAAAACAGCTAGGCCGATTTGAAAATTCTTTCACCAACGGAAAGCTCTGATATCAGGGAGTAAACTAGGCTATATTTTATCCCGGTATTCCCACGGGAACGGGAACTACGCAGGAAAGACGACTAAAACCGAAGCGAAGCGAGGGCGGGTTGCTAGTATTGATAATATTCTGATTCTAAAATTGGTTTTGGAACGAGCAAATAGGAAGTAAAAAAACTTTGTATACTACGACATTTATATTTGGTGACGGAATAAGAATACAATTCACCTTTCTTTTTCTTGCCGTGGGTGTTATGAAGGACAGCTAAGGATTTGCAACTAAAATTTTTGCAAGAAAAGGAGAGCTCGAAATAATATCCTTTAACAACCCGCCTGACCTGCGCGCTTAATTTCCCTATTATTATGGCGTAGGCTCGAATCCAACAGACGTGTACGAATTGAGACGAATACTAAACTATTTTGACTGGCTATCTTTCTGCGAATAGCTTATTTGTATAAAGAAAAGGGATAGCAGACAATGGACGAAAGAGGGCCACAACGACAAAAGAGCATAGAACAGCCCTAGACAACCTGCGATTTTTATCTCCCTTAAATGACATGCGGTTGTCAGAAATAGCTGCCAAGACCTGCTCGGGGTAAATGAAAGAATATGAAGATCTTAATCCTTTCTCTCTCAGAAATAGATAAGTGAAGGAACATCGCAAGGTTTTAGCAATTAGATGGTAATTTACCCCAAGAGCTCGTCATAAGCCTTATGCCCGCTGGTCGGAAAGGTACCCATAAACATATTCCTCACGTAAAAAAAGAAGAAAACGATCCGGGCGATAGTAATCGTAAGGTTTTAGCTGGTAAATGATTTATATAAGCAATTTGCCCGCATGTTAGAGGGTTACTCATAAAAGAATGACTCACGTAAAAAAGAAGGAAACTACCCGAATCAAACCCTGGCCCTGCCCATTTTGGGCGATAGTAAATTACTAAGAGACACTATAACTTAGGACTCGATCTGTTTTCATCATCATCATCATCATTTCAGTTCATAAACGTCCCACTGTTGGGCTGGGGCCTCCACAATAAGAGGGAAATTAACCTTACTATACCATGCTGGTCAAACGGCTTGGTATAGAGTTTTACGAGTTTTCCTTCTCTTGCACAGATGTTATATGCATTTTATATACCTTAGTCGTCTTTTAGGACATCCACGGGCAAGTTAGGGAGTAGTGAATTGTATGTATTCTTAATTTGTCACCACACAGAAACGATCTGTCTTAAATGATCTAAATTCTAGCTGCCATGAATACTAAAGTTCTAAGAAATGCAATAGCTGATGACAAGACTTCAATAAAGATATGTGTATCGTATGCACGCGATATTGTGTACTTTCTCATGACAATCGTGTCTTATACTTTGTGCATTATATTAATAATAAGCTTATTCAAAAAAGATAAGCAGAATGTATAATTATTCACACAGACATCTTTAATATCTTTAATAACATTATTTGCTATCAGTGCATTCTTTAGACGTCTGCATAAGGAATGCACATTGGTGTGTTTTTTGTGTGCACAGTTGTTAGCCGCAAATGGGTTTTACAGCTTGACGTGGACTATGGGTGGGCGCTGGGGGCTCTCAACCCGGTGAAAGTATACTAAGCGACATCGCTCAACGACTCCCCCTGTGGGGAACGGACCTCGGTTTGGGTTGTCGGTGTATGTTTTTATTAACAACATTGTTGATAACTTCGCCGATATGAAATATGTAAGTTGCATATTTTCAAAATAATGTGCCTAATATATTAAATTATTTAAATCATCATGAGATAGAACTTAATCTTTAATATCCTTGAACTATCCAAATTTTGATAAATGGGTATAAGGCTCTATATCTCTCATTTTGTTAATATTTCAATGAAAACGAAATTATAAACAACTATAGTTTGTTAGAAATTCATTCAATTCTACAATAAAATTAAGATATAATTAAAAATTTCGAAAAAGAAAATCCCAATTCAAACCCTTTGCCAACACGTCTGACCAATGAAGTATAGTAAGTCAATTTCCCACCCATTGTGGAAGAGGCGTAAGCCCAGCAGTGGGACGTATATGAGCTGTAATTATGTATAATGATGATCAGTAAAGCATTTGGCTATCTAATTTAATATTAGTTATATATTGACTCCATATCTTAAGTTTGATGTAATTATCTTATTTTTCTGCCTCACTCATTGTATCAAAATTGATCTGAAATTGATCCTTGAATTCAAACTGAACACAGGTTAAACAGGTCACGCGTCGCGTGATCCTTTGTCCATGATTAATAAAATGGCCGCCGTTTGCCCTCAACGCTCGCCACACGATGTCTTCATCCTACGATAAGGTCTTAATTGTTTAATTAATGAATATTTCGTATATGATTATTTTTTTTCAAAAATCATTGGAATAATTAGAATTGTACTTTTAAAAATCGTACAAGATCCCTTATTTTATGATATTAAGGTCTGTAATAATGTGGGCCTCGTAATCAAGTTCCAAGTCGATCAGCGTGCTATGAAGCGGGCAATGCTCAGGGTTTCTCTGTGAGATAGAATGCGAAATACGGAAATCCGTAGAAGAACGGGTGTAACCCACATAGCACGAAGAATTCGCACGCTCAGGTCATATCATAGCTTGACGAACTGACAACCGCTGGGAAAGAAAGGTTCTTTAGTGGCTACCACGTATCGAACGACGGAGTGTAGGACGCTCCCCACCAAGTAGACCAACGACCCGGTCAAAGTTGCTAGGCGTCGTTGGATGCAGGCATTTACTTTGTGGCTGTCAGGTGCTTACCGGACATGGGGTCTTCGGTAAGTACCTGCACAGAATTGGAAGAGAAGAGGCCCCAGGATGTCATGAGTGTGGCGCGCTAATCGACGATGCGCGCCACACACTGGAAGTATGCTCCGCCTGGGGGCCTCAGTGCCACGCCCTGTCAACGGAACTGGGAATAACAGACCTGTCGCTGCCGACCATCATCTCCAAGATGCTCGGCAGCGACAGCTGTTGGTCGTCGGTGGCCTCCTTCTGTGAAGCTGTCATGACAAGGAAGGAGGCCGCGGAGCGGGCACGCGAGGCGCTTGCGTCCGCTGACTCGCTCTGCCGGCGACGACCAGGGAGGAGGAGACGCCGCTATGCGCTCCTCCACCCACCGCTCTGAATGATGACAGGACGTGGCCAGACGGCCAAGCGTTGGGGTGTCGGGGATAGAATGTTGTCAGACGATCTCTCCGGCACCTCGTAAAAGCGCGGAAGGGGCCGCTGTGGTTTTAGTGGGTATTTCGGTCACTTCTGTGGCCCGCGAGTCCCACACACACTCCCCTGTCTGTAACCGGCGGGGGATAGTGCGTAAATGCATTTCCACAGCGTGAAATAAAAAAAAAAAAAAAAGGCATTTACTTTGTGGCGAAAAATGAGAGAGGCCTATATCCAGCAGCGGTTGTCGATAAGGTCCGTGTTAATAAAACCATCTTAATTCAATATATCAAGATGTCAAAATATATAGATTGTTTAGTATCCTATTTATTCGTCCAAGATCTTACCCGTACGACATCCACGGGCAAGATATGGGGGTGGTGTAACTGTATTCTTACTCCGTCACTACACGGAAAATCAAATCAAATAGACAACCATGAAAATAGTTCTGAGGTAACAAATAAATAGCAATATAGACGAATTGACAACCTCCTCTTACGGTTGGCAAATTTTTTTATTAATAACTAGCAACCCCCCGTAGTTTCCGTTCCCGTGGGTATACCAGGATAAAATATAGCCTAGTTTACTCCCTGAAATTATAGCTTTCTATTGGTGAAAGAATTTTTTAAATCAGTCCAGCCGTTTTGAAGATTACCTGGAACAAACTAAAACCGAAGCGAAGCGAGGGTGGGTTGCTAGTATAGAAATAATATTGAAAAACAAAAGATCATACATATTGAGCACGATTGGTGGCTAAACTAGGCGTTGAGCCTGTATTTCAGGTCAACAGGTCTCCACCCACTAGCTATCCAACATTTTTAATATCTATATACAATGTGTTTTTTTTAAATGAGACTAATCCCACCACTCATTCCCACCACTGTAACTCCTGTAAGCCAGGATC
Organism: Lymantria dispar; assembly: GCA_032191425.1. Taxonomy (NCBI): domain Eukaryota; kingdom Metazoa; phylum Arthropoda; class Insecta; order Lepidoptera; family Erebidae; genus Lymantria; species Lymantria dispar. Next base: position 35,960,648 of record CM063445.1, read on the forward strand.
TACAATGGTCTCCGAGTAAGACACCAAGGTTTGACCCTGAAGTCACGGGAAACGCTTTTAACTGTTATGGAAACCACAAAAAATTAATTAGAAAAGAAAAATCTATAAAATAAAGCAAACCGTAAAACATTACTAAGTAGATAAACTTTTTTTTTTTTAAATACAAATATTGATATAATATGAACCGACAAGTGAATCGGAATAGATAGATATTGAGGCGGAAATATGTACATTTTTATAACGCCATTAATTAATTGGAAGAGGCAAACGACCCATCGAAATTCGGACGACGATCGACGCCGTAACAGTGTCTGAATATGGCGCGGAATTAACGGAATGTCACTTACGCAACCATAGCGGACAGGTCAAATGAAACGGGACTCATGAATAAATCCTTACTAATATTATAAATGCGAAAGTAACTCTGTCTGTCTGTCTGTCTGTCTGTCTGTCTGTCTGTCTGTCTGTCTGTCTGCTACGCTTTCACGTCTAAACCACTGGACCGATTTTGATGAAATTTGGTACAGAGATGGACTAAAGCTTGAGAAAGGACATAGGCTACTTTTTATTGCGAAAAAATGGGTATAAGGGGTTGAAATAGGGGATGACATTTTGTATGGAAATTCGTCATTTTCGATGATAGAACCACGAATTTTTGTATTAAGGTACCTGATAATAAATAAATAAATATTCGTTCAAGCGTTTTGGAAATTTCATTTACATGGGGATGAAATTCAACCCCTAAAATACCAAAAAGCATACAGCCGAAACCACTGGGCCTAGAAACGTATTTTTTTTTTACACCATCGTATCTTTTAGGGTGCACGAGCACTAGCAAAGGATTTTTGGAAATTCACCCCCTTAAGGGGGTGAAAAGCATATAGTCTTTCACGTCTAAACCGATTTTGATGAAATTTGGTACAGAGATGGACTAAAGCTTGAGAAAGAACATAAGCTACTTTTTATTGCGAAAAAATGCGTATAAGGGGTTGAAATAGGGGATGACATTTTGTATGGAAATTCGTCATTTTCGATGATAGAACCACGAATCTTTGTATTAAGGTACCTGATAATAAATAAATATTGGTTCAAGCGTTTTGGAAATTTCATTTACATGGGGATGAAATTCAACCCCTAAAATACCAAAAAGCATACAGCCGAAACCACTGGGCCTAGAAACGTATTTTTTTTACACCATCGTATTTCTTGGGGTGCACGAGCACTAGCAAAGGATTTTTAGAAATTCACTCCCTTAAGGGGTTGAAAAGCATATAGCCTTTCACGTCGAAACCACTTAACCGATTTTGATGAAATTTGGTACAGAGATGGACTAAAGCTTGAGAAAGGATATAGGCTACTTTTCATCGCAAAAAATTGGGTATAAGGGGTTGAAATAGGGGATGACATTTTGTATGGAAATTCGTCATTTTCGATGATAGAACCACGAATCTTTGTATTCAGGCACCTAATAATCCTTACTAATATTATAAATGCGAAAGTAACTCTGTCTGTCTGTCTGTCTGTCTGTTACGTTTTCACGTCTAAACCACTGAAACGATTCGATGAAATTTGGTACAGAGATGGACTAAAGCTTGAGAAAGGACATAGGCTACTTTTTATCGCGAAAAAATGGGTACAAGGGGTTGAAATAGGGGATGACATTTTGTATGGAAATTCGTCATTTTCGATGATAGAATCATGAGTCTTTGTATTAAGGCACTTGATAATGTATACATAAATATTTGTTCGAGCGTTTTGGAAATTTCATTTATATGGGGATGAAATTCAACCCCTAAAAGACAAAAAAGCATAAAGCCGAAACCATTGGGCCTAGAAACGTAATTTTTTTTTACACCGTAGAATTTCTTAGGGTACACAAGCTCTAGCAAAGAAATCGCGAAAAAATGGGTATAAGGGGTTGAAATAGGGGATGACATTTAATATGCAAATTTATCATTTTCGATGATAAAACCATGAATCTTTGTATTAAGGCACTTGATAATATATAAATAAATATTTATTTTAGCGTTTTGGAAATTTCATTTATATGAGGATGAAATTTAACCCCTAAAAGACAAAAAAGCATAAAGCCGAAACCACTGGGCCTAGAAACGTAATTTTTTTTACACCGTTGTATTTCTTGGGGTACACGAGCAGCGAGCGAAAATCACCCCAAGGGGGTGAAAATCGTATAGCCGAAACTATTGGGGCTAGGAACGTAAAACTATGTAGTTCTCTGTATTGTGCGATTTTCCTTCTTTTATTGTAAATGAGCTCTAAGAAATTAGTTTTTGAAATTCAATCTCTATGGGGGTCAAAAATGTATATCCGAAATCATTAGGCCTAGAAACTAGGGATGTGAAAAAATAATCGATTTTTATAATAATCGATTATTAATCGATTTTTTTTGTAATAATCGATTTTTACAATCGATTATCAAAATAATAGAAAATCGATTATTTTTATTATTAAATAGATTTTCCTAAAAAAAGAAGGTAATAACAATATTTCATACTATATTAGAAGATGAAGCTCACATTTCCTAAAAAAAATCATCATAATCCTGTTGGGAAAAATCGATTATTTTATTATCGATTTATTTTGAAGAACAAAAAATCTATTATTTAAAAAATCGATTATTTTCCCTCCAAGTCACAACCCTACTAGAAACGTGAAATTTTGTACAAAGTTCTCTTTCTTGGGGAAAGTGCTCACTAAAAAAGAGTTTTTGTAATTTTACCCCTAAGGAGGTGAAAAGCGTAAAACCGATATCACTGAGCCTAGGAACGATCATTTTAGTACATGATCGGCTTTCTTGGGTTACCCCAATATTTTTTCTTAATGCTCGCTTATTAAGATTACTTTGGATCGACGCAATATGTATTTGGTCCTCTGCCATCGTAGATATATTGCAAAAGTTCTTTTAGCAACATTTTATGACCAGCTGCCTGCCAGACGACATAGCTGGCTAGATGGCATCACCAATTGGTCCAGGTCAATGTAAATCTTTGTCTTAGTAGTATTTTGCGACACCCACAAACAATGAAAGTGTTATAATATTCCTAGCCGCTACCAGACAGTAAGTTAAAATCAAGATATTAATCCAATTTTCTATCTTTAGAAATAAACAAATTTGAAGCGTCTATTTGTTGTCAAAATAATAGGTTTTATTTATGCTCACACAATTACTTGCACGATACCTACGTCTAAAAACCGGCCAAGTGTGAGTCGGGGTCACGCACGAAGGGTTCCGTACCATTATCTATAAAAAAGGGGAAAATTGGGTTTGTTGTATAGGAGTCCCCTTAAATATTTATTTTATTTTGTTTTTAATATTTATTGTTATAGCGGCAACAGAAATGCATAATTTGTAAAAAATTCAACTGTCTAGCTATTGCGGTCCTTGAGATACAGCTTGGTGACAGACAGATGGACAGACAGACAGCGAAGTTTTAGTAATAGGGTCCCGTTTTTACCCTTTGGGTACGAAACCCTAAAAACGGCTCAATTTTTTGGTCTGTCTATTCGATACGGGTAATCTTCAAAACGGCTGGACCGATACTGATAATACTTTACCACCAGGTCTACCAAGCCTTACATAAGGAATAACTTAGGCTATATTTTATCCAAGGCTATATTTTATCCCGGTGTGGCTGGAGCAACTGTGAGAATTTAATCGACTTTAAAATTATTTCACTAACGGAAAGCTAATTTTAAGCGTGTAACATATTTAGGTTTTATTCCGTGTGGTGACGGAGTAAGAATACAATTCACCACCTCCTCTCTTACCCATGGGTGTCGTAAGAGATAATTCAGGGATATATTACGCATATGACATCTATGCAAGAGATGGAAAACTCGAAACAAAACCCTATACCAACCTGCATGACCAGCATGGTATAGTAAGGTTAATTTCCCTCCTACTATGGAGGAGGCACGAGCCCAGCAGTGGGACGTATATGAGACGAAATGATGATGAACATATTTAGGCTATTTTTTTATCCCAATATTCCTACGGGTCCGGGCACAATGCGGGTGAAATCACGGACATTTAATGCATATAAAAATTAATTTACGAATGAAAATCTACATTATCAGCGAATAACAAATAAAGGCTATTTTCATCCTGGTGTTTGCCCGGAACGAGAACTGCGAGAGAAACCGGTGGATGTTTACCAATTTTTAAAATTCTTTCAACAATAGGAAGCTACGTTATCAGCGAGTAACATAGGCAATTTTTATCTTGGATATTTGTGTGGGATTTGTTAGTACAATTTTTTTTCCACCTATGTAGACTTATAATATCAGCGAGTAACATAGGCAATTTTTATCTCGGCATTCGCATGGGAATGGGGTCTACGTGGGTGAAACAACGGTCGTTTGATCAATATTATTCTTTTTCACCAATGGAAACCTATCATGGATAATGTTATTATTAGCGACTAAGGATGGCCATATTTATCAACGTGTTTCCACGTGAATTTAAACTACAAGGGTGGAAGTAATATTCAAATATAAAAATTTGTGAAGTTATTTGGACCTTTCTTACTCGATCACGCGTAAACTGTTGACCAGATTTGGATGAAAATTGACACACAGATAGAGTATTTCTTAAATTAAGAAATATCATCATCATCATCATCGCAGCCCACGTACTTCCCACTCTTGGACTCGGGCCTCCTCCATAATGGGAGGGCATTTGACCTACTATACCATGCTGGTCAGATATCTATAGGGTTTCATTTTTCGAGTTTTCCTTCTCTTGCATAGATGTTATGTGTATATATCCCATAGTCGTCTTATACGACATCTACGAGCAAGATAGGGAATGGTGAATTGTATTCTTACTCCGTCACCACAATAACACAATAGAAAGAAATATGCAAGCCAACTTTTACGCGGGCGAAGCCGCGGGCAAAAGCTAGTAGTAGATATATGTAGATACTAATGTGTGAATAAATATGGTCTATATTGAATAGGTAGGTACTCTTAACAGTCATATTGAATATTTAATAGTGAAATGTCTAGTTAGTCTTGTGAGTTAACGGGTTCGAATCTGTTGAGGCTGATATCACAGAATAAAGTCAAAAAGTAGTTCGAGGATGATGGTATCTATGTTCATATGATCCGCTAACGGCTTGTGAGGCGGCCCAGGTTTTAATGTCGGCGCCTGATACAGCCTTCCTTCCTCGTCCTCGCAGCCCACATACGTCCCACTATTGAGCTTGGACTTCTTCCACAATCGGAAGGAATTTCACCTACTATACCATGCTGGTCAGACATTTTGGTATAGGGTTTCATTTTGAGTTTTCTTTCTCTTGCATAGATGTTATAAGCATATTTTATCCTTTAATCGTCTTTTACGACACTCAAGGGCAAGATAGGGGGTGGTGAATTGTATTCTTACTCTGTTACCATACGGAATGTCGCTAATCTAGCAGAATAAAGTCTAAAAGTAGGTTAGAGATGACAGTATCCATGCTCATTTTATCCGCTAACGGTGGATGAGACGGTCCAGGTTTTAATGTCGGTGCCTGATACAGCCTTTATTTCAGTTTATACATATAAGGCCCACTGCAGGGATCGAGCCTCCTCTAGAATATGAAGGAAGATTGATCTATTGTAACGTGTTGGTACAGGGTTTCATTTCAGGTTTACCTCCACTTGCTTATTTATTTGCATATTAAAGTCGCTTTTTACGACATCTATGGACAAGAAAGGTGGTGGTGAATTGTATTCTTATTCCGTCACCACACGGAAATGCTCTAGCAGATGCTAAAAAAGCGAGTTAAATGATAATTTATTAAGATAACATGTCTTACCATCTTGCAGTATATAATAACTTACATTTAAGTACCGTAAAGATGGCTGCATGATGATGTCGTAACAATATCGAAGTACAGTGCCAAGTGTCGCGCGTTTCTTTACCACGTAATACAATAATTTTCGCAAAAGTCTGGGTGTAATTTGGGTTGATGAAATGTTTGTTTATAAACTAATCCGAAATACACGGATTATTTTTGTTATCATTATTATTTCAGTGTTTGTAAAGTGAAATTGACGAATAAACGACAACTTCTTAATTCAAACAAGGATCATTTTCTAAGTACACGGTAAAAACAAATAATTAAAATAACCTAAATAGATGAAACAAACATTTATCATTTATTAAAATTATGCTGTCCGATTTCTCTGTTTTCCATGCAGTATACTTGTTTGCTTGTTCAAGAACATTTTCTTCACGGTAAGCAGCGACCTAGCTGTGCCTCTGTTGTTATAAAGCTCCATGTGCATTAGTTTTACTTATCATCAGGAGCAAGCAGTGCTCCTTTAGTACCATAAACCAAAAAAACCTTATTAAATACTAAATAAATTTAGATATTTGTTTATGTTTAGTAATGTGTATTAGATAATTTGTCTGTAATCAAGTGGAATGCAACACAAATTAGTTCAGTCATTATAGTCCATAAGATATAGCTTGATCGTTTCGTTGACATCTGTCCCAGAGTGACAGATGTCAACGAAACCAACGAAGTAAGTTTAAACGAGCGACATGTTTACAATTTCATTTTGTATCAAATATATTTTCATTCTTTTCGTGCTAGTTTTATTGCAACTGAATTGCATAATATTATAAATATAAAAATAATAATATTTATGCCTAAAATGTACCTCGTAAGTACTGAAATACCTATAGTCCATAAAATATAGCTTGATCTCTGTGACAGATGTCAACAAAACCAACGAAGTAAATTAGAACAAGCGACATGTTTACAATTTCATTTTGTATCAAATATATTTTCATTGTTTTCGTGCCAGTTTTATTGCAATATGTTATAAATATAAAAATATTAATATTCATGCCTAAAATATACCTCATAAGTACTGAAATACCTAGTAAACATTTTATACATAAAAGACTCTTACACACGTACAAGGTCATACTGGACTGAAAATAAAAAAGAGATGGGACAGTCGATATACGTAAATCGATAAATTATTCATAAAAGAAATAAACCCAATACAGTATCTATATAAAACTTTTAACAAATTTTTTACAATTAAAACAGACAGTTACATTAATAAATACATAAATTGAAATAATTAAACATAAAAAAACTACTTTTTATCTCAGAGTAAATGATATTATTATGTACGCATTATTGTCAATAAACTAGACATATTTATTTATAAAACAGTCGTAATTGATCGATTGATCAAACAACTGTCCCTATTTTGGCAAAAAATGATAAATGTTCTAGCAGGAACGCTCCAGTGATAACGATAATAGTGACCTAGACCTTGATTGTTTTGACCTTTTGAATAATTAAAACAGTCAAAAAACAGTTTTGTTTGAAATAAATTCAAAAAGATTTTAATTGATTGTATTTTAATTATAATAGAAAATCACAATTATAAAAATAAAGAGGTTTATCGATAAAAAACTACGGATTTTATCGTAAGCGTGACAGCGCTAGGGACAACTGTCACAGAGATCATCCTCTATTTTATAGATTATAGTAGACATTTTATACATAAATGACGCTTCCGCACGTACAAGGTCATACTGGACTGAAAATAAATAAGAGATATGACAGTCGATATATGTAAATCGATAACTGATCTTTATTAAATTATTCATAAAAGAATTAAACCCAATACAGTACTTATATAAAACTTTCAACATATGTTTTACAAATGAAACAGAGTTACATTATAAAATACATAAATTGAATTAATTAAACATTAAAAAACTACTTTTCGTCTCATAGTAAATGATAAATTATGTACGCATTATTGTCAATAAACTAGACATATTTATTAATAAAACAGTCGTAATTGATCGATTGATCTAACGACTGGTCCCTATTTTGGCATAAAATGATAAATGTTCTAGCAGGAAGCTCCAATGATGACGATAATAGTGATCTAGACCTTGATTGTACTCCTTTTAAATAATTAAAACAGTTAAAAAACAGTTTTTGTTTAAAATAAATTAAAAAAGATTTTCATTGATTGTATTTTAATTATAATAGAAAATCACTATTATAAAAACAAAGAGCTTTATCGATAAAAACTACGGACTTTATTGTAAGCGTGACAGCACTAGGGACAACTGTCACAGAGATCATCCTATATTTTATGGATTATAGTCAGACTATAGTCACAATGTTTAGAAGTCACATTTTTTTATTATTGTACGTGACAAAAGAGCAAAAATCACACCTGATTGTAAGTGATACTACGGCTCATGGAATAAAAACAAACCACTGAAGACAAGTTACTCTGCATCGGTGGTCGGCCCAACGACGAAGGCGACGTGCCATGGGGCCACGCGCCGCCCCTCCCTCGCCCCGGATGGAGTCGGGCGGCGGGTGTGCTGATCATGGCCCACCACCTAAAAAAAAATAGAATGAAAGCAAAGAAGATCGGTATGAGTTACCAGCCATAACATACGGCATTGAAAAGTGGTCTCTAAATATCGGCCTCATAAAAAGGCTTAAAAGTCGCTCAACGTGCTATGGAGCACGTACTTTAAAATCCGTATTAAGGAAATTCGTAGAAGAACGAATGTAGCCGATATAATTCGCAGAATTAGCATGTTGAAATGGCAATGGGTAGGCCAGGCCGCATTGCTCGTCGAACCGATAACCGTTGGGAAGGAAAGGTTCTCAAGTGGTGATGATATTGCAAATTAAGAAAAAAAATATTTTAACCAATAAAAAAGGAAACAATGGTAATAGACTTTCAACTTGTGACCGGGAATGCAGGGATATACCAGCCATTTATTTGCATCTCTCAATATCAATTAGGATAAGCGCAGGGTGATGATGACGTTTTCCACGGAGTAAGAATGCAGCCCACCACCCTCTCTCTTACCCTGGGATGTCGTAAAAGACGACTAAGAAAAATCATGTGCTGATAATATCTATATAACAGAAGAAAAACTCGAAACAAAACCCTATATCAACACGTCTGACCAGCGTGGTATAGCAGGTCAATTTCCCTTCTATTGTAGAGGAATCCCGTGCATAAAAGTGGCACTTATATGGTCTGAGATGAGGAGATTATGATGATGAGTTCCAGCTACTAGTAGCTACAGTTCCTATAAGCTCAGAATCTTAGAATATTCCTATAAGCGATTGCACAGATGGCGTAGTGGTTAAGACATTGATCTACCGCGCCAGCGTCATGGTTCGAATCCCACGCAAGACAGCACTTCGTGTTATCCTCAAATTGTTCTGAGTCTGGATGTAATTTGAGTCCGTTAATTATATGTTGGTAAAGTCTTCCGCAATACAAGGACTATTTGCTTAGTGCGGGATGTGGTCTTTCAAAAAAAAAATCATTAAAACAATTCCAGTGTATTGTAAATTTGTAACTACGTATGAGATTGTGCGGGTGTGGTCGTACAAGGTCGAAGTAATTGTAAGTCGCTTCCCGCGGGACGCACACTCAATTACCGTTGTTTACTGGTACACGGTCATGTGTTTGTTTAACTATGTATTTATTATGTTATCATCTCTTACATAAATCAATCTATCCGCTTTCCTGAGAGTCTATCGAACTTACGAAATGATAATGATGCAATATTAGGCAATTATTTGTTTCTAGAACTGTAAGACGCATTTTGTTTCTTAAAATGGTTGGAATGGAGTTTAAGAAGACCATAACGTGATAAAAAAGGGCGTCATAAAGCTTCATAAACCAACACTTTCCTTCTTAGTATATTTACTACCAGAGACGACATTTTTACTCTATGGCCAGCCTGAAAAGATGTGTTCAAACAATATCCTATCAAATGCCTAAAGAGGTGTGCCATAGTTTGTCTAAAAAGCTACGTCTCAGCGCCTACGTCTCACTGCTAAGCCTGTACTGGACCTACTATACCCCGCTGGTCAAATGTTAGTATAGGATTTTTTTCGAGTTTACTTTCTATTACAAAAATGTTATCTGTTAGAGTTCTTTAGGCGCGTTTTACTATCGCACACGAAAAAGGAAAGGTCAGGAACGCCCAAACCCTTTCTATGGGTACGTTACCTAGATATTATATGCATATTTAATCTTTTAGTTGTCTTTTACGACACCCACGGACAAGAGAGGGGGTGGTGAATGGTATTCTTACTCAGTCACCACACGGAACTTACGAAATGATAATGATGAAATGTTAGGTAATAATGTTGTAGTTTATGGAATTGTAAGACGCTTTTTGTTACTTCAAATGGTTGGAATGGAGTTTAAATAGACCATAGTATGATAAAAAAGTATAAACCAACGGTTTTCCTTCCTTAGTCTATTTACTACAGTAGCAGAAATTTTCTTTATGCGACTCTCCTCAAGAGGGTGTACAGACCATAGCCTGTTTAAAAAAACTTTGTCTTAGCTCGTACAAGGCAAACCTCCTCCCCAATAGGAGGAAAATAGAAATATAGGGGAAAATCCTACGCTGGTAAGACGTGTTGGCTTTAATTTTGAGTTTATCTTCCATTACAGTAATGTTGAAATGGCAATGGGCAGGCCACATCGCTCGTCGAACCGACAACCGTTGCGGAAGAAAGGTTGTTGAGTGGCGACCACGAATCGGACGGTGCAGCGTAAGACGACCCCCCACTAGGTAGACTGACGACATTCTCAAAGTCGGAGGAAGCCGTTGGATGCAAGTGGCGCAGGAGTGGCATTCTCGTGGGGAGGCCTATGTCCAGCAGTGGACGTCTGTAGGCTGATGAATGGATGGATACAGTAACGTTATCTGCTTGTGTCCTTTAGTCGTCTGTTACTATCGCACACGGATAAGGAAAAGGTACGAAAACCCAAACCCTTTGTGGTGTATTCCCTTAATCCGTCGCTACGTGCATACCTATAACTTCTCGTATTACACCTCTCCGCCTATTGAACTGGCCACCGGAACCAATTCCTAGATTTTAATGGCGTGTGGTGACGGAGTAAGAATACAAATCACTACTCCCTATCTTGCCCGTGGATGTCGTAAAAAACGACGAAGGGATATAACATATATGCAAGAGACGGAAAAGTCGAAATAAAACCCTATAGGTACAAACCTAAGTGAGGGTACTCGAAAGGGTATTCCGTCGGGCCGACCACTGACGACAAATCACCCTGCTCCGGTGGTCAACCCAACGACGAAGGCGATGTAGGTATGGGTGGGTTATGGGCCCGCGCGCTGTCCTTTCGTCGCCCTGAACGTAATGGACCGCGTGCGCGCTTACCATAGCTCAACAAAAAAAAAACAGGCGAAACTGTAAGAAAGGCATACGAGCACCCTCGTCTGGGTATGATTTCTTATTCCGTCGCTACCATACCTATAACCTCCCGTATTACACCTCTTCGCCTATTGAACTGGCCACCAATTCCTGGATTTTAATGGCATGTTACTTATTAGAATAGTTATAAATTACTTTCGTGACTTTCAACTCTAGCTTCCTTATAAAGCACCGACTTAAATAACAATGTTTAGTTAAATGATGTAGTATAAAGATTTATGAGTTGTGTAGTTATACAAAAGCAGGTAGTGCTGTTCACACGAATGGCTTAGTCATCAGGTAACCGGGCACGGTATCTTGTTCTTTTGTAACGAGATAATACACGGCCAGTTCTGTTATGAATACAGGTAAATGACACCCCCAATAACCATATTTTGAACTAAAACCAATCTCAAATTTAATTTACGCCATTTTTTATAGTTTTTATTTAATTTAACAGCCGTTTCCACTAACGATCGCTAAAGTTTAGGTAACGCCAGCAATCAATACAAATAAATAAAAATGAAGTGTATGTTTGTAATGTCAAAATACTGGTTTTTTTTCAGGCTAATGTGGTTATTTGCATAACACCTATGCCTAAGAACCAGTTTTATAAAAATTGTCACTCTGTCTGTTAGTCCGGAGTAACTTAGGCTAAATTTTACTTCGGTATACCCACGGGAACGGGAACTGTTCGGGTAAGGCGCCTGAAAACCAAGTGAAGCGAGGACGGGTTGCTAATTAAAAATAAAACGTTACAATATATTTATCTTGGTTTAAATTTATGAGCTAAAATTAGACATAATAAAAAATAAAATGGAGACGTTTAAAAAATACACTACGAAATGAAGTAATTACGTTTCATTGTTTCTATTTCAATAATAGTACACGAATACAAAGCAATTTGATTTCTCAGACACAAATTCGATTATCCCATTCGACATATCCGTATCATTACCGCTGACCCCTCAGCGCAAGGTTTGAAGACACGTATTGATCCGATCAACACCAATCATCGCTATTATGCGTAAATGTAGTAGTCTAAACTACTTTCCTAACGGTGTTGCTCCGTCTTCTTCACACATATATAGCAGTATATTTTGTCTTCTTTTCGCGTAGGAGTAACCCAAATAACTGACTATTAATATTATATAGACAATGCAGAAGTTTAATTTTGTAAGATTTTTTTATTATTTAGTTCGGGATTATTTTTTTAATTACTGAGGTGAAAATACTTGCTGTTTTTTAGAATTATGAATTATGTCTTGCTAGTTGGCATGGAAGTTTTGTCAGTGGAAGGCATTGATAAGGAGACGGTACCTGAAAAAGGAGACAATACCAAAAAAAAGTTGCCTTTTTTATTGGAGGTGAGTTACGGCAGCGCACCCGCTGCCCGGCTCCGTCGATGACGAAATGGATGAACCCTGCTACAGTGTTGAGTGGTACATGGGTAAAACGGTGACGGTGGTATCAAGTCAAAGAGTTCCTCAGAGCACTCACCATGAAAGAGTCGGTAGAGCACACAGAGAAGATGGTGGACGGAGAGGGAAGGAGGACTCATAAATCCATCCATTATATTCACATACGCCTTCGCTTCGTCATTATCACGCACGCTGTTCTTACCCCAATTACTTTGGGGTCACACTGGTAATAGTTTTATGACTGACAGCCTGCCTGACGTCAATCCTTCTTGGGTATGCTATTGTTGCTATAAATTCTATTTCACATGATGTTTTTATTCCGTATCTAAACTAAATGAAGCTTCTGCGCGCCACCTCACCTTTGCTTAATTTTTTACCGTTTCAAAATTTAAATAATTGTATAATTCAGAAAGCAACAGTGGCTAATTTAATATTGATTTGATTAATAGTTTTACATTTAAAAGAATTAATTACAAAATCCATGAACACGTTTCACTTTTGAACTTATACGTGTTTAATTTTTGATTATTACCGCTTGAGGAATCTTATATCGGAGGTATTTTTCGATTATATATGACTTGTACTAATTGCGTATTGTTAAAACAATGTATCATTTATTTTTATATTGCGCTTGTTACAAGCATTACAATTTTATTGATTGGACAGAGAGAGAGAGAGAGAGAAAGAGAGAGAGCAATACAAACATTTTGACGTTAAAGCGCTTATTACACTACACGTTATTCAGGGCCCTGAATCACTAGGGGTGCTGTACAACAGCTAAATAGTGGAACCTGTGTCACCTTTAGCGAAATAACAGTTTCAGAAAACTGTTCCAAAATAACAGCCTGTTGTGCTGTAATACGAGAAAAAAGGGGAAATAACCATTATTTAGGAATAATGTTTAGAAGTGGTTTCAGTGTTTGTTCCTAAAATGAAAACGATATATTTTAATCATAAAAATTATCAACCATTCATTTCTAATACATGGCTAAAAATCTCAATGTGACAATCAATCTTTCTCTAGGGCTTATATTTACTTTGTCTTAAAATTGTGTCCTGTTTTTGTATAAAAGGAGTTACTAAAGTTAATAGCTTTTCAAATTCAACACCACTTATTTTTAAGTAATTTCTTAGATCTGATTGGTCCAGAACACTAAGTATCTGCATATTAGAAAGCCTTGGTCTTAATTGTAAATATTCCTTCACCCAGATTCTCTTTTTCTTTTTTTAATTTTCATGCTTGAAGCTACAGCGGCTACAGCAAAAGCAATTTTTTGTTTTGACAATTATTACAACAAAAAAGGAGCCAGGACGTGCAACACTTGAGACGGTTACAGCAAAACTAAGTTATACTAAGATATAAGAGGCGTATATATCAAATCAGTTAAATACCTAAATAAAATAAATACGGTTTTGAAATATAACAGCATGGAACTGTTGTCTATAAATCGGCGTAACAACCCACCCGAACACATCTGAACGCGGGAACATGCTTTTCTCTATTCTATCCTACGCAGATCACCTTTGTTAGACAGAATAAAAGTAGGGAACATGCTATTCTCTATTCTAGCATAAACAATTACATTTGTAGGAAAGCGAAAAAAACTGTTCTGTTCTCAGCTGACAACTGTTTTCTGTTTGCCTGTTGTGTTCATTAGATTGGATATTCACATTTTGATAGAATAATATTTTTGTTAACATATCATTATGATTCAAATGGAACTAGTAATATTAGACAAACACATACAGTATAATCAGAGCATTTATTTTTTATCGTAATATTTTCTTGCAACGAATATTAAATCTTGTGACAAATTAATGATACTCATGTTTGTCTATATATTATGATAATTTAAAAAAAATGTACTGTAACAAAGTGGATTCTTTTTCCTTTTTCAGTTTAGTATCCTACCCTAATAATTTGTGGCGCTCTTCTTAAAATTCTCCCACTTGATGCTATAGCGCCACTTCAATTTGCTCCCTTTCAACGGATACTTTTTAATACACTGAGATGGCTCTGCTTACTTCTATCCTCCATAGTGGAAAGGACGTAGTTAAATTAATAAAGAACAATGTCAACAAGGTCAAATTTAATAAATTTATAACTAATTTTCTGTATCGGGTAGATAATTATAAATGTCTGTAATAACGATTACTTGTTGGACGTGAGACACCTTAGTCCGCCCGTGACCATGAATGCTGCAAAGTGTTCGAAACGTCGGGCAATCATAAATCAAATACAAACGCGATATAATCCGTAAAAGTAGTTTTATTTACAAAGAACAATGTATTAAAAATGAATGGTTGATAATTTTTATGATTAAAATATATCGTTTTCATTTTAGGAACAAACACTGAAACCACTTCTAAACATTATTCCTAAATAATGGTTATTTCCCCTTTTTTCTCGTATTACAGCACAACAGGCTGTTATTTTGGAACAGTTTTCTGAAACTGTTATTTCGCTAAAGGTGACACAGGTTCCACTATTTAGCTGTTGTACAGCACCCCTAGTGATTCAGGGCCCTGAATAACGTGTAGTGTAATAAGCGCTTAACGTCGTAATCGTCATACCTACCAATATGCGTCTGGCCTAAAGATCGTTGTGCAAGAAAGGAATAGGACCAATCCAAAAACTTCAAAGCTATTAATATTTTTAAGTTATTTATTTATATTATTATTGTTTATTTTAGTTAAGAGCACGTAGCATTATAAAAATAATAGTAATGATTTAATATTTCAATAGTAGTCAGGTACTCAGTATACATACTTATTACCCAGCAAGTACTTGGTTTATATTCTATATTATTCTCGTTTTCGCTGTACGTAAACTATTATTATTTTGCTAGTCATTTATAATAATAAAATAATTATACTAATAATTATTATTGGATATTGTTTACTCAGAAAATGAATGACACCATTTTAAATAACGTTCTATTAAGTGTTGCTATGAGATTGGTAACTTATATCTATGGAATTTCCATGTGTTTTCATTATCATCTATATCTAATGCAGTCTAGCAACATCCACTGTTGGATTTAAGGAAAAAGCGGGTTGACCAACATTAAGTTACCTAAGAGAATGCTTCTGTCCATTTTCCTAGTAATAACTCAGCCGGGTTTTAGGACTCTCAAAAGAAAGTAAAGATTGACACACTGGAATTCTTAGTGACTTATTCTTAACGATAAGATGCACGTAGTGATGGCACCAAGTACATCGGCCATTTCATAATCAAAATATGTATAGTAATTTAGACATATGAAATTGGGCTTAGTAGCCTAAGTCGAGACAGAGCTGGTAAAGTTTAACGTTTCTTGTAAGTTCCTAATCCTAATTATACAATGATTCCTGATGTTTACGCGAGTAGTACACATTATTAAAACAATTTTGCCGGTTTTTCTCGCGTTAGTATTTAATTTTTGATTGCCCGACGTTGGGAACAATTTATAGAGTTCAGGATCACGGACGCAGTGATCTAAATTATATGTTCCATTTCAAGATATACAAGTTAGCAATTTTTATCTCCAACCAATTTCTTAGCATAGCGGGAGTAAATCTTTTCTTAGATTGTGTTCAAGGCATCTTCATGTCATTGTACGTCTGGTAAAATAATGATTATCAAAGTTTTTATTACTCGTTCTTTATCATTATTATTTTGCTAACTTTCGTTTAACTGTGTAACTCATACGTTTTGTATTGTATAATTATTAACTTACCCGCAATTCTCAGTATGTAAAATATGTAAAATTAATAACTGTGTGCTTACTAACATATAAAAATTAGGTGTAATTTATAGTGTTTTCTCATGTAAGTGATTGTATAATCTTTTATGAGAATAAATAAATCTAAACCTTTTAAGTTTATTGCAAGGAAACAAACAGATTACGCATGGATTATACTGTGAATTAAAAAAAATAAACAAAGGATAATATTTGTATGCCGTCATAAAGTGTTAATCTGACAACGTTTCATTTGATAAATAATCTGTGAACTAAGCCTTCCATCAGATATTATAAAGAAATATATATGTGGTCAATAACCTAAATTTTTTATCACTTTTCAGATTAGCAGGTGAAATAGTTTAATAAGTTTAATAAATAGTTTTCAAATGAAATAGTGTGTAACTGTTACGGTTTACTGAAGCTGTTATGTTGAAGCCACTGATTTCGCGGGTCGATGGACTGGGGATTAGACTACCACCTGCAGAGAGGCAGAGAGACCGATCACGTGAAGGTGTTTTTATATGGTAGAAGCAAGCCGTAGACAGCTGTCTGTCTACATTTGGGGGCCGGTTCGTCCGGGGGTACCACACTCTCATAGAAAATCATCGTTTGAGTAGTTAAACTTCTTTCGGTGAATGAAGGAGCCTACAACCCAACTTTCTGAGGGTGTTTGCGTGTGATGAGTTGATGTCTTTAACATCACTGAACTTCATTGCACGCATTCACACTCCCTTTACATTCTCCTTCACATAGCGGCCTAGCAATGGTTCACGAGTAGCAGTGTGTCATTAGATGTGCTGTTTGCCAGCAACAATAATAAAAAAAGGCTGGGCGTCAACGGAGATGGTACACGGAAGGGTACACTGCTGGCCACCGAGATAAATCAATTGTTATCAGTGATCAGTCCAATGTCTATAAGGAGGGCAATTTTTTTTTTGGGGGTTGGGTTGCGGTCTGCGCACTCCTCGCACCACTCCGTCCGGGGCGACAGAGGGGCGTAAGCACGCATACCCGCAACCCACCCGTGCGACACGTCGCCTTCGTCGTTGGGCCGATCACCGGAGCAGGGTGACTTAACGTCAGTGGTCGGTTCGACGGAATACCCCCTATTTGGGGTACCCTCCCATCGACCGATGTCTCCCCCTCGGGGAGGAAATCGGTCTTTCCTCACGCGGTCGGCCTCTCGGCGGGTGACGGACTAATTCTCCGGTCACGTCACTCGCGGCCTCGGTTAGGGCGGCATGAGGCGCAGGTAATCGCGCCTACGTCGCCCCAGTCGCCGGCGGCGGATTGCCTCATCCAGGCTGCGCTCCTGGCGCGCGCGATCCGCCGCCATAAGAAGGGCATGCTGTAGGCTATGGGGTGAAACGCTGCTTTACCATTGCCCCGGTTTTCTATTGCCTCGGACGAAAAAAATACAATATTATATTACACATATCTATACTAAATATAAAGCGGAAGAGTTTGTTTGTTTGAACAAGCCATTCTCATGAACTATTGGTCCGATTTGAAAAATTCTTTCAGTGTTAAATAGCTCATTAATCGGGGAAGGCTATAGGCTATATATCATCACGCTAAGACTAATAGGAGCGGAGCAACTATGAAAAATGTTTCAGAATCGGGTTTTTTTCTTTTGAGAGCTTCCGCTGCGTGCACTACATAAACGATTAGGTTTCGCAAAAATCATGGGTGACAGAATTTTATTATTTAAGAATATTCACCTTCTACGTAAATATAGTCGCGGGTTTACGTTAGCATTAATCTAAGGTAACAGTTCCACGCGGACGAAGCCACGGGCATGAGCTAGTCTGTAATAAACTGGTTTTGTTTAACAATCTTCTCGAGATAATCCAAGGGATTAGGGATTATACCAGTAATTTCATAGTAAGATTTCATAAAGGCGTCCAGGAAATGCCTTGAAGATTAGAACAAGTAAACTAATAAAGTAATTAAGGGGTGGTTTTTTTATGTATTTGACTTTTATTGTTAGTTATCATAATATATTTTACTTGAGATACCTTGTCGTGATAGTTACCAATACTACCAACTTTTACATTGCTCGTGGGTGTCATAAAAGACAACTATGGTATTATTGCAGATGCAGGCGCAGAAAAACCTCGAGATAATACCTTATAACAATCTGCTTGATCAGTGTAGGTCACTTTCTCTCTCATTGTGGAAGAGATTCAAGACCAGGATTGGGACGTATGATGACCTGTGATGATGATAATGTTGTTATTTATTAACGGCTTCCTTGTCATTAGCATCGTTTCGGCTCATATACGTCCAACTGCAGGGCTCGGAGCTCCTCCACAATAGGAGCGAAATTGACCTTGCTTTACTATGCTGGTCAGACAGATTGGTATAAGGATTTATTTCAAGTTTTCCTTCCCTTGCATAGATGTAATATGTGTATTATATTCCTTACTCGTCTTTTATGACATTCATCATCAAAATTAAATTAATACTTCTGTATAACCTGTTGAGTGGCTATGGTAAGCAAAAAAATGGAAAGGTATTTGATAAGGGCTCTTAATTGTGTATTCTCGATGATGACCAACAGTTTGGAGCACAATGGGTTGTTAGGCGATGATGTATATAGCAAATATGTAGACTAGGTGTTTTACATAAAAACGTATATATACTAAAAATAATCGTCATCATCATTACAGCTCAAGTATGTCCTACTACTGGGCTCGAGTCTTCTTCACATCATCATCATCATCGCAGCCCACATACGTCCCACTGTTGGGCTCGGGCCTCCTCCACAATAGGAGGGAATTTGACCTACTATACCATGTCGGTCAAACATTTTGGTAGGTATAGGGTTTCATTTCGAGTTTACCTTTTCTTGCACAATGTTATGTGCATATTATATCCCTTGGTCATCTTTTACGACATCCACGGGCATGTAAGGGTGTGGTAAATCGTGTTCTTCGATCGCACGCTGTCTTTTCCATCGCTTCTGGAAGGATCGGTCTGGGTGACATTTATATTGCCTTCGGTTTCCGTGTGGTGACGGAATAAGAATAAAATTCACCACCCCCCTATCTTACCCGTGCGTTTTGTAAAAGACAATTAATGGATTAAATATTCATATCTTATCTTATATCTTTAAACGAGCAATTCTTGTAAATATATATATATATATATATTCAAGATCTCGGAAACGGCTCCAACGATTTTGTTGAAACTTGGCATACTAGAGGATTGAGAGGGTCCAAAAAATCGATCTAGCTAGGTTTTATTCATAGAAAATGTTCTTTTGTCGGTGTTTTTAGCTAAGCATTACAATGACATAAGATTTTAAAAGAATATGAATTCAAATTTCATTATTAATGTCAAGAGTTACAGTAGCTCAGGTGGGACATTGACCGCTTTAAATTTTAGTTTTTGTGGCTTGAAACAGCGTCGGTTCGAATCTCGGTGTTATTATTATTCTCTTTTTGTAATTTTTTATATTTGTTTCATTATTTAATATTTATTTTTTATTAATATATATCTAAATCAATTTCGGCTTATATACGTCCCACTGCTGGACTCGAGCCTCCTCCACAGTAAAAGGGAAATTGACCTTACTGTATCATGCTGGGTAGACAGATTCGTGTAGGGTTTTGTTTCGAGTTTTCCTTATCTTGCATAGATGTTATTTACGTTTTTATATATCTTAGTCGTCTTTTATGACATCCACGGGCAAGACAGGGAATGGTCAATAGTATTCTTATTCCGTCACCACAGAGAATTGTATACGGTAGGCAATAATAAGCGTGATTCGTATTAGAAGGCATTCAGTAATGTATAAAATTAAAAAAGTTACTCTATAGACCCCAGCGACACTTACTACTCTGTTCCTTCGCCAATTTTAATATTATTTCACATTTCATTAAGATAATTAAACTTTAGTGAGGTCATATTTTAATAGTTAATATATAACAAAAAACGATATATGGATTTTTTTGATTGCTTATGGTATAACCGCTTGGTAACAACGTGGACGAAAGAGGTCGACACAAGAGGTGACTAAACAGGTTCTCGAGACGATCTGATGTGTTACTGGCTGCATTCCAGACAGATTCCCAGGCTGATTTAGTTTTTTATATTGACACGCATATTGTAGAGATTTGTTTTTAGAAAACGTTAGCGGCTGAATTTAAATTTCGAGTTAGGTAAACTTTTCTGTCTATGGCTTTAGTCGGATTTAGTCTCTTATATACTATGGTTATTTATTTAAGAGATATTTCTCTTTGAATCTTCAAATCTTCTTCTCTTTGAAGAACCGTGACAATACTTGGTTTAGTTAGTAAATAAAGAAAAATAATTTCTCTTTCATATAAGGGACACAAAACAAGTGCTTAAAGATATTACCAATTACTTAATTTCTTATGATTTTATCGCATTTGTATTTGATTATTGTTTGTCCGACATTTCGAATACTTTTCAGCGTCCATGGTTATGGACGGACACAGTCGATAAGTAGTAGTATAACCACGACAAAACCCGTAAAAGTAGTTTTATTCATAATAAATAGGTAATACTCGCGTAATCATCAGAAGAATAAATTTTGTATAGTTATTTTTGGAAGTAGATAGGCAACTTGATTATAATAGCTAGGAGTCGTTGGATGCGAAAAGCATGTGCTTTGTGACGTTTCATTGGCTACGTCCAGTAGTAGATAACAAAACGACGAATCATTCTTGAAAATACGGAAGATAACATAAGCCACTTTTTATTTATATACTGTTCCTGCTTAGAATAATAACGTATAGAAGGATAGTGTCAATACTTCGAAAGTTCGAAACATGAATCTAAAAATACTAATGGCGCGCAGACTATTACACACGTACACACGCACACCACCATACAAATTATGAAATCAAATTTTGTTTTTATTAACATAAATCGTCGAAATACTTTTAAAAGTAATGTTAAAAACCTTTTTAAGTTTTACAAATGTGTTATGACACCATTTGAATCCACAAACCGTCATAATTACCTATTTATTTTTTAAGAGTTGCGTACGTACGTGCAGTGCAATGGCTTGTATATTACGGAACAGTTCCGGCGTAAGTTCCATTAGGCTCCAATTGAAATGCTTCACTTTTTGTGCGCGAACTTACCTTCTATACATTATTATTCTAAGCTGTTCCCGATTATATACTCTTCTCGAGTTATAGGAAATAACTTTTAAACGATCGTACGATATAATAAATGAGTGAAACTGCAGATAAATCAAGGTACAGTCGACTTAATGACTTATTTCTGCTTACTCATTAGTCTGTACATCTATACATATAAATAAAATTGAAGAGTCTGTTTGTAATGTCAAAATACTGGCCTTTTTCATACTCACACGCTTATATGCCTAAAATACAGTTAAAAAAAAATGTCTGTCTGTCTGTCCGTTTGTTTGAAGTAATCTTCAAAACAGCTGGACCCATTTTGATAATATATTACTACCAGGTAGCTGTCTATATGAGGAGTAACTTAGGCTACAATTTATCTCGGTATTCCCACGGGAACGGAAACTATGCGAGTAAGGCGACTGAAATCGAAGCGCAGCGAGGGTGGGTTGCTAGTGGGAACCAAAACCATAAACAGATTTCATATATTTTAGATAACTTTTTTGATAATAATTCTTCAAACATGCCTATACAGGGTGTATCAGGTTATGGGGTAACTGGTCAAAAGGGGGCTAGGCAATGGTGGTAGGAACCCATAAAAAAAATTTGAACGAAAAATATTGATCCGTTTAGAAATTAGAGACATGTAAAATTTTCAATTTTGTCATCGCTTTTTCGTGTAAATCTGATTGAAATGTATAAAGTCAATGATACTTAATACGCAACATATTCATACTTTGTTAAATATTCATTACGTTCACATAAGCAAAAGAAACTTCGCTTTAAAACAGCTGATCGGCCTATGAGCGTTGACCGCTTGCCGTTGTGCCTACATGTCATTGAAGCGTTTGCGCAATTCTAGGTATTAATGAATGAAATTATACTGTCGAAGCTTTACATGCCTACATGTATTCTGTCCGTACATGCTTACATAATACGTAACATTTAAGGCATAGACTCTTAGACACATTTTTTTGAAATTACTATAACTTTTATGTTATATTGTTTTTTGTGTAATGTACATTCTAATTATGATCTATGACCGTTAAACTACAACATTCTCGAACAGTTGTCCCATAACCTGATACACCCTGTATATCTACTCAAGACAGTTATCCTCATCAGTCAATAGAGATTGTCCCTACCAGGGAGCACTGAAATAACACAAAACTTCGACGATATCTTTGATAATAAGACGTATTTCATCGGTAATGACAGGTCTTTCATTCATCCTCTTTATCTCAGCTCACATGTGTTTCATTTCTAGGGTCGAGTTTCCTTTAACTTAGGATGGATATTGACACACTGGTTAGGCTGGTTGATATAGGGTTAAGATCTGCAAAATATATTCCTCAGTAAACTTTGTAATGTCAAAATAGTATTTTCCTATTCACATTCAGGCAGATATTTGCATGATTTTTTTTTTGAAAGTCAGAAAGAAAAATAGTTTATTTCTCCCTCGCAGGGGGATACATATTTGTACAACTTATTTTACATATACATAGATGTAAGAGCTGGGCTCCCACCCGCAAGCCAGTAAAAGGATCGCTACTCAGCTTTATGTTGTGGTAATACCACAACGCTGTTTTTCAGTAGCGGCCTACGATGTGACGATTGTCAGCAAACTCAGCAAGTAGTAAGCGACTACTTATTTAGAACAATATTTTTGTTGAGAATACCTAAAACTAAAATAAGTACGTGCTACACGTGCATATATTAATAATAACAACAATAAAATAATGACCTTAAAAAAAATTAATTAATTAAATTTTGGGGGGTGGGTTGCGGTCGGCACACTCCTCACGCCACTCCGTCCAGGGAGACAGAGGGGCGTAAGCACGCACACCCGCAACCCACCCGTGCAACACGTCGTTGGGCCGACCATCGGAGCAGGGTGACTTGACGTCAATGGTCGGCCCGACGGAATACCCCCTATTTGGGGTACCCTCCCATAGACCGACGTCCCCCCCTCGGCGAGGACGTTGGCCTTTCCTCACACGGTCGGCCTCTCGGCGAGTGACGGGCTAATTCCCCGGTCGCGTCACCCGCGGCCTCGGCTAGGGCGGAATGAGGCGCAGGTATTCGCGCGTACGCCGCCCCAGTCGCCGGCGGCGGATCGCCTCATCGAGGTTGCGCTCCTCGCGCAAGCGATCCGCCGCCTCCTTCCGCGAGACTACTGCCTCGCAGAAGGCTGCGACCGCGTCCCAGTTCCTGACGCTGCCGTCATATTAGAATTTTTTTTTCAGAAAAATACAACAAAGTTTTGTCCGGTCTAGAAATCGAACCCGAGGCCTCATGGACTGTAATATCGGTAATATCTTAATAATAATGTTTAGTATTTAAAATGAGGGTCAAACCGACTGAAACTGAAGTGAAGTGAGGGCGGATCGTTAATTTGAAATAAAACAATTTTTACCGATTTTATCGTGTTTGTACTTAATTTTTGATTTGCCGACGTTTCGAAACCTTTTCAACGTTGATGATCACGGGAGAACTGTGACGGTGTTTAATTGTATTCTTCCTCCGTCACCACACGGAATGCCTCATCATCAAAACAAACTTATTTAGCAGCAGATCATTTATTTCAGACTTTATATTTTTACATAAAAACCCTAACCTATTAAGTCACCGATTTAATATTACGGATATCATGCTGTTTTAGAAAAAACCTCTCGTCATCCTCTGGCATAGTAATATGAAAAAGTATTCTTGAACATAGGATACGAAGAGAGACATTTTAACATATTACTATAAGAATTTCGGTTGCTTTTACGATCAGCTGACGCTGGATGACACGGTTAGATAATGCAGTTAAACAAATGCCGCATTCCATGAGGCTGAGATCTCGCAGAAGGAGGTAACCGGGTTAGAAACCTTAACGACTGCACTGGAGATTAGTCTGGAGTGAGGTCTGTCGCGTGGTGACATAGTAAGAATACTATTCGCAATCCCCTATCTTGGCGTGGGTGTCGTAAAAGAAGACTAAACATATAATGATTGTCCAATTGATGAAAAGAACCGGGTACCGGTGGCCCGCCCACATGGCGACAAAAAGTGTGCGCAACAGGTTATGAGACCGCACGCCGTCCTTTTAATCGCCTCTTATTTTTTTTTTTATGTGGGTGGGCCGCGGTCGGCGCGCCTCCGCACCACTCCGTCCGAGGCGACAGAGGGGCTTAAGCACGCAACTCCCGCGACCCACCCAAAAACCACGTCGCCTTGCCAGCGCCAGCGTTAACTTGTCGTCAGTGGTCGGCCCGACGGAATACCCCCTATTGGGGTACCCTCCCATCGACCGACGTCCCCCCCTCGGGGAGGACGTCGGTCTATCCTCACGCGGTCGGCCTCTCGGCGGGTGACGGACTAATCCCCGGTCACATCACCCGCGGCCTCGGCTAGGGCGGCATGAAGCGCAGATAGTTGCGCCTACGCCGCCCTTTTAATCGCCTCTGGAGGGATTGGGTGGGGTGTAGGGATGTGACTTGGAGGGAAAATAATCGATTTTTTGTTCTTTAAAATAAATCGATTATAAAATAATCGATTTTTCTCCCAACAGGATTATGATGAGATGACCTTTTTTTATAGGCAATCTGGCAGTGATTAATTTTTATTATTTTGATAATTGATTGTAAAAATCGATTATTAATCGATTAATCTTTTGTAATAATCGATTATTATAAAAATCGATTATTTTTTCACATCCCTAGTGGGGTGACATTTATATCGCCTTAGGCTTATATCTATCTTATCCATATAACAACTATGCAAGAGACGAAAACTTGAAATAAAACCCTAAACCAATCCGCTTGATCATCGTGGTATAGTTGGTAAATTTCCCTCCCAATGTGAAGGAGGCTTGAGCACAATAATGGAACGTATGTAAGTTGTGATGAGGTGTTACCTAAGATTTAAGAGTCTTAAATAAAACTACGGATTTTATTGCGTTTGTATTTGATTTTTGATTACCCGACATTTTGAACACTTTGCAGCGTTCATGGTCACGGGCGGACTAAGATGTCTCACGTCCAACAAGTCATCGTTACTGCAGAAAATTTATAATTATCTACCCGATACAGAAATTAGTTATTAAATATTGACCCACATTTTGATACAAAATTTATTGCCAGTGTAAGAAGAAAATGATTCTATATGAAAAAATTATATTGTTTATGGTTAGTAATTGTTTAACATTAAAATTAATAGTAATTATATTTAAAAAAACCTAATAATCTAGTATACTACCACCGGATCGGAACACGGCCACACTGAGAAAGATCCGGCAAGAAAACTCAGGTGACATGATGCTAAATTAATATTAATTTTGAAGGCGGCTTACTTTATCTTACTAAGAGATTTTAATTTATAAAACTATCTTTAGTTATTATTATTGTCGGTCAAATAGTCCGCCCGTGACCATGAACGCTGCAAAGTGTTCATGGTCACGGGCGGACTATCAAATATCGGACAATCAAAAATCAAATACAAAGGCGATAAAATCCATAAAGTAGTTTTATTTAAAATGTATAATATTCGCGTAAACATATGAAAATATTTAAGAGTCGTTAGTGAGATCGGCTGTTAGTCAATAATTAGGACACATCGTAACAATAAAAGGTTGCTGTGTAATAATAGTTGGGTATGTGTCAGTAATAACGAAGTGTAAACATTTTTAATTGTCAAATGTTTACTGTAAGCATTGTATTTGTGTCATTGTCCTACTTTGTATATGTTAATGTATATATAAATATACACTTGTATATATAATACATTTAGAGCTATGTATAAATATTTACATGATAAGAATTATTTGTTAATCACTTAGGTTTAGTTTATAAATACCTACGTCTAAATTAATTTTATAAAACATATTTATATACATACTAACTGACCCAACAGACGTCGTTCTGTTCGAATAAAATGAATTCTCCTTGAAATCGACTGCAGCGCCTCTTACCGGGTCCAATTGTGATTCTAACCCATTCTTGAATCCTCTTGAACACACACAAAAAATTTTATCAACATTGGTCTAGTTGTTTAGGAGGAGTTTAGTGACATGCACACGTACACAAGAAATTCATTAGTGAGATTTAACATATTAGGTTAATCTATACCAATAAATAAAATTGGAGTGTCAGTTTGTAATGTGAAAATAATAGGCTTTTTTCATGCTCACACGGTTATTTGCACGACACCTATGCCTAAAATACAGATTAAAATTTTTTTGTCTGTTTGTCTGTCTGTCTGTTTCTTCCGGGTAATCTTCAAAACGGCTGGACCGATTTCAAAAATTCTTTCACCAGTGGAAAGCTATAATATCAGGGAGTAACCTTTTTTTTTATTTATGGGTGGGCTATGGTAAGCGCACGCGCGGTCCAGTCCATCCGGGGCGATGAAAGGACGGCGCGCGAGACCATAACCCACCCGTACCCACGTCACCTCGTTGTTGGGCCGACCACCGGAGCAGATGTGACTTGTCGTCAGTGGTCGGCCTGACGGAATACCCTTTCGGGTAACCTCACCTCTCGACGTCCTGGGACGTCAGTCGCCGTCGCGCGGTTAGCCTCTCTGCGGGTGACGGACAATTCCCCGGTCCGATCACCCGCGGCCTCGGCTAGGGCGGCATTAAGCGCAGATACTCGCGCCTGCGCCGCCCGAGTCGCCGGCGGCGGAACGTGTCGCCAAATAGGAGCTCTACTCGCACACGATCTGCTGCCTCCTTCCGTGAGATTACGGCCTCACAGAAGGCGGCGACGGCGTCCCAGTTCCTGACGCTGACGAGCATCTCCCTGGCGATGGTGGGCAGCGCCAGGTCGGCATCGATAATCAGGGAGTAACCTAGGCTATATTTTATCCCGGTGTTCTCACGGGAACTACGCGGGTAAAACGACTAAAACCGAAGCGAAGCGAGGGCGGGTTGCTAGTAATAAATAAATATATTTCACTCCACATTAGGGAAGTGATGGCTGCTCAAGTAGTTAACTCGTGATCGGGTGTCGCTTGTGAGATCAAGTCCAGCCATAATCGTTTTAATTATATGTAGGCACTATATTACGTATCTTGTATAATATGCATAAAACATTTATGCAAGAGAAGGAAAATTCCAAATGAAACCTGTCTCGAAATAAAACATGTCTGACCAGCGTGGTGTAGTAGGTCAATTTCCTTATTATGAGTTGAGACGACGAAGTTGAGCAATATAAATTATCATCTCACACAGAACACAGTATTGCTTGAATTACGTCTATATGACTTTGACCCTTAATAATTTTTTTTTAAATAAAACTACTTTACGGATTTTATCGCGTTTGTGTTTGATTTTTGATTACCCGACGTTTCGAACACTTACAATACGTTTCTTACGTTTCTTACACTGGCAATAAATCTGTATCAAATATTTGGGTCAATATTTAATAACTAATTTCTGTATCGGGTAGACAATTATAAATTTTCTGCAATAACGATGACTTGTTAGACGTGAGACATCTTAGTCCACCCGTGACCATGAACGCTGTAAAGTGTTCGAAACGTCGGGCAATCAAAAATCAAATACAAACGCGATGAAATCCGTAAAGTAGTTTTATTTAAAACTAGCAACTCGCCCTCGCTTCGCTTCGGTTATAGGTTATAGTCGTTTTACCCGCGTAGTTCCCGTTCCCGTGGGAATATCGGGATAAAATATAGCCTAGTTTACGCCCTGATATTATAGCTTTCCATTGGTGAAAGAATTTTTGAAATCGGTTCGGTTTGAAAGCGTAACAAACAAACTTACTTTCGCATTTATAATATTAGTAAGGATGTCTTTACTAACAGCGCCCTGCGGTTTTAACCGCATAGTTCCCCTTTCCGTGGGGAATCTATTATACTGATATGTAAAGCTTTATTTTATTGTGAAGTTGCATCAAAATCCATACAGTAGTTTTTGTGTGAAAGAGCAACAAACATACTCACAAACTTTCGCGTTTATAATAATATATAATAATAAATAATATATAATAGTATTAATTAAGTATATAATTCTTCTGTACGAATGTTTGTCACCTCATCATATTCCGACGGGAACGGGAACTACGCGGGTAAGGCGACTTAAAACCGAAGCGAAGCGAGGGCGGGTTGCCAGTATGTAATAAAATAATAGCAGGACGATGCCTGTATTTTGAAGGTATTATACAAATAATAATAATAGCTAATTTAGGATATCCTTATTAGAGCAATGGGAGTCAAAATAACTATTGTTTGAATTTTCGTCTGTTCGTGTGTTTGTTTACGCATCACGTTAAATCTGCAGCATGGACTTTAATACAGTTTTCACTAATGTATTGCTAGAAGTTTTATTTGCTATGGACGTCAAATGGCGAAGCGAAGAGAATACGGTGGGTTATGGGACTGAGTGCTACCCTTGCGTCGCCCCGGATGGAATGGACGATGTATGCTGACCATAACTTGTCCCAACAAAAGAGTTACTTAAAACATGATGTAATTTAGGAGAAAAAATAGCGTGCGTATAAAGTAAGCATGTCTGAAGTGAAACTTCTTTGGTCCCACGTGATTTTTGTCAATAGCAAAAAAAAAATGTTAAGTTAATTTATCGAGGAGATGAAAATATTTAATGATATCTGATGTTTACGCGAGCACTACACATTGTAAATAAAACTACTTTTACGGATTATATCGCGTTTGTATTTGATTTATGATTGCCCGACGTTTCGAACACTTTGCAGCATTCATGGTCACGGGCGGACTAAGGTGTCTCAAAAATGCATCAAGAATCAACACGCTCGCTCGCTTAAACATATACTTTTTTTTGGCATCAGGCGCAGGTAATTGTGCCTGCGCCGCCCCAGTCGCCGGCGGCGGTTCACGTCGTCGAGGAGACGCTCCTCGCGCACGCGCTCCACCGCCTCCTTCCGCGAG
Source organism: Lymantria dispar (assembly GCA_032191425.1). NCBI lineage: Eukaryota > Metazoa > Arthropoda > Insecta > Lepidoptera > Erebidae > Lymantria > Lymantria dispar. The sequence goes on from CM063445.1 coordinate 35,990,086, forward strand.
ACTACTGCCTCACAGAAGGCTGCGACCGCATCCCAGTTCCTGACGCCAGGTCGGCACCGATGATTGCAACGAGTTCACCACGCTGCTCTGCCCAAGCGGCACAAACCTCGAGCGTATGCTGCGCCGTTTACTCGCCGCAATCGCAGTGGTGGCAGGACGGTGTACTCTCCCTCCTAACGACCGTGTACAGATATTAGGCGAAGCATCCAAGCCCCGTCAAAACCTGCACCAGTCGGAAGGCCTCCACGGTCCGCACACCGAACCTATTAAACATAAATACTAACATAAACACGTAGACGTAGGACTATGGGTGAGCGCTGAGGGCTCTCAACCCGGAGAAAAGTATGCTAAGCGACATCGCCCAAGGGCTCCCCCTGTGGATGGACCTCGGCTTGGGGCGTCGCTGGAGGCAAAGTGGGCGTGCCCACGTTTTGTTTAATGATTTTTGCGCGGCGCGGTTTCGCACCTCGACGGCGAGGGCGGAACTGCGGATATTTATTTGTTAGGGCCTCGCGGGCCGTGTAGGCTCTATGTTGAGCAAGTGTGATGTTGTCGTCCTCTTCGTCGAGGACGTGACGAGGACGTCGGATGGAATTATCCCACTACACAGGAGCATACATATGTACAATGCTTAGTAGACGAGAGTGGAGACGCTATGCGAATGTTTTCTATCTCATTCTCTCGCTGGCTGTATCCTATAAATTTACGTGTTTGTGGCTCTATGGACTTGCTTTTTCGTTTCATCGAGTTTGAAATCACAACGATTTTAAAGAAGTTTCACTTCAAAAATATTAATGAGAACCAACAGAACCAATGAGTGGTGTGGAATATAAATTATCATGACTTTAAAACCTATAGAGATATTGCGATAATATGCATTATCACAATGAAGTAAGCATTAACAATATTGTACAGTACACGGGACTATAAACTAATATAATATTTTTTTATTGATGTTTATATTAATATACGAGTATATAGTTCCTTTTTATCTTTTTTTGCTAAGCGTTAACGAGGCTTTTTAGCCTCTATTCGCGCGCCTCTGTGTTAATAATTATGATGACACGATGTAAATCGTCAATGTTTTATTACAATTATCTTTTGAAATATAACTACTTTACCGATTTTATCGCGTTTGTATTTGATTCATAGGACTCAGTCACTCTATCCGCCCGTGACCATAAACGCTGTAAAATGTTCGAACCGTCGGGCAATCAAAAATTAAATACAAACACGATAAAATCCGAAAAGCTATTTAATTTACAATGTGTAATACTCGTTTAAATATCAAAAAACAATTATCTTTTGTAATCTCAGCATACACGGCCCACTTTGTCGTGTAGTGACGGAGTAAGAATACAATTCCCCAACCCGTACATGTTGTAAATGATGACTAAGAGATATGTATATTACATTCTATGCAAGACGAGGAAAACTCGTAATAAAACCCTATACCAATATGTCAGATCAGCGTGGGTCACCAAGTCGATTTTGCTCCTATTATGGCTCTCAATAACAGTAGGAAGGAAATCAGGAAGCATAACATTATATCAACATGTTTAATTTTTGTAATATAATTGGTCAATTTGTTTTCCATTATGAGTATGCCCCTCCTCGGTAAGGAACGTATATGATTTTAAGAAGAAGAGGGATTATAGGAAATATATTATTTAAAAGTCACGCCACTGAAGCTTCGCGGTTGAAATGGAATAGTAAATATATTTTATTAATTAACTGCAATTCTATTTTCTCTGATATAAATGCACAAATGTCAAATTGCTTTCTTTAGTACTTAACACTACTAAAACGGTAAATGCCTCTTTTATAACAACGTATAGTTTGACCACACCTGTACAAAAAGAGCGATAGAAGTCAGAGTGAGGCCTACTAAGATAAATACGACATTTATCTTTTCCGGCTATTGAGAGCTTCATTGAAAACGATTATATTAGATCAGAAGCTACCGAAGCCAAAGAATTGAGTCTCTCGAAAGGCAATACTTAAGTTCTCCTTTAAAATAAGTATATAAGGTGACGTAGTGTTTCGATTAAGAATAGGCGATTGATATCTTTTACAGTCTAGTTTGATTCGTAATTCTAAATATTGGTAGATACACCTTTTTTTGGAGGTGGGCTATGATCCGCGCACTCCGTGTCGCCCGGTTCCATCCGAGGCGACAGAGGGGCGCCGCGCGGCCCCATGACCCACCGGTAGCACGTCGCCTTCGTCATTGGGTCCACCACCGGTGTAGAGTTCCTTGTCGTCAGTGGTTAAATATTACCCTAAATAGGCGTCCGTGTGGAGACGGAGTAAGAATACAATTCACCAACCCCTCTCTTGCCCGTGGGTATCGTAAAAGACGATTAAGCGACCAGCGAGGTTTGACCAGCGTGGTATAGTAGGTCTATTTTCCTCCCAATGAAGGAAGCCTAAGCACAACAGTGGGACGGATATGGATTGAGATGATAGTCGTGCCGAATTAAAAAATACGGTAAATCTTTTAACGACAAGCGGTGCCTACCTCAATAGAACAGTTATCAAAATATATATCAAGCATTTCCTTAATGAATCATTACTATTGTTTCATAGAAACGTTTATTTTGCACGTCATAACTTAGTTTTTCGTTTGATAATATTGTGCGTCACAAATATTTAAAGTAAGGCCCAGTGACGAAGTATGATGTAACGGTGTCTTGGAAATGATAATTTATCAATTTGAACAAAACTAGACAAGGTGTGTCGTAAAGACACACGATAAAAGTAATACTTTTATATTGTAGGCAAATATTTTAATTATTCATTAATCTTTTGTATAGCATACATCGCTCGACGAACCGACAACCGCTGGGGAAGAAAGGCATTTGAGTGCCGACTACGTATCGGACGACGCAGCGTAGGACGCCCCCCACTAGGTGGACCGACGATCTAGTGAAAGTTGCTGGGCGTCGTTGGATGCAGGCGGCACAAGACTCTGTGGCGTAACATGAGAGAGGCCTACGTCCAGCAGTGGACGGCGATAGGCTGAAATGATGATGATGATAGCATACATCGTATTTATAATTATCGTATTCAATATTACGTTATGTGACTGCAGTCCATGAGGCTTCGGGTTCCATTTCCGGACGGATCAAAATTTTATAGGGGTTTCTTTTGAGGAAAAATAACTTAATTTTCTCTTTGTAAATCTTTTGTTCGTGTGTGTTTGTAATTGAACTCCTTCTAAATGGCTGGACAGATTTTAATGTTTTTTGTGGTTATTCCGATGGATATGAGAATGGTTTAAATTAATAATTGGAACCGGTAGATGACAGTGCGATCAATTTTAAGGAGAATTTCTTTTATTATATTTTTAGATTTAAACAGAGCACGGCGCAGCACACGCTCGAGGAGTGTGCTGCGTGGGAGGGGGAGTGCCGTGAACTCGTCGGGATTATCGGTGCCGACCTGGCGCTGCCGACCATCGCCAGGGAGATGCTCGACAGCGTCAGGAACTGGGACGCGGTCGCCGCCTTCTGTGAGGCCGTAATCTCACGGAAGGAGGCGGCGGATCGTGTGCGAGTAGAGCTCCTATTCGTCGTCCTTTCATCGCTCCGGACGGACAGGACCGCGCGTGCGCTTACCATAGCCCACCCATAAAAAAAAAAAAAGATTTAAACAGAGCATCTGTTGGGTCAGCTAGTAGCTTATATATAATGTTACAACATATCAAAGTCAAGTTAGGTAATGCATCTTATCTTATATCTTTAAACGAGCAATTCTTGTATATCTATATATATATATATATATATATATATATATTCAGGATCTCGGAAACGGCTCCAACGATTTTGTTGAAACTTGGCATACTAGAGGATTCGGGTCCAAAAAATCGATCTAGCTAGGTTTTATTCATAGAAAATGTTCTTTTGTCGGTGTTTTTAGCTAAGCATTACAATGACATAAGATTTTAAAAGAATATGAATTCAAATTTCATTATTAATGTCAAGAGTTACAGTAGCTCAGGTGGGACATTGACCGCTTTAAATTTTAGTTTTTGTGGCTTGAAACAGCGTCGGTTCGAATCTCGGTGTTATTATTATTCTCTTTTTGTAATTTTTTTTATATAAATTTCATTATTTATTTTTTTTATTTTTTATTAATATATATATATAATAAATGCTACAAAAATACTCCGAGCGAAGCTCGGTCAACCTGATATTGTACATAATGTGAGATACAGCGCTGATAGGAAGAGATGTTGTCATAACAACTGCTGTAATAAGTTCATATTAAATTGTCATTGAACTATGATGTATCGATATTATTATCATTATTAAAGGGCGTAATTTCCGACGTCCTCCCCGAGGGGGAGACGTCGGTCGGTGGGAGGGTACCCCAAATAGGGGGTATTTCGTCGGGCCAACCACTGATGACAAGTAACCCTGTTCCGGTGGTCGACCCAACGACGAAGGCGACGTGGTGTTCGGGTGGGTTGTGGGTGTGCGTGCTTACGCCCCTCTGTCGCCCCGGACGGAGTGGTGCGAGGAGCGCGCCGACCGCAACCCAGCCCCCAAAAAAAAAGGGCGTAATTTATGTTATCGCAATTGGGATAGCTAGAATCTATAAGGATAAATAAAGAACCCTGGTTGTCTGACTCATCGACGACGAGTCGAAACTTAAAAATTCCATTCTTGTTTCTTCTTGTAATGTCCCACCTACACTTCATCCGTGTGGTGACGGAGTGAGAATACAATTCATCATCTCGTCTCACTACCAACAGAAGTGAAAACTTAAAACCGCACAAACAGTTATTAGTTTTAGATATTCAAATTAATTTTTTGACCTTAAATTAATATTTATAAATTAAAACTATTTATTACATTCTAATATTGCATTTACCTTCTTCTTAATGGCAATAAGCTAAAATAATATGAGCTAGTGGTGCCAGTGTCGAGTTATAATATTGATTATTCACGTCTTTAGTCTTCGTATTTTAATCAGTTACCATTGATTTGGTGCTGACAGCTAAATCATGTTTTCTCATTTTGGCAGAATGTGAAAATGCATTCAATTCGCTATTTTGTCATATTAACTACTTTATAGCATTTTATCAACATTATATAACATAAAATATCAGCAAAATTATTCAATATAACATTGTAAAACACCAAAGTAATAAATAAAATTTAAAAGCGCTACATGACATTTTGACAATCAATCCGTAATACCTAAACCCCTATCTGTTGTTATGTCATTGGCACTATATCTGTGCCAACATATGTCAAAACCAGGTTAATGTAATAGTGGACATTTGACGCGAATTTTATGTATTACTAGCAACCCGCCCTCGCTTCGCTTCGGTTTTAGTCGTTTTACCCGCGTAGTTCCCGTTCCCGTGGGAATACCGGGATAAAATATAGCCTAGTTTACGCCCTGATATTATAGCTTTCCATTGGTGAAAGAATTTTTGAAATCGGTCCAGCAGTTTTGAAGATTACCTGGAACAAACAGACAGACAGACAGATAGACAGACAGACAGACAAAAAAAATATAAAGTGATTTTTAGGCATGTGTATAGTGCAAATAACCGTGTGAGCATGAAAAAAGCCTATTATTTTGACATTACAGACAGACACTCCAATTTTATTTATTGGTATAGATAACGCAGAAAAAATTCTAAAGTGTAGTGAATATGATTTAATTGTAAATTGTTTGCATTTTAATTTGCCGCAAAATTTCCACAGAAAGCATGATTTGGTTATCAGCGCTCGATCAATGGCAGCGACCAAGACAAAAATGACAATCCATAAAGACCTATTAAAAATAATTTCTTAACACTGACACTGGCACTAATAGCTCATATTATTGTAGCTTATTGCCAATACAAAAGAAGAAGAAGAATAAATACAGATACATGCTTATGTCTAAGACTCATATGAGTTTACTCCGGAGTTTTTGGCGGGAATCTGAAGTATCATGTGGTGTTCTTGTATTATATTCAATATCTTAGTGTTTTAACGTGTTATGTTAAATAATCTTGATGGCATTTTATGTAATATATAGCGACAGAACTGCTGAGGTGTAGTGAATATGATATAAAACTGCTATACACACCTTTGTATTTCCACCAAAATTCTCAGAAGATACCCTTAACAGTGGCCATTACACTGTTGAGGGCGACACTTTGACTTACTGACAGACCATTACTGACATGAAGAAACTGAGAACTTGAAACAATAATTATAACTCGACACTGCCAAAAATGGCTCGTATTTGTAGCTGTAGATTGCCAAGACAAAAAAGAAGAAGTGTTTACTCCCTATCCAAACTTGCCTATAGAGATTTTCACTTCAAAAATAATTGGCACATACCTACATAGGTTGTACTACAATAGTGTGTGTGTCTGTCTGTATGAATAATGTGTATGTGTGCGTGTTCATGTCACGGGTCAAGTGGTAGTTGTAAAAATTATCCGTTCCACTGCACGACGTAGCTCATAATTATATTCAGTTACAACTTCGAGGCTACAAGCATCAAATTTCCAAGACATTTGCATGTTTTAAATTCTTATAATTTATTTGTTTACTTTTAAATGCTTTTGTTATTGTCGCCTATATATATGTATATGTATGTCTCATGTATGTAGAGAAATATTTGAACTTGATTTTTAATCATTTTAAAACGTCAGATTCGTTAGTAATGTTGCAGACTTTTCAAGATAGAATAATTTAAACGTTTGTCAATTTATCTTTTCTTTTACTAGGCCTTCTGAATTAACTATTCTTGAGTGTAATTATACTTTAAAAATCAAGAATCACGTCTTAACTGAAACAATTTTTATGGCTTTTATCAAATTTGTATTCGATTTTTCATTGCCCGACATTTCGCACACTGCTGGGCATCCTGAACAGAGCCAGGCGGTACTTCATACCGAGACAGTGTCTTATTCTATATTTTTATGTTCGTCCTTGTGTGGAGTAGTGCTCACATCTCTGGGCAGACGCGCCTAAACATCAGCTAGACCCACTTGACTGCAAAGACGTGCTGTTTGTATTGTCGGTGATCTCAATCTCAATCTTACGGACAGGTTGACGGCGCTGGAACGATGGAGAGATTTTGGGTCACTGTGTAGTTTATCGGCTTTTTCATAGAGACTGTTTTGAGAAACTGTTTAAATTAGTACTACTGAAACTAGAGTTCGTTCTTTCCCCCTGGAAACATTATGGTCTTCAACTGTGCGTTTCCAGCGATCATTTCTAACGTGCATGTAGGATCTGGAATGAACTACCAAGCTGCTGTGGAATGTCCTTCTTTAATCGAGGTTTAAGGAGGCCACTTCTTTCACGGCACGCAGCCTAAATTAAGTCCCTTTGCATTTATATGCTGTGCCTAATTTTATTAAGAGTAGATTTTTGGAAAGAAAAGAAAATAAAATATGTTTCTCGTTATCCGTTGCAATAACCTTAAAATTTAGAAAATACAAACAATAGAAAATAAAATATAATAAAAATATAATAGAGAAATTTGACTATATTATTGTCATAGAAAATTTTGAATATAACAAAAGAGAAATTTAACTAAAGCTATGACAAGTGTGAATTAGATTATTATCTTAATATTTAAACACAAAATGTCGTTAAAAGTTATTATATATAATGGATATTGTTATCTATTATAGTTTAATTTCTTTTATTCTAGCGCTTATAATTGGTGATGTTGAAGGTTCATTGTCATCGCTTGCGGGATCTGGTCCAGCCACAATCTTCTCACTATATTTGTGATTATTATTATAATTGTGAATCTATACCAATAAATAAAATTGAAGTGTCTGTTTGCAATGTCAAAATAATAGGCTTTTTTCATGCTCACACGGTTATTTGCACGACACCTATGCCTAAAATAGCAATTAAAAAATTTTTGTCTGTCTGTCTGTCGCGGGTAAAACGACTATAACCTATAACCGAAGCGAAGCGAGGGTTGCTAGTTTTAAATAAAACTATTTTAATGGATCTTATTGCGTTTGTATTGGATTTTTAATTACCCAATATTTCGAAGACTTTTCAGCGTAACAGTATTTTTTATTTGAAATGCCAAAAATCATTAAATTATAGCATTATTTTAATATGCCTGAAGGAGGGAACGCCTTTTTAGTGCCACTTATCGAATCTTCAATTCGCAGCAACCTCGATATTGTTAAATAACAGAGATGGGTTTTTCTAACCTGAGAGTTTCTCTTATAGTCTTAAAAAATGTTTTAATGCCGTAAATAAAAAAAAAAGTGTAGTAAGTTTAGTAAGTCATACAACATATAATAGACAGATTTTGATGGGGAGTAAATTCAGGTAAGTCATCATCGACATGGTGACTTGTTAATCAATGTCCCTATATATATATATATATATATATATATATATATATATATATATGCCGATGGATGTCAAAACAAGACAAATATAACTAGTTAAAAATATTAATTTCATCATCATCATCATAAGGGTTTTTAAAATAATAATGCTTTGGTTATAGTTTTGCTATAGGTTATAGCTTTCACTTCTGTCAGCAGTCCTAATGACAGCTTTCTTCCTTTTTTAATAGTCCTCTTCGTCGCCGCAGTTATCACGTCGACGATAACCATGGGGGCAGCAATGAGGGCGAGGAGGGTGCACAATTGTTTTACGCCTCGCTAACACTCGCCGATCAATTCCCGAAACGAACAGTAATACCATATTGTATCTATTTGCCTATTTTTAATACATATATTATTTTATATCGAGCGAGTGACTATTTATTTCTATGTTCCATACCGAACAGCCAACATTTTACTTCTAGAATTAGCAACAGTTTCATAAAATAACGTTTTTTATAAACCAGTTGCCAAAACTTGCCGTGTTTGGTATTATTATGCAACTTACAAACTTGTTCGCTAAATGCACGTCAAGTTTGTAATGTTCTGATTATTTATTACATAATTGTTTTCGTCAGATTAACTATGTCATTATGTAGGCAGCTCAATCATGCAAATTGTTACCTAATCACCATTTAAATGCATTAATTATTAGATAGTTAAGGAATTGTTTATTTTTATTTTAGCAGATGACGTATAGGGCGGACTGATAAATTGAATTATGAAGTAGATAGAGATAATGGGGAATATAACGCTGTTCGGGGGACTTACCGTAAAGGCAACGAACAGAATGAAGCGTAAGCTACCCGTGCAGTCTGCTGTTATCAGTCAAATTATCTCTTATGTAAAAATCAATTTCATTTATTACGTATAAACTCATCAAGGTTACTTACATGCTGGCCCGGCCACGGATATCAAGAAATCATTACCAGTGATTGTCCCAATAGCGATGGAGTGAACACACGGTACGTTATGAGAGTTATAAGACTCCCGTCTTTTGTCGGTCTGGACGGAATGGACGGGATTCATCCAGACCATAGCTTACTACTTTTTCCGTTTTCCGTGTGGTGACGATCTTGCCCGTGGATGTCGTAAAAGACCACTAAGGGATATAATACGCATAAAACATCTATGCAAAAAAGGAAAACATGAAATAAAACCCTATACCAACCTGTTTGATCAGCGTGGTATAGTAAGGTCGATTTCCCTCCTATCGTGGGGGAGGCTCGAGCCCAACAATAGGACATTTATGACCTGAAATAATGACAGCTTACTAAAAGTGGTATTTATATATTGTTAATTTTAACCTTTTATCTTAAATTAATCCAATAAATTACCATTAGATCGGCACGCGACGCGTCACTGAGAAGATCTGGCAAGAAACTCAGCGAGTTTGGCTATTCTTATTATTTTTTTACATAAATTTGTATACGATAGTATGTTTAGTAACTATGAGTTGCAGTGTGATATGCCTGCTGATGAACTATTATATAATTCTTAAATATATTCCCAAAGTTATAATCCCGCAAGCGGAATTCGAACACGAGTTAACTACTATGGAGATCACTACCTTATAATACTTTGGAGGTAAATGAGGGAGTCGCTCTACATAAAATATGGCAGTATTATAATACCTAGACACATATTTATTTGAGATAATAGTGATATTTGATAGGTTACAGTAGATACATAGGCTGTAAAGTAGAGATTTGCTATAAAGTATTCTATTCTAATCTTTTAACAATCAGTTCCGACTGCTTTAATCACACAAGCTGGCGAGGCAATGTAGATTTAGAGATTTCTAGCATTCATGTTAGCTCTAGTGGTAGAGTAAGAATGCTGAGGTTTATTTCTACAGTCATAAATATGTTCGCTCGTCCGGAGTATCACCATCTTCATTCAACATATCGCCCTCCATTGCTGGATGTAGGCCACCACAAAGTGCAGTCCCGGGCCGCCTGCATTCAACGATGCCCGGCACCTTTCACCAGGTCATCTGTCCACCTAGTGAACCTACACTGTGTCGTTTGACACGCAGTCGCCGCTCAAGAACCTTTCTTTCTCAGTGGTTGTCGTTTCGTCCAGCGATGTGTCTTACCTATTGCTACCTTGGCGTGTTAATTTTTCGTGCTATATCGGTTACACTCATTCTTCTACGGACTTACGTATTTCGGATTCTAACTCATAGAGAAACTCCATACGCTGACTTTGAGTTTGATTATGAGGCCCATATTTAAGGACCATTTTTTAGTACCTTAAGTCATCACTGCTAACACACTGGTCGTAGACCGGTGTTTTCAAACATTGAGGCATAATAATCTTTTTTTTTTCTTTTTTATTGCAAACGGTGGCAAACGAGCAAACAGTACACCTGATGGTAAGTGCTGCCGCTCATGAACCTTTACAAGGCCGTTGCCTACCGCGAAACGAAGGGAGTGTGAATGCGTGCATTGAGGCTCGGTGATACCAAGGGCACCACCAAAACCCTCCACACGCAATCACCCTCAGAAAGTTGGGCTTCCGGCTCTCTCGCTCACCGAACGAAGCGCAGTAACAAATTGCTACTACTCAGACGTCGATTTTCTGCGAGAGCATGGTACTGCCCCGGACGGACCGGCCCGCGGCTGTAGACAGATAACTGTCGACAGTGTGATCCTACCACTCCTCTCGCAAAAATCGACATCTGTATAGTAGCAATTTGGTACTGCGGTTCGTTTGATGAACGACAGAGGCATACATGCATGTTGTTTGCATATAGCATACATTTAGTTGTCTTTAACGATACTCACTGATCACAGATAAGACATGAAGTATTCTTACTTTGTTCCTACACGAAAACATCATATTCATCATCATTTCTAAGATTTGATTTCTTAATCTAATTCTAATCCTATAATATCATTATTCACATAAAATTTTCCTTTGGTAAAGTGCTTCATTATTAGTTTTGATGACGGACTAAGCATACAATAACGTCATGACTTGACCTTTAACGGGAAGAGTAAGAAGAATTAGATATTTTTCCTTGTATTGTGGGGATTTTATAAAGATAATTAACGGACAAAAATTACATTCAGGCTCAGAACAACAATTTTTGTAACGTACAAAGTTTTATCCTGTGTAAGATTCGCACTCGCGACACTGGCATTGTAGGTCGGTACGTTAACTATTATGCCATCTTTGCAGTTATGGCAATGCCTCTGCCACTAATGAGATCAGATATTAAAGCAAGCTTAATCTCTAGTTCCCCACGCTAATAATCAACTGTTTTCACTTCGAAGAACGGTAAACAACAACGAATCTACTGGATAAAAATATTTCCACGGATTTTTTTTCCTTGTGGTGAGGGAATAAGAATACAATTCACCAACTTCGGCATAGATGTCGTAAAAAACAACTAAGGGATATAATATGTATATAACATCTCTGCTAGAGAAGAAAACTCAAAATAAAACTCTATATCAACCCTCTGTCTAACTAGCGTAGTAAATTAGGTCTATTTATACCTCCTATTGTAAGGAAGAATTGAGCCCAACAGTGGGATGGATATGAGTTCAAATGATGATGATATTTTTTTATGAAATACAATACGTTTTTTTTCGACGTGGCTATAATTTATGATTTTGACATTTTCGCAAGAGTTTATTCTTTAATTTAAATGCTTGAAAATGTTACCTAGAACCTACATAATATCATGTGGTCGGTCCCATATTGAATTACCTTACTAACATAGGTATTCGTTATCCAAAATTGTTACTAGAAAAAATCTGTATTATTTATGTGCAAAGATTTATATCAAAATTAGTCTTACGTTGATTATAATATGACGAATATCCTTTTAAAAGGCTAGGCGTCTACGTTGACCGTGGCGCGAACAGGAATGCAGTCTTGTGAGTCGCTCCGGACTAGTGTTAACACACACACAAATAAATACGTGTGTAATATATATGACCATTTAATATGCACAGGACTCTTGTCTGTGTGTATATAAATACTAATGGCTCAGAAGTCGCTCTGTTATCACTTTTAGTAATGTTTGTTTCTAAAAGTTATAATTTAATTTATTCACGTCACATACAAATCCAGTTACATTGCTAATTAAAGTGTAAATTTTTATAAAGAAATTGTCTCTAAAAATAAGACTTCGTAAATTTTCAGGTTACCAGTTCATAGAAACAGTAATAGCAGAAACTTAACAAACACACAACAAATAATATTCTTTTCGCAGGTGATATTTAATTAGTAGTAAAAGTATATTACTTAATGAGTATTTAAATAGCAAAAACGTGTAATAGTAATATTTAAATGATTTAATAATTGCAATTAATTTCTATTTAAATATTATTGCTATACGAGTAATCACGTCAGAGAAGATAAAAACTATTTAAATCTTTATTTAAACATAGCTTAAGAACTAATGATTTTGTTGATAAATCTTGCTTATAAATTTAGATTTCGATAAAACTACAATAGTAGGTATTGGTAAATAAACTAGGAAGTTTGAATCCATGAAAACCAGTGTGGTTGTTCTAGATAACTAAACGTTAGTATAAAATTGAAAAGTGTATCATTTATAAGATGATGTTACAGCAATTTATCATAAGCGTAAATGTTTAAAATTACATGAAATGCTTATTTATTCTTCGAAAACGGAAAGTAAAGGTGTATATATTTAATTCATTGACTCGACATATTAATAGTATTTACAGTAAAGCGGTATAAAATAAACAAAAATAAATTCTATCTTCCTAAAATGTTGTAGTGGTACATAGGTATAGGTAGTTTTCCAATTACAGCACTAGAGCGCATTATGTGGCATAATGCTTAACGGTGAATGTTTCAACCACAGCAACGCTTCGCACAATCGAAAGTAATGCGCGTATCACGCGTGCAATCGATACCAACTCAGTGACAGAAAATTAACAAGTGTTTTTTCTTTAAGTTGGCATTGATCGAAATGTTTTATATATATATTATCATTAGTAATATAATTTATTGTTGAAAAATTTTTAAAGCTTTCGTTTCGTTATAGTTTTTTCGAAATAATCAAAGTTAATTTAAACTGTGTTAAAAAAATAAATATAAGTATGGATGAAGATACAAACATTGACTTTTTTGATATTCCACATTTAAAATGTGAATGCAATTGCATTTTAGAATTCGAATCTATAAACAAATTTATTTTACATTTTACTTTTGTAAACATTGAAATGGCTTGATCGAATCATTTAATGAAGCAGACAATCATCAATGTTTTCGAGGAAAAGAACATATTTATCAAGATGAAGAAGACAACACAATCTTATTTGTTCATAATTACGATAATGAAATCTATGAATACTTTTTTTTTCAACACTGAACTTAGCGCACTCTGCTGGTGCATTTGAACACTAATTCACGTTCCAATTTAGCATCAGCATAATTCGGCATTATGCGCCACTGAGTCGCATTAAGCTCTGTAATTGGAAAACTACCATATACTACAATAATTTGTTTAGTAGAATAGGGGGCGTAATTTATATTTTGGACCAACACATTTAATTACTATCGAACTGTGTGATAATCATGTGAGAACTGAATGAGATAAGCGTGAGAATCTCGTTCGTAGTTGAAGTATAAATCTTTCTCGGTGTGCGCCGCGCAACGCATGGATATACATGAGCCATTTTTTTCTGCCACCAATTGAACAGGTTCTGTCTTGAACATAAATTTATGTAATGGGGTACGTTTAAATACCACTTTATTAAACAAGCTTAGACAGATTACTGTTACAAGTTAAATAATTGTTAGTACCGTTATAGTTATAATGATGTGTGAGAATGTTACGTTATTCCCATACGAATAAATATTAACCCCTCCTCCCCTCACATGCTCGTGGGTGTCGTAAAAGAGGACTAAGGGCTTAAATATCCGCATAACAGCGATGCAAGAGAAGGGAAATTTGAAATAATAATAATTCCATTTATTTCAGACTATGTCCATTTAGAAATTAGATACTAATAAAAAACTAAATTTAAAATTAATAAATTAAAAAGTTAAGCTATTTTTCATTGTTGAAGCAGATTGTCACATATCGATTTAAAATATCATTAAGAATTATAATAAGATGTAAATAATCAAAATAAAATTGCATAACATTAAATATTAATACGAATGTCAAATTTGTAAATTATAAATAAATAAATAAATAAATAAAAATGAAACCCTATACCAACATGTCTAATCAGCGTGGTATAGTAGATAAATTTGCCACTGTGGGCTAAGATAACGACGATAATAACATCTATGCAAGAGAATGAAAACTCGAAACAAAACCTTATACTTTGGTATGGTATCGTTTGACCAGAGTGGTGTAGTAGTTTATAATCCCTCTTATTATGGAGGAGACCCAAGTTCAGTAGAAAATGATGATGCAGCTGAGATGATGATGATGATGGGATAATATTTAATACGATATTTTTAAGTATAAAGAGGAGTATTATTACCTTAAGTTGGTTTTTAGGGATCCGTACCTAAAAGGTAAAAACGGGACCCTAATACTAAGACTTACAGCTGACAGACAGCGGTCTACCCATCCGTCTGTCTGTCACCAGACTGTATCTCATAAACCGCGATAGCTAGACAGTTGAAGTTTTCACAAATTATGTATTTCTGTTGCCGCTATAACAACAAATATGTACTAAAAATAAAATACATATTTAAGGGGGCTCCCATACAAAAAACGCGATTTTTTGCCCATTTTTATAGATAATGGTACGGAACCTTTCGTGCGCGACTCTGGCTCGCACTTAGCCGATTTTTCAACTGTTGTCTGTGATATTTATTTGTTTGAACTCGCTAATATCATAAACGTTATGAATTCCAATAAATGTTTTTGTCTAATTGTAAGATAGTCTGTTTATTGTGACAGGTTATTGGTGTAATATATAACGTGGTGAGAAATTGGAGCAGAGAAGCGTCACTTATAAACACGGCAATCGCCATTATTATATCATCTTATGCCTATGTGCAATAGAGAACCTTTATAAATGGTTGGTGGCTTGACGAATGAATGGATACGAAAATGTTATAAACACAGATCGTTACTGCATGGATAAAAAAACGACACGTGGCACCTGATCTTATTTGAGACTAGCAACCCGCCCTCGCTTCGCTTCGGTTCTAGGTTATAGTCGTTTTACCCGCGTAGTTCCCGTTCTCGTGGGAATACCGGGATAAAATATAGCCTAGTTTACTCCGGCATAAAACTCAGCGGGATTGTCTATTTCTTATTTTCTAATTTTATTTAAACAAAATTACATCTAACAATATGTTTATTAATAGCTCCAGTGTGATGCCTTTCGAAATCTATACCAATATAAATAAAATTGAAGTGTCTGTTTGTAGTGTCAAAATAATAGGCTTCTTTCATGCTCACACGGTTATTTGCGCTATACACATGCCTAAAAATCATTTTATATTTTTTTTGTCTGTCTGTCTGTCTGTTTGTTCCGGGTAATCTTCAAAACGGCTGGACCGATTTCAAAAATTCTTTCCATTGGTGAAAGAATTTTTGAAATCTGTCCAGCCGTTTTGATAGTGACAAACGAGCAGGCAGTACACCTGATGGTAAGTGATACTGCCGCACGGCGCACATGGACCTTTGCAATACCAGGGGCACAGCCAGGCCGTTGCCTACCGTGAAGTAAATGCTCTTCTTAAACCTCGTTTAAAGAAGGACATGTCATAGCGCTCGGGAAATACAGCAGCAGGTAGTTCATTCCAGAGCTGGCACGTACGTGGGAGAAATGGTCGCTGGAAACGTACAGTTGAAGACCATATCGTTTCCAGGTGAAATGGATGAACCCTGGTGCGGTGTCGAGTGGTACGTTGGTAAAACGGTGACGGTGGTACCAAGTCAAACAGTTCCTCGGAGCACTCCCCGTGAAAGAGTCGGTAGAGTACACAGAGTGACCCAAAGTCTCTCTGCCGCTCCAGCGACTCCAATCCATCCGTGAGATTGGGATCCCCGACGATTCGAACAACACGCCTTTGGAGGGAGTCAAGTGGGTCTAGCTGATATGATATAATTACGACAAATAAAGTTATCGATATCCTCACACGTCATAACTTTGTAAATTTGCAACATTATTATTTTGTAATATTTACTTATAAGTTGAGTCTTAAATTATCCGCCTTCCTTATTATTAGGACTTATAGTGGGAATATTAGTCTTGCCATAAATACTGTAACAAAGAAAAACATTTTCTATTGCAAATAATATTTATTACTTTTACAGGTGTGTTAGTTTAATATATAAATATAAAACAACTTAAAATATAAAAAGCTTATTCGAAGTGGTCTCCATTGGCTACAATACAGTCCTTTAAACGTGAAACCAGTTGTCAATAGAAGCACGCACTCTTTCTATAGATAATTCTTCACTGCCAATCGTATGGATTGTTTTAGGGACTCCAAATTATCATGGCGTTTAGTGTAAGCCGTACTCTCTAAAACTGATCATAAATCATAATCCAGCGAAATAAGATCGGGATTAGACGACGGCCAGTCTTCAGCTCTGATGAAGTCCGAAACGTTTGCTTCAGTAGTTGTTTCGATTTTCAAACCCTATTCTTTTTTAAATTAGCAATTAAGGAATGACCCATCTCTTATAGGCTGCAAGTCCTAAGTCACCTTTTAAAATACGTGGCATGGTTAGGTACTATCTTCATGTCCCGAGATAAAATCTTTTGCTTTCGGATCGGATTTCTTCGAATTTTTTCCCTTACTGCTTTGACCACCTTTTTCGTACGAACACTACGTGGACGGCCAGATCGTTTTCTGTCACAAATAGAGGACGTCTCATTGTACCTATTAATAACCCGATACTCAAACATTTTACTAATACCAAGCGTATGGAGAGTTTTAAAAATTGCATTTGGCTCCATATCTAATTTGTGTAATGCGATTCGGTTCTCTTTGAGTGGTAGGATCACACTGTCGACAGTTATCTGTTTACAGTCGCGGGCCGGTCCGTCCGAGGTAGTACCACACTCTCGCAGAAAATCAACGTCTGAGTAGTAGCAATTTGTTACTGCGCTTCGTTCGGTGAGCGAGAGAGCCGGAAGCCCAATTTTCTGAGGGTGTTTGTGTGTGGAGCGTTTTGGTGGTGCCCTTGGTATCACCGAGCCTCAATGCACGCATTCACACTCCCTTCACTTTTTTCGCGGTAGGCAGCGATCCTGTAAAAGTCCATGAGCGGCAGCAACAGTTACCATCATCTCCATTTTAATATCGCAAAATATTGTAAAATGAATAATATTTGGTTTATTTTTAATTGTAACAGTATTTACGACCAGACTAAGTATATTAATTCTGTGTTATATATGAGCAATACAGCAATGCGTCATTTAAACATTCCCAGATTATTTAATCTGTGTTCCGGTAAATAAGGAAAATTAAAACAATTTATTTTTTTGTGGATATACTCATAACTATGATCGCAAATTCCCATTCGTGAAGATTGTCCACATTGTCGCATTGTGGACAAAAACCCTCTACACACAAGAATATGTCTTACGTGTAAGACTACGTCTATTGTGTAGAGGGTTTTTAGGTTTTATCGGCTGATATCATCATCATCACAGTTCACATACGTCCCACTGCTGGACTTGAGCCTCTTTCACAATGAGAGGGTAATTGACTTCCTATACCACGCTGGTGAAACAGGTTGATAGGGTTTCATTTCGAGTTTTCCTTCTCTTGCATAGATGTTATTTGCAATAATCCCTTGGTCGTCTTTTACAACACCGACGGGGCAAAAAAGGGAGTGGTGAATTGTATTCTTACTCCGTCACTACACGGAGAAAACGGCTGATAAATGGATGGATGTTGCCCAGTATTAAAGGGTAATTGACTATCACACTAATCAGGCGTGTTACGACGAGCTTTTATTTCCAATTTAACCGACGGACCGGCCGGTAGATAGAAGACATTGACAGTGTGGTCCTACCATTATGTGTATAGAGTTTCATTTACAGTTTGGCTTCTCTTGCATAGATGTTATAAGCATATTACATCTCTTATTTTACGTTACGGGTAAGAAGGAAGAAAAGTTTGACTACACAGATGGCGTAGTGCTTAAGATATCGACCCTCCGTGCCAGTGGCGAAGGTTCGAATACCACGCAGGGCAACATTTTGTTTTTTTTTTTTTTTTTTTTGTGTGTATTTAGCTGTTGGTCGCAGATGACCTTGACAGCTTAACGCGGGCAATGGGCGAGCGGAAGGCTCTCAACCCGGTACAACATTTTGTGCGAGCCAATTGTTGTTCTGAGTTTGGATGTAATTTGTATCCGTTAATTATATGTTTGTAAAGTCCCTCGCAACACGAGGATTATTTCCTTAGTGCAGGGTGTTGTCTTTTTAATAAAAAAAGAAAGAAAATTGGTGAATTGTTTTCTTACTCCGTCATCAATTAATACATAGAAATTAATTGTCGCCAAATTAAATTAAAATCTCAAATAGGAATCGGTTCAATTAATATCAACTACTTGATACGTTTGCATTGTTAACGGCGATAAGTCATTGATAACCTCGATTAACTAAATAACAATACGAATGCTTTATCAGAAAACTAATACGACGAATAAAATATATAAATGATTAGTAACTTGTGCAATTAAACTTATTATCGATATATAAATCCATATTTTGTTCTACCATTGTCGATATACTTTAAGTATATATAATTAATTATTTGTTGAAGTGTTTTGACGGAGTTTGTGGTTCCGTGTGATGTGATGGAGTAGGAATACAATTCACCACCCCCTTATCTTGCTCGAGGGTGTCGTAAAATGTCTTATGTAGTAGGACCATACTGGTGACAGTCGTCTGCTTACAGCCGCGGGCCGGTTTGTCCGGAGTAATACCACACTCTAACAGAAAATCGACGTGCGAGTAGTAGCAATTTGTTACTGCACACATGTCTCAGGTCCAACAAGTCATACTTAGTTATTAGAGAGATTTATATCTACCAGTTACAGAATTTGCTATCATTTTGTTTGACTTTTGCGCCTTCTTCTAGTATTTCCAGGTAACTAGTGATAAATTTAACAGATACGGCTGATATGCATTATAGCCTAATGAGTGTTATTTCTCGTTACAATGACTATGCAATATAGAAAAATATGTTTTAACTATATGGTGAGATTAGCGAGATTTAACTTATTAATAATTCATTCATCATTCATTAATTTCAGCGCATTTAAGTGCCACTGTTGGGCTCGAGCCTCTTCCAAAATAGGAGGGAAATTGACCCTACTATACCATGCTGGTCAGATAGGTTGGTATAGTATTTTATTTAACTACTGATGTCAAGTAACCCTGCTCCGGTGGTCGGCCCAACGACGAAGGCGACGTGGTTTTCGGGTGGGTTGCGGGTGTTGCGTGCTTACGCTCATCTGTCGCCCCGGACGGAGTGGTGAGAGGAGCGAGCCGACCGCAGCCCACCCCAAAAAAAAAAATAGTGTTTTATTGCGGGTTTTCCTACTCTTGCATAGATGTTATACGCGTATTATATCCCTTAGGCATCTTTTACGACATCCACGGGCAAGATAGGGAGTGGTGATTTGTATTCTTACTCCGTCACCACACGGAAATTATTAATAATAAATTTAACAAAAAAAAGACTGATTTTAAATTGGACCAAATTAAAATGGGACCACGCGGCAAGCACCAGCTTTCAAATAAAAAAGAATCATCAAAATCGGTTCACCCAGTTGAAAGTTATAAGGTACAAATGTGAAAAAAATATACAGCACAATTGAGAACCTTCACCTTTTTTAAACTTGGTTAAAAATATAAAACAATATCTTAATTCGAAAAGTTCACACCAAAATTTAATTCATTTAATTTGATAGAGTTTACGTTGTTCTTCAAATTGTCAATTTATAGGAATTATTATTGAAATAGTAATAATCTCTTCAGTTTTATGATTTTATTATTACTAGCACACCCGGCCACACGTTGTTGTGGCTAATATTTTTGTTATATTACATTTTATTAAACTATTTAAGTGGAACTGTAGGAGAACATCTGTCATGGGGGTCGTCATATTTTTTTACAAATGGCAAAAAAGTTTAAATTCTATGTAAAACGTTTGTAGGTTTGATATAGCAGCGCCATCTATTAATTAATTACTCAATCCAGTCAACAGATATCGCCATCTGTTAAAATCGTTTGGAGTTAACAGGTAATTGTGAATGTCAATTAATAGGTATATATAGGTAATACAAATAATATGCAATAAAATAATATTGCGACTATAAATTAAGATGTAAGCTATTCTATCTTTTAAGTTGGATCAAACTGCACACGGTGTGCAAATTTGATTAAAATCGGTTGAGTAGTTTAGGAGTCCATCGCGGACAAACAACGTGACAAGTAATTTATATATATTAAGATATATATTAAAATGAATAATGTAGAAAGAGAAAGTGTATTGCATTTCATTAACTCTACTTGGAGCAGTTGTCAAGACTGCTATGTGCGCTTCAAAGTGCTGTGATCTTGCTGTCCGCTTTTTACGACACCTATAATTAAGCAAAGGTTGGTGCAATGTATTCTTATTCCGTCACTGCTGATTAATGAAATAACTTCTAATATGTTATAGAAGTTTACGAATTTTGTAACCGAAATATACGTTACCTACTAATTATTATCAATTAGAATCAATCACAGGCTTTTTGACAGTGATAATTAAAAGGGATTAATTAGATTAAGATTGGATTTATGTTGTATAATTCATTATAACGATAATAAAATAATTTACAATTGTGTCTAGTAATATTAACAGATTTATTTATAAAAATATATTTCAGGCTTAGAATAATAACGTATGGAAGGTAAGTTCGCCCATCAAAAGTGAAGCATTTCAATTGAAGCCTAATGGAGCTTACGCCGGAACTGTTCCGTACTCTACAAGGTTACTGTACTGCATGTACGTACACAACTCTTAAAAAATAAATAGGTAATTATGAGGGTTTGTACATCCAAATGGTGTCACAACACATTTGAAAAACATAAAAAGGTTTTTAACATTACTTTTGAAAGTATTTCAACGATTTATGTTAATAAAAACAAAATTTGATTTCATAATTTGTATAGTGGTGTGCGTGTGTACGTGTGTAATCGTGGGCGCGCATGTAGTATTTTTAGATTCATGATTCGAACGTTCGAAGTACCGACACTATCCTTCTATACGTTATTATTCTGGGATTTCAGGTTATTTTTGGCGGGAATACGCTTTGCTGTTATCAAGAACGGTCATGAAAGGTTATACCACTATCATTATTTTGCTCTTATCTCAATTACGTATAATGAACTCTTCTTCAATCGTATAGTCTGCATAAGTTTTAGCAATAGTTTTACTATCGGCTGCCTGTCTGACGTCAACTCTACTTACGAGTAAGTATGTAATTATTTGGCCACGGACGACAACAAACTCAGTACCGCTGGCCGGCTTAGTGACGAAGGAGGGGAAAACGGTGGGTTATGGAGCTGCGCGCTGCCTTTGCGTTGCATCGGACGGAATGGACGTGTGTGTTTAACCCACCCAAAAAAAAACATGGTTGTCTGTAAAGTCGGTTTACGGACGATAGTTTAACGTGACAACATCATAACAAAACATTGATGAAATGACTGCATACTTTTATGAATAAAATTGAATCAGCGTAACGGGACAAGGAGCGTAACGGGACACATTTTCGTGCATGCAGCCAGCGTTCATCGATTTATTAGACGTTGTCACGTCAAAAGCGATGTAATTATTGACCAAAAAGCATCAGTTTGAGTTGGTCTAAAGTTGTCTTTATGAAACTGAGGGACAATCTAAGGGTTGGTAGTATTCTTAGATACCACCACACAGTAATCTATGTCATATCAGCATTTGAATGTGGTAGGACGACACTGTTGAAACTGACTGACAGATATCTGACTACAGCCGCGGGCCGGTCCGTCTGGGGAAGTACCACACTGAGCAGAAAATCGTACACGTCCGAGTAGTAGCAATTTGTTATTGCGCTTCATTCGGTGAGCGAGAGGGTCGGCAGCCCAACTTTTTGAGGTGCGTTTGCGTGTGGTGGGTTTTAATAATGCCTTTAGTATCACAGAACCTCATTGCACGCATTCACACTTCCTTCATTTCCTTCGCGGTAGACAGCGGCCCTACTAAGGTCCATGAGCGGCAGCAACACTTACCATCAGGTGTACTGTTTGCTCGTTTGCCACAGTTCGCGATAAAAAATATCATAGGGCATGAGAAATATAATCGATGACAATAATACAGCAGTCAGTACTAAAGACTGCTATGCAGACTCATAAAATGCGAAACTCTCCAAAATACGGGCGTATAGAATAGAGCCAATCATGCAGAATGCATCTTCAACATCATCATCTTTCAGCTTATTACCGTCCACTGCTAGACGTAGACATCCTGCGTGTTCCGCTATAAAGTGAGGTCATATGCCGCCTGCATTCAACGATGTCCAGCAACTTTCACCAAATTGTCAGTCGACGTTTGTGCTGGGGGTCGTTCTACACCGCGTTATGCGATGCACGGTCTTCTTCCAAGAACCTTTCTTCCCCAGCGGTGACCGGTTCGTCAAGCGAGCCTGGCCATTGCTACTTCGGCGTGCTAATTCTTCGTACTATGTCGACTGCACCCATTTTTCTTCAAATTAAAAAAGAATCACCAGAATCGGTTCAGTCGAAAGTTCTGAGGTAACCAACATAAAATAATACAGTCGAACCTCCTCCTTTTTTGCAGTCAGTTAAAGAGGTGTATAGTTATTAATATCGGGTGACCGGATCGGGGATTCAGTCCGGACACCCGTGGAGAGGTTAGCCTCGCGACGGCGTTCGGCGTCGCGGTAGGGGACATCGACGGGAGAGAGTACTCCCTAGAGGTATTCCGTCGGGTCGACCAATGAAGTCAAGGAACTCTGCACTGGAGGTCGACCCAACGACGAAGGCGACGTGCTATACGGGTGGGTTACGCGTGTGCGTGTTTTCGCCCCTGCCCTGTCGCCCCGGACGGAGTGGAGCGAGGAGTGCGCCGACCGTAACCATTCCAAAAAAACAAAAAAAAAAATAAAAAAATAGGTATAATATATCTATTTTTTTTTTTATTTTTTTTTTGTGGGTGGGCCGCGGTCGGCGCGCCTCCGCACCACTCCATCCGGGGTGACAGAGGGGCTTAAGCACGCAACTCCCGCGACCCACCCGAAAACCACGTCGCCTTCGTCGTTGGGCCGACCACTGGAGCAGCGTTAACTTGTCGTCAGTGGTCGGCCCGACGGAATACCCCCTGTTGGGGTACCCTCCCATCGACCGACGTCCCCCCCTCGGGGAGAACGTCGGTCTTTCCTCACGCGGTCGGCCTCTCGGCGGGTGACGGACTAATCCCCGGTCACGTCACCCGCGGCCTCGGCTAGGGCGGCATGAGGCGCAGATAGTTGCGCCTGCGCCGCCCCAGTCGCCGGCGGCGGATCTCCTCATTGAGGCTGCGCTCCTCACGCAGGCGATCCGCCAAATATATCTATAGCTGACAGTTACATGTATTGGAGAACGTATTGACAATATAAATAACATTATCTTTCTTTTAATTATTTAACAAAAGGCACAATAGAGAAGAGGTGTGTAAAGTGAGTATTAGTAAGTACAGATATAATTCGAATTCCAATCTTATACGCCACGCTTAGATAAATATATTGAAACCCAAATATGCGAATATGTTTTTTAACATATCAATGGCAAGATATCATTTCTATTTCGATATACCTCGTAAGTTTTTTTATCAGCATGAGAGTGCTACGTGCCATGCGTAACGTCTAAGCCACTCCATATGTAGTTTTTTAAAGACGCGCTAAAAGCAGTTGAAATAATGTTTTATTAATTTTAATTGCAACTTAATTTTCATCATCATCTTTTCAGCTCATAAACGTCCCACTGTTGGGCTCGCGCCTCCTCCATGGTAGGGGTGAAATTAACCTTACTATACCATGCTGATCAGACAGGTTGGTATAGGATTTTTATTTCGAGTTTTCTTTCTCTTGCATAGATGTTATATGCGTATTGTATCCCTTAATCATCTTTTACGACAACCACGTGCAATAATCTCTTAGTCATCTATTACAACACCTACGGGTAAGAAAGGGAGTGGAGAGTTGTATTCTTACTCCGTTACCACACGAAAATTTCCTAGAAGATTTACTAAAAGAGTTTAAATGAGTTAAAGGAGTGTTTATAAAACATGACAGAAAATCTAGCGATATGAAATGATCTCCCTTTATGACGATATGACGACAAGTGCTACTTACGCCCCTCTGTCGCCGTGGACGGAGCCGGGCGAGAGGTGCGCCGACCGTGGTACACCCTAAAAAAAGATTTTACAATATTTGAATTATTTGAAAATATTACCATATGGTGATGAAGTCTTGTGTTAACTAATACTTATATATCCATCAGGAAATTAGCGGCTATAATTCGCGTGGGTACAATGGCATCACCTAAATTAAACGTAGTGGAAGTTATCTTAATATTTACTTTGTCTATACTTAGATACGATGATGGTATATTTGACATTGTAACTGTGTTACATCTGACGAGTAAATAGTATAAGCATAATTAGTTTTGAGGTCAATAACGTCATTTGTGCGAATGTTGTTGAATTTAATCATTGTTGATTTTAATTGGTTATACATTATTGGTGGGAGATCCAGTGTGCGGTATTTTCTTAAACAGTGAATGGACGAATAAGACACATTTTAAAAATACTAATAATTCCCACAAAAAACAACGTTGTTATTTGTTGTTCATTTTGCAATATATTTTTATTTAAGCAAACGCGTAAATTAAGTAATTTTGAAATAAAACGTTATCATGTCCTCCTGTAATAAAAAGCGGCAATTAGAAAACAAATACAAACTCGTTTTATTTACAATGTTTATCACTCACATCAGGAATCAATAAATACAAACGCGATAAAACCCTAAAAACAGTTTTATTTGATTTAATATATAATACTCACTTAAACATCAGAAATTATTATGAAGTATTTTTTTTCTGAGGTTTCTTTCAATTTAATTCAAAGCATAACAAATGTATTTTCACCCGTACATATTCAAAAAAAAAAAAATTGAGCTTTGTGGTTTGGAAACATTCCTTCCAAACTGTCTAAGGCAACGGAAATGTCGTGTGCTGCCTCGTAAGCTGTAGAGTTACCTACTTCAACGCTATTATGACTGACTAAAGCTACCGATTCCTTGATATTAGTGGAATAAATCTTTAATTATTCTTCCAATATATATAGATGATTTGAGCGAGTGATGTATAAAATAATGATGACTTTTCTCTTGAAATTTTACAGTACACGAATATTATAGGTATATCTTATCGTTATCTTAAGATAAAGTTGTGACACACTAGCGGTTCAAGTGACATTTGTCAGTGATATAGAGTTATTCTTTGTGTTACGGTGTTGCCTTTCGTTGATGTATAATTAGAATAAGTTTGTGTGTGTTTTAAAATCTACGAAACATCGTAGATTTGATAAGGGAGATTTTTGGTAAGTAATATATTATTTTTTACGGGTAGTGACTGAGTAGGAATACAATTCATCATTATCTCTCTTGCCCGTGGGTGTCGTAAAAGACGATTATGGTAATATGCAATAACGTCAATGTAAGAGAAAGAAAAGTGAAAACAAAATCCTATGCCAACCCGTTTGATCAGTATGGTACAGTAGGTCAATTTACTTCTCACAATGCAGGAGGCCCGAGTCCACCATTAGGACGTATATAGGCTGAGAAGAGATAAATATTACCAAACTTACAGTTAACTTACGCGATATTGATTGATTCAATAGTAATGATCGTCAGTATATTAATGCTCAATTAAATGGAGTAAGTGGTCTGCAATCAGTGGCCCGGGGGACATATGGCGACTCCTTGTAGCCGGTGGTTTTGTAATCAGTGAAAATCAGAATTAATATTAAAAAAATATTTAAGACATGATTACGTTACTATACAAGTTCCAGGAGGCATTTAATGTGCTATGAGTAAAATTATTCCTGGTTACTGGAGTACACGATATCTCCATGGTTACTGACGATATCATGAACGATGAGCGTAAGGCTATGTTCAATGTAGGGTCCTGTACGACATCTGTCGGATAAAATATGATTGTATTCTAATTTGTTAATCGGTTTCTTAATTTCTGTGTGGTGACAGAATAAGAATATACTTAATTCATCACTCTCTATTTTGTCTATGGATGTTGTAAAAGATGACTAAGGGATATAATATGCATATAAAGGAAGTAAAGAGAAGTAAAACTCGAAATAAAACCTATGTGCAAGAGAAGGAAAACTTAAAATAAAACCCTATATCAACAAGTCTGTCCAGCATGTTATAGTAGGTCAAATTTTGTCTTATCAGTGAGACGTGTACGAACTGAGACGATACTGGGTTAGGGTTATTAGTCTCCTAGGCCGCGGGTGACTAGATCGGGGAATTAATCCGTCACCCGCCGAGAGGCCGACCGCGTGAGGAAAAACCGACGTGCTCCGAAAGGGGGACGTCGGTCGATGGGAGGGTACTCATTAGGAGGTATTCCGTCGGGTCGACCACTGACGACAAGTAACCCTGCTCCGGTGGTCGGTCCAACGACGAAGACGACGTGGTGTTCGGGTGGGTTGCGGGTGTGCGTGCTTACACCCCTCTGTCGCCCTGGACGGAGTGGTGCCGGACTGCAAAAAAAGGGTTATTAGTCTGTACAAATGACGGCGCGGTCTAATTACTGATCTTATATCGAGTATCGTGAGTACTCTATCGTGAAAATAATAAAAAGTTGTTGTGTGATGACGAATACTATCAACGTTTATATAATTGTTCTTGGATATTGTAAAATAAACTAAGAGCTTTACATAGACTTGGCCATAAACCAAGAGAAGAGTTGAGATCGGTCAGGTAGTCGGACATAATACTGTGAGATCGGTCAGGCAGTCGGACATAATACTGTTGCCTGTTAAAAAACTTTTGTAATATGTACGATGGAAGAAGATGTACATATTGTATCAGTACCAAGTATTTGAGATAGGATCAGGATGACGATGCTGAAAAAAATATAAAGGATAGTTAAAGATAGTTTTTCGTGTGGTGATGGAGTAAGAATACGGTTCACCACCCCCTTTCTCACCCGTGAGTATCGTAAAAGGCAACTAAGGGATATGTTACGCCTGATGCCGCCTTAGCCGAGGCCGCAGGTGATCGGACTGGGGACTTTAGTCCATTATCCGCAGAGAGACTAACCGCGTGACGGCGACCGATGTCCCGGGACAGGAACGTCGAGAGGTGAGGGTACCCGAAAGGGTATTCCGCCGGGCCGACCACTGAGGACAAGGAACTCGGCACTGGTGGTCGGCCCAATGACGAAGTCAACGTGGGTACGGGTGGGTTATGGGCCCGCGCGTCGTCCTTTCGTTACCCCGGACAGAATGGATGGCGTGTGCGCTTACCATAGCCCACCCATAAAAAAAGGATACATATTTTATGTAGATATATATGTAGATATATATGTAGATATGATATCATATGCATAGGCAAGAAAAAGGAAACTCGACATAAAATCCGTTTGACTAGCGCGGTATAATATGTCACTTGCCCTTCCATTGTGGAGTAGGCCCGAGCCCAAAAGTGGGATCTATATAGGTTGGTATTATGATCATTAAAAAAAGAATATAATATGTTTTTAGAACAACACTAAGGAATAATCTATGTACTGCTCGTACAAATAAAGAATGGGATTATAAATGGCGGCTCATTTTGCCGGTACTGTCAGCATATACGCTATGATAATCTGCTAATTAAATATTATGTTTTAATATAACGTTATAGGGATATATATAGATTTATTATTATTAATGTTATATTAAAATATATTATTATTAACGCATTGTCATCTAATTAAATTATCAATGCGGAAGTAGGTACATGAATATTTATAGTTATTGAAGGAAAATTCGAAATAAAACCCTATATCAACCTGTCTGATTAGCATGGTATAATAAGGTCAATTTCACTCCTATTATGCAAACGGCTCGAGTACAGCAGTTAGACTTATATAAGCTGAAATGGTGAGGGTTTAGTATTGCGGTACACTTTACATACGAATAATTAACAACAATTTATCGATCGCAGTGTTGTGCGTGGGATTCGTACCCGCAGCACTGGCACTATAAATCAGTATTTTAACCACTACGCCATCTATGCAAATTTAATGTATATCAGATTGTTTTTTTTTTTTTCAGTTATTAACTCTTCAAATGCACTTATAAATCATCAAAATGCTAGCAGGCGCACTTGGTCAGTTGACACCGCGATTGCGGTTGAATTTCACCAAGCCCGTTATAGAGAATATAGCGTTTAAGCTTCACTACCAGCTCACAGTGACCATACTCATCGCATTCGTGATCCTTGTCTGCGCTAGAGAATACTTCGGTGATCACATCAGGTGTTTATCAGATCAAGGTGTACCGGACAATGTTATTCAGACGTACTGCTTTTTCATGGCAACATTTACAATCGTAAGTAATTCACTGTATAGATAGAGTATGAATAAATTCTTTCGTTTAAAAAAAAACGCAGTGGAATGAAAATTAATAATAATTTATATCGTATGCTTGTTAATGCAAGTACATAGTTCCGTAATCGAAAATATCTAATCTAATCAAACTGTAGTACCGACTGCTGATTCGGTTGTTTCAAATTTGTAGATTTTATAGCTCTCCATTTAATTATAAATACCAATGTTTATTGTGTATAGAGTGATATTTCAATTTCTCTGTGTACTGATGGGTTAAGATTAGAATGTAAATGTATCATCACAATTTACTTTCTCGTGGTAATCGTAAAAACTTGCTGAGGGTTTACGAAAATTGTAAACAATAGCGCTCTCTTGAGAAAGTAGTAATACCAATTTGTATGATCAACCCGCTTACTAAACTTGGCGAAAATGGCATTATATTGCTTTAGGGAAATCTATAGCCAACAGTTATCAAAGTTTGATCAAAGTGAAGGGAGTCTTGAGTTAGAACTCATATCGTGTAGGTGTATAATATTTCCATGATATGTATTTTCAAAGACTCGCATAAAATAACAATTTCTTAACCAATTTGTATTATCAACCCGCTTACTAAACTTGGCGATAACAGCATTATACTGCTTTATAGAAGTCTATAACCAACAGTTATTATCAAAGTTTGATCAAAGGCTGATTGTGATCAGAGTTTTGAGTTAGAAATCATATCGTGT
The DNA here is from genome assembly GCA_032191425.1 of Lymantria dispar. Classification (NCBI taxonomy): domain Eukaryota; kingdom Metazoa; phylum Arthropoda; class Insecta; order Lepidoptera; family Erebidae; genus Lymantria; species Lymantria dispar. The sequence goes on from CM063445.1 coordinate 36,019,818, forward strand.
AGGTGTATGATATAAAAATAAATAGAAATTACTTAATTATCTTTTGATTTAACAACGAAGGAAGATAAATGATTGATAGTCGTCGATTTTGATTTGCGGATATCAAATAACAGTTTTTCTTTTCTCTTATCAGATATGTATTATACTCTTGGATATGAACCTTCTCTACAGGAGTGATGATGCAAGTTGGCTAGACGGATTGGTTTTATTTCTAATTTTCTTCAATTTGCAGTAATGTTATCTACCTACTTCTTATAGACATCAGTTATGAAATGCGCAGGAGTGACACAAAGTATCATAGCAAAGAAAGCGATGACAAATACTTAGCTAAGTTATGCAAAATTGAGTTAGATCAAAAAACTGATCGAATATTTAGGTATTGACAATAATACAGGCTAGATGAATAACTTTTCATGTGGTGACGGAGTAAGAATACAATTCACCATTCCCTATCTTGCCCGTGGATGTCGTAAAAGACGACTAAGGGTTATATATGCATATAACATCTGTGCAAGAGAAAGAAAACTCGAAATAAAATCCTATAGTAACATGTCTGAACAGCATGAGCTTAAGCCCAGCAGTGGGACGTATGTTAAGCTCTCCATCTTTGGGGTAATGATATATATCTTTTGCACATTTGCTATCATTTTTGGGTAAATTGTGGTGTCCTTACTCTTGTATAGATTCGCTTCTCCCGAGGAAATACATAATTGACGCAGTCGGTAGGATATTCGAGATGTCTAGGGATAGCTTAAATTAGGTTTGCTAAGTATAATATACGTATATGACGCTAAGTTATTTCCGCTAGGTCTTCTCTAAATACTTAATCCTGATGGTAGCCTTGATAAAAACAATTATATTTGCTTTAGGTTAGACACTACAACGAAAGTCTGTTACAAGGCGGTTTCCTGCCACATCCTGGTGTGGGCCCTATGATGGAGTCGGACGAGACATTGCATCATACTTATTACCAATGGGTTCCCTTCGTACTATTCTTACAGTCCATCTGCTTTTATTTGCCTCATTATATTTGGAAGAAGAAGGAAGGTTAGTAGTATTGCTATTCTGTTATTCTACACATATTTATAGGCATTCACACATATCATCATCATGAATCATCATCATTTCAGCTCGTATACGTCTGACTTATATACAGTGGACCCTCGGTAGTCCGACAAACGTTTTGCACGGCAGTGTCGGACTATCGAATTTGTCAGATTATAGAGTACTGCCTAAGACCCCTTATAGTCCGGCTCTTTTACAGAAGAGAACCTTATAATATGACAGGTATGTATACGTAATATACAATGAATAAATTAAATTATCAACGTACGCTAGGTCGTACCGCTGTTACATGTAGTGAAATTCAAACTAAACAATCAGAATGATATCTGATGTTTACGCGAGCACTACACATTGCAAATAAAACTACTTTTACGGATTAATAATAGTTAAAGATAATTTTATAAATCAAAAATCTTTTAGTAAGACAAAGTAAGCCGCATCTAAAGTTAAAAATCAATACTAATTCAGCATCATGTCCCCTGAGTTTTCTTGCCGGATCTTTCTCAGTGTGGCCGCGTTCCGATCCGATAGTAGTATATTAGTTTTGTTAGTCTTAAATCAACAAATTGTAACAATAATTGCTACAAATTTAATAATTAATAATTACTAACCATAAACAATATAATTTTTTTCATATAGAATCATTTTCTTCTTACACTGGCAATAAATTTGTACTAAAATGTGGGTCAAAATTTAATAAATTTATAACTAATTTTCTGTATCGGGTAGATAATTATAAATGTCTGTAATAACGATTACTTGTTGGACGTGAGACACCTTAGTCCGCCCGTGCCCATGAATGCTGCAAAGTGTTCGAAACGTCGGGCAATCACAAATCAAATACAAACGCGATATAATCCGTAAAAGTAGTTTAATTTACAATAAACAATCAGATTCAAAACAAAAGCGCAATAGGGATGGCAGGTACAAGTTGTAACGTGTTCAATCATACATTACTTACATAAACAAAACCTGACGAAAAATTTTCCAATAATAATAGAAGATATGTCGGAGTAGAAGGGGCGCCGGATTAAACAGGGGCCGGATTACCGCGGGTCCACTGTATATTGCGAATTTTATATATTGTACCAGTAACATAGGGACCGTAATGTCCGTGTGGTGATGGAGTAAGACTACAATTCATCACCCCCTTTCTTGATCGTGGGTGTCGTAAAAGACGACTAAGAGATACAATATGCATATTACATATATGCAAGAGAAGGAAAACTTGGAAACACCGTATGCCAATTCGGCTGATCAGCGTGGCATAGTAGGTCAAATTTTCACCTATCGTGAAGGAGGCTCGAGCCTAGCAGTGGAACGTATATGAGCTGACATGACATGAGATATGTCTCACTGTTTGGCTCAAGACTCCTCCACAATAAGAGTATGCTGGTCAGACGTGTTGGTACAGGGTTTTATTTCGAGTTTACCTTCTCTTGCATATATGTTATAGGCATACCTAATTCCTTAGTAACTTACTATACTAAGTAAGTAAGCAACTTACTAAGTACTTAATCCCTTTCCTCCCTCTTTTACGATACCCATGGGTAAGAGAGGGGGTGGTGAATTGTATATCACTGTGATTTAAATCTAAGTCTAATATTTTAGTAAACAATCTTCGACTAGCACAGAGATCCACAAGGTCCACGACGTATCTAATTTTTCGAAATAATAACCGTGTTAAACTGTATGGATTTTTCTGCAAGATAGAATTCGGAATACGGAAATCCGCAGAAGAACGGGTGTAACCGACATGGCACGAAGAATTAGCACGCTGAAGTGGCAATGGGCAGGCCACATCGCTCGACGAACCGACAACTGCTGGGGAAGAAAGGTTCTCGAGTGGCGACCACGTATCGGACGACATAGTGTAGGAGGCCCCCCCACTAGGTGGACCGATGACCTAGTGAAAGTTGCTGGGCGTCGTTGGATGCAGGCGGCACAGGACCTCACATTGTAGCGTAACATGAGGGAGGCCTACGTCCAGCAGTGGACGGCAATAGGCTGAAATGATGATGATGAATGATGAAACTGTATGGTGACAGCTACCAATACTTTGCTTATCGGTGTCATACAATATCATAATCATCATATTTATCATCATTCGGCCTATCGCCGTCCATTGCTGGACGTTGGCCTCCCTCATATTTCATCACGTAGTACGGTTCTGTGCCGCCTGTATCCAACGACGCCCAGCTACTTTCACCTAGTTTAGGCGTCCTACACTACGTTATCCGATACGTGGTTCGCCACTCGAGAACCTTTCTTCCTCAGCGGTTGTCGGTCGTCCAGCGATGTAACCTGCCCACTTTAGCGTGCTAATTCTTCATGCTATATCGGTTACACCCGTTGTGTGGATTTCCGTATTCCGATTCTATCTCGCACAGAAAACCCGAGCATAGTCCGCTCCATAGCACGCTGAGCGACTTTAAGAGACTTTGAGATTAGTCATGAGGCCGTTTAGGAATCACGTTTTCGTTCCGTAAGGCATTACAAGTAACACACACTGGTCGTAGAGCTGTGTTTTCGTACTATATAACTAATAGTTTTTCACAAACATTAAATACCCAGTGACCATGACCAAGTTAGTTATAAGTTATATTATCAAAGGGATTTGATGTCAGGTAGGTGGCCGCTCGTATAACTACTACTTTAATTATTTTCAATATCTTTGATAGAAGAAAAGTACCTATGTGTTATATCAGTTGTAATTGTGATATTATTTTACATCTATACCAATAAATAAAATTGAAGTGTCTGTTTATAATGTCAAAATAATAAGCTTTTTTCATGCTCACGCGGTTATTTGCACGACACCTATGCCTAAAATAGCAATTAAAAAATTTTTGTCTGTCTGTCTGTCTGTTTGTTCCGGGTAATCTTCAAAACGGCTGGACCGATTTCAAAAATTCTTTCACCAATGGAAAGCTATAATATCAGGGCGTAAACTAGGCTATATTTTATCCCGGTATTCCCACGGGAACGGGAACTACGCTGGTAAAACGACTATAACCTATAACCGAAGCGAAGCGAGGGCGGGTTGCTAGTCTCAAATAAGATCAGATGCATCATATAAGTTTATAAAGGTATAAGTACTGTATGACTGAAAGTTTTTACCTCGGGAGACATGTTTAAGTTATCGATGCCGGCTATCATGAACATCTATGATAGTCGATAATGATTCTATAATTAGTACGGTCACCTGCCTAGTGACTAAGTAAAAATACAATTATCATAACCCCTGCATTCACCGAAGAGAATAAAAACTTAAAAAATAAAACATATGAATAAAAATATAAAAGCAATATAAATAAATAAATAAATAAAAATAATTAATTTCAATAAAATCATATGTTGCCCACATGAACAGCATATTATATTTATTACGCTAATGTATTTTACTTCAATTGCTGTGTGGTAGCGGCTTCGAATACTACCAACCCTTGCTTTGCTCGTGGGTATCGTAAAAGACGACTAAGAGCCCTAGATTGACCCGGACCAACTCCATCTGGTACCATTTGTGTCAACGATTACATTCCCAAGGAGGGTTGACGTCAGGCCGGCGGCCGGTCATAAAAGTCATTGCCGAAACTTTTTGCAATATGTCAAAACAGATGACATATTGCGTCGACCCCAAGTGGTTGGGATAAGAGCAAGATGATGATGATTTTACTTCAATGTGACCATTATTAGAATATATAGAGGCTGAAAAAAAAGAAGAAATTGCTGAGCTTAGAATAATAACGTTTAGAAGGATAGTGTCAGTACTTGGAACTTTCAAAATTTGAATCTAAACATACTAATGGCGCGCAGACGATTACACACGTACACACGCAAACCACTATACAAATTATGAAATCAAATTTTGTTTTTATTAACATAAATCGTCGAAATACTTATAAAAGTAATGTTAAAAACATTTTTATGTTTTTCAAATGTGTTGTGACACCATTTGAATGCACAAACCGTCATAATTACCTACTTATTTTTTAAGAGTTGCATACGTTCGTGCAGTACAATGAGTTGTACATTACGGGACGGTTCCGGCGTAAGCTCCATTAGGCTCCAATTGAAATGCCTCACTTTTTGTGCGTGAACTTATCTTCTATATGTTACTGAGATTAAATGCCCATTACTCTGTAGAAAATGTTATTTAGGCAAATCTAATACAAAAATGTCATTTAGGCAAATTAATGTAATTCGCCACGTGGTGACGGAGTAAGAATACTATTCAACTCCTCCTATCCTGTCCGTGGTACCTTAAGATATAACACGCATGTAATATCGATGCAAGAGAAGGAAAACTTAAAAAAAAACCATATTCCAACCCGCCTGACCAGCGTGAGTTGAGTAGGAGGCTCGAACCCAGCAATGATACGTATATGAGCTGAAATGAATGAATCCGAATATAATTAGAATAAAGGCCAGGAGAATAATTAATTATTGTAGCGCAGCGAGTAATGATTGTTAATCATTTAAATTTAAAAATCCACATGCAAACATCATTAAAACAATCATAAATAAAAATTAGAGCAGCACTAGGAGTGACTGTTGATTCCTTGAGTAAATATTGTAATATTTTATTTAATGTTTAAATACTTTTATGTACACTTTATCTTATCATCAAAATCGAGGTTGCAACGTGTTTCATAGAAATAAATGACGCTTGCATTCTATGACAAAGCGGATGATAAATCAAGAAGATAATCATAATTAAATATATTTGTCAGTTCAAACATCCCACTTCTGAGTTGTTGCATCTTCTGTAGGATAATTATGTTGATCTGTTAATATAGAGTTGGAATGCGTCTTTGGTTTTTGAATGGAAAGCTTCTATGGGCAAGTTTGGATGGGGAGTAAGTTCATGTGAGTCGTCATCATAGAGTAACACTATATATCGGCAAATCCGGTTAATGCTCCGGGTTGAGAGCCCTCAGTGCTCACCCATAGTCCGGTTAAACTGTCAAAGCCATCTGAGGCTAACAGCTATAGTCACAAAAAAAAAATTACATGGTCACGTGATGAGCTAACATTTATATCTCTAGTTACGTCAATGTCACTATATTTGTGTCGATGGATGTTAAAACCTAATAAAAATTTGTAAATTAAAACATTTTACATTTATCTAAATGTAAAAAGTTTTAATTTACTAATTTTAATTTATGATCATACAATTAATTTGGTTATCCCAAATAACAAAGTAACTACTTGTATATTCAAGTTTTTACTATTGTCGACAGTCCTCATGACATCTTTGTGTTTTTTCTAATTTATTTATTTAGGTAGGCTCTAGGTAGGTAGCTATGTATTATTTGTAGTGCACAATTCTCGGTCTACCTACATCCCACTTTAATTATGTTGCCATGAATTATAGGTATTAAGTTTACGTCGACCAGCGAGCCTATGTTGGTACTAGGGTATTGTAAAAAAAACCATTTTACGTATTTTATCGCGTTTGTATTTGATTTTTGATTACTGGTTGACTAGGTTAGGCACATTATATCTTTAACTTATCGATTATTGAAAGTGAGTATGACTGACCTAACTATGGGTCTACCCATCCATCATATAATGGGACCACAAGGTCGACAGTAGTCTGTCTACAGCCGCAAATCGGTCCGTCTGGGGTAGTACCATACTCTCGCAAAAAAAATCTACTTTTCAGTAGTAGTAATTTGTTATGACCCTTCGTTCGACGAGCGAAAGAGCCAGAAACCCAAATGTCTGAGGGTGTTTGCGTGTGGTGGGTTTTGTTGATACCTTACTCAGTGCATGCATTCACACTCCCTTCGCGTTCTTCACGGTATGCAGCGGCCTACCACAGGTCCATGAGCGGCAGTGTGACTTACCATCAGACGTGCTGTTAATTTGTTTGCCACTAACAGAAATAAAAATAAAATCTATAAGCATATTGACGTACATTGTTAGACATAGGCCTCTAAACAAGCACAATGGCATAATTACTGCGCTAGAAATCCAACTTTTGTTTTCTAAGTATACCAGTGCTGCTGTTCTTTCTTGTGATGGCATCTTAAATTTTTGGGACCTTCACCATTAAATAGGGTATGATGACATAAACAGGGATAAAACTGTATTCATCATTTCAGCCCATATATACGAGTATCTCACTGGTGGACTCGAGCTTCCTCCACAATCGGGAGAAATTGATCTACTATATCGTGCTGGTCAGACGTGTTGGCATAAGGTTTCATTTCAAGTTTTCCTTTAATTGCATAGATGTTATATGCATATTTGATTCCGTAGCCACGGCATACTGTGTAGTTAATTATAATTATGAATCACAACACACATTGTTGAAATACCGGATAAGAAGATTAAGGATTATTGAAATATATTCTCAAAACATGATAAGGTAATTCGTCAATTGTGTTTTGTTTATAGCTTGCTGTTCCAAGAGAAACATTTTAAGATATATGTAAGCCTTCTATTTGCAAGTGTATTGTCTTACATGACGAGAGTAAACATCCTCATCATGAACAATAAAAGAATGAGTTATTCTAGCTTTTTTTTTTTTTGGGGTGGGCTGCAGTCGGCGCGCCTCCGCACCACTCCGTCCGGAGCGAAAGAGGGGCTTAAGCAACATCCGAACACCACGTCGCCTTTGTCGTTGGGCCGACCACTGGAGCAGGGTTACTTGTCATCAGTGGTCGGCCCGACGGAATACCCTCCCCGACGTCCTCCCCTCGTGGAGGACGTCGGTCTTTCCTCACGCGGTCGGCCTCTCGGCGGGTGACGGAGTAATCCCCGGTCACGTTACCCGTGGCCTCGGCTAGGGCGGCATTGCACGCAGGTAATCCCGCCTGCGCCGCCCCAGTCGCTGGCGGCGGGTCGCTTCGTCGAGGCTGTGCTCCTCGCGTTCGCGACCCGCTGCCTCCTTCTGCGAGATAACTGCCTCGCAGAAGGATGCGACCGCGTCCCAGTTCCTGATACTGCCGAGCATCTCCCTAGCGATGGACGGCAGCGTCAGGTCGGCACCGATGAGGAGTTGCTCTAGCTGACTCAATAATAGTTTGAATTGCTTTATTGCTTTCGTATTACAACGCAAAGTGTCGAAAAAGCACCGGGCCAACCATGGATGTTAAAGAATCGACATTAGCGGTCGCCCCAATGGTATTGGAAGGAAATATGATGGCAAGCAAATATATTTCCAATTAAAACGTCTCCTATAGATATAAATAAACATACGCTGCTGCTGATTGCTAGGTATTAAGTCCGAATACTTTGCGGGTTATTGGATTACTATCTAAAAACTGAATGTATTACGCTTTTACAAATCCTAAATAATAATGAAGTATTAGTATGAAGTATAAGTAAGTAGTAGTCCATGTGGTGACGGAGTAAGAATACAATTCACCACCCTCTTTCATGCCCGTGAATGTCGTAAAAAAACGATTGATGGATGTAATATGCATATACAATCTATGCAAGAGAAGAAAAACTTGAAATATAACCCTATAACACACGTCTAACCAGCGTGTAGTAGGTCAATTTCGCTTCTATTGTAGAGGGGGCTAAAGTTCAACAGTGGCAGGAATATGAGCTGTGACTTCGACGGATAGTATAAATAATATAAGTAATAAATACATATATTATTTATAGGATTACTTATAAGACTGAAAATACCTAGTTATTTGGTAAACGATAAAGCCTCCAACGATTGACTTCAGATATTGAAAGTATTTTTTGCTATGTGTAGTGCTGTGTGGTAGCGGCTTTGAATACTACCAACCCTTGCTTTGCTCGTGGGTGTCATAAAAGACGACTAAGAGCCCTAGATTGACCCGGACCAACTCCATCTGGGTCAACGATTACATTCCCAAGGAAGGTTGACGTCAGGCAGGCGGCCGGTCATAAAAGTCATTGCCGAAACTTTTTGCAATGTGTCAAAACAGATGACATATTGCGTCGACCCCAAGTAATTGGGATGGGAGCAGGATGATGATTGAAAGTATTTTTTTATTCCAGGTGGCAGAATAAAAGCCTTAGTAAACGGTTTGCAATATGCGAGTTTAGCGCTGAAGAACGAGGATATGTCCATCAATGGAATGGAAGTGCCGTCCAAGGAGACTCTCAACAAACGTCTCGATATCATCAGAAAAGATATTATTTTAAGGTAAGAGATTCAAGTATTTGACGGGTTAAGAACAAAGACCTACCATCGCCGATTCACGATCTGATAGAGTAGGCGATTATTTATATGGTTATTGGTGGCAAACAAGCAAACAGCACACCTGATGGTAAGTGACACCGCCGCTCATGCACTTTTGCTAGACCACTGCCTACTGTAAAGAAAGTGAAGGGCCTGTTAATGGATGCAATGAGGCATCAGCAAAACCCACCACACGTAAACACTCTCAGAAAGTTGGGCTCCCGGCTCTTCCACTTATTAAACAAAGTGCAGTAACAAATTGCTACTACTCAGACGTCAATTTTCTGCGTGAGTGTGGTACTATCCCGGAAGGACCGACCCGCGACTGTAAATAGCTACGGTTGATGGTATTGCCCAACCACATTAAAGTATTGGGTAATCTAGATTCTCTTTGGATTTTACAAACACAGAGTTATTGGATACAAATAACATATAGCTTCTAAACAATCATTCAACAGCGTTTCCGACAGCGTTGGGATCCTCGGCGTCGAAAAATCGAGCAAAGTCCAGTTTGGGAGTCATTTGGAGGACAAGACCAAATTGGAAAGCAAAAAGTTGGGCGTCCTGAACAGAGCCAGGCGGTACTTCACACCGGGAGAGCGTCTTCTGCTATACAAAGCACAGGTCCGTCCTCATGTGGAGTACTGCTCACATCTCTGGGCAGGTGCGCCCAAATATCAGCTAGACCCACTTGACTTCCCTTTGGGTTACTCTGTGTACTCTATCGGCTCTTTCATGGTATGTGCTCTGAGGAACTGTTTGACTTGGTACCACCGTCACCGTATCATTTCGACAATCAAACATTTATGGATAGTTTAAAAAAGTAAGTAAAAGAACTTGAGACAAAAGTCCTATGCTAACTCGTTTGTCTACTATAATACAATAGGCCACTTTTTCTGCAACAGAGACTAATGCAGGAACGTTGGACCGTTAGGACCACTGTTGGACCCACTAAAGTTAAATATTATGGCCCACTCAACAGTCTACTGAACTTAGAGCAGGTTCTCAGTTGACCATAGTGCTTCAAGCTGTCTTGCTATCATCATGATAGGTCAGACGAATTCTAAGTACCAATTTTAACTTTATTTAAAACTTTATTTTCAGATTGAAGATAACACGTACATGGTCAATATGGCTGGTATCCATGGAGGTGGCCAACCTTTTGCATGTGATGTTTGAAATCTGGATTATAAACGTATTCTTGAATGGACAATTCATCGCTTTGGGTGGAAGAATACTCAACTTCCACGATTGGAACCAAATTAATGATCCTTTAGAGACGGTCTTCCCGAAGGTAAGGTAATATTGAAAATAGCTCTCCTAAAGGCTACAATAGTCACGCTAGACAGACGATTATATTTTTACTCTGTTATCACGGGCACCTACAAATTTTATTTTTTTACATCATCATCCAGCTCCTATAGTAATTGAATTGAGTCGCTACAATATACACTCTTCTTCTAGCCATCGTATATATGCAATAATTTTTCGACTGACTGCCTGGCTGAAGTGAAATCTCCTTGGGAATGTAATTATTGATTAAACAGCATATGATACCCGATGGAGATGGCCTTAAACGGCGCACAGGTGTGTACGGTATCCCTGACTTTCACGTGGTGATCACAGAGGGCCATGGCGCTCAGGATCATACATAGATACCGCACGGTGGCGGGGCACGAATGCCTGTTGACCCAAATTTCCCCATGGGACCTAGAGGTAGAGTTACTCCACGGACTCTAATCTCGGGTGTTAGCAACACGGGTGGGGGTTGACACAGTCTTGTTCAGCGAGATGGCTGCCTGGTAGAGCGATGCTCGCCGTGACGTCCTCTTTTCCTTCTGACTGGTACACATGGTGACAGGCACGGTTGCTTCGCAAATTACTTGCGTTGGTGAGGAGGGAGAGTGCACACCCCTGTCACTACTGCGATTGCAATGAAGACAAGGCATAGCACGCGCTAGAATTATGTGCGGCATAGGCAGATAAGCGACATGAACTCGTGGCACTCATAAGTGCAGATGCGACGTTGTCGACCACCGCTAGGACGATGCTCAACAGCGTGAGGAATTGGGACGTGGCCTCAAACTGGCACATCGGTTGGATGGTTTCCAAGTTTATAAGCAACAAAGAATAATTTTTTGTTTTATATTTATAGATTAGTTATTGTTATAGGTAACCAAGTGCATCTTCCACAAGTACGGTCCCAGCGGTTCGATACAGCAACACGATGCGCTCTGTGTTATGGCGCTCAATATAATCCACGAGAAGATCTACACTATACTCTGGTTCTGGTTACTCTTCTTGTTCATTGTATCATTACTTGGTGAGTTTAATCAACCTATGAGCGTTCATAATAAATTAATTAAGTAAGAATCATCTATTATTCTATCTGTGTAGTGATGGACTAAGAATACAATTCACCACCCCCTCTTTGCCCGTGGGTATCGTAAAAGACGACTATCCATACGAATATCCATATGACATCTATGCAAGAGAAGGAAAACTCGAAAATAAACGCCCCCTGATAATAATTCTATCTATTATTCTCTTTTTTTATTACTGTTAGTGGCAAACGAGCAAACAGCATAGAACAGCATACCTGATTCCGCTCATGGACCATTGCTAGGCCGCTGCCTACCGTGATAAAAGTGAAGGCAGTGCGAATGCGTGCAGTGAGGTTTTGTTACATTAAAAGCACCCACTGCACGCAAACACCCTTAGATAGTTGAACTTCTGGATCACTCGCTAGGCTAACGAACTGGAGTAACAAATTGCTACTACTCAGACGTGAATTTTCTGCGAGAGTGTGGTACTACCCCGGACAGACCAGCCCGCCGCTGTAGACAAATGACTAGAGCGGTTCTACCACTATAATACTAATATTTATTTTCCAGCGGTTATCTGGCGTTTTGCTTCTTACTTCATGTATCGTCGGTCTCTTCGATTCAATCAGCTATTGTTCAGTCGAGTTAGTTCTGGAAAATTCGATCCGTACAATGTCATCAAGGTTGTAAACGGATGCAAATTCGGAGATTGGCTGTTCTTATACTATCTTGCAAAGAATATGCAAGGGTTTGTTTTCCAGTAAGTAGTTTTCTTTCAGTCTAGACACATGGAGTACAACATGGCGGCTGTATAGATTCATATATAAAGAGATAGACAAAGATATATATAAAGTTATATATATATATGTATATATATATATATATAAAGAGATATATAAAGTTTTGCCTGTCTTTAAAATGGTCTATGGACTTAATTTCTTTTTTAAAACGTGGCTTTAAAACTCTTGTAGAGTATTTAATTCCGGGTAATTTGAGCACCAAAAAAGCGCTGTTCAATGATTTGGTGCGGAGTTATCCTTGGTCAAAGCAAAAAAAGTACTTTTTAACTTTGTCGATCAATAACTCTGGGGATTACTGAGCCACTCTGAAATATTTTTCTTTTTCAAATTTCTTGAAAATCAATCTCTATAATAATAAAAAAAAAGAATTTTGAGAAAAATAATTTTCACTGAAAGTTCAGACGAGAAGGTTTGTTGTGGAATATAACTAAAACTATAACAGAGAGTTCTGCTTTCTTGTACATTTTCAATAAACAGAAATAAATATAAATTTATTGAACACTTTCAGGGAGTTATTTGTCCAGCTCTCTGAGGAATTGAAAAAGCGAGAAATTCCCGACAGTGCCTTGGGCAACGAGAAACAAGGAGCTGAACCTGTATTGGTAGGTAGAGTCGATTACGATGACGAAACTCTCCCACTGAGAGATGCGAAGAAATCTTCGTAATAACCTTAGAATGTAGGATGCGCAAACTAAATTATATGGTATTAATATATGAAGACAAAGAATGAAAGGCTTAGAAAGTGAATAGTTAGTGCTAGTCGAGGCATGAACTACTTTGCTATAAAAAAGACAAATAACGATAAAAAGGGTATCGCAACTAGACCTCGTACATTATTAAAATAAAAATTGTAAGTGATATGTCTTTGGATAGCTTAAAACTGAATGTTTACAGTGCAACTTAAAACTGTACCCCAAAATTCCTTAAAAAATTGTCGTATACAAAAGATTTTTATAGAAAAATAACAAAAGTTTTGTTAGATTAAGTGGTTATTTTACATTTTCTACAGCCATATCTTCGCCATTTTGAAAGATTTCAAAAACCTGATTCGACAATAACATTAAATTTAATTAACGATGTCTGTTCATATAATTTCACGACAATTGGTTAAGAAATGTCAACTGTAATCAACTACTGAACGGACATACAAAAGCATTTTGCCTAAACTGTAATGGCAACGCTTCGCGCACGCGCTGTCAGATGGAAATTCAAAATTTTATGTTGTTGAAAGAAAAATGTTAGCCTGAAAACATTTTATATTTATTACACATTCACGAATTACTATATGAAAGGGCATAACAGGGTGTTAAAAAGGCCTCTAATATCATAAAGTTTAAATTAGGGCAAAAAAAAATTGCTTTCAGACTTTTGGCTCTACGCCAGCAAGCCGGTTGCAATTCCAATTGTTCTTTTTATGTAAGTTGAGTAGAATTTGATAAAAGGAAATGAATGGTGAATGTAACTTTGCAATTGTGTAACTTTGTAGACTTTAAAAATATATATTTTTGGTTGATTTTTAACTTGATATATTCATATAATAAGGAGATTAATATACTTATTGCTCAAAACTACTCACAACTTCAAGCGGTTTAGATCAGTGCAAGAGAAAGACAAGGAGAGATAATATTAGTTTTTATATAACTACACAAGTTACGAATGAATTCATTTATTTAAGTTGGCTAAAAATTTTTGTCTATGACGCTGCTAATATTATTGTAAATATTGCATTTATTTTATGTTATATTTTAAGTGCAATCCAAACAATTGATGTCTAGTCCATTTGTGAAATTTTGTTGTTTTTTTTTTAAAGTTTATGTGAATAAATGTTATAATAATTATAATGTTATATTTTTACTTTCGTATATTTAATCTATTTAGTTATTTAATATTTATTAACAGCAGAACTGTCCACTGCTGGACGTAGGCCTCTTTCATGGTTCGCCAGAAGAGCGGTAGTGCGGTTCTGTGCCGCCTGTATTTAACGACGCCCAGCAACTTTCACGAACATGTTGGTCCACCTAGTTCGTCGACCGATACTGGTCGCCACTCCAAAATTTTTTTACCCAGCGGTTGTCGGTTCGCCAAGCGATGTATCCTGCCCATTGCCACTTTAGCGTGCTAATTCTTCGTGCTATGTCTGACACACCCCTTCTACGAATAGCCGTACTTCGGATTCTATCTCTCAGAATAATCTCGAGCATAGCCCACTCCATAGCACGTTGAGCAGATTTGAGCTTTTATATTCATTCATACTTCATTTCCGCTTGAGTCTTTTCTACAATGGGAGGGAAAATGACGTACTATACCGCGTTGGTCAGGCGGATTGGTATAGGGTTTTATTTCGGGTTGAATCTTCTCTTGCATAGATGTTATCTGCATATCCCTTATTCGTCTTTTATGGCACTCATGGGGAAGATAGAGAGTGGTGAATTGTGTTCTTACTCCTACACGATACGGAAACATTAAAAATTAAAGAATTAAAACTTTTCTAGAATCCTTAAATTTCATATAACATTATATAATACTCTTGCATGTGTGTAATTTTTAATTTCTAAGAAATGGTTTTACGTAAAAATTCAACTATTGCCTGGATGTCAAACTAAAGCCGAGTCTTAAAATATGATCATGAATGAATGACGACATGAATGTTTATTCCATAACTAGCTTTTAGTGGTAGGACCACACTGTTGACAGTTGTCTGCCTCCAGCCACGGGTCGGTCCGGGGTAGTACCACACTGAACAGAAAATCGACGTCTGAGTAGTAGCAATTTGTTACTGCACTTCGTTTGGTGAGCGAGAGAGCCAGATGCCCAACTTTCTGAGGGTGTTTACGTGTGGTGGGTTTTAGTGATGCCTTTAGTATCATCGAACCTCAGCGCATGCATTCACACTCCCTTCACTTTCTTCGCGGTAGGCAGCGGCCTTACAAAGGTCCTTGAGTGGAAGCCACACTTATCACCAGGTGTACTATTTACTCGTTTGCCACCGTTTGCAATAAAAAGAACTATAATGGTAGTCGGAAACGAAATCCATTACTGGACGTAGAACGCCTCCAGGATGATCGCAGTTAGTGTTATAGTCGCCCAGGTTGGAGCTGCCTATTTTTCTAATGATCCTTCAGCCAATTTTTACGATTGAGAAAGTTAGGTGTTGCACAAAACATTGTACTTATAACCTGTTAGCAAATCAGCCATGTTTATTTAATTTTTAACATACTTCAGAAACGGAGGAGGACTCAATTTCATTCCTTTTTATATGCTTTACTAGCAATCCGCCCTCGCTTCGCTTCGGATTTAGTCGCCTTACGCGCGTAGTTCCCGTTCCCGTGGGAATACCGGGATAAAATATAGCCTATGTTACTCCCTGATATTATAGCTTTCCAATGGTGAAAGAATTTTTAAAATCGGTCCAGTACTTTTTGAGTTTATTCGTTACACACAAACTTACAAATTTTACCTCTTTATAATATTAGTATAGATTAGAACTTCTTCCATGTGAATTGCTGTTGATGATTCTTCAAAGCTGGTGGTCATTTAAATTTGATCAAGATCTGAACAGTAGTTTTTGAGTCATCGCTATAATGCGTATTTGATTGACTCGACTACATTTTTAAAGTTTTTTTTTTGTAATATCATGTATTAATAAGTCATCCAATCCTTGGAATTTATTAACCTTCGTCGTTTAAATCTGGTCATATCTAATTTTTAAATCAATAGACATGATGAATAAAACTACATAAGTTGATAAAGACCATGTAAATAGACGATTTGTTGTTTCCTCAAATTAGCACATATCTAAATGTGTAGGTTAATACATACTAAGCTAACCTACAATTTTGGCACGCTTATATCAACTTGTTTTGTATAAACGGAATATTCGAACGTGATTTTCACCTCCTAAATGTCGGATTAATTTGAAATTTTATATTTCCTAATAGCCCGTACAGACGTTGGCCGAGTCTAGGCCAACGCGAGCGTCGGCAAATAGGTACAAGGCGGATGCTAGCGTTTACACGTTGGCCGAGTGCGGCGAACGCCAACGCGAGTGGCCAACGTAGACGAGCGTTTGTAGAAGTGTCTACACGTTGGCCTCGGTCAGTGTTCATTGTGCACTGAAACACTACGGACGTTGACATTAACGTTGCTGCAGCTTCGACTATTTATTTAATGAGCGTATATAACTATTATCTCAGTGTATACCACAGTAAAGTGGGAGAAAAAGAAGGTGGTTGATACTGAGTATTTACAGAAATAGAACAGTGTAAGATATAACCGTGTGATGACGGAGTAAGAAAAAAATTCACCAGTCCCTATCTTGTCTGTGAATGTCGTAAAAGACGATTAAGAGATATAATACATAATAAGCATATAACATATATGCAAGAGAAGGAAACCTCGAAATAAAACCATATATATACCAACCTGTCTGACTAGCATGGAATACTAAGGTCAGTTTCCCGCCTATTGTGGAGGTGGCTCGAGCCCAACAGTAGGACGTATATTAGCTAAAATGATGATGAATGATGAAGATACATTTTGATACTATAAGTAATATATAGGGTGACTTGGATCTAATTATTTACGTCGCATATCTAGAAGTAGTGATGCAAATTTGAAAATATAATCATTTATATTGAGCGACAATATCACATTAAACACGTCTAACCGCGATGGATGTTAACCGTGTAATGACGACTCGGCCAACGTGTGGACGGCATTGGCCAAGCGCAGACGAGTGCCTTTGATTTGTGCACAAAAACCGACACCGAGGCGAAGTGAGGCAAGTGATCACGAGCGACGGCGAGTGACGGCGAGTGAAGACAAATCAGCTGTCCACACGTTGGCGCTTGTATTCACTCGGCCAACTAGGCGAGCGTTGGCCAACTAAGGCAAATCGGGTGTACACACGTTGGCGTTCGCCATCGCTCGCCTGCACTCGGCCAACATGTAGACGCCCTATAAGAACCAATGACGATGCTGTTTCATGTGGTAACGGAGTAAGAAGACAATTCAGCACCCTATATCTTATCCCTGGGTGTCGCAAAAGACGACTAAAGGATTATAATATGCATTCAACATCTATGCAAGAGATGGAAAACTTGAAATGAAAACTTATACCAACAATTAATTTGTCCAATTATTCTTACAAGATTAGGGATTTTTTATATCCGTGGCTGAGGTTTTAGTGTGATTTGATAGAGGCAGCTATTCCTATGTTCTGAATCGCAATTTTTAGTTCGTTTATCTACCAAAGCGGGTTTATTATTAGTTTTTTTTAAAGTATCTGTTTTACTTTTATGGACGGTAAGTTTATTACCCATATAGAGATTAAGAATGTAATGTATCAGCACTCCTTACTTATAATAAATAGTAGCTAAGTGATTACCAGGAATATTGCGGTTCTGCGCCGCCTGCATCCAACAACGCCCAGCAACAATTACTACATCCTCGGTCTATCTAGCGGCATGGAGTCCTAAACTGTGACGTCCAACACGTGGTCGAGATTCAAAATACTTTCTGTCCCAGCGGTTGTCGGTTCTCGATCGACGTGGTCTGCCCATTGCCACTTCAGCGTGCTAATTCTTTGTGCTATGTCGGTTATACTGGTTCTTCTACCGATTTCTGTATTTTGGACGCTATATGGCAGGTATATTCCGAGTATAGCTCGCTCCATAGCACGCTGAGTAACTTTGAGCTCGGTTATGAGGCCTACATTCAACCATGTTTACGTGCCATAAGTCATCACTGGTTGTTACCAGTACAGTTACACTGGTCGTAGAACGGTGTTTTTAGACACTGGGGTATGTTGGATAAGAAGATACTTTGTAACCTACTGTGAGCATCAGACGCGATCTACCACCTACTATTATAATAGGACAAACATCCTCAACAAATTATTATAATGATAGGTGGTAGATCGCGTCTATTACAGTCTAGCCTAGGTTGCAAGTGGTCGGCGTGGGCTTATTCGCAATCTGTCGAAAAATAGCTAAGGATTCTAGTCTGTCATTATCGCTGTATACTTAATAAACGCATTAAAAGCATTTTATTTATGAATACTTGCCATTTTCTTCAGGAAACATTAGCCTCGAGGTTATTTAGGCCGGTATAATTTAACCCTTCCTATATATTAATATAAAACAATGGTTAAGTAAATACAAAAAGTATACAAAACATTAAGGTAGGAAACATTGAATGTTAAAACACATTTAATGGTTTCCTTTTTATTGAATGCAAGTGGCATCAGACATATTTTATAGTTTTATTGTATTGAATTTACGAATTCAGATTCAAATTATATATATTACCTATTAGTATCACTAGCAATCCGCCCTTGCTTCGTTTCGGTTTTAGTCTCCTTGTGCCCGCAATTTAAATCGTCAATATCTTCTAATTGCCGATCCGGATAATTATCATAGAGGTTTTTCGAGAGGAAAAGCAGATCAAGTTACTCCTTATATAGACAGGTATCTGGCAGTAAAATATAACTAAAATCGGTCTGGCTGTTTGGAATATTACCCGGATCAAACGCATAGATAAAAAAATTCTAAGTATAATGATTCCTGATGGTTACGCGAGTATTACACATTATAAATAAAACTATTTTACAGATTCCATCACGATTGTGTTTGATTTTGACCATGCCGCCTATGACCATGATGAACGCTGTAAAGTATTCGAAACGTCGAGCAATCAAAAATAACATACAAATGCGATAAAATCCTTAAAATAGTTTTATCAAAATGTTTTTTTTAGACATAGTAGGTGTAAATAACCGTGTGGGTATGGAAAAAAGGTATTATTTTGACATTACAAACAGCTACTTCAATTTGATTTATTTCTATAGATAAAGATGAAGAGGGGCGGTCTGGTGACGGCTACCAATACTGCTAATCCTTGCATTGCACGTGGGTGTTGTAAAAGACATCTAAGAGCTTTAACATCGATCTGCACCAACTGTATCTGATATAGTCTGTTTAACAATAACAATACCAAGGAGGTCAGGCAAGCAGCCAGTCATAAAACTATTGCCAATAACTTGCAATATAGAGGTACGAAGGTAGAAGAGTTCATATTGCATCTACCCTAATCAATTAAGAATTGCAAATTTAGTGTCATGTGGTGTTCTTAAATTATTATTTAATATCAGGTTGACCGAGCTTCGCTCGGAATATTTTTGTCGAATTTATTTAGATATATATTAATAAAAAATAAATAATGAAAATTATATAAAAAACTACAAAAAGAGGATAATAATAACACCGAGATTCGAACCGACGCTGTTTAAATGTCACATAATCCAAAATTAAAACCGCCCATCTCCTCACCTGAGCTACCGTATTATTAGCTATTCTTGTATATATATATATATATATATATATACACAATATATTATATATATATACAGATATTCTTGTATATATATATATATATATATACAAGAATTGCTCGTTTAAAGATATAAGATTTAATTATTATAAAATACACGAAATACAAATTAGTTTATGGTTTAACGTGTTATATTAAATAATTTTGATAGCGTTTTATGTAATAGGTATATAGCGACAGAAATGCTGAGGTGTAGTGATATAAAACTACTTACTATACATACATTTTTATTTCCACTAAAATTCTCAGAAGATACCGTTAGCAGTGGCCATTACACTATTGAAGGCGACAGTTTGACTTACTGACGGACCATTATGGACATGAAGAAACTGAAAAGAAAATTATAACTCGACACTGGCAAAAATGGCTCTTATTAGTAGCTGATTGCCAAGACAAAAATAAGATGAAGCTATAATGTCAGTTCAAAGAAAATAAATTTTACTTGTACCAATGTTATAATGAATAACGTTATGTTAAATAGAAGCGGAGTTGTCTATAAATGTTAACAAATCTGTGATCGAAGGTCATTAAAGATAGCTGGATAATACATCTTTTAAAAGGACTAGCTGACCCAACAGACGTTGTTCTGTTCAAATAAAAAAAATGATTCTCTTTGAAATCGATCGTAGCGTCACGTACCGAATAAAATATTAATCTAACCATTCTCGAACCCACATACAAAAATTTCCAGCTGTTAAGAAGAAGTTCAATTACAAACACACAAACAGAAGATTTATATATATAAAAGGATATGCATAGGAAAGTTAGGCTGCTCTAAGGCAGGTCTTCATTTTCTTCATTATGTCTATACACATTTTAACAAAATGAGGTTATTAGGTTTAACGGTTGGCCGCTTTCTGCATGAAGTTTGAGGTTATTGTACGAAGCTCTCCTAATTAGGATTAATTAGATGTTAGTTATTTAGCGTAAACTTGTTTTCAGAATGCAGATATATTTATAATTATGTTCGGTTTTGTTATAGTATTTTCTTTTAAAGATTTAGTAAAATTCTTCGTCTTTATGTATATTATATAAATCTTTGTATACCATACTACCAATTCCGTGTGATGACGGAGTAAGAATATAATTTACTACACCTTATCTTGCCCGCAGATATCGTAAATGACGGCTTAGGGATATAATATGCATATAACGTCTGCGCAAGAGAAAGCAAACTCGAAATAATACCCTATAGCAACTTGTCTGACCAGCATAGTAGGTCAATTTCGCTCCTGATAGGGAGAACGTTCGAGCCCAGCAGTGGGACGTTTAGGCGTAAGACGGCAACTACAAAGAATAAGATGAGATGAAAAGTAAGGAAAATCTAGTTATTATGTTAAGAGGGTTATCGGTAATCGGCACTTCTCGCATTTTGGCATTTTGCTACGTTCCGACGTAGACGTAGACGACATATCGACGCACACTAATGCACTACACACACGCGTAGAGTTAATAGAATGACCAGTCTTGAGCCTTGGCGCTTATAATTAATCTGTAATATATTCTTCGGAGAAGTAGATTTTCAAAAATCAACATAATGTAAATTTTAAAATTTTTAATTAAAAACCAAAACAGTAAAACGGTTAAAATTGTATTTTTAATATGCAAAGTATAGGAAATAGTAAAATATAGGCACAGAGTATAACTTACAAGGAGTCCCTCAGACGTGTGGGTCGGGGATTTCCATGATTTTTGGTGGGGTGGTAGAGGGGGCCCGAGGGTATCACAACTACCAGATATTAAGGTCAATTGGGCCCTCGTTAAAAAGATTTTAAGGGTCAAAGTTGGATGGGTAATTATGTACTAGAAAAATTCGCAGTCGAATCGCCAACAAGCGGTGGTCTCGTGGTAACGTGCTCGCCGGCGGGAACTCTGGTCTCGGGTTCGAGACTCGACAACTTATTTTTTTTAATTATCACATTATTGTGTAATAATTTAAAAAAAATAATTTGTTTTTTTTTTTTTATAATTTTACGCAGAATTATAAAGTTTCCCTCCCTCACTTCTCGACGTCCCTATCCCAGGACGTCTGTCGCCGTCACGCGGTCAGGCTCTCTGCGGGTGACACACTAAAGTCCCCGGTCTGGTCACCCGCGGACTCGCCTAAGGCGGCATCAGGCGCGGATACTCGCACCGGCGCCGCCCGAGTCGCCGGTGGCGGAACGTGTCACCAAAGATCGATCACACACGAGCCGCCGCCTCCTTTCGTGAGATGACAGCCTCACAGAAGGCAGTGACCGCGTCCCAGTTCCTGACGCTGCTGAGCATGTCCCTAGTGATGGTCGGCAGCGTCTGGTCGGCACCGATGATTGCAACGAGTTCACGGCGCTACTCTGCCCACGAGGCACACACCTTGAGCGTGTGCTGCGCCGTGCTCACGTCGCAATAGCAGTGGTGGCAGGATGGTGTGCTCTCACTCCTAACGAGCTTGCGCAGGTACTTGGCTATCGTGACCCATCAATACCTGCACCAGTCGGAAGGAAAGTACCCCGTGCTGCCGACCCAACCACCTCATCAGCACCAGCTGGAAGGACTCGACGGTTCTGATACCGTACTGAGGCTTCTCCAGTCCGACTGCCCAACGAGCAATGGCGTCTCGGCGGGCGTCGACCCGCCTGGCGGCAATCACCTTCATTGAGACTATATGTGGCTCGCGTCTCTGATACTCGGCGGTAAAGCTCGGCGAGTACCTCCACCTGCAGGTCCCACCGGGGAGTTCCAGCCAAGAGGCACGCTGCCTCCGTGGCTGCCGTGCAGTAGTCGAGTATGGCCCTAGTCGCCATGGCCATGGATGTCTAACAAGTCCAGTCAGAGATTTAAATCTACCTATTACAGAAATTAGTTATTAAATTTTGACCCACATTTTACTACATATTTATTGCTAGTACAAGAAGAAAATGATTCTCTATGAAAAAATTATATTGTGTATGGTTAGTAATTATTAAACATTAAATTTGAGTTAGCTGATAATCTTCAGAAGATGAGGCTGTATAAATGTTCCGTTTGGATTTTTGATGTGAAACATCTATAGGCGAGGGTGAACCTGATCGTCGCGTTCGGCATTAAAAGCGGCGTTAACGCCACGCTTTGCATTAACGTCTTCAAAATAATTTTGATGTTTCACATCTGCCAGGCTTTCTGAGTGACGGCTCACTTTTCTTTTTGTTTACTCTTTTGAAACTTTAAGTATCTTACAGTTTTGTCGTGTGTTCTCTTTTTCCTTGCCTTGCAACCGATTTTGTTCCCAAGATACAATCTGCTTTTTCGACCCATCACCTAAAACGTAAAAAGATTCTATATTATTCTTAATTAGTGTTGCCCAAAAAAGTCTTGGTCTTGCGGTCTTGGTCTTGGTCTTGCGAGAAATGCGAGACCGAGACCAAGACCAAGACCGCTTAATTTTTGCAAGACCAAGACCAAGACTGGCCCTGCAAGACTTGAGCAAGACCAAGACTGGGCCTGCAAGAGTCTCGCGGTCTTGCATTTAATTCAAATAACCATTTCAGCTTATATACGGTTGAGTTCGTGTCTTCTACATAACAGGAGGAGAATCGGCCGTGGCCGGAGGGGAATCGCCACGGTGATCGCCCGTGTTGTTACAGGTCATACATGTCAAGTTTTCCTTCTCTTGCACCGATGTTATATATTATAGCCCTTAGTCGTGGGTTCGCAGTCACGGGTAAAATAGGGGGTGATGAATTATATTCTTACTCCATCACTACACGGCAAGTCAAATCAGTCTTGAGATATCCATCTATTGGCCAATCGATTCCCAATGTTGATGTTGGCTTTTCAGAATTACTCTTCGGAAAGACTTAAGGATAAAAATACCGTAATCACGAGAGTGCTCTTGCCCATTATACATATTTATATATCCGTTTATTCATTAGCCCAACGACGTTCACTGTTGGACATAGAAATATGCCTACAATTAATCTATATAAATGTCCATGTAGGGACAGAGTACGATCACCATCAGGCAGTACATGAAGCGTTACTCCCAGCGCTATTTTGCCTCTACCACGACTCACCCCAATCCACTAGTGGTTGGGGCGGTAAACTACGTCCCCTCAAAAATATCCGCGGTCCGACGTCCTCGTCATCTTCTTGAAGAAGAAGATGACGCTATTATGATCGCCCAAGAAAGGACCTACACAGCTCGCGCAGCGATAACAGATAAAACTCCGCGGTATCGGCCTCGCCGTCGAGGTCGAAAACCGCGCCGCGTAAAGTCATTAACCTAAACTTGGCCACGCCCACTTTGCTCTCAGCGACGCCCCGAGCCGAGGTCCGTTCCCCACAGGGGGGAGTCCTCGGGCGATGTTCGCTTAACTTACTTACCGGGTTGAGAGCCATCAGCGCTCACCCATTGACAGCGTTAAGCTGTCAAGGTCATCTGCGACCAACAGCTACACACACACAAAAAAAAAGACAGAGTACGAATATAATTCACCACTCTCTTACCCGTGGATGTCGTATCAAATCGGATCGGGCAATGGTGTTAGGAACCCATGAAAAAAAATTGAAATAAAAATATCGATTAGTTAATGAATTGAGAGACATGTAAGTTCTCAATTTTGTCATCGTTTTTTCGTGTAAATTGATTAAAATGTATGAAGAAATGATACTTAATCTACAACATATTCGTATTTTGTTAAATGTTCATTAGAATTTGAATAAATCAATGATTACGTTTGCATAAGCAAGACAAACTTCACTTTAACATAAATCAGCTGATCGGCCGATGACCGTTGATGAGTCGCCTTTGTACCTACGTAACCATTGAAAGGTTCGCGCAAATCTAATACCTATTTATACTGTCGAAATTTTACATGCTTACATATATCCTGTCTGTACATACTTACATAATGCATAAAATTTAAGGCATAAACTCTTAGACAGACATTTTTGTAATCACTATAACTTTTACGTTATATTGTTTTTGTGTAATATACATTCTAATTATGATCTATGACTGTTGAACTACAACATACATGAACAGTTGTCCCATAACCTGATACACCCTGTGTATATAACATATGTGCAAGAGAAGTGAAACTAGAAAGAAAACCCTGTACCAACATGTCTGACCAGCGTGGTATAGTAGATCAATTTTCCTCTTACTGGAAGGAAGCTTAAGCCCAGCAGTGGCACTTTTATGAGCTGTGACGATGACGACGAATACATTTTACAAGTATTAAAACCATAAAATTTTAAATCAGTTTTATATGTTCTTGAATAAATAGTATATTAAGAGCTACATGGATCCAGCGGCCAAAGTATTTATATAGGCAATAGAGCAACAGGTTTTTTCAAGTATCCAGAGTATCAGTAACTAAACTGGAAATACAATAGATACATACCACTTAACTTGAAGGGGAATATAAACAATCGCATTAATTGTAAAATATCGTATTGATTATAAAATGACATAAAATTTATTGTATCAACTGCCTCGTGTGGTGACGTCTTAAGAAAATAGGGTCGAAAGTCCTGTCATAAGAGTAGTAACGCTGTCTAATGGAACACCAGGGGAATAGAAGAGTAATTTTCTCCAGTGGTAAGTATTGTATTCAATAGTGAACTATAGGCTAGCAGATGGATAGATAGGATAGGATATTTGATTAATTTAGTTGGATTTTTAATTGCCATGATAAATTATTGTTACGTTATTCTAACTGCAAAACTTTGCGAGACTCTTGCTGCAATACCAAGACTCGGGTGCGCAAGACCAAGACCAAGACCAAGACTCGGGTGCGCAAGACCAAGACCAAGACGAGACCAGGTGTGATGTTGCAAGACCAAGACCAAGACCGGTCCAAGTCTCGTCTTGGTCTTGCATTTGGGCAACACTATTCTTAATAGAGATCGCATGAAAGTAATTAACAGAATTAGGTAGTAATAAATACTTACGAATCAAAACCGATCAGTCGCAGTATACGCTCAAGTTGGTATTGTAGTTTTTTGCACTGGCCGGCGAGAGCTAGAGCGACATGATCCTGCTCCGTTGAACGCCAACGCGCGACTGGCTTATGAACATTTTTTTTTTTTTTTTTTTGTGTATTTAGCTGTTGGTCGCAGATGACCTTGACAGCTTAACGCGGGCAATGGGTGAGCGGAAGGCTCTCAACCCGGTGTCTGGCTTATGAACAATTATGCCGTTCAATTTATAGTAATATTTAAAATTTAATTACGAGGGTGACTATTCGTATTTCAATTTGGTTTTTTTTTACTGCTTCTACAATAGTCGAACAAATAGTGGATATTTTTTTAAATGTTCCAAGGTTAGTATTATTCACAAAATTAAATGTTTTACAGGAGCCATTTTCGTCAAATTAATCTTAAGGAAATATTTTTTTTTAGTTTTAAAAGGAAGAAATCTTGAATTTCATTTTGTACATACACAAGAACAGTAATTTTCCTAACATCTACAATTTTTTTCGAGCTGCCATAACTTATGGTTTATTCGTACCTGAACTTCAAAACTCAGCGTTTTCGTAAAATCTCATGAACTTAAGTTCAAAATACCCTTGCCTTTTAATAAAATAGTTACAATATTGAGTTATAATTCTATACAAACACAATATAAAGATGTGTTTAATGTAGTGGTTATATAAATTTCTAGTAAGCTATTATCATGAACGAGTAACCAGTCCTCAAAAAACCACATTTTTGGGTTTACGGCCGCTTATTACCGAAAACGCTCTTAACATGACAGAATGGCGATGTTTCTGTGCTCCCCAGTATTTTTCACATATGTACTAAAATTTACAATTTTTTGACGTGACAACGTCTAATAAATCGATGAACGCTGCTGGCTGCATGCACGAAAAAAGTGTCCGGTTACGCTCATTGTCCCGTTGCGCTCCTTGTCCCGTTACGCTGATTCAATTTTATTCATAAAAGTATGCAGTCATTTCATCAATGTTGTGTTATGACGTTGTCACGTTAAACTATCGCCCGTAAACCGACTTTACAGACAACCATGTTTTTTTTTTATTGTAAACGGTGGCAAACGAAGCAAACAGTATGATGGTAAGTGTTGCTGCTGCTCATGGACCTTTGCAAGGTCGCAGCCTACCGCGAAGATCATTAAAACTAACCACATGCAAACACCCTCAGAAAGTTGAGTTCATTATTTGTACAATTTTACTTTACTGTCTAGTGAAGTTTTAAAGCTTTTCCTTTTTAGTATCAAAATTAAATAACTTAAGTGAAATAAATAGGAATATTATCCACAAAAGTCTTAGTAGCACTTTTAAATTATATCTCTAATCTATCTAAGATCTACAACATAGTTATCCTACGTGAAGAAGAAACGAATAGACAGAAGTGGTCAGAAGTTTAAGCTCGACACGCGTATATAAGTGAGCTGGCTACAGATATACCAAGTATTAATGTTAACATGTCAAATAACAATATCAACAACTTTAATAAATTTATTGGTCTATCTTTATATATATATATTTTTTTTTCATTGCAAGCAGTGGCAAACGAGCAAACAGTACACCTGATGGTAAGTGTTGCTACCGCTCATGGACCTTTACAAGACCGCTGCCTACCGTGAAGGGAATGAAAGGAGTGTGAATGCGTGCATTGAGGCTCCGTGATACCAAAGGCACCACCAACACCCTCCATACGCGAACACCCTCAGAAAGTTGGACTTCCGGCTCTCTCGCTCACCGAACGAAGCGCAGTAACAAAATGCTACTACTCAGACGTCGATTTTCTGCGAGAACGTGGTACTGCCCCGGACGGACCGGCCCGCGGCTGTAGACAGATAACTGTCGACAGTGTGGTCCTACCACTACTAAAATGTATACTATTATATGTATATAATACATATAATATATATATTTAAAGATAGACCAATAAATTTATTTATCTTTTTATTTATTTATCTTTATATATATATATATTTCTTATGTACGTATGTCACTGAACTCCTCCTAAACAGCTGGACCGATGTTGATGAAATTTTTGTGTGTGTTCTAGCGGATTCGAGAATGGTTTAGATTCACAATTGGACCCGGTAGGTGGCGCTGCTATCGATTTCAAGGAGAATTCCTTTTATTTTATTTGAACAAAACAAAAATGTCTGTAATAACGATTACTTGTTGGACGTGAGACACCTTAGTCCGCCCGTGACCATGAATGGTGCAAAGTGTTCGAAACATCGGGCAATCATAAATCAAATACAAATGCGATATAATCCGTAAAAGTAGTTTTATTTACAATGTGTAGTGCTCGCGTAAACATCAGATATCATTATGTAAAACAATGTTTGTTGGGTCAGCTTGTATTTTATAAAATCGATTAAACAAGATATTACATTTCATCATTTCGGCTCATATACGCCCCACTGTTGGGCTTGAGCCTCCTCCATAGTAGGAGGAGAATTTACCTATACCATGCTAGTCAGACGTGTTGATAGATTTTACATTTACAAATATAGAAATATTTTATGCCATAAGTATTTATCTTCATTAATAAAGGTTATCTCGGGTCGAAATAACAAAATACAGTACGATAACTTCTTGATACATAGTATCTATCTTGCAAATAATATACGTTGTAAAGCGCATAATAAATAAAATAAATAAAATCTTAAATATAATATATAATATTTTATTTTAAAACATGCTCTTTTATGTAGTGAAGGGGTAAGAATACAATACACCGCCCATTTTCTTGACCGTTATTAATGAAAAGATCACTAACGTATAGACAGACATCATCAATTCAAGAGAGTGAGAACTAGACATGAAGCCGCATATATGCTACATATTAGCCGCCGGTCTATCCGGAGTAATACCACTCTCGCAAAAAATAGACGTCCGAGTAGCAGCAATTTGTTATTGCACTTCGCTCAGAGAGGCGGCGAGAGAGGCGGCAGCTCAACTTTCTGAGGATGTTTGCATGTGGTGTGTTTTGGTGATGCCTTTAGTATCCCGGCCCCTTATTGCACGCATTTACAGTCCCTTCTCTTTCTACATGGTAGGCAGCGACATAGCAAATTTCCATGAGCAGTAATAGCACTTACCATCAAGTGTGCCATTAGCTTAGAATAATAACGTATAAAAGGTAAGTTCACGCACAAAAAGTGAGGCATTTCAATTGGAGCCTAATGGAGCTTACGCCGGAACCGTTCCGTAATGTACAAGTCATTATACAGCACGAACGCACGCAACTCTTAAAAAATAAATAGGTAATTATGACGGTTTGTGCATTGAAATGGTGCCACAACACATTTGAAAAACTTAAAAACGTTTTTAACATTACTTTTAAAAGTATTTCGACGATTTATGTTAATAAAAACAAAATTTGATTTCATAATTTGTATAGTGTTGTGCGTGTGTACGTGTGTAATCGTCTGCGCGCCATTAGTATTTTTAGATTCAAATTTTTAAAGTTCGAAGTACTGACACTATCCTTCTATACGTTATTATTCTAAGGCTTGTTTGCCACTAAAAGTAATAGAAAACACAATAAAACCCTATACCAACCCATCTGATTGGACTAGACCCACGCTCAGTAATGGAAGACATAAGTTGAAAGGAAGAAGAAACCAGGCTAATATTTGACATCCTATAGAATTATATAACATGGAAAGAAGCATGTAATCCCACCAAAATCTTTGTGAAAATGAGAGCCAACTTCAATGTTATGATAATTATTGTGTAGTTGGTATACATTTCTAGGTCTTAAAACTGTGTGGTCAACTCTGACATAATCAGAGACCTAAGGTAGCGTTTAGAAATAGGTATTTGTTTAGAATAATAAATGTTAAATCTTATATATAAATTTCTTGTGTACGTGTGTATGTCATTTAACTCCTAAGCGGCTGGACCGATGTTAACGAAATTTTTTGTGTGTATTCAAGGGGATTTGAGGATGGTTTAGACTCACAATTGGACCCGGTAGGTGGCGCTGTTTTTATTTTATTTGAACATAACAATGACTGTTGGGTAAGCTAGTATATATATATATATATATATATATATATATATATATATATATATATATATATATATATATCACGAGGACTGAGACTCATTGTTGAGATAGCTCGCCATTATCACCAGTAGGACTTCCATATGCGTAGGTTGTCGACTGACTTCATGTATCCGTTTACTACTTTCCGTATGGGTAGACTATTGGTGCAGTTGGTGTTAACCCCTTTTAAGATGTATAAGTCGCTAAAGCAATTTAAAAACAAATAATATTTCTTATTGAAATAGTTTTACAATTTTATTTATTTTTGACGTGCAAATTCTATCTGACAACGAATTCTATTTTTCAAATTAATAAACTAGTCTCTATGGCTCATGATACAAAAATCCACAGAGGCCGTCTTACTCCGTCATATATATATATATATATATATATATATATATATATATTATATCATTGCTTCATCATTCATTATTTATCTTAATCATCAGTATCTCGACTCACATATTATGTTCTACTGCTGCGCTCGAGCCTCCTTCTCGATAGGAGCAAATTTGACCTACATCACAATTTATAAAGCGTCTTTTGAAGCATCGGCAGGAATTGAGGTATGATTCTTTACAGAAACAGTTTCTAGATTTTACAAAAGCATATCTTCGTACATTTACACAGATGCAATTGATTCTGCAGCTAGGATTTAAAATTACGAGATTGACGCTGTTCAAGGAAACAAACAACAAACTTTTAATTTAACTTAACAGTCTGAGGATTTATTCTCGGTCATTTCAATTGCTGTAGAACCTGGCCTTTACGAATTTAGGTTTTGGTTATCTTAAAGCTGCAAAATATAGTCAGAACTGTATTTTGCAGCTTGTGGTTTGGTTTAGTTCACTGAAAAGGTCTCTACTTGCCTTAGCTACGAAGAGCGCCTTTCTTTCTTCCCTCCAATGTGTTTGAGTGGAATGATGGCTGATCTAGTTGATAATTTATGATTGGATGCCTGGCATCTGGTTCAGCCATAAATATGTTATCAAAATAGCAAACTTCGTAAATGATTTGATGCTACAACGCTTCGTTCTTTCAAACACTGCTTCTATGCGATATTATTCGAAACTTTAGGCAATATTGGATGCGGTTATGATTGGAATTATAGAGTGCCATACAATTTTGTTCTGGATTTCTATATGATGATTTTCATGAAGCCTTTTCGCTGATAATTTTAGAAATATCGATACCATTTGAAAAACATGAAAATCACGTTATAAAATATTATAATTAAATAGCAATGATGACCGCTCGTTTATTGAATCTTACCACGTAAGCTATGTAAGTCACTGATATCTAAATCAAATCTTTCATTCCATTCGCTTTCATTATCATTTAATCATTTAATTTTCCCTCAGTGATTAAACTCGTCGCCTTTAATAGTGCGATGACTCTATAATGGTTGCCTCTGGGAATTTTTGGTGAAACACACGTAATTACTATTTTATTATATTCACAAAGTTTAGGAATTACTTTAAAATTCTCTCATACAGGTAACAATCTAAAACTCTTAAGTCATTGTTTCGTCTCATCTCAACATTTGTGCATTCTACTGTTGGGCTCGAGTCTCCTCCACAAAAGAGAACAAAAGAGGCAAATTGAGGCACCATACCACACTACTCAGACGTACAGGGTTTCATTTCGAGATTTCCTTCTTTAGCATAGGTGTTATATGCATATTATATCGCTTAGTCGTCTTTTACGACATCTACTGGCAAGACTGGAATTGGTGAATTGTATTCTTACTTCGTCATCACACGGAAAGAGGTTGAGTACCTATTGTTATTATAAGAACTGATTACAGAAGCCTGGCCCCCGACGAACAACAATTTTTTTTTTAAATTGGGACTAATCTCATAACATATTCCCACCACTGGAACTGCTCTAAGCCAGGATTCACAATGGTCTCCTTAAGAGACACTGAGGTTGGACCGTTGGATTCGGGAAGACCCGGGAAACATTTTTAATTGTTTTGGGACCCGCAACAAATTTAATTGAAAGGCATAACAGAAGTTACAACGGTTCCACTTTCCTCCTACACAAAGTGGAGGACATGAAACAAAATTAGCTAACCAGTTTATAGATAAAACTTGAAGGATGTCTGAGCTACGTGAGGCGCAGCAGTACAGCACCACGAATATACGAATATGACAGAGTTTAAAGGGCCTATATAAAATTGTTATACTATGTAAATATTTATATATCTTATTTAAGTGAACTGTAAACTTACTCTTATAAGATTAAAGTTTCTTTGGACCCCATTTTCACATTCCCGCCATAACCTCGAAAGATGCAAAGACCGATTGGACATGAGAAGCAGATAGTATCTGCCAAAGTGCAAAAATTATAAAAATAATTATGTATCTATAAAATTATATGAATTTTTTTTTTTTTTTTGTGGGTGGGTCGCACCACTCCGTCCGGGGCGACAGAGGGGCTTAAGCATGCAACTCCCGCGACCCACCCAAAAACCACGTCGTCTTCGTCGTTGGGCCGACCACTGGAGCAGCGTTAACTTGTCGTCAGTGGTCGGCCCGACGGAATACCCCTAATTGGGGTACCCTCCCATCGACCGACGTCCCCCCCTCGGGGAGGACGTCGGTCTTTCCTCACGCAGTCGGCCTCTCAGCGGGTGACGGACTAATCCGCGGTCACGTCACCCGCGGTCTCGGCTAGGGCGGCATGAGGCGCAGATAGTTGCGCCTACGCGGCCCCAGTCGTCGGCGGCGGATCTCCTCATCGAGGCTGCGCTCCTCGCGCAGGCGATCCGCCGCCTCCTTCCGCGAGATCCCCGACGCTGTCAACCATCGCCCTAGCGATAGCCGGCAGCGCCAGGTCCATACCGATGATTGCGACGAGTTCACTGCACTGCCCAAGCCGCGCAGGCCTCGAGCGTATGGCGCGCCGTGTCCTCGTCGCAATCGCAGTGGTGGCAGGACGGTGTACTCTCCCTCCTAACGACCTTGTGCAGGTATTTGGCGAAGCACCCATGCCCCGTCAAAACCTGCACCAGTCGGAAGGAGAGCACCCCGTGCCGCCTTTCCAACCACTGCATCAGCACCGGCCGGAAGGCCTCCACGGTTCGCACCCCGAACCGAGGCCTCTCCAGCCGAAAATTATATGAATACTATAATGTTAAGAAGTATGACAGTAAATATTAAAATAACACACTATTAAAAGACAATAAATAAACAATATACCACAATTAAGTAATGTAAACAAAAGAGTGAAGTAACGTACCCACAAAAGTAATATTACAGAAAATTGTCTTTATTGCTGTATAGAATGAAACGTACATTTTACAGTCTTGCAACACTGCCAGTGGTGTGAGAGCGCGTTCTCCTAGCATCTCCTTGTCCTTTTCTACCGCCTTTAAACATATATCGCTGTCTCTTTTATCAGACAACAGATAATCATTTTCGTACATACTTATATGTGTGTGTTTTATAACAAAATAATACGTGAATCGTGAGAGCCGGGTCAGCCGTGAAACGGAGTACTTTTCTTTCTTTGACGTCGCATGGTCCCGTTCTTTGGTAAAAGTGGTTTGCGTTTACATTGATAATTTATAAAAGAAAATATCAGTTTTATCCGAACGAAAAACGCAGGTGTTGCGCAGACTTGGTCTAGTATAAAAAAATCGCGTTTTCCAAGTGTATTTCATTTATACTTCCTTTAAAATAATATTTGTAAAACGATATTTATCATAGACGATCGAGTTTTCTTATGTAAACATTTTTTTTAAACGAAAAAGACTGTTTAGTGAAGTGTTTGAAGACAAAAAGTATCTGCATTGGTAAGTAGAATGCATTGTAATTTGTAAGTCGGACGCGTAACGCTACGCATCACGATTTTTTTAAGTTGTGAACGCAAACACAGCTGTATGGTTCCTCTGTTGTGACATTATTTTTAGGAAAAATATAAAAGTATCTTCTGAATGTTCCATTAAAACATGGTTTATATAATACTAGAGAATGCTTCATTATTATTGAATCAGTTTAGCATTATATTTAAACTTCCTATGGAAAATTAACAAGTATATTATACAATTCAATAAGGTTAAACGCTGCACTAATGACTATTAAAGGTTTCTTAAGGTGTATCAATGGCAATTTTTCTAGTAATTCCCGTCAAGAGCAATATTTTTTGCAGATGCTACTATCTACTAAATCATGAAAATAATATTAGGTATAATATTTTATCATACTAAGTAAGGTGCATTAGTAAAAGCCGGATAGAATGTATTAGTGGATGGGTAGTTAATAGCTTTTAAAACTAGGCAAACTACTTAATAAATATCTCAGTAGGTCAAAACAGAAGTTATCTAAGTAATTATAACTTTACAAATAACTTTGAAATATTCTTTAAGGTGCTCAAAGATTTACCTGTTAGTTCCATCAGTAGTAAAAATAATTTAATAATAATAATTGGTGTGTAAAGCTTTATGCTGTATCATAAAATATTTAAAATTAGTTCACTTATAACAGTTGCCTGTCTAGTTTATTTAAAATTACTGTGGCACATACAATCACACAGAAAATATATGCTATACAAAATTTAAAACTATAGACAATCATCATCGTCGCTGTCCCAATTACTTGGGATTGACACAATATGTACTGTTCTTCCGTTGCTCAATTTGCAAAAAGTTCCAGCAATAGTTTAATGACTGGACACCTGCCTGACATCAACCCTTCTTGTGACTGTATAGTTTATACCTATGAGTTCCTAAAAAATATTTATAAATATTGCTAGCAACTATTCTGGAGCTGAAGATCTATTGACAAATAGGCTATGTAACTGGAAAAACAGCAAAATAATTGATTAAGTATGAGCACAAAGGAAAATTAGACACTACTATTACTTAATGTACTTATTTCTCAAAAATTATACAGTGCTTATCCACTTTTTGCCTGTGGGAGTCGTAAAAAACAACTAATATGTATGCATATGTACATAACACCTATGATGCAAGAGAAGGAAAACTCGACATAAAATCCTATGCTAATACGTCTGATCAGCAGCGTATAGTAGGTCAACTTCCCTCCTATTGTGGAGGAGGCTGGCGCCCAGCAAGCCCAACAGTGGGATGTATGTTAACAAATGATGATGATATATACAGTGTGTTCAAAATTAAATCATAATCTATCTTGTGATAGTTAAGATTAACTCTCAAAGAATAGACAATGATTTATTTTTAATGAATTATTCCCAAGAACTGAGATAAACCTCATGTGCAGTAACACTGTTATATTTAAAATACCTAAACAATGACATTTAACAATACCTTGTGTTCTCATATATTAATATTTTATATTACAAAGCTTCCATTAATTATTCGGTTTCCATTCAATCTTTAATCACAAGTTTCCGTAAATTCTTTTTATGTACATAGATTTCAAATAGGTTAAAATAATATGGTATGTAAATGGAAGTTGAGGCTCTTGTTATATGTATGTACTTAGCTATTTTATTTACTTATACTAATTAGCATAGTAAATGTACATCAATATGAACATTAGATTAGTTTTAATATGCCGTAAATGGATAACAACAGACAGGGAATTTACTGTGGTATTAGCCACAAAATGACTGGAAAATCCAATTTTATCTGACATTTGAATAACAAGAGGTGAAGTTATGGTTATGCCTTTTGATCCTAGTTCAAACCCATAATTTCTTGCTTAATTTTGTTTTTCAAAGAATTTATGCTTGCTTTGAAGATTATTTACAGAAACTCAAATATGATATTTCCCTGATCAAGGATTAGCATCTGGGACAGTCACTCATTAGACTCATGAGGCAAACAATCAACATAAACAATAAACATAAACAATAAACATATCAACCTAATTAAATTTGATTGATTAATTAGCTATTAATATAAAAGATTTTTTAACAGTCAACATTATTTTATTGTTATTATAATAATTAATAAACATAAGCAGAGATATAGCTCTAATAATTGTATTTCTTTAAGACAGTTTATATAAAATTTTAATCTTATAAATATCTAAAATGATATTTAAACTACTTTGTGCAGATGATGTTCCCGTATTTTGATCTATGTAGATTCTATGTGAGTTAAATACTTTTCTTTACAATAACATTCATTCATCATCATTTCAGCTCATATACATCCCACTGTTGGGCTCGAGCCTCCTCCGCAATAGGAGGATCGATCTTACTATACCATGCTGGTCAGACTGGTTGACCTAGGGCTTTATTTCGAGTTTACCGTCTCTTGCATAGATGTTATATGCGCATTATATCCCTTAGTCGTCTTTTACGACATCCACAGGCAAGATAGGGAGCGGTGATTTGTATCCTTTCTCCGTCACCACACGCAAAGAAAACATTATTAGAACAAAATCAGTTTCAGATTAAAAAAAAGACAGCATTTTTGTAGAATTTCAATGGTACTAAAACAGTGAAGTCCATAACTGGTCTAGAGGCTCAGTTTGGCCTAGGGTGACATAAAGCTGTGTCGTGTTTTGACATCAGAAAATCACCCATACGTCGTCGTTATCATACTCAACGACTTTGCTCTAGTACTGTGACTTAAAGTTACAATATATTTATTTTACGTGTGTTACACAGAGGTATAAGGATTCCAAGATTTCAATAATGTTGAGAGGTTACGTAGAGTGAAATCATAAAAAAGCTTAGAAGAAATCATTCTGATTTTCTTGAAAAGAGAAAAGAATCACTTGAGTCGAGATAATATAACTATTGTCAAATTACGTCTTAACTTTAGAAACCCAAATATCGGATCACAACACCTGTCGTTTCAGTTAGAAATTTTATCCATAGCATGGTGCATTCTGTATCTATGCATTCATCAGCCCATTGGCATCCATTATTGGATAAAGGCCTCCCCAAGTGTCAAATGATGGCACATTTATGACGTTTGGCTGGAGGAGTAATTAAAAATAATATTTAAAGTTTTGCCGAGTTCTCCAGATTGCTTGTGCCTGCTCACCTAGTGATTCCCATCCTGTCTTTATGACTGATACGAGAAAGCAATAAATAGTGATATAAGTATAGTATTAGTAAGCATTACATAAAGTGGAATGAGTCTTTATACGTTGATATTTTTATAAGAAAGCCGCCTTAAACCATGACACATAAGAAAACAATATATTAATAACAATTTTATTATTACGCTTCCATAGAAATTGTATTCCAATTTATCATATTTCATGGCTATTTATGTTATATGCATAAACATGTAATAAATCTGGTTACAATAACCTTAAACTTCCAACGAATGGCAATTGTGAAGTCGTACGTGCTCATTCCGACATGTGTTCACCATAACACGTGCTGTGCGCAAGACTCGCTTCCATGTCGGATAATGACCGCACATTTTTGTGGCCCTAACCAAAGCAAACCGTATAATTTGCCCCATCCTGCTCTCGTATATATGCTTTAATCACCTTTAATGTTAGATCGTTAGGGGCGGGGCGGGGTGATTTATAGCCGAACTTGTCTAGGCACCGACCAATTGACCGAGACCTTACATAAAAACTTTAAGAGTAAAATAATAAAAGGATTAGTATAGATCTTATTTTACTGGCGTTGCTTTGCCAGCTTTAAGTCTGCTATTGCCTATACGCCAGGTGTCGATGTTGTTCAGAATAAATTGCTTTGAAACAGAATCTTAGTTCAACAAGTTACCAATTATTATTTGTAATTACGTCTATTGGAATCTCCTCTGTGGTGAGGGAGTAAGAATATATTTGATCAACTCCTGTCTTGGCCATGGGTGTCGTAAAAGATGACTAATGATTTATAATATGAAAAAAAAAATCTATGCAACAGAAGGGGAATTCGAAAGAAAATCCTATGCTAATATGTATGACCAGCGCGGTATAGTAGTTCAATTTCCTTCCCATGTGGAGCAGGCTCGAGTCCCGCTGTGGGACGTATATGAGCTGTGGCGATGGCGAATACTGCATTGGGATGTTTTCTGTTGTAGTACATTATTATTAGATCTATATTCGAAAAATACCTCGAATCTTAAACATTTAATGTTTATTTTTCTTTAGTGCCACAATAGAGTTAAAAAGAGAAACAGGAAGTGTCCGAAATTTTTGCCCATTTCTTAAGTTTTTATACGTCTTTCGTTCAGAAGAAAAATGAATAAATTGGACAATAAAGAGATTATAGACGTAATAGTAGAAAGCGCAGCAGTAAAACACCCTAAACAACATACGGGTTAGAAGTATATTCGTATTGCTGAATCATGTCTGTCGTAGGCACTGGCTGGACTATCGACTTATTTCCTGCTTCAAGTGATTAATGGCCGTATTGATTACATATGCTGTATAATTTATCTACTGAGTTAATTACTAAAGATAAATCAAATCTTTTCTTTTTATTTGAAAGAAAACTGTACCAATCGACTTGATTTACTTGATATTGCTAGTAAATTTTCTTCCTATTGTGAAGGAGGCGCGTGCCCAAGAACGTCATACATATATTACACTCTGAAGAAGTAGTAGATACTTTGTATTATGAACAAGTAATGTGCGGCTCAAATCGCCATTTCCTGAGCGATTGTTTGCGCTACATAGTTTGAATATTAAATGCGAAATTACAGTGTTAAGTCAAAATCGTGCTACTGCTACAGAGGGATTGATACAGAGTTAAATAACAGATAATAGTCATCATCTCGGCTCATATACGTCCCACTGCTGGGCTCGAGGCTCCAATATATTAGGAGAGATTCATTTCAGCTCATATACGTCCCACTGTTGGGCTCGAGCCTCCTCCACGGTAGGAAGGAAATTGACTCATTATATCACACTCGTCAAAGGTTGGTTGGTATAGGGTTTCATTTTAAGTTTTCCTTCTCTTGTGCAGATTTTATATTCATATTGTATCCCTTAGTCGTATTTTACGACACCCACAGGTAAGAGAGCGGGCGATAAATTGTATTCTTACTCCGTCACCACACGGAATAATAGGAGGGATATTGAGCTGCTATATCACGCTGGTCAGACGAGTTGTTATAGTTTTATTTCGAGATTTCCTTCATTTGCATTGATGTTAGCTGGTACGACCGGTTGTCATTAAATAAATAATAATTGTATTTAATTAGCATTAATGTTTGCACCACTACTTGAGCACAGGACGTTGATCTATCTTAAAATTAATAATTTTGCAATTCGAGAATAATGAATTTTTAAGTCGCACCACTCAAATGACCCGGACTTTTCTGACAGGCTATGTTCTGGTTACACCTTGACCAAATCGATCTACCGATTTCTTGACTTTAGTGCCCCGGGCGAGTGTTCTTGATGCGTTACCTCTTTCTCCATCTTGCCCTGCATATAGGTAGTTCGATAAAATGTATCTCCAAAATTCAATGTTCACGCGAGGTTTCGTTTTTTTTTGGGATTAACCTCACATGTCCACCACTACAACTTCTGTAAGACAGGATCCACAATGTTCTCCATAAAAGACACCGAGGTTTGACCCTAAGGAAATCCCTGGTAACGCTTTTTTGGTCTTACGACGTTTTGGGAACTGGCAAAAATTCAATTAATATAGAAAAATCAGAAAACGTTGCAAAACTGCAATT
The DNA here is from genome assembly GCA_032191425.1 of Lymantria dispar. Classification (NCBI taxonomy): domain Eukaryota; kingdom Metazoa; phylum Arthropoda; class Insecta; order Lepidoptera; family Erebidae; genus Lymantria; species Lymantria dispar. Next base: position 36,059,157 of record CM063445.1, read on the forward strand.
GCACTTCCACTTGTATAGTAATGCAAAGTGGTAGATATGAAGTACAATTGGCTAATAAGCCAATAGTTCAGAGGATGTTCAGCAACGAGAAATGCAGCAGTATAGCACTACGGCTATGGAGGTTATATGTTGCCAAATGCCATAATCGGAATAGATTGATCACCACTTGCGTTTTGCAAGATTCTCAAGCCTTGAGTGAATGTTTTTTATAACATGCCATAATGATTATGCAATTTGTCTCGTTAACCTTAAATTATCTTTTAATCATCCCTAATTTCCTTTTTGTGTTAAACCACTACTATGCCTGTAAGATCTATTGTTCTCGTGTTGTGTAAATTAATTTTAATCATTACAAATGATTGACATGGTTGGAGACGAATACTTAAACTTTACATGGGATAGATATAGAACCGATAATTCTAAATATCGTAAGACATGATTGGGATGTAAGAAAATTAAATAAAATGCTTTTTACGGATTTTGCAAGATGATTTTGATATCATCATCATCGCAGCCCACATACATCCCACTGTTGGGCTCGGTCCTCCTCCACAATAAGAGGGAATTTAACCTACTATACCGTGCTGGTCGGACATGTTGGTATAGGGTTTCATTTCGAGTTTTCCTTCTCTTGCATAGATGTTATGTGCACGTTACATCCCATAGTCGTCTTTTACGAGATACACGGGCAAGATAGGGAGTGGTGAATTGTTTTCTTACTCCGTCACCGCACGGCAAGATTTTGATATATTATATACTAGCAACCCGCCCTCGCTTCGCTTCGGTTTCAGTCGCTTAAACCCGCGTAGTTGCCGTTCCTGTGGGAATACCGGGATAAAATATAGCCTATGTTACTCCCTAATATTATAGCTTTCCATTGGTGAAAGAATTTTTGAAATCGGTTCGGTGGTTTAAGCGTGAAAGCGTTACAAACAAACAAACATCCTTACTTTCGCATTTATAATATTAGTATGGATATATAGGTATATTTTATTTTGATTTTTCATATAATTAACGGACACAAATTACATCCAAACTCAGAACAACATTATGTGGATCGCACAGTGTTGTTCTGCATGGGATTGGAACTCGCGACCCTGGCACTGTATCTTAACTACTACGCCATCTGTGCAGTCAAGTCATGGTGTTCTACTGGTGACAATTGTAATTGTATATTTTAAAGCTATAATACCATGGTGCTAATTGTAGATGCTTAAATCCGGATTACAAAAGCTCATTGAAATTATGTTCAGCGTTGAAAAATAGGCCAAATAGGTATGGATGGAACTTTTTGAGATATAAGATAGATCATTCACCATTCAGAATTTCGTCTTCATGCTTAGCAGGCGGGTTGGCTATGGCAGTGTAGATTTATGTTTCCCAGGAGAGTGCTACTGTTCATTTTACTGGTGAGTTTTTTGGTCGATGTTTATGACTCCTACGGGCAAGTAACGAATAGCGACAATTATATTCTTATTCCTTTGTCACACGGTGAATACTATGTAGATGCTGCATTAAAATTTTCATAATCGTGTAATAATTTTCATAATCACCACCACGGGTTCATCAAGTGGGCTGAATAAAATCTAGTAGCAAACCCGCCTGGTAAGTATGGCTTCTCCTATCGTGGGGATGGGTAGACGTAGCTACATGAATGGAAGTCCTGCGTGTTAAAATGCATGAGACTAGCAAAGTTTTCAATAATCATCATCTGGCTCTTATCCCATTTACTTGCGGTCTATTTAATAGTCATCTTCGAACGTACCTAAATATTGCAAAATTTCAGCAATAGTTTCAAGAACGGTGTCCGGCCTCTTTTTTTAGTGGGCTATCTATGATCAGCATACACGCTGTCCCTTCCGTCCGGAGTGATGAAAGGGCGGAGCGCGGATTCATAACCCTCCGTATTCCCTCCTCTTTGGCATTGGGCTGACCTCTGGTAGGGAGTTCCTTGACGTCCGTTTCCAGACCAGTGGGCGGGCCGACTGCCTGCGGTCAATTCTCTTTGGGAATGTAATTATGGATCAGATGGCATCAGATACAGTTGACTCAGGTTGATGTAAAGCTCTTCTTTTACGACATCCATGAGCAATTATATCACACGGTAACAAGAATTTGCAATAAGATATCTAAACTTTGTATGAAACTTAGCAACACGTAACAGACATTATAACTGGTTCATTATTCGGTCAAGGTGATCTTCATGTTGTAACAGAGTATCAATATACGTAGTTAATCGCTAATCGGTGTTTAAGAGTCTTACAAAATTTGCACTTTTATTCCCAATCAATACTTGGCCTTGCTATTTGTGTAGATATATATTGCATAACAAGGATACGTTACTGTAAAATCGATAAATAATTGTAGTCATTAAAATTTTTGTTTAAGTTAAAAAGAAAATGTATATTTTTAGGTGTTTATTTTTTTTTGGGGTCGGCTACGGTCAGCGCACCTGTCACTCGCCTGCGTCCGGGGCGCCAGAGGGGCGGCGCGCGGCCCTGTAACCAACCCATATAGCACGTCGCCCTCGTCGTTGGGCCGACCACCGGTGCAGAGTTTCTTGACTTCAGTGGACGACCCGACGGAATACCCCGAGGCATTACCTACCCTCTCCAATCGACGTCCCCCCGGGACGCCGATCGCCGTTGCGAGGCTAACCTCTCCGCTGGTGTCGGACTAAATCCGCGGTCCGATCACCCGCAGCCTCTGCTAGGGCGGCATCAGGCGCAGGTACTAGCGCCTGCGCCGCTCCGGTCGCCAGCGGAGGACCGTGTTCGCGTGGCGTCGTTCCTCCCGCACACGGTCCGCCGCCTCCTTCTGTGAGATGACAGCCTTACAGAAGGCGGCGACAGCCCCAGTTCCAGACACTGGCGACCGTCTCCCTAGCGATGGTCGACAGCGTCAGGTCGGCACCGATCATTGCGACGAGTTCACGGCGCTCCCCAGCCCACGCAGCACACAGCTCGAGTGTGTGCTGCGCCGTATCCTTGTCGCAATCGCAGTGGTGGTAGGACGGTGTGATCTATATTTTTAGGTGCGAGTTATGGTCTGAAAAAAAATGGTATTTTTTTTTTTAGATGTGAGTTATGTGTCAGGACAGTCAGTCCAATTCGCCTTCATAATCTACCATATATCATACCTACCAGCATTGAACAGAGCAAGAATACAAATCACCACCCACTCTCTTACCTGTGGGTGTCGTAAAAGACGACTAAGGGATATATTGCACAAATACATACATACATACATATAATCACGCCTCTTTCCCATAGGGGTAGGCAGAGACCACTTCCTTCCACTTGCTACGATCTTGACATACCACTTTCGCCTCGTCCACATTCATTAATCTCCTCATACATGTTCTTCGGTTCAGGGTACTCCTAACCTGGCCTTTCTTAAGAACGTCCCCGATTTGATTGTGGAACGTCCGCCTCGGTCTTCCCCTTCCAATACTTCCGTTCACATTCGCCTTATAAATTCTCCTTGTTAGTCTCCTTTCATTCATTCTCTCTACATGGCCGAACCAACTTAACATACTTTTCTCAATCCTTGTCACTACATCTACATTCATTTCACAACGTTCCCTAGTTACTCTGTTTTTAATTCTATCACTCAATTTCACACCAATCATGCTCCTCAGCGCTCTCATTTCCACAGCATTTATTCTACTTTCGTACTTCTTCTGCCATACCCAGCTCTCACTTCCATACATTAGAGTTGGTACAAGCACTCCCCTATGCACAGCCAAGCGAGCCTTCTTTCTTTCTCGCTGCTCTTCTTTCTCGACAGGCTTTGGCTGCCCATAAAGGTGCGCAAAGCACCATTCACCATATTTCCCTTACACACTCTTCTTTCAATATCACTTTCACATTTACCATCTCTCGCAAATGTAGATCCCAGATATACAAACTCTTGCACTTGTTCTAATATTTCCTCTTCTATACGTATCTTGCATTCCGTCATAGCTTCTTCCCTTTCAAATACCATAACTTTCGTCTTCTTTACATTAATTTTCATTCCTTTTCTTTCAAAAGCCACATTGCACAAATAATGTCTATATAAGAAAGAAAACTCGAAATAAAACTCTATAGCAACACACCTGACCAGCATGGTATAGTAGGTCAATTTCCCTCCCATTGTGGAGGAGGCTCGAGCCCAACATTAGGACCTTTATAAGCTGTGATGATATCTCTTAACCGCATAACCATCGTACCAGGAAATAATAGTGTTAAGCGCCATTATTTTTTTATTTGAACATTGTTTGGGATACATATCTCATTATATTTATATCAAATTCCCTTTGTTATGACATCATATAATGTTTGATTATAGACGCATATCAGAGGTCGACCAGTATCTGCGACCTAATGACGTCATGAATCACGGCCATGCGACAATTGCTACTCTCAATTATGGTTTTAGGTCATCGTTTGTCACCTTGTTTCAGTGATTGTCATCGGGATGTGGATGATTTTTTCTAATAAGGAATATATGTATTTTTGTATCGCGGGGAACTTTACAAACGTTCATATAACATATAGGCTCGAGCCTCCGCAACCATAGGAAGGAAATTGATCTACTATACCACGTTGGTCAGATTTGCTGGTATTTTGAGGTTCCCTTCTCTTGCATACATGTTATATGCATATTTAATCCCTTATTCGTCTTTTACGACACCCACGGGTAAAAGAGGGAATGATAAATTGTATTCTTACTCCGTCACCACACGGAAATCTGTATTTATAAACATACAATTAATGAACGTATTTATACACAAATTCAAAACAATCATGAATAGTTCAAATAACGTACGTTATAAGTTAAATTGGAACCCATAAAACTATAGAGTACTCTTCAAAATCCATTCCATTGGTGCGCCAATGTCGCGTTCAAGAATATACGATGAATATACTGTACGAAATTCATTCAGATTTATCGAGTATCAAATTTTACACTAGCGCACTATTCGAATCGATTTCATTGGATATTTTTCAATTTTCAATGTTGCATTAATGTCTCCAGGGTAGCGAATTGTACGAATTCAATTCCAATCTTGATCGAATATTAAGAGTAGCCTTATGGATTGTGTAACTAGGCTCTGCATTGTATCTACTGGATAGTCGAGTGATCGAACGATATTTGACTTCACGTGGGATGGCCTGAGGTCATTGTTACCGTTATTTAAGCAACTCCACAATATATACTAGTTCGTTGGACCATAAAATTATTTATGATTGCTCACACGAACAATTTCGAACTGAAACTAACAAAACATAGGCACGTTAAAATTTTTGCTTGTTCTATTGTTTCGTCATATGGTGCAAGAACATGCCACGTTAAAATTAATAAGTAATAAAGTTAATATAAGTATTGACAGCGGTTTTCTATTGTATATTTCATTCTATATCCATCCGTTCATCAGGCCATTAATGTCCACATGTTGGATATAGGGCTCGTAATGCAGTAAATAACGATGTTAGGAACGTTCCTCTCAAAATTTATTCATTTATTATGTGTAAAGCCCTATGAGGGCTTACTACTTATAAACGGTCAATTTTACATTTTCTCTGAAATTCATCCAATAATCTTATCCACCTGATCGAAACGCGGCCGTAAGCTGGAAAGATTTGAGAAAAACTCGGCGGGCTCGTCGTTAGTATAGCTTCCAATCATATTTGACCGTTTATATCGGCGTACAAATATTTCAAAACAATAATTCATTATAAACAAAATTATTTTGACGGATTTTATCGCGTTTGCAGTAGATTTGCGATTGCCCGACGTTTCGAACATATGCATTGTTCATGGTCACGGGTGAACTAAGATGTTTCACATCCAACAAGTCATCGTTATTACAAAGATTTATATCTACCAGCTAAAGAATTAGTTATTAAATTTTGAATCAAAATATTGATGCAAATTTATTGCCAGGTTCAAACGCGATAAAATCCGTAAAAATAGTTTTGTTTATTTACAATGTGTAATACTCCCGTAAACATCAGAAATAATTAAATAATTTATTATATTCATTTATTAATAAATTATTACTCAATAAATTCAAATAGAATAAAAAACAAGCAAAATTAATGTTAAATAGTGATTAATAACACAATATTAATTTAAATCATAAAATTCATGTCACTCACGGCTCATATACCTCCCATTACTGGGTTCGAGCCTCCTCCGCAATGGTAGGGAAATTGATCTACAATATCACGCTGGTCAGACGTGTTGGCGTAGGCTTTATTTCGAGTTTTCTTTCTCTTGCATAGGTGTTATCTGTATACTAATACATAAGTCCTTCTTTACGACACCCACGAACAGGACAGGGGGTGGTGAATTGTATTCTTAATCTGTAACCACAATCAGGAATTATAATCAGAAAATTTTAATTGTCAAATTATGTGTATTTAATAAATTATTCTCTTCTATCTTATCCCTGAATATACATTTTTTTTTTGTTGACTATTCTGAACCAAATACGTTACTCGATCATGAGCTAACTACTAGAATAGCCATAAATCTCGTCAACCACATTGGATGGTTTTATAGTCGGGTAGGCGATCGCACAATTAGAAGATTAAGGGTAGCAAGCATGAAATATCATCATTTATCATTTCAGCTCATATACGTCCCACTGTCGGGTTCAAGCTTCCTCCACAATAGGGGGCAAATTGACCTTACTATACCATGCTGGTCAGATAGGTGGGTATAGGGTTTTATTTCGAGTTTCCCTTCTCTTGCATAGATGTAATATGCATATCCCTTAGTCGTCTTTTACGACATCCACAAGCAAGATAGGGAGTCGTGAATTGTATTCTTATTCCGTCACCAAACGGATAAGCCCCAACAATCAAAATTAAAACCTATAACCAACACGTGAGACCATCTTGGTATCGTAAGTCAATTTCCATTCCATTTTGGAGGATCTCCAGTTCAGCAGTAGTACGTAAATGAGCTTCGAGATGATGACGTTGGGCATTTATTGGACGTTTAAATTTTGTTGGTTATTGGAATGGGGACATATCAATTAATAAGTGACTTCGTGCCACGTGCAACGTATTGAGAAACAACTAAAATTTATTGTCTACCAGCAGACCCGGCCACGCGTTGCTGTGGCTAATGCTTTTGTTATATTACATTTTATTACACTATTTAAGTGGAACTGTAGGAGAACATCTGTCATGGAGGTCGTCATAATCTCACGGAAGGAGGCGGCGGATCGTGTGCGAGTAGAGCTCCTATTCGGCGACACGTTCCGCCGCCGGCGACTCGGGCGGCGCAGGCGCGAGTATCTGCGCCTAATGCCGCCCTAGCCGAGGTCGCGGGTGATCGGACCGGGGAATTGTCCGTCACCCGCAGAGAGGCTGACCGCGCGACGGCGACCGACGTCCCAGGATGTCGAGAGTTGAGGTTACCCGAAAGGGTATACCGTCGGGCCGACCACTGACGACAAGTCACATCTGCTCCGGTGGTCGGCCCAACAACGAGGTGACGTGGGTACGGGTGGGTTACGGGCCCGCGCGCCGTCCTTTCATCGCCCCGGACGGACTGGACCGCGCGTGCGCTTACCATAGCCCACCCATACAAAAAAAAAAATATCAACATGTCTGACCAGCATGGTATAGTAAGTCAAATTCCTTTCCACTGTAGAGGAGGCTCGAGTCCAGTAGTGGGATATATGTGAGCTGTGATGATGATGATGATTATTTTTAGTATTCTAAAAGGCGACCAAGGGATATGATATCTAGATAATATCTTGCAAGAGAAGAGAAACTCGACATACCTGATTGGTATAGTAGGTCAATTTTCCTCCCATTGTGGTGGAGGCCTGAGCTCAATAGTCGGTCGTATATGAGCTGAGATGATGAAGTCCCAAGCGTTCCAGCGACACAAGATTTTATCCCATAGTACGGGGTGAAATCTTAAAAAAACATGTAAGATGAATTATCTGTGTTGCAGCGTTTACGTACACTGTTTGTGGGTATTGGAAAAGACGTCTGCGAGCTTTACATCGACAATTACATTACCAAGGAGGGTTGACATGAGGCCTGCTTTGTCGCTCACAAAATTGTGCAATATGTATGATGTAAGAAGAGTCCATGTTGCGTCGACCCTATGTAATTCGGACAAAAAGCAGGATGATGACGATAAAAATATGATATTCTGAATGAATCGGTATCTCCAGTCTGGTTCTTAATTCCATCCAGTCTATCGTTCACTATTGTGTACATATATTCGTATCCAAGGCGATTAATATCACAGTCATCAAGTTTTTTAAGTACATTCGTGATCGCAGTTCGTGTTATCAAGTTCCTAAGAGATTAGTGGTGTTGATTCATAACACTGGCACACAAAAAAAAAGTGGAATGTACTTTGGCCCGGACCTACCTACCGACATGTTTTTCGACCCGCTGAATCTGAATTTCAAGTCCGTTTGGCCCGGTCACCCTCTAGTTTTGAGTAAAATGCAAAAAAATTGCAAAATATTGCAGTCACAGCAATTAAAACTTTTTGTGGACCCAGATCACGTATGATTTTTGTGTATTTCAAATAACTGAATCTAAATCTAAAAGTTAATTAGCTCAGTGAGCCGTCCAAATATGAAAAAAAAAATTAAAGCCCCAAAAAATGGCAATAAATCATGAAAAATTTGTTTTCGAAATAAAAATTTTTTTGGACTCCGATTGAGTATGATTTTCATGTATTTTGTTCCGCTGAAGTTTTCTTGCCCGTTAACGTTTTAAAATTTACAAAAAATCTCAACAAACCAAAAAAATCGGGCAAATTGCAATTAAAAATATGAAAAAAAAATCTGTAAAACATGATTAAATACTTTTCCTATATTTATTCACACATAAAATATTAATTTCTTAATTTGTTTTTACGTGATCCGGGTCCACAAACATTTTTTCATTGCTGTGACTGCAATTTTTTTGCAATTTTTGACCTTTTTTTGAGGTTTTTTGCATCTTACTCAAAACTGGAGGGTGACCGGGCCAAACGGACTTGAAATTCAGATTCAGCGGGTCGAAATACAAGTCGGTAGGTAGGTCCGGTCCAAAGTACATTCCACTTTTTTTTTTTGTGTGCCGGTGTAATCATGATCAATATCAACACTAATGGTATGACCACACTGTTGACAATTAACTGTCTATAGCCGCGGGCCGGTCCGTCCGGGCTACCACACTCTCGCAGAAAATCGACATCCGAGTGGTAGCGGTTTGTTACTGCGCTTGGTTCGATGAGCGAGAGAGACGGAAGCCCACATTTCTGAGGGTGTTTGCGTGTGGTGGGTTTTAGTGATGCCTTTAGTATCACCGAACCTCATTGCACTCATTCACACTCTCTTCACTTTCTTCGCGGTAGGCAGCGGCCTAGCAAAGGTCCATGAGTGGCAGTAACACTTGCCATCAGGTGTACTATTTGCTCGTTTACCACCGTCTGCACTAAAAAAAAATCATTCATAATAGAAACAAAATTGAATTACTATAACACGCTGGTCGAAGGTGGTTGGTATAGGCTTTTATTGCCCGTGTTTCATCTCTTACATAGATGTATATCTTTATATTTTATGCATCATTCGTCTTTGATATCCACGAGCAAGAAAGGTAGTGAATTATATTCTTACACAGGGATTTGTTGATTGTAAATACTAATGTTTAGTAAATTATCTCAGTCATGTTTTAATTCACAATATTTTGATTTAGATTAGCTGATGTATTGTATATTCTGTTTATGTGTATAAATACAATGCAGTATTTATTCATGTAAACAATATATACTGGATAGCTTGTGTAATGGTTAAGATATTGATTTATCGTGCCAAGTGTCGTGAGTTCGATTCCCATGCAGGATAATACTTTGTTCACAAGTTGTTGTTCCAAATTTGGGCGTAATTTATGTCTGTTTATAAAATCCCCGCAGTAGGTACGAGGTTTTGACCTTAGTGCAGGGTTTTGTCTAAAAAGTTACTATTATTTTATTTTTATCACACCTTTATCCGTGAAGAGATATACAGCAATGTGATGTTGCACGTCTCACGAAGTTTTCCGTGTGGTGACTAAGTAAGAATACAATTCGCCACCACTTCCTTTGCCCGCGGGTGTCGTTAAAGACGACTAAGGGATTAAATATGCATGTGACATCTATGCAAGAGAAGGAAAGTTTGAAATTAAATCGTATACCAACACAACCAGAACTATCTTAAACCTGGGTTTTAAAAAGCGACCAAGGGTATAGTTACATGATAGGGTACCTCGCCACACCGTAGTAGGTGTGTTTAAATGCCGGTATATGCTGTAGGATGTTTACAGACCATTGCCTGCTAGAAAATAAAAAATAAACACGATGAATAACAATATAAAATAAACGTTAACAATATATCCCGGTTGTTTTTTTTTAGATGTGCAATGATCTGTAGCAGGTAATGGGTCTGCGGTTCATAAGTCCGGATACTCTCCATGACCTGTTGTTTTGTATCTACCTACCTACAGCCATTTGGGTGGACTATCGGTATCGAATCCTTGCCATCGGTAATAACATGGTTTATATTGATTGCACTAGCAACCCCCCGCCCGCTTCGTTAGGCTGAAATTGATATTTGTTTAAATTACAGTTACGACATATACCATCATTAAATTTCAAATTGATAAATAAACAACCATTAGAATTAAAACAATTGAATAGAATGAATTTTATTACAATAAAATTCCAGTATCAACATGTCATATACTATTGCTGCATCTTATAGTATACATAAGTATTATTCCGACCGGTTCAGTAGTTTTCCCAGTATAATTGAACAAATAACCCGCTCTTCAATTATTAGTATAGATAGTAATTTTTTGACACAAAGAAGTTACGAAGGATTGGTAAATTGTGTTCTCACTAGGTCTTCACGCGGCATTCGGTTACCATATAGATGTATTTTGCATATGGCGTAAAAAAAGGGTGGCATGAAGATAGGAACAAGAACAAAATATGGATTGAAAGGAAGAATTATTACAAGTGAGGCCGTAATTTTCATATTCAGCAGAAAGAGGTTCAAAGTCCCCTTATTGTGTTTGAGTGGCCACTTTTCACCGCTCATAGCTCAAATTATCCGGCTCAAGTAACCAACAATCCGTTCAATGGCTCAAAAGTCGTATACTCGAGTATTGTGTCGCAACTGGTGCATTCATTGGTATATCATGTCAATTGGGAGTGACATCGACAATTGACCAATTGCCTTGCTCGTTACAAGTCACAATAGGCTATGCAAGTTTATTTTTAACTATCTGTCACCGCGAAATTTATTTCATCTTGATTTGTAGTTCTACTAATAAAGGTAAAGGCTTGCACATACCGCGGCTTTTTAAAGTTTTTAGTAATATTTTTTTTTATAGATATGTTAGACGATAAAAACGAGTGACAATTTGACTGTCATACACCACTGGTCACATGGTAGGATGATTGGAACGCTATTCCAATAGTTATGGGTTCGAATCATACGTCTGAGCATTCGTTTTTAATTGATAAACAAGTTTTTATAAATAACTTAGTTAAATGCTATATCTCAGTAATTTAAATAATTTTTAGCATTAACAAATCTGTTGTAATGTCTAAACGAAAGATTCTATTCGAATCATATAAAGTTTGTATTCGCAGACGATATTGTCTTGTTTTCTGTTCATCATCATCATCATCATCATTATTATATCTCATATACACCTCAACCGTTGGGCTCAAGCCTCGACAATATGAGGGTAATAGACTTATTACACACCATGCTGTTTAGACGTGTCGATATAGGGTTTTATTTCGAGTTTACCCTCTCATGCATAGATTTTAGGTACATATATGCATATCTAATCCCTTAGTTGTCGTTTACGATACGGATTTCCGTTGCCTGTGCTGCATGCTGTAGGTGACTTTTTTATTGCTATTGCTGCTGGTAAAAAAGTAAAACAGCACTCCGATGGTAAATGATACTGCTATTCATGGACCTGTGCTAGGCCGCTGCCTACCGTTTCGGTGATACTAAAGACATCACGGCAACACCTTCAGAAAGTTGGGCTACCAGCTCTCGAACGCTCACCGAACCAAGTGCAGTAACAAATTCAACACAGAGGTCGATTTTCTGCGAGAGTGTGGTGCTATCCCTGATGGACCGGTCCGCGGCTGTAGACAGAAGACGGCCGCCGGTTTTTTTTTGTGTGTACAGCTGTTGGCCGCTCCAAGCCGAGGACCGTTTCCCACAGGGAGCTCGGCTTGGAGCGTCGCTGGAGCCAAAGTGGGCAGCGACATTGGCCAAGGGCTCCCCCTGTGGGAAACGGTCCTCGGCTTGGAGCGTCGCTGGAGCCAAAGTGGGCGTGCCCACGTTTTGGTTCGTGACTTGCGCGACGCGGTTTCGCACCTCGACGGCGAGGGCGGAACGGCGGATATTTACGTGTTAAGGCCTCGCGGGCTGTGTAGGCTCTACGTTGAGCGAGTGTGATTGTGTCGTCCTCTTCGTCGAGGACGTGACGAAGACGTCGGATGGAACTGACGACTGTGGTCTACCACATATTAAATACGACTTATATTCTCTTTCTCGGGCTTGCGCACTCCTCTCTTTGTTTCTCCCTCTCTCCTCTCTCTCTCTCTCTCTCTCTCTCTCTCTCCCTCGGACTCTGTTTCTCATTCTTTGTGTATGACTCTTTCTTTCTCTTATGTGATATAGAAATAGTCGCGCAAGTTAGCTAGTGTTATCATAATTGGAAACGTTTATTTTCTATATACAGTTGCTAACTATTTGAATATTAATATAAGATACACTGAATTACTCACGAAAGCAGAGGGGTCCTAAATTGTGAGCAATTGACCTCATTTAACACCAAATTTAAGTGTGTAAGTGGGCTTGCATTCTGCAATAATGCAATAATTAAACTTTGATGCGAAAACTTTTTCTTAGAATATAAATATAATCCTAGATATCAAATTAGGGTTGTCGTATCTTAGATATCTTAATTAATATTTGAAGTCTAATAATATTTATTATAAAGGGAAATAACAGATAATTTCTGATGTATTTGACTACACAGTTGGCGTAGTGGTTAAGATACCGACGTAGCGTGCCAGTCGTCGTGGGTTTGATTCGGTTCCTATGTAATTTGTGTCCGTTAATTATATATTTGAAAACTGCCTTGTAATACAAGGCTTTTGGGCTAGTTCCTTAGTGCAGGGTGGTTTTGTTATATGTATAGTTGTATACAAATACGTATTAAAAAAGATATTGCCGATTTAACCGGCTGCAACCCAAGCGAAGAAAACGCGGGTCACTAGTTTATAATATACTAGCAACCCGCCCTCGCTTCGCTTCGGTTTTAGTTACCTTTCCCGCGTAGTTTCCGTTCCCGTGGGAATACCGGGATAAAATATAGCCTATGTTATTTCCTGATATTATAGCTTTTCATTGGTGCAAGAATTTTCGAAATCGGTTCGGTCTGTTTAAGCGTGAAAGCGTAACAGAAAACAAACAAACATACTTTCGCATTTATAATTTTAGTAAGGATTTTAGTCAACCCTATTTCTCACAGTTCATGAATACTTAATAGCATTGCTCGTTATATACCGTAAATAATACATTGTGAATTAATTTTTATTCTAGTAATTAATGTAATTGTGTGTTGAGTGACGTCATTTTATAATTTTTAATAATACGGTAGATGTTTATTTAGCGGATAGTTCCGGTTATATTTTTTTATACAAAATAACAATGTGTATTTGTTATGCAGCGACAATGCCTAATATTTCTTATTTTTTAGACGAATTAATGTTAATTTGAATTGATAATGAGATAAAAAGATTGATAGATTTTTTTTGGTGTACTGGTCAAGATATCGACCTAGCATGCCAGTGTCATCGGTTCAATTCCCACGTAGATAAAAATTTGTGCGATCCACAAATTATTGTTTTAAGTCTGGACGTAATTTGTGTCAGTTATTTATATGTTTGTGAAGTCCCTCGCAATAGAAGGACTATTTCGTCAGTGAGGGTTGGGGTCCTTAAAAAAATTAATAAAAAATAGGTAATTTTCGTTTTATTATGAGAAGGCTTCGAGTCCAATAGTGTGACGTTTATGAGCCGACATGATGAATGATGTTGATATCTAATAACACCGGTCAACACGATTTCTGGGTTTGGCTCCTGAATGTAAAATTTTGGTTTCACTTATGTTACAAATAAATTAAAAAATATCTGTTCCGATCAAAGTTTGCTTTTGTAGAATTTTGAAATCACCTATTACTGGCCTATTAAGTGTATTCTGTATATTTTGACTTTTCCAGTCCTGTTGACATTTTCTAACTAAATACGATATAAAAGTCGGATGTTACAACTGTATTGGACGTTTTTGTATTAGTAATATACAAGTAAACACTCACTAGTGCCCTTCAGAGAGAATGCACAATTTGCAATTAAGATAATCAAAGTGCTGCCACCTATTGCTCATAAAAATCAATTAAAATCTTCAAAATGTACTTATCAACATGTATCAGACAAAAGCAAACTTTAAGAGTAAAAATAGATATCCGAGTGTTTTTTGACGTTTGGAATCAGAATTCAATCATTAGAACAGAAACCCAAAAAATATTTTTTTTTGTTGACCTGTGTCCCACTGCTTGACTCGAGTCTTCTCCACAAGGGGAGGGAAATTGAGCTACTATACCACGCTGGTCAGACGTGTTGGCATTTTTTTTTTATGGGTGGGCTATGGTAAGCGCACACGCGGTCCATTCCGTCCGGGGCGACGAAAGGACGGCGCGCGGGCCCATAACCCACCTGTACCCACGTTGCCTTCGTTGTTGGTCCGACCACCGGAGCAGGGTGACTTGTCGTCAGTGGTCGGCCCGACGGAATACCCTTTCGGGTATCCTCACCTCTCGACGTCCCTGTCCCGGGACATCGGTCGCCGTCGCGCGGTCAAGACGTGTTGGCATAGGGTTTCATCTCAAATCTTCCATCTCTTACTACTGTTCAATAACAATTATTGTTATGCATATTTCTTAGTTGTATCTTACGATACTCACATGCAAGATGAATTATCGTTGAATTGTATTCTTACTACGTCAACAAACGAAAAATATAAATAATAATGAAATGGAATAACTTAGACCTAGTTTAGGGTTCTAGTTTTCTAAGGCATTTCCAAATGAAACTAACGTTATGATACAAAAATTTTACTTTATTACTAGCTAATGAACGAGTGAGTAATAGCCAAGTGAACATGCTTTACGAGTTGCACGAGTCACGTAGGAGAAGGGATGTGTGCTATTTCGGGCTACAGGCTATTAAAAGGGCGAATAGTAAACATTAGGAATCAGTACCCTAAGCTTGAAGACTATAATTTATGTCGAATAATGTTCTAACAAAATGTAAGCCAATTGAACTTTATTCACCATTGTAATAGTGTTTTTTATGCTAGCATTTATTCAAATCCCTTAAGGGCATTTACATATTCTCAAATTTTTACGTCGTTTGAACACAATCCAGTAATTTACCACCGGATCGGAACACGGCCACAAGCTGAGAAAATCCGGTAAGAAACTCAGAGGGCTGTCATTTTTTTCAACTTTTAAATAAAATTGCACGTATACAAAATACGTATGATCCACATTTTCCGTGTGGAGAAGAATACAAATTACTATTTCCTTACTTAAGTATCGTATAAATAGACTAAGGGATATTATATACAGATCAGTAGAACATCCATGCAAGAGATGAAAAACTCGAATTTAAAGCCAACATGTCTGACTGGCGTGATATCCTAGGTCAATTTACTTCCTATTTTATAGTAAACTCAAGCCCAGTGTGGAACATACATAATCTAAGATGATGATTGATTATTATGCCCAATTGCGTTGATGTGATTTTTTTTCTAGCCATTCAAGAACCTTTCTTCCCTAGCAGTTGTCGGATCATCGAGCGATGCGGCCTGCCCATTGTCACTTTAGCATGTTAATCCTTTGCGTTATACCGATTTACCCGTTCTTCTACGGATTTTCCTATTTCGGATTCTATCTCTAATAATATTCCGCACCATGAGTTAAATCCTTGTATCACAGGCTACGTTACAAATATAAATTACACTCAGACAATCATTTGTGAATTGTACAAAAAATTGTCCATCATGGAAGTGAACCTTCAACACTGAGCAAGAGAGGTCGTCACTGAGACTAGTCTTCTATCTGTGCAGTCAATGTACAATTAGAATGTATACATTCACCGACTAATATAAATTGTCAAATAATTTCCAATGTAATAATAAACTTAAAATAAATTATTTCTATTATAAAGAAGCAGGAAATGAACCTCATTATAGGAAACTATTATCTATAAATGAACTAATAAGAAATGTAATTTCCTTATCGATATAATCAATAATATTATTTAAAAAGTTCGACAAATATTTTAATGAAAAAAAAAAATATATGACTACGGCGCCCAGAAGTCTGATAGGATATTTTATAGACGCTGGCAAATGAGCAAGTAGCCCAGTTAATGGTTAGTGGTAACTATCGCTCGCGGACTTCAGCAGTACCGGAGGCATAACTGGGTCGATGCTCAGCGTAGTGTTTCAGCCTTTGGCCCTCTTGCTTCCTGTGTAATGATAGATTAAGAATACAACATGTCACTCTCGTCTAAGGTTCAACGGAATAATAGTAAAACCAGCTTAAAGGATCACCAGGATAATGAATAGCAGAAATCTACTGGAAAACTTTTTTTTATTGCAAACGGTGGCAAACGAGCAAACAGTCCAACTGATAGTAAATGTTGCTGCCGCTCATGGACTTTTGCAAGGCCTCTGCCTACCGCGAAGCCAGTTAAAGGAGTGTGAATGCGTGCAATGATGTTAGGTGATACTAAAGACATCACTAAAACCCAAACAAAGTTTTTGTAAAGTTTGCCTACGATCGCAAATCCGCTGAAAACGCTCTGTGGACATCGATAGATCGATCCAATTCATCATCTTCATCATCTCAGCTCATATACGTCTCCGCAATAGGAGAGAATTTAGCTCGTGCCTCTGGGCAGACGGGTTGGTATAGTTTGATTTCGAGTGTTCCTTCTCTTGCATAGATATTATAATATGCATATTATATCCTTTAGCCGTCTTTTACGACACCCACATATAAGACGAGGGGTGGTGATTTGTTTTCTTATTCCGTCACCACACGGAAGAACTCCAGTTCATTGAAGTTAAATTAACAAAGAGCTCATTCAACTTAAAAACTTGTAGTTTGTATACTATCATTTATTGTAATATAGTATGATAATTGTAACACAACATTATCATTTTGACGATATATATTGCATAAATGTATAAAGTATTTACATTAAAATAATTAATTCAGAACAAAATTCTATTAACTATAATAGCCTCTGCAATGACCTTAGACTTACGTTAAATTGGGATTGAAATAAGAGATTCCCGAATGTAAAAACGAATAGGAAACATGATGTCATGCGCTCATTTTAACATTTATATTACTTGATAGGCCTTCATCAAGTATTCCAAGAAAATATACCAAAAAAAAAAACAATTGTGCACTTTAAAAAACTGAAAAACACGCTTTATGCTAAGCGTGTTTTTCACTTTTTTGAATGTTTACTCACTACGCACTAAAAATATAATAGCTACAATACGATATAAAAGTACTTGTTACATTTTACCCTCTCCCATATGGTGGATTTTTTATATTGCTGTTGGTGGCAAACTAGCAAATAGCACGCTAGCACACCTGGTAAATGATGCTGTTGCTCATGAACATTTGCTAGGCCGCTCCCTGCGGTGAAGAAAGTAAGTAAGTAGTGTGAATACGTGCAATTAGGTTTGGGGATACTAAAGGCTTTACCAAAACTACATGCAAATATCCTCAGAAAGTTGGGCTTCTGGTTCTCTCGCATACTGAAGGAAATATAATAATAAATTGCTACTACTCAAACCTATTTCTCTCTCTCGCCATTGGACTAACCACTGCGCCACTAGATGGAATAAATTTATTACCTGCCCAAGTCTTCGTCCATCTTGATGAGGACAAACATGAGTGAAGTCGATATCATTAGGCCACACAATTGGCAATTGACCTCTGAATCAACATATGTGATATTAATTACATTGAATTGGTACCGTGATTTAGTTTTTATTTTTTACTAGCGACCCGCCCCCGTTGCGCTTCAGTTACAGCCACTTTGCCGCCGCATTTTAAATCTGCAATATCGCCCAAGATATGGCCTTGGGTTTGAGTCCCTGACCGGACGTAATTATATAGGGTTTTTCTGAAAGGAAAAGTAACTCCTTATCAATTTGTTAGTAAAATATTATCAAAATTGTAATAAGAGTGCTATTCACCACTCCCTATCTT
Source organism: Lymantria dispar (assembly GCA_032191425.1). NCBI lineage: Eukaryota > Metazoa > Arthropoda > Insecta > Lepidoptera > Erebidae > Lymantria > Lymantria dispar. The sequence continues at coordinate 36,077,543 of CM063445.1, forward strand.
GCCCGTGGATGTCGTAAAAGACGACTAAGGGATATAATACGCATAAAACATTAAGGGAAGGAAATCTCAAAACAAAACCTTATAACAAACTGTCTGACCAGCGTGGTTATAATAAGGCCCTGTTGGTCAAGACTATGAATTTTGTGAGAACATTTTTACTATAACGTTCAACAAAAAAAATAAACGAGAATTTCGGTATAATGTCTTTTAAAAGTCCACGTCCTAAATTTTCTTTGTTGAAATGGCGATTTATCTCACATGAGAGGTAATCTTTTATTAAATCTTGTTAGCACGTACCGTATCAGCATTGGATATGTGCGGATCAGAGAATTTAATGTTCTCTGGTCTATGGTGATAATTGAAATGTAATCCTTGGTATTTATTAACTTTGTATGTTTAATAATTCTGTGATGAAAGTTAGAAAATGTATTGTAAAATAGTTTCCAAATGTTTACCATGATGCACTATTCGAAACAACGGACCACATGGGACAAACTACCCCTAAAAATCGTCGTACGGCTAAATCACTTGTTTGTGCATCTAATACAACAAAATTCGATTTGTTTAATCAAATTTTAATTGATACAAAAGTTGTCTGTAGACGTTAGGCCTAAGCAACTGATCCACGTATTGCGAAGTACCTTAGAAACATATAATTAACAAATTATACTAAGACTCAGAACAACAATTTTTGGATCACATAAATTATTTGGTACGTTATTTTTACCTCTACGACATATGGGCAGTCGATATTTTGTATTCATATATTTGTTCCGTGTGTTAACAGAGTAAGAAGACAATTTACCACTCCCATCTTGCCCTTGGGATATAATATGCATATAAGATTTATGTTAGAGAAGGAAACTTTGAAATAAAACTCTATACCAACCCGTTTGACCAACGTGATATAGTAGGTCGATTACCCTCCTATTGTGGAAGAGGCCCCTATATGAGCTGAGATGATGATGATTAGATATTTGTATAATGACGCCTGATGTTACGCAAGTATTACATATTGTAAATGAAGCTATTTTACGGATCCGTAAAATAGTTTATACAGGGTGTATCAGGTAATGGGGCAACTGTTCGAGTATGTTGTAGTTTACCGCCCATAGATCGTAATTAAAATGTATATTACACAAAAAACAATAATAATAATTTATTTATTTAGTTCTAAAGCAAATGCATACAATAATTCCATCTTAATTTAAGTTACATAATAACAAATTGAGTACATATTAAGATGGAGTAAACGACGGTGTCTGAACTAGTATAAACTGTGCGACAGCCACCGTCGCCTTCCTCCCTAAGCAATTAAATAATAACTATAGGTGTGTCGGTGTACTATTGTTTATTTCTGCGTGTATGCAAGTGTAGGTATACATATGTGTGTTTGTGTGTGTGTGTGTGTGTGTACGTACACGTATGTGGCTGAGAGCGCGTGCATGACAGAGAGTGTATATGTATGTGTGTGTGTGTGTGTGTGTGCGTATTAAATACTGACATATAACAAAATATGATAGAACCATTAAAGTTAGTACCATTATTTAACAACCACGAACATGCTTTCAATCTCCTCGTAAGATTTGGTGCGGAGATAGTCTGCAAGGATATTTTTGCATCTTAATTTAGGTAGGGGGTACAAATTACATACTCTATTGACAGTATTATAAAGATGACTACTAAGGCTATAATAGTATATAACATAAAAAATAATATACAAATACAATATAACATAAAAGTTATAGTGATTTCAAAAATGTGTGTCTACGTCGTCAGTCTACGCCTTAAATGTTACGTATTATGTAGACATAGATAGACAGGATACATGTAGGCATGTACAGCTTCGACAGTATAATTTCATTCATACATACCTAGAATTGCGCAAACGCTTCAATGGTACCGTAGGTACAAACGTGACTCGACGACGGTCATCGGCCGATCAGCTGATTTAAAGCAAAGTTCGTTTTGCTTATGCGAATGTAATCATTGATTTTTTCAATTTTTATTTGAACATTTAACAAAGTACGAATATGTTGCAGATTAAGTATCATTGACTTTATACATTTCCATCAGTTTTAAACGAAAAAACAATGACAAAATTGAAAAATTTACATGTCTCTAATTCATTAACGAATCGATATTTTTCCTTCGAATTTTTTTTATGGGTTCACCACCATTCCCTATCTCCCGTTTGCCCCATAACCTGATACATCCTATATTTGCAACTAGATATTTGTATTCAACATTTGTCATTGTTGAACATATTTTTCATCGGCCTCACAAATTTTTATATCTTTATTACATTACTCGCGGAGGCGTTCATTAACAATATCTATACGTCCAACAATTTTGTCACTGTTGCCCATTATTTATAATTGTTTTAAATGGTTTAATTTAAACATTTACGTATAACGGTCGGTTTGTCACCTAATTATCACAATTATCAATTGCTGCAAGCTAACCTTAGGATTTTAATAGCCTTGTGAAGGATATGTCAATAGGTGAACGTATTTAAGTTCTAATAATTGGTTTCTCTGTGTGGTGACGGAGTAAGAATACAATTCACCACTGTGCTCTTTTCTTGTTTGTGGCTAGCGTAAAAGAGGAGTGAGGGATTACAATATGCATACAACATCTATGCAGGAGAAAGGAAACTCGAATTAAAACCCTGTACCAATCCTGACCAGCGTAGTACAGTAGGCCAATTTTTCCTCCGCGTAGTATAGTAGGCCAATTTTTCCGCCCATTGTAGAGGAGGTTCGAGTTCAACATTGGACGTGTATGAGCGGGAACACAGAAATATTAATACTTTAGAAAGGCCATTCGGCTGATTTTGTTCGAAAACCAGCGTGGCATAACTGCCCCCTCCCGCTAATGTTAACACATATGCAAGGTCTATACTTACAACAATTTCACCCACTAACATAACACACACACATCAATCTCGAAGCTGCAGTTGGTACACAAATTATAACTAAGTTCTGTAGGCAACGTATACTCACATATAAAAAAGCACATGTACGCTAGTGCTTGCCATGGTCGATATACTACACGATATTTATTTACATTTTTGTTTATTGTAAACAAAAATGTAAATAAATACACTTACGAAAAGTTAGAAATCAACACTTATAATGATAATAACTAGTAATGAATGACCAGTCTCAAGAAATTCATTCTTGTCATAAATTATTCCATCTTAAGGAAGAATAGAACAATTATTTTGTACGACAATTAAATACCTACTTAATTAAAATTTAGTTTTCCAATAAAAATGAAATACAATAACATTTGATGACTTTGCCATTATTTTTAGTCTTTGTCTTTGCATTGGTGATTGGTCCCGAACATAGATATTTTATTACTATTATTTTGTTATTTCTATTTTATTAATTACTAAAGAGTGCTAATGAGCTCTATGAAGTTTGTACTATAGATCATCATCATCGCAGCTTACATACGACCCACTGTTGAGCTCGGGCCTCCTCCACAATGGGATGCAATTTGACCTACTAAACCATGCTGGTCAGACATGTTGGTATAGGGTTTCATTTCAAGTTTTCCCTCTCTTGCACAGATGTTATGCGCATATTATATACCATAGTGGTATTTTACGACATCCACGGGCAAGATAGGGAGGGGTGAATTGTATTCTTACATTTCTTACTCCGTCACCACGCGGAAAATATACAAGAATGTACTATAGATATACAAGATAAATTAAGTAGGTAATGTATACCAGAATAATAGATTTTTAAATACCTATTTAAATATTGTTAATATAATTATATAAAACGATCACTAAATTAAATGTGTTAAAAATATTTATTTATATGATAAAATTAACCCATAGCTAATTATTGAAATCGATAACTTATAGTATGTTGGACAACACTATCGATACGCGTGGATCAACGTCAATGTTTTGAATGAAAACGTATACTACCACGCTAGTAAGGCGGTTCTTAGTGATATCGCATTGAACGCAGTACATTGCGCGGTTGCTGGACTAATAAAAGGTGATATCCATGTGTGGCAGACGATGTATAATGTTTGGCTCTTTTTGTGATTTCATAATTTTTATTTATAAACGACATAATACTTTCATAAAATTAAGAAATATCAATGAATTAATAAGTTTATGGACTTAACGATGAAAATAAATGCCTTCTTAGACTATAACTACGCAACTGACTTCTTTTTCGACACGTTGTAACAGCGCAAGACGGCATATTTCTCTTTTTTGTCGGAGCTTCATTCAAGGTCACTATATGAGCGCAACTAAGAACCGGTAAAACGAATTTCGTCAATATTAAGACAGTTTGATCGCAATTGTGGCACGCTTGCCCCGCCCACATGGCCGTTCTATCTTATTAATTTTTCTGTGAGCGGGAATGAATGAACGAAAATATTGCGAGCTTCTTGTATTTTGTTGGTACTTTATTTTTTATCAACGTCAAAAGGCAGTTAAAATGACATATTTTGACGGACTTTTTTTTTTGGGTGGGTTACGGTCGGCGCACTCCTCGCATCACTAAGTCTGGGGGCGACAGAGAGGCGTAAGCACGCACACCCGTAACCTCCCCCGTGACACGTCGCCTTCGTCGTTGGACCGATCACCGGGGCAGGAGGACTTGTCGTCAGTGGTCGGCCCGACGGAATACTCCTTAAGGAGTACCCTCCCATCGACCGACGTCCCCCCCTCGGGGAGGACGTTGGTCTTTCCTGACGCGGTCATCAGGCGCAGTTCCTGACGGCTGACTCTGCCGAGCATCGCCCTGGCGATGGTCAGCAGGCACCTATGATTGCGACGAGTCCACGACGCTGCTCTGCCCAAGCGGCACAAACCTCGAGCGTATGCTGCGCCATGTCCTCGTCGCAATCGCAGTGGTGGCAGGACGGTGTACTCTCCTATAGTATATATTGTGTGTACAGTGTATATTTTGACTGCCTGCCACCTGATCCACCTGATCGTCCAGAGATCCTATAAATCGCTAAGCGATCGCTCCTCTCCATTTGAGAAGCATTTTAGTTTCATCAATTATTTTATTCAATTTCCAATCCAATAGAACACTTGATGGTTAGCACGTAAGAGCAAGTCCCCATTCTCGGTTTTATTAATTACTTCTAATATAAAACGTTGCTATTAAAGTAAGGCTACTGCTAGAGAATTGTGTTTCCCTTAATACTATCCTGATGTTTACTTGATTATTACACATTATAAATAATTCTATTTTTACGGATTTCATCGCGTTTGTATTAAATTTTTGATTGCCCAACGTTTCGAACACTTCATGAACGCTAAAAAGCAATGACAGTTATGTGATTGCAGGCAGTTAATCCGTTTCGACCTGTTGACATTAAACTGTAGATATTGCTCTACATCAATAAATAATCTCGAATCTTTTTCACGAGGAAGTTTTTCCTTAAATATATTATCTTTGACTTTTTATAAAAGTTAACGGAAGTATGGCTTTTTGACTTGTAATGTCTTATATCTGTTTTTGCTGTTAGCATTCGTTTCAGATGATGTATTTATTGCATTGTTAATGTTTCTTTTCCTTTTTTCATAAATTTGCTAGTATTGATGTTCACGTTTGGCCTATATATCTTGTAGCGCCATATTTTATAAACTTTAATTTTTGACATACTGTTTCTCGTTTCGTGTGATGACGTAGTAAGAATCTAATCCATGTTGCATGTTTCTCGTAAAATATGACTATGGGTAATAATCTTTCATCATCATAGCTCATACGAGTTCCACAGCTAAGCACGAGCTGCCTCTATAATGGGACGGCAATTCACTTACTGTACCTCGCCGGTCAGACGGGTTGGTACAGGGTTTTATTTCGAGTTTTCCTTCCCTGGAGTAGATGTTGTATACAATTCATCACCCCCAATCATTCCCGTGGGGGTCTTAAAAGATGTCTGAACGATTTAATAAGATTAAGCAAGACAAGGAAAACTAGGAATCGAACCCTATACCAACCACCATGGCATAGTAGGTCAATTGCCTTCCTAATATAGAGGAGGCTCGAGCCCAGCTGTGGGACATGTATGAACGAACTGATAAAATACACCACACAATAAATATTTGTTGAAGCACTTTTAGTATTTGTAACAACCAACCTGGTATATTAGGAATACTTTTCACAGAGACGTTTATTAGTAGTTTATTTATGCACCTAGAAAGTGTTGTTAAATGGTTTATCACGCTTCCATTAGATGCCATTTATCATTTGTGACAAATTCACGTCGCTAAAACGTCTTATTATTTAGTAAATTTAGTTATATTGTCACTTTAAGGTAAAAAAACTATTTTAGAAAGTTTAAAGTACATTACTAATTTTTATTTTTGTTATATTCGTTTCGTGTGGTGAGGGAATAAGAAAATAAGAATACAATGAATCACTTTTTTTTTATTGCCGATGGTGGCAAACGAGCAGGCAGCACACCTGATGGTAAGTGATACTGCCGCACATGGACCTTTGCAATACCAGGGGCACAGCCAGGCCGTTGCTTACCGTGAAGTAAATACTCTTCTTAAACCTCGTTTAAAGAAGGACATGTCATAGCGCTCAGGAAACATAGCAGCAGGTAGTTCATTCCAGAGCCTGCACGTACGTGGGAGAAATGATCGCTGGAAACGGTAAAGTTGAAGACCATATCGTTTCCAGGTGAAATGGATGAACCTTGCTGCGGTGTTGAGTGGTACGTTGGTAAAACGGTGACGGTGGTACCAAGTCATACCTTTGTCCTGTAAGGATGTCGTAACAGACGATTAAGGGATACAATATGCATATAACATCTATGCAAGAGAAGATAAACTTGAAATAAAATCCTATGCCAACACGTCTGACTAGCGTAGTGTAGTAGTTTAATTTCCCTCCTATTGTGGTATATGAGATAAAATGATGATAATAATGAACTGGGTATATATGCCTGTATATCCATCCACCAGCTTATCGATGTCCACCGTTACACGTTTTCCAAAATATAATCATAAAGACTAAATCACAGTCGCATAGTAGGTCATTTGCCCTATTATTGTAGAGGAGGCTCGAGCCCAGTAGTGGGACGTATATGAGCTGTGATGATATATTCTCTTTTATGTAAAACTCGTGATCAAATCAAACTGAATCAATATTTATTAAATCTTTAATTGCTTAATTAATCGCATGTCTCAATACTAGGTTTTTTAGGGCATTTATCTCAACGACAGAATGATCGGTGTAGAATAGGATTTTAGTTCCAAACTTTACATGTATCTAATTTATTAACGTATCGATATATTTCCTTCAAATTTTTTTCATGGATTCTTATCACCATTGCCTAACTCCCGTTTGACCAGTTGCCCCATAACCTGATGCACCCTGTATAAGCCTAAATGATGATGATAATAAGCAATGTTATGTGCTTATGTTTCTTAGTCCTTATTAGCTGACCCAACAGATGCTCTTCTTTTCAAATCTAAGGTAATGGTAAAAGGCATTCTCTCTTGAAATCGGTCGCAGCGCTACCTACCGGTTCTAAATATTAATCTAAACTATTCTCATATCCATGGGAACAGCCACAAAAAACATCATCCAAATCAATCCAACCGTTTAGAAGGAGTTGAGTTACAAACACACGAACAGAAGATCCTTACTAATATTATAAATGCGAAAGTAAGTTTGTTTGTTTGTTACGTTTTCACACTTAAACCACAGAATCGATTTCAAAAATTCTTTCACTAATAGAAAGCTATAATATCAGGGAGTAACATAGACTATATTTTATCCCGGTATTCCCACGGAAACGGGAATTATGCGGGTAAGGCGACTGAAACCGAAGCGAAGCGAGGGCGGGTTGATAGTTATAAATAAATATATGCCATAAATACTATAGTAATAAATATCCACGTTACCGCCCCCGCCGACGGGGAAGGAAGACGTGTCGCGTTAAAATCATAAACGTGGGAGTGCCCACTTTGCCAGCGACCGCCCGAGCCGAGGTCCGTACCCCACAGGGGGTGCCCTCGGGATGGGTCGCTTAACTTTAAACGGGTTGAGAGCCCTCAGCGCTCACCCACCAGTCCGGGTAAAGTTGTCACAGCCATCTGAGGCTAACAACTAAGTCACACAAAAAAAAAAAAAAAACTGCGGTGATGAAATTGGTGGTGATCACAGAAATATTATTTTCTGTGGTGGTGATGTATTCTTGGTCCGTCACCAAACGATGTAGTTCTATTAATATAAGGCAATTAGTAATGCTAGTTGACATACATCCATAATTACGTTACCCTAGATTTTGTTAAACATTATAGCCCGTAGCGAATTCATCTTAACAAGTGATTACATAGCTTGGTTGATAACAGGTCGTTGATCCGCTATTGTAGTCGGATATAAACACCTGCTGTTCGCCGTGCGAACTGTGTAGTTTTGCAAGTGCATACAATGTGTATTGTTTGGTTTTGAAAAGAAATCCATGAATATATTATTAATTTTAAATTAATAACTATTTAATTATCATCATCAACAGCTCATATACATCCCACTGCTGGGCTTGAGCCGAGCAAGAGGGAAATTGATCTACTGTACCACTCTTAATTTCGAGTTTTCCTTCTTTTGCATAAATTTTATATGCATATTATATCGCCTAGTCATCTTTTACGACAGGGAGGGAGTGGCGAATTGTATTCTTACTCCATCACCACACTATAGAATAATAAGTAATATTTAATTATTATTAATTGGGATAACTATGTGGTGAGGATACGTCCGATTGTTGGCCTCCAACTTCCTCCACAACGGGACGGAAATTGACCAAATATAATACGCTGACCAGAAGAGTTGGTAAAGGGTTTTATTTCAAGTATTTCCTCTCTTGCATAGATTTTATATGCATATTATCTTTTTATCATCCACGGGTATAAAAAGGGGGTGATGTATTCTTATCATTTCTTGTCATCACACGGAAACTTTTTAAATCAAGTCAATCTTTGTATAAGTTTTAAAATATAAGTTAGGAAGACGAGCTACTAAAATGACAGCTGTGTCATTCACAGCTGTTTTCGGTTTCATAACGAGTGACATTACTATTTTTTTGGTGGTTAGTTTAGAGATAGAGTTAGACCACAAAGTTCGAAGGTTGTGAAATTCCAAATATTCTAAATATTTTACGACTGCCAATTCTAGTCGTTCGTTTCAATAAATTTTGAAGTTTTATGGCAAAAGAAAAGCTGTTCCGAGCTGTAAGTATTTTGCGGGTGGGTTAATTGTGTCACCATCTCTTGCTTACCCGGGCACTCCTAAAACAGGTTGAGTGATCACTATAGCAACCGACAGCGGTTCTTATTTTCATAAGGTTATGGTTCATATCCCGGCGAAACAGTTTGGAGCGACAGACAATAAAGAAGTAAAAGTATTACTCATCATTGATTGACTTCCGTGGCCAGCACTAATCTTGTAAGATACTTTTCATTTCGTCTTCCAAGCATGGTGATTATCTATTCTGTATCTTGCCATTGCAAGATTAAAAAATCATTATTTTTTTGTGTTGGTGGCAAACAGTATACCTGATGATAAGTGATATTACCGCCCATGGATATTTTCTACCTATCGTGAAGAAAGTGAAAAGAATTAATTGCGTACAAAGAGGTTAGGTAATACTAAATGCATCACCAAAACCCACCACACGCAAAAACCTTCAGAAAGTGGGGCTGTCGGTTCTCTCGCTCACGGAACGAAGTGCAGTAATAAATTACTTCTCGGACGTCGATTTTCAGTGAGAGTGTGGTACTACCCCAGACGGACCGGCCCGTGGCTGTAAACAGAAGACTGTCGACAGTGTGGTCTTAAGTTTATAGTAAAACATTATTTAGTCACACAGCTACCACGGTGAAAATTTTGGAACAATAGCGAAGTAACAACCCGAAATAGCAAGTAACAACTCTAAATAGCTTTTTACAAATCTTTACTAAAAATATTTTTGATTTGAACATTTACGTATTTGGCTATGAGACAGTTACTAGTTGAAATTCGACGTGAAATAATGTTACCAGCTGATTGATAAAGTACCGTTATTCAACGGTCTTATAATATACTTCGTTTGTATGTACTGAAAATATTTAATACTGATGTTTACGCGAGCACTACACATTGTAAATAAAACTACTTTTACGGATTATATCGCGTTTGTATTTGATTTATGATTGCCCGACGTTTCGAACACTTTGCAGCATTCATGGTCACGGGTGGACTAAGGTGTCTCACGTCCAACAAGTAATCGTTATTACAGACATTTACAATTATCTACCCGATACAGAAAATACTTATAAATTTATTAAATTGTTACCCACATTTTAGTACAAATTTATTGCCAGTGTAAGAAGAAAATGAATCTATATGAAAAAATTATATTGTTTATGGTTAGTAATTATTAATTATTAAATTTGTAGCAATTATTATTACAATTTGTTGATTTAAAACTAACAAAAGTTAGTCCGCCCGTGACCATGAATGCTGCAAAGTGTTCGAAACGTCGGGCAATCATAAATCAAATACAAACGCGATATAATCCGTAAAAGTAGTTTTATTTACAATATTTAATACTATTATTTTGTTTGCCGTGTACGGAGTAAGAATACAATTCATTCCTCCTTTCTTGTCCGTGGGTATCGTAAAAGACGACACCTATGGGAATTTTAAATATCCATATAATATCTATGCATCAGAAGGAAAAGTTCAAATGAAACATTTTACGAACCCGCAGGACCAGCAGTGCGACGTATATGAGCTGTGATGATGATGATGAATATACCAAAAAGATTATTAACGATTTTATTATCTCAGCAGTTGTTATGATAGCATCTCATTTTATAGACGAAGCTCTGCTCCTATTTATCTGTGATAAATTATAGTGTATCACAGTATTGCCTATAAGTTTTTATCTGACTCGATAAGATTTTTAAGAATCCAACTGATAGTTTCTGAGATCAACGCGTTTAAACAAACAAATTTTTCCGCTTTGTGATGGTAATGTAGATAATAATTTGAATTTAAAGCCATGTGGCTTGACAAATTGATAATCGTCTACGGTAAATACACATTATAGAAACCATGTATTTTTCAATGGTCGGCATGGAAACATAATATCGTCAGAAATTTTTTGACATGTCACAATTTAAAAGAGAATTGTGCTTTTGTTATGAAATAAAAAGTATTTTTACGGTTGTTTTTGAGTTTATTTTCTTTTTGAATTAGATTTTGCATTCATGGTCATGAGAGGACCATGACCAGTACTCTCGTGACCGTTCATGGTCACAAGTAGTTGTGTGTATTATACAATGATTACTTCGAACCTATTTTCAACCCCCGACGGCAAAAGAGGGGTGTTATAAGTTTGACGTCGATGTCTGTCTGTCTGTGTGTGTGTGTGTTTGTCTGTGGCATCGTAGCTCTCAAACGGATGGACGGATTTCGATGCGGTTTTTTAAAAGCTTTTATTTAACTTGCCATGTTAGTATGGGACAAATCTTGCGAGTTAAATTAGAACCACTTCCTGTCGTTAGGTTAGGTTGAAATTTGGTTTACTTACGTAACTTCGGTGGCAATGCAATAATATGGTACCATGAAGCTGGTCTCAAGATGGCGTCGGAAGGTGGCCATAGGAACTCTTAAACTAAACAAGATAAAACCGTCGAGTTTGGACTCGTTTGAATAATCTTGACAAGCACTTTTTCTTCGTTTAGAGCATTTAAATAAAAGCTTGTTTTTCAACATTTTTTTAATTAATATTTATTTTATTTGAAAACCAGTTTCCTGGCGGTGGTTCTTAGCTATGTTTGGTTAATATCGGTACAGCAGTGTAAGAATAGCAGCTCTTTTCCCAAATCATGTAATGGCGTATGATCACTCGATGTCGTTATTTGCAAAGTCGCCCACGGTACCACGGTGTATTCGTTAATAAAGGTTATTTTTTTTTTTGGGGGTGGGTTACGGTTGGCGCACTCCTCGCACCACTCTGTCCGGGGTGACAGAGGGGCGTAAGCACGCACACCCGTAACCCACCCGTGACACGTCGCCTTCGTCGTTGGGCTGACCACCGGAGCAGGGTGACTTGACGTTAGTGGTCGGTCCGACGGAATACCCCCTGAGGAGTACCCTTTCCTCGACCGACGTCCCTCTCTTGGGGACGACGTCGGTTTATCCTCACGCGGTCAGCCTCTCGGCGGGTGACGGACTAATTCACCGGTCCAGTCACCCGCGGCCTAGGCTAGAATAAAGGTTATCTTAAAATGCATTCGGTTGTCTGTAAAGTCGGTTTACTGACGATAGTTGAACGTGACAACGTCATAAGAAAATACTGATGGAATGGTTTCATTTTTCAAAAGAACATTTTAATTTTATTTGTTTGATAGATATTTTGTATGGATCAAGCCTTAAATGGAACGCCTCAGAGCGAGGTAACGCCGCATACGTCATGTTTTTTCGTGTGTGCAGCCGGCTCCATCGAATTATAAGACGTTGTCACGTCAAAAAATCTTAATGAATGTGTATGTTTATGCCATTAGAACCGAGGTTTTAACTTACATTAAGTTTTACTCATTACAATTGTAATTATTAATTAAAGTTTCTTATTGTTACAGATAACTACGTGCCTCAAGCAATCTCAACAATAATTTCACGGGCTATCTCGCCTCTCGAATTCAATTAAAACAAGACTGATTTTTCGTAGTATAAAACTATTCAATTATGAATATAATATGAAAATAACAATAAATAAAACGTAATTTAAAATAAATAAACACAAAATTAAATAATGCTATAAGTGGAATTATATCAAAATGTTTAAGTTATTAGGTGGCTTGAGTGTTTATTTCAAGTATCAGCCGATAAGGATTGACAATGCTGTGTTTAGACTCCACAATGTGTTCACTACGGTATTGCTGTTGACATGCTCGATGATTATTACCGCCACACAATATGTTGGCCAACCGATCCAGTGTATTGTTAGTGGATTACCCACAAATGTTGTGAATACATATTGCTGGATTACATCGACGTTCACTATGCCAGATGCCTTTGCCAGAGAGGTGAGTTATTTTTTTTTATTTAAAAGCCTTCTAAAATAATTTATTTTATAGCTACGTGGTGAGTGTTGATGGATTATGAATAAAATATCATCGTGCCTTATCTGTCCATTTAAGTCATAAAAATCGGCTAAAAGTGATTAATATGATAATTTTGACAAAAAGAAACAGACTTCAAACTGGACCACATTGAAATGGGACCACGCGGGAAGCGCCAGCTTTTATATAAAAACGATACATCAAATTCGGTTCACCCAGTCGAAAGGTAACAAACAAACAAAAACCAATAAGAAAATACAGCTAAATTGAGAATTTTTTGAAGTTTTAAAAATGGGTAACATTTCGCTCTTGGAAAAATTGCGATGGACAATCTGTCGACAAGGAGTGAAGTGTACTTTTTTGGGAATATTGAAATTTTGTATTGTGCAATTATATCATTTGTAATTTGTCTAATTAATTGTAATTTGTACAATAGTGTAAGACATTATTCGTGTTCTGATATAATTGTACAATTCAATATACCATTTCTTGCCTGTAGGTGTCGTAAGGAACGACTAGGAATATAATATGCAAATAACATCTATGCAAAAGAAGGAAAACGAATTAACACCCTTTTTTTTTCGTGTGGGAAAATACAGTTTTTACGCATTCCTTTTGATAGATGGGGTATGCCGGATTCAACGTTGATTTATTATCAGCGCCACTACCAGCTAAAAACCACACGCTGTTCCTGTCCCTCGACTACGACGAAGTTATGGGACCGTTTTCACATGCACCACAACTCCGCCGGACCGACACATCCGCTGCTCGCGGACTCACCTCGAGACGGTACTACTGTACCGGAGGTAGTGCCCATAAGCATTCATGCCTCCTTGGGGCCTTATACTTAATGTGGGCCACCAGCCGCCACCATAGCCAGTAACCCAGGCGCCACTCGCAGAGTTGAGGGACATGCCAGATAGGCTTGACCTCGTCTCCGCGCTCTCCGGGACGGTAAAGCGTTGGGATCTGCGTCAATCTCCCGCTCCTCTGTGAATTAACACCATATATCAACCCGTCTGATAGGACCTATAGTAGGTCAATTTTGCTCTAGTTGTGGAGGAGGCTTGAGCTCAGTATGAGACGTACATGAGACGACGATCAAGAAATGACTCCCATATATGGATAGGCCTAAATCCAACAGTGGACGACGAAGACTTCTAAACGGCAAAGCACACAATTAATTTTGGTTACACCTAAATTTATCACTCCTTAAGTTGAAAGCAGTTATAGGCCTTTATTGTGTGGAGAGGACATTCTTTGTATAAAGGTTAAGAGATATGCTGATACTAAAGCTTCTGATACTAAAGTACGCCAGGTCCGGATGAAAGGTAAAGAGTATGCGCATATAGGATTATTGAAAAGTCTTATACAGAAATAGTTTCCCGTTCGCTGATAAAAAGATTAATCGATGTCTTTAACATAAAGTGGTTGAACGTCTTCTAAAAAACCAATCCTCGTCTCATAAATACCAGTCCAAGTCTTTTAAGACTATAGTTCTCTCAACACAATAATCTCTCTTGCGTATCATGTAGTAGAAACTGTTGATTGGATGAGTGGGTGCTGTCAATTACTCGTACTACGCATGAGCTCCTAACCGTCAGTTTCCTTTCTAGCTGATTGAGTTGCCCGACAGACTCGTGACTTAGGGCTGAGCTGTTTGTACCTTCAAATCTTCACGTTGTGTATCACAATCACTTACGTTGGTGGTTTCATCATTTGGTTTTATTTTCAGAACTAGTTATGCTCGTGATTTCGTTCAGTTGAATATTTGTTTTTTTTTTTGCTATCCTTGTATTGCGGGGGACTTTATGAACATATTGTTAACGTATATAAATTACATCCAGGCTCAGCAACAATTTGTGGATCGCAGAGTGTTGTCCTGCGTGGGATTCGAACCCGCGACACTGGTACGGTAGGTCGTTATTTAACCACCGCCATCTGTCCAGTCGATAGATTTTGTCAATAGATTTTGCTAGCCCTCGGGAATAGTATTTTACTCTGTTTGTGTAATCGTCGGGTTAATTAAAAATTAAATTACAATTGGGACCAAATTCGTAAAAATAGTTTAATTTGTAATAAGTGTAATACACGCGTAATGTTATAAAATCTTTTTCAGTTCTGTCTTTAAAATAAAACAATCTTCTTAGCCCATACACCTCGCACTTTTGGGCTCGGCGGCTCAGGGAAATTGACCTAGTATACCATGCCAGTCAGATGTGTTGGTATAGGGTATTGTTTCGAGTTTTCCTTCTCTTGCATAGATATTGTAAACGTATTTATATCCTATAGTCGTCTTTTACGACACCCACGTGCAAGAGAGGGCGTGGTCGATTACATTCGTACTCCGTCACCACACGGAAAATAAATTTGCATAATTTATTAGTCATTAATCAGGTTACATTACGTAATATCCTATTATTGTATATAGGTTAATAATGAGTTGTCTCTCATTGCTACTAAATGGAGCGGTGTCCTGGAGCACAGTGATGTCACTATATTCGGTTCTGATCAAAGGACTAGTTGTAAGGTCAAATGAAAATCCATTTAAACTCGTTTCAATGGCCATAGGTCATTTCATCTTTATATACCGCTTGTGGGATCTGGTCCAGCCATAATCGTTTAAATTTTATTTATGAACTAGCAGTGCCCGCGACTTCGTCCGCGTGGAATAGTGACTTTGGAGAGCATAGTGACTTTCAGGATTTATTTATTTATAACTTATCTCATTGCTGCGCATAAGTCGTAGTCGTTTTGCAGTGGCAGACTGTCGAGGAAGTTGAGGTCTTTTTCTAGGCGTTTCGTAGAGGCTACCGTCCCCTCGACTCTCATGACCGCCCGCCACATCATACATGCGCGCGCATTCTATCTATAAAAATGAATTGCTGTTCGTTAGTCTCGCTAAAACTCGAGAACGGCCGGACCGATTTGACCAATTTTGGTCTTGAATTATTTGTGAGAAAATAAGGCAAAATTGCGAGTAAAATACTAAAAACAACAATTTTATTTTCCCATACAAACTATTCTTACCTGTCAAACATTTGATGTTCGTCGCGACGGTTCGGCATTTTTGGCATAATTACATGTAGATCTAGATTAAAAAAGGTTTTGGAATCGATAAGAAAAGGCGGTATATTAAATAGCTAGAATATAATTCACCACTTGAGAGTGTTGTAAAAGACAACTAAGGGATATAATAAGCATATAATATCTATGCAAGAGAAAGAAAACTTGAAACAAAACCCTATATTGACACGTCTGACCAGCGTGGTATTATCCGTGCAGTGACGAAGTAAGAATACAATTCACCACCCGTGTGTGTCGTAAAAGACGACTAAGTGATATAGTATGCATATAATATCTATGTAAGAGAAGGAATACTCGGAACAAAACCCTATACCAACACGTCTGACCAGCGCGGTATAGTAGGTCAATCCGAGCCCAACAGTGGGACGTGTATGGGTTGAGACTAAGATGATGATTTATCAGCCTCCTACAAATGGCGTAAAGTTGCAGATTAAGGAAATATAACACTTGCCGTAAATTGAATTCAGTTGGATTATCAATAATGCCATTATATTGATACGTTTTGGGCCAATTACGGATACCGCCTCAGCTTTAGCAGGATCACCAGCCTCCCCTTCTTTTAACATCCAGGGAACTGGCCAAGCGTTGTACAGTCAAGGTACCAGGTGCTTAAGTACCAGCGCCAGCACCCATCAAAAGAGGCTGGAGAGTGTCGAACGTGACCCCTGGGGTCGTCCTTATTGAACGGCACTAAGTAGAGATTTCACTTTTTCTTCAGATCAATCGGTAGAAAATTTTGGACAGTCTTGAATGTGACTCCTGGGGTCGCCTGTATCGTAGTGCTGAGTAAGCTACGCCGTCCTCCCCTCGCCGAAATTTGCCTCCCCGACCTCCCCATCAGGGTTGTCGAGGACATTATCCCACCACAGAAAGCCCCCCGCAATCATTACTTTGCTGGACAGTAACCAGACAGACAGTTTAATTAGTGGTAGGACCACACTGTCGACAGTTATCTGTCTACAGCTGCGGGCCGGTCTGTCCGGGGTAGTACCACATTCTCGCAGAAAATCGACGTCTGAGTAGTAGCAATTTGTTACTGCGCTTCATTCGGTGAGCGAGAGAGCCGGAAGCCCAACTTTCTGAGGGTGTTTGTGTGTGGAGGGTTTTGGTGGTGCTCTTGGTATCACCGAGCCTCAATACACGCATTCACCCTCCCTTCACTTTCTTCGCGGTAGGCAGTGACCCTGTAAAGGTCCATGAGCGGCAGCAACACTTACCATCAGGTGTACTGTTTGCTCGTTTGCCACCGTTTACAATAAAAAAAAAAACCGGAACCCGGAGATGGGGCGCCAGTGGCGCATATACGTGTTAAATCTATCACTCTCCGGCAAACGGTCAACCCTAATGGGTGCTGGTCCTTGAGCACCTGGTACCACATCTCACGGGTCTATACAACGCTTGAATAGCGTTTGGCCATTTCCCTGGATGTTGGAAGGAGGAGAGGCTGGTGCTGAAGGTGGGACGGCTGCCAGCCTCGGCCACAAACATGTCGATATAATAGTATTATTAATAATTTAACTGGATTGAATTTACGGTACGTGTTATATTGCCTTAATCTGCAACTTTACGGCATTTGTAGGAGGCTGATTAATCATCATCATAGTCTCAACCCATACACGTCCCACTGCTGGGCTCGGGCCTCCTCCAGTATGGGAGGGAAATCGACCTACTATACCTCGCTGGTCAGACGTGTTGGTATAGGGTTTTGTTCCGAGTTTTCCTTCTCTTGCATAGATATTATATGCATACTATATCACTTAGTCGTCTTTTACGACACACACGGGTGGTGAATTGTATTCTTACTCCGTCACCGCACGGACAATACTAAAACTAAACTGATAAATACAAAATAATTACGAAGAAAAGGTGGTACGAAGTTCGCCGGGTCAGCTAGTACTTAATAATTACATAGCTACATCACTAATACTTACATTTTTAATATCGCGATATCTTTTGAATAAAATGTCCGAATTTAATAACTTAAAAAGTTCTAGAAAGGTATTGAATCCATCTTGAATACGATGTAATTTATTTTGATAAGGATTAATACGAAGATACAAAATAAAGAGTTTTTAAGCGACGGCAATTTAATTATTTAAAAAAATAAAAGAAAACACTTATTGTGAGATAACTACAATAGTTAGACATATGGTGTCGCGACAGTTTTTGTAGAAAATTATATTCTCTGCAAAGTTGTAGTATATTGTTTTGTTCTATAATCAATAGTTTTCGCAGCAAACGCGATATAAAGATTTTTTCGGGTAATTTTTTTACACCTTGGGTTACATTATTGGACTTTTAGTACGGATCCCTAATTTTTTTGAAAATATAATATAGCCTATAGCCTTCCTCGATAAATGGGCTATCCAATGCTGAAAGAATTTTTCAAATCGGACCAGTGGTTCCTGAGATTAGCGCGTTCAAACAAACAAACAAACAAACAAACTCTTCAGCTTTATAATATTAGTATAGATTATATGTTCGCAAGAGTTGGTACTTGCTAGAAATATTGTATACAATCTTATTTAGAATTTAGTAAAAAAAATATTTTTTTCGGATTTTATCGCGTTTGTGTTTGCATTTTGATTGTCAATTAAAAATCAAATGCAAACGGAATAAAGTTCAATAAAAAAAATACAGATGAATTGAGAACCTCCTCCTTTTTGAAGTCGGTTAAAATAGTTTTATTTACAATGTGTAATACTCGCGTGAACATTAGAATTAATTATATAAAAATAATAGACAAGCCCGCCGAGTTTTTTTTCCGAATCTTCTCAGTAGCGGCTGTGTTCCGATCCGGTGATAGCTTATTGCAATAATTTAGTATTGTTTAAATGAACAATATATAAAGGCTCTCGCGGGGTGTATGCATAATAAATGATATGCATTTGAATTTGTACGAGAATTTTTCCGCTATATGTAAAAGACTACACGTAGGATGACGTTGTTAATCTAAGATAGGGAGACACTGTATTATGAACCCTTTCACATGAAATCAACAGGAGCTTCAAGATAGCCTGATTCCAAAACTAATCACTGACCTTTTTTTTCGGGGGTGGGTTGCGGTCGGCGCATTCCTCGCACCACTCCATCCGGCGCACACCCGTAACCCACCCGTGAACTAATCACTGCCCTACCAGTGTTTGCATCATTTAATCCTGATATGAATAACCGTTCTAGCCTCTAACGTTATTGTTCTAGAGATTGTCATTCGCAAATTGTACTTGTGTTATTGTATATATTAATGATATAATCAGTTACATATGTGTATTCAGCGAGGTCGCCACTTGTCTCATATCTATTGTTTGTTTGACCTTTGTGACCTGATCCAATATAACAGTACCCTATATCGTAAAACAACAAACTGTAACTATGTGATTATATACTTCTAACAAGTTCACTATCTTATTGGTCTAGTGAGTTATGAATGCCAATATAAAGTTTTATAGGTCCTATCATTCAGAATTTCTTCTTTAAACAATGTTACCGAAGAGCATTTTCTTCACGGTAGCTAACGGCCTGTGCCCCTGGTTTTGCAAAGGTTCATGTGCGCCAGTATCATTTAGCATCAGGTGTGCTGCTTGCTCGTTTGCCACCGGCAATAAAAAATAATCAGAAACTGCTATTAAGTAAACACCAAAGCTTGAACTATCCCCGGTATACGCCAATTTTTATCAATATATGTACATATACTGAAAATTTATATGACAAAATGTGGTTTTGTTTCGTCTCTTTGTTTTCCCTTTTGGATAAAGATGTTTAACTTGTATCCATCATCATCTTTATTCCTTTTACAAAATTCCTAAAGGTTTAATGCTTCTTATTACTTTTTTCTTCAACACAATCTATCATGTACTATTGTTTCTGTTCAGTCTATTTCTATCCGTGTCTGCATAATTATAAATCCTTCTATCATCTAAATTATATTGTGGTGATCTTTGATTTATTCAAGGCAAATTTTATCGATTCTTAATTAATACTACTACCGATAATATTACTTTTATCTTCTTATTTGACGTTAGAATTATCATTAATGCTAACTTTAACAGTTTCGTTATTGGCAAAAGTGTACGTTTAGTTTACTGTAAATTTCAGCAATAAAAGTTATCTGCTATTGAACAAAAATACATCAAGATAAGACTGACGATGTTGACATCATTCTGCGTGGCCTCGTCTCCCTATAGCCTTATTATGCAGACTGGCTAAGCTTCAACACTTAATAAAAAAATATAATTTAATATACAATTCTTGTTCACTAAAAACTGCTATTTCATTTAATTACTTTAATTTGTTTTATTTTGAATTCATAATTCTTTTATGCTGTTTTGGAGTTGTTTTTGTTTTTAATTTTAATTTTTATACATTATCACCTTGGAATTTAAGTTCAGTATATTCTAACTTCACATAAATTATGAACGTCATATAGGTTAGAATGCATAAAGTATATTAGTACGTAACTGCTTTATTATCACAGCTCATTTACGATTCACTGTTGGGTTTGAAACTTCTCTACTATGGGAGGGAAGTTGAGCCACTGTACCACGCCGATCAGATGGTTTGATATAGGGTTTTATTTAGAGTTTTACTTCTCTACTCGAAATAAAATCTTCCGGAGTTGGCATAGGGTTTTATTCGAGTTTTATTTCTCTTGCATGTTATCTTCATATTGTAATTCCTTAGTCGTCTTTTATGACACTCACAGGCAAGAAAGGGGGTGGTGAACCGTATTCTTATTTTATTCTGTCACCACACGGAAACAACTATACTCTGTGCCAGATAACGTGGCAAAAGACGATCTTCACCTACCTTCACCACAATATCTTAAAATGAAAAAAAAAAATACGCTTACCATACAAATCTATCAAAAAGTTTTATCGCAATATTCTCTTGGTACAGGCCTACAAGGGAGCAAAATTACAAACAGCGCAACTCAAAATTTTACGAAATCTAGGAAAATTACCATAGGAAATTTATGTTTTTAATATCCTATAATCATGTATTTGATTGTTTTAAAATACCAAATTAACCTGCAACTGGTGACATTGCATCAATTTATAAATAATATCATTGATAAGAATGCCAAATTACTTTCAAATGTTTGAAAAACAAAAGGTTTTTAAGTAACATTAAAATTACAGTACCGAGAACATTTATATAAATTCAATATAATATGCATCCTATAATTAAATACGTAATTAGCTTCAAAGAATTATGTAACCCCAAAAAAAATGTTAAATGCCATAACTTAACATGACACATTTCTTTCAACTCATTTTACCGTCAGGTGTAATAAACCTAAAGGATCGCACAAGTAGATGCAAAATTTTAGGTTATGTGTGTCGAAACCTAAAATCTTTTCTTAACTGATTTTAGCGTCAGGTGTACGAGATCAGTGGCGTGGTGTGGCTCAGTCGCCATTTTGTTTGAAATTCCGTGTGGAGCACGTAAAAGATATTGAAAAAAAAACGAGGGGCCTCGATGACATTATATAACGAAAGCTCGATGCATTCATAATTCATGTACGAGACAGCAGTGATAGTAATATAATAGTAGTGGAAGTGACAGTTCAGAAGTATAGATTTTTGTAAAATCATAAATAAACCTAAATGATTGACTTAACGTATTTTATTTTACCTCACCTTACGTATTTAACAAAAAGTTAGGCTTAAGATAGGTTAGCTATTAGTTTCATGCTAGGGCAGTGGTAAGGTAGGTAACGTGTATGTATGCTTTATTATTGCAGGTGTAGGTGTCTCATAATTTCTTAATTAAAATTCTAAACAAATTACACGCAGACATAAATGTTTGTAGCACCTGTACGGTCTAGCCGACTGGTACCACAGTATTTCAACGATAAGACGGTTTGTATGGAAAGGGATAGAATTAGCGATAAATTACTTGGATTTGATGATATCGTGGTGAAGGTCACTAAATGACCTTTTTTTGCCATGCTACTTGGCAAACATTATATCTACACATTTATTTCATGCTAATTAGTAGTGTGTCGTCGACGATTTTACAGTCGACGCAACGAGACCGTTTATCGTCGATGATAAACTAGTTGAAAAAACAGTCTAATTTTCGACTAGTTTACGTCGTAGACGATTAGACAAGACGAGACGTTTAGTTTATATTATGACGTACGTTGATCGTCCATTGGTAAAGGACAACGAAACTTCAACGAATTTTATTAGAAAACAGTTTCATTGTACGATGTACATTGACGATTCAATATGTAATGGTAGATGGTAGTTCCATCACATGATAGCAGAGCGCAATGAATTGCAATTCAATCTATCAACTGATAACACTGACAACTGACAACTGATTCGCGAAGCCGTTCATACATAAACATGTTTATCAGTCAACTATAAACTAGTTTATTAGTTCACGGCAAAGAAACAGTGGAAAAAAACTGTTCGTTTATTCAACAACCACCACTAATGCTAATATACGTTTACCGCAAAATATTAACTTTTACACATTTATTTATTACTACTAGTCTATGCTTTTATTGTAAAATATTTCAGCATACATAATTCAATATGGACAAAGGTTTAAAAATATTAAAAATCTTCAATGAATATGTTTGTCCTGTTTGATTTTATGTCAAAAAATATGTATGTAGGAATAAAATCTCCTGTGTTAATAGAGGCCACCAGTTTAAAATTATGTATTAGTCCAAATTTGATATGCAGCTGGCGCTTTTATTGATGTGTTTATGTAACGATTACATTGTATTAATGCTTTAGTAGCGAATATAGCTCCTTGAGGCAATCCACAATATAAATCTGTCGCAACAAAAGCATTTTCATACGTTCTTTTGGAATCGTATTACATTTCATTGGCTCGAATCGTTTCATACACATGTGTAATTTGTTATTATATATATATTTTTTTTTTTTTTTTATTGCCAACGGTGGCAAACGAGCAAGCAGCACACCTGATGGTAAGTGAAACTGCTGCACATGGACCATTGCAATACCAGGGGCACAGCCAGGCCGCTGCCTACCGTAAAGGAAATACTCTTCTTAAACCTCGTTTAAAGAAGGACATGTCATAGCGCTCGGGAAACACAGCAGCAGGTAGTTCATTCCAGAGCTTGCACGTACGTGGGAGAAATGATCGCTGGAAACGTACAGTTGAAGACCATAACGTTTCTAGGTGAAATGGATGAACCCTGCTGTGATGTCGAGTGGTACGTTGGTAGAATGGTGACGGTGGTACCAAGTCAAACAGTTCCTCGGAGCACTCCCCGTGAAAGAGTCGGTAGAGTACACAGAGTGACCCAAAGTCTCTCCGCTGCTCCAGCGACTCCAATCTGTCCGTAAGATTGGGATCCCCGACGATTCGAACAGCCCGTCTTTGCAGGGAGTCAAGTGGGTCTAGCTGATATTTGGGCGCACCTGCCCAGAGATGTGAGCAGTACTCCACATGAGGACGAACTTGTGCTTTGTATAGCACAAGACGCTGTCTCGGTGTGACGTACCGCCTGGCTCTGTTCAGGACGCCCAACTTTTTGCTTGCCAATTTGGCTTTGTCCTCCAAATGACTCCCAAACTGGACTTTGCTCGATATTTTGACGCCGAGAATCCCAATACTCTCAGAAATTGGAAGAGTTACTCCTTGGAACTGAGGCGCCATGACAAATGGGTCCTTCTTTGCAGTGAACGCGCAAACTTGTGTCTATTATTATTTTATAATTCTCATTTTATAACATTTACTCTGATATTGATTGATATTGTCATTAGCTGTTATAAATTCTAAAAATATATAAAATGCATGATTTCCTTGACGTTTATTTTGAAATTCATAAGCCATATAAATTCTTGTCTTATTTGAAATTCGTACGTCTTCTAGATAAATCACCTTCATTGAATATTTACTGAGGTTTAGTTTTATGTATTTAAAATATGTTTTCACTGTTTTTATGATATGGATGGGTTATTTGTTAACAGTATAAGGAGGTACTTAAATTTAAATTTCTTCAGTAGCTACTATTTTGAAATTTGGCAATATGTTAACGAGACTAGTGTTATTGAGATAGTTGTATCTCAATTTTTAAATAGTCCTAGCCGCAGTTTTTGTTTCTATGTGCTTCTATTGTGGACATTACCTTGTCTCTGGATTGTAATTCTCCAGGTTTCCACGGGTCGCTCCTATTTTATTCATAAATATAATTCATTCTCTATACTTTAATGGTTATTCTTTTGTATTTACAGATTATTTCATTTTGCAGGTTGGCAAAGAAGTGGCGCATCCAGGTGTTGCAAATGAATATGACAGCACGCAGGAAAAGAAATACTATACCTACTATCAGTGGGTGTGCTTCGTATTGTTTTTCCAGGTAAATCTTTTATTCATATAGTATAAGTTAGAATATAATTGACTATTTCCTACGTTCTCGTGGGTATCATAATGCAGATTAAAGAAGATAACGTTCAAGGGAAGGAATATTTGAAATAAAGCCTTACACCAATCGCTGGAGTTCTGTTGATGACTGAATTTGTAGGGGACCTATGCAAAATAGTGTGTTCCACTTGGACGGAGAAGAACAGTAGCATAAAAGGTGATTTTAGTGGTAATATTCCTTAT
Organism: Lymantria dispar; assembly: GCA_032191425.1. Taxonomy (NCBI): domain Eukaryota; kingdom Metazoa; phylum Arthropoda; class Insecta; order Lepidoptera; family Erebidae; genus Lymantria; species Lymantria dispar. Next base: position 36,102,339 of record CM063445.1, read on the forward strand.
TCGACTTCTTCGAGGGCCGGTTCGTATACCGGTTTCAGACACAGATACGGATATTAAATTAATCCTGATTATACGATTCTTTTGAATAGTTTCAGTTACGGATTTTCGGTTTTTAAAGTATTTTAAAAGGGAAATGCTACATTTTTTTTGGGACTAATCCCACCACACATTCCCACCACTGTAACTCCAGTAAGCCAGGATCCACAATGGTCTCCGTATAAGACACTGAGGTTTGACCCTCAGGAAGTCCCGGGGAATCGCTTTTAATTGTCTTGGGACCCGCAACAAATTTAATTAGAAAAGAAAAACAGGAGGAGTTGGAAAGATTCCACTTCCCTCCTATGCAAAGCGGGAGACATGAAGCAAAGTTGGCTAATAAGCCAGCAAATAAGAATTTGTACAACTACGTGAAATGCAGCGGTACAGCACCACGGTTTGGACAAAGCTTAATGGACCTATTTGTGAGCTTTAGGTTTGGTTACAGTAATAGGTATGGCAAAAGCGCCTAAACGCACGGCAATTTTCTCGAGTTGCTACAAGATCCGAATAGTATATTATCCCAGACGTGACATGCATATTATCTAACATGAGGTCCCGCTCGTTGCGCCAGGGAATGCACTCCCAAAGGATGTGATGAGCTGTTTGTTAAAAATCGCTACATTAGCGTACTATCTTCTTTGGAGAGCCTTACGTTTAGGCAATTTGGCTGGTTGTAAGAAAATATTTCGTATCGTGTTCTCATACAGACACCGACCCTATTCGAAATTATTCGAAACTTTTATATCGGTTTCGGATATCCAACAATTTCGATTGCGTTGACATCCCTAGTATTAATGACAATATTTTCTAAAGTTATTTATACGCAGTAATATACATATTTTTTGTTAGCATATAATTTTAAAAACTTTTTGTTTGCAATTTATCTAGAAGTGCATAGTTATTTTATGAATTACTAGCAATCCGCCCTCGCTTCACTTCGGGTTAAGTCGCTTTACCCGCGTAGCTCCCGTTCCCGTGGGAATACCGGGATAAAATGTAGCCTATGTTACTCGCTGATATTATAGCTTTCCATCAAAATAGGTCATCATCATCATCATCTTAGCTCATGTGTTGGGCCTGACCATCTTCCTCAATAGGAGGATAATTGACATACTATACCACGCTAGTCAGACGGGTTTAGTAAGTGTTTAATTTCAAGTTTTCCTTCACCTCTATAGAGGCATATTATAAACCCTTAGTTGTCTTTTATGACTCTCACAGGCAGGAGGGTAGTAAATTGTATTCTCACCCCGTCACCACGACCACTGACGACAAGTCACATCTACTCCGGTGGTCGGCCCAACAACGAGGTGACGTGGGTACGGGTGGATTATGGGCCCGCGCGCCGTCCTTTCATCGCCCCGGACGGACTGGACCGCGCGTGCGCTTACCATAGCCCTCCCATAAAAAAAAAAAACCCCCGTCAACACACGAAAAAACCTAGTTACTGGTTTGATCCCTAAAATTGATGAAATTGCAATATTTTGTTGTCGCAGCATTTTATTACCCTTATCAAATACTACGCCGCTGCGTAGATATCTCCTATTTAGTATGTAGGCGGATGTAATCACTTGAGACGTCGCAGACTTCCCGGCGTCTGATATTTTATAATCTTAAATAATCTTATATCAGATTATATCTCTTATATAATAATCATAACAAGGAGCAAATTATAGTTACAATCTAGTTAAAAGTTATTTATTTGTTGTAGTTAATAATTATTTTTATTTGTCATAATAATTATTTTTGTTGGCTATTTCTCGTTAGCTGTCTACTGTTTGGTCATACTGTTGCAAAAGAGCGTAGCGGTGTACCGCTCACTCTTCCCAACTCTCTTTTCGCAACCATGACTTGAGTGAAGAGCAATGAGTCAGTCATGTTTTAAAGATCGTAAATATCAAATACTTCTCCATTCCTTATGTGGCGATGAGATAAAAATGTAAAAGCGAGTACTAGTAAGTTGTAAATGGTAGTGACAATTGTATTCTTGTCATTCGTCAATAATTGCAGTAGTTGTAAAAATCGGGTTTTTAGTCTGTTAGCAGATCTGGGCATTAACATCTCACTGCAATCGTTAACGTGTCTCCAAGCGTGGCTATTATGAGAGGAGAGGGTACACCCTCAGGGTATTCCGTCGGGTCGACCATTGAAGACAAGGAACAAGAAATTCGGCACCGGTCGGCCGAACGACGAAGGCGACGTGCTATGGATGGGTTACGGGGCCGCGTGCCGCCCCTCTGTCGCCCCGGACGGTGCGCTGACCGCAGCCTAGCCTAAATGATGATGATGAAGATTTCTGCATGTGGTGATGGATTGAGAATATAATGAGTCACCACTGGTTACTTTCTAGTGGGCGTAGAAAGGAATTGGATAACTAGAAGAATGGCCAGTTGCATTCTCCAGGGAAACATGAAACCCTAAATGAAATCGCAAAAGCCGTCTGCGATTATGACCCTTTAGTGCTCCACTAATGCTTTTGTCATAGCCAACTATGGAATATATCCAATAGTTGGCTTTGATAGGCTGGATGAATAGGCTTGGTGAATGAATGATATTGACTGCGAAAATCATATAGTAATAATTTTAATAATGATTTCTGATGTTTACGCGAGTATTACACATTTTAAATAAAACTACTTTACAGATTTTATCGCGTTTGTATTTGATTTTTGAAATGTTTTTTTTTTCTGCAATCACGATGAGTTGTTGGACGTGAGGCATCTTAGTCCGCCCGTGACCATAAACGCTGAAAAGTGTTCGAAATGTCGGGCAATCAAAAATCAAATACAAACGCGATAAAATCCGTAACGTAGTTTTACTTAAAATAATTTTAATGTTTGCGAGAAATGTTGTCCTATAGAGGAAGTGGACAGATAGCATTATATGCAAATATTATGACAAAAATATTCAAGTCATATCAGTTATAGATAGTTAAAATATTGGTACTAAGTGGACTTACTGATCACTTATTTATACTACCCCGTGCATGTGGTTTCACACGCGTTATGGGTTGAAAAGTTCTCGAAAGTACTTATCTTCGAATTTTCATTATCTTGTAAATAAAATTATTTTTAAGGATTTTATCGCGTTTGTATTTGATTTTTAATTGCCCGACATCTCGAACACTTTAACGTGTTCATTGTCACAGGCGGACTTTTCTTCTTTTGCGTAAAAAATGCATATTTTATTACATTTTCTTTTTTTTATTCAGGCGGGCTATGGTCTGTACGCACACTATCTGATCCCTGAAAAATGTCAGCCCTCTGAGTTTCTTGCCGGATCTTCTCAGCTCGTGGCTGCGTTCCGATTCGGTGGGAGATTATTGATTGTTTCAAACGATATATAAATTTGACAATCCTGAAGGGGCTTATGCAGAATAAATGATTTGATTTGATAAGCTAAGAATAATAAGTTTTCTAGATTATTTTTTTCAAACAAACATGCATACAAACAGAATATGCTGCTTTGTACTCGTATATATATTTACGATAATGCGTGTGTAGTATTCAGCAACTAAATCGTACAAATATCAAGCCGGTTTAACATGTCAGCTAAAGTGGTTATCGATGTCATCGAAATACGTCATTTATGACAAGTGTTGAGATAAATAGAGCATCTATTAAACTTTAAAGGTCAGTTTAATTTAAACAACATACCACCCCTTTAGGAATGACACCTTGTACCGCTGTGGATTTTACAAACAATCCATTCATCATCACTAATTTGCTCTTATTCCAATTAATTCGGGTGGACTCAATTTGTACTTTTTTCATGCAACATTTTTTTAAAAGTTATTGGTTTTATGACCGGCCGTTTGTCTGTCGTCAAACTTTGGGAATGTTAAAGCCTAACCAGACCAGTGACGAACTCGTCAGTCATAGGCATACATACAATACATATATTATAGAAATACACACGATACATTATAGAAATACATAGTCATTTATATGAGTCATGAAATAAAGTAATGTTAAAAGAATACAACTAACCATTACCATACCCCGCACCTAGACCTAAAAAATAACTGTTTGATCTAAGAGGATAACAAGAGAAGCCAGAGTTAGTCTTTTCCTTCTCTAATAAACTAGTCACAAAAATTAAGGGATATAAAAAAAATTACTAAATTTTTGGGTGATTTTCAACGAGCTGTAACTCCGAGTAAAATGATCGTACAGCAAAAAAAAGTAAATTGTAGCTCCAAGTGTCTAAGTTGTCCAGTTTTCAAAACCATCCGGGTACTTCCTGTGCGATCATTACTTCCAGAGTTATTGATTGTCAAAGTTAAAAAATACTTTTTTGCTTTGATTGACGATAACTCCGCGGCAAATCATCGTACAAGCTTGGTCCTAACGTCAAAGAGCGTTAATTTTTTTAAAAGAGTTTTTGAAAGAAAATTAAAAAGAATTTTTTGAATCCCGTAGACCTTATTTTAATGGAGAATAATTTGGGAATTTTTTTCTTTGGTTCTTTACTTACCTTGGGATTTCCAGAGCCAAGCATGATAAAAATTTTTCATGATCGTATCTGAAAACTAGACACTTTTTTTTTTTTTCTTGGGTGGGTCGCGGTCGGCGCGCCTCCGCACCACTCCGTCCGGGGCGACAGAGGGGCTTAAGCACGCAACTCCCGCAACCCACCCGAAAACCACCTCGCCTTCGTCATTGGGCCGACCACCGGAGCAGGTTTACTTGTCGTCAGTGGTCAGCCCGACGGAATACCCCCTACGCGGGGTACCCTCCCATAAAACTAGACACTTGGGGCTACAATTTACTTTTTATGCTGTACGATCTTTTTTCTCGGAGTTACAGCTCGTTGAAAATCACCCAAAAATTTAGATTTTTTTATATCCCTTAATTTTTGTGAATAGTGTATATGTATAATAGCTGAAGAATACATCGTCAGCTCTTTGCTAGTTTTTTTTACAAATCAGTTCTAGGCAAAAGAAACAGAATTAAAAACTTCAATTAAAACAACCTTCAATTAAATAAACCAACATAAAAATAAAAATAATACGAATAATTAAATCGTTGTCTCGATTCATTATGTTGTAACGATTAACAAAATAACCGGGCATTGTTTTAACGATTTAATGTATGCACAAATTAATAAAAAACATAACTCATAGTCACATGTTAGACAGACCTTGACTTAATAAATGCAAATATCATAACAAGACCATGTCGTGTTACGTAATTTTGCTATAGTGTTATCCATAAATTCTGTTCCGTAATAAATTATTCAAAACATTATCAAAGTGGGTAATATTTGCACGAATTATAAACACATCTTAGAGAACACAAATATTACGTGCGTCTGATGACGCCCTAGTCGAGGTTGCGGGTGGACGAATCGGGGATTAGTCCGCCACCCGTAGAGATGCCAATACCTTGGTATCATTGCCTTGTTGCCGGGGAGTCGAAGGGTGATCCGTCGGGCCGGCCACAGATGTGAAAGAATCGCTACCAGAGATCGGCCCAATGGCGATGGGAAGGGAATACCGTAGGTTAAGGGGCCGCACGTGGCCCATCCATCGCCACGGACAGATTGGGTGGGATGTGTCCGGACCATAGTCTACCATAAAAATAAAAGGGAACATACATATACTACGTGGCCAATTTTTGCAATTTTTTATTCGCTTCCCACGGCAACTAACCATATGCATATAGTTAAAATTCATTTGACAAAACGTGGTACCTTTGAAGATGTCCCCCTCAGAACAGGTCACGTATATGTACGTTCTTTTAACTGTACAGATTTGCGGAGTATTCCACGTAACGAGTGTCGTGATTTTGATCGTCAAGCAAAACAGTTTTAGTCCGTCTTTGTGCAATCTACAAACGATCGTTCCGTGCTTCGAGTATATGTATCCGTCAATTGTGTTTGTGAAGTCTCCACGAGAAAATATTTAGGATTTAATTAACGTTATAATTATTTAATTGAAACTGGCGAGACCGCGGTGACCTTACATAATTAAATAAGTAATATAATCGTATTTTTTTTATCCGTAAGCTGACGGAGTAAGAATACAATTCACCACTCCCTATCTTGCTCGTGGATGCCGTAAAAGACGACTAAGGGATATAGTATGTGTCTATGCAAGAGAAGAGTCTTCTAAATAAAACTCTATACCAAACCGTTTGACCAGCCTGGTATAGTAAGTCAATTTCCCTCCAATTGTAGAGAAGGCTCGAGCCCAACTCGAGTCGAACAGTGGGACATATATATATATACGATGATTTTTTTTTTTTGTGTGTGACTTAGTTGTTAGCCTCAGATGGCTGTGACAACTTTACCCGGACTGGTGGGTGAGCGCTGAGGGCTCTCAACCCGTAACAACTTTGATGACCACACGGTAATTATATAGGCAATTCACTAAAACAATAGGTATAAGTCAAGACAAGTCACACATAATATAGCGCGTGGTATAAATGGTTCATAGTTTTAACGACAATTAGGAACTTACCACATCAAAAAGGCTTATAGGTACATATTTGTAATTTTATCACGAATTCGTTTGGTTAGTCACCGTAGCGTTTTATTACTCATAATATTTATATAGTGACAGACTAAGTCTGGTTTAATATAGGTTATATTGAGCTATGTTATGAAGCGCAATAAGGAACTGGGTTTTTTAATTATTTAACATCGATGGCTATGTAGTAGGAAGTCCGAGAACCAAATTCCAACTTACAGTAGGTAAAATGGTTTTGCCCTTGGTACAAAGAGTTTATAAGCGACAGGTACCACTTACTTGACGTGGGCTGCTTGCTCGTTTGGCACGAAAGATAATGAAAATAACGACAATCGTTTTTCTCTTCTCATATGGATGCCATTTTTGAGGAAGCTGGTCCTCACAAGGCAAGGAAATTGCCCTAACATACCAAACTAGTTATTCATCATCATTTTAACTCATACGTCCCACTGTTGGGCTCGAGCCTTTTCTACAATAGGAGAGCGATTGACCTTACTATATCATGCTGGTCAGACAGGTCTACATAAGGTTCCGTTTCGATTTTTCTTTCTCTTGCATAGATGTTATATGCGTACTAATGCGTACTAGTATTGTATTCCTTAGTCGTCTTTTAAGACATCCACGGGTAAGATAGGAAGTGGTGAATTGTATTCTTATTCCATCACCACACGGAAAAAACTGGTCATTAAGTTACATAAATCCCTATAATTAGCGAATAGTTTGGTTACATTTCTTAAGGTATAATATACAGGTTGTATCAGGTTATGGGACAACTGTTCGAATATGTTGTAGTTTAACGGTCGTAGATTGTAATTAGAATGTACATTACACAAAGAACAATATAAACATAAAAGTTATAGTGATTTCAAAAAAAATGTGTCGAAGAGTCTATGCCTTAAATGTTACGTATTATGTAGGCATGTACAGACAGAATACATGTAGGCAGGTAAAGCTTCGACAGTATAATTTCATTCATTCATACCTAGAATTGCGCAAACGCTTCAATGAGTGTGGGTAACAACGGCGAGCCGTCAACGGTCATCGGCCGATCAGCTGTTTTAAAGCGAAGTTTGTCTTGCTTATGCGAACGTAATCATTGATTTATTCAATTTTTAATGAACATTTAACAAAGTATGAATATATTGCGTATTAAGTATCATTGACTTTATATATTTCAATCGGATTTACACGAAAAATCGATGACAAAATTGAAAACTTTACATGTCTATAATTCCTTAACGAATCGATATTTTTCGGTAAAATTTTTTTCATGGGTTCCTACAACCATTGCCTAGCTCCCTTTTGACCAGTTGCCCCATAACCTGATACATCCTGTATATACATAATTACTATCCACCGATTTTATAAATACTAATGGTCGATTACAAATGATATTTTATATTTTTACAATTTAGGGTGAATTGTATTCTTATTCCTTTCTTATTTTGCCTGTGGGTTTCGTACAAAGACGACTAAAGGACAATGCAGACAAGATCCAACCTAAACGCTATATCAACACGTCTTATTAGCGACACCATAGTGTTCGTCGTTCTGAGACACCTTAGATCTTCCTCTTTTTTTGGGCTGGGCTATAGCCACGACTCACCCCAACCCACTAGTGGTTGGGGCGGTAAACTACGTCCCCTCAAAAATAACCGCGGGCCGACGTCCTCGTCAGCTTCTTGAAGAAGAGGATGACGCTATTACGATCGCCCAAGAAAGGGCCTACACAGCTCGCGCAGCGATAACAAATAAAACGCCGCGGTATCGGCCTCGCCGTCGAGGTCGAAAACCGCGCCGCGTAAAAGTCATTATCCTAAACGTGGCCACGCCCACTTTACACTCAGCGACGCCCCGAGCCAAGGTCCGTTCCCCACAGGGGAGCTCTCGGGCGATGTCCGCTTAACTTACTTATCGGGTTGAGAGCCATCTGCGCTCACCCATCGACCGCGTTAAGCTGTTAAGGTCATCTGCGACCAACAGCTACACACACACAAAAAAAAAAGCTGGGCTATGGTCAAAGTTCACCCATTGCCCGGCTCCGTACGGGGCGGCGCGCGGCGGCGGCGCCATAACCAACCGTAGCACGTCGTCTTCGTCGTTGGGCCGACCACCGGTACCGAATTCCTTCTCCTTCGTGGTCACAACAACGTTAGTTCTCTCCCCCTGACCATCAATTCTGAAAAATCTCGAAAAATCTCGCGAAGCAAATTAAAAAAAAAACACGATAATATTCGTAAAAATAGATTTCATTTTAAATGTGTAATAGGTACATGTGTAGACATTAGAAATAATTATCTTGACTATATTAGCCTACATAATGATTTTTGATGTTAATAACTTGAACATGTTCCTACTTTCTGTTTCACATAAATATGTTAGTCGTAAATTTACACAAATAACATCGTGTTTATTTATCCTATGCTTATTGCCGAATAGTATATGCGACATAACAGTACCAGGCCTCTAACAACGTAGTCACGAGCTTCAAACGAGTCAATAATACGGTCACATTTCGTCTGTGAATAACGGTTAACGGCTAGTGAATATGACGCACATTGTCTATACGTAGATGGAATTGATCGTCATATGAAACAATATTGATTTATCTTCTTTCTGAAGTGAGAAGTTTCAATTTATGAATGTTCTATTTCACTATAAGTCCAGAATAAGAATAAACAATATTTGTAGGTCAATAGGTTTGACACTACTCCCTATCTTGGCCGCGGATGTCGTAAAAGACGACTAAGGGATATAGTAGGCAGATAACATCGATGCAAGAGAAGGAAAGTTCGAAATGGTACCCTATGCTAACACGTCTGACCAGCGTGGCATAGTAGGTCAAATTCCCTTTGAAAATGGAGGAGGTCAGAGAACAACGGTAGGACGTATATGGGCTGATATAATGATGAATAGTTTAAACAAGTATATAACAGTGTAAAGTTATCTATATACATGCTACTAGTAAATTTTCGTGGTTTCGTCCGCGTAGTTGCGGTTCCCACGCGAATAGGGTGATGCAATAATAGCCTATGATTTATAAACCTGCAGAATTAGTTGTTTGAACGCGCTAGTATCAGGGAGAGTCCTTTGGCTTCCAAAACATCTCATTACATTAGATAACCTATTTATCGAGAAGGGTTTTTGCTTATACTGCTGCGATGAACAAGTTCGGAGTAGTGTATACTATAGTGTTTGCCAAATAGCATGGCAAAAGAGGTCATTTGGCGACCTTCACCACGATATCATCAAATCCAAGTAATTTATCGCTAATTCTATCGCTTTCCATACAAACCGTCTTATCGTTGAAATATCGTGGTGCTAGTTGGCCAGACAGTACAGGGGTTACAAACGTTTATGTCTGCGTGTAATTTGTTTAGAATTTTAATTAAGAAATTATGAGATACCTACACGTGAAATAATAAAGCATACATACACGTTACCTACCTTACCACTGCCCTAGCATGAAACTAATAGCTAACCTATCTTAAGCCTAACTTTTTGTTAAATACGTAAAGTGAGGTAAAATAATTTATTTATGACTACAAAAATCTATAGAAATGTGTCATAACTTAAAATTTGGCATTATTTGGGGGTAACATATTTCTTTGAAGCTAATTACGTATTTAATTATAGGATCTATATTATATTGAATTTATATAAATGTGCTCGGTACTGTAATTTTAATGTTACTTAAAACCTTTTGTTTTTCAAACATTTGAAAGTAATTTGGCACTCTTATCAATGATATTATTTATAAATTGATGAAATGTCACCAGTTGCAGGTTAATTTGTTATTTTAAAACAATTAAATACATGATTATAGGATATTAAAAACATAAATTTCCTATGGTAATTTTCCTGGATTTCGTAAAATTTTGAGTTGTGCTGTTTGTAATTTTGCTCCCTTGTAGGCCTGTACCATGAGAATTTTGCGATACAACTTTTTGATAGATTTGTATGGTATGCGATAGATTTTTTTGCATTTTAAGATATCGTGGTGAAGGTAGGTGAAGGTCGTCTTTTGCCACGTTATCTGGCACTGAGTATATATACATATAGATGTTAGCAAAAGATTCTTAGTGGTAGTCGCTTTCCAAATCAGTAGTAATTCATCAGGTTCATCGTCATCACAGCTTATATAAGTCCCAGTGCTGGAACCTCCTCCACAATAGGAGGGAAATTGATCTCGCTGATCGGAGTCGGTTTGGTATAGAATTATAGTCGAGTTTCCTTCTCTTATAGATATGTAAACTGCATATTATGATCCCTTAGTCGTCTTTTATGGGTATCCATGGATAAGAAAAGGGATGAATTGTATTCTTACTCCACCACCACACGAAAAATTATCATTGGGTTCATTTAAGGTAAAATGAAAAATTAACAATGGGCAGAATAAATGATTTTGAATTAGAATTTGAATATGCGGTACTAATATTAGGTGCGCAGTTAACATGTAATCGCCAATTTTGCTTATTTTTTTTTTGGCTAAAGCGTAATGGTATAACACAACAAAATAATTAACCTTGTAAAGATAACCGATGCGCCGTTTGTAGACTTCCGTGAGAATAATGTACTATAAAACGTCGATTAAGTGTAAATTAGTTATAAAAATATTGATCATACGTTTACGCAATGGTATAAATGTTTGTGATACCCTAATCGTGATTGGTTAATTTATAGTATGTTGCTCTTATATACGAAGGACAGGCTGTTAAATATTGCAAATATTTATAGGTAATAAATGTGTTAAGATCGATGACTCCCCCAATCTGATTAAGGCGAAATTTCAGAATAGTTACAGATTAAATATAGGCAGCATGTCTGGGGTACTTTATGGGATGCTCTTTGTCTGAGTGCAGGAACTCCATGATTTAAATCTTCCATTTTCTTCTTTTGCTCGGCTCCGATGCGAACAGTTTTTTCGACATTGGAGGTTTTCATTATTTATAGTCAGATGGGTGGGTATTACTTGTAGTTTTTATTACCTTATAGTGTATAATTTTATCTGTTTGCATCCCTTAATCATCATTTACGAGACCAATAGGTAAGGGAGTGAAATGTGTTGTATCCTTACTCTGTTTCGGGTAATGCGTCTATCGTCTTTCCTCTTCCAAATAGGTTAACGAATGAGAACTTCCATTTTTTTGCGAAGCTTATATTCTAATCATCCGAACTTATCTCGGTTGATCTTTTTCCTTAGCACAGCAATGAAATGGAATAAGTTACAAGTGCCGGTATCTTTATTCGTTTAAAATGTCACCCATTTTCTTTGAAGCCTCCTTATAACAAACTAATATCCTTAGAACAAACTAATGGGGTACCCATTAGTTTGTTCTTTTCCATTAGCCGTTAGCTGCAGGTGGCAAAGGATTGCGCTATATGATACCATAAACAAAGCATACGTCCTATAGTGGGCGGTAATATTGGTCATAAATGGTTGAAATACTTGATTATTTCACCTGATAATAGATGTCTATATGGTCTTCGATGATATCACAAACGCTCTGTGTTCGGGTTTTACTTACTCCTAGTATCATTTCTATGTATTGTCGATTCACGAGCTGCCACTAGGGTGATTTAGTTTTAATAGGAGAGATGCCGCGTTCTAGTCTTGCGACACATTGCGTTTTCATGTGGCTAGATAGCCTTAGATGGCTATGAAACCTAGCCCGTTGTGTGTATGACGGATTTCGATACGAAGACATTTTATTTTTTAAACATCATATAAAAAATATAACTTCAGCTAATAAGAATTCTTGACGCAATAAATCCTAAACGCGAGTTGCTTGTCGCATTTTAAGTATGTATTTAATCAACAATGACAATCTTGCTGAGTTCTTAGCGTAAATCTTTTGAGCGGGCGCCGCGTTCCGGTCAGTTGGTATATTATTAAGTAAATTTGACAAATATGTGTAGTATTATATAATCCTCATTATCTCGGCTTATATGCGTCCCACTGCTGGGCTCGAGTCCCAATTACAATAGAAGGGCAATTCATCTACTACACCACGCTGTTCAGACGTTGATACAGGGCGAGTTCTTTTTCTCTTGCATTTTAACAAATTTCCGTATATGATGATGGAGTAACAATACATCTCATCACCATTCTGTTTGTGGGTGTCGTAAAAGCAGAAGGGACAAGGAAAGAACACGCAATCCTATATTAATTCGGCTGATTAGCGTGGTACAGTAGGTCTTTGACTACACAGATGGCGTAGTGGTTCAAGATACCGACTTACGGTGCCAGTGTCGAGGGATCGAATTTGTGCGATCCACAAATTGTTGTTCTGTCTGTCTGGATGTAATTTGAGTCGTTTAATTATACGTTTGTATAGCCCACCGTAATACAAGGATTAATTTCCTTAGTGCAGGTCTCTAAAAAAAAAACAAAATCCTCTCATTGTGGAGGAGGGTCGAACTTAACAGTAGGACGTATACAGGCTGAGATGATGATGATAATGAGATGATTGATAATTTATAAATAACCCTATAGAATTCATACTGCTTCTCAATACATATACCTACTTGTTAGGCTCGAACCTCAACCATAATGGAAGGGAAACCATCGTCCTACGGTGGCTAGATGTATTAATATAAAGTATTTGTTGTTTTATATTTTATTATCTTCATATTAGTAATAGTGTTTACCATTGTTTGGGTGCTGACAACAAACTCAATGATTCCACTGCAAATTTTGGCAGAATATGAAAATGCACACAAATTTCTATCATATCATATTTACTATACTTCAGCATTTTCATACCACTACTTCAACCATTGTCTATACCAATAAATAAAATTGGAGTGTCCGTTTGTAATGTCAAAATAATAGGCTTTTTTCATGCTCACACGGTTATTTGCACGACACCTATGCCTAAAATAGCAATTAAAAATTTTTTGTCTGTCTGTCTGTCTGTCTGTTTGTTCCGGGTAATCTTCAAAACGGCTGAACCGATTTCAAAAATTCTTTCACCAATGGAAAGCTAAAATATCAGGGCGTAAACTAGGCTATATTTTATCCCGGTATTCCCACGGGAACGGGAACTTCGCGGGTAAAACGACTATGACCTATAACCGAAGCGAAGCGAGGGCGGGTTGCTAGTATTACATAAAATACCAGCAAAATTCTTCAAAAATACCACGTGAAATGCGCCATGTTTTGATATTCCGAGCAAAATTTTTATATTAATTACAAACTTTCAGAAGATAAAAAAAGCTAATAAAATTCAAACGTGAGTAATATTTGTTATCGAGTTATGATTCCGTGATCTATATATTAGTGTTTATAGACAAACCGCGGTTAAGGACGGCGCCAGAAATCATTGAACTTGGACATTGTAGGTTAACGACTTAATATAATATATATATATATATTATGTAATTAATTAATCTGCTCTCACACGTTTTGAAATAAATTTAATCTATTAATAGTGTCCATTAATTAAAATAATTAGGAACTTGTTAATTTTCTCAACTATATTGTGATATTAAAATGTTAATTAAATAGGTATATGTAATATAAAAGGATTTATTTTATTATCTTTTATCTGTATAATATCTTGTGTACGCTTGTGTCACTGAACTCCTAAACGGCTGATCCGATGTTTATGAATTTTTTTGTGCAATGGGATTCGAGAATGGTTTAGATTCACAATTGGACCCGATAGGTGGCGCTTATGTGAACAGAACAACGTCTCTTGGGTCAGCTAGTTTATTATAATATACCTTAAACTTTTACTTATTGCGTTTTTTTTAAAGACCATGCTTTGCACTAAGGAAATAACCCATCATTGTTGGGTCTCCACAAATATGTAATTAACGGACACAAATTACACCCAGGCTTAGAACCACTACTTGTTGGCGCACAAAATATTATCCTGCTTAGAAATCGAACTCACGACACCGGTACAGTAAGTTTGTCTCTATTAACTACTATGCCGTTAGTGGCAGACAAACAAACTACCTACTTGATAATAAGTAATAATGGTTGCTCTTGGATGTCTGCAATATCGGGAGCTTTGGCTACTATAAGATGAAGACTAGGCTTCATTTTTTTCGCTCACTGTACGAAGCGCATTGCAAAATCGCTACTACTCAAACGTCGATTTTCTGCAAGAGTGTGGTATTACCCCGAGTTGAGCCTTGTTGTGGGTATAAAACTGTTAGAAGCGAGGCTTTACTAATAGTGAAACAATTTTTAATCGTTTTTCTAATGATAAGGTTTTATTACGTGTGGTGATGGAGCAGGAATATAATTTACCACTTTAAATGCCGCCACGACCGTGGGTGTCGTAGAAGACGACTTAGGACATAATATGTAGCTAACATCTATGTAAGAACAGTAAAACTCTAATCCAACTCGTCCGACCAGCTGGGTTTAGTAGGCCAATTCATTTTCCATTGTGGAGGTGGCTAGAGCCCAGCAGTGAGCTGAGATAATGATGATGAAGATTTTAACAATGAAAAAGGCTATAGTGTTAGAATTGTTCAAGTCGGCCGCTTAATAGTTTCCAACCTTTACTAGATAAATAATTACCACTTTATCGGTTCGTGAAATCTTTCTACACCAAGTATTAATAACTGCATGCTTCCTTGATGATTCGCTATGTTCATACAAATTGTAATTACAACTGCATCGTTCTCAAGTTTACGACGTATCGTAACAATTGTCGTAGGTTCAATTCACACGCAGGACAATACTTTGTGCGATCCATTAATTGTTGTTCTCAGTCTGGATGTAATTTGTGTACGTTAATTATGAGTTTGTAAAGTGCCCCGCAATATAGGGATTATTTCCGTAGCGCAGTCTTTAAGAAACACCTTCAACACGAAGTAATGAGAAAGTTCCTTGTAGGTCAATGAATCTCGACTAATATAAGGATAGTTATACCGCTTCAGTTAAATTATGATTACAGCATTTACTTCATGCATTTTTTATATATTACTCGCTTCAAAAAAACGAGGAGGCTCTTTATTTCAACGGATAAATATAATAGATATTTATGTGTATATTCGGACACTCCTTCATAAACGGAAGCAAAATATACATTTCGGTTTCGGCCTAGTTTCGGCCAAAAAACGAGTTTCGGCTTAGTTTTGGTTTCGGTTGATAATCGAGCCGAAACCGTGATAGACTTATTTTACTTCCCACAAAAATATTGACCATATAATTTACACAGAAATTTCGGTTTCGGCCGAAACTGATGTTTCGGCCTAAACCGAAGTTTTTGATTGATTGATGGCTTAGTTTTGGTTTCGGCTGATAATCGAGCCGAAACCGTGATAGACTTATTTTACTTCGCACAAAAATATTGACCTTATAATTTACACAGTTTCGGTTTCGGCCGAAACTGAGACTGAAGCCGAAATTTGGTTTCGGCCGTAAAAAGTAGTTTCGGTCAGACACTACAAAGTACACCTATACCCAGATCAATTATGAATCATCTTCATTCAGCATATCGCCGTCCACTGCTGGGCCTGGTACCCTCCTTGTATTCTTATTCCCTCGTCACACGAGGAATGCCATATAAATTACTACAAAACACGAACACTTTATTCTTACAAAGTCTAATGGTCAGTAATTATCTCCCACACATAGGAGATTGTTGAAATCTGCTATATAAATAAAAGTTGAAAGAAAATTTTTACTTTGGCTATGATTTGTACTGTGTGGTGGCAGCTAAGAATACTACCAGCCTTTACATTGTTCGTGGGTGATGCGATAGACGATTAAGAGCTTTACACCTTGGCCAACTCTATCTGATACTGTTTGGTGAACAATTACATTCCCAAGGAGGATTGACGCCAGACAGACGACCAGTCATAAAACTTGACAATTTTTTTTGCCATATGTAAGTTGAGCCCAACCGTGGGACATATATGAGCTATGATAATGAAGATGAAAGAAGAGTATGTTGCGTCGATTCCAAGTATTTGGGATAAGATCAGGATGATGGTGGCTGTGATTGTTTCTAATTAGTTATATCTTTGCAGGCGATAATGTGTTACACGCCCAAGTTTCTTTGGGACGCCTTCGAGGGTGGCCTTCTGCGCACAATTGTAATGGGACTGAACATAAGTGTGTGCCATCAAGAAGAGAAGGAGAAGAAAAAGGACGTCTTGATAGAGTACCTCATAAGGCATAAGCGGGTGAGTTATTATTATAGTAAAAAAATG
Organism: Lymantria dispar; assembly: GCA_032191425.1. Lineage (NCBI taxonomy): Eukaryota > Metazoa > Arthropoda > Insecta > Lepidoptera > Erebidae > Lymantria > Lymantria dispar. Next base: position 36,119,029 of record CM063445.1, read on the forward strand.
TTTTCTGTTTCGTGGCATTTTAGATTTAAAATGGGTTTTATTTTTATTTAAATCTTAACATTGATTTTTAATATCAATCATGTTTGGGTAAAAATATATCTTCCACTAAACTTTTATGCAGTTTGACTTCAATATTTCTTTCTGTCAAACTATTTAAAATAGTCGGGCACCTGCGCAACTCTGGCTAATTGGTCTTCATTTCTACATTTTTTTCTGTTTAAAAGCCCACGTCTATAGTTGTAACAAATTGTATAAAAAACATGTTTATTTAAACATTATTTACCGTTATATATATATATATATATTCCAATTTGACGCCGTTTACTTGCCTCTGGGAACTGAACCCTTGTTCCCTATAGCGACGTGTTTCGCCTCCATAATGCATTCTCAGGCTCACTGTTAAAACTCATTTGGATTCAACGGATACACGCTGTGCGTGAATAGCAGAAGTCACAAAGCTTTAATGTTGCAATGTACAAAAGAAATTATCATAAAAATATTGACCGCCATGATTTGGACTTGCAAGTTGCATTCAATAGAAATATTTCACCATAGAATGTACACAGATATGATGTAAAAATGGAGATATTGTGATACGTTTTTAGACGTTGCAGTTTGTACTTGCTTTGGTAGTACATATATTGAGAGGCTGACCGTGCGACGGCGACCGACGTCCCCAAGGGAGGATGTCGTAAGGATAGGGTACTCTCTCGGGGTATGCCGTCGCGTCAACCACTGAACTCAAGGCACTTGGCTCCGGTGGTAGGCCCAACGACGAAGGCGACGTGCTATGGGTGGGTTACGGGGCCGCGCGCCGCCCCTCTGTCGCCCTGGACGGGGCGGAAGCGCTGATCGTAGGTACATTAGTATTTGTTCTATGTTTGTAATCTGTCAGCACACGGAAAACAATAAAAATAATCCCTGTACATTTAATTTATTATCTCATCAATGGAGCCCATGTAAGTCCCACTGTTGGGCTCGGGCTTCCTCGGCATTGGAAGGACATTTTATACTGCCCTAGGGATAGGATTTTATGTTGACTTTACTTCTCTTACTTAGATGTTATCTGCATATCATATCCCTTAGTCGTGTTTTACGACACCCATAGGTAGAGAGGGCGGTGGTGCACTGCATTTTTACTCTGTCACCACACGGAAAGTACATTTTGTTTACAACTGTTACTATTTAGTGTATTACTGTATTATTTTATTCATTTATACGTTGTATGCTAATGAACATGACCTAGTTTGAAGTCATTGTTTACGTTTTGTGTTAACTCTGGCCAAATTCATATTTCCTTAAATAATTTTTGTATTATATTTGGCGTTTGTCTGCGTTCGGGCTTGTTAGTGGGTCATTTGGCAAAAGAGACGATTAATTGAATAATTAAATGTAATGTGTTGTTGCACTTCTTCGTTATGGAGCGAGATTATAAAGCTTTCACTGCACAGATGGTGGATTGGTTTAAGTAGCAAGGTAAGCGATCTATAAATGATTGTGCTGAGGCTACGTTTAATTTGTTAACATATATACTACATATATAATATATGTTTGTGATATCTCTCATGACACTATTTATTTGGAAGCGAAAATGCTCGCCGGTTTGTATCGGCGGGTGTCGGGGCGCGAGCGGAGGGCGGTGTGGTCTCATTGAGGGAGCTCACCGCCTGGCGCGTCGACGCCCGCCGAGACGTCATTGCCCGTTGGGCAGTCCAGCTGGAGAGGCCTCGGTTCGGGGTGTGAATCGTGGAGGCCTGCCGGCTGGTGCTGATGCAGTGGTTGAAACGGCGGCACGGGGTGCTCTCCTTCCGACTGACGGGGCATGGATGTTTCGCCAAATACCTGCACAAGGTCGTTAGGAGGGAGAGTACACCGTCCTGCCACCACTGCGATTGCGACGAGGACACGGCGCAGCATACGCTCGAGGTCTGTGACGCTTGGGCAGAACAGCGCCGTGAACTCGTCGCAATCATCGGTGCGAACTGGGACGCGGTCGCAGCCTTCTGCGAGGCAATGATCTCGCAGAAGGAGGCGGCGGACCGCCTGCGCGAGGAGCGCAGCCTCGATGAGGCGATCCGCCGCCGGCGACTGAGGCGGCGTAGGCGCGAATACCTGCGTCTCATGCCGCCCTAGCCGAGGTCGCGGGTGACGTGACCGGGGAATTAGTCCGTCACCCGCCAAGAGGCTGACCGCGTGAGGAAAGACCAACGTCCTCCCCGAGGGTGGGGACATCAGTCGATAGGAGGGTACCCCAAATAAGGGGTATTCCGTCGGGCCGACCACTGACGTCAAGTCACCCTGCTCAGATGGTCGGCCCAACGACGAAGGCGACGTGCATCGTTTTGTTGCGGGTGTGCGTGATTACGCCCCTCTGTCGCCCCGGACGGAGTGGTGCGAGGAGTGCGGACCGCAACCAACGCCCCCAAAAAAAATTACACTATTTCTTTAGTAGTGGGTTCTTGATAATAATAATGAAAAAAAAAATGAATGGATGCATATGAATTATTACTTTATTACGAATGTCATGTGATTGGTCATACATTTGTAACATTATAATGAATATTGTACATACTGTGTGGTAGCGCAATAAGAATACAATTCACCGTTCCTAATCTTACCTGTGGGTGTCGTAAAATATGACTAAGGGATGAATTATGCATATTACAATTGCGCAAGAGAAAGAAAGCTCGAAATAAAACTAGCAACCTGCCCGACCAGCGTTGCAACACGCCCGACCAATGGTATTGTAGGTCAATTTCCCTCCCATTGTGGAGGATGTTCGAGTTCAGCAGTGGGACATATATGAGCTGTGATGATGATGATGAACAATATTGTGTATTGTCATCATCCCTTTTTTACTTATATCGTAAAAAGATAAGGTATTGTAAATATCGTTTAAGTGAAAAGTGATTGTTTGATCGCTAGTGAAGGAGTTAGAAAATGAGAATAACGGACATCAGACATCTTAGTCTGCCCGTGACCATGAATGCTGTAAAATATTCGAAACGTCGGGCAATCATAAATCAAATACAAATGCGATAAAATCCGTAAAAGTAGTTTTATTTACAACGTATAGTGCTCGCGTAAACATCAGATATCATTAGGATAACATTTTTTATGGCCTATTTAAAATGCACGAGCACATGCTTGCTCTAGAATGATAGGGCAACTAATCTATGATACACCAGGCTGGTCAGACGCGTCGCCATAGGTTTTTGTTCACCCCAAGTAAGGGCAAATTTGGTATTGACATTCCAAAAAAAGAATCAGTTTTGTATGAACAAGGTTAATTGGCCAAAGTTTTCTCTACCGTGTCTCCTGCGCTGGTTTATTACTCATCGGATCAGTATAATGATTCCGTAAGGTGACGCAATCTGTATCTATTCTGACCAAATCGACGTCTTACGTGTAATACATAAGTCTCCCCATGAAAATTAGTTCATTATTCGTAAACTATATTAGGAGAGTCGTACCAATATTTTGTACTGTTATAAAGTTTGATTTTTTTCTTTGTAAGCTATTTGCATAGCTTACAAATACTCCGTAATTTTTGCGCAAATTATTGTTTATTAGAATTTTCCAACAGGTGGCGACACTGTTCCTGTTATTTTTTAATAAATACCGACAATAGTTGATAGTATAGTAGCGTATTGAAATTGTTTTTTATAATTGTGTATTTTTTAAATAAAATTTTTTATTTAGATATATTTACCTATCTTTCAAATTTAGAAATGATAATTACCTTCAAAATTGTCTATTAAAAGTTGAAGTTGATGCGATATTGTGAAAGAAATTTCATACACAGAAATTACCTTTCACAAATAGTTTATAATAGAGAATTAATTTCATTCAATGTTCAACTAACTCGAAAACTGCTCGTAGATCAAATTAATTTTTCTGCCTATTAGCACCTTTGTATAATGTCGCTTTCTGACTGGTGGACCATGAAGAGTCGTGACACTCGATCGGTGCCAGAGACAACGGATACCAATTTTTTACTAGCGGTCATTGCCCATATTGCGTTCAATGATCGCTTGTACTTACGCAATCATTTCAACCGGACTATACATCACCGGTTATATTCCAGTAATACTGTTATTGTCAAGTGTTTGCGCAGCTATGTATTGATTGCTTTTTTTTGCTACAAATACCTTCTTCGAAGTTATTTTTCCGCTTTCCAGCGACTGTGTACTAAAGTGTTTAGTTGCAGCTGTTTTATCTTCTGTTTAGTAACTAAGTGTATTCAAGTGCTTGAATCTATAGAGAAAGGCGACGAGGCGTCAATTCGACCGAATATACCGCGCTGGTCAGGTCTGTTGGCATACGGTTTTATGTCGAGTTTTCCTTCTCTTGCACAGATATTATGTGCATATTGTATCCCTTAGTCGTCTTTTACGACACTCACGAGCAAAAGAGGGATTGGTAATTGTATTCTTAATCTGTAACCACACGAAGGAATGTGGTATTCTTAACTCAACTTAAAAATCTCAAGAATAGAATACTATTCTTGAGATTTTTATATCAGGATTATTTTAAACTTACTTGGTTTTTTTTCGTGTCGTGTGGTGACGTGACGGAGTAAGAATACAATTCACCGTAGGTTCAGGGTGTCGTAAAAGACGACTAAGGGATTAAATATGCATATGACATCTATTTAAGAGATGGAAAACTCAAAGCAAAACCCTATACCAACCTGTCTGACCAGCATGGTATAGTAAAGTCAATTTCCCTTTTGTGGAGGAGGCGTGAGCCCAACAAGGGGGCGTATATGAGCCGAAATGATGATGATGATGATTATTTGTACTTGCTAAATTAACAAGTGCAGCCGAGTGAACGAAAAAAAGGAATACATTTTCCTTTTAAATAATTACGAAGTGGTGTCGCGTACACGTTTATTGATAATTGCGCTATAAAAACTATGTTGGAGGTCTGACTAACGAGTTTTCGAAGAAATAATTGAATTTGAAAGACTTCGCATTTCCGAGTAATATTTTATATGCAATACTTATAGTTAATGTAATTTTATAGCGTGTATTTTGATGACGTAATTAATTTAAGAATCTAAAGTACTGGTTTTTAAAATGATTTAGAGATTATTCCACTCAGTACTAATAGTACCAAAAGTCGTCATTATTTTTCATCATTTCAACCCAGATACGTGCCGCTTTTAGGCCCTAGCCTCCTCCATAAAAAGAAGGAAATTGACCTATTGTACCACACTGGTCAGGCTGGCTGGTATTGGTTTAGGGGTTTTACTTCCAGTTTTCGTTCTCTTGCATAGATGTTATGTGCAGATTTAATCCCTTAGTCGTCTTTTACGACACCCACGGCCAAAAAAGGGGTGATGAATTGTATGACAACTGTGTCATAGAATTATTATTAAATTCTTATTAAATAGGTCTAATAATGAATAATGATATTAAATATATACTTTGATTCTGTAGAAACTTAATTTTAATATCAATAACCATTTCTTTGAAATATCAAATGTTCTGAGTAATACAGGTATGGTAATGGAAATCCCGCCTTAAATTAATTTTGTGCTTATGTAAATAAGTGCGCCATGCGGCCCAACATGAGTCATGAAAGTATAGAGAACATTTTCAATCTGTAGTTAAGCGAATATTCTAAGAATTTATTAATTTATTAAAATAGTGCGTCTGTACACATAACGCAGAAAAGTGTTCGAAAAGGCGGAAAACGTAATCTACACTAATATTATAAAGGGGAAACATTGTATTTTTGTATGTTTGTTACGCTTTCACGCTTAAACCACCGAACCGATTTCAGAAATTCTTTCACCAATGGAAAGCTAATAATATCAGGGAGTAACATAGGCTATATTTTATCCCGGTATTCCATGGGAATGGGAATTACGCGGGTGAGGCGACTGAAACCGAAGCAAAGCGAGGGGTTGCTAGTATCAAATACAAAAACGATGAAATTCACAAAAATGGTTTTATTTTATGTGTTGCTCGTTTATACATCTAAAAATCATTATGATTAAAGTTATATTTTATTTGTATTTATTTTGTTTTTTTTTATATAATAATTAATCCATTATGTCACTCGTGACTTCACAAATATACAACCAGGGCCAAATTACACTCGGGCTAAAAATCATTTGTGATTTACAACGAATTATCTCGCGTGGATTGTATTGCTTACAATTAGATCAGTGGTACCTACCGCTACCTAACTACCTCGGTGGCAGTTGAAGCAGACAGGCGAAGCAGGCACAAAAACTGCTTTTTCTTCTCTTAAGCTGATTCATCATGTCTGCTCATATACGTCCCACTGTTGGGCTCGAGTCTCCTCCACAATAGAAGAGAAATTGACCTACTATGCCACGCTGGTCAGATGTGTTTGCATAGGGTATTTTTTCGAGTTTTCCTTATCTTGCATAGATGTTATATGCATATTGTATCTCTTAGTCGTCGATGTATTCTTACTTCGTCACCACACGGATAAGCTAATTAGACGGATGATATAATCAATTTGAAGGAAATGCCACAATATTGACGTAGTTTAACAAAAAAATTGTAAGCGTTCATTGTAACACTTTACAAATATAGTAGTTTTGTTAGTTTTTGCAAATCATCATCAAGGCTTTATGACTAATATTGATATTTATAGTATTTATAAGAAACGCATGTTAATTCTACAGTAAACAACTAAAATAAGTAAACTAAATAAAATTTAAATCTCCTAAAGCGGGTTTCAGACTAAGCTATAATATATATTCGGGGGTTCGAATCCCACGCGGGACAACACTTTGTGCGATCCACAAATTGTTGTTCTGAGTCTGGATGTAATTTGTGTCCGTTAATTGTATGTTTGTAAAGTCCCCCGCAATACAAGGATTATTTCCTTAGTGCAGGGAGTTGTCTTAAATAAATAAATAAAATATACTATAGCAAAGAAGGATCTAATGCTATATTATATAGCATTGCGTTCACATTACGCGATATTATCGCAACCAATTATAGTATATCGCAAGCTAAGTTGACGGCGATCTCTGAAGAGCTTGCGGGACGGCCGGGGGTGAGGGAGGAAGAAGAGGGCGGCGCGTGATATAGCACAGCATGAACGCAGCACATCGCATCAATTTATAGCGTATAGTAAGCCAATAAAATATAGTATACTAGCAACCCGCCCTCGCTTCGCTTCCGGTCGGTTTACCCGCGGCGTAGTTCCCGTTCCTGTGGGCATACCTGGATAAAATATAGCCTATGTTACTCCCTGATATTATAGCTTTCCATTGGTGAAAGAATTTTTGAAATCGGTTCGGTGGTTTAAGCGTGAAAGCGTTACAAACAAACAAACATCCTTACTTTCGCATTTATAATATTAGTATGGATTATAGTGTGAACGTGTCCTTAACAATGTATGGTGCGCGATATTGTTGTGCTATGAGCTATATGCTATTATATTTATTATAGCGTAGTCTAAAACTCACTTTAGTGTACAATAAAGGGGCGTTCATAAAATACGTGAGATGTTTAAGGGGGGCAGGGGGTCGAGTCAAATCTCATCTAATCTTACGTTGGAGAGAGGGGGGGTCTCGGCAAATATCACGCAATTTTTTTTCTGATTGAAACAAAAAAAATATTATACTATTTTGGCCCATTTAATCCAGATTGTACATGCCTAAGATTTAATCTTAAGCGTAATCGTAATACGATTAAGATTATTCACTAATTCGTTCGAAAGAAAATATTTCTTTTTTTTTTTACAATAACAATCCAACGCGTTTACATAAGAAACCCACATTTTGAAAATTCTCACGTGAGATTGGGGGATGGGGGAGGGGGTTGAATAAAATCTCACGACATCTCACCAGGGGGGGAGGGAGGTACAGAAAATTTAAAAAAACACCTCACGTAATTTATGGACGCCCCCTAAGAAGAGGAAAACTTAAAATCTACACCGACCTATCTCATCATGCCTTCCCCATATGGGAGGGATCTACTATAGTACGCTAGTCAGGCGGTTGGTATGTTATATGCACAAGATATACTCCTATGAGATAAGTTTTCCGTGTGGTGACAGCGTAAGAATACAATACAGCACGCCCTCTCTTGCCCGTGGGTGTCGTAAAAGACGACTAAGAGATAACATATAGATGTTGATGCGAGAGAAGGAAACTCCCAAAAATACGTTGTATCAACATGTTTCACCAGCGTGGTATAGTAGGTCAATTTCCCTACCATTATGGAGGAGGTTAGAGCCGTGGAGCTGCCGAGCAGTGGAACGTACTTATAAGCTGTGATGATGATTAGAAGTAACAACTATTAATTCGTATTTTGAAGGTTTGCACTTCTCATAACTGCGAGAGTCAATAATTAATTATTATTAATATTGCAAAATTAATAATTAAAAAAATTATAATAACAAAATAAAAAATAATAAAATGACAAAATAAATTATAGCTTTCCATTGGTGAAAGAATTTTTGAAATAGGTCCAGCCGTTTTGAAGATTACCCGGAACAAACAGACAGACAGACAAAAATTTTTTTAATTTGTATTTTAGGCATAGGTGTCGTGCAAATAACCGTGTGAGCATGAAAAAAGCCTATTATTTTGACATTACAAACAAACACTCCAATTTTATTTATTGGTATAGATTCTACGACAAAAAGTTACTGGACCAAAGTTGTAGAGAATTTAATTTGCAACAAAAAATGTTAACAATTTTTTTTATCAGATAAATAGTTTAAGAGATATATCGTAAAAACCATTTCAACCCCTATTTTCAAGATGGTGGCCGTGGGACAAGGGTGGCGACCCCACAAACTTGGTTTTAGCTTTACACTGACCCCCCCTACACATCAAAAAAATTAAATTGCGTCCTCTAAAAAACGCAAGGTAAGGCCTAAAAATGTAACATTTCAATGGACTATGTCTCTATTTTAAATAAAATAAATATAATATACAATTTATGTAACGTAATGTAATAATAATGAACAACAGCTCTTGCATGGGGTTCGAACACATAACATTCCGCATGGAAGTTCACTACTTTGAGTAAGGCATACTAACGTCATCACGTCACAATGGTCTTTTGATACCGACAGAATAGAAGGGGTAGCGGTACAATGCATTTTATTTCGTCACCACGTGAACTGACTTTTAATTTATTTATTTATTGTGCGCAAAGAGACCTACAGTATTATATTTAAAAGAAATATTAAGCAATAATACTGTCACCAATGAATTTTCTAATATACATTAAGAAATTAACCAATAACGAGTTAATCGAAAAGAACATTAAAAAGTTATACATAAAAGTGCAAGTCTATATTCTTACCTTTTCTGTATTTCCATTATAAAAATGGTCTGAATTCCGTTTTAATCAAAGTTATTTTACTCCATAGCAATGGAGAAGTTTTCATTTCACCTGTCAAGTTATTTCTAACGGTACATAAATACTGTCGTCATCCGGCTACCGGGCAATGCAGTTAATTCATTATGTGTATGAGCAGATCTAGTCAAACCAGAATCAATCCCGATAATTTTATTTAATATTCAGCTAGAAAGATTTCTTTTAATATAACTAAACATTTATTATTCCATCAATCTATCAGCTCATAGCCATCCGCTGCTGGACATAGAGGTCTCCGCATATCACTCAGAATAGTCCTGTGCCACCTGCATCCAACGGTTCCCTGAGACTTAAAGCACCGGCTTTAGCCCGCCTAGTAGGAGGTCATCCCATACTACGTCGTGTCGTCAGATTCGTGGTCGCCAGAACCTTTCTTCTCCAATGGTTGTCGGTTTGACGAGCGATGTGGCCATTTCAACGTGTTGCGCTATTTACCACTGCTGACCTGGGACTTAACGTCTCGTATGCTAATTCTGCTATGGTGACGTGGAGTTTCACACTAGCGGCTTAGTAATCCAAGAAGGAATATTCCACGTCAGATGTTGTGACTTCAATCGCCACACAGTACAAATATTCATTCCTAAACGCGATGTGTTTGTTGTCCTTTAAAATGATAATAAAATGGTATTAATATATTTTTTAAGTTTGATTTTCAAGTTTAAACCATTTTTCAAAAACATTGCGAGGACGGCTTTTCTGTTACTTTTGTTGTGTGATAGATCATAATAGATATACTTGTAGATAGATCAATTTCAAGAACCGTAAAATTATTTCAAAATACACGCAATATTTCTGCTTAAGATTTGTATCTTTAATTTTTTAGGTATATCATTAAGTTTTTATATTTTTACGACTTCAGATTAAAGACGACGAGGACGCTGTGTCGGTAATTAAGTAACTAGTTACAGGTATTTTATTACGTCCTGTAGTCTATACCTATAAAAGTCTATGTTTAGTTTTGGCGGGCACATCAAAATGCCACGTGGCGTTCCTAAATCATATTCACTTTAATTTTTTACAGAGCTATACCGGATGACTTTGCCGATATTTTATGTTTGGTTGTAAGCGCCCAATTAAACGGTAAAGACTTACTGACAGACTGTTATTGTGATTAAGTAATCATCAAAATCATTATAAAAACGTGGATTATTCCAAAACGAACACCCTGAAGTTAGCTTGTCAACAGTTAGCGTGTTAATGTCGTTACGTAGGATAACGCGAAGGTTGAAATTTTTAGAAAGTACTTAAGTAAAATAAGTTGTAAGTATTTAACATACGTAAGTACACACATAATTGTTTTTTGTTTTAATTGATCTAGTGATTGAAAAACGTTACAAATTGTAATTAATACGCTTTTTTTTGGGGTGGGTTGCGGTCGGCGTGCTCCTCGCACCACTCCGTCCGGGGCGACAGAGGGGCGTAAGCACGCACACCCGCAACCCACCCACGTGCACGTCGCCTTCGTCGTTGGGCCGACCACCAGAGCAGGGTTACTTGTCATCAGTGGTCGGCCCGACGGAATACCCCCTATTTGGGATACCCTCCCATCGACCGACGTCCCCCCCTCGGGGAGGACGTCGGTCTATCCTCACGTGGTCGGCCTCTCGGCGGGTGACGGACGAATTCCCCGATGACGTCACCCGCGGCGTAATTAATACGCTCACACTTAGAGCAAAAAATGTCAGTGACAAAAGACTTCATAAAATTTTAATTAATTACTGGACATATTATTGAGATTATCATTTCGTGGGGTGATGGAGTAAGAATGCAATTCAACAACCCCTCTCTTGCCTGTAGGCTTCGTAAAAGACAACTAAGGGATATAATAGGCATATAATATCTATGCAAGAAAAGCAACACTCAAAACAAAACCCTATATCAACACGTCTGACCAGCGTGGTATAGTAGGTTAATTACCCTCTCATGGTGGAGGAGGCTCGAGCCTACCAGCGAGACGTGTATATTCTGAGTTGATGAGATGTCTGGCGATATCGGTGTCCTTTGGTAACTCAAGTACAAGTATAATCGCATTATAAAAGGCAAGGTTACGCAGTTAATGACATAATAAAAGCAAATAATTACTACAGGTCTAGAGTCCTTGCTTACAGGAGCTCACCTTGACATGGGCTGCAATTGTCGCACTAAGGTCTTTACTTAACTTTTTATCTAAGTTAGTATATTTTATCCTGGCTTCTTAAAAATATTGATTTCTTGTCTTGATAGTTTAAAACTTAACTTGCCCGTGGGATACGTAAAACCCACCTAAAGAAATTACGGGATAGTCAGCAGTACTCGCCTGGGAAAATTATAAAATTAATTATGATCATAATCCCGTCCAAGCACGGTTTTATTACGCTTTCATACTTTGGGTAGGCCTGTATTCAACAGTAGACGTCAATAGGTTAATGGATGGATGGATGGAATATAAAAATATATTAAGAAAGCATATTCATCACCAGACTTACAATACTCACTGCTGGTCGTACATCTTGCCCACAAATGGGCAAATAGTGCCGTAATTGTCACGCTTGGCAACCCACCTAGGGTTGGCAATCGCAGTGAGGCGTTATATATTACTAGCTTCTGCCCTCGACTTTGTCCACGTGGAATAGTTACTTTAGGCTAACGCTAACATTAACCCGTGACTTTTTTTACGTAGAAGTTGAAAATATTTTTAAATAATACGATTCAGTTACTCATGTTGTTTAAGAAACTATAACCCTTTCCTCAGCGCACGCAGTGGAAGCTTTCAAAAGTAAAAGAAAAGCCCCGGTTTTGAAAGATTCTTCATTGGTGCTCCACTCCGGTTGGTCTCAGCGTGATGATATATAGCCTATAGCCTTCCTCGATAAATGGGCTATATAATACTGAAAGAATTTTCAAATCGGATCAGTAGTTCCAGAGATTAGCGCGTTCAAACAAACAAACTCTTCAGCTTTATATATTAGTAAAAATTTACAGGAGACAGCTGTTTCTACTCTCCCGCTGAGACCCTCAGGTTTCGCCCATTTGCGATTCCCATAGTAAAGTAAGTGATGATAATTGTATTCTTATCCTGTCGCTACACGGGATAAAGGCATATTAAACCTACATAAATGAATTACAGAACTAATTAATGTAAGTAAAACATACATACAAAAAAATGATTGATTAATATTTCTATCATGCTGGTTCATTCACATCTCTATGACGTCGTGTCCCTAATTCTCACGGTCCCTAAATTTCCGTTGCCAGAAAAAAAATTAACTGACGTAATCACAGCAATCATTGCTTCCCCTCGTAATGAAAGATTCCAATAAAACATAGATCTTAGTGACATATTTTTTCATAGAAAATAAACTTATCTTCGCTATATATATTTTTTGTGTGTATTTGGCTGCACATGTTTAAACTTTAAGTTGAAGAGTATCTTTAAAAAAATTTGTGTGTTTTATCCATAAAATACTTTGATTATGATGGCCATCTCAGCTAATGTACTCTCACTGGGTTGGAGCTTCTTTTATAGTTGGAGGAAAATTTATTTACTACAACACATTGGTCAGGCGCATTGATATAGACTTTTATTTCGACGAGTTTCGAGTTTCTAGGCTGTTTTTTTAAGTTTGAGCCCTTATCTTGCAGTCTTGTTATCTGCTTAGGTCCCTCCCTGACGACTTTTAGGATCAAATACAACAGAAGAAGGAGTTGTAAAGTTTGTATTGTAACTAACGCTACTAAATAGAAAATCTTATCAACACCACGGCAATTCTTCAAGATCACTTCCTCTTTATCCTAATTTGTTTTCAGTTGATTTCGCGGACGTTACAACTTTTTTAGGCGATTATTTATTATTCTAACCTCATGCGCGAATTAGAACTGTAATATAGTTGTGTTATAGTTTAATTTTATTTGTTTTGTTTTGGCATAATTAGCACGCAAAAACTTAGCTGGGGGCGCAAAACATATGGCAAACAGACAAAGCTTTCTTGTGTCGAATAAATTGTACCGTCCTGCGGACATATGGGTTTGGTTGATCGAAATAAGAGGAAAACATGCACAAGAGAGTCTTGAACTTCTAATATTAGGTGTGACAGGTTAAGAAAACAACGTGGGTGGTACTTGTCTAGCCAGTGCGACATAGTAGGTTCATTTCTTTTTAAATTTACGCAGGATACTCGTGCCCAAAAGTGGGAGCTGATGAGATAATTTAGTCCACATTAAGAGGTAAGAGGGTATACGTATTAAATGATAACGGAGTATTGACCGCATAGATGGTAAATTGCTTTAAGTATGAATCTTCAGTACTGAGTGTAATGAGTTTGATTCTTACACAGGACAAATCTTTGTGCGATACACAAATTATTGTTTCAAGTCTGGCTATAATTTGTGCCCGTTTATTTTATGATTTATTGCAGAGTGTTAAATATAAAAAGGTCGTATTGAATAATTTCTAAAAGACTTCTAGATATTTTGTCTAATTAGTTTATTTTTTTGCTTGCGATCGATCAGCGGACGGACTTAGACAGACATTAATATTACTGCACGTAACGACCAGGTGCTTGACCGCTTTATCTAATGTTCACAGTACAAGTTTTTATTATTATCCTTTTTTTATAAGGACCGTTTCTTAGAAGTGTTTATACACTGTGTGTTTGATGCGAAGCGAATTATATATCTATGTTTTTACGTGCTGTAATTGAATTATATACATCTAAGTCTTTGCGTACAAAACCTTTGGAAACAAGACGTTATTATGTCTTCTATTTTAGTTCATATTCAAGAGTTTTTTATATTATTGAGGGCGACAAACGAACAAGCAGCACACCTGATGGTAAGCGATACTACCGCACATGGACCTTTGCAATACCAGAGGCACAGCCAGGCCGCTGCCTACCGTGAAGAAAGTGCTCTTCTTAAACCTCGTTTAAGAATAAGTAGATAATATACATATATATATATATTCACACCTCTTTCCCATAGGGGTAGGCAGAGACCACTTCCCTCCACTTGCTAAGATCTTTACATACCACTTTCGCCTCCACCACATTCATTAATCTCTTCATGCATATTCTTCGGTTTAGGGTATTTCTAACCTCGACTTTCTTTAGGCCGTCCCCGATTTGATCGTGGAACGTCAGTCTTCAGTCTTCCCCTTCTAACACTTTCTTTCACATTCGCCTTATAAATTCTTCTTGTTAGTCTCCTTTTATTTATTCGCTCTACATGACAAAACGTAGATAATATAGTCTTAGACTAATATGGTAGATATAGTCAGGCCTGAATTAATCACGTCAGGTCTTCTAGGCAATGCAAATCTCGGGAACTGTTTCCATCTTGGAAGATCACGAGCTCTCTTCAAGTTGATGAAGGGATGTGAGTAACTCCCAGTTAAATTTTCACTTGTTGAAAAATTCTTTATTGTTTTTGTGCGAATGCGGCGACTCTGCGCATTTGTTTACTTCGCCTCGGTTGATGCGGCCCTGGGTATATTAGAACAATTGGATCAATCATTAGCCTGTCTACGTACATCGATGTCTATGTAAATCATTATCATCACAGGTCATTTACTGCGCATGATTGAGCTCGAGCCCACTTTGCAGGAGTAAAATTTAACTATTTTTATCATGCTGGTCTGTCGTATTGGTATAGGATTTCATTTCGAGGTTTAGATGTAATATGCACAAAACACCTGTGCGAGAGAAGCAAAACTCGAACTTAAACCCTATACCAACATGTCTGACCAGCATGGTGTAGTAGGTCAAATTCTCTCCGGTTATGGAGGAGGCCCGAGGCCAACAGTGGGACATATTTGGCGATGATGATGATAAATGTTATATGTATATTATAACCCCTAGTCCTCTTTTACAATAACGGACTAAATAGAGACGTGGTGAATTGTATTCTTACTCCGTCACCACACGGCAAAATATTGAATAATGATTGGTATATACTTTCTCAAAACGTTTAGTTGCTAAATTAGCAGTTCTATTGGAACCGTCAATAAAAAAAAAACTGCTTCTACAATGACGAAAATGTAATGATTAGTTACGCAACCTTCTAGCTCACTGATTGATGGTTATATTTGTGTCAACGGGACAATGGCTACGCTATACGGTGTTGCGAATATTACGTACATTATACTGTTGCATACAGAGTTTAAGTACTAAAGCGTTACATGAAAGAATCAATAATTTATAACAATTTTACTTCATAAATTTTTAATGGACAATTTGTACCTTAGTGTCAGCACCTTCGTTCTCGCATAAAGTAATACATTCCTAAAATTAAATGTTATTCAAATCCGTTCAACGAATTATGCTTAAATGAGTAACAAAATAAAGTTAAATTATTATCCCAACTGTAGGACGATAAACTAAGTGAACTAACGATCTGGTGAAAGTTGCTGGGCGTCATTGTATTCAGGCGGCATAGGACCGCACTTTGTGACGAAACATGAGGGACGCCTACGTCTAGCAGTGGACGGCGATTCTGGCTAGCAGATTAACTTGGACCGATAGTTTTTCATCCATACATCACTATTTTAGTGTCCAATGTTATAAGACATGGATATAAACTGACATAAAAGGTAGCTTTTATTTATCCATGAGATGGTTTGGGATTTTAATTCGAGTTATCTTTTGTTTGTACTGATGTCATTTGCTAAAATTCGTTAGTCGATCTATATGACAAACACTGAAAAGTAATTTTTGACTCATTATATTCTCTTTTAATAATTAATTAATAAACTCTTTTAGTAATTTTTGACTCATTATTTCTCCACTCTCACACAATTTTTTAATCAAATGTTCATCATCATCACAGCTGCCGACTCAATCGCTCATCGAACGAAGTGCAGTAAAAAAAAATTGTTACTGCTCAGATGTCGAGTTTCAAGTTGTATAACATCATCTCAGCTCCATTACTCGGCTCGACCCTACTTCAAAATAGGTTTTAAATTAACCTATACCATGCTGTCGAGACGTTTTGGGATAGGGTTTCATTTTGAGTTTACCATATCTTCCATATAAACTCTTAGTTGTCCTTTACGACAATCACGAGCAAGATGGCGATGAATTGTATTCTTACTCTATCACTACACGCAATAATATGCATGAAAAGGATTTCATATGCAGATAACACTATACAAGAGAAGGAAAACTTTAAATAAAATTCTATACTAATACGTTTGATTATAGTACGTACCTATTAAGTTAATTTTTAGCAGTGTTACGTCTATAAACCAAGATGATGTAATTACTTGTAAACGTAATTATTTGCTTGAATTCATTATAAATTTGCGGTAACATTGGTTTCCGTAACAGGTCATAGGAGTGACAATATTGAATAGCAACGATTGCTCTAGCTGGCATAGTTTAAATGTGTTATATGTAGGTGTACAAAAAACTAGCCAGGTGCGAGCGAACCACATCTGTCGATCTAGCGTCCTTCCCCTCGTCGCCCCTGTTTTGTAAGAATAGGGTACGCCCGATTGTTCAGTGAATTTTATACATTTGTATGATGTAATCCTG
The DNA here is from genome assembly GCA_032191425.1 of Lymantria dispar. Lineage (NCBI taxonomy): Eukaryota > Metazoa > Arthropoda > Insecta > Lepidoptera > Erebidae > Lymantria > Lymantria dispar. The sequence continues at coordinate 36,135,923 of CM063445.1, forward strand.
AGGATTATTGGTAGGATGTAAAATAATGATGAATCATTTTGAACTTTGTCTTGGTAGCTTTATTTTTTTTTATAAGGCCCCGTACTAAAGAATAAATCTTAATGGCGCAGGGTACTTCATACAATTAACTGACATAAATTAATCGAATAATAATTCGAATAGTACTTCTTCGAATAATAATTTGTGGATCGCATGTCCTAAGTGTAAATTGAACCCATGATACCAGAAGTCGGTACTTAGAGCATTCTATCACCTGTTCTGTCTCGAATTATTCAATAGTGTTAGAATTTTACAGTTTAATTGTTGAAATGTTAGAAAAAGCTTTTATATTCGAAAGAACTTATTCTATTCCAGAAAAGATTTTCTTTCTAGAAAGAACTTAGAACGTTTAAATGTTTTATTTTTATTTTTTTATTGCCGACGGTGGCAAACGAACAAACAGTACACCTGATGGTAAGTGTTACTGCCGCTCATGGACCTTTGGTTACAAAGCTTTGCTGCTTACCGTGAAGAAAGTGAAGGGAGTGTGAATGTATGCAATAGGGTTTGGTGATACTAGAACCCACCACATGCAAACACATTCAGAAAGTTGGGCTTCCGGCTCTCCCGTTCACCGAACGAAGCGCAGTAACAAATCGCTACTATTCGGACGTCGATTTTCTGCTCGAGTGTGGTACTACCCCGGACGGACCGGCCCGCGGCTGTAGACAGACAACTGTCAACAGTGTGGTCCTACCACTATATATTAATTAATTTTACCTTACATATGTCTCTCTGCTGGCCTCGAGTCTCCACCTGCATAGGAGTGAAATTGATCTACTATACCACGGATAAAGACATATAAAGACACAAGTTTGCGCGTTCACTGCAAAGAAGGACCCGTTTGACATGGCGCCTCAGTTCCAAGGAGTAACTCTTCCAATTTCTGAGAGTATTGGGATTCTCGGCGTCAAAATATCGAGCAAAGTCCAGTTTGGGAGTCATTTGGAGGACAAAGCCAAATTGGCAAGCAAAAAGTTGGGCGTCCTGAACAGAGCCAGGCGGTACTTCACACCGAGACAGCGTCTTGTGCTATACAAAGCACAAGTTCGTCCTCATGTGGAGTACTGCTCATATCTCTGGGCAGGTGCGCCCAAATATCAGCTAGACTCACTTGACTCCCTGCAAAGACGGGCTGTTCGAATCGTCGGGGATCCCAATCTTACGGACAGATTGGAGTCGCTGGAGCAGCGGAGAGACTTTGGGTCACTCTGTGTACTCTACCGACTCTTTCACGGGGAGTGCTCCGAGGAACTGTTTGACTTGGTACCACCGTCACCATTCTACCAACGTACCATTCGACATCGCAGCAGGGTTCATCCATTTCACCTGGAAACGTTATGGTCTTCAACTGTACGTTTCCAGCGATCATTTCTCCCACGTACGTGCAAGCTCTGGAATGAACTACCTGCTGCTGTGTTTCCCGAGCGCTATGACATGTCCTTCTTTAAACGAGGTTTAAGAAGAGTATTTCCTTCACGGTAGGCAGCGGCCTGGCTGTGCCCCTGCTTGCTCGTTTGCCATCGTTGGCAATAAAAAAAAAAAAAAAAAAAACTGCTCAGACGGTTTGGTATAGGGTTTTATTTCGAGATTTTTCTCCTATATAGATATTATATGCGTGTTATATCCCTTAGTTGTCTTTTACGACACTCATGAGCATGATACTGGGTAGTGAATAGTATGCTTAGTCCGTCACCGCACGGAAAGATGTATTAAGGGCAATAATAAACTCATGCGCTAGGATCGATTCCGTCGGTCCGAGTTTCGAGCATATCCGTTGTTCATCTAAGGGCGAGTACGCAGCGACATCTGCGAGCAACCCAAAGTGTGCACAATATTTAAACAAATACTTATTATTAGTGTTATAATATTTAGTATTTTTCTAATATCCGTGATGACGAAGTAAGAATACAATTCAGCACTCCCTAATTTGCCTGTGGATGTCGTAAAAAACGACTGAGGGATATAATATGCATATAACGTGGTATAGTAGGTCAATATCCCTTCTATTATGGAGGAGGCTCGAGCCCAGCAGTGGGACGTATATGAGCCGAGATGATCATGAACCGTGTGATAGCAGAGTAAGAATATAATGTGTCGTCACCATTTTATTTGATGTTAAAGATTAAGAAGTCTTATACTAAGCAGATAACATCACTGTGAGAGAAGGATAACCCAAAATAAAAAACCTTATGCCAATCTGTCTAAGCAACGTAATATAGTAATTTTTCTCTCGTTTTTTATCTGTGAGTGTTCCGTCTAAGAGAAATGGTCACAAAGTCTACATAAATCGAGACCTCGCTAAGCTGTATCTGTTCTTATTCTATACTCGCTGGCATGACGCAATAATTCTTTGTATACAGATGTGCCTTTTATGTAAACATGATGTAACTTAAGCTGCTGTGTTAATTTTAAATCGTACTTTGGACTTCAAACTTTGCACCTGGTGGTAAGGCCTTAGGCGTGTATTAATAATTGCATTGATGGTGTAGTGGTTAAAACACCGATCTAATGCGCCATGTCATAGGTTCGAATCCTACTGAACATACGTGAGCAATCCACAAGTTGTTGTCTTATGTCTGCTTGTAATTTATGTCCGTTAATAGTAGGTATGATAGTAAAAATACCGCTATACAAGGATAGTGATTTCCTTAGCCCTTAAAAATAAATTATAATAATAAATCTTATATAATAGAAAACAAAAATAATAGACTACAGCCCCCGGCCGGTCCGTCTGAGGTAGTATCACATTCACGCAGAAAATCGTCATCGGAGTAGTAGCAATTTGTTTCAGCACTTCGTTCGGTGAGCGAGAGAGCCGAAAGTCCACCTTTTTGGGAGTGTTTGCGTGGCGTGGGTTTTGGTGTTGCCTTTAGTGTCAGCGAAGTTATGGCACGCATACACATTTCATTCATTTTCTTCACGGTAGTAAATTACTTTCACGGATAATAATCTTTATTGATTTAAAAAAAGCATTATACAAGGTCAACTTGGTTTAGTGATAGGTACAATACCTATTCTGAGCATAACCCAAGATGAGCCTTAACGTCAAGACTAATCCAAGCCTGTCTCATACACGCTAGTCTCCACGCTTACCCGCACATTAAAACACTGATATTATGTACGTTTAAAAGCAATCAATGAAATTATCACCATCCATCTCAGCTCATACACGTCATTATAAGTTTCCCGGACAAATATTTCTGCCCATTCTCTCAATTAATATGAAAATATGAAGCATTACTCGAATTCCTCTACAAAGAATTTATCCCTAGTTACATAACTATGTGGCATTAAATAATATTCACCCTGAGTGCTCTGTATTGGAATTCCTTATGAGTGGAACAACCTCTAATAAATGTGGCGCGCCGACCAGTCAGGAGTTGGAGCCAATCGTCTCATCCATTAAAAATACATCATTGAGATTCCTTTATGATTTATACTTATAGTTTGTCTAACGTAAAAAAGATATCGGTTCTGAGTTTGTGTATAGTGTGACGAGATTTTACAAGTTTCTTTTAAATTTGAAACAATATATTTTTAAGCTATGAAGACAAAATACTCGTGTGGCGAAGAAATACGAAAAAAGAAAATAATTTTTTTACTACTCTCTTATAGTTACAAATGTCTTTATAATAAACTAGCAGGTTCAAATTAGCACGAGGACTGCTAACAGAAGTGAAAACTTAAAACTATGAACAAACAGTTGCAAATTAAAATTTGCAAATTTAAACTTCGTCTTCTTTTTGCTTTAATGACCTTAATTCAAGTGTAAATCAAAACTAACAATTCTCGTATTTTGACACCTATCGGCATAAATATATTGACATTGAGATAGCTACGGATATGGGAGTTATATGTTACGTGACTATTTCGATGACAACTTATATAAATTTACTTCCCACCCATACCTGTCTATAGACTTTTAACTTAAAAAAAAATAAACGTTGAACAATATATTCTTTACAATAATTCTAAATATTACTTAACTAATTATGCTTAGGTAATTCAACGATGCGCTGAACTAGCACGTGCACATATATGAATCACAGTTAAAATAATCTAAGTTTACTTTAAATTGACATCGTTACTGTTAATTACTCACTGTTGTAGTTTGTACTGTGAATAGCGGCGGCCTTGCCCATTGCGAGGCTCCGGGCGGCAGGTCTTTGCGAGGCCCCGGGCGGCTGGTTTTTGCGAGGCCCCGGGCGATTGCCCTGTTCGCCACCCCCTAAGGCCGCCATTGACTGTGAATATGTCATTGCTGTAAATTCAAGACAAATATAGAATCACATGAAGTCACGCATAACATTACGTATTACAGCATATTTATTTTAATTACAAGTATTATATTTTTAATATTCCTCTACTTTTAATAAAATTTATATGTATGTATATATGTATTTCTATGTGTATATATATATATATATATATATATATGTATATGTATTGTTTGTGTGTATAGTGTATAAGAATATAATTGCTATACTTGGATAACCAAATTTTAAAAATTACCCCTTTTTTTTTTTTTTTTTTTTTTTTTTTTTTTTTTTTTTTTTTTTTTTTTTTTTTTTTTTTTTTTTTTTGGGTGGGTCGCGGTCAGCGCGCCTCCGCACCACTCCGTCCGGGGCGACAGAGGGGCTTAAGCACGCAACTCCCGCAACCCACCCGAAAACCACCTCGCCTTCGACATTGGGCCGACCACCGGAGCAGGTTTACTTGTCGTCAGTGGTCGGCCCGACGGAATACCCCCTACGCGGGGTACCCTCCCATCGACCGACGTCTCCCCCTCGAGGAGGACGTCGGTCTTTCCTCACGCGGTTGGCCTCTCGGCGGGTGACGGACTAATCCCCGGTCACGTCACCCGCGGCCTCGGCTAGGGCGGCATGAGGCGCAGATAGTTGCGCCTGCGCCGCCCCAGTCGCCGGCGGCGGATCTCCTCATCGAGGCTGCGCTCCACGCGCAGACGATCCGCCGCCTCCTTCTGCGAGATCACAGTCTCGCAGAAGGCTGCGACCGCGTCCCAGTTCCTGACGCTGTCGACCATCGCCCTAGCGATGGCCGGCAGCGTCAGGTCGGCACCGATGATTGCGACGAGTTCACGGCGCTGCACTGCCCAAGCCGCGCAGGCCTCGAGCGTGTGGCGCGCCGTGTCCTCGTCGCAATCGCAGTGGTGGCAGGACGGTGTACTCTCCCTCCTCACGACCCTGTGCAGGTATTTGGCGAAGCTCCCGTGCCCCGTCAACACCTGCACTAGTCGGAAGGAGAGCACCCCGTGCCGCCTCTCCAACCACTGCATCAGCACCGGCCGGAAGGCCTCCACGGTTCGCACCCCGAACCGAGGCCTCTCCAGCCGGACTGCCCAACGGGCAATGACGTCTCGGCGGGCGTCGACGCGCCAGGCGGTGAGATCCCTTAACGAGATCACACCGCCCTCCCCGCGCACCCCCGACACCCGCCGATACAACTCGGCGAGCATTTCCGCCTCCAGGTCCCACGGGGGAGTCCCGGCCAATAGGCACGCTGCCTCCGTCGCAACCGTGCGGTATCCGCGGATGGCCCTGACCGCCATGACCCTCTGTGGTCGCCACAGAAGGGCCCTAAGTCGGACGGTCAAGGACCCCGCCCACACCGGTGCACCGTACAGCGCCATCGACCGGATAAAAATTACCCCTTACAATCTATTGCACCTGCCTAAATTATTTCTGCTCCACCCGTGGTTGACTGGCAGAAAATGCCTAAGGCATTAAGTCCGCCATGTACCTTATTTTTGTGTGCTAAAGTTTAAATAAATAAATAAATATACTACTCGTACAAATAAAGAATGTGATTATAAATGGCGGCTCATTTTGCCGGTACTGTCAGCATATACGCTATGATAATCTGCTAATTAAATATTATGTTTTAATATCGTTATATTAAAACATAATATTTATTTATTAATCATAAGGATATATCATAGATTTATTATTATTAATGTTATATTAAAATATATTATTATTAACGCATTGTCATCTAATTAAATTATCAATGCGGAAGTAGGTACATAAATATTTATATTTATTGAAGGAAAATTCGAAATAAAACCCGATATCAACCTGTCTGATTAGCATGGTATAATAAGGTCAATTTCACTCCTATTATGCAAACGGCTCGAGTACAGCAGTTAGCCTTATATAAGCTGAAATGGTGAAATTAATAGACCATATAATAAAAAAGTGTATAATTAGGTATATTGGCGTAACAATTAAATTCTGTTACTTGGACCTTCACCGGGATCGTCTGACAACTCTTCGATTCCAGACATAGCACCATCAACTTCATTATAATCATCGGAGACATAGCTATCGCTTTCGCTCTCGCTGTTCAGTCCAATACTAATAATAAAATTCTCAATATCCTCTTCATTTGTAACTTCCCTCTTCCAATATTCATTTTCTAGTTTTTTTACATGATTTATTTGTTTCTGCCAATCCTCAACCGTAATCGAGGCTATGGCTGCACGCGTCAAATCTTCTATTTTTGTAAATAAAACTACTTTTACGGATTATATCGCGTTTGTATTTGATTTATGATTGCCCGACGTTTCGAACACTTTGCAGCATTCATGGTCACGGGCGGACTAAGGTGTCTCACGTCCAACAAGTAATCGTTATTATAGACATTTATAATTATCTACCCGATACAGAAAATTAGTTATAAATTTATTAAATTGTGACCCACATTTTAGTACAAATTTATTGCCAGTGTAAGAAGAAAATGATTCTATATGAAAAAATTATATTGTTTACGGTTAGTAATTATTAATTATTAAATTTGTAGCAATTATTGTTACAATTTGTTGATTTAAAACTAACAAAACTAATATACTACCACCGGATCGGAACGCGGCCACACTGAGAAAGATCCGGCAAGAAAACTCAGGGGACATGATGCTAAATTAATATTGATTTTTAATTTTAGATGCGGCTTACTTTGTCTTACTAAAAGATTTTTTGATTTATAATATTATCTTTAACTATTATTATTGTGGGTCAAATCTATACAATAAGTGCTCACAGTATCATGCAGTTCTGTTTTTTTTTTCTAGCTGATCCACATTCTTTTCTGCCACTCGTCGTTTCACGAGATTCCACACATACTCTATTGGATTTAGATCACAGTTGTATGGTGGTGGTTTCTTATATAACATTAGTCTTGGGCAGATGTTGGTATTCAATTTTGTATTTATGAAGTTCAATGACCAAATGATTCGTGGTGGTATTGTATACAGTTCGACCCACACGATTTATGTTGTACCTTTAATGCGTCATACGTAATTGTTTAATATTTTTTAAACTGTTTATTAAATTCTCTCTATCACTTTGAAAGTAATTACTATTCATTACTACGGCAGGATTAATATGAATTTCCTATTCTAGTTACTTACACCTAATTTAGTTGTATGCATATAATGAAAATAAAACAATATCTATACAAATAAATAAAATTGAAGTGTCTGTTTGTAATGTCAAAATAGTAGGCTGTTTTCATGCTCACACGGTTCTTTGCACGATACCTATGCCTAAAAACCAGTTTGAGATTTATTTGTCTGTCTATTTGTTCCGGATAATCTTCAAAACGATTGGGCCACCGATTTCGATAATGTTTTACTACCAGGTATATCCCGGAATCCAGAACGTGTAACTGTTGTTGGAAAATTCTAAATCAAATACAAACGCGATTAAATTTGTACAAATTGTTTTATTTCAATATTCGCGTATATATTAGAAATAATCAATGTGTCGTTTTTTGTTTGAAAAAATATTATTTAACTATGTCTCACCAATAATGCATTCCTGTTGTTTATTTTTTACTAGCAATGCGCCCTCGCTTCGCTTCGGTTATAGGTTATAGTCGTTTTACCCGCGTAGTTCCCGTGGGAATACCGGGATAAAATATAGCCTAGTTTACGCCCTGATATTATAGCTTTCCATTGGTGAAAGAATTTTTGATATCGGTCCAGCCGTTTTGAAGATTACCCGGAACAAACAGACAGACAGACAGACAGACAAAAATTTTTTAATTGCTATTTCAGGCATAGGTGTCGTGCAAATAATCGTGTGAGCATGAAAGCCTATTATTTTGACATTACAAACAGACACTCCAATTTTATTTATTGGTATAGATAAATAGTTTTATAAATTGTGTTGTAGATTTTTAATAAAATACAACAAAGACAAACAACATCTATTTCAGAAGAATTATTTGTAGATTACACAAAGAACCGGCACGAGGATTGAACTTATGACACTCAGTATGAAATATCGAAGAAGTTACATAGATATGTGCAATTAATATGAAGGATAATATCATATGAGGCCGATAAATCCATAATGTCCATGTTCGTAGGCGTACCGGTTTGATGATTGTACTCGATAGATATAAGTTTCTCGGGAAAGTTCAGTCACACTTTCTGGTAATTCGCTCAGGTAATCGTTCAGGTAAATTTTACGTGCCTTTTGCCGATTTTTATATTTTCCGTGCAGCAGTAGGACGTAGTAGTATTATATACTTTTAGTAGTAGTAGTTGCATGCAGAGTGGTAGGACCACAGTGTCGACAGTTATCTGCCTACAGCCGCGGGCCGGTCCGTCCGGGGTAGTACCACACTCTCAATCGACGTCTGAGTAGTAGCGATTTGTTACTGCGCTTCGTTCGGTGAGCGAGAGAGCCGGAAGCCCAATTTTCTGAGGGTGTTTGCATGTGGAGGGTTTCGGTGGTGCCCTTGGTATCACTGAGCCTCAATGCACGCATTCACACTCCCTTCACTTTCTTCGCGGTAGGCAGCGACCTTGTAAAGGTCCATGAGCGGCAGCAACACTTACCATCAGGTGTACTGTTTGCTCGTTTGCCACCGCTTGCAATATAAAAAAATAAAAATTACATTCTTGATCCGCCATCCGCAAATTTCATTTTATCATCATTGTGCTCATTTCCCAATTAATTGGGGTCAACGCAATATGTACTTCTCTTCCATCATATATAATACAAAAGTTGCTATAGTTTGATAACTGGCTACCTGCCTGACGTCAAACGATCTTGGGAACGTAATTATTGACCAGACGGCATCAGATGTAGTTGGCCCAAGTTGACGTAAAACTTTTAATCGTCTTTTACGACACCCACGAGCGATGTACAAAAGTGTTAGTATGTAGTCTGTTTATATGGTAGGACCACACCGTCGACAGTCGTCGGTCTACAGTCGTGGGCTGGTCCGCTCGGACTAGTACCACTCTTTTTTTTTTTTTTTGGGTGGGCTTCGGTCGGCACGCTCCTCACACCAGTCCGTCCGGGGCGACAGAGGGGCGTCTGCACGCACACCCGCAACCCACCCGAACACCACGTCGCCTTCGTCGTTGGGCCGACCACCGGAGCAGGGTTACTTGTCATCAGTGGTCGGCCCGACGGAATACCCCCTACTTGGGGTACCCTCTCATCGACCGACGTCCCCCTCCCGAGGACGTCGGTCTTTCCTCACGCGTTCGGCCTCTCGGCGGGTGACGGTCTAACTCCCCGGTCACGTCACCCGCGGCCTCGGCTAGGGCGGCATGACGCGCAGGTAATCGCGCCTGCGCCGTCCCATTCGCCAGCGGTGGGTCGCTTCGTCGAGGCTGAGATACTCGCGCGCGTGACCCGCGGCCTCTAGTACCACGCTCTCGCAGAAAATCTACGTCTGAGTAGTAGCAATTTGTTACTGCACTTCGTTGCGTGAGCGAGAGAGCCGGCAGCCCAACTTTCATTAGTATCATCAAACCTCTCAATAGCAATAAAAAAAGAGCCTGCGTTCAAAGTACGCATGTCAGAAGTGTAACTTCTTTGGTGCCACGTGTTTTTTGTCAATATTAAAAAAAGTGTATATTAAAAATAAAAAAATAAATCTCTTTCACTCTCTCTCTCGATCTTTCTCACTCGCTTGCCCCCTACTCTCGCTCCATGGCTATGGGTTTCGTGCTATGTTCACCCTTTCTCACTTTTTTCCAATCGGTCTCAATAGCTCTCTTCCTCTTCTGGGATAAAAATGTAACATATTTTCGTGTCACTAAATTGCGTTTCATCCATAAAAAATTTACCCTCATGCGCGCAAAGAAGTTTCATTTCAAAAAACCGCAACTATACAACATACAGATGATCATAAAATAATATCGTCAAAATAATATCTCTTTATATTGTTGAAACACTACTAAAACAATCAACCTTATACAACATTATTATCAGAAAATTAACACGAACTCGTGAAAGCAACATTCATACACGGGTGGGCAGTTATGTTTAGGTTATCTGGTATCAACCATGTTTATAAACGATCATTCCACTGTCACAGGATCCGTTGTCGTCTTGTGAACATTACGCTTATGTTCACATCGCATTGCATTGGAATTATTGATGATATCGTGTTAATAACTGTGTATGAATAGGGGGCATTCATTCGTTGATGTTTTATGTTTAGTTATAGCAGATTACTGTTTATGTTTATGATTTAACATAATATAAGGTTGACCGAGCGTCGCTCGGAATATTTTTAGAGGATTTATTTAGATATATTAATAAAAACTAAAAATTATATAAAAAAATTACAAAAAAAGAATAATAATAACACCGAATTCGAAACACCGATTCGAACCGACGCTGTTTGGATGCTACAAAACTCAAAATTAAAATCGGCCGTCCCCCAACTGGCCTACCGGAACTCTTGACATTTACAACTAAATTTGAATTCATATTCTTTTAAAATTTAATGACATTTATTGTTATGCTAAAAACACCCACAAAAGAACATTTTCTATAAATAAAACCTAGCTAGATCGATTTTTTGGACCCGAATCCTCTTGTATGCCAAGTTTCAACAAAATCGTTGGAGCCGTTTCCGAGATCCTGAATATATATATATATATATATATATATATATATATATATATATATATATATATATATATATATATATATACAAGAATTGCTCGTTTAAAGATATAAGATAAGATAAGATACAGAGTTATAAAATAATTGATAAACGCGCCACCTATAAAGTGAGAAAGAAATTATATTATATCGTACTGATCAGACGATTTTATTTCAAGTTTATAGAAGAATATAATTATCACCCTTTTTCTTGCCCGTGGATGTCGTAAACTAAGGGATACAACATACTGAGAAGGTAAACTCGAAACTAAAACCTATAACCACCTCATTTGACCAGCGTGGTATTGTTTAATAATTAATAAATAAAAAACGATATATTTTTTTATCATATAGAATCATTTTCTCCTTGTACTGGCAATAAATTTGTATCAAAATGTAGGTCCAAATTTAATAACTAATTTCTATTGCGGGTAGACATAAATATCTCTGCAATAACGATGACTTGTTGGACGTGAGACATCTTAGTCCGTCGGTGACCATTGACGCTGTAAAGTATTGAGCAATCAAAAATCAAATACAAACGCGATAAAATCCGTAAAATAGTTTTATTTACAAGAATACACCACCCCTTTTATTGCCTGAGGGTGTCGTAAAAGACAAATAAGGGATGCAACATACACTATCCATGCGAGAGAAAGCAAACTCAACCTTATATCAACATCTCTGCCCGACGTAGTGTTGTAACTGCATTTTGACAGCACAGATGGCGTAGTAGTGGATACCGACCTAACGTGCCAGTGTCGCGGGTTCGAATCCTACGCAGGACAACACTGTGTGTTAACAATCCACAAATTTTTGTTCCGAGTCTGGATGTAATTTGTGTCCGTTAGTTATACGTTTGCAAAGTCTCGCGCAATATAAGGATTATTTACTTAGGAGGAGGCTGGAGCCCATGTGAGATATATATTGAGCTGAGATGATGATGATGATTTTTGTTTCAGATGCATAAACTGTACGCGTTTAGGTACTGGGGTTGTGAACTTCTCTGCTTGGTGAACATCGTGCTTCAGCTCTGGATGATGAATAGTTTCTTCAATGGAGAATTCTTTTCATATGGTACGAGAGTGCTCGGATATAGTGAAGTACCGCAAGAGGAAAGGTAAGCAAGTCATTTAGAAGTAACCTGAGAAAGTGTTTCCGTGTGGTGACGGATTAAGAATACAATTCACCACTCCCTATCTTACCCGTGGATGTCGTAAAAGACGACTAAGGGATATAATATGTACATAAGATCTGTGCAAGAGAAGGAAAACTCGAAATGAAACCCTATACCAACATGTTTGACCAGCACGGTATAGTAGGTTAAATTCCCTCCCATTGTGGAGGAGGCCCGAGTCCAACAGTGGGACGTATGTGGACTCCGATGATGATGATGTTATAAATATTTATCTTAGACCCTTATCTGCTATACCATCGAAGACTACGCTAATCATGGGGAAGGGGATGAAAAACACGTTCAAAGATTCCTTTACATACAAACCAATATAATATAAGCTTGCTAAAAAACTATAGTCCCTGTATTAGTCTATAAATGCTCACGTGATCACTCCTGATTTCAGATACGATCCAATGATCTACATATTCCCTCGAGTCACGAAGTGTACATTCCACAAGTTTGGTGCATCAGGCAGTATTCAGACGCATGACAGCCTGTGCATATTGCCGTTGAACATCGTCAACGAGAAGACCTACATATTCCTGTGGTTCTGGTATATCATACTTGCTGTGGTGTTAATACTTCTCGTTATATACAGGTACGATTGTCATTGTCTTTATTTGTAGACTATATATGCGCCCAGGGCAAATAATTTATATCAGAATGGTAGCTAGTTCAGATCCGGCTCGAAGGACCATAAATTTGTACGGGCTGCTGCATACAACCTTTTGTTTTAATAGATGCTGATATTTCAATGTGAATAAGATTATCGGTTGTCACTTAACCGTATAACAGCGTATCCGTAAATTAAGCGTCTAATGGTAGGTGGGTGGTAGATGACTTTATGACAGCTGTGAAAAAAATTAAAAAAAATCCCGTCACTTTTTTTTTATATGAGCATATTACTAAAACGGCGAAAAATCAGACCTTGTACGATATTTTCAAGTACTATAACGACAAATAGGCTAGTTTTGGCATCGGATATTTCTTGTTGGAAGCGCAGATAACTGCACTATCGACCACAAGTACAATTAAAACTAGACATGTTACAATGACATAAAAAAATATTCATTTGTTATGGCTATTTCTTAATTTTCTAGAAGAAAACGTTAATCATTTGACTTTAAAACACTACGCTGTAAAAAAATGTACTGTAACCATAGTGGCAAGTAATTTCAAAAGATCCTGTATTCAAGACACTAAACTAATGATATAATGCTAATATAATTACTGTGAGTTAATATTACGAACTGCTTATAAAGTAAACCGATGTGAATTTAAATATGCCAATTTTGATGATAGCGCAAATATACAATGCGTGGTTGCATTGTACATTAAGTTTGGTGTTTTTTGTGGCCTTCTTTATGGTTTTTTCTTCATCTGATGTACGTCCCAATATTGGCCACAGAGGACCTCAATAATGTAAGGACTTTATCACACTACGCTGCCTTGACGTGTTGGTTTATATATTTCAAATTTGCCTTCTATTATACGGCAACTACTTTGTTCGAATTGTTGATGTTTGATTTATAAAACTCGCAAAAACATTTTTGATTTCCTGTGTTGTATACATTGACTAACTAAAATTTCGGCGTCTTTGTTGAGAATGATTGCTAGTTATAAACGTATACATAGGTTCCAATTACATTGTTAATCTATGATCTACTTACAATGTTTATGTAAGCAGCTAGTGCCTTATCTGTGTAAACAAGTTGTTAGTAATTGTAAACACGTGTAATAGGTGTTACACGTAACTAGAGAGTCACTGATAGCGGCATTTGTCACTTTTATATTATTATTTTTAATGGGATTAATCTCACCGCACATGCCGAATGTAACTACTGTTAGCCAGGCTCCACAATGGTGCCAATAACGTCGAGATTTGAACCTCAGAAAGCCCTAGGAAACGCTCTTAATTGACTTGGTAATCGCAAAAGCAATATTAAAATAGAATAACAGCAGGAGTTGGATTCCATTTCCTTCGCTTTATAATCAGTAAGAAATTGTAGGCATGTGCGCATATTATAATGGACTCGGTATCCGTCGATAAAAAAGTTGGATAGGCTACACGATTGCCTTCAAACAGAACTGACGTTTAATTAAAGTAAGTCATTCATCTGACGTGTAAACTCTAGTAGCCCAAATCACAAAACCAAACTATAGGCTGATAAAAAGTCTGTAGTTTGCAGGGCTCCTAGGGGGTCTAGGTTCTTTAGTGATAATAAAATAAGAATATATGTATTGTCCAGACTGGTGATAATCTTCGTACCGTCGATTCGACCGCGCCTGCTTCATGCCAGGTCACGAACGCTGGACATGGAGACAGCGGCGCTGGTCTCGCGTCGTACTGACATCGGTGACTGGTGGCTGCTCTACATGCTGGCGAGGAACATTGACCCACTCATATACAGGTAATCATTGTCCTCACGGCTCACATACGTCCCACTGCTGGGCTCGAGCCACCTCCCCAATGGGAGGGATATTGATCTACTATACCACGCTATATATAGATAGACTGCGTGAAGCATGATATGGGACAAGCGGTGACTACAGGGATGACGTCTAGCGACGATAGGGCTGTGTGGAAGACATATTGAGTCGACTCCAAGTAATTGAGATAAGAGCAAAGGGCATCATGCGGAAGTTAATACTTTGTAAATAGGTTTATACTAGCAACCCGCCCTCGCTTCGCTTCGGTTTTAGCCTTTTTACCGCGTAGTTCGCGTTCCCGTGGGAATACCGGGATAAAATATAGCCTATGTTACTCCCTGATATTATAGCTCCATTGGTGAAAGAATTTTTGAAATCGGTCCAGCTGTTTTGAAGATTATCCACAACAAACAGACAGACAGACAAAAAGAATATAAAGTGATTTTTAGGCATGTGTATAGTGCAAATAACCGTGTGAGCATGAAAAAAGCCTATTATTTTGACATTACAAATGGCTGTTAGAATGGATTCCCAGTAGATGCGGTAAAAATTTTTCGCTTAAAAATAACTTTTCATTGCATATTAACATTCTTTTTATCTTTTTTTTTTGGGACTAATCCCACCACACATTCCTCCAACTGTAACTCCTATAAGCCATAAACCACAATGGTCTCCGTATAAAACACCGAGGTTTCACCCTCAGGAAGTCCCGTGAAACGTTTCACCCTTAAGGAGTAACTCCCAATTTCTGAAAGTATTGGGATTCTCGGCGTCAAAATATCGAGCAAAGTCCAGTTTGGGAGTCATTTGGAGGGCAAAGCCAAATTGGCAAGCAAAAAGTTGGGCGTCCTGAACAGAGCCAGGCGGTACTTCACACCGAGACAGCGTCTTGTGCTATACAAAGCACAAGTT
This sequence comes from Lymantria dispar, assembly GCA_032191425.1. NCBI lineage: Eukaryota > Metazoa > Arthropoda > Insecta > Lepidoptera > Erebidae > Lymantria > Lymantria dispar. Next base: position 36,151,418 of record CM063445.1, read on the forward strand.
CGTCCTCATGTGGGGTACTGCTCACATCTCTGGGCAGGTGCGCCCAAATATCAGCTGGACCCACTTGACTCCCTGCAAAGACGGGCTGTTCGAATCGTCGGGGATCCCAATCTTACGGACAGATTGGAGTCGCTGGAGCAGCGGAGAGACTGGGTCACTCTGTGTACTCTACCGACTCTTTCACGGGGAGTGCTCCGAGGAACTGTTTGACTTGGTACCACCGTCACCATTCTACCAACGTACCACTCGACATCGTAGCAGGGTTCATTCATTTCACCTGGAAACGTTATGGTCTTCAACTGTACGTTTCCAGCGATCATTTCTCCCACGTACGTGCAAGCTCTGGAATGAATTACCTGCTGCTGTGTTTCCCGAGCGCTATGACATGTCCTTCTTTAAACGAGGTTTAAGAAGAGTATTTCCTTCATGGTAGGCAGCGGCCTGGCTGTGCCCCTGGTATTGCAAAGGTCCATGTGCAGCAGTTTCATTTACCATCAGGTGTGCTGCTTGCTCGTTTGCCACCGTTGGCAATAAAAAAAAAACTCTTTTAATTGTCTTGGAACCCGCAACAAATTTAAGTAAAAAAGAAAAACAGAAGAAGTTGGAAAGATTCCACTTCCCTCTTATGCAAAGCGGGAGACATGAAGCAAAGTAGGCTAATAAACCAGTAAATAAGGGGATGTACAACTACGTGAAGCGCAGCAGTGCAGCACCACAGATTCAACATAGCTTAAAGGACTTACGATGACGACATTCTTAACCAATTTGGTGTTTTAATTAAATAATATTTCTATTATAGGGAGCTGATATGTGAGCTGGCTAAACGCACAGGAGAGAAGGATGGCCCGCGCGCGTGACGGCAGCCTCCCACCATCGCCGTACTCTCCGTTTGACACTTAAACATGGCAGCTACTCATCTACATAACTTTGAATATATCAAAAAGTTAAGCTGAAATTCAACTAAATTGAAAAGATATCAATTTTGCTGGAAAAGTATTACTGTTCTACTCATTCTTATTTCTATTCCTAATAGCAATATTTATATACACGTATTGCTAATATAACTTACTAAGTTAAAAACTATAAATCAAGATTAACTCGTATGCAGATAGAAAATATACAATAAATAGCAACCCGTCCTCGCTTCGGTTTCAATTGCTTAGTTCCCGTTCCCGTGGGAATACCGGGATAAAATAGCTATAAGTTACTCCTTATATAGACAGCTACCTGGTAGTAAAATATTATCAAAATTGGTCCAGCCGTTTTGAAGATTACCTCAAGCAAATAGAGAGACAGACAAAAAAAAATAAACTGTAGTTTAGGCATAGGTGTCATGTAAATAACCGTCTGAGCATGAAAAAAGCCCAGTATTTTAACATTACAAACAGACACTTCCATTTTATTTATTTGTATAGATAATTCATTTTTACAGATCTGATGTTAAAAGTCTAAATTGAATTAGTTAAATTAGTTTACCCGCTCAAAATGCTATGATCTATTTAGAGCCTCTGAAATATTCTAATTAAAATGGAGTAATAGACTTTTGAAGTATTTTGAACGCTTATTTTGTTAAATAGTAGTGGTTCTTTTTTAATATTTTCTCATAGTACATGCTCAAGTGTGTTTTGTGCAAAGTTAAGTTGAATAGATTCTAGTATTCGACAAATATGTCTCTTATACATCGGTCATTACATTTACAAAATGCTGCGTTCATAAAAATGTTGCACGTGAAAAAGAAAAGCCTTGAGGCAGCTTTTCAGTCAAACAAAATGTGAGGAGATATTTCAAAGTAAAAACGTTATTTTTTTTAAGTTGGATTTAATTTTTAATACTTTTATTTGCGACATTGAAATCTCTATTATGGATCTAATTTTTACAATTTTAATTATTAATATTATGAATGATAAAAATTAATAATATCTTATGAACAACGAATCAATTTCGCCCATTTATAAATCAATATCATAAAGAAATATCATGATTTTTTTAAATGGTAAAAAAATATAAATATCAGTAAGTGTTAATGTCATCTTATATTTTTACTACATGAATGTCTACAAGTTTACGGGTACGTAAAAAGCGAAAGATATGTGACAGATAGCTGCGATATAAAGTAATGGTTTATTCAGGCTACTGCCAGTCTTCGATCAGTATACAATAGATAAATAGTTCCTATTGATTAAAAACTTAACAAACATTAAAATTTTCTATAGCTTATATGTTTATTGGGGATTTTATTGGCGCATCGCTATTATAGATTACAAGTAAGAAGTTGAAAGACTATCAACTTCCACTGTGAGGCATTAGATCTCCGATTTCCTTACAAGAATATCATTTATAACGATGTTGCCATCTTCATCCAATATATGTAACATACTCGGCAAATTGTTTCAAGAAGTGCCATATTTCTAATAAATAAATATCAAAAAATTTATTAAATTATACTAAATGATAAATTTTTGATGATCCAATTTTGTAATACATTATTATACCATTAAACTTAACTAAATTAAGTTGTCATGTTCATAAAGTTAATATGTGGGCAAACTAAACAGAATTAAGTTTTTAATGCTGCCGCTTTCCAATAATGTTTGTTTATCTATAGTATATTTGATCGAAGAGTTTAATAATAAATGGACGTTTTTTTCGAACGAGCTAGGCCTATTTATTTTTATCTCAACTGTAATTTTTTACGATTAAAATACTTTATGCATATATTACTGGCAGTAGAATAAGTTTCTCATCAAAGAACAACAAATATACAATATTCTGTAATATTATTTGCCAATATAGATATCAAATCTGTTATTCCGAGCAGCAATAAGTTTTCGAAAGAAATATTATAGACAGCGAAATATTTTTATATCTGTCAAAATATAATGGACGAATATAAAAATATTTATACAAAAAAATAGTAAATTATATATATTAATATAAAAAAAAAATACAATACTTACTGAACATCGCGGGTCAATGACAAAGCTATTGTTTCATTAGGCGTAATTTGAAATATTCACTATAACTCCACTTTTTGAGATCTGATTTAAAGATATTATCTTCGAGTGAAAAAAAGACATTTATTAGGTAACTGTTGTTATGCATATCAACTAGATAGTTATTTGCTCTTTAAATTATCATTATTTTAGTCTTAGAATAATAACATATAGAAGGTAAGTCCGCGCACAAAAAGTGAAGCATTTCAATTGGAGCCTAATGGAGCTTACGCCGGAACCGTTCCGTAATGTACAAGTCATTGTACTGCACGTACGTACGCAACTCTTAAAAAATAAATCGGTAATTATGACGGTTTGTGCATCCAAATGGTGTCATAACACATTTGTAAAACTTAAGGTTTTTAATGTCACTTTTAAAAGTATTTCGACGATTTATGTTAATAAAAACAAAATTTGATTTCATAATTTGTATAGTGGTTTGCGTGTGTACGTGTGTAATCGTCTGCGCGCCATTAGTGTTTTTAGATTCAAATTTCGAACCTTCGAAGTATTGACACTATCCTTCTGTACGTTATTATTCTAAGATTTTAGTACTAATATAATTTTATTTTGACTTAAATCTAGAGATCTTTTTAATGGGAATTATCAAAAATGGATTCAATTTTTATAAATATTATATTATTTATATAAATATTATTAATGTAATTTTTTTCCTCTTTCGACATATTCTATTTTAATTATATACAAATAGCATGTGGAGGAATTTTTAAATACTTTTCATTACGTTCTTTAAATTTTCTCGAATTGTTGTTTTGTCATTATCGTTTCGAATTTCATATTTGGAACATGTATTTCAAATTTCGAATTATGTCGGCATTTTTTAATCCGACATTTTGATTTATTAATATTAAAATGCATGCACTGATGACAACAGAAGGACTGGGAATGTATGGCCTTATATGTAATTTTGAATGTATCAATTTGTAAAGGATTTTGTAACATTTACAATAATATTGATGTTGTGACTTGTGTGTGTATTTGAATGTATGATATTGTTAGGACGTCGACACTAGCGACGTAGTGATGGATAGCAGAACTAGAAGCCGCGTGTAATTATGAAATATTTAATAAAATAGAACTAAAAGATTTTGATATCATTTTTCGATCATAATTATTTGTCCGATGTAAATAAATTTTTCGTAAAATTCACTTTAATTATTTCAGCACTTATTATTTTTGAAATATTATCTATTTTAAGTGAATTTACATTATTTGGTAGGTAAGTTGTGATACAGTGCAATGCCCTTGTATTGTCTATAGTATAAGCTTTTTAAAAAATTTCTAAATATGTTCTCAGATGTAGACCTCTCTAATTCGCCGATTTTCGAAATCATGTAATTAGAATGTCAAATAGCTTGCTGGGTATTCTACTGTATTTGACATTTCGTCCTATTATATCTATAGCAATATATTTGGATAAGTAATGATCATTTTTTTTTGCTGTATTTTATAAGATATATTTCAGACAAGACTCAAATGAAACTAACGCCATCTCTTGGAAGACTGCAGCTGATGTAGTCGCTTGAAATACGCTTTAGCGGTGACGTAGCTTCAATCCCTGTATTGTATTTTAGGGTCATTGATTATATATAAAAATTGACAATATAGAAAACTATTCATTTGTATATTTTATTAACGTGCAATGCCATCTATTGGTAAACAAGTGGAACTAGTGTTGTGAAATATTCTGATTGGTGTTCATTTTTGTATCAAAATTGTATGTTCCGTGTATTGGAACGGTTTTTTATATGATATACGTTGTTGATGAATGTAAATGAATTATTAAGTTTTAACGCGGTGTCATTTGATTTGTAGAACTCATCATTTTATTATGATAATTTAGCAGAGTTAATACATTTGACTAAGTAACTGGAAAAAACTTCTAATCGTCTGATTTCATTTCAGTTGAGTTAGATAATCATCTTATTCACTACCTCTATTACTACGAATATACAGAAGACGTAGTGATAAAGGTCTACCGTGTCAATTGTCTTGGGTTCGATTCTCAAACAGGACAATACTTTTTTTCCGTTCCTCATGGTTATCTAGCCTCTGCTTAATCTGGCCGATGTTATCCGTCAGCTTATAGACGCTCACTGTTGGATAGAGGTCTAACAAGAGCAACAATGCCATAATAGCCACGTTTGACTGACGGGCTTGTGATTGCAAGTTTTCGTGGAGAATATTGTTGTGACTTCTCCTGGCAATGAATTAATCTCCTTTTACGACTCCCCGAGAAAGTAAGGGGTGGTGACCATATTATATTCTTAACCCGACAAAGTATTTTTCTTTGAAATACTATAGTTTAGTCCATCCCTCTCAAACCGTTCAGAGCGGACCCATTATTAAATGGGCTTTCTGTTAAAAGTCGATTTGTTTTTCTTTGCTACATTATCATAATTATATTATCATTTAAATCATATTGTTGAATACATCTTAAACATTATCACTACTCATCAGCTTTTGAAAACACCAAATCAACGTAAAATGTAATACTTAAGTAATTATCGACCTTAATTGCATACTGTTACAGCGCAAATTGCAATGTATCAGATACTTTGCGTTCCTTTATACAGAGCGCATAATTAATTTACATAAATTTTTTATATCTTGCATTTATTGCGCTCAAAATGAATGCCATAAATAGAAATATCACAAATATTAAACTATATTTAAAAATATTGCTGCTAATTATGTTGCCACCTGACGAAATCATATATATAGTCTCACGCCTGCTTTCCAGAGGTGTAGGCAAGGACTACGGATTACCACAAGCTACGATCTTGACATACTTTCATCGCTTCATTCATTAAAGTCTTAATAAGTCTCGATTCAGAAACGTATGGCGTGGTGACAAATTGAATTGCATTAAAAGTAGATTTTTTCCGGTCTGTATAGACTTAATATGGGCTATTGGTATCACTTATAATGAGAGAAGAGTAGCCTGAAATAATCATACTTGGTGTGTATTTGATGTAAGTTTATATTTTGATTTTAATATAATCCGATTTATCTGCTTACTTTCGTTTGTTGCCGATATTACAGGAGGCATTACATCACTATTTTGTCACCACGCCGAATAAAGTGCGTCCCTACGTGGGTACGAGAATGACTTTTGGTTTATGGTTTCAGCGTCAATAGTCAGTGGTTCAAATATAACAACAGATAATATAATAATAGGAATTTTGAGAACATTTAACAGACGATATCTTAAAGAAAGAAAAAAGAAAACATCTTTGTTTTACAGTTTAAAAATTCACTAAAAACATAAAAATTAAAAATATCCAACAAATAAACGTAAAAACAAAGTGGAATTGGGCTCAACTTATAGCTGGGCTTTCAAATACACCACCAGCTGTTGATTTTCAATCCAAGCCAAAGGGTGAAATATAAAAAAAAAACGTTAATTTAATTAAAATATGGGTGTTTTCATATAATTTTTATTATTTATGCTGTGGAATATTTGTTTAGTGATATATGCAACAAAATTAGCAGCAATAATCGGTTAATTTTAAGATACGCTAAATTACGTAGATATGACGTTATTTCGCGCCTAAGTGTCCGTCAAAATATCGAAGTATGACGTCACTTCGCACCTAAGTGTCCGTCAAAATATCCATTATATTGTTAAGTTATATTATTAAAAGACAATGTAAATAGTGAATTTAATAGTTATACGTATGTTCCTAACAGACAATTCGTTTTAGAACAATTATAGATTGTAGTTTAGAGATCTATTATGAAGTTCGAACTAAAACATCAGAATCTTACGGATTGGACGGTAGATACGAGGCATATAACACATTATTTACCTTGCGGCGTCTATACAAAAGATTGACTATGCATCCGAGACGAAAGGTATTATTTATAGGTATTATAATTGGTGATGTCGAACTATCTATAATTACACTATTAGAAAATCAGTTAGGATATCGGTAGGACTATCGAGAGTATCCATAGTCTCGATACTATCGAGGATCTATAGTAAAACTGTGTTAATACTATTGCTGATTTGCAATAGTATATCGATAGAATGAAACCTTGTTTTGTTCCCTGACAGCTTTTCTATCGATACTATCGCTAATATCCATTGCCCTATCGATATTCCCACTATTGCTACAGTATCGATAGACTATCGATAGTAGCCTATTGATCGGCATCACTAATTGGATAGATTGTGGGTAGTGTTTGGACGATGACTGTCAAGTTATTGCTTCGATCCGAAACTTTATCGAATTTGGTAATAGAGCTGAGCTCTGATTTTCTATGGTCAAATAAACTCTTAACGTATTTTGGCACGATAATTTTATACATTTAAAAACTGACGTAAATTATCTTATATATCATGACAAGCCATCTTAAGAGTGTATTTACTCAGAGAATACACGGCCGGTAGAGATATTGTTTGAACAGAAACGGTTTAGCTGCTAAGTTTATTCACACTGCCAAGATATCACAAAAGTATTTTTTACACTATTAATATAATTTATAGTTTTCAAGAATTTAATTTTGAAATGTCAAATGAAGTGGTAAATGAAACTATTTTGACGGATTTTAACCGCGTTTATATTTTATTTTTGATTGCTCGATGTTTTGAACACTTTGCAGCGTTCATGGTCACGGCCGGACTAAAATGTCTCGCGTCCAACAAGTCATCGTTATTATAGAGATAATAAAGTTCTCGAAACTCTTTGACGACGATCTCGAAAAACTCAAATACAAACGCGATAAAATCCGTAAAACTGGTTTTATTTATAATGCGTAATACTCTCGTAAAAATCAGAAATCATTAATTTAAACTCGGAACCGAACAAAGTTTCTACTTAAAATTTAAGTATCATTAAGAAATTATATTGACAAAATTCAATAAGATTTCGCTGAATTTTAATTTTTAACGTAACAATGAAGCATTTATTATAGTTTAGTTTTTGTTTTTAATTTATATACGCTGTATCATATAATTCATTTATAAGAAAATTAAATTTAGCTTATACATGTGAAATGTTTTATATTATAATGATATAAATGTATCTTTAATGGAATATCAGAGAGAAATTATATTAAGTTAGTAAAATTTATTTCTCGACATTATTATCTATCATGTAAGGAATTTTATATATTAATAGGTTGGTCCGTTTTTCATGTGGTGATGGAGTAAGAATACAAGTCCTCACTCCTTCTCTTGCTGTCGGTATCGTAAAAGACGTCTAAGGTATTAAATATGCATTTATATGTAAGAGAAGTAAAACTCGAAATAAAACCCTATAGCAACACGTCTGATCAAGTATAGACCTAGGAGGCTCGAGCCCAGCAATGGAACGTACATTAGCTTAAGTTGGAATTGCATTGAATGATCTAATTGATCTATTTTATTCGTTAAAACACAGCTAGTGTTCAAAAATCAACAAATATGATATACCACTCAATTTTGTTTATAAATTTTATTATTTCCACAAATTATCCGTGATTCGAAATTGAAAGCACATATTACCACACCTAAACAATTGGAATGGATTGTTAATATATGTAATGGATAGAAAAGTCTTTTTTGCAACTTAATTTTATAAAAAGCATAGCATGTCAAATGTTAAATTATTAAAAAGTAAAAAAAAAAACAATTCAATTGCAAGTTGGCGATTACATATACAAAAATATGATCGCCCACTCGCTTTTAAAAGATGACGAATGTGGTTTATCCATCCTTCATTGAGAAATGTCCAATAGTTGATTCATTCATCATCATTTCAGCTCATATACATTCCACTGTTGGGCTCGAGCTTCCTCCACAATAGGAGGTCTCTCCTACTTGACCTTACTATACCGTGCTGGTCGGACAGGTTGATATAGGGTTTTATTTCGAGTTTTCCTTCCTCTTAGATGTTATATGCGTATTATATCACTTAGTCGTCTTTTACGACTTCTACGGTTAAGGTAAGGAGTGGTGAATTGTATTCTTAACCAGTCTCCACACGGAGATTTAAGTTGATTAATAGATGCATTCTTATAAACTAATATATAAAATTTCTTACATAAAGTACTCATAAATTGTGTCAAAAGAAGTTCTTAAATATAAAGTGTACCTTATAAACAATATCTTCTCAATTATATGTATAATAGTTGCCTAATGACATATATAAATGTTTATTTGTAGGTGTTTAAATAAGGCTGCGATGTTTCATTTTGAGATGAATTATATAAATACTATTCTTTTATTTCAATCGTTTTATTTCACCTTGTTAAGTTCCTACCAACATATCTAACCAGCGTGGTAATAGTATGACAATTTCTCTCCTATTGTGGAGGAGGTTCGAAACCAACAGTGGAGACTTATATGAGCTGAAATGATAATGATGAAGTACCTTGCGCAGGCCACATCACTCGAAGAAACGACAACCGCTGGGGAAGAAAGGTTCTCGAGTGGCGACCACGTATCGGATCGGTGTGTTGGACTCCTCTCGCACCAACGACCTGAGGAAAGTTGTTGGGCGCCGTTGAATGCAGGCAGCACAGGACTCCACTTTGTGGTGAAAAATGAGGCAAGAGAATACCAAATAGTAGTAACCGAATTTTGCGACGAGGCCACGCCGCAGCATACGCTCGAGGCCTGCGCCGCTTGGGCAGCGCAGCGCCGTGAACTCGTCGCAATCATCGGTGCCGACCTGACGCTGCCGACTATCGCCAGGGCGATGGTCGGTGGCGTCAGGATTGGGACGTGGTCGCAGCCTTTTGCGAGGCAGTGATCTCGCAGAAGGAGGCGGCGGATCGCCTGCGCGAGGAGCGCGGCCTCGATGAGGCGATCCGCCGCCGGCGACTGGGGCGGCGTAGGCGCGAGTACTTGCGCCTCATGCCGCCCTAGCCGAGGCCGCGGATGACGTTATCGGGGAATTAGTTCGTCACCCGCCGAGAGGCCGACCGCGTGAGGAAAGACCGACGTTCTCCCCGAGGGGGGGACTTCGGTCGGTGGGAGGGTACCCCAAAGGGGGGTATTCCGTCGGGCCGACCACTGTGACAAGTAACCCTGCTCCGGTGGTCGGCCTAACGACGAAGGCGACGTGCACGTGGGTGGGCTGCGGGTGTGCGTGCTTACGCCCCTCTGTCGCCCCGGACGGAGTGGTGCGAGGAGCGCGCTGACCGCAACCCACCCCCCCCATAAAAAAAAAGGGAAGTGTGGAAGTGTTGTAATGTAAAAAGGGTTGCCCACTGCTAAAAAAAGGAATGGCATGGCGGCTTTGTTATAAAAAAATATTAATAAAGTAAAAATAAGTTAATAACCTGATTATGAAATGGCTATGCATTTATTGAGCAAATGCAAACATATATAAAAATGAATTCTGTCTACGCGAGTATTATACATTGTAAATGAAACTATTTTACCGCGTTTGTCACATGATCTTAGTCCGCCCGTGACCATGAACGCTGCAAAGTGTTCGAAACGACGGGCAACCAAAAATCAAACACATGCGTTAAATTCCCAAAGTAGTTTTATATAGAAAAAATTGTAAAAGTACTCAAATGTTTTAGCAGTAAAGATAATATCTCATCCTTAGAATAATAGAAGGATAGTGTCAATACTTCGAAAGTTCGAAACATGAATCTGAAAATACTAATGGCGCGCAGACGATTACACACGCACACCACTATACAAATTATGAAATCTAATTTTGTTTTTATTAACATAAATCGTCGAAATACTTTTAAAAGTAATGTTAAAAACCTTTTTAAGTTTTTCAAATGTGTAATGACACCATTTGAATGCACAAACCGTCATAATTACCTATTTATTTTTTAAGAGTTGCGTACGTACGTGCAGTACAATACTGCAGTACAGTGCCTACAATGTCCAGTACATTGTAGGCACTGTACTGCTTGAGTCTCCTCCATGATAGGAGGGGAGTTTATCTACTATATAACCTAACACTGGCCAGACAGGTTGGTATAGGATTTTATTTCGAGATTTTTGCTCTTGCTATATGCCTATTACAATCCTGGGTTTTTTTAAACTGGTTTTTAGGCATGGGTATCGTGCAAATAACTGTGTGAGCATGGAGAAAGCCTATTATTTTGATATTACAAACAGACGCTTCAATTTATTTATTTGTATAGATACAGTTATATCGCGACTTACGCTACCCCGTTTTACGCGAATTAAAAGATACGCGGTTTTCTCTTCGAGCACTCAAGCCTTATACTTTTTTATTCATAAAATTTCAATTATTTTTTATATAATATTTTGAGCATATTCTTTAAAATTATTATCTTCTTTGAACTAGTTTCAAATAACTAATTCTTTTGTACACACATTTAATATAAGAAACATTAAATCTCGACTTACGCGAATTTGACTTAGGTACGCGAATTCGACTTACGCGATTATCACTCGGTCCCACTTATCGCGTAAGTCCGGGGTATTACTGTATATACCCCGGATATTGGTTATCAATTACTTGAATTTTTGAGTTTATGTGTGGAAATTGAATTAGTATTCTCCATAACTGTACAGAATAATTAAGAGAACTTTCTTCTATCCCTTAAAGAATCATCTTGTCTAGATTACTGATGTAGCAATCGAAAGGTGGCGTTAGGTTCTATTATCTACTGTGTATCCCTTCTCCCATTATTGAGAAGGCCCTGATTATGAGGCGCTGTTGTGAGTTCGATCTCACTACAGGTGACGGACTAGTCCCTAGTCTAATAACCGCACCTTTTTTTTTTTGTTTTTTTTCACGCTGTGGAAATGCATTTACGCACTATCCCCCGCCCCGGTTACAGACAGGGGAGTGTGTGTGGGACTCGCCGGCCACAGAAGTGACCGAAATACCCACTAAAACCACAGCGGCCCCTTCCGCGTTTATACGAGGTGCCAGAGAGATCGTCTGACAACATTCTATCCCCGACACCCTAACGCTTGGCCGTCTGGCCACGTCCTGTCATCATTCAGAGCGGTGGGTGGAGGAGCACATAGCGGCGTCTCCTCCTCCCTGGTCGTCGCCGGCGGAGCGAGTCAGCGGACGCAAGCGCCTCGCGTGCCCGCTCCGCGGCCTCTTTCCTTGTCATGACAGCCTCACAGAAGGAGGCCATCGACGACCAACAGCTGTCGCTGCCGAGCATCTTGGAGATGATGGTCGGCAGTGACAGGTCTGTTATTCCCAGTTCCGTTGACAGGACGTGGCGCTGAGGCCCCCAGGCGGGGCATACTTCCAGTGTGTGGCGCGCATCGTCGATTAGCGCGCCACACTCATGACATCCTAGGGCCTCTTCTCTTCCAATTCTGTGCAGGTACTTACCGAGTTTTATTAAATACGTTAATCCCAGACGATGACATCTCAGTCGACAGCGAACATCATAAACAAATACGTGCATGGGCCGCCGAGCCACCTCTCTCGCCTATGTCTGACCTTCCATCTCTTGCCGAGTTTATGAATACCGTTAGAACTCTTCCCCTCAACAAGGCTGCTGGCGAAGATAAAATATCAAATAAAATGATCAAAGAAGCTAGTCGAGCATCGGGCGACTCAATGTTAATAATTTTTAATCGTTGCATAACTGAAGGCATTTTTCCTCGTATATGGCGGCGCGGTTATATACGTATAATTCCTAAAGGCGGTGATAAGCCACCAGACGACCCGAAGTCATATCGACCAATCACCTTACTGCCTTCATTAGGCAAGCTCTTAGAACGTCTCATTGTTCCTCGTTTATTGCCGGGTGGACCAACGTTCAATCATAAACAATTCGGCTTCACTTACGGCAAATCAACTATCGACGCGGCCGTTGCGGTAAGACGTGTCATTAGCGCATCCGTTTTTAAATACGTACTAGGTGTCTTCCTGGACATCTCAGGTGCTTTCGATAACGCCTGGTGGCCAATGCTACTTCTTAAATTAAAGGCTCGTGGTTGCTATAGAAATATCTACCAAATCATACAGTCGTACTTTTTAAATGGCTCGACTAAATTGAAACTTAGTCACCATGCTGTGTCGAAACCACTGACGATGGGCTGCCCTCAAGGTTTGGTATTAAGTCCATATCTATGGAATTTAGGTTTTGACGATTTTCTCGAGTTACCTCTACCGAAAAATTGTCTACTGATCGGCTATGCAGACGACGGACTTTTACTTATACAATCGAACACAAGGGATGGTTTAGAGAAATTAGCGGAAACATGCCTCAATGATATATTCGATTGGGGTACACGAAACCGGCTTGCCTTCGCACCACAAAAAACATATCATCTTTTATTAAAAGGACATTTACAATCGGCGCCGCGTATAAAATTCAATAATATGACTGTCAAAAAGAAAGAATCAGTTTGCTATCTCGGTCTAGTCTTAGAAAAAAATTTTTCATTTATTGAGCATATTAAAACTGTAGGCGAAAAAGCGAAACGGAATTTCTACGCGCTTACTAGAATATCCACATCTACTTGGGGCCTTCGTTTTAATACACTTAAAACCATGTACATGGCCACATATTTGGGGTGTATTTGTTACGCTGCACCTGTATGGGCCGATAGGGCCACCATAGGGGCGGCTCGCCTTAAATTACTACAGAGCCAACGATTGGCCCTAATATTCTTATGTAAAGCCTATAGAACGGTTAGTACCGAGGCCTTACCAGTACTCGCGGGTGTACTTCCGGTTGATTTGGAGATTCAGAGACGAGCGTCAATGTATTACACCACAAAGGAAACTATGAATACAGATTTCCTTCTACCGCGCGACCGAAATAAAATTGCTAGATTGTTTGCACCACAATCCATTGTCTATGAGGAACTTTTAACTGAATGGCAAGAAAGATGGGATTCATCATCGAAAGGTCGTCATCTTTATCTATTTTTTCCATGCATCCGGGAGCGCCTGGAGAAGGTGTGGCTAGAGGTTGACCACTTCGTGGCCCAATTTTTAACTGGCCATGGCAACTTTAAAAGTAAATTATTTTCTTTTAAACTCGTACCATCACCATTATGTCAATGTTCCACATCTGACCACGAGTATGAACAATCAGCACATCACATTCTCTGGGAGTGCGATCTCTGGCAAAACGAACGTAACCTTATGTTAAACAGTTTGCAAGTCACCTGTGGGGTAGTATACTATACGGACCTTGTAGCAACTCAAGAAAATTTCCGTGCGTTCATGCGTTTCTGCCATACCTACTGTAGCAATCAATCTTAACGCTCACATATAGGCCCCGTTAAGCTCTTCCGTATCCGTGGTGCCATACTGCTGCGCTATCGTAGCTGTACACCTTTTTACTTATTGGCTGACTAGTCATTTTGTTTTCCTGTCTCCCGCTTTATTTAGGAGGGAAGTGGAATCTCTCTTTCCAACTCCTCCTCTTTAATCTTTTCTAATTAAATTTGTTGCGGGTCCCAAGACAATTAAAATCATATCCCGGGACTGCCTGAGGGTCAAACCTCGGTGTCATTTATGGAGACCATTGTGGATCCTGGCTTACAGGAGTTACAATGGTGGGAATGTGTGGTGGGCTTAGTCCCAACAAAAAAAAAGGTACTTACCGAAGACCCCATGTCCGGTAAGCACCTGCACCATCCTAAATGTAAGGCTGCCGTGCCTTCTCCTGAGCCAGCGGTGGAGATGCGGCGCAACCGCCTCCACAGTCCCCCGCCCTGCTACGTGGGACTCTAGATCTTCACTCAACCGCCGGATTACTTCCGTTCGAGCCACTTCTCGAGCTCTGCCCAGTCCCCCTGCGGAGACCCGCTCGCCGTTGATTCGTGCTGTGGCGCGGAACCGGTATACATCTGTCAGCACTTCTGCCACCAGTGGCCAAAGCGGATCGCCTGCCAGCAGTGTCGCCGCAGTCCAGGACACAGTACGGTAGCCCCTAATAGCCCTTACCGCCATAACCCTCTGCGGTCGTCGCAGGAGGGCTCTGTTGCGGGCGGTGAGGGATTCCGACCAGATAGGGGCACCATACAGTGCCATGGACCGCAGAATGCCGGCGTAGAGTCGCCAGCATGACGACCCAGGACCACCAGTGTTCGGCAGAAGCCTTCCCAGTGCCGCGGCCGACTTGACGAGCCTCGGGACGAGCTGGGCAAAGTGTGGCCCGAAATTCCAATTTGAATCGAGGTGCAGACCCAAATATTTTATCTGGGCCTGCACCGGCACGGCAACCCCAGACACACTGATGTGTGCTCCTCGGGGGGGACCTCGACGTGGGCCATGGAAAAGGAGGGCCTCGGTTTTATCCAGCGAGACCCTCAGACCCAACATCCCAATCCGGTCCACGACGAGCGCCACTCCTTCCTCTGCCAATCGGGCAGCCCTCCGGAAGTCCGCCCTCTTCACCGTGATGAGGGTGTCATCAGCGTAACAGATGATCCCCATCCCAGGAAGGAGCTGACCCTGTAGGAGCCAGTCGAACCCGACGTTCCACAGCACCGGACCGAGCACCGAGCCCTGGGACGCCGCACTCCACCCGATGGCGATGGATACGCCCGTCGCCCCCCTCCTAGAGCACGTACCTTCCCTCGAGGTACGCCTCCAACAGCCTCACAAGATACAGAGGCACTCCATGGTACCTGAGTGCCTCCTTCAACGTCTCGTGTGGGAGACTGTTGAAAGCGTTTTTTATATCGAGTGAGACTGCCAGAACGACTTCCTTTTTGGCCACCGCTTCGGTGGCCAGGGACTTCAGAACGGCCAGTGCGTCAATTGTTGACCGGCCGCTCCTGGACCCGTATTGTCTCTCTGACAGTCCCGGTCCAATTTCCTCGAGGTGCTGGACGAGACGGTCCGCGAGCACCTTCTCAAACAATTTAGCCATCTCATCCAGCAACACCAGTGGTCTGTATGCGGAAGGGGAGTTAGCTGGACGACCCTCCTTCCGCAGTAGACACAACCTTCCACACTTCCATTGCTCCGGAAACTGCCCGGACCTCGAGCAATTGTTGAGCAGTTCCCGGAGTTCACCCTTGAGGTATTTCGCGGCGATGCCGAGTACAAATCCCGGAATGCCGTCCGGACCAGGCGCCTTTCTTTTACCATGAAGTCGGGCGAGGGCCACTTCCATTTCTTGGTCGGTGATGGGTGGAATAGGGGTTTCCAGCTCCACCGCCGACCAAGAAGCCATTCTGGGGGGAATGTGCCCCACAGAACGCGGGAACAATTCCCCCATTAGCTCCGACAGGAGACCCGGGTCCATGGATTCGATGATGGGGGCGCCACAGGCACGGAGCTTGTTACGCGCCCGTTGATATGGGCGCCCCCATGGATCTCTGTCAAGGCCCGCAAGTAGCTCTTCACGGGCCCTCTCCTTCGCCTGGCTGATGGCCAGCTGCAGTATCTTCTTCCTTGTCCTGTATTCTCTCCGCAGCTGACCCTCAAGGACGTCATCCCGGGTGACCCTTTGACGGCATCGGACGTAGGCACTCCGCGACCGATTAGAAGCCACCCGGAGATTAGCAATCTCGGGTGACCACCAATACACCTGACGACGCGGCGGCTTCCGCCGAGCTCTCGGCATCGCCGCATCACATATTGCCTCAAGGGCATTTCTTATACGGCCAGCGAGCCTCTCCACACCTGTGGGTAACTGTCCTGTTATACCCCAGCGCTGCAATATGGCAGACTCTCGGACCATTTCGAGGTCAATTTGCCCGATGGCCCATTTTGGAAGTCCACCTCTCTCTCCGCGCCGGGGCCTTAGTGGTCCCCGAGAGGCGGAGATCTCGAATCGTATATATCGGTGATCCGACAGAGTCTCCACCCCTTCTTCTACTCTCCAGTCATTCACCTCGCGAGCGACACCGGGGGTGGCAAACGATAGGTCCACCACGGACCCACCCCGATGTCGCACGCAAGTGTGGACGGTCCCTCTATTAAGGAGGGACAGACCAGAGAGCAAGGACCATTGCTCAACAGCCGTACCCCTGGCGTTAGTAGTGGGGTTCCCCCACACGCGAGATTTCGCATTGAAGTCGCCGAGGACCAAAATTCTCCTCGGCGACTGACGACGAACCGCGGCACTGACAGAGTCCAAAAATAATTCAAACTCTGCCAGGCCGCGATTGGGGAAAAAATAAATACCAATGATGGCAAAATCTCGCCACCCCACCACAACATATCCATTGCCCCTCTCAAGCGAAGAGAGGGGAGGGCCGGCACAGCCCTTTGACAGGACAGCTACATCTTCCCTAAGGTCCCCCACCCAATTAGGTGATTGGGGAACAAAATAAGGCTCGCTGGCCACAGCCAAATCAATATCCCACTCCGCCATGGACTGCAGTAGCAGGTCCTGAGCCCCGGCGCAGTGGTTCAAATTCGCCTGGAGGAAACGTACTGTGTCTTCCATTAGGTGGACATTTCGGCTTCCTCCTGGGCTCTGCGGCTATCGCTTAATTCGGCGGCCCGAGGTCCTTGGGCCACCTTGCCTTTTGATGAGGGGGCTTTGCAAAGCCTCCCCCCATCGTGTGCTCCGCGGGGCGACCAGCAGCGGCGCAAACTGCACAGCGCGGCATGGCCACACATGCAGCCGACTTGTGTCCACTGTTGCCGCACCGAAAGCAGAGTTCGGAGCGGTCTACAGTGGGCGGGCATAGCGGAGCCGTGTGCCCCAATTCCAGGCACCGGTAGCACTTCAGTGGGAGGTTCTCCAGCACCTGGATGCCAGCCGAGCTCCAGCCGACTAGGAGCTTTCCTGCACTAATAACCGCACCTTGGGTTAAGAGTGTTATTAGGTGTATTTCGCATCTGTCCCGCGTTTGTAGTCCGCTTTATGCACTTACGACGTACTAGGTTACCGTGGCCGTTGTCCTCCCTGTCCTGTTTTGCCATGTTTTTCTGCCAGACGCCAACATATCCTGCACTGATTTTAACTCTTTAATACGCCAAAATTGATAGAGCTTAAAATTATTTTACTGTATATTTTCAAATTATGTATTTTTCTCTACATTAAACAAGAAAATGTAAGCATGTATTTAAACACACTAACTGTAAGGTTTTTTTTTAATAGTTTTTATGCCAAGTACGACTGCCAAATCCGATGCCATTGCCTTATACTATAATATTTAGTAGGTTAAAATGACAGTATTACAACTTCTACGTGATCTCATGAAGTTGCAGAAGCGCAGTGAATTTTCACTAGATATTTTTGTGTTTTATGTAACTTTATAAATAATTAATTTATATAGTTACTGGTCTCTGTAGTTTGGCGTCCTACTTACTATTGGACTTTGTAAATGGTCTTCAGAATGTATAAAATTGTTGGCAGTTTCTTTGTATTAACGCACAGTTTAAATTTGCTTTTCTCCCCTCCCATTGAGAAGGATTATTTGGATAGAGGTTTGACTAGTGAGGAAATTATAAGAAACTTTAATTTATGAGGATAAAAAATCTATTAAAAGCATTACGAATCTCTTAGTCGAATTATTATATAATATATTATATAAACTTCTCATAACATGATATTTTTTGTCTTTCTTTTTTGATTTTGGCTATCAGCTTTAAAGCTGCTATTGCCAGTGCCGATAGAACTTTTCATTTTGTCGGTCATGTCAGGTCATTCCCATTTCTATTCTTAGTTATTATCTGTCCATCAATCAAAAGGCTGCTTTTTGTAGAGCAATATCTATAGTGACATCTTTTACGACACCCACGGGTAAGATAGGGGGTGACGAATTGAATTCTTATTCCGACACCACAAAAATGGATATATATTTTTCTTTACTTTGATTGGATTTACCTCATTTCTCTATCATTGAGGTAAGTATATTCTCTTTCATCTGCTTCATAGAGTAAGTATTTAACGAGCGTTAAAATGGGGTATTACATACTTGCCCAGTAAAATGATTATTTGCCTGGTATTTCAAAGATTATCCGTGTGATGATGGATGCTTGTGGATGTCGTAAAAGACGACTGAGGGATACATTATGCGTATAACGTTTATTCAAGAGAAGGAAAAATCGAAATAATATAGTAACCCGTCTGACCAGCGTATAGTATCTAACCCTAGGTTACTATCCCTCCTACTATGGAGGAGGCTCGAGCCCAGCAATATGACGTATATGAGCCGAGGCGATGATTTTAAAAAATTCCTATGTGGTGACGGAATAGGAACTTCTTTGCCGCCACTACCTATCTACCCGTGAGAGTCCTAAGAATCAACTAGTCTCGCCGAGCGTGGGCAGCAGCTCTTTCTTCGGAAACTTAAAACACCTTACTGTGATCGCCAATCTACGTGCTAAGCAGGACTACTTAAGGCACAATTTTCTTATTTGTGAGGAAAGACTAATCTACTCAGTAGACGTCTGAAGACTAATCAGTAGACGTCTGAAGACTAAATAAATGTTAAAAAGGACGATTTTAAAGATAAAAATAAAGTAGAAAATAAGACAATAATAAAAAACTAGATAATTTTCAAAATGATTTATTTGATATTCTCCATGGTAACTCTATTCTGTTGTACACCTTCGCCATAACTTATCTTTTGGCACAATATTTATAATTTTTATTGCATACCTGTATTCAGTGCGTGCATGTTAATATTTTAATTAAGTTTAAAGTTATATTATCTGGCAATGTTCTTTATTTACGTAACAGAGAACGAAATTATTAAATTTCACTATTTTATACGATAAATTAAGTAAAACTTGTACTAGGTAAGCAATTGTAGGTAATCACTGCAAAAATTTTAATAGTATTTTAAATTAAAACAAGGCAGGTCTATTGCACTTATTAACCGAACACGGGTTAGGAACGTTGCAAATTATAAAAATAAATATTGCCGCTATAAAACCTCTATCAAAACTCATCGGCAAACATTAATAGTTATACAATTTTACTTTTGACAACCCCTTTTATATTAGAATATTAGATGATCCTAGATATCAAAAAGGATGGTCTCCAATATATTCGTTGAATTTGTAACAGACTTCATATTACTAGGATAAAATTAATATCAATTCATACAAAATTAAGAAAAGATGATAGATAATATTAACTTTGGAGACCATGCTTTTTAAATCACCAAAGCCGACATAATTTTACTAATATCCTTACGAACACAACGAATGTAACAATAATAGCCTTATTCTAGGCAAATACTCTCTATACATCTCTGTTTAACTGCTCTATTCAACGCAGAGATATCTAAAACAAGTTTTAGTGATAATAATGTACCGAATACATAACAAGGAGTCCAAATTAATAATTAATGATTTCTAAATTAAAAATATCGAACAAAAACAACTGATTAAGGAATTGTGTAATTTTTGATGATCATTTCTTCAATATATGTAAATACTAGGACCAAAATATAGTTAAATTTAGAATACAAAATAAATCTTTACTAATAATTGGAAGAAAATTATAAAAAAATTCAGTCGCTCCATTTTATATTACTTCATAATTAAATACAACAACTATAATACATTTTATATGAATGTTATCTGATTAATATTTTTCATTTATGGCAGTGTTATTATTTGTCATAGTTTGAGCGTTATCTAATTTTTATTAAACTGTAATTTCATTATTAGCAATTTGAAATTTATAATTATTACGGCATTTTACATACAAATCTATGTCTTTAAATATAACAATATAAATACTAGGCAATAATATAATTCAAGATTGCTCATCTATTCCAAATATTTAAGAGTTAATTGTATGTGAAATATTATTGCAAACTGAATTGAAAGTAGTATTTAAATTCGCTATTACTTTTAAAATATTATAAGATATCGTTCGTTAATTGCGATTAATGTCTTTTGACAAGCTACGACACTGTCACCTCCATGGTTACTTATAAAGGGATGTTGAACCTCGACCCTTCTAGTTAAAATTTCATTCAACTAATTAATATTACAACTACACTATAATACTTAATTGCTTTAATTATTATTGCTTTAATTTTTTTTGGTCTGTCAAATTTTTGGCAGGTGAAACCGTGTGTAAAAATGTATATTGTGTGCTCGTCATGTGCATACGATCAGTATATTACAACAGCTAAAGTAGAAAAAACGAAGCGTCGAGTAACAAATTACCAACTACGAGTCAAACTATAAGTAAAATAGATCTAAAAGTACACTAACGCTAACGGGGCAGCCGTCGATGTTAACTGTAGAAGGCCTTCGATAGGATTCGTCCTGAGATCACGTTCTTAAAGATTAAGTACAAACTATTATTGCATGTTTAGAATTGCACTGTTACGATTTCGATTTTAAAAATATCGATAAAAGTAGTCTTTACACTCGTTAGTATTGTCCAGTATCGAGAACATACATGGGGTACTGCAGGGCGGCGTCCTGTGCCCGGTCATGTCCACGGCCGATCCGACTGTTCACGCGACAGTCTGACGGATCGGGGCGGCTCAGACGGGCGGATCCATGTCGCGCTGCAGTGACGTGAGTCACGTGTGGAACACCCACCCGGGTACCGGAGGTCACGCATCCGGAACACCATGAATATGGTGCTGATAATTGTGGTTCAGTTTATTCGCAAACTCATGCATTATATCACGAAATATCACTGAGTCCAAGTTCTCTCCAAGAATGTAGAGAAGATACCAGTCACCCATTTTACTTCGTCGAACGATTGTGTCGATGTTGTCTCGACGGACGAGCCTGAATCGCATGCGCATCATGTATACACGCATACGTGGTGAAAAGATGATGACGAGCCTGTAGATCAGGGTGATGAAAGTGAGGATGCCGAGGATAACAAACCAGAACCAGAGGAATACGTAGATTTTTTCATTAACTACATTTAGTGGGAGTATGCAGAGAGCGTCGTGCCGCTCTACCTCACCCGAAGAACCGAATTTGTTGAATAAGGTACACTTCACCATCCTGTAACAGTTTCACATAATTATAAATTAGTTCTAAATAAGCTCTGAGTTATAGAAGTATAGGTCGATGTAACACAAGTTGTTTCCAATGTAGGTTGGGTAGAGATAATATGTACATTTATATTTGACTATATAATGTTTAGTCTGATATGAATTGTTGTCTATGGGATAGTGTCAAATTTGGAGTTTACTATTCAAATTATCTGAAGCAAAGTTTTTACGTGTGGTGACGGAATAAGGATACAATTCATCACTCCCTATCTTAGCTGTGGATATCGTAAAAGATGCCTAAGGGATATAATACGCATCTAACATCTATATAAAAGAAGATATATTCGGAACAAAACCCTATACCAACCTATCTGTCTAGCATGGTATAGTAAGATCAATTTTTCTCCTATTGTGGAGGAGGCTCGAGCCCAATAGTGGGACTTATATGAGCTGTGATGATGATGATGATGTTGAAAGTTTTCACGAAAGCCTGTAATATTTTCCAGCTGACCCAAGATTCGGACGGAGGTCTTCAATATCAGCCATCGTATGCTTAAGCGTCTGCGATTACAGTAATACCCCACTTTACGCGACCCCGTTATGCGCGGTTTCGCTTTTACGCGAATTTCAAATTTTGCCTTTAAATGTCTGGAATTACGCGAACTCAGTCCATGACTGCGTTATGAACACACATATTCATAGATAAGCATGAATATCTATGTATACAACGTAGTCATTATCGTGTTTTGACCGTATATCAAACAAAAACAGAGTTGGGTGTTATGTACGTAGTTTACAAGAACATAAAAGAAACGCTACCCAAAAGACAATAGGTAGATGTATTTTCCATAAAAAGACATGTAATAATACTGCATAAAGTGTTTTTAGAATGAAAGTGATTGATTCAAATGATTTGCTTTTTTTTTTTGTATTGAATCATAAAACCCCGATATATGCGAATTTCATTTAACGCGATTTTTTACGGAACGTATCCCTCGCGTAGAGCGAGGTATTACTGTATATGATAGTAGGTAAAACCAATAGAATAAAAAAAGGCTTTGGTTGTGGTTTAGATGCCTTAAAAAGCTACGGAGTAACGTAAGTCGTATTTTGAGTGATACTATGTGAATGCCATAATAAAGAACCTAATTTATATCACATAGAACTCGATGTGGTGATTTCTGTGTGGAGACGGAATAAGAATGCAATTCACCACTCCCTGTCTTGTTTGTGAATGTCGTAAAAGACGCCTAAGGGATATAATATGCACAAAACATCTGTGCTAGAGAAGGAAAACTCGAAATTAAACCCTATACTAACATGGCTGACCAGCATGGTATAGTAGGTCAAATTCCCTCCCATTGTGGGGAAGGCCCAACAGTGGGATTTATGTGGGCTACGATGATGATGATGAAAACTCGAAACGAAACCCTATGGCAACTGGTCTGACCAGCGGGATATAGTAGGTCAAGGAGCCCAACAGTGAAACGTATATGAGCTGAGATGATGAAATGATGGTTTAAAAATAATTAAAAAATCTTAAAACATTAAAGGTGAACTGATATTACTGAGGTGAAATTTAGTATTGAAATAAAGTATATACCTTGGGAATATGTATATCATGGGATCGACTCGGACCTCCTGGTCCGACTCCATGTAGGCAATGACATCTATCCCAAATGTCATGAATTCGCCATCGAAGAACCGGTTCATTAAGAACATTTGTCCTGGAAAAGAAAATAATTCGTCATAAGTACAACAACTCTTACTATTTTAAATAACTGAACGTCCTTTCACACAAGTGACGCAAATGTAACTAAGAGAGATGAGGAGAAAAATGTAAAGCAAATATCTTAAATACAATCGCAAACTAAGCCATTACACCAGACTTATGGTTTCTTCAATTTCATCGTGGAGAAAACCCGTTTAAAAATTTCAAATACAATTATTAATCAAACCATCTGGCCAGAGTAATATCCATCTACCACTGTGAAGAAAACCCATTGAAAAAAAGACTGTGGTTATGCTTTTGGTGGTAGACGAATTGGCAGCCCATCCAATGACTTACGGCACTGAAACGTGGTCTCTAAATGTCGACCGCATAAAAAAGCTCAAAGTCGCTCAGCGTGCTATGGAGAGGGCTAAGCTCGATATTTCTCTACGTAATAAAATCCGGAACACGGAAATCCGTAGAAGAACGGGTGTAACCAACATAGCCCGCAGAATTAGCACGTTGAAATGGAATGGGCAGGCCACATCGCTCGTCGAACCGCCAACCGATGGAGAAGAAAGGTTCTTGAGTGGCGACCACGAATCGGATGGCGCAGCGTAGGACGACCCCCCACTAGGTGGTGTGACGACATTCTCAAAGTTGCAGAGAACCGTTGGATGCAAGTGGCGCAGGACCGTTCCGAGTGGCATTCTCGTGGGGAGGCCTATGTCCAGCAGTGGACGACTGTAGGCTGATGGATGGTCCGATTCTTGTCCGTGGGTGTCGTAAAAGACGATTAAGGGCTATGAAATGCATATAACTTATCCAAGTTATCCTTGACCTTGCAGGTATAATAATCTTGCCCCGACATGACCAATCTGAAGGAGAGGACTCCGTATTGGCGACTCCATCACTCCATCAGCACCGGCTGGAAGGCTTCGACGGTATGAACATCGAACCAAGGACTATCCAGCCGGACTGTCCAACGGACAATCACATCCTGGCGGGCGTCGCCCCGCCAGACGGCCAACTCACGAAGCGAGACATAGTCGATCCCAAAAACAAAAATAGACACGCCTATCATAGTATAGTAGGCGAATTTTCTTCGTATTGTAGAAGAGTTTTCGGTTCGTCGAGCGATGCGGCCCACCCACTGACACTTCAGCATGCTAATTTTTAATAATATGTCGGTATTAGTTTAATTCAATTTAATTATAAAGTAGTACTAGCAAGTCCAGTGCCCTTTCTCAATGTTATACATACAAAATAGTAGACGCATCGTTTTTTTACGACATATCTGTGCAGGTCCGGACACATAAAACAATATTGTGTTGTAAAAGTAACTTTATGATCGTTTTAATTCAATATGTTATGATTTACCATCGATACGAGACTGTACACACATCGACATAATGAATATAAACAGACTAAAGTAACCCTTCGGACGGGTAAAGGATTTGTAAAACCTTAAATTATTTATATAGTGAGTGCATAAGAAATTAAATCCAAAATTTTCGATATCGTCAATAATTACTGATAAAAATAATTATTCATTCCATAATTTTTTCATATTAATTTTCTTTATCCACCGGCAATAAATTTGTACCAAAATGTGGGTCTAAATTGAATAACTAATTCTGTAGCGGGTAGATATAAATCTTTGTAATAACGATGACTTGTTAGACATGAGATATCTGCTAGCCAAGGCCGCGGGTGACTGGACCGGGGATTAAGTTGGTCACCCGCCGAGAGGCCAACCGCGCGAGCAAAGACCGACGCCCTCCCCGAGGGGGAGACGTCGGTCGAGGAGAGGGTACTCCTCAGGGGTATTCCGTCAGGCCGACCACTGACGACAAGTCACCCTTGCATTGGTGGTCGGCCCAACGACAAAGGCGACGTGTCACGGGTGGGTTGCGGGTGTGCGTGCTTACGCCCCTCTGTCGCCCCGAACCGAGCGGAGTGAGAAATGCGCCGACCATAGCCCACCCCCCAAAAAAAAAGACGAGCTATTTTAGTCCGTCCGTGACCATGAACACTATCATCATCATCATCATTATCATTTTAGCTTATCATCGTCCACTGCTGAACGCAGGCCTCCCTCATGTTACGCCAAAGAGTGCTCTCGTGTTGCGCCTATAGCCTATATCCAACGACGCCCAGCAACTTTCATCAGGTCATCGGTCCACATAGTTTGGCGACCTACACTGCGTCGTCAGATACGTGGTCGCCACTTGGGAACCTTTCTTCCCCAGCGGTTGTCGGTGCGTCGAGCGATGTGGCCTGCTCATTAACACTTCAGCGTTCTAACTCTTCGACACACTACACAGTTTGAAATTTCGAGCAATTAAAAATCAAATACAAGCACGATAAAATCCGTAAAAATGGTTTTATTTAATTCATGAAACTACCACCGGATCTGAAGGCGACCCACTGTGTTCGCCTATTGTGTTTATCTATCAGGGAGTTTGTCTATTTTTTGTCATTATTTCAGGATCTCACATCTCATTGAAAAAGAACAAACGATTATTTCATAATGTTATGTCTACGTTTGATTTATAATGTTTAGAAAATCATCAGTAAAACTATAGTGAGTGTTTTCTTGTGTTTGTTTATTGCGTGCGTGTGTTGATTCCCGATTGAGACCGCAGCGACCGAGGCGGCAGATGTGACCTGATATATCAGTTTAGGGCATTCTTCGACGCTCGGGGTACAAAACAGGCGTCGCAGTAAATTATACCAAATATGCTTTCACGTAAATCTTTTAGGTAACATTATGTAATCAATATCTTTATATAAATAAATCTTTTGTTCGTGTGTCTAATTGAACTCCTTCTAAATGGCTGGACTGATTTCGATGATTTTTTTGTATATGTTCAAGTGGGTTCGAAAATGGTTTAGATTAATATTTGGACCCGGTGACGCTGCGATCGATTTCAAAGAGAATTCCTTTTTTTTAATTTGAACAGAACAGCGTAGGTTTTAAAGGAGAATGTGATGACGGAATAATAATGCAATTCACCATTCCCTTTGGCTGAGTGCACAGTTGGCGTAGCGGTTAAGATACCGACCTACCGTGCCAATGTTCGAATCCCACACAGGACAACACTTTGTACAATCCACAAATTGTTGTTCTGAGTCTGGATGTGATTTGTGTCCGTTAATTATATGTTTGTAAAGTCCCCCGCAATATAAGGATTATTCCTAGTGCGGAGTGTTGTCATTGAAAAAATTTGCATAATTACTCTCGCCCGCGTCGTAAAAGACGACCAAGGGATATAATATGCATATAACATCTATGCAAGAGATGAAAAACTCGAAACAAAACCCTATGCCAAGCCATTTGGCCAACGTGGTACAGTAGGTCAATTTCTCTCCTATAGTGGAAGAGACACAACGTGAAGAGAACAGTGGGACATATCATTATCATCTTGTTCTTATCCCAATTACTTGAGGTCGACGCAATATGTCATCTTCTTCCATACGGTCCTATCAGACGTCATCTCTACAGTCACTTCCAGGCTATCCATGTCATGCCTCACACAGTCCATCCATCTTTTCCTCGGTCTTCCTTTCCCCCTAAAGCCTTCAACATTCATACCTAGAACTTTTCTCACAACTTTACTTTCATCTCGCCTCATCACATGTCCATACCATGTCAGCCGTTCACTCTTCAACTTTTTCGTCACTGGCGCAACTTTCAAACTTCCTCTAATGTGCTCATTCCTCACTTTATCCATTCTTGTCACACCACACATCCATCTCAACATTCGCATCTCCGCTGCAGCCGCCTCTCATCATGGGCGACAAAAGCGACGGCGCTTTTGTCGCCCAGCATGCTGAGCCATACAGTATGGCAGGTCTTATTAGGGTTTTATAAGGATATGGGTGTAAACAGTGGGACATATATGGGCTGAATATTTTTAAGATTGATATTAAAAGCTATGCGAAGATAGAGCATTTTAACTTATAATATAAGTCCCACTGGGTTTACTGGGTTCGCGCCTCGTCCACAATGGGAGAGAAATTCATTTATTACACTACGCTGGTCAGACGGGTTAGTATAGGGTTTTATTTCGACACAGATGCTATATGATTATTGCAACCACAGGCAAGTAAGGGTTGGTGAATTATCTTCATCACCATATACTCATGCCCAGGTCCTAATCATCACAGCTCGTATACGTCCCACTGCTGGGCTCGAGCTTCCTCCACAATGGGAGGGAAATTGACCTACTACACCACGCTGTTCAGACGTGTTGATCATCATCACCGTCATCGCAGCCCACATACGTCCCACGTGTTGATATAGGGTTTTATTTCGAGTTTACCTACTCTGGTATAGATGTTCTACGAATATCTCTTAGTCGTCTTTTACGACACCCACGAGCAAGAAAGGTGTTGGTTCATCACACGGGGATGCTAGGTCCTAATAAATACGATATATTTGTTTGTGTTTTAAACTCGCATGTAATGGCTCCACATTAAGGATCCCTTGTTCAGCAATATTTCCTCGCGGTCAAATAGACTTTTTTATTATATAACAGGAAGTAAAATTAAGTAGCCGTTGTAAGTTTAATGGGTTTTAATATTTTTTTTCCTAAAGATTTGTTCATTCATCATTTGGCTTAAGCCTCCTCTACAATAGGAGGGCAATTGACCTACTATACCACACTGGTCAGACGTGTTGGTATACGGATTCATTCTAAATTTCCTTTCTCTCTTTACGTTATATGCATATTATATCCCTTAGTCATCTTTTACGAAATGCACGGCTAAGATAGGGAGTGGTGAATTGTATTCTTACTCCGTCACCACACGAAAAAAAGATTTATGAATGTTAATAAATTAAAAACAAATAGTTGATACCCTGTGTTGTTATGACAACCAATTTCGTAACTTATCTGTTGGTAAGTGATAATTGTATAGAGATTATCAAACTCATGTTTTAAGTTCCATTCATCAACACAGCTTATTTACGTTCCACTGCTGGGCTTGAGCCTATTCCACAATAGGAGTGAATATACCACGCTGGGTAGACGTATTGGTATATGTTTTGGTTTCGAGTTTTCTATAGAGATCTGTTGCATAGATGTTATATGCATATTATATCCCTTAGTCGTCTTTTATGATACTGACGAGCAAAAGGAAGGGAGTGGTGATTTGTATTCTTTCTTCGTAATCATACGGTGATATCAAATTTTAACTCACTTTTAAAACTTATATATTTTTTTCAAGACAAATATTCTGTACTAAGGAAGTAAGCAATGTTTTACAAGGGACTCGGCTTGGTAGCTCGGTATTTTAAAATACAAATATCCGCCCAAGCTTTCTTCAATAATTCGTCAATAAGATTTAATTTATTATGCGCTAAACATTTAAAAATAAAAATCAATCAAAGCGCCACCGACTAGGTCCAATAGTCAATCTAGAACATTTTTAAATGCACCTGAACATACAACCATTTAAGAGAAGTTCAGTTAAATACGTTGAAATGGCAATGGGCAGGCCACATCCCTTGTTGAACCGACAATCGTAGGGGAAGATGGGTTCTCGAGTGGCGACCATGAATCTGAAGAGGCAGTGTAGGACGACCCGCTACTAGTTCAAATTCAAATCATTTATTATGCATAAACCCCGAGAGGGCACTTACATATTGTCAAGTTTACAAAATTAAATTATCAAAAAAAAATACCACCGGATTGGAACGCGACCGCTACTGAGAAGATTCGGCAAGAAACTCAGCGGGCTTATCTATTGTATTTTTTTTTTTTTTCCACTTACTAGATATAAAATTGTGTACAACAAGTTTTGTTAGAATTAGAACTACCTCCAGTGTGATGCCCTTCGAACCACAAGCGGTACCTGAACACGAGTTAACTACTAGAGCAGCCATCACTCCCCTCAACCACTAGTTGGACTGGAACCACAGTTGGACTGACAACATCTTGAAAGTCGCAGGGAACCGTTGGTGGCACAAGACCATTCCGAGAGGCATTCTCGCTGGGACGCTTATGTCCAACGGACGGATGGATGGACGTACAGAAGAATCATGTATATAAAGATAAGTGTTCTCACCTATAACATTGACAAGAGACAGTGCTTCGCAGAGGTAGTATCGGTACGCCCACCAGTTGTGATACCTCAGGTTCTCCCAGAGATAATCGAGGATTAACTTCTTTTTTGTCTTCTTTTCTATTTCTGTACACACACCTACATCCAGGTCCATCATCAAGGCTCGTATCTTGCCCCCCTCCCATGACTTCCAAAGCCAACGCGGTGCGTAGAATAACATTGCCTGAAAGGTAAGTAATTATAAAATTAGATTTAATGTAAAAAATGGAATAAGTATAGTGAACTTGATCGATGTGAAAAGGATTTTGTGAGTTATATTAAATGGAAACGCAAATAAAACTCCAAAGGATCTAATAAAATATGAGTATATCTCATCATCATCATTTCAGCTCATATACGTCCCACTGTTGGGCTCGAACCTCTTCCATAATAGGAGGAAAATTAACTTTACTATACCATGCTGGTCAGACACGTTGGTATAGGGTTTTGTTTCGAATTTTTCTTCTTTAGGATAGATATTATATACATATTATTATCTATTAGTCATTTTTTATGATATCCACGGGCAAGTAAGGGGTGATGAATTGTATTCTTACTCCGTCACCACACGGAAATGTATAGATTAAAGGAAACCATTATTTTTACGAGATGTTCCCTGTAAAATAGAGAGTTACAAATTGTTTTGCCGCAGCGTTATAGGTAACATTTGTATCTCTATATTTTTATGTGCCTACAAAATGTCATACCATTTCATTTTGTTTTCCTGAGCGACAAAGCTTAAAGGAAAAACGTAATTTTAACATAACTTAGTAAGATCAATGATTTTTTATGATTACTCGATGAAATAAAACTATTTTTACTGAATTTAGCCAGTGATCGTGAATATTGAAAAGCGTTCGAAATGTAAGAATGGTAAAAAACATAATTATAACGTTTATCGCGTATGTGAAAGTGGTTTTAACATTCATAATTTGAATCATCATCATCATTTCAGCCTATCGCCGTCCACTGCTGGACGTAGGCGTACCTCATGTTACGCCACAGAGTGCGGTCCTATGCCGCGTGCATGTAACGACGCCCAGCAACTTTCACCAGATCGTCCGTCCACCTAGTGGAGTCCACATTGCGTCGTCCG
The DNA here is from genome assembly GCA_032191425.1 of Lymantria dispar. Classification (NCBI taxonomy): domain Eukaryota; kingdom Metazoa; phylum Arthropoda; class Insecta; order Lepidoptera; family Erebidae; genus Lymantria; species Lymantria dispar. The sequence continues at coordinate 36,182,155 of CM063445.1, forward strand.
ATCCATGGTCACCACTCGATAACCTTTCTTCCCCAGCGGTTGTTGGTTCTTCGAGCGATGTGGCCCGCCCATTGCCAATTCAGTGTGCTAATTCTTCGTGCTATGTCGATTGCACCCGTTCTTCTGCAGATTTCCGTATTTCGGATTCTACTTCGTAGAGAAATTTTGATCATAGTCCGCTCCATAAAGCGACTTTGAGCTTGGTTATGAGGCCTACATTTAGGGACCACGTTTCCGTGCCGCAAGTCATCCCTGGTAACACACACTGGTAGATAGATCTGTGTTTTTAAGACATTGAGGTATGTTGGACGAGAAGATTCTCTTAAGTTTCGCGAACGCTGCCCAACCGAGTAAATTTGAATAATATTACCAAAAAAAAAAAAAATTTCAACTTCAACTGGAATAAATTGAAATGGTATAACACGGTAAACTCCAGTTTTAAAATAAAAAAGAATCATCAAAATCGATTCACCCAGTCGATAGTTCCGAGGTCATTTTTAAAATTTCAGCACATACACGTCCCACTATTGGGCTTGATCCTCCTTCATAATAGGAGGGAATTTGATCTACTGTACCACATTGGTTAGACGGATTGGTATTTTTTTAAGCGCACACGCCGTCCAGTTCATCCCGGGCGACGAAGGAGCGGCGCGCGGCCCCATAACCCATTGTCTCCTCTCCTGCGCCGTTGGGTCGACCACCAGTACCAAGTTTCTTGTCCTCCGTGGCCGGCCTGGCAGGTAGACGGATTAGTATAGGGTTTTATTTAGAATTTTCCTTCTCTTGCATAGATTTTATATGAATATTATATACCCTATTCGTCTTTTACGACATCTACGGGCTTCAGGGGTTGATGATTTCTAGTCTTATTCCGTCACTACACTGAGAATGTGTTCAAAACTTCTGAGAAATATTTTAGCATTGAAATGATTGTGAGATTGATCAGTTAGGCCTTAGCGTGAACTGCTGGCCTGGCAGGACTCGCAGACGCCACTATACACTAGCTATAATGATAAGCCTCGGCTATGCTCGAAACCGGGGTCGACATAATCGATCCTAGCATGTGAATTTATTGCCGTTAATACACATGTGTATATTGGATAAATATAAGTTACGTTTGAACTAGCTCAAAGTTTAATCATAAAACAAAGTAAAAATATTTTAAGTGTCCAAAAATAAATTTAACATTTACAACATGACAATTTCTTTTTATTGCATTTGCCGATATCCTATTTCAAACTTTAATGATCAAAACTGAAGGTCTAGATTAGAGAAGTGAAGAATGATAAGGTGTGAGTCACAACGAGCTAAAATCTTTAAATCTGTGGTAATAAAAATTCAAATGAAATGCTAAGATACGCAGACGTTTGTCGAGTATTAGTATTGCGACCTGTAGTATGTTATGTCGCAATAGACTATGCTGTTCAAACGTTAATGCAATTGCAAAAATACATAGAGTAATTTAGGTTAAGGGTTGTCAAAGGACGGAACGGATTGTTGAAATAAAGTGTTGAAACGCCTGCATAAAAATCAGCCGCAAGCATTTATAGTATTTACTACACTTCAGCTGTGTGGTAGCGGCTTCGAATACTACCAACCCTTGCTTTGCTCGTGGGTGTCGTAAAAGACGACTAAGAGCCCTAGATTGACCCGGACCAACTCCATCTGGTACCATTTGGGTCAACGATTACATTCCCAAGGAGGGTTGACGTCAGGCAGGCGGCCGGTCATAAAAGTCATTGCCGAAACTTTTTGCAATAAGTCAAAACAGATGACATATTGCGTCGACCCCAAGTAATTGGGATAAGAGCAAGATGATGATGACTACACTTCAGGTGTTATAATTATTTCCTAGCCGAGCCGAGGGCGACCGCTCACCCGCCGAGAGGCCGACCGCGTGAGGAAAGACCGATGTCCTCTCCGAGGAGGGGACGTCGGTCGATGGGAGGGTACTCCTCAAGGAGTATTCCGTCGGGCAGACCACTGACGTCAAGTCACCCTGCTACGGTGCTCGGTCTAACGACGAAGGCGACGTGTCGCGCGGGTGGGTTACGGGAGTGCGTGCTTACGCCCCTCTGTCGCCCCGGACGGAGTGGTGCGAGGAGTGCGCCGACCGCAAACCACCCCCAATAAAAAAAAATAGGGCTATAATTATTTAAAATATCTCAAAGTCATTCAGCATGCTATAGAGCGAGCTATGTTGGTGATTTTTTTGCGATATAAAATCCGTGATAATTTATAGCCTAGGCGAAATACAATAATCCATAGAAGAACAGATGTAACCGACATAGTACGAAGAATCAGTACGTGAAATAGGAATGGGCAGAACATATCCGTTCGATGTACCGACAACTGCTGGGGAAGAAAGGCTCTCGAGTGGAACGCGTATCGGATGACACAGTGTAGGTTGCTGGATGTCGTTGGATACAGGCAGCGTTCAGCAATGGACAGTGAAAGGCTGAATGATGATGCTGATAATTTTATCTTTCATTTATGTACAGCACATTACCAATAATGAAATTGGTAATGTCCTATACATTCAAAATATACTTAACGGAACTAACAAAAGATTTTATTTAACATTACAAACTTATAGGGGTATCTCCCTTCGTGAGGGTGACGTCCCTGTACCGGGACGTCGGTCGCTATCGCACGATCAGCCTCACTGCGGGTGACGGACTAAAGTCCCCGGTCTGATCACACGCGGTCACGGCTAGGGTGGCATCAGGCGCAGGTACTCGTCGTCCTGCGCCACCCGAGTCGCTGGCGGCGGAACGTGTCACCGAAGAGGAGTTCCTCTCACGCAGGATCCGCCGCCTCCTTCCATGAGATGAGGGCCTTCCAGAAGCGTCCCAGTTTCTGACGCTGCTGAGCATCTCCCTAGCTTTGGTCGGCAGCGTCAGGTCGCCACCGATGATTGCGACAAGTTCACGGCGCTGCTCTGTCCACGCGTCACACACCACGAGTGTGTGCTGCACCGTATCCGTATGCTCTCCCTAGGACGGTGTGCTCTCCCTGGGACGGTATGCTAGAGCACACCATCCCAGGGAGAGCCTTGGAAAGTGACCTTAAGGTAACTTAAGGTAACCAGGGAGAGCCAGGGAGAGTTACCTTAAGGTAGACCTTAAGGTAGGTTATGGGGCTGGACGCCGCCCTTCCGTCGCCGCAGAGCCTTTCAAAAAAAGGATTGTCTGATGATGTACTTCTGGGCAACGCGATCGCTAAACTTTTTGCTGATATGGTTTTGGTGATTATATGATATGGTTATTGTAATATTATTCTCCATTCATGGCGAGGCCGTCCACAAATGATTTCTTTTGCATGATTGTAAAACCCATCGTGACAAAGATTTCGTTCCATAATATACTTCTTATGTTATAAATTGAAAAAAATATATATTATGCACAGAGAGTAATGGTAATATTATCAGTGAAAGTAGGTATACTTATTCTATTTCAAAATACTGTATTGAATTTGAGTTTTCAATAACACATTTTTCATGGAACAAACTGTACCTTCGTTCTGACATCCTCTCAATATAATCTATTTCTAGCTTCTATCCAATCTAATAAATAAATCAATATTTGGTGAGTATGCAATACATTTCCCAGAAGAAGATTTTTATCCACTGTCCCGGTATTCCCATGGTTAGTATTTATGTCATTCGAGGAAATGAAATTGATGATCACATATTTTGAGAAACTGCTGCCTATATCTAAAATCAAATAAATAAAGTTGAAGTGTCCGTTTATAATGTCAAATTAATAGGTTTTTATTTTCCTCTCGCTCGCTCCATACGAGCAAGAACCATTTCTTTGCAGGATATCTATGCCGAAAAACCAGTTTAATTTTTTTTGCTTATCTATCTATTTGTTTGTAACAGGTAATCTTTAAAACGGCTAGACCAATTTTGTTATTTTACAACTAGGTAGCTGTCTGTATAAGGAGTAATTTAGGCTTATTTTACCTTGATATTCCCATGGAAACGAGTACTACGCCAGTAAAACCAGAATTAGCTAGTTTTTAATTACATTATTTCCTTATGATAAAAAAAAAAAACAATTAAATGAAAGTGAAATCAATAACGCTATGGGCAGCCCTGCATAAAAGCCAATAAATTCATCTGGCTAGACAGTATCGTAAATGGTTTATGGCCGTCAGATATTATTGCTTTCAACGCGCCTCGTCAGTCCCGGAATTGTGCGCACACTGACAGATATCATAACAAACATATTTATATTAAATATGAACGCGGTTGCACACATAAAATTTTTTTTTAATTGCGGGCTATGGTAAGCGCGCACGTGTACCACTTCGTCCGGGGCGACGAAAAGTCGGCGCACGGGCCCATAACCCACGTGTACCCATGTCACCTTCGTCGTTGGGCTGACCACCGGAGCAGGGTGACTTGTCGTCAATGGTCGGCCCGACGGGCAAACATTCAATTTCACATTTCTTATTACATTAACACGAAATCTTTTATTATGTGCAAGTACTCTTGTTCTTTAGGCCATATATGCGTTGAGCATGCGTTCTATCCATATTAGATTATCTGCTATTAAAAATCATTCTTGGACAATACCCTCCTACGAGTAGGCAATAATGCTGCAATCGCTAAGCATAGTAAACCGGTTGGCGATAAGTACCGCTGCCTTAAGTTTCCCAGAAGGATGTCCAATCCCCTAAGGGAGTTAGTCGATTATTGTATCTTCACGTGTAAAGCTGTGGTGATATAATTTACAAGTTAGGTTCATAAGTCAACATACAGGGAGCTTTTTTTTTTTTTTTTTATTGCCAACGGTGTCAAACGAGCAAGCAGCACACCTGATGGTAAGTGAAACTGCTGCACATGGACCTTTGCAATACCAGGGGCACAGCTATACTCTTCTTAAACCTCGTTTAAAGAAGGACATATCATAGCGCTCGGGAAACACAGCAGCAGGTAGTTCATTCCAGAGCTTGCACGTACGTGGGAGAAATGATCGCTGGAAACGTACAGTTGAAGACCATAACGTTTCCAGGTGAAATGGATGAACCCTGCTACGATGTCGAGTGGTACGTTGGTAGAATGGTGACGGTGGTACCAAGCTCTTCTAGATCATAATTATCATAGCTCATAAATGTGCTACTGTTGGACTCGAGCCTCCTCCATATTAGGAGTTAAATTGACCTATTATACCACGCTGGTTAGGCGGATTGTTATATGCACAAGATATTACTTAGTCGTCTTTTACGACACCCACGGGTAAAAGAGGTGGTGGTGAACTGTATTCTTACTCCGGACACGGAGAACTGTTCTACAACGAGAAGGAAATTTTCTTACCATCCCATTTGTCTTGAAAATTGTATATAGAATTTTGTATTTTTGTTTCTGCTAGTGACATTATCTATTTGTATCTTTCAGTAAACTATAGAGCACCTGCAATCAATGATGCAATGACCAATGCACCTGCAATCACTGGCGGCTGTACCTTAAGTGCGCTCGTGCGCTGAACCACCATTTCAAATGATTTAAAAATTATAAAATATTAGTTACTTCATCTTTATTTTTAAATTATCATATTAATATGTTTTCTTTGAACATACAAAAACATATAACAAATAAAATTTCAAGTTATGACGAAACAATTTAAGCGTTTTACTACCACCACTGTGATGACCCACCAGCCGCCACTGCCTGCAATGATCGACGATTAGGACTTGGGACCGGTGGTCAACCGAAATAGCGATTTAATACAATAAATTATGAAACAATACGCACACTGTCTTCTGGCCTGGAGGATTTGGGCGGGTATGGCTGAATAGTTTGTCCAACATAAGGATACCCGTTATTATTGCATTCTTTTATCCAGATCATTATTCCAATTCACTTGCCTCTCACTGCTGAGCTCGTTTCTCCTTTGCATTGGGAAGATTCACGTACCACGCTCGGCAGACGGTTGGTATAGGGTTCCATTTGCATAGATGCAGTATGCATATTATATTTCTTAATCGTTTATTACTCTCTTTTCTTACTCCGTCACCATACGGAACAAAGTACACCTTACTGAATCATAATTGCGTATAACGGACATAATTTGGTTCGTCTATCTGAAGGATTGTCCTTATGATGACTTAGTCGGGTGATCGGACCGGGGAATTTAGTCCGTCACCCGCAGAGAGGCTGACCGTGCGACGGCGACCGACATACCAGGACGTCGAGAGGTGAGGGTACCCGAAAGGGTGTTCCGTCGGGCCGACCACTAACGACAAGTCACCCTGCTCCGGTGGTCGGCTCAACAACGAGGTGACGTGGGTACGGGTGAGTTATGGGCCTGCGCACCGTCCTTTCATCGCCCCGGACGGAATGGACCGCGCGTGCGCTTACCATAGCCCATCCATAAAAAAAAAATGGTGACTTAGTAGAAATACAATTCATCAATCTCAATCTTAAATGTCGTAAAAGATGACTGAGAGTTATAATATGCATATACGTCTATGCAAAAGAAGAAGAATTCGAAATGAAAGCCAACTCCTATGACCAGCGTGATATAGTAGATTAATTTCCCTCCTATTGTGGAGGAGGCTCAAGCCCAATAGTGAGACGTATATAAGGTGAATGATAATAGTGATGATGATATTCTTATGTCGAATATATCCTTACTAATATTATAAATGCGAAAGTATGTTTGTTTGTTTGTTTGTTACACTTTCATGCTTAAACCACTTAACTGATTTCAAAAATTCTTTCACCAATGGAGTGCTATAATATCAAGGAGTAACATAAGCTATATTTTATCCCAGTATTCCCACGGGAACGGCCACTACGCGGGTAAGGCTATTTAAACCGAAGTGAAGCGAGGGCGAGTTGCTAGTAATGCTATATAATAAAATGTTTCGGACAAGGAACAAAATCATAAAAACTGAAAGCCATATCAACATAGTTGGTTATATTTACAAAGCCATGCATCCCATAACTGTAGCGTTTCATAGCGTCTAAATCATTCATAACAAATATTGATATATTAGGTTCATATTCCTCCTATTATGGAGGAGGTTCAAGTCCAACAGTGGGACGTATATGCACTGAGATAATGATGACATCAGGAAAGAAAGATACATTTAACTGCGATCTCAGTTACGCCTAAAAGTAGTATGATGTTTGAGCAATACATTTCTAATCGCCATGATCATCATATATACATATGTTAAGTGAAATCAAAAAACATTATAGTTATATTGCAATATAAAATGAAAGTGCTTCAATGCATCCAATAGAGTGCCTATATTTATTTATAATGCACAAGATATCGTCTGTAAGCTTACTATAAATATATCCTATCCCAGTTCTATTAAATTGTTGTAGCTTTCAAAGATTTACTTCACAATTAGATCTTTTTAAATTATATTTAAATACTAGCAACCCGCCCTCGCTTCGCTTCGGTTTCAGTCGCTTAAACACGCGTAGTTCTCGTTCCTGTGGGAATACCGGGATAAAATATAGCCTATGTTACTCCCTGATATTATAGCTTTCCATTGATGAAAGAATTTTAGAAATAGGTTTGGTGGTTTAAGCGTGAAAGCGTTACAAACAAACATCCTTACTTTCGCATTTATAATATTAGTATGGATTATGATAGAATCTAATATTTATGATAGGTACATGTTGTATACAATTTTATAAAAAAACAAAATTATTAGTTACAAAACACAACACAACAATTCCGTTGAGTTTTTTGCCGCTTCGTCTAAATGGCGATCGCGTTCCTATCTGGCGGTAGTTATTGGTTAATTTAAGGTAAAATGTTAAATTGATGGCATAAAACTGCCACTTGAGATTTGTACATGACAAATTATTTTGAATTTGCACCTGATAAGCGTGATATTATACATTTTAGAAAATATTGTTAAACTATTTCTATATTCTACTATTTTATTTATTGGATTTCGGCATTCGAAATTTTTTATAAATTTGGGTTATGCGTTATTACCAGTTTATATTTCATATGTACTTTTAGGTTGGACTGCTTTTAGAACAGGTTACTGGGATTCTAGAGCGTTAGAACAAACCGCAGACATAAAAATAAAAATAGCTTTGAATTCTTCAATTTGTAAAGCCATTGACAATAGTTACTTTATATTGATTAGCCAGATGACGATGTTGATGTTTTATTTCCGTGCTTTTTTAGATTATATTTTTAGACAATAATAATTCACAAAAAAAGCACCTTGGAAAAAAGGGAAAACCAGAGATTGAATTGGGGCTGTCTGGATTTATGCTGCTCGATTTATTGAATGAACTATTTTTATATATCTCTTCGTAGTTTACAGCACACACGAGCAAGTAATTATATTTTTACTCTGTAGTTATACACAAGAATACACAATTAATAATGCAAATTACAATCCAGACTCAGAAATATTTGTTAATCATACAAACAATGGTCCTGAGTAGGGAATAGAATCTACGCCACTTGCTATGAGAGATTGAAACTTAGATGAATCTGCCATTTTTGCTGTAGTTTATAAAATGGTACAGTATTGCACTTCGCTCGTAACACATAAATTATACATGTGTCCATTGTTTGGTTGGTTGGAAACTAGGTTTACATTTGTATTATTAAGAATTCAATGCATCGACTGAAAATACTTTTTTTTTTTTTTGTGGGTGGGCTGCGGTCGACGCGAAAATAAATACTGACTATTCCTATAATTTCCGTGTGGTGAAGGTGTAAGAATAAAATTACCATCCCTCCTTGTCTGTGGGTATTCTAAAAGATGACTAAATTATTAAATATGCTTATAGGGGCATTCCATGCCAACTCATCCTACCTTTACTTTACATCTCCGATTTGGCTGAAACCCGGTCATCTTTTTGTACCCTTCGAAAAAGGTGATCTTTTTCTTTTTCAATTCGTGTATCTTTAATGAATTTTCTGAAAATTTCACGCAACAAATTATTTATTATCATTCTGATCGGTTTTCATTTATTTCAAAGTTAAAACATAAATTTAAAAACTATTTGTCTTTCGATTTTTTTTTTAATTCTCATGAACACAAATTTTAAGCCTAGTCTGGTAATGGGATTATGGGATGATAGGATTTTTTTTTTAATTTTGGAAAATTTATTAATAAACTCCAATCAATAAAAAGACCCATGTTGGACAATTTGTCATAAAGCTAGGGTATCTAAAAAATCCCGAAATTAATAAAAATCATATCTCCGAAGTGGCTGCATAAAAAAATTCGAAAAGAATCATATAAACCTTTTTCAAAGGGTACAAAAAGATGCCGTAAGAAGGACAGTTTGATTGTTATGCTGTTGCACCCACGTTGGTCATAGTTTTTAGGATAATTGGAATCGATTCCCAATAGGTATTGCTTCGAGTCCGACGAGTGGTCATCATTTTTATAAACTAGTGTATTTTTTGGAGTAATACCACCACATATTTCCACTATTGTAACTCCTGTAACCCAGGATCCACAATGTTCTTGATAGATCACACCGACGATTGACTCATAGGCTGTTCTGAGAAATGATTTTAATTGCCTTAGCAACAAAACAGATGGAGTTAAGATATTGATTCCACTTCCTTCCTGTGCAATGCGGGACACATGAAGCAAAATTGACAAGTTAGCCAATAAATAAGAGGATGTGCAGCCGCACAGCATCAGGGATATCGGAGAGCTTGACGTGTCTTATTTGTTAACCTTCAGATTGATTACTATAGCAAGTATGGCAGAAATGCCTGTACGTATGGAAATTTTCTCGAGTTCAAAGAAGGTCCGTGTAGTGTACTACTCCAGAGACTTGCAAATTGTTTAACATATGGTTGCACTTGTTACATCATTTATAATATAGTATATTAAACCTCAATAATTTAACCTTTTTTATTTTTGGTTACAAAAGCAACGGACGAGAAGCGTGGTTTTACTTAAATATTTCTAGGGTTCTAACTTAAATTATAAAAATTGATTTCTGATGTTTATGCGAGAATGACACATCCATACTAATATTATAAATGCGAAAGTAAGGATGTTTGTTTGTTTGTTTGTTTGTTTGTAACGCTTTCACGCTTTAACCACCGAACCGATTTCAAAAATTCTTTCACCAATGGAAAGCTATAATATCAGGGACTAACATAGGCTATATTTTATCCCGGTATTCCCACAGGAACGGGAACTACGCGGGTTTAAGCGACTGAAACCGAAGCGAAGCGAGGGCGGGTTGCTAGTTGTAAATAAAATAACTTTACGGATTTTATCGCGTTTGTATATGATTATTGATTGTGCGACTTTACAGCGTTCATGGTCACGGGCAGATTACAGGTGCCGACCTGACGCTGTTGACTATCGCTAGGGCGATGGTCGGCAGCGTCGGGAATTGGGACGCGGTCGCAGTCTTCTGCGAGGCAGTGATCTCGCAGAAGGAGGCGGCGGATCGCCTGCGCGAGGAGCGCAGCCTCGATGGGGCGATCCGCCGCCGGTGACTGGGGCGGCGTAGGCGCGAATACCTGCGCCTCATGCCGCCCTAGCCGAGGCCGTGGGTGACGTGACCGGGGAATTAGTACGTCACCCGCCGAGAGGCCGACCGCGTGAGGAAAGACCGACGTCCTCCTCGAGGGGTCGGGCCGACCACTGATGACAAGTAACCCTGTTCTTGTGGTCGGCCCAACGACGAAGGCGACGTGCATCGTGGGTGGGTTGCGGGTGTGCGTGCTTACACCCCTCTGTCGCCCTGGACGGAGTGGTGCGAGGAGCGTGCCGACCGCAACCCACCCCAAAAAAAAAAGGGCAGATTATAGTGTCATCTAGAATAAAAAATAGCAATAAATGTGAAAAAAATAAATATCAGAGTAATTATCGCAAGCCTAACCTGGTTATTACGACTCCCTCGAAAAATAATGGTGGTGGCATGTTATCGATTCCTTAGATGGCTTAGTCCACAGACGACGATGACATATCGTGCCAAATGCCGCGCTTCGAAGCCACAGGACAACACTTTCTGCGACTCACAAATTATTGTCCCTTAGTCTGGGTATAATTTGTGTCCGTTAATTATATGTTTTTAAAGTCCCCTTGCAATAAAAGGCTTAGCTCCTTAACACAGGCTGTTGTTTTTTTTTTATAAATATAACAATAATAATATTTAAAATTATAGCCAAATTAAAGATAATAGCAAATTTAATTGTTCGCTATCTAAACTGCAAGTATACATACAATAAAATGTTTCAGACAAAGCACAGAATCATAAAAGCTAAAAGTCATGTCAATAAACATGGTTATATTTACAAAGCCATGCACCCCATAACTGTAGCGTTTGATTGCATCTAAATCATATAGTGCTGTTAAAACAAATATTTCCAATCATTCTGTTAGTGAATTACTTAAAGCCATTGAATTCAAATTCAAATCATTTATAATGTATTCATTTCATTTATTATATACTCCCCGAGGGGTGGTAGTTTATTAATTCGATAAACTATCACCGGATCGTAACGCGACCGCTACTGAGAAGATCTGGTAAGAAACTCCGTGGGCTTGCGGTTTATTTTCAATTTTTACCTATATTTTACTAATTCCGTTTGGTGACGGTATATAGATATAAATGAGGATATAAATAACCACTCCCTCTCTTGCCTGTGGATTTCATAAAAGATGACTAAGGGATATAATACGTATATAACGCCTATGCCTCGCGCAATACGTTTCAAAGTATTGCGCGCCTGAAGTTATACGGCAAATTGCAAGTTCTATTTCTGGATGGTGCTTTTCACATAGAAGACTTCCATATATCGTAATCCATAATTAATCCCATCTGATATATCTTCCATTTCAAGGTGTTCATTCATAGGAAGGTGATGAATCTACTTTCCTTACCGAAATGAAGCGAAGGCGAGTTGCTAGTCTTAATTATATAAAACTAAAATGAATGCGTGATAATGTTCTGTAATCCACATTACTTATAGCTGTGTACAGTTTCCCTGTGTGGTGACGGAGTAAGAATATAATTCACTATCCTCTCTCTAGCCCGTGGGTGTCGTAAAATACCACTAAGGGATATTCAAATTCAAATCATTTATTATGTATAAACCCCACGGGGGCACTTACATATTGTAATTTTTTTTACATTTTTCTTAAAGTCATAATTACCGCTGAATCGGAACGCGACCGCACTGAGAAGATCCGGCAAAAAACTCAGCGGGATTGTCTATTTTTTATTTATTTTTCTAATTTCTTTTAAATAAAATTACATCTTACAACATGCTTATTAATAGTTCCAGTGTAATGCCATTCGAAATATTATATAATATAGTTCACAAATATAATAATAATCACAAATGTAATGAGAAAACTATGGTTGGACCAGATCCCGCAAGCGGCACCCGATCACGAGTTAACTACTAGAGCAGCCATCACTCCTCTCAACTATAATGGAGGGAAGGGAGTGGCCCGCTCCTCATAGCTACCGCTAGCAGACCCTTCAGTGAGCATGACCAATACCATTTGCCATAAACATAAAACACAGATCCAATAAAAAAAATCGTTTGGCAAAACACGCTTCACTTTACAATTATAGTAGCAACAATAACACATAATATATATGCCAGACATGGAAAAGTTCACATACAATCTTATGCCAACACGCTTGACCAGCGCGGTACCCTCAGAAAGTTGGGTTTCCGGCTCTCTCGCTCACCGAACGAAGCGCAGTAACAAATTGCTACTATTCGGACATCGATTTTCGGCTCAGTGTGGTACTACCTCGACGGATCGACCCGCGGTTGTAGACAGACAACTGTCAACAGTGTGGTCCTATCACTTAACTTACTAGTACCACGCTAGTCATATGGATATGACTTTATTTCGAGTCTTCTTTCTCTTGCATAGATGTTATATGCATATTTCATCTATTATTGGTCTTTTATGATATCTACGGGCCAAGATAAAAGGAGGTGAATTGTATTCTTACTCCGTCACCACACAGAAAATATCATAATAGAATTTCAATACCAAGATAAGAATCAGTTGGTCAACATATTTATCGATGACGTACATATAATCAATTAGGCTGCCGATAAGTTTCTAATATAGTAGAATCATCGTTGAAGATGTCCAAGTTCAGCATATTTCGTGAGGTTTATCTTAACAGGCGAGTGCTTGCGTCGATCGGCTGTGAACTAACGTCTACTTGTTGCGTATTTATACGGCTTTTATGAGACTGAACAAATATTATCCATGAAACAATCTAAATTGGGGACATAAGAAGGCATGGTGAGCGAAGGAGATGTATGTAGTCTTAATCTCTTGGGTTAGGTTGTTTATCTATACCAATAAATAAAATTGGAGTGTATGTTTGTAATGTCAAAATAATAGACTTTTTTCATGCTCACACGGTTATTTGCACGACACCTATGCCTAAAATACAGATTAAAAAAATTTTGTCTGTCTGTTAGTTCCGGGTAATCTTCAAAACGGCTCGACCGATTTCTAAAATTCTTTCACCAATGTGAAGCTATAATATCAGGGCGTAAACTAGGCTATATTTTATCCCGGTATACCCACGGGAACGGGTACTACGCGGGTAAAACGACTAAAACCGAAGCGAAGCGAGAGCGGGTTGCTAGTTATAAATAAAAATATTAAACGGATTTTATCGCGTTTGTATTTGATTTTTGATGGCCCGAAGTTTCGAACACATAACAGCATTCATGGTCATGAACCGTGAACCATGAACGATGATTTCATTCTCTTGCATAGAAGTTACATGCATATTATATCCCCTCGTCGTCTTTTACGACACCCATGGGCAAGAGAGGAGATAGTGAATTGTATTCTTACTCGGTCACCACACGGAAAATAAAATAATATATTTTAAAAACTATTAAAACATATTAGTATAGGATCCCATTATACAACGACCTTCACCGAGATGCTTATTTGATGAAACTTATTTTTTATGTAATTTAATATGTCAATAAATATATTGCATATGGGTTGCCTAACAAATTTTAGTCTAGAGTATGATTAATAAATAATAAAAAAATATATATATTTTTGAACATTGCACCGGCTTGATTATTAAAAAAATTCTGTACCAATCGAAAGTATGAAGGCCATAGAATATGCAAACGTTAGATTGCCTATTCTTTTCCGGTCACAACTCTCGGGTAGCCAGGAATAAACAGATAAATCGATACTAGCATTTTGCACCGGTATGATCGACATTTGCATATTCTTCATATGGCTTCATACTTTCGATTGGTATAGAATTTGTCTAATAATCAAATCGGTGCAATGTACAAAAAAAAAATTAATGAATCATACTCTGGACTAAAATTTGTTAGGCAACCCATATACAATATATTTATTTACATATTAAATTACATAAAAAATAAGTTTCATCAAATAAGCATCTCGGTGAAGGTCGTTGTATAGCGGGCTCTTAGACCATATAGAAACATTACAAGTTTCAAATTTTAAAGTCGATTAACGTTAAATAAATGATACAATCACAACTATAATAGAATCACATTTGAACACAATTAACTGTTACTAGATAACATACTGTATTACGTACAGTTGAGAGATAGGATCAAGATCATAGTGTGAAGTGTCATTCATTTGGCACCACTCACCGGTCAACGGCTTAGCTCACAAGTCATGAGAGGTAGCGGAACTATTAAAAATAGAAAAAAAATCTATCATTTATATTTTTCCGTGTGGTGTATTCATCGCTCTTTTTATCTGTGGATGTTTTAAGCAATATTTAAGGAATGTATATAAATAATAACGTTGCTAGAAGACAACCTCGAAGCAAAACCCGTCTCTTTATCATCATTTCAACTCATCCTACTGGTTTGCTCAAGCTTCCTCCACAATAGGAGGGAAATTGACCTTAGTATACCATGCTGATCAGACAGGTTAGTATAGGTATTTGTTTCAAATTTTCCTTCTCTTGCATAGATGTTATATGCATATTATATCCCTTAGTCGTCTTTTACGACATCCATGGGCAAAATCGGGAATGGTGAATTATATTTTTACTCCGTCACCACACGGGAAAAACCCGTCTAGGGTAAATAAATCACATTCCTGCCTCTTGTATGTCAAACTAACTTTGTTATGGGGCCATACATCGCCCATCTGTCGCGCCGGATAAATTGACCATAGTTAGACAAACCATAATCTAACACAAAAAATAGTCTCAACCTAACTCACAAAAGGAAGGAAAGTGACTAATCTTCAGACTATATTATCTTTGAAATATATTTTAAATTCAATATAAAAGCCTATAAATTACAATTGGGACTCGAACATTATACTAGTTTAGTCGAGTTTATGATACTCGATTAGGTTAACAAGGAAGTCATTCCATTAAGTACTTTTCTGTAAATTATGCAATAAGATAAACAATTCAACTGTTTGTACGGAAAATAGCAGTTAAAACTTATATAAACAAATATATTGTACGCTATGCTTTTTACTATCTAAATATCTTATTATATTACTAGCTGACCCGGCGAACTTCGTAACGCCATAATTATTTTTTTCGTAAATACATTTTCTGAATTTCCGAATATATATTCTTTAATGGAGGAACCATTACGACTTTGTCGGGAAAGATTCGATCGTCCTGGTCTGGCCATTGTTAATCATGATTCAAAGAGAATACAAATTACTGATGATTGATTTCTGAGAAAATTATAATTATCAAATTTTAAACCATACTTAACTATAAACAAAATTACGTTTAGCTATCATTTGCATTTTGTTATTACATATCAAATGCGTTTTTGTTATCCTACGTTTCATAGTGACTTGTATTCTCTTTTGACTTCTCGGTGCGAATATGGAAATGTCATGTTTAGCTCTTGTATTATATTATTTTTTTTAGTGTTTTATAGTGTTACATTGAATAATTTTGCTGATATTTTATGTAATATAATACAGTTAAGATATGTAAGGAATGTGATATAAGAGTGGTTTACGTGTATTTTCATATTTTACCGTAATTCCCAGAGAAATCAAATAATTAGGTTTACAGCGGCTAATTAATGGTAACGACTTGACTTACTGATAGGCATGACTATAAATAAGCTATTTTATATAAAGAAATGTTAAATAATACGAGGAAAATTGTATCAGACTCGGCTGTATGGTTTTTGATTCCTTTGCCCGTCCGAATGGACAAACAGAAACAAAATAAATCTATTTGACATTTTATGCCATGTCACACGGGAACGCGATCGAACGGGATAAAAAGTAGCTCATTGCCATTAAGAAAAAGAAGAAGAACGGGATAAAAAGTATGTCCGTCTCCTGGTTCTAAGCTACCTCCCCACCAATTTTCAGCCAAATCTGTACAGCTGTTCTTGAGTTATAAACATAGTAACTAATACGACTTTCTTTTATATATATAGATTTATAATGATTAAAATATAATATATAGTAAGGTAACATAATAACGATGAAGTAGGGGAATAATTCAGTGTGGGGACAGAGTAAGTAGGTATATAGTTCACTACCCCATTTCCTACCGGTGGGTGTTATAAAAGTAGACTAGTAATATGCACATAACGTCTATATAAAAGAAGGCAAACTTGAAAGTTAACCCTAAACCAACACAGCCGACCAATGCGGTATAATAGAACAATTTTTCTTCCATTGTGGAAGCGAGCCCAGCAGTGAGACATATATGAGCTGAGGTGAAGGAAATAAAAGCGGAATGTCAAAATTTTCTACAAATTTATCATCATCATCTCAGCCCATATACGTCCCACTGTTGGGTTTGGGCCTCCTCCCCTATGGGAGGCAAACCTACTATACCACGATGGTCAAACGTGATGGCATAGGGTTTTGTTTCGAGTTTTCCTTCTCTTGGATAGATTTTGTATGCATATTATAATCCCTTAGTCGTCTCTTACGACACCCACGGGTAAGATAGGGGGTGGTGAATTGTATTCTTACTCCGTCGCCACACGGCCAACCAACACCAACTTCTACAAATTATTACAATACAATTTTCTAGAATGTACTTTATTTATTAGGAAAATCTCAAAAAGAGATAATGTGCTAATTTTCAGTTTGATTTTTTTAAGTATCCATAAACAACAGCGAGTTGTAATCTATACCACCATAAAACTGTGATTATTATTGATGTACATGACGCAAATGTATTATATAAATCAAGTTTCAGTGAAGCTGTAACGGTCCACATAGTTTAATATTATGATTACGACAAAGTAAAGAGACCATTAAACGAATATGCGTACAAAACAATTAAGAGTTACGCCAATTGATTCTCGCTGTAATTTCCTGCCTTGTGCCATTCTGTTCACGAACGTGACTCTTTCACGGCCAAATGAAATTACTTATGAAATATGGCACTATTAATGAATACAATAATATGATTTAATTTCAGAACGCATAATGCGAAGCGTTTTTAATATACAGGATAAAATATTTTGATGGTGTCATTTAATCAAATGTTATCTAGGAAACGGATTTGGCTTTTGACGGGAATGTCAAAATATCATGTGACACTTTTAATTTTTTTTTGTTTCTAGAGTCTTTTGGACCATACTGCCTTGTCTTACGTAGCTTACAAATAATTTTCTTTACATATTATTTACTTCTTCATATTGTATAACTTATTATTAGTCATTGTCCGTCAGTAAGTCAAGTCGTTATCATTAATTAGGCGCTGAAAACCTAATTTAATCATTTCTCTGGGAATTCCGGCAGAATATGCAAATACACGTAAACTACTCTTATATCACATTCACCACACTTCAGCACCTTAACTGTATTATATTACATAAAATATCAGAAAAATTATTCAATATAACACTATAAAACACTATAAAATTAATATAATACAAGAGCTTAACACGACATTTCCATATTCGCGCCAAAACTCCCTCACCGAAGAGTACGAAACTACTCTGTTATAGTTTATACTAGCAACCCGCCCTCGCTTCGCTTCGGTTTTAGTCGTTTTACCCGTGTAGTTCCCGTTCCCGTGGGAATACCGGGATAAAATATAGCCTAGTTTACGGCCTGATATTATAGCTTTCCATTGGTGAAAGAATTTTTGAAATCGGTCTAGCCGCTTTGAAGATTACCCGGAACAAACAGACAGACAGACAAAAAATTTTTAATCTGTGTTTTAGGCATATGTGTCGTACAAATAACCGTGTGAGCATGAAAAAAGTCTATTATTTTGACATTACACTCCAATTTTATTTATTGGTATAGATAAATGTGTGTAGATAAATATATAGGTACATTTACAGAAATGTCAATAAGTAAGGCAAAGGCTGGACAACATACAGCCAGTGGGCATAAATCACGCGTGTCGGCAACGATAGCGTACAGCTCGTAACGGAACGTCGCATAATGATCGATGCATCCGAAATGTATTTAGAAATCTCACTATAATTTTTTTTTGTAATTGATAAAAAATATCTGTTTTTCAATATAACAACAAAAGTTAACCGCATTAAAATAATATCTATATTATATTATCTACACATATTAATATTAAGTATTCTTCTTCAATTAATGTAATTGCGATTGAAATTATTTATTTATACGATACTTATTTTTAATTTATATCATTATTATTTTCAATTCACGCCATTGTCTTAAATTGATATAGTATTATATTTATTTCATTTGTCGTATGTATATGTATGTATTATAAAAACTTATTTGTAGTAGAGTAAAATAATTAACTATCCTTAGAATAATAACATATAGAAGGTAAGTCCACGCACAAAAAGTGAGGCATTTCAATTGGAGCCTAATGGAGCTTACGCCGGAACAGTCCCGTAATGTAAAAGTCATTACACTGCACGAACGTACGCAACTCTTAAAAAATAAATAGGTAATTATGACGGCTTGTGCATTCAAATGGTGCCACAACACATTTGAAAAACATAAAAAGGTTTTTAACATTACTTTTAAAAGTATTTCGACGATTTATGTTAATAAAAACAAAATTTGATTTCATAATTTGTATAGTGGTTTCAGTGTGTACGTGTGTAATCGTCTGGCCGCCATTAGTATTTTTAGATTCAAATTTTTAAAGTTCGAAGTATTGACACTATCCTTCTATACGTTATTATTCTAAGTAACTATTACATCTGTGCATTCTTAACAGATCTGAGCGGGTTTAACTCTCAAATCAAAAAGCTATCAACTAAAATGTAAGCAAAGGTTAGAAAAATATTAAATTTTTTATTACAGTTGTATTTTTTAATACTTGGTTTATATTCAAAATTTTAACTTATTTGCGTTTACAATTTGCAATGAAAATAACAGTGTATAAATAAATAAAAAAGTCATTAAAACGCTAAAATGATGACGTCAACTGCTTGTAAGCAAACTTTTAGTTGATTATATTTATTATACTTCTACTAACATTTTCCTTATATAAGGATTCATATATAAATTACGTCATTACATTTCATGATTTTGGAGTTTAACCAACATGTTTTAATCGCGTAGTTAATTGTAAAATTAATAATGTCTTTTTTCATTTAATTTTTTTTATAAGCATATAGCTATTATTAGCACGTAGCTATTTTTACATTACTTAAATAACCTAAAAGGTATTTTTCTGTTATATAAACAGATCTCTTGATCTATTTATTCATTGTACAGAAAACAGAAACCTTGAAACAAAAAACTTTTTAAATTACAATAGTAATTATTTATATTGTAATTTCTGTAATTTTCGCAAAGAGTTTCACTAGAATATTAAAACACACAGCATTGCTGTGCCATATTCACTATATTTTATCGCGATCATCCATCCATGCATCAGCCCGTAGACGTTCATTATTGGACTCAGGCCACCCCATGAGAATGCCACTTAGAAAGGTACTACTGTAACATATTCATACTTTGTTAAATATTCATTAGAAATTGAAGAAATCAATGATTACGTTCACATAAGCAAAACAAACTTCACTTTAAAACAGCTGATCGGCCTATGAGCGTTGACCGCTTGACGTTGTACCTACATGTCATTGAAGCGTTTGCGCAATTCTAGGTATGAATGAATGAAATTATACTGTCGAAGCTTTACATGCCTACATGTATTCTGTCTGTACATGTCTACATAATACGTAGCATTTAAGGCATAGACTCTTAGACACATTTTTTTGAAATCACTATAATTTTTATGTTATATTGTTTTTTGTGTAATGTACATTCTAATTGCGATCTATGACCGTTAAACTACAACATACTCGAACAGTTGTCCCATAACCTGATACAGACTGTGTAATGGAAACAAAAGTATTTAATATAATAACACAAAATACTTCGAATAACATTTTTATATATAAAATTCTTGTGTACGTGTGTGTCACTGAACTCCTTTTAAACGGCTGGACCGATGTTGGTGATTTTTTTTTGTGTGTTTTCAAGGGAAGTCGACAATGGTTTAGATTTACAATTGGACCCGGTACGTGGCGCTAGGATCGATTTCAAGGAGAATTTCTTTTACCATTTTTTTACATTTAAACAGAACAACGTCTGTTAGGTCAGCTAGTTCAATATCTATATATATAAAAGAAAGCCATGTTAGTTACACTATTTATAACTCAAGAACGGCTGTACCGATTTACCTGAAAATTGGCGGGGAGGTAGTTTAGAACCAGGAGTTGGACATAGGCTACTTTTATCTCGTTTGACCGACTTCCCGTGGGACTTGACATAAAATGTCAAAAAGAATACTAGTCACCATAAAACGTGGTATAACAAAAACGTATCTATAATTTAATAACAAAACGCAAATGACAGCTATAGACAGATCATATTTTCGGCAATTTGGAAAATCATCATCATCATCATCTCAGCCCATATACGTCCCACTGTTGGGCTCGGGCCTCCTCCATAATGGAAGGGTAATTGACCTATACCACGCTGGTCAGACGTGTTGATATAGGGTTTTATTTCGAGTTTTCCTTCTCTCGCATAGATGTTATATGAGTTTTATATCCCTTAGTCGTCTCGTACGATCACCCACGGGTAAGATAGGGGGTGGTGAATTGTATTCTTACTCCGTCACCGCATGGATAATTTAGAAAATATATTTACGAAAAAAATTATGGTGGAACGAAGTTCGCCGGGTCAGCTAGTAATTTATAAACACAACACGATATTATCATGTGCCCACTGTTTCCACCTCTTTTTTTTTTGTGTGACTTACATGTTAGCCTCAGATGGCTGTGACAACTTTACCCGGACTGGTGGGTGAGCGCTGAGGGCTCTCAACCCGTGTTTCCACCTCTGGTTCATCACAGCTTATATACCAGTAGGGTTCGAGCCTCCTCTGCAAAGGGAGATAAATTGACCTACTAAATCACTCTGGTCAGACGGGTTGGGATAGCGTTTTATTTTGAGTTCTCTTTCTCTTGCGTAGATTTTATAAGCATACTAGCAGCGCCCTGCGGTTTTACCCGCATAGTTCCTCTTCCCGCGGGAATGTCGAGATAAATTAACCTGTGTTATTCTGATATGTAAGCTATATTATTGCGAAGTTTCATCAAAATCCATTTAATAGTTTTTGTGTGAAAGAGCAACAAACATCCTCACATACATACTCGCGTTTATAATATTAGTATGATTATATCCCTTAGTCGTCTTTTACGACATCCACGGACAAGGATGGTTGTGAATTGTACTCCATATTTTTCAAAACTTATAATTAACAGTTATCTTTTAAATTATCCATGACCATTAACAGTTAAAAAGTATTGCCAGCGCTCTAAATTGCAACAGTTCTTACAAAACATTCGCATAAATAGTAATTGTTTACGACTCTATTTGATTTTAGCTTAAAATGTTTCAACTATGTTTCATGTACAGTACGAATTGAATTGGTATACAAAGTAAATATTAATAAACCTTGGTCGAATGTGAATATAACCGGGTACTTGCAGTGTTGTTATTATTTTTTAATTAAAGATTTCTATTCAGATAATTGAGCCGTAGGTACTAGCGGACGATTCATGTAAAATCAATGCCCAAGTGTCACTGAGGAAAAAATTTGGTCCATAATAATCATCTCAACTCATACACGTCCTATTGCTGGGTTCGAGTCGCCTCCAAATGAGAGGGAAATTGACCTAATATACCACGCTGGTCAGACATGTTGGCATAGGGTTTTATCTCGAGTTTTCTTTCTCTTTGCATAAATGTTAATTGAATATTGTATCCCTTAGTAGTCTTTCACTACATCCGCGAGTAATATCCGCGGGAATGGTGAATTATATTCTTAATCCATCACTACACGGTGCATAATAATGTATTGAAAAATGCAGTAACATATAATATATCCGTTTGTTTGGCCGAACATTAGGCTTTAAATTAAGCTAAACGTTTCACTATCTTTTTTTTGGATAAAAAAAAAATACTTTTTTAACCGAAAATTACTATTATATTTCAACAAAACTAAATCAATTATATGTATAATATCTGGTTGACCGAGCATCGCTCGGAATATTTTTATCGAATTTATTTAGATATATATTAATAAAAAATAAATAATGAAAAATATATAAAAATTACAAAAAGAGAATAATAATAACACCGAGATTCGAACCGACGCTGTTTGAATGTCAACAAAATCAAAATTAGAACCTGTCAACTTCCCTATCGTAACTCATGACGTTGACAACGAAATTTGAATTCATATTCTTTTAAAATTTAATGTCATTGTTTGTTTTGCTAAAAACACGGACAAAACAACATGTCTGGTATAAAACAAAGTACTCACCAATATGCAGGTCAGGAACTGGGGAAGCACAGCCACGGTGTCTTTTGGGTTCTAGATATTGATCTCCGGCACTAATTGTCTATAATGATGTTTTTGTGACCGAGCGGCGTACGCGACTGACACACGCATGGCAGGGGAAAGGGATGCACATAGCAAGTACTTGTCGCCACCGTTCAGAAATGATCCGATTAGATCTGTTGTACAAATTTTATAATTTGGCGGCAACACAACATTTTCTATAAATAAAACCTAGCTAGATCGATCCGAAACCTCTAGTATGCCAAGTTTCAACAAAATCGTTGGAGCCGTTTCCGAGATCCTGAATATATATATATATATATATATATATACAAGAATTGCTCGTTGCTCAACAATGGGCGGCAAATTGACCTACTATACCGCGTTGGATAAACGTGTTGGTTTTATATGAAGTTTTCCTTCTCTCGCATATTATATTCTCTACATGTCGATCCCTTGGTTGTCTACGACGACAACCACGGGCAAGATGTAGGGTGGCGAATTGGATTTTTACCCCGTTATTACATGCAAGTATTTCTGTATAATTAAGTTATTTTTTTTTTAATTGCTATAGTTATTGTAACGTTAACGTTATTATTCTCACTGACAACATTGTATCAAAATTGTGAGGGTATTGAGATCTATGCTTATTTTAAAATCTTGAGATATACGTACTAACTATTAACGTTGTGAATTTTATCTTGCCAACGATTGATTTATTTTACATTTTTAATTGTTACGTGGTATACTTATATCTGAACAATTTCCAAAGTATTTTTCGTTCAAAATCCACGCTGAAAATTTATTGGTTGGTTCAAAGAATGCTCTCTATTGTATCGTAAAGAAATTAAAAAAAAACACACCCATAAGCACGTAAATAAAGACAGTTATAGATGTTCTGTTATAACCAAAAGATAAAACATTACATTTTATTCTTTCAATACTAAATCATGACACTAACTGACGTGCTGTTTTATAACTTTGAACAACCAGATATACGTATTTTTGTCGTAATGGCAAACAAACTGACAATAATATAATCAAAAACAATAAATCTGACGGCGCGTATAAACAACACCGGCATATGCACCGTGCGTGCACGAAATATTTATGAAATATATTTTTGTAATATCTAAAGCAATAATGCACCATTACTGAGGTTTATTTTGAATTCAATACAACAAGCGCCATGTTTATGTTTTGGCGGGAAATGTGACACGATATCATGACTTTTCACAATAGGCTGTCGACCTGTCATCTGTCAAATGACGTCACAACTGTTTCTAACAGATGAGATTTGCATTCTTAAATTTCCTAATTTTTTAATATATATTATCTTCATTCAGCTTATCATCGTCCACTATTGGATGTAATATGAATTAATAATAATTCAAGTTCAGTTCAGTTCAGTTAATAATTCAATAAAATTATGGTAATAAAATTACTTAAAAGTAAAGCTTTGTACCGTTTCACCACACTACTCAGAATTACAACAGGTTAATTGGAAAGTATAAAAAAGGGGTTAAAAATATTATGAGATAATAAATAAAATATATAGACATAATTAAAAAAAATATATACTTTTTTACTCTTATATCCTTATTTAAGTACAGGCGAAAAAAACGAAAGCTAATTTTCCATGTAACTTTATCTTACGTAATAGCTAATCCCAATAAGCTTGATTTGCTTATATTTTCAAAAAATACAAACTGTTCTAAAAACGTAAATATTGAAATCAAAAGTGGTCGCCAGAATAAAAATGAAAATTCATTAGAACGTAAATTTTAAACTAAATGAATAATCGAATCTGGCTCGTTTTAATCAATCAGGGTTAATCTTACATTAAATAAAATGCAACAATATTTTGATTAGCCGCATTATACTTCTTTTAGAAACAAATAAATAATGTAAGATTTCCAGTAATCTATTAATTCAGCCCACATATTCTTAAGGCCAATTACTTGGAAATACGCAGACATATTTAGTGGCATCTATAAGGAAATTACAATATTTCACTGACGTCAAAATACTAGCAGCGACGTCACGCCGACGCAGCTTACGCGAATAGAGGAGATATTTTTTTTATAACAAAAAATATCGTTACAATTTTGTCAATATTATTTTAGCTCATACGTCCCACAGCTGGTCTCGAGACTCCTCTACTGGAAGGGAATTTAACGGGGAATTTAAAGGGAATGGTCAACCCCCTCTCTTAACCGTGGGTGAGGTGTCGTAAAAGACGACTGAGGGATATAATATGCATATAACATCTATGCATGAAACTCAAAATAAAACCCTATCAACAGGTTAGTACCTGTTTCACCAGCATGGTATAGTAAGTTCAATTGTCCTCCTATTGTGGTGGAGACTCGAGCCCAGCAGTGGGACGTATATGAGCCGAGATGATGATGAGACGGATTGGTATCATAGGATTATATTGCCGTGGGTGCCTAGATAGGAGATGGTACTCCTCAAGGGGTATTACGTCGGGCTGACCACTGACGACCAGTCACCCTGCACCGGTCGGCTCAACGACGAAGGCGACGTATCACGGGTGGGTTACGGGGCCGCGTGCGCCGCCCCTCTGTTGCCCCGGATGGAGTCCGGCAACGCGGGCGCTGACCATAGCCCACCCCCCAAAAAAAAAATCATAGGGTTATATTTCAATTTTAGCTTCTCTCGCAGTGTCGTTACTTGGTTGCTTATCTTAATAAAGTACTCATCAAAGGATAGTGACCGCTGTACTCTTACTCCGTTACCACACGGATATACTACAATTTGCAAATATATATATTTTTTTTTGTAGTTATATTTATAATAATTGTTTTTAAAGGTCTTCCGTAGAGGCAACGAAGCGAGTCACAACTTTATGATACGTAGATATCCTTGGGCCAGTGTGGGCGGGCCACATAGTAAGACGGTTGGAATGAATTTTACATAGGCATGGTTTCAGTCCCATGTCCAAATTTTTTTAGCAAACAGATTTTATAATATATTTGTTGTTATTTGTAATATAATGGGTGGGCCAGATCGTTCGTTCAACGATTTAACAACGACATTTTAAAAATCGCAAGGAACCGTTGGATACTAATGCCATACGAACGTTCCGAGTCAAATTCAAGTCATTTATTATGCATAAGCCCCGAGAGGGCACTTATATATTGTCAAGTTTATAAAATTAAATCAAATTATTAAAAATAAAAAATGAACTACCATCGGATCGGAACGCGACCGCTACTGAGAAGATCTGGCAAGAAACTCAGCGGGCTTGCCCATTATTTTTTTCTTCCTAGATATAAAATTGTGTACGACATGTCTTGTAAGTACTAGCTCCAGTGTGATGCCCTTCGAACAACAAGATACGTAATATAATTCAAACGATTATGGCTGGACCAGATCCCACAAGCGGCACCCTAGCGAAATTCTCGTGGGGAGACAGGTGTCGAGCACGGGCCGTCTAGTGGCTAATAGATATTGGATGGATATTAGAAACCTACGTGGTGATTGTCTAAGACTACAGTTATCGCCACCCTTTATTTGGGTCATGGGAGTAGTAAAAAAGGCTGAAATATTAAGGTATAACCTTAGAATAGGCAGTACTACCTTTGAAACTTTTCCAGAGGAGTGCTCCTGGCAAATTTTACAAGGCCCTATAAGTCGTATTGCAATCGCATACCCATTTGCCATGCGTTACCATTATCTCTCCAATGAATGACCATACTATATACCCTTATAATGGAGAGACCATTTAGACGTGTCATTGCTTTTTTAACCTACTTCGAAAAAGGAGGATGTTTTTAACCGACTTCAAAAAAGGAGGAGGTTTCTCAATTCGACCGTATATTTGCTTTTTTATGTTTGTCCGCTAACTAACTTCGTCGTATAGGAACGGATTTTGATGCTTCTTTTTTTGTTGAAAAGAAAATATTTCAAAGGTGGTCCCATGATAATGAAATCAGGGTTTGATGGTGGTAGACCAGATAAATCGAGGGATGGACTTTCAAAAATCGTAGGGGCGACTAGTGCTTTTGAAGTTTTGCCATTAAATATTTTCTTAAAGCACTACAGTTTAGTCTGGAGTAGAGCTGATGATGGAGCCGAGAGACAGTCGAGGGAGCTCCTCAACGATCCACAGCAGCTACTGTTTAAAATCGGGTTTTTTTTTGTGAAAAATTATTTTATGTCTAAGTTTATCATACAGGCAGGCATTTTAATCGAGATATGATTAGACTCACTTTTAAGTCATTAAAAATTAGCAACTGTGCTCTCAGAGATATTATAGATATATTCAGGGCTTAAACGATAAGGATATCTATATAAATAATCTTTAAGCAGCTAATAATTCAATTCGAAAATGGCATCTTTAGAGAACTCTTTCTGGCAAAGAAGAAATTTCACCTTGGGAACATATAAGATAATTCATTGAATTAGGCGATACATAGCGGCAACCCATTATTATTTTAAAATGGAAGGAAGGGAGACCCACCACTTTTCCATGGCTATAGGTCAATATACCTCACACCACAATGGAATGGAAGGAACACGGGAGAGGATAAAGGTGGATTAGGAGATAAGGACATTTACTCTCGCGTACACTGATGACAATGAGCACCTTTCAGAATATCAATTTGCAATTTACCGCAGAACTTCTAATAATTATTAGACCCGTGTTTTGTCTCTAAATGATGTATCCTCAAGATGGCTCGGCTTCAAATGTTATGAGTACATTTAATAGGCGCGAATACCTGCGCCTCATGCCACCCTAGCCGAGGCCGCGGGTGACGTGACCGGGGATTAGTCCGTTACCCGCCGAGAGGCCGACCGCGTGAGGAAAGATCGACGTCCTCCCCGAGGGGGGGGACGATGGTCGATGAGAGGGTACCCAAAATAGAGGGTATTCCGTCGGGCCGACCACTGACGTCAAGTCACCCTGCTCCGGTGGTCGGCCCAAGGACGAAGGCGACGTGCATCGTGGGTGGGTTGTGGATGTGCTTGCTTACGCCCCTCTGTCGCCCCGGACGGAGTGGTGCGAGGAGCGCGCCGACCGCAACCCACCCCCCAAAAAAAAAATGAGTACATTTAATAAATGCAAAAAGTTTGAATGAACCACCACGCACACGGACACGGTTATTTTTTTTGGTTATTTTTATCCAAGATTGCAGTATATTAGTGTCATGATGCATAGATTATTAATGCATTGTATTGCCAAGACTATATTCCCCTAGGGTACCGTAAGAGACAACAAGCAACTTAAGCAGATAATATCACATGAAATAAAACTATTTTTATACATTTTATGGTGTTTGAATTTGATTTTTATTTCTACGACGTGTCGAAAACTTTTTAGCGTTTATGGTCGCCAGTTAGACTAGGGTTTTCACTTTTTTTAATGGTATTGGTGGCAAACGAACTAAGAGTGAAGAAAGTGAAGGGGAGCGAGCGGCGGGAGAGATTCGGCCAAAACGCACCACACGCAAACACCCTCAGAAAGTTTGGTTTCCAGCTAACTCGCTTATCAAACGAAGTGCAGTAACAATTTGCTACTTCTGAGATTTTACGAGGGAGTGATAATATACCAGATGAACCGATAAATAGAAGACCAAGGAGTATATAATCGGCCGCTGTGTCTAGCGTTTGTGGACTATGAGAAAGTCTTTGACGAAATAATAAAACATTTCGCTTGGCATTAATCAAGTCGCATAAGAAGGTGCTTGTTGACAAGTTAAAGTTTCCATCGCAAATAAACTTAGTAACATATTGATTTACGTATTTTAGAAAGAGGGATAGCCAGATTAAAACAAAAAAAAAAAAGAAACATGTTTAATTTTATTATTTTCTCTTTTTTTTTTTGCTTTTTTTACCTAACACCATTGAAGAAATAAACTTTTTACTATGGTGGCTTTATAAAATACAATTAACAGTCAAATTACATCCAAATTTTATCATAATCGTTCAGCCTATCGCCATCCATAGTTGGGTGCAGGCCTCCCCCTCATGGCCGCGATTAACTGGACCCGGGATTTTGTCCGTCACCTGCAGAGAGGCTGACTGTGCGACGGCGAACAACGTCCCCGAGGGAGGACATCGAGAGGAGAGCATACCCCGCGACCGGAGTATTCCGTCGGGCCAACCACTTAAAACAAGGAACTCTACACCGGTGGTCGGTCTAATAACGAAGGCAACGTGCCACGGGTGGGTCATAGAGCCGCGTGCCGACCCTCCGTCGCCCCGGACGCAGGCAGACGGTAAGTGACCCCCACACCATGGTCCACCCCCAAAAAAAAGCCTCCCCCTCATGTTCAGTCATAAAATGCAGTCTTGTGCCATCTGCATCTAATGACTTCCAGCAATCTTTTCCAGATCGTCCAACCTTGAATGTCCTATACTGTGTCATTCGATACATGTTCTCCACTTCAGAAACTTTTTCCCTAGCGAATGTCGATTCATCGAGCGTTGTGGCCTGCTCATTACTACGTCAGCGTGCTAATTCGTTTGCTCACCCACACGTTCAACATCAATTTGTGGCTTGTATTAACTATTGTCCCGCATAGGAATCAAACTTAAGACACTTGCACGGTAGTTTACCTTAATTACTACACCGTCTGTGAATCACGATTACGCAGTATACGCATTTTCGAATATACTAAATTTTTCGTGTGATGCCGGATTAAGAATACAAAACGACGACTTATGGATTGTATATATATACATACAACATTATAGCAATAGAAGGCAAATTTGAAATAGTATATCAACACGTCTTATCAGCGTTGTATACCAGGTCAATTTCCCTCCTATTATGGAGGAGATGAAATGAAATAATACTAAATCTGGCAAGAACAGCAAACAAATGGTATTATTTTTAATTATTATATTTAGTATCAGCTGGCCGCTAACCAAAGAACCTTTTAATGTATAAACTCACAACATTGAAGCCAGTAATTGAAGTCTGTTTATTATAACAGATAAGAGTTCCTAATATAACGGTAGCATAATGTATAAGCACTAACCGGATTAGAAGCGAGGTCCCGCGGGCGCTGTGGTCGGGTATTCAGTATGATATAGGAGGTATTATGGTCGGTTCTGCTGCCAATACGAGGTTTGGCCGTGATGGCCATAATGTAGCTAAATAATTAGTTTCAAACGCAACGTGTACTTGGCCTATTGTCTATTGAATTACGTGTAAATAAACACCCGCTTCACTAGTGCCAAAACATAGTCTGTTAGCTAAGGTGCGTATGTTTTGGTATAATATTCGTGAATGAATTTCAAATACTATATAGTGAAGAAGTAAGAATTCAACTTATCACCCCCCCCCCCTCTCTTGTCCGTGGGTGTCGTAAAAAATGACTAAGGGATATGATAATATCTAAGAGAAGGAAAACTCGACATTAAATCCTATACCAACACGTCTGACCAGTATGGTATATAGTTGGTCAATTTTCCTCCTAATGTAGTGAACGCTCGAGTCCAACAGTGGGGCGTATATAAGCTGAAATGATGAATGATAATTATGTTTCAAAATAATAATGGATTTTCGTTGTGTATCGCCTAATTAAATTAATTTAACATAACATTACTGTTAAAGAAGTAATATTCGAAATAAATATTGATCCATAAGTAAGTTTATTTGTTCCTAATTATTGAGGAGGCTTTTGCATAATAGAGAAATGATATGCTGAAGAAGAATTATCATTACAAGTTTCAATATTAGATATTTTTATTGGATTTAAAATAATTATGTTAATGAAAATATATGTTATAACTCTAGCCATCTCTTGGAAGATCATCATTATTATTCCGCTTTTACCCCAATTACTAGGAGGCGAAACAATATGTACTCATCGTCCATCGTACACATTGCAAAAGTTATTGGCAAAAGATCTGCCAGCTAACCAGCTATCTGCCTAACGGCAAACCTTCTTGGGAATTATGGACTTAACAGCATTACATGTAGTGGGTCCAAGTCGATGTAAAAATTTTAGTCGACTTTTACGACACTCATGAATAATAAAAGTATGGAAGATAAGGAGCACAATCTCTGTTGCAAAAATATCCTCTGAATAGCCTTAAATAAAGATGGCGTTGCTGTACCAGAGGACCGTTTTTTAAAGAAAGCGCCAAAGGTAAACTTCAAGTCAATCAAACCTTCAACCAATCAGCAAACTTCGAGTCATCTAAAAAAGTTAAATTCAGATCATACCCTCCAATA
Organism: Lymantria dispar; assembly: GCA_032191425.1. Taxonomy (NCBI): domain Eukaryota; kingdom Metazoa; phylum Arthropoda; class Insecta; order Lepidoptera; family Erebidae; genus Lymantria; species Lymantria dispar. The sequence continues at coordinate 36,213,159 of CM063445.1, forward strand.
CACCAGCGCCCCTATTTAGTGCAATCTTGTGGCCACTTTTTGAGACAGAAGGCCATATGAGAGTGTACTCCTTACTTCCACCCTCCATAAATAAAAGGTTGGTAGTATTTGTAGTTGCCATCACAGAGCAATTAATGATGATACAGATAATACAAAATAAGATAAACAAAAAACTCTACTCATTAATTTTAAATAACATTTTCAATGAATCTAATTATGTTTTTTTAGTTAGAAATCACTATTTCTTTGAACACATATACTTATTTCAACCCGAACGATTTGATTATTTCTGTGAAAAAAATATATTATTTATTGCTTCTATGGGCCGTAATAGAACAATGCATTGTTCGCTCCAATAATTCTGTCATTTGTTTCATGGTTCAATAATTTTATGAGTTTTGTCAGTAGCTAGTAACTGTGACATTAAAGAAATCTCAAAATCATAATATGTATCAAACCGTCTGACCAGCGTGTTGTACTAAATTAATTTCTTTCCATTAAATAAAGCTATTTTTACGGTTTTCATGCCGTTTATATTTGATTCCCTCCGTAACAATGACCGCTGCGACATCTATCCATTCACACCGAAATCTCACTCGCGGCTTTCATATCCCTAATCTTATAAGAATAAAGGGACATACTATTTAAATTATTGCATTATCATTATAATCGCTAATACTATAATAATAATAGTATAATTATTTCAATTATTGCATTGTAATTAGTCTTCGATAAGCATGCACATTACCTAATGCGACGTTTAGAAGGGAGTGAAAGTCAGGTTAAAGAATTTTGTTACATTCAAACCAAGATAACATACGCGTTTAAAAATAGTTCATCTTTATCATCATTATCATCTCCCGCCTTTACGAGAGGGAATTTGACCTACTATTCTACTCTGGTCAAACGTGTTAGCATTTTTTTTATGGATTGGCTATGGTAAGCGCTCACGCGATTCATTCCGTCGCGTCGAAGGAAGGACGGCGCTTGGGTCCATAACCCACCCGTACCCACGTCACCTTTGTCGTTGGGCCGACCACCAGTGCAGAGTTCCTTGTCTTCAGTGGTCGGCCCGAAAACATGTTGGCATAGGGTTTTATTTCGCGTTTCCTTCTCTTGCATAGATGTTATCTGCATATTATAATCCTTTAATCGCTTTTTACAACATCCCCGAGCAAAATAGGGGATGGTGAATTGTACTCTTACTCTGTTACCACACGGAAAAAAATCATTGTAATTTTTAAGTAATTAAGTTCATTACCACTAAAATTCATCAACGTGAATTTTAATTAAAATTATGTTACATCGTTGACACAGTCCATAAGACAGCACGTGACTACACATAATACATCCTAGAGCCGTTAATAAGGTTAAGGTTCTTAAGTAAGGCCTACAAGATAATCCCTACAGTAATTTTTAGCTAAAATTTTAATTTTACAAATATACAGGATTGCAGCTTTTAATCTATACCAATAAATAAAATTGGAGTGTCTGTTTGTAATGTCAAAATAATTGGCTTTTTTCATGTTCACACGGTTATTTGCACGACACCTATGTCTAAAATAGCGATTAAAAATTTTTTGTCTGTCTGTTTGATCCGGTAATCTTCAAAACGGCTGGACCAATTTCAAAAATTCTTTCAGCAATGGAAAGCTATTATAGCTTATATCAGGGCGTAAACTAGGCTATATTTTATCCCGGTATTCCCACGGGAACGGGAACTATGCGGGTAAAACGACTAAAAGCGAAGCGAGGGCGGGTTGCTAGTTAAATAAATAAATCTTTCTTTACGATTTCTGGTGTTTACGCGAGTGTTACATACCTTAACGAATATCATAAACGCGAGTTTGACTTTTTGAAGTTATATTTCTTTTAGCATTGCAATTTTTTTGCCGATTCGCGCTCACACCGTCACGCAAAACCGACACCCTGAAGTCAGCTAGTTATTGACTAGCTGACTTCAGCTAGTCAATAACTAGCTTCTAACTTCTTTTTCTTCTAACTTCAGCGACAGCTGACTGAATGATAAGAAAGAGGTGATGTTTTTTTTCCTAATCTTTCATTACAAGGCAATATAATAAATAATTTATACTATAATTTAATTTCTAAACTTGGTCTATATCTACTTCACTTCAACAATGAGAACCGCAGTCAAAATCAAAGACAATCGTTTCAAATGATATCAAAATAATTATAATAATACAAACCAAAATAGTGTAAACTTCATTCCATTCGAATAAACATGGCTATTTAGCTCAATAAAGTGGGAATTAGGTCACTGGGAGTGGATTGGGGTAACTTGAGATAATGTAGGGGGGTGATAATCAACCGATATTAACGGTCGCTCAAAATACTCCCACATTTTTATTCTGATGATCTGTTTAAGGGGCGGTCTCGAGAGTACGATTTTATATTCAATACTGTTTTTTATTTTATTTAATTTTCAAACATCAGGAATTATTAATTGTATCAGTTTACACATTTTATCTGTACATTTGGCGACATACTAGACTTTCTTAAATAATGTGAGAGCAATATTAATTTAAAATCTAAGTTTCGTGAATAGAAGACCATTAAAAGACCATCATCCTTTTCAATGAAAGGTTAAAAAATGTAGAATCATCCTTTATATTTCCATTGGAGATGTAAAAATCTGATGAAGGTTCGAATTCAAAATCATGTATTATTAATTAATATTGCGGGGTACTTATATCGTCCTGTTTTTGTTACTTGGGATCGACGCAATATGTACTTTGCATCCATAATATATATTCATACATACTGTGAATAAGAGTTTTATGACCGGTTGCCTGACAGACGTTAGCCCTCCTCCAATGTAATTGTTGATTAGAATCCATCAAATGGAGTTGGTCCAAGTTGATATAATACCCTTAATCGTCTTTTACTATAACCACGAACAATGAAATACTGTTAATACTATTTGTAGCCACCAACTACCACACAACGGGGTCACTTGTTCTTCTTTTTTTGTCTTGGCAATCAGCTACTAATACGAGCCATTTTTGCTAGTGTCGAGTTATAATTTTCTTTACAAATTATCATTGTCCGTCAGTAAGTCAAATTGTCGCTTCAACAGTACCATGGCCACTGTTAAGGGTATCTGCCGAGAATTTTGTTGGAAATAAAAAGGTATGGCAGTTTTATATCATATTCACTACACCTCAGCAGTTCTTCCGCTATATATTATATAAAATGCCATCAAAATTATTTAATATAACACGTTAAAACACTAAAATATTGAATATAATACAAGAACACCACATAATACTTCTAGATTCCCGCCAAAAGCCAACAGGGGCACTTATATATGGTCCATTTTAAAATATTACCGCTGGATCGGCACGCGACTCAAATGAGAATATCCGATAAAAATAGCGGGACTGCGTCTTATTTTTGTTTTATAAGCGACTTTTTTATATAAAATCGCTACAATGGAACGTGACAGTATGACGGACGACAATCGACAAGATTACCATGCTGTTCATATTTGCATACATTAGCCGACAGTTCAGCTAATAAAAACATTGTGTTGCCAAGGTTGTACGACAAACCACCCCAATGTTTCTATAATTTATCTAGCGTTAAAAAGTCTGTTTATCATAATATTTAGTTTTTATATAGAGATAAATAGAACATACCGATTTGGAAATACAGTACAACGCAGTCTTGCAGAAAATGACGCTTTTGTGGGAGATGCAAGCCTGAGATTGCAATATCTGTAAAGTACACAAGTAACAGAAGAATTTTTTTTTTTACTAACTGTACCATCTTGATTTTTGTTCTATTATCTGCTATTTCACGTCTATTTAAATATATCTCGGTTATTTCCCCGTCAAGACGAGGTAAGAATATAGTTGTTACCATAACTTACATGCCCGTCGGAGTCGTTAAATTGGCTTAAGAGTGGGCAGTAGCTCTCCTCGCATTCCATCATCATCATTTCAGCTCATATACATTCCACTGTTGGACTCGAGCCTCCTCCACAATATGAGGGAAATTGACCTTACTATATCATGCTGGTCAGACAGGTTGGTATAGGGTTTTATTTTGGGTTTTTCTTCTCTTGCACAGATGTTACATGCGTATTATTATTATTTTTTTTTATTGCAAACGGTGGCAAACGAGCAAACAGTACATCTGATAGTAAGTGCTGCTGCCGCTCATGGACCTTTACAGGGTCGCTGCCTACCACGAAGAAAGTGAAGGGAGTGTGAATTCGTGCATTGAGGCTCGGTGAAACCAAGGGCACCACCAAAACCCTCCACACACAAACACCCTCAGAAAGTTGGGCTTATTATATCTCTTAGTCGTGGTATGCAGATAATATCTATGCAAGAGAAGGAAAACTTGACATAAAACCCTATACCAACACATCTGACCAAGCGGACCGCTTTTTTTAATAACTGTGCTGAATGTTAAATTTATATATTGCGACAGAAAAAAAAATAAAATTTACGAAATTAAAGTACATCTAAATTATGATGTGTTAAAGAAACATTTATTATCATCATCGTCGCAGCCCACACAAGTCCCACTGTTGGGCTCGGGCCTCCTCCACAATGGGAGGGAATTTGACCTACTATACCATGCTGGTCAGACATGTTGGTATAGGGTTTCATTTCGAGTTTTCCTTCTCTTGCACAGATGTTATGTGCATATTATATCACATAGTCGTCTTTTACGACATCCACGGGCAAGGTAGGGTCAATTATATTCTTACTCCGTCACCACACGGAAACTCCGTCACCACACGGAAACTCCGTCACCACACGGAAGAAAAATTTATAAGTACTGTGTTTATATTACATAAACACAGTATAAATTTTCTTTTAAATTTTTGAAAATTCAGACTTCTAGTTTTGCTTCGTTTGTTTTGAGAAAAGGATGGATGAAATTGTACAGCAAAAGATCGATATAGAACAATGACACACCGTTGCACAAAAATATAAGCAGAATGTTATTACAATGCCGTGTGGCCGGCTACAAATACTACTAATACTTTCATTACTCGTAGGTGTCATATAAGACAATTAAGAACTTTATATCGACACTAGTTTTGCTCGCGATTTCGACCGCGTGGTATAAATACTTTGGGCTAACGCTAATTTTAACCTAAGACTTTGTTCACGTAGAAGGTAAAAATATTTTTAATAATACAATTCTGTCACATGATTTTTGCGAAAATTTAGTCGTTTACACAGCGGAAGCTTTCAAAAGGAAAAAAAAAAACAAATTTGAAACATTCTTCATTGGTGCTCCGCTTCTGTTGGTCTTAGCGTGATGATATATGGCCTATTATAGCCTTTCGCAATAAATGGGCTATCTAACACTGAAAGAAATTTTCAAATCGGACTAGTAATTTTTGAAATTAGCGCGTTTAAACAAACAAGCTCTTCAGCTTTATATATTTGTATAGATAAGCTAACTCCATCTGATGCCAAACAAATTGGTTAACAAACCACCATAACCAGTTTGCTGATTCCCAAGTTGAGTTGACGTAAGGTGGATGGATGGTCAATCATAAAACTATTGAAAAGTAATATGTACGATAAAAGAAGAGTACAAATTTTGTATAAAACGTCGACACCCTAAGAAAATAATCCTTGTGTTGCAGAAGACTTTACAAACGTATAATTAACAGACACTAAAAACATCCAGACTAAGAACAACAATTTGTGGATCACACAAACTATTGTCCTGCGTAGGTTTCGAACCCATGACATTGGCACAGTGACAGTGAGCACAGTTGACTAGCGTTGACAGTTGATTATCGGCGGGTGTCGGAGACGCGCGCCCGCGGCAGCATGGTCTCCATCAAAGAGATCACCGCCTGGCGGGTCGACGCCCGCCGAGAAGTCATTGTCCGCTGGGCAGTCCGGCTGGAGAGTCCTCGGTACGGTGTCAGGACCGTCGAGGCCCTCCGGCCGGTGCTGATGGAGTGGTTGGAGCGGACGCATGGGGTGCTTTCCTTCCGACTGGTGCAGGTGCTGACGGGGCACGGTTGCTTCGGGAAGTACCTGCACAAGATTGTCAGGAGGGTGAGCACACCATCCTGCCACCACTGCAGTTGCGACGAGGACACGGCGCAGCACACGCTCGAGGAGTGTGCTGCATGGGAGGGGGATCGCCGTGAACTCGTCGCAATTATCGGTGCCGACTTGGCGCTGCCGACCATCGCCAGGGAGATGCTCACCGGCGTCAGGAACTGGGACGCGGTCGCCGCCTTCTGTGAGGCCGTAATCTCACGGAAGGAGGCGGCGGATCGTGTGCGAGTAGAAATCCTATTCGGCGACACGTTCCGCCGCCGGCGACTCGGGCGGCGCAGGCGCGAGTATCTGCGCCTAATGCCGCCCTAGCCGAGGCCGCGGGTGATCGGACCGGGGAATTGTCCGTCACCCGCAGAGAGGCTGACCGCACGACGGCGACCGACGTCCCAGGACGTCGAGAGGTGAGGTTACCCGAAAGGGTATTCCGTCAGGCCGACCACTGATGACAAGTCACATCTGCTCCGGTAGTCGGCCCAACAACGAGGTAACGTGGGTACGGGTGGGTTATGGGCCCGCGCGCCGTCCTTTCATCGCCCCGGACGGACTGGACCGCGCGTGCGCTTACCATAGCTTAGCATAGGTAATTGGAATAAGAGCCGGATGTTGATGACATCAGAACACCTTTATTTTATTAATCCTCGTAATCCTAGCACATGTACAGCTAATTATGTCAAGATAATACCATATTCTTGTTCGTAACAATATGTACTTTAAATATATTCGCCTAAGATCTATTTTTAGTTATCCTATGATATTACTGCTGCTTAAAAGCGTGGCCGAAAATAATAAATCGTATGTCTTACGTACAAAGGGATTTTTAATTGCGTAAACTTTTTATAGGAATTTCATTCATTGGCTAGGCTCGAGCGTCCTCCGTAATAGAAGGGATATTGACCTACTATACCACGCTGGTCAGACGGATTAATGTGCATATTATATCCCTTAGTCGTCTTTTACGACATCCACGGGTAAGAAGGGGAGCGGTGAATTGTATTCTTACTCCGTCACCACACGGAAATTTTACATCTTTAGCAATACTCGATATAAAACCCTATACCAATCCATCTGACCAGTGTGGTAGGTAGTAGGTCAATATCCTTCCTCTTTCGGAAGAGGCCAACAATGGGATGTATATGAGACAAAATTAAACGTTCTATCCTTTTTTCTTTCTAACTGTTAATTTTGAACCACTGTAATACCAGGGCTGTTACCGTAGCGATGTAGCAAGTGGCTACTACTAAAATGTCGACCGTCTGCGAGGGTGTGGTATTAACCTAGTCGAGTCAAGCCATTTGATTACAGATTAAAAAACTGTTTATCCGTGTGGTGACGGAGTAAGAATACAATACACCACCCCTTCTCGACGCCCACGGGCAAGAGACTTAAAGACGACTAAGGGATATAATATGCAGGTAACATCTATGCAAGAGAAGGAATATTCAAAATAAAACCCTATACCAGCAAGTCTGACCAGCGTTGTATAGTAGCTTAATTTCGTCAGGGCGATGGTCGGCAGCGTCAGGGGGGACGTCAGTCGATGGGAGGGCACCCCACTAGGGGGTATTCCAGCGGGCCACTGAAGACAAGTAACCCTGCTCCGGTGGTCGGCCCAACGACGAAGGCAACGTGCATCGTGGGTGGGTTGCGGGTGTGCGTGCTTACGCCCCTCTGTCGCCCCGGACGGGGTGGTGCGAGGAGCGTGCCGACCGGAACCCACACCAAAAAAAAAGTAGATTAATTTCTCTCCCATAGCGGAGGAGCGAGTCCAACAGTGAGACGTATATAAGCTACGTAGCTAAAACTATTAGCAACGCGACCTTACCATTTGAAATTCCAATTTTTCTACTCATATGATCACTCATGCAAGGAAATAGTTATTTTAAAGAAGGGTGAATCATCGGAGCATGACTAGTAGATGTAAAATTTAGGCAAAAATAATCAAGAATGAGCTATGGATAATAATGGTTTCTGTCTTTAGCATGATGGAATGTAAAAGCTATTCAAAAATTATTTGCTATTGTGAAATATTTTCTTTATTGTAGAGTAAAATCGTCCGTGTATTTCCCAAATGTGTATTTCCGTGTGGTGACGGAGTGATAATACAACCTAACACCACCCCTTATCTTGTCTTAAGTTGTCATAAAATATGACTAAGGCATTATATACGCATATAATATCTATGCGAGAGAAGGAAAATTCGAAATAAAACCCTATACCTACTTGTGTGACCAGCTTGGTATCACCATCATCATCGCAGCCCACATACGCCCACTGTTGGGCTCGAGCCTCCTCCACAATGGGAAGGAATTTGACCTACTATACCATGCTGGTCAGACATGTTGATATAGGGTTTTATTTCGAGTTTTCCTTCTCTTGCACAGATGTTATGTGCATATTATATCTCATAGTCGTCTTTTACGATATCCACGAGCAAGATAGGGAGTGGTGAATAGTATTCTTACTCCGTTACCACACGGAAAAAAAAAAGCTTGGTATACTAGGTCAATTTTATTCATCAGGAGGAGGCTTGAGCCCAGCAGTTGGACGTATATAAGTTGTAATGATTATGATAATGAAAATTGTGCTGGTATTCCCAAAAGAGTAGTGGTACCTGTGAATGATAACAATTGTCTCGCTTAATAACTTTTGATCATTATTGAACTTTTTAACTTCCATATAAACCGGGACAAGAAAGACATAATAATATGTGTACGTAATTTGTAGGTTTTTGACGGGTGAAAAAATATAGAGTAACCATTGCGGGTATATGCCCTGACCAAGATAGCTTGTGATCGACCAGGAGTCACGATAATCATCTGAGCGGGAAACCCAAGTCACGACAATGTTTTCAATGGACCGCTTAATGGACGATATTTGTTAATACTAAAAATTATGAGTTCATATGTCGTTCTGACTTCGCCTCGGATTATTTGAGCAGAATGTTACTACACCATAGCATGTTAAAAAAAGTGATGGTATCCACCTATTACAGAAAGAGATTAAAAAACGTGTAACAAATCGTCGTCGATAATCTTTTAACAAGGCTAAAAATGACTGAACATTTTATGCATCCTCAATATGCAAAGTTATGCGCTGCAAGATTATGCACTCTGTAAATAACCAAAATATTTTGATTACACTGAAATCCGGCTTCCCGATTAACGACCCAGTTCGACGGATCGTTAAAAAAGTAAAAATAATAAAAAATAAATTATATATTGTGAAATGTTGGCAACACTGTCTGCAGGCACTAATTATGCTTAGATTATTTTTGTTGGAGTCTTTATACGTAAACATACCTTTCTTTATGTTGAGGTAATGTGTGATTTTTAGAAGTTGAAACAATAGTTTATTTTTTTTTATAAACCTATAAAATAGTGTATTTTGTTTTCTGCTTTTCCGTGTGGTGACAAATTAAGAAAACACCATCCCCCTTTTGGCACGTGGTTGTCGTAACAGTCGACTGTTACGACAATATAATATGCAAATCTTAGAATAATAACGTATAGGAGGATAGTGTCAATACTTCGAAGGTTCGAAATTTGAATCTAAAAACACTAATGGCGCGCAAACGATTATACACGTACACACGCACACCACTATAGAAATTATGAAATAAAATTTTGTTTTTATTAACATAAATCGTCGAAATACTTTTAAAAGTGACGTTAAAAACCTTTTTAAGTTTTACAAATGTGTTATGACCCCATTTGAATGCACCAGCCGTCATAATTACCTATTTATTTTTTAAGAGTTGCGTACGTACGTGCAGTACAATGACTTGTACATTACGGAACGGTTCCGGCGTAAGCTCCATTAGGCTCCAATTGAAATGCTTCACTTTTTGTGCGCGAACTTACCTTCTATATGTTATTATTCTAAGATGCAAATATATATTCAAGAAAGGGAAAACCTAAAATAAAAGCCTATACCAACCCGTGTAACCAGCGTGGTATAGAGATCAATTTTCTTTTTATTTTTTTGACTTGAGCCCAGTTGAGAGTGGGACGTATATGAGCTGAGATGATGATGATTTTTTTTCTTGAATTTTGAAAGTTCAGAATTAGAATTAATTTACCGACCTGATCATGGAATACGTTTATTTACCTTCTTATAAGGTCACTTTTACTGATAATTTTTTATTTGAAACTAGTAATGGACTGGTTTCATTATTGTTCTACCACATTCTCCCAGAAAATTAATGATTATATAGTAGCAATTTTCTATTACGTTTCTTTCGGTGAGCTATTCTATTGAACAGGAGGCATAAATGACAGTATTTTTAACATACTTCGCAACTCATGTTTTGCCATTATTCCATATTAATTTTATCTTACCCTGACGTCATAGAAATCAACGATAAGTACTAGTCCTGTTCGTAAATAATTCACTTTGCAGTAGCCTATATAAAATGTTTAAAATATTACTATATTATATTCAGTACACTTATAGCTTTATTTGTACCCTAATTTACATAAAACGTAACTAAATTGATTTAAAATGCCTCCGTATTTTGAAAGGAAACCAGAGATAAAATTTATTTAATACAATAACATAAATCTTTAATATATTGAGTAGTATAAAAATATAACACGTGATATTCACATGCTTGCCAAAATCGTTAGTTATTTTTAAACATTAATTGTCACTCTAAAACAAAAAAAAAAATGGCTGTCATCGAGCTGTCAAAAACTATAGAGTAATGTTAATTACTAGCGTGGCACGCCTCGATATTTATTTCCACAGAATCTAAAATATATTTGACGTAGTATCATTGTAACTAAAATTTTAGAATTATAGAAGAAATAAATATAATTTTCAGTGTAGATAAATGCTTAAATACTACGACTCACCTGAAAGAATAGGCAAAAACACACCCATTGGTAGTATTTGTAGAGTTTTCTATCGCTCATGTCTTCCTTCCCTTTTTCTCTGCTGTTACCGATGCCGGGATATGGCACCTCGACACCCACCTTCTTTTCGAAAAAACTTTTCAGTGTATACGTAGAGTGGATCCAACAATACGTATTCAATACGTCTTCAGGTATATCCTTTGTGTGTATACAGTCTATGGGATTCCCTACGTACTGCCTAGTAGTCACGATCAAACTGAACGAGATCAGCAAGATGACAGTAATGGAATAATGCAACCTGAATACCGGCGAATCAATGTGTACATAGTTCACTTTAATGAGATTCTTCAATCCACGAAAAACGTCTAACATTTTAAACGTTTGAACTTATCATTCGTATGTCTGTGTCCACTAACATTATTTTATTGTTTCGAAGCACCAATATTCACTATTTATAACGTAAGGCACTATATATATTGGCAGTGTGTTACAGTTCGTATTTGCCCGCTAGTGGCGGCTAAAAGTCCACCACCGGCGTCTCTAATATCTCAAGTTGGTGTAACTTTTTTGGTATCTTGATGAACTTGAGCAATGACAATGCTTGGCTCATGTTTTCTTCGTTTCATGATATATTTAATCTGTATTCGTTTGTTCATATGGTATCCATAGCTGCGCCCGCGCAACAGTCATTTAGTCTCGTAGCGGTAGTGACGCGATCGCTGCGTAATCGTTGGTAAATTAATCTTTAGCAGAATTAACGTAAACTAGATTACCAGGTCAGATGTTCTAGTACAAATTTATGAGTTCACACGTCGGCGATCCGAACGGAGCACCCGCGCACGTTGTATATCGTAAATTAATTGATAGGAAACTGATGAGAAATATTTAAATTTATATACTGAAATAGCGATGTAAAACCTTATAGTTTATGTTAAGATATGACTCAATTCGTAACGAGAATCAACGTTGGTGCGTTATTGAGAATGATTTACAGTAATATTATGATAATAGTTGAATAAACTAAGTGTAACCGATGTGAGTTATACGAGCTTTTAGTATTTATTAGAATTGAGAATATACGATAGATTTTCGGAATGTATTTACGATTTAAAATTTATTGTGTTTATTATATATTATATAATTATTAAACAACTATTTTATTTTTGACGATTTTAATATTTTAAGTCACTAAAAACTATAGTAGCACTAAAAGATTACGGTCGGACTTTACATACTTCAGCTCTTATGCAGTTATGTTTGCTACGAAGAAAACTTTAATATAAAAAAGTATGCGCTTTATAATGTGTACGTATGCAAGAAGTCAGACTTCTGTAAATTATTCTGCTACCATTAAAAAGACGAAAGAAGAAGAGAAGAAAAAAAGAAGTGTAAAACTTAATATGATCACCAATTTAGTTCATTATCATCAACCTGTTCTTATCCTAATTACTCTGTGTCGACCCAACATTTGTTCTTTTTCCAATTGTACATGTTGCCAAAGTTATTGGCAGTAGTTTTATGACAGGCCCCCTACTTAACCTCAACCCTACTTGGGATTATAATTATTGGCAAGGCGACATCAGATGAAGATCCTACATCCCAAAGTTTTCTAAGATATATGATAACTGTGACCAGTGAATACTTTAAGCTTTGTTGCTGGTCTCAAATATTCGGACTCCTGAGTAACTTTAAAGGCAGCTAGTATTTAGAGACTAGGAAGTTATTATAGAAAACATTATAAGCCAAGAGGATGATATTATATTACTTCAAATAGAGAATACTAGTAGGAACTTATTTTGAGTCTTAGTGGATGGGTGGTGAAAGCTTTATTAGCTTGGGATAGACCTAGTCAAGAGTCAATGTATCAAAATATATCCGTGAACCTGTAGCGGTATATATGAATGACGATATGACGATCGACGACGACGACGATAGTCTATGGCGGGTCACCGAGCAATAAACACTTGAAACGTGCTGCTGTCTTTTCTCTCCATATTTATCATCCGAACTACACGCGGTACCTTAACAACCCACAGACTCAAACCTAATAACACAACCGTTGGATATATCTAATATACCTAGGCTTTAGTTAGGTCAAGGGGTATAAAACTGTAATTACTACACTTGGCAGGCGATTCGATCGCAGTTAATGTTTTATATTTTTTATAATTTTCTTTCTCAACCGGTTCTTGCAACTCCTGCAAGAAAAGACAGTGTAGAGTTCATTACGATCTTTATTCGCCATAGCCCTATTTGTATTCTAATTATTTGAGCAATATATTCACTTGTATCACACAATCCTATTAAATGTTATCTCGCGTTTCCTCGGTATATATCCATGAAATGCTCCACGTAGTACTTTCACCGGTTTTTACCCGAATACGGAGGGTTATGATTTACGACAGGCTATGTATGTATGAATGTATGTTCATCTGTTCCCTCATAGCTCCTCAACTGCTTATAAGAACTGGACAAATGAGGTATCGTTAGAAGCGTCTTGATTGTTCACAGGTTATAAGGATGTGTCACTGAATCCAATATGGCACCCTCTAGATGTCTTAAATTACTGTGTTAAAAAATAAATCTTAATATATATAAATTACCTGTCTCGTTGTTTGTCCGCGATGGACTCCTAAACTACTTAACCGATTTTAATCAAATTTGCACACCGTGTGCAGTTTGATCCAACAATAAAGGATAGCTTACATCTTAATTTATAGTCGCAATATTATATTATTGCAAATTATTTGTATTACCTATATATACCTATTATTTGACATTCACAATTATCTGTTAACTCCAAACGATTTTAATAGATGGCGCTGCTATGTCAAACCTACAAACGTGTCATATACGATTTTAACTTACTTTTTTACATAGATGCCATTTGTAAAAAATATGACGACCTCCATGACAGATGTTCTTCTACAGTTCCACTTAAATAGTTTAATAAAATGTAATATAACAAAAACATTAGCCACAGCAACGCGTGGCCGGGTCTGCTAGTTTAGTATATATTGTGTTTCATATCATTGAAAAGGGCGTTACTCAAAAATATATATATTATTACCATTTGCCCGTGACTTTATTCGTATTAATCCGATAACTCGTTTTTTGTCGTAGTTGGGTTTTACTTTGCCCGTTATCTTCTTAACCCGTCACGGGCAAAAAAAAAAAAAAACTTGAGAGGTGTCAAGGGACACCCGGATGGAACGAAGTTCCTTTCGTTTAATTAGTGAAGGAATTGTAATAAAATTTTATTTTTTTTAAGTTATAATAATATTTTTTTTATTATTAACAAATATAATGTTATATAAACTTAATCAGTAGGCTCAATTTTCGTAATAATTGGCTTGTGGTAACTGAAGTAGGAAACATATGTTTGGGATTCTATTTTATTTAAATGTCTTGAAAAAACTGCATCAATGGTAGTATTATATTTTGTTGTTGTATACACTCAACAAAAATAATCGTTGCGACACCACACTGTTCAATGCGAAATAGAAATGAAAATATCTGGCTTGGTTTCTATAAGAGAGAGAGAGAGAGAGACAGACAGAGAAACATGCGACGCCGCACAGCTTACAATAGCAAAAAGTGTCGTGACAACTTTTCGTAAGAATTTTTTCCGTCTAGCCCCCTTTCACAACGCGCGATAAGGAACTTCGTTCCAATAACAGACAATAGTGTGTAGAATACATTTATCTATCTGTATATTAGAAGTAATTTTAAACAATAATGAACAATCTCTTGGAGTCTATCACGCATTTCCAAGAACTCTATTTCACGTGTTGAACGATGTACAGGGCAGGCCTCCTCAAGGCCTGTTTTGTCACAAAGTGCTGTTGCGCCAGATCCGTTTGTGTTAAATGAAAATATTTACACGTTGATCTTTACAGTTCCTTTGAAATATTATATTTAGTAGCCATTGTTGGGAGATGATTCAAGCCGTGTCTCATGGCCGCAGCATTTACGAAGCACACTCAGAAGAGTTAAAAAGACAAATATTTCCTGTGTTTGTACAGGAAATACTTATCTTTTTGACTTGTTATTAAAATACCTATCTGAAATTATCTGTAAGACATTTCAACAATTTCTTTTGTTCCCTTCTTTTGTTTACATCATGTTTCTTATAAAAATATGATGTACTTTTGCACTCAAAAATCTTCCACAATAGGTGAGAATGGCGTGGATTACTTGGATGAAAAAGAATTGATTAAATTGCCGTGTAGTGACGGCATAAAATACAATTAACCACACTCTATCTTGCCAATGATTCTCGTAAAAGACGACTGAGGGATTATAATATGCATACAATATCTATGCAAGAGAAAGAAAAGTAGGAAATAATAATATATTCATCATTCATCATCATTTCAGCTCATATACGTCCCAAAGTTGGGCACGAGCCTCCTTCACCATAGGAGGGAAATTGATCTACTATACCACGCAGGTCAGATGGATTAGTGCTGGGTTTATTTCAAGTTTGCCTGCTTTTGCATAGATATATGCATATTATAATCCCTTAGTCGTCTTTTACGACATCCACAGGCAAGATAAGGAGTGGTGAATTGTATTCTTACTCCGTCACCACACGGAAATAATATACAAGAAGAAATAATAAATATTACAAGTATTACATTGTCCACGGCTGCTTTACAATGCGCATAGCAGAAAATAGATTTAGTAAAAAGAACAAAGTGATTCTCAATATGCTTAAAAGCTTTACAAGTGTAGATCAAAGAGTAGATATTGTCGCCACAGACAGTTTAATTTATTAATATATTAATAACGTCTAAATGGAAACTATTTTAATGCACCTATTTTAATTTCAGTCTATTTGTTTATAAATATCTATACTAGCTGACCCAACAGACGTTGTTCTGTTCAAATAAAATAAAAGGCATTCTCCTCGAAATCGACAGCAGCACTACCTACCGAGTCTAATTGTGAATCTAAACCATTCTCGAATCCCCTTGAACACACACAAAAAATTTCATTAACATCGGTTCAGCCGTTTAAGAGGAGTTCAGTGACATACACACATACACAAGAAATATATATAAAGACTAGCTGACCCAACAGACGTTGTTCTGTTCAAATAAAATAAAAGCAGCGCCACCTACCGGGTCCAATTGTGAATCTAAACCATCCTCGAATCCCCTTGAACACACACAAAAAATTTCGTCAACATCGGTCCAGCCGTTTAGGAAGAGTTCAGTGACTTACACGTACACAAGAAATTTATAAATAAAGAAGATAAGTAACGAGACAGAAAAAATATTTTTATTGCACAAGAGGAACTTCTACATGTGTACCGTATGATGAAGGAGTAAGAACCAACCTAGCTACATAAGACCACCAGATACTGATTAAATTGATTGGCCACCATTCTATTATAATATTAAATATGGAGGTATCAAGTTCAATGCAGTTTGAGGCCTGCACTTATAAACAAGACAGAGGTCCTCTTGTTCTATGGGCCCCGCATGGGCCCTCCCAACGGCGTCTCGATCTCCGTCAATTCGGTTGAAATCAGCATCCGGGCCCATATGAAGTATTTGGGTCTGGTGCTCGACGGGCATTGGTGGTTCCGGGAGCATTTCCACGGCTCGTCGGCGTGACGTTCGTGCGTGGTGCTCTCCTTCCGACTGGTGCAGGTTTTGACAGGGCATGGATGCTTCTCCAAATACCTGTAGACGGTCGTTAGGAGGGAGAGTACACCGTCCTGCCACCACTGCGATTGCGACGAGGACATGGCGCAGCACACGCTCGAGGTTTGTGCCATCTCGGCAGAGCAGCGTCGTGGACTCGTCGGAATCATCGCCAGGGCGATGCTCGGCAGCGTTAGGAACTGGGACGCGGTCGCAGCCTTCTGCGTGGCCGTAGTCTCGTGGAAGGAGGCGGCAGAGCGCGTGCAGGAGGATCGTCTCCTGGACGATGCGAACCGCCGCCGACTATTGGGGCAGCGTAGGCGCGACTACCTGCGCCTGATGCCGCCCTATTCGAGGTCGCGGGTGACGTGACCGGGGAATTAGTCCGTCACCCGTCCAGAAGCCAACCGCATGAGAAAAGACCGACGTCCTCCCCGAGTGGGGGACGTTGGTCAATGGGAGGGTACCCCACAAGGGGGTATTTCGTCGGGCGGACCACTGACGTCAAGTCACATTGCTCCGGTGGTCGGCACAACGACGAAGGCGACGTATCGCGCGGGTGGGTTATGGATGTGCGTGCTTACGCCCCTCTGTCGCCCCGGACGGAGTGGTGCGAGGAGTGCGCCGGCATAACCCACTTCCAAAAAAAGGCCTGAATTTATAAACTCAAAACACGGTCCACTTTCCAAAGATATGCAAATATTTAATCGTAAATTATCACTTGCATTTTTTGCTACGACAGGCGCTGAAAGGCATCAGACATGATGTCTCTCGGTCGCATAGTAAACCTGCTCCGGTGGTTGGCCCAACGACGAAGGCGAGGTGGTTTTCGGGTGGGTTGCGGGAGTTGCGTGCTTAAGCCCCTCTGTCGCCCCGGACGGAGTGGTGCGGAGGCGCGCCGACCGCAGCCCACCCACAAAAAAAAAAAAGTATGAAATATTACCCGGAAAACGACCATCTACTTTAATAAAATATATTTAATCGACAGAATAAATAGTTTCAAAATTAAAACTGGACCTCTCGAATTTTTTTTTATTTATTTTGTTGTCATTAGTAAATGTTAAAAGTCCATATTTAAAAACTTATTTTCGTAAATCTGAAAAAAAGAAATGTTAATTTTATAGGATCATGGAGTTACATGCATATAAAGATTTACTGAATTTATATGGTTCTAGGGCTGTCACAAAGAATAAACATTTTTCAGGTTATTTTTAGGGTATCGTGTGAATGCTTTCTAACCTATTAGACATGTAATATAATTATAGAAATTATTAAAACATATCGTTTGACGTTTGTTCTTAATACACAGAAAATGTCATTATTAGACTGACTAAGCATAAAAATTCGAAAAGCACAAGACGTACAAGGCATATGTCAAGTATGTACTTTGTAAAATTTTATCAAAGCACTGGGTTAAAGGGCTCTTGCATATATGTCATATGCGTATTATATCCCTTAGTCATCTTTTACGATATCCACGAGCAAGATAGGGAGTGATGATTTGTACTCTTACTCCGTCACCACACGGAAGCCTCGTACTCCGTCAACACACGGAATTCATACATATTTAACTTAAATTGTAACAGACAAATCAAAAGTGAACTATGCACTTGAAAATAAATATGTTAAAATACGACGATTCAAAATAAATATTTAAGTACGTAAAATTACAAATAATATCGTTAATATTATTAACAGATCCACGAAACTTGTTTTACTTGTTGTAGCCACCCTTTTTTACGGTAGTCTACAGTCTAAACACATTCCGTCCACTCTGTCCAGGGCGACGGAGGGGCGGCATGGCAGTTTCTCAACATTTCGAAAATTACGAATTGCTAAAATAAGGTTAAATTCTTAGAATAATAACCTAAGGTAAGTTCACGCACAAAAAGTGAGGCATTTCAATTGGAGCCTAATGGAGCTTACGCCGGAACCGTTCCGTAATGTACAAGTCATTGTACTGCACGTACGTATGCAACTCTTAAAAAATAAATAAGTAACTATGACGGTTTGTGCATTCAAATGGTGTCATAACACATTTGAAAAACTTAAAAAGGTTGTTAACATTACTTTTAAAAGTATTTCGATGATTTATGTTAATAAAGACAAAATTTGATTTCATAATTTGTATATTGTTTTGCCTGTGTATGTGTATAATCGTCTGCGCGCCATTAGTATTTTTAGATTCAAATTTCAAACGTTCGAAGTATTGACACTATCCTTCTATACGTTATTATTCTAAGGTTAAATTGTTATTTAATGAAACTGTCTACGCTTGTTGAAATTCAGGCAAGAGGAAAGGATAAGTAAAGACAATACTCCTATTTTTCAAATTAATTATTAAACCTTGCTCCACATAAGCATTGTAAATTAACAGCGTCGCGAATTTCACAACAGCACAGATGGCTACTAATCGTTATAAAACGTATTAATTATATGCTCATTAAAATCATTTAACGGTTAGCAGACGGAAATCAAAATCAATCTGTGATTTATCGATTTATAATCTGTGGAACATAAAATAATATTGCCATAATAAATAATAAACGTGACTCTTGACCGGGGACACCTATTTGTCAAATTAAGCGGTCGAGAAGAAGGGGCTAGTGGATGCTTAGGGTTGCCAGACTTTTTGCGGCGAATCGTAAATTATGCATCTCACGCTGGCTTAGCAGGTTGGCAAAGCGGATTCCGTGCCAAGTGGTATGAATGTGTGAGCTTAAATATTTGCCAGTTCTTTATTGCGAGTTTGTTCTTTTTTAGCCGTATTGCGAATACTACTGTGTGACTTATAGTTAAGAATTTCAGGATGCTTCACTATTATACAAATAAACAAAATACATGTTTACATTTTGTATATGTATTCTGTGAATATTTCGTTTATAGAATACAAGAAGCTGAATATTTTATTTTGAAATGATATGACTCAAAATTTATTTAACTTTACTTTTAATATGTTTATTAAAATTGATTAAGAAATATAAACACCTAACGTCAGCGTAAGATAAGGAAACCTGAAAAAGAAACCCTATACAAACCTTTCTGGTCAGCGTTATGTGATAGATTAACTTCTCTTACCTGCCTTAAGTCCGTGCCCAATAGTGGGAAGTATCAATATTTAAAAGATGCAAGTATAATTTTTATGATTACGCGTATGATAAGATTAGAAAGAAAGAAAATATAAGAATCGTCATCATCATCGCAGGCCACGTACGTCCCACTGTTGGGCTAGGCCCCCACATAAAATCTTTCAGCAAGAGAAGGAAAACTCGAAATAAAACCTTATACCAATATGCCTAACCAGCATGGTATAGTAGGTCAAATTTCCTCTCATTGTGGAGAAGGCCCAGGCCCAACAGCGGGATGTATGTGGGCTGCCATGAGAGAAGGAAAACTTGAAGTAAAACCCTATATCAACCCGTCTGACTAGCATAATAAGTTGGTGAATTTCCCTCCTATCATGGAGGAGGCTAGAGTTGAGTTGATGATGATAATCTTAATATATATAAATTACGTGTCACGGTGTTTGTCCGCGATGGACTCCTAAGCTACTTAACCGATTTTAATCAAATTTGTACACCGTGTGCAGTTTGAGCCAACTTGAAAGATAGGATAGGATAGCTTACATCTTAATTTATAGTCGCAATATTAATGGCGATATCTGTTGACTGGATTGAGTAATTAATTAATAGATGGCACTGCTATGTCAAACCTTCAAACGTGTCATATACGATTTTAACTTGCTTTTTTACATAGATGCCATTTGTAAAAAAATATGACGACCTCCATGACAGATGTTCTCCTACAGTTCCACTTAAATAGTTTAATAAAATGTAATATAACAGAAAAAATTAGCCACAGCAACGCGTGGCGGGTCTGCTAGTTTATTATAATTTTAGGCTTTATGTAGTTGTCTTGGCTCATATACGAGTATGTTCCACTGCTGGGCTCACGCCTCTTCCCCAATAGAAGGGAAAACGATATACTATGTTGGTCAGACATGTTGGTATAGAGGTTTTTTTCGAGTGTTCCTTCTCTGGCACAGATCTTATATGCATATTATATTCTTTAGTCGTCTTTTACGACATCCTCTGGTAAGGGAGTAGTGAATTGTATTCTTACTCCGTCACCACACTACTTTGTATAAACTTTCGTAAAAGTTCTGCAAACATAGAAGTATTTATAAATTAGAATTATGCATGTTACGGATTTCAATATTTGGCGATCCGAGGTTCAACTTATCGCGGCCCGTTAAAGCACCGCAGTCCGCCTGTTGCGTAGCTATGGCAAAAACTTTATCGATATAGTATTAACTAAAACAATTTATACATCAACACGATTCGTTTGATGTAAGTTATCGATTACATTAAAATTTATGTATTAATGCATAGCTCAGTACTTTTTAAACTAATATTTTTAATGGGCAACCCTAATCCGTCAGCGTATTAATGGTTTTCCTAATTTATAGTTAGCTCTTCAAAGGGTTCCCTCCTCCTTCCGTTCGGTAATATATATTTTTTAATTTGGCTGTCATATTTTAATGTGTATCATCTATTTCTGTATAATGATCAGCCTTGGATCAAGGGCGGAATTAAATTTAAGTATATAACGGATATAACAGTTGCATAAGTTTACGATGTTACGTTTCCTTTTCATGTTTTCTACTAGACGCAAAAAGCGGTTATTGCATTTTTTATCGATAAATAGAACAATGAGTTCTCAAAGTAATGTGTAAAATTGGGTGTGGCCATTAATTATATGTTTATAAAGTCCCCCACAATACAAGGATTATTTCCTTAGTGCAGGGTGTTGTCTTTTTAAATAAAAAAAGTGCTAATTTATATATAAATAAATAAAATATCCAACTGCCTGAATATACTAGTAAATTAGCCTATTTTACTTCTGAAAATAAAGAATGAGATTTTATATAATAATTTTATTAAACATATGCCAGTTAAATCTTTTTAATTATTCAAAATTATAAGTTAAAAAATATATAAACACTCTTTTATAGATATTCGAACTAAAAGTGCGATGTACAAAACGGGGCGAGTGACAGTTATCGAATCACACCAAAATCTCAGCCACGGATATAAATGCGCCGACCTTAAACAACCCAAAAAAAAAAGAATGTAAACGCTATTACTTTAAAGATAATGGGACAAATTATTTAAAATAATGCATTGTGATCGATTCTTTTTACATTCTGCAAAATTTCAAATTATTTCGTATAGAAGAAGGCCACAATCACGTTCAAAGATTACTTTAAATCAAGTTAATTTAAGAGTTAAAAATAATTTGGTGGGCTCAAAAATGGTTCTAAAAATTGGGGAGAAACTATTATATCTTTCAGTCGGATGCAACAGTCATTCATTTCAATCCGTTAACAATTCAAAAGATAAATTTAATATTGAGATAGCTCAAGATGTACACTTAATCATTAACTTAATAATACTTAAGGTACTCTATGTATTGCAACATATCTCGTCAAGCTCGTTGCAGTTCCGGATATGGAAGTTACAAGAAAAAACGGAGCTAATTAGCGAAAAAATGATACTACAAAACCAGCGTACACAACGTTCAAACAGGTCTGAACTTTGTGCAAATTGAATAGCAATTTAGTACACAATATTTATATATGTCCGTGTGGTGACGGAGTAAGAATACAATTCACCACTCCCTATCTTGCCCGTGGATGTCGTATAAGACGACTATGGGATATAATGTGCACATAACATCTGTGCAAGAGAAGGAAAACTCGAAATGAAACCCTATACCAACATGTCTGACCAGCATGGTATAGTAGGTCAAATTCCCTCCCATTGTGGAGGAGGCCCGAGCCCAACAGTGGGACGTATGTGGGCCGCGATGATGATGATGATGATGACACAATATTTATAATATAGATTGCTATAAGTTTTTTTCTATACGTATGACCAAGCTCCTTGTAAACGACTGGACTGATTTTAATAATATTTTGCTATCAGGTAGCTTTCGATATAATGTATAACTTAAGCTATATTTTATCCCGCTATGCTCACAAGAACGGAAACTGCGCGGGTGATACCACGGATATTTGCTAGTGTAATTTAAAAATACCAAAAAATAAGACATCGAATAAATTAATTCGATTATGCTTAGAACCGTTTAGGCTGGTACTTGATTTGAATCTTTCATTTATAATTTTAGCTTGGAGATTGGAAATGTGGCCAGTAGGCAGTAATTATCTTGGCTTTAATGTGTAGTATTCAAAAGTTATATATCGAAATGCGTATTTTACAACTCTGTTCATCCCTTTGGGTATAAAGCCGTGAGTCTATAACAGCAATATAGTATATGGCACGAGAGACATCGTTCTAATTGGCAGGCGCACGCGTGTTTTTATATCCGTTATTCATTCATAGTTTTTATTTAGCTGTTTGTAGGCGTTTGGCGGTGTGGGCGATTTGTCAAACGATATTAAAGTGTTGTCAGTGTTGCCAAGTATTATTGTAGCTATATTTTTTTTTATTTAAAAGACAATACCACAGGCTAAGCAATATGTCTTATGCTACTAAGGAAAATTAGAAACAGCATTTTATCTTATTCAGATTAAAAATAATCTTATAAGGGTCACATAAAGATTGTCCTGCGTAGAAATAGCATTTATGTTATATTATATTATATTATATTATCTATTATATTATGTTATCTATGCAATCGATTTAAATAACACTATTTAAAAAAAATCTGAATTACACCTAATGACTTATCGTAGTAGAAAGGTTGCGTTCCATAAACAAATTTTCTTATTCTTGAAAAACCTTTTACATAGACTATTTATTGCATGATATTTAATTTTTTTTTTCGCCCGCTCTATTTGACCGGAACGACAGATTGGCGGCGACCAAAATTCTCAGAAGATACCCTTAACAGTGGCCATTACGCTGTTTGACTTACTGACAGACCATTACTGACATGAAGAAACTGAGACCTTGAAAAGATAATTATAACTCGACACTGGCAAAAATGGCTCGTATTTGTAGCTGATTGCCAAGACAAAAAAGAAGAAGAAGAAGAAGATTGGCGGCGTGTGGCCTCATAATGAACCGTATTCACCTCTCTATCGCCATTGGGCCGGCCGATCACTAGTACCGATCCGGCCCGGCGAATTACCCTATCGGGTACCGTCCTCTTCGATGCCCCGCCAGGAAGACAGTGTTACCGGGGTGTCACCCTCACGCGGTTGGCCTCTATGCGGGTTGTGAACTAACCCCAGTCCGTCCGACCGCGATCTCTGCTAGGGCGACATCAGGTACAGGTCAAATAGTTAAGACTGAACTGTAAATTTTATCCGTCTATTATATATTTATAAGTTTTTTTTAAGACATCACTTAGCACTAAGGAAGTAATTCTTGTGTTGCATAGGATTTAACAAACATAATTGACGGACACAAATTACATCCAGACTTAGAAAAACAATCTGAGGGTTGCGCAAAGTATTGTCCTGCATGGGAATTGATCATATAACACTGGCTTTAGTAGGTATCTTACCAATACATAATTTGTGCAGTAATACCCCTTGATATGAGAACAAAGATTAATTTCTTGAGCATGCTCTGTTAAAAAAACGGGAAGATGGCGACACAAAATATTTTAAAAGCAATACAACTAAAAGAAGCTACGAAAGGGCGACATAAGTATAGGAAATACTTTACCTTTCAAGAGCATAAAATTACCCCTTATATAGAAAATAAAGACTCAATAAATAAAATAAATGTGTTTTTCAAGTAATATACAATATTAACAACCCATGTAACTTAACAGACTACGTTATTCATCACGAAACAAAGCTATAGTAATCCACAGACGCCATTGAAAAGTGAAAGTTCAAAACGAGACTGTATTTTACATTAAAATGGCTTTGTACTCACATTTAAAAGTCTGTGTGGAAACAGTCAATGATATGTATTTTGTAAACTCTCAAAATATTTAAATACAAAGAATTTTCGTAAACATACAAACGCTCTCGTGTCGTCGTTTTCGTAAAAAATATTAATAATTTGTATTGTAATTTGTGATTAAAATTCTTGCGTATCCGGGTCAAAACCCGGATGGTCAGTTATTTGTTTTTATGTTACAAAGATGGCTGGTGTACTTAGTACCACGTGCTATGTTTATTTTGGTATATATTAAATTAAAAAACACGTCCTCAACGAAAAATAGCTTGGTGTTGAATTTTTCAATGGAGATTGCGTCCCTATCTGATCATTTTATAGAGATGACTCTAACACGTATTCTTCTTCTTTTTTTGTCTTGGCAATCAGCTACTAATACGAGCCATTTTTGCCAGTGTCAAGTTATAATTTTCTAATCAAATTATCAGTTTCTTCATGTCAGTAATGGTCCATCAGTAAGTCAAATTTATTGTCGCCTTCAACAGTGTAATGGCCACTGTTAAGGGTATCTTCTGAGAATTTTGATGGAAACAAAAAGGTATGTATAGCAGTTTTATATCATATTCACTACACCTCAGCAGTTCTGTCGCTATATATTACATAAAATGCCATCAAAATTATTCAATATAACACGTTAAAACACTAAGATATTGAATATAATACAAGAACACCACATGACACTTCCAGATTCCCGCCAAAACCTCCCTACCACGTATTTAAAATTGCCGTAATATATTTGATGATGATTTAGGAGGTGTGTAGGAGATTGGCAGTACATAAACTGAAATACATCGACAAAACATCATTATAGAACTATGTGCAATAATGGACGTAGACTGATGGATGGAGGTCAGTGACCTTATATTTATAGTTATTTTTTTATTTATATCGACATTGCAATATGGAGTATTTTTCATTTAATCGTTTTAACTCCATTATTTCTGGCCGTTACTTATGAAATATGTTTGCGTTTCAATTACAAGAGTGGTTTGTTTCTTATTATTTATTGTGTTCTGTATTATTTCAGAGCGATCGAATATGTGTGAAAAGTATTAGGGTGTGGTATAAGAAGTTTTTTTAGTAATTAATGGTTTTTCACTCATCAAACAAAGCTCATATACGTCCCATTGTTAGGATCGAGCCTCCTCCACCAAGGAAGGGAAATTGACCTACCATACCACACTAGTCATACGGGTTGAAATAGGATTTTATTACGAGATTTTCTTCTCTTGCATAGATGTAATTTGCATATTATAACCCTTAGTCTTAGAATAATAACATATAGAAGGTAATTTCGCGCACAAAAAGTGAAGCATTTCAATTGGAGCCTAATGTAGCTTACGCCGGAACCGTTCCGTAATGTACAAGTCATTGTACTGCACATACGTATGCAACTCTTAAAAAATAAATAGGTAATTATGACGGTTTGTGCATTCAAATGGTGTCATAACACATTTGTAAAACTTAAAAAGGTTTTTAACATCACTTTTAAAAGTATTTCGACGATTTATGTTAATAAAAACAAAATTTGATTTCATAATTTGTATAGTGGTGTGCGTGTGTACGTGTGTAGTCGTCTGCGCGCCATTAGTGTTTTTAGATTCAAATTTCGAACTTTCGAAGTATTGACACTATCCTTCTATACGTTATTATTCTAAGCCCTTAGTATTCTTTTATGGCACACTGGCAAGATGGGGGTGATGAATTGTATTCTTACTCCATCACCACACGGTAAATTGCTTATTTTGTATGAATATAGAATAATAGTAAGAAATTTGATATTTGGTTTATTACATTAAATATTCTTTTTATTTTGTTGTTAGTGTTAACCAGCTACAACTACCTTTTAGTTCGATTTATCCACTCAGATAGGCAAAGACAACAAAGCCCATGCAGTTAAGTATAAATATAAAATAATATCTGACACTATGTCCTTTTAGTCACATAAATAAATATAGTGTGATAAATTCAATTAATCTGATCATCACACCTGGTGTAGTAGGCTAATTATATTCATCTAGCAAAAAGACCTTGACCAACAGAGGGATAAATAAAAGCGGAGAAAAAGAAAAATGTTATAATAAAAAAAATACATTTTAAAGTTTTACGTTTTAAGAGAGATATTGAAAATTTCTGGGTATCCAAGGACAATGTTCGACTTTGGTAACGAACTTTGAATCTCACCATCGGAATCGGATGGTAACAAGATATTAAATGTATTACATTAATATGATAAGAGTTTATACATTTACAGTTACTTCAAATAGTAATATGAAAAAGATTGAAATGATTGATAGGCAGATCAGTCGATATGTCCGTCAAGGGTGTGAATGACGTGTGAATTGTACAAATTAGTTTCGGCTTTAACTACTACCTATATTCATTTCTAAATTGTAACTATACAGTTAAAGAGTATTTTAAACAAGTTTACACGTATGATGTCTGACAGTGAAGTTCTTCCGTCATCATCAATGTAACGGGAAGCAAGAGTAAAAAATTCTGATGTAGTTTTATTTCATAGTCTTCTTTATACTAAATACAAAATAAATTTAAATAAGATATAAAAAAATATATGAAATTTATTGATTTACTTTCAAAACGTGTGTGATTATTTGAAAATACATGCGAATGCATGATCGACTGTTCAGTGAGAAAAGCCTCCATAGTCGAAATAATAATATAAATCGTAAAACCTGTCTAATAAAATGGTTTAGCAATTAACTAATTTCTGCAAAATTAATTAATATAATATCAGTAGAAAGCCATCCAATAACATAGAATATTATTTAAAAAATAATTTAGAACATTATTTTTGTCTATTGAAAACATAGACTTAAATATAGTTCAGGTATTACTCAACGTGGTTCATTTTTGAAATAAGAATCACGCATGTTCTCTTTTCGAATTCAAAAAGTAAAACAGAACGAATTAGTTTTTTGGCGCCATTAATGTCAATAAAACACTTTTATTTTATATATACATCCGGAAATATGAATGTAAACTTCATCAAAATTCTAATCTTTACATTTTTATTATGTTAGAACATCCTCCTTTTGCGCAATTAAAATTTTTATTATCTATATACGAGTGTAAGTGTTTAGAGTAATAAAAGTAATAAATTTATGTGTAAAGTGTTCCGTCAAAGTAAGTCATAATAAAAAAAACATTCATTTTTATTATACTATCAAAAACTATATTATTTACTTAGTCGCTTATTGCTATTTAAGAGTAAACGACCTCTTTAATGAATCTAAGAATAAAATGCATAAAATAAAAGTATTTTTGTTTTTTTTCATCGAGGTACTAATTCTTTTTTTTTGGGGTGGGTTACGGTCGGCGCACTCCTCGCCCGGCTCCGTCCGGGGCGACAGAGGGGCGTAAACACGCACACCCATAACCCACCCGTATAGCACGTCGCCTTCGTCGTTGGGCCGATCACTGGTGCAGAGTTCCTTGACTTCAGTGGTCGACCCGACGGAATACCCCGCGGGAGTACTCTCTCCCGTCGACGTCCCCTACTGGGACTCCGAACGCTGTCGCGAGGCTAACCTCTCCGCGGGTGCCGGACTAAATCCCCGATCCCGTCACCCGCAAGGGGTACTAACTCTAGGAAGGCTTTATATACACCGTGTATTCTGGCTATTATTGTACTTATCACAGTACTAAAACTCTTCACTTAAAAGACATCTCTTCACTTAGTTATGGTTAGATTTCAAAAGGAATTTGTCAATAATGATGGCTATTTTAAGCCCATCATAAATCCTGTAGAATTTTTTGCTCTTACGAAATAAAATACACGTCACAATGTCAATCACCATCAAACGTAAATTTTACTTAAACAAGCATAACGGTAGAAAAAGACAGATAAGAAAAAACCTATGAAATTTCATTATTTAATAATGATTTTTGTCTACCCATTCATATATTTTCTAGATTACCTTACACAGTATCCTCGAGATGATAGAGATAGCGTTTATGATTGTGATTTGTAGATTAATGTTTATGCTATCTAATGCGTAGATTGTATTTTTTTAATAAGTACAAACAAAAGAGATTAGTTGCGCCAGTGAAGGGAAAGTTAAGATGGGATGGAAATGTGATGGGGCGGAATTGAAGGCTTTAAGAAAAGCAAAGATGGATGAACTGCGAGAAGTATGACATGAAAAGACAGGGAGTGATTATGGGTTGAGAGCCCTCTACGCTCACCCAACAGTGAAGGTAAAGTTGTCACACAAAAAAAAATAGGTAGTGATAACAAACATGACGTCTGATAGGGTTATATGGAAGGAGAGGATATATTGCCTCAACCCCGAGTGCTTGGGATAAGCGCAAATCGATGATGATATATAAAAGAAAAGGATACCTTGCTAGGATTTTGGCGTTGGTTTATCTGATTCGGGTGCTAGCTTTCTTTCTTTAATTTTTTTTAATGGGTGTGCTAGGGTAAGCGCACGCCGCCAGCCCGTTCCAGTCCGTCTGGGGCAATGAAAGGACGGCGCGGGGCCTATAACCCACCCGTACCCACGTCACCTCGTTGTTGGGCCGACCACCGGAGCAGAGGTGATTTGTCATCAGTGGTCGGGCCGACGGAATACCCTTTCGGGTACCCTCACCTCTCGACGTCCTGGGACGTCGGTCGTTGTCGCGCGGTCGGCCTCTCTGCGGGTGACGGACAATTCCCCGGTCCGATCACCCGCGGCCCCAGCTAGGGCGGCATTAGGTACAGATAGCTTGCAGATATAGCTTGCCGTCAAACCTCGTTAGAATTAATGACAGAGAATGTTAGTAGATATTTTTATAACTAAAATGTTTTCATTTCTACCACGTGTTTAAAATTTCCTTAATATATTTGTAAATACATATTTCTTTCATCTTGAATGGTCCGTAGATGTTTCATAATTTTTATTTATTATTTTATTACGTCGTCAAAAATGTGCTTTACATTTTTATTTTGTTTCGGTGCCTTTGATTCTGGCAACGTTTATGTTTTTTATTACTTTTTATAGTCTACGAGCTCGTGGACATCTAATAGTAAATAATAATTTAAGACCAGGTGTATCAACTGTGCAATAGGAGGACAATAAATTTACTGTACCACGGCGGTTGGACTAGTTGGTATGCTGTTTTAAACCGATAACGGCCGTTGGCCTCTCTGTTCTCTGCTTTCAGTCCTTCAGTCAGTTCAGTCACTGTAAAAATTGTATTCTTCCTCCATCACTGCACGGTTAACTGTACGTATCTCATTTTAGACTAATATTTGGTTGAGCGAGCTTTGCTCGGTCTAATTTATTTTTTAAGTAAATGATATTTTAACGAACATATTTATGATATTTATTAATAAAAAACTAAAAATCATGAAATAATCAAAAATTAAAAAAAAAATCAGAATAATAATAACACCGAGGTTCGATCTCACACTGTTTGATTGCAGCTGGATAACTTCAACTAAGCTATTGTCACTCTTGATGGCGACGGCTAAATTTACATTGCTATTTTAGTGACATTTTATGTCATTGTATTGATTAGATAAAAAACACTGTCAAAACAACATTTTCTATAAATAAAACCTGTCTAGATCGATTTATGGTCCCAAAACTTCTAGTATGCTAAATTGGTCGGCTTTTAGGACACCCACCGGCAAGGGAATGGGGTGGATTGATGAATTGTATTCTTACTCCATCATCACACAGAAATCAGCGTACATATATTACACCCAGAACAAGGATTTGTGGATCGCACAAAATTATTTTCTATGTTGAAATCTAACCTGCGACACTAAATACGGTAGATCTTAATCACTACGCCATCTGTGCAGTCACTCAAATGTATGGCATAAACAAACAGGTACAATAATATTTCGAATTTAATTTTATGGTTAGCGACACTTGAGTTCGTTTCAAGTTAAAGTATTTTGCTTCGATTTCGTGTATAGTTTAATAAGAAACATGTTCACCAGACCCAAACGCATCAGTTCAACTGTATATTATATTATATTATCACATAAACATAGAGTGGAGTCTAGGATAAAGATATTTACATGAGTGCGACGTCCTGGTACATTGTTTCCAAGGCATAACCTTATCGAACAAGCCACTGAACACAAAGGAGGGGGTACCAAATTACCAGTGATCATCGTAAAGGCGATAAGATAAATAATCATCGTCATTTCGGCTCATATACGCCTCACTGCTGAGCTTGATCCTCTCCTATGATGGGAGGGCAATTGACTTTTTACACCACGCTATTCGGACTCTTCTTCCCTTGCAGTGATGGCATTTCTATAGCATCTTAGTTATCTTTCACAATGCCCACTAGTAAGAGGTGATGAATTGTATTCTTACTCCATCACCATACGGATATGATCCACAGCCAACTTCACATAAATAGCAAAAAAAATTGCATTCGGTAAGGAGTAAAATATATACATTTCGCGTAGAAAAAAATGGCGACACGCACTCTATTTCTTTTCATTTTCGCGCGTTAATTATTAATTGGCTATTAAATGTGTTGTATAATTTTATGTAAGTCCGTCTATGTACAGTGTATGGATTTACATGGGGGGTTCATATTATCTACCAAATAATTTATTATTCTATCGATAACTACTGTTGGATATAAGCCTTTTCAAGGGCATAAACGTCGGCGTTTGGCCTTCGTCAATATGGTAATCACAATAGGTGTTAAAAATTTCCAAAAAGAGAACTGTTGACCATTCTCCAGCTCCTTTTTTTACTCAATAGCATTTGTTTCAGGATCGGAATCACGGCCCCCCACACTAGAAGTCGCTAATTAGACCACACCGTCTATTCAGTATTTTTTTCTTCTTTCATCTGTCTCTTTTACGTTTGAAAGTAAGAGGTTATTAGTTGGACAATATTCAATATTCTGGCGACAATATTCTGCCTGATAGGAAGAATGTTGTACAACACTAGCCATTATATATATAAAAAAAATTAAACATGACTTTTGGCGGGCATTTGAAAGTTTATGTAGTGGTTTTGTATTATATTCAATACCTTAGTGATTAAGGTATGATTTTAAACAATTTTGATTTCATTTTATGTAATATTATTGTTAACGCCCCCGCAACACCCCTTGCAGGTGGAATTTCGTAAAATTCGTTCTTAGCTGACCTCTACTCGACGAAAGGAATATTTATTATGACAAATTTCAAGTCTGTACGCCTTATGGTTCCAGAGATATGGTGATGAGTCAATATATTGCTCGCAAAACCCGCCTCTCCTCTGTATATATATATATATATATATATATATATATATATATAGATAATCTAAAAGAACTACTAGAGGTTAGTATATATGATAATATTATGAAAGTACGTTTGTTTTCTTTTTTCACTACAATTCCTAGAAGATACCTTTGACAGTAGCCATAGCACTCTTCAAGGCAACGAATTACTGGAGGACAACGAGTAATATGAAAAAAATAAGGACGATAAACTGATCATTTATGAAGAAATTATAAGTCGATACTTGTTGCAAATAATTGCCTTGAATTAGTAGCTATTTGCAAATACAAAAAAGAAATGTAGAAAAAGAATAAAAAAGTAAACGCATTACTGAAAAATTTCGCATTTGTTTATGTCAATAGTCAAGGTGTGCAAAGTTGCCGTGCATTTTTATACGTGAAATGTTTAGTCTGGAAGTTTTAATGTGACTAGTATGTCTTTTCTAAAACAATATTGTCGAGAACCAGCAGAATGGTCAATAAACCGTCATGTTATCATGTCATGATCTTGAGTTTAATTTAACGTGTCATTCCAAGTTCCATTTTTGTGCTAAATAAATTTAAATGACTGAAGCTCGTTTAAAATATATTCTTTAATAAAAAAAACGAAATTTATTGAAAACAACAAAAATCAAAATTTAAATTATTGCAGCCAGTTATTTCAACTGACGCAGTTGAAATAGCTGTACCTAATACTTATTCTGAATCTGACGTCCCGGGGGGACGTCGATGGGAGAGGGTACTCCCTCGGTGTATTCCTTCGGGTCGACCACTAAAGTCAAGGAACTTAGCACCAGTGGTCGGCCACATGACGAAGGCGACGTGCTATTCGGTGGGTTACGCGGCCGCAAGCCATACCTCTGTCGCCCCGGGCGGCGGATGCACAGACCGTAGGCCACAGCAAAAAAAAAATTGCGTTATGAAATGAGGAAGATAAAAAATACTCAAGAAATAAAAAAAAAATTAAAATAACTGAAATAAACAACTTGAAAATCTGTATTTATATAAGTTTTCTATTCGGAATAATTGCAATGGATATTCCATTGGCAAGCATGATGCGAGGTAATGATTTTAAGCATAGTATAATTACCTCATTCCATAAGAGTTTTGGTATTGTGACAGAGTAGATAGAAATCTTCTTGACCATTTTTAGATTAATCTTATAAATAATGTAGATGAAAATTGCAATGTATGTAATATCCTTGAAGATATTCACCATATCATTATAGAATATGTTCAAAACAAAGTAGAAATAGTAGATCATAATTTTAATAAATAAAGAGCTGCTCTTAATTTTAAACAATACTTTAACACTTCGATGGATCCGACGTAGCCAAGTAGATTTATAAACTGTTTAAATTAGTTATTAAAAATAGATAGTTATAATACCTATGTACTAGCCAATGAGGGCGGCATTATCTATTCAGATAAAACCATATTTTAATCAAATAAAGATTAAAAAAAACATAAATGAAATAGTCATCTAATTCATCTATACAAATAAATAAAATGGTTATTTGCCTGCAAATGCCTAAAAAACAGTTTAAAAAATTACATCTATCTGTCTGTTTGTTCCGGGTAATCTTCAAAACGGCGGCACCAATTTTGATAAAACTTTACTATCAGGTAGCTGTCTATATAAGAAGTAACTTAAATATTTATTGTCAGAAAAGCCTTATAAAATATTGTCTAGTCCGAGATTCGAACCTGAGGCCGTATCTTAGGAAACTGCAGCGAGTGCGGGTCGCTAGTCCGAAATAAAGCCCTTAATTTAAAATATACATAACCAAAAAGGACTTTCTAATGAGTAAATTTTTAAAGTTTTAATTATTCTTTTGTTGTCTGTGGAGTCCTTTACACACATAATTAACAGACTTAAGTTTCAGACTCAACACAATTACATGACTCTACTGCACAGATGGTTAAGATACTTACCTACTGTACCAGTATCGCGGGTTCTAATCCCACGCTGGACAACACTTTGTGCGATCCACAATTTGTTGCTCTGAATTTGAATAAAAATTGTATCCGTTAATTATGGTTGTAAATTCCCCCACAACACAAGAATTACTACTAATGGTGGTAGGACAACGCTGTTGACAGTTGTCCGTCTACAGTCGCGGGCCGATCCATCCAGCGCAGTACCACAATCTTGCAGAAAATCGACGTCTGAGTAGTAACAATTTGTTACTGCACTTCGTTCGGTGAGCGAGAGAGCCGGCAGCCCAATTTCCTGAGGTGTTTGCGTGTATTGGATTTTAAGATGCCTTTAGTATCACCGAACCTCATTGCATGCATTCACACTCCCTTCACTTTCTTCGCGGTAGGCAGCGGCCTTGCAAAGGTCCATGAGCGGCAGCAACACTTACCATCAGGTGTCTATTTGTTAGTTTGTCATCATTAGCAATTAAAAAAAAAAATAATAACTTAGTCATACGGTTATCTTTAAAAAAATGTGAATCACTTTTTTTTTATTTTGGCCAGGCTATGATTTGGACGCACGTCGTTCCGTCCGGGGATATACGTCCCACTGCTAAGCTCAAGAGGAATTGACCCTATACCACGCTGGTCAGACGGATTAGTACAGTTTTATTTCGAGTTTTCTTTCTCTTGAATAGATTTTATATACACATCATATCTCTTATTCGTCTTTTGCGACACTAACCGGCAAGAAATGCGTTGATGAATAGTATTCTTTCTCCGTCACCACACGGATAATAATTATTAGGTAGTATAATATAATATAATTATTAATTACTTAACAATAATTATAAATAAACATACTTAAATAGATGTTTATCTGCTAATATAAATCAATAAAATATTTAGTTCCACCATTTTGTTTTGATAGTGTATTTATAGGTTTATTTACGATGCTTCTGTCGACAATCATACAAGATTAGATGAACACTAATTAGATGAAACGATTGTGAACGAAGGACAATGTTTTGTTGATAATATTTATAAGAAAACATTTATATATAGTTATGATACTAAGAAACGACAAATCTTTCTTATTTTGGCTTGTTACGATTTCCGCTGTTAAACATAAGTCTTCCTAACAGTGAACAATTTGTTATTGGGTGACAGAGCCGAACTTTCTGAGGAAGTTTGGGTGTGTGGCGTTTTGGTGATGCCTTTAGAATCATGGAACCTCTTTGCACGCATCCACATTCTCTGTCACTTTCATCACGGTAAGCAGCGGCCTGGTAAAGGTTCATGAACGGTTATATTACGCTATTTCTTCTGCCGCTACGTTTTACTGTCATGTAGATATGTTGTTTGCTCGTTGGTCACCAACAGCATAAAAAAAGAGTTTACGAGACAGATCGGCATAAGGTTTTATTTCTAGTTTCCTTCTTTTATAATAATTTAATCTATGTATTTTGATGTATATTAAAAAAAGATATTGTATTTTTCTTTGATCACAACAGAGTAATGTTAAATATAAAAAGAAAAAATAAAACACAGACTGCGTAAGAACTCCGAGAACAGCCAATATTACACAAATTCATTTATATTATAAATTGGCCGCGCAAACGCAACATGTTAGTCATCTTACAACATACTAATATTCCCACTAAAACGTGTAATATTTATATTACAAAATTATGAAAGCAAATAGAATACGAGATGAAAGCATTTCGTTCAATAAACAATGGTCACGACCGTCAAGTTTTACAAAAAGACTGGCACAAAACCTAGATTTCTTGTGACTCACAAAAGATCAAAATAAATATTAAAAAAAAAAACATAGTTTACGGTCGTTGCACGTCATGACGTCAACGGATTATTTATATTGGTAACGGGGTTAGTAATAAATTTTATAATATGATCTATCGTGACGTAAGTTCGGGAGACTTCAATCACTTCATACACTGTGATGTACATATTTATTATATAAGTAGTCTTCTCCATAGGAGTCTTAGAATCTTTTTTTTTATTTCAGGACGGTATCAGTCGCACGTATTTGCGCCCTACGCACTGGCAGCAGCAAGTATGTTTTTTGGCAGTGAAACTTCTTAGGCGGCGATTCGATAATCGAAATATAGAGAATGGCGAGTGAAATTTCAAGGACGTTTAAGCCTTTTTCGTTACGCGAGGGAGACGGAAGTTATTACGTAGTGAGAAAAAGAGAGAGAACTATACATTTAGATTTCACGGCATTAGAGCAAAAGAGAGCGACGTATACACAACGGTGTAAAGCGACAGAGTAAGATATATGTGTAGTACCACGCATGAGTGATTATTTATTTAATAATTTATAAGTATTAACGAAATATTTCATGTGGTGATGGAGTAAAAATACAACTCATTTCCCTGTTTTGCCCGTGGGTGTTGTAAAAGACGACTAAGGGATTTAATATGCATAATAAAAGAAGGAAAGCTCGAAATAAAGTTCTATATCAACCAATCTGACCAGCATGATATAGTATGTCAATGTCTCTACCATTCTGTAAAAGGCCCGAGCCAATAGGGCTATCATGGATTGATGAAATAAACTAATTTTTGCGGTTCGTGTACATCATCGTTTCCACAAAAACGATAGCTGGTATTTCTGAAAACTAAATGCTTAAACTCTTAGAATAATAACATATAGAAGGTAAGTCCACGCACAAAAAGTGAGGCATTTCAATTGGAGCCTAATGGAGCCTACGCCGGAACAGTCCCGTAATGTACAAGTCATTGCACTGCACGAACGTACGCAACTCTTAAAAAATAAATAGGTAATTATGACGGCTTGTGCATTCAAATGGTGCCACAACACATTTGAAAAACATAAAAGGTTTTTAACATTACTTTTAAAAGTATTTCGACGATTTATGTTAATAAAAACAAAATTTGATTTCATAATTTGTATAGTGGTTTCCGTGTGTACGTGTATAATCGTCTGCCCGCCATTAGTATTTTTAGATTCAAATTTTTAAAGTTCGAAGTACTGACACTATCCTTCTATACGTTATTATTCTAAGGCTTAAACTATTAATTTAAACAAAGCGTTAGAAAATGCAGTTCAAAATAAGATATATAGTCTATCAAAAGATTATTTTAACCTCTACAAATAATATATATATATAATTTAGTTCGCATAGATAAAAGATGAGCGAGTCACCGCTGGATCAGTTCCAGATGCAGTTATGCGATATTGTCTATGGTTCACTTGCGTCTCCGCCATATTGCATTGTATATAGTTTTTTTTTGCGGTGACCTAATTGAAAATTAAATTATTGGATTTACGGTCAATCTTAAAGATTATACTCGCATAAATGCTCACATTTTTTTTCCGTAGGGTTAAAGAAAGAGAAAAATATTTATTTTGATTTCTGTTTCACAGAGTGTCAATATTTTTTTTAAAATAAAAGGTAATGAAAAGCAAATAATTTGCAATTTGTTTGTATTAAAGAAGGTAAATTAATAATAAACCTGGTTATATTATAAAATAACTTCGAACAACAAAATTTATTTAAACTTATCAAGAGAAAGAAGAATTTCTTTCTTTCTTTCTTTCATTGTTGCCAGGATACCGTACAAAGTGTAAAATACTTACTTTTCCCAGAGAGACGAAAAAACCACTGAGGAATCACTATAAGAATAGGTAGCAAAGTTTTAGCGTAGTGTAGGGAATATCTTCCTTAACACAAAGAGTATTAAGGGAGATATTCCTAATTCCCATACTGTGATATGAGACAGATGTCCCTAGGATGATGGATAGAAATGCGTCCATATTGAAGGATTATTTGTCACCCATAATAAAATTTATCACGTGAATGTGATGTTCCAAGTACGACGGGACAATTTACGGATAAGGCGTTGAATGCAGTACTGAAGTAATTAACTTCAGTAACTATTCAACTTCAAATGTACGTGGTACTATTGATCACTGTAGAAAATTTTAGTGTACATGGAAGCGTGACAATTCACGCGGACTTGCTGTCATATTCGATGACCGAGTGTTATATTACACCATAAATATACGTATATATAAGTCAAAATTTCATGATAATTTTTATATTAAAAAATGTTTGCTCTTGATATGACGTTATGTTTATCACAGTTCAAGTAAAATTGCTAACCTTAAAAGTGATTACTTATATTTATTTTCCATCTTAATTAAGCCAGTCTTTTTTTAAGTCTTTTTTTTTTACACGCCTATGAAGTCGGACGACTCACCTTGTCCAAGCATTTGGAGTGACGGTGGGGCCCATAAGCTGCAGTATTGGTTAATACTGCAATACTTCTAAGTTAATACTTCTAAGGCTGTAAAGTGAACCATCAACGATGCCTTGATTTCGATCGTCGTATTTCTAGGCTAACTAGTTTTAGCAGAATATAGAATTTTGAAACGACAGGCGGAGGAAGAAATAGCGTTATCTATACCAATAAATAAAATTGGAGTGTCTGTTTGTAATGTCAAAATAATAGGCTTTTTTCATGCTCACACGGTTATTTGCACGACACCTATGCCTAAAATAGCAATTAAAAAATTTTTGTCTGTCTGTCTGTTTGTTCCAGGTAATCTTCAAAACGGCTGGACCGATTTCAAAAATTCTATCACTAATGGAAAGCTATAATATCAGGGCGTAAACTAGGCTATATTTTATCCCGGTATTCCCACGGGAACGGGCACTACGCGGGTAAAACGACTATAACCTATAAACGAAGCGAAGCGAGGGCGGGTTGCTAGTTCTATAAATATATAAGTTGTTAGAATACTTAGGTTCGTGAAATCGAACGGTTGGAGGATGATTTGTTTTTATTAAAAAGTTATCTATCAGTCTATCAGTATCTTAACTTTATATTATTTAAATAACAATCAATCACGAATATAGCCTAAAAGGGCCAAATAAAATTTTATTAAAATATGTTCTTTTAGTTCAATTTAAATTGACCTACGTTTTACGTGTGGTGATGGAGTAAGAATACAATTCACCATCCCCCTGCTCGTAGGTATCACAAAAAGCAACTAAAGGATATGTAAGATTTATAACAGCTGTGCAAGAGAAGGAAAGCGCGGTACCGTAGGTCAACTTCCCTACTATTCTGGAGGAAGCTCATGGGATGTAAGTTAGCTGTTATCATACTGATGATAATATGATAATTTGCGGTCGGCGCGCTCCTCGCACCACTCCATCCGGAGCGACAGAGGGGCGTATAGCACGCAACACCCGCAACCCACCCAAACACCACGTCGCCTTCGTCGTTGGGCCGACCACCGGAGCAGGGTTACTTGTCATCAGTGGTCGGCCCGACGGAATACCCCCTACGTGGGGTACCCTCCCATTGACCGACGTCCCCCCTCGGAGAGGACGTCGGTCTTTCCTCACACGGTCGGCCTCTCGGCGGGTGTTGGACTAATCCCCGGTCACGTCACCCGCGGCCTCGGCTAGGGCGGCATGGGGCGCAGGTATTCGCGCCTACGCCGCCCCAGTCGTCGGGATGAATCTATGAAATACGGATACACATGTAATTTAGGTTATATAATAAAGATTAACTTTAAAATTTAGCGATACGGGTCATTGATTCGAACTTTAAATTTAACTAACTCATAAGTCATCATATTTAGAATTTCCCCATCCACTGCTAGAAGAAGGTCTCTTTCGTAGAAAAGTCTCTTCTTT
This sequence comes from Lymantria dispar, assembly GCA_032191425.1. NCBI lineage: Eukaryota > Metazoa > Arthropoda > Insecta > Lepidoptera > Erebidae > Lymantria > Lymantria dispar. Next base: position 36,252,538 of record CM063445.1, read on the forward strand.
GGTGTGGTTATTGTCATAATCACAACGCTTGATAAGGGAGATGGCGATCAAGGTATTATATGTTTTATTCTTCTGTTGAATCTGCAGTCTTTAACGCTCCCACAAGCAAATAAAGGATAGTAGCAGTTAGATAACTATTATTATTCCGCTGCAACCCACCAGTATTGATATCTATACTTTTTCCTTATCATTATTATTTCAGTTCATTTACAACTCACTGCTGGGCACGAGCCTCCTCCACATTAGGAAGGAAAATGACCTACTATACCACGCTTTTCTTCTCTTTCAAATTTGTTATATTCATGTTATATCCCTTAGTCGTCTTTTACAACACTCACGGGTATAAAAATAGGGGGTGATTAATTGTATTCTTACTTCATCACACAGATTTTTTTTTAACATTACGAATGATGCTTAGTAATTCTAATTAATGTTTTAATTTTCTTGGAAACAATTGGCAAGTCTGTGGTACATCTAATAAACAGCTGGTATTCTTGAATTTACAAATTGAATGTCTAAATACTTTTATATTTAAAATCCATTTATAAAACAATGAACCATATTGTTATCGTAATATAATTGTTGCATTAAATTTTCTTTAAAAGCATTGTAAATTTGATAGAGCGCAGCTGAGTGCAAAATAATTTTAAGAAGCTCTGATTGAGCGTGGCAGCCAGATATGTGGATAATTTTTATATATAAACTAGCAACTGGCCCTCGCTTTGCTTCGGTTTCAGTCGCCTTACCCGCGTAGTTCCCGTTCCCGTGGAAATACCGGGTAAAAATATAGCCTATGTTACTCCCTGATATTATAGCTTTCCATTAGTGAAAGAATTTTTGAAATCGGTCCAGCCGTTTTGTAGTTTACCCGGAACAAACAGACAGACAGACAGACAAAAAAAAATATAAAGTGATTTTTAGGCATATGTATCCACTTGAGCATGAAAAAGACCTATTATTTTGACATTACAATCAGACACTCCAATTTTATTTATTGGTATAGATAATTCTTCTGTACGTTTATATGGGACTTAAATCTTGTTAAACCGCTCGATTCTTGAGGTTGAAATAAAGGCACTAATAACTATGACTGGTACCGGTGATCCATCCACCAGGTAAAATAGTAGGTACAACGGGTAATGATAACCACATGCTTCTACTATCTGGTTAGTAAAAAATGAAATAATCGTAAGTATTTATTCTGCTCTCGAGAATTTATTTGCATAGCAAAAGATAATTACAAAACAAATATGGGCTAAATAAAATAATTTTCGTCATAAATTCATCATTTCAGGCCATATACGTCCCACTATTTGGCTCGAATCTCTTTCACTATGGGAGAGAAATTGACCTACGTTACCAAGCTGGTCAGGTGTGTTGGCATAGGGTTTTGTTTTGATTTTTCCTTCTCTTGCATAGATGTCTTATGCAGATCATATCCCTGAGTCGTCTTTTACGATACCCATGCGCAAGATAGGGGCAGTGAATTGTATTCTTACTCCGTTAACACACGGGAAATTGCTAGATCCGATAAAATTGTATTGTTATAAATTAATCTAAGTTTATAAATTCAAAAAGGATTTTTGGTTTAGCTAATGCCTGGTTTTCAATCTTTCTATGACTAAACAATTGCATCTTGGATGAGTTGAGTAATCAAGTGTCCAAATTGTCTCATGAGTCATTGATTTTCATTCGATTTAGTTCTCTAAACACCTTCACTTCCGTTGTCGGAGTGAGTTGGCCGATGTTTCATAGTGCCACTCGCATTTGGTATTTTAAGAAGATTAATCAGCAATGAATAGTTTAAGATGTTCTGATTATTCTAGCTTTAGGAAATGCAGCTACATTTATTAAATACACACTTAAAAAAAAAGGGTCTTCAGTATTTTCGCAAAGAGAATTTGAATAATACTTTTTTTTTGTAACCATAAATGTTAAAATACACCTTTTATAGTTTTATAAAGAACTAGCAACCCGCCCGCGCTTCGCTTCAGTTTTAGTCGCCTTACCCACGTATTTCCCAATCCCGTGGGAATACCGGAATAAAAGAGAGCCTCTGACATTAAGTCCGCCATTGTACTCAATACATGAAGTTTAATAAAAAAAAAAAAAACATAGCTTACATTTTCTCCCTCATATTATAGCTTTCCATTGGTGAAAGAATTTCTGAAATCGGTCCCGTAGTTTCGGAGCGTATTCAAAACAAACAAACAAATCTTTCCTCTTTATAATATTAGTATAGATGAAAAGTCGAAATAAAAGGCTATACCAACCCGCGTGGCCAGCGTGGTGTAGTAAGTCGATTTCTCTCTCATTGTGGAGGACATAAAATGAATTGAAATGAAATGAATAACATAAAAGTGTTTTATTACAAAATAGGTTGTAGATAAGCGTAAAGAAATATCTTTAATCAATTCTCCCTTATATCAATTAATCTAATATACCACCCTGGTCAGAAGGAGTTTTTTTTCTCTTGCTTTACATATCTACATATGATATCCCTTAGTCGTCTTTTATGATACTTACGGGGTGGTGAATGGTATTCTTACTCATTTATCGTAACTAAAAAATACGTACATTTCTTTATTTATTTCATGTTTCAGGGAGAATTTATTTAAATCAACTATTGACATTGAAGTCTAAAAATAAATTGTCAGTAAAATTTTGTTCGTTTGACAAATCTCTGCTAATTATCTAATAAATAACAGGATTTTATTAGTGACAAAAATATTATTGTGACAAAATTGACACTCGCTGTGATAAAATTGAGACAATTTATTAGATAAACTATATATTTAATAATTTCATCTTGTTTGTAGCGTTAAATTATATGTTTTAATTAGTCATTTTTTTTTACAAAATATGGTATTTTGAAAAAATTACTTGAATTGAATGAATGATTTGAATGAATTAAAACATTATTATTATTTAGCATAACATTATTACCTTATTAGCTATTTCTGAAATAAAAGTATCTTAAGTTACTCCACGTAATATAAACTATCTGATAGTGAAACTTTTGTAAAAATCGCTCTAGCAATTTCTAACTTATCAAAATGTTCAAATAAAATAAAATAAAAGGAATTCTCCTTGAAACTGTCGATTCAAAGAGAGTTCCTAGAGTTTTATATTTATCTTATACTAGCAACCCGCCCTCGCTTCGCTTCGGTTTTAGTGGTTTTACCCGAGTAGTTCCCGTTTCCGTGGAAATACCGGGATAAAATATAGCCTAGATTACTCCCTGATATTATAGCTTTCCATTGGTGAAAGATTTTTGAAATCGGTCCAACCGTTTTGAAGATTACCCGGAACAAACAGACAGACAGACAAAAAATTTTTAATCTGTATTTTAGGCATAGGTGTCGTGCAAATAACTGTGTGAGCATGAAAAAAGCCTATTATTTTGACATTACAAACAGACACTCCAATTTTATTTATTGGTATAGATATAAATTTCTTGTGTATCTACATGTATATGTCACTGAACACCTAAGCGCCTGGACCGATGTTGACGAAATTTTTTGTGTACGTTTAAAGGGACATGAGGATGGTTTAGATTCACAATTGGACCCGATAGGTGGCGCTGCTTTTATTTAAACAGAACAACGTCTGTTAGATCAGTTAGTATAATATATATTTCTTGTGTATGTCAATGAACTCCTCTTAAACGGTTGGACCGATGTTGATGAATTTTTTGTGTTTATTCAAGGCAATCCGAGAATAGTTGAAATTCACAATTGGACCTGGTAGGTGGCACTGCGATCGATTTCAATATTTGAATTGAATGATATTTATTTAGATTTGAACAGAACAAAAATAAGGAACATAAGGACGAAGAATAAAAGTAAAGAAAATAAAGAAACATACAAACAACAAAAAGAACGAAGAAAAATATAAAGAAAATTCGCAGGACTATGACAAAAACCCTTGTATCGCGTAGGATTCACAATCACACATAATAGCCATACTCGGAACGCCTATTTAGAGATAGTACACATTATTTTGCTGCCTGGACATCGAACATACGACACACAGAGACAACGATACTGGAACCAATCGACCGTATTTGTAATTTTATTACGCAGAAAAAACTGTCGATCCTAAATGAGGATCGTTTCGATGAAATTGTACCGGAGATTAATATCAATAAACAAGTACAGAAATGAATAAGACGATGATTGATCATTACTGTATATGATTCATTTAGTAATAATAAGTTAACGTGGTATTTCTTTAGCAGTTTTAAACACAGCTTGGTTCATGGAAACTGAAAGTACGACCCGGCTTAAAACTATGTATCTGATAAATGCTAAAGAGTTTTGTTCGTTTCACGGCGTTGATCTCAGAATCACTACTTGGATTCCAAAAAAAAAACGTACTGCGTAAAGTTTTATAGTGGTAGGATCTGGACTGTTGACAGTTGTCTGTCTAAGGCCGCGGTCTGATCCGTCCGGCATAGTACCACACTCTCGCAGAAAATCCATATTCGTTCGGTGAGCGAAAGCCGAAGAAAGCCCAAAGACGCCCAGCAACTTTCACCTTTACATAGTCGCTACTCGAGAACCTTTCTTCCCCAATGGTTGTCGGTTCGTCGAGAGTTATACCTACCCGTTTTTCTACGGGCGCCACTCGCGCAGCAAATCCCGAAGTTAGCTCTGCCCGCTCCAGAGAACGCTAAACGACTTTGGGCTTAGTTATGAGACCCACATTTAGGGACCACTTTTCACCATTCATCACTGTGTTAGTTTTGTAGACCTATGTTTTCCAACACTAAGATATGTTGGATGAAAAGATCCTTTTAAAATTCTCGAACGCTACCCAGCCGATTTGGATTCATCGATTGACCTCATTCTCAAAATTGGAATAATATTGGCAGTAAACAATGAAATTCCCATGGAGTGCATCTTAAGAATTCAATGACAATAAGTTGTGCCAACGTAGAATCGATATGTCATCGCGTAAGACGCACTCGTAAGGACTCCTTGTTACATGAAACATGAGAATAATACTAATATACATTGTAATACACGCGTACTACATAATACTTTACTATACGAAAATCATTTAAATAAGCAACAAACATTTATTAATGATTTCTGATGTTTACGCGAGTATGGCATTGTAAATAAAAGTATTTGCCGGATTTTATCGCTTTTGTATTTGATTTTTGATTGCGCAAAGTTTCAAACCCTTTAGAGCATTTATGATCACGAGCGGACTACGATATCTCACGTCCAATAAGTCATTGTTATTGCAGATACTTATAATTATCTACCTATTTTTTTTGGGGTGGGCTATGGTCTACCTACTCGCCGCTCACATACTTCGTGTGGTGACGAAGTAAGAATACTATTCACCACTATCTTTTCCGTGGATATTGTAAAGGACGACTAAGGGATTAACTATGCATATAATATTTATACAAGTGAAGGAAAAATTTAAATAAAACCCTATAGCAATCCGTCTGATCAGCGTGATATAGGTCAATTTCTCTTCCTATTATGGAGGAGACTCGAGTCCAATAGTGTCACGAACTAAGTTGATGACGAAAAATTTCTGATATTTATGCGTGTGTTAGACATGCTAATAATTTTCTATTCGTAGTCACGCCTAAAAGGGCTAGCTCGTCTAGGGTTAGTACTTATCATGGTTTCACAGAAAACCATTGCCACAGCAGTAACAGTTTGGCAGTGATCGAACCGGGAATCAGTCCGTCACCGACCACATATCCCGCCTGCGCGGCATCCCGCCAACACCATTGGTTATTGCTGGGGCATCAACGAAAAATGGTATCCGAAAGGATAGTCCGCCGGGCTGGCCACGGAAGTCAAGGTATCGGTACCATTGTTCAACCCAATGGTGAGGAGGAGGAGGAAATATAAAAGATTACATAGCCGCACCTAGCCCTTCCGTCACTCATTGAAACAGACGTGGAGTGTCCAGACAATAACCTAGGGATGTGACTTGGAGAGAAAGTAATCGATTAATAAAAAATCGATATTTTTCTTTAAAATACATCGATTATAAAATAATCGATTAATTAAAAATAAATAATCGAGTATAAAATAATCGATTTTTTTTAGGAAATATGAACTTTATTTTCTAATATAGTATGAAACACTGCGCGCAGTATCGTGATGACCGTTTTTTAGGCAGTCTGGGAGTGAAATAATCGATTAATTTTAATGTAAAAAAATCGATTTTTTATTATTTTGATAATCGATCATTAAAATCGATTATTACAAAAAATAATCGATTAATTATCAATTATTATAAAAATCGATTATTTTTTCACATCCCTACAATAACCTGCCGAAGAAGGCTCATTTCTGTCCTTATTTCTTTCCCTCCAATCTCGCATCTTTCCCTGATACGGTAGACATCATTATAGCTCACATACGTCTCACTATCGGGCTCGAGCCTCCTCCACAATGAGAGAGAAATTGAGCTACTACCCCACGCTGGTCAAACATGTTGGTATAAGGTTTTATTCCAAGTTTTTCTTGCATAGATATTATATCCCTTAGTCGTCTTTTATGACATCCACTGGCAGGAGAGGGAGTGGTGGATTTTTTTTATTCCGTCATCACGCGAATAACGATAGATAACGACTATTATATTTAAGACGCTACATTAAGATCGATCGGTTCCAACTTTACAAACATACTGAAAATGAATACAAATTACAACTAGACTCAAAATAAACATTTTTGGATCTAATTTGGTCTAGATTCGAACCTATAATACTTGACAGAGAAGACCGTTGATAGAGTTTTTTTACTCTTGCCGTGCAGATATCAATCGCGTTTCAATGGATTTCACATTACTAACAGAATGGAAATTGTATACATTACCTGAATACGTATTTAAACCATACATTGTTACAATGAATGACCAATGTAAATAACTAATAAGTTACTAATAGCTTTTATATATAGTTTATTCGTTGAGATTTAATAATGAGGTGGGAAAAGATGGTGGTGTAAACATGATCATTTAATACTTTATTTTATTTATTTTACAGTTTCGAGATCTGGGTTACTTCTCCTCACCCCTCTAAGTAAATTGTAAAATTTGTGTTACGAATAGTATCAAATCAAAATAAATAGTTTCTGATTTAAAAGGCTTTTAATGATGCTATTGCTATTTTATACGAGTTTAAACAATATTACTTGGAATCCAAAGACCTTGTCCCATATAGAATAATTAATTGGTAATCGAGAAAAAAACTATTGATGTAAATAAAATAAATATTATAGCTTCAAACTTTCAAGCTTTTTGGATCGTTACAACCGAACGCAGTCATAAATTAAGGAGTATAATAGACAAGAAACAATTAAAAAGAAAACGAGTACAGTCAGTGTTCGCGCGCTTCTGTGACGTGTAAAAAACATGACGGACGTTTAGGCGCGTATTTATTTCAACCGACGACTGACACTGTAAAGCTATTGGGATTTCTGGAGGAATGTGAACTGACTTGGGTTCAATGGCGAAGGGCACGAAAGCTGAAAGATTTGTGTCTTAGATTAGACAGTTATTTTTTCCGGTGTTTCTAAATGTGTATATGGACAGAGATAGGCAAGATGTACACGAATAAATGACCCTTTTTCTTTCAATTTTCCGTAGCGATTAGTCAACCGCTGTGTAAATGCCATTGAAGTAAATTTAGAAATATCAAAAAGTCGTTTTAGTTTTTTTGTGTATGAGATGGAAAATACTAAAGCATCTCACCAATTTAGATGGCATGTAGATTTCGCTGACGGAAGCATATATCTGCTTCAGAGTAAACAGAAAAACCGATAATATTGTGTCCCTACCATTTTCAATTTAGGAATATCATAGGGATATGATAATGATAATCTACAGTTATAAAAGGGCCAGCTTGGGTAAGTACAACACTTACAAAAATCAATGACTGCGTATTAGCAATTTGTTGCTATACTTTCTTCAGTGCTCAAGAGAGACGAATACCTAAATCTCTCTTTACGGTAAGCAACGACCAAATTATGGATAGAGTATTGCAGTGATCCATGAGCGAAAATTGACATTTATCGTCAGACTACAGCTGCAATAGCCAATAAAAATAATATGCTTATAAAAATTGTAATCCTATACAAGAATTAGGTTGCAATTGCATTAAGAACAAAAGTTCAATGCGCTACAAAGCTCCGAAACCGCGGATATCTGTCAGAATCCGTGGATCAGCTGGCATAGATACGGACAATGTATGATCGTCTGCCAAATGATCAAGTGTGCGCGATAGATCGATATGACGTAACTTATGATAAGTGCAGCAATATGAATAACTGCGATCTGTTTATTGTACCATTTTATTAAAGTATTGTAAGTTCAAAAATATAAGATTGTGTCAACTAAGTTGCATTAAAATGGTTTTTAGTTCATATTATATACTTTTCCTGAGATTATGCCTTCATGCCTTTAATTTTCATGCTTTGAATAAATCTAATGAACAATTTTAATTTAGTACCTGCTTGCTGATGCAACAGACGCTGTTCTGTACAAATCTATAAAATAATATCCTTGAAGTCAATCGCAGTGCTTCATACCAGGTGTCATTTGTTAATCTAAACTACTCCTGACTCGACCTAAATACAAGCAAAAAATTCATCAATATCAGTCTAGCCATTTAAGAAGGAGTTCAGTCTCATCTACACGTATTGAATATCAAGAAAGTCAAAGATATTTTCTAATTAATAATAACTTTGTGTATTTGGATTTGTCTCAAAAACATTGAATTGTGAACTATGGACAATTAAATTAAAAAAAAAAATACATAATGAAAATAAAACAAAAAAGGGTTATAAAATAAAAAAAATGAAATAATATACCATTACTAAAGCAATTGTGCGTAAACATTACATTTTACCGCCATTGACAAAAAACATTTTTCGTATATCCGCCCTCCTTTTTTACTTAATTCATGATTGATAAGGATCTGCTTACATAATAAATGATATGTTACTTGTAAACAGTCTTGATAAAGATCACTGCCATGCCACTTTAGAATTTTGTATCTGTGACAAGGGTGTCCTCAAATACCCTTGTCTACAACGAACTGACGACTAAAAGTGGAATAAGAATGTCTACTACATGACGAGTATAACGATAACGGAAAAGCTGATGTAACTTGATTGATTGAACCTAGTACGTATAGAAAATAACATTATTAACATCAAAGACAATCTAATAATTATGTCTAATGTGATCGTTTAGGCATACAAATAATACCATTTTTTTTTATATAGAAGTCATAAAAAAGTAAAAGAATGCATTTACCCCAGACGTATTAGCGCAAGGAAGTATGTAGGACTTGCCAACGTAAGATGGCATCGGAATATTCATAATAACTTAGAACGAGCCAATAATCTAGTAGTAGAGTACCAGTTTTGGGTATGCTAATTTGAAGTTTTGACTATGTACCTAATGGTCACGTCCTATTTCCAGGTATAAAGTTAGAGAATGGTGACGCACATAGTCCCGATGCCATCTCCCTGATTACTGTCCATTAAATCAGCGTAAGCGTCTGCTTCTCGCGCCCGTTGCGCGGTCTCCTGTAGCGCTATAATAGTCTGGTAAAAAGAAACCTTAGCTAATCAGCATCTATCGCTGCCCAGCATTTTATTGCTTACGGCCGGCAGCGACAGGTCTTCTCCGAAGTGGACGAAGATAGACTGATGAGTAGCCACATTAGTAATTATTAATATGCATCACACAAAAATTGGCGTAAACAATCTCCCCTTTTTATTGATGAACATTAGTTCATCTACATTCATCATCTCTACTTTCCTCTTTAGACTAAAAGTCTAACAATAATTACTAGAAGAACATGGTACTTTCTCATTATAAATTAATCTTTTCTTCAAGATACACTGTAATGCTTTAACTAAACAAGTTACATTGGGATAACGATTACATTAAGTTAAATTGCTATGCCCTCAACGAGTTCGCAGGGATTTGTTTTCCGCCCGCGTGTGGGCGATCACAGGGAATATTAGCCGAAAGGGTAACCTGTTGGGCGGATCACCGATGTCCAGGAATGAGTACTGATAGTCAGCGCTAATGACAATAGGGAAGTAATCCTGCAAATGGGACCGCAGTCCCTTTTCTCGTCACCTCGGACGAGCTGTTTGACAGGCCAGAACATATCTTGTCAAAAAAGTTACACTGCAATAAAGGTGCGTAAGGAAAAGCAAACAATAATTATCCTATTTATTGCTAAGCAGCTTTACAATGTAGGTACTTAAAATGAGTTTCGACTAAACAGAAACCAATCATTTATCCATAAAATTGTGCATAATACGATTCGAATTTTCAACAATTGATTAAACTAGTAGTTGTGAAATAACATCAATCATTCGATATGGGCGGTGCGCAGGATGGTCAGCGACGCGTCCCGATTTAACTCACATGTGGGTTAATGGCCATAGATTTTTAAACGCACACCGTTTTGTTATGTACATTGATTGTTATAAGTTGCCAGATGAAAGACAAAAAAAAGCCAGGTGATGGGAACTTTGAAAATTAATTGATTGAATTAGGCATTACACGGCAGCAATACATTACTATCTTAAAATGGAGGAAACCACTATCCCACAGTTAATCAATATACGGTTCGTGTCGTGACGGAGTAAGAATACAATTCACCACCCCCTGACTTAGCCATGGATGTCGTAAAAGAGTACTAAGGAATACATTATGCATATAACAACTGTTCAAAAGATGGAAAATTCGAAATAGAACCCTATATCAACTCGCCTGAACAGTGAGGTGTAATAAGTCAATTTCCCTCTCATTGCAAAGGAGGCACAAATCTAGTAGTGGGACGTATATGAGTTGTGATGATGAACCAATATATTGCAAACCTCAAGAAAAGAAGGGACAGGTTTGAGATGGAATTTGTTATAAGTAAACCTTCTCAATGCTATGGATGAGCAGCACCCTGAAGTTTTTGTGAAATTTTGCAAGTATTCCTTCATTTATTGAGGAGGTATATCAATTAACCATAGAAATGACGGGTCAATCTTCTTTTTTGCATTAGAAAATAATTTTGTTTATTAACAATAAGAGTTATTTTTGACATAAGATACTTTTTAAGCCAATTCGTCTTGACGATAAGATCTTTTTCTTATTTTACAATGGAGGTTAAGATGGTCATCACACTATTTTTCTATTATGCCGCGGGTATGGTTCGAATAGCGAAACTGTTTCTGATATGATTTAGAGATAAAATAAGTTTTGAATTTGCCTCAAATCGAATGATCAAACTTTGGAGACTACTTACTCATCACAAAAAATTTAAACATTAAGGTTTGTAGATCGTTAATTGTGTAATTTAATTCCTATCAATGACTAAACTATTTATTAGCCCATATAAGTCCCACTGTTGGATTTCGCCCTGCGTCTTTATGAGAGGGAATTTGATCTACTACGCCGGTCAGAGGTAGGAGGCGTAGGAGGACGGAGACAAGAGAGGAGGTCTGAATGGAATTCTTACTCCGTCATCATACGGAATTTAAGCAGAAAGTTATTTTTAAAATTATCATAATTTTTTTCAGGTGTTCTTTTAGATTACCTTTACATACAAAATATCAATAATACGACTCGTAGTTTTTCACTCCTTACACATTTGGAGGTGGTTCTATTGTTGATAATCACCCAGTTACAAATATTGCTGTTTAGAATTTAAATATTTAGAGATTTAAAATCGAAGCAATAACTTTTGTTTTCGGCCAAACCAAGATTCCTAAGTAAAACCGCGAACTTAAAATGAAACGGATCTCAAATAGAACAATACGAAAATAATAACATGAAACTTTTCATTGCAAATGAATGCGGCAAAAATTTACAATAATGGTACAAAAATGGTTAGTATTTAACAAAAAAATTGTTTAAATGCAATTGCAAGAAAAAAGGAAGTGACAAATAAAAACACTTTAATGGCCTCTCGTCATTATTTTTACAAAGAGTGGCCTGAAGTCATGCAATTTTACAGACATATTGTCCTATAACTAATGACTCAATGTAGTTAAATAACAATAGGTTGTAATTATAATTTAACGCCACTCCTTAATTTCTGATATTCGTTCGTAATCATGGCATCAGATTTCATTCTTTCACAATAATGTATTACACATTATTGTGAAAGAAACATAAGAACTCACGTAAACATAAGAAATTATTAAGTATTTTATCGTTATATTTACTCCTGTTTGTTCTTTTATAAAAATATAGCAATATTAACGTATTTCAGATAGTTCCAATGCAGATATTTGGCGCTTCGTTGAAACGAAATATGCTATAAAACATTGGAAAGAGCTCGCGAAACCATTGCTAGTACAACAGACATGATAGGATTACATTATTCAGTTAGACCCGGCCAAATATCTCGCTAACCAAAATGGGAGGTTTAAAAAATTATAAGCTCACTTCGTCTTCCCACTTTTATTGACGATATTTTATAAAAATGTTCAACGTAAGAAGTTAAAGGAAATTAAATTAGATTAACTTATATTTTATAAGCGCTTTTATTACTTTTATAAAAAATTAGATTATCGCTTTTATAGACGAAAATTCCAACCTTTTACAATTTGAAAGACAAGAATTCCAATCTTTTACAATTTTACAGACGAAAATGCCAATCTTTTATAATTTTACAGGCGAAAATTCCAACCTTTTACAATTTTACAGACGAAAATTCCAATCTTTTATAATTTTATACACGAAAATTACAACCTTTCATAATTTTTGATGGATATCTACATAACATTACATTCTGCGATGAAAATAACATAGAGTGAATTCAGTTTGGTAATGTCAATAAGGCATAGTATATTTTATGAGCAACGTTCAATGCGATGAAAAAGCCGGTGTGTAATCCCATAATTTACTCAAAATTTACCTCACTATCGCCATTTGGACAGGCCTACGATACCGAGCTCTTGTTTTCACTGCCTATCACAACAGACGCTGTTCTGATCAAATTTTAAAAATAAAAAATTCTCCTTAAAATCGATCGCAGCGCCACCTAACCCGAACAGCCAGCACCTACGCCGTCCATTGCATTCAGGGCGGCGCGTGGTCCCATAACCTACCGTATTCCTAGCCTTTCGTCAATGGGCTAAACATTGGCACTGAGTTTCTTGTCGTCTGTGGCCAGTCCTGTAGGACGTTGCCCTCACGACTATATGGTCCCACCATGTAAGTAATAGTAGTAGTATAAAATCATATTTATAATTCAACTTAAATAATTCTTAAATTATGTTCAAGAATTAAACGATTCGCAGAAAACTTCAATTACTTGATTATTGGCTCAAGACTAATCTGATCTCAAAAGAAACTCATCATTAACAAGTCTTTCGCTATTATTGCTATTATTCATACGTGGGTAGATGAAAAGAAATGCTAATTGCGACTATAATTCAAGACATTGCGATATAGGCCTTCAGCCAATGAACATTGGCATTCATGTATCCGGTGATCATAGACAACAAAGAGATTTACGGTGATACAAAGTTTTTTTTTATAAAGGTGCAATAGACTTGTGTAATTTAAAAACAATTGTAATAATGTTCATTGAATTAGAAAATGTAACAGTCGATAATGGCCATTGAATTAGAAAATTTCATGATTCAATTTAATTTATAAAATCAGATTTTTTGTTATTGCTTTTAGTGACAAACGAGCAAGACACACTTGATGGTAAGTGATACTGCTCATGAACTTTTGCTAGGCCGCTGCCTACCGTGAGGAAAGTGAAGAGATTTTGAATTCGTGCAATGAGATTCGATGGCACTAAAAGTATCCCCAAAACCCTCCACACGCAAACATCCTCAGAAAGGTTGGCTTCCCGCTCTCTCGACCATCGAACGAAGTGTTGAAATAAATGCCTACCACTCAGACGTAGTACTGGTAAAAAAAAAATAGGCAATATTTAGGAGTCAAAATCACAGAACTATTGATTATTTATATTAAGGTAAATTATTGTATGTCTGTGCTAAATCGAATGACCAAAAAGGTGGGCATTGTGATAATAAATTAGCTAAGTTTTATTGTATTTATTAATTAAGAAAGAAAGAAAGAAAACTTATTTATTTCGATCTCATACTAATAAAAAAAACGGTACAAAATCTACAGAAATTTCTTAAAACTATACTAACATATAACTTAAAAAGAAAAACCTATACAAATACAAAAATTATACATATTTAAAAAAACATAAGCGAAGATATATAAGATTAATTAACACATAGTACATAAAGAGATCGAAAAAGGTTCTATATCAGCATAAGCTGCACCGAGACGGTGTAGCGCTGGTTTTCATATAGAACCATAGTGGTGAAATCACGGGTAGTCACATCAAAAAATATGAAATAAAGCGTTCAAATTATATAAATTCAAGCTGATCGTATTATAATAAATTAATAATACCGAATGACGCGTACCAACGCCATCAGTTTTATAAAATATTATTGCATAGATAAGTAAAGACATAGCAGATATCAAGATATAGACAGATAAAATGTAGTACTTACAAGAGTAACAATCACTGTTTATGTATACACATAATAATCGATTAAACTAAAGAAAAAGAGCCAGTTTATATGATGTGTTAGAATTGGAAAGCAAATGGCAGTAGTTTATAGATACGCGGTAAAAAAAGCCATAAGGATCATTAGACATACATACACACATACAAAAGATATTAAACATATACATACATAAACATACATACATAGAAACACGTATACATACAGTTATGCTTAGCAGCTATCCTGTATTGCTTGTAGCTGGAATAAAAGGTTTCAACAGACTTTTTGAGTCGATACGATGGTAATAAATCGTTCCAACAGCGAGTTGCGGTAAATTTAAAACTACCTCGGAAAGCTGCGGTCTTATGCCTAGGAGTAGTTAATAAATATGAAGATGCTCTTGTATTTATTTTATTAAACTCACGTGACCACGACAACTTACTATAAAGATAGTATGGCTTTTTAGATAATATTATATCAAACAGCAAGGTAGCCAGGTGAAACTTTCTACGTGCAGACATTTTCATCAATTTCTCCTTATCCAGATAAGGGATAACGTGGGAGCGAGACGGTATATTGTAACAGAAGCATGCGCAAGCGTTCTAAACGCGCTGGATCATTTTTTCGGTTCTAGCAAGTAGACAAGGACCATATACTGAATCGGCATAGTTTAGCTTCGACAAAATCAGACTTTCACAGAGCATGACACGTAAGTCGACATCAAGGAAGGGACGTATGCGGTAAAGTAGCTTTAAACGGTAAAAATAATTTCGTACAGCGTTCAGAACATGAGTCTCAAAGTGTAATTGACCATCAAATACCACTCCCAGATTGCGCGTCTCTTCTACTTGGGATATAGGACAGCCATCAATATTAATATCGAGATAAAGTGATTGATATTTATTTATTGCTCTTGAGCCCATTAATATATATTTTGATTTATTAGGGTTCAAGACTAAGGAATTTTTTCTAGACCAGTCCAAAGTCCTAGTGAAGTCATCATTTAACTTATCAACGGCTTCAGCAATATCATTGGGATGGAAGGAAAGATACAGCTGAAGGTCATCAGCATTTACCTCACAATTCACTACTTTTGATTTGAAACGAAGAACCTTATTTGAAATAAAATTTACACTACCTTACCAATTCATCGTACAAGCATGGTATATATTAATTTCTCTTCTACTGCAGAGGAAGCTCGACTTCTCTGGCTAAATATATATGAACATAAATTACTGTCGAAGTTAAGCCAGTCATAAAAATAGTATTCATTTTCTTTAAAATACTTACCGTCTAAAATTGAATCTACCTTTATATATTTTCAGATAATACGTAATATATAGTTCGATGATCCTTTTCTAAACATGTCGTCAACTCCAGACTTATTCTTCTCCTGATTAGAAATTTCCTTTACAATTTTGCGGATAAAATTCACCGTATCTCACAATTCAATCATTCATAAAAGATGTATTACAATATATTCGTTCGTTAACCTGCTAAGTCGTTTTAAAACCGTGTGCATTTTTTCACATTAGACATTAAACAGATTTAAGCGACAAGACGGTATGATGCGTGTGCGCCAATTTTTTGAAAGCTTTCATGTAAACAAATACAAAACTGTTGCCCGATTATAGTTTCGGACGAAAATAAAGTTGTTGATATGCGTATGTACCTAATTTAGCAGACCACATGCACATTTTAATATAAGATAGGATTCAAATTCAAAGTCATTTATTATGCTTAAAACCTTTTTTTTTGGGTGGGCTATAGTCGGCTCACACTGCTGTCCAATTCGTTCGGGGTAACGGACGGGCAGGGCGCGGTCCCATAGTCCACCGTATCCTACCCTTCGCCGTTGGGCCGACCACCGGTAACGAGTTCCTTATCATCCGTGGCCAGCCCGGCGGCACACGCCCGCATATACCTTTCGGGTAAGAATAATGATCCCTGATGTTTACGCGAGTATTACACAATGTAAATATAACAATTTTACGGATATTATTGGTTTGGTATTTGATTTTGGATTAAGTGACGTTTCCAACATTTTACAGCGTTCATAGTCCCGGGCGGACTAAGATGCCTCACGTCCAAAAAGTCATTGTTATTACAAAGATTTATGTCTACCCGCTACAGAATTAGTTATTAAATATTTTGATCCATATTTTGATATAAATCTATTACCAGTACAGGAAGAATATGATTCTATATGAAAAAAAATATGTTGTTTTTGGTAATTATTAAACTTAATATTTCTTTTATTTGTAGTGATTATTATGTTCATCACTGTCTTGCCCGTGGATGTTGTATAAGACGACTAAGGGATTTAATATGCACTATAACATCTGTGCAAGAGAAGGAAAACTTGAAATGAAACCCTATACCAACACGTCTGACCAGCATGGTATAGTAGATCAAATTCCCTCCCATTGTGGAGGAGGCCCGAGCCCAACAGTGGGACGTATATGGGCTGCGATGATGATTATGAAAATTTATTAATTTAAACCTAATAAATCTAGTATACTACCATCGTATCGCGGCCACATCGTGACCATGAACGCTATAAAGTATTCGAAACATCGGGTAATCACAAATCAAGTAAAAACGCGATGAAATTCATAAAATATTTCTTGCTAGATTTAATTAGACAATTACAATCTAGCAAGAAACTCATCGGAGCAGGCGCTCATCCCAATTACTCGGCCATACCGCCTACCTGACATCAACCCTCTTAAGGAATGTAATTGTTGACTAAATATCGTCAAATGGAATGGGTCCTTAAAGCTCTAAGTCGTCTTTTATGACACCCCACAGTAAGAGTTTCCAAGACTTGTCTTGCCCATGGGTGTCGTAAAAGACGACTAAAGAAAGAAAATAAATATGTATTTAAAATCTATGTAAAAGAAGGAGAGCTGGAAATAAAACCCTGTACCAACCCGCCTGACTAGCGTGGTATAGTAATTCAAATTCCCTCCCATTCTAGAGGAGGCTCGAGCCCATCACTGGAACGTATATGAGCTGTGCTGAGAGTAATGCAAGGAGTGGTGCTATTCGAGAGCGCCACCAAACAGCTAAGAGCAGAA
Source organism: Lymantria dispar (assembly GCA_032191425.1). Lineage (NCBI taxonomy): Eukaryota > Metazoa > Arthropoda > Insecta > Lepidoptera > Erebidae > Lymantria > Lymantria dispar. The sequence goes on from CM063445.1 coordinate 36,270,167, forward strand.
TTGAAAATTAAAATCTAAATTAAAGTCCTAATACCGATCAAAGCTATGTGATAAGGCTGTGTGACACCGACCAAAGCTGTGTGACCAATCAAAGCTGTGTAATCAATCAAAGCTGTGTGACCAATCAAAGCTGTGTGACCAAACAAAGTTGTGTGACCAATCAAAGCTGTGTGACCAATCAAAGCTATGTGACCAATTAAAGCTGTGTAACGCCCAATCCAAAACTTTAATCCTATCCCATACTCCTATTGTGGTGTGCGGTATATTGATTACCGTGGGACAGTGGTGGGTCTCCCTTCCTTCCTTCCATCTTAAAATTAAAATCTAATTTAAAAGTAAAAGACATCTAAACATTTACGTTACTAAAAGAATTTTATCAAATGTTCAAGCGTAATTACACGACATAAAATGTATAAAAACTCCAAAACAAAACTTGCACAGCAATTGCAATATTATTCCAGAATCTATATATAAATACGTGAAGCGAAAACTTTGTACCCCTTTTTACGAAAATTACGCGGATGGACAAGTATGAAATTTGGCACAGTTGAAGTATATAATGAGGAGAAGTGCGTAAAACTGAAATTTCATATAATAATGGATTAGAAATACATTAAATTCATTAAAAAAGGCATTACGCACACTACAACGTAATCGCTATACACACACACACGCGTTTGCGTGAGTGTGTTGCGTAGCAACGCTTATAGACTTTTGTTTACGGTTAAAATATCTGATCAAATTGAATGTCAAACAATCATAATTATGATGATAATGTCTACTAAAGATTTGTGCTTATATATTAGTTATTAGTGAAATACAGCTTACTCAATTTACAATTATACATAAATAAAATTAAAGAAAATTGTGTAGCAGAAAAATTAATTAAAATGAATTATGGCCGAATTTCGACCACACGCCGACCACTAGTTTATATTTAAAAGACTTATTTACACCTTCCACGGTGTGACGGAGTAAGAATACAATTCACCACCCCCCTTTCCTGCACGTGGGTATCGTAAAAGACGAGTAAAGGTTTATAATATTTATGTAACATATTGTAACCTAACCTTCTCTAACCTTTACCACACAAATCTTATACCAACCCGTCTGATCAGCGTGGTATAGTAGGTCAATTTCCTTCCTACGGTGGGTAAGGACCGAATTCATTAGGATAATTAATTAATATTATATTCATGATCAAATCGGCTCACATACGTCCTACTGCTGCGCTCGAGCTTACTCTATATTAAGAGGTACACTGGTCTAATATACCAGACGCGTTGGTAAAGGTTTTTATTTTGAGTTTTCCTTTTCTTTCAAAAATGTTATATGCATATTTAATCTCTTAGTCGGCTTTTACAACATCCATGAGCAATGAGGTAGTGAAATGTATTCTTACTCCGTCACAATACGGAAAAATAGATTAAAAATCCAGCTGATCATAAATATAAACCTCACTTAAAAGACTTTATTAGTAGAAAATACAGCAAACCCAATACTGTTTCAGATAATTATATAATAATCAACAAAAGAAAATCAACAATACATTGCTATGTTAATAGAATTATATCTCGTTCAGTATTTGTTTACATGTTATAATAAATTATTATGTATCGTAAAGAATCTTGTACCATTCCAAAAGAATACATCATGTACAATGTAAACTGACCCACATAATGAACGAACGAATCTGTATGCAAACCCAACACAATTACATGGATATTTATAAATATAAAAAAACTGTGTTAGCGTAAATAAAAATATTAGCGTAAAATGTATTCGATGAAGAGCCCATAGACAGATACGCAGCAAAGGATAGTGGGGTTAGGCAACTTTACATGCAACCCGATTTATAGATGGGTGATTCTATGTTTCATCATATTCCTCCTTTATTTTTGAAGTGAAACTTCTTTGAGCGCATGAGGGTAAAATTTTTACGGATAAAACGCAATTTAGTGACACGAAAATGTGGGACGTTTTTGTTCAAGAACAGGGAGAGAGCGATTGAGACCGATTGAGAGAGAGTGAGGAAGGGCAAACATAGCACGAAGCATATAGCCGTGGAGCGAGAGTAGAGAGCAGGCGAGTGAGTAAGATCGAGGGAGAAAGATAGTGAGAGAGCTTTTTTCGCGGGCTATGGTCTATGTTGTTTGGTGTGAGCGTGAAAATATCGATATTTTATTATTTTATTTAGTATCTATATATAAATCCATCCATCCATCCATCAGCCCACAGATATATATAAATACGTGAAGCAAAAACTTTGTACCCCTTTTTACGAAAATTACGTGGATGGACAAGTATGAAATTTGGCACAGTTGAAGAATATAATGATGAGAAGTGCATAAAACTGAAATTTCATATAATAATGGATTAGAAATACATTAAATTCATTAAAAAAGGCATTACGCACACTACAACGCAATCGCTACACACACACACACATGTTTGTGTGAGTGTGTGTATGGCCGAATTTCGACCACACGGCGACCTCTAGTGTGTAATAATTGTGCTAGCATTTTATGTTATAGTGCCTTACTGTGTTTCTCATTTAAAACTACTAAAGGTATTTATTTGAATTTCTGCCAGACAATTACTTGACAGAAAGTATGTAAGTAACATAAAGAAGATGCAACACTATGTTATCTGTGAAGAAAATGTATAAGTCTCAGCTGAAACAACAACATCGAGATTGCGCGCGAACGGCAAATGTCATGTGGTACATTTAAGCTATAAATATTCTATTAATATTTTATTTTTGTTATTATAACTTTATTTTTGGAATGCAATGCAAATAGAGTTCTCAAGTGTCGAGGGGAGCCTTTAATTGCATTGCCAACTAAAACTAAATGCGAAAAAAAAATAAGAAATAAATTTACTTGATAATAATAAGAATGAATTCTTTTTAGTAGCAGTTTACTAATACTAAAAAGAAGGAAAAAGACTGATCAGTGTGAATAAAGTTACCAAAAGTTCGATGACTAACCAATATTTCAAAAGTAATTCAGCAGTATTGAAATTGACGTCACGGGAAGACTACGTCGAGAGGAGAGGGTACCCTGCGGAATTATTTCGTCGGGCCGGCCACGACAAGGAACTCGGTACCGGTGGTCGGCATAACAACGAAGGCGACGAGCTACAATGGGTTATGGGGCCGTGCGTCGCCCCTCTGTCGCCTCGGACGCAGCCGAGCGGCGGGTGCGCTAACCATAACCCACCCCAAAATAAAAAAATCGTATTGAAATACCGATTATATTTTCTGTTCTTTTTATTTGTGTTAAACATTACCCAATTAGCTACTTGAAATTTTTGAAATTCTTCTAAGTAAATAATACAACTGGCAGAGCATGAGAAATCCAATTAAATATACAAAATTTGGATACAGTGTGCATGCAATATAAAACAAAGCCATAGCACGCTCCGACGAGGCTGACAATCAGCCAAAATGAAACAAATACCATTCATATAACCGCAAATGCACCTAAATATGCGATTTATTGTTATTACTAAACTAAATATACCGAACAATTTTTCCTATGGGTATTACAGCGGTTTTCTATGAAGCGTATGAATTCGTACGTTTCTATCAATATGTAGTCTTATTATTGCATAATAACTATACATTTTTTTTTTGTGGGTGGGCTGCGGTCGGCGCGCCTCCGCACCACTCCGTCCGGGGCGACAGAGGGGCTTAAGCACGCAACTCCCGCAACCTACCCGAAAACCACGTCGCCTTTGTCGTTGGGCCGACCACCGGAGCAGAGTTAACTTGTCGTCAGTGGTCGGCCCGACGGAATACCCCTTACTTGGGGTACCCTCCCATCGACCGATGTCCCCCCCCTCGGGGAGGACGTCGGTCTTTCCTCACGCGGTCGGCCTCTCGGTGGGTGACGGACTAATCCCCGATCACGTCACCCGCGGCCTCGGCTAGGACGGCATGAGGCGCAGGTAGTTGCGCCTGCGCCGCCCCATTCGCCGGCGGCGGATCTCCTCATCGAGGCTGCGCTCCTCGCGCAGGCGATCCGCCGCCTCCTTCTGCGAGATCACTGTCTCGCAGAAGGCTGCAACCGCGTCCCAATTCCCGACGCTGTCGACCATCGCCCTAGCGATGGCCGGCAGCGTCAGGTCGGCACCGATGATTGCGACGAGATAATAACTATACATTAAAGTTTTTAATTTTCTTCCTTTTATTAATTCATATACATTTAGGGTTGGGAAAATGTCATGTAGTACTATTGTATTATACTTCGTATGTTTTAACATGTCATAATAAATGATATTTTTTTTTATTATTTTGTTTTTTTTTTATTGGTGGGCTAGTCCAATCCGTCCGGGGCGACAAAAGGACGGCGCGTGGGCCCATAACCCACATGTACCCACGTCGCCTTCGTCGTTGGGCCGATCACCGGAGCAGGGTGACTTGCCCGACGGAATACCCTTTCGGGTACCATCACCTCTCGACAGCCCTGTCCCGGGACGTCGGTCGCCGTCGTGCAGTCAGCCTCTCTGCCGGTGACGGACTAAAATCCCCGGTCCGGCCACCCGGCCTCGGCTAGGGCGGCATCAGGCGCAGGTACTCGCGCCTGCACCGCCCGAGTCGCCAGCGGCGGAACGTGTCACCGAAGAAGAGCTTCTCTCGCGCACGATCCGCCGCCTCCTTCCGTAAGATGAATAATAAATGATATTGATGAGATTTTATGTAATATAATGCACAGAAAGTACTGGGTTGTAGTGAATATGATATAATAGTGCTTTACATACTTTTTGTGTGTTCTATATGGTGACAGAGTACGAATACAATTTACCACACCTTATCTTGCCCGTGGCTGTCGTAAAAGACGACTAAGATATATGATATACATATAACATCCGCGCAGGAAATGGAAGACACGTCTGACCAGCATGGCATAGCCTACTATGCCAATAAGTATAGATAGAAATAAGACCTATCTTATTACCCTCCTATTTTGGTGCAGGCACGAGCCCAGCAGAGGGACGTATTTGAGCTGAAATGATGATGATGATGACATACGTTTTCGTTTTCCATCAACATTCTCAGAAGATTAATAGTGTAGGCGGTTGAAGGTGAAGATATAACTTTCTGACCGTAGATGAATTAAATAAAGTGAGAATTTATAAAGGTTTGGCAAAAGGCCTTAGTAACCATACCATAAAATTCTTTAGAAGCACCTCACTTTCAGTTTAAGTCCTTTTATAATGAAAAGAAAATTGGTCCTTCATAAGCACAACCAAATAATTTAGCAATCTTCAATTCCAATACGTATGCTAATAATTATTATTATTTTCTTTTTTTTTTTTTTTTTACTTTGACTTAAATGTTAAAGAATAGCAACTGTTGGTTTGTAACCAAGATTAAATTAAGCAGTTTTATCAAATATAATATAGCTGATAACAATGTGAACGGCTTCTGTACATCTCATGATGAATATCAGTATTTGAAATTAGTTCAACAAATCATCGAAACAGGTGACAAAAGGGTCGATAGAACAGGCGTTGGCACCTTATCTATATTTGGTGCTATGCAAAAATATTCCCTGAAGAACAATACCTTACCTTTGCTTACCACAAAACGAGTATTCACTAGAGGCATCATCGAAGAACTATTATGGATAATATTTGGTTCCACTGATTCCAAAGTTCTTTCTTCAAAAAAAATGCATATTTGTGATGCAAATGGATCTCGAAGTTTTCTAGACAACCTAGGTTTTATTTCTAATGTTACGCGGGAAAGACTAAATTAGCCAATTGGGGTAGCGCATTAGCTTAAGCCTTTGAAATAGATACCTATTCAAAAGATCGTAAATTAATTTCTTGGTTATTTAGGTTTCTTATTAACCGACTTCAAAAAAGAAGGAAGTTCTCAATTCGAGTGTATGTTTTGTATAGATATGTTTCGTAATCATTCTGCCTACTATGAAACAATTTTGAAAATTTTTGTATAAAACTACTTTATATAAAAAACAAAATTACACAGTACGGAGCCTTTAATTAATAGTGGAATAATTATCTAAAATTAGTTTAACCTAACTACAGCTAACAGTTTCTACATAATAGCTGCAATAGCTATATATTTATAAAAAAATAAAACATGTGTTGTAATGTTAATAAAACCTTTAACTGTGCCAGTTAACCTAACCTCAATTTATTTACGTTTAATTTGATCTCTGAATGCCAAGTGCCAAGTTCGTAACAAATATTTCTTTTAATCAAATAAACAACACTTTACAACTATAATCCGGTAGATGTAATTACGCACCTATATTTACATTTATTTATACTATTTAACACGCGAGCTATTCTCTGCCATGTTTGAAATTTAACCGCGTAAAAAATAGGTGTTGCTACAGTTAAAAATAGTATATATAGTGATGGATAAACTTATCGATGAGGAAGCGGTCGAGAAATAAATATATTTGTAATGGTATACTAATTTGTTAGTTTAATGTACATATTGATAATTTATATACAGTACGGGTGTGATTTTTGTAATAATTACGTTACAGTTAGATCGTGGCGTGTTATATATTACAATTTGAAGGTCGAGAATCAAGGGTATTTAACTAATAGAGTTGTTGATGTATTGTATCGGTGAATTAAATTAACTAGAATAATGTCTATTTTGTCTTTTATCAGATAAATTTGAATAATTTGTGTCATATTTAAATATGTAGCTTTAAGTATTTTCTAAACGAGTAGGTATGAGAGAGCCAGAAGTCCAACTATCTGAGGGTGTTTGCGTGTGCTGAATTTTGGCGGTGCTTTTAGTATTACCGTACCTCATTGCACGCATTCACTCTCCCTTCACTTTCTTCGCGGTAGACAGCAGTCTAGTAACAAGTCCATGAGCAGCAGCATCACTTACTAACAGGTGTACTGTTTGTTCATTTGTCAGCGTTTGCAATAAGAAAAAGGTAGCCTGTGTACACAGGCTACCTTTTAGGTGCAGGTGAATAATGCTTTTAATGTTTTGAATTATAAGTCTGATAATGACTATTATATCTTAAATAGAAAAATATATCAGTTGTATATTCATCAACCATTCGCCAACGGTTTTCTAGTACATCGGTACTAGAAAACCGATGCGAATATTTTTATAAAATGTATTTTTCCTTTACTTGCTCAATCTACATATAGCTACTATATAGATATTTAATTACTACATAATTTTATATTTTATGTTGCAATCATAACGATTATTTTACATTTTTTTGAAATGTTAGTTTGTACTCAATATTACCGACTACAATTAGTGTTAACAACAGATAAGAGTATTAAAATATAAATTGTAAACTGTATTTTTTAATTAACACTTTATTTTTGATATATTTAGCTATATTTCGTCTTTAGAGGGGAAAATTATCATTAAAATGGTGTATCAAGTATTAATGCCGGTACTAAATTCGGGGACAAATGTCATGAACACAAAAAAAGCACTTTTCAGAATCAATATGGCTGATTGCACAGATGGCGTAGTGATTGAGATAGCGACCTGCAGTGCCAGTGTCGGGGGTTCAAATACCATTTTGTTCGAGCCGCAAATTCTTGATCTGAATCTAGATATTAATTATATTTTTGTAAAGTCCCCCGCCGTAGTGCAGGGTGTTCTCTTAAAAAAATATGTAGAGCTATTACAGTTGGTTTGGTTTATTAGCACGTTGAAGTGGCAATGGGCAGGCCACATCGCTCGTCGAACCAACAACCGTTGGGGAAGAAAGGTTCACTCAAGAGTGGCGACCACGAATCGGACGACGCAGCGTAGGACGACCCCCCACTAGGTGGACTGACGACATTCTCAAAGTCGCATGGAACCGTTGGATTCAAGTGGCGGAGGACCGTTCCGAGTGGCATTCTCGTGGGGAGACCTTTGTCCAGCAGTGGACGTCTGAGGCTAATGGATGGATGGACAGTTGGTTAGGTAAGGCTAGGTGTATACTCATCAATAGCTATACAGTGTGTATTTCAATATATTTTGTACTGGAGACTGAGTTAGATTGCCTCTTATAACTTTGAAGATGAGTAATATTGACTTCGTAATATGTTTACTAGAGCAAGAGGTGTTTAGATTCACAAATGAATTCAACGACTATATATTTTAAACTTATGTATAAGAAGGTGTGCTACAGTTTTCTTTTACTTACTAAACATATGACAAATGGCAGCAATTTAAAAAGAACATAAACCACCAAACTTGTGTGTGACAACATTTATAAAACTAATGTCCCACGACATTGAAGTTAAATCTGTCTCCATTCAACCAATTACTAAAAGGCGTTTTATAAATATCTCCTCACTAGGAGCTATTTTTTCGCTGGCAACACATATAAAGATGAAAATAAATATTTATTTATATTGTTGGAGATACTGTTGACATTTTGTAGTGATAACTAAAGTTGACATGTTGTGAGAAACGAATGAGTGAATGGATGACCGAAATGGTCCATTTAAAAAGTAGTAGTACGACTGAGATATATTTTATGATTTTATGACAGAAGATATGTTCTGAAGACAAATATAGAAATTGCATGTATTATCTACTATATCACTTTGACTGCACAGATGGCGTACTGGTTAAGATACCAAAACTACAGTGCCAGCGTGGATTCGAATCCCATGTAGGAATATTTTTGCGATGCACAAATTGTGGTTCTAAGTCTGATACTTCTTGTTGAAGAGAACGTAATACTTTTTTTATTATTATTTTGGTTTGTATCGGTGGTTATTCAAAATTTTCAATTTTACTTATTCTAATCAAAACTACGCCAGTATTAGTAAACAATCATAGCCAAATGAATTCAAACGTCTCAATTAATATTTAGTTATTAAAATGGATAACAAAATGTTTTACAAAATAATAGCTTTCACATAAATTATTTTAAAAATAAGCTCAGCAAATTTAGGCGTATAAAAACCGTTAATATTGAATAAGAGTAAATTTAGAATTTAATTTTTGGCAGGTTACTTTAAATACTGCCCACTAGTCATACCAAGACAATTTAGCTAAATCCGCTACACTATACATGAAAATGTATCAATATGATCTTATTATATCTTCATGTTTAAATCATATCTATACTAAATAGAAAATCCTTATGACGACATTTTACTAACACAAAAAGTACCTAGTCTTTAATTTCATAACGCGCGGTGTGGATTTCTTAAAAAAAATATAATTTGTTTTTACGTATCTGCATAATATGTAGTTTGTATTAATTAGCTTAGAATAATAACGTATAGAAGGTAAGTCCGCGCACAAAAATGAAGCATTCAAATTGGATCCTAATGGAACTTACGCTGGACCGTTCCGTAGTGTACAAGGTCACTGTACTGCACGTAAATACGCAACTCTTAAAAAAGAGATAGGTAATTATGACGGTTTGTACATTCAAATGGTGTCACAACACATTTGAAAAATATAAAAAGTGTATTAACATTACTTTTAAAAGTATTTGGACGATTTATGTAAATAAAAACAAAATTGAATTTCTAAATAGTGATGTGCGTATGTACGTGTGTAATCGCCTGCGCGCTTGTAGTATTTTTGGCTTCATGTTTTTGATCGCTTAAGTACCGACACTATCCATTTATACGTTATTATTCTAAGATCATATAGATTCCCTTGGGCTAAATTTAAGATATTGCTAAAACTGAATATATAGCTGTGATAGTGTTTCAAAAATCTGTTGAAGTTTATTTAGAACGTATGTAATAAATTTAGAGTCCAAAAAAATGGCATCCTTTGATAATGAATACTGAAACGTATTCGAAAAGACTGGAAAGTAAAATAAAAATAAAAACCCCTTCAATAAAATCCGTGAAAGTAGTTTTATTTCATATCTAAATAATAAATTAAAACCACCATTCAAAATCATTCAACAAAATAAGCGCGCGTAAATTTAGCTATAAAAATCATCAGAGCATATTTTTTTTAATACTGCATTTTTATCTAGAACGGATCTTGCCCTTTTAGCTACCACTGTAGTGTTGTGAAAAGTTGCTATGTATCTATTAGTGCAGATCTATTTTAGTTTAAACTGAGACCGAATATAGTTGGGCTTAATAATAAACTATAAATGTTTTGTCTGCTGATTTCCTACGCTCTTTGAAGTACAGTTATCTACATATCGTTTGCCCAAAACGTTTGCTATACGAATACAGATTAAGCAAGATATTTTTTTTCTAACTTACGTTATTCTTATGGTTGACGTTAGCGGACAGTAATAACGTTGAGTTGAACTAGAGTAAGGGATATCTTAAAGCAAGCGAGCCGGGCGGACATATGATGTTTGCTCAGGAGTCTCCTAGTACTTAAATATAAGTCAGAATTCCAATATCGTGAGCAATATATTCGTCTGTGTATTAAAAAAATATTTTGTTATAAAACTTACATTTTTAAGACATTGATTCTCCTATGCTTCGTCATTACAACTCATGTAGGTACTGTTAGGCTCGATCCTCCTCTATAATGCAAGGGATTTAGACTATACAACACTAGTTAGACGTTTTCTTATAGTTTTATTTCGAGTTTTCCTCCTCTTCCATAGATTTTATATGCATATTATATCCCTGAATTGTCTTTTACGGCACCCAAGGGCAAGAGATGGTGCTGAATTGTATTTTTACTCACAAAACGGAAATTTTAATTCATAGAAACATTGAATAAATCTTATAAGAAACGGTAATTTAATTTATTAAATTTTAAAATTAATTTGCTTAGTGGCTTCCACATGCTCATGAGCGAAGCCGTGGATATAACTGTTAGGCTATATTTTAATATCAGTGCTGTAAATTTATACGTAATAAGCTATGCTATTGAAAGAGGAATCGATATGGATATCATACAGAGGAGAATCTTTTAAGATTTGGAATGTAAAGAGTAGGGAGCATAGTGTAAAAATACCTTCGAGCTACATGAACCTAGTAGCTCAGTGGTACCATCATGCGTGGGTGTTTCAATTTTATCTATACAAATAAATAAAATTGAAGTGTCTGTTTGTAAAATCAAAATAATGGGCTTTCTTTTTTCAAGCTGATAACGGTTTCAGGCCGACCACTGACGACAAGGAATTAAGCATCATTGGTCGGCCCAACTACGAAGGTGACGCGCTACGGGTGGATCATGGATCCGTGTGCCGCCCCTCTATCGTCCCAGACGTAGCCGTGCGGCGGGTGCTCGGACCATGGCTCACTCGAAAAAAAAGGCTGTAATGGTTATTTGCATGATACCTATGCTTAAAAACCAGTTTAAAAATGTTTATCTGTCTGTCTGTTTGTATGGAGTAATCTTAAAAATGGTTGGACCGATTTTGCTAATATTTTACTACCAGGTGGTTAGTTGTCTATATAAGGAGTAACTTAGGATATATTTTATTACCGGGTTGAGGGCCATCAGCGCTCACCCATAGTCGGGGCTAAGCTGTGAAAGCCATCTGAGGCTAACAGCTATACACACACAAAAAAAAAACTATATTTTATCCCGGTATTCCCAGGGGAACGGGAAATATACGAGTAACGCGACTGAAACCAAAGCGAAGCGAGGGTGGGTTGCTAGTTTTACATTTTGTTTTATCACGAGAACTGCCGACAGAAGTGAAAATTTAAAACTATGAGCTAACAGTTGTTATTTTTGGATATAAAAATTAATTGTTGAACTTAAATAAAATTTTGTTAATTAAGTTTTTGCATTTATGTGGTTTTGACATCTATCTGCACAGATATAGTAACAATGACATTATAAATAATGTTAGCGTTAACACGTCACGCGACCATGTCGGTGACGATTACATGAATATACAAACCTGCCTATAGAAGTTTTCACATCAAAAATATTTTAAACAATAATTTATTTAATCACAAAGTGTGTACGCATAACAACGCCGGACTTCATTTATAAATACATAAACTTCCTACACGCCAAAATAGACCAGCATTACGCGTACTGAGCCAGTAGGTATATAACGCTCAACTGAACTCTATCATTGACTAGAATTAAAAAAATAAACGGATCATTCCACCAAATACAATTTACGATTGTAAATAATTATAATACGTTGTGTAAGTATTGTACCAAGGTCTTTATAGGATCTGGTATTTGGTTAATCATTTATTTTCGCCATCACTACCAAGAAATTGACAACTACTGTGTATATTATCCAAACATTGATTACGTTAGTGGCTGTAATGGGAGATATCGATCGCTGCTTTTTTACATACCTGCTTTTATGATCTTGAAGAAATCCCGTAATGGGGTGTGAATAGAATTTCTCTGGTATAATACAGTTGTTTCGTTGTAGAGGTGTTAATGTTCTAGTGTTGGTGGCTTCGACGTTCGCTCTTGCGTCATAGCGTAGGTTTTAAACTAAATTTATTAATTAATTTAAACTTTATTTTCGTTTTATTGTATATTTTAACTGCCGTGTTTATAATACACATGATTTTGTATAAGGTTTTTATATATATATATATATATATATATATATATATATATATATATATATATATATATATATATATATAAATAAATATAATATATATATATAATATAAATATAATATATATATATAAAATATATATGTTTTAAAAGAATAATTATATTATGAGAATGAACGTAATAGTATATTATTTGCTAATTAAAAGTTGTTTATGTAAAATATAGGCAGTTTTTATATAGTTTTTAAATTTTTTCATCATCATTATTCATTTCAGCTCAGCTATACGTCCCACTGGGCTCGAGCCTACTCCATAATAGGAGGGAAATTGACCTACTATATCAACCTTCTCAAACAGGTGGTCAGGAGATTTTATTTCAAGATTTTTGTCTTTATTTAGTTACTAGCAACCCGCCCGCGCTTAGGTTTCAGTCGTCTTACCCGCGTAGTTCCCGTTCTCGTGGGAATACCGGGATAAAATATGGCCTACGTTACTTCCTGATATTATAGCTTCCCATTAGTGAAAGAATTTTTGAAGTCGGTTCTGTGGTTTAAGCGTGAGAACGTAACAAAGAAACTTACTTTCGCATTTATAATATTGGTAAGGATTATCTGTATATATATATATATATATATATATATATATATATATATATATATATATATATATATATATATCCTTTAGTCGGACAAATGTGATATGTCATTCAGGAACTCATTGAAGAGTTCATTATAAATGAAATTACTTAGTAAAAAGGAAATACAGGTCGAATCGAAACTGAACCTGGACGAGGCCATGAGGGTAATAAAACACTAGGATTCATAAATATTACCGCGTCTAGATCCGAATATGTATTCAACAAGGGTACAAGGCATGAAAGTTTTATAATCTATCGTAAATACGTACGGAGTTTAAATAGTTTATAATCCATTTAATCTCTTGTTAGTGGACAATATCCTGTTTTTAAACTTTTTTGCGTTTTTGAAGTGAAACTTCTTTGCGCGCATGAGGATAATTTTTTTACGGATGAAGCGCAATTTAGCGTCACGAAGATGTGCAGCGTTTTTGTCGAAGAAGAGGGAGATAGCGATTGAGGGTAAATTTTTCACGGATGAAGCGCAATTTAGCGTCACGAAGATGTGCAGCGTTTTTGTCGAAGACGAGGGAGATAGCGATTGAGGGTAATTTTTTTACGAATGAAGCGCAATTTAGCACCACGAAGATGTGCAGCGTTTTTGTCGAAGAAGAGGGAGATAGCGAATTTTTTACAGATGAAGCGCAATTTAGCGTCACGAAGATGTGCAGCGTTTTTGTCGAAGAAGAGGGAGATAGCGATTGAGACCGATGGAGAGAGAGTGAGAAAGGGCGAACATAGCACGAAGCACAGCCATGGGGCGAGAGTAGGGAGCAAGCGACTGAGAGAGATCGAAAGATTTTTTTTATTTACTTTTTTAAATATTTTTTTTAATACTGATAAAAACACATGGAACCAAAGAAGTTTCACTTCTGACATGCGTATTTAGTACTCACGTTATTTTTATTTTATCTTTCTACGTGTTGACGAATTATTATCCGTGTGGTTACGAAGTAGGAATATAATTAACTAACCCTTCTCTTGGACGTGGATGTCGTAAAAAGCGACTAAGGGATATATGTAGGTAACATAGAAGCGAGATGAGGAAAACTCGATAAAAAACCCTATTCCAACACGTCTGACTAGCATAAAATAGTAGGCCAATTTCCCTCCCATTATGCAAGAGACCTGAGCCCAACAGTGGGACTTACATACATAGGTTGAGATGATGATGACGAAGTAAGAATTCACCACTCCATTATCACACTATTGAAAACCTCTATTAATTTAAAATTATTATGGGTTTTCAGTGTGTTTTGTACCTTTTAAGTACTTAATAAATTGCTTTTAAAGCTATACTTCTTTTGGCGTGTTAGGGAAAAATTATGAGAGTCAATTTTACCGTCACGAAAATCCGACACCCTGAAATTTGCTAGTCAAATTTTTACGATGCGCGCGTACACTCTCAAATATCAACTAGATTATGCCTTATAATAAAACTTTCAATGTATTAAATACCTCTTTTTCTATTATTAGTGCCGTTTTTTTTACAAACTTAGGAGAACGTGAAGGATAACATTTTAGAAAGATTTTTATCTTGTTACGCCAAAGAAGTATTAACTTCTTACGTGCGTACATGGGTAAAAACACTTTTTTTTAATAAATATAAATCTATACATGTACATAGTAATTTGATACTTTCCTCGAAGATATCAAATAAGGCAAGTGTCAATGCAAATTTCGAAAGATTTTCTTTTGCTTAATTAACGGTAAGAGTTTGGGGACCCAAGTTTCACGTGACTAAAGCGTAGCATATCATAAAATAATAATTATTATTTGCAAAAAAAAGAAACCGCCTTCAATGATGTAGACAATGTAGATAATTTTTTAGATTTTTGTTGGTTTTTCAAAAACCGCTTGTCTGATTTCGATAAAATTTTCATGGGACCATTTGGAAAGTAGGCCCTTTCCAACAAAAAAGAATTCTTAAAATCGGTTGATAGACGACGAAGTTATCCGCGAACAAACATAAAAAAAGCATATATACCGTCGAATTGAGAAACCTCCTCCTTTTTTGAAGTCGGTTAAAAAGACTTTTTTTTTTTTTTTGGGGTGGGCTGCGGTCGGCGCGCCTCCGCACCACTCCGTCCGGAGCGACAGAGGGGCTTAAGCACGCAACTCCCGCAACCCACCCGAACACCACGTCGCCTTCGTCGTTGGGCCGACCACTGGAGCAGGGTTACTTGTCATCAGTGGTCGGCCCGACGGAATACCCCCTACCCGGGGTACCCTCCCAACGACCGACGTCCCCCCCTCGGGGAGGACGTCGGTCTTTCCTCACGCGGTCGGCCTCTCGGCGGGTGACGGACTAATCCCCGGTCACGTCACCCGCGGCCTCGGCTAGGGCGGCATTGCACGCAGGTACTCCCGCCTGCGCCGCCCCAGTCGCCAGCGGCGGGTCGCATCATCGAGGCTGTGCTCCTCGCGCTCGCGACCCGCCGCCTCCTTCTGCGAGATAACTGCCTCGCAGAAGGCTGAGGTTAAAAAGACTAAAGTATTATTTGGCTTTCTGCAATCTGTAGGATCATTATCATCTCATCATCTCAGTCCATACACGTCCCAGTGCTACGTCCCATGCTAATGACTCGGGCCTCCTCCATTATGGGAGGGCAATTAACCTACTATACTATGCTGGTCAGACAGGTTGGTATAGGGTTTTGTTTCGAGTTTTCCATCTCTTGTGTAGATGTTATACACATATTATATTCCTTAGTCGTCTTTTACGACACCTTCGGGCAAGAGGGGGTAGTAAATTGTATTCTTACTCCGTCACCACACGGAAAATAAATAAATGATGGTATATTGATGAATAAGATTAGATATAAAATTAAATTATCAAACAAAACATAAGCGTTTTATGACAAAGTGAAGTTTAAAATAAACGAGGTCTCCACTCAAGCTCTCCACAGAAGAACTGAAGGGCTCGATGACCGATATCCTTTACAGATAATATGAAGCACCCCAAATTTAATGTCCGCTAAGCACGTACAGCTTGGAAAATATCTATTTCAGTATCAAGGATATAATTTTTAACGACGATTTTCAAACCTAAAATTTGAGTGGCTCCTTGAAAATTCATATGTTATATAGCATTGCAATATTTGCTTTACGTATCCATACCGATATCCAAATTAATATGATGTGTGGCTACAAATACTATCAACTCTTTTGAGAGTCGTTAACGATAACTATAGTCCATAAAGTATAGCTTGATCTCTGTGACAGATGTCAACGAAACCGACGAAGTAAGTTTGAACGAGCGACATGTTTACTATTTTATTTTGTATCACATAAATTTTCATTCTTTTCGTGCTAATTTTATTGCAACTGAAGTGCAATATATTATAAATATAAAAATATTAATATTCATGCCTAGAATGTACCTCGTAAGTACTGCAATACCTAGTAAACATTTTATAGAAAAATTACGCTTACGCACGTACAAGATTATATTAGACTGAAAATAAAAAAGAGATGGGACAGTCGATAGACGTAATTCGATAACCGATCTTTATTAAATTTTTCATAAAAGAAATACACCCAAAATAGTACCTAAATAAATCTTTCAACATTTTTTACTATTACAACAGACAGTTACATTATAAAATACATACATTTAATTAATTAAACATTAAAAAACAACTTTTTGTGTCAGTGTAAACGATAACATTATGTACGCATTGTTGTCAATAAACTAAACATGTTCATTCATAAAACAGTCGCAATTGATCAATTGATCTAACGACTGTCCCTATTATGGCAAAAAATGATAAATGTTCTAACAGGAACAGGAGATGATGATAACAATAGTGATGTTGACCTTGATTGTACTTCTTTCAAATAATTAAAAAAGTCAAAAACAGTTTTTGTTTCATTTAAATTCAAAAAGATTTTCATTGATTGTATTTCAATAATAATAGAATATCACAATTAAAAAAATAAAGAGTTTTATCGATAAAAAACTACGGACTTCATCGGAAGCACTAGTGACAACTGTCACAGAGATCAAGCTATATTTTATGGACTATAAGAGCTTTAAATCTGGCCAACAATTACATTTCCAAGGAGTGATGACAGGCATAAAGCTATTGCTAATAACTTTTGCGATATGTACTATGAAATAAGAGTACATATTGAGTCTATCACAAATAATTGGGATATTTTTTTTGCGGGTGGGTTGCGGTCGGCGCGCTCCTCGCACCACTCCGTCCGGGGCGACAGAGGGGCGTAAGCAACACCCGCAACCCACCCACGATGCACGTCGCCTTCGTCGTTGGGCTGACCACAAATAATTGGGATATGAGCAAAGTCATGATGATAATGACATCTGTCATAACTAATAGTTTTTATTATTTTTAAATATTACGATATTCGTAACAAAAATAACATTGCTGATGATATTCGGCCATTTATGATTGCGGGTAGAAAATTAGCAACAGGATACACAACCACTAAAAGTTTAGGCTTTTAAATCTCTTGGACTATTGTATTATCCTATATCCTATAATTTCTTTTTTATAAATATTTTCAAATATTTTTTTACTAAATCAAATCAAATCATTTATTCTGCACAGGCCCCTTGAGGGCACTAACATATTGTTAAATTTATACATCGTTTGAATACAATACAATATCTACCACCGGACCGGAACGCGGCCACAATCTGAGACGATCCGGCAAGAAACTCAGCGGGCTGTCATTTTTTTACAATCTTTTGAATACAATTACGTATACAACATATAGTCTTAGCTCCAGTGTGATGCCTTTCGAGATAGGATATAACTGTTTTTTTTTTAATTTCGTTCAAATAAATAAGGAAAGGAAAACATGGTTGGACCAGATCCCACAAGCAGCACCCGATCACGATTTAACTACTAGAGCAGCCATCACTCCCCTCGACCACATTGGAGAGAAGGGAATGACCCGCCCCACATAGCTACACATATAGTTATACATTATATATAGCGTTAGCATTACATATAGCTATACATTATATTTTGTTTTATTTTTTTAAACAGCCTTTTACTTTCCAAGATGAGCGCCCGAAAAATCACTTCCAATCCTTACTAATATTATAAATGCGAAAGTAACTCTGTCTGTCTGTCTGTCTGTCTGTCTGTCTGTCTGTCTGTCTGTCTGCTACGCTTTCACGTCTAAACCACTGGACCGATTTTGATGAAATTTGGTACAGAGATGGACTAAAGCTTGAGAAAGGACATAGGCTACTTTTTATCGCGAAAAAATGGGTATAAGGGGTTGAAATAGGGGATGACATTTTGTATGGAAATTCGTCATTTTCGATGATAGAACCACGAATCTTTGTATTAAGGCACCTGACAATAAATAAATAAATATTCGTTCAAGCGTTTTGGAAATTTCATTTACATGGGGATGAAATTCAACCCCTAAAATATCAAAAAGCATACAGCCGAAACCACTGGGCCTAGAAACGTATTTTTTTTTTACACCATCGTATTTCTTGGGGTACACGAGCACTAGCAAAGGATTTTTGGAAATTCACCCCCTTAAGGGGGTGAAAAACATATAGTCTTTCACGTCTAAACCGATTTTGATGAAATTTGGTACAGAGATGGACTAAAGCTTGAGAAAGGACATAGGCTACTTTTTATCGCGAAAAAATGGGTATAAGGGGTTGAAATAGGGGATGATATTTTGTATGGAAATTCGTCATTTTTGATGATAGAACCGTGAATCTTTGTATTAAGGCACCTGATAATAAATAAATATTCGTTCTAGCGTTTTGGTAGTTTCACTTACATGGGGATGAAATTCAACCCCTAAAATACCAAAAGCATACAGCCGAAACCACTGGGCCTAGAAACGTATTTTTTTTACACCATCGTATTTCTTGGGGTGCACGAGTACTAGCAAAGGATTTTTGGAAATTCACCCCTTTAAGGGGTTGAAAAGCAAATAGCCTTTCACGTCGAAACCGATTTTGATGAAATTTGGTACAGAGATGGACTAAAGCTTGACAAAGGACATAGGCTACTTTTTATCGCGAAAAAATGGGTATAAGGGGTTGAAATAGGGGATGACATTTTGTATGGACATTCGTCATTTTCGATGATAGAACCACGAATCTTTGTATTAAGGCACCTGACAATAAATAAATAAATATTCGTTCAAGCGTTTTGGAAATTTCATTTACATGGGGATGAACCCTTTGAGGGGTTGAAAAGCATATAGCCTTTCACGTCGAAACCGATTTTGATGAAATTTGGTACAAAGATGGACTAAAGCTTGAGAAAGGATATAGGCTACTTTTTATCGCAAAAAAATGGGTATAAGGGGTTGAAATAGGGGATGATATTTTGTATGGAAATTCGTCATTTTCGATAATCGAACCACAAATCTTTGTATTGAGGCACCTAATAATAAATAAATAATTATTCGCTCAAGCGTTTTGGAAATTCCATTTACATGGGGATGAAATTCAACCCCTAAAATACCAAAAAGCATACAGCCGAAACCACTGGGCATGGAAACGTATTTTTTTTACACCATCGTATTTCTTAGGGTGCACGAGTACTAGCAAAGGATTTTTGGAAATTCACCCCCTTGAGGGGGTGAAAAGCATATAGCCTCTCACGTCTAAGCCGATTTTGATGAAGTTTGATACAGAGATGGACTGAAACTTGAGAAAGGATATAGGCTACTTTTTATTGGGAAAAATGGGTATAAGGGGTTGAAATAGGGGATGATATTTTGTATGGAAATTCGTCATTTTTGATGATAGAACCGTGAATCTTTGTATGAAGGCACCTGATAATAAATAAATAAATATTCGTTCTAGCGTTTTGGTAGTTTCACTTACATAGGGATGAAATTCAACCCCTAAAATACCAAAAAGCATACAGCCGAAACCACTGGGCCTAGAAACGTACTTTTTTTACACCATCGTATTTCTTGGGGTCCACGAGTACTAGCAAAGGATTTTTGGTAATTCACCTCCTTAAGGGGTTGAAAAGCACAAGTAACCCTGCTCCGGTGGTCGGTCCAACGACGAAGGCGACGTGGTGTTCGGGTGGGTTGCGGGTGTTGCGTGCTTACGCCCCTCTGTCGCCCCGGACGGAGTGGTGCGAGGAACGCGCTGACCGCAGTTCACCCCCAAAAAAGGGGATTGAAAAGCATATAGTCTTTCACGTCGAAACCACTTAACCGATTTTGATGAAATTTGGTACAGAGATGAACTAAAGCTTGAGAAAGTATATAAGGCTACTTTTTATTGCGAAAAAATAGGTATAAGGGGTTGAAATAGGGGAAAGTATTTTCTTTTTACGTCGTCTTATTTCTTGGGGTACACGAGCACTAGCAAAGGATTTTTGGAAAATCACCCCCTTAAGTGAGTGAAAAGCGTATAGACTTTCTATGCAATTCTCTTTCCTTTGTTTTAAGTGAGCTCTAAGAAATTATTTTATTAAAATCAACTCCTAAAGGGGTGCAAAATATATAGCCGAAATCATTAGGCCTAGAAACATGGAATTTTGTATAAAGTTGCCTTTCTTGGGGGAAGAGAAATTGTTGCAATTTTAGCCCTAAGGGGGTGAAAAGCGTTAACCGAAATCACTGAGCCTAGGAAGGATCATTTTAGTACACGGTTGGCTTTCTTGGATTACCCCCAGATTTTCTTAGTGCTCACTTAGCAAGCACTATGAAAAAAATTTTGGCAAGGATAAGCGAGCTCTAACAAAGAATTTTTGGCAATTCAACCCCTAAGAGGGTGAAAGCGTATAGCCAAAGATACCGGGCCTAAGAATGTGAAATTTTGTATACCGATTTCGGTTATTTGGGGTAAGCACGCACTAAGAAACAATTTTGGGCTGCCCCAAAAGGATAATACGCATATAGTCGAAGACACCCAGCCAATGATATATCATCATTATCTTGCTCTTATTCTAATTACTTTGGATCGACGCGATATGTAGGTAGGGTACCTACTACTGCCATCGTAGATATATTGCAAAGGTTCTAGCAACATTTTATGACCTGGCCGACATTGTTGGCCAGACGGCATCACCAATTGGTCCAGGTCGATGTAAATCTTTGTGTTAGTAGTATTTTGCGACACCCACGAACAATGAAAACGTGGTAATATTTCTAGCAGCTACCAGACAGTAAGTTACAATCAAAATATTATTACAATTTTCTATCTCTACTAATAAATAAATTTGAAGCGTCTGTTTGTCTATCAAAATAATAGGTTTTATTTATGCTCACACAATACGGTCCAAATTTTTTTGTCTGTCTGTCTATTCGTTACAGGTAATCTTCAAAATGGCTGGACCGATATTGATTATATTTTACCATCAGGTCTACCAGTTGTACATAAGGAATAACTTAGACTATTTTATCTCAGGCTATATTTTATCCCGGTGTGGATGAATTAAGTCGATTTTAAAATTATTTCACTAATGGAAAGCTATTTTTAAGCGAGTAACATATTTAAGCTATTTTTATCCCGATATTCCTACGGGATCGGGTACAATGCCGGTGAAATCACGGGAATCACGGTTTAAAAAATTCATTCACTAATGAAAAGCTATATTATCAGTGAATACCATATAAAGGCTATTTTCATCCCAGTATTTGCCCAGGAACGACAACTATACCGGGGGATGTTGACCAATTTTTAAAATTCTTTCACCAATGGAAAGCTACCTATGTTGTCAGCGAGTAGCATAGGCAATTTATATCTCTGATATTTCTGGGATTTATATATTTTTTTTTACCCATGTAAATTTATAATATCAGCAAGTTACATAGGTATTTTTTATCTCGGTATTGGCATGGGAATGGGGTCTACGTGAATGAAACTGCGGGTGTTTGATTGATATAATTTTTTTTTCACCAATGGAAAAGTACGTTATCAGAGACTAAGGAAAGGCCACAATACCATCGTATTTGCACGGCAATCTGAACTACAAGGCTGGAAGTAATATTCAAATGTGAAAGTTTGTGAAGATATTTGGATGTTTGTTACTCAATCACGCTTAAACTGTTGAGCAGATTTGGATGAAAATTGACACGTAGATAGAGTATTTCTTAAGTTAAGAAATGTAATACTTTTTATGTCGATAATATTCTTTGCGATAATAGTTCAATATGCAAGTAAATTTTTACGCGGGCGAAGCCGCGGGCAAAAGCTAGTTATCTATAAAGATAAACAATTTCCCGCATAAAACATGCGCTTTAAGTAAATACATATGCTGAGATGCAATTCCCTCTAGCTATTCGATTCGACTCCAATAGAATAACGGGACATGGAAACACAATTTACAACGAAACTACAGTACGACATACGAATATCGAATAATAAAATAAATATAAGTAAAAAAGAAAACATATTTAGATTTTGCGCCGACTTGTTTCGACGCGTGTACAGAATATTATCAGGAAATAAACTTCGTCGTTTTAACCGATTCAAACAATGACTAAGGTATTCCGGTTCGATAATGATATGGGTGTCTTTTAAAGTAATAGTGGAAAGGTTTTCCTTGTGGCCATATCTTACGCGTAGGATACGTAAGAACTGACTGATTGATTACTCGGCAATAGGCACTGGACAACCTGCTGAGCTCAGTGATTATTGTATGATTCTCCTTTTGGTGTGCCTATTTCCCTATACCAATGCCTGTCTAGCGTGCTATGGTAGATCTAGATCTTTGCAGCTTCGATGTAGCGACGCGCCGCCGGTGACTGGGGCGGCGTAGGCGCGACTACCTGCGCCTCATGCCGCCCTAGCCGAGGCCACGGGTGACGTGATCGGGAAATTAGTCCGTCACTCGCCGAGAGGCCGACCGCGTGAGGAAAGACCGACGTTCTCCCCGAGGGTGGGGCGTCGGTCGATGAGAGGGTACCCCACTAGGGGGTATTCCGTCGGGCCGACCACTGATGACAAGTAACCCTGCTCCGGTAGTCGGTGCAAGGTCGAAGGCGACGTGGTGTTCGGGTTGATTGCGGGTGGGAGTGCTTACGCCCCTCTGTCGCCCCGGATGGAGTGGTGCGAGGAGTGCGCCGACCGCAACCCACCCCCCAAAAAAAAATATCCAATTGCTTCCTATTATGGAGAAGGCTCTAACCCAGAAGTGAGACGTGTATGAATTAAAATGATATTGATGAGGCCTATTTCTGTGTGAGGCCGAAGTAAGATACAGTTCACCACTCCCTCTCTTGGCCGTGAATGTCGTAAAAAACGACGAACGCTTATAATATGCAAGCGAAGGAAAACTCGACATAAAACTCTATGCAAATATGCGTGACCAGCGCCGTATAGTAGGTCAATTTGACTCATATATGGAGCAGGCCCACGCCCAATAGTGGGACTTATGTGGACTGAGATGATGATGATGATAAGGCTTATTTTCCACAGTAGACGTCAGTAAGGTGGTGGATGGGAGGATGTATACTTGCGGTGGCTACGTGAAGCAGCCGAGGCTGCGGGTGACGTGACCGGGGATTAGTCCGTCACGCGCCGAGAAGCCGACCGCGTGAGGAAAGACCAACGTTCTCCCCGAGGGGGGCACGTCGGTCGATGGGAGGGTACCCTAAATAGGGGGTATTCCGTCGGGTTGACCACTGATGACAAGTAACCCTGCTCCGCTGGTCAGCCCAACGACGAAGGCGACGTGCACGTGGGTGGATTGCGGGTGTGCGTGCTTACGCCCCTCTGTCGCCCCGGACGGAGTGGTGCGAAGAACGCGCCGACCACAATCCACCTCCAAAAAAAAAAAGTTTCAATTTCTTATTGTAATTAAAAACTAACATTCGGAAGTATTGTATTTTGCATATTTTATTTTTAATTATTTGAAACTATTTCTATTTTTTTATGCATACGTGACTCGGTTTTTCAGTTACTATTGTTCGAAAAATTCGCAGAGTTAAATCGAATTAAGCGTGATAAACTCCGAAAAAATAGTTTAGTTAACTTGCCAATGTTTGTGGAAACTTTTTATTCTTTTTTTAAACAGTCAACCTAGTGTGAGAGTTCCATCTAGCCTTTTTAATGACTCGAATTGCTGACATAGAGTTTAGTTTCATTCATTAATTCATTTCAACTCATGTACGGCCCACTGTTAGGCCTTCTGCATAGGTAATTGACCAACCACGCTGTACACTACGCTGGTCAGACATGGTGGCATTGCATTTTGTTTCTAATTTTCCTTCTGTTACATAAATAAGAAAGGGAGTGGTTCTTACTTCATCACCACATGGAAATGTATTGTCATATGTAGGTTTTACATAATTGTGCGTTTTCGCAGTAAACATCAGAAAAAAGAGTGTGTGTACAAAGTACGCATATCAGAAGTGAAACTCCTTCATCGTTCATCCTTCGTCCTTCGTTCTTCATCCTTCGTCCTTTATCCTTTGTCTCATTCTCTCGGCGGCTGAATCCTATACATTTACGTGTTTGTGTCTCTATGGACTCGCTTTTTCGTTTCATCGAGTTTGAAATCACAACGATTCTAAAGAAGATTCACTTAAAAAAAATTGGATAAATCTCTAAAAAATAATTTAATAGCTTTCAAGTACGGTTGGGTTATGGGCCCGCGCACCGTCTTTTCGTCGCCCCGGACGCTATGGGCCACGTGTGCGCTTACCAAAGCCCACCCATAAAAAATGGCAATACCTCTGACTAGCGGGGCCGACGGTAGGCCTTATATAGCCAGAGATAATGAGATGACGAAAAGCGATTTCATCATCATCATGTCGGCTCATATACAGCTCACTGCTAGGCTCGAGCCTCCTTTTACAATAAGAAGGAAATTGACCTACTATGCCACGCTGTTCAGACGTGTTGGCATAGAGTTTTATTTCGATTTTTTCTTCTCTTGCATAGATGTTATATGTATATTATATCTCTTAGTCGTCTTTTAAGAAATCCACGAGCAAGAGAAGTTGTGGTAAATTGTATTCTTACTCCTTCATCACACGGACAAAGTGATTTAAATAATACATCATCATCGTCATCATCGCAGCCCACATACGTCCCACTGTTGGGCTCGGACCTCCTCCATAATGGGAAAGAATTTGACCTACTATACCATGCTCGTCAGACATGTTGGTATAGGGTTTTGTTTCGAGCTTTCCTTCTCTTGCACAGATGTTATGTGCATATTATATCGCTTAGTCGTCTCTTACGACATCCACGGGCAAGATAGGGAGTGGTGAATTGTATTCTTACTCCGTCATCACACGGAAATAATACATATTTAAGTTATTTTCTTACAAAATAATATGAAACTAATTAATCTGAGCATCAAATCCACATTTAATGTCGTTAACTCGAGATACTAAACAACGATCGAACTATCGGGAAGGCTGGACCTATAAAACGCCACCATAATGATACCCCCGTTATGACAGCAAAGGGGATGGTGGGGGCGAACGACGTAATGGCCAGTTCTGTCTCATTACTCATACTTAATAAGACCTTGATAATATTATTTTAGATATTTTATATACAAAGTGAGTTTTTATTTTACAGCTGATTTTTATAATGATTTCTGATTTTGAGTATTACATGTGTGAAATAAAAGTAATCTACTGATTCCTTGTATTGACGAAGTAAGAAAATAATTCACGATTCTTTACCTTACCCGTGGATGTCGTAAAATATGACTAAAGGAAATATGCGTATAACATTTACGCAAGAGAAGGAAAACTCGAAACAAAACCCTATACCAACATGTCTGATGGTGATTTTGGTATAGGGTTTTATAGTCATGGTTTGAGCATGGTATATAGTAAGTCAATTGCGCTCCTATTGGGGGAGGAGGCTTGAGAGTAGCAGTAGGACGTTTATGAGCTAAGATATTATTATTATCATCGTCATCATTTCAGCTCATATACGACCCACTGTTGGACTTGAGCGTCCTCCACAATAGGAGGGAAATTGACCTTACTATATCATGCTGATCAGACAGTTTGATATAGGGTTTTTTTACGAGTTTTCCTTTGTAAATTTATGTAGTTTATAGTTTCAAGACGTTTCAAATACTTCAGCGTTCATGGTCACGGAAGGACTAAGGTGTTTTTCGTCCAATAATTCAACGTTATTACAGAGACTTTTATCAATTCACTGCAATATTAGTATTAAATATTAAAATTAATTATTATTTATCCCATATTTTATCAAATGGCTAGAAATTTGTGTTAATAAATATAAATTTATTGGCAGTGGGAATGTGTGGTATCAAAATTACAAATTTATTTCCAGTAGAAAAAGAGACTGATTTTGTAGTCTAACATATACATACGTGCCATAGGTACAAGAATTGGGATAGCGATACCCTTATGTATTGAAATAAAGATAATGTCTAAAATCTATCCTTTAGCCTTTTACTGCTGAACGTAAGCCCCTCTCATAGTTTGCTTTGAAGTGCGGAACTCTGTCGCTCGCATCCAATGACTCCCAGCAACTTTTACTAGGTCGCCAGTCCACCTGCTGGGAAGTTGTACATTGCCTTATTGGATATATGGATGCCACTCAAAAACCCCCAATGGTTAACGATTTATCGAGCAATGTGATCTGCTCAATGCCACTTCAACGTACTATATCGGGTACACTCATTCTTCTACGGATTTCCGTGTTCCAGATTCTACCTCGCAGAGAAATGCCGAGCATAGTCCTCTCAATAGCGCAACGAGCCAGCTTATTTATGAGGCCAACATTTAGGAACAATATATAGACTCATTTAATTTATGCAAATGTTCACGACGTAGAAAATTTAAGCGTTTCAGTTAACCAGTTAGCTAATATAAGAAAAATCTGAATAGAGAAACAAATATTAGTTGAATGTGTCTAAATATTTGTGTGTCGGTGTAACGTTGTTTTGTCTGATTTGTTTAACACAAACTCTTAAAGCGTCTTTATTGATTAAATATAGCTTTTGAATTATTTAATCTAATTGTCTAAATAAATATAGATGCTTTTATAATTTTCTTAGGTATCATGTCTGAATTTTACTTTTTAATAATTAATACTATATATGTTTTTCACTCGCCTTTGTGT
Source organism: Lymantria dispar (assembly GCA_032191425.1). Taxonomy (NCBI): domain Eukaryota; kingdom Metazoa; phylum Arthropoda; class Insecta; order Lepidoptera; family Erebidae; genus Lymantria; species Lymantria dispar. The sequence continues at coordinate 36,297,286 of CM063445.1, forward strand.
CTGAAGGCGTAAGCAGAAGCTTAACATAGTCACATCCGTCTATCAGCATATTGTTTAATTTCTGGATGCAGGCCTCAGGATTTTATGTGGTATTACTATACTTTGATCAGTAAGCAATTTATTACTGCACCTGAGTGCGTGAGTGAGTGAGCACAGTGAGAGAGCCGGAAGCCCAACTTACTGAGTGTGTTTGCATGTTGTGGGTTTTGATGATGCTTTTAGTATCACTTAACCTCGAAGCACGCATTCACACACCCTTTAATTTCTTTATGGTAGGCAGTGGCCTAACAAAAGTCCATGAGGCAGTATCTCTGGCGAGTGTTGAATCGCAACATGATTTATCGTCAGGTGTGCTCATTTGCTATGGACAAAAATAAAAAAAAAAATTGTCGTCACGTGCGAAATATTTAAATTATCTCTCTCAGTACGGTATAATGAATCTACTCCCTTACATCATGGAGGAGATTGAAACAAAGTAATGTTACAGATTTGAGCTGAGATGATGAAAATTAAGATTGTAAAATGTATTTGTTTTTTTATATAACATGGACTTAAAAATTAAAACATAAGGATGCGTTCGTAATATTTAGTGGTGTATTCCACCTTGGCCGCATGCCCTCACATTCCTGCTCGCCTATTAAAGGCAATGTAAACACTAAACTATACTTTCCTCAATTTTTATTTTCTATGGATGAACCCATAAAGCAACGTGTAAGCATTGCTGCCAGTTTAAATATACGTACTTTACGATGTTCAAATGAAAGCATAGACAAGAATACTAAATATATATTCGCATTACTATAATCAAGGGTAGAACTAGTATTATACTAGTTCTATCCTCCATCGAGCCTCCTCCTCAATAGAAGGAAAATTTAACTTTCTGGTCAGACATGTTGGTATAGGGTTTTATTTCTAATTTTCCTTCTCTTACACAGATCTTATACACATATTAAATTCCTTAGTCGTCTTTTACTACATCCCTGGGTAAGATAGGGAGTGGTGAATTGTATACTCACTCCGTCACCACACGGGGACATAATAGAGATTTAATAATACATCATCATCTCTGCTCTAATTCTTTCTTAATTACCTGGAGTTGACTGAATATCTCTTCCATCATAGATATGGTAAAATTATTGTCAATAGTTTTATCACTGGCCACCTGTTTAATGTCAACCCTCACTGAGAATGTAATTGTTAGTCAGACGGTATCCAACACCCCAGAGGGAATAAGGGTTGGTAGTATACGTAGCCGCTCTGAAGGAGGGTGTGAGTATGTATGTGCGGGCGTTTTTAAAAAGTGTCCATTCTACCAAGAGCAAATAAACTGTGATAAATAATGATTTCTGATGTTTACGCGAATATTACACATTTTAAATAAATGTCTGTAATATAATAAAATACAGTTATAAATGTCTGTAATAACGATGACTTATTGGACGTGAGACACCTTAGTCCGCCCGTGACCATGAATGTTACAAAGTGTTCGAAACGTCAGTCAATCAAAAATCAAATACAAACACGATAAAATCCGTAGTTTTATTTAAAAAACTGTGATAAAATATTTTATTCTTAAATACGGATACAAAATTTTAATGCATACAATTACATAGTTGCGAAAATTATGTTGTTATAGCCATTTATCAAATTACAAACTCTGTGCTACTACTGAGAATATATTAATTGAAACATATTATATCCAGAGTTTTGCATTACTTTACCTTTTTTTTTAAAGCTCACACCTCGTCCAGTCCCTTTGAGGTGATAAAAGATTGACTAACGCCTATAAACTATCATATTACTCCTTATCAATAGTTGAAAGGACCATGGGGACCAATTCCTTTGCTTTTGGCGACCAGTACGTGCTACCGTTTCGGGTATCAACCGAATAAGAATATAACTTGCCAATAAATGATTAGCAGTTGTAAATTTATCCCTTAAACTTACTGATACAATTGTGAAAATTTTAACAGAATAAACTGTTACTATTACTGACTAATGTTAACAGACGTTAGTAGTTGTTCAAAGACACTAATGGATTTTAGAAATAATTTTCCGCGAATCATTAATTTCAACGACAGGTAAGCACACGTGTGCCAGTAAAATATAAAGGCATACAGAACATTTGTCTAATAAACATATATTGCTATTACACAACATGGTATTCTCTATTTATATTTCTCTTCTTCCTCAGTATCTCCTTCAATGTATCCATCCGTCAATCCGTAGATATCCACTGTTAGAAGCAAAAATTCTTATGAGTATGCTAATCAAAATAGTTCTGTGCCACTTTTTTATGAACTTATTAGTCCACTTGGCGAGGAGAATTAATACTCTCCTCGCCCTACGTCGTCCGATTCTGTCCTGTTACTGGCTTACATCTTTTAGTCATCTTTCAGGACATCGGCATGCGAAATACGAATGTAGTGAATTGTAATTATATAGAAATTACATTCTAATAATAAAGGTTTTATGAACAATATTTTGTGTTTGCTGCTATCTAAAGGACCCTGCAATTTAAGGATTAGTTCCTTAAATTTATATACAAGGGCAAAATAATTACCTACTAATAATTATTTTACCTACTATAATACCAAAATGTCTATGCATATAATAGTCATCATCATTAATGCATAGACATCAACTAGTGGAGATAGGCCTTCGTAAGGGTAAATAAACTACCTAGAGAGTACTACTAACCAATGTCCTCATGATCCCTTGGCCAGTTCTAAGACATGAAATAAATTTATCAAAAAAAAATGTGTGACAACAAACAGATATATTTTAATATTCTAATCAGCACCAAATTAGTTCGGTTATGTTACATTAATATCCTTAAATGAAATCCTTAAAGTTTTCAATAGAACTATTATCGTTCCGTATCATTCGTCGTTAGTAGAAGCCATCAAATAATTTGGGAACCGCCATTGCCATCAATCCCTAATGAGTGACAGTCGAAAGCGCGGGAAAACTATTGAACGCACAGACAACACTCATTCTGCCTAATATTGTGAGTGTTTTATCTTTCTGTAACATTAAACATGATAATTTTTTAAAAAAATACTACATTTTTTGGACTAATATTTAGAGAGCCTCAAGCCTTATTTTCGTAGTATGAGCATAAATTCAGAGTATATAATACACCACAACTATCTTGTCCTTGATTGTCATAAAAGACGATTTAAATATGTGGTATGCATATAACAGCTATGCAAGGGAAGATAAACTTAAAATAAAATCCTATACTAACTTGTACAACCAGCGAGGCATAATAAGTCAATTGCCCTCCTATTACAGAGGAGGCTCGAACCTAACAGTGAGACATATATAAGCTAAGATTAAGATATAGTGATTTTAAGTCATAATTAGGAAGAAGTAAAATCTTGTATAAGGTATACAACAAAAAACTTACAAACCATTCAATATAAATATTTGTGAGCCGTAGCCGTAGAATGTTTGTGAACCGAAGAAAAGTTGTTCAGTGTTTGAATCGAACCCATATTACGCGAGATCGATACTTCAACTAATTTACACAATAAATTATTTACTTTGATAAATTTATATATACGATTAATTATAAATAGTAAAACAATAAAAGCTAATAAAAGTGCAGCCATATTTATAATATATTTTATTGGTCTTTATAAAATGAAGTAAGTGATTTACTAGTGCGACAGACATTAAACTTTAATGGTATTATCTTGTAAAGTTTGAAAGTCCTAGATAAGTTGGTACTTTGAAAGATTTGCTCTTTGGGGAAAGTAGTTTTTGCCAAGTTTGGTTAACAAACTACAGAGATAAGCGAGTTTATGGAAATTAAGTAATGGAGCGGCTATGGTAAGAAGTGGGTACACCCCTTTATAAAAAAGTATGGTCGCGTATATTGTTTAATGTAAAAAGCCACATTGTAAGTCAGCCGCTCCCGCGATATTGGGTCAACATTGTCCAAACGCCTCGTGCTATGAACTATAGACATTATCGGCGCGTTTCGCAACCGCCGTAAATCAACATCATGAGGCTAATAGAAAATATATTCGTTTCTAAACTGATATAATAGAGTTTGCCATTTCAAATGGAACATCACTTGTAAAGAAAATGCAAAGAGCCTACAAGTGTAGGTGTGAACTATTTCCAAAATTAAAATGATTGTCTATTGTGTTCATTGCCTAAAGATCAGAGAGATTTAAAAAAAGTAATTATAATCATGTTAATTTAAATTTAGAATACAAAATATGTAATTTTGGCAATTAGTTGAAATAGTAAATAATATTTTATTAATAGTTTTAAAATTCTTATATATGTAGGTAATTTGAAGATATATTTATATGTATAAATAATACAAAAACATGTGAATTTATTAAACTTAACTTAAAATGTGTTAATCTGAAAACTCGTACTAAAATTCTCATAATTTTCATTGTGAAACTAAACGTAAACAAAGAGAGAGGAACACCTTGATTAGTTACAAAACGCTTAACGCCGGTGAGTACACCGTGAGAGTTAATTAGGACGCCTGTTCTAATTACAGCGCTAATTTGTTCAAATTCCTTGCATATACACACATACAACAGTTTTATGCGCTCGCATCGTGCGAATTACTTATTTGACGATTAACATAACTCGATTCGAATATTTCTTTTTTAAAAAGAATCATTCGCCGTAACAATATATATCGCGACTCACGTGTCAATATAGAACACAGCGTATCCAGGTTGAGTCGATCTCCGCCTTAGACACAATTTTAATGCATGCTTTTTATTTTGTCATTAACCTTCGGGGTGCTCCGGTTTCGAATCGGCAACGTTTTATTTTTGAAACACGGTTAGTCGGCGCGGTGATTAGCGATGTGGCGGCCGGTCGCTATCGCACGCACTAAACGACACGTGGGTTCACACTGCACCGCACCCGATCGCCAACGGCCGCCCACTTACTATATAGAAAAAAAAAACTTTGAAAATTCTACGTCGAAAAAGTTCACGTCCGTTTTGAAAACTTACGTCCGCCGATATGGCGGCGAGACAGAGGCGCGAGCAGCGCGCTCCAATGTTCGCGGCGACTGGCCCGCCTCGCTGAAAAAGCTCCTTACGTTAAATACATACAGGGCGATGTGCATTCTATTTATAAACTTAAGTTGGGCGTACGCGCGTGCAACTCTTCTGCTACTGCCTACATTAACATCATAATATTTGAAGTTATTAGGTCACTTGATGGACCGTGTACCGCGCTAGCAAACAACACTGTCTCATTAACACTATCTCAACGCGGCAGTGCCAGCTTCAGTAACCATAGATAACTATGTTAGTATAGACTATAGAACTAAGTTATACTAAAGCATCTATGCATTCGATAATAAACACTTGCGAATATATATAATAGTTACACATTGGAAGGGCTCCAACAATAATAGATATGTTACGTTTTACGATGATCATAAGAACATTTTTGACGCGTTATCAATTTTATATATTATTTTATTTACTAAAATAACATCTTTAGTTACATTACAAACTATAAAATACGGTAATAAATATTGAGTTCGACATTTAAAATTTATTATCGTAAAATAAAATGGCTTCATATTTTTGTGATGGTCTTTCTGTAATATTTCATTTGCGTCAATGTTTCGCTTCGTTGTAGTAACTTGTCAAGCGTTGAGTGGCCGTTACGGGCGTCATGGAGACAAATATGATTTACGAAACTGACAATACACTTTGTTACACTAAACTAACCAAAGCCGAGAGACTGTCGCTCAATTTGAATGGAAGAAGATCGAATACAACGTAAAATTTAAAAACGGAATATTTTTTTTTATTTAAGACGACATAATAAGTATAAATTTGTTCGCATATCAAAAAAAATAATTTGATATTCTGGCATATTTCTTTTTGTTTAAAAAATTACACTTTGATATATCTAATAATTTATTTGTTTTATGAGCAACATATAAATGAGTTGAAATGTTTATATTATTGGCATTGAACTGACAAGGCATTGGTAATATACACTCATTTGCAAAAAAAACGGGCACCTAAGCAATGAACCATTTCAAATGTTAATATTTCTTTGTTTGATAATTATAGGTAGTTTTATCCACACAATTTGCTAAATTAATAAGAAAATAATCGTTTTCATCAGTATTTCATAAAATTTAGATACAATTTATGGGAAATAATGCTAAACCTCGCTAGTAGTGTATATTCGCTAGTAGTGCATATGCTCATGAAGTAAAAATAAAAAAGTTTTTTGTTTGTTTTTCTTTAATAAAGTAAAAGCAGATAAATGTTTAGTATCGAGTGTGACCCCCTCTAGCTAAAATCACAGCTTGAATTCGTCTGGGCATGCTAGCGAGTATATCCCGGATACTTGCTTGCGGAATACGTTCCCACTCCGCAGTAATCACATTCTTCAGCTCTCTGATGGTCTGCGGAGCCGGGTGTACTGATCTCACACGCCGTTTCAGAACGTCCCAGACATGCTCTATGGGATTGAGGTCGGGACTTCGAGCTGGCCAATCCAAACGACGAATGCCGACCTCTTGCACATACGCATTAACATCGCGGGATCGGTGGGCGCGAGCATTGTCGTCCATAAAAATCGAGTCTTCACCTAGAGCGGCCAATGCGGGTTGTGCATGAGAAATTAGAACTTCCGTTATGTATCGATGCCCAGTCAGTGAGCCGTTTTCAATGAAGACTAACTCTGTACGATCCATTGAATTTATTCCTGCCCAAAACATAACAGAGCCCCCACCATAAGGTGTGATTTCTTCGAAACATGCCTCTGCAAAGCGTTCTCCTTGTCTTCTTAGCACTCGCCGACGTCGATCTTCACCGAACAGAGATATCCTGGCTTCATCAGAGAACAAAACCCTATTCCAATCGTCTTGAGTCCATGATTCACAATTTCTAGCGAACCTAAGCCTGTGAACTCTGTGCTCACGGAGTAATTTGGGGCCGCGGGCCGGGCGGTGACTGCGTATATTGGCAGCGAGAAGCCTCCTCCTGACCGTCCATAGACTAATATGCACATTTCTTACTTCTTGGAGGTTGTTCTTAAGATCCACATACGAAGATTTGCGATTTCTCAATGCGCGACTCACAAGAAAACGATCATCCCGTGGTTGGGTACATGGTTTTCTTCCAGAACCAGGCCTTCTCTCGACGGAACCAGTCTCCTGATATCGCTGCCAGGTCCTTTGGACTGTCGAGCGACTAACATTTAGCCTCCTAGCCACGAAACATTGGCTGCAACCCTCTTCAAGCAGCGCGATAATTTTGGTAGCTTTTACCACTTTATCTACCATTTTTGATACAGTCAAACAGCATTAAATAAAGCTTTGACAGTCAAGGATATGAAATTAATCGATAAAAATTGAATAAAAGTTATGAAAGTCGATGTTAACTTCTGGAACTTCGCGCCAAAACTGTAGGATAAAAAGGGGTTTTCTGTAAAAATGAACATCAAATGAAAAATTGAATTTAGAACGTACTTTTTTAAATACCACAGCATTTTTAAAACCGGCCAGTAACGTGTACAAACGATTGAAACCTTTTTGGTATTGTATCTTTTTAAATATGAATGAAAAACAAAACCGCCCGTTTTTTTTGCAAATGAGTTTATTATTAAATGAGTTCAACAATGGAGGATTTCAATTTTGAGATTTATATTTTTTTATTTATGTTCGGCCATAAATCTACCATATATAGACGTATTTCCAAAGTACTTTTTTATTGCAGTATTGCTATTACAACTTGATGAAAGTATTAGTACTATTTAAATTTTGTAAATATCTTAAGATAATTTTTTGAAACAAAGAATGAAACTCTTAAATATATTTATTTGTCGATTTTTATAATACCCAAAATTTTATCTAAATATAAATCAGTGATTTGGAGACTAAGAGGTTGAAGATATTTATAGCTATAATAAAACAGTAAACAGACAAAATCTATACATTGAACATATTTGAGAAAATAGTGTAGATTTTACTAGAATAATTGATCAAACACATTACGATGATTTTGGGAATTTTGTCTGTTACCCTGTCTGTTAATTCGTTCATGGGTTATGCTCTAGCCACGGGCTGAAATTTCTTAAAATTAATAGTTTATACGTCGTTAGTAATTAGTTAGTTCTTACTAATATTATAAATGCGAAAGTAAGTTTATTTGTTTGTTTGTTACGCTTTAATCACCTAACCGATTTCATAAATACTTTCAGCAATGAAAAACTATAATATCAAGGAGTAAAATAGGCTATATTTCATCCTGGTATTCCCACGTGAACGAAAACTACGCGGGTAACGCGACTGAAACCGAAACGAAGCGAGGGCGGGTTGCTAGTACAAGATATTTTTTTCGTAATAATTTAATAACAATGTCAGCGAATCGTTTGCATTTCTTCTTCTTTTCAGCCTATATATATACATCCAAGTTGGACTAACGCCTCCTCCATACTAGGAGAACAATTGGTCTACTGTGCCATGTTGGTCATATGAGTTAGTCTAGTTTCTTGTCGAGATTATTATCTTGCAAAGATGTTATCTGCATAGCTCTTGTCGTCTTTTCAGATAACCATTTATAATATGCCAGGAGGAGACTGTCGACAGCCGTCTGTCTGCAACCGCGGGCTTATCCGTCCGGAGTAATACCAAACTCGCGCAGAAGATCGAGATCGGAGTGAAATTTTTATACTACATTTTAATCATTCACAATCAATTATGAATAGCTTAAATTGTGTTTAATATTTATTTACTTTCATAAAATTATGAAATTGAGGATAGCGCATGTTACACTCTTTTCAATTTCTCACTTCTTCAAAGTATGTGACGAATACAATTACCAAAATAATGTTTGACTCTATAATACGATGAGTAAGCGTAAGTATGCGATATAACGGTGCCTTTAGTTCTTTTTCTAGCTAACTTTTTGTCACGCAAAAAGGTTGTGGGTCACAATTTCAAAAGAGTTACACTTCAAAAACTTAATAATACTGATAGTGTGTGTGGATAGATTGTGAAATGACGGAAGATGTATGGCGTAATAATCTGGACTGCACAGATGGCGTAGTAGTTAAGATACCTATAATGCTAGTATCATGGGTTCGATTCCAACGCAGGACAATACTTTGTGTTACGCTACCGACCGTTGCTAGTACTATGCGGAGCGGATCTGGGCGGAATTCCTTTACGACGACACGCTCTACCGCCAGCACAGGGAGTGGCACAGGCACGAGTACCTGTGCTTGATGCCGCCCTAGCTAATGTCGTTAGTGGATGGACCGGATATTACTCCACTACCCGCAGAGAGACCGACCGCGTGAGAGCAACGCTTCGGCAACATTGTCTTGTTGCCGGGGCGTCGCGTCGAAAGGCACGGTACCGGAATGCGTAGCCTGCCGAGCTGGCCACGGATGTCAGGGAATTAGTACCATTGATCGTAACAATGACGATGGAGACGGAATGCGGGGGGTTATGGAGCCGCTCGCCACAGACAGATTAGACGGGGTGTGTCCAAACCGCAGGCTACCGCAAAAAAAAAATTAATGGGTGTTGCCTTTCAGCTAATCTACTTAAAAGGTGATGTTTGAATTCATAGTTCACACACTCAGAAGTCGACCGCTCTTCCATAGCATTCGTCTATGAAGATAATGGTGGAAATTCTATTATTTACTTCTTCTACGCATAGGTAACATGGTATGAATTTATGTTATCCAGTTTTAAATCGTATATATTAATGTAATTTTTATTATTTTATATAATAGATATTGTGATAAGAAATATTTTTTATATAGTGCTGCTGGCTGTGTTTATTAAATATCCTTACGCGCGCCATAAGACTCAAGGAAAAGGAGATACGGATTCTTTTGAAATTAAAAATAGTATGAGCCCTAAGACAACTTGATATATAAACTACAAAGATGACACAGTGACCTAAGTACCAACCTTTTATACTGATTGTAGTAGGTTTGATATCTACACAGTACAATTCTTTACATCATCCATAAATAATTGAACTGAGTCTGGGTGTTATTTGGCTTCGTCAATTGGGCATTTAATAAAAATAAAATCAGGAAAAAGAAAAGTGATAAAAAACAAACGAAAAAAGTCATGCAGCAATAAGGATTTTAGATTATTGCTGCATGATCTTCAGCAGCATCTTTAAAAGAAATAATCGATTACGGTGTGTCTTGAAAAAAATAACATATTATGAAGTATTTTTAAAAGATAAAGATTACGAAGTGTCTTTAAGAGCATAAATTATTAAGTAGGGTCTTTAAAAAAATAGCCTATTACGAAGTGTTTTACAAAATAACGCATTACGAATTTATCCTTATAGCATAACTTATTAAGGAGGGTCATTAAAAAAATTACATAACGGATTGTCTTTAAAATCAAATTAATTAAACTCTTACATTAAAGTTCTTTATCCAACAATAGAATGAAATTTAGTCATTAGCTAGTTTTAAAGTCTACGGGACAGGAAGGGGGAGGATACATTGTATTTTTAACACATCACCACACTATAATATAACAGTTTAGTATTAGAATAAGAATATAAATTATAAATATTATGATTTTATAAATGCCGTAGACTATTTACGTGATATAGATCATTACATATTTCATAACAGAATTTTTAACAGTTATTATTTACGATTAAAATGTTGAAAAACAATTTTGTCAGTGTTATTTATTATGTCATCATTAGTCTATTATAAATAATAATAATCTCTATTAAATATATGGTAGACATAATTTAGTGTTGGGTTTAAAATATATTCAAAACGTGCGTGGAACTTAGTACAGTGCGTAGGTGTATAGATATAAATTCAGTTATGAGGGTAATCCAAGATATCTAAAAGGACAAAGAGTATAACAAAAGTTTTTAATATATATAAATACCAAAAGTAAATTATTAATGTAAAGACACTATATCAGAAAAATATTTTTACCGTATGGTAACGGAGTAAGAATACAAATCACCTCTCCCTATCCTCGCCCGTGAATGTCGTAAAAGACTACTAAGGGTATCACCGTCATCATCATTTCAGCCTATCACCGTCCACTGCTGGACGTAGGCCTCCCTCATGTTACGCCACAAAGCGCGGTCTTATGCCGCCTGCATCCAACGACGCCCAGCAACCTTCACCAGGTTGTCGGTCCACCTAGTAGGGGGGCGTCCTACACTGCATCGTCCGATACGTGGTCGCCACTCGAGAACCTTTCTTCCCCAGCGGTTGTCGGTTCGTCGAGCGATGTGGCCTGCCCATTGCCACTTCAGCGTGCTAATTCTTCGTGCTATGTCGGTTACACCCGTTCTTCTGCGGGTTTCCGTATTTTGGATTCTATTTCGAAGAGAAATCCCGAGCATAGCCCGTTCCATAACACGCTGAGCGACTTTGAGTCTTGTTATGAGGCCTATATTTAGGGACCACGATTCTGTGCCGTAAGTCATCACTGGTAACATACACTGGTCGTAGACCTGTTTTCAGACACTGAGGTATGTTGGACGAGAAGATCCTCCTAAGGTTCCCGAACGTTGCCCAACCGCGTTGGATTCATCGGCTGGTCTAAGGGCATAATACATATATAACATATATGTAAGAGAATGAAAACTCGAAATAAAACTCTTAAGCCAATACGTCTGATAAGTCTGGTGTAGTAGGTAAATTTTCCTCCCATGATGAGAAAAATGATTGAGGAAATTTCCATGCTTTCAGGAGTGTCTGCCATACCTACTATAGCAATCAATCTTAAGGCTCACATATAGGCCCCATCAAACTCTCCCATATCCCTGGTGCTGTGTGGCTGCGCTTATCGTAGCTGCACGTATTCATATTTATTGACTAACTAGTCAATTTTGGTTCATGTCTCTCACAATACATAGAAGGGAAGTGGAATCAATCTCTTCCAACTGCTCCTGCTTAACTTTTCTAATTAAATTTGTTGCGAATCCCAAGACAATTAAAATTATTTCCCGGGATTGCCTGAGAGTCAAACCTCGGTGTGATCTATGGAGACCATTGTAGGACCTGCCCTGCAGGAGTTACAATGGTGGGAATGTATGGTGGAATTAGTCTCAATAAAAAAAATACTGCTAGTCTAACGAAGCAATCTAACAAATTTGGTCAAATGTCAATGAAATAATAAAATTTCGATGCATTTCAACTTTATCACAGTCACTGTGTATTTTTTTCTGAATAAAAATTAATTAAAACGTGCGCGTATTCAAATTCAATGTTGTGACAAAATTTCAAAGCATATTGTGAATAACTTTTTGAAATATAAAATATTGAAGAAATGAAATTACCTGATCGTTCCTTTCAAATCGCTTTTCTTCTTTAGATTTATATAGTGAAGGGCATGGAATTTGCTTTAGCTTGACCCTGTACAAATTATTCTACTGCACAGATGACGTAGTGGTTAATGTAGCAACCTACAGTGCCAGTGTCGTGGGTTCGAATCCCACGCAGAACAACACTTTGTGCGATCCAAAAATTGTTGTTCTGAGTCTGAATGCAATTTATGTAGTCCCCCACATTCTAATGATACTTTCCTTACTGCAGGCTGTTGTTTTTATGAAGAAATATAAAGAAAATTGCCTCATATCACGTTACTTAAATAACTCAATGTGAATTCCATTAGGGTGATCGCTCATCCAGTCTTAAAATTTTTAAAACTTTTTTATTTCTTCAGTCGCAATATGGTGGGTAACTCTGATCTTTTTTGGAGAACAGTTTTCAAACGAAAATCATATTGAGTACCTTTAAAAATGTAACAGAGTATATGTACGTTATTAATAGAGAATATAAAACAAAAATTAGATAAAAGTGCCTAAAAATAAATAAAAGAACGCCATCTTAGCTCATACACGTTCCACTGCTAGGCTTGAGCCTCCTCCTAAATAGGAGACTTTGGGTCACTCTGTGTACTCTACCGACTCTTTCACGGGGAGTGCTCCAAGGAACTGTTTGACTTGGTACCACCGTCACCATTCTACCAACGTACCACTCGACATCGTAGCAGGGTTCATCCATTTCACCTGGAAACGTTATGGTCTTCAACTGTACGTTTCCAGCGATCATTTCTCCCACGTACGTGCAAGCTCTGGAATGAATTACCTGCTGCAGTGTTTCCCGAGCGCTATGACATGTCCTTCTTTAAACAAGGTTTAAGAAGAGTATTTCCTTCACGCTAGGAAGCGGCCTGGCTGTGCCCCTGGTATTGCAAAGGTCCGTGTGCAGCAGTTTCACTTACCATCAGGTGTGCTGCTTGCTCGTTTGCCACCGTTGGCAATAAAAAAAAAGGCTGCCCTCCTATTTAGGATCCTCCTTGATCTACTATAGCATGTCGATGAGACATGTTGGTATAGGGTTTTCTTTCAAGTTTTCCTTCTCTTACATAGACGTTATATGCATATTATATCCCTTAGTCGTCTTTTACTACATCCACGGATATGATAGGAAGTGGTGAAATGTGTTCTTACTCTGTCCCTACACGGAAAGAACATTACAGATAATAAATGGACATAAGAGTTATGGTGTGTTTATGAAAGTGTCATGCGATAGTTTTTTTTTTTTGTTGCAGTTGGTGGCAAACCAGCAAACAGCACACCTGCTGATAATTATTATTGCCATTCATTGACCTTCTGTTAGGTCTCTGCCTATCGTGAAGAAAGTGAAAGGCGCGTATGCTCTACCATATAAAGGTGGTCATGTATTATTTTCATTACCTTCGCGTTTTAACGCCATTAAAATTATTTAATATAAAATTCAATAATTTTGATGACAATCTTATGTAAAGTGAAGCGAAGTAACTGCTGGGTTGTAGTGAATGTAATGTAAAAGTGCTTTACAAATGTTTTGGTTGTCACCAAAATTACGAGAAGATTCCATTAACGGTGTAGCTATAGTATTGTGTAATAATTAATATGAAGGAACTAAAGATGTTCAGAAACTAATCATTTGTGAAGAAAATTGTAACAATGGGCTCTTATTAGTAGCTAATTGCTAATACAAACGCAAAGAAGAAGAACGGACTTGGGCTTTATAATAATTTTTTAATTTTATTTATTTAATATTTATTTGTAGTGGTATTAATATGTTGGTAGTTTTCAATTACATCCGTAATAATAATTTTTTATATTTGTTTAATAAATATTAATAATATTGTAAATCCTGACAAAATTAAGAGTTGTATTAAAATTAATGTCAAGTCTGTTTGGTACCTCGAAGTCATCAAACGATATTTAAATAACGTTTCGTAAATGAAAGGGGTTTTATTTGAAAAGAAATAATCCGAAGATGGTTTCACATGACCAAAACTGCATGGTAAGTTTAGCACCAGTATACAATTGTTAACCATTGCATACTGGTGCTATTTTTTAAATCTTCTATACCTACTCGGCATTAAATTAATATTCAACATCTGACCGCGAATATGAATAAATGAACGCAATCTCTAACGGAACGAGCGTGTTCTCTTGCTTTACAGTTTCCAATCAAATCTGGAGTAGTACACTAAACGGCCCTTGTAGCAACTATAAAAAAATAATTTACAATCAGGCATTTATGCTATACCTGCTACTGCAACCTATCTTAAGGCTCACATATAGATCGAGTTGAGCTCTCTTGTATCCATGCTGTTGTACTTCTGTGCTTATCTTAAGGTAAACATCCTCTTATTTATTAGTTGAAATTACAATTTTATATCCTGTTGCCTGCATTGCATATAAGCAATAATTTTTTCTTATTTGCACCTGTATAGTTGTTTTTTATTCTATTTAAATCTGTTGCCAACTTCAAGACAATTAAAGCAAACCTTGGCGACATCTATGAAGGTCTGGTAAAATTACAGTGGCGAGAATGCGTGGTAGGATTAGTCCCATTATAAAAATCCAATTTCATGTTCACAAACTCATATATCGAACAACATTTGTACAGATACTTCGAAATCAGCATAAAAATATTTAGAGTGGTACGCAGGTAGGTATATGTAAATGATTTTGCGTGTGTAGTGTGTGAGCCGTTTCTTTAGACTACGTTACACGGTAACGGCCCAGTTCCGCAGGTGCGTCGTAAACTATGGACACACTGTATTGTTAAATTGAAATTACGCCTTAACATATAAGATAATAGCGGATATAAGGTTATAAACCGCCAGCTTCTGCAGTACCTTGAGGATCGCCAGCTTATCAGTGATCGCCAATACGGCTTTCGTCATGGTCGGTCGGCTGGTGATCTTCTTGTGTACCTCACACACCGTTGGGCAGAGGCCTTGGAGGGGCAAGGGTGCGGCGCTGGCGTTCAGCCTAGATATCGCAAAGGCGTTCGATAGGGTCTGGCACAAGGCACTTCTATCGAAGCTACCATCATACGCAATCCCCGAGGGACTCTGTAATTAGATCGCCAGCTTTTTGGATGGTCGGAGCATAAAAGTCGTCGTAGATGGCTCCTGCTCCGATACCATGACCATTAATGCTGGTGTACCACAAGGCTCGGTGCTTTCCCCGACGTTGTTTATCCTGCATATCAATGCTTTCTATCGAGAGTATGCGTTGCTATGCGGATGACAGCACGGGTGATGAGCGGTACACTGAGCAACGGAATATCCTTCGGAGTACTCAGGAAAGAAGGGTTCAACTTGTGTCTGAAGTCGAGCGCTCTCTGGGGCGGGCCTCGGAATAAGGTGAACGGAATCTAGTCCAGTTCAACCCCACAAAGACACAAGTTTGCGCGTTCACTGCAAAGAAGGACCCGTTTGTCATGGCGCCACAGTTCCAAGGAGTAACTCGCCCAATTTCTGAGAGTATTGGGATTCTCGGCGTCAAAATATCGAGCAAAGTCCAGTTTGGGATTCATTTGGAGGACAAAGCCAAATTGGCAAGCAAAAAGTTGGGTGTCCTGAACAGAGCCAGGCGGTACTTCACACTGAGACAGCGTCTTGTGCTATACAAAGCACAAGTTCGTCCTCATGTGGGGTACTGCTCACATCTCTGGGCAGGTGCGCCCAAATATCAGCTAGACCCACTTGACTCCCTGCAAAGACGGGCTGTTCGAATCGTCGGGGATCCCAATCTTATGGACAGATTGGAGTCACTGGAGCAGCGGAGAGACTTTGGGTCACTCTGTATACTCTACGGACTCTTTCACGGGGAGTGCTCCGAGGAACTGTTTGACTTGGTACCACCGTCACCATTCTACCAACGTACCACTCGACATCGTAGCAGGGTTCATCCATTTCACCTGGAAACGTTATGGTCTTCAACTGTACGTTTCCAGCGATCATTTCTCCCACGTACGTGCAAGCTCTGGAATGAACTACCTGCTGCTGTGTTTCCCGAGCGCTATGACATGTCCTTCTTTAAACGAGGTTTAAGAAGAGTATTTCCTTCACGGTAGGCAGCGGCCTAGCTGTGCCCCTGGTATTGCAAAGGTCTATGTGCAGCAGTTTCACTTACCATCAGGTGTGCTGCTTGCTCGTTTGCCGCCGTAGGCAATAAAAAAAAAAATATCAGTCCGCCCGTAACCATGAAATTGAAAATTAAAAAAAAAAAATAAAACTGAATAAAAAAGACTTGCCGTATGGTGACTGAATAAGAATACAATTCACAACTTCTTATCTTGCCTGTGGATGTCGTAAAAGACGACAATGGGATATAATATGCACATAATATCTGTGAAAGAGAAGTAAAACTCGAAATTAAACTCTATAGCAACATGTCTGACCAGCGTGGTATAGTAGGTCAAATTTCCTCCCATTGTGGTGGAAGTCCGAGCCCAACAGTGGGATGTATGTGGGCTGCGATGATGATGATGAGGATCATGATGAATAAAAAATAAAGTGAAAATATCCACCAACATCGCCAATCCATATCAAGTACAGCGAATACGGCAATATTCGTTTTTGAGGAGGTGCATATCTAATCCTTTCTTATCTAGAGGAGACCCGAAAGAAACATAATATTTATTTCGATATCTATACCAATAAATAAAATTGGAGTGTCTGTTTGTAATGTCAAAATAATAGGCTTTTTTCATGCTCGCACGGTTATTTGCACGACACCTATGCCTAAAATACAGATTAAAAAATTTTTGTCTGTCTGTCTGTTTGTTCCGGGTAATCTTCAAAACGGCTGGACCGATTTCAAAAATTCTTTCACCAATGGAAAGCTATAATATCAGGGCGTAAACTAGGCTATATTTTATCCCGGTATTCCCACGGGAACGGGAACTACGCGGGTAAAACGACTAAAACCGAAGCGAAGCGAGGGCAGGTTGCTAGTTTGGAATACAATTAGTAAATAAAACATTCAACTCAGTACATATAGATTCATCTCAGCTCAAGTATCCTCTACAATAGAAGGGCAATTCACCTATCATACGGGTTAGTATAGGGTTTAATTTCGAGTTTGCCTTCTCTTACATAGGTGTTATGCTGTATATTATATCCTTTATTCGTCTTGTACGATTTAGGGAACGTAGTGGTATGAAATTAGATGTAATGGCAAGGATTAAAAAAGTATGTTAAGTTGGTTTGGTCATGTAGAGAGAATGAATAAAAGGAGATTGACAAGGAGAATTTATAAGGCGAATGTGGACGGAAGTGTTGGAAGGGGAAGACCAAGGTTCCACGATCAAATCGGGGACGTTTTTAAGAATGGCCAGGTTAAAAGTGTCCTAAACTAAAGAACATGTATGAAGAGATTAATGAATGTGGAGGAGGCGAAAGTGGTATGTCAAGATTGTAGCAAGTGGAGGAAAGTAGTCTCTGCCTACTCCTATGGGAAAGAGGCGTGAATTTATGTATGTATGTACGATTCTTATGGGACAGATAGAGATGGTTAATTGTATTCTTACTTCGTCACTCCACAAATCGATTAGTTTAGTTTAATATTAAGTAGAAATCTGCCGTATGGTGACGGAGTAAAAATATGATTCTTCACACCCTTTCGCGCCCGTTGGTCGCCACCCACTTTTACGACTAAAGGACGATTAAGGGATTACAATATGCAGATAATATATATATATTTATATATATATATATAAGCTGAAATAATGATAATGAAGAAGAAAAGTTCTTCAATTCAGTTGAACATATAATCAATATCCTACTAATCCATACTAATATTATAAATGCGAAAGTAAGGATGTTTGTTTGTTTGTTTGTAACGCTTTCACGCTTAAACCACCGAACCGATTTCAAAAATTCTTTCACCAATGGAAAGCTATAATATCAGGGAGTAACATAAGCTATATTTTATCGCGATATTCCCACAGGAACGGGAACTACGCGGGTTTAAGCGACTGAAACCGAAGCGAAGCGAGGGCGGGTTTCTAGTATTTTATAAACGCGAAAATATGTGAGGATGTGAAGATGTGAAAATGTGAAGATGTTTGTTGCTCTTTCACGCAAAAACTACTGAATGGATTTTGATGAAACTTCACAATAACTTACATATCAGAATAACACATAGGCTATAATTTAGCCCGATATTCCCACGGGAAGAGGAACTGCGGGTGAAACCGCAGGGCGCTGCTAGTTGTAAATAAAACTACTTTTATGGATTTTATCGCGTTTGTGTTTGATTTTTGATTGCCCGAAGTTTCGAACACTTTACAGCGTTCATGGTCACGGGCGGACTGACTTTGTATAATACACGTTGTTAAACTTGTTTTCTTGTAGTGACGGAGTAAGAATACAATTCACCACTGCCTATCTTGCCCGTGGATATCGTAAAAGACGACTAAAGGATATAATATGCATATAAGAACTGTGTAAGAAAAGGAAAACTCGAAATGAAACCCTATACCAACATGTCTGACCAGCGTAGTATAGCAGGTCAAATTCCCTTCCAATGTGGATAAGGCCCGAGCCCAATAGTGGGACGTATATGGGCTGTGATGAAGATGATGATCATGGTAAACTTGAATATCGATAATAACATTACGAGAGTAATTCAATGTCGTCTCTTGATTGATTAAATTTAAGTATTGAGTGAAGAACAAATTTTAATATATTTAATCGCTGATTTCTTGTAACTTGCGTTATACCTCTATCTATAGGGGCCATGTGTGCGTATAACAACAGGAGACATAACACTAGTCACGACTAAATACCAAGCATTAACATACTTACTAATATTTATATAACGTGCGACAACTCTTAATTCTAAAGGTGTACTTTAATAGCATTCATAAATTTTCTTTTACTACATCATTAATTTTATAAAGTATATGACTTTATCCATCATATCGCTATACTAGTGCTGTGTGGTAGCGGCTTCGAATACTACCAACCCTTGCTTTGCTCGTGGGTGTCGTAAAAGACGACTAAGAGCCCTAGATTGACCCGGACCAACTCCATCTGGTACCATTTGGGTCAACGATTACATTGAGGAGGGTTGACGTCAGGCAGGCGGCCGGTCATAATAGTCATTGCCGAAACTTTTTGCAATATGTCAAAACAGATGACATATTGCGTCGACCCCAAGTAATTGGGATAAGAGCAAGATGATGATGATGATTTGACTAGTTATCCGTGTGATGACGGAGTAAGAATACAATTCACCACTCTATAAAAGACGAGGGATATAATATGCATATAATGTCTATGCAAGGCAAAGAAAACTTGTAATCAAACCCGTCCGCCTATTTTTTTTTTTTGGAGAGGTGGGTTACGGTCGGCGCGCTCCTCGCTCCACTCCGTCCGGGGCGACAGAGGGGTGTAAGCACGCACACTCGTAACCCACCCGCAACACGTCGCCTTCATCGTTGGGCCAAACACCGGAGCAGGATGACTTAACGTCAGTGGTCGGTCCGACGGAACACCCCCTGAGGAGTACCCTCTCCTGGACCGACGTCTCCCCCTCGGACAGGACGTCGGTCATTCCTTGCGCGATCGGCCTCTCGGCGGGTGACGAACTAATTCCCCGGTTCAGTCACCAGCGGCCAACCTATCTGCCTAGCGTAATGTAGTAGATTAAATTTCACTCCTATGATGGAGTATGCTAGATGGAGCTCAATAGTGGAATGTTATTATGCTACCCTTGGTATGTGGGTTAGAGCCCAGGACCACCAGTACCTAGAGTAGAGTCCTTATCTATCATCATCATCATTTCAGCCTATCGGCGTCCACTGCTGGACGTAGGCCTCCCTCATGTTACGCCACAATGTGCGGTCCTGTGCCGCCTGCATCCAACGACGCCCAGCAACTTTAACTAGGTTGTCAGTCCACCTAGTAGCGTCCTACACTGCGTCGTCCGATACGTGGTCGCCACTCGAGAACCTTTCTTCCCCAGTGGTTGTCGGTTCGTTGAGCGATGTGGCCTGCCCATTGCCACTTCAGTGTGCTAATTCTTCATGCTATATCGGTTACACCCGTAGCATTATTATTTTCCCCCCTTATCTATATCGTAGCATTATTGCTGAATGTACTTCATAATCAATATCTCACCTTATATAGGGTATATGTCCCATCGTTGGGCACAAACCTCCTTCACAATAAAGGGGAAATTAGCTACTATATTACACTCGTCAGACAGATTGCTATAAGGTTTTATTTCGAGTTTGTTATCTCTTGTATAAATGTTATGCACCTATTGTATTCCTTAATCATTTTTTACGACACCCAAGGGCAAGAAATGTGGTGATTCTTATCATTGCAGCCCATATTGGTCCCACTGTTGGATGTCCCACTATGTATCAGGAGTGGTAGGACCACATTGTCGACAGTTATCTGTCTACAGCCGCGGGCCGGTCCGTCCGGGGCAGTACCACGCTCTCGCAGAAAATCGACGTCTGAGTAGTAGCAATTTGTTGCTGCGCTTCGTTCGGTGAGCGAGAGAGCCGGAAGCCCAACTTTCTGAGGGTGATTGCGTGTGGAGGGTTTTGGTGGTGCCCTTGGTATCACCGAGCCTCAATGCACGCATTCACACTCCCTTCGCTTTCATCGCGGTAGGCAACGGCCTTGTAAAGGTCCACGAGCGACAGCAACACTTACCATCAGGAGTACTGTTTGCCACCGTTTGCAATGAAAAAAAAAATTTAAAAAAAATGTATGGATCTGAATGTTGGGCATTGAAAAAGACGGATGAGAGAAGAGTGCATGCTACAGAGATGCGAATGCTAAGATGGATGTGTGGGGTTACAAGGTTGGATAAAATAAGAAATGAGTATATTAGGGGAAGCCTAACAGTGGCACCAGTGATAGAGAAAATTAGGAGCGCGAAATTGTCATGGTATGGACATGTGATGAGGAGGGATGAAAAGCTTGTGACAAGGAGGGTTGTCAATATGATTGTGGATGGATGAAAGAAGCGTGGGAGACCCAAGAAGAGATGGATGGACTGCGTGAATGAGGATATGCGTATGAAAGTAGTTAGTGCACATATGACGGCTGATAGGAGGCTATGGAAGGTAAAAACCATCCCAGTTTTTACCATCCCAGATGAGGGCAAGCAAATGATGATGATGATTGGTCCCACTGTTGGACTCGGACCTGAAACAAATTGACCTACAATACCGCGCTAATCAATGTGTTTGCATATGGTTTTATATCAAGTTTCCCTTCTTTTGCATAGATGTTATCTACACATAATGTCCTTTAGTCGTCTTTTACGACACCTACGGGCAAGAGAAGGTGGTCCTGAATTACATTCTTCCTCTGTCACCACCAAAATAAATGGACCTTATATGAATGGTCTTTACTATCACTTATTATTTATTTTCTTGTATTGTAATTATTATATAATTCACCTAAGTTTAGCTATATTTTAATCTTTTGTTGTACAACCTGTATTATATTTGACTTACTGATACTTTATTTAAACTTAATCCAAGTGTCAATAAAATCAATTTTATTTATTTTTTCTTTCCTTCACATTACAAAAGAAGCCAGGTAATGGTGCTAGTTAATAAAGCGTGGCTCAGTATAGAAGCCGTGCGTCATTCAGCAACATAATCCTTTATTTCTATAGTCATTTAATTTCATGACTAAAGTACACACAACCAGAATTGATCGTTGAGTTATTTATTGGAATTGATCGTCGAGTAACGATATTAGCGATGTCTCAAGAAAACTCGTCGATAAAAAAAAAAATTGTAATAAAAGTTAGGTCAGATATATCTGGATGGATACCTGTTGGAGAGAAGGGGCCTACCGTGTAGTGCAGAGTTGATGTCATCAAGTACCCCGGCAGATAACTCAATGGTATTCAAAAGACTAACTGATCGCATGGTCATACTTGGTCGGTTATTTGATAGCCCAGACTAAACTTTTCTTGTGGTAGGCTATGGTCTAGACCCGCCTCGCCCAAACTATCTGGGGCGACGCATGGGCGATGTGCGACCCCAGAATCTGCTGTATTCCCTCCACATCACCATCGGGCCGACCACTTGTACCGATTCCTTAACATCCGTGGCCGGCTTGGAGGATGACACTTTCGAATATTGTTCCCTTCGATGCCCCGGCAATACGGGATAGTTGTCGAGGCGTCGCCCTTACTCAGTCGGCCTCTGCAGGTAGCAGACTGATAGGTTTGAACTAGCCTGCTATCATCCCTGAAAGCCGGACGGTACATTTAGACCTCATTAAAAACAGACATCATTGAATATCGGGTAGGACGGGAACAGAATGACACGATCCATCGCCGATGTATTGGGCGACGCAGGCGCGAGTACCTACGACTGATGCCGTCCTATCCAAGGCCACGGATTACTGAACTGGAGAATAGTCCGCCACGCGCAGAGAGCTGACCGCGCGAGGGTGACCGATGTCCAGGGAGGGACGTAAGGAAGGAAAGGTACCTGAAAGGGTATCCCGCTGGGCTGGCCACGGAGGACAAAAACTCAGTACCGGTGGTCGGCCCAATGGCGAAGTATATAAGTAAGTATGAAGTTTGGGTCCGCGCGCCGCCCTTTCGTCACGTCATTTAACGATAGTGGCTACTAGGTAGACAAACTACTCAATACCTCAAACTATTCCCTCTATAACTCGACTTGTTAGTTAAAAAACTTTAAACATGTTTTAAGCATGGAGATCTTTTAAGGGTCTATAATGGAGCTACGTCGTAGCACTATTCGTAGCAGTAATACACATTTTAAAAGAATTACTCTTAAAACTGTCACTATAATTACATCACAATTATATCGAATATTCCATTTTGACTGACTCTTTAAACTATCGATTAAAAAATATTCAAGCCAGAAATATAATATTTTACAGTTATAATAAAAAAGAAACTCGAAATAAAATCCTATACCAACACGTCTGACTAGCATGGTATAGTAAGTTTTTCCTCCTATTGGCGAGGAGGCTCGAGCCCAGCAGTGGGACATGTGTGAGCTAAGATGATGATAATATTGTAAAATTGTGATGAGTGATAATTGCTAAGAATACTACCAAACTTTACATTCATCGACATTAAAGTGGGCCAATCCCATCTGTTGTCTGGTGAACAATGCATTCCCCAAGAGTGTTGACGTAAAGACAGACGGTCAGTTATAAAATTATTGCCAAAACCTTTAGAAAAAGAGTATGTACATATTATGCCGTGTAGAATAAGAGTAGTATAATAATGATTGTATACTGATGAGCTCATGTTATAGAAGAATATAACAAGAGAAAATACAACGCTGATAAGACTTTGAGAGAGTTTAGATTTTTA
The DNA here is from genome assembly GCA_032191425.1 of Lymantria dispar. Lineage (NCBI taxonomy): Eukaryota > Metazoa > Arthropoda > Insecta > Lepidoptera > Erebidae > Lymantria > Lymantria dispar. The sequence goes on from CM063445.1 coordinate 36,320,952, forward strand.
GTTCGAGTTTTCCTTCTCTTCCATAGATGTTATATATCATATTTCTTGGGCGGTTTTTACGACACCATGTAACAAATGGAATGGTTAATTTTATTTTTACTCAATCACCACAAAATCAATTATGTGTTGGGAACCAATTCAGATCACCCGCACTGTAGCACAATAGCGTGATAACTAATCCAGAGGCCCGCCAAGTAGCCAATTCACGATGACCGCACTACAATCATTTACCATAGAGAATAATCTATATAACGCACCATAGATAAGTTAATAGCAACCACTTAACTTTATTGCTCATACATCAACATTATTTTTCAATTTATTCCTGATTATCATTCTTTTAGTAAAAACAAAATAAAAACTGCACTGGTGGTGTACCAGTTAAGATAACGAATTATCGTCCGAGTGTCGTAGTTTCGAATTCTACGCAGGACAACATTTTATGACGTCCTCCCCGAGGGGGGGGACGTCGGTCGATAGGAGGGTACCCCAATTAGGGGTATTCCGTCGGGCCGACCACTGACGACAAGTTAACGCTGCTCCAGTGGTCGGCCCAACGACGAAGGCAACGTGGTTTTTGGGTGGGTCGCGGGAGTTGCATGCTTAAGCCCCTCTGTCGCCCCGGACGGAGTAGTGCGGAGGCGCGCCGACCGCGACCCACCCACAAAAAAAAAAAAAAAGGACAACATTTTATGCGATTCACAAATTATTGTTTTCGGTCTGGCTGTACTTGTGTCCGTTATTATATGTTTGTAAAGTTCTCGCAATACAGCGATTGTTTCCTTAGTATTGTAGGGTGATGATGGTCTTTAAAAAAGTAAAAGATTAATTTTGAAAAAGTACCGTGAGCCATCGTTGCAGTGTGATGCCCTAAAATAAGATAATAGATAAAATTTTAAAAAAAGGGGAGTCGTCACAGGGCATCTGACAGAGGTGAAACATCGGAATTATTTTTTACAATTAATATGCACTAGTGGTCGGCGTGTGGTCGAAATTCGGCCATAATTCATTTTAATTAATTTTTCTGCTATACAATTTTCTTTAATTTTAGTTATGTATAATTGTAAATTGAGCTAGCTGTATTTCACTAATAACTAATATATAAGCACAAATCTCTATTAGATATTGTCATAATAATTATGATGGTTTGACATTCAGTGCGACCAGAGATTTTAACAAAAGTGTATAAGCGTTGCTACGCAACACACTCACACAAACGTGTGTGTGTGTGTGGGTGTGTAGCGATTGCGTTGTAGTGTGCGTAATGCCTTTTTTAATGAATTTAATGCATTTATAATCCATTACTACATGAAATTTCAGTTTTATGCACTTCTCCTCATTATATACATCAACTGTGCCAAATTTCATACTTGTCCATCCATGTAATTTTCGTAAAAAGGGGTACAATGTTTTTGCTTCACGTATTTATATATAGATACAAAAACAGACAGATTACCACAAGAACTAACATGGCATAATGTAAAAAAAGAATAATACTCGATGATTATATTCGATGCCTGTGACGAAATTACTGAGACTATTAGTCGCAACTATACTTACTACTATCATACGAGCAAGAGAAAGAAAACTCTAAATAAAACCCTATATGAATCTGTCTCACCAGCGTGGTGTAGTAGATTAGTTTCCCTCCTATTTTGGAAGAGGCTCGAGCCTAGCAGTAGCACGTATATAAGCCGTAATGATGATGATAATATTTATAATTATGTAAAAACGTAATAAAATACATAAAAATAGTTTAATTATAGTTCTTTTTTTTTTTAAGTCAACACCCTGCACTAAGGAAATAATCCTTGCATTGCGGTGGACTTTACAACCATATAATTAACAGATGCAATTTAGGCTCAGAGTAACAATTTGTGGATTGAACATTAAGAGTGTTGTCCTGAGTGCTTTCGAATTCCCGACACTGTTACTGTAGGTTGGTATCTAAAGCACTACGCCATCTGTGCAGTCACTGTTTATAATATATGTCTACGAAATACCGACATCTCACATCTGTCTAAGAGTAATGAACAAAACGTTTAAGTTTTACGCTAAAACAACAAAGAAAACACTAACTGTCACAATTTAAAACCCAAATGGGGCAATAATTGCTAGAAACTCTCTGTTGACGTAATTACAGTGTTTAAGTTTTTTTTTTATTTTATATAATGTAGCTCATTGTTTATTATCATCATCATGATGATAATGATGATAATGTAGCTCATTGTTCAATGAATTCATTATACATACAGTGCTTTATGTTTGTATATTATTTTCTATAATCAGCATCATTGCAGCTCATATAATGCCCACTATTTGGCTCGAACCTCTTTCACAATTGTATAACCACACTGGTCAGAATTGAGTAGATTACCGGCATCAATATCTGATCTCGATGGCCCGCCTGGTCAGTTGCCCTTTTGCCTCCCTCACGATGTAGTGGCCATTGCATCTACACAGTGGAGGATTAATACCCGGACCAGTAGAAATACCTCGTCAGTATGATGTTTGAGTTATTTCAAAGATACATGCTCAGTTGTATTTGTAGAATTTTTGAAGACGCATTTTCCAACCAAGATCTAAATATAACTCATAATAAATTCAGTTTATACCATTAATATTTTGTCTCATTGCTTTTCTTCCTTTCTTCAGTCTTTTAATAAAAACCGGCCCAGTGCGAGTTGGACTCGCGCACGAAGGGTTCCGTACCATTGATTAGGTAAACAGGTGCCCACCTGTTGCCATTATCGATATCGAGTAAAAAAAATCAATTTTTTTGCATGGGAGCCCCCCTTAAATATTTATTTTATTTTGTTTTAGTATTTGTTGTTATAACGGCAATAGAAATACATCATCTGTGAAAATTTCAACTGTCTAGCTATCACTGTTTTTGAGACAGACGGACGGACGGACAGACAGACGGACGGACAGCGAAGTCTCAGTAATAGGGTCCAGTAATAGGAACCCTAAAAACTATATTTAAGTTTAAAACGTAGTATAGATACAATACTATAACAATACATAATCATACATATATCACGGTCTACGTCAATATCTACAAACATTTGATTTCATTGTAGTTCAAAGAAGTTTACTGCGCTCCAAAAATATTACACTGATGCATCTCTTCGAGTGTCTGCATTAGATTGAACATGAAACATATTTTATGACAGATATTTATACTGCTGACTGCAGATTTACATGGTTTAAAGTGCTATTTATCCATTTAGGGGCCAGTATGCATAATCTTTAAACTACAGATAGTATATCCACTAAGTAATCCAGTGCTTTTTAAGGAAGAATAATAGCTATTTCTCTACGTGATAAAATTCGGAACACGGCAATCCTTAGAAGAACGGATGTAACCGACATAGCCCGCAGAATTAGCAAGTTGAAATGGCAATGAGCCGGTCACATCGCTCGTCGAACCGACAACCGTAGGGGAAGAAAGGTTCTTAAGTGGCAACCACGAATTGGACGACGCAGCGTAGGACGACCCCCCACTAGGTGAACTGACGACATTCTTAAAGTCGCAAGGAACCGTTGGATGCAAGTGGCGCAGGACCATACCGAGTGGCATTCTCATGGGGAGGCCACCAGCAGTGGACGTCTGTAGGCTGATAGATGGATGGATGGAATAGCTAAATTAGGTAAGCGGGTTAGCAATCACAGTTGATGTTAGTCAGTGTTGTGATGCCTTTAAGAGTCCTCGGACAAAGTATGGTGAATTATGATATTTATGACTACACATGACGACTGTATATAGTATGTAATAAGTGTGTTTAAGTGTGTTTAACATTCTGAGATTCTGGTAATTGTTTACTATAAAAAATACTGCTTAATACAAATAATTATTTGACTTATGCTATTTACATTTTTTATTGGTTTTATCAGAATGATTTACGAGGGCTGTCGGCTTTTCATTTTGTAACCTGAATATTTAAGTAGCTAATCGTAAAACTCTAACAAATATTCTAAAAGCGTTTAATATCAAAATTAGTTTAATTATTAAGTCTCAGATTAATTTATGTCCGTCGAATGTGTTTGTAAAGTTCTCCACAGTACATGGATTATTTCCTTACATCAAGTTTTGCTTTTAAATAAATCGAAAAACCACATCAATTTACAAATCTGATTAAAAAGTTGGGCAGCTACTGATCAAACGGCCTTCTATCATTATGGCACATCTCCATCGTCATCTACTAAAGCAAAAAACAAACTATAGCTTTCTTGTTAATTGATATAGCTTGTAGCACTTTGATTCGCGTGTTGTCGAAAGAAGACAATTTGGAAAAATTGACGTACGACTCCATTAGTTACATGCGCTGTTATAGCAGTGATCTATTTGTGTGGCCTTACAAGAAATACAAAATTTGACTAAACATTTTAGTTTATACAAAAACTACATATATAGATCTAAAAGATCATGATAAAACGCCAGTCAAATTGCATCACTATCCAGTCTACTCGTAGCTATACAACTGATTTACTACACATACTGTTTGTTCCATTTGTTCATATATGTCTCTTATTTTCAGGAACATTAAATACACGATTTAAAGGTATAGTTTCTTAAATGTTTGAGTATATAGCGATTTTTTTTTTATTTTTTCTTAAACCTGCCCGTAAAGTAAGTGAGAACCTGCATGTTATCGCGCTACAAAAAGTTTTTCACCGCTAAAGACCGAGAGAGAAACCACATTCATTTACAGGGTAAATCTTTATTTAAATACAAAATTTGTTATCAAGTCCAATAATACAATATATTTTGATATCTTGTTGGCTACATTTACTTCTTAGACATTGTTCTTAATAGTGAAAGGAATGTTAATAATAATTTATAACAGCAACTAAACTATGTAATTCGTGAATGGAGTCGCAGACATACTCGTAAGGATCACTATAATTGATTAACCGACTTCAAACAGGAGGAGGTTCTCAATTCAACTGTATTTTTTTTATATTTGTTACCTCAGCATTTGCGACTGGGTGCTCTGATGATGATGATCTTTTTTTTTTTGAAATCTCTTGCTTTCGCTTCCTCATTTTAATTTTGAATTTTGGTCCAGTCCAATCATGTTTTTGTGAAAATTATGAATTGAAATTTTACTTACCTGAAAAAACAGCGTGAAAGCGACCCACTGGTAGTATTTGCCATACCTCCGCGGTGATGTGCCTGCACTTCTAACCCCGGGATAGGCTCCAGCCTCACCCGCCACAGTGAACGTAGAATGGATCCAGCAGTATGTGTTCAGTACATCTTCTGGTATATCCCTGAAGTAAAAGCCTTTATTCAAGTTGGAAGAAAGATTCAAGACGTCCTGATCATTATCATTATCGCAGCCCACGTACGTTCCACTGTTGGGCTCGGGCCTTCTCCACAATAGGATGGAATTTGACCTACTATACCATGCTGGTCAGACATATTGATAAAGGGTTTCATTTCGAGTTTTTCTACTCTTGCACAGACTTTATGTATATATGACACACAACATCAGTGATTGATGGATGGCACGTGTCATTCAGTATGTGATGTTGACCTTTAAACTACTTTAGGTGTTACCTAAAATGTAGGTGCTGTTAATGAAAATAGAAATTACTCTACATTAAGAACGAATATATTAAAAACGCTAAAATGTTTTCCACCTTTTCGATAGTACGTATAAAGATAACTCCCCAAAGGAGTTATACTCGAGTCTCAGTGTAAGCCATTTTGTACCTGCTGCAACTTTGAGGTGTATTTCTTATAGGTTGACTTAAAGTAATTTAAAAAATAAACTAACAAAAAAACGAAATCAGCTAATAATATCAATAAAATCAAAACATAATATAACACTTAATATGTATAAGCGCCGAGAAGATGACCGACCGCTAGCTAAGAAGATCCGGCAAGAAACTTAGCGGGTCAGTTGTAAGTAATCATCATTATCACAGCTCATAGGTATACGTCCCACTGTTAGGATCGAGCCTCACCAATAATTAAATGGAGATTAATCTACTATACCGCGCTGGTCAGACATGTTGGTATAGGGCTTTGTTTCCAGTTCCCCTTCTCTGGCATCATCTTTTATAATACTCACGTGCAAGAAAGGCGGTAATGGATTGTATTTTTACTCCGTCACCACACGATAGTTTTAAGTTATTTCTTTTAAATAAAATTGTATATAATATTTTTAACTAATAAAAACTCCAGTGTCTTTCGGACCAGGTATATTTCTTCATATTTTTTTTAAATATGATACCAAAAAGAATTATAGCTGTACTAGATCCCACAAGCAATTTCCTTAATATGCTTTAAATCATATAATGCTAAAATTAAATTCAATGAGCGAAGAATCTAAAAACAATCAAGTGAGTCAGATAATATTTTCGTAAAAACGCGCTGTCTAGTCACAACCTAATTTAAAATTTATTACGACAATAAAACTATTAACTGAATTTAATAATTGGCACGGAAATCCAACAATGTGTTCATCATAAAGAATAACAGCCATAAATTATGGCTGTTCAGCTATTTTCAATCTTAACATTACTTCTTTACTATATTTAAAAGAATACTATGTAATATTTCATACATAATAATTTAATGAATTTAGTCTTTCACAACAAGCTTATTTTAATGTATTAATTTTAATACAGCGCCACCTATCACTCTTGTCTCGAACTACTTAGCCTAATAGTCAACTAACTGTAGGTAAATAAAGTGCTCACCTTGTGTGTATACAGTCAATAGGGTTTCCCACTAGATGGCGTGTTGTAAGAGCTGCACTAGCGGCTAACAATGCAGCAGTAGTGGCTCCGCAGTGCAGTCGGAATGCTACAGAATCAATCTTCGGGTTTACCCCTTGCTGTTTAAAAAATAGTCTTTAAACTCGCTTCAAGTAAATTCAAAATACTATATCCATCTAACTGCTAAGAGATACAACAATGCAAATTGGAAATCCACTTGATAGCACAAAGTTATTTAATTGCAATCAAGATTAAAATGAAAATGTTGGCGAATAACCATTTGTCAAAAGCTTTAGATAAAGATTTATGCACTTTAGAGCTGCAATATTTAATGTTGTTTTTATAAGGGTTACAAAGATATTCCGTGTGGTGGCGGAGTAAAAATACAATTCAGCGCTCCCTATCTTGATCGTGGGTATTCTAAAAGACCAGTAAAGGGGATATGCAGATAATAAGTTTAATAAGAGTGAAATTGATCTACTACTCCTCCCTAGTTAGACGAGATTGTGTAGGGTTTAATTTCGAGTTTTTCTTCTCTTGCATATCATTGCGTTTTTCTTCTCATATATCTTATCTGCATTATTACATCCCTGACTGAACTTTTACTACACCCACGGGCCAGAATCGTATTCTTACTCCGTCATCATAAGGAATGGCAGAATATAACAACATTCAGTCCAAGAATGAAACTCCAAACTGTAATATGGAGTCGCATATTTAGGTCACTAAATCGAGGAGTTAATCTATCATTGTAGAGATTGCTTCTAACCATGAAATTAACTCAAGTAAATGAAAGACTGTTAAAATAGAAAGAATAAAAGAGATTTTCCACAATTCAGAGCATTTTCATGTGGAAAGTTCTTTGTAAATGATGTAGGAATTAGCCAGTGTAGTGTGAATGATAACAGTGCAGACATCTGTATTTAAACTTCTGAGTAAAGCTTTTTGGAAATGTTAATACCGTTGTACAGGAAGTAGTATGACTTCAAAAAACGTCTAGTCAATTATATTTTTTGGCACTTCGTTTGGCGCGTTAGGGAAAAATGATGACAGTATTTTTTTTACGATGAGCGCGCACTGTCATGAAAAGCCAATACCCTGAAGTTAACCAGTCAACATTTTTTACCTTGCGCGCGTACGCCGTTACAAATGACAATTTTTGCTATTATTAATGTCATCCGATTCGAGGCTACCACTCGAGAACCTTTTTTCTCCAACGGTTGTCGGTTTGACGAGCGATGTGGCCTGTCCATTCGCATATTAATTTCATCCTATTCTAATTCCATACCGAGCATAGCCCTTTCCATAGCACGTTGAGCGACTTTGAGCTTTTTTATGAGAGCGACGTTTAAAGACCACGTTTCAGTGCAGTATTATACAGGGTGTACCAGGTTATGGGGCAACTGGTCAAACGGGAGTTAGGCAATGGTGGTAGGAATCCATGAAAAAAATTTAAAGGAAAAATATTGCTTCGTTAATGAATTAGAGACATGTAAAGTTTTCAATTATGTCATCGCTTTTTTGTGTAAAACTGATTGAAATGTATAAAGTCAGTGATATTTAATCTGCAACATATTCGTACTTTGATAAATGTCCATTAGAAATTGACTAAATCAATGATTAGGTTCGCATAAGCAAGTCAAATCAGCTGATCGGCCAATGACTGTTGGCGGCTCGCCTTTGTACCTACGCTGTCATTGAAGCGTTTGCACAATTCTAGCTATGAATGAATGAAATTATACTGTCGAAGCTTTACATGCCTACATGTATCCTGTCTGTACATGCCTACATAATACGTAACATTTAAGGCATAGACTCTTAGACACACATTTTTGAAATCACTATAACTTTTATGTTATATTGTTTTTTGTGTAATATACATTCTAATTACGATCTAAGACCATTAAACTACAACATACTCGAACAGTTTTCCCATAACCTGATACATCCTGTATATTATATCCCCTAGGAGAGTAATAAAAACCTACTAAAGAATCACCAAGAGAATGGACAGTAGAACTTGCCTGGGAAACTTATTACGCCAAATGTAATCACTGAACCACCAACCAATTTTAGCAGCAATTTTCCATTTCATAATCCGACATTTTATCACTTTGAATAGGCTTATATTTAATCGCTGACGTTGATAGACTAGCAGATGAATGGATAAATGGGTGGGTGAAAACTATTTGTGCGCTTCAGATATAATAGTTTAGAGTATAGATGTATTTTTTTATAATTTTTGATGTTTACGGGAGTATTACATAGTATAAATTAAACTACTAAAGTAGTTTTAGCAACTCTGCAAAGTGTAATATTCGCGCTTTAAATTGTAAATATATCTACATAGTTTACAGATTTTATCGTGTTTGTATTTGCTGTGCCTGCTGTGTGGTAGCGGCTTCGAATACTACCAACCCTTGCTTTGCTCGTGGGTGTCGTAAAAGACGACTAAAAGCCCTAGATTGACCCGGACCAACTCCATCTGGTACCATTTGGGTCAACGATTACATTCCCAAGGAGGGTTGACGTCAGGCAGGCGGCCGGTCATAAAAGTCATTGCCGAAACTTTTTGCAATATGTCAAAACAGATGACATATTGCGTCGACCCCAAGTAATTGGGATAAGAGCAAGATGATGGTGATGATGATGATCGTGTTTGTACTTGATTTACCCGTGACCATGAACACTTTGCAGAATTCATGATCACAGGCGAACACAAAGTGGTCAAATCATCGGGCAATCAAAAATCAATTACAAATGCGATAAAACCCGTAAAGTAGTTTTTTTAAGAAGTATTTTTGTAAGACAACGCACTGCACTAAGAAAATAATCCTTGTGTTGTGGGAAACTCAGAACTACAATTTGTGGATCACACAAAGTGTTGTCCTGTATGAGATTCGAAATGCCGACACTCGCGCGGTAGATCTAAATCTAAACCACTATGCCATCTGTGCAGTTAATGTGATGATTATGAAATGATATTATTGTGTAAATGTTCTCACCCCACCGGAGAGTAGCGCGTAGATGCTGGTGAGGATCTCCATGGGCCTGCGGGGCTGCGGGGCGCGCTCGCGCCGCCGCCAAGCGACCGCCGCGCTGGGCGCGCCGCCCACGCCTCGCGTGCCGCCCGCGGGCACGCCGCCCGTGCGCACGCCTGCGCACCGGCCACGTCTACCCCACGGAACGCACGACTCCCTATACACAAACATACAAACAAGCATAACACATATTAGATATAATACATATTTTCCGTGTAGTGACGGAGTAGTAATACATACAATTCATTACTTGCCCGTGGATGTCGTAAATGACGACGAAGGGATATAATAAGAATATAACATCTGTGCAAGAGAAGGAAAACTCGAAACAAAACCCTATACCAATACCTCTGACCAGCGTGTGAAGCCTGAGCCCAACAGTAGGACATATATAAGTTGAGATGATGACATAAAAATACTGATTGAATGACTCATGAACAACCAATGACAAAATTGAAACTAATCAAGGTATTTAATTTTGTCACAAGGACATTTGTTTTTTTGTCACAATTTTTTTCTGTGACATATTACCATACAAAGACTTTTATATGCAAAGACTTTGTATGCAAAGGTCTTTGTATGCAAAGTTCTTTATCATGTTCAGGTACCGGGGGCCTGCCCATATGACCCTTGTTAAAGGTACTAACCCGGCGGTCTATGGGCTCGTTCACCGCTCCTTCCCCCTGGGTGATTCGGATTTTGATGACCATGTACCATGCTCTGTCACCAAAAAAAAAAAGAAAAAAAAAAGCAAAGACCTTTATGCCAAGTCTTTATTTATACTTGAATCCTTCGACAAAAGTCATTGTCAATAACAGAATAGTAATATAGTGAATTTTGGGGATTTCATTGAAACAACACACAAGTATGTTTTGTACAGAACTATCATATTCAATATACATTTGCACTTTTTCTTCATTATATTACATATAATTACATTAAAAATATTTAATTTAACATACAACAACACTAAAATCTTGAATATAACTTAAGACCATATGTCAACAATGTGTCATGTGGCACTTTCACGTTGCCGCACAAACCGTCCCGAGAATTTAGATATTCTGATATTTAGATATTCTATTGCTATAGTAGAATACTTGCTGCAAAGAGTATGAAAACTGATTGAACCTGAATAGGATCCATATACAATATCAAAAAAGTGCTCCATAGCTGGTTATATAGACAGGACCATAAGGCCTACCCGTTTAAGTATTAATTTACTGGCGTAAAAACCGGTCCAGGATTCTTTAAAAATCATCATCTCGATGGCTCCTACGAATAGTGAGTTATCTGAAAAATTCTAATTTTGCAGGGGAGCGTGTCAAAGATAAAATGTTTACATTTTTTCAAATACTTGTTCTAGGATTTTTAAGTTTTGTACCGACGTGATTCATTGGACATTTAAATAGTTAACGGGATCAAATCATTCTTTATAGAGGTCAAACAACTTGGGAAAGACAAGGATCCATCCAATTATTTAAAATTTGTATCTTCGTGGGTGTAATGAGATTCCACAGGTGAAAAAGCTCCAATGATTTTCTGCAATGATTTCTTTAAATTTTATGACCGAGATTGATAAAGAAGGTTATTTTTTTATCATTTCATCAAAAAAGTTAAAATACCTAAAAATGTTAGTTGACTCACTATACTTAGGAGCCATCTTTATACTACAATTATATAATAAAACGACCAGAATCTCAGCATTTTTTTTTTGTCTTTTTTTTTATGGGTGAGCTATGGTAAGCGCACGCGCGGTCCTGTCCGTCCAGGGCGATAAAAGAACGGCGCGCGGGCCCATAACCCACCCGTACCCACGTCACCTCGTTGTTGGGCCGACCACCGGAGCAGATGTGACTTGTCATCAGTGGTCGGCCCGACGGAATACCCTTTCGGGTAACCTCTCACCTCTCGACGTACTGGGACGTCGGTCGCCGTCGCGACCAGAATCTCAGCATAACCATTTGCGGATACTAATTACTTCAAACACACCAACAGTACCTCGAAATTAAACACAAATTGTAGGTCACTGATGTAGTAAATAATCGAAATCTTCCTTATTTATGTACCTACGATACTTATTTATGGCAGAAAATAATTAATTGTGTTCACATTAAAGTTAAGTTTTGATGATAACGTTCATAAATAATGATAATAAGCCGTATCGCGAACATAATACACCGTTATTACTTTCAATATACTATAACTCTTGTTGTTAAGTTTTCCTTATTTTTGAAGTATTTCCATCGTCCCATGTATACAGTAAGGTTTTGTAAGTTTCCTTTGTATTTATTTATTTAGTATTTGGAAAACCAACAGCTGTACAAAATAGTAATGAAAACTAGAGTAAGAAACATAAAGCCAGTAACAGGTTTTCACGGATAGCAGTGGTACACACCTACAGTAAGTCCGATAACTATTTGTAACATCTTAATGAACAATAACACAGAGTATGACAGAAAATGGAAAAACAATGATAATTAATTATTAAAAAAGTTAAGATTTAGCTGTCTCCGTGCCACCTCACTCTCAATATTGAAAGGGTCAAAAGAAAACTCTTTACATAATTTGTTAAAATCTTTGCTCGCTCGCACAATATATGAATTCTTCCTATAATTAGAGGACGATAATGGAATACCTATTGGTGGGTTGAACCTAGTCGATCTCTGAGGTATATTAAAATGCAGCTTGTGTAAAATGCTGGGACAGTCAATTTCGTTGCTCAATACCTTCAAAAGGAAAGAAAAATCAGCCAATCGTCGTCGATTTGATAGAGGCTGAATATGGAACCTCTTGCATAGGTCGATGTAATCAGAAGAGCTATAAGGAATGTTTAGTCGATAGCACAGAAACTTCATAAAGTGCTTCTGAATACTTTCGATGCGATCGATGTATTTATTGTAGCGAGGATTCCATATTTGCGATGCGTATTCAAGGTGGCATCTAACAAAAGTACAATAAAGTATTTTAAATGTTTTAGCTTTTTTGAAGCCATTCGACATCCTCATTACAAAACCGGTGCAGAGTTCCTCGACTTCATTGGTCGGCCTGGCGGAATACCCCGAGGGAATACCCTCTCCCATCGACGTCCCCTTCCCGGAACGTCGGTCGCCGTCGTGAGGTCAGCCTCTCCGCGGATGACGGACTAAATCTCCGGTCCGGTCACCCGCAGCCTCTGCTAGGGCGGCATCAGGCGCAAGATTTAAACTTTACTTAAGAATACAATGAAACTAACATATCTGTAGGATCGCGTGTGGTGATTAGCCACCCTACAATTGTGTTGTAGTCGGCGCAGGTAGATATGAGAAGAAGGCGAAGAAGAACGAAGAGAGTTATTTCTAAGACTGACGATTTATTTACATTTCATAAATTATGTACAGTAAATTGATGATAGAACTAGTGACGACCGTACAAGTGTGCGAGCTGATATCGTATGTCGACTGAATTAATAGACATTTTTTTTTTTGTGTGTACAGTTGTTGGCCGCAGATGGCCTTGACAGCTTGACGCGGACTATGGGTGAGCGCTGAGGGCTCTCAACCCGGAGAAAAGTATGCTAAGCGACATCGCCCAAGGGCTCCCCCTGTGGGGAACGGACCTCGGCTTGGGGCGTCGCTGGAGGCAAAGTGGGCGTGCCCACGTTTTTAGTAGTGACTTTTGCGCGGTTTCGCACCTCGACGGCGAGGGCGGAACCGCGGATATTTATTTGTTAAGGCCTCGCGGGCCGTGTAGGCTCTTTGTTGAGCGAGTGTGATATTGTCGTCCTCTTCGTCGAGGACGTGACGAGGACGTCGGATGGAAATGAATAGACAGCAAAAGGCGGTGTATATATACTAGCATTCAGTCTGCGTGTGGTCCGAATGTGCAAGTGTTCCAACAGGTGCAAATGATATCACCGCAGGTGCGAACGCAGGTGTCAGCTGTGTCGCCAGCTGCGTCGCACATCTGTCAGCTGTGCACGCCAGCTGCCTCGCACCTGCGTCTTCTTGTATGGGCCAATCTTCATTAGCGAAGCGGATTGCTTTGCATTGTTGGGTTGTGGTCCAAGTTATCTTAGTGGCGGATAGTCGCCACATATCCATTAAATAAAGCTTTAAAAATAATTAGTCGATTTCGATTAAATTTTCAATTATACATTGACTTGATCCAAAGCGTTTTACTTATATTTAAAGAAAATGTAATAAACCGTTTATAAGCGTCTTCGGCTTTTTCTTAATTGATGAAGGGAAAGACAGGTAAGTTTATAGGTAATTTAATTTTGTAAGTTTATCTATGTATAATCTGGATTTATTCATCATCCATCATTTCTGCTCATATACTCGTACGTCCCACGGCTGGGCTCGTGCCTCCTCCACAATAGAAGGGATATTGACCTAATCACGCTGATCAAACGGGATGGTTTAGGGTTTTATTTCAAGTTTTCCTTCTCTTGCATAGACGTTATATGCATATTATATCCCTTAGGCGTCGTTTACAACATCCACGGGTAAGAAAGGGAGTGGTGAATTGTATTCTTACTCCGTCGCCACGTGGATAATACAATACAGAAAAAATAATAATAATATATCTTTACGATCTTTAATAGATATACTTAGTAATTTCTCTCTAAGATTAAAACACACAATATTAAACAAAGTACCATAATATTATTTGCCCTTAATTACGAAAGAAATAGCCATTGTGCCGGTTATATTTACAAAAATTAACCTTGGCTACATTCCAAATTACCCGAACTTATGTGATATATGCGTTACAAAGAGCCTTTAATCTCACTATACGTTCAGTGGCTAATTAAATAAATCTCACTTTAGCGTTATCACCAAATGATCACACGTTTTATGACTCGCTAGCGATTGCAAAATCACAATATAAATAAATAATATTCAAACCCAGAACATATTCAAGGGGAATTATTTATATTTTTAAAATTATCATCATCATTGTAAATAAAACTACTTTTACGGATTATATCGCGTTTGTATTTGATTTATGATTGCCCGACGTTTCGAACACTTTGTAGCATTCATGGTCATGGGCGGACTAAGGTATCACGTCCAAAAAGTCATCGTTATTACAGACATTTATAGTTATATACCCGATACAGAAAGTTAGTTATTAAATTTATTAAATTTTGGCCCACATATTAGTACAAATTTATTGCCAGTGTAAGAAGAAAATGATTCTATATGAAAAAATTATATTGTTTATGGTTAGTAATTATTAATTATTAAATTTGTAGCAATTATTATTACAATTTGTTAATTTTGCATTTTGCCCGTGACCATGAATGCTGCAAAGTATTCCAAACGTCGGGCAATTATAAATCAAATACAAACGCGATATAATCCGTAAAAGTAGTTTTATTTACAATGTGTAGTGCTCGCGTAAACATCAGATATCATTATTAACATCATCATTTTGACTCATATACGTCCCACTGCTAAGCTCGAGCCTTCTCCACAATTGGAAAGAAATTGACTTTAGTTTTATTTCGGGTTTTCCATCTCTTACATATGCGCATGTTATAAAATTATGTTATATGCGCATTATATCCCTTAGTCATTTTTTATGACATCCACAGACAAGATAAGGAGCGGTGAATTGTATTTTTATTCAGTCACCGCACGGATATTCCGCATTAAAATTATGTTTTGTAGAATTTCTATACATGTATTATCTTTTACATATAATACAATCACAAATCCCGTCTGTGTTTTTAACAATTTTCTCCTTGAATAGCGTAGACGATAGGAAAAGAGATTACTTTTTATTCGTCATACTGTTGGGCTAAGGTTTCTCCCTCAAAGGATGGGAAAATCTGTTTGAATAAAATATTTTGTCCAGACAGTTCAAGACAGCCATGATTAACAAATGGGTGATAAATTGTATTCTTACTCCTTCACTACATGGAGTAATTATATAGTATTTAATAATGATGATAATGTTACCTTCGGCTAGCGATCCTGTGCGCGCGCACTCCGGTGTCGGGGCGTCCACCAGACGTCTTGCCCATCGGGTATACGGCGCGAGCGGTGACAGCCGCCTAGCCACGCTGCTTCAGCGCGACTCCCATTCTCACTACCATTGACACTGTTGATAAATGTAATAATTTAATATAATTGTTATTTTTCATTATTTATGGTATTTACGCACTTTTTGAAGTGGAATACATGATAATATAAAACTGGTTTTAGGGATTTTATCGCATTTGTAATAATAATCAAATATTATCGATTTCCCGACGTTTCGATTCCCGAGGGAATTCTCACAGTAGTCCACGTGTGAATCTTCACAGGAACCCTCACGGGAGTACTCACGGGAGTCCTCACGGGAGTTCTCACGGGACTCATCGCGTGACTATGAACACTGAAAACTGTAACGTGGAAAAATCGAAGATAAAATGCAAACACGATAAAACACAGTTATCTGTCTACAGCCGCGGGCTGGTCCGTCCGGGGTAGTACCATGCTTTCGCAGAAAATCGACGTCTGAGTAGTAGCAATTTGTTACTGCGCTTCGTTCGGTGAGCGAAAGAGCCGCAAGCCCAACTTTCTGAGGGTATTCGCATGTGGAGGGTTTTGGTGGTGCCTTTGGTATCACCGAGCCTCAATGCACGCATTCACACTCCCTTTTCATTCATTCACTTTTTTCGCGGTAGGCAGCGGCCTTGTAAAGGTCCATGAGCGGCAGCAACACTTACCAGCAGGTGTACTGTTTGCTCGTTTGCCACCGCTTGCAATAAAAAAAAATCCTTAGAAATAGTTTTATGTGTTATTACCAATTTTATGGCGTTTGTACTTGATTTGCAATTGCCCAATATTTCGAATACTTTTCAATGTTCATGGTCACGGGGAGATTGAAATATCTGGAATCATTAATATATTATTATTTGTAATCCGATGACTGCACAAATGGCGTAATAGTTAAAGTACCAGGACACCACTAAGGATCGCGGGTGCGATACCTATGTAGGGGCGTAATACTTTTTGCGATCCACAAATAGCTTTTCTGAGACTTAGTGCAATTTGTTATTGTATGTTTGTAAACATTCAGCCTCTCACCGTTCACTGTTGAACGTAGACCTTTATGATAAATGAAGAGATAATGCCGTAATCGCCAAATCTAGCAGGCTAGTCGGCGCTCGAAGTGAGGTGTTTTATTTTTTCTCAGGATAAAGCTGCTGCCCACTTTCTAGGTAAAACCGTAATCGAGTGTTACTACTCCTACAGGTAAGTAAGGGGTGACGACAATGGTATTCGTATGCCGACGCCACGTAGGTAAGTTTGCTGTGGGCAATACAAGGATTAGGAATTTCCTTAGTCTGTTGTAAAGGTGTAGTCTTTATTTAAAAATTAAACAAAAATTTCAAACTTCTCTATTTCATAAAAAACAAACATCGTAAATCATCATCATCATCATCATTTCAGCCTATTGCCATCCACTACAGGACGTAGGCCTCCCTCATGTTGCGTCACAATGTGCGGTCCTGTGCCGCCTGCATCCAACGACGCCCAGCAACTTTCACTAGGTCATCGGTCCACCTAGTGGGGGGCGTCCTACACTGCGTCGTCCGATACGTAGTCGCCACTCGAGAACCTTTCTTCTCCACCGGTTGTCGGTTCGTCGAGCGATGTGGCCTGCCCATTGCCACTTCAGCGTGCTAATTCTTCGTGCTATGTCGGTTACACCCGTTTTTCTACGCATTTCCGTATTCCGGATTCTATCTCGCAGAGAAATCCCGAGCATAGCCCGCTCCATAGCACGCTGAGCGACTTTGAGCCTTGATATGAGGCCTACATTTAGGGACCACGTTTCCGTGCCGTAAGTCATCACTGGTAACACACATTGGTCGTAGACCTGTGTTTTCAGACACTGAGGTAAGTTGGACGAGAAGATCCTCTTAAGTTCTGTTTGTCCTAGGTAAACATAATGATCAACAACTTCGAGAATCGCATTGCCAACTAGGACCGGTACAGGAATGACATGGGCATTTGACATGACTTTCGTCTTGTCCATGTTCATTCGTAAGCCCACTAGTTGGGATACCTTGCTGAAATCATTGAGCATTGTGCCAAGGTCCTCCATGGATTCTGCCATAATGACGATATCGTCTGCAAATCGAAGGTGAGTGATGTATTCGCCGTTAATGTTGATGCCTAGTCCAGTCCAGTCTAAGAGCTTGAAGACATCTTCCAGTGCAGTAGTAAACAGTTTCGGAGAGATGACATCTCCCTGTCTCACGCCTTTCTGCAACTGGATCGGTTTCGTACTCTTATCCCGGATACGGACTGACATTGTGGCGTTCCTATACAAACACTTCAGCACTTCGATATGGCGATGGTCGATTTGGCACCGCTGAAGGGACTGCAGCACCGCCCAAGTTTCGACTGAATCAAAGGCTTTCTCATAATCCACAAACGCTAAGCAAAGGGGCCGATTATACTCCTCGGTCTTTTGTATAATCTGCCGAAGCGTGAGGATATGGTCTATGGTGCTATAGCCTTTTCGGAAGCCGGCTTGTTCGGGCGGCTGGAAGTCATCGAGCTTGCGTGTGATTCGATTGGTAATGACCCTCGAAAACAACTTATAAACGTGGCTCAGGAGTGAGATGGGTCTGTAGTTTTTTAAAAGGGCTTTGTCGCCCTTCTTGAAGAACAGCACCACCACACTCCTGGTCCACGACTCTGGAACGTCACCCCCGAGGATAACGGAATTAAATAGCTTCTGAAGGGCTATTAAGACCGGCTTGCCGCCCGCTTTCAAAAGCTCTGCCGTAATTCCGTCATCTCCCGGTGCCTTACCGTTACGTAGTTGTTTGAGAGCCATTCTGATCTCGTACAAGCTGATGTCCGGGATTTCTTCGGTATAGTGCCGAGTTAGTTTGGATCTGGGTTCTTGGACCAATCCGACAACAGAATTTCGAGATGATTTGTATAACTGTCCATAGAACCTTTCGACCTCTCCCAAGATCTCACTTTGGGATGAAATGACAGTGCCATCATCGGTCTTCAGCTTAGTCATTTGGCTTTGCCCAACAGACAGATCTTGTGCGAACACTTTCGAGCCACGATTCCGCAACATCGTAAATACTGTAAATATATTTTTATACTGATCAATAGGTGATAGATTATATAAAGACTATTTATTCATCATCATCATCTCAGCTCATATACGTCCCACTGTTGGGCTCGATCCTCCTCCATGATAGGAGGCAAATTGACCTACTATACTACGCTAGTCAAACGGTTTGGTATAGAGATTTATTTAGAGTTTTTCTTCTATTGCATAGATGTTTTATTCATATTCAATCCCTTTTTTTGGGGGTGGGGTACGGTCGGCGTACTCCTCGTCCGCTCCGTCCGGGGCGGCAGAGGGACGTAAGCACAGACACCCGTAACCATCCGCGAGACACGTCGCCTTCATCGTTGGGCCGACCATCGGAGCAGGTGACTTGACATCGGTGGTCATATTTAATCCCTTAATGGTCTGTTACAGCACGGGCAAGATAAGTGCTAGTGCATTGTATTCTTACTCCGTTAGTGCACTGAAATAAAGGTTATAATCTCATCATGACCTAACGCAATGGCCTTTATGACTTCTTATTAAATTAAATAGTATTTCATAACGCATAACCCAGTTCTATTTAATATTCATTCTGTACGTTTGTCTGGCTTCAAGATTATACTGCAAGTATTACTTGTCACAGATATTACTAGAGAATTAGATATATGTATTTATTACGTGAAACTTCTTCTGGTATGTTATACTGGTGCTTATGGACCTTTGCTAGGCCGCTACCTATCGTGAAGGGAGTGTGAATGCATGCTATGAGATTCGGTGAAACTGAAAGCATCACCAAAACCCGCATGTAAACATTCTTAGACAGTTGGGCTGCGCGCTCTCTCGCTCACCGAACGAAGTGCAATAAGGCATTTCTACTACTCAGATGTCGACTTTTTGCGAGAATGTGGTACTACCCTGGACGGACCGGCTCGCGGCTGTAGAAACACGACTGTCAACAGGGTGATCCTACCACATAATAGTCTTGTGGTACGCTATTAATAGCTTCCTCGAAGGGTCAGCTAACTCTATGATTGTTAATCTATTAATGTTTAATTTGAAATCATTTTGTCCTATTTTCAGTTTGTTTATTTATTTCATCATACTAACGTGCGTATGTAGGTATATACATTCTTTATATTGATAATGCCATGTAGTTATAGAATTAATAGCTCATTTTCTTTCATTTAGCATCAATATATTTTTTACATTTCTGAACCATAAACCAAATAAAGTAAAGTAAATGTAATATTTGTTTCTTTTTTTATCAGCGTGGACACCGGTTAGACGGGTTGACATAGAGTTTTCAAGATTTTTTCTATTGCATAGATGTTGTATGCATATTGCTTCTTTGGTCAGCTTTTATGATATCCAAGATCAGGAAAGGGATGATGATTGATATTCTACAATATATAAAATTAACAATATGTAAGCTTTGTAGAGCTTATATATATATATATATATATGATAAATACTAGTCCTTTTAATTTAAATAGAATTTAGTCATCGATTTCTTCTAACTTAATAATAGAACTTTGTTATATAAATCCAATAATTACTACAATTCTTTAAAAGAAAAAAGAAGTTCCCATTGTTTGATTGTTCTGTATGTGGCAGTTTATTCAAATGAAAACGGACGAGGGATATACCTTTCCGAGAAAGTTTTAAAAATGTTTCCAATATGAAAAAGTAATATCGTGATTTTTTTAAACATAATATTTAAGTAAATTAATTTTTTTTTTTCACAAAAACGGTTATTCCTCAAACACAATATGATATATGACATATTTTCATTACTCTTCTTATATTAATACTAGCTGAAACAACAAACGTTGTTCTGTTCAAATATAATAAAAGGCATTCTCCTTTAAATCGACAGCAGCGCCACCTACCGAGTTCAATTACGAATCCTAACCATTTTCGAATCCCTTTGAACATACACAAAAAAAATTCATCAAAATCGGTCCAACCGTTTAGGAGTTCAGTGACACACGTACACAAGAAATTATATAAATATTGATTATAATATAAAGACTAGCTGACCCAACAAACGTTGTTCTTTTTAAATAAAATAAAAGGAATTCTCTCTGAAATCGATCAGCAGCGCTACCTACCGGGTCCAATTGTGGATCTAAACCCTTCTCGAATCCCCTTGAACGTGTACAAAAAATTTCATCAACATCGGTCCGGCCGTTTGAGAAAAGTTCAGTGACATACACACATACGTACACAAGAAATCTCTACTAATATATAAAGCGGAAGGATTTGTTTGTTTGAACGCGCTAATCTCATGAACTACTGGTCCGATTTGAAAACTTCTTTCAGTGTTCTAACACTGAAAGAAGTAGCTCATTTATTGAGGATAGCAATAGGTTATATATCATCACGCTAAGATCAATAGGAGCGGAGCAACAATGAAAAATATTTTAGAATTGGGTTTTTTTTCCTTTTGAGAGTTTCTGCTGCGTGCACTACATAAACGGTTACGTTTCGTTTAATCATGTGTGACAGAATTGTATTATTTAAAAATATTTTCACCTTCTACGTAAACTAAGTCGCGGGTTAAAGTTAACATTGCTCAAAGTAACTGTTCCTCGGGGACGAAGTCGCGGGCAGCAGCTAGTTTATATATATTCTTCATAACATGATCGACAGACATTATTCAATATGTCAAAATATCATTAAGGTACAACAAGAGTTGTGTCTAGTTCACATTACCTCATAAAACTATTTATATCTAACTATTTATATTATCTGATAGTTTTAAACAACATTGCACCGGACGGATATCTCTCTGCTTATAGTCGGTGTATCCGGTGAGATTACCTCGTCAATCTGTCGACTTTTGTTCGGTAATCTAGCGCTGCGGGACATCTGAGATACATATTTTCAATCCACTTCTTATTTATTGTCAACAATATCGATTAGTGTTGTGACCATTTTAAAATATAAAGTCGATACAATTTATATAAAAATATTTATAACATTTTACGTGTGATGACGGAGTAAGAATACAATTCACAAGCCCCTCTCTTCCACTGACGACAAGTCACCCTGCTCTGGTGGTCGGCCCAACGACGAAGGCGACGTGGGTACGGGTGGGTTGTGGTCCCGCGTGTCGTCCTTTCGTCGCCCCGAACGGAATGGGGTGCGTGTGTGCTTATCATAACCCACCCATAAAAAAAAAAAACAACCCCCTCTCTTAGGCATGGGTGTTGTAATAGACGAGTAATGGATTATGATATGTATATAACATCTATGCAAGAGAAGGATATCTCGAAATAAAACCCTATACCAAGCCATCTGACCAGCGGGCAGTTGGTCAATTTCCTTTCAATCGTGGAAGAAATTCGGGATCAGTAAGACAGAATAGATATATGCTCTGATGACGATGAATAACATTAATGTTTAATTCATTACTTATTGAATTTCACTAGTTAACAGAGATAACTTGTCTTTGATAATTTTTTGGATAGTCAGTTTGACGGACTTGGCTAGTTGTCGCTAACAGCCATCGTTGGAGCCACAGTCAAGTGTACCTAAAGCTTATAAATACATACATTATACATATTAAAAACGGTGTTAAATTCGGTGTTAAATTTAGTCCCAACTACTTTAGGTGGAGTTGTTTCTAAAACTCTTTACATATTTATGGATAAGGAATTGTATTCAGCAGAAACATTTTTATGAATACTTGGTTTAAAGGTTCGCAATCCAGATTGTTTTACTTTAATTAGAAGTAATTATGAATTAAAACGGATTACAGAAGTGTACAATTTTTATGATGAGTGTCTTTAAACTATGGATCTCGGAAACTTTGAATCCGTGTGCTAATGGAGTAAGAATACATTTCACCACTCCATATCCTATTCCATGTCCTAAAAGACGACTACGGGATATAATATTATATGTAACGTCTATGCAAGAGAAAGAAAACTTGCAATAAAACTCAATACCAACCCGTCTGACCAGCGCGGTATAGTAGGTCAATATCCCTCCTATTATGGAGGAGGTTCGAGCCGAGCAGCATATATGAGCCGAGATGAAGATGATGAAAATTTGGAGGTACTGCACAGAAATATTTGACTGTTTATCATTGTCAGTCAATGTCATTGAAGAATATTTTGTGTTCATGGTTGCTTGAGTCCTTCGGCGCAGACACTAGATTAGAACTATAGACTTGGGGTCTGATGATGATGATGATTGAATGTGTGATTTGCTCTAGAGTGATCCAGAACATATATAAGATTTAGGTGTTTCGCTCCGCGGTACAAGCTGTTCGGTTCGACTATTGTAGACCATTTCAAAATGTCTATGACATGATGCTCAGGAAAAATTAAAGAATGGTGACACTTTGTATTCTTAATTCACTGCCTCACTACCATACACTGAGGATATATGAAAGGTAGGTATAGCTAATAACTATATACTTGTCAAAAAAATATCACAATATATTTTATAAGGCCACAGTTAGTTGTTTATTACACATTTATCTAGTATGCCATGGACACTGTAATGAGGATATCAATTTTAATGTCCGTCATCAAAATGTCGTAAAATACGCTATCTAGTAAAACTTATTTTAAAAAAGCTACAACACTATGAACCGAAAACACTAAAATAGTATAATTTCCTTTTAACCGTTATAGACGTAGAGTCATTATATGACTATTTTGGATTTTTTTTTTTCAACTTGAGTGTTAGGGGTAAATAAAAGGGAAGAAATAAAAGGAATGACAAAAATCATCATCATTATATCATCACGTTGGTAAAATGGATTAGCTTTTTTTTTGAGGTCCTTTTCTTCCGGGACGAGATGGCAGGACGGCGCGCGACCCCATAACCCACCATCATCCCTCTCCTTCGCCATTGGGCCGACCACTGTTGTCGAGTTCCTTGTCGTCCGTGGCCAGTCCGTGGCTGGGTACCCTGTCGGATACTCTCCCTTCCTTCAACGCCCCACTCGGAACATCGGTCGCTCTCGCGCGGTTAGCCTCTCTGCGGGTGACGGACTAATCCCCGGTCCAGTCAAAACGGATTGGCCTAGGGTTTCACTTCGAGTTTTACTTTTCCTACATAGATGTATTTGCATATTTACCCCTCGTAAATTACGAAATCCACGGGCAGGATCGTGAATTGTATTCTTACTCCGTCACCACACGAAACAATGTCTAGCTATCGCGGTTCTTGAGATACAGCCTGGTGACAGGCAGACGGACGGACAGACAGCAAAGTCTTAGTAATAGGGTACCGTTTTTACACTTTGGGTACGAAACCCTAAAAATACAAATATTTGAAAAATATTAAAAGAATTATAATTCAAAATTTCAATGAAATTTTTTCCTATATCATTAGTTTTCATATCTCTGCCAAGTCGAGCAAAAAAAAAAGTCGGGCAAAACGCAAAACTGCCGTAACATACTTTTCTCGAATCCATTCAGGCCATTTTCGACCCCCTATAACTTCGTTATTAATTAAACTAGAAGCCTGAATTTTTAGTAACCTAGCAGGCCTTGTATACACATTGTGTATTTCAAATTTCATTCAATTTGAACCAATAGTTTCAGAATTATAACTAGTCAAAATTTCGTAATTTTGTCACTCACTGACTGACTGACCGATCATCAATATTAAAGTGGCACTTCTAGCCGACATAGAAGCTTCCAATTTAGAATATAATTAGTGTTTAGTGTATAAATGAAGGAAAAATTATGAAACATTATAATTATCATCCAGTTTCCGAGATACACTAACTACATAAATAATTTTGTAAACTCATATAAATATATAGGATTGCAAAGTTACATTTGCAGTTAATGAAATGTAACTTTGTAAAAAATAAGAATACATTTGCCGCCATCATTGCTTCTCTATGGGAATCATAACAAGCGGCTAAAGACTGCACAGATGACATAGTGGTTAAGGCATCAACGTACCGTGCTAGTGTCGCGGGTTCGAATCCCATGCAAGACAACACTTTGTACGATCTACAAATTGTTGTTCTGAGTCTGAATATAATTTGTGTCGGTTAATTATATGTTCTTTCTGCAATTCACCACTCTCTATCTTGCACGTGGATATCGTATAAGACGACTATGGTATATAATATGCACATACCATCTGTGTAAGAGAAGGAAAACTCGAAATGAAACCCTATATCAACATGTCTGACCAGCATGGTATAGTGGGTTAAATGTCCTCCCATTGTGGAGGAGGCCCGAGCCCAACAGTGGGACATATGAGGGCTACGATGATGATGCGATGTTGAATTATATGTTTGTAAAGTCCCCCACAATATAAGGATTATTATTCCGTTAGTGCAAGGCGTTGTCATTTAAAAAAAAGATTCAACAGGAAAAAGAGTGGGCAGCAGCTCTCACCGGGGAAATGTATGAAATCTCACTGCGAAACCAACCCGCCTACCAAACGTGGCGACTACGTCATTATTCCTCATAAGGCGAAGAAGAATGAGCTCTAGTCATGGCAACCCTTTAGCGTCGTTGGACGCAGGTGCCACAGTACCGCACTTTATGGTGAAGCATGAGGGGGGTCTATGTTCCACAGTGGACGGCGATAGGCTGAATGATGATTGGCATAATAGGTGTAGACAGATACCTAGACATAATTATGTTCAAAGATAACTTGTAAAATAGTCAACCAACTTAATGAAAAAGCAACAATGGGACGTGTCTTATGAAATTGTACCAAAATCTCCCAAAGTATTAAGAAAACTAAATTGCCTCAAATTTATCTGAAAGAAAGAATGCCATTATTAGGCTCGATTGCCATCAAAACGGAGAGGAGATTAGAGGAGATGTGTTTCGAAAAACCAATCAAATTTCTTTATTTCCACATCTCTCCGCTTAGTTTAGATAGAATTGACTCAAGCGGAAAGGAGAGATGTCTTATTTTTGATAGAGTGTGCTCTAAGAAAATCCTTTGTTGGTATTCAAGAAGTGGAAGGTACCGAAAAGTAGGTCTATCTTCAAAAAGAAATGAGATACCATCAAAAACAAGACTTGTAAAAAAAGCCAAGCCTCGCAACTGAATTCTTCTACCATAAAAATTTGTGAGATCCATGTTATATCAAGTCGGCTACTCATTCAGTCCCTGCTTAAGGTACCTTTTTTCTTAAGTTATTACGTAAATAGCTAACCTAACAACTTCTTATAGTGACTATATCAATATTAAAGATCTTTTATGTTTTAAATAAATAGAATGACTTGGCGATCGCACTATGTTTAGTACAATTTAATATAATATGTATTACTTGTGAGGTGTGTTTTCATGCGATTGCCAAGTCATTCTGTTTATTTAAAACAAAAGATCTTTAATATTGATATAGTCACTATAAGAAGTTGTTAGGTTAGCTATTTACGTAATAACTTAAGAAGAAAGGTGCCTTAAGCAGGGACTGAATGAGTTGACCGGCTTGATATAACATGGATCTCACAAATTTTTATGGTAGAAGAACTCAGTTGCGAGGCTTGGCTTTTTTTACAAGTCTTGTTTTTGATGGTATATACTTTACATACGAAAACTAATAATATAGGAAAAATTTTAAGGCTTACGTAAAAAATGGTAGGCATGCAGAAGGAAATAACATGCAGTAAGGAAAATATCTGGTGACGGCATTGGAATACAAATTTTCACGCTCTTTCTTCCCCGTAAGTATCGTAAAAGACTAAGGGATAATATGGAGATATCATCTATGCAAAAGGAGGAAAACTGAAAATGAAACTATTTACCAACCCGCATGACCAGTGTGGTTTAGTAGGTAAATTTTCCCTCCATTATGGAGGAAGCTCGAGCCCACCAGTAGGACGTATAGGAACTGTGATGATGAAACGCCCCCGCGCTGTTTATACATATCGAGGATTTCGTGCTGTGTCACTATCAGGTCGGTGGCACATCGCGAGGGGAGAAAATAACACTTCGGATGGCTACTTTTAAACTGTATTCAACAATTAGCGTGAACACTTTTCTATCATAACCACTAATTACACGGATACCGACAGCTAACTTTCAAGTTAGGGAAACGCGGTGAATTTGATACAACACGGCAGCAACAACGACCGCTCGCCCTCAAGTCTCGCTCTCAACTGCGTATTCAACAGACCGCTTTCAATAAAGAAAGCTCGGTAATATTTCAAACATTAACGGTCAAACGACAAACATCAAAAATCATTGCCCACGTTGTATCAAAAACACCCAAGTATAATACTTGACGTTTCCGTAATCGATTGATACTTAAAAACTATCAAGATATGGCGCCAGAGGTAGTGACGCTGCAACATACATAATAAATGATTTTGAATTTAAAATTAAATCTATTCAGCGGAAATCAGAATATATTTTTGAATCAATTGCATCATACCTTAACTTCACCATTCGTTAAACAAGTTAATGGCACTTGAACCATGAATCGTCTATCGCTAATAAATGTCCCATTAACATTTTAAATGCAATATATTTGTTTTACGTCAACGATAAAAATGTATAAGCTATACTTTGTTGCTAAAAAAAAAGCACTTTCAAATTAATTATAGCCAATGTGAAGTAGACAAGATATATTTAAACCATTTTTCTTATTATGTTCTTTTTTAAATGAAACTTCTTTGCGCGCATAACGGTAATTTTTTTACGGATGAAACGCGGCACGAAAATGTGCAGCGTTTTTGTCGAAGAAGAGGGAGAGAGCGATTGAGACTGATTGAGAGAGAGTGAGAAAGGGCGAACATAGCAGGAAGCACAGCCATGGAGCGGGAATAAGGAGCAAGCGAGTGAGAAAGATCGAGAGATTCTTTTTTTATTTTTTTTTTAATACTGACAAAAAATACATGGAACCAAAGAAGTTTCACTTCTAACACGCGTACTTGGTACTCACACTATTTTTTATATAGCTGTTGGTTGCAAACGAACAAGCAGCAAATCTGATGGTAAGTGATACTGCCGCTCATAGATATTTGCTAGGTCGCTGCCTAAATTGAAAAAAAGAGTGTGTGTACAAAGTACGCATATTAGAAGTGAAACTCCTTTATCCTTCGTCCTTCGTCCCTCGTCTCTCTTCCTTCGTCCTCCGTTCTTCGCCCTTCGCCCTTCGTCCTTCGTCCTTTGTCCTTTCTCCTTCATCACTCGTCCCTAATCCCTCATCGATCATCCCTCATCGATCATCCCTCATCCTTTATTCTCTATCTTCTATCTTTACCCTTTATCTCATTCTCTCGCCGGCTGAATCCTATACATTTACGTGTTTGTGTCTCTATGGACTCGCTTTTTCGTTTCATCGAGTTTGAAAACTCAACGATTGTAAAGAAGTTTTACTTCAAAAAGTGAAGGCAGTATCAATACCCACTATAAGCAAACACCATCAGAAAGTTGGGATTGCGGCTCTCCGCCCACCAAATAAATTGCCATAACAAATTGCTCAGACGTCAAGTTTCTGTGAGATTGTGGTACTATCACGGACGGACTGGCCCGCGACTGTGGACAGAAGTCTGTCGACAATGTGATCCTACGATATCAAAACTGACATTTCTTATTTAATAAAAATGAACGTGTGTACAAAGTGCGCATAGCAGAATTGAAACTTCTTTATCCTTTGTCCCTTTGCCCCTTTATTCCTTTGTTCCTTTGTCCCTTTGTCCCGTTGTTCCTTTGTCTCTTTGTCCCTTATCTTTGTCCTTTATGCCTTTATCCCTTTATCCCTTTATCCCTTTATCCCTGTATCCCTTTATACCTTTAACCCTTTATACCTTTATCCCTTTATGTCCGCTTAAACGACGTGCTATCCCTACTCCACTGGAGAAAGTACTCTTTATTCGAATCGACCGTGGTGGGGACGAGAAAAAGATGACGCGTAACGAAAAAATGTGACGCGTAACCGAAAAATGTGACAGTAATTTTTTTTTGCAACGCCGATAAAGAAGTTTCATTTCAAAAATAAAATCTTGCATTAAAAACATCTCTATATTGCGAGGGCTTTATAACACGACACGGCACCGCTATGTTCGTCAAAAATATAGCCTGAATTAGTAATGGATGATTACATTTTGTAATTTTTTAAAACTGTGCAATTAAGAAAGGAAGGTACAAGCTTTTCAAGTCATTATGAGGAATATATTCTATATCTTTCCAGCACAATAATGTTTATTTAGGGTAAACTCATCGTTACTATGTTACTATGTCATCATTATCATTAGTTCAGCTCATATACGTCCGACTGTTAGGCTCGAGCCTCCTCGAGAATAGGAAGGAAATTGGCCTTACTTATACCATGCTGGTCATAAAGGTTAGTATAGGGTTTTAGTTCGAGTTTTCCTTTTCTTGCACAGATGTTATATGCATATTATATCCCTCAGTCGTCTTTTACGACATCCACGGGCAAGATAGGGAATGGTGATTTGTATTCTTAATCCGTCCACTCACGGGAAACTACTGTTTGTTACTATGTCATCATTCATCATCATCATTTCAGCCTATTGCCGTCCACTGCTGGACGTAGGCCTCATGTTACGCCACAAAGTGCGGTCCTGTGCCGCCTGCATCCAACGACGCCCAGCAACTTTCACCAGATCGTCGGTCCACCTGGCGAGGGGGCGTCCTACACTGCGTCGTCCGATA
This sequence comes from Lymantria dispar, assembly GCA_032191425.1. Classification (NCBI taxonomy): domain Eukaryota; kingdom Metazoa; phylum Arthropoda; class Insecta; order Lepidoptera; family Erebidae; genus Lymantria; species Lymantria dispar. The sequence goes on from CM063445.1 coordinate 36,350,408, forward strand.
CGTGATCGCCACTCGAGAACCTTTCTTCCCCAGCGGTTGCCGGTTCGTCGAGCGATGTGGCCTGCCCATTGCCACTTCAGCGTGCTAATTCTTCGTACCATGTCGGTTATACCCCTTTTTTACCCATATGTATGTTATTTAAAAACTATTATATTCAACACCCAATTCTATTTCTATTAGCGTTATAAAATTAATCCGAGTTCTAAAGATAAAATTGAACGAACGTAATGTTCCATTAAAGCAGTGAACAAATTAACAGATACCGATCTTTCATTAGTTCGTTCCTTCACTCGCTCACTCGTTTCTCGCTCGTGTGTCCTCTGGCTACAAAACTAGTGCTGCGGAAAAGTGTACGGAAATTGAATAAAATACAATTCCCGTATGATTGCCACGGCGGGATAAATTCATAGCATACAGGGAATCGCTGAGTTTTCACGTTTCAGTTATCGCCTCGCATGATATTAAAGTTTTGTCTAGAAATTCTATCATGTGTTTGACATTGTACGTAAAATTTTATCTACCATTTTTACGAGCTCCGCGAATGTGACAGAAACGTTTTTTTTTTTAGATTTGTGAGATTGTTACTTGTGGCTTATCACTTCGTTTTAAGATTAAAGTTTGTAGGTGGCTTTCTTTAGTTCATTCAGTAGGTATTGAAAACTTGCGGGTGATTGGACCAGGGAGTTAATCCGTCATCCGCCGGAGGCCGACCGCACGACGAACGGCCCCGAGGGGGGGACGTCGGTCTGGGAGAGGGTACTCCTCGGGGGTATTCCGTCGGGCCGATCACTAACAACAAGTCACTGTGAACCGATGGTTGGTCCAACGACGAAGCCGACGTGTCAAGGGTGGGTTACTGGGTCGCGCGCCGCACCTGTCGCCCCGGACAGAGCCGGGCGGCGGGTGCACTGACCGTAGCCCACCCCAAAAAAAAGACATAGAAAACTTAAACTGCAAGGATTTTAACCATATTCATTATCTTACCTCAATGTCTCACTCAATGTTGCCACTGATTTAAGCCTCCTCCACATTAATTGATCTACTGTACTACGCCAGTCAGACGAATTAGTATAGGGTATTTTATAGAATATTCCTTCTCTTGCACAGATTATATAATTTAATAGTATTTTTTAGTATTATTTGTCACCATACAATTAAAAAAAAAATAAGAAGATGGAATAAGAAAAATAATATTATATATAACCTATTCTTATATCTTTAAACGAGCAATTCTTGTACATATATATCTACCACCCACTTTCCGTTGGACGTTTAATTTAGGGGTATCCTGTATATATATATATATATATATATATATATATATACAGGATGCCCCTAAATTAAACGTATATATATATATATATATATATATATATATATATATATATATATATATATATTCAGGATCTCGGAAACGGCTACAACGATTTTCATGAAATTTGGTATACTAGAGGTTTCGGGGCCAAAATATCGATCTAGCTATGTTTTATTTATAAAAAATGTTGTTTTGTTGGTGTTTTTAGCTAATCAATACAATGACATAAAATTTCAATAGAATATGGATTCAAATTTCGCCGTCAACGTCAAGAATGGCGACAGCTTAGTTGGGAAGTCCTCCAGTTTTTTTTTTGATTTGTTTTGGCATTCAAACAGCGTGGGATCGGATCTCGATGTTATTATTATTCGCTTTTTGTAATCTTTGATTTTTTTTAATTTTGATTGATATATATCTCTATCCACCCCCTCTCTTGCCCGTGGGTGTCGTGAGGGACGACTAAGGGATATAATATGCATATAATATCTATGCAAGAGAAGGAAAACTCGAAACGAAACCCTATACCAACACATCTGACCAGCGTGGTAGTCCAGTAGGTCAATTGCCCTGCCATAGCGGAGGAGGCCCGAGCCCAACAGTGGGACATGTATAGGCTGAAATGATGAATGATGATATATATCTAAATATTTAGGAGTGGTAGGGCCACACTGTCGACAGTTATCTGTCTACAGCCGCGGGCCGGTCCGTCCGGGGCAGTACCATGCTCTCGCAGGAAATCGACGTCTGAGTAGTAGCAATTTGTTACTGCGCTTCGTTCGGTGAGCGAGAGAGCCGGAAGCCCAACTTTCTGAGGGTGATTGCGTGTGGAGGGTTTTGGTGGTGCCCTTGGTATCACCGAGCCTCAATGCACGGATTCACACTCCCTTCGCTTTCTTCGCGGTAGGCAACGGCCTTGTAAAGGTCCATGAGCGGCAGCAACACTTACCATCAGGTGTACTGTTTGCTCGTTTGCCACCGTTTGCAATAAAAAAAAATAAATAAATAAATTCAACAAAAATATACTGCGCGAAGCTCGGTCAACCAGAGATTAGATTTAAATGGAATAACAGAGCGGGCGGTGACGTTTTAAGAAGATAATTTATCATAATACGTCATCAAATTGTTCTTATCCTAATTAACTGAAGTCGACTCAATAGGTACTTTTTTTCATAGTACATATTGCAAAAATTGTGTGGTGATGAAGTAAGAATACAATTCACCACCTCCTCTCTTGACCGTGGATGTCGTAACAGATGACTAAGGGATATAATATGCATATACAGTAGAATTCATATATAACGACTTCGCTTATAACGACTAACCGTTTTTAACGACGATAATGTTTACTCAAGTTAGGTTTCATAGTTGGGTACTGAGAAAATATAACCGTTTAGTGCGACTCCGGTTTAAACGACAAACAGCTTATAGCGACCATTTTTGTGATTAATACGTCCGGTTAAAACGACGCGCAATGTTTTGTTTATACAAACTATACCAATACTTCGGCGGCCCAACTTCATCCCGCCCCGCGAGCTTCACTTTTCCTTATTGGCGCGCGTAAATCACAGTTAGTGTTTGTCACATGTTATGAAAAGTTCTTAAAGCTCGACAAAATGAGTTCTGTGAAGTGAAAGTGTTTTACAATTGAAGAAAAAGTGCAATATTACACCGATTAGAAGGCGGTGAATCAAATGTAACCTCGCGAAGGAGTTTGGCGTGTACATAATTATGTATTCGTAGGTTAGGTACTTATGTACTTAAGAAATAATCCTACCGTTTTGTACGTCATCCGGCTAGTACGACATAGTATCGCCGGTCCCTTAAAGGTCGCTATATCCGGATTCTACTGTAATATATATGAGAGACAAGAAAAATTCGAAACAAAATCCTACACCAACACGTCTGACCAGCGTGGTATAGTAGGTCAATTTCCCTCCCTAATGGAGGAGGCCTGAGTCTAATAGTGGGATATGGGCCGAGATGGTGATGATTCATACTTCATCACCACACAGCATAAAAAGGAAATTAGAAGAACACGGAATAAGAAGAAATATTACCTACTAATATAAAAAGGAAAATTTTGTATGTGTGTATGTTTGTAATGAATAAACTCAAAAACTACTATGCCAATTTCATAAATTCTTTCACCAATGGAAAGCTATAATGTCAAGGAGTAATATAGGCTATATTTTATCCCGGTATTCCCAAGGGGACGGTAACTACGCCGGTAAGGCAACGGTAAACCGAAGCAAAGCAAGGGCGGGTTGCTAGTGATCTATATCTTGGTACGAGGATAGTAAGAATAGTGACGTTTTAAGAAGATAATATTTTGTAACATATCATCAGCCTCATCATCACCTTATTCTTTTCCCAGTTCTTTCATAAATACATACTAGCAACCTGCCCTCGCTTCGCTTCGATTTCAGTCGCTGTACCCGCATAATTTCCATTGGCCCATACCCATGCCGGTATACCCATGTATACCGGGATAAAATATAGTCTAAGTTACTCCTACCTAGTAGTAAAATATTATCAAAATAGTAATAAATATTATTATCAAAATAGTAACAAATAAGCTACCTAATAGTAAAATACTATCAAAATAGGTCAAGCCGTTTTGAAGATTACCTCAAACAGACAGACAGATGGACAGAGACAGACAAAACAATTTAAACTGTATTCTAGGCATAATAAGTGTCGTGCAAATAACCCTGTGAGCATGAAAAAAGCCCAGTTTGACATTACAAACAGATACTTCAATTTTATTTATTTGTATCATCATCATCATTTCAGTTCATATACGTCCCACTGTTGGGCTTGAACCTCCTCCACAATAGGAGGGAAATTGACCTTATTATACCATGCTTTTCCGTGTGGTGACGGAGTAAGAATACAATTCACCACTCCCTGTCTTGCCCGTGGGTGTCGCGAAAGACAACTAAGGGATAAAAAACGCATATAACATCTATACAAGAGAAGGAAAACTCGAAACAGAATATATCAAGCTGTCTGACTAGCATGATATATCTCCCTCCTATTGTGGAGAAGGCTCGAGCCCAACAATAGGACGTATATAAGCTGAAACGATGATGATGATGATGATACCATGTTGGTCAGACAGGTTGTTATAGGGTTTCATTTCGAGTTTTCCTTCTCTCGCATAGATTTTATATGCATATTGTATCTCTGTCATCTTTTACGACATCCACGGGCAAGAAAGGGAATGGTTAATTGTATTCTTACTCTGTTTACGAACGAAACGCAAATTCCGTATACCTATTGACGTTTCTACATTTATCACAATATGTAAAATTTAACTTGGCAGTTAATTTTTAATTTATATACTCATTACATTCGCTCCTCCGCTGTTTATCATGTACTCAATTTAATTTAAGTAAACCATTTATATCGCCGTTTTATCCAATCTGAAGTTAGACCTCACTAAAAATACCCTGAAGCGTAGAATAATAACGTATAGTAAAAATGAAGCATTTAAATTGGTGCCTAATGGAGCTTACGCCGGACCGTTCCATTGGGTACAAGGTCACTGTACTGCACGTACGTACGCAACTCTTAAAAAATTAATAGGTAATTATGACGATTTGTGCATTCAAATGGTGTCACAATACATTTGAAAAATATAAAAAGTGTATTAACATTAGAATAATAACGTATAGAAGGATAGTGTCCGTACTTCGAACGTTCGAAACATGAATCTAAAAATACTATATGCAAGCAGACGATTACACACTTACACACGCACACCACTATACAAATTATGAAATCAAATTTTGTTTTCATTAACATAAATGTTTAAAACCTTTTTAAGTTTTTCAAATGTGTAATGACACCATTTGAATGTACAAACCGTCATAATTACCTATTTATTTTTTAAGAGTTGCGTACGTATGTACGTGCAGTATAGTGACCTTATACATTACGGAACGGTTCCGGCGTAAGCTCCATTAGGCTCCAATTGAAATGCTTCACTTTTTGTGCGCGAACTTACCTTCTATACGTTATTATTCTAAGGTATTAACATCACTATTAAAAGTATTTCCACGATTTATGTTAATAAAAACAATATTTGATTTCATAATTGGTGTGCGTGTGTAATCGTCTGCGCGCATGTAATATTTTTGGCTTCATATTTTTGATCACTCGAACTACCGACACTATCCTTCTATACGTTATTATTCTAAGCCCTGAAGCTTATCCTTATCCGTCACCACACGAAAAATATTATACAGTGCAACCTTAATATAACGAACCTCAATTTAACGACTTCCTCTATTTAACAAATTTTTCGTAATCCCCTTGAATTGTTCATAAAAGTCAGTGTAAATAATACCTTTACATTACGAATTTTTTATCGAACAACCTCTTTATAACAAATTTTCAACTATCAAAAAAGTGTAAATACCACTATATGACCCTTAATCCGATAGTATGTGATTCAGTCACGACAGGTTCCGACACGTTTTTTTTCGTAAAACAAATTGAAGTCGTTTGATGGAAAATAATGTAAATAGTGCTGCTCGTCACTATCGTTGAAGATTCTAGTTGCTGAATACAAAAATGTTGAGGTGGTTAAAACCATTTCTTTACCTCTTTATAACAAAATTTAGACCAACCTTACCTCAATATAACAAACCTCAGTTTAACGAATTACTTGATATAACCAATATTTACGAGTTCCCGTCGGATTTGTTATATCGAGGTTGCACTGTATATACTATTTACTAAAATGTAACAGAAACAAGCTTCTATCGCCTAACATATAGTTGAGAACACACGTACCTACATTCATAGTTATATAAGTGTACAAGCCCTAGCAATGTATTTCGTACTAGTAAATCGCATAGATATACCGCTGTGATATTTTGTATAGCAAATATACGAGGACATGTCGCAACATGTTCACTTCGCACATAAAACCTGGGATTTATTGCGTTTTACAATATCTACTGATATACAATTTATAGCAATGCTTTCTTCTATACAAATAAATAATGTGTCTGTTTGATCATCATTTCAGCTTGTACACGTCCCACTGTTGGGCTCTAGCCTCCTCCTCCTCAATAAGGGGAGAAATTGACCTACTGTTCTCCGGTCAGACGTGTTAGTACATAGTTTTATTTCCAGTTTTCCTTCTCTTACAACAGTCAAGGGCAAGAGAGGGATGGTGAATTTTATTATTACTACGTCATCACACGTGTCTGTTTATAATATCAAAATAATAGGTATTTTTCATGCTCGCACAGCTATTTACACGATATCTATGCCTAAAAACCAGTTTAAATATTTGTCTGTCAGTCTATTTGTTCTGGGTAATTTTAAAAACGAACCGATTTTGATAATATTTTGCTGACAGATAGCTGTCTATGTAGCTGTCTATGTAAGGAGTAGTTTAGGATATTTTCCCTCTCAGAGAAACTCTATAAAATTTTGCCCGATCCGGCAGTCGAACCCAAGGCCATATCTTTGGAAAAGGTGTGAAAAGCTGCTAAAATCCAAGCTAAATTATAGCGGGCAATTGTATTATACGGTAGAAAGTATAGTTATTGTTAAGATATCTTGATAAATAATGTACCTACAATATAATCATTATTTGGATTAATTGTGGCTTCATAAGTGTCGGTTTGATGACCGCATAGACTAAATTTTGAATTAATGTTGATTTTAGATTTTAAATTGAGAGCATGTGCGTGATGTCTCCTCCCGGTAACAATGGAAGACGAGCGTTGGTCATCTGCAGCCAACATTATGCTGAGTTGAGACCGGATTGTGACAAACACTTATATTATAAAATATTCTTATCAGTTTGTCTTTTAAATGTCTGTGTTTATCATAAATAAATAAATTATTAAAAATATCTCTAAATTATTTTTATATCAGAACGCTTGCAGATATAATTAATAATAACGTATATTATTTATAAAAAAACAACGATATATGAAAAATATATCAATAGTCATAATTACAAAATTTGAAATTAAATTAATCAATATTCTATTTTAGTTTCAGAGGCATTAGTTTTTGTTTCTTAACGTTTCATAAAATCCTTCCGTCATAGAAACTACAAAAGGAATAAATAAAAAAAAGAAATGACGGAATTTAAAAAAACCAATGATGTTTAACTTTGACTTTCCTCTTATTCATAAAAAACGATGTTCTCCCCTTATTCTGTACTCGTGAATAATCTCGAAACTGGCTTATATTACTCGCATGGGATGCTGAGGATTTTGGGCCAACGGGAATAATTGAAAAGTATCGCTGTACTCTCAGGCCACACGAGACAAAAGTTTCAAAGTCTAACTAACAAATACTTCCATACTAGTGACCGAAATTTATTATTCACTCTTATTAAGTTTTGAATGAATATTTACACATTTCTATCTATCCAATACATTTAAACGAGCAACGAAAAATTCTTGTATATACCCAATCTCGCCAACGGCTTCAAAGGATTTCTATGACAGTTACTATTCAAGATTTCGGGGACGATAAATAGTGCATCTATTAAATTGCATTTATAGAAAACCTCGTTCATTAAATGCTTTCAGGACTGAAAGAAATATAATTCGAATATATAAGTAAATTTAGCCGCTCCTATCAAAATAAAATGGCTCAGTTGGGAAGTCGGGCAGTCTGAGGAAGTCCAAGTGATCCCGGCACCCTCAGTTCGAGTCTTGTTTTTGACTTTTTTATCATTTGCCCTCTTTTACTTTAAATTATTTTTTATAATTTTTTCTTTAAATCACCAATTCATATCATCGTTATATCGATATAATTTTATCTGTGTGCAATTTGTATCTAAATATATTCCAAAACTTCGTAAAAATCATTTAATTTATATAATGATTTTTGATATTTACGCGAGTATTACACATATTAAATAAACCTATTTTTACGGATTTTATCGCATTTGCATTTAATTTGACAACGTTTGGAATACTTGCCAGCGTTCATGGTCACGAGAGGACTGTCCTTAGATCGCCGGAGTCTACGATAAAATCCGTAAAAAACAAAATGGATATTGCTGTACTGTTGTACTGCTGTATTGCCGTATTGCTGCGTTGCTGCATTGCGGCATTGCCGTAATGCCGTAACGCCGTAATGCCGTAACGCCCTAATGCCGTAACGCCGTAACGCCATAACGCCATAACGCCGTAACGCCGTATTACCGTATTGCTGTATTGCTGTATTACTGCATTGTTGTGTTGCTGTTTTGTTGTATTGCTGTACTGTACTGAATCTTAGAAGATTGAACGTGGTATCTTCCACCTCCTCGAATGGTAAGTAGTAGTATGACTGGATCAGAGCGTGTCTTGAACAAAAACGAAATATCTCAAGAAAAATACATATCAGGAAAAACATAGAAATTATTACATAAATTTATTTGTCAGCACAAGATATGAACTCGATGAAATCACATAAGTTGTTTTTTTTTTATTCATCATCACCACTGAGCGCCAGTTTCCACCACAATTAGAAGTAAATTTAACTACTTTAACACGCTGGCAGACAAGCTGGTACAGGATTTTATTGCGAGTTTTCCTCCGCTCTTATAAATGTTATATGCATATTAGTCCCTTAGTCGTCTTTTACGACACCCACAGTCAAGACAAGGGGTGGTAAATTATATTCTTACTTCATCACCATACGGAAAATTGTTCTAGAAATTTTCTTAACATTTTTCTACTATAAAACTACGACTTTTATCGCGTGTATATGCTGTGAAGTGTTCAAAACATGAGTACTGTAAAGTGTTCGAAACGTCGGGCAATCATAAATAAAATATACACACGATAAAATCCGTAGTTTTATTTACTACTAGCAACCCTCCCCTCACTTCGCTTCGGTTTAAGTCGTCTTACCCGCGTAGTTCCCGTTCCTGTGGGAATACCAGGATAAAATATAGTCTATGTTACTCCCTGATATTATAGCTTTCCATTAGTGAAAGAATTTTGAAATCGGTTCGGTGGTTTAAGCGTGAAAGCGTAACAAACAAACAAATAAACAAACAAACTTACTTTCGTATTTATAATATTCGTGAGGATGTTACTCCCTCATATTATAGCTTTTCATATGTGAAAGAATTTTTATATCGGTTCAGTGGTTTAAGCGTGAAAGCGTAACAAACAAGCAAACTTACTTTCGCATTTATAATATTAGTAAGTACTCGCGTAATCATAAGAAATCAATATTTTCTATTAAGTAAAAATACACACTATTTAAACATCAACTTTCAATCTAGCAAGGAAGCTAGTGGTTAAGTGTTTACTATAAACCATTGAAAACCGTACTTGTCCGTCCAAGTCGATCATAATACGTCAGCATTCATCAATGTTATCGTATGTACGGTATTTCTGTCAACTCACTTTGCATTTTGCATATCAAGGAAATGAGTTTCACTAGGTTTGTTTGAAATTCAGTTAGTACAAAGATATATTTCTGTAGGTACTTTCTGTTAAAATACAGACCTACAGTGCCAGTATCGGGGACACGATTCTGACACAGGACAACACTTTGCGCGATCCACAAATTGTTGTTTTGACTTTGCATGTAATTTGTGTCCTGTAATTATATATTTGTAACAAGTTCCCCGCAATACAAGGATTATTGTCTTACAATTAGTGCATACTCGTAGACATTATTCCTTTCGTCTTTAAAAAAAAATTCTTATCTCTTGTCCATTTATCATCCATCGAAATTTTGTGATGTCAATTTGTGGACTGGCAACATTTGTGACTGTTAAATATCACGATTAAATAGTTTAATGGTGTAAAAGGGGTATATGTAAAGGAAAGCAATGTATACACCAGTTTGAGTACAGAATAGACATGTGTCCGTTATAGCAGAACGTAATTGAAAACAGTTAATATACTTCTAAGGTATCGTATCGGTATTGATATAACTAATAATGGCTATCTAGCTACAAACAACTGACAATGACGCGACATTGTCAACTAACAATAGCATAACAATTATTGGTTAGGCACCGTGATTCTTGTTTCGCTACGTTGGTAAACGAACGATCACTAATAAGTAAGGCTCGACCGAGATGGGTTTTTCGTTCTCGGCCGAGACCGAGAATAAAATAATATCTCGGCCGAGACCGAGAGCCGAGACCGAGAATAGACAAAGCGTGAAAAAAAATTTTAAAACTGTTAACTTTTTAATACACTACTAATTCTTTAACAAAATTAACTGTTTTAATAATCAAAGCTAAATAACATCATATTATAATATTAAAAAAAGCAATTTATCGCCATTTTCGCCCTTCAAAGAGTGTCGCCTCTCGTCATACAATTGTTCAGCTTCGCTAAAGAGTTGTTCACCTGCTACGCTAGTAGCGGCGCAAATAAAAACTTATTTGCTGCAGGCTTACGCACCTTATAAGGTGACGAAAACCAATACTCAAAATTATAAGCATTTCTTTGCAGTATTGGCTCTCTAAGGAAGCTTTCTAGCGCTATTTCGATCACAGAGCTTGAACTGTATTCGTCATTGGTCATTGGCTCGTCTTCCAACTCTATCGAATCATGAGCTGCCCATAAGTTGAATTGATTTGTTGTAGCCATGTTTGACGAGTTAGTTGATGATGCCCATGTGGTCTCACGAGAATCTGATTCACAATTCAGCTCTCTCACGCACTTACATCAATCGACTTCACGCTGCGGCGCGTAGCCACGCGCAGTAAAATTTGAATGCCGATCCGAACAAAGCTACAATCTCGGTCCTGACCGAGAATCTCGGCTATAATTAGCCGAGAACCGAGACAAATTTCTCGGTTGGATTTGTAGCCGAGAATGCCGAGACCGAGACCGAGACCGAGATCTCGGTCGAGCCTTACTAATAAGTCTAATAACTAAAATAATTATGCTATCTCTCTCTTTCTAGGTGATTCTTGACGTGCAAAACAGAGAGGAGGCGGGTATTAGCCACTAGTTCGTGTAAGGGTGAGACAGCCATGCGTATCTGACAACCCTGGTCCAAACAAAAAAAAAACAAATTATGTAACAAAGTTTTTGAATTAAATTCAGATGATTTTTAACTAAATCCCATCGCCTTATTGTAAAGAAAACTATAAATTTCTTGAGATTTAAAACTCAAAATGAAACCTTATACAAATACCTCTTACCATCATGGTATAGTAGGTTAATTTTATTCTTATTGTAGAGTACTGCTCGAGCCCAGCAGTAGGTTGTAAATGACCTGTGAGGATAATGTATTTTCCTGCTCTTATCCCAATTACGTGATATACTCTTAGTTCTCAATACAGATTGCCAAAAAAAAAATGGGCAATAATTTAATACCGCCAACTTCTATAATGTCAACCCTTCTTGGGAATGTAATTATTGATTAGAGGACATCTAACAGAGTTGGCTCAGGTTTATGTAAATTTTTAGTCGTCTTTTACGACACCCACGAGCAATTTAGGTTGTAAGTATTTGTAGCCCCCATACCACACATAGTAGATAAAATTAAAAAATTTAAATGTACATAATAAACGGCAAAAGAGAAGAATGTCAACATTAATATTTATCGTGGAAATTGGTCGATACGTTACAGTACTAGAAATGTCTGTATAGCTTGTCTGACAGAGTGGCCAACATGCCGCAAAAATTATGTTTTGTGTGGGTGGTAATGAATTGCGTATGTCTCTGTAGCCAAAACCGATGTATGGAGTGTGGATTCGTCTCATTCTCTATGGTGTATGTTGTTTAATAATTATTGAAAGTGTTAATTAGGGTTCACTTAATAACTAATGTGTATCATAAATAAAACAATTTTTACGGATTTTATCGTATTTGTATTTGATTTTTAGACGGACGGTTCATGATCCGCTCGTGACCATGAACGCTATAAAATGTTCGAAACTTCGGGAATTCTTTTATGTATTTGTGAGTTTGTAAAATGAATATGTATGCTGACCGTGTGGTGACGCAGTAAGAATACAATTCACCGTCACCTTTTTGTCCTTGAATGTCATAAACGACGACTAAGGAATTACAATATGCATCTACGTAAGAGTTGAAAAAAGGGAACAAAATTAAGTTAAACGGTTTTATTGTAAACAAACAGTAAAAATTAAATCGACATAATAAGTTGGTATCTTAACCACTATGCCATTAAATGATTTCTGATTTTTACATGAGTATTACTCGCTATAAATAAAAGTATTTTTACACATTTTAACGCGTTTGTATTTGATTTTTGATTGTCCGACGATCCAAACACTGTGCAGCGTTCATTGTCACGAACTGTTCGAGACATCTGCCAATCAAATATCAATCATATGCAATCGCGAAAAGATCCATAATAACACTATGCCTTTTCTGCAGTTGAATGTACAAAGGAGATAAAAACATAGAACATAGGAAATGGCTTACATTTCATATAGTTTTATTAAGCCAGAATTATGTAAGTGCGGTTTTAAAATGATTTGTGAGAAACTTCTGCGCTCGTTAATTTTTAAATTACCGCTACTTATGAATATTAAATTGTTTAGTTAGATATTCTTTGCAGTGTGCAGGAGGTTTTCATTTAAAATGAGCTTACATTTTTATTGCTCATTCCCTGATGCTAGTGTTAGATCCAGTTGAAAGTTTTCTGCCTACAGCCATAAATAATCTGACTCGTGGGTAGTACTCTTGCAGAGTATCATGGTCTTTGTAGTATATCTTTGTTACTATGTTTAATTCGGCGAATAGGGAAATGGAGATCAAAAATCTTGTCACCGTAGGCAGAGACTTGGCTTAGTTCACTCACTATCAGGTGAACTGCTTGTTTGTCCACCACATAAGGCAACAAAACAAAACTAAGTAATACTATTTAATTACAGTGAAAACTTTACATTTTTTGATTTATTAATATTTTTTTCGTCTTGTCCTGTGGTGACATAGTTAGAGTATGATTTACAATCCCATTTCTTGCCTGTGGTTGTGGTAAAAGTATGACTAAGGGATATAATATACATATAATAGAGAAAGATAGATAAAGATATAAAAGAGAAAATATAAATATACCACCTTATCTGACTAGCATGGTAGTAAGCCAACTTCTCCTCTATTGCGGAAAAGACTCGGCTATGTAAGCCGTAATGAGAATAATAATAGAACTACTTTTACGGATTATATCGCGTTTATATTTGATTTATGATTGCCCGACGTTTCGAACACTTTGCAGCATTCATGGTCACGGGCGGACTAAGGTGTCTCACGTCCAACAAGTAATCGTTATTACAGACATTTGACAATAATCAAATACAAACGCGATATAATCCGTAAAAGTAGTTTTATTTACAATGTGTAGTGCTCGCGTAAACATCAGATATCATTAAATAATAATAGATATAAAAAATATAATATGTCATCACTCTATACTTTCTCGTTCACAAAAATCGGCGATTGAATCACCAGGAGAATAGCCAAAACCACCTGTCAGGAATGGCGGTTATGATCGTTAGGGAGGCCTATCACCAACAAAGGATTTCGACAAGCCAATGTATGTGAGCACACAATTTTACTTAAGACGTACACTACACTGGCTACCTTGTAGCTTACAAACTATTGTATTTATTTTTTTAATATATTCAATTTCAATTTCTACCTAGAGTAAACTCACTGTCTTTACTACCGAGGCATTGAAGGGAACGCTACTCAAAGGGTAATCTGCTGGGCGGCTACGGATGTTAAGGAATCGGTACTAGTGTTCAACCCAGTGGCGATAGAAAGGGAATACGGTAGGTTATGGAGCCGCTGGTCTGTCGTTACGGACAGATTGGGTGAGGTGTGTCCAGACCCTACTACCCCCACCACAAAAAAGTAGTAAACTCACTGTAACCTAATGTTATAACTCAGAAAGTATTTTAAACTGTCGTTAAAAATAAAATCAGATTTAACAATTGTATGTTTTATAGTCGACAAATATTATATATTTTTATGATATTTCATTTCGTTGTGTTACTGTGCGGAGTTTTAAATGAAAATAAAATAGTTAAACTGTGACATTTCAGTATGTTTAAATTCGGACTATCCATATCCTTGTGGGTCGTGGCACTCGCTTCTAATGCATCAGAGGTAATCGTTATTGTTTTGTAGTTGTACACTCAAATGTAAATGGCCTCGAAATTTAGCAATAATATAACACGAAAGCACCACAAATGCATGAAAGAAACAAAGATAAAAGCACCATTTTGTTTGAAACATTTTTTATAACTTTTATTTATTTATTTATACAAAATATAATTATATTTTTGATGTGAAACATCTATAGGCGAGGGTGACCGTGATCGTCACGTGGCGTTTAACGCCACGCCTCGCGGTCCCCTATTAATTAATTATTTAATAAATATTTGGATGCCTATACCTACATTTTTGTAACGAAACCATAGTGCGATTTAAAATTTTGTACAACGCCATCTAGTGAACTCAAAGTAAATTGTTACTTATAATGTATATTAATGAAAATAAATGTTTATTGAATAAAAATCATCATTTTTTGGAAAAAAATCGCGATATTTTATTAATACTTTATGCCTTTTATCGTATTAGTTCCTGTCGTAATCTAATGTTCTTTTATGCATATATACTTGTTTTATAAATTAATGTAAAATTATCTAACTTAGTAATATAAATATACCAATAGGTATGGTATTTAGTTTACTTTCAGCTACGAAACCCGTTTTTTTATAGGCTTTTATTAGGTTCTGGTATATATATATTTATTTCTTTGTATATTACCGACTTCATAGGAATTGGATTTTGACTCACTTTAAACAGTCAAATTTCATTTAAAAGTTGAAAATTTAAGGAGGACCATGACGTTAAAATTATTTAGATAGTTTGTCTTATTATCATTACAGGATTCAAAATTTCTTTATTAAATATATTGAAGCTGAGAGTTGGTCGTTAGCTCGATAAATGCCGCCATTTCTGTTTCCTAAATCACACTCTTCGTGCGGAAAAAATGTCTGTGAACGGATGAAAGCATTTCATTTTTTATAGGCTTTTATTAGCTTCAGCTGTATATTTATTTGTTTGTATGTCACCAACTCCTTAAGAATTGGATTTTGACTCACTTTAAACAGCTTGTCTTATTGTCATATCAGGATTAGAGAGTTCTTTATAAAATATATTGTAGCTTAGAGTTGGTCGTTTGCTCGATAGATGGCGCTATTTCTGGTTTATAAATCGCAAATTATTTCAAGTTACGTTTTAGAAGGTTCATTTCGTTTGTACTAAATGACGTTACCATAAATATGAGTCGTAAAGTCAATTTTAAAATGGATAATTTATTCGATACGATACCTACCAAAAAGTACTTATTGACTAAAATATCGAAATCCAAATGTATCGGTATCGAAAGAAAAGTACTCAATGCCTAAAGATAAAGTAAATAAAAGTACTCAATACTTTAAACAGTACATTACTTACCTTTCGATACTATTCATGAATTTAGTATCGATACTTTATATTCGATACCGTGTCTCTACTCGTACAAAATAGTTTCGATGTTTCACATCTGTCAAGCGTCCTGGGCGACGGCTCACTTTTTTTTAGTATAGGTAGGTATTACAAATATAAATATTTCACAAATTCTTCACACTAAACATTGTTTTTATTGCAACTAGAGTTAGATAATTTTATTTTTTTAGTATAGGTATTGTAAATATTTCACAAATTCTTAATACTGAACATTGTTTTTTCTACACTATCGAAGAGTGGTCTAACCATGGCTATCATCATCATCTCAGCTCATATGTGTTCCACTATTGGACTCGAGCCACCTCCATAATAGATAAATATAGTTCAAAAAAACTAAATAAATACGCTTAAATCGCTAATCCTGATTATCCTAGTAAGGATAACGGGTCAAACTATTTAAAATATTGAATTGTCATCGATCCTTAATAAGTATGCCAAATTTTGAGTTAATCCGACGTTTTGAAGGGGGTCAAAATCATGTTCAAAGATTCCGTTACATACTAACATACGTACGTCTGAAGCTAATAAAACCGTATTTAAAAAAAATTACCTTCTATACCACGCTGGTCAAACGGCGTGGTATAGCGTTATTTCGAGTTTTCTTTCTCTTGCATATATGTTATATAGTATAATTCCTTAGTCGTCTTTTACGACACCCGCGACCAAGATATGGGCTAGTGAATGGTATTTTTGCTCCATCACCACACTGAGACAACAACGGTTAACAGTAACTAAATCGTATAGCGGTTTATAAATACTTATAAATTGTGGCAATAAAGACTAGTTGTTACCAAGTTTCAGAACAAATGATAATACTATATACTAAACAAAATGTTAACTCGAATATTTTAACAGTATACACGCGAGACAATTTCATTGAAACAAACTATTGCGTACATAAACTGATAAATCTTGAAGGAGTGGTAGGACCACACTGTCGACAGTTATCTGTCTACAGCCGCGGGCCGGTCCGTCCGGGGCAGTACCATGCTCTCGCAGAAAATCGACGTCTGAGTAGTGGTAATTTGTTACTGCGCTTCGTTCGGTGAGCGAGAGAGCCGGAAGCCCAACTTTCTGAGGGTGATTGCGTGTGAAGGGTTTTGGTGGTGCCCTTGGTATCACCGAGCCTCAATGCACGCATTCACACTCCCTTCGCTTTCTTCGCGGTAGGCAACGGCCTTGTAAAAGTCCATGAGCGGCAGCAACACTTACCATCAGGTGTACTGTTTGCTCGTTTGCCACCGTTTGCAATAAAAAAAAAAACTATATTTTTCAATACAGAATATTCGATATTTGTACTGTATTTTATTTTTATCAGAAAGTCGTTCATGAATTTTTGTGGCTGGTCTGGACTCACTCCTTTTTATCCATCCGGGGTTACGGAATGGCGGTGTATGCTCTCATAACATACCGTATTTCTTTGTCATTACGTTTGAGCTGACCACCGGTACCGATTATTTGTCTTCGGTAATGAACCTAAGGAGTCACCCTTTCTGGTAACATTCCTTGACAACACCCCGGCAACAAATAACAATGATAGCGGGAATAGCGGGATAATAGTGGTTATTTAAACTACACTGAATAAATTAGTAGCTACTACAAAAGTTATCACCTATTTTAACTATACACCGATGTATAGCGGCTGATATTAAGCGATGTGGTTACCGATCAAAAATATAATATTTCACCACTCTTTAACCCCTTTCCCCTCACGCGCCAAACATCGCGGGGCTCTCGAGTGCCCTGCGCGCTTTGCTATATTGAAAAAAGTTCAGTGAATTTTATGGTTTTACGTAAACTATTATTGTTTCTATATGACAAGAAAATATAAAATAAAATATATATCAATAGCTTTTGATTGGTTGATTTAAATAAAAGTACTAAAAACAATTGCTAATTATAAAGTGTTTATTTGGGTCAAACGTGTGTCCCTAAAGCGCTTTGAGCACATTTTTTTTGGGTCTAACGGTGTCCCAAAAGCACTCGAGGGGTTAATCCTGGATTGCCTATTATTAAATACATCAAGTTTGTTCTCATTGGGTTCATCATAACTAGTAATGTTGAATTTTACTGATGACGAGGACATGATATTAATTTTTTTTTGTTTGTGTCGGGAGTTATTTGTTTTTTGTGTTTACATATAAACTCATTTTCCCGTGTGATGACGGACTAAGAATATAATTAATCACCCTAATTCTTGCCCATGGGTGTCGCAAAAGACGTCTATGGGCAAAATCAATGTCATATGATTGATCATGATATGCATATGTCATCGATGCAGTAGAAGGCAAACTCGACAAGAAACCCTATGCCTTGGCATAGACCTTGGCCCCGGACAAGCATGGTATAGTAGTTCGATATTCCTGCCATAGTGGAAGAGATCCGAGCCCAACAATGCGACGTATGTGGGCTGAGATGATATAATAAATTTATTTGCGAGCGAAAAATGCTTATCACAAGTGGATTTTAAAGCCACATCTATTGAAAATCTGTTCCAACCGTCTTCCAAATCCAACTTCTTACAAAATACCATCTCATCTCATCATTTTAGCCCATGTAAGTTCTACTGTTAGGCTCGAACCTTCTCCACAATGGAAATGAATTTGACTTACTATACCACGCTGCGTAATGTATTGGCATGGAGTATTACATTGTGTTTTCCTTCTCTAACATAGACTTTATCTGCATAATATATCCCTTAGTCGTCTTTAACGACAGCCACGGGTAAGAGAGGGGGTGAATTATATTCTTACTTCATCACCACACGAACTAAAACGACATTACGAGTCACTATTTCGGTAACCATATCCAGGACACTGATCTTAGTTTCCTTTTCTATGTATCATTTAGAAATATTCCCAAGAGAACCGTCGAATAGTCAAGGTGATAGTGGAGGCTCTGCAAGACGAAAACTTTGATAAAGAGTTAATGTTCGACATGAAGAAGGAGAACCAAGTATACCTGAACAGAACCATATCTTACATCATCAAGTATATTGTTAAGCGGTAAGTCGTTTCTAACACCTTCTCAGTGTATGGGCTCGTTCGCCGCCCGCTTCTGTCCCGGATGGATTGAACAGTGTGACGATGCACCATGACCTGTGCCATAAAAAAAAAAATAATTATCCCAAATGGCTACATGGGCATAGAACCCACGAATATCTGCATAGCTACTTAAAATCACTACTCCATTGGTTCATTTGTTATAATGAATGTCATGTATACTTCGTCGCATCCCACATACGTCCCACTATTGGGCTCGGGCCTCCTCCACAATGGGAGGGAATTTGACCTACTATACCATGCTGGTCAGACATGTTGATCCTTCTCTTGCACAGATGTTATGTGCATATTATATCCCATAGTTGTCTTGTACGACATCCACAGGCAAGATAGGGAGTGGTGAATAGTATTCTTACTCCGTCACCACATGTATACCTATCATCTGTGTAATTACTACTAAGTTAAATCCTTACCAATATTAAAAATGTGAAAGTAAGTTTGTTTGTTTATTTGTATGTTTGTTTGTTACGCTTTCACGCTTTAACCACTGAACTGATTTCAAAAGTTCTTTCACCAATGGAAAACTGAAAATATAATATTAGGGAGTGACATAGGCTATATTTTATCCCGGTATTCTCACGGGGACGAGAACTACGCGGGTAAGGCGAGTAAAACGTTGTTAATAAATCTGTTGTATTAGTGTATTTGCTGTAATTGTACTGCTGGTATGCTGAATATAATAAAATAATTATTGAAACTTTTGAATAAAATATATACAAAATCGGTATCAGAATGAATAAATAGCACAGTTTGATATACCACTGGGCTTTAAAAAAATAAACCGAACACGATCAGTATCTTTCTAACTTTCGTTTTGAATAGCGTACTACCAAACTCAAACAAGCGTAAATAAAACTCGCTTCCCTGGTGATTAGTTTCGCAGTTCAGGTATTCAAATAGTTTTATTTATTTTTCAGTCTGGTCGAAGTTTAAAATAAAATACTTCACCCTAGTCTTCTCTTTATTATTCTTCTCTGTTAAACATTTCTTTATCTGTATGGTGACGGAGTAAGAATACAATTCACCACTCCCTATCTTGCCCGTGGATGTCATACAAGAAGACTATGGAATATAATATGCATATAACATCTGTACAAGAGAAGAAAAAAACTTGAAAGGAAACCCTATACCAACATATCTGACCAGCATGGTATAGTAGGTCAAATTCCTTCCTATTGTGGAGGAGGCCCGAGCCCAACAGTGGGATGTATGTAGGCTGCGATGATGACGATGATGAAACATTCCTTTACAAACCATATCTGTCCCAATGTTAAATGACCTCGACCATTATCAGATTTTGTACATAGTATTCTGTCCCTAATCTTCAATTATCATATTCAAAGACAAAAACTTCCACTTTTTCCTTAGCAAATTTACTTTGTCACCGCGCTTTTTGGCAGGTACTTGGAAGCGTCATGTGGTGATAGTTATAATAATAATAATAACTGTCTGCCAAAGTTCAAGACGATAAAGGTATTGAAGGCAGACGACAGTTTTTCAATCAATAGTTTTTAGTTTAGCCAGTCCATTAAACCTCCAACCCCATAAACAGTTATTAGATACCATCATCACACAATAGTTGTACACCTACCGTTGGCAGTCCACGTGTGTTATGTGCAGACGTTGAGTGTCATCGGTAGACGTCCCATCCCATTTTTACATTAAATTTCTCCAAAGGCCTCTGCGTGTTAGATCCATATCCCCATGTATGCCTTCCAAAGGACCGGGTATCTTCCTTTGTAAGATACCCGTGAGAAAGGAGAGACATAATAATAATCTTTATTTCCAAAAATATGGTTATAGTAGGTCTTAATTATATAACATAATCCAGCATACTCTACCATATATGTATGGTGTGGAAATGTTTAATACATTTATTGATACGGCTTATTAGCTATATCTAGTCGTTGAAACTAATTAATTAAATAAATTCTATTCATTACAATTATTAAAATATTAAAACACAATTACTCTATAGCGTGTCAATAACATTTCCTACGATATGGCGTAAGGCGTATGTCCTACCCTTACCCAAAATTTCTACTCCTTCTCTTCTTAAGCACTATCGTCCGATATCTATCCTACCATTCCTCTCCAAAGTGCTTGAGGTCTGTGCCCACAAACAGTTATCTCATTTTGTCCATGTTAACAACATTTTAAGTCCACTGCAGTCTGGCTTCAGGCTTGGGCACAGCACAGTCTCAGCACTCCTTAAAGTGACTGGCGACGTGAGAGCTGCCGTGGAGGATACTAGGATCACCTTGCTGGTCCTCATAGACTTCTCTAATGCCTTCAACGCCGTCAGTCACGATATCATGCTATCTATTCTGTCCCATTATAGGATCTCATCGGATGCTTTGGAATGGTTTTCATCTTATCTTCAGGGTCGTCAGCAGTCCATCCGTATCGACGACACTTTGTCCGATTGGTGCGATTTGGGGTCTGGCGTCCCTCAAGGCGGTATACTTTCCCCTCTTCTCTTCTCTCTCTTCATTAATCTTATAACCTCTGAACTTCAGTGTGCGTATCATTTGTATACCGACGATCTACAACTTTACTCTCATGCCAAGCTGGATGATGTGCAATCAGCTATCGCAAGTGTCAACTCGGATCTATTAGCTATAAGCGATTGGGGTGCAAGGTTCGGCTTGGCAGTGAATACCGATAAGTGCCAATGTATTGTACTCGGTAGTCCTCAGATTATCAGCAGACTTAATCCTCATAGTTTGCCATCAGTTGTCTATAATGGAACAGTGATCCCTTATAGCCAACACGTCAAAAATCTCGGCCTATTTCTGGACTCGACGATGGAGTGGCAAACACAGATCACTACCGTATCGAACAAAGTTACGGGAACACTTCGCTCGCTATATCGTTTGAAGAACTTTCTTCCTATGAAGACTAAGACAGCGCTGGTTCAAACCTTAATCCTTCCTATCATCGATTATGCTGATGTGTGCTACCTCGACCTGAATGCAGATCTGCTCAATAAACTGGACCGACTTCTCAACAATTGCAGTCGATTCGTTTTTAACCTGCGCAAATTCGACCATGTCTCTTCATTTTGCTCTCAGCTTAATTGGCTACCGATTAGGCAAAGACGAAGCTTGCGAACTCTCTCTTTACTGTATTCTACTTTAAACTCTCCTAATGCTCCCCCCTACTTAAAACTTCACTTTCAATTTCTTTGCACTACTCATGACCGTAATCTCCGATCCTCAAAAACTCTTCTTCTTCACTGTCCTTCTCACTCCTCTAATCTGGTTCACTCTTCCTTTTATATCCAAGCTATTATTCTCTGGAATGCGTTACCATTAGATATCAAAATGGCCACTAGTCGTGACAGTTTTAAGGCTATGGTCAAACGACTATACTTGAATTTTGTGATGGAGTCGACTCATCAGTGATGAATTATCTCAGCCGTTTATATAATATATATTTATATATATATATATATATATATATATATATATATATATATATATATATATACATATATATATGTATTTGTGTGTATGCATGTATTTATGTATTTATATGGGTAGGTATGTATATATGTATTGTCTTTATGTATTAGGTATAAGATTATATTAAGTAATTTGATTCGGATAACTGTTCACCAGAATTCATTACTCTCGCTAAATTGCACCTACCTAACTTATTTCTGCTCCACCCCAGGTCGACTGGTAGAAAATGCCTAAGGCATTAAGTCCGCCATGTACCTTTTTTTTGTGTGCAGAAGATTTAAATAAATAAAAAATAATAGTATAAAAATTTCAAATTATATGTAAATTTTATTATTATTATTATATGTAAATATGACGTCAGGCAGGCGGCCGGTCATAAAAGTCATTGCCGAAACTTTTTGCAATATATCAAAACAGATGACATATTGCGTCGACCCCAAGTAATTGGATAAGAGCAAGATGATGATGATGATATGTAAATATTATATTCAATCTTAGTGTTTTGACGTGTTACATTTAATAATTGCAATGGCATTGTATGTCAGATAATGTGGGCTAGAAGCTGGGGTGTAGTGAATATGGTCAAATAGTGTTTTACAAATATTTTCATTTGTCTATAGTTGTTGCTCTTTCCTCGCCCTGTACCGTATGGACAGGGTATATTCACACCAAAGGCAGTCCAAAGTAAAGGAGGTATTCAAAGTACTCTTTTTTATGCGCGGCCTCATAAGCCATCGTAACCTCTCTCCTTCGCCATTGGGCTGACCATTGGTATCGAGTTCCTTGTTGTGCATGGCTAGCTCGGTGGCATACCCTTTCGGGTCCCTATTTCCAACGCTCCAATGGGGACGTCGATCGCCCTCGCGCGGTTAACCTCTCTGCGTGTGACGTACTAGTGCCCGATCCAGTCACCCGGGGCCTCGGCTAGGGTGGCATCAGGCGCAGGTACTCGCTTGCCCTGCCTATGTCCCCAGCGATGGACCGTATCGCCGTAGAGGAGTTCCTCCCGCACACACTCCGCCACACCCTTCCGTGAGATGACTGCGTCACAAAAGACGGCGACCACGACACTATTCCTGACGCTGTCGATCTACTACTATGCTATCTAACTTGTTGATAATATAGATACAAGTAGATAGATATAGTTCATATTAATGCTCCTTTAGTGCTCCTCTACAATGTAAAAGAAACTAGCATACAAACTTTTATGGTCCTAGTCCTTGTGGTTTTGGCTGTGCGTGGTTACATTCATCATCATCATCATCACAGCCCACATACGTCCCACTGTTGGGCTCGGGCCTCCTCCACAATGGGAGGGAATATGACCTACTATACCATGCTGGTCAGACATGTTGGTATAGGGTTTCATTTCGAGTTTTCCTTCTCTTAACATGATTGATACATTAGTTAGTCAGATTCTTCCCTTATATATAGATATGGATTATAGGGTCCGATCCTCCTTTATAACGGGAAGTAAATTGACGTAATATATCACACTGGTCAGACGAAGTCCAAACGGTTTTATGACATTCCATCCATCCATCCATCCATCAGCCTACGGACGTCCACTGCTGGACATAGGCCTCCCCACGAGAATGCCACTTGGAACGGTCCTGCGCCACTTGCATCCAACGGTTCCCTGCGACTTTGAGAATGTCGTCAGTCCACCTAGTGGGGGGTCGTCCTACGCTGCGCCGTCAGATTCGTGGTCGCCACTCAAGA
Source organism: Lymantria dispar (assembly GCA_032191425.1). Lineage (NCBI taxonomy): Eukaryota > Metazoa > Arthropoda > Insecta > Lepidoptera > Erebidae > Lymantria > Lymantria dispar. Next base: position 36,374,469 of record CM063445.1, read on the forward strand.
ACCTTTCTTCCCCAACGGTTATCGGTTCGACGAGCGATGTGGCCTGCCCATTGCCATTTCAACGTGCTAATTCTGTGGGCTATGTCGGTTACACCCGTTCTTCTACGGATTTTTGTGTTCCGGATTTTATCACGTAGAGAAATACCGAGCATAACCCTCTCCATAACACGCTGAGCGACTTTGAGCTTTTTTATGAGGCTGACATTTAGAGACCACGTTTCAGTGCCGACATTAAAGTCACATTATATCTCCATCAATTATTCTTGCTGTATGACTCGAAAAAAGCAGAAGTCTCCTAGGATCAGGCCTGTATCCAAAAATGAAAGTTAATATCCTGATGAAAGGATGGATAATGTTGCAGAGAGGTGGATAATTATCGCGCAAGACGAACGGATGCAATCAGCCGACGTGTATACTCATCCCTCATCATGAAACTTATTGACATCGCAAAGGTTTGTACGCATCGCTGATCCAATGGCATAAGCGTAGGACTAACGATCGTAAATTGCAAGCTCCTAATTCGAGTAAAGATACTATTAGTTTTATTTGCAGTGAAAAATTCTAAAACATTTGATAAGTACATTCTAGACTCGTTTAGACTCTATTTATAATATAGTAAAACTACATTGATAATTGATACCAATTACCAAGCCTGTGGGTATTGGACCCACAGACTGGGAATTGGGGTTATACAAACGCAATTGTGAATCCCCACGTGGGACAGAGATTGCACGATCCTCTAATTATTGTTTTGAGTTTGAGTGTAATTTGTGTACGTTAAAATTTCCATTTCCTGTGTGGTGACGGAGTAAGAATACATTTTATCACCCCTTCTTTTACCCGTAGGCATCGTAAAAGACGACTAAGGGATTAAAGTATAGTTATACGTATAAAATCTATGCAATAGAACTAGAACTCGGAATAAAACCCTACAGCAACATATCTGACCAGCGTGGTATAGTAGGTCAATATCTCTCCTATTATGGAGGAAGCTCGAGCCCAACAATAGGACGTATATAAGCTAAGATGATAAAAATAATGATGAATTTTATATTTATACTAGCAACCCGCCCTCGCTTCGCTTCGGTTTTAGTCGTTTTACCCGCGTAGTTCCCGTTCCCGTGGGAATAGCGGGATAAAATATAGCGTAGTTAACGCCCTGATATTATAGCTTTCCATTGGTGAAAGAATTTTTGAAATCGGTCCAGCCGTTTTGAAGATTACCAGGAACAAACAGACAGACAGATAAAAAAATTTTAATTGCTATTTTAGGCATAGGTGTCGTGCAAATAACCGTATGAGCATGAAAAAAGCCTATTATTTTGACATTACAAACAGATATTCCAATTTTATTTATTGGTATAGATAGTCCCCAGAGATATAGGACTTATTCCTTAATGGTGATTCATCATTCATCATCATCATTTCAGTTCATATAAGTCCCACTGTTGGGCTTGAGCCTCCTTCACAATAGAAGATAAATTGACCTTACTATATCATGCTGGTTAGATAGGTTCGTATAGGATTTCCAGTTTTCCTTCTCTTGCATAGATTTTTTTATGCGTATTATATCCCTAAGTCGTATTTTACGACATCCACGGGTAAGATTGGGCAATGGTGATTGCTGTCCATAAAAATAAATATACAACTTACAATTAATTTTCATTTATAACAGATGTTCATTAGTTTAAATGTTTCATTTGTTTATTATATTAAAGCTTTTTATCATATATTCACTGACAGATCTGTATATCAAAAAGCCTAATGCATTTTATTTTATATGATTTATGTTGGACGAATAAATATATTATGAACTCCGTGAGTAATGTATTATTTATATCTAGCAATTGAATTATATACAAACGTATCACATCTTTACAATTTATCATCAAAGGCATTATTATTTTGCTTATTCCCTCTTACTAATTAACCAAACCTTTTCTTGGGTTTTCTTGCTTTTCTGAGAGAACTATGCAAATAATAAATCTTTCATAGACAAGAGAAGAATTCGACTTAAAATAGTAAGTATATTAGGTTCAGTTTTCCTTATACTGTGGAGAAGGCCAGAGACCAAGTTCATATATGTCTTGTATGGCATGATGTGATGATGATAATGATGTTCTTACCTACTATAGATCACTTAAAATTATCATCAGTTCAGCCCATACACGTCCTACTGTCGGACTCGAGCTTCATCCATTATGGGAGGGAAATTGGCTTACAATACCACGCAAGCCAGACTTTTTGGTATTTTTTTTTGTATGGATAGGCTATGGTAAGCGCACACGCGGTCCATTCCGTCCAGGGTGACGAAAGGACGACGCGCGGGCCCATAACCCACCCGTACCCACGTCGCCTTCTTCATTGGGCCGACCACCGCAGCAGGGTGATTTGTCGTCAGTGGTTGGCTCGACGGAATACCCTTTCAGGTACCCTCACCTCTCGACGTACCTGTCCCGGGATGACTATCGTCGTCACGCGGTCAGCCTCTGTGCGGGTGACGGACTAAAATCCCCGATCCGGTTACCCGCGGCAGACGTGTTGGTATAGGGTTTTCTTCTTTTGAGTGTTCCTTCTCTTGCATAGATTTTAAATGTATATAATATCCCTTAATCGTTTACGACACCGGGTAAGAGAGCGCGTGGTGCCTTATATTCTTACCACACAGAAAGACAGAATACGTGGTTTAAAAATTTAAATAAAAAATATTTGGTTTCAGGATTTGCCTCGCAACATAACCAGCCAAAGTCGCATCGAGACAGCGTATCGTAATTATATGGCAGTAGAAATTCGTGACATACATGACGAGATGGCAGATGTTCAAGTCTTCCACCTATTCGTCAGACTCTACGATATCATGTTTACAGTGAGTAATGAAAATACTTTTTAAGACCCTTTTTTTTAATGTTCTGGATACACCCCGCCTAATTCGTCTAGAACAACATAAGCGTGGCATGCAACTACATAACCTATCGTACCGTCTCCCCAACCCCATTAGACCGACCACTGGTACCCATTCATTGATATCTGTGCTCAGCCCGGCGGATTAACCATTCGGGTACCATTCCCTTTGACGCCCTGACAACATTGCACTAAGGAAGAAATACATTTACTGGGTGGAGACTTTACTAACATACGATTAATGGGCAAAAATTACACCTAGAGTCCGAGTAAGAATTTAACAATTTGTGAGCAGGGTGACTTGTCGTCAGTGATCGGCCCGAATACTCCCTGAGAAGTACCCTCCCGTCGACCGACGTCCACCCGGGTGGACGTCGGTCTTTTCTCACGTGGTCGGCCTCTCGGCGAGTGACGGAATAACTCCCCGGTTCACTCACCTGCAACAATTTGTGACTCTGGCAAATTATTATTCTGCATCAGATTTGAACACGTGGCAATTGGCACAATCTATCGCCACACGTGTGTGCATGGCATTTGATTTGGCATTTGGCATTTGATATGCCAGATTTTTTTTATAAAAATTAGTTTTTATCCGTGTGATGACGAAGTAATAATACAACTTACGACTGCCTATCTTGCCATTGGATGTCGTAAAAGACAACTAAGGCCTCATTTACGGAAACGCGGTGCGTCGCACGTCGCGATAGGCTGCGCGGCCCGCACTAAATTCCAATGTAGGGCGTTGGATGAGTGCGTTTACGGAGAAGCGATTTTACACGCGTTTGCTTGAAATGGAGCGTGTTCTACGGCCGAGCCCGCGGATGGCATCGTCACGTCTCACGCGGCGTTTATCGCGGCGGCGCACGCAGCGGCGATACTCGATGAAGCGATGCCTGTGGCGGAACCTTCTGCCAGTCTCATTTGCTAATCGTGCAACACAGACGTAGTTACCTTCGCAACGGAGTATATGATAGACTTTTTAGAAGAAAATTGTATTTTAAAAAGTGAGTTATTTAATATAAAGAGTGGCCCAGTGTTTATAATAGCGGTACATGAGAAGTTTGGGTCGGATTAACTGAGAACCCCGCGTGCGCCGCAGCGATGCTACACGCTTGAGAATACGACGCGGGCGCAGCGGCGGGCATCGCCACTCTTACCGCCTCGCGTCTCTATAAACAACATCGCATATTGCTATAAGTCTATGTTTACGCGTGCGATGATACGTGCCGCTTCACGCGCCGTGGCTACGTAAACAATAAAAACGTCCTACGCGCCGCGAGACGCCATGCCACACGCGACGCGCGATGCCCCGCGTCTCCGTAAATGAGGCCTAAGAGATATAATATGCATATTACATCAATGAAAGAGACAGAAAATTTGAAATAAAACCCTACACTAACCTATCTGACCAGTATGGTATATTAAGATCGAGTTCTATCCTATTGTTGAGGAGGTTTGAACCCAAAAATGGGACGTTTATGAGCCGAGATGAAGTTTTCCATTTATATAAATCTTAATATATATAAATTACGTGTCACGTTGTTTGTCCGCGATGGACTCCTAAACTACTTTTTTACTACGACTTTAATCAAATTTGCACACCGTGTGCAGTTTGATCCAACTTGAAAGATAGGATAGCTTACATCTTAATTTATAGTCGCAATATTATTTTATTGTAAATTATTTGTCTATTATTTGACATTCACAATTATCTGTTAACTCCAAACGATTTTAACAGATGGCGATATCTGTTGACTGGATTGAGTAATTAATTAATAGATGGCGCTGCTATGTCAAACCTACAAACGTGTCATATACGATTTTAACCTGCTTTTTTACATAGATGCCATTTGTAAAAAAATATGACGACCTCCATGACAGATGTTCTCCTACAGTTCAACTTAAATAGTTTAATAAAATGTAATATAACAATAACATTAGCCACAGCAACGCGTGGCCGGGTCTGCTGGTTATTATATATTTATATCCATATCTGCGGGAAAGAAAGCTGTTATGAATTTTATTCTCACTTTGTCACATTCAGAGATGATGATCATCACCATCATTTCAGCTTATACACGATCCATTATTTCGGGTCTCCTCCATTAGGGAGGGAAATCGACCTACTATACCACCCTGATCAGATGTGTTGGTATAAGGTTTTATTTCAACTTTTTCTTCTCTTGTGTTATTTGCATACTTAATCTTTTAGTCATCTTTTACGATACCCACGGACAAGAGAGGTGGTGGTGAATTGTATTCTTACTCCGTTACCACACGGAAAATCATTACAAGTTATAATTGTGAATTTAAACGTTTAAGATAAAATAACTTATGACTAAATTAATAAATATGTCTCAATAAGTTACACAATAAAAGTTTATTGGAATCCAATAAGTAGTTTCTGATATTAGTTCATTCAAACAAACCCTTAAACATTATAATAGTAACATCACGTCCGATAGATTTTACCTTCACCATTGATCCCTTTTGATAGCGTCAACCCTCTTGTATCATCAAATTTACAAAACAAATCCCAACCAAGATTTATTTCGTAGCCTTCTACAAGAATACCACATAAGACCCTTGCATGTAATCTAGTTTTGTGACAAGTAATTCTATATACGACCTAGGTACACAATAGAATCTCTGTGACGTTGAGAAATTATACGTTGCCTTCAGTACTTACATACAATGTAATTATTTATATATGTAAAGAGATTGGTTTCGCAATCGTTCGACGGTTGACTAGATTTTTGTATTTATTCATGTTACATACTTAGGCATTTAGTGAATGTATGCTCTTGTTAATATATAAATACAATTTACCATTCCTTTTTTGTTTACGGGTGTTGCAAATGACGACTAAGAGGTATAATACACATACAAGACATGTTGTATACAATTTTATATTTAGTAGCAAGAAAGAAGAAACAAAATAATAAACAAGTCCTATAAGTTTCTTGCCGGATCTTCTCAGTAACGATCGCGTGCCGATCCGGTAGTAGTTTATTGGAATAATTTCATCATCATCATCGCAGCCCACATACGTCCCACTGTTGGGCTCGGGCCTCCTCCACAATGGGAGAGAATTTGACCTACTGTACCATGCTGGTCAGACATGTTGGAGTAACTTATACTTAATAATTGATTGAATTAGGCGATACATAGCGGAAATCCATTTTTATTCTGAAATGGAAGGAAGGAAGGGAAACCCACCACTTTCCCACGGTAATCAATATACCGCACACCACAATGAAAGGAATACGGGATAGGAATAAAGGGAACTAGGAAATAAGGAAATCTTACTCTCACGTGATGAGCACCTTCCAGAACATCAACTTGCAATTTACCGCAGAACTTCGAATATTTATTCGACACGTGTTTCGCCTCTAAACGAGGCATCCTCAGGACGGTTCGGCTTCAAATTGAAGATTTGATAGATTAAGATTTAGAGTAAGATTTCCTTATTCCTATCCCGTATTCCTTTCATTGTGGTGTGCGGTATATTGATTACCGTGGGAAAATGGTGGGTCTGCCTTCCTTCCTTCCATTTCAGAATAACTTAGTTGTGTTAAAATTCCTAATAAATGACCTATATAATCTATAATAATTATTATTTAATCGTGTTAGAAAGTGAATAGATTTCCAACCATAACTTTAATAAAAGTGCGAGTATATAAAAATATTATTAGTGTTTTTCAGATACCTAGAATATTATCAACACTTGGTCCATCAGATGATCTGACACCAAAGATACTCGCTAAGAAGCTAAAAGACCTAAAAATCAAACCAATACACCTGGGTATCGCATTATTGATTCAGGTATTTAATTATTCGATTTAATTTTTGGGTATAATGGAAACCAAACCTACATCCAAGCCATATGTCTTCTCAAAAGTCAGCAGTGAAAACCTTCAGTCGAGACATCTTATGCAGCGTCTTTCATTTAATGAAATATTACAGGGTACTTAGTGTTAATTTATTCCTATTTTATTAACACATCTTAAAGCTAGAGTGAAATATTCATTCATGGTGTTTGTGTTTGAAATTTAATTTATCGACATTCCCAATACTTGTCAGTATTCATGGTCATAGGAGGACCATGAATGTTGAATAATGTTCGAAACCTCGGGCAATTAAAAATCAAATACAAAGTCGATAAAATCCGTAAAAATAGTTTTATTTCATACTAGGAATCCGCCCTCACTGCACTTCAGTTTCAGCTGATTTGACCAGATATTTTAAATTTACAATATCTCCTAAAATATAGACTCGAATTCAAGTCTCAGACTGGTTAACATTTCAAAATTTTCTTTTTTCTGAGAACAAAAATAGCCCAAGTTAGTCATTATATAGACAGCTACCTGCTAGTAAAATATTATGAAAATCGGTCATGTCGTTTTGAAGATTACACGAAGCAAACAGATAAACAATCAAAAAATTAAAATAGGCATAGGTATCGTGCAAGTAACCATGTGAGAATGAGAAAACCTAGGTACTGATTTTGACATTACAAACAGATACTTCAATTTTATTTATTTGTATAGATAGTCTTTTTTTAACTAATCTTCTCTTTCTATAGATCACATTCATACTCTTGTTAGGCACCATTTTCTTCTGAATAAGGGGGAACTTAACGAACTATATCATAGTTAACTAGATTGCTTCTCATATGACGATGTCGATGCGTTCTTTTACTGTAACGTTATTTGGTTATGTTTCTCACTACATCAGCATAAAAGGAAGGACTGATAATATATTTATTATGTAATTGTAAAGTCTCGAGCAAGGAATACTGAAAACAAAGGTTTATAACCACTGTGTGTTACCAGCGATGACTTACGGCACTGAAACGTGGTCTCTAAATATCGGCCTCATAAAAAAGCTCAAAGTCCTAACTAGTCAAAGCTCAAAATCCGTAGAAGAACGGATGTAAGCGACATAGCCCGCAGAATTAGTACGTTGAAATGGCAATGGGCAGGCTACATCGCTCGTCGAACCGACAACCGTTGGGGAAGAAAGGTTCTTGAGTGGCGACCACGAATCGGACGGCGCAGCGTAGGACGACCCCCCACTAGTTGGACTGACGACATTCTCAAAGTCGCAGGAAACCATTGGATGCAAGTGGCGCAGGACCGTTCCGAGTGGCATTCTCGTGGGGAGGCGTGACCTACGTCTAGCAGTGGACGTCTGTAGGCTGATGGATGGAGCTAAGAATATTGTCTTAACAGGGCCATTGCTTAAAAATATTTTCTTAAAATAAGCACACGTTAAAACAATTATAATTTTTATTCCATTCCATCATCATTTCAGCTCATATAGGTCTCACTGTTGGGGTCGAGCCTCCTCCTTGTAAGGAAGGTTGTTGGTACAGGGTTTCATTTCGAGTTTTCCTTTTCTGGCATAGATGTTGTATGCATATTATATTCCTTAATCGTCTCTTACGACACCCACGGGCAAGATATGTGGTGATAAAATGTCTTACTCCGTCACCACATAGAAATTAGTCAATTTATCTCAAAGTTATTTTTATTCCTTTTCTTTAGTACCATCTGCGCAACACCATAAATTTTGTCATCAGTTCTAAGGCACTGGTTGTTCTATCAACTAAACCACAGATGGTAGGACCAGAAGTAATAGAAACGCTCAAGTCCTTGGCGGCCAAACTGTTGCCGATCGTCGAGCTATTGGACATACATCTAGCGCATTACAGTCCAGCATTCAGAGACACCTGTCCCTCAACTTGGCTTAGTATTATTAATAATAAAACCTAACGTTAAGCTCGATGTTTTATTTTATATAAGTTGTTTATTAGTTAAAGATTTCTTATACTTGATCTACATATTATTATTATAATAGGTCGGGGAAAAGTCTTCGCATATAAAAGAAGTCTGTATAAACTTTTAATAAAATCTCTGTGGCTGTGTTAGTTGTATCTGGCTGGTTTTGATAATATTAAAAAGGTTGTATTTCAAAAAATGAAACGTTTTAGTAAAAATGTTGTTGGCGCCGTTTTTCATTTGTTTTTCGGTCTGTTAAAATGACAACCTAATAAAGATATTCGATACGTTTTAAAATTTAATTAATTAAAAGAAAAATGCAACGCAAGCCGCAAAATAATAAAATTTTGATATTTATGGTACTAATGCAGTGTGAGTAAGAGTAACACAGAGTTGGCTTAAATGTTTTCAACCCGAAAATTTTGATGTCAAAGATGCACCTTGCTCTGGTCGCCATGTCACTAATAAAAAGGACGTCATTTTTGAGAAAGTGAGCAAGATCGTCATGTCAGTAGTTACGACGTAGCTTAAGATCTGAGAATTGATCATAAAACAGTTTTGACCCATTTCATAATGTATGGGTACGCAAAAGCTCGATATTTGGGTGCCGCACAAGCTCACTGAAAGAAACCTAATGAACCGTGTACTTATTTGCGATTCTTTATTGAAACGTAATGAAACCGAACCGTTTTTGAAGAGATTGATATCTGACCCTGAAAAGTGGATCACGTACGATAAAAATGTATGAAAAAGGTATTGGTTAAAAATCCGTCAGGCTTCAGAGATTGTGATAAAACCCGGACTAACTCGCAACAAGGTGATACTGTGTATGGTGTGGAGGAATTGGAAGGAAACAAAGGATTAAATAAGTATATAACATTTATTCAAGATAAGGATAACTCGATATAAAACCCTATTTCAACACGTCTGTCCAGCGTGGTATCGTAGATCAATTACCCTCCCAATGTGGATGTCTGAGCCCAACAGTGGGACTTGTTTAGGCTGAAATAATGATATTGAAATGGGACTAAATGTAATAATAATGGGACATCGCGCACCAGTAATGTTGCACAATATCCCTTGTCAGATAACATAAATGATGGTAATTTTTTTTTTTATTGCAAACAGTGGCAAACGAGCAAACAGTACACCTGATGGTAAGTGTTGCTGCCGCTCATGGACCTTTACAAGGCCGTTGCCTACCGCGAAGAAAGTGAAGGGAGTGTGAATGCATGCATTGAGGCTCGGTGATACCAAGGGCACCACCAAAACCCTCCACACGCAAACACCCTCAGCAAGTTGGGCTTAATGTACAGATTACTTAATGTACTTAGGTTTAATGTACTGAGATTATTATAAATGTTAATTTTATTATTAAATAACGAATTCCTATGCTTTCACCCACATCTTCTGGGTATACCGGAATTAAATATAGCCTAATTTACTCGTTATGTACCCGACTATCTGAGAGTAAAGTATTATATATCAGGCTAGCCGTTTTGAAGATTACCCAGACCAAAAAGACAGACAGATAGATAAAAATTGTTAAAACTGGATTTTAGGCACATGAATCGTATAAATTATCGTGTGAACATAAGAAACATATATTATTTTGACATTACAAACATACACTTCAATTTATTTGTATACATGCCACAAGGTGGGAATAATAGCAATGAATAATAAACATGGATGGAAAACCTAATTAATAACATTAAAAAGCAATAGGTATGTGCTCAATAACTTTACAAACACACAATTAATTAAAATTTATTTAATTACTTGCTACCCGCTTTGCTTCGGTTTCAGTCGCCTTACCCGCGTAGTTCCCGTTCCCGTGAGAATATTGGGATAAAATCTAGGCTATGTTACTCCCTGATATTATAGCTTACCATTAGTTAAAGAATTTTTGAAATCGTGTAAGCGTAACAAACAAACAAACTTACTTTCGCATTTATAATTTTAGTAAAGATACACCCACTCAAGAAAACAATTTGTGATCCACAAATGTATCCATAATTTGTTGTTTTACATGAGAACCCATGACAGCCCCTACATAGGATGATATCTTAACCTCTATATCAAAATTCTCCCAGGAACACTGTTCTTACGAAGCTCACGAAATAATAAAGGAAATAGATATCTTTCGTTTCAGCGCATTTGAAATCAAAGCCACGCTAGAAATTATTACTTCATCGTAACTATTATAATATATACGAATATGAGTTCGTTTATTTGTTACGGTTTTAAACCTAAATTACTAAATCCATTTTAAAATTCTATCACTAATGGATAGCTACACTATTAGCGAGTAACGTGTATTTTATCCTCTTATTTCCACGGGAACAGGAAAACTAAGCGGCTGAAACGCGGCAATTTACTTAATATTACAAATTCTAACATAATTTATATCCTATCCTAATTCCTATTTGTTCATACAATAAAATGAAATAACAAAAACTCTAAAATTAATAGCATTACCAAATATCGAAGGTCGTAATAACAGATATCGTTACGTTGTACTATATTTAGACGAATATATCCGATACACTATTACATACCGTATCGTAAATTTTATTGGACAACTTATGGATTTATTGCTGTACTAGCACTGGTAGTAATTTACATGTTACTAAATATAGAATGAACTATAACAGCATTTACAGGCATTCTCTATATTTCAAACGATGTACCATATATGTACTATAGAACTAGAAAGAAAGAAAGTACTATTTTTAAATAAAGCTACTTTACGGATTTAATCGAGTTTGTATTTGATTCCTGATTGTCCAACGTTTCTAACATTTTGCAGCGTACATGGTTCACAGGCAGATAGTCCATCGCGATAAAATCCGTATAGTAATTTTATTTACGAACGAACGCGATAAAGCCCGTAAAGTATTTTAATTTACAAATCCTACTTTTCCTAAATAAAACGTCCACATAAAATACAATCGATATGATCATCTTGCTTGAGCTTCCTTCACAATAGGTGCAAAATTGACCTACTATACCACGCTGATCAGACGTGTTGGGATTTCATTTCAACTTTTCCTTCTCTTGCATTGAAATAATATGCCTATTTCTCACATTTGCATTTATATTATCATCATTATCTCGGCTCATGTAAATCCCGCTAGTCGGGCGGGTTTTGAGTTTTCCTTCTCCTGTATAGATATTATATGCGTATGTTCCTTAGTTATGTATCTTAGTCGTCTTTTACGATGCCCACGGGCATGGTAAGTAATGGTGAATTGAATACTTATTCTGTCACCACACGGAAACAATTATTAATGGTCAATTATGAAAATGTTATATTAAATTAATTCAATAAATTATCACTGAATCGGAACGCAACTGACGTTAAGCACATCCGGTATGAAACTCGGCGGGTTTTTCAATTCCTTCCATTTATTTTTTACTAACTTCTTTTATATAAAATCGTTGAAATACATGTTTAGTAAGAGTTAACTCCAGTGTAATATCCTCCAAGCGCTAAAACTGTAATTAATATAGTCCACGATTATATTTTAATATATTTCTGTACATCATAATAATTTCGTGTGGTGACGGAGTAAGAATACAATTCACCCCCTTTCTTGTCCGTGGGTACAGAAAACATCTATCCAAGCAAAGGAAAACTTAAAATCAAACCCTATACCAACATTTTTTTCTTCCTAGGCCCAATTTTCTGAGGGTGTTTGCATGTAGTGGGTTTTGGTAATGCCTTTAGCTTCATCGAATCACATCGCACGCATTCACACTCCCTTCACCTTCTTCGTGGTAGACAGCGGCCTAGCAAAGATCCATGAGCGGCAGCAACACTTACCATACAGATGTACTGTCTGCTCGTTTGCCACTGTTTGTAATAGAAAAAAATAAAAAGAAAACACGTCTGATGAGCGTACGTCAATTTCCCTCCTATTGTGGATGAGCCTCTAGCCCAACAGTGAGACATGCTGAAATAATGATGATGACTTAGAATAATAACGTATAGAAGGATAGTGTCAGTACTTCGAACTTTAAAAATTTGAATCTAAAAATACTAATGGCGGCCAGACGATTACACACGTACACACGGAAACCACTATACAAATTATGAAATCAAATTTTGTTTTTATTAACATAAATCGTCGAAATACTTTTAAAAGTAATGTTAAAAACCTTTTTATGTTTTTCAAATGTGTTGTGGCACCATTTGAATGCACAAGCCGTCATAATTACCTATTTATTTTTTAAGAGTTGCGTACGTTCGTGCAGTGCAATGACTTGTACACTACCGGACTGTTCCAGCGTAGGCTCCATTAGGCTCCAATTGAAATGCCTCACTTTTTGTGCGTGGACTTACCTTCTATATGTTATTATTCTAAGGATGATGATGATGACATCATATTAAGGTAGAAATGATAATTCTATACGATTGTGATGTAAACATGAAAATAATATATGAAACAATTTTAAAATAAACATATAATAATATAATTTCAAAGAAAAACATATTTTATTAGCGCCGGTACACGCTCGCTGTCGATAAAAGTAGCTATTATGACGTCACTGTGCCCTATTTTATAATAGGTATATTCAACGAGTAGCTATATGGTACAATAAATTCACAAACACGTCACTACAAGTTGATCTCACATAAAAAAAGATAATAAAATGGGCTTTAGAACAAATTATTTAACTTTTTTTAACAAATAATGTCGTTTGAATTTGTGGTAACATTTTCTTTTTAGTATGTATGTAAATTAGGCCAGAATTTATTAGTTTTTCACTTGATATACAGTTGGCCTGGTTTCCTATTTTAATAATTATGATTTGACTAGTTTAAGTTTGACGCTAGAATGATATTTGATCGTTCTTATCATGATAAAGCTCTCTTTGTCGAAGTAATGACTTGTCAGAATGAAAAATATTTTTGAAGTTATACTTCTTTTTAGGCAATTAGGAAAAATGATAAAAGTAAATTTTACGATCCGAGTGCATATCGTCACAAATGTCAACTGGATAATGCGTTGTAATAAAACTTGCAATGTATTAAATACTTTAAAAACCTTCTAATATTAGTGTAGTTTTTTCTAAAAAAACGCAGGATACCGGGAACGATAAAATTTCTAGAAAGATTTTTAGTGAGATTTTTATCTTATTAGGTCAAAGAAGTATAACTTCTTACGTGCGTACATAAGTACATAAACACTTTTTTTTAAGATTCTCTGCACTAAGACTCCTTGTATCGCGGTGGTCTTTACAAACATACAATTATTGGACACAAATTAAACCCCACCTGAGAATAAGAATTTTGTGGATCGCACAAAATAATAGCTTGCGTGGAAAACGAACTCATAACAAGACAAGTTAGGGCAGTATCTTATCATTACGCCATCTGTGCAATCAATTAGTGTTAGTTAGCAAACAATATTCTTTGAAAATTGCACCATATTGATGATTTCGTAGAGTAAAAGTTCAATAGTCAACTCTCTCGTCTCTTGTTTTTTAGACGATATCGTAAAAATAGATAAATAACTAAAGACTTAGCAGATAACAGCATAACAGGAAATAAAAGCCTATAAGGAAACCGTTTGACCAATATGGTTTAGTACGCTATATTCCCTCATATGAAAGTCAGCAGCGCCCAGCAGTCAAAATCTTTCATTTACAATATCAAACATATAGAACCAAAAATAGAACCCATTCAACATAGTCAGACTACCACATTCCCTGCTACGCATAGCTTTCCCTACAGGAGATTATTTTTGGATACTCAAATTAATAATTTGATCTTACATCAAAATATGTGTATTAAAACTTTTAACATCTATCTACATATACTACAGATAGCTACAGATATAGTGTTAGCGTTTACACGTCAAGCGACCATGTCGATGAAGACATAAAAATACTCCCCATCCAAACATGCGTATAGAAGTTTTCATTTCAAAAGTGCAAACGTGTTGAAAACCTCCCAATTTTGAAGATATTTAAAACACTATAAAAACACCGAACGATAGATATACATATTCTTTATAAAATCAGCTAAAAAGTAAAAAAAAAATAACCTCATAATTATAATCTAAGCGGCGATCACATAAAGGTGAGGGTGCACTCATGCGGTAAACGCTGATCCGCCTAATGACGACCGCAGTTAAGTTAGGCGAAATACACAACGTACATTTACATGTGTTAGCTTCTGTTTATTTTTAGATTTTACCTTGCCATTGCTACTCTTTTGTAACGGCTATTTATCTATACCAATAAATAAAATTGGAGTGTCTGTTTGTAATGTCAAAATAATAGTCTTTTTTCATGCTCACAGGGTTATTTGCACGACACCTATGCCTAAAATAGCGATTAAAAAATTTTTGTCTGTCTGTTTGTTCCGGGTAATCTTCAAAACGGCTGGACCGATTTCAAAAATTCTTTCAGCACTGGAAAGCTATAATATCAGGGAGTAAACTAGACTATATTTTTTTTTCTCTGTATTCCCACGGGAACGAGCACTACGCGGGTAAAACGACTAAAACCGAAGCGAAGCGAGGGCGGGTTGCTAGTTATAGGAATAATTTAATGGAAACCCGTGTGATTATGGAGTAAGAATACAATTCACCACCCCCCTCTCTAGTCCATGAGTATCGTAATAGACGACCAAAGGATATAATATGCAAATCTCATCAAGAGAAGGAAGACTCGAAATAAATCTCTATAGCAACTATCTGGTATGGTATAGTAGGTCAATTGCCCTATATTTATATATAACACCAATAGATTATCACGCAAAGGATTGAGATGCGTGTCCGTGAAATACATTACTGAAGTTTTCGTAATGGTTTTTATTAAAAAAAGTAACTAATAAAATAAATTCCGGTCTCATCTCAGCTCAAATGCGTCCCACTGTTGGACTTGAGCCTCTGCCACAGTGAGAGAGAAATTAACCTGCTCCGTGTCTACTTTTGAATCTCGATTCCAATCCTAAATCCAATAGCAACTCGAATTTGAGCAATTTGGTACTCTTGAAAGCGACACTAGCGCACGACTGGAATCAAATTCGGTGGAATTTTTTTAAACTAAATGACTCCAATTCTCGTCGATTAAGTCTAATATTTGCTACTCCTGACGTGATTTTGAAGTAGTTTAAAATCGTTAATGTTGCACAATTTGAAGAAAGCGTTTTTGTAGTGATCGAGTTCGATAACGTTATTAATTTAAAGTAATAAAAATACGTCACATTTGGTGAAAATAACAACGGCAAATGCGAAGAATTCATTCTCGATTTTGTTTAAGAGTACCAAATATAAGTTTGGTGAGATTGGAATTGAATCGGATTCGTAATTAGAATTGATTTCAAGAGGTCACACTGGTCAAATATGTTGGTATAGGATTTTATTTCGAGATTTCCTTTTCTTGCACGGTAGTTATATGTACATAATATCACTTAGTCGTCTTTTACGATAGCCACGGGCAAGGGAGGGGTGGTGAATTGTATTCTTACTTCGTCACCGCACGAAAAGTATATTTATGGATTAAGATGCGATTCACCACTCCTTCCTAATTGCCTATTATTAAAAAAAAAAAAAAAAAACGACTAACGGATCGAAAATCCGTTATTAATCTATACCAATAAATATAATTGGAATGTCTGTTTGTAATGTCAAAATAATAGGCTTTTTTCATGCTCACACGGTTATTTGCATGACACCTATGCCTAAAATAGCAATTGAAAAATTTTTGTCTGTCTGTCTGTCTGTTTGTTCCAGGTAATCTTCAAAACGGCTGGACCGATTTCAAAAATTCTTTCACCAATGGAAAGCTATAATATCAGGGCGTAAACTAGGCTATATTTTATCCCGGTATTCCCACGGGAACGGGAACTACGCGGGTAAAACGACTATAACCTATAACCGAAGCGAAGCGAGGGCGGGTTGCTAGTCCTGAAATAAAACTATAACCTAACACAAGATGAGTCGACGAATTGTATTTTTATTCTGTCATTCTGGTACATAATGATTTCTGATGTTTCATCATCATCATCGTCATCTCAGCCCACATACGTCCCACTGTTGGGCTCGAGCCTCCTCCACAATGGGAGGGCATTTGACCTATTTGATTTTACTATACCATGCTGGTCAGACATGTTGGTATAGGGTTTCGTTTCGAGTTTTCCTTCTCTTGCACAGATGTTATATGCACATTATACCCCATAATCGTCTTATACGACATCCATGGGCAAGACCACACGGAATGTCTGTCTGATGTTTATGCGAGTATTATTACATAATAAATAAAACTATTTTGCAGATTTTATCACGTGTGTTTGTTTGCCCGACATTTCGAACACTTTAAATCGTTCATGGTCACGGGCAGACTCTCCACCTTTTTTTATTTACAATTCTGGTATTTACATCATATTTACGTTGATTTCCCTTTACGAACACACCAGACCCACTATGAGAACGTGATCTTCCTATATTTTTTTTTTAAACACATACCACACTTAGAACAAAATCCTTATTTAGCGGGAGATACAACCATACAGCTTTAATGGACATAAATAATACCTAGAATCGAAACAAACAACAACATAAAACTGCGCAATAAAAACTGTCCTGCTTGGGAATTGAACTCGCGCAACTTAAACTAACTAAAGAGGTCGCTATATAAACCACACAAGTATGTGGCACGGTTATTTTTGAAAACCGATTCTTATTATTAATAATATTATAACGAAAGCTACATCTTTCCGTTATTAAAAAAAAAACTAATCTGAAATAAAAATAAATATTAACAATTGGATATAAAATTATCATTGGATATTTTATGTTGCAATTCAATATCGAACTGTGAAATATTACAGCGGCGGAACTTTTAACACAAAAACCGGGTTTTACAACATTGTACCTACTTAACCCAAATCCCAGAGGAGTCATATAAAACATAACCCCAAAATATCCAACACAACTGAAACACAAAACGACCCCCAAAGGATTAAATAAGTACCGTTAGCAAATCAATTACAGCTCTAACCCTTCGATGCGGTCCCTACTTTGCTGCAAAGCCGACTATTTTTCCTAACAAATAAACTCAAAAGATTTATACTCTTAGAGTGTCCCAATACGGGATAGATTTTGATCAAAATGACCCCGGGTGAAAGTGTCCCCACATTAAATCATGGCTTATACGCTATGAGTGTCAAATTGTTAAAAAAATAAGAGATCATTGGCAATAAAAAGAATCGTTTTTTATGGATTTTGTAGATAAGGTTTATTTATGAGAGAGAGAGAATTATCAATATATAATATACCTACTAGTACTTATTGACTACACAGATCGCGTAGTGATTATAATACTAACCCATCGTGCCAAATGTCGCGGATTCGATTTATGGGCAAAAAAAATATTTGTACGTTCCACAGCTTGTTCTTCTGAGTCTGGATGTAAAGCCTCCTGCAATACGAGGATTAGTCCCTTAATCCAAGGTCTTTGAGGACTTGGGGTCCAGGTAATATGTATTCTTCTTTCATCGTAAATATTGCAAATTAATTGGCAATCGTTTTAGTTTATCACTATATTAATTACGTTCGGGAAACTTATGAGGATCTTCTCGTCCAATATTCCGCAGTGTCTGAAAACAAAGGTTTATAACCAGTGTGTGTTACCAGCGATGACTTACGGCACTGAAACGTGGCCTCCAAATGTTGGCCTCATAAATAAGCTCAAGGTCGCTCAGCTATGGAGAGGGCTATGCTCGGTATTTCTGTACATGATAAAATCCGGAATACGTAAATCCGTAGAAGAACGGGTGTAACCAACATAGCCCGCAGAATTACCACGTTGAAATGGCAATGGGCAGGCCACATCGCTCGTCGAACCAATAAACGTTGGGGAAGAAAGATCCTTGAGTGGCGATCACGAATCGGACGACGTAGCGTAGGACGACCCCCTTACTAAATGGACTGACGACTTCTTGAAAGTCGCGGGGAACCGTTGGATGCAAGTGGCGTAGGACCATTCCAAGTGGCATTCTCGTGAAGAGGCCTATGTCCAGCAATGGACGTTTATGGGCTGATGGATGAATGGATTATTTTGGATTGGACTATTTAAATACAAATTCGTACACTTTCATCTCAGCCCATATAGTCCCCCTAATGGGTTCGGGCCTCCTCCTCTATGTACGAGAAATTGGCCTACTATACCACGCTGGTCAAACAGGTTCGTATAAGGTTTTGTTTCAAGTTTTGCTTCTCTTGCATAAATGTCAAATGCATATTATATCCCTTAGTCGTCTTTTAAGGCACTCACGAGGTAGTGAATTGTATTCTTACTCCGTCACCACACGGAAATCGTACATTTTCCGATCAGGATTTCGTAGTGTCCAACCGTATAGTTCCAGCAATAGGGAAATTTATTCCCATTGATAAGTAACACCACGCAGCTATTAAGTTATTATCATCACAGCTCATGTAAGTAGCAAGGGGCTCGAGGCTACCCCACAATAAGAAGAAAATTGACCATTTTCATCAATTGACTATAACTTTCAGATTACTATAGGTTATATTCCGAATTTTCTTTCTGTAGCACAAATTTCACATCCATATTATAACCCTTTACCCATATAGCGTTGTTGAGTCGACTACCGGTGCAGAGTTCCTTGACTTCAGTAGTCGACCTGATAGAATACCCCAAGGGAGTACCCTCTCCCATCTACGTCCCCTTCTGGGACGCTGAACGCCGTCACGAGGCTAACCTCTCCGCGGCTGCCCGGACTAATTTATAACCCTTAGTCGTCTATTACGTTAACGCGAGCATGTTAAGGATGACGATTGATGAATTTATACTCGATCACCATACTGAAAAGTTAATAAGTTTATACGTTTTAATATTTTCTGTAATACCGAACGCGAACTTTAATGAAAACAAACTCTCTTGTTCTTGGTAAGTTTGAAAGGCGGAGAGATTTCGTGTGACGATTTATGATGACTAAATGTGCCAATTTAAAATTACAACATGATATTTTCACATTCCATCAAAATCTTTAAGTTTTGACAATATATAAATACGTGAGAAAATAAAAAAAAATTATAACTATATTACAGCCAATGTATCATATAATGCTATTACAGTTAATTGCAATGAATCTTCCACAAAAAGACAGTTAAATTACTTTGGCACAGTTGACACATTTGGCAGACAAATTGACATTCATCCAACAACATGTTCATGCCAATTTTCTTGTTATATTATTCTTGTAAAGCCTCTGATTTAAATAAATATTTAAGCAAAACTTGGCTGTAATGCTACTTTAACTCAATGCGTATATACGACTATAGAAAAGAAAAGGGTGGATGACATTTTATGTTTTAACTAGCTGACCCAACAGACGTTGTTCTGTTCAAATATAAAAAATGGTCCAATTGTGAATCTAAACCATCCTTGAATTTCCTTAAACACACACAAAAAATATCATCAACATTGGTCCAGCCGTTTAAGCGGAGTTCAGTGACATACACACAAATATATATATATAAACATTAAGAACAACGGAGATATATCTAGTACAATTATACGATGGTTGCAGAAACAAGATATACTAACAATGTTAATCTCAGCTCATATAGGTGGAGATTTTGCTATAATAGCAGGTTTTATTTCAAATTTTCCTGCTCTTCTACACATATGTTGCTTAAAACTACTTTAATTTTATATTTGTCTATCTCTTTGTTGCGATTAATCTTCCAAACGGCTGAATCGATTTTAATAATATTTTATTACCAGGTCCTCTCCTGATATACCCAGGTAACTGGCTATTTCTCCTCTCAAGAGACTCCCATAAAATTTTGCCCGATCATGAACTGCAGTTGCGTATCGTAATATTTTAGAAGGTATTGGAGTTTCAAGACGACTGAAACCGAAGCGAAGTGAGGGTGGATTGCTTGTGATAAAAAAAAAATGAGTAGAAAAACCTGAGCTGATAAATCTAACTTGGCTACGAAACTCGTTCATATAAACAAAAACGTAGAAACAGTAATCTCTGCAACGTGCATTTATAAATTAAATAGCTAAAGTTAAGAAAAACTTTTTCTGAGGGAACAAGACGTTTGGAGGACGAGGATTGCACAAAATTTATGATTCGTATTAAAGAAAAAAATACAAACAACTGTTCTTATGTAATTCATATTCTTCGAACGAGGAACATTTATAGAGTTTATCCATGAGGCTACTGTCATTACTCATCAGATCTTTCCGTGTAATGGCGGAGTAAGATTACAATTCACCACCCCCTATGCTGCGGAAAAGACTACTCCCAAGAAACCCCAACACGTCTGATCAGCGTTGTATAGTAGGTCAATTGCCTATGTAGTGTATGCGAGTAATGGAATTGGGCATACATACGTTATCACGTGTGCCACGGATTGGCGGTAAATGGGATGACAGGAGCTGTCATCAATGTCCTGGGAAGACTCTTACCTGTGTGTACGGCGGTAGACTGGTGTGTGGAAAAGATTACAATAATATCAATCCGTGGGCATTGTCGAATCAATGTTTAGGTATTCCAGGTCAGGAGACAAGACTAAACAAACACTATAGCACAGCCTCTTACACAGTAAGGAGGCCTTACTGTGTAAGAGGCTTAAGCTCACTAGTGGGAGGTATATGTCCACATTCCACACGCCACCCTTCCGTCGCCCCGGGTGTGTTCAGCCCATAGCCTACCAAAAAAAAAATCAATTGGCTTTGACTTACTAAGGGGATAAATCCACAGCCGAAACCTCCTTCCAGATACTGTAATCCTAGTACAATCCTGTTTTTACTTATATTTTAATTTCAATTTCTATCATCCGTTTGTACATTTCTTGGCTTCTGTTCTAAATAAAATATTTTAATTCTTTATTTCTTTTTGTATTGTATCTTATTTTATCACTAACACAGCCAACAAACTACCATAAAATCAGTTTTATATATTTAAACAAATTCTCAACCATGAAACATTCGTTTAGATCTTTTTTTTTGTATGGGATAAAGAATAAATAAACATATACCTATTATTATTTTACTTCGAACCTTAAACCAACATACCGGTCGAGGGATAACAATGAAAAACCAAGTTGAAAACTTCATCACATGTTTTCCATTGTATCACGCAAGCTATTGTATTTAATATAATACTTTTGTGGATATACCAAACTGTCAACCCGTTCCGGTAGATATCAGTGCAGTATTAACTGCAGCAAGTGCATGCCACCAATTTTGATTTATGCTATCCTGGTAGCTTCCTTACAAGAATGAACTAGATTATTTATTTTAAGTGTACCGATACCCCGTTCAGCTTGTAATGGATTTGATTCCCAATCCATCATCCTCATGTTCGAAAATGTTATATTACTCCAAATATTGAAATATAGTACATTAGCTATGCACATTTTCTTTTGCAGATTTCATATATTTTCTTTATTATATTTATTAAATTCTTCCAAGAATGTGAATGATTAGACGTCAGTACATTTAAAATTTGCTTTTATTGGCTATCTATTAATCTTTAATTTCCGTCCGGGGTATACCACACTCTCGCAGAAAGTCGACATCGCAGTAGTAGCATTTGTTGTTGCATTTCATTTGATGGGCGAGAGATGCGGAATCCCAACTTGAAGCTGTTGGCATATTGTAGGTTTTGGTGATGCCTTTAACATCACCGAACCTCATTGTACGCATTCAGACTCCCTTTATTTTCTTCACAGTAGGTAGGGGCCTAGCAAGAGTCCATTTACGGTAGTATCACTTACCATCAGGAATGCCGTTTGCACGTTTGCCAACATAAGCAATAAAAAATACATTTAAAATTGGACTATAAGATAATAAAACATATCGTAAAAGTCCCCATAAATGTGTATGGACACATTCAACTAGGCGCGCTTTAATAGGGCATCCACATGTTGGACGAGTGCAGGCGAGCGATGGCGAACGCCAACGTGTGTACACCCGATTTGTTTTCAAATTTGCAGCACTACTTCTAGATATGCGACGTAAATAATTAGAACCAAGAACCACCTACCTAGAACCAAGTCACCCTATATGTTACCTATAGTATCAAAAAGTATCTTCATCATTCATCATCATTTCAGCTCATATACGTCCTACTGTTGGGCTCGAGCCTCCTCCACAATAGGAGGGAAACTGACCTTAGTATTCCAAGCTAGTGAAACAGGTTGGTATTTTTTTTTTTAAATGGGTGGACTATGGTAAGCGCACGCGCGGTCCTGTCCGTCCGGGGCGATGAAAGGACGGCGCGCGGGCCCATAACCCACCCGTACCCACGTCACCTCGTTGTTGGGCCGACCACCGGAGCAGATGTGACTTGTCATCAGTGGTCGGCCCGACGGAACACCCTTTCGGGCAACCTCACCACTCGACGTACTGGGACGTCGGTCGCCATCGCGCGGTTAGCCTCTCTGCGGGTAACGGACAATTCCCCGGTCCGATCACCCGCGGCCTCGGCTAGGGCGGCATTAGGCGCAGATACTCGCGCCTGCGCCGCCCGAGTCGCCGGCGGCGGAACGTGTCGCCGAATAGGAGCTCTACTCGCACACGATCCGCCGCCTCCTTCCGTGAGATTACGGCCTCACAGAAGGCGGCGACCACGTCCCAGTTCCTGACGCTGTCGAGCGTCTCCCTGGCGATGGTCGGCAGCGCCAGGTCGGCACCGATAATCGCGACGAATTCACGGCGCTCCCCCTCTCATGCAGCACACTCCTCGAGCGTGTGCTACGCCGTGTCCTCGTCGCAACTGCAGTGGTGGCAGGACGGTGTGCTCTCCCTCCTGACAATCTTGTGCAGGTACTTCCCAAAACACCCGTGCCCCGTAAGCACCTGCACCAGTCGGAAGGAAAGCACCCCGTGCGTCCGCTCCAACCACTTCATCAGCACCGGCCGGAAGGCCTCGACGGTCCTGACACCGTACCGAGGACTCTCCAGCCGGACTGCCCAACGGGCAATGACTCCTCGGCGGGCGTCGACCCGCCAGGCGGTGATCTCCTGCAGGGAGACCATGCCGCCGCGGGCGCGCGTCTCCGACACCCACCGATAAATCTCGGCGAGCATCTCCGCCTCCAGGTCCCACGGGGGAGTTCCGGCCAGGAGGCACGCTGCCTCCGTCGACACCGTGCGGTAACCGCGTATGGCCCTGACCGCCATGACCCTCTGTGGTCGCCTCAAGAGGGCCCTCAGCCGGACGGTCAGGGACCCCGCCCACACCGGTGCACCGTACAGAGCCATCGACCGGATCACCCCCGTGTACAGCTGTCGGCACGTAGAGCTGGGTCCGCCCACATTCGGCATCAGCCGCGAAAGGGCGGACGCCGCGCCGACAAGCCGGGGAACAAGTCGATGGAGATGCTCCCGGAACCAAAAATGCCCGTCGAGCACCAGGCCCAAGTACTTCATGTGGGCCTGGATGCTGATGGTGACCGACTTCACGGTGATTGAAGCGCCGGCAGGAGGCCCGGCGGTACGGAGGCCATGGAATAAAAGGGCCTCCGTCTTTTCCAGGGCTACCCTCAACCCCAGCGCTTCGATCCGCCTGACAATCTCCTCGGTGAAACAGGTTGGTATAGGGTTTTATTTCGAGGTTTCCTTCTCTTGCATAGATGTTATGTGCGTATTATGTATTATAACCCTAAGTCGTCTTTTACGACATCCATGGACAAGATAGGGACTGATGATTTTTTTCTTACTCCGTCACCACACGGGTATATCTTACATTGTTCTATTTCTGTGAATACTCAGTATCAACCACCTTCTTTTTTTCCCACTTTACTGCGGTATACACTGAGATAATAGTTATATACGCTCATTAAATAATTAGCCGAAGCTGTAGCGACGTCTATTTCAACGTCCGTAGCGTTTCAGTGCACAA
Source organism: Lymantria dispar (assembly GCA_032191425.1). Taxonomy (NCBI): domain Eukaryota; kingdom Metazoa; phylum Arthropoda; class Insecta; order Lepidoptera; family Erebidae; genus Lymantria; species Lymantria dispar. The sequence goes on from CM063445.1 coordinate 36,399,054, forward strand.
AGAACACTGACCGAGGCCAACGTGTAGACAGCTCTACAAAGACTCATCTACGTTGACCACTCGCGTTGGCGTTCGCCGCACTCGGCCAACGTGTGGACGTTAGCACTCGCCTTGTACCTATTTGCCGACGCTCGCGTTGACCTAGGCTCGGCCAATATGTGTACGGGCTATAAGACATAAGGCAGGGAGAGGACATAACATAGTTACATTAATAAATCATTATTTACTAGGTAAATATTGCTGACATGCAAAAATAAATTCATATAAAACTGTCATTGACGTATTATGTCTGGACATGTCGGTATATTTTTTTATTTCGCGTCTTCTTTATCTTGCATAGGTGTTGCATGCATATTATAACTCTTAATCGTCTTTTACAATAACCAGGGGCAAGATAGGTAGTAGTAATTATTTATTGTTCCGTCACCACACGGAAAACTTACATTCGAATTAATAATATTAACAAGATAATCATTTGAAGGCTTATAATGCTCATCAATTCATAGATATGACATTAAAAACTAGTACCTAAACTCTACATCTATATAGTTAGAGTATGTTCGGTTATTGCAAACACACTTATCAACATTACGTCTTCGACTGGACTCGCGGAAATAAATAGGAAATTGTTTATTATATACAGAAATAACATTTCTTGTCCACTCTACGAAGTTTGCGTCACTTTTTATGTTCACTACTGATACGCTGGAATTGATTTCAAATATGAAATGTCTGCTACTACGCTAGTTGGATATCAAACTGAAATTGAAAATCGTAAAAGTTGATCGAAATATTTTTAGTTAGTTTAGTTTTGATCGGTTTAGAAACTTGATCTTGTTTATCTATTAATGCAGGTCAGTTATACAATGTATTTACTATGTACTAAACGTGGCAATTTTCTAATAACCATTCAAAATATAAAGATTGGTAGAAGAAAGTAAAGAATGGATAGAATTTAAATCTACTGACATTGAAATGAATAGACCACATGGCTAGAGGAAATAACGAATAAACTAATACGGCAGGCTATGGAAACCCAGATTGTTGAGACGACTAAATCGAATTGGACTGGTTTTATTTTGTGGTTGTCTTCTCTTACAATGGTACTATATTCTTACAAACCTCAATCGTGTTTAAGATACATGAGGAAAATAAAAGGCATTCTATTTTAATTTCGTCACGATATGAAAATTGTTTGTCTTTTGTTAATTAAATTACAGAAAGACAAAATTATACCAGACACTTTTAAATTTTAAGTTATAAGGCAATATTAATTATATTATAAAACTAGCTAACCCAGCGAACTTCGCACCGCCTTTTTCATAATTTTTTGTTTTTTTTTGTTTTAGTATTTATCAGTTTGGTTTTAGTATTAACCGTGCGGTGACGGAATAAGAATACAATTCACCACCAATGTGTGTCGTAAAAGACGACTAAGGGATATACCGCCTCTTCTTATCGATTCCAAAACCTTTTTAATCTAGATCTACATATAATTATGCTAAAAATGACGAACCGACGGGACGAACGTCAAATGTTTGACAGGTAAGAACGGTTTGTATGGGAAAATAAAATTGTTTTTTTTAGTACTTTACTCGCAATTTTTCCATACTTTCTCACCGTATAAATCTTCCCTAGACTTCCACAATTAATTCAAGACCAAAATTAGCCAAATTGGTCCAGTCGTTCTCAAGTTTTAGCGAGACTAACGAACAGCAATTCATTTTTATATAATACTAGCTGTCCCGGCGAACTTCGTACCGCCTTTTCTTCATAATTATTTTGTTTTAGTATATATCAGTTTTGTTTTAGTATTATCCATGCGGTGACGGATTAAGAATACAATTTACCACCCGTGTGTATCGTAAAAAACGACTAAGTAATATAGTATGCATATAATATCTATGCAAGAAAGGGAAAACTCGGCACAAAACCCTATACCAACACGTCTGACCAGCGTGGTATAGGAGGTCGATTTCACTCCCATAGTGGAGAAGGCCCTAGCCCAATAGTGGGACGTATATGGGTTGAGACAATGATGATGATTTATTAGCTTCCTACAAATGGCGTAAAATTGCGGATTAAGGAAATATAACACTTTCCGTAAATTCCATCCAGTTAGATTATCAATAATACCAACCGATATCGACATGTTTGTGGCCGAGGCCGGAGAACGTTCCACCTTTGGCAGGAGCACTAGCCTGTCCTCCTTCCAACATCCAGGGAATGGCCCAACGCTATTCAAGCGTTGTACACACCTGTGAGATGTGCTACCAGGTGCTCAAGGACCAGTGCCAGCACCCATTATAGTTAACCGTCTGGCCGGAGAGTGATAGATTTAACACGTATATGCGCCACTGCCGCCTCATCTCCGTGTTCGTGGCGGGCCAGTTGCCGGTTACTGTCCAGAATTTTTTAAATAATGATTGGGGAATTTTTAAAATAATGATTGGGGGGCTTTCCGCGGAGGGAAAAGGTCCTCGTCAACCGTGATGGTTAGGTCGGTGTTGAAAATTTCGGTGAGGAGAGGAGGGCGTAGCTTACTCAGCGCTGCACGATAGAGGCGACCCCAGGGGTCACATTTAAAACTGTCCAGAATTTCCTACTGATTGATCTGTAGAAGAAGTGAAATCTTTACTTAGTACCGCACAATAAGGACGACCCCAGGGGTCGCGTTCGACACTCTCCAGCACTTGTTGATGGGTGCTGGCGCTGGTCTTTGAGCACCTGGTACCTTGACTGTACAACGCTTGAATAGCGTTTGGCCAGTTCTCTGGATGTTGGAAGAAGGGGAGACTGGTACTCCTACCAAAACTGGGGCGGTCTCCGGACTCGACCGCAAATGTATCAATATAATCGAATTATTGATAATCCAACTGAATTGAATTTACGGCAAGTGTTATATTTCCTCTGTCCGCAATTTTACACTAATTGTGGGAGGCAGATAAATCATTATCATCATCTCAGCCCATACACGTCCAACTGTTGGGCTTGCACCTCCTCCACTATGGGAGGGAAATTGACCTACTATACCACGCTGGTCAGATGTGTTAATATAGGGTTTTCTTTCCTATTTTCCTTCTCTTGCATAGATATTATATGCATATTATATCCCTTAGTCGTCTTTTACGACACTCACGGGTGGTGAATTGTATATAGCTAGACTATTTAATATACCGCTTTTGATAGACTAAAACTACGACCTAACTTGGATAGACAAAAATAAACTATTCCAATCTCTATTAAAATTATTTCAATGTGACAGCTGGTTTCGTTTATATGATTTTTTTTCAAATATTTTAACTTTAGATTCTCTCTCCTGTAAAGTCTGCCTAATGTCGCTGAACAGCCTTGAACGTCACCCATGGGGTCGCCCCTATCGCGCGACGTTGAAAAAACTACGCCTTTCTCCACTCACCGAGACTTTCCAACCCGGCCTCCTCATGAGGGTTGTTGAGGATCTGATCCCACGGCGTTAAAGGCCTTTAGTCATTGTTCTGCTAGACAGTGACCGGAAACCGAAAGGTTTAACCCCGCTAAGGACACGGAGAGGTGACGACAAGGGCGCGTATACGTGCTAAAACCATCACTTCCTAGCCAGACGGTTTACCATAATGGGTGCTGGCGCTGAAATCGACCTATAAATACCACGCTGGTCAGACGTGTTAATATAGGGTTTTGTTTCAAGTTTCCCTTCTCTTATATATAGTATAGATATTATATGCATATTATATCCCTTAGTCGTCTTTTACGACACCCATGGGTGGTGAATTGTATTCTTACTCCGTCACCGCACGGATACTAAACACCAAACTAATACATACTAAAACAAAATAATTACGCAAAAACGGCGGTATGAACTACGAAGATCGCCGAGTTATCTGGTTTTAATAAAAAATATCTTTTCTATTAATTTTCTTCTATACAAACCTTGTCCTAACAACAAAAAACACAATAAAAAATTATCCAATTTGATGCAATCGATCGGTAGTTAGTATGGGCTTACCGTACTTAATATACCGCCTTTTTTATCGATTCCAAAACTTTTTTTTAATCTAGATCCACATGTAATTATGCCAAAAATGACGAACTGACGGGACGAACATCAAATGTTTGACAGGTAAGAACAATTTGTATAGGCAAATTGATTGTTTTTTTTAGTTCTCGAGTTTTAGCGAGACGAACAGCAATTGATTTATATATATATATATATATATATATATATATATAGATATATAGAAGATTAATGAACTATGTTCGGGCTTTCTTTGAGAGACAGTATTTGAAATATGGACAACTGGCAGGCCACATTGCTCGACAAATCGATAAACATTGGGGCAGAAAGATCCTAAAGTAGGGACCATGTAACGAGCGACGCACTGTAGAATTTTTTTTTTTATGGGTGCGCTATGGTAAGCGAACGCGCGGTCCAGTCCGTCCGGGGCGATGAAAGAACGGCGCGCGGGCCCATAACCCACCCGTACCCACGTCACCTCGTTGTTGGGCCGACCACCGGAGCAGATGTGACTTGTCGTCAGTGGTCGGCCTGACGGAATACCCTTTCGGGTACCCTCACCTCTCGACGTCCTGGGAAGTCGGTCGCCGTCGCGCGGCTAGCCTCTCCGCGGGAGACGGACAATTGACGCATTGTAGAATGCCACCCTAACCAGTTGGACCGACGGGCTTTGAGAAAGTGGCTGAAAATTGTGGCAAATATGAAAGAAACCTACATCCAACAGTGGACGGCGTAATGCAGGATGATGATTATGATACAATATCAAAAATACGTGTAAAATTTAAGAGTCGTCAGTGAAAACGTGCAACATTAATTCAGAATCAAATGTAAATTTAATTTAGCAAACCACAGTTATTTATCGAAGAAAACAGGATATTATTAAAATCAGCAAACTTCTATCAAAACATTACTCAAGATGTACATAACCTTGAGAGTTTCACTAAACTAAACAACAGCTATTCGTCGAACAAACTGCCTAAATTTACAACAATCGATACTATTTCAACTCAATTATTTCTACTGGAAATGGAACTAAGTATTGCTGTGCCCTGTGTCCTTGGATTACTTTAACTTGGCTTTAATCTTTATCAATTAATTTAAGTAGGTCATCATTCAACTCTTATCCCAAATAATTGAGGTCAACACTATTTCTGTCAAATATCATATTTGTACTCACTCTTGAACTATCTATATCACCCTCCGTCCAATATGATATTATATGACCATATTTTCTTCGGTGTTCCCTTAGCCTCTAAAGTTCTGCGACGAAGACCGACGTCCTCCCCGAGGGGGCGTGGACGTCAGTCGAAAAGAGGCTACTCCTCAAGCGGTATTCCGTCGGGCCAACCACTGACGACAAGTCACCCTACACCGGTGGTCGACCCAACGACGAAAGCGACGTGCCATGGGTGGGTTACGGGGCCGCGCCCCGCCCCTCTGTCGCCTCGGACGAAGCCGGGCGGTGAGTGCGCTGACCGTAGCCCATCATCATAAAAAAAACCCTCTAAAGTTCTTGGTATTAGTAGTTGGCCCAATGGCAAAGGGAAAGGAATGCGATAGGCTTAGAATAATAACTCATAGAAGGTAACTCCGCGCACAAAAAATTAGGCATTTAATTGGCAGCGTACGCAAGGCAACTCTATTATATAGTGGTGTGAGTGTGTGGGTATGCGTGTAATCGTTTGCACGCATGTAGTATTTTTGGTTTCACGTTTTTGATCGCTTAAGTACCGACACTATACGTTATTATTCTAAGGCGATGGGTTATGAGACCGCGCTTCGCCCTTCCGTCACCCCGGACGGAACAGATGGTGTACCATAACCTGCCCAAAAAAGAAAGCCTTTATTCCTAAAACTTTCCTCACAACATTACTTTCGTCGAACCTCATCACGTCTACTCTTTTATTTGCTATCACTGGCGCATCTTTTAAACTATCTCTTATACATTGATTGCTTATTTTATTCATTCTCACCAAACTGCACATTCATTTGGAAATACACATCTTTGCTACATGCAGTCATCTCACTCCCTCAGTGTCATTCTGTCATTTATCTAATCTACATATTTTTTTAGTTATCAACATTACCATATACGTCCTATTGTTGGGCTCGAGCTCCACAATAGGAGAGAAATTGACCTTCTATACTACGCTAGTCAGACGTGTTGGTGAAGGGATTTATTTCAAGTGTTCCGTATGTAAAGCATAGATGTTATCATCATTCATACACCTCACTGTTGGGCTCGAGCCTCTTTAGTTATTACTAAAAAGTAGAGAACAGAGGTCACAGAGGCTAGTATAGAGTTATTAGGGACTAGTAACCAGCCCTCGCTTCGCTTCGGTTTCAGTCGCCTTACCCGCGTAGTTCCCGTTCCCGTGGGAGTTCCGGGATAAAATATAGCCTATATTACTCCCTGATGTTATAGCTTTCCATTGGAGAAAGAATTTTTGAAATCGATTCGGTGGATTAAACGTGAAAGCGTAACAATCAAACAAACAAACCAACTTACTTTCGCATTTATAATATTAGTAAGAATGTTATATACATATTATTTCCCCTTGTCGTCTTTTACGACATCCACGGGCAAGATAGGGAGTGGTAAATTTTATTCTTACTCTATCACCACACGAAAAAAAATATGTTATATGCATGTTTAATCCCTTAGTTGTCCTTTACGACACTCATGACCAAGAGAGTTTCTATCCATTTATCTAATACTAATAGTGTGGACATGTGCTTGTGTGTGTGAATGTGTATCGATTGCATGGTAGTGTGCGTAATGTTTTCTTTTATGTAATTAATGTATTTTTAATGCATTATTATATCAAATTTTAGTTTAATGCTCTACTCCTCAATATATTCTTTCACTGTGACGAATTTCATACTGGTCTATTGCCTGGATTTTCGTAAAAAGGGGTACAAAGTTTTCCCTTCACGTATTAATATATCTAATATGCATGTATTTTTAAAACAAAATAATAACCTAAATATAGATAAACAAAATAAATACCTAATGATTTTTGAGGTTCATCGAGGGACATCCTCCTGAACTACGAACGCTGAAAAGTGATAAAATATCAAGAAATCAAAAACCAAATGCAAATGCAATAAAAATTTTAAAAGTAGTTTAATTTGGCCTAAATAGTAAAAACCTAAATGATAATCTTCGTATAGTATCGAAATAAGAATACAATTCACCGCCCTTTTTCTTACCTGTATATGCCGTTAAAGAGATAGAAGGCGTGGTATAGATCAATTGTATTTGTATTATGGGCAAATTCAGCAATGAGAATATTATGATGAAATAATAAGTCTATAATACAATATATTCCGTGTGGTGACGGTATAAGTAGGTAGGTAGTAAGAATACAATTCACCACCCCCTCTCTTGCTCGTGGGTGTCGTAAAAGACGACCAAGAGATATAATATACTCACATCATCTGTGCAAGAGAAGGAAAACTCGAAATGAAACCCAACATGTCTGACCAGAATGGTATAGTAGGTTAAATTCCCTCCCATTGTGGAGGAAGCCCGAACCCAACAGTGGGACTTTGTGCTGATGATGATTAATGCAAAAGAAGAAAAACTCGAAAGAAAACTCTATACGAACACGTCTGACCGGCGTGGTATAGACGGCCAATTGCCCTGCCACGGTGGAGGAGGCCCAAGCTCAACAATGGGTCGTATATGGACTCAGATAATAATAATAAAATAAATAATCGATATATATAAAATAATCTTAAAAGCAAGTAACAAAATAAATATTATATTTTGTTATTCACGCTCCGACGAAAACAAACGTTTCATAAGACATTTCACAGTCTCGCTTTGATTCTAGACGAGATAAATACGACGTGTCTGATTCTCCATGACACTATATTAATGACTATGTTCTATTTAACACATAATATTTTAATCTTAGCTCTAGCGAAATTCGTGTGGTGATGGAGTAAGAATACAATTCACCACTCCTTATCTTGTATTGTGGATGTCGTAAAGGACGACTAAGGGATACAAGATGGAAGGGATAGAAGATATAACATCGTTGCAAGAGAAGCAAAACTCGAAATAAAGCCCTTTGCCAACACATTGTAAATAACTGGACTGACTGACTGACAGTCCGCCCGTGACCATGAACGCTGATGTTTACGCGAGTGGTACACGTTATAAAGAAAACTATTTTATGGATTTTATTGCGTTTATATTTGATTTTTAATTGCCCGACGTTTCGAACACCTTACTGTAGTTATATTGGAGCCTCCCCCACAATAGGATGGAAATTGACCTTACTATACCATGCTGGTCAGATAGCTTGGTATAGGGTTTTATTTTATGGAGCTTTACTTCTCTTGCATAAATGTTATATGCGTATTATATCCCTTAGTTGTCTTTTAGAATATCCACGGGCAAGATAGGGAGTGGTGAATTGTATTCTTACTCCGTCATCACACGGTTAGTAATTATTAAACATTATTTTTTTAGTAATTATTGTGACATTTTAATAATTTAAACTTATCAAAACGTTACGTACGTATATGAGCTGATATGATAAATAGAATTTTAGAGTAAGTTGTTGGTCCAACTTTGTAAGAATTAACTAAGCCTTCCACATAGAACGCCATCAGGCGCTGTTCTTTGCCATCACATCCAATGGTCGCTGGTCCATTTTGTGGCGACCCATCCTATGCCTTGTCATCCGATACTTCCACTAATGCAAAATTATAATTTTATACATTTTGTCAAACATTTTTCATTCGTTAACCCTATAATTAACTAGCAACTCGCCCTCACTTCGCTTCGGTTTCAGTCGCTTTACCCGCATAGTGCCCGCTCCCGCAGGAATACCGAGATAAAATATAGCCTATGTTACTCCCCGATATTGGAGCTTTCCTTTGCTTTAAAATCGGTCCAGTAGTTTCGGCGCCTATTCAATACATACAATCAACAAATCTTTCCTCTTTATAATATTAGTATAAATTTTGGTGCAAAATTTTTCACGGACATTGTAACAACTTTATATTAATAAATATCTATTGAAATATGAAATATGGTCGAATAATTTATTTCAACGAGTGTACAATAAAAAATAAACAACTAAAAATACTTTACCGCAATATTTAGTATTTGAAAACCTTTACCAGCGCATAGCCATCTCCACAGGGAGGAAACTGCAGACAGAATTTTTAACATAGACAGATGTGTGCTTAGATGCTTTTATTAAATCCAAGTGTATCGGAAAACCTCGATTTTAAATACAATTTCAACTGCATATATTGTCAAAAATTATCATTAAGTGGTGATTTTCAGTTACCACTACCACGCTGGTCAGGCGGGTTGACATAGGATTTTATTTAAAGTTTTCTCTTGCATAGATGTTATTTGTATATTGTAATGCCTAAGTCATCTTTTTCGACACCCATGGGTAAGAAAGGAGATGGTGAATTATATTCTTACTCTGTCACCAAACAGAAAATAAAATAAATATCTATACAAATAAATAAAATTGAAGTGTCTATTTGTATTGTCAAAATAATACGATTTTTTCATTCTCGCGCAGTTATCATACGATACCTATGCCTGAAACAATTTTAAAAACTTTGTCTGTCTGTTTTTATTCCGAGGAATCTTCCAAATGGCTAGAACGATTTTAATAATGTCTTACTACAAGGTACTTGTCTGTATCCTTATATATAGAGCAACTTAGGCTATTTTTCCTTTCAAGAAACCCCTATAAAATTTTACCCGGTCCGGGAATAGAATGGAAGGACTGCATATCGTAATGTTTTAGAAAATATTAGTGATTTAAACTGCAGAGACAAGATGACTGAAACTGAAGCGAAACGAGGGCAATCCACCCTCTTCGGTAGCTAGTAAATTTGAGCCACATACTGGTCAGACATGGTTACATTTCGAGTTTTCCTTCTCTTGCACAGATGTTATTTGCATATTATATCCCATAGTCGTCTTATACGACATCCACGGGCAAGATAGGGAGTGGTGAGTTGTATTTTTACTACGTCACCACACGGAAAAGAAAAGATATATAAGCAGTTAAATTTAAAATTTTGAATAACTCCCAATACTAACTAAAATAATAAAAAAGTAATACGTTCTTTTCAATAGGAATTATCAATAATTTGTCATTTAACGATTATACTGGCATGAGTGAAGCACTTAATCGAAAATTCATACGCCAGTACATTATTTTGGAGCTGATACTCTTACACTAATGGACCGATATTAACCAAATGTAGCTAAGAACAACCGCCAGGAAACTGGCTACAAAATGAAAAAAACTGCATCGGAATCTGTCCATCCGTTTGAGAGCTACGATGCGACAGACAGACACCGAGCTCAAACTTATAACACCTCCTTTTCGTAGTGGGTTAAAAATAAAAAATTGAGCCAGTGTGTATAAAATATATTGTAACAAAAAGTCGGTTACATCGATTGTGATAAGCTACCTTGGGCAGGTGGTCTCGAGTTAGGTGCGATCTCAATTCAACGTAATGCGAGTGCGGTCCGCACACCAGGGGATTGGTAATTTATGTCCCAATTGTGAATGTAAAGCTTTTTGTATAGCATGACCTCAAAGCGCAAGGGGCCATGTAATGTGTGTATCACCATACTGGACTGTATTTGCAACATATTTTCTTCTTATATTAAAAGTTAACATGTGTATAAAAAATTATATGTCGTAAAATGTCGTCTTCATGATATATAATTTGAGCACTTCTTTTGCTGCCTCCCTTGGTTGAGGTAGCCGTATCCCTGGTTTTCTTTACGCAAATTTTGTTTTACTCAAGAGTCGGTCACTTAGGCTCGATCCACAATTCGACACTATGATCCTGTTCACGATCCGATCTCGCTCCAGTCTCGGTCCGATCAAATCTCGCTGTGTCCACATTACTCGTTCCACAATCAGTCTGTCGTAGGTTCAAATATGTGATGATCATTTTTTGGTCGTAATCAAGTTTTTATAAGTCAACTATTCTTTTAAAATGTTCGCGAATTTCACCATATACACTCTTTTCTCGAAAAAAAACGCTTACAGAAAAGCTGGCGAAAATAATTATAGTGTGATTATTTATTATTCATAATCAAATGTCACGCATAAATTACATTACTTACCTTTTTCAGAATTCCACGATTTATTACTATAATAGCCATGACTAAAAGAAAAATGTAATGTCTCCCTGCACGACCGAAGTAATACTGGAGTTGAAACAAAAACGTATTCACACTGTCGGTACAAGTCATGACAAGTCCGATCTCGCTCCAGTCAAATATTCTTTTCGACCAACCGGTACCGGCGCGATATTGAATCAGAACTAGAGCGATACGATAGTGTGAATACTCTGATTCTTTCTCATTTAAGAATATTTTACCAGACCGGGAATGGACCGAGACCGGAGCGAGATCGAACCGTGAACGGCATCACAGTGTGAATCGACACTTATCCGGTCATGGCCCCTTCTTGAAGTTTCCCTTCTTGGTCACGATGCCAAGACACTACCGGATATCAGATACTAAATAATCACTAATCCTGAAAATTCTAGTAATGATAACGGGACTAATTATATAACATATTATTATTGAATTGTCATCGATTCTCGGTAAGTATGGCAAATTTCGTGTCAATCGGACGTTTTTAAGGGGGTCAAAATCATGTTCAAATTTACCATGACATAGGCATAGTCATAGCCACATAATACATGTATGACGCTAACAAAAACGTATTAAAAATATATTTATTTCTTTAATTTAAGTTGGGTTTTTATTTGAGTCTAGCTCTTGTGCTAATTTGTTAAATTAAGCTTTACTTAGCCAGCTGAGCTTAAAACTGAATCCTTTACTGCTGACACAAGAATTTAATTAGTCCGTATTTAAATGAGACAGCACTGATGTTGTGATTGTAAACAAAACCACAAAACTCAGTTGCTAATGATTTAAATAATACTTTGATATTTTATTTATTTGTTAAACTAAAATATATATGGCACTAAACTTTGCTTTTTATACATTTTAAATAAAACTACTTTACGGATTTTATCGCATTTGTATTTGATTTTTGATTGCCCGACGTTTCGAACACTTTGCAGCGTTCATGGTCACGGGCCGACTAAGGTGACACTGTTATTATAGACATTTATAAATGTTGAAACGTCGGGCAATCATAAATCAAATACAAACGCTATACTTAAAATCCGTGAAGTAGTTTTATTTAAAATGTGTAATACTCGCGTAAGAGAGCCGGAAGCCCAACTTTCTGAGGGTGTTTGTGTGTGGAGGGTTTTGGTGGTGCCCTTGGTATCACCGAGCCTTAATGCACGCATTCACACTCCCTTCACTTTCTTCGCGGTAGGCAGCGACCCTGTAAAGGTCCGTGAGTGGCAGCAACACTTACCACCAGGTGTACTGTTTGCTCGTTTGCCACCGTTTGCAATAAAAAAAAAAGTAAACATCAGAAATCAATTTGCTTTTTGTATTTTAAGTAAGAATACAATTAACCTGCTTGTGGGTATCCGACCCGCTTGGTATAGTAGGTAAATTTCCCTCTTATTGCCAAGGAAGCTTCAAAGTGTCAAAGACGATTAAAGAATAGGATATGCAGATAACCTCATTGCAAGAGTAGGAAAGCTTGATATAAAATCCTATTTTTTTTTGGGTGGGTTACGTTCGGCGCCCTCCTCACTCCACTCCGTCTGGGGCGACAGAGGGGCGTAAGCACGCACACCCGTGACCCACCCGTGACACGTCGCCTTCATCGTTGGACCAACCACCGCAGCAGGGTGACTTGTTGTCAGTGGTCGGCCTGACGGAATACCCCCTGAGGAGTACCCTCTCCTCGACCAACGTCCCCCATCGGGGAGGACGTCGGTCTTTCCTAGCGCGGTCGGCCTCTCGGCAGGTGATGGACTAATTCCCCGGTCCAGGTATATAAAATTCTATGCCAACACGTCTGATCAGCGTGGTATAGTAGGTCTGTCTCCCTCCCACGATGAAGGAAGTCCGAACCTAGTAATGGAACTTATGTAGACGGTGACTTAAACATACTGACGTAACTGATAAGGCCGTTGAAATGTATTTCCAATAGATGTAGGTTCAAATCCCACCTGTCGTTTTTCACTCGCAAATATTTTTTTTATATTAATGTCTACACTTTACACTTATTCTCTTCATCGTCGTCTCAGCTCACATGCATTCCACCGCTGGGCTCAAGCCTCCTCCCCAATAGAAGGGTAATTTACCTATTAGACCATGCTGATCAGACATGTACAATTCAACAATCCCTATCTTGCCAGTGGGTGTGGTAAAAGACTATAATAAGATATAATAGGCATATAACATTAGTGCATGAGAAGGAAAACTCGAAATAAAACCCCATACCAACACGTCTGACCAGCGTGATATAGTAGGTCAATTACTCTTCCATTATGGATGAGGCCCGAGCCCAACAGTGGGACGTGGGCTGAGATGATGATGAAAATGTATATAATTTTAACTGTAAAATTGTAGGTTTTATTTTGCTGGTGGTGGTAGACGAGCAAGCACCTGATTTTTTTACTTTTTTTTTTAAATAACATCACCCTGCACTAAAGAAATAATCCTTCAGTTGCAAGGGATTTTACAAACACATAATTAACGGACATAAAGTACATCCAGATTCAAAACAACAATCTGTGGATCGCACAAGGTGACAAAGGACAACAGTCCCGCGTAGGATTCCAATCCATGACACTGACTCGGTAGATCGGTATCTTAACCACTACGCCATCTGTGCAATCAAATGATACTGCTGGGCCTTTCCAATACCAGGGCTACAGCTAGGCGACTGCCTACCGTTAAGAAAGTTCTCTTCGTAAACTTTCTTTAAAGAAGATTATGTTGTAGCGCTTGAGAAACAGCATCAGGTAGTTAATTCCAAATCCTGCATATACGTGAGAGAAATGATCGCTGAAAACAAACGGCTCAGGACCACAACGTTTCCAGGCGGAATGGATGAACCCTGGTACGGTGACAGTGGTACCAAATTAAATAGTTCCTTGGAGCACTCCCCGCGAAAAAGCCGGTAGAGTACACTGAATGACCTAAAGTCTCTCAACCACTCTAGCGACTCCAGTCTGTAGGTACCTGAGTATGAGATCACCGACGATTCGAACAGCAGGTCTATCCAGAGAGTCAAGTCAGTCTAATTGATATTTAGGTGTGCCTGTCCAAAACTGTGAGCAGTACTGCACAATCACTACTGCATGGTCGGTATTTTAACCGACACAACATCTGTGCAGTCAATGTTTATTAAGTAATAACTCCAGTGTGATGCTTTTTCAACCAGGATATAATATAATTCTCAAATACAATGTTAAAAAACTACATGAAATTCCACAATTGGTACCCGAACACGAGTTAGTTACTAGAGCAGCCATCACATCTTAGTAAGAAAGGAAAGACCAAGTCTCAAACGAACAATGTCATAACAGCCACTCTAAACAGACGGGTTGACGTTGGAATTTACTATTATGCTTTAAAAAAGTGCTGACACTCGTCCTTCTTGTGATTCCTTAGCCTACATTTACAACTACATATATAAGACAACACAATTTTTGACAACATGTATGGTATCGTTACACCATCTATATAGTCAAAAATTGTATGCATGTAGTAATGCATATGCATGTAATAAATCTCACGTAGGACATGTCACTTTTTACGACCTACAAATTATTGTTCCGAGTCTATTTGTTAGGTAATTTGTATATTTGTGAAATGCACTACAATACAAAGATAATTTTCTTAGTGCAGGGTGTTTTATTTGCTAAGAAAATAAAAAAAAGATTATATGATTGTAAAGTCCCCAAGAATTATTTCCTTAGTCCAGAGTGTTGTCTTTTTAAACATAAACAAAAAAGATATTATTTTTTTTCTAAATAGGTAACAGATTTGACTGCGTGGATGATGTCTCAATCTGAGTCTCATGGATCAATGCTTAACCCAAGTAAATTCTTTGTGCATTCCATGCAAGATTATCCCGAGGCTAGGTCTGATTTATGTCTATTACTTAGATGTTTGTGAAGTTGCCTGTGATACAAGGATTAATTCCTTAGTGCTGTTTGTAGTGTTTAAAAAAGAAAGAAGAGACAGAGGTACTAAATTAAATGATAGATTCAATATACTTTCAGCACTGGGACATTGCCAAGTTAGTGCCAAGTTTCGATCCAACAATCTGCCGTAATCAAGACGTAGGCACCAATTTGCTGAGATTGTAAACCCGGTTCGCTCTTCTGAAAGCGGACGCAGTTTTATTGTGTTTCATATAAAAATAGTGAGTTTTCGATCTTGTGTAAATGAAAATAAAATGTGAGGATGAAATGGAATGTATTGTTTCTTTATACATTGCGATGATAGAAATTTCAACGACTTTTAATGAAACTTTCTTTTACATTGATATTTTTAACACATTTAATTGTTAAACTAATGGCATTTTTTTATTTCTTGTTGTGACCGAGTAGGAATACAATTCACCACTCCCTCTCTTACCCTTGGATGTTGTAAAAGAAAACTAAGGGTATATATGCAAGAGAGGAAAAAAACCCTATACCAACATTTCTGACCAGCGTGGTATAGTAGGTCAATAGCCCTACTATTACGAAGGAGGCTCAAGCCCAGCAGTAGGACGTATATGAGTCAAAATGATAATGAATTGTATTTTAGCATATTATTATATTTGTATTTGATTTTAAATTTCATTATCATTAATTTCATCGTTTATAGTCACGGCAAGACTGATATTGAGTATCAATAGAGTTAGAATGTGTGTCTGAAAAATAATTTTAATTCAAATGTGTAATACTCGTGTAAACGTCAGAAAAAACACTAGCATTTAGTTCAAAGTTATTTCACAATATATTGTCTATCAGCAATGAGCTAGGATTACAGCTGGGACACATGTTAATTTGGTTGCATGTTTTAGTTACACGTTTAAAACATCTACTTATTTTTATAATAATAGCCACGCAATTTACTTTATATTTTACACACTATTTAATTATTAAATTACGAGGTATGAAATTCTGGACCAAGCAAATAATACTTTGTAAACAGTTTCGTGATTTGTAGATTCATTTGAAGGTACACGTATATTGACGGTGAATGTAAAAAAACTGAGCTTTAAAAAACAAATTTGTAAGAAGTAGTTAATAATATTTTATATGCAACATAAAAACTTTATTTCCATGGTTTTAACGGCTCAGACCCCAGGCAGAAACAGAAGAATAAAAATAATTTGATCAAAATTTAACGTAACATCCTTCATTCTATTTTTAGTAATACCCTCTATCTTGTACAATATAGTACGAAGCTCGACGTGAGTTAATTAGGACATCTGCGGACTACGGCAAGTAATGAAATGATACAAACGCCGCAGCTTGCCGCCTCAATAGCAAGATGCCTAATAATATATTGTTGAAATAATGTGCCGATATTGGTAGATTAGTAATTGTTAATATTGGGTAAATGAAATCAGAAAATTGTATGTTTCTTTCTCTCTAACAATATAATTCCTTCTTGAAAAACATAATATTCTTGTTTCCTACGCGGCATAAGAATAGAGCTATCGCCACCTATTAGCCGTGAGACTTAACTTAAAAATAGGGGTTGACAAGAAGAATGTGTAGGAGCTCTTTAGTATAATACCTTGATGCGATTGTCCGCCTTTTTTGTGGTAGGCTATGGTCTGGACATACCCTGCCCAATCTGTCCAGTCTGATGGATGGGTGGTGTGCGGCCCCATAATCTGTCGTATTCCCTCCCCACCACAATTTGACCGACCACTGGTATCGGTTATTTGACATCTGTGGCCGGCTCGACGGATTACCTTACCGTCCCGTCCCCTTCGACGCCCCAACACCAGGCATTATTTCTGAGACGTCGCCCATACGCAGTCCGTCTCTCTGCAAAAGGCGGATTAATCGCCGGTCCGTACACCCACGACCTCGGCTAGAGCGGCATCAGGTGCAGGATTGCCAACCCGCCTATGACGTATGATGATTATAGCCATAACCCCTGAGTTGACTGCGCTATGTACGTCCAGCAGCGGACGGCTATAGGCTGAATGATGATGATGACTGCGCTATGGCACTTTATGAAAGAGACCTACGTGAACCAGTGAACAGTGAAATATTGAATGATGACTAATGATAAATATTAGTGTAAACTGTTGCCTAAAACTTTAATAAATAATGTTTGAAACAAGTGCAAATATAGAAAGTCGGCTCATCTTTTTACTGTCTTTTTCTTGGATTGGCAAAAATATATTTAGAGAATTTAAATAAACAGAATAAACCCGTAGAAAATTATCTGGCGTAAGAGTGACGAAATTATAATCTATATATATATATATATATATATATATAGGAGAGGCGGGTTTTGCGAGCGATATATTGACTCATCACAATATCTCTGGAACCATAAGGCGTACAGACTTGAAATTTGGTAGAAATATTCCTTTCGTCGAGTAGAGGTCAGCTAAGAACGGATTTTACGAAATTCCACCTGCAAGGGGTGTTGGGGGGGTGTTAACAATAATATACATATAAAGGAACAGGGTGAGCCGAAGCTACTGAAGCTAGAAAAATGAAATTTAGACCATGGTTGCATTTTGTGACGTAGGCACCCACTAAGAAAAGATTTTTTGTTATTCCACCTCTAAGGGGGAGAAACGCAACGTTAAAGTCTGTATGGAGAGAAAAAAAAATCTTTAGCTACTGTCTTCAAATTAAGCACAAATATTCTTTAATAAAAATAAATAAACACGTGTTTCAGCGTTTGTCTATTTTCATCCTTTAAGGGTGTAAAATAAGTAGGAAGATGTTAGTTTACTGACTTATCACAGAGCCGAAACTACTAAAGCCAGAAACATGAAATTTTGACATTAGTTTCTTTGCGTGACGTAGAAACCCACTAAGAAAGGATTTTTGAAATTCAACCCCTAGGGGGTGAACCGCAAGTAACATATTTGTATAAGGAGAAAAAAAATCCACATCGATTTTCTTCAAATTTTCCAAAAATACTCTTTAGTAAAAATAAATATACACGTGTTTCAGCATTTTTTAATTTTTACCCTCTAAGTGTGTAATCTACACTAATATTAAATAGAGGAAACGTCCCTTACGAATAAACTCTAAAATTGCTGGACGGATTTCGATTATTCTTTCACCATTAGAATGCTACAGTATCCCTGAGTAACATAGGCTATATTTTATCCCAGTATACCCACGGGAACGAGAACTACGCGAGTAAGGCGACTGAAACCGAAGCGAAGCGAGGACGGGTTGCTAGTAAATGTGAATGAAATGGTTACAAAGAAAGACTGTGATCTTACATGACGTGTTTTGTAAAATCAAATTAAATTAGTTGCATGCTGGTGAAAGATCAGATTAATAATAATAATAACGGTATCCATAAACCTGCATAAAGACTATGATGAGTAGGTAAGAATATATTGAGAGAGATATACCAGGATCATAGACAATTGAAAGTAGAGTCTACCTGCCAGGAAAGCAGAGGTGATTCTATATACATCATCATCATCTCCGCCCATATACTTCCCACTCTTGGGCTCGGGCCTCCTCCTATAAGGGAAGGAAATTGACCTACTACATCACGCTGGTCAGACGTGTTGGTATAGAGTTTTGCTTCGAGTTTTCCTTCTCTTGCATAAATATTATATGCATACTATATCACCTAGTCGCTTTCTACGACGGGGTGGTCAATTGTATTTTTACTCCGTCACCACACGGAAGTTATAATCTGTATATATATATATATATATATATATATATAAAAGAAAGTCGTGTTAGTTACACTATTTATAACTCAAGAACGGCTGTACCTATTTACTTGAAAATTGGCGGGGAGGTAGTTTAGAACTAGGAGACGGACATAGGATACTTTTTATCCCGTTCGACCGGGTTCCGTAGGACTTGATATAAAACGTCAAAGAAAACACAAGTCACTATAAAACATTGTATAACAAAAACGCAACTATCTTGTAATAACAACAAAACGCAAATGACAGCTATAGACAAACTATATTTTCGGAAATTTAAAAATATATTTACGAAAAAAATTATGACGGTACGAAGTTCGCCGGGTCAGCTAGTCGTAGTAGTTGTTAAGAATAATAATTAATAATCCCACTATAATTTGGATCTATCTTTATATATATATATATATATATATATATATATATATATATATGTATTTCTTGTGTACGTGTGTATGTCACAGAACTACTCCTAAACGACTGGACCGATGTTGATGACATTTTATGTGCGTATTCAAGGGGATTCGAGAATGGTTTAGATTCACAATTTGATTCGATAAGTGGCGCTGCTGTCAATTTCAAAGAGAATTCCTTTTATTTTATTTGAACAGAACAACGTCTGTTGGGTCAGTTAGTTAATTATAAATTTACAATAACTCATTTCTAAGTGCAGGGTCACCTTTAAAACGAAATATTAAAAATGTAAAGGATGGGTTAAATATATTTACAGCAATAGACGCATATGTACTTCAACACTTCTGGGGTCTGTAGACCCTCTACGATATCACGTAGCTTATAGGCCTACGAGGGCCTACGAAGTTGTCAAAGATTTGTGTTGAGTTATAGTTGTATTGATTAAAGCTTATATATACTTTATTAGATTAGCTTTTTGACGCTTTAATATTGTATAACTTTTTACTAAGTTTTTTGGTGATTTTAAAATACTACTTTATATGCCTTTCAATTCAAAAAAAGATATAAATTCCGTATTTTCAATAATTCCACATTCACTTTCTGATAATAAATAATGTTATTAAGAATACATTTTAGTTTGATTATAATAGAAATTACATATATTTGAAGTCAAATCTTCTTTAAGCGCGTTGAGCATTTGATGAGAGATATGTGATGTGCAAAAAAATGGAACTCGCAACACTGTTACCGTTATCGACACCTCTGTTTATAAGTATCTATAAGTTGAGTTTGTATGTCGTCATCAAGTGACATATTAACGCTAATTTTATATCTGTAACTGTGGCATTATATCTGCACCGATGGATATCAAAACCAGAAAATTATAAAAAAAAAATTAAACTGAACAATTAATTTGATTATCATAAAATTGTTTATTCATAGTTTTAAGTTTTCACTTCTGCCGGCAGACATCATGACTGCTTTGTGTTTTCTTTTTATTTATTTAATTATTATACAAAGATACACACAAAATAACTGTCAAAACATAGCGTGAATGATTTATTTTTTTATTTACTTTATTATCTATGCAAGAGAAGGAAAACTCGAATTAAAACCCAATACCAACACGTCTGACCAGCTAGGTACAGTAGGTCAATTTCTACATAACTCTGGTCAGATGAATTGGTATCTATACCAATAAATAAAATTGGAGTGTCTGTTTGTAATGTCAAAATAATAGGCTTTTTTCATGCTCACACGGTTATTTGCACGACACCTATGCCTAAAATACAGATTAAAAAATTTTGTCTGTCTGTCTATTTGTTCCGGGTAATCTTCAAAACGGCTGGACCGATTTCAAAAATTCTTTCACCAATGGAAAGCTATATCAGGGCGTAAACTAGGCTATAATTTATCCCGGTATTCCCACGGGAACGGGAACTACGCGAGTAAAACGACTAAAACCGAAGCGAAGCGAGGGCGGGTTGTTAGTAGGGTATAATTTCGAGTTTTTCTTCTCTTGCATAGATGTTATCTGAATATTACAATCCCGCATTCGTATTTACAACACCCATAAGTAAGATAGGGATGAAATGTATTCTTACTCACCGCACGGAAAAGCTAAATTACAAATAATTCAAGAGCATTGATAATTTTTTTATCTTTAATACTAAAATAAGTCTGGAGAATATTTTTTTAGTAGATCGTGCTTATCTTAGCATCTAAAACATCGTTATGAAAAATATTATTTTAGATAGCCTACTTATCAAGAATAATTTTAATTTACAAACACTGGAATCTTCGTCTGCATTGAATCGAAAAGAAAACAAAATATTAAACTAACCAGTATCTTACAGCCTAAGTTAGTAAAAATATTAGTGCGTTTAATTTGAAGACAAATTTTTTTTCTTCTCATACTAACTTTACATTTCACCCCTTTGGGATAGAATATAGTAAAATCTTTTCCTGATAAGTCTCTACATCACAAAAAAATACATTGTAACTGAAACTTCTTTACGGATTTTATGGCGTTCGGATTTGATTTTTGATTGCCCGACATTTGGAATACTTTAAAGCGTGACCACAAAAAAAATCAAATGCAAACGCGATAAAATCCGTAGTTTTATTTACAATGTATAATACTCGCGTAAACATCAGGAATAATTAAAAAAAATATAGTCAAAACTTCACGTTTCTAGTTTCAATAGTGTCAGCTCGGTATTTTTGAGTCAGTCAACCATCTTCTTTATATATATAAACTAGCAGACCCGGCCACGCGTTGCTGTGGCTAATATTTTTGTTATATTACATTTTATTAAACTATTTAAGTGGAACTGTAGGAGAACATCTGTCATGGAGGTCGTCATATTTTTTTACAAATGGCATCTATGTAAAAAAGCAAGTTAAAATCATATATGACACGTTTGTAGGTTTGACATAGCAGCGCCATCTATTAATTAATTACTTAATCCAGTCAACAGATATCGCCATCTGTTAAAATCGTTTGGAGTTAACAGATAATTGTGAATGTCAAATAATAGACAAATAATTTGCAATAAAATAATATTGCGACTATAAATTAAGATGTAAGCTATCCTATCTTTCAAGTTGGATCAAACTGCATACGGTGTGCGAATTTGATTAAAATCGGTTAAGTAGTTTAGGAGTCCATCGCGGACAAATAACGTGACACGTAATTTATATATATTAAGATTAATAGGCACTATGGCACACCGTTTTTCATCTTTCTGCTGAATGATTGGAGTAGAGAAATACAGCGAGCCCCAAGCCATTTTTTTCATGGATTTTTACAGACCACTCCAAACAAAATAAATATTAGCAGATACGATATAACAAAAAGTTGAGATAACACTTTGAAGCAAAACCGCTGATGTGAAAGGAGAAGATGATAATAAAAAGTCAGAGTGGACGACTCATATTATGGGCCCAGCGGTGTACAATAAACACTGCTTACACATATAACATCCGCTCCTAGCCTCAATAGATTCAAGGTTTACCTAAAACAATGACTCGTCAAGCATTTTATACGTGCGACGAATTTAAAGAAATGTAGACAGTGTCTATCGCAGATAGTTTTTATGTCTTTTATTGAAGTGAAAACTTCTATGGGTAGGTTTGCATGGGGAGTAAATTCATGTATGTCGTCACCGACATGGTCACGTGACGTTATAACCCCTAACACTGTATATGTAGCTACATCAATGTTACTATATCTCTGCTGGCAGAAGGTAAAATCAGATAACTGTGAATAGTTTTAATTTAATATAAACAATTAATATAAATATCTTAAAATAACAAAGGTTTGTTTATACTTTTATGTTTTCACTTCAGTCAGCAGTCGTGGAACTGTTGTGTTCTTGTTTTTGTTGTGTTCTTATTAATTTTTGTTATTTGACATCCCTTTTATTGTAATCTGCAATGTATGTGGGATGTATGTGGCAGCCCACATACATCCCACTGTTGGGCTCGGGCCTCCTCCACGATGGGAGGGCACTTGACCTACTAGCCTACCTAGTCAGACATGTTGGTATAGGGTTTCATTTCGAGTTTTCCTTCTCTTGCACAGATATTATGTGCATATTATATCCCTTAGTCATCTCGTACGACATTCACGGGCAAGATAGGGAGTAGTGAAATGTATTCTTACTCCGTCACCATACGGACGTTTATTGTATTGCTGATATTTAATGTTATATTGCTAATTTATAATTATATTTATTTAATATAACTAAAATAAGAAATCTTTATGAATAAATGAGTTATGAGTTAATATTAAAAACGGGCTACTATGTAATCATTATCATCATTCAGCCGATCGCCGTTCATTGCTGGATATTGGCCTCCCTTATGTGTCGCTACAAAGTACGGTTCTTTGCCGCCTGTATCCAATGACGCTAAGCAACTTTCACCAGGGCGTCGGTCGAACTAGTGGGGGATATCCTACACTACGTCATCTGATATGTGGACGCCACTCGAGAATCTTTCTTCCCTAGTGATTGTCGGTTCGTCTAGCGATGTGGCCAGCCCATTGCCACTTCAACACGCTAATTCTTCGTGCTATATCGGTTACATCCGTTTTTCTATAGATTGCCCTATTTCGGATTCTATTTCGCAGAGAAATTTCGAAGATAATAACTCTGAGCGACTTTGGGCTTAGGTATGAGGCCTACATTTAGGGACCACGTTTTCGTGCCGTAAGTCATCACAGGTACCACACACTAGTCGTAGACCTGTGCTTTCAATTTATTTTTAACCCCCGATGAAAAAGAGGGGTGTTATAAGCTTGACGTCGATGTCTGTCTGTCTGTGTGCGTGTGTGTCTGTCTGTGGCATCGTAACTCTTAAACGGATGGACCGATTTCGATGCGGTTTTTTTCATTTGGAAGCGAGTTTCCTGGCGGTGGTTTTTAGCTATGTTTGGTTAATATCGGTCCATTAGTGTAAGAGTATCAGCTCCAAAATAATGTAATGACGTATAACTTTTCGATTAAGTGCTTCACGCGTGCCAGTATAATTGTCAAATAACAATTCATTGATAATTCCTATTTAAGAGAACGTAATATTTATTTTTTATTACTTTAATTTGTTTCGGTACTTTAATTTGTGCTGTGTGGTAGCGGCTTCGAATACTACCAACCCTTGCTTTGATCGTGGGTGTCGTAAAAGACGACTAAGAGCCCTAGATTGACCCGGACCAACTCCATCTGTTACCATTTGGGTCAACGATTACATTCCCAAGGAGGGTTGACGTCAGGCAGGCGGCTGGTCATAAAAGTCATTGCCGAAACTTTTTGCAATATGTCAAAACAGATGACATATTGCGTCGACCCCAAGTAATTGGGATAAGAGCAAGATGATGATGACTTTAATTTGTTTCGGAGATTAATCAAATTTTTCAATTTTAATGATTATTTCAATTCATTACACACGTAACTTCTCCATGTGGTGATAGAGTAAGAATACAATTCATCACCCCCTCTTACTCGTGGGTTTTGTAAAAAACTACTAATGGATACAATATGTATCTAACATCTATGCAACTGGAAGAAAACTTATAATAAAACCCTATACCAACTCGTCTGACCAGCTTCGTATAGTACATCAATTTTGCTCCTATTCTGGAGGAGATTCGAGCTAAACAGTGGGCTGTATACGAGCTATGATGATGACTACGCTGGTCAAACACCTGAAAATGAAACAACTCAAAATGATACCTTTTATTTTTGGGGGTGGGTTACGGTCGGCGCACTCCTCACACCACTCCGTCCGGGGCGACAGAGGGGCGTAAGCACGCACACCCGTAACCCACCCGCGACACGTTGCCTACGTCGTTGGGCCAACCACCGGAGCAGGGTGACTTGACGTCAGTGGTCGGCCGGACGGAATACCCCGAGGGAGTACCCTCTCCCTTCGACGTCCCCTACTGGGACGCCGATCGCCGTCGTGAAAAATGATACCTTATATCAACATATAGGGTATCATTTTGAGTTTCAATTGCACAGATGTTACTTGCACATTATATCCCTTAGCTGTCTTTTACAATAAGAACAGGCAAAATAAGGGGTGGTGAGCTGTATTATTCCTCCTTCATGACATGAAAATATACCTTATACAATAAACATAATTTAATTTAAATCCACATCCCTTAAGTGGTATTTTATTAAACACATAGCTAATAAAAAATGCTAACATATTCTTAATCTTTCCTCACTGGATTAACACAACCTTCGCGGATGGTTAAATCATGCAATATGGTCGTCTTCCTAGAGTTGTATGCAAGATAAATGAACGAAGATAGTATTAATAAGGGGCCACCTTCAGTGTTATAACGAGTCTGTGCGTGCGGTGACGAAAATGAGGATCAGACGCTAATCTTATTATGAAAACGACTAATTAAATTATTTCAGTTGCGGACATACTAGTTTACATACAATAAAGAAAATACACATGTTATTTTTGCGAGAATTTCAATTTATATATACCGTGTAGTGACCCGAGTAAGAATACAAATCACCACTCCCTAACTTGCCCGTGGATATCAAATAAAATCTATGCAAAAGAAGTAAAACTCGAAATGAAATCCATACCATGCTACCACTCTATAATCTGCATACAACATCTATACAAAAGAAGGAAAACTCGACATATAATCCTATGCTAATACATCTCACCAGCGCGGTATAGTAGATCAATTACCCTCCCAATGTAGAAGAGGAGCCCGACATATTTGTATTTTTAGTCTTTCACCACAAGGCAAATTTATAAGTAGGTTAAAAAAATCTCCATCACAAATAAAAAATCATTCACGGCTTTATGCTCGATATTAACAGATCAGTCAATCAGCCTATTAACATTCATTACTGGACTCTCCAAAGGAATCGATTCCATGACCGCCCCGCTTCGTAGGCGGATTAGGGACCATAAGTTTAGTGCCGTTATGAATCTTCCAGAACAATGCCAATTCTCTTAGTGTTTCCTTTTTTTTTTTTTAGGGTGGGCTATGGTAAGCGCACGCGCGGTCCAGTCCGTCCGGGGCGATGAAAAGACAGCGCGCGGGCCCATAACCCACCCGTACCCACGTCACCTCGTTGTTGGGCCGACCACCGGAGCAGATGTGACTTGTCGTCAGTGGTCGGTTAGTGTTCCCTTAGTGGATTTTTACAAGTCTTACGAGGAAATAAGGTGACAAATTGTCTTTTTAATCCATCATAACACGAAATTACTATTTAATCTTGGGTTTTTCTATACCTAACTCAGTTCTATCTATCTGTAGATCAGCTCTATCTTGCCCTAGATTATATCTATCTATTATTAGACCAGTGTGTGTTACAAGTGATGACTTACGGCACAGAAACGTGGTCCCCAAATGTAGGCCCCATAACAAGGCTCAAAGTCGCTCAGCGTGCTATGGAACGGGTCGTGCTCTGGATTTCTCTGCGAGATAGAATCCGAAATATGGAAATCCTCAGAAGAACGGGTGTAACCGACATAGCACGAAGGATTAGCATGCTGAAGTGGCAATGGGCAAGCCACATCACTTGAAGAACCAACAACCGCTGGGGAAGAAATGTTCTCGAGTGGCGACCACGTATCGGACGACACAGTGTAGGACGCCAACTAGGTGGACCGACGACCTGGTGAAAATTGCTGGACGTTGTTGGATGCAGGCGACACAGAACCACACTTTGTGGCGTAACATGAGGCAGGCCCACGTCCAGCAGTGGGCGGCGATGGGCTGTAATGATGATCTTTCTTCTTTCTTTCTTTCTTCTTATTAATACGTAAAGCAAAATTTGAATACACTTTTAGCAATATTACCCATAGTGAACATAGTCCATAAGTGAATCGAGTCATAGATAAAACTTTAAGTTAAAGTAAATGATCATCATTGAAGCTCATATACATGCCACTGTTGGACTCGAGCCTCTTACATAATAGAAGGGAAATTACCTACTATACCACGCTGGTCAGACGTGTTATTACAGGGTTTTGTTTTGAGTTCTGCGTCTCTCACATAGATATTATATGCATATTATATCCCCTAGTCGTCTTTACGACATCCACGGTTAAGAAAGGGGGTGGTGGATCATATTCTTACTCTGTCACCACACGAATAATTTAAAATAAATACACGATCTATATTTATACAAATAAATTTATAGAATTTGACTAGCCAATTATTTGGCTTGTATTTTATTACTGTTTTAAAATATTTGAATTCAAAGATCAAATTCTTCGAATGTAAATGTTTAAAAAAAACAGTGCCAAATTAACGACTATATATTAATGTCAACGAAAAAGTGTAAAAAGAACTATGAAGTTATGAAAATTCAGAAAAGGAATATTAAAAATGTTCGAGATCTTAACGGATAATTCGATTTGACTTTAGTCACGTCTAATGGCCTCTGTCACAAAGAAAAGTAAATTGGGTTGGTAGTTTAAAAAGAGTGAGTGCATTTTATTACTTAAAAAGTTAATGTTTTTGTTAGGGTCTTTTAGATTTTTGCTTAGATTCGTCTATATTTATAAGTATGATATGAAAAATACATATAATCATCATTACAACATATTGTTTTTTTTTTATATTTTAACTTAAATTACTACCGAATAGGGACGCAACCGCACTGAGAAGATCCGGTAAGAAACTCAGTGGGATTGTCTTCTTTTTATTTTTTTTTAATAAGATTACATACAACAACATGCCTATTAATAGCTCCAGTGCGATGCCTTTCGAACCATGATAAAGTTATTAAATATAATGAAAAATTACCATGGCTGGACCAGATCCCGCAAGCGGCACCCGATCACGAGTTAACCACTAGAGCAGCCATGACTCCCCTCGATCACAATAGAGGGAGTATAAACTATCATATTAATTATATTTTCTGTGTGGTGACGGAGTAAGAATACAATTCACGACCCTTATCCGGCTCGTGAGTGTCGTAAAAGACGACTAAAGAGTATAATACACATATAACATCTATGCAAGAAACCAGCGTGGTATAGTAGGTCAGCTCCCCTCCCATTATGGAGGAAATTCGACCCCAGCCATGGGCCGTATATGAGTCGAGATTAAGATATTGATGATTAAAACTAAACAAAAAACATAAGTTGGCATTATTCCTCATCATAACTCTAAAAATAGTTTATATCACAAAACACATAATCCCTTTTTGTATGAAAGCTATTATAATTAAAACAGTAATTAGGTAAACTTTAAATTACGCGGATATAAACTAGTAGTTTAGAATAATAAAAGTTCAAAGACAATGCCCTGTACGTACAACCTTGGCCGTAATTACCTTTAAATTTTCAGTCTTCAGCTATACATGTATAGATCGTTACGACCGATACTTCCACGAGATAAATGCCAATCAACAAGGAACTCCAAACGCTCTATAAACGACTACTTAATTAAAACAAATTCAAACATCTATAAAAAACCGATAGGAACCAAACGAGGCTGATAAAGCTAACGAAGCCTTTAATGAGCGCTCGCATTAACGCCTCCAAGCGTCAGACCGAGGTCTTTGCCTCGAAATGTTTGACTTGAGGCAAGAAACCCACAAGTGTTGTAAAAACTTGTACTGTGCATTATGTATGTACATGTTTTGGTTTATGAGGGTTGCCCCGGAAATGTCCGCTATCAATTATGTGAGCTGTTTGATTCGGTTAGCTCTCATCGGGTTCGCATGTGTGAGTGAATGTTCCTGTCATGTTAACCCATCTATTGTGATGGTTGATTCAATGTTTATGGTTGAACAAAGATCTAAAACTACATTCCTTATAACACTTCTTCTTTGGACAATATACGCGTCAATATTGAGCAAGTACGTCCCACTTAACAATAATTGGACAAATTGCCTGCTATACTACATTGCTTAGAAAGCTGGCAATGCAATTTAATTCAATTTTTCCATGCATTTCTTAGCCTTCTTTGAATATACTGCAAGTCATTATCATCATCACGCTGCCCTTGGCCCAATTACTTTGGGTCGTGTAATATGTACTCTTATTTCATAGTACATATTGCTAAAGTTATTGCCTGTTGATAATAACTTTAGTTTTATGACCTGCCGCCTGATTGCCGTCAACCCTCTTTGAAAATGTGTAAATCTAAATCTAGATACAGGAAGTATAAATATACTTCGTTGGTACTTCCTCAACAATTGGAAATAGAAAACATTTTCTCTATGTTAGTATACTAGCAGCTTTAAAATTAAATTGTAGTTTATTTAAGGCAATAATACGCTATACTAAGGATATCCTCCTCGTTACTCTTTGTATAACGGAAGTCTTTGTAAACAGAGTTAATCGGCAGAGCTAAAACGGAGACCCATTACAATAATTTGTGGATCTAGCTTGTCGATTGAGCTCACAACACTTAGCAGAGATAACCACTGTTTAGTCCAATACGCAGTGTCACTTTTCGACACTTTTGATATGATGAGATTTATAAATTTGATCCCTTAACTATTTGTAGCATGTTAACAGAAATGTTTTCTGTTATTTCAAGATTACATACTTTAGTGTTGAGATTATCTGCATATATTTCTTAGTTATTTCTATACTTATGGGAAGAAAAGGAATACTCACGTATTGTATTTAAAGACCGTCACCATCTATCCACACACCCCTGAACTGTCAACATAAGCTTCCCCAAGCGGGAGTAATACCATATTCGATACATAGATGTATGTTGGGAGGGATACAATGAACAAAAGCGTTCTCAAATTGACAAGCAAGGCTCTACATAACCTAAGACATATCTTTCCAAGATAGTTTACCGTTTTCTATCTACAATAAAGGAATAAATTGATTAATCATATGGTGTGGTGACGAAGTAAGAATACATTTCACCACCCCCTTTTTGTCTGTGGGTGTCGACAGAAAAACCACTAAGGAATATAATTTGCATATATAACATCTATGCAAGAGAAGCAAAACCCGAAATAAAACCTTAACAATTGCCCTCCCACTATGGAGGAGGCTCGCGCCCAGAATTGGGACGTGTATGAGCTGCGATAATGATGATGATTTATATCAAATGAGATGAAATTGTGGTTGAGGGGAGTGATTGCTGCTCTAGTAGTTAACTCGTGATCGGGTGCCATTTGTTGGATCTGGTCCAGCCATAATAGTTTGAATTATATTACGTATTTTATAGTTCGAAGGACATCACATTGGAGCTAGTTCTTACAAAACTTGTTGTACACAATTTTATATCTAGTAAGAAGAAAAAAAAATAAAAATAATAGACAAGCCCGCTGAGTTTCTTGTCGGATCTTCTCAGCAGCGATTGCGTTCCGATCCGGTGGTAGTTTATTTATTTTTTTGATAATTTAATTTATATTTGTAAACCTGACAATATGTAAGTGCCCTCTTGAGGTGTAGGCATAATAAATGATTTGAATTGAATTAAGAGAGTAACTATATGTCATATTCATAGAGATATCATTTAACTTCTAACTAGTGCGTCAACAAAATTGGTATTCAAACGTATCAGTTCAGCTGTAACATAAATTTTTTTCGTGAACAAAATTGAATTTCGTTAATTCATTCTAGCTGGTTTTGAAATTGAATAATGATTGCTCGAATGAAGAACAGATAGCGTAGTGGTCTAAGTTTCAACTTCATTCTGAGTGTCGTAGTTTCGATGTTCAAACAAAATAATTGAGTCTCATCTTTAGCTATAAATTTCTTGCGTACGTGTGTATGTCACTGAAATCCTCCTAAACGGCTGGACCGATGTTGACGAAATTTTTGGTGTCTGTTCAAAGGGATTCGAGAATGGTTTAAATTTACAATTAGACCCGATAGGTGGCGCCTATTTGAACAGATCAACGTTTGTTGGGTCAGCTACTAATTTATGTATTTGTCCGTGTCCATTAAAAAGAAAAAAGATGGTCGACAGCAACACGTTTTGTATACTTCCTTTGTGACTTCATTTTTTTTTATTGCAAACGGTGGCAAAGGAGCAAACAGTATACCTAATGGTAAGTGTTGCTGCCGCTCATGAACCTTTGCTAGGTTGCTACCTACCGTGAAGGTAATGAAGGGAGTGTGAATACGTGCAATGCAGTTAGGTGACTAAAGGTATCACCAAAACCCACACACAAACACCCTCAGAAAATTGGGCTTCCGGCCCTCTCACTCATCGAACGAAGCGCAGTAACAAATTGCTACTACTCAGACGACGATTTACTACCCCGGACGGACCGGCCTTCGGCTGTAGACATAAACCTGTCACCAGTATGGTCCTAGCACTAAAAGCTCATGATCGCCTTTTACGCCATCCACGAGTAACGTAAGGGCTTGCACTATTCGTAACCGCTACCACAAAGCACAGAACGTTCTCCAATGCAACTATATATAAAAATAATAATCATCATCACCACATCCCACATACGTCCCACTGCTGGGCTCGTGCCTCCTCCACAATGGGAGAGAACTTGACCTACTATACCACGCTGGTCAGACAGGTTGGTATAGGGTTTTATTTCGAGCTTTTCTTTTCTTCCATAGATGTTATATACTTACTATATCCCTTAGTGGTCTTTAACGATATCCACGGGCAAGACAGGGAGTGGTGATTCTTACTCCATCATCACACAGAAAGTAAAGCATAATAGAAAATAATAATAAAGTAAAGTAATTGATAGCATTGCATAGGATTTTTGCTGTGTGGTAGCGGCTTTGAATACTACCAACCCTTGCTTTGCTCGTGGGTGTCGTAAAAGGCGACTAAGAGCCCTAGATTGACCCGGACCAACTCCATCTAGTACCATTTGGGTCAACGATTAGATTCCCAAGGAGGGTTGACGTCAGGCAGGCGGCCGGTCATAAAAGTCATTGCCGAAACTTTTTGCAATATGTCAAAACAAATGACATATTGCGTCAACCCCAAGTAATTGGGATAAGAGCAAGCTGATGAAGATGATGATGCATAGGATTTTTTTAATACCTAATCATCATTCCAGCTCATACACCTACTACATATAGGAGAGACATTAACCCACTATACAACGCTGGTCAGGCGAATTTATGTATAGTTTAATCAAATTTCAAATTCAAATCATTTATTATGTATAAACCCCGCGGGTGCACGTACATTTTGTCATTTTCTTTTTTACATTTTAACTTAAATTACCATCGGATCGGAACGCGACCGCACTGAGAAGATCCGCCAAGAAACTCAGTGGTATTGTATTCTTTTTAATTCATTTACTAGTTCTTTTTAAATAAAATTAGGTACATACAACAACATACCTATTAATAGGTCCAGTGTGATGCCTTTCGAACCATGATTTTGTTATTAAGTGTAATGAAAAATTACAATGGCTGGACCAGATCGCGCAAACGTCACCCGATCACGAGTTAACCATTAGAGCAGTCATCACTCACCTCAACCACAATGGAGGGAAGGGAGTGACCCGCTCCTCGTAGTTACCGCAAGCAGACCGAGCATGACCAATACCATTTATATCCCTTAGTCACCTTTTACGAGACCCATGAGCAAAAGAAGAATTGTATTCTTATTTCCTTACCACACCGAAAGTTTAATTAATACTTAATTTCACCTTTTCATTTTCTTTCTATTTATTGGGAGGAGGATTTCCATGTGGTGACGGAGTAAGAATACAATTCACCACTCCCTATCTTGCCCGTGGATGTCGTAAAAGATGACTATGGGGTATAATATGCACATAACATCTGTGCAAGAGAAGGAAAACTCGAAATGAAACCCTATACCAACATGTCTGACCAGCATGGTATAATAAGCCAAATTCCCTCCCATTGCGGGGGAGGCCCAAGCCCAACAGTGGGACGTATGTGGATGTGGGCTGCGATGATGATGATGATGATTGCGAAGGAGGCTCAAGCCCAGCATTGGGACGAATTTGAGTCGAAATAAGGATGATGAATATACAACTTAAAATAAATTTCCCGTACTGTGACGGGCTAAGCATATTATAATATAACACCACCCCTTATAGTCTCGTAGGCTTCGTAAAAACCATGGGATTCATAAAAAATTAATATTTGATTAATGAGCAGGTCTCATCTGGAAAAATCACCCATATTTTAGGTTAATGCTAATAACTATAACAAAACCCATTAAGACGTACGACGTACATATTACAAATAATAAAATCACATAGACAAACAAATTTTAAGTAGTTTTAAAATTAAATTCGAGGTTTATTACTTTTTATTTTTTTGCGTGTGGTGACGGAATAAGAATACAATTCACCACACCCTATGTTATCCGTGGGTATTGTAAAAGATGACTAAGGGATATAATACGCATTTAACATCTATAGAAGAAAAGACAAGCTTGAAATAAAATCTTATAGCAACCCGTCTAACGAAAATGTAAGGTCAATTGCTCTCCCACTGTGGAAGGCGAGAGCCGTAGTCGCATATATGAGCTGAGATCATTATTTTATTAAACAGTTTTTAAATCATAGAGTATAAAAAGCATTATAATATGTTTTTAGCTAACAATAATTTTAAAAACATACGTAGATTGCTACCATCTCATTTGCATAATTTCCTTTATTAAACTCACCCTTAACATATTAAGTATCAAAATAAATGACATGCCAATAATAAAATAAACTCTCTATTCTTTAATATTATATCTCGCTGATTATTAAACAAAATAAAAAAAATTATGGTTCATAAATGCAATGCCCGATGCAAAACTTTTAGTTATTATTTGTGTAAAATGTTATTCTTACTTTCGTCTAAGTTTAAATGAAACTTATTTAAAATTGTATAGAAGACCAAAAACGTAAACATATCTTTAATTTCGCTATAGAAACATGATATTTGGTTTTGATATAAAATATGCATAACCCAATTTCATAAAACAATTAATTAAGTCTTAAATAATAGCTTTTTCTTATAAATATAATATCTTATAATGTACAGAAACTTACACATTAGTAATGGGAGAACTCGTAGGACACAAAACGAACGTACATCACAAAACAACACAAGAAACCACCCCGTCTGCCCATGGCGGCCGCAGATTTATCAGAATAATTCAATTTATCATAAACACAACCGGGGACATTTGTTACCAGAGTTACGACTCGTCGAAACTAAAATAGAAACCGTTTGTTTGTGTCCACACAAACCACGTGCGTCTCAAGCCACTCACCGATCATATCTGACGGCATAATATACCTAATTACAAGAAAACATTAAAAAAATACATTTAAAAACTTACTACTTACACAAAAAACGCAAAAATTATCATCTATTTATAATGATTTATAAGGAAATTAATACGAAATCAATGAATCAATCCATCTTTGATCTTCGGACTTACGTCGCCTACTTTAATTCAAATAAGTTTAAAAGTAGGTTAAAGCAGTTTATTTTGTAAATGACACGATTCAGTACAGCATGGCTTTCTGCATTTGATTTACGATAATACCACAACCTCATTTGTTCAACAAGAAGTTTTTAGTTTATAAAATCGATATTGTCGATGTCATTAATTATGTTATCTATGTTACATGAACGCACCTGGATTGAAAGCGCGGGAAACTCATTCGTCAAGAGCTGCTGTCGTTTGCCGCCAAAACGCGCGCCATTCATCTAGAGCCATTTACAAATCCATATCATTGTCATGTGAGGAGCACTCGCGGGACGAAGATATCACTTTTTAACGGTAAAATGTACGTAAGTATGTGGAAAATATATGTTGGCCGTTTTGTCGCGACTCGGCGGATCGTAGGGCTGTGCACGTATTTGTCGACCAGCCCGCGAAATGTTGTACGACGGACTGGGACACCCGGCCTGCGGTCGCGTATTTTTCTATACTATATATTTATTCCCCACTCAATCGTGTCCTATCATATGCTGTGGACACCGCTGTGCTATTTTTAATGAGCCCTACGAATGTCTTTTTTAAATGCGAATTACCGGGACAAATGGTGTTTGTTCCGTTGTTTTATTTTTAAATTGTTTATTGTTTCTATTGTGTTGTGTTCTTGTATATTTAATTGTTTCAATTTACATATAACTGAAATTACATATTTCAAGGATTTTTGTACTTTTATTCAAGTATATCCATCCATTATATACATACAGCTCCAGTATGGTAACGCAGTTAGAATACAAATCACAGCTTGCCTGTGGGTATCATAAATGATAGGGTTATAACATGCGTATAACATCGATGCAAGAAAAGAAAAATACTCCAAATAAAACCCTGCCTGAAGAACCTGCCAATAAGTCCGTTTCCCTCCAATTGGGGAGGATGCTTAATCCCTGCAGTGGGACGAATATTGAGATGATGATCCATTAATCTATAGATGTCAAGTTGGACAAGGGCTTTCCTTGGGGTGGGATAATATAAAGGCGCACTATTGATAGGCAGGCGGACGATAGCAGTTGGTATTATAAATTTTCCAAGAGATATCCCTTAGTCGTCTTTTACGGCACTCAAGAGAAGGATAGGTGGTGGTGAATTTTATTCTTACTCCGTCACCACACGGATATGTTATTTTCTAGTAACACTCAACTGCTGCACTGGAAGATAAGGAATAGTGTCTCGTTTCTTTCTGAATCTATCACAACACGATAAGTCCACAATACAAAAGTGTAACTGCAATAATTATGTACGTAAGCAAACCGTATTTGCAGCCGTAAAAGGTTGTCGTTAAGGCTGAACCAGCCGTAAAAATTGAGTTGAGCCATTCGGTGTGTGTGCTAACGGTTCAACCGCAAATATTGTAACACTGTGCTTTTCAGTTTTTCAATTGGTGATAGAACACGAAATTTACGAATTAACAGTTTTAAATCATTTTAATAAAAAATAAACACAAAGTAGTCGACTGCTAACAGAAATGAAAACTTAAAACTATGAACATACATTATATCCCTTGATCATCTTTTACCCACTACTCCCACGAATAAGATTGGGAACTCTGAATTGCATTCTTACTACGTCAACAAACTGCAATGATTTCCGACATACATGTTATTTTGCGGGTGACGTGACTGGGGAATTATTCCGTCACCCGCCGAGAGGCCGACCGCGTGAGGAAAGACCGACTTCCTCCCGAGGAGACGTACCCCAAACGATGGGAGAGTACCCCAAATAGGAGGTATTGCGTCGGGCCGACCACGTCAAGTCACCCTGCTTAGGTGGTCGGCCCAACGACGAAGGCGACGTGCATCGCGGGTGGGTTGCGTGTGTGCGTGGTTACTCTCCTCTATCGCCCCGGACGAAGTGATGCGAGGAGTGCGCCGACCGCAACCCACCCCCAAAAAAAAAAACATATACGTGTTATTTTGTGTGTCACAATATGGAGAAGGCTCGAGCCTAGTACGTAATTTACACAGCTATCATTACATCTTCAGAAATATATATATGATGCTATTTTGATATAATCGATTAAAAATCCCATATATCCAATATCTCTTCCTAATCTGCCATTGCTGTAACAGTAATTTAATAATGGTAGGAGCACACTGTTGATAGTTATCTGTCTACAGTCGCGGGCCGGTCCGTCCGGGGTAGTACCACACTCTCGCGGAAAAACGACGTCTGAGTAGTAGCAATTTGTTACTGCACTTCGTTCGATGAGCGAGAAAACCAGAAGCCCAACTTTCTGAGGGTATTTGCGTGTGGTGGGTTTTAGTGATGCCTTTAGTATCATCGAACCTCATGGCATGCATTCACAATCCCTTCACTTTCTTCATGATAGACAGCGGCCTTGCAAAGGTCCATGAGCGGCAGCAACACATACCATCAGGTGTACTGTTTGCCCGTTTGCCACCGTTTGCAATAAAAAAAAAGAAAGCTATAGAACCCAAGTAAATATGATCATTTTAAGTGTAAGAAAGCTTGAAAAAAAGCCATATGATCATATGGTCAACTTGGGGTAATATGTCATTTGCTCTGTTAGGGACGAGGATAGTGACCAACAACGAGATGAATCAAGTGGAGTAGATATATAACCAGACTGCACAGATGGCGCAGTAGTTAAGGCACCAACTTCCCGTTCCAGTGTCGCGGGTTCGTATCCCACGCAGGGCAATGCTTTGCGTAATCCACAAATTGTTATTCTTTGGGTGTAATTTGTGTCCGTTAATTATGTTTGCTGTGTGGTAGCGGCTTCGAATACTACCAACCCTTGCTTTGCTCGTGGGTGTCGTAAAATACGACTAAGAGCCCTAGATTGACCAACTCCATCTGGTACCATTTGGGTCAACGATTACATTCCCAAGGAGGGTTGACGTCAGGCAGGCGGCCGGTCATAAAAGTCATTGCCGAAACTTTTTGCAATATGTCAAAACAGATGACATATTGCGTCGACCCCAAGTAATTGGGATAAGAGCAAGATGATGATGATGAATTATATGTTTGCAAACACAAGGATTATTTCCTTAGTGCAGGGTGTTATTTTGTAAAAAGAAAAGGTAACTCTCAAATATGTATATATATTGACCTACAGGAGTTATAGTGGTTGTAATGTGTTTTGACAGTCTTCAATTAAAAAAAAAATAATTATTTATAATTATATTAATTACACCATCTGTGTAGTGTCGGAGTAAGAAGAACAATTCACCATCCATTCTCTTAACCGTGAGCATTGTAAAAGATGTCTAAGGGATAAAATATGCATAAAAGATCTACGCAATAGGAGGCTAACTCAAAACAAAACCCTATTTCCCTTCTATAACGGAGGAAACCGGAACTTAACAATGGGACATATATGGGCTAAGATGATGATAATTATGATTAATTATACGTATAAATCTTATATATAAAATTCACGCAAGAAATTTCTCTTAAATACAGAAAAAATAGTTCAAAATCTGGGTGCAATCTGTGTTACTTAATTGTATAATATTAGATTGACCGAGCTTCGCTCGGTATATTTTTGTTGTATTTTTGACGAATTTATTTAGATATAAATATAAAAAATAAAAATTAAATAATGAAAAAAATATCAAAAATTACAAAAAGAGAATAATAATAACACCGAGATTCGATCCCACGCTGTTTGAATGTCAAAACAAAACAAAAAACTGGACGACTTCCCAACTTAGCTATCGTCACTCACGATGTCAACAGAAACGAACGAAATTTGAATCCATATTCATTTTATGTCATTGTATTGATTAGCTAAAAACACGTACAAAACAACATTTTCTATAAATAAAACCTAGCTAGATCGATTTTTTGGACCCGAAACCTCTAGTATGCAAAGTTTCATCAAAATCGTTGGAGCCGTTTCTGAGATCCTGAATATATATATATAAGAATTCCTCGTTTAAAGATATAAGATTTATGAAGTCTCTTTCAACACAAACATTTATGTCTTAATGTCTTATTAAAATCATAATTTGCCTCCCATTCTGGAAGAGGCTTGAGCCCAATAGGGAGGGGTATATGAGCTGTTATAATGATAACTATTAGCGTGCCCTCCGTATAGGTCCATTAGTCGTATGGTGACGGTGTAACAATACAATTCATCACTCCCTTTCTTGCCCTTGGATATCGTAAAAGACGACTAAGGGATATAATACGCATACAACATCTGTGCATGAGAAGAAAAACTCGATGAGCTGAACTGAAGGATCCATAATTAACAAATTTATGTGGTGATTGGTAATATTATATGCAATAAACATAAAATTTTAAATACCATTCATTCAAATATAACTTCAGCTGTTGCTGTTGTTCAGCTGTCAGCTTGCTGTGTGGTAGCGGCTTCGAATACTACCAACCCTTGCTTTGCTCGTGGGTGTCGTAAAAGACGACTAAGAGCCCTAGATTGACCCGGACCAACTCCATCTGGTACCATTTGGGTCAACGATTACATTCCCAAGGAGGGTTGACGTCAGGAAGGCGGCCGGTCATAAAAGTCATTGCCGAAACTTTTTGCAATATGTCAAAACAGATGACATATTGCGTCGACCCCAAGTAATTGGGATAAGAGCAAGCTGATGATGATAACTTCAGCGTGATAGTCCGCTGTTTTCACCACAAATTCATCCCTAGAATATGCTAATAACATGATATTCTCAACAGAGATAATAAGCACGATAAAGCTAGTTCCTTATACAATTTTACAACCGAATCGTGTCCCTGATTTGAGATAGAAAATGTGACGTCGTGATGAATAATAAATTTTAAGGAATTAAGTTTTTGCTGCGAGTTTTTAATCATTGTTACAGGATGACGTGGTATTAAAACTATTTTACGGATCTTATTATCATCATCACAACTGACATACGTTCCACGGCAGGGTTTGAGCCTCCTCCACGGTGTGAGATTGACCTGCTATTGCACACTAATCAGACGTGTTGTGCGAGTTTATTTCGCGTTTTCCTTATCTTACATAAATATTATATATGTACTAAATCCCTTTTTCCGTGTGGTGACGGAGTAAGAATACTATTCACCACTCCCTATCTTGGTAGTGAATGTCGTAAAAGACGACAATGGGATATAATATGCAGATAACATCTGTGCAAGAAAAGGAAAACTCGAAATAAAACCCTATATCAACATGTCTAACCAGCATGGTATAGTAGGTCAAATTCCCTCCCATTGTGATGGAGGCCCGAGCCCAACAGTGGGACGTATATGGGCTGCAATGATAATTATGAAATCCCTTAGTCGTCTTTTACGACACCCACGGACAAGAGAGGGGGATGGTGAATTGTATCCTTACTCTGTCACCATACGCATATTCCCTAGCCAAGGCCGCGGGTGACGTGACCGGGGATTAGTCCGTCACCCGCCGAGAGGCCGACCGCGTGAGGAAAGACCGACGTCCTCCCCGAGGGGGGGACGTCGGTCGATGGGAGGGTACCCCACGTAGGGGGTATTCCGTCGGGCCGACCACTGACGACAAGTAAACTTGCTCCGGTGGTCGGCCCAATGACGAAGGCGAGGTGGTTTTCGGGTGGGTTGCGGGAGTTGCGTGCTTAAGCCCCTCTGTCGCCCCGGACAGAGTAGTGCGGAGGCGAGCCGACCGCAGCCCACCCACAAAAAAAAAAACCATACGCATATTATAGTGTTATTTTATTTTAAAAATCACAAATCTGATTAAATCACGGAAGGACTGTGTTTCAGGTCGAATAATAATTATTGTTATTGCACAGATTGTTGATCTATTTACTATAATATAAAGACTACTTTTTATTGCATAGGAATAAAAATTACTTGACAATATAGGTTTGGGTTTGAGAAGAAAAGCGTATATTTATAAATATACATGTGATGAAACACAATGTTCTCTACTCTTTTTTAATTATAACTATTGTAAAAATTAGTCAATAGATGTAAGCAAATAATATAAGATAAACTCAATACGAATAATTTAACTCGAGATTAATATTCCTCAACTGGAATACTAGTACCAAATAGCGTGACGCGTGATAGATGACAGAGTGTAGTACCGACTTACCGTGCCAGCCTCGTGACTTCGATTCCCATGCAGAATTTTACTTTCACAAATATTTATCCTGAGCCCGAGTGTAATTATAATATAAACTAATATAAATAAACTGCACAGATGGCGTAGTGGTTAAGATAGTGACTTACAACGCCAGTGTCGCGGGTTCGAATCACACGCGAGACAACACTTTGTGTGATCCACAACTTGTTGTTCTGAGTCTGGATGTAATTTGTGTCCGTTAATTATATGTTTGTAAAGTTCCCAGCAATACAAGGATTATTTCCTTAGTGCATGGTGTTGTCTTAAAATTATTAAAAAAAAAAAAAAAAATTGTTTTTATTGTAAGTTTATAAAGTTCTTTGCAATACAAGGTTTGTCTCCTTAGTCGTGGGTATTTCATATAAAAAGAAAACAAATACATGTGTTGGAAAAATGTGATAGAAAAAAAACATCATCTCAACCCATATACGTCCCACTACTGGGCTCGGTCTACCTCTATTATGGGAGGGAGACCTTCTATACCACGCTGGTCAGACGTGTTGGTATAGGGTTTTGTTTCGAGTTTTTCTTCTTTTGCACAGATGTTTTATGCATATTATATTCCTTAGTCGTCTTTTACGACATCCACGGGCAAGAGAGGGGGTGGTGAATTGTACTCTTATTCCGTTACCACACGGACGCATTTCACATTATCCAAAATACCTGTACAATATATACATAATGTATGGAAACACTTACTTACAGCTGTTGTTTGGTTATGAATTAATAGTAACGCCTTTGAAGTTCTAAAATAGTTTGTATGATTATTGAAAATTAAATATGAAATGAGTTCGACGCGTTAAATTGTTTGACCTTGTAATATAACCTTGTAAAATGTACACCCATACGTAAGCCGTGTATATTTTACCGAATAAACTCGATATTTTTTTTTATTGCAAACGTTGGCAAACGAGCAAACAGTACACCTGATGGTAAGTGTTGCTGGCGCTCACGGACCTTTACAAGACCGTTGCCTACCGCGAAGAAAGCGAAGGGAGTGTGAATGCGTGCATTGAGGCTCGGTGATACCAAGGGCACCACCAAAACCCTCCACACGCAATCACCCTCAGAAAGTTGGGCTTCCGGCTCTCTCGCTCACCGAACGAAGCGCAGTAACAAATTGCTACTACTCAGACGTCGATTTTCTGCGAGAGTGTGGTACTGCCCCGGACGGACCGGCCCGCGGCTGTAGACAGATAACTGTCGACAGTGTGGTCCTACCACTCCTCCTATATTAATTACCATTAATTTCCGTGTGGTGATGGAGTGAGAATACAATTCACCACTCCCTATCTTGGCCGTGGATGTCGTAAAAGACGACTAAGGGATATAATATCCACTCGAAATGAAACCTTATACCAACATGTCTGACCAGCATAGTATAGTAGGTCAAATTCCCTCCTATTATGAAAGAGGCCAAAGCCCAACAGTAGGACGTATGCAGGCTGCGATGATGATGATGATGATTTTTTTTATACCTTTCATTTCACAAATGACTTTTAAAAAAAATCTGTAATATCAAAACCTGCAAAGATGATGTAGTGGTAGAAATAAACTACTTCTCATAGCAGTGAGATTTGATCTATACCCAGGACAATTCTTTATGTAATACATAAATTATTTGTAAATAGCAACCCGCTCTTGCTTCGCTTCGGTTTCAGTCGCCTTACCCGCACAGTTACCGTTCCCGTGGGAATACTGGGATAAAATATAGCCTAAATTATATAGACAGCTATCTGGTAAAATATTATTAAAATCGGTCCAACCATTTTGAAGATTACCCCAAACAAACTGAGAGACAGATAAATAAATTTTAAACTGGTTTTTAGACATATGTGTCGTTCAAATAACCGTGTGAGAATGAAGAAAGCCCAATATTTTAACATTACAAACAGATACTTCAAATTTATTTATTTGTACTAGCAATCCGCCCTCGCTTCGCTTCGGTTATAGGTTATAGTCCTTTTACCCGCGTAGTTCCCGTTCCCGTGGGAATACTGGGATAAAATATAGCCTAGTTTACGCCCTGATATTATAGCTTTCCATTGGTGAAAGAATTTTTGAAATCGGTCCAGCCGTTTTGAAGATTACCCGGAACAAACAGACAGACAGACAGACAAAAATTTTTTAATTGCTATTTTAGGCATAGGTGGCAATAACCGTGTGAGCATGAAAAAAGCCTATTATTTTGACATTACAAACAGACACTCCAATTTTATTTATTGGTATAGATAAAAATCGCTTTTGTTGTATGGGAACCCCCTTAAATATTTGCTTTTAGTATTTGTTGTTATAGCGGCAACAGAAATACATAATTTGTAAAAATTTCAACCATCTAGCTATCGCGGTTCTTGAGATACAGCCTGGTGACAGACAGACGGACGGACAGACAACGAAGTCTTAGTAATAGGGTCCCATTTTTACCCTTTGAGTACAGAACCCTAAAAAGTAGAATGTATTTAGGACATCTTACTTTAAATTTCGCGTTATTGCTGGATACTATACGGATATTTAGTAACTTGAAGTAAAATAAATTCATAGCCGTTATCGACATTTACTCACAAATCGAGACAATGGTATTTTATTTTGAAATATAAATACAAAACAATGTTATACAATGGTTTTATTGTATTCAATGTGTATGTGCTTTTTTCTATTAAAATACAACCCAAACAGAGTAACATCTAATATTCATACAGTTTACTTACATTTATACAATACTTTGTTTTTACAAATTGTATTGAAATCGACTGTTTTTAAATTTGTTTTTAATTTTGAATTTGTTTATCTTTAACGCATTTTTTGGGGTTTACTATGGTCGGCGCACTCCTCACTCAACTCTCCGTCCGGGGCGACAGAGGGGCGTAAGCACGCACACCAGTAACTCACCGATATAGCACGTCGCCTTCGTCGTTGGGCCGACCGGTGCAGAGTTCCTTGACTTCAGTGGTCGACCCGACAGAATACCCCGAAGGAGTACCCTCTCCCATCGATGTCTCGAGGTTAACCTCTCCGCCGGTACCGGACAAAATCCCCGGTCCGATCACCCGCAGCCTAGGGCGCTATCAGGCGCAGGTACTCTTGCCGCCCCAGTCGCCGGCAGAGACCCGTGTCCGCGTGGAGTCGTTCCTCCCGCACACGGTCCGCCACCTCCTTCCGCGAGATGACAGCCTCGCAGAAGGCGGCAACGGCGTCCCAGAGTTTTTAATCCCTGACGCAAAAATAGGGGTATTATAAGTTTGACTTCGATGTCTGTCTGGTTGTGTGTGTGTGTGTGTTTGTCTGTGACATTGTAGCTCTCAAACGGATGGATCGATTACAATGCGTTTATTTTTTCATTTGAACGCCAATTTTCTTGCGGTGGTTCTTAGCTATGTTTGGTTAATATCGATCCAGCAGTGTAAGAGTATCATCTCCAAAATGATATAATGCCATATGACTACTCGTGTCAGTATAAGCGTTAAATGACAATTAATTGATAATTCCTATTGAAGAAAACGTAATACTTTTTTTAAATTTAATTTGTGCCGGGGTTAATAAAATTTTTGAATTTTACTTATATGAGATTAAAAGTATGTTATATTATTTTCCGTGTGGTGACGGAGTAAGAATACAATTTGCCACTCCCTCTCTTGCTTGAAGTGTTGTAAAATACGGATAAGGGATATAGCATCTATGAAGGTAAAGAAAACTTAAAACAAAACCCGTTATACCCGTTATACCCGTTATACCCGTTATACCCGTTATACATACCGTTTGACCTGGCAGCGTGCTATAGTAGGTCAATTTCCCTCCCATAGTGACTAAGGCCTGATGATATTGTACTATCTCGTAGTTGTTCTGAAGTAATAATAAAAATCACCGCCCCCTATCTTGCTTGTCGGTACCGTAAAAGACGACTATAGAAGCAATTATGCACATAAGTAAAAC
Organism: Lymantria dispar; assembly: GCA_032191425.1. NCBI lineage: Eukaryota > Metazoa > Arthropoda > Insecta > Lepidoptera > Erebidae > Lymantria > Lymantria dispar. Next base: position 36,443,234 of record CM063445.1, read on the forward strand.
TTTGATTAAAATCTTATATGTAACAATAAGTGTAACCAGCTGTAGCTGGAGTGTAACTTATACTGTGGGTCATTTTTATTTTAAACTAGCAATCCGCCCTCGCTTCGCTTCGGTTATAGGTTATAGGTTATAGTCGTTTTACCCGCGTAGTTCCCGTTCCCGTGGAAATACCGGGATTAAATATAGCCTAGTTTACGCCCTGGTATTACAGCTTTCCATCGGTGAAAGAATTTTTGAAATCAGTCAAGCCGTTTTGAAGATTACCCGGAACAAACAGACAGACAGACAAAAATTTTTTAATTGCTATTTTAGGCATAGGTGTCGTACAAATAACCGTGTGTGCATGAAAAAAGCCTATTATTTTGACATTACAAACAGACACTCCAATTTTATTTATTGGTATAGATCATTGAGGAGACTCTGGTGTATCAGTCGGACGAATATAATATGTTGATATAAAAAGAACAGTTTACGATAAGACCTAATATGGCATAAAGTATTAATTAATAAAATATTACGACTAGAAAATGATCATTTTTATTCAATAAACATTTACAATAATAAACATTTTTATTAGTATTCACTATAGGTATGCGAGCTCAATGCGGCGAGAGAGATAGCGCATAAGCGCTTGGGTCCAATATCGAGTCGCTCCATCTCATTCACAGACTACTACGTAAAGACTACGTATGTACATATAAATAGCGTGGCGTTATCGCCACGCTACAACTATCAGGTTCACCCTCGCCTATAGATATTTCACATTAATTATACATTTTTTTTTTATACTATGGTAGAATGTATACTTGTAAGTAGTTTAAGGTGGATAGATCAATTTGGTGTTTGTATTTTTTCAATTTCCGTATGATGAAGGATTAAGAATAGAATTCACCATTCCCTCTCTTGCCGTGGGTGTCGTAAAAGACAATCAAGGGATTAAATATGCATATAACATTTATGCAAGAGACCGAAAACTTGAAATGAAACCCTAACCAACACGACTGCCCAGTAGGGTATATTTAGTCCATTTTCTTCCTATTGTAGAGGAGGTTTGAGCCCAACAGTGGCACAATCATGTTCATAAACATGGACAATTACAATCTTAATGTTACTATTTGAAGACCTGCTAGAAATATGATGCATTCCTATCCTCTTTCTTACGTCCTATCTAACAAAAATCTAAACAAGACCAGCTGTGATCGTTTTCTAAGCATGCCGATTATTACAATGTCAATAAGACATTGGTTAGATGAATGCTGTAATCACAAAATTTTCATTAAAAAAAATACTCCATGTATACTTTAAATTCTAGTAATTGTAATTTTAACAGAAAGACATAGAAGAAAACCATAAAAATATTAAGTTCTTAAAAAAGCATAAATACCGCAGTGACGTAGCGCGTAAGGCCAAATGTTACTAGGATAACAGAACCGCCCAGGAGTCCCCAAATACTGCGCTTGAACTTCACTACATGCATACGTATTGGGTACAGTACACAACGATAAGGGGTGCTTTGTAGTTACTGCATAGGTAAGAGAGAGACAGAGAGAGCAGATTGAAAAAGAAAGGACATGACAAATTATTAATGATCTTACTGTACAAAATGTATGTGTGTCTGTCACTATGCAGGGATCTTTTAATATTTATACTTTTTTTCTTTTTATACTCAAGTAGCTAGAATTTCTCTTATTAACTGTTTTCATTAACTTCACAGATAATTTAGTGGTTAAGATATTAGAGTATCGCGCCAAGTATAACAGGCTAGGTTAGGTTAGATGCCTGCGCAATACAATACTTTGTGCGCTTCTTTGAGAATATGTTTGTTCTGAGTCTGGTTACAATTTAGTTTTTTATTAACATTATTATTTGTGAAATATTTTTCATTGTCTTTAAAAAAGTTTTAACGGTCGTAATTGATAAAAAAACGTGCTTGCCTTTCTGCACGGCGTCCTTTCTGTCGCCCTGGACCTCCGCCACAGCCCGGACCAAAGCCTATCAAAAAAATAATATTTTCACTAATACATAAACATACCTAATGATGTTCATGATTATTTTAGCCTATTGATTGCACAAATGGCACAGTGGTATGGGCGCTTCTATTTTAAATGTCACATGTTCAATCCCATCACAGAACATGCTATTCCAAAGTGATTCTACTGAATCCGAGCTATTTATCAATTAATATAAAAAATGATAATAAAAAAAATAGAAATATAAGTATGCTTATAAAATTTCATAATATTGCATTTTGAAAAGGACTCTAAGCGTGAGTTAAATAGAAGCTCTAGCTATCATAACAACTGTTATTTTAACTAATTTATATTAAATACAAATTTATATTAAATAATCAATGAAAGTTTATATACGGATATTATAATTATCAAATTAAAGCAAACGACGACGTTAATGAATCTATTGACACATAAGAAAAACGCCAAAATGATAATTAATTTAGCTAATTTTAAGAATGTGAGTCGATTTTTGACGTCACCCATGGGTATATGCCCGTGGTGCCGTCAAAGGTTGATGATAATTGTTTTCTTCTCCCATCGCCACACGGGAATGGATATTATCCATTTTTATTATTATAACTGCGATATTTGATTAAATTATTCACCTAGGTATAAATATTAACTTACCTAAAAATATTGTTATCAAATTTCATAAAATGTTAGCTTCAAACTTATCCTATTAAGAGAAGAGGAAGTTTGAAAATCCACCTATTCATTGCACAAAACCGACACAAATTGACAGTATTATAAGGTTTTTGTGGCCTGAATGGCGGATAACAATGAAATCGTAAAACGGTTTTCAAGTCGACCCCAGCAATTAGGAGCGTGTGAAAATTGTAACAGCGCCACGTGTTAAAAATCTCTCTGTACTAGGACAACAGAAGCTTCAAAGAGAATGTATGAGACAACAAAGGCTCCCTTGTAGGGTGTGAGAGAGAAGCTGCCTACGATAGTACGGATCCGAGTGTGAGTGTGTTCGATTTTTGAAATCTGTTTATAAGGACGGCTACATGCTTCTGTATATATAATAAAATTGTAACAGTTCTATGTCTGTACATTATCATCATCATCATCATCTCAGCCCACATACGTCACACTGTTGGGCTCGGGCCTCCTCCATAATGGAAGGGTAATTGACCTACTATACCACGCTGGTCAGACGTGTTGGTATAGGGCTTTATTTCGAGTTTTCCTTCTCTCGCATAGATGTTATATGCGTTTTATATCCCTTAGTCGTCTCGTACGATCACCCACGGGTAAGATAGGGGGTGGTGAATTGTATTCTTACTCCGTCATCACACGGAAACTGTACATTATATATTGAAGAAAACTTATATGTTTATTGTTATAGAAACAGAAGCCCATATAACAACTTTAGAGTTTTTGTTTGCACGCAAAAACTACTCCATGAAATTGAACGCAGTTTTCATCGATAGATTGCTAGAGATCTCACTTAAAACATAGTCGTCTAGTGTAAAATAAACAATAGTTAAATCTCAAAATAATAAGTGTCTAAATATTCAACTCAATAAAGCAATGGGCCCAACTAGTAGATATTAACAAGATCTGTACAAATGCCTATTTGCTATATTCAATAGCAATGGTATTCATTGTAAATTGGGTACAGTTTTTTTTATCTATGTATGTAGTTTTTCTTCTAAAATCGATGACATAATTCCTAAGAATAGATCTTTATATATCTTATACTTTTAAACTTGTCCCTGCTGACCGATCTAAATGGGCCGCCATGTTTATAGGTACTCATGGAAAGATTTTGTTCTATATTAGCATACTTACCATAAATTGATATCGTAATAGGCTCGAATAAACTATTTCGCAATCTTTAATGAAACAAAGTTTTCATTTGTATACAAATTTATTAGCAAAGGAAAAGCAATCTCAGTGAAGTTTATCTGTTTTACAGAAGATATTTTTGCGTCGCGATCTTAACAACTAAAACTTTAGCAGTTACTTTGTGAAAAGGTTGTAAATATTAACGGAAAGTAATTATGTCGAATACAGTATACATACGGTGACAGAGTAAGAATTCAATTCATCACCCCCTTTCTTGCCCATCCCTATGATATAACATACAGCTAACATTTATGCAAGAGTAGGAAAACTAGAAACAAAACCCTAAACCAATACGTCTGACCAGCGTGATATAATAAGTCAATTTCCCTTCCATATTGGAGGAGGCTCGAACCCGGCAGTAGAACTTATATGGGCTGAAATGATGATGATAAATGCATAAATATTAACTAAACCTGTCAAATACTTTATTTACAAGTGTTTATAATCATAGTCTTCTATCTATTCAGCTCATATGCCTCTCATTACTTACTACTTACACTCGAAGCTTCTCTACAATTGTAAGAAAATTGCCACTATATTGAAGCCAATGACATTGCCGTATAAAAATAACGTACAATAATAGTATTCAATATACTATGTCACGTATTTTAAAAAAATACTTAGGACTTGCAGCCTATAAGAGACATATTGGTCATTTCTTAAGTGATAAATAATTTTAAAAAGAATAGGGTGGTAAAATTGAAATAACTACTGAAGCAAAAGGGATCTCCCTTTTGGAAATTTTTTTTACAGATGATAAAACTTTTACAATTAAGCAACATTTTAACAAATAAAATAACCATATTTATACCCAAAGCTCTAAGGACCAATTAGTCGACAGAGTGCAACGTGGGTATAATCCGACTTCAGTCATGGTTTGGTGCGGTATTAGCTATGAAGGAGTGACTGAGTGATACTTTTGTGAAAAGGGTATCAAAACATCGGCACAAATGTATCAAGATACCATTCTTAGGAAAATAGTGAAGCCCTTAATTACACCATGTTCAATAACCAAGAATGGTCCATCCAACAAGTTTCGACGCCGGGTCATAAAGCTCGGTCCATGCAGTCTTGGTTGGATACAAACATTTCGGACTTCATCAGAACTGAAGACTGGCCGTCGTCTAGTTCCGATCTCAATCCGCTGGATTATGATTTATGGTCAGTTTTAGAAAGTACAGCTTCACTAAACGCCATGATAATTTGGAGTCCTAAAACTACCCATATGATAGGCAGTGAAAAAGTTTCCCATGGAAAGAGCGCTTGCTTCTATTGACAACTGACCTCAACGTTTAAAGGACTGTATTGCAGCCAATGGAGACCACTTTGAATAAGCTTTTTATATATTTTTTTTTTATATTTATGTATTAAACTAACACACTGTAAAAGTAATAAATGTTTTTTTTACTATAGAATTCTTTTGTTACAGTATTTATGACGAGACTAGGTATAAAGTAAATAAGTGATTTGTCTCAATAAAAATTTGCATCTTCCGTGTGGTATAAAAATGTAATCGACCACTATACCTATATTAACCGTAAGTATCGTAAAAAACAGCTGAAGGATTATAATTAACAAATAATATCTGTGTAAGAGAAGGAAAATTCAAAATAAAACCCTATACCAAACCGTTTGACCAACATAGTTAATTTCACGTATAGTAGGTTAATTTTCCTGCCATCTATACCAATAAATAAAATTGGAGTGTCTGTTTGTAATGTCAAAATAATAGGCTTTTTTCATGCTCATACGGTTATTTGCACGACACCTATGCCTAAAATAGCGATTAAAAAATTGTTGTCTGTCTGTCTGTTTGTTCCGGGTAATCTTCAAAACGGCTGGACCGATTTCAAAAATTTTTCACCAATGGCAAGCTATAGTATCAGGGCGTAAACTAGGCTATATTTTATCCCGGTATTTCCACGGGAACGGGAACTACGCGGGTAAAACGACTATAACCGAAGCGAAGCGATGGCGGGTTGCTACTTCGATATATATTTAGTGTTATGTGATTGCGATTGAAATTAAAGTGTTTCAAAAAATGTTACATAACGATGTTCTGCATTATACTTTTGTTTACTTAAATACATTATAATATTATGCTTCTTACTGTACATTACGTGATTGCTATTGCTGTGTCTGATATATCTAAGTTCTAAAAGAAGAAATATTTTCAGCAAAGAAAATCATTACTCGTATTAAAGAAAAACATCAGAATCTTCATCAACATCGTGATATTAGCTTACACACGTTTCACTACTGAGCTCGAGTGTCCTCCATATTGAAAGAGAAAATTAAACTACTATTCCAATCCGGTCATATCGTTTTGTATAGGGCTCTATTTCATGTTTTCCTGGTCTGGCAGTGCACTATGTGTATATTTAGTTATCCTTTACAATCACCTACGCGAACGGAAGGAATACACATTGGATTTTTACCACGCGGAAAACAGATATTTCTATCGTTGCCAAAAGTTGGCATCTATCCTAAGCACACTAGAAAAATATTATGAATGAACGACACACAAGACAAGGCAAACACTGTATAGAGGCGGGCACGCAAACCAATGTGCGAGGTTCACTCACACTTACTAAGAATACAGGAGAGAATTTAGCGAATGAATTATTTTATTTTTAATTTATAACCTGAATTGTATCTTATTAACTTCAAAACATATCATCATTTCTTTTTCGACAGTAAAATTATTATTATTTTACAAATATCTTTTCGATTTCCAGCAAGAATGGTACTAACCTCGACGAGCTGGTCCATTTATGGCTGCAGACAATAAACTGCCATCAGACTGGCGTACCTTTCTTTTTTTTGGGTTGGGTCACAGTCAGCGCACTCCTCGCACCATTCCGTCCTGGGGACTGGACTACCTTAGAATGATTTTATTCGTTTACATTTTTGTCTTCATAGCAAATGATAATGGCCTTCCTTAATACGTTTAACATTACCTTCTGCCTGCCGTTTCATAGATAATTATATGAATCTATAAAGAAGTAATGACTGCTAGACTCGCTATTATTGGGTTTTTAATTTTACTCATCACTTATACAGTAAGAAAGCTTAATTTTGCTTTAATAAATAGGTATGTATCAAGTTCATATTTTTATTTTTTGATAATTAAACTTTTAACTAATAAATATAAAAGATAATAAATCTTACTTATTTTTTGTTATTTTTTCATTTTATGATTAAAATCCCTTTCTGTACGAACATGAACAAGCAGCTCGAGTAAAACGTGTTCTACTACTGATGCTACTGGGATAACAGAAACTACGTAGAGTCGATATTACCACACAGAGCTGTGAACATGAACTAACTACTATGTTGATACCTAGAAGAATCTTTTTGTCAAAATATTTTTTAGGGCCAGCAGATAGAACCATCGTAGGAACTCAAATTTGATGTGATGGCAGGTTAAGAATACAATTATCCTGTAGTAATTGTAAGAGTTGCAGTCGTAAAATTGGTTTAAGAATCAACAGGAAGGATAGGCATCAGCAGTGTTCTGGCAAAATTTTAATATCAACTTCTTGGTATGTATCAAGTTTTTTGTTCCTGCCTCTCGGGACATTTGTTTTCTAGGATGAAGAATCCAATCTCTATGTATAGGATGTGGATATTTTCAAATAGACCAAATAAGATGTAGAATGAACTTCGTTACTTGGTCAGTACAATTTTCACTACATTGGGCACTAGGATATCACGAATAATAAAGAGACACATCACATAGTGCATATAAAACTGTAGAGCATTCACCTATTTGCTCACAGATGGCGTTTATATTTTGATATATTGTTGGTGTAAAATATTAAATGAATTGGAGTAATATGTAAGACATTAACAATATAATGTAAATTTTACTAATCATTGCAGTGTAATACCGAAATATCCTTCCATTAAAGAGAATATTCTTAGTGATTTTTGCGTCATTAAAGTCAGGTTTTGTCTCAATAAGTGCTGCACTCTATATAACAAACTCTAGCTACCTCAAGTGGTCATATTTATAGCAATATGCCTGCTACTAGCTGTACTAGGTTTTCAGGATAACTACATCGGTAGTAATACTAGATTGTATTAGTGTGAGTGACAATTCCATAGACGATTGTAAGAACGAGACTGAAACATAAGTACAAGAGAGCTACTCGCGTAGCATGTGACGTCAAAACTAAGACGTCATCATCACCTTTCCGAAGCCTTCGGTACTAGGACATCAGAATGTATCAAGAGGAAGATTTGCTAGTGAATTTAGTGCTGTTGGAATTAGTTACTAAAAGATTCGGTAACAGCGCGCCCGAATTGCAATATAAAGTTACTAAATGCCAGATTATGAGGTTGCATGCCACACTTTTCATCGCTTTTCACAACAAAATTTCTAGCTATTACCATCACTGTGATGATGGTTATAATCATTGGACTATGAGGACATAATATAGATATATGCTATGTCCAACGGACTTAATTACGGAAAATAAATAATGAACTTAAGTGGAATAAACGGACCTAATTACTTGAGGTAGATTCCTATGTCCTCTTTTTTTTCCATAATCTTAACGATATTCGTTTTAAACCATCATCTCAACTTTGAAACTTTCTCTAATACGATTCCTTATTTCATCTATTCTTGTTATAATGAATATTCATTCATTTATACAAGAATTAATATTGACATTCATACGTATTGCTCTGTTCCTACTTTTGGTCACGACTTTCCATATTTCTTAAAAAAAGTGAATTTAACACAGAAAATATTAATTATCACTTGGTTTCATAGTGCCTATTTAATATATGTGAAAAAGATTTTCTTTGTCGGGGAAAAGTCCAATAATGATGGTGTCATATGCGTCATGGTTAGATTAGAGTTTCCGAAACGACCAGAGCCATCTATGGCCTGCCATCACAATAATTTCTACAGAAGCGCTACGATGAAATAGTGACGCCAATACTGCGTCGTATTCATATATTAGAAGCATTGATTACTAGGATATCAGAATATGATAAGAGCCTTAAAGCGACTAGCACCTACTATGTGTTTTATTCTCGGCAATTTATAGGAGTGACTTTTTATTTCTAATTGAATACATTAGTCTCCTAAGCTATAAAATCTTGAACAAAACACATACGCACTTTGTAATGTTGCCCAATCCCACTTATTAGGGACAAAATACATTCTTCATTAGAACGTAATGGTAGCATTTGCATAATTGTTAAACTAATTAGGTAGTAGATTATCCCAATAAATATCATTATAATTGTTTAATTTAAATTATAATGGTTTATAACCATTAATACCCTGTTGTTTAAGCAACATAAGTCAAAAACAGCTATTCAGTTTTTGTTCCATTATTAATAGTACTAATTTGTAATTTGTAAAGGTTCTTTGATTCTTTAATCTTTCACAATTAAATTCTATATTAGGCACAAAAATATCCTTATAAACTTATTTATTTAAAAAAACGAAATTTTCTTGGAGAACTAACCAAATATAATTCTCAAATTTATAGCTGGGTTTGGTAATCACTAGAACTGTCATTAATCCCCACAACCACAATGGAGGGAAGGTAGAGATGCGCTACACGTAGCTACCGCAAGCAGACCTTTCAGAGAGCAAAATGGATACAAAATATACCCAGGCTGACAATAACTATTTATATTACAAATAAAGCTTTGAGTGGTAGGACCACACTGTCGACAGCCGCGGGCCGGTCCGTCCGGGGCAGTACCACACACTCGCAGAAAATCGACGTCTGAGTAGTAGCGATTTGTTACTGCGCTTCGTTCGGTGAGCGAGAGATCCGGAAGCCCAACCTTCTGAGGGTGTTTGAGTGTGGAGGGTTTTGTTGGTGCCCTTGGTGTCAACAAGCCTCAATGCACGCATTCACACTCCCTTCACTTTCTTCGCGGTAGGCAGCGGCCTTGTAAAGGTCCATGAGCGGCAGCAACACTTACAATCAGGGGTACTGTTTGCTCGTTTGCCACCATTTGCAATAAAAAAAAAATTGTTCAGCATGGGAATAAATATATCACTAGAGGTTGGTACTCACCATTCGTGCAATTAGTGAGTGGTGAAAGTTACAGAAGAACCACTTTAAGCTGACTCCACCTTCCGCCGGCGTACGGGGCAGGGGAGTCGCGACTACTTAGAACCTTTAAGAAGCTCTGTTACGAAAGTATAAAATCCTGAAGTGCATCTGAACGTCGCTCACGATGTAGGTAAATAAATACTCAAAAAGCTAGCCCGACAAACCTATCAGTATAATTAAATACATATAATTACATACATACGGCGCTAATGATACCGGTGGCCCGCTTACATTCCGCCTAAGAAGTACGACAGTTTATATGGTTACACGCTGTCCCTTTCGTCACCCCGGGTGGGTGGGGTATGACCATATTACGGTATGGTCATATCCCACCCGTCGTTATGACCTATCCCGAAAAAAAGGCCGAACGAACTCAAAAACCATGGCCATTGCTCTGGGCAACCAGGTAGAATGCGTTCTGATCATGCAATAAAGGGTTTCAGAAATAAATCTTGAATTAATTCTCATAATAATAAATAGCAATACTAATAGCGTGCGTGTGCTGACATAGTAAGAATACAAATCATTACCTTACCCAGAGGAGTCGCAAAAGACGACTAAGGGATATAATAGGCATACGACATGTACGCAAAAGAAAGAATACTCGAAAAGAAACCCTGAACCAATAAGTCTAATCAGCGTGATAGTGATAAGTAGTAGATCAATTTCTCTTCTATTGTGGAGGAGACTCGAACCCAGCAGTAGAAGGTATTTGAGTTGAGATGATTATAATGATGAATACTAATAGTACTCGTATTCTATTATCGCATACCTGTATCTACTACGGCATGGAAACGTGCTCCCTAAATTTAGGCCTCATATTGTTATGAGGCTCAGCGTCAAGGCTCAAAGTCGCTCAGCGTGCTTTAGAGCGGGCTATGCTCGGGATTTCTCTGCGAGATAGAATCCGAAATACGGCAATCCGCAGAAGAACGGGTTTAACCGACATAGCATGAAAAATTAGCACACTGAAGTGGCAATGGGCATGCCACATCGCTCGACGAACTGACAACCGCTGGGGAAGAAAGGTTCTCGAGTGGCGACCACGTATCGGACGACGCAGTGTAGGAGGACCCCCACTAGGTGGACCGATGACCTAGTGAAAGTTGCTGGGCATCATTGAATGCAGGCGGCACAGAACTGCACTTTGTGGCGTAACATGAGAGAGGCCTACGTCCAGCAGTGGACGGCGATAGGCTGAAATGATGATGATGATGATATCTATTACCATATATCTTCTTGTTTTATCTCTTATACTATAGTAACTACTAAATACTCATAGTAGTAGTTAATTAATCTTACCTTTGCTGACAACTTATGACGTTAAAACTATGACGTCATAACTACCTCTTACTACCGCTCCATACCAGGATATCAGAGTCCACCAAGAGGCTTAAACCTGCCAGTACCTACTAAGTGTTCCAATCTTGAAAATCGTGTGAAATAATATCTTTGAAAATAATAGTAAAACTAAATAATAGATTACCAATAATAGATTACGAAATTACACTATACCGAGATATGACATTTAGATATTTGCGATTAAACTCATATCCCCATCATCAAATAAGACATACCTGATCAATAATCAGTACACCATATTCACTGGAAGTGCAATTTCTGGAGTAAAGAGCGTACGTAACCTCATATTATAGCGTCTGCAAATCACATCTAAAATATCATATTATACAAACTTATAGTTTCGAGTATTCGAGTAAATTTGTATAATTTCAGGTATTTCTGTCATACCTACTATTGCAATAAATCTTAAAGCTCTCATAAATAGCCTATTTATTGACTCTACCGTATCCGCGGTTCTGTACTATTTTGCTTATCATTGTGGTAGACGCTCTTATCTATAAGTTGAAGCTTTTGTTTCATCTCTTGCATTGTATAAGATGGAAGTGGTACCAGTCTTTCCCAACTTCCCGTGCGTAATATTCCTAAATAAATTTGTTACGGCTCCCAAGACAATTAAAAGCGTTGCCCGGACTGTCTGAAATCATTAAGGATCCTGGCTTACAGGAGGTAGGTACCGTAATAATACAATTAAACAAATATTTGAACACATATTTTCATATAAATAATTTACATATATCCTTACTAATATTATAAATGCGAAAGTAAGTTCGTTTGTTTGTTTGTTTGTTAAGTTTTCACGCTTAAATCGCCGAACCGATTTCAAAAATGCATTCACCAATAGAAAGCTATAATATCAGGAAGTAACATAGGCTATATTTTTCCCGTTATTCCCACGGGAACTACGCGGGTAAGGCGACTGAAATCGAAGCGAAGCGAGGGCGGGTTGCTAGTTATTCATAATTGGACGAATACAAACGCCATTGATGGATAAAATAGCCTTATTTTTTAAAAATACTATATGTTTAATTACTAATAATTGAAACATTTAAACTAAATCAAAACAAATGCTCAGTCAAATGTAGTAAACAAAATCAAACGGCACATAACAAAATATAATATTTAAAATATTAAATCTGCTGTACTGCTATGTGTCTATCGCATAGAAGTCTAGGGCATATACTGGATAGCTGACTGGGATAACTTCAGATCACCAGCTATCAAAAATTAAGTCCTCATAATCTTTTAATATTCCCAAAAAGTTTTTTTTTCTGAGGAGCAGGCAGGACAGTATGGTTACGCTTTGCCTGATCCTTCCGGATCAATGGAAACGACGGTTTGCAACCCCATAATGTATGTATAATCGACATGTGCGCGGGCCACCAGCATCCTATTTTTTCATGGTGATCCTCAAAAATGCTACTATGTAATTCAGAACCTATTACCTAAATATTTATATAGATGACGTTATTATACAAAACTTGTTTGGACTAAATAAAAACAGATGTCGCTAGCTGTTGGCATAGCTTTAATTTTTGTTTCTCTCATGAAGAGTTTAAGTAGATGAGATGATTGGGATAATATTTCATAAGTGATTGTGATATTTAAATAATGAGATAATATAAAACTTGGGAGTTTTCACTGGACTCTGGACAGAATAACAGTAAATAAAGTCGCAACTATTCTAAAGTAGGTACTTTAGTATATGAAATTGTTAGCAGTAGAATTTTCTAATTGCTTTCATAATGAAACCCAGATATGTAACACTAGACCAGGGTCGATAATTTTTGAAACCAAAAAAAATAACAGTAGGATGAAACCCATTAGAAAAGGAGGGGAATATGATAAAAATGAAAGGGAAAATAAATTACGGGCGATTTGAGTTCGGGAAGTGGGAGGGGGTGGGTTTTTAAGGGTAAAAATGGTTTATCTCGATTTCCGCCAAAACTACAAGTCCTACGAAAAAAAGTTAAATGGAAAAGTTGTAGGTAATAAAAAGATCTACAACTTTTGTATTCACAATTTTTTCACATAACCTCAAAATTTAGGTGAAAAATTCAAATAACCAAGATTTTGGTTTTTTATTGTTCTTTTTCAAAAAAAAAATTTTGCTTTGAAATTTGGTAAAACCTTATTATGTCCCAAATACACTTTAATTTATCAACCCTAATTTATCTACCCTTAACAACCCACCCCCTCCCACTTCCCGAACTCGGATCGCCCGTAAGTAAGTTTATTGTTTATTTTTTTTGTAAGTTTATTTTTCTTTTCATTTTTATCATATTCCCCTCCTTTTCTAATGGGTTTCATCCTACTATTATTTTTTTTCATGTTTTACCATTTTTGAAGACTTCGGCACTGGTCTACACCGTCCCAATTGAATTAGAAAACGGATTTTCAAGGAAAACTATCTCGGAACTAGACTTATACTAGGCCTTCAGGAACCTTTAAGAGAAAACGATACGTGACTTTACTCCCCACAAGTATAAACTAACGTAGAATCCTTCTTACTATGTGGAGTGCTATAAGCGACTAGTGACATCTACAATACTACGTTAGCGCTTTATTTCAGAGCTAGTGCGTATTAGGAAATCAGAAATCGACAAGAGCATTAGCAATGTTAGAACCTACTAAATATTCCATTCTTGTAGGCTGGCAGAATATGTTGGTCATATAAATGTTTGAAATCATTCATAACATTGTTTTAAGATCAAACACTATTTTAGTAGGATGATGAATGGCACCATTATTCGCCTGATAACTGTGTGCATATGTTCAAATATGCTAAATCATTCTAAATTCCATCATGACCCATAATTTCTATCATCACGATAGACTGCTCAACAGCTATCAGTGAATAAGACATTTTGTTTAAGCATTCAATTGTGATCGCCAATTGTTTTGGCACCAATAAATAAGAACTAGTGGTAGTGTGGTCGAAATTCGGCTATAAGAGTGGTAGGACCACACTGTCGACAGTTATCTGTCTACAGCCGCGGGCCGGTCTGTCCGGGGTAGTACCACGCTCTCGCAGAAAATCGACGTCTGAGTAGTAGCGATTTGTTACTGCGCTTCGTTCGGTGAGCGAGAGAGCCGGCAGCCCAACTTTCTGAGGGTGTTTGCGTGTGGAGGGTTTTGGTGGTGCCCTGGGTATCAACAAGCCTCAATTCACGCATTCACACTCCCTTCACTTTCTTCGCGGTAGGCAGCGGCCTTGTAAAGGTCCATGAGCGGCAGCAACACTTACCATCAGGTGTACTGTTTGCTCGTTTGCCACCGTTGGCAATAAAAAAAAATATATATATATAATTCAATTTAATTAATTTTTCTGCTACACAATTTTCTTTAATTTTATTTATGTATAATTGTAAATTGAGCAAGCTGTATTTCACTAATAACTAATATATAAGCACAAATCTCTATTAGACATTGTCATCATAATTATGATTGTTTGACATTTAGTTCGACCAGACATTTTAACAGTTAACAAAAGTGTATAAGCGTTGCTACACAACATACTCACACAAACGTGCGTGTGTGTGTAGCGATAGCGTTGTAGTGTGCGTAATAGCTTTTTTAATTAATTTAATGTATTTCTAATCCATTATTATATGAAATTTCAGTTTTATGCACTTCTCCTCATTATATACTTCAACTGTGCCAAATTTTATACTTATCCATCCACCTAATTTTCGTAAAAAGGGGTACAAAGTTTTTGTTTCACGTATTTATATATAGATAAATGTAATATTATCGACATCGTTCCTGAAAAAAATATTTTGAATGAGTATAATTTTACGTGCGAAATAATTCTTTGAGATATTATTGTCATCACCCACACCCTTCCGCTAATAAACATGATTACAATACACTATTTAATTATACAATGAACAACATACTCTCACTATAATACGGAGGTCCATAACCTTATATATCTATATTGAACTTTTCATCCATTTGAAAATGTTATTTCCATGCTAAAAAATTTGAGCCAACTTCTTATAAGTATCCTAAAGAAAATTTTACATAAAAAAATGATGACTAGCTCACTTCAGGGTGTCAGGGTTTTTTGTGACAGTGTGACATCATTTTTCCCTAACACGCCAAAAAAAGTATTAATTAAACACATATCAACCAACCCACCAATCCACAAAATTATCTCTAAAGCTGTTCTTAATACTCTAAATCCAGAAATACCAGGGCACCAGAACTTAATAAGATCTAATGCTAAACACTCCATTCAATAAAATTGAATGCGATGTGTGCCTCACCATCCCTTGTGTACGCAAAATATAGCACACTATTGCATTTTGTCAGGTTCTTACTAAGGTCATTCAACCCTTAACATCGTATAACAATCGTATGACCCCCTCGCCGGTACTCCGACACAAGGTTAATCAATAACTTTACTCACATGTACGTTTTCTACAACTCACCATACTAGGATATCAGAATCTGTTAAGAGCTGCCCGTGGGACTATCAATGTTTAAACTTCCTGTGAGAATTTGAGGCTATTTTTTAGATATTTGTAATATCTATATACATATTTCTTATAAAATAAAAAAAAACCTGAATCGATCAGTACTAGTATTGCGAACTGGAGTTGCCCATATAGTTGTAGTACAACGCACAGTGCAAAATCACGAAGAAATGTAGTTTTTATAAAATTCAAACAAGAAAATTTTCTTAACACAAATAGTAGATATATTTTTATATCGATTCGCTTCGACATCGATTCGACATATCAAAAATAATTAAAAAGGCACTCATGAGGACTGACGGCAAAAGTGAAAACATAAAAACTAATCAACAATCAGTTGTTATTTTTAAATATTCAAATTAATTGATTATTAAATTAAAATTTGTAAATTAAAACTATTTAAATTAATCTGGTTTTAACATTTATCGTCACAGATATCATGACAGTGACATAGCTACATATATATAGTGTTAGAGTTAACACGTCACGTGACCATGTCAATGACGACTCCCATGAATTCACTCCCTTGCAATCAGATATGTGGAACACCCGGGCCAGCTGGGAGTCAAAAAGAGCCAAGCAAACCAGACCGTGTCACTCGAACATTTCATTATGACGTCGTAGCACGAAATCACTTCAACGTGAATGAAGAAGTTATGTCAAAAAATTCATATAATTTCAAATTTCATAAGATTGACGTTGACAAAGATATTCAGTTTCCAAAAACCTTTTTATATTACATTTAATTTACCTCCGAGATGATTTAATGATTATTGGTTTTTTTCTATCAAACTCACAACCGTTTAAAAGATATTAAAATCAGTTTGGTCAAAACCAATACGTTTGTATAAGACGCGTATTGGTTACCGTACTTTTTATATTTAAATTTTCACCATTTTTATTTTATACTAGCAACCCGCCCTCGCTTCGCTTCGGTTATAGGTTATAGTCGTTTTACCCGCGTAGTTCCCGTTCCCGTGGGAATACCGGGATAAAATATAGCCTAGTTTACGACCTGATATTATAGCTTTCCATTGGTGAAAGAATTTTTGAAATCGGTCCAGCCGTTTTGAAGATTACCCGGAACAAACAGACAGACAGACAAAAATTTTTTAATTGCTATTTTAGGCATAGGTGTCGTGCAAATAACCGTGTGAGCATGAAAAAAGTCTATTATTTTGACATTACAAACAGACACTCCAATTTTATTTATTGGTATAGATTAAAACACTTTATATTTCGTCTATAATGTTTTTCGAAAACGCTCTTCAAAGTGGCGTCTCAACATTAATATCAATACAAACTTATAACAATTATTTCATAAAGGCAACACAAAAATTTATTTTATTTTCTCTTCTGAGTTTTCGTCAAACTATTTTCATAATTTTACATATTTTTTTAATTGCAAATGGTGGTAAATGAGCAAATAGTACACCTGATGATAAGTGTTGCTGCCGTTCATGGACCCCTATAAGGCCGCTGCCTACCGTGAAGAAAGTAAAGGGAGTGTAAACACGTGGAATGAGGTTCGGTAATATTAAAGGCCCACGCAAACACCCTCAGAAAGTTGGACTTCCGGCTTTCTCGCTCACCGAACCAAGCGCAATAACAAATTGCTACTACATGGACGTCGATTTTCTGCTCAGTGTGACCTCGGACGGACCGGCCCGCGGCTGTAGACAAACAACTGTCAACAGTGTGATCCTACCACCAATGTAATATATTGAAAGACTAACCTTTTGGTCTATAAAAATGTGTGAATTACTCTCACAAAAGATGTTCATCAGATTGAGTTGATGCAGGTCTATGTTAAAAAGATATAGTATTCTACATTATCATATCAGCTCATGTCCCCCTGGTAGCCTCGAGACTCTTTCAATATAGATACTAGCTGACCCAACAGACGTTGTTCTATTCAAATAAGCGCCACCTACCGGGTCCAATTGTGAATCTAAACCATTCTCGAATCTCCTTGAACGTGCTCAAAAATTTTCATCAACAACGGGCCAGCTGTTTAGGAGAAGTTCAGTGACATACACAAGAAATGTATATTTAAAGATATATACAAAATGATTTAAAAAAAGATACATGCTAAAAAATATATATCCTATCTCGAAGGGCATTCGGGGGAATACAGAATAAATAATTTAATCTGATCTAATCTAATTTGATTAATCGAGGAAAACTCTATTTTCAACACATCCCCTCTCCTGCCTTAGCGAAATAATCTTTGTAATGCGGGGGACTTCACAAACATAATTAACGGAGACAAATTACACCACGAACAACAATTTGCGGCTCGCACAAACCATTGTCTTGCATGGAAATCAAAGCTACGGCGGTATCTTAACCACCACGCTATCTATCCAGTCATATAACATAAGCCTACGACCAATAGGAGTGGAGCATCTATGAAGAATGTTGTAAAAGGAAATGTATTTCTTTTGAGAACCTCCGTTGCGTGCACTGCGCGATATAGGTCAACATATAGGCCAACAACAAACTCTTTTTACTATCTCTCTCTCTCTTACGCAACGCAGGTCAAGTTGCGTAGTTCTTTTGGTTTTAATAAATATTTGATAATTGCTAATTGAAGAACTTTCTCTGAAGAACTATATAATCTGCTTTCATCAACCTGCTATTATTTTACATAAAACTACTTTACGGATTTTATCGCGTTTGTATTTGATTTTTGATTGCCCGACGTTTCGAACACTTTGCAGCGTTCATGGTCACGGGCGGACTAAGATGTCTCACGTCCAACAAGTCATCGTTACTGCAGAAAATTTATAATTATCTACCCGATACAGAAATTAGTTATTAAACTGACCCACATTTTGATACAAAGGGCATAGCCGGATTAACATGGGAATTCTGCCCCCATGGCTTTTTTGAGTTATACTTAGGGGGTCGATTTGGTGTCGAATGAAAATAATTCACCTCAATTTTTAGCTCTTTAACTCAAACGGTACCCGAGAATTTAACAAAAAACTGTTTTTCGAAATTATTTTTATAGTAAAATTGAGAATTAAATTATGATGATTTTTTTTCTGATTCTTACAAGTCCAAAACATGAAAAAATCATATGATTAGGATTTTCCAACAGAAAGTCGATTTTTAACGAAGAAAAGAAAATTACTAGTGTAATTATTAGTGGTGAATTGTATTCTTACTCCGTCACCACACGGAAAGAAAAGAAAGAAAAAAAATCATCATAATTTAATTATCAATTTCACTATAAAAATAAAAATAATTTCGAAAAAACAGTATTTTGTTAAATTCTCGGGTGTCGTTTAAGTAAAAGAACTAAAAATTGAGGTGAATTATTTTCATTCGACACCAAATCGAACCCCTAAGTATAACTCAAAAAAGCCATGGGGGCAGAATTCCCATGTTAATCCGGCTATGCCCTTTATTGCCAGTGTAAGAAGAAAATGATTCTATATGAAAAAATTATATCGTTTATGATTAGTAATTATTTAACATTTAAATTAATAGTCATCATCATCATCATCATCTTGCTCTTATCCCAATTACTTGGGGTCGACGCAATATGTCATCTGTTTTGACATATTGCAAAAAGTTACGGCAATGACTTTTATGACCGGCCGCCTGCCTGACGTCAACCCTCCTTGGGAATGTAATCGTTGACCCAAATGGTACCAGATGGAGTTGGTCCGGGTCAATCTAGGGCTCTTAGTCGTCTTTTACGACACCCACGAGCAAAGCAAGGGTTGGTAGTATTCGAAGCCGCTACCACACAGCACATTTAAATTAATAGTAATTATATTTAAAAAACTTAACAATCCCCTTAACAACCCCCTTAACAACCCTTACCCCAAAGCCTTTGACATTCATACATATGACTTTCCACACAACATTACTTTCATCCCATCTCATCAGATTTCCATATAATGCAAAGCCTTCACTTTTCAACTTGGCCGTCACTGACTGAACTTTCAAACTTTCTTCTCATACTTTCATTCCTTACTGTATTCATGTTCGTCACGCTGCACGTCATAATCTGCTTTAACATTAGAATTAATCTAAAACTTTGTATGAAAAGCCTAATTGCATTTATTTATTCATCATGACCATCTCAGTTCTCAGACATTCCCCGATAGGAGCCTCAATAGGAGGGGGATTCACTACAATACACCGGGCAAACAGGATTGGCATAGAATTATTAGTATTCTAGTTGTATTAGCGGCCTTTAGTAATACAGAACATATCCGTCGATGGCTCTTCATAAATTCTGATGTCCTAGTATTAAGAGTTGTAGAAAACGTAAGCGTAAGTAGAACTTATTGATCGACTGTCCTAGTAGTGACGTCACGACTAGACATACATACACGTAATAATAATATTGGTTGTGTGTATTAGTGATAGAGCAGGACAGACAGATGTGGTTAGTTAGGTCTAGAATTAGTTCGCTACTGGTAGGGAGATCGATCGTATGGGAACCATGTGTCGACACTTCACTGACACGACAGAAGATGATAGGTACATGAGAAAGTAATCCTTAAAAAAGTATCCTTCATAATACGCAGAGAGGGAATCTATCAAACATCACCAAAAAAACATAGTACATCCGCTTATTTAGCGATAAATCCTGGCAATACTTTGACTGTAGTGGCTAACACAAATTATTCATTCATACACTATACAATAGGTGTATAGCCTAATATTAATACACTATACACTATACATCTAGGTTTTTTGCACATAAATACATTTTAAATCTAACTTATAGACAATCTACACTAATATTATAAAGAGGAAAACTTTGTTTGTATGTTTGTTTGGTTGTAATGAATAGGCTCAAAAACTACTGGACCGTTTTTAAAAATTCTTTCACCATTCGAAAGCTACATTATCCTCGAGTAACATAGGCTAAATTTTATTTTGGAAAAATATAGGGTTCCGTAAAATATTTGGGTTTTTCGGACATAAGGTGTAAAAAATCAACCAGAAAAGTTACTTATTTTGCGTACGCTGCCTAAACTATAAAAGATAGAACCACAAAATGTTCTAATTAATTGTAGATCTTATATCTAAACAAAAAAGGCCGCGACACACTATACCTATCTATGTCGAGTGAGGCACAACAATTGCACGACACATATGCCTAAAATACAGATTAAAAATATTTTGTCGGTCTGTTTGTTCCGGGTAATCTTCAAAACGGCTGGACCGATTTCAAAAATTCTTTCAGCAATGGAAAACTAGAATATCAGGGAGTAAATTAGGCTATATTTTATCCCGGTATTCTCACGGAAACGGGAACTACGTGGGTAAAACGACTAAAACCGAAGCGAAGCGAGGGCGGGTTGCTAGTGTTATATATAGGTACTATCTGACTGACAACTTTAGTAAGCGCTCATTAATCATACGCTTCCCTCCATTTTCACCAAATTATCGCCACAGATCGCAAGAACGCCAAATAAAAAAGATTATATAACTGTTACATATTATTAAAATTATAACAGACGACATCTGTATATCATAAATATTGAAGAAAACTGCTAATATAAGGCGGATTTATTAAAAAAATAGCAGCCAAAACAACAATTTTAAGAATTTTATCTGTCTGGGTCGTATGTTTTAACAGGCATTACGCAAAAATTAGATTATGGAATTGAATGCAGTATTTTTTTTTTGTCTTGGCAATCAGCTACTTATACGAGCCATTTTTGCCAGTGTCGAGCTATAATTTTCTTTTCAAATTATCAGTTTCTTCATGTCGGTAATGATCTGTCAGTAAGTCTAAGTGTTGCCTTCAACAATGTAATGGCCGCTGTTAAGTTAAGTT
Organism: Lymantria dispar; assembly: GCA_032191425.1. Lineage (NCBI taxonomy): Eukaryota > Metazoa > Arthropoda > Insecta > Lepidoptera > Erebidae > Lymantria > Lymantria dispar. The sequence goes on from CM063445.1 coordinate 36,464,844, forward strand.
AATCCTCTGAGAATTTTGGTGGAAACAAAAAAGTATGTATAGCAGTTTTATATCATATTCACTACACCTCAGCAGTTCTGCCGCTATATATTACATAAAATGTCATCAAAATTTATTATTTTTTTATATATTTTTTAATATTGTTATATTATATACGTTAAAACGATAAGATATTGAATATAATACAAGAACCCCACATGACACTTCCAGATGCCCGCCAAAACCCCGAATGCAATTTTTATAAATGTATTAAAACATGGTGTCATATAGGATAAAAATAATAATATAATTTAAAAATAACCATTGCGAACAAAGCAAATAACAAGTTAAAAAATGAAAGAACTATTTTCAAAAATCTGCATCTTTGTAATAATCTATATATCTAATAATAATGAACTATTCATAATAATAATATACATTCAGGTTTTCTCTGTCCATAGTTCAATTTTAAGCGTCCATAATGCGCGATCTTATGTCGCCCGTGTCCAGCGACTCTCTCTAACTCTTTTCCAAGTTATCGGACCATCTGGCGAGGCCAAATATTACTTACCTATGTATATAAAAATGTATTTATTTTATTAATTTAAAAGCCAAATCACATCAATTAGTAATGGTCCATCTGCATCTCTTAGTGTATTCTGATGATCTGGTATGGCGAATTGTAAAAGATTGATTCTCAGTACACTTAGTGAATAACCTTGTATCCGGTCATATGATTGATCAATAGTATATTACAAATAAATAAAATTTAAATGTCTGTGTGTAATGTCAAAATATTAGGTTTCTGCATAATACCTTTGCCTAAAATATGTTACTACCAGGTATGTATCTAAAGGAAGTAAATTAGGCTGTTTTTCCTCTCAGAAAACCCTATAAAATTTTGCCCGGACCGGGACTCAAACCCAAAGCTATATCTTACGCGATCAGTTCGTTGAATGGCACATCCAGCTATGAATCTTTCTAACTTGTGTTTTGATACTTGCGTAGGACGGTCGTGTTTTTGGTTTTGTTATGCAAATATCGAATTTGCGACATGCAATTGTGACTTATGACATATATTGATAATAAGTGTTAAAAGTACTATAGTGGAGTGAACTTATTTGTGAACTTCAAATTGTGAGCGCGACATCGCGCTGCCAATGTGCGCCGAGGTACGCTCTTCCTCACTTCGAGTAAAAGAGACGGGCTGCGTGGAAAAAATAATTCATCTCTGTCGCACAGCAGTAAAAGTTCGAATGCAAGTACTGTACAAGTATTATTTAAATTTATAATTTTTTGAAATATTTTAACAAGAATGTCGGACAATTGTGGCGCTTGTTGTTCTACGATAACAAATGTTTACATGGAATGTTCGAACATAAAATGTAAAAAGCGATATCATTTAAAATGCCTTAAGATAAATATGGTTACATTTGGGACATATAGCCAATCTTTTAAGGAAAAATGGTTGTGCCCGGAATGTGTATGCTCTATTCCTAAAAGAGGGAATAGTAATACTCCAGTCAGAACTATTACCCCGGAACCGAAATTATCGAGTATCGAGACACCCACGAATAGGGTTAATATTGAACGAGGTAATCGGGTTTGTTTCTCACCGACAATTATGGGTACGGATTCTATACTGCTGGAGGAATTACGAGAATTTCGATCAGAAGTGATGGCTCGCATGGACAGCCAGGCGAACGCTATTACAATTTTATTAGAACAGTTTTCTCAAACAAAATCAGAGTTTGAAAACATTATTAAAGTAATGAGAGTACTTGAGGAAAAAGTCGAGGCCAAATTAACCCCTGATAGGCACACACAGGATAATATGAACGCGAAATACGATGAACAGCCAATCAGTTTTGTAGAGATAGCCAGTCAGCCGAGCCACCGGAGTAGATCTCAGAAAACGCCTACGTTAAAGCAAAATCAACATTCGCATACCGCCTCTAATATGCAAAAATTAAATAACGATGGGGCCATAAAATCCGCTAGGTTATATACGCAGAGTGGTGACAATCTTACAGTGGACACTAGTAACAAAACGGATCAAGAGGGCTGGACGACGGTTCGCAATAAAAAAGTTAACCGCAGATCGGAACAGGTGAAGGAGTTGAAGGCCATACAGTCTGTGGAGCGAAAGAAACACCTACATATTTGGCGTCTGCACCCTGAAACTACAGTGGAAACCATAACTAACCATGTAAAAAGTATATGTGGACCGGGTATTCCTATGCAAATTGAGAAAATCAAACATAGAACAGAACGAGATTACTCCTCGTTTATTGTAGGGGTCCCTGAACAATGGTATGAAAAGATAAATTTAGCGGAGGTATGGCCGAAGAATGCGGAATTTAATGAGTGGATTTGGTTTCGAAAATCTAAAAAACCATCAAATTAGTATTGATATTTTTTATCAGAATGTTAGAGGACTCCGTACCAAATTGGACGAATTCAGAAATAATATTGAATTTATGGATTCAGACATATATGCTATTACCGAGTCGGGCTGTAATCAATCCATTCATGATTCTGAAATTATTCCACCGGGGTATCAAATATTTCGTTGTGATCGAGCGGATGGCCGAAAACAAGGCGGAACGTTTCTTGTGGCCACACGCCGGGTCGAGCTACGTCACGTACCGATAACAGATGTATGCATAGATACCTGCGTTTTTGAATTGACATGTGTAACAGTTCATATAAATAATAGATTTTTGTTTTTGTGCACGGTGGTATATATTCCGCCTGGCAGTTGTGATAATGACTATATGAATTTGTTTAGTGTAATAGAAAAACTTTGTTCTAAGTACGAAAAAAATATTGTAATCGGAGATTTTAATTTATATTCTTCCTCTATGAATGTTAATAATTATTACGAATTTTTCCTGTCTTATTGTGAATTCACTCAAAATAACTATATAGCCAATTGTATGGGCCGTCAACTCGATTTGGTACTAAGTGCGGGCATACGGGGGGAGGTGACGGTGATGGCTGCGGACGAGCCGCTCGTGACCGTCGACGCGCACCATCCACCGCTCGTCGTGAGCTTTCTACTCGATAGTGCGCGGGGGCCTCGCCCCTCCGCCGCCGCTTCCGCCTCCTTCCCCGCATTGGATCCATTCGCACGTAATATTAGGCCAAAATGGAACTTTTTTAAGGCGGATTATCCATTGCTTTATTCGATGTTGGCATCAACAGACTGGAGTTGTATGTATCAGATGAATGAAATAGAACGTATAATAAATTTCTTTTATGTGCAACTCAACAATATAATGGATAAATGTGTGCCCAGAAAAAAATGTAGTATAAAGTCGCGATATGTATATCCAGTATGGTACACTAAAGAAATAATTAATGATTTAAAAATTAAAGCTAGGCTACACAAGCATTATAAGAAAACTAATTGTAAAAATGATTACTTGGAGTATTCTAAGTACAGAGCTCATGTAAAAAAATCTATACGAGAAGCTCACAAACATCACCAAGAAAAAATTCAGTGCCAATTTGCTAAGGACCCTAAATTATTATGGCAATATATACGATCAAAGAGAGGTAGTGATAATAGGCAAACTATTATGAAAGATGGTCGACTGTTGTCACACTACGAATGTGCGGAACAATTTGCAACTTTTTTTAAATCCGTATACAATAAGCAGCCGCCTCTACTAGATGTCGGGGAAGCGGCGGCGGGGCTGTCCTCGGCAGCGCGAGTGGCACTGAAGTCGTTGAGCATGTACGAAGTAAGCGAGGCGCTTAGGCGCATAAAACCAAAACGTTCGGCGGGACCTGATGGATTGCCAGCGTTTTTGTTTAGGGATTGCAGTAGTGTATTAGCGAAGCCACTTCATTATATATTCAACAAATGTTTAGAATTAGGAGCATTTCCTGTTGAATGGAAGGTAACCCGTGTCATCCCAGTACCAAAAAATAAGTCGCGATCGGACATCAGTGGTTATAGGCCGGTGGCAGTGTTGTCGACGCCTGCCAAAGTATTTGAATCTGCAATTCAGCGCAGCATTCAACAGCAGGTAAGTAATCGGCTGGCTGATGCGCAGCATGGGTTTAGACCGGGGCGCAGCACTGCTACCAACCTACTGAATTTCATGACCATGGTGGTGCCGGCAGTGGACGCTGGTGGGCAGGTGGATGTAGCCTACTTTGATTTTAAAAAAGCTTTTGATACCGTGGACAACGATATACTGCTAAGGAAGCTAGCAGAAATTGGTTTTACACCTCATCTGTTACAGTTTTTTGCAAATTATATGAGAGATAGGCAGCAGTTTGTTGATTTTAATGGGTGGGAATCTGACCCATACTATACCTGGTCCGGGGTAAGCCAGGGCAGCAACTTGGGGCCTCTGCAGTTCATAATCATGATAAACGACTTACCGGAAGTCATTAGAGATGGGTTGTGTCTACTATTTGCAGATGACCTCAAGTTGCTTTTAGTAGTTGACAAGGAGATAGATTGTCAGCATTTACAAGATGACATAGATAGAGTGGTAGATTGGAGTCATCGTAACAGACTATACTTCAACATCTCCAAGTGCTCGGTTGCAAGTTTTACCCGAGCTCGTCAACCTGTTCTCTACGAGTACAAGGTGGACGGTGAACGGATGCACCGAGTCACGGGAGTACGTGACTTAGGAGTTCATATTACTTCGGAGCTTTCATTTCGCAGTCATATAACAGACATTTGTAAAAAAGCGTACAGGAACCTGGGTTTTGTGCTAAGGCAGACGCGGGAGTTCACCAACATTGCTGCAGTCAGGGCACTGTATGATGCACTAGTCAGGACCCATCTGGAACATAGTGCAATTGTATGGGCCCCACATGAGGCTAAGTACTCGGCGATGTTGGAGCGAGTGCAGAATAAATTCACGCGGTACCTGTATAAGAAGTTGTATGGGGTATACCCTTTTTACCCGTTGATGTACCCAACTTTATTTGTGCTGGGAATGGTCGGGTATAATGAGTTGAGAGTGCGACGGGAATTTGCGTTAGTTTCGTACTTGGTTAAGTTACTCAGAGGTCTGCAACATAATCCGGGTGTGTTACAAAGCTTACGTCTGTACGTACCAGATCGCTATATGTGGAGGCGAAGGCGCCCACCACTGCTGGCCCTGCCAAGAGCTAGAACTAACCTGTTAGCCAGAACGCCAATAACGCGAGCACTTGGTACCATAAACGAAGTTCACACAATAATTGATATTTTCACATGTCAATTGAGTGAATTCAATAAGACCCTTCTTTTTATTCTATGTTATAGTTTAAGTTAACAGTATATAGTATAGATTCATTGTAAACTAGAGTTAAGCTTAGAATTAGGGTTAATGTAAGCACTATCGTATTAGGTTTTTAGCCTGTAAAAAGATAGTCGTATTATATTAAATAAATAAATAAATAAATAAAATAAATAAATAAACTTCTGATAGCCTAGTACTTATGGTTGTAGAAAATAAAAGGAGTTAAGTTAAAGTAGGATTCATTATTTTTTGATTAATAATATTTTCTTAACACTTAGTTAGACTTAGTTAGTTAGCTTAACATATAATGTAACAGTCATCCAACCATCTCATCCATTCATACTTTCATCGAACACCCATGGAATGGTTAACCGCTTTTTTAGGATTGACCTACATTTTCCCGAGTTATAATATCTCTTAATCTCTTTTCTTTTATAACAGCCCGGTAACTCCTCGCGTATTTACACGTGTCTTCCTTCATACATGGGGTGAGTGTGCTCTAATTTACATACACATTCTTGCTTCTTTTATTAATTAACAACAATAGCTGAGCATTTTATTGTTTGAGATTTTTTAATAATAAAGTAATTATTAAAAAATAATTTACCTAATATGCATTTCAAAGAAATGTGTAAAAAACTTCGTTAATGAACTTGCTTTGGAATCTGTATTTAAACAAAAAAAAATATCTTTATATTTCTTATATTTCTTTTTTTATAAGCTTAAGTCGTCATAAGAAGAGAAACTACTCCACATGAAGAGATAATCGATATCACAATTTCCACACTATTTCTATTCCTTTTCTGATGCACCTGTGCTTACAAGTGTGTTTTGTTTAGATACTAATGACGAATGAAATATGCAATAAAATGAAATGAACGAATCTCCGCATGAACTCCACATGGACATCACGTGGCAAATGCCAAATGATACTAGGATAACAGAGGATATAGGACAAATCCTTAAAAACAAACTTCATACAAAATGTAACTAAAATGCATAGAGGTTACAACATATTTTAACATAACAAATAGCTGCCTTCGTTTCATGCATCCTTTTTGACGTTCTATATATTTCTTATTAAATATTTTCGACTTTATATCGAAGTGACAGAGTCCTTTTTTCTACGTGGAGGGTAGTCAGTAAAATCTTTATTCAGCTGAACATGGTTGACGCACCCCTAGATGTGCTACAAGGGATTAAGGCCGTACTAACGTCTTGAAAGTCTAAAAGTTATTTTCTTTATTAACATTTGAGATAATATCGAGAATTTTGGATATTTTTCTAATATCGTTATTATTGCCGGCTACTACTTGTGTACTATTATGAAATGACTTGTCTCTATTAAAATCTCTAACAACATACGAATAATTAAAAATGAGTAAATTAGTAATAAATGAAGAAATAAATTTAAAATGCTGTAGAAAATAATAGGTCAAATAACTTTTACGTTCTCGTGAGTGTCGAACTCATAAAAAGTTGGTTGGCCTATTTTGATTAAGAAATGATTTTCTTTTAAAAAGAGAACACCCGGCACTAAAAAAATTCTCGTATTGCGGAAACATAATAACGAATATAAATTACACGAAGACTTAGAACTGCAATTTGGGGATGGCAGTTTTATGTGAAAAAAATATTATTGTCTGCATGGGAATCCAACCTGTGACATCGGCTTGGTAGGTCGATATATTACGACTTCACAATCTATGCAGTGAATTTGAAATTAAAAGATATTAGCAGCACAAAACAAGAAAAGTCAAACAAGAAAACTTGAACGAAAACACTTTTCCAACCTATCTGTCCATATGGTATTTACCAGCTCACTTCCCATTGGAAGAATGTAATTCGTGGGAAGAGCATGAATTATTTTATTTTTGGGCTTGTCAGATAACATTACAGTATAAATTTTAGCTATAGTGAAAATTGCACACCCTAAACTATATACACAGCGGTAGTTAACCCTTTATTAATCACTAGCAACCCGCCCTCGCTTCGCTTCGGTTTCAGTCGCTTAAACCCGCGTAGTTCCCGTTCCTGTGGGAATATCGGGATAAAATATAGCCTATGTTACTCCCTGATATTATAGCTTTCCATTGGTGAAAGAATTTTTGAAATCGGTTCGGTGGTTTAAGCGTGAAAGCATTACAAACAAACAAACAAACATCCTTACTTTCGCATTTATAATATTAGTATGGATTAATCAAGTGGGCTCTTTGCCTATATGCCAATAAAGGTAATAAAAGAAACTGTGCTTATTACCTAGTAAGGCTCTTTCTCGATGAAATTTCACGATCGAGATGTAACAATTAGTAGGAGCCTTTGTAGATTTCGTTACTCTCTTGATGATTTCTGTTGTCCCAGTATCAATCGTTTGGGAGACGGAACGATGACGTTGCGGTGATGACGTCATATTTATACTTGACGTCACTCTCATTCATAATATTTCATGTCTATAGTGTTACGACAGGAAGTCTCAAACAAATTACCTGGGACTGTGGTGTCGGCATTTGCGAGATTTGGTTAAGGTTAAGCTAGGTGATGGCTTTTTTAAATCGGCACCTAAGCTTGACCATAATTTTAAATTCATTATATGTAATAATATAAAAAAGTACTTATTAGTAAAATGCCATATGTAAAAGAACTATAATAAAGGAAAAAAGAAAAATAAAGTTGTCTTAATCCACATAGAGTAGGATGTCTCTTTGTTTAAATAGGTAGGTCGAAAGATTAGTGCATTACACTGTAAAGATTTCGACTAACAATAAGTCTATTGCATTTTAGGTCATTACCTATAATAATTGTCTTGATATTGACACTAGATGGCAGTTGGAGTTAGTTCTTCGTCAGCTGTTACAATATACTTGATCAATGTTTTGGTAATAACTAATTGCAAACTTAATTACACAGGGTTATATCCAAGGAGTCTATGATATGAGAGGTCAATATTAAAATCATACGTCATCTTCGGCAGTACTAGAGTATGACGTCATGGTAGTAACGTAAATGGCCAACTTATACTAGGAAATCAGAAGGCATCAGGAGTTCACACCTATTACCTATCAAAGAAATATCCGTCTTTATTTTATAGTTGCAAGGTACATTTTTAAAAATTACTTGACCCTCATAACTCAGAATATATAAGAGCCATAGAAAATGCAACTTTAAACTGTGGACATATAACACATTTTATTCAAACCATTGTTCGGCTGGGCGCTATTACATTTCATTCAACCCTTAGCAGTAAATATATACTATATTGTAGAAATTTCTACCTTAGCTGCATTGTAATAGAATCTATATTACTACAGATATGAATAGTATTTTAAAGCTTCTGGTGACTAGAACTTCGTTAATACGCACCCCCTGGTCTGAAAGAGATGACTAATACAAACCATCTTGTTGTAAAAAAGAGACAGCTTGTGTTTGTTTCATTATATATCTGCGATATATAAAGAAAATCCATGTTTTTGGATGTGTTAATTTTAAGTTTAAATAAAACTTAATTGTTAATATTTAACATGTTAGGTTATTTATAAAAACGTAAATTTTGTGAGCAAAATCTGATTGTTACATATAACTCTCACTGGAAATTTATTTCAATCGCCTTAGCATTTAGGAGAGGGTATCGCCTTCCTATGACAAACAAATTAAATTAAATTTATACTCTAAGGTTATCTAAAATAATTTGAAACATTAAAAAAAAACTATCTTTACAGGTTTAATCGTGATAAGATTTAAGGAGAGGAGGGAGATTTGTGAGGACTTTCCATGACCATGATGAATGCTAAGAAATATTCGAAACTTCTGGGAATGCAAACTGAAATTCAAACGCGAAAAATTCGTAAAAATAGTTTTATTTAAAATGTGTAATACTCGCGTAAACATCTGAAATTATTTCCTTTCTTCCCCAGCGATTGTCAGTTTGTCGAGCGATGTGGCCTGCCCATTGCCACTTTAGCGTGCTAATTCTTCGTGCTATGTCGGTTACACCCGTTCTTCTGCGGATCTCCGTATTTCAGATTATATCTCGTAGAGAAATCCCGAGCATAGCCCGTTCCATAGTACGCTCAGCGACTTTGAGCCTTGTTATGAGGCCTACATTTAATAACACCCAAGATCCCCGAAAAAAGATATCGCTATACTCTGAAGCAGAGCATTAATAGCAATAGTCGTCATCATCATCATCATCATCATCATCCTGCTCTTATCCTAATTATTTAGCTAGGCTAGATGTTATATGAATTCCTCTTCCATTGTACCTACGTATTACAAAATTGATAGGAGTGATATCGATAATGTATGAGTAGTAATTATGCGACAATAAAGAGTATTTTTCGTAACGATATACTCTAAACAATACAGTAATTTCACTATTTCTATAAATTGCATTTCTATAGAATATGAAATTTGGTTACTCAGTGTCAAGCACAGATATCATTATTTCCTTGAATGATGCTTAGCATTTGAAAAAAAAGAGCGTGTGTACAAAGTACGCATGGCAGAAGTGAAACCTCTTTATCCTTTTCCTTTATCCATACCCTTTAATCCTTTATCTCATTCACTCGTCGGCTGAATCCTATAATAGTTACGTGTTTATGTCTTTATGGACTCGCGTTTTCGTTTCATCGAGTTTGAAATCACAACGATTCTAAAGAAGTTTCACTTCAAAAAACAATTTCTGATTATAAAACTTATTTGAACAAACTGATCAAAACAATGTCCTCAATGCAATAAAAAATGTTCACATATAATTTCTTAAAGCAATGAATTTTCTGTATGTCACGCAGTAAAAATATAATTCACTACCCCTTTCTTGCCCGTGGGGTTCGTAAAAAACTACTAAGGAATAAAATAACATTCATGCAAAATAAAGAATATTAGACATAAACGGCTATCCAACCCCTCTTGAATAGCGTGGTATTAATAAATCTATTTGCCATCTATTTTAAAAAAATTAAGACAGATGCCGTATCCAACCACATTATAATATCAACTCCGAGGAGATATCGCCAACCCTGGAAAATGGCGGCAAATTTTCATGAGAGTACTAGGGCGTAAGCAAAGCGAAGATGTCGAAATGTGTTATACATTGCAAGGAACACATAGCGTGGAAAGAGTTTTAGTAGCACTTTTAAATTATTAGTTATACATATTTATTGTATGCTTTACTGTGCAGTGATGGAATAAGAATACAATTCACCTCCCCCATCTTGCCCTCTAGTGTAATTAAAGACAACTAACGCATATATGCAAGAGAAAGAAAACTCAAAACGAATATATGTAGTAAGTCAATTTTCTTCTTATTATAAAGTGAACTCGAATTCAGCAGTGGAAAGTGTATCAGCTGAAATAAATGGCTTTTATTAAATGATAATGATGATTTTATGGTATACATATGTGAATATTAGAATCTTCTCTCTACTCCACTGTAGTCAAACCCACGATACTCGGCATCGAAAATCGCTACTTAGATCATCATATGTGCAGTCTGAGTGCCTGCATCTAATAGCTTTTAAACATAAAGAGCTACTTCAGGCTAAAGGGGGCTTACTTTAATATTTATAAAATTCAAATACTATAATCTAATGTTGCATAGAAAACAATTTACGATAGCCAGGCATTTAATGACTGCTTCTTTTGAGACAAAGCTATTTAAAAGATTCCATCCGAAGTTCTTTCATTCCATTAACACTTCTCAGATGCCAAACATAAAATCCTGCCTTTCTTTCTTCTTTGAGCTTTCCGCTTATATTTATTTTATCTTTTTACGTGTATCTGCCCTGAAAATTGTTAATATAGTACTTTTAAACCCTTCAAATACAAAATCAATTCTTGTAAACAAATATTGCTACGCTTTTGTGTAAGGGATGGAAAAATATATACAGTAGTGTCTATGCACACTTTCGCGTGTATGACTGAGCTATATTCCTTTGCTCTCCTGCTAGCCTAGTACAACTACTACGTAAACTATATAAAATGGTGTTCAACAAGACAACGATTGTAAAAAAAAACATTTCATAATCATTACCACCATACAACTTTTGTTCCACTGCTGAAGTTGCTGAGTATGTCGCACTTATGGGGAGATAGTGGTGCTACCACCACAGGTTGGATCATATTAAGATGTTATTTATATATTTTCTAGGACAAAATTGCTGCTCACTTTTCTCATAGCCGGTTTTTACGGGCCGACCGGCAAATATAGAGTAGCCACTACAATATTCTAATTCCGTCGTCACATTTATCATGTTCTGTAATTAATTACAGTTAAATCTTATCAAGAGGATTCATTTATAATCATAAACATTCCTCAACGCATATACATCCGAATACAGGGGACATACCTCTACAATATGTGAAAAATTTCAGTGATTTATTGTAGTCGAAGATTTTTCGAATTGTCCCTTCCCTAAATTGAGTTGAATTAATATTGATACATTTATCAATGTAATAATATCGATCCTGTCGCGATGGAGTAGAAATATGATATTTACCAATTATTCCTTTCCCGTGGGTGACTGCAAAGACATCTAATCGACGTAAGCAACATCACTATAAAATCAGTAAAAAATTAATTAAACCCCTAAACCAACCCGTATAAACAGCGCGGTGTCATGGTCAGCTTCCACTAATTGTGGAGAAAGAATGTTTCAGTCGGCAGTACAGCAATTGCTTCGTATATGAGCTGAGATTGATTGCGCATCTTCTCTTATCTTGAACTGTTAGTTAAACCGCCATCTGCGTTAGGTAAATGCCAAAACACTACTAGGACAACATGTAACGAAAGATGTAGCAGAAAGACCAATTTATAAAAACATATAGTAGAATCATAGAATATTGAAAGTTAAGCTCCGCCCCATGCCATTTAATTCATAACAAAAATACTAGTTTTATACAACTAACACAAATATAGCGAGTAAAAATATGTATCGACACATTCACAACAGCACACAACTGTAGCAGCGCATCTATGTGATGTAAACTCCTTGGATAGCTTAAAGCCTGGTAGCTTAATACCAAAACCTCCCCCAAATATATCAAAGTTTTCTTCTTCACTAGGATTTTTTTTAAATGTAAAGGAAAATGATCCTTACATTGCGTGGGACGTCAAAAATATGCACTTCATGGACACAAATTACACCTAGGCTTACAACAATAATTTGTGGATCGCGCAAAATTATATCCTATTTTTTTTGGGAGCTATGATGTAGTCGCGCCTGCTACGATGCGTTCGGGGCATCGAAGGAGATGGCCAGAGATGCCATGACCCGTCGAGTGCATACTTTTCTCTAGCGCCATGTGGGCGGACTTCTGGTATCCGACTTTGTCATCAGTGGCCCGTCAATGTGGGTTACCCTTTTGGGTAACGATCACCCTCACGCGATTGGCCTCACCGCGGGTGACAGGGCAAAATATTATCCTACGTGAGAACCGAATCCAGGACACTTGGCACAGTCGGTCGGTATCTTAATGACTACCACATCCGTGCAATCGAAATAAATTAGAAACTTCTTTAGATTATTTTTATGTTTTACTATATATAATATTGTATTCATTAGATAATATGCCCTAATTATTGTCCAATTTTAATAATCCATACTTACTAATATTATAAATGCGAAAGTAAGGATGTTTGTTTGTTTGTTTGTTTGTTTGTAACGCTTTCACGCTTAAATCACGGCACCGATTTCAAAAATTCTTTCACCAATGGAAAGCTATAATATCAGGGAGTAACATAGGCAATATTTTATCCCGGTATTCCCACGGGAACGGGAACTACGCGGGTAAGGCGACTGAAACCGAAGCGAAGCGAGGGCGGGTTGCTAGTAATTTATGAATTCATATTAATTACTCTACATTCAATCCCAACAACACAGCTTTATATATACCTACGTAACTCGCACCGCGGACTATTAAATTACAAAGAGATTACCAATTCATTGCCTAGATGGCGTTGACCATAAAAGTGAAAGAAATGATTTCGTAAATATTTAAAAATAAATTGTATTTCAGAATTCTAATGCCATAGGATTGCAAGTGCTCAACACTCGCTCAACAGTGGCTAACTGCTATAGTCACACATGGAAAAAAAAGTCGAAAATATGACTACAACTATTACACATGGGAAAAGTCTAAACTATGCTAACAACAATACATAGAAAGAATGAATGATACATAGAAAAAAATCTGAACCATGCACAATGAGCAGCCTTTAAAACTTAGAATAATAACGTATAGAAGGATAGTGTTAATACTTCGAACTTTCAAAATTTTGAATCTTAAAATACTAATGGCGCGCAGATGATTACACACGTACACACGCACACCACTATACAAATTATGAAATCAAATTTTGTTTTTATTAACATAAATCGTCGAATTACCTTTAAAAGTAATGTTAATAATCTTTTTATATTTTTCAAATGTGTTGTGACACCATTTGAATGCACAAACCGTCATAATTACCTATTTATTTTTTAAGAGTTGCGTACGTACGTGCAGTACAATGACTTGTACATTACGGAACGGTTCCGGCGTAAGCTCCAATAGGCTCCAATTGAAATGCTTCACTTTTTGTGCGCGAACTTACCTTCTATACGTTATTATTCTAAGCTTTAAAAATAGTTATGAAATTAATTAGGAATATGTATATCTATCTTAAATGCATTTGCCACAATATATGTAATGTATATGTGTATAAATGCACTATTTGTTCTCAGTATTAAGTAATTGAAATTTTATTAATGCTTAAAAAAAAAATCATTACATTTATCATACTCGGCAAGTAGTGTTTATTTAATCAGCATAAAAGACGTGGGTGAAAGACGCGGTTTTCAATTAATTTTAGAAAATAGAAATTTTTACTCTACTTAAGTAAAAATAAAGTGTTAGGCACGAATGATAATAATCAATTCCTACTCGAACTACGGCCTCGTATTAAAACTGGTTCCTTTTGACTCTGATATTGTGTGTACACTCTCCTTGTAAACTAACTTTTAGTTTTGTATTTTATTTAAGCCTCAACATTTATTCACATAATTTACTAGAACGTGTTAATATTATTCTTTAAAATAACGCCATCTAGGTTAGATTGGTAAAAACAATTGTAGCTATGGAAAACTTGACTATCTAAAACTCTACGGAAAACTCGACAATAACTGAATATTTTTTTGAATTATTGAAGAAAGCATTTTTATTGTTATTTAATAAATTTAATTACAGCTATGTAAGCTCTAAGCTATGGAACTATCCAAATATGAGATTAATATGCGAAACTTATTCATGTATTTTTATATATTTAAACGTAGTGGTAGGACCACTCTGTTCGTAGTTGCTTGTCTACAGCCGCGGGCCGGTCCGTCCGGGGTAGTACCACACTCTCACAGAAAATCGACGTCCGAGTAGTAGCAATTTGTTACTGCGCTTCGTTCGGCGAGCGAGAAAGCCGGAAGGCCAACTGTCTGAGGGTGTTTGCGTGTAGTGGATTTTAGTAATGCCAAATGCTAATTTAGTATCACTGAACCTCATTTCACGCAGTCACACTCCCTTCACTTTCTTCGCGCAAACCCCAGCAACACTTACCATCAGCTTTACTGTCTGCTCGTTTGCCATCGTTTGCAATAAAAAAATAGCTACAGTTACATAATGAATTTCAGACATGTTGCTTCTCTCATTTTTTGTATTGAAAGTCAGCTATATCCGTGTGATTATGGAGTAAGAATACCATTCACCACCCACTGATCACAAAAAACGACTAAGGGATATATTACGCATATATAACAACTGTACAAGAGAAAAAAAATCTCGAATTAAAACCCTATACCAACCCGCCTAACCAGTGAGGTTGTAGAAGTTCACTTACCCTCTCATTATGGGAGAGGCTCGAGCCCAGTAGTGGGACGCATACGATCTGTGGTGATGGTGGTAATGATTAATCCTCGATACAGACTGATTTCTATGCCAAAATTCCATTAACGAGACTAGTTTCATCTTTTTAGATTTTGACTGCTATAATGGCTATAATTTTGTACATAATTTGACTTCAATAATTTTATTTTATAGAAACAACACGAAGAATTAGCACGCTATGGCAATAGCCAGGTCTCATCGCTCGACGAATAGATAACCACTGGGGAAGGAAGGTTCTCGAGTGTCGACCATATATCCGACGGCAGAGTGTAGGATGCCCCAACTAGGTGGACCACGACCTGGTGAAAGTTACTAGTTGTCGTTGGATGCAGACGGTATAGGACCGAACTTGGTGGCGAAACATGCTGGAGAGCTACGTCCAACAGTAGATGGCGATAGGCTGAATGACGATGATGATCATGAATTAGATTTTAAATAAAAAATATTTGATAACTTATACACAATAGAGGGCTATGCCTATTGTACTATACGGAGTCGTAGATAGCCTAGGCAAAGAGCTAGTGATATTATTTGCTTCACCTCCTTTAACTCGAAAGTAAAATCTGAACTTTGTTATTAACAACACAGGCGTATAAACACAACCCCTTAACGGCGTGTTATAGTATCTACTTTCGTCGCCCCAAAGGAGACGGAGGGCGTGCGTCCATAGCATATTCTGCTAACAAAACCACCCCCTATCTGGCTCGTAACTAAACTAAGGGACATATTACGCATCTACGCAAGAGTGGAATAACTTGTAATAAAACTTTATACCAATATATCTGACAAGCGCCATATATTAAGTCAATCTCCTTCTTATTGTAAAAGAAGCCCGAGCCCATCAATGAGACGTATACAAGCTGATGATGAGATTTCGTTATACCTTAAGTGTTATCTAAATATTAAGGACTTATTGATAAACACTAGCATACGTCTCCTTGACTACACGCTGCTTATAAATATCTACGCGGCAACAACGAAATGCTCAGTATTATTCATATTCACAAAACATATATACGATATTTTGGAGAAAAAAAAGCCTAGTATATAATGTTAAAACTGAGAACGCTTCTTATATACTTATGCTGTGCTGGTATTTTATTAATTACTTTCCTGAGCAATGTAAATGCATCCGATAAAAATTTAGAACAAAATGAAATATTAATCGCTGAAGATTTACCTGGCATCGATGATATGAAAAAATATTTGACAAAATTGGTAAAAATTGTAAAATTTGTTAATTCAAACAGATCCTATATTGATGCCACTTTATTTACAGGCATGTTTCTCGTTAACGGTAAGAAAACTTATATTTTATACTTAAATTAACTTATTTTAAATCAATCCTAATCTGAACTTAGCTTAAATAGTTTAAAGATGGTAGAAGGATGGAGTAATGCAGGTGGTTCATAACACATACTCTATGCTATTGCACTTGATGGGCGAATGAGGCTGTCCGAAATGTCCAGAAAGCTATATAGCTAATAGTCAAGGTCACATTGTGACATTTACATTAATTTCTCATATTACTTTGAAGGTCAGAAATACATGAAAATATTAATATTACAATAACCATGCATCAATTCATATTTAATGGCACACTAGGTTTGTCTTATAAAAATACTTTTACGTAAAAGTATTTGTGTTTTAATCGCTAAAATTTTCAATTGATTCTTAAATATAAGAATTATTAAGTGGTAAATAAAATTAAAATCATACCAAATAAATTGAAATATAAAATTAGTATTCTATTTATTTGCATCTACACGTCTTTTCCGCTAAACCGAATATCTAATACATTCTCCTATAAACAATATAACGGAAGACTGGATATTCCATTTAGTGGACACAAATGAAGCTATAGGTAACTCTTTAAAAATTGTTATATTCGATTTATTATAATCCGCCTACAAATTTGGCGCCTTTATTTTTTTTAATTACAGGCCTGCTGTCTCTAATTTTATAAGCATTCATTAAAAAAAATAGTGCATAAGTTTAGTTATTAACGCAACAGTTAACTTCAATTATGGCGAATACGTGATAAAATTACTTTAATTAGATTATATTTGACCATATTTCTTGATATTAAAGTTGGTGTTTTTGAACAGTCAGTAGAGATACACGTTGACGAGCATTTAAATATTAGAAACCGAACACTTGTCTAAGCCCGGCATCTGCCAAAGAATCCAACTCTTCTTTAAAAGTATTGCAAAACTAGCAACCCGCCTTTGCTTAGGTTCCAGCCACTTTACATTTTAAATCTGCAATATCTCCTAAGGTATGGCTTCGAGTTCGAGTCCCGGACCGCGCAAAATTTTACAGGGTAAATAATAGCCTAAGCTACTGCTTATATAGCCAGCTAAAATATTATCTAAACCGGATTTGCCGTATTAAAGATATACCCAGCACAAACAAACAGATAAGAAAATTAAACTGGTTTTTAGTCATATACTTGCAAATAACTGTGTACGCATGAAAAAATCTTATTATTTTAACATTATAAACAGATAGATCAATTTTGTTTATTTCCATGAGTTAATTTAAAATTTCATATAATATTTTTTCGTGTGTTTTGTAGTCAATTTGATAAATGCATTACAAGGAAATGGTCGGCGCTTGCGTTTACAGAAACGGAAACGCTTCCTTCGTCTGGTGGCAACCACGGACGATATTATGACTTATTTTGCTAAAATGGCTCAGCTTGATAAATTTGATAAATCTACGTTAAGATGTAAGTAATATTTTGATCTCTTATCTTCTATTTTCTTCTATATATTTTAAGTAATCATCATTATCTAAGCTCATATATGTCCTACTTTTCTTTTTTTTTTTTTTTTTGTTGGTGGGCCGCGGTCGGCGCGCCTCCGCACCACTCCGTCCGGGGCGACAGAGGGGCTTAAGCACGCAACTCCCGCGGCCCACCCGAAAACCACGTCGCCTTCGTCGTTGGGCCGACCACTGGAGCAGCGTTAACTTGTCGTCAGTGGTCGGCCCGACGGAATACCCCCTATTGGGGTACCCTCCCATCGACCGACGTCCCCCCCTCGGGGAGGACGTCGGTCTTTCCTCACACGGTCGGCCTCTATATATGTCCTACTGGTGCACTCGAACATCCTCCACAATAAGAGATAATTGAACTACTACACCATGCTGATCAGATATAGGGGTTTATTTCGATTCCTTTTTTATACAGTTGGTATAATCGTTAATCGTCTTTTAAGATACCCATGGGCAAGATAGAGGCTGATGAATAGAGTCCTTACTCCGTCACCACAACGAAAAAAAATCTGTTAATTAAGGAAAATCTGCTTTGTGTGGTGACGGAGTAAGGATACAATTCACTACCTCCTTTCTTGCCTGTGGACATCGTAAAAGACCAATAAGTGATATTGCATATAATATGTATGCAAGAGAAGGAAATTTCGAAATAAAACCTTATACCAACACATCTGACCAGTATGGTATAGTAAGTCAAATTCCCTCCCACTGTGGAGAAGGCTCGAGCCCACAGTAAGACATTATGTGGACTGCGATGATGAATTAAGCAATATTAGTAAATACTTATTGGTAAATGTAAATAGTATTATGAAATAATGAAATAATCGCTATTGAAAGCCAACACAATGATGATGAATGCTTATTTGTTCAATTGTTATATAATTAATGCAATTTAGAATAATAATAGAATATCAATTATTATTTAAGATAACATTATAACAGTGCTGTGTGGTAGCGGCTTCGAATACTACCAACCCTTGCTTTGCTCGTGGGTGTCGTAAAAGACGACTAAGAACCCTAGATTGACCCGGACCAACTCCATCTGGTACCATTTGGGTCAACGATTACATTCCCAAGGAGGGTTGACGTCAGGCAGGCGGCCGGTCATAAAAGTCATTGCCGAAACTTTTTGCAATATGTCAAAACAGATGACATATTGCGTCGACCCCAAGTAATTGGGATAAGAGCAAGATGATGATGATTTAAGATAACATTAGTACAACAACTTATTTAAAATATATATTAATTGTCATCATCATCGCCCAACACTTTTGGGGTCGGGCCTCCTCCATTATGAGTAAGAAATTGACCTAGTATGGTACCTTAGTCAGATGTGTTGATATAATGTGTAGTTTCGAGATTTCCTTCTCTTGTATAGATGTTATATGCATATTATATACTTTGTCTGTCTATTACGATACCCATGGTTAAGAGAGGGAGTGAATTGTATTCTTACTCTGTCACAAAGAAAAAGATAAGTATTATCACAGTTAATTGTTTATGACGGAGTAAGAACGTCTTCTTCTTCACCCCTTTCTTGTCCGTGGGTGCCGACTAAAAGCATATAATATGCACATAATATACAGGGTGTATCAGGTTATGGGGCAACTGTTCGAGTATGTTGTAGTTTAACGATCATATATCGTAATTAGAATGTATATTACACAAAAAATAATATAACATAAAAGTTATAGTGATTTAAAAAATGTGTGTCTAAGAGTCTACGCCTTAAATGTTACGTATTATGTAGGCATTATTAGGTTGTCCGTGTGGTGACGGAGTAAGAATACAATTCACCACTCCCTATCTTGCACGTGGATGTCGTATAAGACGACTATGGGATATAATGTGCACATAACATCTGTGCAAGAGAAGGAAAACTCGAAATGAAACCCTATACCAACATGTCTGACCAGCATGGTATAGTAGGTCAAATTCCCTCCCATTGTGGAGGAGGCCCGAGCCCAACAGTGGGACGTATGTGGGCTGCGATGATGATGATGATGATTATGTAGGCATGTACAGAATGAATTGCGCAAACGCTTCAATAGGTACAAACGCGGCCCGTCAACGGTCATCGGCCGATCAGCTGATTTAAAGCGAAGTTTGTTTTGCTTATGTGAACGTAATCATTGATTTATTCAATCTCTAATGAACATTTAACAAAAAACGAATATGTTGCAAATTAAGTATCACCGACTTTATATATTTCAATCAGATTTACACGAAAAAGCGATAGCAAAATTTAAAACTTTACATGTCTCTAATTCATCAACGAATCAAGACTTTTCCTTGAAATTTTATTCATGGGTTTCTACCACCATTGCCTAACTCCCATTTGGCCAGTTGCCCCATAACCTAATACATCCTGTATATTCACACGAGTTCCCTAGTTGTAATATATTCATCATCATCATCATTTCAGCTCCTAAAGGCACACTGCAGGGCTCGAGCCGCCTTCACAATATGAGGAAAATTGACCTTACTATACCATGCTGGTCAGACAGGTTGGTATAGTGTTCTATTTCGAGTTTTCTTTCATTTACATAGATGTTATATGCGTATTATATCCCTTAGTCGTCTTTTACGACACCCACGGATAAGAGGGAGGGGTGGTGAATCGTATTCTTACTGCATCACCACACGGAATAATCTATTTTTTTTTTTCAGTGGAACGATTATTTTTCAATTTCATTAACAACTCTGCCTGGCCCAGCAATTTACAAAGCTTTAACATAAATCTACTGAATAAAACAAAGTTTTATACGAAACAACAGTTGAATAATATGTATTTTAAATGGTCAAAATATGAAAGAATGGTATATAATATTAATAACTGCACTCCAAATCCAGATGAATCAGGTATGGCTTCAGTAACTTGATTTTATTACTTTATTTATCATTCTAGCAAATTACTGCGCTTTCATCCGCGTTACTGTTTCTGTGGGAATATCGGGAGAAAATTTAGCCTAAGTTATTCCTTATAAAGACATCTACCTAGTAGCAAAATATTATCAATCGGTCCAGGTGTATTGAAGATTAATTCGAAACAGACAACACAAAAAATTGTTCAATTCGTTTTGAGTTATAGGTATCGATCATAAAAAGCCTACCATATTAACAGACACCTCAATTTCATTTGTTTTTTATCAAATCATTGAACGTTATAAGTAAAACTATTTTTACGGATTTTATCGCATTTGTATTTAATTGCTGAATGCCTTACGTCCGAACGTGATCATGAAGGCTTTTGTTTTTAGGGGGTGGGCTACGGTCAGCGCACCTGTCACCCGACTCCGTCCGGGGCGACACAGGGGGGACCCGCGTAGCCCAGTAACCCACCCGTGACACGTCGCCTTCGTCGTTGGCCCACCACCGATGCAAGTGACTTGTCGTCAGTGGTCGGCCTGACGGAATACCCCTTGAGGAATACCTAGTACCCTCTCCTCCAACGACGTTTCCCCGCTGTTCAGGAACGTCGGCGTCGTCGCGCAGTCGGCTTCTCGACGAATGACGGACTACCTCCCCGGTCGTCCAAGTCACCCGAAATATAATATGCATATAACATCTATACAAGAGAAGGAAAACTCGAAATAAACCCTATATCAACCCATCTGATTAACTTGACATTAAGAAAGCGTTAAGAAAGGCCAGGTTAAAAGTACCCTAAACCGAAAAGCATGCATGAGGAAATTAATGAATGTGGAGGAGGCGAAAGGGGTATGTCAAGATCCTAGCAAGTAGAGGGAAATGGCCTGGTATATAAGATCCGTGTGGTGACGAAGTAAGAATACAATTCACCACTCCCTATCTTGCCCGTGGATGTCGTAAAAGACGACTATGGGATATAATATGCACATAACATCTGTGCAAGAGAAGGAAAACTCGAAATGAAACCCTATACCAACATGCCTGAATAGTATGGTATAGTAGTTCAAACTCGCTCCCATTGTGGAAGAGGCCCGAGCCCAACAGTGGGACGTATGTGGGCTGCGATGATGATGCTGATGTATGATCCGCGTGGTATAGATCAATTTCCCTCCATTTGCGGTGGAAGCTCGAGGCCAGCTGTGATGATGATATTGATGTTGATGATATAATTGTTTATGTTTCAGATACATGTTTAACTGAGCTAGCTCAGAATCCAATCAATAATAATAAAGAACTAATAAAGTGTAAAATCTCTGATAAATGCATCGATATAGTACAAAATGGTACTGATTTTGGCTATGGAATAACACAAAGGTAAATATCGTTTTCGTATTGTAACGGAGTAAAAATATAATTTACCACCCTCCACCCTGCAGATGGCTATCATAATTGATGACTAAGGAAATAAATACGCATATAACATCTATGGAAGAGAAGAAAAACTTGAAATCAAACCCTATATCAAGACTTCTAATCAGTATGATATAATAGGTTAACTTCCTTCCTATTTTAGAGGAGATTTGAGCCCAACAGTGGGACCTATATGGGCTGAAATTCTGAAATATCGTACATCCAAAAGCTCTTAGCAATCATTTGAATAGTAAACCATTCTAAACGACGAATCTATCAACATCTACGATCATAATACGCCTGGCTATATGATTAATGCGATCACCATTGGGAATCGGGATTGCGATCGCAATTAGTGATATGTCAAAGCTCACTTCCCTGGTGATCCTTTAACCAATTTTTTCGTAGATCACTGAAAATTTAAAGGTGGAGGACTAAGGTGGAGATGGTGGTGTGTCATTGTATTCTAAATTCTTAACCAGATTGGCAATTAAAGTTTGTTAGAGTTAGTTGAACTCTCACAAAACAAATAGTTCTTTTTATTTCACGAAACGACTTTTCATCATGTGGTCGGCTTGTGACCTTCACCGACAATTGAACTTAACATCGGTACCGATTCCTCGCTTGCGATGGCTGGTTGCCCTTTTAGCTACCATTCCCTGTAAACGACACGGCAATAGAACGCCGAGGCGTCTCCTTTAAGCGACCAGTCCCTTTGTGGGTAGGGAAATAATAACCGATTCAGGGCAACATCAGGCGCAACAATATCCCGCGTACACTACATTTAGGCATTAGGGCATTCCAATAGGAAGTAGAAAGCATCAATTTATTGATAGGCAGACGAAATCTTAAGATTTGTCTTAAGATATGTGTTATATTGATATTGGAGGGAATAGAATAAAGACAGGAAAATATGACGGGCATTTTATCTACCACTAACTTCTTCAACGAACGAAGAGACATTTTTAGTTTTTTATCTCTCGGATCTATATAACTATATAATTAATTAACAATTATAAAATTGTCCCTAAGGCCTTATTATTCAACTGCTTTGACTGCAGCGACCTTTGTTTCCGCTGCGGTCAACCCGGGCATAAGGCGGCATCGTGCGCCGCCACTCCCCACTGCCCCGCGTGTGCGGCGGGCAATAGGCCCGCCAAGCACCGCATGGGGAGCAAGGAGTGCAAACCCCCGGCTTCGGCCCCAAAGGGGCGGAGCGGTCCGACGACCCCGGCCGCTCCCGCCCCTAGCGCGACCCAATCGCCCGCCAGCGTGGAGGAGGTAATGGATACGGCCCACTAATGGCGGCCGAATCTTACCACCCAATTGGCTGGGCAGCAGTGACGGCTCTGTGGCAATCGTCGCCTCCACGTCGTGGCATTCCCCGCCCTTGTTGCTCAAGGACAGGGGTGATGGGTATGTCGCGGCGGAATGGGGAGAGGTTACGCTATATGGTGTTTACTTCTCCCCTAACAGGAGCGCGACGGATTTCGGGGCCTTCCTCACCATCCTGGGGGCCTCGATATGGCGACTGGCACCGCGCCAAGTCTTCGTTCTGGGGGACTACAACGCCAAGTCCACGGCGTGGGGGTCCCCCAGGACGAATGACCGCGGGCGGGCGGTCGAAGAGTGGGCGGCGGCACTGGGCCTCTGTTTGCTGAACAGGGGCTCGGTGCAAACGTGCGTGCGGCAGCAGGGCGGGTCGATAGTGGACTTGTCGTTCGCTAGCCCTAATGTCGCAGCACGTGTGAGGAGCTGGTGCGTCCAGGAGGAGGTTGAGACCCTATCCGACCACCGATACATCCGGATAGAGGTCTCCCGGACCCTCCTGCAGCCCAGCAGGGGTCACACGGCGGACGGAGCTCCCGCGTTTCCGCGGTGGGCTGTGGGTCGATTGGATCGGGACCTGTTGGCCGAGGCAGCCATCGTTCAGTCATGGCTGTCCTCACCGCCCCAGGCGGACGGGGTGGATGCCGAGGCTGGCCGCATCCGCTGTGCGTTAACGCAGATCTGCGATGCGGCCATGCCCCGTGTGCGGCGCCTGCCCCCGAAGAGTGCGGTCCCCTGGTGGTCCCGAGAATTGGCGGACCTTCGGGCCGCGTGCATACGTGCCCGGAGGGCCTACACCCGCAGCCGAGCGCGTCACCGCGACGCTGAGCGGGAGGGCCAGCTGTACGAGGCTTACCGCAGTGCGCGGTCTGCCTTCAGGCTGGCCGTCCGTACCGCCAAGGACGTTAGTCGGCGGGAGATGCTGGACAGTCTCGAGCGTGACCCCTGGGGTCGCCCCTACCTCGCGGCGCTGAACAAGCTCCGCGGGCGGGGCCCCCCCCTCACCGAGACTCTCCAGCCCAGCCTCCTCACCAGAGTTGTCGAGGACCTCTTTCCACGGCGGGCGGAGCACACGCCACCGGTCATGGCTTCGCTGTACAGCGACCGGGAGGCCGACGATGAAAGTGCTCCGCCCATCACGGAGCCGGAAATGGGGGCGGCGGTGGCGCGTATGCGAGTCAAATCCACCGCCCCCGGGCCCGACGGTATTCCGAACCGTGTGCTGGCCCTGGTCCTCGAACACCTGGGACCACGCCTCAGGGGACTGTTCGACGCTTGTTTGTCGTCCGGACAGTTCCCTGGGTGCTGGAAAGAGGGGAGGCTGGTTCTCCTGTCGAAGCCGGGACGGTCTCCCGAGTCGGCCTCGGCCTACAGGCCCATCGTGCTGCTCGATGATGCGGGCAAGCTGCTGGAGAGGGTGTTGGCTGCCCGCATCGAGCGGCACCTCGTCGGGGACGGGCCCGATTTGTCGGACGCCCAGTTTGGTTTTCGGAGAGGGCGTTCGACGATCGCGGCCCTGCTGCGCCTGAAGGCCGTGGTAGCGGAGGCCGTCACCGGCGGAGGAGTCCTGTTGGCGGTGTCCCTGGACATCGCCAACGCCTTCAACAGTCTGCCATTCAGCTGCATCAGGGAGGGGCTGAGGTATCACGGGGTGCCCGTGTACCTCAGGCGGCTGGTGGCAGACTACTTGGAGGGGCGCAGCGTCCTCTACGTTGACCGAGTAGGGGACGTTGTGCGAACGCCCATGACGTGCGGTGTCCCACAGGGGTCGGTTCTGGGTCCGACCCTGTGGAACATCGGCTACGACTGGGCGTTGAGAGGAAGCCTCCCACCCGGGCTGGGTGTAATTTGCTACGCCGACGATACACTCGTCACAGCCCGGGGTGGGACGCTAGAGGAGGCGGCACGCCTGGCAACTCTCGGCACCGAGGAGATTGTTAGGCGGATCGAAGCGCTGGGGTTGAGGGTAGCCCTGGAAAAGACGGAGGCCCTTCTGTTCCATGGCCTCCGTACCGCCGGGCCTCCCGCCGGCGCTTCGATCACCGTGAAGTCGGTCACCATCAGCATCCAGGCCCACATGAAGTACTTGGGCCTGGTGCTCGACGGGCATTTTTGGTTCCGGGAGCATCTCCATCGACTTGTTCCCCGGCTTGTCGGCGCGGCGTCCGCCCTTTCGCGGCTGATGCCGAATGTGGGCGGACCCAGTGCTACGTGCCGACAGCTGTACGTGGGGGTGATCCGGTCGATGGCCCTGTACGGCGCACCGGTGTGGGCGGGGTCCCTGACCGTCCGTCTTAGGGCCCTCCTGTGGCGACCACAGAGGGTCATGGCGATCAGGGCCGTACGCGGTTACCGCACGGTGGCGACGGAGGCAGCGTGCCTCCTGGCCGGAACTCCCCCGTGGGACCTGGAGGCGGAGATGCTCGCCGACATTTATCGGCGGGTGTCGGAGAAGCGCGCCCGCGGCGGCATGGTCTCCATCACAGAGATCACCGCCTGGCGGGTCGACGCCCGCCGAGAAGTCATTGCCCGTTGGGCAGTCCGGCTGGAGAGTCCTCGGTATGGTGTTAGGACCGTCGAGGCCCTCCGGCCGGTGCTGATGGAGTGGTTGGAGCGGACGCACGGGGTGCCTTCCTTCCGACTGGTGCAGGTGCTGACGGGGCACGGTTGCTTCGGGAAGTACCTGCACAAGATTGTCAGGAGGGAGAGCACACCGTCCTGCCACCACTGCAGTTGCGACGAGGACACGGCGCAGCACACGCTCGAGGAGTGTGCTGCATGGGAGGAGGATCGCCGTGAACTCGTCGCAATTATCGGTGCCGACCTGGCGCTGCCGACCATCGCCAGGGAGATGCTCGTCAGCGTCAGGAACTGGGACGCGGTCGCCGCCTTCTGTGAGGCCGTTATCTCACGGAAGGAGGCGGCGGATCGTGTGCGAGTAGAGCTTCTATTCGGCGACACGTTCCGCCGCCGGCGACTCGGGCGGCGCAGGCGCGAGTATCTGCGCCTAATGCCGCCCTAGCCGAGGCCGCGGGTGATCGGACCGGGGAATTGTCCATCACCCGCAGAGAGGCTAACCGCGCGACGGCGACCGACGTCCCAGGTCGAGAGGTGAGGTTACCCGAAAGGGTATTCCGTCGGGCCGACCACTGACGACAAGTGACATCTGCTCCGGTGGTCGGCCCAACAACGAGGTGACGTGGGTACGGGTGGGTTATGGGCCCACGCGCCGTCCTTTCATCGCCCCGGACGGACAGGACCGCGCGTGCGCTTACCATAGCCCACCCAAAAAAAAAAAAAAGGCCTTATTATTCGATAAACCGATCTAAGCTGGGCAAAATCTCGCATAGCGACCACGTATCGGACAACGTGTTAAGAGTCCCACGTCAGATAGACTGCCGACTTGGTGAAAGTCGCAAGGAGTTGCAAAACACGCGCGGGTCAGCACCGACCCTAGTGGCATTCTGTATAGTTCAAATAAATCACAGAAGAAGTTATTTTCATCATCATCATCTGAATTCGTATACTGGGGTCTCGTGCTGGTGGGCTCGAGCCTCCTCCGCAATAGGAAGGAAAGTAGTAAGTCAATTTCTCTCACTTCAGACTGAAATTCGAATTAAAATCTTATGCCAACATAAGATTTTAATTCGAATTTCATGAATCATCATCATCATCTTGCTCTTATCCCAATTAGGTACTTGAGGTGGACGCAATATGTCATCTTCTTCCATACTGTCCTATCAGACGTCATCTCTGCAGTCACTCTCAGACTATCCATGTCATACTTCACGCAATCCATCCATCTTTTCCTCGGTCTTCCTTTCCCCCTAAACCCTTCAACATTCATACCCAAAACTTTTCTCACAAAATTACTTTCAGCCCGCCTCATCACATGCCCATACCATGTCAGCCGTTCACTCCTTAACTTTTCCGTCACTGGCGCAACTTTCAAACTTCCTCTAATATATTCATTCCTTACTTTATCCATTCTTGTCACACCACAAATCCATCTCAACATTCGCATCTCTGCTACATGCAGTCGTCTTTCATCCGTCGCCCAACATGCTGATCCATACAGCACAGCAGGTCTTATTAAGGTTTCAATTTCATAAATATTATATGCATATTACATAATTAGTCGTTTGTAATTTCACCCACGGACAAGAATTGGTGAATTGGTATTCATGTTATTTTTGGAAGGCTATCATTTTAACGTGATTTAATTTACTCACAGAGTATTATTTTTATCGCTGGCTCGACTGTCGTTTCGTTGTACGTTCATATCTACAAGGGAAGATAAAGAATGGATTGATGCACTATGCGCTAACATGTATAACGAAGCGGAATACATAGCTTCCCATTACTTCATGTTATCGCACATACTTATGGAACAAGGTAACGTCTTCTTAATTACCATAGCATTAAAATCTTACGAAAATCCTTTTAGGAACCTACTGTTGCCAAGTGACAGAATAATTTTCCATATAATACAATACTTTGTAGAATCTCCAAATTGTTGTCCTGGTGTACGAGAACGTTGCTAGACATTCTCCTATTTCTTCCTTAACCGTTTTTTTAACTAAGGAAATAATAAATTGAAAGGGACCTTACAAATATATCGAGGGGTGAAAGGCTATTTGCTTTAAGCGACATTTTAGTAACTTTACATGAGAGCCATTTAAAGTTTAAAATTTTAGAAAAAGAATCATAACAAAAAACTTCTTGAGCTATTTGAATGGGGTAAATTTAATTAAAATTCAATTAAAAACATCGAATTCTTGATGCTAATACTAAATAAAACGTACCTTTAGTTACAAAGATAAATGTCGCTTAATACAAAGTGCCTTAAGCCCAGCGCATGGAAAGAGTAAAAGAGTTCAGCCTATGAAAAAAAGTGCTCTGATTTTAATGAATTCGGTATCATTCGACAGAGAAAAATCGCTGATTCCGAATATGTAAGTATATAACTCAATATCACCCTAGATGTCACCAAATAGCCTTTTACCCCTCGATATAATTAATGAATACAAATTACACCCAGACTCGGAACAACAATTTGTAGATCGCAATATTGGCATGTGTGAGGATCGAACTCACGACACTGGCATCTTAATCACTACGCCATCTGTAATCAGCCATCTTAATCAGTACACCATCTAGGTCTAATGTTACGATTGTCATGTAAAGATCGCTGGTAGATTGAAAATGTGAATGATAGGAACTCCTCTACCGCGACTAGGTCAGGCGCCGGTGACATGAGCGGCGCAGCCATGAATACCTGCGTCTGTTTCAGTCATGGATTGTGATCGGACCATGGATTAGTAAGTCACCCACGAAGAGGCTGATCACATGAGGGTAACTCCACTCGAGATGCTATTCGTAAGGGTAACGTGCCTAGACAGGCCAATGATAACAAGGTCGGGTACTGGTGCTCTACCCATTTGGCGCTAGAGAGATTACACACCCTGTAGGTTATGAGGTCGTCCAGCCGACATGGATAGTTCGGACATGGCATAATTATACTATAGCCATGGAACTCCATGAAAAAAAGAATTGGAACCTCGTAAATACAGGGACTTCGTTATGCTCAGCTTACATACGTTCCAATATTTGGTTTCAGCCTCCTCAATAATAGAAGGGGTATTGACCTACGCTATCATACTGGTCAGACAGGCTGACATTGGATTTTACTTCGAGTTTTCTTTCTCTTGCATCAATGTTATCTGCATATTAAATCCCTTAGTCGTCTTTTCTGACACCTAAGGGCAAAAATGGAGGTAGTGGATTGTATTTTTACTCCATCACTACACAGCAAATAATCTTATATTTAATCTTATTCATTACACTACTAAATATCA
Source organism: Lymantria dispar (assembly GCA_032191425.1). Classification (NCBI taxonomy): domain Eukaryota; kingdom Metazoa; phylum Arthropoda; class Insecta; order Lepidoptera; family Erebidae; genus Lymantria; species Lymantria dispar. The sequence continues at coordinate 36,494,233 of CM063445.1, forward strand.
AATCGAGAAAGAACATTGTACAGCTAATATATTATTATAAACCTCTTGGTACCTTCTAAACTCCTAGTAATCGAAACTGGCGAAACGGGATGAATGGGATTTAAACGGAATGTTTAATCTAATGTAATTAATTATTTCAGCTACACTGTGTAGTCTGCATGGACATGCTCAGTTTCTACGACGATCCTGGATAAACGAGCTTTTAGAGTTTCAAACGCCATTAGGATGTTTTAGCCTGATTAGGTTCAACGAAGAGATTATTGAAGCGACGACTATGGACAGTGTCACAAGGCGTTTAAAAACACCACAATCTAAGATTTCTCAGAAGTCCTGCAATACATTTGCTACGGCTTTTGCTGGAGCAATGTTATCAGCAGCCGTTAGGTTAATTATTGAAATAGCTTAAAAATTATTATTTAATTATGAAATAAATAGTTGCCCGTATAGTCTACTACTTTATTAGTTTTTTAAAATGTTTGTGTGTAAGTTATCGTAGTCTTATGTAGATCTTTTGTCGTAAATTTACATACCTCATTAATAGTGATTAAAACCCAAAAATTATTGACAAACGGAGATGACGCTTTAAAATGGCTCTCATAGTTGCACCTCTCTGCTAAAAAAACGGTGGACATACGTGCTTTAAAAATTATGAACGTTAAGATGAGAAAAATTTAAATATGGTTGCTATGAAATCAATTAATAATAACTTAAATTCTTTGCTTTTGTTAATAGTGGTAACGTAATTTTTTTTTTTTTTTTGTATCTTTCTCTAGTGGCAATGTATGTTTAATTTAATTGTTTATATGTGGATAATGTAGTTGGCTACAATATTATTTATATAGCCCCAGGCCTGCATTTATTTGTATTGTGTATATTGTAGCTGTTTATTGTCTCATAGCAAATAAAATAAAATAAAATAAAAAGTAAAACTTGAGAGGTGTCAAGGGACACCCGGATGGAACGAAGTTCCTTTCGATTAATTAGTGAAGGAATTGTAATAAAATTTTATTTTTTTTAAGTTATAATAATATTTTTTTTATTATTAACAAATATTATGTTATATAAACTTAATTAGTAGGCTCAATTTTCGTAATAATTGGCTTGTGGTAACTGAAGTAGGAAACATATGTTTGAATTCTATTTTATTTAAATGTCTTGAAAAAACTGCATCAATGGTAGTATTATATTTTGTTGTTGTATACACTCAACAAAAATAATCGTTGCGACACCACACTGTTCAATGCGAAATAGAAATGAAAATATCTGGCTTGCTTTCTATAAGAGAGAGAGAGACAGACAGAGAAACATGCGACGCCGCACAGCTTACAATAGCTTACTATAGCAAAAAGTGTCGTGACAACTTTTCGTAAGAATTTTTTCCGTCTAGCCCCCTTTCACAACGCGCGATAAGGAACTTCGTTCCAAAAAAAAAAACAGAAAAGAAATTGTAAAAATATTAACTGAAAATTTACGAACCAAAATACTTTTATTTCTTTTTGAATTAATCAAGTGAAACAACTTTAGGCACATTAGAGTAATATCATGTGACACTGTCATATCGAAACGCTCGAGTGACACGGTCAGGTCCGCTCGGCTCTTGGGTACATTACGGATTTTAGGTACATATATTATGATATTTAAACCATCGGCAACACATCGATGTGGTAGATCTAGAAAGCACAATAATGCACAATACTCCCACATTAACGCACAATAAATAATCTGTCCGCCTTTATAAAGATGAAAAGCGGCATGTTGTGCTTGCATTTCAGGACATATTACTAGGCTCACATATATCTGAGAAGGTAATATTGTGGAAGGTTGTGAAACTTATGTAAGTGGGAGTGCATGTATAAATACAATCCTCATATGCACAACGCACACTAACACAGTAATAGACTCCGCCTCGTTCTGGCATTGACTTTCAGCTGTTTGACTTATAATAAAACACTTAGAACCACAAAACTTATCTAAACTCTTAAAATCGTATTACGTTTAAAAACTTAACTTTAAAATTATAGTATGACCATTATTAAGTGTGGTGTCCGATTGAGAATATAATGGTAACCATCACCTCTTATCAAGACTAGATCACAAAAAAATATTACGGGACGTAAAGAAATCGTATCATTGTAAATGAAAAAATAAATCACCTATCAATCCCCTTGGCCAGCGTAAGTAGTATTCATATCTAAAGAAAGTCCTATCGATCGGTGAGATGTGCAAGAGCTAAAAGGTGAGAGTAAAACCTTCGTAATACGTATCTTGATATATATTTTTATTTATTTATTTACAATATCTTGACAATATCTTTAAAACTACTAAAGTAAGAGAAGAAAATTAGTGAATTATACCATCACAAATAACGAATTAATTCTATGTAAATATGTATATCAGTATTTCATCATACTTATTATGCAATAAGAATAAAATTAATTTAAATTGAATAAAAGAAAGTAAATCAGTCAAAAAATATTTAGTAAATAGTTAATTAATTTTAACAGTTAATTATTTAATTAAATTAGCTTCATTCAACAGTGCTTATTGAAAGTATTTCGCTATGAAAGTGCCATACCATGCGAGTATCAAACGTAGATGTACCAGGCTGTTAGAAAAGTGTAGAGTTGTTTATTGTCAATCGGTTCATTCACTCTATAAACTTGTGTGCGAAGAATCGATTGCTTTAACCCTCGTACTCTCTATGGAATTGTTCAACGTCCTCTGCACTATGAATTTTTCAATTTGCTCAAACTAACAAAGACTATTTATAATTTAAAATTATTTACGCAAAGATCATAAAACACTCAATTGTGTAGCAAAAATAATAAAGTAGGAGTTCATTTAATATTTATTTACGTAAATACAATTACGTGTAGGGACGGAGTAGAAATACAATTCACCACTCTTCTTCTTGCCCGTGAGTGTCGTAAAAGACGACTATGGGATATGCAGATAACGTCTATACAAGATATGAATAATACGAAATGAAACCCTTTACCAACACCTCTAATCAACGTTACAGTACGTCAATTTCCCTCCTACTGTGAAAGAGTTGCGAGCCCAACGGTGGGACGTATACGACCTGTGATGATAATGATGAAATATAAAACTTCTCTGTAATTTTTAATAATTATGTAATAATCAATTTTCACAATTATATTTCTATTTTATACTAATTTAATTGATTGTATGTTCCATTATTTCTAAACCGTATTTTATCGTAAGAAAAAACTGGAAGGCATAAAGCAAATAAAGTTCATTCGTTGCTACTGTCTCGTTTTTACACATAGTTAAGCACAAATAGCTATCACAATCATTTCCTACATACAAAAACAGGTGCATACGTAAACTGATGCACACAACCACATTTTCTCGCTTCCATTGATAACCCATCCGTTTTCATATCCTTCCTACCGCTGTTTTCCTGGTACATAACCACTGCAACCTCCCCCAATACTTTCGTTCAATTAACGTATGTGTACCAAATACACACACACACACACACACACATTATGGATGGCCGGATACACTTTATTTTTTTAACTGCACCTTATTAAAACTAACTAGGTTCATGAAATAGTAACCAATTACTACTACTTAGTTACATGTACTTACCATTTGCAGAAAAGGGATGAAATTTTTATGACGCGGTCAAAACAGCGTTCTTATATCAATATAATATGCATTTAACATCTAAGCAAGAGGAGGAAGTCTCGAAACAGAACCCTATACCAACATGTCTGTCCAGCGCGGTATAATAGTGCAATTTCTCTTCCATTATGGAGGAGGTCCGAGCCCAACAGTGAGACGTATATGGTCTGAAATGAGATGAAACAAAAGTTTAATCCAAAAATTTAACTTAACATTTATAAATTAGCGATGTTTCCTGTTCTAATAAGATTTAAATTAAGGCTAGTGGAAACGATGAATGATTGGATTGAAACAAAAACTAATGCAACTGCATTTTCTCGATTTCATTGAAATTAGCCTATTCGCACATCCTTCCTGCTGCTGTTTCCCTGTTATATAACTACTGCTTCTCATCCTAAGAATAATTTCTGTTCCGACAGTTTCTTATCCCAAGTAAGACATCTTCTACTAATAAGGAAACTATAAAAATCCTCTAGCCGGCCCCGTCTCTAGTCGGTTGTCGCCCAGGGTACGCTGGTTCTCTAGCCCAATGTTGAAAGAGACAGAATATGGTGGGTTATTGGGCCACGCGCAGGTCTGTTGTTGCTCCAGATGATACGGACGGCGTGCGTCTAGACCACCCGAAGAAAAATTAACACTATCTTTTAAATATTAAATATTAACACTCACTCCTTACTTCCCAGGTAATTGAAAAGATAGGTGAAATATATACCTGGATAATAAATAGCAACAATATCTTAAAAAAATTACAAAGCTGTGTGTGCCTACTCCACTCCTAAGCTTGAAGTTTTGGTATTCCTCTCCTTGCAGGGCTAGTCTGATAAATTCTTTGTAAATATAGTAGATAAATATAAATATTTTAGTTTTGATAGATTTTATAGATTTCTATCAAAATATGATGGGTCAATATTTAATGAGTAGTTCTGTGGCGGGTAGATATAAATGTCTGTAATAACGATGACTTGTTGGCGTAAGACATACTTATCTGCCCGTGACCACGAACGCTGTAAAGTGTATGAAACGAAGGGCAATCGAAAATCAAATACTTTCATGTACCACAACAATTTTTGTGCCTTTTTCTTTTATTTTATTATTCACTATTATTGCTACAATAAAGTTCCGTTGGCAATACAGTAACCTTTTTAGGACCATTGTCAGGATTCATCCGTTTTACCTGGAAACAACTGTACATTTCCAGCGATCATTTCTTCCACGCGCATACTGGATTTGGAATGATCTACCTGCAGCTATATGTTTCACAAGCGCTGTGATAATTCCTTTTTTAAACGAGGTGTAAGAAGAGCACTTTCTTTACGGTAGACAGCGACTGTGCCCCTGGTATTGCAAAGGTCAAGGTTGGTTTAGATGCAACGTAAATAGTGTTTACTACACTACGATTGAGCTACGAGAGTGCTACATTCTTTTTTATGAAGAAATAATGCTGTGATAATTAGGTATGACTACTTTCAAAATGTGAGATTATTTCTAATACAAAATGCTGCGTTCAAGGAAAATGTACAATAATATTTAAAAAAAATGTACATAATTGCTGCTGTCTCTGACATCGTAACTTCCAAACGAGTCGACCAATTAAGAAGCGTTTTTTTTTTTTGTTTAAAGCGGCATGATCGAAATGGTTCTTTCTTAGATATAATTTTTGGATATCTCTCCAGGCGTTTCAAGCTCATTAGGTCTATGTTAGCTACCGTAGGGATCTTAAATGTGGAATGGGTTACTTTGATATCAAGCATATGTGTATATGGGCGCATATCGCCCTCTATCGGCAATATTTGTAAATTGTTGATTTATGTGTTATCAATTATAGTTATAAACGTGTTTGAAATATTTGCAACTAATATTTAAATAATTATTTGTAGTAACAACACTGCTATTTACCATGTTGTGATATTTAAGACACTTTTTGAATGTATTTCTAGAAATCTTTGATTTAATTGTTTAAATATTTATATAATTGATCAAATTAAATCGATTAGAATTAATGTAATTATTTGTAACCATATTTAGTTGTTTTTACACAATAAAGATTGTAATTTATTTCTAGTTAGAGCGCCGTCTGTTGAACAATATATGAGAACAATATTTCCTTTAATTACATTAATGTAAATTGAGTAAAATTGACTATTTGGAATTATGTTAAATGCATTAGAATATTTATCATTATTATTTAGCTATATTCCGATAGTAAAAGTAGTTGTTTTATTTGTTTGTTATAAAAAGTAATTGTAGTTACTAAGACTAGACCGTTTCATTGTAAAGCGGAGGTTATAAAAACATTGTAAGATTAGAATAGAGGACAGTTTTACTTCACTCACTTCTCCGGCAATAACTTGTAATAAATACAGTAATTACATACTCGATATTTTAATATGGACAACCTAATTCCTGGCGTAACGCCGACATGTACTACTTTCATAAGGAAACTGGAAGGTAGGAGACAAAATTTTGGATTGCCTGTTAGTAAACTTATCAAGTTTTAGGCTCCTTGGATTCGTAACATATTTCTGTTCATTTTTTTGGTGACGTAGCCGTGATACTCATTTCTAACAGAATGTTTCATTCGCGTCGGCGGTTACTAACAATTATAAATTTTACATATTTACTTTGTAGTTTTATTTTTTATTAAAGTGTGTTTTTAGATTTTGAACTATTGCTTTTATATATATAAATATATGGTATCTGTGTGTATGTGATCGAACTCCTCCTAAATGGCTGGACCGATTCTGATAATTATTTTTATGTGTGTTCCAATGATTTCGAGAGTAATAATTGTTTACATTAACAATCGGACTTGGCGGGTGTCGGTGTGATCGATTTCAAGCAGAATTTCTTAATTTTCATTTCAAATTAAAAAAAAAATCTGTTGGTTCTGCTAATTTTCAATTATAATTTTACATCTAAATTTGAAATTGAGAACAATGTCATACCATTTACCGTTCTGTATAATAAAGCTCCGGTTACTTTCTGATCTACTAGTGATCAAGACTCGTGTAACGCCTCGTGACGTTAGAATTTTACGTCACTAAGCTAGATATGACGTCTCTTTGACCTACTGTACATATAGGCACACATTTGTGTTCAAATTTCTGCACTTATTACTATTACAGGCTCCTGAAATCCTAGTATGATTTTATCTTGAAAACATGTGTTTCATTTGTAGATTTTAAGACCTGCCACGCTGTACACCAAGGTCAAGCAACGAGAAAGGACCAGTGGTCAGCCCAATCGTGATGGGGATACGTTAGGATATGCAGCCTCGCGCCGCCCCTCCATCAGCCTAGATAAGGTCACTAATTATATAAAGTAAAAAGAATACAAAGCTGTATTGAGTGATAACTTAAAACTATGAAAAAATTAATGTCATTTTTGGATATTCAAATTAGTCCTTTGATGTTTTTTATCTTAAATAATCTCCTTGTAACTTCGACTCATGAAACGATGTAATGTCATGATAAGGCTACGCTGTTGACAGTTTTCCGAGCGCAATTTACCAACTGTTAGCTGTAAAGGCAATACAGCTAGTATGAAAGAATATCAACAAATTATTTCAACATCTTGAAAAGAAAATTATTAATTGACAGAAATAAAACCAAGTTGGACGTGATATCCAAGAAAAGTGACCAATTGAATGAAAATTGATGGAAATATAGAGAAGTTAATATTTTAGTTATGTTAATTTTGTTACATTAGTGATTAATTTATAATAATTATAAAAATATAAACAGATTTATATAACTTTAATTTTTTAACTTTTTTGTGGAATAGAACCGATGTACTCGAAATTGCGCTTCATTTACATTAGCGCTGTCTCGTTTTTACCCATGTAGAAATCGTTAAGCTTAAGTGACCCTCTCATACGTTTCACATACAGAATAAATAGTACATATACTTATTACCCGACTACATATTGCCTATCCATATCCTTATTTAGCTGTTTTCCTAGTACATTGTAGCTAAAACCTCCAACGCCTCTCCATGCCGTCAAGCTTCTCATTGCCTTCACAATCTAGTCACTCGTTGTCGTTTTAAGCTAAGTCTACTACAAAAGTTATTTTAATAATATAAAAGTATCTTTTAAAAAGTATATCTTGTAAGTCTGTTCTTACTTATAAAGAGACATGTTATCAATGAACATTGATAGGCTGATGAATGGATGATATTTACATGTAAAGCCTGTATGTTAGACGCCTAATAAACAAAACTATAATAGTTCTAAACTTCGCCAATTAATTGTTTATATGATGCGCTGTTTACGCTACGCCATGATAGTGCTCTACGCATTTGTTCGTAGCACTTCTAGGTCATGATGTTCTGTACAAACCTTAAATACTTTAACTTACTTCTTTGACAATAATTAAGCGGTCTTAACAGAAACTTTAGTGCCGTTTCCTTTTTTTTTCGTGTGAAAAGATCACCTTTTCACTTTTTCACATTTAATTTCCACTACCACTAGATGGCACTGACGCAATCTAAAATAAAATTAACCTAATCTTAATCGAGTATTAATCTATAATTCGGCTAAGAAAGTCAATTATATTTTGTACTCTTTTTTTTTTTTTTTTTTTTTAAAAAAGTGTGCGCTTAAGACCGCACGGCAGAAGTGAAAACTTCATTGGCCAATCCCAATCAATTTATATATATATATATATATATATATGTATATATAGTAAATAATGTTATGTATTATGTAGTATTATTAGGGATCGTGTTCGTAGATTGAAGAGAAACAAGTCAGAAATTAAAGTTAATATTTATTAAATTCTATATAAATCAAAAAATTATTTATTTTCGTTATCGTATTCTACAAAGGATACAATCGGCTAACAAAAAGCCCTTTTAAGGGCTAACAATTTTCTCACGAATCTTATATACAAAGGTATATAACAAAGATTCATTTCTATTGTAGACGTACAGAGATATAAAGGTCATTACATACTACTGCACACACTAATATATAAATACATCCAGGATACCTATCTATCTAACCTACCTACCAACCAACCAACCATACATACCTAACTATACAACATATCCTAATTAATTAATACTACTACTATTACTATTATGAAAATAACCGCTACCGGCTACTACTATCTATCTATATACTGCGCTACTAAATAAATAAATTAATAATATACTGTAGGTGTCTATCTAATAATGAATTAAAAACAAAACAAAAAAAAAATTAAATTACTAGTCACATCATCCATTATACGGGCATTTTCATAAAAATGCACAAGGGCGTTTTCAGGCCTGTCCCTCTAAAACATTACCTTTTTTAAACAATTAATTCTATTGGAAACTAACACAAAATTTTACATTAGGTTTATTGTACATTTAAGTAATATTTTATAATATTATTTAAGCCAATTATAGTATAATTTTTCGATTAAAAAATGATATAACAACAGATTGCTATCATTTTATCGTGTCCCTTACATATTAGTTGTAATAATTTGCTCAGTGCCGTATTTTATTTTTCTGGTAGATAGTGTAGGGTCAATTTATTAAAAATATATATTAACTAGACGTAAAATAAATAAATTAAATAGAATTTGATTACCGTAGTGCGTTTTTAAAAATCCTGACACGTCAGTTTTGTTACCACATTTTCTCCGAAATACTACTCTTTTTGTAGATGTTTTATGTAATAATAACACTATTAGTTAATATATATTTTTAATAAATTGACCCTTTTTTTTTTGTGAGTGGGTCGTGGTCGGCGCGCCTCCGCACCACTCCGTCCGGGGCGACAGAGGAGCTTAAGCACGCAACTCTCGCGACCCACCCAAAAACCACGTCGCCTTCGTCGTAGGGCCGACCACTGGAGCAGCGTTAACTTGTCGTCAGTGGTCGGCCCGACGGAATACCCCTAATTGGGGTACCCTCCCATCGACCGACGTCCCCCCCTCGGGGAGGACGTCGGTCTTTCCGCACGCGGTCGACCTCTCAGCGGGTGACGGACTAATCCCCGGTCACGTCACCCGCGGCCTCGGCTAGGGCAATAAATTGACCCTACACTATCTACCAGAAAAATAAAATACGGCACTGAGCAAATTATTACAACTAATATGTAAATTCAGTGTTGAAATATCGTCTGGCTACAAAGGGACACGATAAAATGATAGCAATCTGTTGTTAAAAATAAAAAAGTTAGGTTAACTTTTAATTATATTACACATACATACATTTATATATACGCATATAATATAAACATGAGGTGACTTACCTATACGATCGAATCCCTTTATATAAATAATATCAATAACAATAATTATGGTTATTGTTTATAATATTTTTTCAATATATATTATTTTTCAAAATGTATTATTTTTCAATATTACCAAACCGCTAAATACACACACTAACCTCACAATGTAAAACAGATAGTTGTTAAAATAATAATTATCATTACGTATCAATTATAACTATTAATTTAATAAAGACAATTAAGACGTAAGAATTGATCATACGAAATACAGCGATACAACTGCGAAGAGCAGCTGACTGTATCTTTCTCGCTCGGGTACACTCGGCGGTCCCGAGTTCACCCGATCGAGCGTTTCACCTCAGAGCATGACGGATCGGCCTAACTTACAACCCACGAAAAAATCTGTGTGCGGAAAAGTCCTGTGACGCCTAAAGAAGTTTTCACTTCAAATAAACAATGTTTAATATTTTAAAGAACGTTATCGTCAACTTCACAATTATTTCAGTCGTTCGGGAGTCCAGAGTTAAGAGTCAAGTACTCTTTATAAACACTTTCAACTTTTTTACGAATAGTTAATATAAATATATTTTAATTATTTTAATTTTAGCTTTTTAATTAAGCTTAAATTTTTGGTGTACTAGAATTATAATATACTAGCAATCCGCCCTCGCTCCGCTTCGGTTATAGGTTATAGTCGTTTTACCCGCGTAGTTCCCGTTCCCGTGGGAATACCGGGATAAAATATAGCCTAGTTTACGCCCTGATATTATAGCTTTCCATTGGTGAAAGAATTTTTGAAATCGGTCCAGCCGTTTTGAAGATTACCCGGAACAAACAGACAGACAGACAGACAGAAAGACAGACAGACAGACAGACAAAAATTTTTTAATTGCTATTTTAGGCATAGGTGTCGTGCAAATAACCGTGTGAGCATGAAAAAAGCCTATTATTTTGACATTACAAACAGACACTCCAATTTTATTTATTGGTATAGATAATTGAAAAACTGACAGAAAGATAACTTACAGTAGATAAACGAATGATTAATTAAATTTAAAAAATGTTATAGAAATATCAGAATGCTGACAGCAATGAATTCAAATACTCATCGACCACGTGCATTGTAATAGGATAACATAAAAGTAAAGAGATAACGATAGGAGCATCTAGCAGCCGAATATGCGTCCCGTATCCATATGGGGTCAACATAATATGTACAAGTGTACACTAGTGACATGGTAACAAACACATACATAATATTACTAACACACATGTACTAACATATATGTGTGCTACTATTGGAAACATTCAATAGCATCGATATATACTACGTACTAGATTTCGTGATCCGAACATTTGTTTTGTTCGACTGAACTGTACTGCAATCCGTACACCTTACTTTAGTGTGCCTACGACCTTCATATAGTGTGGATGCATACAGAGCAGCGGTATTAATACGAAAACTCGGATGATTCGAGTCAAAACGTGAACCTGGATGTGAATAAAAATTCTTTACTCATTTAAGTAAAATGTTTTGTTGTTAAAGCGAATAAATAGGCAATTATATCGAAATAACACAATAAAAATAAAAAATATTCAAATGTATTATACATTTAAAAGTCACACCATCTTTGATCATAGACTAAAACACGCAGATGTTCAATTCCACAACTCGCTAAGGTAAAAATATATATGACTAATAACAGACTTAACATGATGTTTCACCAAAATATTTTGATTGCTTATATTCTTTTTTGTATAATATATATTATCAATTAATACTTATTGAAAATACGACAACGTGCCCCATTGGAATAGAGTATGTGTTTTATTTATGAATGTAGGTAAAAAAATTGTCACGTCTATAGTGTAAAATCGTTGTGTAACGTGTGGTTACTATAGTAACCACACGTCACACAACTTTAAAGCGATCTAGCGCTGTGTGCCTCAATGTTTGGGTTAGACTACTATTTATTGTTTCAGCGCTGCAGCGAACTTTAGTATAATTAATAATTATAATCAAAATGGAACAAAATATTTATTCGGGATAGCTTTTCTATATGTATATACCTTAGAATAATAACGTATAGAAGGATAGTGTCAGAAGGATAGTGGCGCGCAGACGATTACACATGTACACACGGAAACCACTATACAAATTATGAAATCAAATGTTGTTTTTATTAACATAAATCGTCGAAATACTTTTAAAAGTAATGTTAAAAACCTTTTTATGTTTTTCAAATGTGTTATGGCACCATTTGAATGCACAAGCCGTCATAATTACCTATTTATTTTTTAAGAGTTGCGTACGTTCGTGCAGTGCAATGACTTGTACATTACGGGACTGTTCCGGCGTAGGCTCCATTAGGCTCCAATTGAAATGCCTCACTTTTTGTGTGTGGACTTACCTTCTATATGTTATTATTCTAAGTGTATAACTATGTTCAATAGATATGTTCTTTTTTCGTGTGTTGGGTCAGCTAATGTATGTACTAAAAAAGCTTCTATGTCTAGTATAGACTTCAAAACTATTCAACAGAAACTCCTACATGATATTTTAGAAAGGAAATAATGCGCAGATGGTTTAAGATCACGTAAATAGTGCATTAGAATCTGGTAAGAGGCGTCGCGATCGATTTCAAAGAAATCTATTTTATTTTAATTTTTGATTTCAAACTCTTTGATTGGTAATGTGTTTAAGTATATGGGTGATTCTCAGATAGCTGTGATTTTTCGTGTCTAGTACTATAATTATTATTCAACATGATTTTTTCGATCAAAAAACTATAAATATAATAAATTTAATAGTATTTTACCTCTGACATTGTATATTGAAGCATAGGTATTCATGGACTAGGAATAACTTACAGAAATATACCCAAAATGTCAGTACCGTGGCATGTCTGATTTTCGTTTTTCAAACTAAATGTATAAATTTCTATAAAACCTCATCTTATAATCTAAAGTTGAGCTTTTCTAACTAAAATCTATTGTATATTTCATCAAATTATACTGCAATCATACCCCAATATTGATTGGTAGAAAGGAATAATAGTTATTGATTTATGTCCTGGAATTTCATTCAATTTTTAAATTCAAAATATTTGCCGCCTAATCGCCATCTTTTATTAAGTTTCGTTCGCTCGCTCTGGTGGCATTTTAAAGAAGCACTATTTGTGTACTATTCACAGCTGTGTATTTATTTTTTAGTCCCAATGTTATGACAGAAATAATTTGTTTTATTTTTAAAAAGGTAAGTCATAAAATTACATGTCAGTACCATGGTATTGAAGTTTACGCATATTAATACAATGTTTGGGTTAATTATACTAAATATTTATTTAATTTCTCGTGTGAAATCGAAATTATTTGGAAAATTATTTTAGTTATGTGTAAGTAATTAGTTTAGGTTAATTAAACATTTAAATGTCAGTACCGTGGATGTCAGTACCATGGTAAAAATAATAAATTAGATATAAATTCATATTTTCTTAATATTTTAATTTATTATCATTTAAAAATGTTCTAGTATTATGAAAAATGGCCCCAGTACTCCGGACAAGATTGAAAAATACACCCGGGCTTCAAAATTTAGGTCAAAATAAGCTGGCTACAAATAAGAAAGGTGCATTAAAACAGAATAAAAGATTGTTAAAATAAAGAAAGAAAATACCAAAAATATCTCTGAATAATTATTAAAGTCTTATAATTTATCATTTGTTTTATTAGTTTAAGATTTTTGACAGATTTAGGCAAGTACTTTGAATATTTCATTTAGATGTCAGTACCGTGGCGTTAGAATTTCGAATTTTCGTTCTTATTTCTTGCCCGTTAAAGTTGTAGTAGAACTACGTTAGAGGCTTAATTCTGAGCATAATCAGAGACCCTTAGTACAAAGAAAAAATTTTTAAAGCATTTTTAATTTTAAAAATTTTGAATTGTAAAAATCACAGTTATCTAAGAATCACCCATATGTGATTTTTGATGTTTAAGTATGTTTGTCATATCGAAATAGTACAGGTTTTTTCATGCTCACACGGCTATTTGCAAGATAGTTATACTAGAAAACCAGTTTAAAAAATTTTTATCAGTCTTTACGAGTAATCTTTAAAACAGGTGAACTGGTTTTAAATAATGTTTTATTATCAGGCAGCTGTATCTATAAGGACTAACTTAGGCTATTTTCCCTCTCAGGAAATCCTGTAAAATTTTGCACGATCTGGGACTTGTACCCAAGACTACATCTCAGGAGATTTAAAATACGAGGCTAAAGCGACAGGAACTGAAGCGCAAAGAGGGCGGGCTGCAAGTATTTGTATTGAATAAACACCGAAAACAAGGCCTTGGTATCTGTGGCCCGTTCAAATGTATCACCGTAGACGTGATCGTGGGTTTTCACGTCGCCCCGAGCGATATGGGCGAAGTATGACTAAAAAGTGTGAGAAGTATGGTGACGGAGGTGTCGTAAAAGACGACCAAAGTATATAATACGCACATAACGTCTATGCAAGAGAAGGAAAATTCGAAATAAAACCCTATACCAACATTTCTGACCACCGTGGTATGGCAGGTCAGTTTCCCTCTCAATGTGGAGGACGCTCGAGCCCAGCAGTGGGACGTATATGACCTGTATGAGGATTACTTTGTCTGTTCTCAAAAAATGGCAGCAGTAAATATCTAGCTACCAAGTTATCAGAAATGAAGAGGTCAACCTTAAATTTATCAATGCAGTAACTTTACTTTCACTCTCTTTTTATACCTTGGACGTAAACTAATATGATCGGATCTCTCACTCACTCTATGGATATACGTAACCACGTATATCACTATATATATATACACCATCAAAAACAAGACTTGTAAAAAAAAGCTAAGTCTCGCAACTGAGTTTTTCTACCATAAAAATTTGTGAGATCCATGTTATACCAAGTCGGTTAACTTATTCAGTCCCTGCTTAAGGGACCTTTCTTCTTAAGTTATTGCGTAAATAGCTAACCTAACAACTTCTTATAGTGACTATATCAATATTAAATATCTTTTATGTTTTAAATAAACAGAATGACTTGGCAATCGCATGAAAACACACCTCACAAGTAATACATATTATATTAAATTGTACTAAACATAGTGCGATTGCCAAGTCAATCTATTTATTTTAAACATAAAAGCTCTTGATTTCTGATCAGGCTTGGCTTTTTTTTACAAGTCTTGTTTTTGATGGTATCTCATTTCTTTTTGTAGATAGACCTACTCATTTGCTTTTCCGGTACCTTCTACTTCTCGAATACCAACAAAAGATTTTCTTAGAGCACACTCTCTGAAAAATTCGACATCTCTCCTTTCCGCTTGAGTCAATTCTACCTAAACTAAGCGGAGAAATGTGGAAATAAAGAAATTTGATTGGTTTTTTAAAACACATCTCTAGTCTTCTCTCCGCTTTGATGGCAATCGAGCCTCATGATGGCGTTCTTTCTTTTAGGTAAATTTCAGGCAATTTAGTTTGCTTAATACTTTGGGAGATTTTGGTACAATTTCATAAGACACGGCCCACTCTTGCTTTATCATTAAGTTGATTGACCATTTTATAAGTTATCTTTGAACATAATTATATCTAGGTATCTGTCTACACCTATTATGCCAATCATCATTCAGCCTATCGCCGTCCACTGTAGAACATAGACCCCCCTCATGCTTCACCATAAAGTACAGTACTGTGGCACCTGCGTCCAACGACGCTCAAGGGAGTTGCCATCACTAGAGCTCATATTTCTTCGCCTTGTGAAGAATAATGACGTAGTCGCCACGTTTGGTAGGCGGGTTGATTTCGCAGTGAAATATCACACATTTCCCCGGCGAGAGCTGCTGCCCACTCTCCTTCCTGTTGAATCTTTTTTTTAAATCACAACGCCTTGCACTAAGGGAATAATAATCCTTATATTGTGGGGGACTTTACAAACATATAATTCAACATCGCATCATCATCGCAGCCCTCATATGTCCCCTGTTGGGCTCAGGCCTCCTCCACAATGGGAGGGAATTTAACCCACTTGGACCACATATCATGCTGGTCAGACATGTTGATATAGGGTTTCATTTCGAGTTTTCCTTCTCTTGCACAGATGGTATGTGCACATTATATCCCATAGTCGTCTTATACCATATCCACGAGCAAGATAGAGAGTGGTGAATTGTATTCTTACTTCCTCACCATACGGAAAGAACATCTAATTAACCGAGATAAATTACATTCAGACTCAGAACAACAATTTGTGGATCGTACAAGGTGTTGTCTTGCATGGGATTTGAACCCGCGACACTAGCACGGTACGTTGGTATCTTAACCACTACATCATCTGCGCAGTCTTTAGCCGGTTGTTACGATTCCCATAGAGAAGCAATGATGATGACAAATGTATTCTTATTTTTTACAAAGATACATTTGTTTAACTGGAAATGTAACTTTGTAATCCTATATATTGATATGAGTTTACAAAATTATTTATGCAGTTGGTGTATCTCGGAAACTGGATGAAAATTATAATGTTTCATAATTTTTCCTTTATTTATACACTAAACACTAATTGCATTCTAAATTTGAAGCTTCTATGTCTGCTAGAAGTGCCACTTTAATATTGATGATCGGTCAGTCAGTCAGTGACAAAATTACGAAATTTTGACTAGTTATAATTCTTAAACTATTGGTTCAAATTGAATGAAATTTGAAATACATAATGTGTATACAAGGCCTGCTAGGTTACTAAAAATTCAGGTTTCTAGTTTTATTAACAACGAAGTTATAGGGGGTCGAAAATGGCCTGAATGGCTTCGAGAAAAGTATGTTACGGCAGTTTTACGTTTGGCCCGACTTTTTTTTGCTCGACTTGGCGGGGACACTGCCGTGCCCTCAGATATAGTGATATACTATTATACTACACAATACACGACATCGAAGTGACATCACAATACCGACGTTTTCTTGGCGTTTATACAATCTTTTGTACTAGGACGTCAGAATACACTAAGAAATAGGATATCGATGAAAACTTAAACTATATAAAGCACCTACCTACCTTCATATATACAGCTTAAAGTGATTTAAATGTTCCATGTAGTAACACGGAGTAAGAATACAATTCACCACTCCGCTCTTACCCGTGGGTATCGTAAAAGAGTAAGGGATATAATTATAACGCATATGACATCTATGCAAAAGATGAAAAATTCGAACCAAAGGCCTATTACCAAGCTGTCTGAACAACATGGTATAATAAGGTCAATTTCCCGCCTATTATGGAGGAGGCTCGAGCCCAGCAGTGGGACGTATATGAGCCCAAATGATGATGATGCAATATATATATATATATATATATGAGACCAAACCGCTCGTGTGGTAGTTAAGAATGCAATACATCACCAATCTCATCTTTTGTGAATCGTAAAAATTATTATAATTATCCCTCATTGGATGGCTGTGTACGAAAAGCAATAGCGGAATAGAATCTATGTATGCATGCTATCAGCCGATGTATATGCACATGAGTTTCCGAGCTAAAATTTACTAGGATTACAGAAATTTTGATACTCCGAAGTGCATCGAATACATTTGCAGTAAGTAAGCAAGTATAAGTTGTACAAGTGACGTCGAAACAGTTACGTCATCATACCATCAGCCAAGTCTTTAGGACTGGGAAATCATAGTGAACAAAGAGCTTCATAATAAATGGCGCTACCAGTATTATCCTTTTTTAGATTTTAAATATAAACAAAGATATGAGGAAGTATTAAATTCCGCTAAATATATTTCACTTGTTATACGTTATGTTATACTATCATACGTTATTTCGTATTTGACCAGAAATAATTACAATACAAGTATGTTTTTGAAGTTATACTTCTTTAGGCGCGTTATGAAAAAATGATGAGAGTGAAATTTTAAGATGCGCGCGCATCTGTGACACAAAATTAACAGTATGAAGTTGTCTGCTTAACCGCTCATTGAGTGAAATTTTAAGATGCGCGCGCATCTGTGACACAAAATTAACAGTATGAAGTTGTCTGCTTAACCGCTCATTGAGTGAAATTTTAAGATGCGCGCGCATCTGTGACACAAAATTAACAGTATGAAGCTGTCTGCTTAACCTTAAATTCAATTTTTGAATTTATTATTAAATTTATTTTTAAAATATTAAATAATCAATAATAAACATTTAAAATTAAGAACCTTATAATATTTAGTACAAATTATGTCTTATATATTTATTATTCTCTAAATTTTGTTTTTAATAATATATATATATATATATATATCATCATTTCAGCCCATATACGTCCCACTGTTGGGCTCGGGCCTCCTCCATAACGGAAGGGTAATTGACCTACTATACCACGCTGGTCAGACGTGTTGGTATAGGGTTTTATTTCGAGTTTTCCTTCTCTCGCATAGATGTTATATGCGTTTTATATCCCTTAGTCGTCTCGTACGATCACCCACGGGTAAGATAGGGGGTGGTGAATTGTATTCTTACTCCGTCACCACACGGAATATATATATATATATATATTAATTATATATTATATTATATTATATATATATATATATATATATATATATATATATATATATATATATATATATATATATATATATATATATATATATAATATATATATATATATATATATATATATATATATATTAAATATATTATTATATAAATATATTAATTTTCACTTTTTAATATTAATTATTGATATCTAAGATCAATCTAAGATTCTTTTAGTTTAAATTTGATGACTATTAAACTGAACTTTGTTGATTATCCTTTTCCAATCCTTCTATTATTTTATTGTAATTAATTATTTGCATGCAATTAAAAACTATTTTTTAATGATGCCAAAGAAGTCTAACTTCTCACGCGCGTACATAAGTACACGCACCCATTTTTTTTTTTATTAAACACACCCATATCGTTTAAAAGTGCAACAACATAAAATAAATATGCAAATATTTAATAAATAGTACGTCGAACCTTACAATATATGTGTGACGTCATACTAATAACGTCATCATGCGGTTTTGCGAGTCATAGTTACTAGGAGATCAAAGTGTAACAAGAACTGCAATTATAGAAATCTGGTTGTAGTGATGTTCCATTTGTTTTACTTGCTTTTTAAAAGAAAAAATACCTATATAGAAGAGACATTATTTTCTAGTATTATACGTTATATATTATAGTGAATAAGTAATAATATATTGTCACCACTACACGGTTGCTATGCAAAAAAACGTATAGAATTAAGTAAATAGAAAAGCCAATGCTTGTTCACAATCATCTTATGGTAGGAGGCCAGCAACCATTAAATATAAAATTTATCAATAATATCTATTTTCCGTGTGGTGACTGAGTAAGAATTCATCAACCTATTTCACCCATAAATTCCGTATAAGACTGCTAAGGTACGACAATAATATGCACATAATGTCCGTGTAAAAAAAAAGGTAAACGCGAAATAAAACCCTATGGGTATAGGGTTTTATTTCGAGTTTACCTTTTCTTGCACAGATGCTATGTGCATATTATACCCCTTAGTCGTCTTCTACGACATCCACGGGCAAGATAGGGAGTTGTGACTTGTATTTTTACTCCGTCACAATACGGAAACGACATTATCAATATTAATGTTTTTTTTATATTACAATTTCAAACTCATCTTTAAATTTTAAGTATTAAATAAAATACAAGATCGCCACAGGCAAATTATATTTGCCTGTCAAAACCTTCTACTATTCGATTTATTCATTTCACCACAGAGTACACTGATCATCACATTATGACAACTCATATATGTCCCACTGCTGGGCTCGGGCCTACTCCACAATAAGATGGTTGTGGTGAATTGTATGCTTACTCCGGCACCATATGGCAAACTATATATGCATAGAAAGTAGTTCATGACTATTTAAATACTATTAGCATAAAGAGCACTGTATGGCTTTTCTGTGTGATGACGGAGTAAGAATACAATTCACCACTCCCTATCTTGTCCATGGAGGTCGTAAAAGACGATTAAAAGATATAACATGCACCTTAACATCTGTGCAAGACCAGGTAAACACGAAATGAAACCCTATACCAACATGTCTGACCAGCATAGTATAATAGGTCAAATACCCTCCCACTGTGGGGGAGGCCCTGGCCCAATAGTGGGACGTATGTGGGCTGCGATGTTGAAAAAGCACACAATCTCACTCGTGTCCATGACTATTTACTGTGCTCTGTAAAGATATAGAGCTAACAAGATTACTTAAATAATATATTCAAACTTCTAATGGAGTATCAGATCGGTACTACCCGATTTTCGATTGAAATAGTCTAATCATTGTGGTATAGTAGATCAATTTGCCTTTTATTATATTACTCTCGAGGAGTGGGATGTATGTGAGCTGAAATAATGATAGTGATTAAGTAAGATACGGGGTATTGAAATGTATTTTTACTCCACCACCACGTCGACAGCGGACACTCAAAATGTTTTTATACCAGTTAAAATTAAAATTGATAAATAAATTTAAAATACATAAATAGACAACTCCAGAGCTGTATACAAAAGTTATACATAATATATACCTGTATTCTTCTCACACAAGTATAAAAGTTATGAATGAACGGACGTTTTTTTTTTTTTTTTTATTATATTGCAAACGGTGGCAAACGAGCAAACAGTACACATGATGGTAAGTGTTGCTGCCGCTCATGGACCTTTACAAGACCGCTGCCTACCGTGAAGAAAAAGAAGGGAGTGTGAATGAGTGCATTGAGGCTCGGTGATACCAAGGGCACTACCAAAACCCTCCGAAACGCAAACACCCTCCGAAAGTTGGGCTTCCGGCTCTCTCGCTCACCGAACGAAGCGCAATAACTAATTGCTACTACTCAGACGTCGATTTTCTGCGAGAGTGTGGTACTACCCCGGACGGACCAGCCCGCGGCTGTAGACAGATAACTGTCGACAGTGTGGTCCTACCACTCTTACAATAATGCTTACGTACGGACGGACGATACAATAAATTACTCCTTGATTGTATAACAGCCTGGTACATCTACAGTTAATACTCGAAAGAAGCGGTACTTTCCGATAAGCGAAGGTTACCACTGAAAACATTTTCTTCATAAATTTCATTCGTCGTATTCGTTGTCTCAGTCCATATACGTTCAATTGCTGGGGCCTCCTTCTCAATAGGAGGGAACTTGATCTACTATACCACGCGGGTCCGATGTGTTTATGTCAAGTTTTCCTTGTATAGATGATTACTGCATATTATATTCCTTAATTGGTTATTACGTCGGTTAAGATAGGGGGTGATGAAATGTTTCTTACTCCGATATCACACACAAATTTGGCAATTTACTTTACATCAATTTACCTTTTTTGTTAAGCAAATATCTGGTTTTACTAGCTTTTTTCAGCGACTGATCTCGTACCCCTTGGATAAGGAATACAGAAATTTTTCGTTAAAGAAATATAAATTGTGCGCAACCTTGACAGTAATAGTGATGGAAACGAGGTGAATTTCAAGCTAGTCCGAAAATTCAATTCTGATCAAGAGTCCCTAAGTTGTATTTATATTATAATATTAATATCATTTTTATTTATAAAACTCATAGGTACCTTCTCCTATTATTGGATTTAAGTGCAGCATCATAAAACAAATATACAAATATTTAATAAATAGTAAGTACGTCGAACCTTACAATATGAGTGTGACGTCAAAGCAGTAACGTCATCATGCGGTTTTGCGAGTCATAGTTACTAGGAAATCAGAATGTAACAAGAACTACAACTATAAAAATCTGGTTGTAGTGTTCCATCTCTTTTTCTCGCTCTTTAAAAGATAAAATATACAGGAGAAACATATTTCTTTCCTGTTATTATGCATTAAATATTATGATGAACAAGTAATAATATATTGTCACAACTACATTCTTATGCATGATTCGCAATAAAATATATAGAAGTAAATTAATAGAGAGGCCTACACTTGTTCATACAGACCTTATGGTAGGAGATAAGCAACCATCAAATTTAAGATGGATCAAAAATATCGATCTTCCGTGTGGTGACGGAGTAAGAATTCATCATGATGTCCCTCCCATTAGACGAAGCCCGAGCCACACAATAGGCCTTATATGGACTGAGATGATATACGGACAGAGTTACACCACACAAATGTTTTTCTACCAGTTAAATTTAAAATTAAAAAGGTAATTAAAAATATTTAGATACATATGCACTACATACATAAGTAGACGACGTGTAGGCCTTATAAGTCTACTACTTTCGTTCGTATACGTTATGATAGTGGGGGTAAATGCTATCGATTCTTCGCACACGGGTATAATAGTAATGAATGAACGGATGTACAACAAATTACTCCTTGTTTGTATAACAGCCTGGTGCATCTACGGTTAATTCTTAAAGGAACCGGTACTTTCCGATAAACGAAGGTTATCCACCGATGATAACATTTTTTCGTAAATTTCGTCGTCGCCTTCGTCTCAGCCCATATACGTCCTTCTCCTGTGCTTGGCCTTCTCAATAGGAGGAAAATTGTCCTACTATGCCATGCGCGTCAAATGGATTGATATAGAGTTTTATTTCTAAATTTTCCTTTCTTGCATAGATAATATCTGCTTATCATATCCCTTCATCGTCTATTACGACACCCACGGGCAAGAAAGGGGGTGGTGAATTGTATTCTTACTCCGTCACCACATAACAAAAATCGTATACTATTCGATTTTTTGATTTCAACACAGAGTATACTGATCGTCACATCATCACAGCACAGGTATGTCCCACTGCTGGGCTTGAGTCTAACAATTGAAGTAAAATTAACCTACTGTACCACGCTGATCAAAAGTGTTGATAGAGGGTTTCATTTCGTGTTTACCATCTTTTGTAAATATGCATTTTATATTTCTTAATCGTTTTTTGCGACACTAACGGACAAGATAAGGGGGCAATTAATTGTATTTTTAATCTGTCAACACATGGACAGAGTACACTCAAAATATTTTAAAACCAGTTCAATTTAAATTAAAAATATATGGACAAAGTTGCATACATAAGTTGTAGACGTGTGAGGGTTGTTCGTATTCGTTATGATAGGGAGGGTTAAATGCAATCGATTCTTCGCACACAAGTGTATAATAGTTATGAATGAATGGACGTACAGTAAATTACTCTTCGTTTTTATAATACCCTGATACATATACGGTTAATACTCGAAGGAACCGGTACTTTCTGATAAGCGAAGATCATCAAAAATTGTTGTTGTTGTTTAGAATATTAAATACAACACTCAAAATAATAATGATGTAAGGTAATTAACGTGATTTTGAAAAATGGAAAGGTATTCGAATGATATTTTTTTATTATCACTGATCAACCACGTGCTGCTTTCATTGTAACTCCTCTAAAGCCAGGATCCACAGTGGTATTCATAAATTACAACGAGGTTTAAGTCTTAGGAAGTCTCGAGAAATGCTTTTAATTGTTTTAAAACTGGCAACAAAATCAAATAGAAAAGAAGGACAGAAAGAGTTAAAAAATACCAACTCCCTTTTCTACAAAGTGGGAGACATGAAGAAAAATAATTAATAAGCCAATAAATAAGAGGATATAATAGCTATGAGAAGCGCAGCAGTACAGCACCACGAATATGCCATTCTCCTTCGAAATTAAGCTGATGGCATTAACCCCTTGAAGAGGTTTAAATATAAGACGGCGCTTGTTTAACGTATTTCTATTACAATGAACCACCGTGCTAATACATGAAACTTGTTAGTGCTAGAATGAAACGAGGGTACAAATGAAATCTGTATATATGCATCCCTTTCTTTTCATTGTCCACCCACAATCTAAAGTGAGAGGTCATTCTAACCACAAGACGCAATTTGGTATATTGCATACTACCTTGCATAGTTTTCACTTCCTCCTGCTCATGCCAACCTAGTAATTTGTCTTCAAATACAATTGTTTGGCGCTAGCTAGACTATAAAATTAGGGGACTTCTTAGATACATTTAGGGTGATAATAAGTTAGAGGTGGATAAACTTGTTGGTTAATTGGAAAATACTATATGTTGCATAACATTTTGTTGAAAATATATTAAAAAAAAGTGTGCGCTTAAGATCGCACGGCAGAAGTGAAAACTTCATTGGCCAATCCCAATCAATTAAATAATAATAATAATAGTGTTTCAAAATAAAAAAGTTAGGTTAACTTTTAATTATATTACACATACATACATTTATATATTTCTTAGCAACTTAAATACACAAGTAATAAATGGTCTAAAAACTCAAAATAGGAGACAAATACTTATTCAAATAAACCGCTGCCAGTAGGTAACGTGCCCAGAATGCTGGCAGCATTGCCACGTTGGATGGCAATGCTTAACCTCTGTGCCAAGTAAAGCCCAGCATTCCGGTCACGTGTCGCTTCATTAAGGCGTTTACTTAAATCTTTAAATATATTATGGGCGCCAGGCCCCCACGGTCCCAAAGTTTCTACCCCAAAAGGCTCATATATGTATACACTGTCTAGAGTACAGTATTTGCGCCTTTTGAGGTTCTCTGCTGATTCAGCCGCCACTCCAGCCTCAATTTCAGTTCCGGGAAGATGTGACGGCGCTAGGGTATCAACACAAGTTGCATCCCATACCAAAGGTCGACCCATCTTTCACGGAATTAATGTCATACCATCGGGCCTCTTACCATCAGCGCGAACTAGGCCGCAAGATTCTAAAACAGCGGCACCGTTCGCGCTGGTAAAAGCCCGACGGAGGATATCATTGAGACTCGCATGGCGAGGAATTCTACCTGCACTCTTTAAGCAGGAGAGGCCGTGGTGCCCGAGCTGGGCGACGACAAAACCACACTGGCAACGGTGCGGTGCACAACAAGATGCACCCAAGCGTAGACAAGCTGCAATACGGAAAGTAGAAGTATCCATTAATGTTCCAATACGTAGTGAAGGGAGAGCCTGTAACCATAGACCCGATTCCCACTCACCAACAGCTAATAGACGGGCGCGATCCGCTGAGCTTGAGCACGTATTGAAAAGTTGCTTCCGTACAAGCTTGCATAGCGGCCCATCCCACAGCCGCTGAGATGACGGGTCCGTGGGGAGATTTTTATTAAAATTGCGAGTCAACCACGCATTTCTGGCTTCATTAAAAGAAGGAATTTCTATATTTTTTAAAGAGGGTCCTAGAATTTTGTAAATTAAATTTTGAGTGCTATAAACTGAGGACAGAAATGCGGGCAACGCCACACCAGAAATTGGGCGAATGCCCAAACCTCCAAAACGTACTGGAAGTGATGCCTGAAGCCACTCTCGTTCTTTTACATTTTGAAATTGATTCCAAAGTGTCTCTAACTATTTTGTCTAAGCTTTGGAGAATTTCTTTATGCTTCCAAAGTTGACAACAACGAATAGTACTCATGAATTTAGGCATAAAAAGGCAATGTCAAAAAATAGTAAAGGCCATATGGGTATTGATTTTAAATAAACGGTCTGAACATTCTAAAAAATTTTGAATTTTTCTTCGAAAAAATGAGGGAAAGATTCATCATAAATAGGGGCACCCAATAAATGAAGGGAACGTTTGTCAATGATTTTTATATTAGGAGCCAATGTATTGAATTTTTGTATTATTTGATCTTTTTGTAAATTACCTAATATAAAAAGTTCACGCTTTGAAAAATTTAGTTCAAGGCCAATCCGGTGGAACTCATCTATTAATACAGTAAGGTCATTAAACACGTCATTTAAGTCACCACCTAAAGTTCCATCGTCCAAATACCAAAGGTTTAATTTTGATTGGAGCTTTTGGATGATAGGATTAATGGCGAGACTGAAAATAGCAGGACCAAGAAGATCACCTTGTTGGCAACCAACAGCAGATAAAATTTCATTACCATTATATGTTAATTTGGTGCAAAAACCATAACATTGCCAAAGAAAGTTGTACAAACTAGGAATTTTATCTTTCACCTCCTTTAAAAGGGTACCCCTATCGACAGCATTAAATGCATTTTTTACATCCACCTTCAGCAACACTTCGGCACAATCGTTGAATAAAAAAGTGCGAGCAGAATGGACGGCAGCTTCACAACCGGCTTTTGAGCCAAAACCTAATTGAATTGGTTGAAAAATATTACCAAACTGCGGTGCTGTTTTTTTGCAGCAAATTTTAGCTGCTAATCGACGATACGTCATATCAACTGCTATGGGTCTAATGCCGCCGTCCTTCTTTTTTAAAGCGCAAAGATTGGCACCGTAGAGCACGTCAATGATGTCACTATTGACCTGTCCAGACAGCATCAAGTTAATAAGAGCCGTCAACTCTCTTAATAGCACCTCACCACTTTCACCGCAGCCATTGCTCGTGAGGTCTTTTAAATGTTGTGGTGTCAAGCCATCCAAACCACCAGCTGAGCCAGTCTGAAAGGACATAACCGCTGCGTATACGTCTGGACAGGAAACTTCAATAGCATTTGTAGAATTTATTGGAGCTTCAGGAATTTGGATATCTGTAGCTGAAGATGGATGCTTGTCCTTTAATATCGAGAGGGTTTCAGATGTGACTGGCGCAATAGCATCACTAGAAAAAAGAATTTGAGCAGCGCCTTTAATATCTCCGTCATTGAGCTTATTTTCAGCTAACTTATAGGGGGCAGACACGGTGAATTGTTTTAAATTTTTTTAATTTAAATTTGCTGCCGAAAGGTTATCAAAAATTAAAGGATTCTCTCGTGTGCTGTAGCCCGTACAGTTCTCTTTAACTCTTGCCGTTAAAGATTTTTTATTTTTTGGGTCATTATTGACATGAAGAACAGCATACGGGAAAAGAAGTAAACGTTCCCAGCTACGTTTTGAGTTTTCCGTATAAACTGCCTTTATACTTTGGAATAAAGCAGCAGCTACAGAAAGTCTAGCACCACGGGGAATACGTTTTAAAACTGGTTTATATAATTTACAATTAGCTAAAATTTTCCAAAAAGGTTCAGTAGGTTTAGAATAATATGAATTAAAAAAGACAGGGCTTGAAATTGAATTTGAAAGAAGCAAGGGCGGAATGGAATGACATTTGGTTTGGTGAATTTTAAGAACACGTTGTCCTTTAAAAAAACGTATCTGGGAGCATTGATAACACTGCACTAGATTTTCCTGTGATGCTATTAGGCGTTGTGTTCCAGACATTGTCTCCTGGGTGCATCTTGACATAACTACCTTTTTTACAAGTTTGTTGATATCTTTAATACTAACAAGTACAAGAGAAACTAAAATAAACGTCCATAAAAACATGAAAATAAATAAATATGACAGTCATATAGTAATAAGCGGCGTCACACACAAACACTTTTTCATGATAGTTCGTATTACCAAAATAATTTGTCCATGGCATAATGCTTCGAGCTGTATGTAAAATATATACATTTATAGTATTTATTCGTTATTTTTAGTTATTTCTGAAGATGTCTCAATCAGAGAATATTTTGACGTTGACGTTCTGCTGATATTTGGTTGTTATTGCAATTGTACTAAAAGATTTTGTTTATACAGATCAACTGGTATGTAAATTATATAACTCTCTTTTTCGGATTTATGGCTTTATATAATGGTATGTAATATATCCTCGTTCAATAATCTTACGGAATTGATTTAAGAGCACTCTCAAAACACGTGTCGCCATTGTCTAATTTTTTTTTTCTCCTCATGTCAAGTCACCTCATGTTTATATATACGCATATAATATAAACATGAGGTGACTTCCCTATACGATCGAATCCCTTTATATAAATAATATCAATAACAATAATTATGGTTATTGTTTATAATTTTTTTTCGATATATATTATTTTTTCAAAATGTATTATTTTTCAATATTACCAAGCCGCTAAATACACACACTAACCTCACAATGTAAATCAGATAGTTGTTAAAATAATAATTATCATTACGTATCAATTATAACTATTAATTTAATAAAGACAATTAAGACGTAAGAATTGATCATACGAAAAACAGCCAAACTGCGAAGAGCAGCTGACTGTATCTTTCTCGCTCGGGTACACTCGGCGGTCCCGAGTTCACCCGATCGAGCGTTTCAGCTCAGAGCATGACGGATCAGCCTGACTTACTACCTACGAAAAAATCTATGTGCCTGTGCCTAAAGAAGTTTTCACTTCAAAAACATTTTCTTAAATAATCAATTTGAAACCATCTATTTAATTTTAAAGAATATTTATAAGGACGCATAAAAAATCTAAAACAGACGCTAGTTATAACGCACTAAAATACTTGTGCATTTTACTCTTATTAATATCACAAAATATATATTCTAAATTATTATTGCATGAGATATCCAAAATTATTATTAGAACGCTTCTCTCTTCCTTTACATACAACCAATATGTAATTAAAAAAGTGTGGAGCATTTGGTTTAGTTCGATTAAAAAATCACATTTTTGACCACTCTGTGATTCTGAGGACATTTACCTAATAAAAATTTACTACTCCTTTTTATATAACATAAACGATTCTTTCCACACTGGAAGTAGTAAATGATGCTAGGAACAGACTTTTAGGATATTATACCAGGATTTTAGGAACGTCAAATTATGGCTAGAAAAAGCACACAGATACGAACGACAATACACAGTGGATCTCTTGATACTCAACACATTATTTAAAACTTCAAATACTAGATGAGATTCAGAAAATATTCAGAGTTCAGAACAACCAAATTGTAGGCAAAAGTTAAATGTGCTAAATAGATATTAAACTATTTAACAAAGAGCGAACGAGCTTAATTTGACGTCAAAAGAGTAACGTCATCATCACGTTTTATGAGTCGATGTTACTAGGAGATCATGACATATATAAAGCCTTAATAATAATATGGTACGTGTACCGTGCTCTGGTACTGCTTTTATGGCTTTGTGAAATAAAATTATAGTATAGACTTCTTATTGTTTCTGTTCTCCGTATGGTAATTAACTAAATATACACTGTCTACCATTGCTGTGTTGTAGAAGCTACGTGTACTACCAACTAACCAATACTTACTTACATTGCTTTTACATATGAACATGATTAAATCATAATGTTAAATAATTATACAATTATTACTTATATATTACTTAAATATTATACTCCACCCAAGATACAAAAACATTAAATTAAAAAAAATTAAGTCTTATGAATTAACCGTTTGAATATACTTGCGAAAAAAAAATATTTTGAATATTTAAATCTTAGAATTTTAGTGTATTTTTAAAATTTTATTTTAAAATTTATTTAAGATAATTGATTGAATGTGACACATGTGTCGCCTGATTCAATCAATTATCTTAAATATGTTTACAATTTATTTATATAAAAGTAAAACTATGTTGACTCAAAGTATCTGACAATATACCTATAGAGAACAAAATGTAATAAATAATAATGATAAACAAAGAGATTAAACAAAACAAGCAATTTACATCATCAAATTTATTTAGTACTAAGTTTCCAGAAACCTTCAATATTTATTAGAATTTATATAACACAGAAGCAAAAATACATATGGATGTATAGTACCTACTCCTAGTGCCTAAGGGCAAATCTATAGTGACGTCAAAATAATAATATCACCATACTGTTTCACAAATTGTAGTTACTAGGAGACTATAATTTACCAAGAGGTTTATTAAAATCAAATTGGTTTCCTGGTTTCCTACTTTCATGAAAGTCAAGATGCCGCAAACCCATATAATACTGGGAGAAAGGAAATACGGCGGACAATGAGGCCTCGTACCACGCCACAGATGATTTCATTCAAGAACTAAAACATGTGTGGATAGGTAGACTCGAACTATTATATTACGGATCCATAAACTGTCAGTCTGTTTTCCTATTAAGTTCTAGTAACTATAAGTGCTACGTACGAATTACGTAGCACTGACGTAGCAAGCGCGTAGCACACCATACATTTTTATACATACCTAGCTGACTTGCGCATCTTCGTTTGCATCACATGATAGAGACAGATAGAGCGTGGATCATAGGCGCCTATAACGTGCAGGTTACAGCAATTCTCAAAAGGAATGTAAAATTCTCGCTTTTGCAACATTGTAATTAAAACTTCACTGCAATTATTTGTAACGTACTGTTATGTAGCCTTTCTCGACAAATGGCTTATTCAACCCTTAAGGATTTTTTTAATTCAAATCTATATTTGCTGAGAAAAAAGCGTTCATCCAAATATACTTTTCAGCTTTTTAATATTAATATAGATAAGTTTGTTGAAATTCATCACCGCGTTATTTATAAGAATATACATAATACAACTCCTCAAATATTATATAAATACATATTTTTATTATAATAGCTTTTTTAGTACATTATCCTAATATTAAAAATTCAAATCGAATCAAAATATAAAAATTTTATCAAGAAGATTTTGCCCCATTATGCTAAAATAATTACAATTAAATTAGTACTCTATATTTTTACTTAACCTCAGAGTACGAGTAGTTCAAAAATAGAGCACTCCGTGATCTTTCCATTTTTAAATATATTAGTATAATAAAATAACACGATTATATTCAAAATCGGAACAAATTTGTATTAAAATGTAGCATGATGCCAAAAACAAACTAAAATATGTACGTTCACATACGTTATGGTGGTACTATGAGAATTAAATACAATCGATTCTTCGCACACAAGTGTAATTATTATGAATGAAATGACGTGCAATATATAACTCCTGTTTTCTATAACGCCCTGGTGCATCTACGATTAATACTCGCTTGAAATAGCGCTATCAATAAGCGGGAGAGTATTTCGTGTAATTGTTTTAGTAACGGAATAAGCGAGAAAGAATACAATGGTCATCGTCCTTTTCTTTCCTATGGGTGATTGTAAAAGAAACCTGTGAGACATAAGTAACATCATTGCAAGGTCATCATTCATCATCATCACTCTCACCATGAAGAATGTTCGAACCCAGCATGGGGACGTGTATGAAAAATTTTATAAATAAATTTGATATTCAAGAAACACCCATTTTATAGCATTCCGTATCCATTTATTATCTACTAGCAACCCGCCCTCGCTTCGCTTCGCTTCGATTTCAGTCGCTTTACCCGCGGCGTAGTTCCCGTTCCTGTGGGAATACCGGGATAAAATATAGCCTATGTTACTCCCTGATATTATAGCTTTCCATTGGTGAAAGAATTTTTGAAATCGGTTCGGTAGTTTAAGCATGAAAGCGTTACAAACAAACAAACAAACAAACATCCTTACTTTCGCATTTATAATATTAGTATGGATACCAATAAATAAAATTGGAGTGTATGTTTGTAATGTCAAAATAATAGGCTTTTTTCATGCTCACACGGTTATTTGCACGAGACCTATGCCTAAAATAACAATTAAAAATTTTTTTCTGTCTGTCTGTTTGTTCCGGGTAATCTTCAAAACGGCTGGACCGATTTCAAAAATTCTTTCACCAATGGAAAGCTATAATATCAGGGCATAAACTAGGCTATATTTTATCCCGGTATTCCTACGGGAACGGGAACTACGCGGGTAAAATGACTATAACCTATAACCGAAGCGAAGCGAGGGCGGGTTGTTAGTCCCTAATATATAATTGGTGTGGTACTAGAGAAACTTATAATTTTCTCTGAGGATTTAGTAAGGTGATAAAGCAACAAAATAATATCTACGGTGGCCCTGTTAGCAACGACCAGTTAAGTAACTCACCAAGTGAATGTATATAGCTAATGACGATATTACGTTTATAGAATTGATTGACGCGTCAAGTTCAGGTCTCCTATCTGAGGATACTCGAGCCTAAAAGTAGGATACATACTAGTTGATTTGGATCAAACATATACTACACTAGCAACTCGCCCTCGCTTCGCTTCGGTTATAGGTTATAGTCGTTTTACTCGCGTAGTTCCCGTGCCCGTGGGAATACCGGGATAAAATATAGCCTACTTTACGCCCTGATATTATAGCTTTCTATTGGTGAAAGAATTTTTGAAATCGGTCCAGCCGTTTTGAAGATTACCCGGCACAAACAGACAGACAGACAAAAATTTTTTAATTGCTATTTTAGGCATAGGTGTCGTGCAAATAACCGTGTGAGCATGAAAAAAGCCTATTATTTTGACATTACAAACAGACACTCCAATTTTATTTATTGGTATAGATAATTGAAAAACTGACAGAAAGATAACTTACAGTAGATAAACGAATGATTAATTAAATTTAAAAAATGTTATAGAAATATCAGAATGCTGACAGCAATGAATTCAAATACTCATCGACCACGTGCATTGTAATAGGATAACATAAAAGTAAAGAGATAACGATAGGAGCATCTAGCAGCCGAATATGCGTCCCGTATCCATATGGGGTCAACATAATATGTACAAGTGTACACTAGTGACATGGTAACAAACACATACATAATATTACTAACACACATGTACTAACATATATGTGTGCTACTATTGGAAACATTCAATAGCATCGATATATACTACGTACTAGATTTCGTGATCCGAACATTTGTTTTGTTCGACTGAACTGTACTGCAATCCGTACACCTTACTTTAGTGTGCCTACGACCTTCATATAGTGTGGATGCATACAGAGCAGCGGTATTAATACGAAAACTCGGATGATTCGAGTCAAAACGTGAACCTGGATGTGAATAAAAATTCTTTACTCATTTAAGTAAAATGTTTTGTTGTTAAAGCGAATAAATAGGCAATTATATCGAAATAACACAATAAAAATAAAAAATATTCAAATGTATTATACATTTAAAAGTCACACCATCTTTGATCATAGACTAAAACACGCAGATGTTCAATTCCACAACTCGCTAAGGTAAAAATATATATGACTAATAACAGACTTAACATGATGTTTCACCAAAATATTTTGATTGCTTATATTCTTTTTTGTATAATATATATTATCAATTAATACTTATTGAAAATACGACAACGTGCCCCATTGGAATAGAGTATGTGTTTTATTTATGAATGTAGGTAAAAAAATTGTCACGTCTATAGTGTAAAATCGTTGTGTAACGTGTGGTTACTATAGTAACCACACGTCACACAACTTTAAAGCGATCTAGCGCTGTGTGCCTCAATGTTTGGGTTAGACTACTATTTATTGTTTCAGCGCTGCAGCGAACTTTAGTATAATTAATAATTATAATCAAAATGGAACAAAATATTTATTCGGGATAGCTTTTCTATATGTATATACCTTAGAATAATAACGTATAGAAGGATAGTGTCAGAAGGATAGTGGCGCGCAGACGATTACACATGTACACACGGAAACCACTATACAAATTATGAAATCAAATGTTGTTTTTATTAACATAAATCGTCGAAATACTTTTAAAAGTAATGTTAAAAACCTTTTTATGTTTTTCAAATGTGTTATGGCACCATTTGAATGCACAAGCCGTCATAATTACCTATTTATTTTTTAAGAGTTGCGTACGTTCGTGCAGTGCAATGACTTGTACATTACGGGACTGTTCCGGCGTAGGCTCCATTAGGCTCCAATTGAAATGCCTCACTTTTTGTGTGTGGACTTACCTTCTATATGTTATTATTCTAAGTGTATAACTATGTTCAATAGATATGTTCTTTTTTCGTGTGTTGGGTCAGCTAATGTATGTACTAAAAAAGCTTCTATGTCTAGTATAGACTTCAAAACTATTCAACAGAAACTCCTACATGATATTTTAGAAAGGAAATAATGCGCAGATGGTTTAAGATCACGTAAATAGTGCATTAGAATCTGGTAAGAGGCGTCGCGATCGATTTCAAAGAAATCTATTTTATTTTAATTTTTGATTTCAAACTCTTTGATTGGTAATGTGTTTAAGTATATGGGTGATTCTCAGATAGCTGTGATTTTTCGTGTCTAGTACTATAATTATTATTCAACATGATTTTTTCGATCAAAAAACTATAAATATAATAAATTTAATAGTATTTTACCTCTGACATTGTATATTGAAGCATAGGTATTCATGGACTAGGAATAACTTACAGAAATATACCCAAAATGTCAGTACCGTGGCATGTCTGATTTTCGTTTTTCAAACTAAATGTATAAATTTCTATAAAACCTCATCTTATAATCTAAAGTTGAGCTTTTCTAACTAAAATCTATTGTATATTTCATCAAATTATACTGCAATCATACCCCAATATTGATTGGTAGAAAGGAATAATAGTTATTGATTTATGTCCTGGAATTTCATTCAATTTTTAAATTCAAAATATTTGCCGCCTAATCGCCATCTTTTATTAAGTTTCGTTCGCTCGCTCTGGTGGCATTTTAAAGAAGCACTATTTGTGTACTATTCACAGCTGTGTATTTATTTTTTAGTCCCAATGTTATGACAGAAATAATTTGTTTTATTTTTAAAAAGGTAAGTCATAAAATTACATGTCAGTACCATGGTATTGAAGTTTACGCATATTAATACAATGTTTGGGTTAATTATACTAAATATTTATTTAATTTCTCGTGTGAAATCGAAATTATTTGGAAAATTATTTTAGTTATGTGTAAGTAATTAGTTTAGGTTAATTAAACATTTAAATGTCAGTACCGTGGATGTCAGTACCATGGTAAAAATAATAAATTAGATATAAATTCATATTTTCTTAATATTTTAATTTATTATCATTTAAAAATGTTCTAGTATTATGAAAAATGGCCCCAGTACTCCGGACAAGATTGAAAAATACACCCGGGCTTCAAAATTTAGGTCAAAATAAGCTGGCTACAAATAAGAAAGGTGCATTAAAACAGAATAAAAGATTGTTAAAATAAAGAAAGAAAATACCAAAAATATCTCTGAATAATTATTAAAGTCTTATAATTTATCATTTGTTTTATTAGTTTAAGATTTTTGACAGATTTAGGCAAGTACTTTGAATATTTCATTTAGATGTCAGTACCGTGGCGTTAGAATTTCGAATTTTCGTTCTTATTTCTTGCCCGTTAAAGTTGTAGTAGAACTACGTTAGAGGCTTAATTCTGAGCATAATCAGAGACCCTTAGTACAAAGAAAAAATTTTTAAAGCATTTTTAATTTTAAAAATTTTGAATTGTAAAAATCACAGTTATCTAAGAATCACCCATATGTGATTTTTGATGTTTAAGTATGTTTGTCATATCGAAATAGTACAGGTTTTTTCATGCTCACACGGCTATTTGCAAGATAGTTATACTAGAAAACCAGTTTAAAAAATTTTTATCAGTCTTTACGAGTAATCTTTAAAACAGGTGAACTGGTTTTAAATAATGTTTTATTATCAGGCAGCTGTATCTATAAGGACTAACTTAGGCTATTTTCCCTCTCAGGAAATCCTGTAAAATTTTGCACGATCTGGGACTTGTACCCAAGACTACATCTCAGGAGATTTAAAATACGAGGCTAAAGCGACAGGAACTGAAGCGCAAAGAGGGCGGGCTGCAAGTATTTGTATTGAATAAACACCGAAAACAAGGCCTTGGTATCTGTGGCCCGTTCAAATGTATCACCGTAGACGTGATCGTGGGTTTTCACGTCGCCCCGAGCGATATGGGCGAAGTATGACTAAAAAGTGTGAGAAGTATGGTGACGGAGGTGTCGTAAAAGACGACCAAAGTATATAATACGCACATAACGTCTATGCAAGAGAAGGAAAATTCGAAATAAAACCCTATACCAACATTTCTGACCACCGTGGTATGGCAGGTCAGTTTCCCTCTCAATGTGGAGGACGCTCGAGCCCAGCAGTGGGACGTATATGACCTGTATGAGGATTACTTTGTCTGTTCTCAAAAAATGGCAGCAGTAAATATCTAGCTACCAAGTTATCAGAAATGAAGAGGTCAACCTTAAATTTATCAATGCAGTAACTTTACTTTCACTCTCTTTTTATACCTTGGACGTAAACTAATATGATCGGATCTCTCACTCACTCTATGGATATACGTAACCACGTATATCACTATATATATATACACCATCAAAAACAAGACTTGTAAAAAAAAGCTAAGTCTCGCAACTGAGTTTTTCTACCATAAAAATTTGTGAGATCCATGTTATACCAAGTCGGTTAACTTATTCAGTCCCTGCTTAAGGGACCTTTCTTCTTAAGTTATTGCGTAAATAGCTAACCTAACAACTTCTTATAGTGACTATATCAATATTAAATATCTTTTATGTTTTAAATAAACAGAATGACTTGGCAATCGCATGAAAACACACCTCACAAGTAATACATATTATATTAAATTGTACTAAACATAGTGCGATTGCCAAGTCAATCTATTTATTTTAAACATAAAAGCTCTTGATTTCTGATCAGGCTTGGCTTTTTTTTACAAGTCTTGTTTTTGATGGTATCTCATTTCTTTTTGTAGATAGACCTACTCATTTGCTTTTCCGGTACCTTCTACTTCTCGAATACCAACAAAAGATTTTCTTAGAGCACACTCTCTGAAAAATTCGACATCTCTCCTTTCCGCTTGAGTCAATTCTACCTAAACTAAGCGGAGAAATGTGGAAATAAAGAAATTTGATTGGTTTTTTAAAACACATCTCTAGTCTTCTCTCCGCTTTGATGGCAATCGAGCCTCATGATGGCGTTCTTTCTTTTAGGTAAATTTCAGGCAATTTAGTTTGCTTAATACTTTGGGAGATTTTGGTACAATTTCATAAGACACGGCCCACTCTTGCTTTATCATTAAGTTGATTGACCATTTTATAAGTTATCTTTGAACATAATTATATCTAGGTATCTGTCTACACCTATTATGCCAATCATCATTCAGCCTATCGCCGTCCACTGTAGAACATAGACCCCCCTCATGCTTCACCATAAAGTACAGTACTGTGGCACCTGCGTCCAACGACGCTCAAGGGAGTTGCCATCACTAGAGCTCATATTTCTTCGCCTTGTGAAGAATAATGACGTAGTCGCCACGTTTGGTAGGCGGGTTGATTTCGCAGTGAAATATCACACATTTCCCCGGCGAGAGCTGCTGCCCACTCTCCTTCCTGTTGAATCTTTTTTTTAAATCACAACGCCTTGCACTAAGGGAATAATAATCCTTATATTGTGGGGGACTTTACAAACATATAATTCAACATCGCATCATCATCGCAGCCCTCATATGTCCCCTGTTGGGCTCAGGCCTCCTCCACAATGGGAGGGAATTTAACCCACTTGGACCACATATCATGCTGGTCAGACATGTTGATATAGGGTTTCATTTCGAGTTTTCCTTCTCTTGCACAGATGGTATGTGCACATTATATCCCATAGTCGTCTTATACCATATCCACGAGCAAGATAGAGAGTGGTGAATTGTATTCTTACTTCCTCACCATACGGAAAGAACATCTAATTAACCGAGATAAATTACATTCAGACTCAGAACAACAATTTGTGGATCGTACAAGGTGTTGTCTTGCATGGGATTTGAACCCGCGACACTAGCACGGTACGTTGGTATCTTAACCACTACATCATCTGCGCAGTCTTTAGCCGGTTGTTACGATTCCCATAGAGAAGCAATGATGATGACAAATGTATTCTTATTTTTTACAAAGATACATTTGTTTAACTGGAAATGTAACTTTGTAATCCTATATATTGATATGAGTTTACAAAATTATTTATGCAGTTGGTGTATCTCGGAAACTGGATGAAAATTATAATGTTTCATAATTTTTCCTTTATTTATACACTAAACACTAATTGCATTCTAAATTTGAAGCTTCTATGTCTGCTAGAAGTGCCACTTTAATATTGATGATCGGTCAGTCAGTCAGTGACAAAATTACGAAATTTTGACTAGTTATAATTCTTAAACTATTGGTTCAAATTGAATGAAATTTGAAATACATAATGTGTATACAAGGCCTGCTAGGTTACTAAAAATTCAGGTTTCTAGTTTTATTAACAACGAAGTTATAGGGGGTCGAAAATGGCCTGAATGGCTTCGAGAAAAGTATGTTACGGCAGTTTTACGTTTGGCCCGACTTTTTTTTGCTCGACTTGGCGGGGACACTGCCGTGCCCTCAGATATAGTGATATACTATTATACTACACAATACACGACATCGAAGTGACATCACAATACCGACGTTTTCTTGGCGTTTATACAATCTTTTGTACTAGGACGTCAGAATACACTAAGAAATAGGATATCGATGAAAACTTAAACTATATAAAGCACCTACCTACCTTCATATATACAGCTTAAAGTGATTTAAATGTTCCATGTAGTAACACGGAGTAAGAATACAATTCACCACTCCGCTCTTACCCGTGGGTATCGTAAAAGAGTAAGGGATATAATTATAACGCATATGACATCTATGCAAAAGATGAAAAATTCGAACCAAAGGCCTATTACCAAGCTGTCTGAACAACATGGTATAATAAGGTCAATTTCCCGCCTATTATGGAGGAGGCTCGAGCCCAGCAGTGGGACGTATATGAGCCCAAATGATGATGATGCAATATATATATATATATATATATGAGACCAAACCGCTCGTGTGGTAGTTAAGAATGCAATACATCACCAATCTCATCTTTTGT
The DNA here is from genome assembly GCA_032191425.1 of Lymantria dispar. NCBI lineage: Eukaryota > Metazoa > Arthropoda > Insecta > Lepidoptera > Erebidae > Lymantria > Lymantria dispar. The sequence continues at coordinate 36,532,834 of CM063445.1, forward strand.
GAATCGTAAAAATTATTATAATTATCCCTCATTGGATGGCTGTGTACGAAAAGCAATAGCGGAATAGAATCTATGTATGCATGCTATCAGCCGATGTATATGCACATGAGTTTCCGAGCTAAAATTTACTAGGATTACAGAAATTTTGATACTCCGAAGTGCATCGAATACATTTGCAGTAAGTAAGCAAGTATAAGTTGTACAAGTGACGTCGAAACAGTTACGTCATCATACCATCAGCCAAGTCTTTAGGACTGGGAAATCATAGTGAACAAAGAGCTTCATAATAAATGGCGCTACCAGTATTATCCTTTTTTAGATTTTAAATATAAACAAAGATATGAGGAAGTATTAAATTCCGCTAAATATATTTCACTTGTTATACGTTATGTTATACTATCATACGTTATTTCGTATTTGACCAGAAATAATTACAATACAAGTATGTTTTTGAAGTTATACTTCTTTAGGCGCGTTATGAAAAAATGATGAGAGTGAAATTTTAAGATGCGCGCGCATCTGTGACACAAAATTAACAGTATGAAGTTGTCTGCTTAACCGCTCATTGAGTGAAATTTTAAGATGCGCGCGCATCTGTGACACAAAATTAACAGTATGAAGTTGTCTGCTTAACCGCTCATTGAGTGAAATTTTAAGATGCGCGCGCATCTGTGACACAAAATTAACAGTATGAAGCTGTCTGCTTAACCTTAAATTCAATTTTTGAATTTATTATTAAATTTATTTTTAAAATATTAAATAATCAATAATAAACATTTAAAATTAAGAACCTTATAATATTTAGTACAAATTATGTCTTATATATTTATTATTCTCTAAATTTTGTTTTTAATAATATATATATATATATATATCATCATTTCAGCCCATATACGTCCCACTGTTGGGCTCGGGCCTCCTCCATAACGGAAGGGTAATTGACCTACTATACCACGCTGGTCAGACGTGTTGGTATAGGGTTTTATTTCGAGTTTTCCTTCTCTCGCATAGATGTTATATGCGTTTTATATCCCTTAGTCGTCTCGTACGATCACCCACGGGTAAGATAGGGGGTGGTGAATTGTATTCTTACTCCGTCACCACACGGAATATATATATATATATATATTAATTATATATTATATTATATTATATATATATATATATATATATATATATATATATATATATATATATATATATATATATATATATATATATATATATATAATATATATATATATATATATATATATATTAAATATATTATTATATAAATATATTAATTTTCACTTTTTAATATTAATTATTGATATCTAAGATCAATCTAAGATTCTTTTAGTTTAAATTTGATGACTATTAAACTGAACTTTGTTGATTATCCTTTTCCAATCCTTCTATTATTTTATTGTAATTAATTATTTGCATGCAATTAAAAACTATTTTTTAATGATGCCAAAGAAGTCTAACTTCTCACGCGCGTACATAAGTACACGCACCCATTTTTTTTTTTATTAAACACACCCATATCGTTTAAAAGTGCAACAACATAAAATAAATATGCAAATATTTAATAAATAGTACGTCGAACCTTACAATATATGTGTGACGTCATACTAATAACGTCATCATGCGGTTTTGCGAGTCATAGTTACTAGGAGATCAAAGTGTAACAAGAACTGCAATTATAGAAATCTGGTTGTAGTGATGTTCCATTTGTTTTACTTGCTTTTTAAAAGAAAAAATACCTATATAGAAGAGACATTATTTTCTAGTATTATACGTTATATATTATAGTGAATAAGTAATAATATATTGTCACCACTACACGGTTGCTATGCAAAAAAACGTATAGAATTAAGTAAATAGAAAAGCCAATGCTTGTTCACAATCATCTTATGGTAGGAGGCCAGCAACCATTAAATATAAAATTTATCAATAATATCTATTTTCCGTGTGGTGACTGAGTAAGAATTCATCAACCTATTTCACCCATAAATTCCGTATAAGACTGCTAAGGTACGACAATAATATGCACATAATGTCCGTGTAAAAAAAAAGGTAAACGCGAAATAAAACCCTATGGGTATAGGGTTTTATTTCGAGTTTACCTTTTCTTGCACAGATGCTATGTGCATATTATACCCCTTAGTCGTCTTCTACGACATCCACGGGCAAGATAGGGAGTTGTGACTTGTATTTTTACTCCGTCACAATACGGAAACGACATTATCAATATTAATGTTTTTTTTATATTACAATTTCAAACTCATCTTTAAATTTTAAGTATTAAATAAAATACAAGATCGCCACAGGCAAATTATATTTGCCTGTCAAAACCTTCTACTATTCGATTTATTCATTTCACCACAGAGTACACTGATCATCACATTATGACAACTCATATATGTCCCACTGCTGGGCTCGGGCCTACTCCACAATAAGATGGTTGTGGTGAATTGTATGCTTACTCCGGCACCATATGGCAAACTATATATGCATAGAAAGTAGTTCATGACTATTTAAATACTATTAGCATAAAGAGCACTGTATGGCTTTTCTGTGTGATGACGGAGTAAGAATACAATTCACCACTCCCTATCTTGTCCATGGAGGTCGTAAAAGACGATTAAGAGATATAACATGCACCTTAACATCTGTGCAAGACCAGGTAAACTCGAAATGAAACCCTATACCAACATGTCTGACCAGCATAGTATAATAGGTCAAATACCCTCCCACTGTGGAGGAGGCCCTGGCCCAATAGTGGGACGTATGTGGGCTGCGATGTTGAAAAAGCACACAATCTCACTCGTGTCCATGACTATTTACTGTGCTCTGTAAAGATATAGAGCTAACAAGATTACTTAAATAATATATTCAAACTTCTAATGGAGTATCAGATCGGTACTACCCGATTTTCGATTGAAATAGTCTAATCATTGTGGTATAGTAGATCAATTTGCCTTTTATTATATTACTCTCGAGGAGTGGGATGTATGTGAGCTGAAATAATGATAGTGATTAAGTAAGATACGGGGTATTGAAATGTATTTTTACTCCACCACCACGTCGACAGCGGACACTCAAAATGTTTTTATACCAGTTAAAATTAAAATTGATAAATAAATTTAAAATATATAAATAGACAACTCTAGAGCTGTATACAAATGTTATATATAATATATACCTGTATTCTTCTCACACAAGTATAAAAGTTATGAATGAACGGACGTTTTTTTTTTTTTTTTTTTTTATTATATTGCAAACGGTGGCAAACGAGCAAACAGCACACATGATGGTAAGTGTTGCTGCCGCTCATGGACCTTTACAAGGCCGCTGCCTACCGTGAAGAAAAAGAAGGGAGTGTGAATGAGTGCATTGAGGCTCGGTGATACCAAGGGCACCACCAAAACCCTCCACACGCAAACACCCTCCGAAAGTTGGGCTTCCGGCTCTCTCGCTCACCGAACGAAGCGCAATAACTAATTGCTACTACTCAGACGTCGATTTTCTGCGAGAGTGTGGTACTACCCCGGACGGACCAGCCCGCGGCTGTAGACAGATAACTGTCGACAGTGTGGTCCTACTACTCTTACAATAATGCTTACGTACGGACGGACGATACAATAAATTACTCCTTGATTGTATAACAGCCTGGTACATCTACAGTTAATACTCGAAAGAAGCGGTACTTTCCGATAAGCGAAGGTTACCACTGAAAACATTTTCTTCATAAATTTCATTCGTCGTATTCGTTGTCTCAGTCCATATACGTTCAATTGCTGGGGCCTCCTTCTCAATAGGAGGGAACTTGATCTACTATACCACGCGGGTCTGATGTGTTTATGTCAAGTTTTCCTTGTATAGATGATTACTGCATATTATATTCCTTAGTTGGTTATTACGTCGGTTAAGATAGGGGGTGATGAAATGTTTCTTACTCCGATATCACACACAAATTTGGCAATTTACTTTACATCAATTTACCTTTTTTGTTAAGCAAATATCTGGTTTTACTAGCTTTTTTCAGCGACTGATCTCGTACCCCTTGGATAAGGAATACAGAAATTTTTCGTTAAAGAAATATAAATTGTGCGCAACCTTGACAGTAATAGTGATGGAAATGAGGTGAATTTCAAGCTTGTCCGAAAATTCAATTCTGATCAAGAGTCCCTAAGTTGTATTTATGTTATAATAGTAATATCAAATTTATTTATAAAACTCATAGATACCTTCTCCTATTATTGGATTTAAGTGCAGCATCATAAAACAAATATACAAATATTTAATAAATAGTAAGTACGTCGAACCTTACAATATGAGTGTGACGTCAAAGCAGTAACGTCATCATGCGGTTTTGTGAGTCATAGTTACTAGGAAATCAGAATGTAACAAGAACTACAACTATAAAAATCTGGTTGTAGTGTTCCATCTCTTTTTCTCGCTCTTTAAAAGATAAAATATATAGGAGAAACATATTTCTTTCCTGTTATTATGCATTAAATATTATGATGAACAAGTAATAATATATTGTCACAACTACATTCTTATGCATGATTCGCAATAAAATATATAGAAGTAAATTAATAGAGAGGCCTACACTTGTTCATACAGACCTTATGGTAGGAGATAAGCAACCATCAAATTTAAGATGAATCAAAAATATCGATCTTCCGTGTGGTGACGGAGTAAGAATTCATCATGATGTCCCTCCCATTAGACGAAGCCCGAGCCACACAATAGGCCTTATATGGACTGAGATGATATACGGACAGAGTTACACCACACAAATGTTTTTCTACCAGTTAAATTTAAAATTAAAAAGGTAATTAAATATATTTAGATACATATGCACTACATACATAAGTAGACGACGTGTAGGCCTTATAAGTCTAATACTTTCGTTCGTATACGTTATGATAGTGGGGGTAAATGCTATCGATTCTTCGCACACGGGTATAATAATAATGAATGAACCGATGTACAACAAATTACTCCTTGTTTGTATAACAGCCTGGTGCATCTACGGTTAATTCTTAAAGGAACCGGTACTTTCCGATAAACGAAGGTTATCCACCGATGATAACATTTTTTCGTAAATTTCGTCGTCGCCTTCGTCTCAGCCCATATACGTCCTTCTCCTGTGCTTAGCCTTCTCAATAGAAGGAAAATTGTTCTACTATGCCATGCGCGTCAAATGGATTGATATAGAGTTTTATTTCTAAATTTTCCTTTCTTGCATAAATAATATCTGCTTATAATATCCCTTCATCGTCTATTACGACACCCACGGGCAAGAAAGGGGGTGGTGAATTGTATTCTTACTCCGTCACCACATAACAAAAATCGTACACTATTCGATTTTTTGATTTCAACACAGAGTATACTGATCGTCACATCATCACAGCACAGGTATGTCCCACTGCTGGGCGTGAGTCTAACAATTGAAGTAAAATTAACCTACTGTACCACGCTGATCAAAAGTGTTGATAGAGGGTTTCATTTCGTGTTTACCATCTTTTGTAAATATGCATTTTATATTTCTTAATCGTTTTTTACGACACTAACGGACAAGATAAGGGGGCAATTAATTGTATTTTTAATCTGTCAACACATGGACAGAGTACACTCAAAATATTTTAAAACCAGTTCAATTTAAATTAAAAATATATGGACAAAGTTGCATACATAAGTTGTAGACGCGTGAGGGTTGTTCGTATTCGTTATGATAGGGAGGGTTAAATGCAATCGATTCTTCCCACACAAGTGTATAATAGTTATGAATGAATGGACGTACAGTAAATTACTCTTCGTTTTTATAATAGCCTGATACATATACGGTTAATACTCGAAGGAACCGGTACTTTCTGATAAGCGAAGATCATCAAAACTTGTTGTTGTTGTTTAGAATATTAATACAATACTCAAAATAATAATGATGTAAGGTAATTAACGTGATTTTGAAAAATGGAAAGGTATTCGAATGATATTTTTTTATTATCACTGATCAACCACGTGCTGCCTTCATTGTAACTCCTCTAAAGCCAGGATCCACAGTGGTATTCATAAATTACAACGAGGTTTAAGTCTTAGGAAGTCTCGGGAAATGCTTTTAATTGTTTTAAAACTGGCAACAAAATCAATTAGAAAAGAAGGACAGAAAGAGTTAAAAAATACCAACTCCCTTTTCTACAAAGTGGGAGACATGAAGAAAAATAATTAATAAGCCAATAAATAAGAGGATATAATAGCTATGAGAAGCGCAGCAGTACAGCACCACGAATATGCCATTCTCCTTCGAAATTAAGCTGATGGCATTAACCCCTTGAAGAGGTTTAAATATAAGACGGCGCTTGTTTAACGTATTTCTATTACAACGAACCACCGTGCTAATACATGAAACTTGTTAGTGCTAGAATGAAACGAGGGTACAAATGAAATCTGTATATATGCATCCCTTTCTTTTCGATGTCCACCCACAATCTAAAGCGAGAGGTCATTCTAACCACAAGACGCAGTTTCGTATATTGCATACTACCTTGCATAGTTTTCACTTCCTCCTGCTCATGCCAACCTAGTAATTTGTCTTCAAATACAATTGTTTGGCGCTAGCTAGACTATAAAATTAGGGGACTTCTTAGATACATTTAGGGTGATAATAAGTTAGAGGTGGATAAACTTGTTGGTTAATTGGAAAATACTATATGTTGCATAACATTTTGTTGAAAATATATAAAAAAATGGGTGCGTGTACTTATGTACGCGCGTGAGAAGTTATACTTCTTTGGCATCATTAAAATATATATATATATATATATATAATTATTAAAAACCAAATTTAGAAAATAATCTAAATAACAAAAAAAAAAAATATATATATATATAAAAAATAAAAAAGTAAAAAAAAAATAATTAAAAAAATAAAAAAAAAGAAAAAAGAAAAATATAATAAAAAAAAAGAAAAAAAAATAAAAAAATATATAAAAAAATGAAAAAAAATACTAAAAAAAAAAATAATAAAAATAAACAAAAAAAAAGAAAAAAAAATAAAAAAAAATAAAAAAAAGAAAAAAAAAATATAAAAACAATAAAAAAAAATAAAAAAAAATAAAAAAAATATATAAAAAAAATAAAAAAAAATAAATAAAAATACTAAGAAAAAGAAAAAAGAAAAAAAAAACTGATCAGAGGTGACGAGCGTACCAACATGCGCGACTAATATCGAGGTTCAATTTCTATTTTGTTGGTAGCTTTTTTTTCGAGACTTAATGAGCGGTTAAGCAGACAACTTCATACTGTTAATTTTGTGTCACATAATTAAAATTTCACTCCCATCATTTTTTCATAACGCGCCTAAAGAAGTATAACTTCAAAAAAAAGTGTGCGCTTAAGATCGCATGGCAGAAGTGAAAACTTCATTGGCCAATCCCAATCAATTAAATAATAATAATAATAGTGTTTCAAAATAAAAAAGTTAGGTTAACTTTTAATTATATTACACATACATACATTTATATATTTCTTAGGAACTTAAATACACAAGTAATAAATGGTCTAAAAACTCAAAATAGGAGATGTTCATTACCGTTCCCTACTGACCTAGGATGCGCAGTGGAAGGGAACACCAGGCCAGTGAGGGATACCAAATGGGTAATAACATTGGCTTGCGATTACGCAAGGCTATTTTAAGTTCTCCTAAATGATAGTACAAGAACAGATTTTAACACTTACGAGTAGATACCGCGGAGGTAGCTATAACGTAACCTAACTCAGCGTTCGGTCTGGCCAGACAAATAGAAACTAACTGAGGGGTTACTTAGCTTGTATCCAAAAGCGCGGTGATGACAACGGCCTCGTACACTTCAAGGACCCAGGCTTGCTACTCGTACACACAATTTAATGTTCACAAATATATACTTAACTCTAATTAACTCGCGTACATAAGCGGTACACAAAACAAAGGGTGGCGCGCAATATTACAAATACCACGATTTCACGGCTTTAGTCCACAAAAGACATAGCAATTACAAAATATGTGCGTACGCGACCGTTACTTCCAACGCAAGTCGATCCGCGAACAAAGCGAAAGTGAAAGTGAAAGTAACCAAAAGGGCGGAAACAAAACGACCCCGGGGCCGGCCGACGCGCCGGCCCCGTGCCATCCGCGCACCAAAGTGAAAGTGAAAGTGGCGGCCGGCTCCGAGCCAACCGCGAACCACAAAAAACAGAACTACCCTACATGGATTTAATTATTAAACTAATATAAAAATGTTTGGTACCGAACATCTACCCGCCTCGGACAGGTCTACCTGGCCGCTAATCAATTGGTAAACGGGACAATGTTGCTACCGCTCTCTTCAGTACCGAACCGTCCACCTGAACCTCAGCAAAACGAGGCACATTATCTGCGCCATATACTAAATTTAAAATTCGGCCGCGACGCCAGCACAGTGGCGGCAAATTGGTATCTTTTATCAAAACGAGGTCACCAACTCGAGGTGGATTAGTCTTGTCAGTCCACTTAACGCGCTGCTGGAGAACATGAAGATATTCTAAGCTCCAACGCTTCCAAAAGCTTTGAGTAAGCTGTTGGACCAACTCAAACCGCGAGAGACGACTTGGTCTCACATCAACAAAGGGGTACTCAGGCAAAGCATTAAGTGGCTGACCAATCAAAAAATGACCCGGTGTGAGAACCTCCAAGTCACTCGGGTCTGAAGAGATCGGACACAACGGTCGCGAGTTCATTACGGCCTCTATCTTACAAAACACAGTTGCGAGTTCTTCAAATGTGAGTACAGACTCACCAATAACTCGTCGCAAATGTGCTTTAGCAACCTTAACTGCGGCTTCGAAAATACCACCCCAATGTGGGCATGCTGCCGGACTAAATTTCCAGGTTATACTACGACTGGTTAGTTTATTACCAATATTTGTGTGATTGCTGGCTAAAAAATCATGTACATCTTTCAAATAATTATTGGTTCCCTTAAAATTTGTGCCACAGTCCGAACGTATCAAAGAAGGCAGTCCTCTCCTTGAAACAAATCTATCAAGTGTCGCAACAAATGCCTCGGTGGAGAGGGATGACACTAATTCAAGGTGCGCCGCTTTAGTTGACAGACATACGAAGACACACAAATAGGCCTTGACTGTTTTACTGTTTCGTAGAGTTGAAGTCTTAACCAAAAAAGGACCTGCAAAGTCGGTGCCTACACCGGCGAACGGCCTCGATTCTCTGACACGATCAGAAGGGAGGTCACCCATCAAAGGTTGCATGGTACTAGCCTTCAGCCTGTAACAAGGCATGCAACGAAATACCACACTGCGAATCGTTCTTCGAGCAGACAAAATCCAAAATTCTCGCTGCAATATGGCTAATAAGGCGTTACAGCCAGCGTGAGAATTTCTAATGTGACGGTCCGTCACCAACAATTGCACAAAATGACCTTGCTTGGGTAACAATATAGGGTGCCGACTACCGTAGGGTAGACTAGAGTTTCTGAGGCGACCTCCAACACGTAAGACACCCGTGTTGTCCAAAAAGGGGCTCAACATACGCAAGGTTCCTGTTAGTTTAGCCTTACCAGCTTTCAAAATTTCAATCTCCCTTTCAAAATATGTATCCTGTACCACACGTATCCAATGGCAAAAAGCCTCCTGTCGTTCTTGTGGTGATAGAAAAGCCTCTAATTTTTTGTTCCGTAAGTGCTTACAGTTGTAATAGAAGCGCTTAATCCAAGCTGTTACACTTACTAATTTATCGAGGGAGCTATACCGATTCAATAAGACATTTGGATCGAATACGCAAGCACGCCTCTCAACAGCGAGCAGTCGCAATCCAGGCAACGGACCTACGTCCAAAACCGGCGTCAGTGGCCATTCAGACTCTGAGCGTAATAACCATTCCGGTCCCCACCAAAGGGAGTGCGTTACCAAGGCGGGGGATGTACAACCCCGAGATGCACAATCAGCTGGGTTAAGCTCACCAGGCACATGCCTCCAAATCAAGGGAGTCTCAGATTTCTGAATTTGGGAGACTCGGTTCGCTACAAATACCTCTAAGGTGTGAACTGAAGCCTTTAACCAGCACAAAACAATTTGGCTGTCAGTCCACGCGTAAGTGGTGCTAATGTTCACAGTATGACGCAACAAATTCGACACGTGATTAAGAAGACGCACAAGCAGAGTAGCCCCTGCCAATTCAAGTTTAGGGATTGTCAAAGCAGTCCGTAGGGGTGCCACCTTGCTCTTCGCCATGACCAGTGAGATCTTCACTTGGCTGTCAGAACCCACCGTACGCAAATATACACAAGTGGCGTAACCCCGTTCAGAGGCGTCCGAGAAACCATGCAGAGTTGCCTGGTACTTTCCTGGAGGAAGCATAGAACGAGGGATCGATACCTCATTGATCGCAGGAAGTGAGGATACAAATTTGGTCCAGTCTTCCATCAAAGCTCCCCGAAGAGGTTCGTCCCAGCCTAGTCCTGCCATCCAAAGCCTTTGTAAAAAGCATTTAGCCCAAAATATGACGGGACATATCCAACCATTTGGGTCAAATGTTCTTGCAACCGTGGAAAGCACCAAACGCTTAGTCCAAATGCGCGGCAACTCTAAGTCAACATTGTAAGTGAATATGTCTGGGGCTGGTTTATACTGAATGCCGAGAACAGTCATCATAGCCGGGTTCTCGATATTCTCGAACAAATGCGGATCTTGCTGATGTTCATCCGGAAGTCCCTTCAAAAGCGCAGGTGAGTTGGATATCCACTTCCGTAACTCATAGCCCGCGGTGGCTAAGATGCCTATCAATTCATCCCGTAGAAGGATGGCCTCTTTCTCAGAGGGTCCACCAGTACAAATGTCATCGACATACAAATCCTCTTTCAAAATCGCGGCTGCGCGAGGAAACTTTAAGCGCTCCAGGTCCGCGAGCTCCCACAGAGACCGTATAGCCAAATAGGGGCTTGACTTTAACCCGTACGTGTTTGTATTGAGCTCATAAACAACCATGGGATCCTGGGGGCTTTCACGCCATAGAATCAACTGATACCGACGGTCATCCGGGTGAATAATCGTCTGTCTGAACATCATCCTTATGTCAGCCACAAATACAACCTGATGTCGACGAAACCGAGTGATGACGTCACAGAGATCCTTGATCAATTTAGGACCAGCATACAAACAATTGTTCAACGATACACGCGTTGAAGTTTGCGCAGAACCATCGAATACTGTACGCAATTTGCCATTTGATGCCTTAATTACAGCATGATGCGGTAGAAAGAAGTGATCCACTGTTTGCCAATCTAATTTCGACACAGACATGTGTCCCAACTCCTCATATTCACGCATAAAATCAATGTATTTCTCCTTTAGGAGAGCATCTCGAGCCATTCGGCGCTCCATAGCCAATAGTCGTTTCTCAGCAGCAGGCCGCGAGGTGCCAAGTGGTGGCCGTACGGCGAGAAACGGCAATCGAGTCATAATCTGACCAGTACGTAGGCGACTCGTATTGTTTTGGTAAAACAATTCGCACTCCTCATGCTCCGGATCAGTGCGCGGAGCCTGTGGTGGTTCTTCCACTTCCCAAAACCTCTGAACCGCATCAGAGAGAGCAGAGCCTACCATCAAGCCAATGTCAAGACGGGTATCCGTGAGGACCGGTCCCATCAGTGCAGAGCCAAATATGGTCGGGATGGCTACCATGCCTCCTGGTTGCATGACCTGAATGCTACCCAAGAATATGTTTCCCAGAACATCGGCGCCTAGCAACAAATCGACCGATCCAGGTATACCAAATTTGGGGTCTGCCAAGTTCAAACCCGACGCTAAACCAATAGCATACGGAGACAACTGCTTCTCCGGATGGGTGCCCAAAATATTGTTCATAACAATGGCTGAACACTCAAACAATGGGCTTGACGAGTTTATAGGAGAGAACGCACATAATACTTGGCCTTCAACATTGGCCACAACTGCGTTGCCAACACCTCTAGTGACATGAGGAAAATCACGCATACTTAGGCGTACCTGCCCCACCAACCAAGAAGACGCTATACACCCCTGAGAGCCTGTGTCCAGAATTGCCCGGACCACAACAGAGGCACCTGTCCGTCCCCAGACCCTTACAGAAGCAGTGGGTAGGAGTACGGTTTCAAACGGGGGTGGTGCATGACGGGGGGAGGCGCCGTGTTCCTAATGTCGTCTAGGCAGCGGGTGATTCTCATGTTCACGGGAAGCGTCATCAAAGGTAGGTACCCGCCCGTGACGATACGGGCGCGAATCGTGGTTATCACTCTTGCCACGGGCTTCCGATGACGGCGAGCATTGACCTTGTGGGCGCCTCGCTGCGGCAGAATCTACGACGCGCGGGGGTGAACGACTAGGTCTCGGACTGCGGTTTTCATACCGGTGCCTTCGCTCATAACTACCCGTAGGTGAGCCTTGACGTTCATGTTCACGACCAATCCCATTATTATTCGCACAAAGAAGTTTCAAATGCTGGCCTCCGCAGGAAGCTTTTTCAAAACAATATGCACCAGCATATATGACCAAGTGCTCACCGGAAGGTCTAACCTTTCCAGTGCGTTGATCGCAATCATCAATGGGTTCAATAAGTCGGACCTTAAAGCCGAGACCCTAGATACCACTGGCAGACCCAAGAGCTGACCAATGTGTGTATCTGCCAGGCAACGCTTATTTTGGTAACGCTTTATGAGAAGGTTACGTGCCACTAGGTAGTTTCCATCATTGATCTCCAGGTGCTGAACTAAACCTCTCGCCTCACCTTCCAACACGGAGAACAGGTAGGCCAATTTTTGAGCGGAACCTAAGTCAGAACGCGCGTGGACTAAGCTCTCAAACAAGTTTATGAAACCTAGCCATTGGTCCAAACGACCATCAAAACGCGGCAGGTCCAAAGTGGGCAGTTTACTCAATAAGCCCGACGTAGAAGGTTTCACATCCCTAGACGCGGGAGACTCACCCCTTTTCGGCGCGGAAATTTCCCTAGCACGCTGTGAGATTCGATCTGCATAATCCATGATCTGGTCATAATCCGCGTGTACCAAGTCACGATACGTTTGTGGGTAATCTTCATCAGAAATATCTAAAATTTTTGTGTTGAAGTTACGGTACACATCATCAACAAATTGTAAGCGCGTATCCAATTTGCTGTACCTATCCAGGAGAGACTCATTTCGATCAGACCTATCAACCAAGGCGGTTGCAGTCGAGAACCATCTCAACTCAGAGCGCAGCTTACCTGCCGAGTCCTTAGCGCTAGCAAAAGCAGCCATAATAATCGAATAAAATAATTAAATTCCAACAACAAAAAAAATATATATATAATCAACTAAATAAATCAACCAATTGAAACAACAATCAAAACATACAAATTACAAAATTGAACAACAATTAAATTATTGCGCAAAGGGAAACGTTAATATTTGTCTGTATAAGTACCATAAACAAAACGCAAAATAATATTAAACTAATTGTCTATACAGTTCAATTCATTCGTTCATTCAATCACGAGACTGCACTACTCTGTGGCACAATGTACTACGCAAATTATTTTATTACTCTGTGGCACATTAAGTAAACAATGATATTCAAAATTTCAAATGTTGCAGTGAACTTATTTATATGATATTTTTAATAACTAATAACAATAAGTACACAAATGATCAATCACACAAATATTTAATGTGTATCTTTATACACCAGACTATTTATTAAACTGGGCCGTAATACGTAAAATTCAAGTAATTATATATCGATTTATTTTTCAACACGGGCACTTGTAGATATCAATACCAAACAAAATTACTAGATTCACTAGAACCACGCTCTGCTACCAGAAAGTATGTTCATTACCGTTCCCTACTGACCTAGGATGCGCAGTGGAAGGGAACACCAGGCCAGTGAGGGATACCAAATGGGTAATAACATTGGCTTGCGATTACGCAAGGCTATTTTAAGTTCTCCTAAATGATAGTACAAGAACAGATTTTAACACTTACGAGTAGATACCGCGGAGGTAGCTATAACGTAACCTAACTCAGCGTTCGGTCTGGCCAGACAAATAGAAACTAACTGAGGGGTTACTTAGCTTGTATCCAAAAGCGCGGTGATGACAACGGCCTCGTACACTTCAAGGACCCAGGCTTGCTACTCGTACACACAATTTAATGTTCACAAATATATACTTAACTCTAATTAACTCGCGTACATAAGCGGTACACAAAACAAAGGGTGGCGCGCAATATTACAAATACCACGATTTCACGGCTTTAGTCCACAAAAGACATAGCAATTACAAAATATGTGCGTACGCGACCGTTACTTCCAACGCAAGTCGATCCGCGAACAAAGCGAAAGTGAAAGTGAAAGTAACCAAAAGGGCGGAAACAAAACGACCCCGGGGCCGGCCGACGCGCCGGCCCCGTGCCATCCGCGCACCAAAGTGAAAGTGAAAGTGGCGGCCGGCTCCGAGCCAACCGCGAACCACAAAAAACAGAACTACCCTACATGGATTTAATTATTAAACTAATATAAAAATGTTTGGTACCGAACAGGAGACAAATACTTATTCAAATAAACCGCTGCCAGTAGGTAACGTGCCCAGAATGCTGGCAGCATTGCCACGTTGGATGGCAATGCTTAACCTCTGTGCCAAGTAAAGCCCAGCATTCCGGTCACGTGTCGCTTCATTAAGGCGTTTACTTAAATTTTTAAATATATTATGGGCGCCAGGCCCCCACGGTCCCAAAGTTTCTACCCCAAAAGGCTCATATATGTATACACTGTCTAGATTTTTGATATTTGATATTTGCGCCTTTTGAGGTTCTCTGCTGATTCAGCCGCCGCTCCAGCCTCAATTTCAGTTCCGGGAAGATGTGACGGCGCTAGGGTATCAACACAAGTTGCATCCCATACCAAAGGTCGACCCATCTTTCCTCTTACCATCAGCGCGAACTAGGCCGCAAGATTCTAAAACAGCGGCACAGTTCGCGCTGGTAAAAGCCCGACGGAGGATATCATTGAGACTGGCATGGCGAGGAATTCTACCTGCACTCTTTAAGCAGGAGAGGCCGTGGTGCCCGAGCCGGTCGACGACAAAACCACACTGGCAACGGTGCGGTGCACAACAAGATGCACCCAAGCGTAGACAAGCTGCAATACGGAAAGTAGAAGTATCCATTAATGTTCCAATACGTAGTGAAGGGAGAGCCTGTAACCATAGACCCGATTCCCACTCACCAACAGCTAATAGACGGGCGCGATCCGCTGAGCTTGAGCACGTATTGAAAAGTTGCTTCCGTACAAGCGTGCATAGCGGCCCATCCCACAGCCGCTGAGATGACGGGTCCGTGGGGAGATTTTTATTAAAATTGCGAGTCAACCACGGATTTCTGGCTTCATTAAAAGAAGGAATTTCTATATTTTTTAAAGAGGGTCCTAGAATTTTGTAAATTAAATTTTGAGTGCTATAAACTGAGGACAGAAATGCGGGCAACGCCACACCAGAAATTGGGTGAATGCCCAAACCTCCAAAACGTACTGGAAGTGATGCCTGAAGCCAGTCTCGTTCTTTTAAATTTATATTCAAAATTGATTCCAAAGTGTCTAACTATTTTGTCTAAGCTTTGGAGAATTTCTTTATGCTTCCAAAGTTGACAACAACGAATAGTATACATGAATTTAGGCATAAAAAGGCAATGTCGAAAAATAGTAAAGGCCATATGGGTATTGATTTTAAATAAACGGTCTGAACATTCTAAAAAATTTTGAATTTTTTCTTCGAAAAAATGAGGGAAAGATTCATCATAAATAGGGGCACCCAATAAATGAAGGGAACGTTTGTCAATGATTTTTATATTAGGAGCCAATGTATTGAATTTTTGTATTATTTGATCTTTTTGTAAATTATCTAATATAAAAAGTTCACACTTTGAAAAATTTAGTTCAAGGCCAATCCGGTGGAACTCATCTATTAATACAGTAAGGTCATTAAACACGTCATTTAAGTCACCACCTAAAGTTCCATCGTCCAAGTACCAAAGTTTCAATTTTGATTGGAGCTTTTGAATGACAGGATTAATGGCGAGACTGAAAATAGCAGGACCAAGAGGATCACCTTGTTGGCAACCATCAGCAGATAAAATTTCATTACCATTATATGTTAATTTGGTGCAAAAACCATAACATTGCCAAAGAAAGTTGTACAAACTAAGAATTTTATCTTTCACCTCCTTTAAAAGGGTACCCCTATCGACAGCATTAAATGCATTTTTTACATCCACCTTCAGCAACACTTCGGCACAATCGTTGAATAAAAAAGTGCGAGCAGAATGGACGGCAGCTTCACAACCGGCTTTTGAGCCAAAACCTAATTGAATTGGTTGAAAAATATTACCAAACTGCGGTGCTGTTTTTTTGCAGCAAATTTTAGCTGCTAATCGACGATACGTCATACCAACTGCTATGGGTCTAATGCCGCCGTCCTTCTTTTTTAAAGCGCAAAGGTTGGCACCGTAGAGCATGTCAATGATGTCACTATTGACCTGTCCAGACAGCATCAAGTTAATAAGAGCCGTCAACTCTCTTAATAGCACCTCACCACTTTCACCGCAGCCATTGCTCGTGAGGTCTTTTAAATGTTGTGGTGTCAAGCCATCCAAACCACCAGCTGAGCCAGTCTGAAAGGACATAACCGCTGCGTATACGTCTGGACAGGAAACTTCAATAGCGTTTGTAGAATTTATTGGAGCTTCAGGAATTTGGATATCTGTAGCTGAAGATGGATGCTTGTCCTTTAATATCGAGAGGGTTTCAGATGTGACTGGCGCAATAGCATCACTAGAAAAAAGAATTTGAGCAGCGCCTTTAATATCTCCGTCATTGAGCTTATTTTCAGCTAACTTATAGGGGGCAGACACGGTGAATTGTTTTAAATTTTTTGAATTTAAATTTGCTGCCGAAAGGTTATCAAAAATTAAAGGATTCTCTTGTGTGCTGTAGCCCGTACAGTTCTCTTTAACTCTTGCCGTTAAAGATTTTTTATTTTTTGGGTCATTATTGACATGAAGAACAGCATACGGGAAAAGAAGTAAACGTTCCCAGCTACGTTTTGAGTTTTCCGTATAAACTGCCTTTATACTTTGGGATAAAGCAGCAGCTACAGAAAGTCTAGCACCACGGGGAATACGTTTTAAAACTGGTTTATATAATTTACAATTAGCTAAAATTTTCCAAAAAGGTTCAGTAGGTTTAGAATAATATGAATTAGAAAAGACAGGGCTTGCAATTGAATTTGAAAGAGGCAAGGGCGGAATGGAATGACATTTGGTTTGGTGAATTTTAAGAACACGTTGTCCTTTAAAAAAAACGTATCTGGGAGCATTGATAACACTGCACTAGATTTTCCTGTGATGCTATTGGGTGTTGTGTTCCAGACATTGTCTCCTGGGTGCATCTTGACATAACTACCTTTTTTACAAGTTTGTTGATATCTTTAATACTAACAAGTACAAGAGAAACTAAAATAAACGTCCATAAAAACATGAAAATAAATAAATATGACAGTCATATAGTAATAAGCGGCGTCACACACAAACACTTTTTCATGATAGTTCGTATTACCAAAATAATTTGTCCATGGCATAATGCTTCGAGCTGTATGTAAAATATATACATTTATAGTATTTATTCGTTATTTTTAGTTATTTCTGAAGATGTCTCGATCAGAGAATATTTTGACGTTGACGTTCTGCTGATATTTGGTTGTTATTGCAATTGTACTAAAAGATTTTGTTTATACAGATCAACTGGTATGTAAATTATATAACTCTCTTTTTCGGATTTATGGCTTTATATAATGGTATGTAATATATCCGCGTTCAATAATCTTACGGAATTGATTTAAGAGCACTCTCAAAACACGTGTCGCCATTGTCTAATTTTTTTTTTCTCCTCATGTCAAGTCACCTCATGTTTATATATACGCATATAATATAAACATGAGGTGACTTCCCTATACGATCGAATCCCTTTATATAAATAATATCAATAACAATAATTATGGTTATTGTTTATAATTTTTTTTCGATATATATTATTTTTTCAAAATGTATTATTTTTCAATATTACCAAGCCGCTAAATACACACACTAACCTCACAATGTAAATCAGATAGTTGTTAAAATAATAATTATCATTACGTATCAATTATAACTATTAATTTAATAAAGACAATTAAGACGTAAGAATTGATCATACGAAATACAGCGATACAACTGCGAAGAGCAGCTGACTGTATCTTTCTCGCTCGGGTACACTCGGCGGTCCCGAGTTCACCCGATCGAGCGTTTCACCTCAGAGCATGACGGATCAGCCTGACTTACTACCTACGAAAAAATCTATGTGCCTATGCCTAAAGAAGTTTTCACTTCAAAAACATTTTCTTAAATAATCAATTTGAAACCATCTATTTAATTTTAAAGAATATTTATAAGGACGAATAAAAAATCTAAAACAGACGCTAGTTATAACGCACTAAAATACTTGTGCATTTTACTCTTATTAATATCACAAAATATATATTCTAAATTATTATTGCATGAGATATCCTAAATTATTATTAGAACGCTTCTCCCTTCCTTTACATACAACCAATATGTAATTAAAAAAGTGTGGAGGATTTGGTTTAGTTCGATTAAAAAATCACATTTTTAACCACTCTATGATTCTGAGGACATTTACCTAATAAAAATTTACTACTCCTTTTTATATAACAAAAACGATTCTTTCCACACTGGAAGTTGTAAATGATGCTAGGAACAGAATTTTAGGATATTATACCAGGATTTTAGGAACGTCAAATTATGGCTAGAAAAAGCACACAGATACGAACGACAATACACAGTGGATCTCTTGATACTCAATACATTATTTAAAACTTCAAATACTAGATGAGATTCAGAAAATATTCAGAGTTCAGAACAACCAAATTGTAGGCAAAAGTTAAATAGATATTAAACTATTTAACAAAGAGCGAACGAGGCAACGAGCTTAATTTGACGTCAAAAGAGTAACGTCATCATCACGTTTTATGAGTCGATGTTACTAGGCGATCATGACATATATAAAGCCTTAATAATAATATGGTACGTGTACCGTGCTCTGGTACTGCTTTTATGGCTTTGTGAAATAAAATTATAGAATAGACTTCTTATTGTTTCTGTTCTCCGTATGGTAATTAACTAAATATACACTGTCTACCATTGCTGTGTTGTAGAAGCTACGTGTACTAACTACTACCAACTAACCAATACTTACTTACATTGCTTTTACATATGAACATGATTAAATTGGAATGTTAAATAATTATACAATTATTACTTATATATTACTTAAATATTACTTAAATATTACTTAAATATTATACTCCACCCAAGATACAAAAACATTAAATTCAAAAAATTAAGTCTTATGAATTAACCGTTTGAATATACTTGCGAAAAAAAATTATTTTGAATATTTAAATCTTAGAATTTTAGTGTATTTTAATGTTTAATTTTTAAAATTTATTTAAGACTAGCAACCCGCCCTCGCTTCGCTTCGGTTTCGCGGCGTAGTTCCCGTTCCTGTGGGAATACCGGGATAAAATATAGCCTATGTTACTCCCTGATATTATAGCTTTCTATTGGTGAAAGAATTTTTGAAATCGGTTCGGTGGTTTAAGCGTGAAAACGTTACAAACAAACAAACAAACATCCTTACTTTCGCATTTATAATATTAGTATGGATAATTGATTGAATCAGGCGACACATGTGTCGTCTGATTCAATCAATTCTTAAATATGTTTACGATTTATTTATATAAAAGTAAAACTATGTTAACTCAAAGTATCTGACATTATACCTATAGAGAACAAAATGTAATAAATAATAATGATAAACAAAGAGATTAAACAAAACAAGCAATTTACATAATCAAATTTATTTAGTACTAAGTTTCCAGAAACCTTCAATATTTATTAGAATTTATATAACACAGAAGCAAAAATACATATGGATGCATAGTACCTACTCCTAGTACCTAAGGGCAAATCTATAGTGACGTCAAAATAATAAAATCACCATACTGTTTCACAAATTGTAGTTACTAGGAGACTATAATTTACCAAGAGGTTTATTAAAATCAAATTGGTTTCCTGGTTTCCTACTTTCATGAAAGTCAAGATGCCGCAAACCCATATAATACTGGGAGAAAGGAAATACGGCGGATACTAAGGCCTCGTACCACGCTTCAGATGATTTCATTCAAGAACTAAAACATGTGTGGATAGGTAGACTCGAACTATTATATTACGGATCCATAAACTGTCAGTCTGTTTTCCTATTAAGTTCTAGTAACTATAAGTGCTACGTACGAATTACGTAGCACTGACGTAGCAAGCACGTAGCACATCATACATTTTTATACATACCTAGCTGACTTGCGCATCGTTTGTATCACATGATGATAGAATATAACGTGCAGGTTACAACGATTCTCAAAAGGAATGCAAAATGCCCGCTTTTGCAACATTGTAATTAAAACTTCACTCCAATTATTTGTAACGTACTGTTATGTAGCCTTTCTCGAAAAATGGCTTATTCAACACTTAAGGATTTTTTTAATTCAAATCTATATTTGCTGAGAAAAAAGCGTTCATCCAAATATACTTTTCAGCTTTTTAATATTAGTATAGATAAGTTTGTTGAAATTTATCACCGCGTTATTTATAAGAATATACATAATACAACTCCTCAAATATTATATAAATACATATTTTTATTATAATAGCTTTTTTAGTACATTATCCTAATATTAAAAATTCAAATCGAATCAAAATATAAAAATTTTATCAAGAAGATTTTGCCCCATTATGCTAAAATAATTACAATTAAATTAGTACTCTATATTTTTACTTAACCTCAGAGTACGAGTAGTTCAAAAATAGAGCACTCCGTGATCTTTCCATTTTTAAATATATTAGTATAATAAAATAACACGATTATATTCAAAATCGGAACAAATTTGTATTAAAATGTAGCATGATGCTAAAAACAAACTAAAATATGTACGTTCACATACGTTATGGTGGTACTATGAGAATTAAATACAATCGATTCTTCGCACACAAGTGTAATTATTATGAATGAAATGACGTGCAATATATAACTCCTGTTTTCTATAACGCCCTGGTGCATCTACGATTAATACTCGCTTGAAATAGCGCTATCAATAAGCGGGAGAGTATTTCGTGTAATTGTTTTAGTAACGGAATAAGCGAGAAAGAATACAATGGTCATCGTCCTTTTCTTTCCTATGGGTGATTGTAAAAGAAACCTGTGAGACATAAGTAACATCATTGCAAGGTCATCATTCATCATCATCACTCTCACCATGAAGAATGTTCGAACCCAGCATGGGGACGTGTATGAAAAATTTTATAAATAAATTTGATATTCAAGAAACACCCATTTTATAGCATTCCGTATCCATTTATTATCTACTAGCAACCCGCCCTCGCTTCGCTTCGCTTCGGTTTCAGTCGCTTTACCCGCGGCGTAGTTCCCGTTCCTGTGGGAATACCGGGATAAAATATAGCCTATGTTACTCCCTGATATTATAGCTTTCCATTGGTGAAAGAATTTTTGAAATCGGTTCGGTAGTTTAAGCGTGAAAGCGTTACAAACAAACAAACAAACAAACATCCTTACTTTCGCATTTATAATATTAGTATGGATACCAATAAATAAAATTGGAGTGTATGTTTGTAATGTCAAAATAATAGGCTTTTTTCATGCTCACACGGTTATTTGCACGAGACCTATGCCTAAAATAACAATAAATTCAAAAATTGAATTTAAGGTTAAGCAGACAGCTTCATACTGTTAATTTTGTGTCACAGATGCGCGCGCATCTTAAAATTTCACTCAATGAGCGGTTAAGCAGACAACTTCATACTGTTAATTTTGTGTCACAGATGCGCG
Organism: Lymantria dispar; assembly: GCA_032191425.1. Classification (NCBI taxonomy): domain Eukaryota; kingdom Metazoa; phylum Arthropoda; class Insecta; order Lepidoptera; family Erebidae; genus Lymantria; species Lymantria dispar. The sequence goes on from CM063445.1 coordinate 36,554,887, forward strand.
CGCATCTTAAAATTTCACTCAATGAGCGGTTAAGCAGACAGCTTCATACTGTTAATTTTGTGTCACAGATGCGCGCGCATCTTAAAATTTCACTCTCATCATTTTTTCATAACGCGCCTAAAGAAGTATAACTTCAATTAAAAATTTTTTTCTGTCTGTCTGTTTGTTCCGGGTAATCTTCAAAACGGCTGGACCGATTTCAAAAATTCTTTCACCAATGAAAAGCTATAATATCAGGGCATAAACTAGGCTATATTTTATCCCGGTATTCCTACGGGAACGGGAACTACGCGGGTAAAACGACTATAACCTATAACCGAAGCGAAGCGAGGGCGGGTTGCTAGTCCCTAATATATAATTGGTGTGGTACTAGAGAAACTTATAATTTTCTCTGAGGATTTAGTAAGGTGATAAAGCAACAAAATAATATCTACGGTGGCTCTGCTAGCAACGACCAGTTAAGTAACTTACCAAGTGAATATATATATAGCTGATGACGATATTATGTTTATAGAATTGATTGACGCGTCAAGTTCAGGTCTCCTATCTGAGGATACTCGAGCCTAAAAGTAGGATACATACTAGCTGATTTGGATCAAACATATACTACACTAGCAACTCGCCCTCGCTTCGCTTCGGTTATAGGTTATAGTCGTTTTACTCGCGTAGTTCCCGTTCCCGTGGGAATACCGGGATAAAATATAGCCTAGTTTACGCCCTGATATTATAGCTTTCCATTGGTGAAAGAATTTTTGAAATCGGTCCAGCCGTTTTGAAGATTACCCGGAACAAACAGACGGACAGACAGACAGACAAAAATTTTTTAATTGCTATTTTAGGCATAGGTGTCGTGCAAATAATCGTGTGAGCATGAAAAAAGTCTATTATTTTGACATTACAAACAGACACTCCAATTTTATTTATTGGTATAGATTATTCATCTGTCTCTCGGTGGCTGGATATTTTTGGAAGATTGATTTTGAAAAAGAAATGTAAATGGTTACAGAAAACAGGAGGAGCGCTCTATTTGATTTGACTATTATAAATTAGACTTAATAGAGATGAAGAATAAATTTACTTCACGTATTATATACGCCACATTATTGCTTTCCGTATTTATATTTTAATAAGAAATTTATAACCCATTATGAAACCAGCCGGGTAAGAAATCAATACTGGTGGATAACTTAATTCGCGATGGGAAAATAATACAGCAAGTTATGGATCGCACGCAACCCTGCCGTGGATAGCTCGGATGAAGTTGGTCCAGAACATAATCTGTTAAAGAAAGTCAATAGCTAAGTTTCGTCCATTGTAGAGATCTATCATGACGTCAAGACAAATGAGGATAGGATAGTAAACAAATAGTGCAAAAATTGCGCATCATATAAAAATGCTTTGTATAGTTTCAGTTTTCATTGCTATCTTATATGTATCTTAGTGCATTCTGATGTCCTAGTACAAAAGGCTTGGCAAATGCCGACAACGTCAGTATTGTTAGTATTGTATTGTCGTATCATGCATTCGCTGACGTCATATGCATATTATGTATGTCCACAGGGTGAGTAAGAGGTCCGATAAAATGCAAACGATAACATTTGTGTGCGTTCAATGCATACAAGAAGAGAGTGGAAGAAAGGCTACTTAATGCAATATACATAAATATTAGTATACTCGAAACGTTTACCTGTTGAACACTTCTAGTAGCCTGGTAGTTATAGTGATATGTATGTGTTACTATTTTATTTTGCCTTCTCTGTAATCTTAGTAGATTTATAAAAATATTAGAAGGTGACAGCGTAACAAGCAAACAAACTCACATTCTAATTTATAATATTCATCGTACAGCTTTTCATTGTCCACTGTTGGATATAGGCCGTCCGATAAATTAAGATTTACTAAAATAATCGTCACATTGCGCAGGCGAGTTAGCGACCGCGGTGGGGTAATGTACGTTTCCCAGGAGAGAGTTTCTGCCCACTTTCTTATTGTGTATGTTATTTTTATGAATCCCTCGCATAAATAAGGTGTATCGCTAATTGTATTATTATCCCGTCCCCACAGAAAGCTGCATAATATTCGAATGAACGAGGTACGCTTCCATATAAGTTGGACAAGGAAGCATACCAAAAGTCAAATGCTTATTACAATCGCAAAACGTTCGTCGATTATAACATTTTCGTTTTATCGCTTTAAATTTTATATCCAGTTATCGTAAGTAATGTCTTTGTTAATCATTATCTTCATTATATCAGCTCCGATACGTACCAATGTTGAGCTCGAGCCTCCTCTACTACGGAAGGAAAATTGACCTATATACCACACTGGTCAGAAGTATTGCTACGGGATATTGTGTTTCTAGTTTTCCTTCGCTTGCATAGATTTTTCACACATATTTATATCCCTTAGACGTCTTTTACAACACCTCCGGGCAAGACAGGGGTTGGGAAATTGTATTGTTACTCTGTCGCCACACAACGAATATTATGTTATTAAGAAAAATTTCTACTTTATAAAAATAAAAGTTTTGAATAATAAAATTATTTAAAACAGAATAAGAAGATATAGAAAGATTTTAATTTAATAAATTATGAAAATTCTTTTACGGAACGGAGAGGCGTTGGAGGTTTCAGCAACGATGTACCAGGGAAACAGGATCACGAGGGTATGGATATCGATTAGTAATTCTTTGTGTGCGAATGCGAGAGTCTCTTACGCTTAACGATTTCTACACGGGTGAAAACGAGACAGCGCTAAAAGAATGAATCATAACGAAAGTCGCGTTTTACAACCTTATCATTCATCATAGTGCCAATTCAGTCTTAAAAGGTTACAAAATGGTATAAATTGTATTGTATGAGGCTAGATTTCTAAAGATTTCTTTCATTTTTCTTCTAATACTATAGCCATTTACGTTCATAATGAATTGATGTGATCAATGTTGGGTGATTTTATAGAAATATTGTACAGTAATGTATATTTATTACTTAAAGGGTGTAGTGATTATTTTTGCGTACTCTCGGCTATGTAGTACTCATTCGAGTAAAGTCGGCTTTCGACTATTATTTTCTCATTAAGATCACACACTTTCTGTATATTTACTAATAGCGACAAAATCGTGCTCGAGTAAATTGCAGAATTATTTTTAGAATTCATTATTCAATATCAAACATTGTAAAGTCATTATTCAATACTTTTGTCAGACAACGGCCATTTGATCATATTTTATTCATTTCTCAAATCTTCAATCAATAGGGAAATGTAATTATTTCTATGACATAATGTGTTTTTAAAAGCTTTTAACTTGCCCTGTTAATATGTTAGTATGGGACAAATCTTGCAAGTTAAATTAGAACCACGTCTTGTCGTTAGATTAGGTTGAAATTTAGTTTACTTGCATAACTTCGGTGACAATGCAATAATTGGTCTCAAGATGGCGTCGGAAGGTGGCTGTAGGAACTTCTAAACCAAACAAGATAAAACCATCGAGTTTGGACTCGTTTGAATAGTCTTGACAAGCACTTTTTCTTCGTTTTAAAGTATTTAAATAAAAGGCTGTTTTAAATTTTTTGAAGTGAAACTTCTTTAAAATCGTTGTGATTTCAAACCGGATGCAACGGAAAAAACGACAGGTAAACGACAAAAATACAAAAATGTGTAGGATGAAGCCGGCAAAGAATGAGACAGAAATATATATACTATTTTATATTATTTTTAAATCCGTCTATAATTGACGGATTAAAGAATAAAGGATTAAGGATGAGGAATGAGAGACGAGGGATGAGGGACGAGGGACAAGGGACGAGGGACGAGGAACAAGGGACGAGGCACGAAGGACGAAGGACGAATGGCGAAGGATGAAGCATGAAGGATAAAGAAGTTTCACTTCTGACATGCGTACTTTGCACGTACGCTTATTATTTTCTTTTAATTAATAGTTTTTAATTCTCCGTATAGTTAAGAATTGTAGTGTAATGTATAAATGATTATGTTCATTCGCAAAAGGGTGTGTGGGGTTAGGGATGATCTGAAAGGTACAAACTCCTTTTTTATTATTAAATAGAGAAACATGCACATGGTTATGGTGGAAAATGGCAACACTTTATTAGTGGTAGGACCACACTGTAGACAGTCTTTTGTCTACAGTCGCGGGCCGGTCCGTCCGGGGCAGTACCACACTCTCGCAGAAGATCGACGTTTGAGTAGTAGCAATTGGCTGCTGCACTTCGTTCGGTGAGCGAGAGAGCCGGGAGCCCAACTTTCTGGGTGTGTTTGTGTGCGGCGGGTTTTGGTGAGGCCTGAAACCTGCGGTGGTGAGGTCTTGGTCGGGGTATTGAGCGTGAGGGGCTGGCATGGTGTACAGGGAGACCCGATGGGAATGGTCACCGCCGGCCACCTGCCGGTCAGCAGGGGACCCGAACCCAGGATCATCCTCCCTGGGAGGCTGTCCCACCAACCGGCGAAAATCCCGTTGGGTAGTCCTCGTGCTGGTGTGGGAAACCGGAGTGGACCTCGGCGGCTACGCATGGGGGGACATCGGGGGCCCTTCCGTGCATCGTGTCAGCTCCTCACAAAACTCACTCCTCGACCATGCACTATGCCCCGCCCATTTTTTTTTTGGTATCACCGAACTCCGTTGTACACACTCACACTCCCTTCCTCCTCTTCTTAAACAATAACTCATGGCCAAAAAAAATAAAAAGACAACGTTTTCTACGGCGGTCCCCTTATCCACATTTGATGTGGATTTTTGCCAATATCAGGGGTCTACATAGCAATCTCGACGCCGTCCACCATCACCTCGAGACGGCATGGCCTGCCTTACTCTTTTTAACGGAGACGCAGATAGGTGCTCCGGATGACATTTCGTACCTAAATTACCCCGGCTACGAGTTGGAGCATACCTTCCGTCGTAAAGCCGGGGTGTGCGTATTCATCCGAGGTGATATCTGCTGTCACCGCCTTCGGGCCCTCGAACATGGTGACTTGTCAATCCTGTGGCTACGCGTAGACTATAGAGGCCTTACCCGCATCTACGCATGCCTCTACAGGTCCCATGGCAGTGATCCGGGGTCAATTCAATTATTAGAGAACGTCCAATGGGGGATTGACGAAATATTGGAGCAGTGTCCATCAGCGGAGGTGGTGGTTCTTGGAGACTTCAACGCTCATCATAAAGAGTGGCTGGGGTCCCGAACCACTGACCTCCAGGGTCGACTTCTCTTCAATATGGTCTCGACCTATGGTCTCTCACAACTGGTGACACAGCCCACCCGTATCCCAGATATTGAGAGCCATGAGTCTTCTTTACTGGATCTTCTGCTGACTACACACCAGCACGGATATCAGGTAGTGGTTGAAGCCCCTCTTGGATCTCCTGATCACTGCTTGGTTCGTAGCAGTGCCCCTGTTGTAAGGCCTAGTCGTTCTAAGGCGACTGGGACTCGCAGAGTCTGGCAATATAAGTCAGCAGATTGGGATGGACTCCGCGAGTTTTACGCATCCTACCCATGGAAGCGGCTTTGCTTCGCCTCTGGGGACCCTGGCATCTGTGCGGACTGCGTTACCGAAACGGTTATTACGGGGATGGAATTATTCATCCCCAACACCAAAATACCCGTCGGTGGCCGCAGCCGACCCTGGTTTAACAAAACCTGCAGGACGGCTGCATGCCAGAAACAGTCCGCATATCGGGCATGGAATAGGGCCAAAAAATGCCAGGACCCGAACGCCAAAGAGGTGAAGCGGAAATTTAACGCCGCTTCTAGATCTAGTAAGAAGGCTATTGCCAGAGCCAAGGCGGAACATGTTGCCAGAATTGGCGAGCGATTGCAAAGCTATCCCGCTGGGAGTCGTGCATTCTGGTCGCTCGCCAAGGCTGCCCAAGGCAACTTCTGCAGGCCCAATCTCCCACCACTGCAGAAACACGATGGTAGTCTGGCCCACAGCGCAAAGGAGAAGGTCGATCTTCTAAGTCAATTCTTTGCCTGTAACTCGACTTTGGCCGGAGCTGCCACACCACCTACTATCCTATGGTGTGAAAGCTCACTGCCCGAAATCCGCATCACGCAGCGAGCGGTTAGACGAGAGCTGCGGCTTTTAGACGTCCATAAGTCGAGTGGACCGGATGGCATCCCTGCAGTGGTACTAAAGACGTGCGCCCCTGAATTGACTCCTATCCTCACGCGCCTATACCGACTTTCCTACGCTACTAATAGGGTTCCGTCTTCGTGGAAGGTAGCCCATGTCCACCCGATCCCTAAAAAGGGAGACCGGTCTGACCCATCGAATTACAGGCCAATTGCGATAGCATCCTTGCTCTCCAAGATAATGGAGAAGGTTATAAACCGCCAGCTTCTGCAGTACCTTAAGGATCACCAGCTTATCAGTGATCGCCAATACGGCTTTCGTCATGGTCGGTCGGCTGGTGATCTTCTTGTGTACCTCACACACCGTTGGGCAGAGGCCTTGGAAGGCAAGGGTGAGGCGCTGGCGTTCAGCCTAGATATCGCAAAGGCGTTCGATAGGGTCTGGCACAAGGCACTTCTATCGAAGCTACCATCATACGGAATCACCGAGGGACTCTGTAATTGGATCGCCAGCTTTTTGGATGGTCGGAGTATAGAAGTCGTCGTAGATGGCTCCTGCTCCGATACCATGACCATTAATGCTGGTGTACCACAAGGCTCGGTGCTTTCCCTGACGTTGTTTATCCTGCATATCAATGACATGCTCTCTATCGAGAGTATGCGTTGCTATGCGGATGACAGCACGGGTGATGAGCGGTACACTGAGCAACGGTATATCCCTCGGAGTACTCAGGAAAGAAGGGTTCAACTTGTGTCTGAAGTCGAGCGCTCTCTGGGGGTCGGGGATCCCAATCTTACGGACAGATTGGAGTCGCTGGAGCAGCGGAGAGACTTTGGGTCACTCTGCGTACTCTACCGACTCTTTCACGGAGAGTGCTCCGAGGAACTGTTTGACTTGGTACCACCGTCACCATTCTACCAACGTACCACTCGACATCGTAGCAGGGTTCATCCATTTCACCTGGAAACGTTATGGTCTTCAACTGTACGTTTCCAGCGATCATTTCTCCCACGTACGTGCAAGCTCTGGAATGAACTACCTGCTGCTGTGTTTCCCGAGCGCTATGACATGTCCTTCTTTAAACGAGGTTTAAGAAGAGTATTTCCTTCACGGTAGGCAGCGGCCTAGCTGTGCCCCTGGTATTGCAAAGGTCCATGTGCAGCAGTTTCACTTACCATCAGGTGTGCTGCTTGCTCGTTTGCCACCGTTGGCAATAAAAAAAAAAAAAAAACTTTCCTCCTTCTTTATCTTTTCACATATCATTATTATGACATACAGAGTTTGATATATAGAACATGATTTAATATTATTTGTACGTATGTAAATGTAAACGGTTGGATCAATTTTGAAGAATTTTGGATTTAATAAAAGTGTGAATAACAATTCAACCAGGTGGCGTAGCAATAATTTTTTTTTTATTTTTTACTTGTTTATAGAAAATCATCAGTAGTTGGTTCCCTATACAACCAGCAATAATTATAAATAAATAAAACCTAATGGTTCCATCGATAGATAGCTAGAAACACGTGATTCTAAACCGAAACGATACTAGCAATTCAGAAACTTGCAGTAGTGGGCAATACAAGTACGTATACAGTCCTGACATTATGTTTGTACGTGTAAACAGTTACGTCATCATTGTATTGGGAACTGGGACATCAGAACATACAAAACCTTTATCAATGAACTTATTATACTGTTGTTATTTAATAGGTAAGTAAATAGACGAATGAAGATCACCCTAGAAAAGTCAGAAAGAATACTACATAAAATTATGGATTCTCTTGTATATTAATATTTTTGCGAAGGCATTATTACTATATTTATTTTATACGAGTCCCTATACGTTCCACCACTCCTAATTCTTTTTTAGCTTTAAGTGCAATATTTATTATCATCGTTCAAAAACTCACTTATTTTTCATTTAAATGAGTTCATTTAATTCGTCTCTCATTCACTGCAATTATATTTAAGAGCTTAGCCCTGAACTAAAAAGACTTATGTTGTTGTTGTGTATTTTTTAAAGACATCACCGTAAGCCGCCATCATGATGTAGCTTTATTTCGAGTTATCCTTCTCTTAGTGATGTTGTCTGTATATTATACGCTTTCGTTGTCTTCTAGGCACTCACGAGTGAGAAATGATATGGTTGAATTGTGTTCTTACTCCGTCACCACACAGAAACATACAATTCAGGGTCACAAATTACATTCAGATTCAAAACAATGGTTTGCAGACGCGCTAAGTATTATTGAGTGTGAAAATTGAACCCACAATACCAGCACGTAGGTCGCCATCACAATCACTACGTCAGCTGTGCAGTCATATGTCTGATATGACAAATGACATTTGTCTATAGTATAGACTCTATACAGTATTAGCACATGTGTTTAAATGTAGTGTGCAGCGCAAGTTCGCACACAAGTATACTTATCACGAATGAAACGAAGTCCCTTTTACAATAACTCCTAGTTCGTCTACTATCCTGGTGACTCTACGCTTGATAATCATGTGAAATGAGATTGTCTCTATAATGGGAATTTAATAGTTTATTAAATATGAGAAACTTTATTGTAATGTTTTGAGGTTCAGTCTTTTACAGCCGAGCTTTGAAATTCTAGTGTGGAAATTCTTTTTTGTTTAACGAAAATTGGTGGAATAAGCAATGTGTTGAGTAGAGGAGAAACGGTATTTCACTTGTCTTCGGCTATCCGAGGCTGGTCACGTTATATCACACACTCTTCTCACACTATACTTTTAAAACTTTTATCAGAGACTATTTAACATTTGATCCGCAACATTTTATGAGGCTAAAAGTACACAAGAAAAATAGCGTAACACGCTTTTACTCTTATGCCCTTTTTCTCGCGAGTTTGACAAGAGTGAGTCTTCTTATCACGTTCATGATTTTTATGTAAATAAATGAATGATTTTATCTTTAATACACGTTCTAACGTGTATTTTTAAAACGCAACCTATTCTATTTTTATCGATACACCCCAATGTAGTGACAGATTAATAATAACACATTGTGTTCACGTGTGAATAGGCAGGCAAAATTTTCGTAGGTAACGTACAATACCAATCACTAAAACGCCTGCTAATATGGCGATTATATTATTATCTCCGCCTGGGAAGGCCTATATGTAACTATGATATATACCCATGGCTGACGGATGAGTCTGATCGATGGGCGGATTACTGTTCCTAGATTTTATAAAATAATTAGTTTATTTATTTACTAGTCGAATTTAGCTTTCAGCGTACTTACGTCAAAGTTGGGATAACTTAGTTGGAAGAACTAAGTTATCCCATCTGCTTGTATATCAACTATATGACGGACTCATAAAATTATACTAGGATTTCAGAAAGTTCAAATAGTTGAAGGCGCAGCGATATTGAAGCAAATACAATTTTATTGAAATATTAGTTGATGTCAAAACAGTTACGTCACCGTCCCGTTTCGTGAGTCGTGATTACTAGGAGATGAGAACGTACCCAGAGCTTAATAAAATATATTAGTGAAGTGTCAATTCTCGATATAAAATAGGATGGATGATCGTGTGTTCGTGGAATGAAGATCTAAAAAGTTAACTATAAACTAACTTTGTTTTCTTTCTATACATAGTATAAAGCAAAATGTCGGCCCCACCCCTTGTACGTTTAGATCTCTTAAACCACGCGACGAATTATAATGGTGTTTCAAGTCAACAATCTCCATTGAATTAAGAGAGAGGTTTATATGCAGAATACATGTATATTGCAGTAGAAAGTAAGCAACAATTTTAAAGATTTATAATGTAATCTTTCCATGTGGTGACAGAGTAAGAATTCAAATCACCTCTCCCTATCTTGCCCGTGGATAGCGTAAAAGACAACTACGGGATATAATACGCATATAACATTTATACAATAGAAGTAAAATGCGAAATAAAACCCTTTATCAACCTGTCTGACTAGTATGGTATAGTAAGGTCAATCTCCCTCCTATTGTAAAGGAGGCTCAAACTCAACAGTGGGACATATATAAGCTGAAATGATGATGAATGATAATGTGATCTTGTAAAAAAGATATTTTTGTGAATTTATATCGCAAACACCGGCTAAACCTTATACAGCAGGTTATGCGGCCATACTCTGCTCCTCTATCACCTCGAAGGATTCCACGGGGATTGTCTTGCATGTTTATAAAAGGCATAGAAAAAATTCATACAAAATTGCACCTTTCAAAGATTTTTTTATGTTAATGAATTCATATTAAGGATAGTGATTTTATTAAACTATATTCTCACCGTTCAGACAAAAATGAATCACAATGAAATTATTACATGTTTGATCGTCCTTCTTTTAGATGTTATTTTTAAATGGAGAAACGAGCACTATACAAACTACCAGGTTGTTACTATAAAGCTCTAGCTATTTTCTGATCTACTAGTACCGAAGGCTCCTGAAACACAATGGTGGCGTCACTGGTTTGATGTCACTGCTAGTTTTGACGTCACTCTTACCTATATTATTGTATACATACACTTCTTTGTTGCTATTCTCACTACTCCTAGAGTTTGCTTAAATCCTAGTATGATTGTAGCTTATAAACATGTGTTCCATGTGAATATAGACTTACTGCAGATACACTTAAAGCTCTTTGCAATGAAAACATTGAAATAAAAAGTAAATGAAAATTTAACGTGAAATAGTTCGTCGAGATAATAAAAATGAGAAAATGCTTTGTAATATTATAGGTTTTTCATTAAAATGTTTTCTAAATATCTTGTGTACGTGTGTATGTCACTGAACTCCTCCTAAACATCTGGACCGATTTATAAAAAAAAATTATATGTGATCAAAGTTATTAGAGAATGATTTAGATTTTCAATTGGACCTGGTAGGTGGCGCTTCTGTATTATCTGAACAGAACAACGTCTGTTGAGTCAGCTAGTATATATATATATTTCTTGTGTACGTATGTCCCTGAACTCCTCCCAAGCGGCTGGGTCGATTTTGATTAATTTTTTTTTTTGTATGTGTTCTAGAGGATTCAAGAATGTTTTAGATTCACAATATTGGACCCGGTAGGTGGCGCTTTATTTGAACAGAACGTCTGTTGGTCAGCTGGTATAAATATATGATGGTGTCTCATTGACACACGTATTATGAGAAATTGTACTATTTTTTCGTTTCATGGATTTATGAAGAAACGCTTGTAGATATATTTACTCAAAATTAACAAAAAGTGTAATAAGCTCGAAACTCAAAGTTCGATTTCAATTATGCTTGAAATCTAAATACGAATCGATCAATATTTGAGTACGTTTTCAGTCAACGGTAATACATTAAGCATTGACTGAATTTATTTTTTTCGAAAACATGCTTTTTACAAAGTTTGTTATGTGCTACGCGGGTGCTACGAATGTTCTACGTTGATACTACGTTATCCGCTACGTATAGCGGGAGTTAAGAAAAACCTACACTATAATAATTGAAAAGTGCAGATGTATTGTTTTATTAATATATTTATGTGACTTAGAATAATAACGTATAGAAGGTAAGTTCACGCACAAAAAGTGAGGCATTTCAATTGGAGCCTAATGGAACTTACGCCGGAACCTTTCCGTAATGTACAAGTCATTGTACTGCACGAACGTACGCAACTCTTAAAAAATAAATAGGTAATTATGACGGTTGGTGCATTCAAATGGTGTCACAACACATTTGAAAAACTTTAAAAAAGGTTTTTCACATTACTTTTAAAATTATTTCGACGATTTATGTTAATAAAAACAAAATTTGATTTCATAATTTGTATAGTGGTGTGCGCGTGTACGTGTGTAATCGTCTGCGCGCCATTAGTATTTTTAGATTCAAAATTTTAAAGTTCGAAGTACTGACACTATCCTTCTATACGTTATTATTCTAAGGTATGTGAATAAAGTTCGTGTCGAGTTTTTCTTTTCTTGCATAGATATTATATACATATTGTATCCTTTACACATCTTTCCCTATCCCCAGGGGCAAGACAGTGAGTGGTGATTTATAAATCTCAGTCACGTTAATCAATATCTGTGCCTATGTGCCTATGTGCCTGCCAATAGTAAGATTACCTAAAACCTACGAACCTCGAGGGCTTTCCCAAGAAACGAATAACATTAAGTGCTATCGCTAACATACCTGCTAAACGTGGAATTATTTTCCTTAGGGAGGTCTAGATTCTATACTTTCTTATTCACAACTCTATAAAGAAGCGAAATATGCCAACACTTTATTTTATTAAGTCTCTTTGTACATTCTGATCTCCTGGTACCAATAACTCGTGAAACAAGGTGATGACGTTACGTTTTTGACGTCATTATACACGTTTCGCAAGCTCTACCTATTTGACCGCGTGAGGAAAGACCCGACGTCCTGCCCTTGGGGAGTCTTTCCTCACTGACGTCAAGTCACCCTACTCTGGTGGTCGGCCCAACGATGAAGGCGACGTGTGACGGGTGGGTTACGGGTGTGCGTGCTTACGCCCCTCTGACGCTGCGGACGGAGTGGTGCGAAGAGCGCGCCGATCGTAACCCACCAACCAAAAAAAAAATTCTAATTTTGCTCTATGTTACTTTATGTTAGAATTTTTTTCTGAAGTCCTACTCATCACGTGATTTTTGAAACTGCTTGACAAGGTAACTTACCTTAAAATTCTTTCTATCACCTATTTCTTCCTTTTCTAGCTGCTCGATATTATAATTACTACTACCATTAGTGCGAAACACAGAAATTCTACATCACTGTGCAAACAAAATATTTTCCGATATTTACGCGAGTATTATACATTTTAAATCAAAAATCAAATACAAACGCGATAAAATCCGTAAAGTAGTTTTATTTAAAAAAATATTTTCCTACACTCCAAAAAAATAAAAATATATATAATAAAATTATTTTAAGGTAGTTTGTCAAACAGTTAAAAAATATTATATTCAAAAATACTATATTTAATGATATCTGATGTTTACGCGAGCACTACACATTGTAAATAAAACTACTTTTACGGATTATATCGCGTTTGTATTTGATTTATGATTGCCCCACTATAAATGTCTGTAATAACGATTACTTGTTGGACGTGAGACACCTTAGTCCGCCCGTGACCATGAATGCTGCAAAGTCTTCGAAACGTCGGGCAATCATAAATCAAATACAAACGCGATATAATCCGTAAAAGTAGTTTTATTTACAATACTATATTTATTAATTTTATTTGCAAATTATTTCAATAATATTTACATATACCAACCCGCTCTTGCTTCGCTTCGGTTATAGTCGCCTTACCCGCGTAGTTCCCGTTCCCATGGGAATACCAGGATAGAATATAGCCTATGTTACTCCCTGATATTATAGCTTTCCATTAGTGAAAGAATTTTTGATATCGGTTCAGTGGTTTAAACGTGAAAGCGTAACAAACAAACTTACTTTCGCATTTATACAAACAAACGTACTTTCGCAGAAACATTCTTACTAATATAGTAAGGATGTTTCTATTCATAATTTCGTTTCATTTGATAAGAACATCTTTTATAACCATTTTTTTTTTTATTTATACGCCTTTGTCGCTATGTGACAATGTCGCCTATATATAACAATTTTAAGACTGTTTATATATTATGACCACCTAGTACAGATATTCATGACCAACCATGACATTACTGTTTTCAGTCAGTCTAAAAGTCAATAATATAATTTTCACTTATTTTTTTACCTAAATTAAATATTAGTGAAAAAAACTATAGCAAATTCTGAAGACTTCGAAGCCTTTTACTTGGACATTGGCGAAATTGGTTTTACGGTGCAGCAGAAGCCAAAAAAAAAAGCAATATATATGTGTGTTTGTATCTTGTTACGGCACTTACTCATAACATAATGAGAAGTTTATGAAATCTTTGTAACTTAAAGCTTCAAAAATATTAATGTAATCTTTGGATGCAGACATTTTTTGCAGCTTATAATTTAATTCAAAAGAATAGTTTGTTAACTTTGTATTACAACGCCATCTCGTAGGATTTTAAAGAACGAATATCATCGACCATCATCTAACAACAATAATGTGTGCCCCACTAAGATTCTGAAGATGGCGATTTAAATACATGCTTTGTATGAATTTTACTAAAAATACCAATAAATATAAACGGGCAGTTAATGGTGGCCGATTAAAATTTACAACTGATAAAGATCTAAATAATGGTCTACAAACAATTGCCGGAATGGTGATACAATTTTTCATTGCTCATTAATAGATATGATAAGAAATAACAAAATGTACCTCCCACATTCATTCATGGTGGCCATAAATGACAATCATTATTTAATATTTCATTATATGTTTGTCAACTCCATAATAATACAAGATTTTTGCGATATATTCCAGGTTTTAAAAAAAGTCTAATTAATATTTATTTAATATCCAGCTCTTTTGTTTTAAATTGACAATTGTATACATGTAATGCCATCTATTGATTAATAGTCGAACTAACTACATCTACAAAGTTCGAGCAGTTTACTTACTGTTTAGAAATCTCAACTAGCTGACTGTATTAATGCCATCTACTGAAAATAAATGTTAAGTCGTTAACACAAACACAACCCGTTTTTAATCGTTGGATAGAAATATTCAGATGTTTTAGTTCTAAAGCTGCCATTTAGCAATCCCAAAACATACTGTCTTGTTTCTGATAGTTGTTGATAAAAGATGACTCTGATAGGTGACGAAAATAATATGAACAATAGGTACTGAAGAACACAAGACCTGCTATTAGGTCACTTTTCTTTTTTTTTTTTTGGGGTGGGCTGCCGTCGGCGCACTCCTCGCACCACTCGTCGGTCGAGAGGTCGAGGCCGTCGGTCTTACCTCACGCGGTCAGCCTCTCGGCGGGTGACGGACTGATTCCCCGATCCAGTCACCCGAATTTATCTTTACTTAAAGGAGTGTGGTGACGGACTCTGAATACAATTCATCACTTCCTGTCTTGCCCGTGCTTGTCGTAAAAGACAACTAAGGGATACGATTAAAAGAAGGAAAACTCAAAATAAAACTCTATACCTACTACCCCGTCTATGCAGCATGGTATAGTAGTTTATTATCCCTCCTATTATTGGTCGACAGCGTCGGGAATGGTCGACAGCGTCGGGAATTGGTCGACAGCGTCGGGATGGTCGACAGCGTCGGGAATTGGGACGCGGTCGCAGCCTTCTGCGAGACGGTGATCTCGCGGAAGGAGGCGGCGGATCGCCTGCGCGAGGAGCGCAGCCTCGATGAGGAGATCCGCCGCCGGCGACTGGGGCGGCGTAGGCGCAACTATCTGCGCCTCATGCCGCCCTAGCCGAGGCCGCGGGTGACGTGACCGGGGATTAGTCCGTCACCCGCCGAGAGGCCGACCGCGTGAGGAAAGACCGACGTCCTCCCCGAGGGGGGGGACGTCGGTCGATGGGAGGGTACCCCAGTCAGGGGTATTCCGTCCGGCCGACCACTGACGACAAGTTAACGCTGCTCCAGTGGTCGGCCCAACGACGAAGGCGACGTGGTTTTTGGGTGGGTCGCGGGAGTTGCGTGCTTAAGCCCCTCTGTCGCCCCGGACGGAGTGGTGCGGAGGCGCGCCGACCGCGACCCACCAACAAAAAAAAAAATCCCTCCTATTATGGGGATGTTCGAGCCAAGCAATTTGAGCCGAGACGAAAAAGACCCGCAATCAGCAGTAGAATTTATATGGACTGTGCTGTAAATAAATGAAATGCGCTCAAAGTTGGTGTAGTGCCTTAGCGCATTGATTTTTCTTTGATTTTTTTCCATATATACTCCAAATAAACTACTCTAATGGAAGGATCACTTCGATCAAATAAAAGTGTTGCACACATAATTTTTTTTTTTGTTACTACTTTAATTGTAAAATATAGTGTGGCTAAATTAATTTTGATATTTTATTTTTTATTTTATTTGTAGCATGTAGTCATATTCACTGAAAGATCTGCTTGCGGCAGCTATGAGGTGTGTGTCTCTCCCTTCTCTCTGTTGCGATTGAGGGGAGTGATGGCTGTTTTAGTGGTTAACTCGTGATTGGGTGCTGCTTGTGGGCTCTGGTCCAGCTATAAACTTTTGGATTTTTCTTAAGAATTATATTACATGGTGGTTCAACCACTATATAATATAATTCTTACGGCACAACGCTGGAGCTATTACCAGAGATTGTATGCGATTTTATTTAAAAGAAGTCAATAAAAATATTAAACAATGGATAAACCCGCTAAGTTTCTTTCTGGATCTTCTCAGTGTGGTGGCGTGCCGATCCGGTGGAAGATATTTAAATCAATTTAAGGTTTGAAAATTGACAATATGTAAGTTCCCCTTCGGGGTTTTTGCATAATAAGCGAGTTAAATTTGGATGCGAATTTATTATTTGATTCCCTTAGTTGTCTTTTGCAATATCCGTGGGCAAAGTTGGCATAGTGAATTTTATTCTTACTTGGTCACAATTTGGGAAACTAACTGGGCTCGAACGTCCTGTACAATAGAATAATAATTGGCCTATTATACCACGCTATTCCACGTGCTGACGGAGTAACAATACAATTCACCACCCTCCTTTCTCGTCCGTGGGTATCGTAAAAGATGATTAAAGGATATAACGTGCATATAACATATGTCTGTGCAAGAGAAGAAAAACTCGAAATAAAACCCTATATCAACACATCTTGGGGTACTACGCCAGAAACCTCCGCGTGGTGTACCCTGGGCACGAGCGACAATTTCTTGGACTGCTCTCTGGAATTGTCGCTCGTGGCAAATATCTGGCCCGAGGGGGGGCCCAGTTTGTGGGATGCCCCAAATTCGCTCCATGCCCTCTAATTGTAGAGGGTATTGGATGCGAAAATTCGACGGGTCCAGTCACTCATTCATTTGAGGACTGGGCAGGCATTTGCCAACCGCGACAAATCGTAGACCTGATTCTTGCTTCGGGACATTTGTCTTGAGGCCTAGATTCAGGAGCGAGGGTCTTGGCTTAACCGCCTGGACCGCGAGGAAGAAAACCTCTATAAAACAATCACCCAGAATCCTAAGTTCTGGCGCGCGGCGAGAGGATGCATGGCTGATGGGTTGTTCAGTCGTTAGCGCGCCCCCAGCCAGGGTACCTGCGGACCCCCTGTGTTGGGATACAAATGTACGCTTACCCGGGTATCGGGATCTCTGCCCGGGTGGACCGTTATTTCTCCCATACTCGTGGGAACCTTATGGATTTCTTGTACAATAAAGATGCAGATAGGAGGGGTGAGATGCCCAAAACCACCACTAACGGGGAGCCTAGTTCCCACGCTAAAGCCTTGCCAGGCTACTGCAACTCTGGCACAGACGGGAGAGATGCTTCGTCGGACTGCAGTTCCGCACTGGAGGCATCCAAATCAGCCGAGGGCCCAGCGAAAATTGAGGCTCGAAAGAAGAAGAGGGGGGGGAAACCCACCCCCGCAACGGAGCGCGCCAGGCGACGCGCTGCGAAACTGCGACGGGCGGAGCAGAGGGCACGGGGGGCTGCCGATGTTCCGCCCAGCGATGGTAGCGTATCTGACGCTGACAGCAACGCGACGGCGGAGACCGATGGGACTGCAGAGCAGTCAATGGACGAGGGCGGCAGTGCCGCAGGGCCTTCTGATGTGATGGAGAGTCCAGCCGCTCAGGCCGCCGGGGGGCCTGCGTCGTGTTCTGCGGCGTCATCCCTGGCGGCGGCCCTGACAGTGAGGGAGGAGGCCCTCCCCCCACAGGTGCGGAAGCGCCCCCTGCACAAGGGTGGCAGCACTGCATCTGACTCGGAAGGGAGTGGAGACATCATGCCTCCTCCCAAAGTGGCAACCTCACACAGGGGTCGCAGAGGGCGTGGGGCTGCGGTGGCGGCGAGGACTGGGGCTCCGTCTCCGGTAAGCCAGGCTGCAAGGATAGTGGGGGATCCTCCAACCACAGGAGTGGCGGCCCTGCAGGCTGAAAATGCCCGCCTCAGTGGCGAGGTATCAGGTCTGCAGGAGCACAATAAGAAGCTGGAGACGGAGCTGGCGGCGGTGAAAAAGGAGAATCGCAGGTTGGCCAAAGAAATGGCTGACCTACGGGCCCAAGTCGCGCGGCTGACGCCCGCCGCGCCGAATGCAGGGCCACCGAAGCCAACCCTGCCACCGACGCCGGCGACGAGGGCTGTCGCTGCCACCCCCCCTGCTCCGTCGACTCGCGCCACGGGACGTACCCCTGTCCCGGCTGCAGAGGTGCCACTTCCCGTAGTAGACGGCGTGTCGGATGAGGCGATGCGCGCCATTTTCACCAGAGTTGGTCGGATGGTCGAGGCGCGCATTGAGGCCGTGGAGGCGAGACTCCCTCCTGAGGCACCTCTCCGGCCGCCACTCGCTGCGGACAGGGCGAGGGCAGCGCGGGCGACGGTAGCATCGAGTCCCACCCCGTTACCATGCCAGGGTGGCCGCGTGGCCAGCTTTGCGGCGGCCGTGGCTGGGCCTAAGGGTCCCGCCACAACAAAAAAGGCGAGGGTGGCGCCAGCTCCCGCCATACCGCAGTCGGTGCCCGCAACGATACCGCAAGCACCGGCTAGCGGGCCCGTGACCGCGCCCGCTGCGCTCAGCGCTGCTGCCATGCTGGAACAGGGTTGGCAGGTGGCTGAGCGGAGCAGGAAGGCTCGCGGTCAGAAAAGGAGGGCGGCAGCCAAAAACGCCGCGGAAGCTGCTGCTCCCCAGGCGGGAGCCGGAAAAAAGAAGAGAGGCAAGAGGTCGCGCAAGGGGCTCCGGCCGCCAAAATCAGCCGCAGTTGTTATTACTGTGCTGCCTGAGGCGGCTGAGAGGGGTCTAAGCTACGAGGCCGTCCTGAGTCGCGCCCGGCGGGAGTTAGACGTCTCTGACATTGGAGGCGTCGAAGCTAGGACCCGCAAGGCCCAGACAGGGGCTCGGATCCTGGAGTTCTCTGGGGCCGAGGGCGCCAAGGCGGCCGACAGTTTGGCCACGAAGTTGCGGGGTCTGTTCGAGGAGGAGGGTGGCGTCCGAATCGCCAGGCCCGTAAAGTGCGCCGAAATGCGCATTACGGGTCTGGACGATTCCGTGACGGTGGAGGACATCCGGGAGGCTATCGTGGCTAGAACCGGATGTGCCTCGGACACCGTCCGAATTGGCGCCATCCGCCCTGGTCCGGGCGGTGTCGGTGCCGCCTGGCTGCGGTGCCCGGTGGAGTCGGCCAAGAAACTGGCCGACTCAGGCAGGCTCCTCGTGGGCTGGAGCTCGGCGCGGGTGACCGTGCTGGAGTCCCGGCCTGCGAGGTGCTACAAGTGCATGGCGGTCGGACACACTCGGCCGACATGCACTAACTGCTTTGACTGCAGCGACCTTTGTTTCCGCTGCGGTCAACCCGGGCATAAGGCGGCATCCTGCGCCGCCACCCCCCACTGCCCCGCATGTGCGGCTGGCAATAGGCCCGCGACACACCGCATGGGGGGCAAGGATTGCAGACCCCCGGCTTCGGCCCCAAAGGGGCGGAGCAGCCCGACGACCCCGGCCGCTCCGGTCCTTAGCGCGACCCGAACGCCCGCCAGCGTGGAGGAGGTGATGGATACGGCCCACTAATGGCGACCGAATCCTACCACCTCCTGCAGGCCAACCTCAACCACGCCGCCGAGGCACAGGACGTTTTCCTGCAAGCCATGGCGGAGTGGTTGATCGGTGCAGCCGTAGCCGCGGAGCCGTACGTGGTGCCTGACCGGCCCAATTGGCTGGGCAGCAGTGACGGCTCTGTGGCAATCGTCGTCTCCACGTCGTGGCATTCCCCGCCTTTGTTGCTCAAGGACAGGGGCGATGGGTATGTCGCGGCGGGATGGGGAGAGGTTACGCTATTTGGTGTTTACTTCTCCCCTAACAGGAGCGCGACGGATTTCGGGGCCTTCCTCACCATCCTGGGGGCCTCGATACGGCGACTAGCACCGCGCCAAGTCTTCGTTCTGGGGGACTACAACGCCAAGTCCACGGCGTGGGGGTCCCCCAGGACGAATGCCCGCGGGCGGGCGGTCGAAGAGTGGGCGGCGGCACTGGGCCTCTGTTTGCTGAACAGGGGCTCGGTGCAAACGTGCGTGCGGCAGCAGGGCGGGTCGATAGTGGACTTGTCGTTCGCTAGCCCTAATGTCGCAGCACGTGTGAGGAGCTGGTGCGTCCAGGAGGAGGTTGAGACCCTATCCGACCACCGATACATCCGGATAGAGGTCTCCCGGACCCTCCTGCAGCCCAGCAGGGGTCACACGGCGGACGGAGCTCCCGCGTTTCCGCGGTGGGCTGTGGGTCGATTGGATCGGGACCTGTTGGCGGAGGCAGCCATCGTTCAGTCATGGCTGTCCTCACCGCCCCAGGCGGACGGGGTGGATGCCGAGGCTGGCCGCATCCGCTGTGCATTAACGCAGATCTGCGATGCGGCCATGCCCCGTGTGCGGCGCCTACCCCCGAAGAGTGCGGTCCCCTGGTGGTCCCGAGAATTGGCGGACCTTCGGGCCGCGT
The DNA here is from genome assembly GCA_032191425.1 of Lymantria dispar. Lineage (NCBI taxonomy): Eukaryota > Metazoa > Arthropoda > Insecta > Lepidoptera > Erebidae > Lymantria > Lymantria dispar. The sequence continues at coordinate 36,575,527 of CM063445.1, forward strand.
GCATACGTGCCCGGAGGGCCTACACCCGCAGCCGAGCGCGTCACCGCGACGCTGAGCGGGAGGGCCAGCTGTACGAGGCTTACCGCAGTGCGCGGTCTGCCTTCAGGCTGGCCGTCCGTACCGCCAAGGACGTTAGTCGGCGGGAGATGCTGGATAGTCTCGAGCGTGACCCCTGGGGTCGCCCCTACCTCGCGGCGCTGAACAAGCTCCGCGGGCGGGGCCCCCCCCTCACCGAGACTCTCCAGCCCAGCCTCCTCACCAGAGTTGTCGAGGACCTCTTTCCACGGCGGGTGGAGCACACGCCCCCGATCATGGCTTCGCCGGACAGCGACCGGGAGGCCGACGATGAAAGTGCTCCGCCCATCACGGAGCCGGAAATGGGGGCGGCGGTGGCGCGTATGCGAGTCAAATCCACCGCCCCCGGGCCCGACGGTATTCCGAACCGTGTGCTGGCCCTCGTCCTTGAACACCTGGGACCACGCCTCAGGGGACTGTTCGACGCTTGTTTGTCGTCCGGACAGTTCCCTGGGTGCTGGAAAGAGGGGAGGTTGGTTCTCCTGCCGAAGCCGGGACGGTCTCCCGAGTCAGCCTCGGCCTACAGGCCCATCGTGCTGCTCGATGATGCGGGCAAGCTGCTGGAGAGGGTGTTGGCTGCCCGCATCGAGCGGCACCTCGTCGGGGACGGGCCCGATTTGTCGGACGCCCAGTTTGGTTTTCGGAGGGGGCGTTCGACGATCGCGGCCCTGCTGCGCCTGAAGGCCGTGGTAGCGGAGGCCGTCACCGGCGGAGGAGTCCTGTTGGCGGTGTCCCTGGACATCGCCAACGCCTTCAACAGTCTGCCATTCAGCTGCATCAGGGAGGGGCTGAGGTATCACGGGGTGCCCGTGTACCTCAGGCGGCTGGTGGCAGACTACTTGGAGGGGCGCAGCGTCCTCTACGTTGACCGAGTAGGGGACGTTGTGCGAACGCCCATGACGTGTGGTGTCCCACAGGGGTCGGTTCTGGGTCCGACCCTGTGGAACATCGGCTACGACTGGGCGTTGAGAGGAAGCCTCCCACCCGGGCTGGGTGTAATTTGCTACGCCGACGATACACTCGTCACAGCCCGGGGTGGGACGCTAGAGGAGGCGGCACGCCTGGCAACTCTCGGCACCGAGGAGATTGTCAGGCGGATCGAAGCGCTGGGGTTGAGGGTAGCCCTGGAAAAGACGGAGGCCCTTTTGTTCCATGGCCTCCGTACCGCCGGGCCTCCCGCCGGCGCTTCGATCATCGTGAAGTCGGTCACCATCAGCATCCAGGCTCACATGAAGTACTTGGGCCTGGTGCTCGACGGGCATTTTTGGTTCCGGGAGCATCTCCACCGACTTGTTCCCCGGCTTGTCGGCGCGGCGTCCGCCCTTTCGCGGCTGATGCCGAATGTGGGCGGACCCAGCGCTACGTGCCGACAGCTGTACGCGGGGGTGATCCGGTCAATGGCTCTGTACGGCGCACCGGTGTGGGCGGGGTCCCTGACCGTCCGGCTGAGGGCCCTCTTGAGGCGACCACAGAGGGTAATGGCGGTCAGGGCCATACGCGGTTACCGCACCATGTCGACGGAGGCAGCGTGCCTCTTGGCCGGAACTCCCCCATGGGACCTGGAGGCGGAGATGCTCGCCGACATTTATCGGCGGGTGTCGGAGACGCGCGCCCGCGGCGGTATGGTCTCCCTGCAGGAGATCACCGCCTGGCGGGTCGACGCCCGCCGTGGAGTCATTGCCCGTTGGGCAGTCCGGCTGGAGAGTCCTCGGTACGGTGTCAGGACCGTCGAGGCCTTCCGGCCGGTGCTGATGGAGTGGTTGGAGCGGACGCACGGGGTGCTTTCCTTCCGACTGGTGCAGGTGCTGACGGGGCACGGATGCTTCGCAAAGTACCTGCACAAGATTGTCAGGAGGGAGAGCACACCGTCCTGCCACCACTGCAGTTGCGACGAGGACACGGCGCAGCACACGCTCGAGGAGTGTGCTGCGTGGGAGGGGGAGCGCCGTGAACTCGTCGCGATTATCGGTGCCGACCTGGCGCTGCCGACCATCGCCAGGGAGATGCTCGTCAGCGTCAGGAACTGGGACGCGGTCGCCGCCTTCTGTGAGGCCGTTATCTCACGGAAGGAGGCGGCGGATCGTGTGCGAGTAGAGATCCTATTCGGCGACACGTTCCGCCGCCGGCGACTCGGGCGGCGCAGGCGCGAGTATCTGCGCCTAATGCCGCCCTAGCCGAGGCCGCGGGTGATCGGACCGGGGAATTGTCCGTCACCCGCAGTGTGGCTAACCGCGCGATGGCGACCGACGTCCCAGGATGTCGAGAGGTGAGGGTACCTGAAAGGGTATTCCGTCGGGCCGACCACTGACGACAAGTCACATCTGCTCCGGTGGTCGGCCCAACAACGAGGTGACGTGGGTACGGGTGGGTTATGGGCCCGCGCGCCGTCCTTTCATCGCCCCGGACGGACTGGACCGCGCGTGCGCTTACCATAGCCCACCCATAAAAAAAAAAAAAAAAAAAAAATATCAACACATCTTAACAACGTGGTATAGTAGATCAGTTTCGCTCCTATTGTGGAGGAGGATCGAGCCCCACAGTGACACCTATACGAGCTGTGATGATGATGCCGCGCTGGTCAGACGTTTTGTTATAGGGTTTTATTTCAATACTTTCTTCTTTTGCATAGATGTTATGTGAATGTTATATCCCTTCGTCATCTTTTATGATACCCATAGGCAGGATATGGTGAGGAATGATCTTCTAACTCGGCCAACACATACAAAACAGATATTATTAATTTATTCATTGCATAGAATCCGAAATACGGCAATCCGCAAAATAACGGGTGTAACCGACATAACACGCATGAAGTAGCAATGGGCAGGTCACATCGCTCGACAAATCGACAACCGCTAGGGAAAAAAAGGTTCTCGAGTGGCGACCACGTATCGGACGACGCAGTGCAGGACGCTACTAGGTGAACCGTCAACCTGGTGAAAGTTGCTGGGCGTCGTTGGATGCAGGCAGCACAGGACCGCACTTTATGGTGTAACATGAGGGAGACCTACATCCAGCAGTTGGTGGCGATAGGCTGAGATGATGATGATGATATGAATATTAAAACAGCAGTATCATTAATATCTAGACTAAATTTACTCATCAATCTAGACTTCTCCATTCAATCATTTGCTCACACTCAATGTCATAACTCCTCAATTGATCAATCTCTAGCTCTATCACCTCTACCGCATCTGGGCAGATAGATTCGTCAAAAGTTGGGATTTCATCATAGTATTCTACTGAGCTGAACACATATTCGCTACCTCGTCTGGTCTTTTCATCCTTATTACTATGACCCTTGTTATCCATTTGTTTTTCTACCTGTATACTAGCTATCGTAGCTTTGAGATCACTTTCGGGTCTTGTACCTTGTGTTATTAGAGTCGCCAAATTCTCATTTTTTGTTTCCGTTATACTTTCAACATTACCAGCATTAGGTGCATCAGTAATAATCAAAGAATCGTCACTGACTAAACTCTCAACTACTGCTGTCGGATTTTCTGTGACAAATGTGAATTTTTGTTTTTCTACCTTATCATCGTTTATTGTATCCATTTCAAGTTTACAACTATCTACGATTAATTCGGATTCGTTGAACGGTATAGGCTCAGCTGATACAAACTTAACTAAGGCGCCGTCATTTCTCAGCATTTCTTTATATCGTCTTGCTTTATCTTTAAATATTTCACCCGCACAATCTCTTCTTCCATCCAAATCAATATCTTTAAGATGTGACACGTGCCATTCTTCGTCATCTAAATCTTGGACAAATCGATCAGCACTATTACGCTTGTCCGATTGATATTTTATATTAATTTTATCATTTAGTATACTTTGACAGTTATTTAAAATTAATACTACACTAATCATAACCTCGACGATTTTTTTCATTATTGCAGAATCGTTAATATTTATCGGAATCTTAACCTATAAACAATACTTGTAATTTCTGCTGTGCCTTGTTTTGAAATGGTTGACGAAGCATGAAGGAGATAAAAATTAACTAAAACATAATGATTTTTGATATTTAAGTGAGTATTATGTATATGAATATGTTAATGCAACTGTACTAATAAGAAACTGGACCTCCCTCCACCTCAAATTACTATCAAAAGATTTTAAAAATATCAACAAGATAATGAAATTACGTGTGGTGACGGAGTAAGAATACAATTCACCACCCCCCTTTCTTAAGGGATTATATATACGCAGATATAATCTTTTAAGAAAGGGGTCCCTTTTTATTGGTAGGACCACATTGTTGACAGTTGTCTACAGTTGCGGACTGGTCCGTCCGGGGTAGTACCACACTGAGCAGAAAATCGACGTCTGAGTAATAGCAGTTTGCTACTGCGCTTCATTCGGTGAGCGAGAGAGACGGAAGCCCAGCTTTCTGAGGGTATTTGCGCGTAGTGGGTTTTAGTGATGCCTTTAGTATCACCGAACCTCATTGCACACATTCACACTTGCCTTGCAAAGGTCCATGAGCGCCACTAACACTTACCGTAAGGCTGTTTGCTCAATTGCCACCGTCGCATTAAAAAAAAAGATTATATCTATGTAAGATAAAGAAAACTTGAAATAAAACCCTATTCCAACCCGCCTCACCAGCGTGGTTTAGTAGATCAATTTCCCTCCAATTCTGAAGGAGGCTCGAGCCTAGCTGTGGGATGTATATGAGCTGTGATGATGTTGATAATAAATAAACCTTCAATACCATTATCTATAAAAACGGCATAAAAATCATGTCTGCTGAATGGAAACCGCTCTTAAATATCTCTATATTTGTTTTCTTTTTAACTTAATTTTATTTATTTATTTATAAAGTGAATATATAACTAAATGTTCTGTAAATATATAACTAAATATTCTGTGAATATTTCAAGCGCCTACCTGTTGCCGTTATAAATATCGAGCAATAAGGAGCAAAAAATCACATTTGTTTTATGAGAGCCCCTTTAATTATTATTTTACTGGTTTTTAGTATTTGTCATTATAGCGGCAACAGAAATACATCATCTGTAAACATTTCAACTGCTAAACTATTATGATTCATGAGAAGCCTGGTGACAGACAGACGGATTGATGGACGGATAACGCAGTCTTAGTTATAGGGTCCCGTTTTACTCTTTGGTTACGGAACCCTAAAACGTTTAAACTCACATATGCTTGGTATAATGCAAACTTAGAATAATAACGTATAGAAGGATAGTGTCAGTACTTCGAACTTTAAAAATTTGAATCTAAAAATAATAATGGCGGGCAGACGATTACGCACGTACACACGGAAACCACTACACAAATTATGAAATCAAATTTTGTTTTTATTAACATAAATCGTCGAAATACTTTTAAAAGTAATGTTAAAAACCTTTTTATGTTTTTCAAATGTGTTGTGGAACCATTTGAATGCACAAGCCGTCATAATTACCTATTTATTTTTTAAGAGTTGCGTACGTTCGTGCAGTACAATGACTTGTACATTACGGGACTGTTCCGGCGTAAGCTCCATTAGGCTCCAATTGAAATGCCTCACTTTTTGTGCGTGGACTTACCTTCTATATGTTATTATTCTAAGAATGCAAATCTATACATATAATAAAACTGTAGAGATCGAGTACATAGTAAAACCAAGTCCGGGGGATATTAGAAGTGAAATAGAACATATCCAGATTTTTTTTCAATGTTTTTGTTTCCTTGTCTGTTTGTGGTTAAGATACCAATCTACCATGCCAGTGTCACGGGTGCAATTCCAACGCCGGACAATCTTTTGTGTGATCGATAAATTGTTGCTCTGATAGGTACTGGGTGTAATTTGTATACGCCACATATATATTTGTGAGGTTCCTTAGTAGAGGGTGCAACGCGACATTCATTTGTAGAATGAATAGAAAAAAAAGTCTGTTATCGGTAACTCTAACACGCGTTTTTGACCCCAGGCAGCAAACTGTGTTGTCATGGTATCGCCCTCACGCGGTCAGTCTCTCTGCGGGTGGTGGACTAATCCGCGGTTCAGCTATTCGTGTCTTTGACATGGCTGGTTGTTTTTATTACTGTTATTGGCAAACGAGCAAACAGCAAGTGATACTGCTCATGGACTTTTGCCAGGACGCTGCCTACCGTGAAAAAAGTGAAGGGAGTATGACTGTGTGCAATGAGGTTTGGTAATACTAAAGGCATCACCAAAACCGACCACATGCAAACACCCTCAGAAAGTTGGGCTTCCGGCTCTTTTGCTCGGAAGCTGGACGGACATTAGATAAACGACTGTTGAGGGTCTGATGCTATCACATAAAGATAGTAAAGCGCAAGCACTCGGGCTAGCTACCTCCCGACGCCATAGCGGTGGAACGAGTTAGCTTGGAAGATTTTCTTCTTGCTTCGCTCCACCGAGTTCTTACGCAAGATAACTGCCAAGGAGAAGATTGCGACCTCATACCAGTTCCTAACCTGTAGACATGATTTAAGTGATGGTCGGCAGCTTCGGTAGTGATTCTTGCGATGAATTCAAGACGCTGCAACACTTACCGTAAGGCTGTTTGCTCAATTCACAGTCTCAATAAAAAAAATGATTATATCTATGCAAGATAAAGAAAACTTGAATAGTTCCTAACCCGTAGACATGATTTAAGTGATGGTCGGCAGCTTCGGTAGTGATGCTTGCGATGAATTCAAGACGCTGCAACACTTACCGTAAGGCTGTTTGCTCAATTCACAGTCTCAATAAAAAAAAATGATTATATCTATGCAAGATAAAGAAAACTTGAATAGTTCCTAACCCGTAGACATGACTTAAGTGATGGTCGGCAGCTTCGGTAGTGATGCTTGCGATGAATTCAAGACGCTGCAACACTTACCGTAAGGCTGTTTGCTCAATTCACAGTCTCAATAAAAAAAAATGATTATATCTATGCAAGATAAAGAAAACTTGAATAGTTCCTAACCCGTAGACATGATTTAAGTGATGGTCGGCAGCTTCGGTAGTGATGCTTGCGATGAATTCAAGACGCTGCAACACTTACCGTAAGGCTGTTTGCTCAATTCACAGTCTCAATAAAAAAAAAATGATTATATCTATGCAAGATAAAGAAAACTTGAATAGTTCCTAACCCGTAGACATGATTTAAGTGATGGTCGGCAGCTTCGGTAGTGATGCTTGCGATGAATTCAAGACGCTGCAACACTTACCGTAAGGCTGTTTGCTCAATTCACAGTCTCAATAAAAAAAAATGATTATATCTATGCAAGATAAAGAAAACTTGAATAGTTCCTAACCTGTAGACATGATTTAAGTGATGGTCGGCAGCTTCGGTAGTGACGCTTGCGATGAATTCAAGACGCTGCAACACTTACCGTAAGGCTGTTTGCTCAATTCACAGTCTCAATAAAAAAAATGATTATATCTATGCAAGATAAAGAAAACTTGAATAGTTCCTAACCTGTAGACATGATTTAAGTGATGGTCGGCAGCTTCGGTAGTGATGCTTGCGATGAATTCAAGACGCTGCAACACTTACCGTAAGGCTGTTTGCTCAATTCACAGTCTCAATAAAAAAAAAATGATTATATCTATGCAAGATAAAGAAAACTTGAATAGTTCCTAACCCGTAGACATGATTTAAGTGATGGTCGGCAGCTTCGGTAGTGATGCTTGCGATGAATGCAAGACGCTGCAACACTTACCGTAAGGCTGTTTGCTCAATTCACAGTCTCAATAAAAAAAAAATGATTATATCTATGCAAGATAAAGAAAACTTGAATAGTTCCTAACCCGTAGACATGATTTAAGTGATGGTCGGCAGCTTCGGTAGTGATGCTTGCGATGAATTCAAGACGCTGCAACACTTACCGTAAGGCTGTTTGCTCAATTCACAGTCTCAATAAAAAAAAAATGATTATATCTATGCAAGATAAAGAAAACTTGAATAGTTCCTAACCCGTAGACATGATTTAAGTGATGGTCGGCAGCTTCGGTAGTGATGCTTGCGATGAATTCAAGACGCTGCAACACTTACCGTAAGGCTGTTTGCTCAATTCACAGTCTCAATAAAAAAAAAATGATTATATCTATGCAAGATAAAGAAAACTTGAATAGTTCCTAACCCGTAGACATGATTTAAGTGATGGTCGGCAGCTTCGGTAGTGATGCTTGCGATGAATTCAAGACGCTGCAACACTTACCGTAAGGCTGTTTGCTCAATTCACAGTCTCAATAAAAAAAAATGATTATATCTATGCAAGATAAAGAAAACTTGAATAGTTCCTAACCTGTAGACATGATTTAAGTGATGGTCGGCAGCTTCGGTAGTGACGCTTGCGATGAATTCAAGACGCTGCAACACTTACCGTAAGGCTGTTTGCTCAATTCACAGTCTCAATAAAAAAAATGATTATATCTATGCAAGATAAAGAAAACTTGAATAGTTCCTAACCTGTAGACATGATTTAAGTGATGGTCGGCAGCTTCGGTAGTGATGCTTGCGATGAATTCAAGACGCTGCAACACTTACCGTAAGGCTGTTTGCTCAATTCACAGTCTCAATAAAAAAAAAATGATTATATCTATGCAAGATAAAGAAAACTTGAATAGTTCCTAACCCGTAGACATGATTTAAGTGATGGTCGGCAGCTTCGGTAGTGATGCTTGCGATGAATGCAAGACGCTGCAACACTTACCGTAAGGCTGTTTGCTCAATTCACAGTCTCAATAAAAAAAAATGATTATATCTATGCAAGATAAAGAAAACTTGAATAGTTCCTAACCCGTAGACATGATTTAAGTGATGGTCGGCAGCTTCGGTAGTGATGCTTGCGATGAATTCAAGACGCTGCAACACTTACCGTAAGGCTGTTTGCTCAATTCACAGTCTCAATAAAAAAAAAAATGACTATATCTATGCAAGATAAAGAAAACTTGAATAGTTCCTAACCCGTAGACATGATTTAAGTGATGGTCGGCAGCTTCGGTAGTGATGCTTGCGATGAATTCAAGACGCTGCAACACTTACCGTAAGGCTGTTTGCTCAATTCACAGTCTCAATAAAAAAAAAATGATTATATCTATGCAAGATAAAGAAAACTTGAATAGTTCCTAACCCGTAGACATGATTTAAGTGATGGTCGGCAGCTTCGGTAGTGATGCTTGCGATGAATTCAAGACGCTGCAACACTTACCGTAAGGCTGTTTGCTCAATTCACAGTCTCAATAAAAAAAATGATTATATCTATGCAAGATAAAGAAAACTTGAATAGTTCCTAACCTGTAGACATGATTTAAGTGATGGCCGGCAGCTTCGGTAGTGACGCTTGCGATGAATTCAAGACGCTGCAACACTTACCGTAAGGCTGTTTGCTCAATTCACAGTCTCAATAAAAAAAATGATTATATCTATGCAAGATAAAGAAAACTTGAATAGTTCCTAACCTGTAGACATGATTTAAGTGATGGTCGGCAGCTTCGGTAGTGATGCTTGCGATGAATTCAAGACGCTGCAACACTTACCGTAAGGCTGTTTGCTCAATTCACAGTCTCAATAAAAAAAATGATTATATCTATGCAAGATAAAGAAAACTTGAATAGTTCCTAACCTGTAGACATGATTTAAGTGATGGTCGGCAGCTTCGGTAGTGATGCTTGCGATGAATTCAAGACGCTGCAACACTTACCGTAAGGCTGTTTGCTCAATTCACAGTCTCAATAAAAAAAAAATGACTATATCTATGCAAGATAAAGAAAACTTGAATAGTTCCTAACCCGTAGACATGATTTAAGTGACGGTCGGCAGCTTCGGTAGTGATGCTTGCGATGAATTCAAGACGCTGCAACACTTACCGTAAGGCTGTTTGCTCAATTCACAGTCTCAATAAAAAAAAAAATGATTATATCTATGCAAGATAAAGAAAACTTGAATAGTTCCTAACCCGTAGACATGATTTAAGTGATGGTCGGCAGCTTCGGTAGTGATGCTTGCGATGAATTCAAGACGCTGCAACACTTACCGTAAGGCTGTTTGCTCAATTCACAGTCTCAATAAAAAAAAATGATTATATCTATGCAAGATAAAGAAAACTTGAATAGTTCCTAACCTGTAGACATGATTTAAGTGATGGTCGGCAGCTTCGGTAGTGATGCTTGCGATGAATTCAAGACGCTGCAACACTTACCGTAAGGCTGTTTGCTCAATTCACAGTCTCAATAAAAAAAATGATTATATCTATGCAAGATAAAGAAAACTTGAATAGTTCCTAACCTGTAGACATGATTTAAGTGATGGTCGGCAGCTTCGGTAGTGATGCTTGCGATGAATTCAAGACGCTGCAACACTTACCGTAAGGCTGTTTGCTCAATTCACAGTCTCAATAAAAAAAATGATTATATCTATGCAAGATAAAGAAAACTTGAATAGTTCCTAACCTGTAGACATGATTTAAGTGATGGTCGGCAGCTTCGGTAGTGATGCTTGCGATGAATTCAAGACGCTGCAACACTTACCGTAAGGCTGTTTGCTCAATTCACAGTCTCAATAAAAAAAATGATTATATCTATGCAAGATAAAGAAAACTTGAATAGTTCCTAACCTGTAGACATGATTTAAGTGATGGTCGGCAGCTTCGGTAGTGACGCTTGCGATGAATTCAAGACGCTGCAACACTTACCGTAAGGCTGTTTGCTCAATTCACAGTCTCAATAAAAAAAATGATTATATCTATGCAAGATAAAGAAAACTTGAATAGTTCCTAACCTGTAGACATGATTTAAGTGATGGTCGGCAGCTTCGGTAGTGATGCTTGCGATGAATTCAAGACGCTGCAACACTTACCGTAAGGCTGTTTGCTCAATTCACAGTCTCAATAAAAAAAATGATTATATCTATGCAAGATAAAGAAAACTTGAATAGTTCCTAACCTGTAGACATGATTTAAGTGATGGTCGGCAGCTTCGGTAGTGATGCTTGCGATGAATTCAAGACGCTGCAACACTTACCGTAAGGCTGTTTGCTCAATTCACAGTCTCAATAAAAAAAATGATTATATCTATGCAAGATAAAGAAAACTTGAATAGTTCCTAACCTGTAGACATGATTTAAGTGATGGTCGGCAGCTTCGGTAGTGATGCTTGCGATGAATTCAAGACGCTGCAACACTTACCGTAAGGCTGTTTGCTCAATTCACAGTCTCAATAAAAAAAATGATTATATCTATGCAAGATAAAGAAAACTTGAATAGTTCCTAACCTGTAGACATGATTTAAGTGATGGCCGGCAGCTTCGGTAGTGACGCTTGCGATGAATTCAAGACGCTGCAACACTTACCGTAAGGCTGTTTGCTCAATTCACAGTCTCAATAAAAAAAATGATTATATCTATGCAAGATAAAGAAAACTTGAATAGTTCCTAACCTGTAGACATGATTTAAGTGATGGTCGGCAGCTTCGGTAGTGATGCTTGCGATGAATTCAAGACGCTGCAACACTTACCGTAAGGCTGTTTGCTCAATTCACAGTCTCAATAAAAAAAATGATTATATCTATGCAAGATAAAGAAAACTTGAATAGTTCCTAACCTGTAGACATGATTTAAGTGATGGTCGGCAGCTTCGGTAGTGATGCTTGCGATGAATTCAAGACGCTGCAACACTTACCGTAAGGCTGTTTGCTCAATTCACAGTCTCAATAAAAAAAAAATGACTATATCTATGCAAGATAAAGAAAACTTGAATAGTTCCTAACCCGTAGACATGATTTAAGTGATGGTCGGCAGCTTCGGTAGTGATGCTTGCGATGAATTCAAGACGCTGCAACACTTACCGTAAGGCTGTTTGCTCAATTCACAGTCTCAATAAAAAAAAAATGATTATATCTATGCAAGATAAAGAAAACTTGAATAGTTCCTAACCCGTAGACATGATTTAAGTGATGGTCGGCAGCTTCGGTAGTGATGCTTGCGATGAATTCAAGACGCTGCAACACTTACCGTAAGGCTGTTTGCTCAATTCACAGTCTCAATAAAAAAAAATGATTATATCTATGCAAGATAAAGAAAACTTGAATAGTTCCTAACCTGTAGACATGATTTAAGTGATGGTCGGCAGCTTCGGTAGTGACGCTTGCGATGAATTCAAGACGCTGCAACACTTACCGTAAGGCTGTTTGCTCAATTCACAGTCTCAATAAAAAAAATGATTATATCTATGCAAGATAAAGAAAACTTGAATAGTTCCTAACCTGTAGACATGATTTAAGTGATGGTCGGCAGCTTCGGTAGTGATGCTTGCGATGAATTCAAGACGCTGCAACACTTACCGTAAGGCTGTTTGCTCAATTCACAGTCTCAATAAAAAAAATGATTATATCTATGCAAGATAAAGAAAACTTGAATAGTTCCTAACCTGTAGACATGATTTAAGTGATGGTCGGCAGCTTCGGTAGTGATGCTTGCGATGAATTCAAGACGCTGCAACACTTACCGTAAGGCTGTTTGCTCAATTCACAGTCTCAATAAAAAAAATGATTATATCTATGCAAGATAAAGAAAACTTGAATAGTTCCTAACCTGTAGACATGATTTAAGTGATGGTCGGCAGCTTCGGTAGTGATGCTTGCGATGAATTCAAGACGCTGCAACACTTACCGTAAGGCTGTTTGCTCAATTCACAGTCTCAATAAAAAAAATGATTATATCTATGCAAGATAAAGAAAACTTGAATAGTTCCTAACCTGTAGACATGATTTAAGTGATGGTCGGCAGCTTCGGTAGTGATGCTTGCGATGAATTCAAGACGCTGCTACACTTACCGTAAGGCTGTTTGCTCAATTCACAGTCTCAATAAAAAAAATGATTATATCTATGCAAGATAAAGAAAACTTGAATAGTTCCTAACCTGTAGACATGATTTAAGTGATGGTCGGCAGCTTCGGTAGTGATGCTTGCGATGAATTCAAGACGCTGCAACACTTACCGTAAGGCTGTTTGCTCAATTCACAGTCTCAATAAAAAAAATGATTATATCTATGCAAGATAAAGAAAACTTGAATAGTTCCTAACCTGTAGACATGATTTAAGTGATGGTCGGCAGCTTCGGTAGTGATGCTTGCGATGAATTCAAGACGCTGCAACACTTACCGTAAGGCTGTTTGCTCAATTCACAGTCTCAATAAAAAAAATGATTATATCTATGCAAGATAAAGAAAACTTGAATAGTTCCTAACCTGTAGACATGATTTAAGTGATGGTCGGCAGCTTCGGTAGTGATGCTTGCGATGAATTCAAGACGCTGCAACACTTACCGTAAGGCTGTTTGCTCAATTCACAGTCTCAATAAAAAAAATGATTATATCTATGCAAGATAAAGAAAACTTGAATAGTTCCTAACCTGTAGACATGATTTAAGTGATGGTCGGCAGCTTCGGTAGTGATGCTTGCGATGAATTCAAGACGCTGCAACACTTACCGTAAGGCTGTTTGCTCAATTCACAGTCTCAATAAAAAAAAAAATGATTATATCTATGCAAGATAAAGAAAACTTGAATAGTTCCTAACCCGTAGACATGATTTAAGTGATGGTCGGCAGCTTCGGTAGTGATGCTTGCGATGAATGCAAGACGCTGCAACACTTACCGTAAGGCTGTTTGCTCAATTCACAGTCTCAATAAAAAAAAAATGATTATATCTATGCAAGATAAAGAAAACTTGAATAGTTCCTAACCCGTAGACATGATTTAAGTGATGGTCGGCAGCTTCGGTAGTGATGCTTGCGATGAATTCAAGACGCTGCAACACTTACCGTAAGGCTGTTTGCTCAATTCACAGTCTCAATAAAAAAAAAATGACTATATCTATGCAAGATAAAGAAAACTTGAATAGTTCCTAACCCGTAGACATGATTTAAGTGATGGTCGGCAGCTTCGGTAGTGATGCTTGCGATGAATTCAAGACGCTGCAACACTTACCGTAAGGCTGTTTGCTCAATTCACAGTCTCAATAAAAAAAAAAATGATTATATCTATGCAAGATAAAGAAAACTTGAATAGTTCCTAACCCGTAGACATGATTTAAGTGATGGTCGGCAGCTTCGGTAGTGATGCTTGCGATGAATTCAAGACGCTGCAACACTTACCGTAAGGCTGTTTGCTCAATTCACAGTCTCAATAAAAAAAATGATTATATCTATGCAAGATAAAGAAAACTTGAATAGTTCCTAACCTGTAGACATGATTTAAGTGATGGTCGGCAGCTTCGGTAGTGACGCTTGCGATGAATTCAAGACGCTGCAACACTTACCGTAAGGCTGTTTGCTCAATTCACAGTCTCAATAAAAAAAATGATTATATCTATGCAAGATAAAGAAAACTTGAATAGTTCCTAACCTGTAGACATGATTTAAGTGATGGTCGGCAGCTTCGGTAGTGATGCTTGCGATGAATTCAAGACGCTGCAACACTTACCGTAAGGCTGTTTGCTCAATTCACAGTCTCAATAAAAAAAATGATTATATCTATGCAAGATAAAGAAAACTTGAATAGTTCCTAACCTGTAGACATGATTTAAGTGATGGTCGGCAGCTTCGGTAGTGATGCTTGCGATGAATTCAAGACGCTGCAACACTTACCGTAAGGCTGTTTGCTCAATTCACAGTCTCAATAAAAAAAAAATGACTATATCTATGCAAGATAAAGAAAACTTGAATAGTTCCTAACCCGTAGACATGATTTAAGTGATGGTCGGCAGCTTCGGTAGTGATGCTTGCGATGAATTCAAGACGCTGCAACACTTACCGTAAGGCTGTTTGCTCAATTCACAGTCTCAATAAAAAAAAAAATGATTATATCTATGCAAGATAAAGAAAACTTGAATAGTTCCTAACCCGTAGACATGATTTAAGTGATGGTCGGCAGCTTCGGTAGTGATGCTTGCGATGAATTCAAGACGCTGCAACACTTACCGTAAGGCTGTTTGCTCAATTCACAGTCTCAATAAAAAAAAATGATTATATCTATGCAAGATAAAGAAAACTTGAATAGTTCCTAACCTGTAGACATGATTTAAGTGATGGTCGGCAGCTTCGGTAGTGACGCTTGCGATGAATTCAAGACGCTGCAACACTTACCGTAAGGCTGTTTGCTCAATTCACAGTCTCAATAAAAAAAATGATTATATCTATGCAAGATAAAGAAAACTTGAATAGTTCCTAACCTGTAGACATGATTTAAGTGATGGTCGGCAGCTTCGGTAGTGATGCTTGCGATGAATTCAAGACGCTGCAACACTTACCGTAAGGCTGTTTGCTCAATTCACAGTCTCAATAAAAAAAATGATTATATCTATGCAAGATAAAGAAAACTTGAATAGTTCCTAACCTGTAGACATGATTTAAGTGATGGTCGGCAGCTTCGGTAGTGATGCTTGCGATGAATTCAAGACGCTGCAACACTTACCGTAAGGCTGTTTGCTCAATTCACAGTCTCAATAAAAAAAATGATTATATCTATGCAAGATAAAGAAAACTTGAATAGTTCCTAACCTGTAGACATGATTTAAGTGATGGTCGGCAGCTTCGGTAGTGATGCTTGCGATGAATTCAAGACGCTGCAACACTTACCGTAAGGCTGTTTGCTCAATTCACAGTCTCAATAAAAAAAATGATTATATCTATGCAAGATAAAGAAAACTTGAATAGTTCCTAACCTGTAGACATGATTTAAGTGATGGTCGGCAGCTTCGGTAGTGATGCTTGCGATGAATTCAAGACGCTGCAACACTTACCGTAAGGCTGTTTGCTCAATTCACTTTACCCAAGCCACACAAACCGCAAAATTATGTCTACTGTCTCCTGGTTGGAACCATAATTGTAGGATGACTCCGTGTATTTCCACCTTTAAGTCCCACGAGAGAGTTATAGCTAAAGCGCACGCTGCCTCGGTCGACATGATACGGTATCCGCGTGTATCCCCAAACACCATGGCTATCTGCGAATGCCAGAAGAAAGTTCTAATATCTTTCGTACAGCTGTCGTCATGTAACCCCACGTCAACGACCCGGGGAGTAATTTGATAAAAATGATGAAAGCACGAGTACTAAGCCCAAATAATATATCTGGTCCTCGACCAAGTGGAACCGAATTAACAGTGATTGCTGTGCCGATGGCTGTATAGTTACGGGTCTATGAAACAGCAAATCATTCATTTTGTATAAGGCCATTCTAAGCGACAGCGTGACTCATCGAATCACCACCTCGATACCGAGTATGGTTAAACATATCGCTTATTTAAATTAAGTCTAACCCGGAGAAGGTCCAGTTTCGACTAATGTACCATACAATCACCCACAAGTACGACCTCAGTTGGGAGCAGTACAACATAGGCGTTAGCACAAAGTCTTCTGCGCGCTTCACGCATATAGCACTGCGCCGCTTCAAATAGTCTGGAATCAACCCTCTTAGGTTTAGAAGCACCCCTTGATAACAGCGACCCCCTGATATACCAGGTTGGCAAACTATTAAATGAGTTGATGACATCTAAATATACTACCGATAGCACATCTCCACCAGTGACCGCCTTGATGACAACAGGCCACAGGCTGCGACTGTGTGCCAGAAAAAATTGGTCTGTTTGAGACAATTTCACTAAGGTACTGCTGATTCTGATGCGGGCAATCAAGATTCTCTACACTAACTTGCCTACATCATCCAGAGCAACACGCTGAACCTGTAGAACTCTGAACTCAATACACAGTTATCTGTGATTGCCTCTGCCACACATGATATCTACGCGGACGAAGTCGCGGGCAAAAGCTAGTATTACTATAATTATCGCATTAAGATCTACTTATTACAAATAAGCCATTGACCACATACAAATGGCTTTAACCAACATAAACGAAGGTAATCACTACAAATAATGCCTAATATAAGTATAGAAGCAAAACCGCCCATTACAAAGGCATCATTGACAGATCGTTATCTGCGTGCTAACTAATCCATTCAACTACCGTGACTCCCTACAAACGTCGAGCAAATACTTCAATTATATTCCCTCCCCTCTCGTCCTCATTCCCGCCCTCGATGAGCCCCCCACCGTGAGATCAAAACAGCCCAATTACTGAGACCACCCTTTAATAAACTCTCGTTTGACTCAAATCTGAAATAAAGACAGATAAATAATCAACAATTTTGAAATGAAAAGTTACAAATTACCATTTGTTTGAATAAATTGTACAGATAATGTGGCTCCGAGACCCGGTCAATTTGCCTCTTGTTGAGTATATAACGTTTATAAAGAAATGCAGCGCTTTACAGCGGCTCGTAGTAATATATCTTAAATTTTTGGTATAAAGTTGTCAGCGCTTCAGCGCTACAGGATCACTTCAAGTGTTAACAACTTGCAAATTGCGAGCGGTTGGCAGCCATGATTTGAAATGGCGCCAAAACATTAGCATAATATGAACAGAATTGAATGCCGGGTCGCGAAATTGAGCTTGATTGAAAAGCTGTGGTTGATTTGAATCATTTTACTTGCTATTACCAGTGGGTTGTTATTCTAAGTTCTACTTACTAAGTACAACGTTTACTTATAGTTAATGCTTTGTTCACAAGTTTCATATCTACACATTAAAGTTACTTATAATCTTAGAATAATAACCTATAGAAGGTAAGTTCACGCACAAAAAGTGAGGCATTTCAATTGGAGCCTAATGGAGCTTACGCCGGAACCATTCCGTAATTTACAAGTCATTGTACTGCACGAACGTACGCAACTCTTAAAAAATAAATAGGTAATTATGACGGTTTGTGCATTCAAATAGTGTCATAACACATTTGAAACACTTAAAAAGGTTTTTAATATTACTTTTAAAAGTATTTCGACGATTTATGTTAATAAAAACAAAATTTGATTTCATAATTTGTATAGTGGTGTGCGTATGAACGTGTGTAATTGTCTGCGCGCCATTAGTATTTTTAGATTCAAATTTTGAAAATTCGAAGTATTGACACTATCCTTCTATACGTTATTATTCTAAGCTTATAATATACTTATTGACAATTACACCTACTATAAATAAATCATAGAACACTGTGGATATATAATATATGGATATATATCCATGGAGAACTATGGCACCATGCTCAATGATCTCAGCAGGATATCCGAACTAGTGGAATTACACATGAACTTGGACAAGACGAAAGTCATGTCAAATGCCCATGACATTCCAGTACCGTTCAAAGTTGTCGATCATTATGATTACCTTGGGCAAACAGTTCAGTTAGGTAGATCCAATATAGAGAAAGAAGTCAACCGACAAATCCAAGTGGCAGTATATTCACATCCATCATACCTCAGTAACTGAAAACACAAACCTGCGACCAGCGTGTGTTACCAATGATGACTTACGGCACGGAAACGTGATCCCTTAAAATAGTCCTCATAACCAAGCTCAAAGTTGCTTAGCGTGCTATTTCCGAGATTTCTCCGCGAGATAGAATCTGGCATACGGAAATCCGTAGAATACCATCAAAAACAAGACTTGTAAAAAAAAGCCAAGCCTCGCAACTGAGTTCTTCTACCATAAAAATTTGTGAGATCCATGTTATACCAAATCAGTTAACTCATTCAGTCCCTGGTTAAAGGATCTTTCTTCTTAAATTTTTATGTAAATAGCTAACCTAACAACTTCTTATAGTGACTATATCAATATTAAAGATCTTTTATGTTTTAAATAAATAGATTGACTTGGCGATCGCACTATGTTTAGTACAATTTAATATAGTATGTATTACTTGTGAGGTGTGTTTTCAAGCGATTGTCAAGTCATTCTGTTTATTTAAAACATAAAAGATCTTTAATATTGATATAGTCACTATAAGAAGTTGTTAGGTTAGCTATTTACGTAATAATTTAAGAAGAAAGATCCCTTAACCAGGGACTGAATGAGTTAACTGACTTGGTATAACATGGATCTCACAAATTTTTATGGTACAAGCACTCAGTTGCGAGGCTTGGCTTTTTTTTACAAGTCTTGTTTTTGATGGTATATAATTAACCGACACAAATTATATTCAGACTTAGAACAACAATTTATGGATCGTACAAGGTCTTGCATGGAAGTCGAACCCGCGCCACTAGCACGGTACGTTGGTATCTTAACCACTACGCCATCTGTGCAGTCTTTAGCTGTTTAGCTGTTTCTTTAGTTGTTATGATTCCCATAGGGAAGCAATGATGGCGACAAATGCATTCTTATTTTTTACAAAGTTACATTTAATTAACTGCAAATGTAACTTTGTAATCCTATATATTTATACGAGTTTACAAAATTATTTATGCAGTTAGTGTATCTCGGAAACTGGGTAAAAATTATAATGTTTCATAATTTTTCCTTCATTGATATACTAAACACTAATTGCATTCTAAATTTGAAGCCTCTATATCTGCTAGAAGTGCCTCTTTTAAATTGATGATCGGTCAGTCAGTCAGTGAGTGACAAAATTGCGAAATTTTGACTAGTTATAATTCTTAAACTATCGGTTCAAATTAAATGAAATTTGAAACACATAATGTGTATACAATCCCTGCTGGGATCCAAAAAATTCAGGCTTCTAATTTTATTAACAACGAAGTTATAGGGGGTCGAAAATGGCCTGAATGGCTTCGAGAAAAGTATGTTACGGCAGTGTTGCGTTTTGCCCGACTTTTCTTTTTGCTCGACTTGGCGGGGGCACTGCCGTGCCCCCAGAGAACGGGTGTAACTAATAAAGCACGAAAAATTAGCACGCTTTTTTTTTTTTGTGGGTGGGCTGCGGTCGGCACGCCTCCGCACCACTCCGTCCGGGGCGACAGAGGGGCTTAAGCACGCAACTCCCGCAACCCACCCGAAAACAGACCACTGGAGCAGCGTTAACTTGTCGTCAGTGGTCGGCCCGACGGAATACCCCCTATTGGGGTACCCTCCCATCGACCGAGGTCCCCCCCTCGGGGAGGACGTCGGTCTTTCCTCACGCGGTCGGCCTCTCGGCGGGTGACGGACTAATCCCCGGTCACGTCACCCGCGGCCTCGGCTAGGGCGGCATGAGGCGCAGATAGTTGCGCCTACGCCGCCCCAGTCGCCGGCGGCGGATCTCCTCATCGAGGCTGCGCTCCTCGCGCAGGCGATCCGCCGCCTCCTTCCGCGAGATCACTGTCTCGCAGAAGGCTGCGACCGCGTCCCAATTCCCGACGCTGTCGACCATCGCCCTAGCGATAGCCGGCAGCGTCAGGTCCGTACCGATGATTGAAAATTAGCACGCTGCAGTGGCAATGAAAAGGACACATCGCTCGACGAACTGACAACTGCTGAGGAAGAAAGGCTCTAAGTGGAGATCACGTATCGGACGATGCAGTGTAGATCTCTTGGTGAAAGGACTGCACTTTGTACCGAAACATGAGGAAAGTCCAGCAGTGGACGATTAGTGGACGATACGTCCAGTAGTGGTGATAGGCTAAATAACGATGATGTTTTTAATAAATCCTCCAGAAATAGTCTTATGTATTCGCACGGTTCGGTCTTCTAATATATTTAACAAATAATATACTTGAAATCATATTTAATTTAAAACTAAATTTAATACGACTCACATGTTTATTACACACTAGTTTACAAGAGTTTACATAATATATACATTGCTGTTATTTACACAATTAAATTCTACTTTAATAGATACCTGCAGTCGCGGATTTACACATTCTTCAGTAGGATATATAATTTTTGCCATCCCTAATCTCTGCAATACAATATCCACCTACATTGCAATTCACAATCGTATTAATAAAATTTTCTACCTGAATAACATTTCAATTTTATTATTTGTATTAGTGTTTTTAATTTCTGTAGGATAAAAAAATGAGACAAATCTGCCGTCCTAGGCATCAGTGCACTGGTAAATCTGTCTCTGGGTACCTCTCTATAAATAGATAATTTATAAACTACCGCTTAATAAAAAAACAATCTACTTACAACACTTATTAGATAGATTTGTCATGAACTCTGATATTTACGCGAATAATTTACATAATTATAAATTATACTAATTATTTTCTCCAGATTTTATACATCCAATGGTCTCGGCTGACGTTAAAATCCACAACACGAAAATTGGGAGAACTGGGAAGCGTTGGGGAACCGCTGGTATAAAATTGTCATTATTTAGATGCCGCTGTAAGTTGTTAGTTTTGATAAGATTGAGTTTTGAAAAAACATATTTACAGAAGCATTTATTTTCGGCGCGTCGGCGCACTCCTCGCTCGACTCCGTCCGGGGCGATAGAGGGTCGTAAGCACGTACACCCGTAACCCACCTGTGACACGTCGCCTTCGTCGTTGGGCCGACCACCGGAGCAGGGTGACTTGTCGTCAGTGGTCGGCCAGACAGAGGCTACAGAAGCTAACCTAAATTTAACAAGCAAACCCCACTTCTGTAGTGGTAAAAGATTGTTTGTACAATGGTATTTATAAATGACAGTGCATATAGGTCGGGTAAGGTGGTAACAGCGCACATGCGAGAGGTAAGGCGTGTGCAGACAGCTCGCGCTCCCCACTCGCCGCCTGCGCTCGAAGCTGTTCTAAACGCAGTTGATTCTGACGCTTCCATTTTGTTCTGTTTCAAAAAGAAAAATATTTTATTACTATTCTATATATAAAATAACGTCATAAAAAATATTGATAAATGCTTACATACTTTTATAATTTGAAATAAATTATTATTACTGAATTATCATTAGTTTGTATGATACTAACAAGGAATCGATTGATATTTTTTTCGACAGATAACATTTATTAAAGTGAAGTGGCAATGGGCAGGCCACATCGCTCGACGAACCGACAACCGCTGGGGAAGAAAGGTTCTCGTTTGGAGACCACGTATCGGACGACGCAGTGTAGGCCGCCCCTCCAATAGGTGGACCGATGACCTGGTGAAAGTTGCTGGGCATGGTTGGATGTAGGCGGCACAGGAGGGCCTACGTCCTACGTCCAGCAGTGGATGGCAATAGGCTGAAATGATGATGATGATAACATTTATTTGCACTGATTAATTCAAATAGTTTTTGAAAGATATACGCGTCGCAAGCCATGCTTAGGCCGATCATGCCTCTCTATTGCTTATTCTGCGCTTTCGCTTGCACGCTCCACTCAGGCGGAACGTGACAATAAGTTATGCTTTTTCATGCGTGCAGCGAACGTTCATCAATTTATAAGATGTTATCACGTCATAAAATCAATTCGTATATACCTATATATGTTCCCTGTGTACAACAAAACGGTTAAACCGATTTGTTGAACACTTGTCATGAAATCTTCAGATTAGCCTAGAGAGTAATGCTGTGAAGTACAGCGATCGAATCAATAGATTTTTTTTCTTTTTACATTATAATTTATTTGATTAACTTAAACAATTTAGACGTTACTAAATTCAATTAGATAGATATTAAATGGTTATTAATATGGTTAAATTTTATTTTCATATTTTTTATATACTAACAACTGTACAATATGCCACGCGATGCGGCTACGAACAGTTAGTTATTAATATTAAAGAAAAAAATTGACACAATATGATATCTAAACCAAGTCACCATTTTTACTGACGTTTCATTTCATCATCATTTCAGTCTATAGCCGTCCTCTGTTGGACGTAGGCCTCCCTCATGTTACGCCACAAACTGCGCTCCTGTGCCGCCTGCATCCAACGACGCCCAGCAACTTTCACCAGGTCGTCGGTCCACCTGGTGGGGGGGCGTCCTACACTGCGGCGTCCGATACGTGTTCGCCACTCGAGAACCTTTCTTCCCCAGCGGTTGTCAGTTCGTCAGGCGATGTGGCCTGCCCATTGCCACTTCAGCGTGCTAATTCTTCGTGCTATGTCAGTTACACCCGTTCTTCTGCGGATTTCCGTATTCCGGATTCTATTATATTCCGGATGCTATCTCGCAGAGAAATGCCGAGCATAGCCCGCTTCATAAGCACGCTGACCGACTTTGAGCCTTGTTATGAGGCCTACACTACTAACTTTTATTATTTTAAAATTAAATTTATGTCATTACTAGCTGACCCGGCAATTACATACCGCCTAACAGTCGATTATTTATTTTTTTGCTTTTTTAATATTTATTCTGCTATTCGGGACTCCGGCTCAACTAGTAAGATAAAAAAAAAGAAAAATTAAGTTAGTAAGTCAAGAATTACATTATAACAAAAAAAAATCAATTGTTTCGCATTCCCATAACCCGAAACGCTTGAACTTTATAGTATGGTATTAAGTTCAAATTGACTTTTAAATGTTATTACGAATCATTTGTATGGTAGTAGAGAAAAGTGTTGTTTTTAGACCTTTTAAGGCAATTGTTGAAATTTTTCTCAGCATAAGAACCATCCTTGTACTTCAAGGAACATTCTAAAAAGAATTAGCGAAATCGGTTGAGCTATTCTCGCGATTTGCGCTTAGTAACACATTCAACGAATCATTTTTCTATTATAGATTACTAATATTTTCTATTAACTTTGCACTTGCGCGATTACTCCCTTACTCTGAAAATAATGCGTTTCTTCTGAATAAAATGTTACTTATGGCAACTGGAGATGTTGTAGTTCTTTGTTTGGGGACAGGCTGTAGTTGGCCATACCCCACCAACTGTTGGCCACTCCCCCGAAAAATATACATAACCTTATTCGTACCACTTACCGTCTGTTCTGATACCAGGTCTTGACTTGAGTCTCGCTGAGGCTAAGCGCTTCAGCGACGTCTCCACGATCAGCTACACTCAAATACTTCTGACAGCGGAACTTGCGTTCTAAATAGGCAAGCTGTGCATGTGTGAATGCGGTGCGACGCCGGCGGGGCTTGCGACTTGAACTAGACCCTGATGGTCTACTCGACTGACGATCTATATTCATACAGAGATATGTTCATCAATATGATACTATTTTATTTTTAAAATTAATCATCATCATTTTCCGTGTGGTGAGAGAGAAAGAATACAATGCAGGGTGCATCTTACCCGTGAGTGTCATAAAATACGATTAAAAAATTATTGCAGATAACATCTATGCAAAAGAAAGTACACTCAAAATAAAACCCTCTACCAACTTGTCTGACCAGCTCGAGCCCCGCAGTGGCACATCACCGCAGTTCATAAACGTCCTACTGCTAAGTTTGATCCTCCTCCAAAATAAGAAGGCATTTAACCAACTATACCACGCTCGTCAGAGTTGTTGGTTTTACTTTGAGTTGCCTTCTCTTACATAGATGTTATATCCCTTAGTCATCTTTTATAACACCTCCGGGCAACACAAAGGGTAGTGAATTGTAATCTTACTCCGTCAACAAACGGAAGAAAAAAAATTCAAAGTTTATGTAAGGAAATATCAACATTGTAGAATTTGATAAACTCACTGGGCTGGCCACCGAGATCAAGGAATGTGGCCAGTCCAATAACGACGAGGACGCCATCGCCACAGACGGAGTGCACGGGTATGTCAGTCTACACTAAAAAAAAACAAATAAAAAACTCGAAATAAAACCATCCAACCAATGTGATCAATTTTCAAGAAAAACACAACTGAAAATCGAAATATCTCGTCTCCAGTAATTCGGTTAAAAGGCAATGAAAGCAAATATGGCAGGTTATGGAGCTCTAAGCTGCCTTTCTGTCGGGGAACATGAAGAAACCGTTTAATAATATACTTTATCTCATCAACATCTCAGCTCACATAAGGCCCAGGACTCCTCAACCGTAGGAGGGGATTTGACCTAATATACGGCGCTAGTCAGACGTTTTGGCATCTATGGAAGACAAGGAAAACTTGACATAATGTAGTTGTTCTTCTCTTGCAATGGATGTTATCTGCACATCATATCCCTTGGTCGTCTTTTATGACACCCACAAGTAAGAGAGGGGTGGTCAATTGCATTCTTACTCCGTTAACACACGACAAGATAACAGAATACTTATATGTACATATATAATATATATATATATAATTTATAAATATAGTGTTTACCACACGACTCCTGTGTCTCCCGTTGCGTGCTACCTGCTATAACTGACGCAAAGCCGGCCAACAACTGCGACTGAAATGAACTCTTCGATAAATCCATAGATCTAGCATAAATACTATCTGATAATGATCCGGTCATTTGTTCATAACCTTCACTCGCTTCATCTTTATTATTGTTGTCTCTGTCTGTCCTGTATATTTGGAAAAGATTTGGATCATATAGTTTTATTCGTTCTTCTGATCTATTCTCGTACTCGGTCTCATCTTCTTTAAAAGGTGAACTGAAGTTAGTTTGATTATACTCTAATGGTGAGGAACGTTCTGTATCCTCACCGTCCAATTTCTTTGTGTCGTATGCGTATTGTGATTGTTTAGACGTAGAAGTTTCGCTTCGATTATCGCCCACTGAAATATCGTCTTCAGCATCGGATGCCTCCAAATTTGAAGTTGTTGCTGGATCACATCTTGGGTCTTGTTCATCCTCAATTTGACCGACACCTAAGAAAGAAATAAAAGGTAGTTTAAATGATAGTTTAAAATATTTATCGTGTTATGTGGATCCCTTATAAAAAAGTTATGTTGAGATCGTCAAGTTAGTGTCTTCTAAATTAAAGTTAAAAAGCATAA
This sequence comes from Lymantria dispar, assembly GCA_032191425.1. Classification (NCBI taxonomy): domain Eukaryota; kingdom Metazoa; phylum Arthropoda; class Insecta; order Lepidoptera; family Erebidae; genus Lymantria; species Lymantria dispar. The sequence continues at coordinate 36,601,256 of CM063445.1, forward strand.
CTTGACACTAAGACTTGACACTTAACCGTGAACACAAACGGAACGCGCACAAAGGCAGGTGCTCGCATAAAGACCTTAGATTTAAAAAAGGAACGGCCATAGAGACGAGTTTTCTGCTCTAATTAATGCCTCGGGGCGTTCCGTTTCGCTCTCGAGCAATTGAATACAACGTCTGTGAATGGTGTGTTTTAGCGCGCGCGGGAAATTCTTGTCTATGGTTGCGTTTGTGTCTTTTAATTTGCGTGAAAATGGTGAAAAGTACGAGTCCGGCATTCATGTTGTAGTCGCTTTTCATATGTTTTCTTTCCCTAAATTTTTGTATGGTAGCGTTGTTAATGGTGGGGCCGTATCACGATTACTTGTTACATAGCGAAGAGCTGAAGCGAGAGCCTTTCAAGTGTTTCTCTCGTTATAATATCGCATAAATATGTTTTAGCGTACACTCCACTTCAGTACCTCGAGAGGGTCTTAATGCTTCCGCATGAGTATCTTCTACGAAAACATCGTTACGAAATAATTGTATTCAAAATGGTATGCTTAGATACTTCTTTGAAGAGAGAAAAGAAAAAAGAAATCGCAAAATCACACTCTATTTATTTTTAATTTTATGATAATAAAACAAATCAAAATAAGAATACAATTTACCACTCCCTATCTTGCCCCTGGATATCGTAAAATATGACTAAGGGATATAATACGCATATAACATCTATACAGAAGAAGGAAAACTCGAAATAAAACCCTATACAATTTCCCTCATAATATGGAGGAGGCTCGAGGCCAGTAGTGGGTATACATCCTACTACTGGCCTGATGATGATACAGAGATCGTAATTTATCGTATACACATATTTGGGATAACTTTACAGACTCTGTTAAAACAGTAATCATTACAGACATTACTCGTTGTTTCAGACTTAGCTCCAGATTTAATGCGATTATAAGTTCAAACAAAATATGTTATTATCGTCATAATCTCAGCTCATATATTTATTGCTGGGCTCGAGACTCGTCTACAAGAGAATGGAAATTCACCAACTGTACCATACTGGTCAGACATGTTATTACATTATTTTTTTAATGCAAACGTTGGCAAACGAGCAAACAGTACACCTGATGATAAGTTTTGCTGACGCTTATGGACCTTTACTAGGCCGCTGCGTTTCGTGAAGAAAGTGAAGGGAGTGTGAATGCATGCAATGAAGTTCGGTGAAACTAAAGGCATCACCAAAGCTACCACACGCAAACACCCTCATGAAATTGGGCTGCCGGCTCCCTCGCTCACCGAACGAAGCGCAGTAACAAATTGCAACTACTCAGAAGTCAATTTTCTGCGAAAATATGGTACTACCTCGGATGGACCGGCCCGCGGCTGTAGACAGATAACTGTCGACAGTGTGGTCCTACCACTAATAATTATTTCAGGTTTTCCTTCTCCTGCGTAGATGGTGGTGAACTGTATTTTTGCTCCGTCAGCATAAGGAAAACGTGTTAATTGATTAAATATTGTATCTTTAATGATAGACCAGAATATAGCCCACCTAACGTTAATGGTAACTGCTGCTCCAAGACCTGTCCCATTTTTATTGGTGAAAGAGTTTTTAAAACGATCAACATCCAGGCAACGTAGTTCTAGTTCCTGTGGGAATATCGAAATACAAAATAGCCTACATATATTACTCGTTGATAATATATGTTTATATTGGTGAAAGAATTTTAAAAATTGTTCAAGACACCGCGGTTTTACTCGCCTGGTTCTCGTAATCGAGAGAATACGGAAGAAAAATAAGTGCATATATATTATTCGCTGTTAATATAACTTTCCAGTGGTGAAAGAATTCTTAAGTTTCAATGAATCTTTGAAATCAGCTCAGTGGCTTAGGCGTGAAAGCGTAACAAAATTTCGCATTTTATTATATTACTGATATTTATTAGGATATATTATACATTTATATCGTCGTAATAAATCATCATCACCCTGCTCTCATCCAAATTACTTGGGGTCCACTCATTATGTAATTTTCTAACATAGTAGGTACATAACGCAAAATTTATTGATAATCGTATTATAACCGGCCACCTGTCTGACGCCAACCCAACTCTTAGGGATGTAATTGTTAACTAAACGACATTAGATGGAGCTGGCCCTGTTCTATGTAAAGTTCTTAGTTGCATTTCATGTCACCAACGAGTAATTTAAAAGTTGATAGTATTCGCAGCCGCCACTACACAGCGCGTTGGAGAGATGTATGGGGATCACTTACGCAAGAAATGAAATAAAATTAAATCTATTCATCAACAATTTATTATTAAACTCTTATAATAATCTTATTTAACTTTCAAATGAGGTCAGCTTTAATCAATTTGGCTTATTCATTTAGGAACAATAGAGATTTAAAAACGAATAACTTTTATCACCATTGCCAAACGATGTTGTCATTAGCATATGGAAAATGGTGATCAACACTTGGCGCATACATAATTGCTAGCCGAGTCCTACTCAATACAGTCAGCGTGAGTACAATACCCACAAAATGTGCACCGATGCCATACTTTGTTATCTCAATCGAATTCTTTACTTACAAGGCAGACGTTACAGTATTCTGCATCGACGTGTTTACCATCCTGGCATAACTCAACAATTTTCAAGTCTGACGTCGAAGATCGATTCCTGCAGAATTTTCTTCTTAACGTCTTTAACTTTATCCTTCTGTGGCTTACTTTTATTTACCATCTTTTCCCTTTTCGGAGTTTTAGACCTCTTGATCACCTTCTCAACCAGAGCTCACAGATGTGGAGAGACAGTGTGGATGTTAAAATGGTTCCATACTGCTTAGTGCTTTTTTCTTCTTTATCTTTTCTTAATCTTTTTGAGGCATCTGGATGAAGTTAAGTCACACCATTATTATAACTCCAATAACCTACATGGGCGAAAATAAGAAAAACTTAATCCAAACTAAAAAGTTGACAATATAGTTTAAATCTGGATTTCAATTATAGATTTAACATGTTACGGTTACTATATATCACAAGTACAGAAATAAATATTTAGTAATTCAAGACCTTTAGTTTTATCAGCTCGTAAAATTAGATCAAAATCGCACGAAATCTTGACACCCATTTCTCGTCAGCGCATCGCGCAGATCAGAGCGAGCGACGGCGCACGGAATTAACATGAAGCTAGAGCATAGTCACGTCAGTACCAGTTGATTATCTTCGGATTCAGTTATTTTGAAGTGCGCACCATTGCCTACTGGCTCTGATTGCTTGTCTGCCCTAATAAATGTTTTCATACATAAATAATATAATTTTGAAACCATTTACAACATGCTAAGAAACTTTATGACTTTCATAAAAACTTAATATTTATCACCCACAAGCATAATAAAACAAACCTTAACGGTGCGAAATCTCGCACGAGGCTTCCAGTATAACGATTTTTAAGTATAAAAATCATATATAAAAATGTAAACAAACATCGAGTCCATCGCAAAATGAGCGTCGACATTTAAAATTTAAATCTCATTGCTACTCCGTAATCAAATCCTTACTAATATTATAAATGCGAAAGTAACTCTGTCTGTCTGTCTGTCTGTCTGTCTGTCTGTCTGTCTGTCTGTCTGTCTGCTACGCTTTCACGTCTAAACCACTGGACCGATTTTGATGAAATTTGGTACAGAGATGGACTAAAGCTTGAGAAAGGACATAGGCTACTTTTTATTGCGAAAAAATGGGTATAAGGGGTTGAAATAGGGGATGACATTTTGTATGGAAATTCGTCATTTTCGATGATAGAACCACGAATTTTTGTATTAAGGTACCTGATAATAAATAAATAAATATTCGTTCAAGCGTTTTGGAAATTTCATTTACATGGGGATGAAATTCAACCCCTAAAATACCAAAAAGCATACAGCCGAAACCACTGGGCCTAGAAACGTATTTTTTTTTTACACCATCGTATCTTTTAGGGTGCACGAGCACTAGCAAAGGATTTTTGGAAATTCACCCCCTTAAGGGGGTGAAAAGCATATAGTCTTTCACGTCTAAACCGATTTTGATGAAATTTGGTACAGAGATGGACTAAAGCTTGAGAAAGAACATAGGCTACTTTTTATTGCGAAAAAATGGGTATAAGGGGTTGAAATAGGGGATGACATTTTGTATGGCAATTCGTCATTTTCGATGATAGAACCACGAATCTTTGTATTAAGGTACCTGATAATAAATAAATATTGGTTCAAGCGTTTTGGAAATTTCATTTACATGGGGATGAAATTCAACCCCTAAAATACCAAAAAGCATACAGCCGAAACCACTGGGCCTAGAAACGTATTTTTTTTTACACCATCGTATTTCTTGGGGTGCACGAGCAATAGCAAAGGATTTTTGGAAATTCACCCCCTTAAGGGGGTGAAAAGCATATAGTCTTTCACGACTAAACCGATTTTGATGAAATTTGGTACAGAGATGGACTAAAGCTTGAGAAAGAACATAGGCTACTTTTTATTGCAAAAAAATGGGTATAAGGGGTTGAAATAGGGGATGACATTTTGTATGGAAATTCGTTATTTTCGATAATAAAACCGTGAATCTTTGTATTAAGGCTCCTGATAATAAATAAATAAATATTCGTTCTAGCGTTTTGGTAGTTTCACTTACATGGGGATGAAATTCAACCCCTAAAATATCAAAAGCATACAGCCGAAACCACTGGACCTAGAAACGTTTTTTTTTTCACCATCGTATTTCTTAGGGTGCACAAGTACTAGAAAAAGATTTTTAGAAATTCACTCCCTTAAGGGGTTGAAAAGCATATAGCCTTTCACGTCGAAACCACTTAACCGATTTTGATGAAATTTGGTACAGAGATGGACTAAAGCTTGAGAAAGGACATAGGCTACTTTTTATCGCGAAAAAATGGGTATAAGGGGTTGAAATAGGGGATGACATTTTGTATGGAAATTCGTCATTTTCGATGATAGAATCATGAGTCTTTGTATTAAGGCACTTGATAATGTATACATAAATATTTGTTCGAGCGTTTTGGAAATTTCATTTATATGGGGATGAAATTCAACCCCTAAAAGACAAAAAAGCATAAAGCCGAAACCACTGCACCTAGAAACGTAATTTATTTTTTTACACCGTAGAATTTCTTAGGGTACACGAGCTCTAGCAAAGAAATCGCGAAAAAATGGGTATAAGGGGTTGAAATAGGGGATGACATTTAGTATGCAAATTTATCATTTTCGATGAAAAAACCATGAATCTTTGTAATAAGGCACTTGATAATATATAAATAAATATTTATTCTAGCGTTTTGGAAATTTCATTTATATGGGGATGAAATTCAACCCCTAAAACACAAAAAAGCATAAAGTCGAAACTATTGGGCCTAGAAACGTAATTTTTTTTTACACCGTAGAATTTCTTAGGGTACACAAGCTCTAGCAAAGAAATCGCGAAAAAATGGGTATAAGGGGTTGAAATAGGGGATGACATTTAATATGCAAATTTATCATTTTCGATGATAAAACCATGAATCTTTGTATTAAGGCACTTGATAATATATAAATAAATATTTATTTTAGCGTTTTGGAAATTTCATTTATATGGGGATGAAATTTAACCCCTAAAAGACAAAAAAGCATAAAGCCGAAACCACTGGGCCTAGAAACGTAATTTTTTTACACCGTTGTATTTCTTGGGGTACACGAGCAGCGAGCGAAAATCACCCCTTAAGGGGGTGAAAATCGTATAGCCGAAACTATTGGGGCTAGGAACGTAAAACTATGTAGTTCTCTGTATTGTGCGATTCTCTTTCTTTTGTTGTAAATGAGCTCTAAGAAATTAGTTTTTGAAATTCAATCTCTATAGGGGTCAAAAATGTATATCCGAAATCATTAGGCCTAGAAACTAGGGATGTGAAAAAATAATCGATTTTTATAATAATCGATTATTAATCGATTTTTTTTGTAATAATCGATTTTTACAATCGATTATCAAAATAATAGAGAATCGATTATTTTTATAATTAAATCGATTTTCCTAAAAAAAGAAGGTAATAACAATACTGCGTGTAGTATTTCATACTATATTAGAAGATGAAGCTCACATTTCCTAAAAAAAATCATCATAATCCTGTTGGGAAAAATCGATTATTTTATAATCGATTATTTATTTTTAATTAATCGATTATTTTATAATCGATTTATTTTGAAGAACAAAAAATCGATTATTTAAAAAATCGATTATTTTCCCTCCAAGTCACATCCCTACTAGAAACGTGAAATTTTGTACAAAGTTCTCTTTCTTGGGGAAAGTGCTCACTAAAAAAGAGTTTTTGTAATTTTACCCCTAAGGAGGTGAAAAGCGTAAAACCGATATCACTGAGCCTAGGAACGATCATTTTAGTACATGATCGGCTTTCTTGGGTTACCCCATTATTTTTTCTTAATGCTCGCTTATTAAGATTACTTTGGATCGACGCAATATGTATTTGGTCCTCTGCCATCGTAGATATATTGCAAAAGTTCTTTTAGCAACATTTTATGACCAGCTGCCTGCCAGACGACATAGCTGGCTAGATGGCATCACCAATTGGTCCAGGTCAATGTAAATCTTTGTCTTAGTAGTATTTTGCGACACCCACAAACAATGAAAGTGTTATAATATTCCTAGCCGCTACCAGACAGTAAGTTAAAATCAAGATATTAATCCAATTTTCTATCTTTAGAAATAAACAAATTTGAAGCGTCTATTTGTTGTCAAAATAATAGGTTTTATTTATGCTCACACAATTATTTGCACGATACCTACGTCTAAAAAACCAGCCAAGTGCGAGTCGGGGTCACGCACGAAGGGTTCCGTACCATTATCTATAAAAAAGGGGAAAATTGGGTTTGTTGTATAGGAGTCCCCTTAAATATTTATTTTATTTTGTTTTTAATATTTATTGTTATAGCGGCAACAGAAATGCATAAATTTGTAAAAAATTCAACTGTCTAGCTATTGCGGTCCTTGAGATACAGCTTGGTGACAGACAGATGGACAGACAGACAGCGAAGTTTTAGTAATAGGGTCCCGTTTTTACCCTTTGGGTATGAAACCCTAAAAACGGCTCAATTTTTTTGTCTGTCTATTCGATACGGGTAATCTTCAAAACGGCTGGACCGATACTGATAATACTTTACCACCAGGTCTACCAAGCCTTACATAAGGAATAACTTAGGCTATATTTTATCCAAGGCTATATTTTATCCCGGTGTGGCTGGAGCAACTGTGAGAATTTAATCGACTTTAAAATTATTTCACTAACGGAAAGCTAATTTTAAGCGTGTAACATATTTAGGTTTTATTCCGTGTGGTGACGGAGTAAGAATACAATTCACCACCTCCTCTCTTACCCATGGGTGTCGTAAGAGATAATTCAGGGATATATTACGCATATGACATCTATGCAAGAGATGGAAAACTCGAAACAAAACCCTATACCAACCTGCATGACCAGCATGGTATAGTAAGGTTAATTTCCCTCCTACTATGGAGGAGGCACGAGCCCAGCAGTGGGACGTATATGAGACGAAATGATGATGAACATATTTAGGCTATTTTTTTATCTCAATATTCCTACGGGTCCGGGCACAATGCGGGTGAAATCACGGACATTTAATGGATATAAAAATTAATTTACGAATGAAAATCTACATTATCAGCGAATAACAAATAAAGGCTATTTTCATCCTGGTGTTTGCCCGGAACGAGAACTGCGAGAAAAACCGGTGTATGTTTACCAATTTTTAAAATTCTTTCAACAATAGGAAGCTACGTTATCAGCGAGTAACATAGGCAATTTTTATCTTGGATATTTGTGTGGGATTTGTTAGTACAATTTTTTTTCCACCTATGTAGACTTATAATATCAGCGAGTAACATAGGCAATTTTTATCTCGGCATTCGCATGGGAATGGGGTCTACGTGGGTGAAACAACGGTTGTTTGATCAATATTATTCTTTTTCACCAATGGAAACCTATCATGGATAATGTTATTATCAGCGACTAAGGATGGCCATATTTATCAACGTGTTTCCACGTGAATTTAAACTACAAGGGTGGAAGTAATATTCAAATATAAAAATTTGTGAAGTTATTTGGACCTTTCTTACTCGATCACGCGTAAACTGTTGACCAGATTTGGATGAAAATTGACACACAGATAGAGTATTTCTTAAATTAAGAAATATCATCATCATCATCATCGCAGCCCACGTACTTCCCACTCTTGGACTCGGGCCTCCTCCATAATGGGAGGGCATTTGACCTACTATACCATGCTGGTCAGATATCTATAGGGTTTAATTTTTCGAGTTTTCCTTCTCTTGCATAGATGTTATGTGTATATATCCCATAGTCGTCTTATACGACATCTACGAGCAAGATAGGGAATGGTGAATTGTATTCTTACTCCGTCACCACAATAACACAATAGAAAGAAATATGCAAGCCAACTTTTACGCGGGCGAAGCCGCGGGCAAAAGCTAGTTATTCATAAACAAACATCTCGCCAAGGGTAAGCGACAGTCTCTTAAATAACAATTTACTAAATAGAAAAGAATTTCATATTTACTTCGTATATAAAATGTTTATATTTTAGATTTTTAGTTTATAGGTAAATAAAAGATGAAAACTAATCAAGATTTTCATGGTATATTATAATCAGAAGCCGATCCAATTGGATCACTACCAACTGAGCAATGAAAATCTTCATCATCATCATTTCAGCCTATCGCTGTCCACTGCTAGATGTAGGCCTCTCGTGTTAGTGCGGTCGGTGCGGTGTACATAGAGAGCGGTCCTGTACCACCTGCATCCAACGACGCACAGCAACTTTCACCAGATCGTGGATGCGGTCACCACTCGAGAACCTTTCTTCCACAGCAGTTGTTGATTCCTCGAACAGTGTCCAGGCCATTGCCACTTCAGCATGCTAATTCTTCGTGCTATGTCGGTTACACCCGTTCTTCTGCGGATTTCCATATTTCGGATTCTATTTCGCAGAGAAATCCCGTGCATAGCCCGCTCTATAGTAGGCTGAGTGACTTAGAGCTTGGTTATGAGCATTTAGGGACCACGTTTCCGTACCGTAAAACATCACTCGTAGCACGCACTGGTCGTAGAGCTGTGCTTTCAGACACTGAGATATGCTGGACGAGAAGATCCTCATAAATTGCTGGGCTGCTGGCTTGTAGCGATTCCTTGACTTCGTTGGCCAGCCCGGCAGATTAATATTGCCTGTACCGTGCCCCATTAACGCTCTGGCAACAAACAACAATTTAGCCGGGGTGTCATCCTCAGGCGGTCGCTCTCTCTATGCGTGGCAATTTAATCCTAAGCCTATTCGTCTGTAACCTCAGGCGCCATCAGAGTAGCCTCCGACAACACGCTCGCGACCGTCCAGCATCTCCTGCTGACTCGCGTTCTTGGGGGCGATAGATGGCTTGCCTGGATGTCTTGCGTACTACGGTATGCCATGTACATCATTCATCATCATTTCAGCCTATCGCCGTCCACTGCTGAACTTAGGCCTCCCTCATGTTGCGCCACAAAGTGCGGTCCTGTGCCGCCTGCATCCAACGACGCCCCGCAACTTTCACCAGGTCGTCGGTTCACCTAGTGGGGGGCGTCCTACACTGCTTCGTCCGATACGTGGTCGCCACTCGAGAACCTTTCTTCCCCAGCGGTTGTCGGTTCGTCGAGCGATGTGGCCTGCCCATTGCCACTTCAGCGTACTAATTCTTCGTGCTATGTCGGTTACACCCGTTCTTCTACGGATTTCCGTATTCCGGATTCTATCTCGCAGAGAAATCCGAGCATAGCCCACTCAATAGCACGCTGAGCAACTTTGAGCCTTGTTATGAGGCCTACATTTAGGGACCACGTTTCCGTGCCGTAAGTCATCACTGGTAACACACACTGGTCGTAGACGTGTTTTCAGACACTGAGGTATGTTGGACGAGAAAATCTTCTTAAGTTTCCCGATGCCATGTACATTGAGTACGAAAAATGCGGTGACGCCGCTGATTGTAGGTGAAGGACCCCTGTATTAGTATACCCGCCGCATGATGGTCTGTCAGCTTGTGAGACTATTAGTAAACCCCTTCCTAGGGGATGCACGCCATTCACAGGACATCGTTGCATCTGCATAACGCACAAGTAGATGAAACCTGCTCATTTCTATATATACCTATGTGTTAATTTGTCATCCTATGTCCGTTACACATGTATTTTTAAAGATTTCTGTATTTTGAATCCCGTCTATCCTTGAGTATAGTCCTTATGTAGGTCGTATTCCTATACGCGGACCGTCAAATAAAAATAAGTTACAGACAGGAAATTACGCCCATCTGTATAGCGGTAGAGCCACGTTTTTTTCGACAGACTATGCTATGGTCATATTCCGCACAATCTGTCCGAGACGATTCAGGGACGGCGTGCAACCGCATAAACCATCGTGCATGTGCCTTCCTATCGTCGTGTGGGTGAGTCACCGGTATGTGGACCTTGCCCCTCGGTAGAGCTACGCTTTTGAGAGTTTTCTATTTAGAGATTTTATTTGGAGTTTGGATCAGCTCATCCAAAGTAGTATCAGGCTACAAAAAATATCCGCATCGAATCACAGAATATCGATGTACGAGTAGTAGTAATTTTATTTCGTTTGATGAGCGAGTGAAACGAAGGACCTAACTTTTACGGTAGGTAGCGATGTAACTACGATTATGCCGCTAACACTGCAGAAGTTCCGGCTGCCTGCTCCTCGTCAAAGGCTAAAAAAGCACTTTAAGATACTGCATATTCACTTGTCGTTTGTATAAAGAGTATAAAACCATTATATTGGTATGTCGCGCCCTTACTATAGTGTAAATAGCACGCGTGACAAATTAGTGACTTCCTGCTGTGCTCTTTAGTAATGACACCCCTGACGAAATCGAAATAAGGATCGTGACGTCTTGATACTCGAGATTATTGATTCTATTATTTTAGTACATTGTCATTAAAATAACGTCTAATATAACATCTTTATTATTATCTTACCTTTTTTTTATAGTTGTTGTTGGCAAACGAGCAAACAGGACACCTGATGGTAAGTGATCCCGCCGCTCATGGACCTTTACTAGACCGCTGCCTACCGTGGAGAAAGTGAAGGGAGTGTGAATGCATGCAATGAGATTGGATGATACTAAAGATATCACCAAAACCCACCACACGCAAGCACCCTCAGAAAGTTGGACTTCCGGCTCTCTCGCTCACCGAACGAAGCACAGCAACAACTTGGTACTATCCAGACGAAGATTTTCTGCGAGAGTGTGGTACTACCCCGGACCAACCGGCCCGCGGCTGTAGACAGAAAACTGTCAACAGTATGATCCTACCACTACCAAATCAATCAATTATTTTTTTCTCTACTGATATACGCCACAATAAGTCAAATTGACCTATTGTCATCTTCATCTCAGCTCATATACATCCCACTCTTGAGCTCGAGCCTCTTTCAGATTAGAAGAGAAAGTGACCTACAATACTGCGCTAGTCAGTTGGGTTGGTACAGGGTTTGATTTCGAGGTTCGTTATATGCATTATATCGCTTAATCGTCTTTTACGACCCCTACGGGGAACAGCGGGGTGGTTAATTGTGTTTTACTTCGTCACCGCACATAATAAGGCATTGACAGATAACTAAGCGATATAATATGCATATACCATATGTGCAAGAGATGAAATATTCGAAATTAACCTTTATACCAATACGTTTAACTAGAAGGGTATATTTTTTTTATTACAATCGGTGGTAAACGAGCAAACAGTACGCCTAATAGTAAGTGTTGCTGCTGCTCATGGACCTTTGCAAGGCCGCTGCCTACCGTGAAGAAAATGAAGGTAGTGTGAATTCGTGTAATGAGGTTTAATGAAATTAAAGGCATCACCAAAATCCACCACACGCAAACACCCTCAGAAAGTTGGGTTTCCGGCTTTCTCGCTCACCGAACGAAGCGTAGTAACAAATTGCTACTCAGACGTCGTTTTTTGCAAGAGTGTGGTACTACCCCGGACGGACCGGCTCGCGATTGTAGACATATAACTATCCATAGCGTGATCCTACCACGTGTAAATGTTTGGGTCAATATCCCTCCCATATTGGAGAAAGGTCGGGCCGGAGATAATGATGATAAAAACTCAATACACTAGTTTTAATCATCATATAACTGCGATTATTTAATGACAAATATATTAAGAGTGTGATATTTTTTGTGAAAGTATCAAGTAAACTTATTTGCAATTATCGTTAATATTATTGTAAGGGTCGTCTCTATCAATTGTATGCTATAATTGTGACAATCACTATCAAACAATTGTATTCTGACTACAAACTGTATTTAAAGATTTCAAATAATAAACCCTTTGAATTAAAAAAATATATATGAAAGTTTAGGATTAATTATAAGATTTGAAATAAAATTATTTTTATGGATTTTATTTCGTTTGTTTTTGATTGCCCGACGTTTTGAACACTTTACAGCGTTTATGGCCACAAGAGGACTAAGGTGTGTCACGTTCTAGGAGTTAATGGCAACTTGATCATGAAGATGATGATGAAATTCATTCATTATTATAACTACAAAACATTAACAGTAGTAGCAATCAGTAATCCTTTACCAACACGTCTTATTTGCAACCTCATACTGTCTTACACATACGAGTATATCTCTATCGTCATCTGTATGAGAGACCGGCGCCGACTTATCTTCACTGGTTTGTCCAGTCGATATTTGCGACACTCCGGTGACATTTTAAAATGCTGCCAGGACAGGCCTCTTTAAAGGTGACTGACTAATCCGTGTGAATAGTAACTACCGCTCGTGGTTCTGCAATATCAAGGATACAGCCAGGTCAGGACCCATCATTGTGTTAAGTTTGAGACAGCTCTTTTGCTCATTAAACGACAGCACAGTAGCCAATTGTTACTAGTCAGTCAATATGCTTCGGGAGCGTAGTACTAATCTGAACAATACAAAAACACTCAATGTAAGTAAAGTGCAACGTGGCCTTAGCACTAGAATCCAAGAGTATATAAAGAATCCCTTCAGTGGTTAACCCCAAATGACGATGGAATGTAATATAAATGCTACGAAGCCGCACATCTCCCTGCCGTTCCTTGAAAAATTACGAAAGGAGTGTGTCCAGAGTATTGATGCGAAAAAATAATCGATTATTTTTTTGTAATCATCGATTTTATTAATCGATTATCTAAATAATAAAAATCGATTTAAAAGAAATCGATTTTTTATAATAATTAATCGATTATTTTAGTATTTGCTTTCTTGTAAGTTTTCTTTTATATAGAAAATAAATATCACTGTCAGATTTCCTAAAAAAAAAAGTCATCACAATTCTGCCAGGAAAAGTGCTCGATCGAATGTCAGTGTTTCATACTATATTAGAAAATAAATATCACCATCAGATTTCCTAAGAAAAAAATCATCACTGAACACGAATAAGAAAATAAATCGGTTCGGATCGATTTATTTGCAAATCGATTTATTTTAAAGAAAGAAAAATCGATTATTTATTAATCGATTTTTCCCCTCCAAATCACATCCCTAGTCCAGAGCCTGTCAGAAAAAAGGAATTTATTTCAAACAGGATTTATTTTGAATATCAAAATCAATCTACTATACCACGCTGCTGTTATCTAATGTTATCTGCATCTTTTAATCCGTTAGTCGTCTTTTATGGCACCCACGGATGAGAGAGGGGATGGCGAATCATATTCTTACTCACACGGAAAATAATGATATATGTAGTAATTATAAATTAAAACAAGTCCTCATATTAATAGTTCTTATATTGATTAGCATAAATGAAAGGCCATAGACATGAATTCAATAATTTGATGTTAAAACAAACGCAGTCAATCGGTACTGTACCGCGGGAGCACACGCCGGACACGTGCGCACACAAGTGGTACCGTGCTGCGCTCGAGAGCATATGTGAAGTTATTGTACGAATAAAATCAGTCGTAGTATTGATCATTGTAATATTAACTATTTCTGCAAATTTTTTTATAATGGCTTTTGAACGCGAAGAGTTAAGGAGAGTGGAGTTTTAACGGGAACGTTAAAGTGTTATGTGGCGCGAATGGTTTTTTTTTTTTTTTTTATTGCAAACGGTGGCAAACGAGCAAACAGTACACCTGATGGTAAGTGTTGCTGCCACTCATGGACCTTTACAAGGCCGTTGCCTACCGCGAAGAAAGCGAAGGGAGTGTGAATGCGTGCATTGAGGCTCGGTGATACCAAGGGCACCACCAAAACCCTCCACACGCAATCACCCTCAGAAAGTTGGGCTTCCGGCTCTCTCGCTCACCGAACGAAGCGCAGTAACAAATTGCTACTACTCAGACGTCGATTTTCTGCGAGAGCATGGTACTGCCCCGGACGGACCGGCCCGCGGCTGTAGACAGATAACTGTCGACAGTGTGGTCCTACCACTCCTTGTACCTTATATTTATCTATACACATAAATAAAATAGAAGTGTCTATTTGTAATGTTCAAATAGTAGGATTTTTTCATGCTCACACGATTATTTGCATTATGCACCTATACTTGAAAATCAATTAAGATGTTTTTATGTCTATTTGTTCCAGGTAATTTTCAAAACAGTTTTACCAATTTTAATAATATTTTGCTACTAGGTAGCTACCTATGTAAGCAGTAACTAACCTATTTTTCCTCTAAGAAAAACCCTATGAAATTTTGCCCGGTCTAGGACTCGAAACCGAAGAAATCGGGACCGAAGTGTAGTGAGAGCAGGTCGCTGGCAATTAAATATTTTGGTACTTTCCGTATAGTAATGGAGTAAGAATAAAATTCCCCATCCCGTACCTTACCCGTGGGTGTCATAGATATCTTCTATGACACCCTTAGGACACTAAGGAATTTAATATGCATATATGTAACATATATGAAAGAGGAGAATAACTCGAAACAAAACATTCTTACCAACCTGTCTGACCAGCATGGTGATGGCAATTACGCCCCTACTACTACTATTTGCGCTGTAGCATAGTGCGGGTGACAGTTATGGCGAGTTTCGTTTCACTCTTGAAAGTTGCCGCGATTTATAATTATGATCTATTAATTCAGCTGTACCACATCGGTAATATATTAAATCACTAATAACTGTAGTAATAAAGGTATACCTTCCAAATTAAACCCAACTAGAATGTTCTAGCCTACAAATCAAATGAAATTGAAAGAAAAAATAATCAAAGTGGTATGCGTATAACGTAACACCAAAGACGTATTTAGTGATGGGATGTACTATTACGAAGAATTGTCGATTAAAAAATAAATAAAAAACAATTTGTGCGCTCAATTTTTTATTGTTAAAAAGTATACAATTATTACATATTTACTTCAATTTTTCATTCAATTTTAATCCTCTTCTAAACTCATATCAGAGTCAGGAACATCGGAATTGTCACTTTCAACATCCGTATCTGTGATGTACCGACAGCATCGCACGGGTAAACAAAATGGCCGACTCGGCGATGCGCCACAGAATAAAAATATGCCACGAAAAAATATGAAATACCAGTTGTTTTGAATGCGTATACGAAACTTTTTAAAATTTTTGAACTATTAAATTAATTGAATAATTTGTATGAATATATTTTTTCCTATATATAATTTTCGTGACAATAATAAACAGAACAACATTTATTTATGCTACGAGTATAATTAGTGATAAAAATTTAATTGCGAATCGTCACATCCCTGTATTGTCACCTGGTATTGACATGTGTCACCCGCACCATGCTACAGCGCAAATAGAATAGCTAGCTTCTAAATAGCTAGATAGCTTGAGCCCAGCAGTGGGACGTATATGAACTGACATGATGATGATGATGATTATAGTATTTTAACGTGTTTTATTAAATAAATCGAGAGGCAGAGTATAGTCTAGTTAAAAAGGACTACCGTGTAGCATAATCATCTCGGCTCATATTCGTCCCACTGCTCGGCTCGAGCCTCCTCCACAACAGGAGGGAAATTAGCCTTATTAGATAGATAAGTAAAAATATTTTTAATCCATTCTAAACAATAAAAATGTAACAACTATATTTGAAGTGGTCAGTGTCGAGTGCTTGTTACGTGTCTATAAACTCTATAAGAAATACTCGGTGAGGGTGCAAAGAGCTTGTTAATAAAATACCAAAATGGCACGTCCGACTGTTTTATACTTAATATTCTTCATCTCTACAGGCTCATACGTGACCCGATGATGGGTATAAACTTCTCTAGAATGATACAGCTTGGTATATCACCATCATCAAATTCATTTATTCATTAAAAATATGGTTACATGTTGGTGCTAAATAAAATTGTCTAGTGCCGTTATATTCTAAGTGGATCCTGGATGAAATGTTTAGCTACGGTTAATTAATAAATATCACAAAAATATTATATACTAGCAACCCGCCCTCGCTTCGCTTCGGTTTCAGTCACCCTCTCGCGTAGTTCCCGTTCCCGTGGGAATAGCGTGATAAAATATAGCCTATGTTACTCCCTGATATTACCTATAGCTTTCCATTGATGAAAGCATTTTTGAAATCGGTTCGATGGTTTAAGCATGAAAGCGTAACAAACATCCTCACTTTCGCATTTATAATATTAGTAAGGATTAACAATTTAACTATTTAAATAAATAGATAGAATTAAGTAGATTGGAATATTTCTTCTTCATCATCATCATTCATCATTTCAGTTCGTATACGTTCTACTGTTGGGCTTGAGCTTCCTCCATAATAGGAGTGAAATTGGCCTTATTATATCATGAAGACTACAGGACCCAAAGGTCCCTCATTGAGCAGGAGCTCATTAACAAGGAGCAGGAGCTGGAGGCGTTAAGGGAAATAGGCCGCGAGTCGGGCTTTACCCCCTGTGCCTAGCTAGCGCGGACCCCCCCTCAAGGCTTCAGCACCCCCCCTGTTTTCATCGCGCCTGGACTGGGTTCAAAAAGGATGCTGTCATCCCCGGAAGAGGTCCAGGAGGCGGTCCGACGTCGCGTTCAGACCCGTCGGGCTGGGCCCTCGGCCGCCCCACCATCGTCTAGTTCCGGCTCTGAGCAGGTCCCCTTGCTGTTGTCGGAGGCCCCGGTTGAGAAGCTTGTTTCCCTCGCCACCACATCGACCAGCGGCATAATGGATGCGGTCAAGTGTAAGACGTCCAAGTTAAATAAGGACGAGATAGCAGCCATAGGGCAGCACGTGGACGCCGTTGGTTCTGTAATCACCCACCTCATTACCCGTCTGGCCGCGGCTGAGATGCGTGCCGTACGGGCCGAAGCCGGGGCTCAGAACCTGTCACTGTGGGTGGCCCCTCCTGGCCAGGAACCGCCAAATCCCCCCCCCCCCCCCCCTTAGTAAGGTCATATGCTGGCGCCATCAAGCTGGGCCGGAATTCTAACCCCTTGCCCATCCCGGCGCGCCCTGGTCCTGCCGTCGCGGTTTTCCCTGCAGAGGATCAAGTTGACGCCCTCAAAACTGCGGACGATACGAAGAGGGTGCTGAAGGTCGCCATTGATCCCGCTGGCCTGGGGATTAAAGTCCAGGGTGTGCGCAAGACGGGTGGCGCTGGCATCATTATCCAAACAACCTCCGAGAAAGACGCCAGTGCCTTCAAGGCTGCCCTGCCCACCACTCTTCGTGTAGGTGAAACCCGCGAGCGAAAACCGCTCATCACTTTGGTGGGTGTCGATGCGGAAACCAAGCCGATTGAAATGATCGAGCAGCTGCACGAACAGAATCTATCTGGGACCATAGAACTCGAAGATCTGAAAAAGAACCTGCGTCCCGTGTTCCACCGCACCAGACGAAGCAACAAGAGAGCGTGGGTGTGCGAATGTTCAGCGGATCTGCGACGCCAGCTCATGGACCTGTCCAGGGTGTACGTCGGATTGGATGCCGTGGAGGTTCTGGACCACATCGGGGTCACATGCTGCCGTAGGTGCCAAATGTTTGGGCACCCAGAGAAATACTGCAGGGCTAAATCAATGACATGTGGAAAGTGTGGCGAGGATGGCCACAAAAACGCCGAGTGCCAGTCAAAAACTAGCTGCTGCGCTACGTGTAAGAAGTTCAACCGGAAGGGGGCATCGGATCACACCACCAACTCCCCCGAATGTCCAGCCAGGAAGAACGCGGAGGAGCGTAATATTCTCAACACCAACTATGGCCTGTAACACGCACACAATAAAAGTAGGTCAAGTAAACCTACAGGGGTCAGCGGTGGCTACAGCAGAGTTGCCTGCCATCGCAGGCGAGATGGGACTGGACATGGTTCTTGTTCAAGAACCCTACGCCATGTCCTCTCTCTTCGCCACCGCTGGACGCCCCCTTCCGTGGCTTGTCGCTGCGGAGGATGGTCCCCCCAAGAGTGGAATCATAATAATGCGGCCAGATATCACATGCGTGGTATACCACGAATTGTTAAGTAGCCACTGTGTAGCCTGCCGGGTTTCCATGGAAGGCGCCCCCTCCTTCAATATAATAAGTGCATACTTCCAGTACTCCCACGATATTAACATACACCTACAACACCTAGGAACGGTCCTAGACGCCATGAAGGGGCACATCACCATCATAGGACTAGACTCTAACGCCCACTCACCCCAGTGGCACTGTCAACCCCGTAATTACACTGGACGTGGACAGGATGTGACCCGTCGGAGAGAATTGATGGAAGATTTCATTGCCTCTAGAGGTTTGGTAATCCAAAACGCTCAAGGAGAACCGGCAACCTTCGCCACAGCCAACGGCGAGTCAAACATAGATTTAACTCTGTCAACGAGAGGAGCAACCATCCAGGGATGGAAGGTACACCCTGATGCCAGCAGTAACGACCACCGCCTGATTACTTTTAGCTACTCTTACACACATCAGCCCGTTCCTCATGCGGAACCGTCGGGAGGGCCGAGGCGTTACCGAGAGCGTGGTGTTGGGTGCGGCCGGTTTGAGTCGCTACTACATGATAGGGTAGGAAGTATAAATTGGAGAAAGTCTGCAAGTGATATCTGCAAGGAATTCATGAATGTTATAGAGCGTTGTGCCGAGGAAAGCTTAGGTCTCAGCTGTGATAGGCCAAATAGGAGGGGCTACGAATGGTGGTCTCCCGCCTTGGATTCCACGAGAAAGGAGACTAACAAGTTACGAAAGGAATGGCAGAATTCCAGGAAAAGAGGTCTGGGGCATCTGGAAGAGATTGCAAGATTAAGGTACCATGAATGCCGCAGGAAATATAGAGCCATGATGAGACGGGCGCAAACTAACTTTTTCAGGAGCATCGCAAACACTGGCAACGAGGACCCGTGGGGTGTAGCATATAGGCTAGCCTTGGGGAAGGTGCGACCCCCTTCTAATATTGTGAGCGGTGCTCGGCTCGTAGGGGGAGATGTTAGTACAACTCAGGAATCGATCTCAGCACTAATCGGCGCGCTTTGTCCCGATGACGATCCCCAAAGAGATGACCCTTATCATCGCCAGGTACGGACCATGGCGGCATGCGCTCCATCTGGGCGGGATGCGCCCCCACCATCAAGACAGGTTATTGAGGGCATTGTTAGTCGACTACCGAACTCGGCTCCGGGAATCGATGGAGTAACCGCCCGCATGCTCAAACATGCGTGGCGCGTGGCTGGCTCCGAGCTGACGCGTTTATTCGGTAAGTGCATCGAGGAAAGTACTTTTCCCGATGTGTGGAAGGACGGGCAGTTGATTGTTATCCCTAAGGGTAATAGTCGACCACTGTCCGATCCCAAAGCATATCGCCCGATCACACTTCTCTCGGTCTTGGGTAAGGTCTTGGAGAGAATATTGCTATATTGTGCTCCCAACATCTCGCGCAACATCTCCTCCTGTCAGCACGGGTTCAAACGCGGACATTCCACCGTCACGGCTACTCGGTCCCTTCTGGACACTGGCTCATAGCAACTACAAATATGTGCAGGCGGTTCTTTTGGATATTTCGGGTGCCTTTGACAACGCGTGGTGGCCCATGATTCTGCTGAAGGCCAAGAATGGGGGTTGCCCGCCGAACATCTATAGGATGCTGGTGTCCTATTTTTGCAGCCGACGTGCCGGTTTCTTTGCTGGAGGTGAAATCGTGTGGAAACAATTAACCATGGGATGCCCGCAGGGCTCTGTATTGGGGCCCTCTCTGTGGAATCTCCTGATGGACGATCTATTTCAACTTCCTTTACCAGAGGGAGTCAAACTGATTGCGTACGCGGATGACGTAACGGTCACCATCGAGTCGAACTCTCGTGCGGGATTAGAGGCTTTGGCCTCCACGGCACTCGGACTTGTCACAGCCTGGGGATTTTGTAACAGACTGTCCTTTTCCCCCATGAAGTCATGTTCCATAACCCTAAAAGGGAAGCTGAGTGGAAGACCGCCCACTGTTAGTTAGGTTCGGTGGAGAGCCGGTAAGAAGCGTCCAATCAGCGACTGTCCTGGGTGTCGTAATTGATTCTAACTTGAGCTTCCGGCTCCACGCGCAGTCCATTGGAGAGCGTGCTGCAGCAGCGTTCGGGAAAATGTCGCGTGTCTCCGCCTCATCCTGGGGCATACGGTACGTAGGCCTTCGAATACTGTACCAGGCTATATTCGTTGCCATCATCACTTATGCGGCGGGATGTTGGTGGAGACGCACGTCCACCTACATGGTAAGGAGCGCGTTGTTAAGGACCCAGCGGCAGGCCCTTATACTAATCACAAAGGCTTACCGCTCAGTTAGTTCGGCAGCATTGCCAGTTTTGGCAGGGGTTTTTCCTGCGGACTTAGAGGTAATCCGTGCTGGTAGGATAGACGATGTAAGGTTTTCTGGCCGGGACAGGCCTAGGACGGAGAGAAGCCAAATTTCGGAAGAGCTCGTTGCTGAGTGGCAGCGAAGATGGGACGGTGAGGAGAAGGGTAGGGAGCTCCATCGGTTCTTCCCCGATGTTCGTGTTCGACTCAGATCCCCCTGGGTTGAGCCCGACTACCAGTGCTCTCAAATTTTGAGAGGTCATGGCTGTTTTAGAAGGAGACTTTATGAGATGAAGCTATGTCAGAGCAGCCTGTGTTACTGCAGAGAGGAGGATGAATGTCTGGATCATGTGCTATGGCGATGCCCACTGTACGATGAAATCCGTATGAAGATGTTGGACGGTATTCAACGGGTCAATCCTGGACCCATACACTATTGCGATCTTGTTAACTCTGAGGCCAACTTTCGACGGTTGAGAGACTTTTCGCACCATTGCATAACATCAGGAGCGGGCTCGAGCTGGCGGAGAAAGGACAGGGTCCATGACGCAGTCGCCATCATCGTGTCGTCCGTCGCAATAGCGACACTGAGAGGGCTCGGGCAGACAATTTGTAGGGAGTCAAGAAAGTGCACGCCCGAAAGAGCACACGCAAGTAAGGCGTGCATCTCCCGTGATTCGGTCCATATAGCCAGGATGGCTGGAGGGACCATGGGCTGGTGGAGGGGTCTGCCCGTTGGGCAGTCCGGCTGGAGAGTTCTCGGTACAGTGTCAGGACCGTCGAGGCCTTCCGGCCGGTGCTGATGGAGTGGTAGGAGCGGACGCACGGGGTGCTTTCCTTCCAACTGGTGCAGGTGCTGATGGAGCACGGTTGCTTCGCGAAGTACCTGCACAAGATTGTCAGGAGGGAGAGCACACCGTCCTGCCACCACTGCAATTGCGACGAGGACATGGCGCAGCACACGCTTGAGGTGTGTGCCGCGTGGGCGGGGGAGCGCCGTGAACTCGTCGCGATTATCGGTGCCGACCTGACGCTGCCCACCATCGCCAGGGAGATACTCGACAGCGTCAGGAACTGGGACGCGGTCGCCGCCTTCTGTGACGCCATAATCTCACGAAAGAAGGCGGCGGATCGTGTGCGAGTAGAGCTCCTATTCAGCGACACGTTCCGCCGCCGGCGACTCGGGCGGCGCAGGCGTGAGTATCTGCACCTAATGCCGCCATAGCCGGGGCCGCGGGTGATCGGACCGGGGAATTGTCAGTCACCCGCAGAGAGGCTCACCACGCGACGGTGACCGACGTCCCAGGACGTCGAGAGGTGAGGGTACCCGAAAGGGTATTCCGTTGGGCCGACCACTGACGACAAGTCACCCTGCTCCAGTGTTCGGCCCAACAACGAGGTGACGTGGATACGGGTGGGTTATGGGCCCGCGCGCCGTCCTTTCATCGCCCCGGACGGAACGGACCGCGCGTGCGCTTACCATAGCCCACCCATAAAAAAAAAAGTCCTAATCCTACAATAGCTCTCGATCTCAAGTAACTACTAGAGCAACCATCATGTCCAAAACAATTTACTCGTAATACGAATTGTTATTCAAATATGCGTATTATTTCGTTTAGTTATTATTCCATTGTATGGAAATATGAAACTTTCAACTGAATTGATTTTTTAACTTAGTATTAGCTGTTTTTATTAGACTATGATTGCACCCGCCAGGCTGATCACGGACGACCAAGAACTCGGTATCATGGCCGTCCCAAAGGCGAAGGAGAGGGAATACGATGGGTTACTGGGGCCGCGCGCCGTCCTTTCGTCGCCCCGGACGGAATGGACAGCATGTGCGCAGACCATAGCCCACCCAAAAAAAAATGGCTGTGAGGGCATTACCGTGTGGTGACGGAATA
Organism: Lymantria dispar; assembly: GCA_032191425.1. NCBI lineage: Eukaryota > Metazoa > Arthropoda > Insecta > Lepidoptera > Erebidae > Lymantria > Lymantria dispar. Next base: position 36,624,028 of record CM063445.1, read on the forward strand.
AGAATACAATTCACCACTCTTGCCCGTGGATGTCGTCAAAGACGACTAAAGGATGTAATACACATAGGTAACATTAAGGTCAAATTCCCTCCTATTGTGGAAGAGGTTCGAACCCAGCAGAGGGACATATATGAACCGAGATGATGATGATTCCTTACAAAGCTTTGAATATCTTTATTCATTCATAACAGGGACTGCATTGAAATATAAATAATACATTCAAAACATTCATAAAAATGAAAATGTATTCAAAATGGCTCATTACATGTTTTATTAACCCTCTTCACGGTGGCAAAAGGCTGGTGAAAACATGAAAAATTCATATTACACTAGTTAAGTACGACAAGATTGAAAATTAGGTCCTGATACATGCATATGAGGGTAAGGGAGGACGCACACTTGCAAATTAGCGGCTTATTAGTGTCGCTATGTATACACTTGGTCACGTACGACGCTAATCATGCGATTATTTTGTAGCTCCTGCGCGGAATATTCATACTATGGTTGAAGATGATAGTTCAGATTCAGATTCTGAATAATTATAATGAAATAATAATAATATATTTGTGTGTGTTACCAGTGATGACTTACGGCACGGAAACGTGGTCCCTAAATGTAGGCCTCATAACAAGGCTGAAAGTCGCTCAGTGTGCTATGGAACGGGTTATGCTCGGGATTTCTCTGCGGGATAGAATCCGGAATACGGAAATCCGCAGAAGAACGGGTGTAACCGACATAGTACGAAGAATTAGCACGCTGAAGTAGCAATGGATAAGCAACATCGCTCGACGAAACGATCCCCCCTGGGGAAGAAAGGTTCTCGAATGGCGACCACGTATCGGACGACGGAGTGTAGGACGCCCATCACCACCGACGACCTAGTGAAAGTTGCTGGGCGTCGTTGGATGCAGGCGGCACAGGACCGCATTTTGTGGCGTAACATGAGGGAGGCCTACGTCCAGCAGTAGACGGCGATAGGCCGAAATGATGATGATGATCAATAATATATTTAAATGAAGAAAAACATTAGGTATATAAAACCTAGAACTTATACCAACACTTTATAGTCGCATGTTGTGGCAGGTGGAGGCCATAAGTTGAATACATATTTATCCGCATTAAACTTAGAATAATAACATATAGACGGTAAGTTCACGCACAAAAAGTGAGGCATTTCAATTGGAGCCTAATGGAGCTTACGCCGGAACCGTTCCATAATGTACCTACAAGTCATTGTACTGCACGAACATACGCAACTCTTAAAAAAAAAGGGTTTTTAACATTACTTTTAAAAGTATTTCGACGATTTATGTTAATAAAAACAAAATTTGATTTCATAATTTGTATAGTGGTGTGCGTGTGTACGTGTGTAATCGTCTGCGCGCCATTAGTATTTTTAGATTCAAATTTTGAAAGTTCGAAGTATTGACACTATCCTTCTATACGTTATTATTCTAAGGGTTTACATATGTTTTTGTTTTACAACCAAAATTGCCAGAAGATACCATTAGCACTGTGGAATTAATAGTGCAATACTATTAAAGGCGACTATTTGACTTACTGAGCGTCAATGACTGTATATAATTAAATGATAATTTATTATTAAATACTTAGCATAAAAGTGTTGGCAATCATTCCATGAACTTATTAAAAGGTTTAGAAGAAGCATAAGAACGATCAATCAATTCTCTTGAATTGCCGCAAGTTTTGTGTTGTTACTGCTCCTCCAGAGAGGTTTATCAATCTGTTTTTTACTCGCGAATAGACAGCGTCATAGTTAATTCATGCATTGTTTTATTTATCAACGTTTACGCTAGATTAAAACTCAATTCGCAGTTTGAAGAACTAGAATACAAAGTATGTAATATATGTCTCATTTATTTTGCTATAATACCATTTAATCAAACACTATAAATAAAACCATAAAAGTGATGGCTCATGTTGGGCGAGAACTATAAACTAACAGGCATTACTCACAATTTCCAAAATTTTATTTCAATGAGGTATTTCTTTTCCTATTCTAAAAGAAGTTTAAGCTATGTTACTGCTTATAACATAATTACCTTACAGGCAAAATCCTATTAAAATCATTACTGCCGTTAAGATCAGCCGCAACAAACAGAGAAAGAACAGCAGGACAGACAAATACATAGAATTGTGTATGTACATTCAGATGTTGTTTTTTTTTATATACATAAAGACTAGGTATACTACCACATGCAACCTACATTTACAGGAAATTCGATCGGAAAAGCTTAGTAATGTTAATTTAATGAAAGTTGGATGATTAGATGTTTTTATTCAATTACTCGTAAACCGTTGAACATCTTTAGATGAAAATTGACACATAGATCTGCAATTCCCTGGACTTATACATAGAATACATTTTTTACCAAATAATGTGTTGCCTTGGGGTAACAGGGAATTTTTTTACTCAATCATGCGTAAACCGTTGTACGAATTCGGAAAAAAAATCATCTTGCACGGGCGGAGCCGCAGGCAGAAGCTAGTTCGACCTAACACTTCCAACCATCGCTAGGGAGATGCTTGGTAGCGTCGGTAACTGGGACGAGGTCGCCGCCTTCTGCGAGCCAGTCATCTCGCGGAAGGAGGGGGCGGATTGTGCGCGTGAGGAACGCCTCCACGACGACACGGTCCGCCGCCGGTGACTAGAGGGGCACAGGCGCGAGAACCTGCGTCTGATGCCGTCCGCCATTTAGTCCGTCACCCGTAGAGACTGACCACGCGACGGCGACCAACGTCTCAGGAAGGAGACGCCAAGGGGAGAGAGGAAATACCCTGAGAGGTCCCAGGGTATTCCGTCGAGCCGACCATGGAGGACAAGGAACTCGTAAATACCAGTAGGCAGCCCAACAATGAAGGCGATGTGCTACGGATGGGTTATGGGGCCGCGCGCCACCCCTCTGTCGCTACGGACGGAGCCGGGCGGCAGGTGCGCTGACCATAGCCCACCCCAAAAAAGGAGGCAGAAGCTAGTTAATAATAATACCCTTTTTTTCTCATTGATGAATGCTGAGAACTATAGATATATAAAACTCCATTGTTGGAAGGCCTATGTCTCCCTACAAATGGAACCATAATTCAATATATGTTAGGATTTTGCAGGCGGCTTAACACATCATCATCGTCGTTGTCATTTCAACTCAAACACGCCCTACTTCTAGGCGTGAGCCTTCTCTACAATAAGAAGGAAATTAACCAACTATACCACGCTGGTCAGATGTGTTAGTATTTTTTTGGCGTCTTGGTTATAAGGATTTTATGTCGAATCTTCCTTCTCTTATCGTATTATATGCATATTGCGTTTTTTTCATCTGTTCAACACCCACAGGTAAGAAATGGGGTAATTGTATTATTATTCTGTCACCATAGGTATGAATGTATTCTTACTCCGTCACGACGAATACGGTTAGTCTTATAATTTTGCCAGGCAAACTAGTGCTTTAAAGTCTCCCACGGCCAAATATGGAGTGGTTTACGTATTACCTTTCCTAAGTAGTCACCACACAGCGAAATAATCTTATATATATATATATATATACTAGCAGACCCGGCCACGCGTTGCTGTGGCTAATGTTTTTGTTACATTACATTTTATTAAACTATTTAAGTGGAACTGTAGGAGAACATCTGTTATTGAGGTCGTCATATTTTTTTACAAATGGCATCTATGTAAAAAAGCAAGTTAAAATCGTATATGACACGTTTGTAGGTTTGACATAGCAGCGCCATCTATTAATTAATTATTCAATCCAGTCAACAGATATCGCCATCTGTTAAAATCGTTTGGAGTTAACAGATAATATTTATAAAGTATATATCACAAATTAAATTTAACGAGGTTTTTCAGCAAACAAATGTGAACAGAGCTTATAATATATTCCTAGAAGTTTTTACATTAATATTTAATTTATATTTTCCTGTACGCAAAATCAAAATAAGCCATATAAAAAGAAAAATGTGGAAAACTAAAGGAATTATTATATCTAGTAAACATAAACGGCTTTTATACTTACAAATAAAAAAGAAAAACATGATCCAGCTAAAACTAGTAATTATAATAAATATTGTAATATTTTCAAACGTGTTATAAAAGAGTCTAAAAAAATCGCTAATATAAACTACATACGCAATAGCAATAATACTATAAAAGCTTCATGGTCACTAATAAAACAACAAACTCAACCTACAAATACACTAAAACCTACTGTTGAGTGTATCATCGAAGATAACGTCGAGATAAAATCTCCCCTAGACATAGTCAATACCTTCAACAAATTTTATATTAATCAAAATTACAATCCGCCTTCTAAGAAAACACTTAGAATAACTACTATAGCAAATGCAAATTCAATTTTCTTTTCTCCTGTAGATAGATACGAAATAATCAGTATAGTAAAAAAACTAAAAAATAAAGTTAGCAGTGGAATAGATTATATACCGTTAAATGTCGTAAAAGATAGTATAATATATACAGCAGATGCATTAGTTTATATCGTAAATCTTATGCTAGAAACAGGCTTATTTCCAGACAATTTAAAAACAGCTATTATAAAACCACTATACAAAAAAGGAAGTAAACATGATTTAAATAATTATAGACCTATAGCTCTATTACCAAGTTTCTCTAAAATATTTGAAAAGGTTATATATAATAGAATTATAAATTTTCTAGATAAGTACAATATTTTAAATGATAACCAATTTGGCTTTCGGAAAAATAGAACCACATCACTAGCTATTTTTAAACTTTTTAAGGAAATATGGGATGGTATAAATACTAAGAAAAGATGTACTGCTCTATTCATCGACATGTCAATAGCTTTTGACTGTGTTAAACATGACATCCTTTTAAAACAAATGGATCACATTGGTATCAGGGGTTTACCTTTAAAATTATTGGAATCCTATCTTGAGAATAGGAAACAAGCCACAATTATTGAAATGTTTGATAAGAACACCAAAACAATAGTGACTGCCCGATCTAGCTTCGAAAAAGTTCTTTTAGGCGTGCCTCAAGGCAGTATTTTGGGTCCATTATTATTTTTAATTTATGTGAATGATCTGCCTACTGTTATTAGACATCCAGTTGTAATGTATGCCGATGATGCTACAATTTTCATAACAAATAAGTATCTTAAAGACAATGATTATGAATCTGAAATAAATAGAAGTTTAAATATTGTAATAAACTGGCTTCATTTTATAAATTTAAGGGTTAATGTTTCAAAAACAAAATTAATGCAATTTAGAAATTATAGATCAAGAATACCGTCAATGAAAATAACTTCATTAAACAATCAAATTCAAGAAGTAGAACAGATAAATTTTTTGGGTGTAACAATAGACGAACACCTAAATTGGAAATGCCATATAGAAAAAAATAATAAAAAAATATCAAGTTGCTGTTATGTTTTATCAATTCTTGTTGAATCAACATCTACAAACACCGCAAAATTGGCCTACTTCAGTTATGTCTATCCTCTATTAACCTACGGCATTATATACTGGGGAAATTCCTGTCAAGTACAATCTACTTTTATTTTACAAAAGAAATGCTTACGTACCATCTACAATATGTTCAGTATTGAATCACTTAGGCCCCTATTCAGAGAAAAAGGATTCCTCACACTTTCAGGCATATATATACTAGAGCTATGCCTATTTGTAAGAAAATATCATCAATTTTTTAATTTCAAGATTGATTCTAAACTAAATGTACGTAGTCAATATAGGTATAATTTAAATGTTCCAAGAATAAAAAATACAATTTTTTATAAAAGTGCATATATTTCTGCTATAACGGTCTACAACCATTTGCCTAGTCATGTAAAAAAACTTGAAGATAAATTTTTCAAAAACACTTTAAAAAAATGGCTGATTGAAAATGTATTTTATGATTTAAAAGAATACTTTGCCAAGAAAATGTAGTAATTTCAGTGTATAATGTTATATAAAGATAAATTACCGATTACCTATTTTAATATGTATTAATAAATTATAGAATTAACGATTATTGCAATGCCCGATTGGGTCAGCTGTTGGTACCAAAATTTTGTAAACATCCATGTAAAACACAGTTTCTGCAATAAATATCTTTGTATCTTTGATAATTGTGAATGTCAAATAATAGACGAATAATTTGCAATAAAATAATATTGCGACTATAAATTGAGATGTAAGCTATCCTATCTTTCAAATTGGATCAAACTGCACACGGTGTGCAAATTTGATTAAAATTGGTTAGGTAGTTTAGGAGTCCATCGCGGACAAACAACGTGACACGTAATTTATATATATTAAGATTAAGATATATAAAAACGAATTGCTGTTCGTTAGTCTCGCTAAAACTCAAGAACGACTGGACCGATTTGGCTAATTTTGGTCTTGAATTATTTGTGGAATTCCAGGGAAAGTTTTTCCTTTTCCAAATTTTCCAAAAATTGCGAATAAAATACTAAAAATAACAATTTTATTTTCCCATTTTTTTTTTTTTTTTTTTGGGTGGGCTATGGTAAGCGCACGCGCGGTCCTGTCCGTCCGGGGCCGAAGAAAGGACGGCGCGCGGGCCCATAACCCACCCGTACCCACGTCACCTCGTTGTTGGGCCGACCACCGGAGCAGATGTCACTTGTCGTCAGTGGTCGGCCCGACGGAATACCCTTTCGGGTAACCTCACCTCTCGACCTGGGACGTCGGTCGCCGTCGCGCGGTTAGCCTCTCTGCGGGTGATGGACAATTCCCCGGTCCGATCACCCGCGGCCTCGGCTAGGGCGGCATTAGGCGCAGATACTCGCGCCTGCGCCGCCCGAGTCGCCGGCGGCGGAACGTGTCGCCGAATAGAAGCTCTACTCGCACACGATCCGCCGCCTCCTTCCGTGAGATAACGGCCTCACAGAAGGCGGCGACCGCGTCCCAGTTCCTGACGCTGACGAGCATCTCCCTGGCGATGGTCGGCAGCGCCAGGTCGGCACCGATAATTGCGACGAGTTCACGGCGATCCTCCTCCTATGCAGCACACTCCTCGAGTGTGTGCTGCGCCGTGTCCTCGTCGCAACTGCAGTGGTGGCAGGACGGTGTGCTCTCCCTCCTGACAATCTTGTGCAGGTACTTCCCGAAGCAACCGTGCCCCGTCAGCACCTGCACCAGTCGGAAGGAAAGCACCCCGTGCGTCCGCTCCAACCACTCCATCAGCACCGGCCGGAGGGCCTCGACGGTCCTAACACCATACCGAGGACTCTCCAGCCGGACTGCCCAACGGGCAATGACTTCTCGGCGGGCGTCGACCCGCCAGGCGGTGATCTCTGTGATGGAGACCATGCCGCCGCGGGCGCGCTTCTCCGACACCCGCCGATAAATGTCGGCGAGCATCTCCGCCTCCAGGTCCCACGGGGGAGTTCCGGCCAGGAGGCACGCTGCCTCCGTCGCCACCGTGCGGTAACCGCGTACGGCCCTGATCGCCATGACCCTCTGTGGTCGCCACAGGAGGGCCCTAAGACGGACGGTCAGGGACCCCGCCCACACCGGTGCGCCGTACAGGGCCATCGACCGGATCACCCCCACGTACAGCTGTCGGCACGTAGCACTGGGTCCACCCACATTCGGCATCAGCCGCGAAAGGGCGGACGCCGCGCCGACAAGCCGGGGAACAAGTCGATGGAGATGCTCCCGGAACCAAAAATGCCCGTCGAGCACCAGGCCCAAGTACTTCATGTGGGCCTGGATGCTGATGGTGACCGACTTCACGGTGATCGAAGCGCCGGCGGGAGGCCCGGCGGTACGGAGGCCACGGAACAGAAGGGCCTCCGTCTTTTCCAGGGCTACCCTCAACCCCAGCGCTTCGATCCGCCTGACAATCTCCTCGGTGCCGAGAGTTGCCAGGCGAGCCGCCTCCTCTAGCGTCCCACCCCGGGCTGTGACGAGTGTATCGTCGGCGTAGCAAATTACACCCAGCCCGGGTGGGAGGCTTCCTCTCAACGCCCAGTCGTAGCCGATGTTCCACAGGGTCGGACCCAGAACCGACCCCTGTGGGACACCGCACGTCATGGGCGTTCGCACAACGTCCCCTACTCGGTCAACGTAGAGGACGCTGCGCCCCTCCAAGTAGTCTGCCACCAGCCGCCTGAGGTACACGGGCACCCCGTGATACCTCAGCCCCTCCCTGATGCAGCTGAATGGCAGACTGTTGAAGGCGTTGGCGATGTCCAGGGACACCGCCAACAGGACTCCTCCACCGGTGACGGCCTCCGCTACCACGGCCTTCAGGCGCAGCAGGGCCGCGATCGTCGAACGCCCTCTCCGAAAACCAAACTGGGCGTCCGACAAATCGGGCCCGTCCCCGACGAGGTGCCGCTCGATGCGGGCAGCCAACACCCTCTCCAGCAGCTTGCCCGCATCATCGAGCAGCACGATGGGCCTGTAGGCCGAGGCCGTCTCGGGAGACCGTCCCGGCTTCGGCAGGAGAACCAGCCTCCCCTCTTTCCAGCACCCAGGGAACTGTCCGGACGACAAACAAGCGTCGAACAGTCCCCTGAGGCGTGGTCCCAGGTGTTCGAGGACCAGGGCCAGCACACGGTTCGGAATACCGTCGGGCCCGGGGGCGGTGCATTTGACTCGCATACGCGCCACCGCCGCCCCCATTTCCGGCTCCGTGATGGGCGGAGCACTTTCATCGTCGGCCTCCCGGTCGCTGTCCGGCGAAGCCATGACCGGTGGCGTGTGCTCCGCCCGCCGTGGAAAGAGGTCCTCGACAACTCTGGTGAGGAGGCTGGGCTGAAGAGTCTCGGTGAGGGGGGGGGCCCCGCCCGCGGAGCTTGTTCAGCGCCGCGAGGTAGGGGTGACCCCAGGGGTCACGCTCGAGACTGTCCAGCATCTCCCGCCGACTAACGTCCTTGGCGGTACGGACGGCCAGCCTGAAGGCAGACCGCGCACTGCGGTAAGCCTCGTACAGCTGGCCGTCCCGCTCAGCGTCGCGGTGACGCGCTCGGCTGCGGGTGTAGGCCCTCCGGGCACGTATGCACGCGGCCCGAAGGTCCGCCAATTCTCGGGACCACCAGGGGACCGCACTCTTCGGGGGCAGGCGCCGCACACGGGGCATGGCCGCATCGCAGATCTGCGTTAACGCACAGCGGATGCGGCCAGCCTCGGCATCCACCCCGTCCGCCTGGGGCGGTGAGGACAGCCATGACTGAACGATGGCTGCCTCGGCCAACAGGTCCCGATCCAATCGACCCACAGCCCACCGCGGAAACGCGGGAGCTCCGTCCGCCGTGTGACCCCTGCTGGGCTGCAGGAGGGTCCGGGAGACCTCTATCCGGATGTATCGGTGGTCGGATAGGGTCTCAACCTCCTCCTGGACGCACCAGCTCCTCACACGTGCTGCGACATTAGGGCTAGCGAACGACAAGTCCACTATCGACCCGCCCTGCTGCCGCACGCACGTTTGCACCAAGCCCCTGTTTTAATTTTATTTTCCCATACAAACTATTCTTACCTGTCAAACATTTGACGTTTACGGAAAGTGCTATATTTCCTTAGTGCGCACCTTTACACTATTTGTGGGAGACTGATAAATCATCATCATCATCTCAGCCCATAGAGGTCCAACTATTGGGCTCGCACCTCCTCTACTATAAGAGGGAAATCGATCTACTATACCATGCTGGTCAGACGTGTTAATATAGGGTTTTGTTTCGAGTCTTTCTTCTCTTGCATAGATATATATGCATATTATATCCCTTTGTAGTCTTTTACTACACCCACGGGTGGTAAATTGTATTTTTACTCCGTCTCCGCACGGATAATACTAAAAAATAATAATTATGAAAACAGACTGTACGAAGTTCGCCGGGTCAGCTAGTAGACTATAAATCTATCTATACATATAATAAATCAGTAGAAATCGCGTGTCTGTACATTTGATAAATCTATTAAAAAATTAATGTCGGCCGTTAAAAAAGACTAGTGGAACACAAAAATTATATTTTTTAATTTTTGTCTGTCTGTATGTCTGTGTGGATTGTTTCGCAGTTTTCACAAGTAGATTAAGCCCAATTCAGGGCAACATTTAGTCTTTGTTTTATTAAAATCTGATGTCAGGAAAAAAATTATCGTCATTTAAATTTTTAAAATCGCTACGCGGGTGTAATGACTAAAACCGAAGCGAAGCGAGGGCGGGTTGCTAGTTAATAGTAATAATAGGTTTTGTGTATAACGTCAGCATGATAATTTTCTAGACTTATTTGTAAGATAACTTATGATTTTACTAGATATAATACTTACCAAAAAAAAACGACTTGAACCGTTCTCTTGAATGCCGTTACCGAAACTAAAATTAAAATGGGACTACGCGCAAAGCACCAGCATTCAAATAAAATAAGAATCATCAAAATCGGTTTAAGCAGTCGAATGTTCTGAGGTAACAAACATAAAAAAAAAATACAGACGAATTGAGAACCTCCTTCGAAGTTAAATTCGTAGATATTATTTGCGAGTCGATTAAAATTAGTAGAAGATGTTTGCGTAAAAATATATAGGAGGACGCTTACTCGTCTTTACATGAGACACTTTCTTCTTCTTTATTGGAAACTCCTATTACTTCATTCGTTGTTTAAAATGCCCCACTTTTGTCATTGTGATCTAAATTTGCTTTATCGTGCTTTGTTTGAAACATTGGCGCTAAAAACATATTTATGGCTCTTAATACCACCCACAATGGAAATAACCACAGAGAAGCGACGTCTCGGCAGTATCACCGGTATCGATGAGATGGTACTTATTCCAAATTGTACGATGAACTACGAAACTCAGAACATCACCCTTGGCCATCTTTATTAGCAGAGATGGGACACACGTCGAGGTCATCCCTCCGGGTGTTGGCGGATGTTGGCGGTTTATCTGATTAACATATGGTCCGGACGAACGAGCCAAAATAAAAAATCTTAAACTAATAATACAATAAAACTTTTCTTAATCGAAATATATCAATACATTTTTATTCTTCGTGACGTGTACAGTATGTTGATGTGTATACAATAATTACGAGCCGTTCCCTTACCATAGGTAGGTATCGTAAAATTTATTTACGAACTAGCAACCCGCCCTCGCTTCTCTTCGGTTTCAGTCGTCCTACCCGCATAGTTCCCATTCCCGCGGGAATACCGGGATAAGATATAGCCTAAGTTACTCCTTATATAAACAGCTACCTGGTAGTAAAATACTATCAAAATCAGTCTAGTCTTTTTCGAGATTACCTCAAACAACAGTCAAAATTTTTTTTAACTGTTATTTAGGCATAGGTATCGTGCATATAACCATGTGAGCATGAAAAAAAAAAGAATCCTAGTATTTTGACATTACAAAACAGACACTTCATTTTTATTTATTTGTATAGATAACATTAGATACTAGAAGAACAGTAAAACTTAATATGAAACTCAAAATAGCTAAGAAAAAAGGAAATCCTTATCGTACTCCATATTTATAACTCCAGATGTGACATAGGTACCATAATTTATAATTAGAGCCAAATATGCTCCTAGTTACAGAGGAAGTTATTTTAATTGTACCTAAGCAATTTAATTAAATGTATAATAATATTTTGGTACTTTTATTATTATATTGACAGATATTTAATTTATAAAGGTAGTATTTTAATTGTAAAGCTAGTTATTTTAATTACATGTAATTAAAATTCTACGGATAGTTACTTCGATTTTAAGTTATTTCAAATGTCTAGATATAAGTGGTAGTAGATACAAGTACCCGATCAAGTAGTAGTGAGTAAGCAGCGGCTTACTCATCTGTCACCAAGGGCACTAAAAATATCTATTCTAGAAGTGTTTGTGTCATTTGCTTACATCCTTCAGTCAGAGTTAGCGACACCCGCAGATAAGGAAGACGTGAAAAATTCTATCCATTACCACACTGAAAAAAATATGTTTAACCTACCTATTACAGCCGCACCAGGCCTTAAGACATCACCGAGAAGATCTTTAATAAGAAATGATTTGTGACTGTCCTGCATCCTGGAATCCATTGCTTTATCACTTTTATTAAAATTATAAATTATTTTAGTTCCCTAAAATCACACATTTCACTGACAATAATAAAATAATTAATTATAAATAACTCATTATTACACTTCAATGTTAATGCATTTTTTTTAATCGTATAGTTTAAGATAACTATAAAAATCGTATCAAGTGCGTGTACATTCCCGCGCTCCCGGGTCGACTATCCGCCATATTCGCAAAATAGTCGTTGAATCGAAAAATCTTTTCATTTAGCTACGCCCTACCCCTAACCGATGTTACGAACATTTTCTTGCGGTTTTGGGCCAAAATACCGCTTAAACGGGGTTTAAAACGCGTTTAGCATGCGCGGTAGGCAACGGGCGTGGTCTACGGACTCCACCCCAACTGTCACCCGCCAATAGCATCACAGGCAGAAAGTTTTACAGCTGAATGATTTGTAAAGTACACATCGAAACAAGGATTTAGACTTGTAGTTATTGAGTTGGATTTTTTAAAAGACCGTTTTGAATGTAAATCGAAAAGTTAGCGAGGTAAAGAGGCTGCCCATAGACCTCCAATTAAATTGATAGTTGTTTCTCAAGTAGAACGTGCGGGACGCCTCAATCCAATTTTAAGGGCTTTATTTTTAAACCACTCAAACTTTGGATTGTAAATACTTACGATAACGGTCAACAATATCTATTTAAATTATTATGTGTTTTTTTTCTGTTAACTAATTTTCATTTCTTGTAGGTTTCGAGATTTTAGTGTGAAGATGGAGTAAGTGTACAATTCACCACCCCTTATCTAGCCCGTAAGTGTCGTAAAACATGTCTAAGGGATTAAATATGCATAACATATAATATCTATGGGAAAGTGGAAATAAAACGCTATACCATATTTCACCAGAAATATACTGAGCAAACTAGCGGTGCCACAGTCCTCATGGGTTTTTCTCTATGATAGACAGAGGTGTAATTATACCGTCCGAGGCCCGTGACAAATTCATCGGACTCTCCAAATATATAACGAAGCTGAACCAACAATAATAGTATTTATGTTGCGAGTTACAATTCTCCTCTGAGCGGGGACCCCTTCTGGCTGGAGGCCCGTAGCATTTTGCCGACTTGTCACCCTGTAGTTACGCCACTAGTGATAGATATCCTTCTATTGAAGTAGAGTCTCCTGAATATATCAAAAGCGAAATGGTAAAAACAAGAAAAATCTATTTTAGAGCACATACAGGTGTTACTAATTATTATACCGGATGGAACAGTTAATAAGCTATTATCACTAATTTAATTACTTATTATTGTTTTAAGCCAGTATTGACCTACTTTACGATTTATGGACTCTTACAAGACTCTTCTTTTCACTGTGCGGTGGCGGCTAGGAATACTAATAATCTTCACATTCCTCGTGAGCGTTGCCCCATGAGGATTGACAACAGGACGACGGTCATAAAACTATTAACGAAATTTGCAACACGGAATAAAGGTAGGGGTAACCAGTACAAAATCGTATATCGGAGTAAAATAGTATTACGTAAAGGCATTGGGTACTTTATATTTTCAGGGTGATAGCTACTCAGCCACGTGATCCATTATCAATAAGAACTGTAGATAAACAAATAATTGACATAACTGGAGCGCGAGATATGCAAATATTTTATTTTATCAAAAAATGAAGTTATATATGAATGTGACGTGGTAAATTATCTTAAATCTCTGATTATCCCTGATATAGAGTGTCTATTTTCTTCTAATTTACATTGTTTATAACTGCTACTTCATCTCTCCTACGTCGTTATTAATAAAATTATGATAGAAGTAGCTTGGCACAAGCCATTTTGGATAAAATCGACTATGCCCCAGTTAAACGAACAATCATAATTCAGTACCATTAAAAATACGTTTAATAAAAATATTAAACGCCTCCCCGCTTGGACTCTTGTCTTCAAGACATGAGTGGAAGCAAAATAAAAAAAAAACATTCAAAATATAATTTATGCGACTATAGGATACCTGTAAACTGTTTAAACATATCAGTCACTTAAATTTTTATTACAAAATATAATAACAAAATTTAAGAGTACTACTGTGACCTGGCATTTTCATCTTACAAAGAATTGCAGCTGACACAGGTAATCGTATCTTCTATTAGAAGGAATCTATAATTTAATGCTAGTTCTGAAAATAAAGATGGTTCGGAAACAAATACTAATTACCGTAGACCAGTTAAAGGTCATCGCAACCTTTTTAACTTGAAACAGCCAATAATTAAAGGCTTTTAAAGATTAATGCTTTGAAATATTCAGAAGAGAGTATAGATGTTGAGCTTATAATGTCTGTACCTACATGCTATACCTTAGTGAGCCTTGATAATATTTCTGTATGTATATCGGTTTTATTGCCTTTCGTTAATAGATGAGACATTATCGTGTACAGTATACGGGTAACATTGTGTTGCGGCAAAATCGTATTAAGTAAAGTGTACGATTTTATTTTGATGTAATTATATGAGTAACTGGCAACCCGCCCTCGCTTCGCTTCGGTTATAGGTTATAGTCGTTTTACCCGCGTAGTTCCCGTTCCCGTGGGAATACCGGGATAAAATATAGCCTAGTTTACGCCCTGATATTATAGCTTTCCATTGGTGAAAGAATTTTTGAAATCGGTTCAGCCGTTTTGAAGATTACCCGGAACAAACAGACAGACAGACAGACAGACAAAAATTTTTTAATTGCTATTTTAGGTATAGGTGTCGTGCAAATAACTGTGTGAGCATGAAAAAAGCCTATTATTTGGACATTACAAACAGACACTCCAATTTTATTTATTGGTATAGATTATCATAATCCTGGTTATGATATATTTTATGCTTCAAATTCACCAGCGTTACTCTTAAATCTTTATCTATACATTTTACTGCGGTTTCCATTACATTTTGCGTTGACCCCAAATAATTGAGATAAGAGCAGGATGACGATGATTCTTCTTCTTTTCAACCCATATATAGTTACTATCGGATCTCCAAAACAGAAGGAACATAGACCTACTTTACCAGGTTAGTCAGACGGGCTTGGCATAGAGTTTATGCCGAATTCTCATTTTCTTATGTTTCTGTATATTCTAATACCTCAAGCCCACAGAGAAGTGGTGAATAGTATTCTTACTCACAGAAATATAATACACTCAGATGTTTATTCGAAGCAGTTATTTAAGCGACGTTTTTGAAGTAGTAACAAATTAAAAAAAACCTGCTAAGGCTGAGACCGCACTAGGGT
Organism: Lymantria dispar; assembly: GCA_032191425.1. Lineage (NCBI taxonomy): Eukaryota > Metazoa > Arthropoda > Insecta > Lepidoptera > Erebidae > Lymantria > Lymantria dispar. Next base: position 36,639,349 of record CM063445.1, read on the forward strand.
TTTTATCCGCAAGCGGTTAACCGCGAAACCGCAAAACCGCTCGAGGCACACGCACTGCGATTTTAAACCGCAAAACCGCACCCGATTTGCACAGTTTAAATATGGATCTCAAACGAGCAGTATGTATTGTCGCTCATCGGGTACTACGAAATAGAAAAAAAACATCTACAAAAAATTCGCAAATATTGTGTTCATAGATTCAATAGCCGTAGATCTCAGACAGGTTTCATTTTCAGAAAAATATAAAATTTTAAAAGAATATCTAGAGATTTTTTTACTAAACTACTATAGAATTCAGTCAGTAGCCAGAATCCATAAAAAATGCATAATGTGCATTCAGACATCACATTTATAGATACAAAATATAATTAATTCAATTGCAACGAAACAACAATACGACTATTCTTTGCGGCGGTTAGGGATGTGAAAAAATAATCGATTAAAAAAAACGATTATTAATCGATATTTTTTTTGTAATAATCGATTTTTAAAATCGATTATCAAAATAAGAAAATCGATGTTTTACTATCGATTATTCACAGCCAGATTTCCTAAAAAAAAGGTCATCACGACTCTTTCATACTAAATATAGTATGAAGCAATCGTGATAACCTGTTTTTTTAGAAGTTTAGTAGAAAATAAAGCTCACATTTCCTAAAAAAAAGATCATCACAATCATGATGGGGAAAAATCGATTATTTTATAATCGATTATTTATTTTTAATTAATCGATTATTTTATAATCGATTAATTAAAATTGTCACAATTAAGTTCCAAGCTCTACTGGGACCAGTCTATCACCACGGACAGGACTATTCTTACGAATAAGCCTGATATCGTACTGATGGATACTAGATGTTGCTACGCTGGGTGGTAATTTTATTATTTTTAATCAAAAAAATCCATAAAAATGCCCCTAAAAAACCCCATCCCACTTATTCACCCCCTAAATTTGGATGAAAAACCCCTAAGTTGGCAACACTGCCAAAAAACCGCCCGCGGTTAACTCGTAATGCGTGTGCGCCCGTGTAGTTCTATAGATTACAAATTTTGCTGCGGTTTTTTACCGCAACAATTTTGTAACATTTGGCGGTTTTTAAATCAGTCGCGGATAAAAACCGCAGGTGCGGCCGCTTGCATTCATTTGCCTGTTCCACAAACTCACGCGGTTAAAAACCGGTGCGGTTTCACCGTAGTGCGGCCTAGCTCTAAGTGCGAGTCGAATTCGCGCACGTAGGGTTCCGTACCATGTATACCAATAAATAAAATTGGAGTGTCTGTTTGTAATGTCAAAATAATAGGCTTTTTTCATGCTCACACGGTTATTCGCACTATAATTATGCCTTAAAATCACTTTATATTTTTTGTCTGTATATCTGTTTGTTCCGGGTAATCTTCAAAGCGGCTGAACCGATTTAAAAAATCTTTCACCAATGGAAAGCTATAATACCAGGAAGTAACATAGGCTATATTTTATCCCGGTCTTCCCACAGAATTGGGAACTACGTGGGTAAGGCAACTGAAACCGAAGCGAGGCGAGGACGTGTTGCTAGTTATCTATAAAAGTCGGGTTTGTTGTATGGGAGCCCCCCTTAAAGATTTATTTATTTTGTTTTTAGTATTTGTTGTTATAGCGGCAACAGAAATACATAATTTGTGAAAATTTCAACTATTGCGGTTCTTGAGATACAGTCTGGTGACAGACAGACGGACGGACAGACGGACGGACAGACGAACGGACTGAGAGCGAAGTCTTAGTAATAGGGTCCCGTTTTTACCCTTTGGGTACGAAACCCTAAAAAGTACATCGGCGATGAATATGGCAATGTCATATTTGACTCGCGGACTTCAATTTAGATATACATATATAAGATTCAAAACGTCCCTTGGAAAACATTAAGAGTTACCTCGGTTCTAATAGAGCTATATAAGACTATTTCTTATTTTAAACTAAAAGTTACAGGCTCATCCAGTATCCAATATAGCATGTAGTAATCTTAATATATACTCGTATAAATCTCCTGTCACGATGTTTGTCCGCGATGGACTCCTAAACTACTTAACCGATTTTAATCAAATTTGCACACCGTGTGCAGTTTGCTCCAACTTGAAACATAGGATGACTTAGATCTTTAATTATAGTCGCAATTTTACTTTATTACAAATTATTTGTCTATAATTAATTGACAGTCACAATTATCTGTTAACTCCAAAAGATTCTAACAGATGGCGATATCTGTTGACTGGATTTAAGTAATTTAAGTAATTTGTGTGTGCCCAATGAGATTCGAGAATGGTTTAGATTCACAATTGGACCCGGTAGGTGGCGCTTTATTTGAACAGAACAACGTCTGTTGGGTCAGCTAGTTCAATTATATGAATCTATATATTACACCCGCCGCACATGCCCACACTCGCACTGGCCCTCACGAGCCGTGTGCGAGTGGCAGTATTTAAAGCCTATGGCGTACACGCTCATGTACGTGCCTGCGTCGAGACGCGAGAGCAAATGCGGAGTTTGCTACTGCTAAACTTACTAACTGACTTACTAATTGCTAAATATATTATAATCAATATCTGGTTGACCGAGCTTCGCTCGGAATAGTTTTGTAAAATTTATTTAGATATAGGTATATATTAATAAAAAATAAATAATGAAAAATATATAAAAAATTACAAAAAGAGAATAATAGTAACACCGAGATTCGATCCGACGCTGTTTGAATGCCAAAAAAACAAAATTTGAACCGATCAACGTCCCACCTGAGCTATCGTAACTCATGACGTTGACAACGAAATTTGAATTCATATTCTTTTAAAACTTAATGTCATTGTATTGTTTTACTAAAACACGGACAAAACAATATTTTCTATAAATAAAACCTAGCTAGATCGATTTTTTGGACCCGAAACCTTCTAGTATACCAAGTTTCAACAAAATCGTTGGAGCCGTTTCTAAAATCCTGAATATATATATATATAGGTTTAAAGATATAAGATAAGATAAGATAACTAGATGTAAGTATCTCTTATTACCTTATTCATCATTCGGCCTTTAACTGCCCATTTCTAAACGACGACCTTCCACATAGAAGGCCACATGGCGCAGTCACATTTTGATGATATGAGTAACGTATTCGCCACGCGTGGCGAGCTAATTAACGTAATCAGGTGTAATATGTTTCCCAAGAGAGTACTGCTGCTCCTTCTTCTAATGATCTCTCAGTAATTTTTATGACTCCCACGGGCGAGTATGTGATGGTCCGTTTTAGTTTCCAAGTCATTGGGGGCTTGGGCTAGTAAGACTCCTCTGACATGATCAGAGACCTTAATTAGCATATAGATTAGTAGCAAGATAGATTAATGTAGGAGGAAAATTTGAAAAGGTATTGAATTAACAAGTGATGTTAGAGTATGATGTTAATGTGTTATATTAGTTTTAGTTTTAGTGTAAAATGAGGTGAAGAGATTTGGTGATCATTGAAGTGTGATGTGTATTAGGGTAATAAAATAGACATTGATATAATTATTATTAAGCAGATGGGGGTGGTTATACAAAGCGAATATAGAAAAGGTAATGAACATAGATTATAAGAAAATAAGATTAACTAAGAATAAGTTATAATAGTACTCACTAAAATATGTACTTTTTTTTTTTTTTTTTTTATATATGTGTTTTTATATCTTTATATGCTTTTTTTTTGTAATTTTTGAAAGACATTTTCTTATTTTTTTTTTTGTATGTGATGGTGACAAATGTATTCTTGTCTCTTCACCACAGGGTTCACCCCTATTATTATCGCCCACTGATAATAAAGAACTCGGCACCAGCGCTCGGCCCAACGACGAAAGGGACGTGCTACGGGTGGGCCATGGGGTGCACCCCCTCTGTCGCCCCTTATGAAGCCGGGTGACGGGAGTGCTGACCATGGCCCACCCCAATAAATTTGGGCAATTATTAACTATAGGATGATAACTGGCCCGGGCTGGATAATTTTATTATACCGTCTTCCTTAAACACAGATGATAGAATAGCAAAATATATACACTTCATTTGGCTAACAATAAGTGTTATAAAGAACTAGCTGTTGCCCGCGAGTTCGTCCGCGTGGAATAGTTACTTTGGGCTAACGCTAACTTTCATCCGCGAATTTATTTACGAAGACGGTGAAAATATTTTTAAATAATAGTATTCTGTTATATATGAATTTTCGCAAACCTAACCGTTTAGGTAGCGCACACAGCGGCGGCTCTGACAAGGGAGAAAACCCCGATTTTTAAACATTCTACATTTCTGCTCCACTCCTATTGATCTTAGCGTGATGATATATAGCTTATAGCCCTCCTTGATAAATGGGCTATCTAACTGAAAGAATTAGTCAAATCGGATCTGTAGTTCCTGAAAATAGCGCGTTCAAACAAACAAACTCTTCAGTTTTATATAATAGGTCCTTACATATTATGAAATTAGCGTTTTGTCGTACTGACCATTTTGATCTGAAATATCTCCTCTTTGGTTAATAATTCCACAGTGGGCACAGTTAATCTAAAAGTTAACTTCGTTAATTCATTAATTAAAATGTTAACTTCGATAATCGTTAAATCTTTAAATTTGCGAAAATTTAACGCAAGTTAAGGTTAACCGTTAAAAATTAACCATTTAAAATTTAGTTTTTAGTTGACCATTTAAAACTATAAGGTTTAAATGGCTAACTAAAAACTAAATTTTAAATGATTAACTGCATTGAGACTGAGAGAAATAGATGAATCCTACAGCATGCAGTGGAATTTTGTTGCTATGCATATGTCCACACTAGCATGGGATACGCTACACCAATAAATTCAGCAATACTTTACAACGCTTTTTGACGTAACAACCAGATTGAGGTGAGAACGTAACACTTATGCCTTATGAACGACACTTATTAAGAAGGCTCGGACTCAGTTTCCTTTTTTGCGAGGCGGGGCGGGTAGCTGCTTAGTCTAGTTTAGCGAGATGGCCGCCTGGCGAGATGACGTCCGCCCTGACGTCATTGTTCGTTGGGGAGTCCGGTTGGAGAGGCCCCGATACGGTGTTCCGACCGTCGAGACTTACCAGCCGGTGCTGATGGAACGATAGGGTCGGCGGCGCAGGGTGCTTGCCTTCCAACTGGTGCAGGTTATGACGGGGCATGGTAGCTTCTCCAAGTACTTGGTCATGGTCTTAAGGAAGGAGAGCACATGGTCGTAAGGAAGGAGAGCACACCATCCTGACATCATTGCGATCGTAACGAGGAGACGGCACAATGCACGTTAGAGGTGTGTGCCGCGTGGACAGAGTAGCGTCTTGAACTCGTCGCATTCATCGGTGTTGACCTAAAGCTGCCGATTATTGCTAAGGCGATGATCTAGGGCGTCAGGAACTGGGACGCGGTCACCGCCTTACGTGTGGCAGTTACGTCACGTAAAGAGGGGGCGAATCGTGCGCGGGAGGAATTGCTCTACGACACGATCCCCGCTGGCGACTTGGCTGGCGTAGGCGTCGTGAAACTTACGAACGTGGCGTGGCGCGAACAAACAAACAAAATGGCAGCATGTCAACAAACGACTAATATAACGGACTACAGTTAACGGCAGTTCAATTTAACGAAAGTTAACAAGAGCGTTAACATTTTTTGAAGTCAACTTAAAAGTTAATCCGTTAAGTAGATTATTAAATTCGTTAATTAACGATTAACGGATTAACGAGATAAGGGAGGTCACCGCATGGCGCGTTGACCCCCGCCGAGACGTCATTGCCCGCTGGGCAGTCCGGCTGGAGAGGCCTTGGTTCGGTGTGAGGACCGTGGAGGCCTTCTGGCCGGTGCTGATGCAGTGAGGCATGAATGCTTCGCCAAATACCTGTACACGGTCGTTAGGAAGGAGAGTAAACCGTCCTGCCACCACTGCGATTACGACGAGGACACGGTGCAGCATACGCTCGAGGTCTGTGCCGCAGAGCAGCGCCGTGAACTCGTTGCAATCATCGGCGCTGACTTGACGCTACCGACCATCACTAGGGCGATGCTCGACAGCGTCAGGAACTGGGACACGGTCGCAGCCTTCTGCGAGGCAGTAGTCTCGCGGAAAGAGACGGTGGATCGAGGAGCGCAGCCTCGATGAAGCGATCCGGCGCCAGCGACTGGCGCAGTGTAGGCGCGAATACCTGTGCCTCATGCCACTCTAGCCAAGGCCGCTGGTGACGTGACCGGGGAATTAGACCGTCACCCGCCGAGAGGCTGACCGCGTGAGGCAAGACCAACGTCCTCCCCGGGGGGGGGACCTCGGTCGATGGGAGGGTACCCCTCAAGGGGGTATTCCGTCGGGCCGACTACTGACGTCAAGTCACCCTGCTCCGGTGGTCAGTCCAACGACGAAGGTGACGTGTCGCACGAGTGGGTTACGGGTGTGCGTACTTACGCCCCTCTGTCGCCCCGGACGGAGTGGTGCGAGGAGTGCGCTGACCGGAACCGATCCCAAAGAAAAAAGATATTTGAAAGCATTTCTGATTTTTTTAATATTTTGCCAGATCATAATAAGGAGAAATTAATACGCAAAATATTTGATAATTGCCCAACTATTTCTTTTTAATTAATTTACGAGTTTTCGTAACTACAGTTGAGAACTTTTCAAAGTTTTCATTGGAATTTACAACTAGGACTATTTTAATTCTGCTCCCTTGTGCCTTCTAATCGCGTCTGAACAATTTTTATCTTATGTCTTCCAGTAGCATCTAAACAATCTTTATCCCACCACAGTAGAGAAGGAATAATATAATACCTAAAGCTCCATTTCAGTGGGAAAAAATATTATTAACCGTCGTCGTTTGTTAGTGTCTACAATTACGCTGGCGAGATGATCCTTTACGTTAAATACCATAAATTGGAGCATTCGTTAATGTTATGTTGTATCCAGCACCGGGAATGCTCCGCCAGATCACCCGTGGATCCATATTGAAAAAAACGACTTATCTAAATCACATATATGATGAGCAATAACTACAAGGATAAAGAATATACAATTAAATGGACTATATGAATAATAATGTTTTGTAAAACCAAGGGAAAACACAATTAAATTTAAATTTACAAAAAAAATCGCGACCGTTAAATTCAAAGTTTCCCGCGCCTTTTCCCTTAATTAACATTCATAACACTATATCGAAATTATATATCGTTTATTACTTTAAGAGAACGAAGTCATACGTTCTTCTTCTTATTTAATGGCAACTATCTACAATAATAAGCTATTGGTGCCAGTGTCGAGTATTATATATTAGTTATTCACGTCTTTAAGTCTTCGTCTTTCAGTCAGTCGTTAGCATGATTATTGATTCGATTGGTAGACGTCACACGTGCAAGAGGGAATAGGGATTTTTCTTTAATATTGTTTTTTTTTTTCAACTAATATCGCTCCTAAATTACAAAATTTTTCATTCTGTTTGAATCTGTATATTAATTAAGTAAAAATTATCATATAATAGTGTATATTGGTGTTTAAATTTGGTGAGTATTAATGTTGATAGTTACGTAGATTCTCATTTGTTTTTTATTCATTTATTTTCTTCATCGTTCACGTAATTTTTATAAGTAGTCGATATGGACAAGGAGGTGTGGATGGATTCTCAAGACTCTGAGCCACCAGATCCGCCCGATCCTCCGGATCCCTCAGATGATCAGAGTAGTAAGAGGAAATTAAGTAACGTATCTGTAGTTCCTGGGGCTAAGCGCCATTTAATTGACAGTCATGTGCAAGATGATCGAAATAGTGCAAAGAAAACCATTATAAACAAGGATATGGCTGTAGCGTCAATACAAAACATATATGTACATCCTAGGTTAGTGGTTGGCATTAAAGCCTACACGGATATTGACAATGGTCCTTATATTGTCCACATTTCCAGGAGGGAGCCAGACCCTGTTGTGGACACTGTCATCCGTCCAATTAAGTTTGGCCAATTTTTAGTTAGGAACAAAATAAATAACATTTGTACTGATGGAGTTAAGGCAATCGGCAGAAACAAAATAACTGTTGAATTTTGCTCTGGATGTGATGCCAATAAATTTCTGGACAATCCAATTTTGGAGGTGTCTAAATATGTAGCCACTATCCCTACCTACAATATAACTAAAATGGGTGTAGTTCGCCAAGTTCCTGTAGATATGTCAATGGATGAGTTTGTTGAGTCTTTGACCCTTCCAAAAGGATGTGGTCCTATTCTCAAGGCTCGAAGACTCAATCGAAAGACTGTGAGTGATGGTAAGCTGTCATGGCTACCAACACAAACAGTGGTGCTAACTTTTCAGGGTCAATCTCTTCCTACAAGGATTTTCTGTTATCACACTTCACTCCCCTTAGAATCATATCAGTTCCCAACAATTCAGTGCCACAACTGCTGCAGATTTGGTCATGTCAAGAGTCAATGTCGATCAAAACCGAGGTGCTACCGTTGCGCTCAGCCTCATGCTGGCGATAGTTGTAATATTGCCGAAACCGAAGCTTCTTGTTTACATTGCTCTGGTCAGCACTTAGCTAACAGCTTGGGTTGTCCTGAGTGGGGTAGGCAGAAGTCCATAAAGCTACTTATGTCACAGAAAAATATATCATACCATGAAGCATCAAATCATTTACCAAAGACAGTTAGACCTTATGCAGAAGTTGCTCAAGGCTCTAATAATCATCTTTCTCAGTCGCATAATACATCCAATCGCTCTCAACCCTCAAATTCTTCTCACTTTTCATACAGGAAAACAGTTTTCTCAACTCCACGTTCCCATGTACCACTTGGAAAATCGTACGATAAGGCTGGCCATCAGGCTATTATTGCTGATCAGTCTTCTTCCTTACCGAATGGTTGCGCATTACTCCCTCAAGATGACTCTTCCAATTCTTCACCCGTTCAGGATGACAGTCTCCTGGAAATCCTACTAACTATGATTATTAATTTGTTATCAAAATCTAATTCCAATGTACCGTCCCACGTTGCCCAGAAACTTGCTCAAATTTTCAATTACAATAATAATGGATCAAGTATCCATACTACAATGGAACGTGAAAAGCATTCGTCATAGGAAGCATGAGCTTCTCCATTTGATTAATAAATTCCGGCCATCAGTCATTGCCATCTCAGAGACATGGTTGGTGCCTGGATCCCACTTTCGGGTTTCTGGCTATTCTTGTGTTCGGGATGACAGGGCTGATGGCTATGCTGGAAGTGCTTTGCTTGTAAGGCGTTCCTTACCCTTCTCACTCATATCTCTTCCTCCTGTATCACCTAGCATTAATGTAGTTGCTGTAAATATGCTTAACATCTCTTTTCTTTCATTTTACATTCCTCATCCTCATTCACCATTAGTGTCAGACATTCTGTGCATAATTTCATCGGTCCCTCCGCCTATTATAATAATGGGTGATTTTAATGCTCACCACTCCTCGTGGGGTTCAGGTCATCATGACTCCTTTGGTTTTGCCCTTTTGGAAATTTTTGACGAGGCAAATTTATGCATTATGAACAATGGGTGCCCCACTCGTAGAGTTCTACCTCAACAAAACCCTAGGAGTGTAGTTGATCTCTGCCTATGTTCTCCTTCTCTTGCATCTATTCTAACTTGGAGTGTTCTGGATCACTCTTATGGAAGCGATCACTACCCGATAGTAATATCAATGCCTAACAGAGCTGCACCGATTTTAAAATTCTGTCCTTCCCTTAAATACAGACTAAATAATGTGGATTGGAGTTTTTATGCTTCTTCCCTTGAACAGAAAATATCTAGTCTTGCTTTTTCTGATAATATTGATAATGTTGCCCAGCTATATTCAAAATTCATAGATCATATTATCTCCAGCGCTGATGAACATTTCCCAGTAAAAAGACCTAACAAATTCAAAATTTCAACTCCATGGTGGGATGCTGAATGTTCCAATGCCATCAAAATAAGAATGGAGTCTGAAAAAAGATATAAGGCCAATATGTCCATTGAAAATTATTTATTATACAAAAGAAATGCTGCAATAGCGACTAGATTATTAAAAAGGAAAAAAAGCACATGGTTGGGTTAGATTCTGCGAGCAGTTGTCGCCTAGGTCTCCATCTTCTTTGGTTTGGCAACAAATTAAAAGATTTAGATGTGCTTGGAGTGATAATATTGTCACTGTTAATAATTGTTCATCATGGGTGGAGGCCTTTTTAGATAAGATGTCTCCTCCTTTTGTACCGAACATAGATTATTTTCCCTCTCTCCCTTGTTCTCTTCCAAATTTTACTGTATTTGACTCTCCTTTTTCATTATCTGAACTTGGTTTGGCTCTTGATGGCTTAATAGACTCCTCTCCAGGTGAAGATGGCATTCCATACTCCTTTCTGAAGAATGCCTCAGGAAATGCTAAAGAATTTTATCTAAAACTTGTTAATAAATTTTTTGAGTATGGAATTATTCCACAACCATGGAAAAATAATTATTCCTGTCTTAAAACCGGGTAAGCCAGCCTCCGACCCTAGCAGCTATAGACCAATAGCACTCTCTTCAGTTCTAACTAAAATCACGGAACACATGATTAAACAACGCATTGAGTGGCTTTTAGAAAGTAGGAATTTGCTGGCAAATTCACAATTTGGTTTTAGGAAAGGTATGAGTACTATTGATAATCTTAGTATATTAACCACTGATATTCGTCTTTCCTTTTCTAAAAAAGATTATTTAGTTGGCGTTTTTTTGGACATTACATCAGCGTATGATAATGTGTTGCTCCCAGTACTTAGAAATAAACTCATGCATCATAATATTCCCGAGAAACTAGTTCGGTTTATATGTAATTTGTTTATGGAAAGAACCATAACAATTAAACATCAAAATTCCTTTTTAGCACCCAGGTTAGTATGGAGGGGCTTGCCTCAAGGTTCAGTCTTAAGTCCGTTATTATACAGTTTATGCACTAATGATTTAGAATGTTCTGTTCAGTCATTTTGTCAAACTCTACAGTATGCTGATGACATTGTACTTTATGTCTCGGTTAAATCTGTGGAAGAAGCGACAAGTCGCATAAATTCTGCTCTTGAATATTTGTTAAATTGGCTCATTCAGCATGGCTTATCCATCTCCGCTCCCAAGAGCAATGTAGTCATATTTACCAAGAAAAGAGTTATTCCACCTATAACGGTAAAAATTAACAGAAATATAATACCTCAAGCTGATAAAGTGAAATTTTTAGGTGTGTGGTTGGATGCAAGGTTATCTGGTGTGGCTCATTGCGACTATGTTGTTCAAAAGTGTGAGAAAAATTTAAATATGTTACGCTGTTTATCTGGTGTCTGGTGGGGTGCTCACCCTTCCACTCAAAAAACGCTGTATAATGCGATCATTCGTAGCCATATGGACTATGGAACCTTTCTTAAAGAGAATAGATAATATTCAATCCAAATGTTTACGCCTAATCCTAGGTGCAATGAGGTCATCTCCAATAAATGCAATGCAAGTAGAGTGCGGTGAAGCCCCACTTTCCAAGCGCAGACAATACCTCTGTAATAGATATTTTTTTTAAATCATTCAAAATTCCAATCACCCTCTTCTTCCTAGGTTAATTCAATTGGCTGAGTTATATGATTCTCATAGTAGTCAGTCAGTTGATGATCTGCCTTGTATTGTTTACAGCTATATTTTGTATACCCGACTCCCTAATCCAGTTTTTCAGACACACTTGTTACCCTTATATTATACCGATTATAATGTATTAGTTTACCAACCAAAAATAATCCTTGATTTTGGTATTGATAAGGCTACAATGGAGGCCAACCAATCTTTTAGGGATAAACTTCATTTAGAGTATAAGAACTGGTCCACTTTATATACTGATGCGTCCAAATCTGTAGGCAATGTTGGTGTAGCAGTGTGGATACCTTTCACCAGGGTCGTATTAAACTACAAATGTCCATCTGCCACTTCAATTTTCACTGGAGAGTCTATTTTAGAGGCAATTTTATTTGTAAATAAAAATCTCACTGTTTGAAGAACTCTATTATATTTTCTGATTCTAAAAGTTGTCTACAATCAATCTTGTCTAATCCATTTCGATCAAAATCTAGGTTTCCAATTTCATTGAGAATAAGAGATGAATTATTCCAGTGTAACAGACTTGGTATTAATATTGTTCTAGCCTGCATTCCTCGGCACAAAGGTATTCTTGGCAATGAAACAGCTGATTCTTGCGCTAAATCTGCTGCAAATTCAGGTTCTCTAGAATATTACCAAATTTACTCCCATGACATATGTGCCTCCTTAAAATCAGTTCTATTTCAAGAGTGGACTAAGGATTGGCTAATCTCCAAGAATATAAAGGGTAAATTTTATGGTGATATACAACCTGACATTCCACATAAGCCCTGGTTTACGAAGTTTCCAAAAGCGGACAGGACTATTACATCCACAATCTGCCGTTTGCGTTTGAACCATTCTTGCACTCCTGTCTTTCTGGCCAAACTTAGGATTAGGGATAATTCCATTTGTGAGTGTGGATTAGATGAAGGAAATGTGGACCATATTTTTTTTAATTGTACTAAATTGTTGTATTCTTTACATAATCTTTTACCACCGGAAATTCCTCGTCCTACTTCTATTAAGTGCCTTCTTACTCTTACTTTTACACGATTTATTTATACTCTCTGTAAATGTATTAAAATTAATAAGATAAAGTTGTAAATGCTTAGTTAAGTATCTAATTGTAAAATTATTTTTCGTTATAATGTATCAATTTAGTTAGAATTGTCTTTTGTTTCAGTATACCCATCATCGTAATTCTCATGTAATTTTAGAATCATATTCACCGGCCCATTTTCTATTATTTCGCACCGTAAAATCTCCTTCGTTTGGCGGTCTACGTACGAGTCTAACGGGACATTGGCAAAGTTGCGGTGTAACGCCAGCAGAAGCCATTCATCAAGATCAAGATCAAGTCGTTAGCATGATTTGGTACTGATAACCAAGTCACTTCTCTGGGAATTTTGGCAGAATGTCAAAATGCACGCAATTCACTATTATATCATATTCCCTACAATTCAGAATTTTATCCGCATTATATTACATAAAATATCAGCAAAATTATTCAATATAACACTGTAAAACACTAAAATAATGAAAAAAATATAAAAGCGCTAGATGACATTTTGACATTCGCGTCAAAAGTCCAAGTCATACGTTTAAAACAAAATATGTAATTTAGAAGTTATTTAGAAAGAAATTCCTCATAATTTATAGACCAATATTCCATATTTTCATATTGAGTAGCTTATTCAAAATCACTAACCGTCGGTAAGTCAAGTCCATAACGTAAGTAAAACTATAATTGGGCGCTGACAACTAAACTCCTACAATTTTACCAAAACATAAATATATACATAAACCAGTATTATATCTTTATCTATACTGTAGCATTTTCTTTCACATAAACTACAAACATATGGAGTGTAGAAGTAAGGAGCACCATCTCGTATGGGGGATTAGTCGAAAAAGTGTCCACTTGTAAACAGCAAATTAATAGCGCTAGTGTAGCAAGTGGAAATGATATGAACTTAGCAGTTATAAACAGAGTTATGGAGTGAAGTGCGCTGGGTTGAAAAATTTAATATTTATCTTGACTTCTGTCGTTAAGAAATATGCAGTATTTAAAATCTCAACTATTTACGTAGTCAACTGTAATTTAGTAAATAATAACCTATGAAACTTAAGAGTGAAGTGTGCTGGGTTGAAAAATTTAATATTTATCTTGACTTCTGTCGTTAAGAAATATGAATTGCGCTGTAACAAAGCGGAAATGTTTCTTTCCTTTTCTAATTTAGTATCCTACTCTAATAATTTGTGGCGCTCTATTTAAAATTCTTCCACTTGCTACTATAGCGCCACCTTAATTTTCTCCTTTCAACGGACACTTTTTCAACACTGAGATGGTGCTCCTTACTTCTACACTCCATATACAAACATTTCATTTACATAAAATACAAACAAAATTATTCAATATAACACTAAAATATAATATTGAATAAAGCGCCACATGATATCATGCACGCTAAAACTTCGAACTTCAGATATAAAATACCATAGACATTTTTTTTTCTTTTGGTTCTGTTAGTCCATCTGGATAGGCAAAGGGGTCAAAAGCCCATACAGCCAAGTCTTCATTTTTATTTTTCTATTCTTCACGTTACACAGCTTGTTCAAAGTCAAGCTAAGTCTTTATATCATCTTCATCTTCAAACATAAATAGTACAATTTCACATGAAAGTAGTATTTCGTGTTCTTCATGTTTCATTTTCTTCATTTATTGGTTCGCATGAAAGGCCGAAGCCAAGTCTTTTATTGATAATATCATTCTTGTTCCAATGAAGAGCAAACTTAGCCCGGGGTTTAATAATAAACTTTTATGATATAATACTAAAATATAAATCTCATATACGTTATAAGAAATATATTATACATGAATTATAAGTAATAATGACGAATATTAGTTGAATATAATTATAAGATAATATGAAACTAATTTAAGGTATATATCAACTACAAATATAATATTTACATTTATACATTAAAATTTACATTATAAACACAAGTCCAATAATAATTTATGGACGAATATGTTTTAAGTCTGTGTAAGGGATTGTCTCAAAAGCCAAGCCGTATTTTCAAATTTTACCTACCGTTGAAACTATAAATTTGTAAAGCGGCACGAAGCAGTCATAAGTTTTCAATAACTGCTGAAGTGAGCGCGGGATATCTTCAGCATTTTTATAAATATCCAAGAGGCAGTCTATCAATGTAAATCTTTGAAGATTATATTGGGGACAGTCAAAGAAAATGTGATCAAGAGTTTGGATGGATAAATTACAGAATTAACAAGTTGGAGAATCTAAAACACCGATCCTAAATAAATGAGCACCACTACGAGAATGTGGTAGTAGTGGTAGGACCATACTGTCGACAGTTCTCTGTCTACAGCCGCGGGCCGGTCCGTCCGGGGCAGTACCATGCTCTCGCAGAAAATCGACGTCTGAGTAGTAGCAATTTGTTACTGCGCTTCGTTCGGTGAGCGAGAGAGCCGGAAGCCCAACTTTCTGAGGGTGATTGCGTGTGGAGGGTTTTGGTGGTGCCCTTGGTATCACCGAGCCTCAATGCACGCATTCACACTCCCTTCGCTTTCTTCGCGGTAGGCAACGGCCTTGTAAAGGTCCATGAGCGGCAGCAACACTTACCATCAGGTGTACTGTTTGCTCGTTTGCCAGCGTTTGCAATATAAAAAAAAAAAAAAGAAAAATGTCCCAGACGTAATCGACAAATTGTGGTGTAAAATTTTCTGTGTAAGTATTTTTTCTTTTTAACAAATCAGGGAGGAGAGATTTCGTTTTTAATGTTGGCTAACCATTTGCCCTTTGTTTGAACAACTTGTTGCCAATAATTCTGAAAGTCTTGCAAGAATGTACCTTTAAAATGAGACAGTGCATCTGTGTGTGGTATGGGAATGTTCAAAGCAGTATCTGATTACTATTCACAATAGATTTAGCAAGATAATCAGCTTGTTCATTTCCTTCCACGTCTATGTGTGAAGGAGTCCAGAATAAAACAATATCTTTTGTTGGGGATAAGCATTGATATTTGTCTCTACTATTGTAAATGATGAAATTAGTTGTAACATTACATTTAGGATATTGTAAAGCTTTTAAAACACTCATGCTATCTGTTATAACAATCCATAGAGAACAGTCATATAATAATTTATATGACTGTTCTCCAATATATTCTAGAGCAGCATATATGGCAGCACATTCTGCTGTGTATATACTAGCCAAGGTATTTAACCTATGACCAAACCCACTCCGCAGTTGTATGTCATAAACTGCCATAGAGACACCAGTATTACTTTTAGATCCATCAGTATAAAGTTGGTTATAATTTTGCCACTCTGACAGCATACTATATACATATTCCTTATATTTTAATGATTCATTAATAATTATTTTAATAGGTGTATATTTTGAATTATAAGAATTGAAATAACATGGCCAAAGAATACTAGAAAATAGATTATGATCACAAGAAAAATGTAACAAATCAGAGATGCCTTCTACTTGCTAGTAGGAATTATTGTCAGTTCGGTTAATATAGTCCTGTATCTTTAATAGGAGTGGATGATTATTAATAGAAGTTAATTTGAGAAAGAATTTTGTTTGTAGATATTTGAATCTAAGAGCTAGTGGTGGAATATTACATTCTACTTGTAATGATATAATAGGAGTAGACCTAAAAGCGCCTGTTATGATCCTTAAGCATTTATTTTGTATTTTTTCCTATTTATTCACTAATGTAATTACTCCACCATAATAAAAGAAGGCATACTCAAAATGGCTACGGACTAATGACTTATATAGTGTTAGCAAGATGCGTGGATCTGCACCCCAATATGTACCAGCTAATGATTTCAGAATATTGCAGGCCTTTAATGCTCGATTTTCTAATATTTCGACATATTTATGCCATCTAAAATTACTTAAAAACGTAACTCCTAAAAACTTTATTGAATTATCTATTGAAATTTCCTGAGTACCATAATATATTTTTGCATCTCTTATTCTTATAAAATGCTTTGAAAATACTACTACTTTGCTTTTGTCAATACTGACCTCAAGACTAAGATATTGAAAATAAAGCTCCAATTTTTTGAGTGCTACATTAAGATCTAATACAACATTTGATAAATTAAGTCCTGAACTATACACTTCTAGATCATCAGCAAATTGGAGGTTAGAAACTCTATTACCCAAGACAATATTTATTTGATTTATGTAGATTATAAAGAGCAATGGACTCAAAATTCCGCCCTGCGATACGCCTCTATATGAATATCGAGGACCTATTAATTGGTTATTGACTCTAACATAAAGTTTACGACCATGCAAGAAATTGAATATCCAACTAACTATTTTTTCAGGGACATTTAAGGATAGAAGAATGGATGATAATTGTACTAAATCAACATTATTAAATGCTCCTACAACATCCAAAAAAACACCAGCCAATATCTTATTGTTAATCTGGGCACTATGGATGTCAAGACATAAATGCCGTAGACTCTCACAAGCAGAGCGACCGCATCGAAATCCAAATTGATTATTAGGTAAGAGGTTGTTACTTTCAATATAAAATATTAATCTCTGTTTTATTAATTGTTCAAAAATTTTACCAACACACGAGCTTAGTGTGATAGGACGATATGAATCAGCTGAACTAGAATCTTTTCCATGCTTTAAAATTGGAATTAGACAGTCTGTTTTCCATTCTTATGGAATAGTGTAGTTGTTCCATAGGAGATTTAATATTTTTAGAAACTTATTTAAGTTAGAAGAGTTTAGGAGTTTAAACATTTTATAGGAGAGCCAATCCAAACCGCATGCAGAGTCCTTTCTTGATGATAGATCAGCTTTTAATTCTTCAATAGTAAAAGGGGCAATCATAAAAGAGTTGGTGCTATTTAAAGGATGATTATTGTGAATATTTGTCAAATTTGGTACTGTATCTGGAGTATATTTGTGTAAAAAGTTGAATATCCAATTATTGCTAAAGAAACAATTATTATTAGAATATAAGTTCTTAAATTTCCTCATTTTTGTCCAAATCTGTTTCATTGGTGTTAACCTATTTATGGTGGAGCAAAAATCTGTCCAGGATTTACGACGTTCAAGTCTTAATATACGTTTTTTCTTTGCTTGCGCTTGCTTAAAATGAATGCAGTTTTGGATATTGCAATTTGATTTGAATAACAGATAAGCCTGCTTGCAATTTAGTACATTGCCCATTCCACCAGGGAAGTTGTCGCTTTCTTTTAGGTAGATGAGTAATATTGTTACAGTGGTAGTTGGTTTTAGGTACTGAATTTTCTACCGCTCTAAGAATTATGGAACAGAAGTTATTGTAAGACTTCTGTAGATTACAATTATTTATTTCAAATTGTTTTATCAAGTCATTTACTAAGTTCTCATATTGGTCCCAATTTACTATTTTCAGATTACTGTGTGGAGGAATATTGGATGGAATTGAAGAAGATTCAGTTTCCGTCACTACCATAGAAAATTTTGTGATTATAGGCAAGTTGCCATTCCTAGCACAGCAATAATGAAGATGATACTATTGTTAGATCTAGTCCATTTGGTCTCCAAGAATTAGTACCCACTGTAGTTGGTTGATCATTATTTAAGAGCATTAAGTCATTATCGTCCATTACATCCATGATGTCTCTACCTCTAGAATTGGTTCTATTACAACCCCAAATGGTATGGTGAGCATTAAAATCACCAGCAATTATTAGTGGTTTTGGAATACTATGCAACAGTCTATTAAATTTAGATTTGTCAAAGTTAGGTACACTGTTGCCAGGACTATAAAAGCTAACAATTGAGATGTCTTTTTCTTTGTATTTAATTTTGATTCCTACATTTTGCAAGGAGTTATCAGAAAATGTTTCTAATTTTTGAAAATAAATGCCATTTCTAACAAAAATTGCTACACCATTGTGATCATTACCGCAATCATTTCTTATTATTGTATAACCTCTGATAGAAAACTGTATATTTGGTTTAAGCCAAGTTTCTGATATAAGTGCTATGAGTATGTCCTGCTCATAAAGTAGGTTTTGAAGCTCAATTCTGTTACTCAACAGACTTTGAGCATTCCACTGTACTATGTTAAGTTTGTGACAGTTGAATGTGACGTTTTATTTTTAATTTGTATGGTATCTTTAATAGCTGAACTAATTGCGTGTGAGCTAATACTTTGATTCTGTGTTTTATTTATTTAGTGTAATGACTTTGATTATTAATTCTGTGATTAGGTTCATTGCTGCTGGATTGGATAAAATTAAATTAATGATGTCTTGTATGTTCTCTGTCTTATTGAGTGATGGAAAGTTTGTTGGATGTTTAAATAAATCTGATAATGGTGTTTTACTTTTATTTTTACTATTCAATATCTTTTTTTGTTTTATAGGGCATTGACCTGATACTGCAAGATGGTTACCTTTACAGTGTACACATACTGCTTTGTCAATAGGTATAGTACATTCTTTATATGAATGATTTTCAGTGCAGATTGAGCAACGCTGAGCATTCTTACAGAATTTAGCCAAGTGGTCAAACCTAAGGCATCGGCAACACTGCTTAACTGGCGGCACATAAGGTCGCACTGGTAGACGCCACATCTTTAAGTGAACGTAATCTGGGAGTGAAGTAGATGACGCAAAGGTAATAATGACTGCCTGTGTAGATTGTAATATAAATCCACTATCGGATTTGTTTTTTTTTCATTATACGCCGAACAGAAATATTTATTTTTGTACTTGACTAAGATTTGAAAATTTTTTTGTTGGACATATCAATAGGTACGGAGCAAATCACTCCAGACAATTCAGTGGCACCAGCTGGGATGGACACCTTAATATTTTGTTCCCTTAAAAATTTCGTGTTGTCTAGGAATGTATTAGCTAAATTGGGGCGTTCAAACACTACTCCTATCTTATATTTCTTAAGTTTCTTAAGATATTTAATGCCTTTAATGAAGCGCGATAAGCAGCTACTAAGAGTTAGCATGTCACGACTACCAAGTGGCTGTTCACTGACACTCTCTATGAAGACTATAAATTCATGACCGGCACCTGCGTCTTCCGGATATCGGCGACAATAGTCGGCCACCCTATATGGCAAATAAAAGTCCTCGTGGTCTTCCAACACTGTACGCGAATCTGAGTATTCGCTACTTTCAGAGGTGGAATCTAGAATAGACTCACCTTTATCTCGTTCCGGCTTGGTTTTTTTCCGCCTTTTCGACATCTCTTAGCACAAACCTAAATCACTAAATATATAGACTTTTACTTATACTAAACAAATTAAATGATAAACATATACAAATACTTAGATACTTTTCAAAAATATGAGGATTATATACAATATAATAGAAATATTTAATTTTATAGTTAAAAAGACCGCCCTAAGCACTCAAGAGTTCCCGCGCTTCCATATACCATAGACATTTGTATTCAAAGAGTATAAAACTTGACGTTAATCTACGTTGTTACGCGTCGAAATCGGAGTATGGAGATCAGCAATTTATTCAATGCAAGTTGTTCTATCTGTTACCAACCTGCTGTTTATTTACATTTTGTGATTGTGTGTCAAGTAGTGCGATTTAACCAGCGCGCAATGCTTGGAACTATTTGAATTGAAAGTCATTAGAGAAAATATTTATAAAATAAACAGGACGAGCAAACGTTACAAGATGGTTTAATATTGAGTTTAAATACACAGTTATTTGGTATATAAACTCATTATAATGCCGAAACGATCTGCATCAGAATACCTGACTGGTAAGTTCATGAATTCTAAACACCTCAATACTTTCAATTATCTTAGTAGTCAGTGGTCATTGTAGGACTTATCGCACGCTGATATCCCTTCAAATTACTACTGTTTTACATTTATTATGGTAATTTTATCCTATTAAATATGTTTCCCACAATGTATTAGCATAGTGTATTTTTTTATTATATCGAATCTATGCATGTTACATTGTCTATAAGCAGTTGATTAAACGCGGATAAATTTATGAGCAGTATGCAAAAAGCTACGGACAACATGGGACAATGTCATGAACAAGTGTTCTGCATGTTAATGCAAGTTGCAAGTCATGTGGTTATGCCAGAAACTACCTTATATTAGAACATGTCTTGCAAAGTTAGAGCTTTATGTTATATGTCAAAAATGTATTTATAAAAAGTAAACCCAGGCCATCCGTGTGGTGACGGAGTAAAAATACAATTCATCACTCTGTGGAATCTTGTCCGTGGATGTCGTAAAAGAGGACTAAGGACTATAATATGCATATAACATCTATGCAAGCGAAGGAAAATTCGGAATAAAACACTACACCAACCTGTCTAACTAGCATGGTATAAGTTATATAACTAGCATGGTAAGGTTAATTTCCCTCCTGTAGTGGAAGAGGCTCGAGCCAAACAGTGGGATGTATATGAGCTAAAATAATGAATGATGATGATGAAACCCAGGCGGATGCCAAGGAGTGAAAGCAATCACTGGGCCATGCTAACTAAATGATAAACTTATTTTACTTACAGATCCTAACAAGGAATCAAACAATGTCGATCATGTTAGCTCGGGAATTAAGAAACAACATTCTAATATACCTGTAATAAAAAGATCAAAAATGATTCCATACGCATCCTTATCAAATACAGATAACAAAATACCATTAGAAACAAAAACCACTACAAATGGAGGAACATCAAACAAAATATATAAAGTGGTCAGTATTAATGGTCAGATTTTGTTAATGGAGCAAGATGTAAGTAATTTAAATTTGGCTAATGAAAATGATAGTGAAAATAATATAGACACTAAACCAATAGTACATAACCAAGAAGAAGATATTCAAAAAAATAAAAACAGTTTAGGTTCATCTATTGACAACAATGCTGAAAATATTGTAGCTGATAATAATCAAGCAGTTACTCTGCAACAAATTGATGATAATTTGGATTTGACTAATGATACTGCAACCTATACAGAATGTGATCCAGTTATAGAGAGTGCAAAAGATATAATTGATATAGACTTAACTGAAAGTGATACTGAAAATAATGATGACAACAACCCAGTAGCTACAGAACCTGAAGCTTATGAACAACAAAATGATTTTACTATTAAAAATCACAATGAAAATAAACCAAGAACTGAAGAAATTAGAGGTTACACACAGACAGATTATATAAATAAGGACACCAACCAAGATACATACGAATTATTTACTGAAAATCGTTTCAAAAGCATTTATGATAATCCTCAAGGAAATGTAAATATACAGAAAAAACATGGAGAAGCTAAAATCATCAATCAGAAAAATTTGGGCAATAAAAAGTCACAATTTGGAAATGTGTACAGCTCAAAAAACCAAAACACGGAACCACCAAGAATATTAAATTTGGAACAGCAAAAACAAAATGAAGTAACAAAAACAGACGAACTAGAAATTGTCTTAGACAATCAACATGGTACTGCCATTATACGACCAGCCAACACCTTATTACAAGGCCGAGATAAGTCAGCATTACATAACATTAGAAAACAAGGTATAGCATCTTATAACCATCATCATAATTTCAGCTCATGTTTGCCCCACGTAGGGCTTCAGCATCCTCCAAAAGGTAAAGGAGCAAAATGCATCCCATTTCCAGACCCACTACACTGCATGGGTTTATATCGAGATATTATGTGCATATTATGTCCCTCAGTCCTCTTTTACTGGGCAAGAAAAGTGTTGGTGTGGAGTTTAGACTGTTACCGCAAGAAAATCTTATTGCCCTTTTATTAAAATAATAATAGTTATACTGCCGAGATTATGTTTGCCTAACTTTTGACAGTATTGTTGCATCCTTTCCTTGGACTAACTATGATCCAATGTAATAACTTGTAAATTTCTACTTTTATGGATTATATTTTCTATTAAAATAGAAACTGTGATGTCATAAATGCTAAACACACTTGAGTTTTCAACTGTTACTCTTTTTGGTTTAATGTTTGACAGTGATTTTCCTGGGATTAAGTGGCAATATGGTGCTTAAGTAACTCATAGATTTCATCAGTTGTAGGTCTGTCAGAATATCAGCTTAGTAGTACTGTGTCTACTGCATAAGCTGAGATGGACACTATATTTTGGCATCATCCATTTATGATTCATGTGTTTGTTTCTTCCTATGTTGTAATTTAATATTTAATAATGTGAGGTTTGTAAAATAAAATATATTCTTGATTTTTTTTTCTCTGGTAGTATCTAAAAATCTACTGTAGATTGAGATAGAAATACTCTAAAAGGTCTGAATATTTATAAAATCAAATATGAGGCACAGCATAATCAAATGCCATTCCCCCCTGTGTTTAACAGTGGATGTCAGGAGGCAGATGAATAATCACAGCAGAACAAAATATGCCTTAGAATAATAACATATAGAAGGATAGTGTCGGTACTTCGAGCGATCAAAAACTTGAAGCCAAAAATACTACATGCACGTAGGCACGCATGTAGTATTTTTGGCACACTCACACCACTATACAAATTATGAAATTAAATTTTGTTTTTATTAACCTTTAACTGTGGATGCTACATTTTTGTTACACTGCTATGGACGTGCGGCCTCACAGACCGCTACCTTTACGGGCTGGTTTCTATCTTGATGAATAAATATTGTATATTTTTGTGTTTTCATTCCATAGAAGAGTTACTAAATGTAAATAAAAGATATAATTTCAATGAAAAATGTATTTATTTTAAACTAAATGTAATGATATAACAATCAAAGGCATTTTTCAGACTTATTGGTTTGAGATCACTTTACGGACATCACAAGAAAATGACTTTCATACTTAGTTTAATTTCTTTTACAATAAAATATAAATAACAAAGAACGTAAAAAAAAATTAATATAATCTTTTCAAAACAAAACATAAAAATTTCGACAAGGGCCAAAATTGGTCATATTTATTGGCAGTCTTTACATAGCAGCTTAGAACGATGTAGGCATATTGGCTATTTACAGCCTCCACAAGTATGGGTCGTCTTTCGTTTTATCTTCCGTGGGCATAGTTGACACGTCTTACGTTTAGGAATTATATTTTCTTCACTTGGTGGCTCCTGGGATGGCATATCAGGACCCAAAACTCGTTTCAGCGTCATAACTAATTCATTTGGCAAATGAGGGTTTATAACTCGTCTTTGCATATGTGGAACCACCAGGGATCGTGCTAATTTCTTCATAAATTTACCTCTTTCTAGTTCTTTGTCTTGGTTTTGATTGAATAAAGTGTAGGTATTTATTCCACACAAGTCGAGAACTCTAAAAAATCACCATAGGCCACCTTCTTGTTCGGCGACTGCTCGAATAAATTGAAAATTTTTTGTCAGTTTCAACTACCCAATTTGGTGGCATTATAAAATAATATCATCTCGGGTTTCTTTGTATGTTCATCAATAGTATTATCATGATGTATAGATGATATCAGGAGCACAGCTTTATTCTTCTTTGGCACATAAGAACACAGAGTTTTGTCGTTCGTAAAACCGAATGAAGTTTAACCAATCTCTGAGTCGACACGCTCGATGTTCGTTTGCCTGCAGTCGTTTTATCGTTTTTTGACATTTTAGATTACAAAATCTAAAACAAACACAATCACCATCAGTGTCAGTTTATAACACGAACGTGGACGCGCGATCTCACAGACCGCACTCAAAATATAAAGTGATATTACTCACGCAACATTCAGCCGACGACGTAACCTTCACTCTTAACGGTCGTTTCGCTACTAAAACCGAAGCTACTGAGGCCGGCATACTCGTAGGGAACGCGGGTTTAGAAGGGCACGAGAATCACAAACTGCAAGCGACCTGTGAGACCGCACGTCCATAGTTAAAGGTTAACATAAATCGTCAAAATACTTTTAAAAGTAATGTTAAAAACCTTTTTGTTTTTCAAATGTGTTGTGACACCATTTGAATGCACAAACCGTCAAAATTACCTATTTATTTTTTAAGAGTTGCGTACGTACGTTCAGTACAGTGACCTTGTACATTACGGAATAGTTCCGGCGTAAGCTCCATTAGGCTCCAATTGAAATGCTTCATTTTTTGTGCGCAAACTTACCTTCTATATGTTATTATTCTAAGAAAGAATTGCACTATAAATTTAAAAATATGTATATCTATATTATATGGTCCTGAAATGATGGCTATATCTGACAGTATTAGCTTCTTATTAGAATGTATATTTTTAGAGGCAACTATGGCAGGTGTTATTGGCAACCCTACAAAACTTTCAAAAAAACGAGATGTAAACAGTATAATTGAAGATTTTGTTGATTATTTTGCTGACATTATGAATTACAAGTGGTACAATGATCAAGATATTCTAATATATGGAAAAAAAGGGTATGTTTGCCGTTACCTTAATTTATGTCTTTAATGGTCATGGATTTTGTACATAATGAAAAGGGATTGAATTAAATGTGATTTGAAAACCAATCACACAAATTTAAGCTTGAAATACAGGTAAATAAAATAACTTATGTGAATTCGTCTTGAAATGTTAATCTATGTATTGTTCTTCATAAAAACCTTTATAAACGTTTGTATCTTAATGAAACCTAAGGTTTCATTAAGATACAAACAATGAAACCTTAGGTTTCATTAGGATATAAGCGTTAAGATACAACGAAACCTAAGGTTTCATTAAGATACGAAGAAGCACGCCCTTATATTAAAAATTTGTAAGGCTATAAATATCTACCTATTGATGTCCATTAATGGTCATAAGCCTCTCAGAGGGGATACTATCAAATTGCCTCACTTGGCAAGCAGTCACCAATTGCCGATAACTGTTATAAGTTTCCTGGGACAATGCAATTGCCCATTCTACTGGTGAATCCGCCGCTCCTTTTACAATTTCCACGGGTAAGTAAGATATGATAACCCATTGCCAAATTGCTTGGTAAGTATTGTAATTATGATGTAATCCTCCCTCTTGTAACGCCTAGGGTGAACAGCGAATATCAGCTTGTAAAGTAGTTCCAATTAAACAATAATCATTAAAAATATTCAGTCAGCCATCTTCTTATTTACTTATAGGACTGCTATGGCACTAGTACATGAAGCTAAATACAAAGCTTATAAAGCTAACAAAGCAAAACTGGAAGAGCTAAATGCTGCAATGGAAATAATTAAACGTAATAATCAATTAATAGCAAATGAAAAGAAAAAGCTTGCATTATGTTTAAAGAAATATCAAGAAGCATTTAAAGAAGACAGAAGTACCAAGAATAAGCTAGATGAAGCTTTAAAGGAGGTTAGTGAATTAAAAAAACGCATACAAAAGCAAAATGATGAAATGAAGGACCTACAAACTCTGAAACATTATATAAACAAAGCATTTAGTGAGACACAAATTGCTATGTTGACACATCAATTGAGATCCAAAAACTTGTGGAGTGATGAAGATATGAAGAAAGCAGTATTTCTTTATCAAATTGTCAGTCCAAAAGCTTACACTTTTCTGAAGAGTACAATGAAATTTCCTTTACCATGTAGAAATACTGTACAAAGTTGGATGATCGAAAAGAATATTTGTGAGTTAATCCTATTTTTTTATTATAATTCCTCTAATCATCAGCAGTTAATAAAAATCTTAGGATTAAATTAGTGTAAATAGATTAAATTAATAACATTAGTGTTCAAATACCTCCTTAATTTTTTTTTATAACTGAATTTTAAAAAAAAAAGCATCTTTTGTGATTTATGTCTTTTTGATATATTTGCCGTAGTTCATGCAATTATTGCAAAGCTTAGGCAATAATAACTGACTTTTTCTTTTGGTCTCAAAAATAAAATGCAACAGATGTATCTATCACTATAATCATGGCGCTTATAGTATTGGACTACGAAAAGCAGTGTAATATCCGTATTCACAAACAATCCTTAAATTTTAGCTAACATGTAAAAGAATATTCCTAACATATAACGTTAATATTGCTTTAGTATTAAATAACATTTTGTGATCACAATAACACTTATAAGAGTATAAACTTTTTTTTTTCAAGATGTAAAACCAAAGAAAGTTCGGAACAAAGAAACTACCCAAGGAATTAACAATACTACTGTCCAAGCACTAAATACAAATGAAATCAAAAACCAGCTAACACAAGGTTCAATTGTATCCATTCAAACCCTTGATGAAACCAATATCCAAGCTCAAGATGCATCAACATCTAATATTGAGAATGAATATGCCACAGAAGCTGCTAATAAGCCTTTGAATGAATCTAATACCATTCAATATGAAGAGGATCAAGTCATCAATGAAACAAATATGAATGAAGATCCAAATGAATCTACTGCCATATTAGTGGACACTAATTTCCATGCACAGTATGCACAAAATGTGGTGTTGGTTCAAGATACAAATGAAGTAGTAACAGAAACTCAGCAGGCAGTCAATATGATCAATGAAACTCAACAGATATGCCAAATTGATGGTCAAAATGTGTTAACAGCGCCTGCTTATTCTGATGGTGAAATGATTTTAGTTTGTATGTGCCATTTTGTTTTTTATTTCTCATGTGATGCTGATGACTGACAGTTTAAATATCATATTCTCTTCTATAAGTGTATCAGATTGCCCAATATTATTTCTATTTTTATGGTCAATATTTTCTAATACCCTATTTTGTTAACAAAAGCACGTAGCAATATAGTAGTAGTTAGATTTGCTATCTCTGTAAACTGATCACTTGTCGTAACTCTGGAAGTGCTCTAAAATGTCTAGGGTGCATAGGCATAGCTACTCGAACTGGGGACAAGACCCAGATCAAGGACTGCCGCTTGATGGTCATGCCGGTTTGTCAAGAAGACGTTGATGGTAGGTTCTGAACTGAATGGGGTACCAGACACAAGAAAAGACGGATTATTTCAGACTACTAGTATCAATAAAATAATATTTTATAATGTTTTAATAGTGCATGGCTTGTTTGTAGTATTCTGAATTGAGAAGATTATGATGTCCACCAACACCATTTACCATTACAATTATTGTTTTTTTACAGATTTAGATGATAATAATGTTAACGAAGATTACATTATTGAAGACAATTGTGTGGAAGGCGAGACATATGCGCAAGATGATAATATTGCAAATGGCAACGATGGTGTCGAAGGGGAAATTTATGCGCAGGGTGATAATATTGCTAATGGCAACAACGGTGTAGAAGGAGAAATTTATGCACAAGGTGATAATATTGCTAATGGCAACGATGGTACCGCGGGCAATGAAATCCTTCATGACGATGAAAATATTCATAATGATGTTCATGAAAATAATGATGTTAATGATGCAAATACCCATGAAAATAACAATATCAATGACAATAATGAAAGTCACAATAATAATACCAATATTACTTTGACATCAGTCGAAGAAATTTTAAAATGGGACATGGATTATATAAAGAATTGCAACGATGCAAAAAAGAACTTACACATGTTAAGTAGAATGATAAATTGGAAACTAATGTGTCAACTGTGTTTGAAACCATTTTCAACGGAAGAGGAATTAAGACAACATGTACCAATCCATTATTTTAATACTTATTGTACTACTTATTTAGATGTAGAGGTAAGTACTTTGGATTCATCAACCCACCACACATTTCCATCAATGTTACTCCTATAAGCTAAGAGTATTAGCAGCACGCTGTCTACAGTCGACAGTCTACAGCCGTGGGCCACTCTGCCCTTGTTAGTACCACACTCTCCCAGAAAATGACGTCTGTGTAGTAGCAATTTGTTACTGCAGTTCATCCGATGAGCGAGGAACCCGGAAGGCCAATTATCTGAGGTGTTTGCGTGTGGTGATGCCTTAATTATCAACAAACCTCGCTACACGCATTCACAACACTTCACTTCTTTTATAACCATAAATCATCTCATCTGGGGGTAGTGCCATACTTTCGCAAAAAATCGACGTAATTTGCTACTGCGTTTCGTTCGATATGCGATAGAACGATAAACCCAAATCCACCTTATAGTAGGCAACAACCTCTTAGGGATGTGACTTGGAGGGAAAATAATCGATTAATTAAATAATCGATTTATTGTTATTTAAAATAATCGATAAATTAAAAATAAATAATCGATTTTAAAATAATCAATTTTTAACCCAAGAGGATTTAGGAAATGTGAGCTTTATTTCCTAATATAGTAGGGAACACTGCATGCAGTATCGTTTTTTTAGGAAATAGACCTTTTTTTAGGAAATCTGACAGTGATATAATCGATTAATTTTAATATAAAATTCATCGATCTTTTATTATTTTGGTAATCTAATATAAAAATCGATTATTACAAATTGAAATAGATTTTTTTTTTCACAGCCCTACAACCTATGCCTCTGATATTTTAGAGGTCTATGAGTTACCACTTATTAGATTTCGCTATTTTCTTGCCTACTCATATCACAATTCACCTTGAAATAAGACACAAGTTTAATTTCAATAATTTTATTGTTATAGAAACCCTACCAATGTGAGTTTTGCCATGAGATGGTCGTACAGAAGACGTCATTGGTGCGCCATCATTGCATGCACCTTGGCATAACCAGTTACAACTGTTGGTATCCGGGATGCACTTATGTAGGCAGGAATAGGGTAAGTGAACCTGCACCATGACATAACAAATATTTAATTGATATATAAAGGAAGCTTCAGACCCCATGTGTATCTCTTCCTTTGTGATGACTACTACGCATACTAATAGTATGCATAGTGGCCTTAACATTGCCCGTGGGTCTTGTTCGACCGCGTGCGGACAAAAATTTTTCGGTGAAAATTATTGCTACGTAAGTTTTTAACAAAGTGAAAAATGGCAATTTTCCAACAGAATTCTATTCTGAAGCCTTTCAAAAACGGTTCCAAAAAAAAGACAAAAATCTCAGATCTGTTACTTAACAAAATAAAAGCACTTTTAACTCCCTCCTCCTCCTCTCGATTTATATACATCAGACTGGTAGGCTCAAGCCAATGGAAAAATTGTGATAATTTTTGATTGACCACGGATTATTGTTTATTAATCTGTCTACGAGATACCTGAACTTTTCAACGCTTAGTTTTATAATGAATATGATTACATAATAATTATTCATAAAAAGTCCAAAATGGGCGTGGCTTGCACAAGCTAAGTGTACACGTTTCCGGGCGTTTGTTCAACCCTCTGGCAAAATTATAAATATTGGTGATTTTGATAAAAAGAGGAGGCAATTTTCAAAAATGAGGACCTTTTTGAGATATTTACTCTAGTTTAGGTTTTTTTTACATAAGCTCGAATAGTTTTTGAGATATTCGCAAACCTCATTGTTTTAGTTAACTTATGTAATTTTAGAGAGCGGTACTTAAATTTTTCAAAATTCATCTACATGCTATTCCGAATCGAATGACATTTCAACCATAATTTTCCACGTATGATATGAAAATTTGACCAATAAAGCACTTGTTGCTGTTAAATATAGTACAGATACTAGAAATAAAACTTTACGTAATGAAAACAACGTGACTTACCCAGTGATATTTTCAAATGTAGGAGCTATTGTCGTCGCATTGTGCACGACATTACCCACGTAAACATCAGTGCCCTTCGTGTGAGGCGTGCTTCGTGACTCGCCATGCACTACGCTCACACTACAAGCGTCGCCATTCAATACGTGGTGTACACAGATGCGAGCTGTGCAATGCTGTCCGCAAGTCAGACTACACCTTCCATTTGCATATGCGCTCACACAATAAACCACCTAGGTAAGAATTCACATAATCTGTACCACCATAAGGATCAGTCTTCCGTGTGGTGACGGAGTAAGAATACAATTCACCACCCCCTATCTTACCCTTGGGTGATCGTACGAGACGACTAAGGGATATAAAGCGCATGTAACATCTATGCGAGAGAAGGAAAACTCGAAATGAAACCCTATACTAACACGTCTGACCAGCGTGGTATAGTAGGTCAATTACCCTTCCATTGTGGAGGAGGCCCGAGCCCAACAGTGGGACATATATGGGCCGAGATGATGAAGGATCAGTCGTGCCCCAAATGGTAAGGGGTGGCCTATCGATATTGTTGTAGAACAAGGGACCTTTTGTAGATAATAATGTATTCATCAGTCTTTAAACGTCCACTGATGCGCATAGTCGTCCCCATAAGAATACCTCTGATGCCAGTCGAAACAGTCCTGTGCTACATGCATGCAAGGGTTGCTGGCGACTTAAAAATGTCGTCATTCCATTATGACAGTCCACATATTATCGTTTTTTTAATACTGATGGCGGTAAACGAGCAAACAGCACACCTGGTGGTAAGTGACACTGCTGCTCTAGGCCATTGCCTCACCATAAGCGAACCGTAAAAACCGTCAGAAACTTGGGCATACAGTTCTCTCGCTCACCGAACGAAGTGCAATAACAAATTGCTACTACTCAGACTTCGATTTTCTGCTCAGTGTGGTACTACCCCGATCGGACCCACCCGCGACTGTAGACAGATAACTGTTGACAGTATGGTCCTCCCATATAAAAAGCCTAGCCACTACAGTTGCTATTACCTGCCTTATTAGGATGATATATGCCGAATAGTGGACATTGATATACAGATTGACTTTTTTATCGTCTTACAAGAAAAAAACCATAAAAGTATCCGACCACAGAAACATATCTAACATATTTTTAATTATTGTATGCATTTGCTTTAGAACTAAATAAATAAATTATTATTAATTATTATTATTATATTTAAATGTTCAATAGTGATAGATATAAAAAAATAATTAAATAAATTAAAGTTATTATTTTGTAACAGTCTGTTTATCATGTTTACATTTTAAACAAAAAAAATCATGCGGAATTTCGTTAGCCAATCATAGGTTTCGTACCTATGTACCTACACAGTTCATCAGCTGTGTTGAGTACCTATGCGCTCGCTACATGCCGTTTCCTTACTATTTTAATTAGTCATCATCATCATCTTGATCTTATCCCAATTACTTGGGGTCGACGCAATATGTCATCTGTTTTGACATATTACAAAAAGTTTCGACAATGACTTTTATGACCGGCCGCCTGCCTGACGTCAACCCTCCTTGGGAATGTAATCGTTGACCCAAATGGTACCAGATGGAATTGGTCCGGGTCAATCAAGGGCTCTTAGTCGTCTTTTACGACACCCACGAGCAAAGCAAGGGTTGGTAGTATTCGATACCACACAGCATTTTAATTAGTAATTATTTATAATAAATTTTATTAAAAAATATTCTAGTAAATATTTTTTTAACCTTTGAATTGTACGAATTAATAATAGATACTGGATACTTTAATTGAACTGCTTTTGTAAGACGACATAAATGTGTAAACGACATAGTGTAAACTGTCTCAGATATAATTAATAATTTGTTCAGGTTCAAATGTCGGGGAGAAGGTTGCACGGAGGCGTTTTACTCGAGGCGAGCGCTCGGCGAGCACAAGCAGACGCACATGAGCGACACACGCCCCTACAAGTGTCCACACTGTCCGCTCGCCACCTACACGCACGAATTCCTACTCAAAAAGTAAACCATCATTTTATATTAAAGAATATATCGCCACCCCATATTCAAAACTAAGTCCTTGTTTTATGGGAAACTTATAAATATACAAGTCCCAGCCAAACTCCATATAATTGTTTGTGACTCATATACTATCCGGCATGAGATCAAACCCATGACACTTGCCATGTAAAACATTTTTTTCTAAAATGCTTAAAACTTGTGTTTAGTTTTCCATGTGGTGATGAAGTAAGAATATAATTCACCGCCCGTACCGACGTAAAAGACAGCTTAAGGATGTAATAAACCTATAACAGCTACGCAAGAGAAGGAAAATTAGAAATAAAATTATATACCAATCCGTTTGACAAGCGTGGCGTAGTAGGTCAATTCCCCTCCTACTATGGCAAAGGCTCGAGCCCAACAGTAAAACATGTATATTAGAGGAATTTTTATTTTGCCTTTTTTTCGGTCCCATTGTGAATTCTTGTTGAAAATGCCCAAAACTAAATTCCCTGAAAGTTTGAGCCCTTAATATTAATTTAAGTCCTCGACCAAGGCGTGTGTAGATTGCCCATTGAAAATACACAAAAACTCAGATTTTTTATTTTTAAATTTCTTAAACTCATTTATCCGTAGCTCTTGTTGTTTACTAGATAAATGCGAAAAAACGCGAATTTTATGGAAAAATCAGGTTCAGTGGCCCGTACTGCCTCGCTAGTGTGAGTTACGACTTTGCCGCAATGGGCACTTTTGTAGAGCGTTCAATTCTGAGAAAAAACCATCTTCGGTCAAAGTGATCCCAGGAAATGCCGCTAAGCTTGAGAAATTTAAAAATAAAAAAATCAGAGCTTTTGTGCATTTTTAATAGGAATTCTTCACACGCCTTGATCGAGGACTTAAATTAATATTAACCCATTATAGACTAGGGGAATTTTTTTTTAGTTATTTCTAACAAGAATTCATGATGGGACCGAAAAAATAAAAAAAGCAAAAAAAATCACCCTAATGTATAGAAGCTGAAAGGATATAATTGTATTTAGTTAACACTAAATATAATTTAGAAATAATATAGAAATAATAAATATAAAAATAATTTAGAAAATCCGTATCCTTACTAATATAATTGCGAAAGTAAGCTTATTGGTTTGGTTGTTACGCTTTCACTTATAAACCAGCGAACCAATTTCAAAAATTCTTTTACTAATGGAAAGCTATATCAGGGAGTAACAGGCTATTTTTTATCACCACGGGAACGGGAACTATGCGGTTAAAGCGACTGAAGCCGAAGCGAAGCCGGTTGCTAGTACTAAATAAATGAATTACTCAACTGTATATACATTCCCAAATAGTTATACTATTGCTGTGCAAGTTTTGTTTTGGAGATTTTAGACAATTTATTTCATGTATTTACGCCGACACTTTTGTTAAAATTCTTACAAAACCTACTTATAAGTTTAGGGTCACTACATATCTGACGAATGCATCGAGCGCATCAGTTGCGCCTGCCTATTCGATCAAATCAGACCTATTACATTATGCATCTACTCTGTTTCTGCGTTATATTATATACTAGGTTCTGTCCGCGGCTTCGTCCAAGTAAAAAGTAACATTTCCAAGACTCTATGCAAATTACTTCAGCTGTTTAGTTGAACTATTATTAATGGGAACACCTTAACGGCATAGTAAGTATTGTATTAATCCAGAAAATGATCTATCCATGTGCCAATTTGCATACAAATCTGCTCAGCAGCATTATTCAGTTACAAAGAGCCAAATATCTTTTTATTTCAGACACATGGAGAATCATGAGAAGTATCGGCTTGCCCACTGCAGCAAATGTCAGCAGCTCTTCGACACATATTCGGACTATTACACACATATAAAGTCGGATGAACATAAAAAGATAGTCAAGTACACCTGTGTCTGTAATCAAGAGTAAGATATTACTATTAATTACTCCATATCCATGATAACATCCTAAGAAGCAGGAACCAACTCACAGAGTAGTAGTGGTTCTTAGCATGTAAAATTTGAACTTCTTAATAGTGTCCGACTGAAATCTCGGTTGGGCCTAGTTTCGGCCAAAAAACCGGTTTCGGCTTAGTTTCACTTTCGGCCAAAATTCATTTGTAGACTCGCAAATTTCCCATTTTGAGGTCACTTCTGAACCGAAATATTTTTATGTGATGTAGTTCATCAATTATTTAGAACATTTTCTGTTATGATTTTTTTAGAAACAAGGCAAATACAACAGTGCTTATTACCTAGGTTTATTATAAATCGAAATTATTTTGTTCTGTTACCTGTTTTAAATTGTTTATCATATACAATTCATAAAATTTAGACATTTACAATTATCTGTTAATTTGCATATGGTCAATTAATATTAAATGACAAGGAAGCCACGAGTCAAACTTAAAAACTAAATGACCCCACGTATGGACCCCGCCCCAAAAGTACCCATTAAACTGGCTGCGTTACCGCGCTGGATTACCAGCGAGACCTGTTGGACAATAAACCACCCAGAGCGTGGATCCCGCCCCTTTCCCCGCAGGCGCCTCCCAAGCTCCTGCACCAGTGTCTTAGCTTCAGAGCCCCACGGTCCAGCCGTCTCAACAGCAAAAGGGACAAAATCATACGCCGACTCCAGGCAAGTGTTTGGAGTGTTTCACTCTTGCGGCCATCTCGGCGCCACCCCCAGCACACTGTTGGGTGGCGGAGAGATGACAAGCCACAAAAGTACTAACACATGTGGCATCCCAGATGAGACACCGACCCTTCCGCCACGGAATCAGCGTAAGGCCATCCGGCCGTTTGCCGTCCAAACGAGAAAGACCCGGGGGCTCCAAAACGCATGGAACCTCGGCGGAAACGAAAGCCCGCCGAATTATCTCGTTAATAGCGTGATGACGGGGCCTTCGTCCCGCACATCGCACACAACTCAAGCCGTGCAGACTGGACGAATCAACATGCGTACCGCATATGCAAACATGGGGTTCACAAACTCCGCACCCCAAACGCAAACCCACTGCCACCCGAAGGGAGTCACCATCTAGAAGCGTGCCCATATTGGGAGAAGGTAAGGCATGCAACCAGGCCCCTGACTCCGGCCTCGAGGCGGCAGTGAGACGCGCCAACTCGACCCCCGAGCTGTTTCCTCGCATTTTAGAGAATAAGTACTTCGAAGTACCTTGGTCCCAGCCACGTTGGCATCCCGGCCTCTCCGGCAAGTTAACTCCTGGGTAATGCTACTCAAGACCTCAGACTGGAAAGGTATGCAGATCACGTCACCGTTAGGTGAGAGTATTTGAGTGACAAGCTCCGCAGACCCAAAAGAAGAGGCCAAAAAAGCGGCCGGACCAGTTTCCCGCAACCGCCGGACACCCAGACCACCGTGCCGAATAGGCAAACTCGCTTGGCACCATTGCGACTCATTAAGACTCACATTAATAGTCTCTTCAAGTAGACCTCTTCCGGAAACTGCCATGAAGGAGCCG
Source organism: Lymantria dispar (assembly GCA_032191425.1). NCBI lineage: Eukaryota > Metazoa > Arthropoda > Insecta > Lepidoptera > Erebidae > Lymantria > Lymantria dispar. The sequence goes on from CM063445.1 coordinate 36,675,069, forward strand.
TTCGCACCACGTAGGTCAATTTTGGCATAGCGAAACAGTTTCTCAAAAGAGTCAGAGAAACATGAGCCGGTAGGTGCCTGAAATGGCCAGCTAGTGACGCCAGAGTTTCAGTTTTTGTCCGCAGACACTCCTGCACACCGTCGGGGAAAACAGGAGCACCCAACAACTGCAATGACTTACGGTCAACTATCTTGAGGCCCGGTATAAGAAGACTGAATCTGTCGCAGTCTGCGGCTGCCCCTGGACTGCAAGGATACAATTCACACTTCGAAGTGTTTACCTCCAAGCCAATCTCCCCCAAGGCCGGAAAAAGTAACTTTACGTCCCTCTCCACTGCAGCAATGTCACCATCAATCGTACCGTCGTCCAAGTACCAGATGTTGAGAGGAGCTTCAAGAGACGAAATGGCCTTGTGGATGCCCAGGCTGAAGATCAAAGGACCAAGCGGATCCCCTTGCTGGGCACCCACCTGGGACAGGATGTAAGTTTTGTTAAACGACAAGTTACTAGGGGAGGAGTAACATTGATACAAAAAAGGAAAGATAGCCGGAATCAAAGTCTTCACCTCCGAAAGTATGACGTCCCTTTCGATGCAGTTGAAGGCATTGCGAACGTCGAGCTTCAATATAACATCCGCACTGCCCTCACACAACGCAAAAGCCCGCGTGGCATGAATGGCTGCTTCGCAGCTGAGCTGTGTGCCGAACCCTACTTGGTGAGGCTGTAAGAAATTTGCCATGGGATTTTTTACTGCATGACAACACAATTTGGCAACTAGACGACGAAAAGTGCTACCCACAGCTATAGGCCTTATACCTCCGTCTTTCTTTTGAAGGGTACACAAAGACGCACCATAGAGGAACGGGCAAATGTCCGGATTCAACTTCCCCTTTAACATAAAGTTACACAGACGAGTAACCGATTCCAACAATCTCAGGCCATTGTCACCCGACGCTGGGGATACAAGCTCCTTCAGATGGTCTGGGCGCAAACCATCGAGGCCTGACGCCGATCCGCGCTGAAATGACTGCAGGGCATCAGCAACGTCGGTCACCTTCACAGCAAGGCAGGGTGGAGAAAGGTCGGACGCAGGAGATACATAAAGAGGACGGGAGGGAGCAGGGTGCTTTTCCTTAAGCGTAAATAAGGTATTCTCATCGGAAGGAGCAAACGAACACTCTGACGTCAACAAACGAGCCGCTCCTTTAAGGTCCCCATCGTAGACCTTGGCCTCTGCAGCTTTATAGATTGAAAGAGGCTTACGAACCCAATCCTCTTCCAACAAGTCCCACTGACAACCCTCAACATTAGCTTTAACCTTGGCTGTTAAAGACTTCCCGTCACCCTGCTCAGGCACTCTAAGAGCCGTGTATGCAAAAGTTAATAGAGCAAACCAGTCCTTTGAACGGTTTGATTGAAGGCATTGTTCTATCAGTGACGAAAGTTTGCCCGCTGCCAAGCATCTCGCACCTTTGGGCACGTGCCGGAGGACACGCATCTTGTCTTGTTCTTATATTTAAGTTTTGTAAGTTTCCTTTTATGTTTATATTAGTAAAGAGTAAAAACATACAGTTTATAATAGAATATTTATTCTTCTGCCCACAAAAATATTGACCTTAGAATTTGCACAGATATTTCGGTATCGGCCGAAACTGAAATTCGGCGTCGGCCATAAAAAATAGTTTCAGTCAGACACTAATTCTTAATTATATATTATCTATGTAGTGGATCAAGAATACAATTCACCACACAATTTCTGTGCGTGAGCGTACGCATGCATGCGGGTATGCGTGCGTGCGTGTGTCTGTTTGTGGCAATGTAACTCTCAAAAGTATGGACCGATTTCGATGCGGTTTCTTCATATGAAGTTTTCCTTTCTTTTATGCAATGATCACTCGATTAAGTGCTTCACGCGTGCCAGTATAATAGTTAATTGATAGAATGTAATACTTTTTATTATTTTATTTTGTGTCGGGGATTATTCAAAATTTTCTATTTTGCTAATATATTTATTCTTCCTTTTGTTAATAACTTTCAGATTTACAACTATAAAGAAGTTTAGGGAACACAAATCAGAGTGCCAATTGGTATTAAACAATGTTAAAGAAAAGAGAAGAAGGCGCCATAGAGTAGTAAAAAAACCAGTAAATATTAATAAACAAATAAAACAAATTGAAACAAAAAAGCAACCGATAATACAAAAGGAGAATGCCGAGCAGCATGACGTAAGTTTCGATGGAAATATCATTCGGGCGACATATCAGCGGAACAAAACAGATATCGTAGAACAAAATAGTCCAAATGCAGAAACTGGTTTACATAAAGAAAACAATCAATCTTCTATATCAAACCATGAAATGATTGTGCCAAAAAGAACCTATCTAAAGGATAACAATACAGTGCCAAATAAAATAATTCTTCAAAATATTCTTATAAGTAATCAATATACTACAACGAGTCAAGTTGCTGCACAAGAAAAAGTTACTGTAGAACCTGTATTTAGTTCTCAGGGTGTTACTTTACTGTCCAACTGTGATGAAAATGATAATAGAAATTTAATCCAAGAACAGAACTGTAATGTTTCAAAATCGTTATCAAAGCAAGAAACGCACAATAACATAAATATAGAAGCAAATAAATTTACCATAATTAGTAAGCAGGATTTTGAAGATTCAACCATAACTATGGAAGACGTTCAACAAGACCACAGCGAGCTGATAGAAGAATATGAACAGAAAGTAGTAGAGCTCTCTAATACCCAACCTGATATACCGCTCATTGATGAACATGTCAAACAGGGTGTTCATCAGGTAAACTAATGCCCAAGAAAATCATAATTTTACTGTAATTATAAAATTATTCAAATCAAAATATAGTTTCAGATCAAAAAGTCGCGAACCAAAGCTGATGGTGCGAGCAAGAATAATGATGTTATAGGTGCATTGATGAAACAAAGTGGATGTATGGAACAACCTTCTAAGCTTTTGGAAGAAAATTTGATGACAGTCGGAAATATATCTCAACAGGAAACAAGTGTAGATCAAAGTATTAAAAAACATAAAGTCATAATTGGTCCTAAAACTACTGCACAAAATGTGACTCCAGTAAATTATCTAAATGCAAAAATAACAGAACAAAAAATGGTTGTTATTACAAACAAAACTTGCCATCCAAATGTTATTATAGAGTCTAAAACAACTTTATCCCCTAAAATGCCTTTACAAAGACTCACCAAGCAAAATATTTCCGATTTTGTGGGCAACAGCAGCAGCAAAAAGGCCGTAACTAACAATAAAATAAATATAGCAACTGGCCGCCATATTCAATTGAACAAAAATAACGAAAGGGGTCTTGAGCACTCAACTATATCAATCCAAAAGCCAAAAGATGGTCATAATATGATAAGAATAAAAGGAAGCACTCAAAAAAAATACATATTAATGCCCATTAAATCTGCTGAACCTGATATGCCCTTCATTGATCATATAGGAGAAGAACATGAAATACAACCTCTAGATCAGGTAAGCCTTTTTAAATTAATTTGTATCTTATGTATTTTCTCTATAGAGTTAAGAATACATTGTGTGGTCACACATAAATTTTCCGTGGAGCTGTTAAAAACCCTCCAAGGGTCACTGGACAGGATATTATTCCCTCTATATGGGAATTACTTTATCCAACAGATGATTTCGATAGACTTTTGATCTTTTTGATCTTCGATTAACTTTTGACTGCACAGATGGCATAGTGTTGAAGATACCGACCCTCATGTGCCAGTGTCGTGAGTTTGAATCCCACGCAGGAGAAAAATTTGTGGATCGCACACTTTGTGCGATCTGAGTTTGGATGTCATTTGTGTCCGTTAATTATATATTTGTAAAGTCCCCCGCAACACAAGGATTATTTGCTAAATGTGGTGTGTTGCCTATTCAAAATGAAAAAAAATTGAAATTTGTATTGTAGTTAATTTAATGAACTATTCTAGATAAACCAATCTCAAGTTGCTGATATTGGCAGTAGAGACAAAACAACCAAATTTCAAAGTGAAAATTTAGAAGCACCAATCGTAATTGAGGATAAAGAAGACATCGTATCTACAATTGCCAATCAAGAGAATGCAACAATGGATCAGGGAATGTATCAAAAGCAACTTATTATAGAGTCTATGCCTACAACAAGTTCAAATAATATGACTACAATGTCCTATGAAATTGGTGAAAATGTCGTTATAGAACATGAAGATCTTAATGGATCAGATAAAGGCGCTCAAAAGAAGCCAATTACCGTATTGAAGCCAAACATTCTCAAAAAGTCGTCACTAATAAAATTTAAAATAAAACCTATATCTGAGTACCTATCAAACAGCCAAAATATCTCTGCGTTAATTAAAGATAAACATAACAAAACAAATATAGGAATACAAAATGTCAAATATGTACCAATGAAGGACAATATTGTTCATTCAACGACATCTGCCCAAACATTAGAGGAGCAGCCTGAGACAGTTTACGTAGACCAAATTGAAGGGCAACAGGATAAACAAATCCCAAAGGTAAGCAATTATGATATGACGCTCAGATTGTATTCCTGATATCGCTGAAGTATATTAGTACCAGATCACATTCATGAAACTTTGGCTCTTCCATTATTAATTATATTTCATTTATTTCTCACTCGGGCATAGTACTATATCTATGCCTGAAAGACGTAAAAATGTTATGTTGTGCCAATTTTTAAAAGTTATGATAGATGTAATGTTCAAAATTATCGAGGTATATCTTGTAACATTCGTTTCGTTACGTTTCGTTTTTCTTTTTCTACCTTTTTTATCACTATTGGTGGCAAACGACCAAATAGTACACCTGATGGTAAGTGATTAGTGGCACTCGTGGACCTTTGCCATGCTACTGCCTACTGTGACCAAAGTGAAGGGAGGGTGTATGCCTGCAATGTGATTCGGTGCTACTAAAGGGAACACCAAAACCCACCACACGCAAACACGTTCAGAAAATATATTGCACACCAATTTGTTGACAAACCGTTTAGATCCGATTAACCGATCTTTACGAAATAGTAGATCAAGTTACAAAAACAATGGACGATGGCTATCAAGTGAACGGAAACACCGATTACTCAAAAGCATTTGACAAGCTTTACATTCTTTATTAATAAGTAAATTGGCAGATATCAGAGTACATGGTGATTTTCTAAGATGGTTCGAGTCTTAACTTGGCAATCTAACACAGCTGTTACGGTGAAAGGTTATACCTACATCTAGTTTTATTCCTATTATATCTGGTGTACCTCAGGGTTCATACCTTGATCCACTTTTTTTTTTCCGAGATTTTTATTAATGACGGAATTTATACCTTTATGCATTAAAATTTTCTATGTTGATGATTATTAATCATAGTGACTGTGTCCTCTTTTCCAAAATTATTTAGATGGCCTATAGTTGTCACAAAATAACAGGCCCGTTTTGACATTTGTCTTAGCGATGTAATTAGTGATGAACCGTACGACTAGGTACTCGATACTCACGATAAATCTATTTAAATTTGCATGAGTATATAATCGATTTGAATATGTATTGTAAAGTGCATTGGATTAAAGTTCTGATTTGAAAATTTTACTTAAACTGTGTTATTGTAGGTATTTTGAATTGATACATTGTTACGAAAGGTCAATTTTCTATCATTTAATATTTTTGTTGCGTACGTTCGTGCAGCGCAATGACTTGTACATCACGGGACTGTTCCGGCGTAAGCTCCATTAGGCTCCAATTGAAATGCCTCACTTTTTGTGCGTGGACTTACCTTCTATATGTTATTATTCTAAGGGCATAACTTATTTTTTTCTATTGTATAGTTTTATGTAATAGCCCAAAAATTAACTCTGGAGAGCATCAGCCCTGCATCCTGATAGTAAGTAAGCCACACTCACACTGCTGCTTAACCTAATAGCATACCATAACCAGTTAATTGAGAATTTTAAGCTTAGAATAATAACTCATAGAAGCTAAATGCCGCGCACAAAAAAATTGAGCATTTAAATTGGAGCCTACGCCGGACCGTTCCCGTAGTATACAAGGTCACTATACTGCACGTACGTACGCAACTCTTAAAAATAAATAGGAAATTATGACGGTTTGTGTATTCAAATGGTGTCACAACACATTAAAAGTGTATTAAGAGGGTTATCGGTAATCGGCACTTATCGCATGTTAGGCATTTTGCTACGTTCCGATATCGACGCACACTAATGCACTACACACACGCGTAGAGTTCATAGAATGACCAGTCTTAAGCCTTGGCGCTTATAATCAATCTGTAATATATTCTTCGGAGAAGTAGATTTTCAAAAATCAACATAATGTAAATTTTAAAATTTTTAATTAAAAACCAAAACTCATAACAGTAAAACGGTTAAAATTGTATTTTTAATATGCAAAGTATAGGAAATAGTAAAATATAGGCACAGAGTATAACTTACAAGGAGACTTTCAGACGTGTGGGTCGGGGATTTCCATGATTTTTGGTGGGGTGGTAGAGGGGGCCCGAGGGTATCACAACTACCAGATATTGGGGTCAACTGGGCCCTCGTTAAAAAGATTTTAAGGGTCAAAGTTGGATGGGTAATTTATGTACTAGAAAAATTCGCAGTCGAATCGCCAACAAGCGGTGGTCTCGTGGTAACGTGCTCGCCGGCGGGAACTCTGGTCTCGGGTTCGAGACTCGACAACTTATTTTTTTTCAATTATCACATTATTGTGTAATAATTAAAAAAAAAATTGTTTTTTTTTTATAATTTTACGCAGAATTATAAATTGTTTCCCTCCCTCACCTCTTGACGTCCCTATCCCGGGACGTCGGTCGCCGTCACGAGGTCAGGCTCTCTGCGGGTGACGCACTAAAGTCCCCGGTCTGGTCACCCGCGGACTCGCCTAAGGCGGCATCAGGCGCGGATACTCGCACCTGCGCCGCCCGAGTCGCCGGCGGCGGAACGTGTCACCAAAGATCGATCACACACGAGCCGCCGCCTCCATTCGTGAGATGACAGCCTCACAGAAGGCAGTGACCGCGTCCCAGTTTCTGACGCTGCTGAGCATCTCTATGTACTAGAAAAATTCGCAGTCGAATCGCCAACAAGCGGTGGTCTCGTGGTAACGTGCTCGCCGGCGGGAACTCTGGTCTCGGGTTCGAGACTCGACAACTTATTTTTTTTTAATTATCACATTATTGTGTAATAATTAAAAAAAAAAATGTTTTTTTTTTATAATTTTACGCAGAATTATAAATTGTTTCCCTCCCTCACCTCTTGACGTCCCTATCCCGGGACGTCGGTCGCCGTCACGAGGTCAGGCTCTCTGCGGGTGACGCACTAAAGTCCCCGGTCTGGTCACCCGCGGACTCGCCTAAGGCGGCATCAGGCGCGGATACTCGCACCTGCGTCGCCCGAGTCGCCGGCGGCGGAACGTGTCACCAAAGATCGATCACACACGAGCCGCCGCCTCCTTTCGTGAGATGACAGCCTCACAGAAGGCAGTGACCGCGTCCCAGTTTCTGACGCTGCTGAGCATCTCCCTAGTGATGGTCGGCAGCGTCCGGTCGGCACCGATGATTGCAACGAGTACACGGCGCTGCTCTGCCCACGAGGCACACACCTCGAGCGTGTGCTGCGCCGTGCTCACGTCGCAATAGCAGTGGTGGCAGGATGGTGTGCTCTCCCTCCTAACGAGCTTGCGCAGGTACTTGGCTATCGTGACGCATCAATACCTGCACCTATCTGGGCGGATTCGCTCACTGCTCATAATAAGGCCCTTCTGCGAAAACCGCAAAAGGCCATAGCGGTGAGAGCAATCAGGGGCTACCGGACAGTGTCATGGACGGCTGCTACGTTATTGGCTGGCGATCCACCCTGGGAGCTACAGGCGGAGCTCCAGGCAGAGATATATGGTTTTCGTGCCATGATGCGAGGCCAAGGCGAACAGATCTCTCACGCGGTCTTTAGGAGGATGCAGATGGCAGCCCATAGAGCTTTAACCCGCCGATGGAGTGAGGACCTTGACTCCCCTGCAGCAGGTCGAGTAACAGTAACCGCGGTTGCCCCCCACCTGCAGCGGTGGCTAAACAGGAAGCATGGCAACATGAGTTTTAGGTTGACGCAAGTACTTACTGGACACGGGTGTTTCGGTAAGTACTTGTATCAAATCGTGAGGCGGGAAACGGCCCCTAGCTGCCATGAGTGTGGCGCGCCAACTGACGACGCGCGTCACACCTTAGAGATATGCTCCACGTGGGAGTCCCAGCGCCACGACTTAGTGACTGAGATCGGCGAGGACCTGTCGCTGGTGGCTGTCATAAACAAAATACTTGATGACTCCGCATGCTGGGCGGCCATGGCATCCTTCTGCGAAGCCGTGATGTCGCAAAAGGAGGCCGCAGAGCGGCAACGCGAGGCTCATGCCACCGTTGACCCTCTGCGTAGACGACGGCCAGGTAGACGGCGCCAGCAGTATGCGCGCCTTCTTCCTTCATAGCGTGGCACAAAGATGAGGCTAACAGACCGTCGGGGCGTCCGAGTTGAATGCCGAAAGGCGACCCTCTGACGTCCCCAGAATGACGAATGACGGGGTAGTGGAGCCGCTGATGGTTTTTAGTGGGTATTCCGGGAGGTTACGCCATCCGGTGAGTCCCACATACCCCCCCAATACCACCAAAGGGGGACATGCATAAAAGCATTTTCCATCAGTGTCAAAAAAAAAAATCAATACCTGCACCAGTCGGAAGGAAAGTACCCCGCGCTGCCGACCCAACCACCCCATCAACACCAGCTGGAAGGACTCGACGGTCCTGATACCGTACTGAGGCTTCTCCAGTCCGACTGCCCAACGAGCAATGGCGTCTCGGCGGGCGTCGACCCGCCAGGCGGCAATCACCTTGATTGAGACTATATGTGGCACGCGTCTCTGATACTCGGCGGTAAAGCTCGGCGAGTACCTCCGCCTGCAGGTCTCACCAGGGAGTTCCAGCCAAGAGGCACGCTGCCTCCGTGGCTGCCGTGCAGTAGTCGAGTATGGCCCTAGTCGCCATGGCCATGGATGTCTAACAAGTCCAGTCAGATTTAAATCTACTCATTACAGAAACTAGTTATTAAATTTTGACCCACATTTTACTACATATTTATTGCTAGTCATCATCATCATTTCAGCCTATCGCCGTCCACTGCTGGACGTAGGCCTCCCTCATGTTGCGCCACAATGAGCGGTCCTGTGCCGCCTGCATCCAACGACGCCCAGCTACTTTCACTAGGTCATCGGTCCACCTAGTGGGGGGGCGTCCTACACTGCGTCGTCCGATACGTGGTCGCCACTCGAGAACCTTTCTTCCCCAGCGGTTGTCGGTTCGTCGAGCGATGTGGCCTGCCCATTGCCACTTCAGCATGCTAATTCTTCGTGCTATGTCGGTTACACCCGTTCTTCTGCGGATTTCCGTATTCCGGATTCTATCTCGCAGAGAAATCCCGAGCATAGCCCGCTCCATAGCACGCTGAGCGACTTTGAGCCTTGATATGAGGCCTACATTTAGGGACCACGTTTCCGTGCCGTAAGTCATCACTGGTAACACACACTGGTCAAAGACCTGTGTTTTCAGACACTGAGGTATGTTGGACGAGAAGATCCTCTTAAGTTTCCCGAACGCTGCCCAACCGAGTTGGATTCGTCGGCTGATCTCTTTCTCGAAATTGGATCTACCTAACTGGACTGTTTGTCCTAGGTAAACATAGTGATCGACAACTTCAAGAATCGCATTGCCAACTAGGACCGGTACAGGAATGACATGGGCATTTGACATGACTTTCGTCTTGTCCATGTTCATTCGTAAACCCACTAGTTGGGATACCCTGCTGAGATCATTGAGCATTGTGCCAAGGTCCTCCATGGATTCTGCCATAACGACTATATCGTCCGCAAATCGAAGGTGAGTGATGTATTCGCCGTTAATGTTGACGTCGAGTCCAGTAGTCCAGTCTAAGAGCTTGAAGACATCTTCCAGTGCAGTGGTGAACAGTTTCGGAGAGATAACATCTCCCTGTCTCACGCCTTTCTGCAACTGGATCGGTTTCGTACTCTTATCCCGGATACGGACTGACATTGTGGCGTTCCTATACAAACACTTCAGCACTTGGATATAGCGATAGTCGATTTGGCACCGCTGAAGGGACTGCAGCACCGCCCAAGTTTCGACTGAATCAAAGGCTTTCTCATAGTCCACAAACGCTAAGTACAGGGGCCGATTATACTCCTCGGTCTTTTGTATAATCTGCCGAAGCGTGAGGATATGGTCTATGGTGCTATAGCCTTTTCGGAAGCCGGCTTGTTCGGGCGGCTGGAAGTCATCGAGCTTGCGCGAGAGTCGATTGGTAATGACCCTCGAGAACAACTTATAAACATGGCTCAGAAGTGAGATGGGTCTGTAGTTCTTTAGAAAAGCTTTGTCACCCTTCTTGAAGAACAACACCACCACACTCCTGGTCCACGACTCTGGAACGTCGCCCCCGAGGATAACGGAATTAAATAGCTTTTGAAGGGCTATTAAGACTGGCTTGCCGCCCGCCTTCAGAAGCTCTGCCGTAATTCCGTCATCTCCCGGTGCCTTACCGTTACGTAGTTGTTTGAGAGCCATTCTGATCTCGTACAAGCTGATGTCCGGGATTTCTTCGGTATAGTGCCGAGTTAGCTTGGATCTGGGATCTTGCACCAAGCCGACAACAGGATTTCGGGATGATTTGTATAACTGTCCATAGAACCTTTCGACCTCTCCCAAGATCTCACTTTGGGATGAAATGACAGTGCCATCGTCGGTCTTCAGCTTAGTCATTTGGCTTTGCCCAATAGACAGATCTTGTGCGAACACTTTTGAGCCACGATTCCGCTCTATCGCTTCTTTAATACGGAGCGTATTAAATTGGCGAATATCGCGACGCACAGACCTGGAGATCTGCCTATTTAGCTGCCTATGTTTGTACCAATCGGCTGAAGACTGCACCGTCATTTCTTTTCTCCGCCCCATGAGCTCGAGAGTCTGGTCAGAAAGTTTTTTAGGTCTATTAACGCGGTGAGCCTTGAAAAATTTCGACCCAACCGCGTGGACAGTTTCCACGAACCTGTTGTTCATATCGTTCGGCGATTCGCATTCGTCCAGACATTGGAAGCGATTGCGTAATTCGAGTTGAAAGCCTTCGAGGTTCTGGTATTGGACAGATATAGGTCGGAGTGTAGACTTCATCAAGCGTGACCGCTCGACTTTTGTGTGGATATTCAATGTGGCTCGTACCATCCGGTGATCGCTCCCAGTTTTAATCCTGCTGATCACTGAGACATCATTGAATATCTGTCGTTTGTCTGACAAGATGAAGTCTATCTCGTTTTTTGTTGAACCATCGGCGCTAATCCAGGTCCATTTCCTTTGTGGCTGCTTCCTGAAGAAGGAATTCATCATAAAGAAGCTTTCCTTCTCCAGAAAATCAGCCAGTTTCTGGCCCCTCTGGTTTCTCTGTCCATATCCATGTTTCCCCACTCTCAACTCATCATCACTCCCTTTGCCTATTTTCGCGTTAAAGTCTCCCATGACTACCGTGAAGTGGGTTTTGGACGTGTGTATGGCTTTCGAGATGTCCTCGTAAAATGCCTCCACCTCGTCATCGGAGTATGTCGAGGTCGGTGCGTATACCTGTATAACCTTCAGCGAATACCTCTTGGTAATTCTGAGTATAAGGTACGCTACCCTTGTCGACACACTCTCGATCCTCTCCACGTTGTCTACGATAGACCTACGAACGATAAATCCTATACCACCTTGGGACGGGTGATCGCCCTCCCGGTAGAAGAGCAAGTTTCCAGACTGGAGGATTATCGTGCCCTCACCCTCTCTTCGCACTTCTGATAATCCTACAATGTCCCAGCGGATTTTGCTCAATTCCTCTTCCAGCTCGATGACCCTCTCGTCAGTCCTGAATGTCCGAATGTTGCGTGTTACCAGGGCCAAGTGTCGTTTTTGTTGGTAGCCGGATCGCTGCCGGAGATTCCTCGCACCCCCCGCTCCACCACTACTGGGCCCGCCACCAAAATGAGCCCGTAGAGTACCGGAGCCGCCGTGACTAGGGGCCATTTTTTTATTGTACGCCATTTCTAAAAAGGGGATATTGCCGTAATCGCCACGCTTGGCAGGCGGGTTGGCGATCGCAGTATAGGTGTTTTACGTTTCCCAGGAGAGAGCTGCTGCCCTGCTCTCCTGGTGAACCCTCAGCCGATTTTTACGACTCCCACGGGCAAGTAAGGGGTGGCGACATATGTATTCTCCGCCCGTCGCCACACGGGCAGTACAAGAAGAAAATGATTCTCTATGAAAAAATTATATTGTGTATGGTTAGTAATTATTAAACATTAATGATATCTGATGTTTACGCGAGCACTACACATTGTAAATAAACTGTGAGCACTTATTGTATAGATTTGACCCACAATAATAATGGTTAAAGATAATTTTATAAATCAAAAATCTTTTAGTAAGCCGCATCTAAAATTAAAAATCAATATTAATTTAGCACCATGTCCCCCTGAGTTTTCTTGCCGGATCTTTCTCAGTGTGGCCGCGTTCCGATCCGGTGGTAGTATATTAGTTTTGTTAGTTTTTAAATCAACAAATTGTAATAATAATTGCTACAAATTTAATAATTAATATTTACTAACCATAAACAATATAATTTTTTCATATAGATTCATTTTCTTCTTACACTGGCAATAAATTTGTACTAAAATGTGGGTAACAATTTAATAAATTTATAACTGTTTTCTGTATCGGGTAGATAATTGTAAATGTCTGTAATAACGATTACTTGTTGGACGTGAGACACCTTAGTCCGCCCGTGACCATGAATGCTGCAAAGTGTTCGAAACGTCGGGCAATCATAAATCAAATACAAACGCGATATAATCCGTAAAAGTAGTTTTGTAAATAAAACTTAAAACAAAATTAAACATTAAAATTGATTTCATTTTGTACATACACAAGAACAGTAATTTTCCTAACATCTATAATTTTTTTCGAGCTGCCATGACTTATGGTTTATTCGTACCTGAACTTCAAAACTCAGCGTTTTCGTAAAATCTCATGAACTTAAGTTCAAAATACCCTTGCCTTTTAATAAAATAGTTACAATATTGAGTTATAATTATATACAAACACAATATAAAGATGTGTTTAATGTAGTGGTTTTATAAATTTTTAGTAAGCTATTATCATGAACGAGTAACCAGTCCTCAAAAAACCACATTTTTGGGTTTACGGCCGCTTATTACCGAAAACGCTCTTAACATTACTTTTAAAAGTATTTCGACGGTTTATGTTTCATAATTTGTAAATGTTCAGTATTGCCAAATAAGGATTTTCCCCATTCAAACTAACGTTATAATATATACTTTAAGATATGTTACTTAGTAGTTGGATATCTCTATAAATTTTAATATTATCTTCATGAAAGTCTAAATGATTGTTGCAAAATGTCATTGGATTATTTATTAATTCACTGCCTGTCGGGCAAACAGAAAAACATAGACATATTTTTAACTAAATATTCGGTTATTTAATGGGCATGTTGACAATTTTTCGAAATTCATTTTACTATATAGATAAAAGACTACTAAGGGATATAATACGTATACAATATCTGTGCAAGATAAGGCAAACTCGAAATGAAAGCCTATATCAACATGCCTAACTTAACCGTTTACGTAGCGCACGCAGTGACGGCTCTCACAAGGAAAAAATCGCGACATTAAACATTCTTCATTTCTGCTCCGCCCCTATTGGTCTTAGCCTATAGCCTTCCTTGATAAAGGGGCTATCTAACACATAAAGAAATATTCAAATCCGACCAGTAGTTCCCGAGATTAGCGCGTTCAAACAAATAAACTCTTCAGCTTTATATATTAAGTATAGATCACATTAATCACGTCCGTATGTTTTTGTTTTAGATACCTACAACAATGCTTGAATGTTGTAAGTGTGGATCATCGTTGACAGATCCTGATGTGGTTCTATATAGATATCCAAATCCCAAAGAAAATCTTTTGTCACGGTGAGTGAATCATCTGTTCATTAAAATAAACTAATGATGGTATCTTAGAATAATAACGTATAGAAGGATAGTGCCCATACGTCAGCCATTAAAAATTTGAAGCAAATAATACTACATGCGTGCAAGCGATTACACACGTACACACGCACACCACTATACCAATTATGAAATCAAATATGAATATAAATCGTCGGAATACTTTTAAAAGTAAGGTTAATATACTTTTTATGTTTTTCAAATATGTTGTGATACCATTTCAATATACAAGCCGTCTTTATCTATTTGTCTTTTAAGAGTTGCGTATGTATATGCAGTACAGTGACCTTGTGCATTACGGAACTGTTCCGACGTAGGCTCCAATTGAAATGCTTCACTATAATAAAACTATAGTGAAATGCATTTTATAACGTTTGCTGAAATTGGATTTTTGTTTCTCTTTCGTCGATGTTATTTACATATCTTTATTATAAATTTCTTGTGTATGTCACTGAACTCCTCCTAAACGCCTGGACCGATGTTGATGAAATTTTATGTGCTTGAGGGAATTCGAGAATGTTTTACATTTACAATTGGACCCGGTAGGTGGCGCAGCTGTTGATGTCAAGGAGACTTCCTTTTATTTTATTTGAACAGAACAACGTTGGTTGGGTCACCTAGTATGTATATTGTTCCAACGGTGGTTTAAAGTCGAGGGTGTTCAATTGTATTCTTAATCCGTCACCATACAGGCAGGATCACTTTAATCATAATAAATACAAAATTCACTAATGGACTTCCCGACACAGTACTTCATATTTACTTCCTTCCAATGACTAAACTAGTTTTTTTTTTTTGCAGTTGTGAAAAATGGGCAAAATACATGTTTCCTCATAGGAAATCCAGTTCACCAGACTTGCATTGGCTATTATATACAGAACACCGAATGCTTTGTGATAAACATTTCAACAAAACATCTTTTATAGATTATAGTAAAAAGAAGTTACACGACAATGCTGTTCCTGATGGATCATTACGGTACAACATAAAAGAACAAGGTATAGCCAATGTGAATTTCTTTTATATTAAAAATTTCTTAGGTCCGTACTATAATGCGGTCTATACCTGATGTTGCCCTAGCCGAGGTCACAGACCGGAGATTAGTCCGCCACCCGCAGAGGCTGACCGCGTGAGGGCAATGCCCCGGCAATACTGCCCACATCGAAGTGGACGGTAAACGGGCTGGCCATCGGTACGGTGATCGGCCCAATAGCGAGAAAATATGATAGATTATGGGACCACATGCCGCCCATCCGGCATTCCGCACAGATTGGGCGGAGTTTATATAGACAAAGAATATAATTAACCATCTTGCCCGTGGGTGTCGTAACATACGACTATATTTGTAGGTAACATTGATTCAAGAGAAGGAAAACTCGACACAAAACCACGGCAATCCATGTGACTAGCATGGTTTGGTGATTCAATTTCTCTTCCATTAAGGAGACCCCAACCCAGCGGTAGAAGGAATCATGAGTTTCAAAGAAGTAGTCATGTATGAGAATGTATTTAAAATTCCTTTTTATTTTTAGATGCGCTCTAGTAAAGTCCAGCGTGACTGTGAATCAAGGGAACATGGTCCTTCAGGAGTAATTGGAAAATAGAAGAACGCGTCAAGCGACAGTGATATTTGATTACAAACTGGCCTTTATAAAATGAGTTCTTACAATAAAAAAAATTACAACTTAGCGACAGATTAAGAATATGACACCACCCTTACTTTCTTGTGAAAGTTGTAAAAACTGGCTAAGAAAACTGATATCCGTCTACTAAGCGTGGCGTTGGCTTTAATTCAGTTTCGTGAGGAATCTAATGCAACAGTGGGCTTCGATATATTGATGATGGACATAACTCCAACATGAATCAAGCTTCCATACTGAAAAGGAAACTGATCCATTAAACTATCCTGTGCCCTGAATGAGTCAGCTTAATAAGTATAATAAATATTTTTGTGATTCTTATGTACAGTTGTGTGACTGGACTTCTTAAACGGCTGATCCGAATTTGACGAAATTGTTTGTGTGTTTAGGATGACCAGATCAGTTTTAATTAACTAATGTCTCACTAACCTCAAACCTCCTACATAGTAGGGAGGACCTGCTATGTCACGCTGATCAAAAGTGACATAGTATTTTATTTCGATTTTTCCTTCTTGCACTGATATTATCTGCTCGAGTCCCTTAGTCCTCTTTTACAATCACTGACGGCAAAGGATGGGGTGGTGATAATGATATTCTTACTTCGTATGCTATATTTTTCGTGTATATTGGTTTAATTTAACGGAAATTTCATCGTTAGCCGTGTTCATACTGAATTTATTTGACTACACCATAGGCCCCTTGGTCAAATTTTTTATGAAGTTATATTTCGGGTTCTTCCCCTGCAGGAATGTTATCTGCGTTTATATATTAGTCGTCTTGGTCTAGGTCTTGTGATTGCAATAATGCTAATGTCGTTTTTACGATAACATTATCTAATTATTCTTACCATAGCTTTATTTTTATTAATTTCAATGTAGATATTTTTTTATTATCAATGATGTACATAAGTATTGTTTGTATGATTTCGAAATTGTTGATGCTGCTGCTGTCAGGAAATAAAGAAAAGATATTTAACTGTTGCTTTGTTTAATTATAATAATTGGCAGACGATCCCTTGGTGGTCTATGTAACAACTTCCCATTCAGAGTCATGACTGCGGTCCTCAACATGGAAATATTCTTAGTGAGATTTCCATATGATCGTTCTAACCCTGGGTGTAATTAAAAAAAAACATATTGCATACCTAATTACTTACCTATTTTTTATTTAATCTGTAGCTAAAAGGGGAATGGAAAGTATCATATAGTAGTTTTGTATTACATTCAATATCTTAGTGTTTTAACATGTATAAATAATTTTCATGGCATTTTATGTAATGTGATGTGCAGTAAATACTGGGGGTGTAATGAATATGATATAACAGTGCTTTACAGATGTTTTTGGTTTCCATCAAAATTTCCAGAAGATAGCTTTAACAGTAGCCATGGCACTGTTGAAGGCGACGATGTGACTTACTGACGGATAATTATACAAGAAGATTAATGATTAATAAATAAAGATTTAGCTTAATGTTTTAGTAACCAAGCCATACACTACAAAAAGGCATTTCATAAATCAAAATTGAAAGATAACACATATTTTGGACAAAAACATTTATAAAATACGAAACGTGAAAAAAACAATTGAAGCATAATAAAAATGTAGAATAATTTAAATATTTTGTTCAATCTTTAAAATAAATTCCATACATTTATTCCGATAGAAAGTATTATTATATAACACAATGCTGCTGTAAAAATCTCCAGTATTAGTGGTCTGAACTGTCAGACAGTTTAACACATCTTTGGTGTCATTCGTTCTCACTTTATCACATTCATTGTCAACCATTTCGAGGTATCTTAATGCAGTTTTGTTGGTTAAATTTTTCAGGATAATACTGTTGCATGATGTGAAACCAATTTCTTGAAAACATTTCCTTGCAATAATGTATATTATGCCGACATTAAAGTGTGTCAAAGTTTTAAAATTCACAATCAGTAGACTATCTCCAACTGACAATTGTTGTAAGGTTTTCAGCAACATTTTAAAACAGCTTTTCTCAAAATCATGATAGCACTCTAAATGCTGATATTCAGGTAGAAGCAGTCTTTTATTTACCTCTATTCCATCTTTATTGTTATCAACGCTGACTTCAGCTTGATTAAATATAATTTCAATAAACTTTTCTTCAGCCAAAATCTGCTGATATAGTTTAAAAATAGGTACAAATATAAATTTTGAACTGTAAATACTTTTTAGTGGACATCCATATGTAAATACCAGTTTAAGTTCTGTACCTTCATCATAAAATTGCATCCATTTCACTGGTTCATTTATCAGAATCAATGGATTTGAAACTAATTCAGCATGTAGTTCAGATTTAAGGTTATTTAATTTCTCTCCTAATGACATTTTTCCATAAAGCTGCCTGTCTGTGTAAGACCCTCTGTGGTCTCTAGGATTCATATTTACTTTATTCTCCTCGTGTAGAATGCCTTTTAATATCTCTTGCTCAAACTCTAGAGGTTTTAGATCATACTGCCACAGAAATTCCGTTGCAACAATTGATCTTATCTTTTTTATATCTTTATAAAATGCGATATTATTTTTCATCAAATAAGCTTGGAGATTATTATTGATAACTTGACACTGTATTGAAGAAAAATATAAAGCACACTCTTCAATCTGTTTGAGGAATGATTCAGGAATGGCATCAAGTGGTAACATGGCTAAATTGCCATAAAGCTCTGATCCATATGCTGACTGTAATGTAGTTAGGTACTTCTCTAAATGTGACAGACCTTTATATTTCAGACATATAGCATATACCTCGGAGTTCCCCTGTCGAGATGTGACTGGCTTGTAGATGTTAACTTCACAGAATAGGTGGTTGATCAAATACAACAGATTAACTGTAGTATGCTCGAACATTGTGAATAACTTAAATATTAAAGTACCATCTGTGAATTAAAGAAAATTTAAATATTATTTTTTTATAATTTTTATCTACTGCTGTTGGTTGTATGTAAATATCATTGTAGCCCACATATGTCCCACTGTTGGGCTCGGGCCTCCTCCACAATGGGAAGGAATTTGACCTACTATACCATGCTTGTCAGACATGTTGGTATAGGGTTTCATTTCGAGTTATTCTTGCACATATGTTATATGCATATTATATCCTTTAGTCGTCTTTTACGACATCCATGGGCAAGATAGGGGAGTGGTCAATTGTATATTTACTCCGTCACCACATGGAGAACTATACAAATATTGGTCATAAATACCTGTGCTAAGTGCCTGAAGTGCAGTAATAATTTCACAGTAATGTAACGGTGATGTCAGTTCTTCCTGTGCGTCAGGTTTTTGCAAACAATCTATTGATCCATCTGCTGTCACCAGTAATACCTGTTACAACAGTTTTAAATATTTATGCAACATAAATGTGCAAACTAAATCTTAGTACCTATTCTATATTATTAACTACCAAATCAACAAGGGAATTATTGAAACAAAGATTTAAGTTTCCATATAATATTTAATGCATGCCTATTGACATCAAAGTCTTGGTTTGAAAGTTCAATCTTATTATTAAGAAAATCTGTAATATATTCTAACATTTGAAACTGGGACCTCAAAAACATGTCATCAATGAGGCAGTATCAAAGATTAATCAATTTAAAGTTTTATAGCCATATATTTAAGATACACATTTAGACATATCATCATTCATTGCAGCCCACATATGTCTCACTGTTGGGCTCGGGCCTCCTCCACAATGGGAGGGAATTTGACCTACTATATCATGCTGGTCAAACATGTTGGTATAGGGTTTCATTTCGAGTTTTCCTTCTCTTGCACGGATTTTATGTGCATATTATCCCTTAGTCGTCTTTAAGACATCCACGGGCAAGATAGGGAGTGGTGAATTGTATTTTTAGTCCGTCATCACACAGTAGACACAAGTATATAGAATTATATTTCTGACGGGGCAAGAATACAATTCACCACCCCTCCTATCTTGCCTGTAGGTGTCGTACAAGATTACTAAGAGATATAATATGTATATGACATCTATGAAAGAGAAGGAAAACTCAAAATAAATCTCTGTACCAACACATCTGACCAGCATAATTATAGTAGGTCAATTTCCTTCCTATAGTGGTGGAAGCTCGAGCCTGACAGTGGGACATATATGAGCTAGATTTATCAAAAGCTAAAAGTTAAATTTGTTATTACTGTAAACAGAAATAGTAGCATACCTTGCCCAGACTTTTTGCTTTATTGATAATGGTCTGTGAATTCTGCCAATCCATCAAGTTGCCAGTATTGTCCACACCAAAATTCCAATTGTTTAAAGTATGAAACATGAACCTATCATCACTGATCATATTGGAAGGTGAGTTACCTTCATAGTAAGGATTCAATGTATTCGCTACCCATTTCCACTGAAAATAAACATAACAAGAATATAATTAAAAAGTTAGATTATGTTAATTCTAATTGGGAGAATTATTTATCAATATTGTAAATTAAAGAACTCTGTTACCTGAAACCATAGTGAAGTCAAATTTTTTCAGATACATAAATACACTTAAATGTCATCATTATACTCATCATCATCTTGCTCTTATCCCAATTACTTGGGGTCGACGCAATATGTCATCTGTTTTGACATATTGCAAAAAGTTTCAGCAATGACTTTTAAGACCGGCCACCTGCCTGACGTCAACCCTCCTTGGGAATGTAATCCTTGACCCAAATGGTACCAGATGGAGTTGGTCCGGGTCAATCTAGGGCTCTTAGTCGTCTTTTACGACACCCACGAGCAAAGCAAGGGTTGGTAGTATTCGAAGCCGCTACCACACAGCACTCATGTCATCATTATACTAATGAAATAAAATTTTCTACTGGATACCATATCAACTCACATCAATTCCCTGATGATTTGATTTCAAATAATGGTTTAGTGATGTTATGAATGCCCCTGGCGCCTCACACAAGTGAAGCGAGACCATCTTACGATCCATGATCACTTCCCTCGGTATGATACTATATGTGCACGCACATTCATAAAACTTTGTCCAAGCTTGTGTTAGAAACTCTGGATTTATTAGACATCGGATCTTCCAGCCTACTTCACCTGCAGGGTTCCTACGGCGAGTATGACTGCTCCACTCTTCAAGATTGAAATCGTTTAATTGGCTCTTATGAAAATTTAACCGATTCTTCAGAATTTCTAGCTGCTTCACCTTCCACGGTGCGGTTGAAAACCAAGAGTCTTTCGCCGGTAATTCCCAACTATTATTGAAACGAAACTGGAACTTTTTATTGAATAAGTTTTCCAATTCATCTTGATGATCATCGTGCGAGCAAAATCTCTGTCGTGACTGAAATAAGTAGCTATCAGCGTTTTGAAACATTGCACACAAGTCCGTTACAAGTTTATAGTGAAATAAGTACAATATACCTAAATCTAAAATTAATATTGTACAGAAACTACACGCTGCATTATTTACTTTTGCTGTTTGTAGAAATAAAATGAAAACAAACACACCTTCCGTACATAATTTTTTTTGTTACTGTTTGTCCATACGAACAGGCAAAGGGATCAAAGCCCATACAGCCAAGTCTGATACAATTTTTTCTTTACATATTATTTGCTTCTTCATATTGTATAACTTATTTATAGTCATTGTCCATCAATAAGTCAAGCCGTTATCATGGCGCTAAAAACCTAATTAGATGATTTCTCTGGGCATTCTGGTTGAATATGAAAATACACGTAAACCAATCTTATATCACATTCACCACACTTCAGCACTTTAATTATATTATATTACATAAAATATCAGCAAAATTATTCAATGTAACACTATAAACACTAAAAAAATGAATTTAATACAAGAGCTTAACATGACATTGCCAAATTCGCGCCGAAACTCCATTCCGTACATCCGTACATCATGGAAGTAATAAGTACTACGTACTAATACTGTAGCAAACTGTATGTATTCGGTACTGAGTAACGGGTGCGCCATTTAGTACGAAGTAACGAAACGTTACTCACGAATCCATTTCGTTACTCGCATGTTTCGTATCATGGGTACCTACACTGTTTTAGTTCACACAAGTAACGTTGATGCCTGTAATAAAACGTTTGCTGATCGTATATATATATATATATATATATATATATATATATATATATATATATATATATAAATATTATTATGCATTCGTGCGCTTATTCTATTAATTTAAAGACGTACGGTATAAAGAACGATGTTTGTTTGATAAGTAAAATATAATTTGGAAATTCGTCGTTAATTTTATTCCTGCTTGTTGAATGTATTATGTTTGTAGACAAAGTTTAAGATTAGAAATAACATAAGCTCATGGTCAACATTTTTACAAGTTATCAACGGTTTTACAAGTTATCTATTAAATGAAACTAAATTTAGGATAACTTTAAAACAAGTCTGGTTCAATATACGGTAAAGTGAAAAAATGTACCTTACGCGGCTACAAATGTATTCTACAAATTGCGTATGTTGCTACTTCGTGACGTTATACTGTAAGCGGACGGAATACGACTCGATTCGGTGCCCTAAGATACGGATATCAAAAGTAACGAGTAACGTAACGATACGAAAGTAACAAGTACTCATTCTTCCAGTAACGAATACATACGGGTACGCTTGCTTTCGTTACTTTTACACCATTACTACGTACAACTAGTACTTATTACTTCCATGCCGTACATAAAACATAAAAATCTAAGAATGACTGATAGGGATGCCGAATAGCTGATATTGGATTAATTAACCGAAGAATCGATTTCGTGGAACAAAAATCTCTTTTTAATCTATATCCTTTACGAACTTGGTCACAGAAGGACTACGTATCAGTATCACGTGTAACATCATCGCCATCAGGTTACAGCTAAAAAGCTACGTAATATATTTGCTTAATAACTTATGTAAAAAGTCAATCATTTTATTAGAATTGTCGTAAAATTGTCTCACTATTCCCTATTCTTACAGGAAATTTCTGTGAATCTTGAAGTAGGAATAGAAATGTTTTTTTTTATTTTTCGATTTTCCAATGAATGTAGTCATTGTTGGCACCATATCAATCATTTTTAGCTGATTTACGATTTTTAATAATATTTTTTTATACATTGCACTTCGATGAATCGAATTGTACGAAACACTATGTTTTGTACCATTCTTATTTCCTTTGCAAATCTGGGCCCATCAAACAAATACTTACTCTAGTCTATGGTAACCAGATATTTGCCGCGAACATGAAATTGTCACATTTTGCCAAAATTCTCAGAGAAAGCATGATTTTGCTATAAGCACCAAATCAATGCTAACGACTAACTAATTACGAAGACTAAAGACGTATAAATTAATATTGACATTGGCACCAGTAGCTCATATTATTCAAGTTCATTGCCATTAAACAAGAAGAAATTATCATGTCTTACTCTTGAATTATTCTATTTGCGCTGTAGCATGGTGCGGGTGACACATGTCAATACCAGGTGACTAGGGATGTGACGATTCGCAATTAAATTTTTATCACTAATTATACTCGTAGCATAAATAAATGTTGTTCTGTTTATTATTGTCACGAAAATTATATATAGGAAAAAATATATTCATACAAATTATTCAATTAATTTAATAGTTCAAAAATTTTAAAAAGTTTCGTAAACGCATTCAAAACAACTGGTATTTCATATTTTTTCGTGGCATATTTTTATTCTGTGGCGCATCGCCGAGTCGGCCATTTTGTTTACCCGTGCGATGCTGTCAGTACATCACAGATACGGATGATGAAAGTGACAATTCCGATGTTCCTGACTCTGATATGAGTTTAGAAGAGGATTAAAATTGAATGAAAAATTGAAGTAAATATGTAATAATTGTATACTTTTTAACAATAAAAAATTGAGCGCACAAATTGTTTTTTATTTATTTTTTAATCGACAATTCTTCGTAGTAGTACATCCCATCACTAAATACATCTTTGGTGTTACGTTATACGCATACCACTTTGATTATTTTTTCTTTCAATTTCATTTGATTTGTAGGCTAGAACATTCTAGTTGGGTTTAATTTGGAAGGTATACCTTTATTACTACAGTTATTAGTGATTTAATATATTACCGATGTGGTACAGCTGAATTAATAGATCATAATTATAAATCGCGTCAACTTTCAAGAGTGAAACTAAACTCGCCATAACTGTCACCCGCACCATGCTACAGCGCAAGTATGGAGTGTAGAAGTAAGGAGCACCATCTCGTATGGGGGATTAGTCGAAAAAGTGTCCACTTGTAAACAGAAAATTAATAGCGCTAGTGTAGCAAGTGGAAATGATATGAACTTAGCAGTTATAAACAGAGTTATGGAGTGAAGTGTGCTGGGTTGAAAAATTTAATATTTATCTTGACTTCTGTCGTTAAGAAATATGCAGTATTTAAAATCTCAACTATTTACGTAGTCAACTGTAATTTAGTAAATAATAACCTATGAAACTTAAGAGTGAAGTGTGCTGGGTTGAAAAATTTAATATTTATCTTGACTTCTGTCGTTAAGAACTATGAATTGCGCTGTAACAAAGCGGAAATGTTTCTTTCCTTTTCTAATTTAGTATCCTACTCTAATAATTTGTGGCGCTCTATTTAAAATTCTTCCACTTGCTACTATAGCGCCACCTTAATTTTCTCCTTTCAACGGACACTTTTTCAACACTGAGATGGTCCTCCTTACTTCTACACTCCATAAGCGCAAGTAGTATATATACATTATTTTTTAGCATTATATAGTGTTATATTAAATAATTCTGCTGAGATTTTATTTCATGTAATACAGTTAAGGTGCTGATTTGTGATGAATGTAATAATGGTTTACATGTATCTTCATGTTTTATCAAAATTCCCATATAAGAATTTGGTTTTCAGGGCTCAATTACCTTTACTAATAATAATTACTAATTATAATTAATGACTGAAGTTACTGCCAGATAATGACTATTAATAAGTTACTCAATATGAAAAAGTGTTAAATAATATGTAAAGAAAATAGTATAAACTTTACCGGCTTGGTTTTATTTGACTAGGCTGGGCTGTGAGCTTCATTTCGTTTGTTTAGTTCTCCAAATGGGAAAACAGAACCCAAAAGTGTCTATGGTAACGAGTTTCGGCGTGAATTTGGAGATGTCGTGTTAAGCTCTTGTATTATATTCATTTTTTAGTGTTTATAGTGTTATATTGAATAATTTTGCTGATATTTTATGTAATATAATATAATTAAGGTGCTGAAGTGTGGTGAATGTGATATAAGAGTGGTTTATGTGTATTTTCATATTCAACCGGAATTCCCAGAGAAATCATCTAATTAGGTTTTCAGCGCCTAATTAATGATAACCACTTGATTTACTGACGGACAATGACTATAAATAAGTTGTACAATATGAAGAAGTAAATAATATGTAAAGAAAAATTGTATGAGACTTGGCTGTATGGGCTTTGATCCCTTTGCCTGTCCGTATGGACAAACAGAACAAAAAAAAAATGTCTATTGTAACAACTGTCAAATAGAGTGAAGAATTCAAAATATGCATTATTTGCTTTAATAATATTGTAAGATAATCTATGTTTTAACTCCAAAATTGTGTATATGGGAAGACATCATTGTTCAATGTACACAGTGAAATAAATAAGTGAAAATCATGGATGTCAACGAAGGTAAATAAACGTTAAGCATTCTAACCTATTAATTTTAGCGGTATTTTAAATATCATTGCTATAATCTAAACTTTTATAATCCCTATAGGGATTATTACTTAAAAGTTCTTCAATTATTACAAAAGTATAACACCATGATTGAAATAAATAAGACTATGGTAGAAATTGCTACATTTGTTTAAGGTTATGAAATTGTTGTATTCTGAGAAATTAATTCTAATACTATGTTAACTATCTCTCTTATAAGCATTACAACTATCACTAATGATTATTGAATACTTTAACACGTAATTATGGCTTCTGTTGCTTTAAAATTTTGTCATTATATCCTAAGATTGCTTTAGTTTGAATTGGAAATTCAGTTACTTTGTTTACTCTTATTTCACGATTTTCTCGTGAAAGTATCCAAACTTTAAGTTTCTTGTTGAATTATTACCCATAGATACTTATTATATTATACCCATAGAATTATTATTCCCATAGAACATATATAAATCTATTGTCATTAAACCATATAACTTTGATCTGTTCTTCAGGAACTACAACTGATGACCTATGGACCCCATATAAGGAGCTGGTTTCAGTGGTAGAGGGCTACCTTGCACATGAGGGGGGAGGAGCACCATATGCAGTTCATACATTTGAGTCTGTTCTTAGAAGACACAAGCAGACATTTCTATCATTATTTAAAAATCCAGTAAGTTTGCAGCACTATTCTGGTCCGGGTTTCGGGTCCAAAAATCGATCTAGCTAGGTTTTATTTATAGAAAATGTTGTTTTGTCCGTGTTTTTAGCAAAACAATACAATGACATTAAATTTTAAAAGAATATAATTTTAAATTTCGTTGTCAACATCATGAGTTACGATAGCTCAGTTGGGAATTTGACCAGTTCTAATTTTGTTTTTTTTTGGCATTCAAACAGCGTCGGTTCGAATCTCGGTGTTATTATTATTCTCTTTTTGTAATTTTTTATATATTTTTCATTATTTATTTTTTATTAATATATATCTAAATAAATCCGACAAAAATATTCCGAGCGAAGCTCGGTCAACCTGATATTATTTTTTAATATTTGTAACTAAAGCTGCTGTTGTGACTAAGCAAGCTGTCTATATTATTGTATCTTTGATGTAAGTACGAAAATATTTGTCCTAACTTCTTGCCCTAGATGCAGTTAGACACTGAATAATATTTTTACAGTTTTTTTTAAACCCTCAAGTTCTTTTAATTTGGCAAATTCAAATATCTTTACTCTTTATATACTCTTTTTTTTTAATAGTTTTTACTAGCAATCCGCCCTCGCTTCGGTTATAGGTTATAGTCGTTTTACCCGCGTAGTTCTCGTTCCCGTGGGAATACCGAGATAAAATATAGCCTAGTGTACGCCCTGATATTATAGCTTTCCATTGGTGAAAGAATTTTTGAAATCGGTCCAGCCGTTTTGAAGATTACCCTGAACAAACAGACAGACAGACAAAAATTTTTTAATTGCTATTTTAGGCATAGGTGTCGTGCAAATAACCGTGTGAGCATGAAAAAAGCCTATTATTTTGACATTACAAACAGACACTCCAATTTTATTTATTGGTATAGATTGCAAAGCAAAATGTTTGTATTTAAAATAGTAGGAATTTGTGTTTGGCCTAATGATATAATAATGCATATTAAATATTTTTATAGGCAAAAAATCCCACAGGCAGGGAAGAAATTAAAAGAGGTGTGACCGAAGGAGTTGTTCTACCAAGCATAGGTCGCACGCTGTTGTCCAAGGACTTAGTTGATGAGGCTATTATTATATCAGGTGTGTTTCCTACATTTTTTAATCTCTACATTTGGTTGTATTGCATTTGTCATCTCACCTCTGTATATCCATTGAGTAGCCACCAATGAATCTATCTTAAAAATGATGACCATTTTGCTAACCATTAGAGGGTAGGCAGCAAAATATTTGAGGCAATATGATTGAATCATTCTCTAGTAACTAAGTAGCGGTATCCAATATACTATTTGAATTATTACCTTTTTAATATGTTCATTCTGTATATACAGCAAATAAATTTAAAAAAATATATTTCACTGTCTATTAAAGCAGCCTATGTATGTCCTCTTGTTGGACTTGAGCCTCCTCAATGGGAGGATAATTGATCTACATAAAATATATAAAGTAAATTTTGAGACTGTACCTAAAATAAATTTAATAAATCACTACTGATCAACTTAATCAATCTCAGCACCTAAATGTTTTGCCATTATAGATATAATATGTATCAAACTCATGAAAATTTCAATTAAAAAATATAGCTTAATAGATCCTCCAGTGGCTCCTCGACATGAGTTAACCACTAGTGCAGCCATCAATTCCCATGATCAACTTGTAGGGTAGCGATAGGCTACTAGATGGATAAACATGCTATATGGGCAGATTTTTAGATTTATTCACCAATAGGCATCATACATATGGAATAGGCTGATCAAAACTTATAAAGATCTTATACTTTTGTTATTAACAGATATGTACACTGTAAGTGAGTACATAGCATTAGAACTGCTACACACAGCACAACGTCAGTCCCCGCGTCACCCGGGATTGCCTAGGGGTCTGGTGGCAATACTCTTGTACTACGACGGTAGAAGAGCTTTGGTGCAAGCACTAAAAGAACTTGTCATGGCTAGAGACGGAGTTTGTTGGTAAGAGTAAACTTATCATCCTAGCTAATAAAATTGAAATGTTTAAAATTTTATCTTATTTCTGGGCTTTTGATGTAAATATTAACATATTAGTTATTTTTTAGGTCAATAAATGCTCGAGAAGAGATAATCTCATATGTGTCTCGTTATGTGGAGCAACTCATATCCGATGGGCTGCTGAGCAACGCTTTGGATGTGTTACGGCAGTTCACCCTGGAGGGAGAAATGGAACTTTTGCAAACAAACCGCGCGCTACCACCGAGCAGACACTATGCGAGACTTGTCACCACTATTGAGACTACCAGGTAATTTAGTATACAATTTAAATATTTTTACTAGGGATGATTTGGAGCTCCGTAACCGTAATCGACATTACCGGATATCCGAAATTAAAATATATTCGAAACTGTAATTGAAACCGAGGTTGAATATTTTCTTATAGGATCGGTGTCCGTATGAGAGAGGTTATGACATGTTTTCTATGTACCCTCCGATCTGACAGCCTAAACATAAGCTCTCTAAATGGAAATAATATAATGATCACATTTAGCACACCACAATTAGCTAAATCTTTTTACAATTTCCTAAAATTCAATATCCGTAACCGAAACTATCGGATAATCCGAATAATAATAATATGTAGTTACATAACCGTAACCAATATAATATTATCCTAATAACTGCAACCCTATCCAGATCCGAAACTCCATCTACAATATTCCTAATTTATATGGCACCATGTGTTTTATTTCTGACTAGCATTTGCCCGCGACTTCGTCCGCGTGGAATAGTTACTATGGGCTAACGCTAACTTTAAACCGTGACTGTGTTTTCGTAGAAGATGAATAGATTTGGTAATGTTTAGAGGTTAGGATAGGTCCTGTTGTCGAGATATAACTGTACTATCTATTTAGTGATAAATATCATCATCAGCTTATTTTATCCCAACTACGATGCGATCAATGCAGTACATACTCTTCTTCTATCGTACATATTGCAATATCAAACGTGGAACGCGGCCAAAAGCTAGGAAGATGCGGCAAGAAACTCAGCTAAATTACACGTATACATCATATAGTATTAGTTCCAGTGTGATGCCCTTCGAGATAGGGTGGAATTTTTTTTTTATTTAGTTCAATTAAAAAAGAAAGACAAATATAGTTGGACCAGATCTCATAAGCAGCACTCGATCACAAGTTAACTACTAGAGTAGCCATCACTCCCAATAGTTAGACAGCGTCATACAGGGCTCATTCAGGCCTATGTCACACAGCACATTTAAGGTTTCGTCAGCTGACGTCAACAGATGTAATATACAAATTAATATAGGAAATGACAGAGTACAATTAAAAAAGCAATAATCATGAGTCACATAATAATAATAACTAGTCGTCGGCGTGTGGTCGAAATTCGGCCATTTTAATTAATTTTTCTGCTACACAATTTTCTTTAATTGTATTTATGTATTGTAAATTAAGCAAGCTGTATTTTACTAATAACTAATATATAAGCACAAATCTTTAGTAGGCATCGTCATCATAATTATGATTGTTTGACATTCAGTTCGACCAGAGATTTTAACTGTAAACAAAAGTCTATAAGCGTTGCTACGCAACACACTCACACAAACGCGCGCGTGTGTGTGTAGCGATTGCGTTGTAGTGTGCGTAATGCCTTTTTTAATGAATTTAATGTACTTCTAATTCATTATTATATGAAATTTCAGTTTTATGCACTTCTCCTCAATTGTATACTTCAACTGTGCCAAATTTCATACTTTTCCATCCACGTAATTTTCGTAAAAAGGGGTACAAAGTTTTTGCTTCACGTATATATATAGATGATTACCTACACATTAATAATAAATCTATGTTTATTTTCAGAAAATTATTAGCTGGCGTAGTATTTGCTGCTTCCGCTCAGAGAGGGCTAAGTAGAGACATTCTGTTGAGACTTATAACAGAGGTAAATATATATAATATACTTTATAAATCATTGCTTTAGAAAAATATCACTTCTATCCAATTATTGATTATAACTAATCGTGTATACGATTTTCGCAGCAAACCACATCGCCGTCACAGGGTCCGACCGGCGCACTCGATGAGATATCTCTCGCGTTACAGATGGCGCTATTATACGCCCTAGACCTATCAGTATTACACAGGTGAGAGTTAATACACGAGTCGGCTACAAAAATAGGTGTGGACTTACCATACCTATTTTTGGGCGCCCATAAGATCAGAGCTCGCCCCGCTCGATCATTCGAGCACCATAAGGTTTGTAGCCGACTTATGCAACACTACGGCAAAATTATGTTCATTTAAATGTGAGTTTTAGGTCGTTCGGTGTAGATAGTACAAATTAGCAGACGGCCCGCTGCAAGCTTACCGCCATTGTACCACTCGATAGTTAACGGTTTCTTACCGCGCGCGCTTCAAATTAATATTGTTTAACCGTGGGAAAGTTGCGGGTTTCCCTTCCTTCATTCCATTTAAAATATTACTGATGATATTTATATATAGCCTCCCCCAAGCGCCCCCTGTGGGATGCCACACGACATATCCGATGGGGACCCACCAACCATTAGGAATAAAAGTTCTTCAGTGGCGACCACGAATCGGACTACGCCGTCTACTAGGTAGACTGACGACATATTGAAAGTCGCTGAGAACCGGGTGTAATTGGCACATGACGGTTCTGAGTGGTATTCTCATCGGCAGGCCTATATCCTACAGTGGACGTCCACGGGCTAATGGATGGATGGATGAAAAGAAATTGTTGGTAGGTGAGTGAGGGCTTAAAAGCACTGGTAATCCAAATTATTAATAGTGGTGGGACCATAAAGTTGACAGTTGTATCTACAGCCGTGGGCCTGTAGGTCCGGGGTAATATCACAATGAGCAGAAAATCGACGTCTGAGTAGTAGTAATTTGTTACTGCGCTTTGTTTGGTGAGCCAGAGAGCTGAATGCCCAACTTTTTGATGGTGTTTGCGTGTGGTGGGTTTAGTGATGCCTTTAGTATCACCGAAGCTCATTATACGGTAGGCAGCGGCCTTGCAAAGGTCTGTGAGTGGCAGCAACACTTACCATCAGTTGTA
Source organism: Lymantria dispar (assembly GCA_032191425.1). Classification (NCBI taxonomy): domain Eukaryota; kingdom Metazoa; phylum Arthropoda; class Insecta; order Lepidoptera; family Erebidae; genus Lymantria; species Lymantria dispar. The sequence continues at coordinate 36,706,379 of CM063445.1, forward strand.
ATAAAAAAATAAATACTGTTTGCTCATTTGGCACCGTTTGCAATAAAAAAAAATATTTTTATTCTAGACGAGAAGATGGAGAAGAACTGGCAAAGAAATTGCCTTTAATACAAGACCCAGACCTAATCTCAGTTCTATTAGACGAGTTATCTGGCACCAGTTCTAGCACGGAAGGTGGTGCTCGGGCGCTATGCCAACTGGCACTGGGCTTGGCATTAGCTGCTTTGAAGCGCGCCCCTCATTCTATACTAAAACATCATCTTAAATGTGAGTTGTTGGATCAAGATGAGATGCTCGTAGATGCTGCTATTGATGGAAAGGTAAGGACATCCCCACTTTTTTATTAGTTATCACGCCGCCTGACCTTCTGAAGGGATGGCAGGGTTTCTTGTGGCCACATAAGCTACACTATTACCTCTCACCGCCAATTAAACGGGCCATTGTTAACAATTCAAGGTAAAGACAAACTATCTTAATCACCATATCGGCTTACATACGTCCTATTACAAGACTCAAGCCTCCTCCAAAGTAGGAGGGAAATTGACATTACTATACCATGCTAGTCAGACAAGTTTTTATAGGGTTTTATTTCGTTTTCCTTCTGTTGCATTATACTCGTATTATATCCCTTAGTCGTCTTTTACGACATCCACGGTCAAGATAGGGAGTGGTGAATTGTATTCTTATTCCGTCACCACACAGATAGGTATGCTGACGGAATAAGAATACACGAACCATGACAGTCGGTCATCATTAATTAATTAATTATTCCACATGAGAGCAGCTAGCATATAGCATATGTCGCATATATCAATATAGTTATTATCTTGATAATAGAATGAAAATGTGAGTTTATATGTTACACTTTCAGACTTAGCTATACATTCGAACTTCATGAAATTTCAATACTCGTTGTGGGGAATGTGTGGAAAAGACCTATATGTGTAGGCTTATACAGCAGCGAATAAAATACAGCCTAGCAGTAGATAGAACTCTGGAACTGTCCAGCAGATGGCTGTAGGCTCGCATCCTTACCTGTGCCCTTGGTTTTGCCTATAAACGGCTGTTGTCACTTATCATTAGATGGACTACTTGCTCGCCAGCCAACAAAACCAATAAAAAAATTCCAGCCAATGACAGCTCCATCAAGTTATCTTGGTATCTGCCCTATGAAGAGGGATGCAAGAAGCAATAAGCAAAATACTAAATTTAAAAATATGTGCAGTAATGGAGTAAAACTAAAATAATCAGCATCTCTTCCTTACCAGTGGATGATCGTATAAGACGATTAAGAAACACAAGCAGATAACATCACTGCAAGAGAAAGAAATCTCGAAATGACACCTGTACCTACACGTCTAAGCAGCGTGGTGTACTAATTGGAGCCCGTAAATGAGCTAAGATGGGGATGAAATGATTGTATATTGAAATATTGGTATTTTTTGTTTAAAGGTATTCGAGTATCTGGACGAATTGATCCTCTCAACGGAGTATGTCGCGAAGGAGGAGTATTACCAGCGGCGTATTCACACACTAATAACAGATTTCATCGTACTAATGCATTCTAAACTTATGGAGATGAGAGTCAAGTAAGCAACCATTTTATATACCTATGTTCTATTGAAGCAAAGCTTGTATACGGATATTCGAGGATCACGCACTCTTTCTGTGCTAAGCTGGAGTAGCGTTACTGTTACGCGAGAGCGTTACACGACATATGTAGGTATACAATTATCCCTTCATGTCTTTTGGGTTCATTATCTTTGTCCAAAGACTTATTTTAATGCTTATTTTCTACGCTTTAAACTGCAAAGCTTCGTTTCTTTCGAGCAATCCTAGACGACATTGCTGTTTTTTTTTTATTAACAAGGAGTCCATGTGTCGCAGCGTCGAGCAGCTTACTAAAGTTTATGCGGGTATTTAACTTAGGCGTTTAGTTCATAATATATCCCGTGCGGTAATAATGTTAAGTTTACAATGATTACCACCGCTGCTTTGCCGTGTTTGATCATAAAAAAAGGACTTAGAGACGCAAGCAGGTACCAACACTGCAGCAGTATAAATACTTGAAAGAAAATGCCTATATCCACCCGTCTGACCACCGTGGTATAGTAGTTCTAATTCCTTCCCACAATAAAGGAGGCTCGAGTCCAGCAGTGGGATTATGATAATATTGCCATATTCAAACTAGATTTATGAAGAGCGCTTTCTACCAGTAAGCAGGGCCTTAGGTGTGCATCTAGAATTATGGTGGTTCAGTTATTTACCATTAAGTCTACCAATAAAGACGCTGAAAATATCAATGTAGCTAATATACTGAATGATACAGGGCTGATGAAGCTGCCCGGGCAGTGCAGATGTATGCGTGGGAGGGGCTTACGGCCCCGCCCGCTGCACACGCCCCTAGGACCAGACTTGATGCGCTATTGCGCGCTGTGGAGAGACTGTACGCTCGCGATCCGCTAGGACTCCGACACGACTACTGGCAGGCGTGCCAACCTCAAACGCATACGCAAAGGTAACAATAACATAACGATCTATAAATATCCATAATATTATATATCAATATATCAAACACTTTCCGTATGGTGACTGAGTAAGAATACAATTCACCACTCCCTATCTTTCCCGTGGATGTGGTAAAAGACCACTAAGGGATATAATATGCACATAACATCTGTGCGAAAGAAGGAAAACTCCGAAATGAAACCCTATACCAACATGTCTGACCAGCATGGTATAGTAGGTCAAATTCCCTCTCATTGTGGAGGAGGCCCCAGCCCAATAGTGGGATGCATGTGGGCTGCGATGACAACGATGATGATATCAAACACAACTTTTGGTATGTCTATGCTATATGTTATTATATCATTTGTTTTGTTACTTTGAAGCAATTAATACAAATATTACATTCTTAAACATGTTTCATAATTTTCCAGAAGTTTTTCAAGCTATATTATATAATGCAATATGTAAGTTGATCCTCCTTGTAGCAAAGAAATAAAAATATAGTTGCCATCACCCCTAATGATCGGCACAAGAATAATGTAGTGTTCATTAAAAATGTATATTATCAGGTCGGGTGGTCGCGCGGCAACTCTATACAAGTTTGTGCGACTGTCGGGCGAAGTCGTTTGCGGTTCGCTGCTGGGCCAGTACCTGCGCGCGTTGGCTAGTCTCGCCGTGCCCAGACATACGTGGGCGTTACTCGCCAGGAGGGACGCCCTCTCCGCGCATCACCTGCTCACCGCCCTCGCTAGATATCACAGGTACACACTGTCAACGATTATCAATTTGTTATAAATAACAAACATAATTCTCTATATATTACAGAGCACTATTTTGTAAAACTTATTTGCGAGCGAAAAATGATTATTATATGTGGGAGTTGATCTGAAAACTATTGTATATCTGTTACGCTCTCTTAAAAAAATATGCTGTTGAGTTGTTTTATACATAGAGGGACCGGACTGTAAATATACTTGTGAAATTCAATTTTAGAGCAAAAAATACTATTAGGCTGACATATTTCTATGTGCTATTGCTATTGCTGTGTGGTAGCGGCTTCGAATACTACCAACCCTTGCTTTGCTCGTGGGTGTCGTAAAAGACGACTAAGAGCCCTAGATTGACCCGGACCAACTCCATCTGGTACCATTTGGGTCAACGATTACATTCCCAAGGAGGGTTGACGTCAGGCAGGCGGCCGGTCATAAAAGTCATTGCCGAAACCTTTTGCAATATGTCAAAACAGATGACATATTGCGTCGACCCCAAGTAATTGGGATAAGAGCAAGATGATGATGATGATGATGTATTTCTATGTGCAGTGTATACTCACAATACTGAGGTGTGACGTCACAGCTGACGCCATGATACTTGTGATCATTTTCGCGCTTAATTCAAAGTAGGTTTAAAAATGCAATAATTTGCTTTTAAAACTTAAAATAGATAATGTTACTTTTCTAAATAGTAGACGTATACATACATTGTAGAAGAGAATTCAAAGCTTTGTCATCTTTTAAGAGATCTTATAATTTTTGTTATCAAATTCACAACAATTTAAAATATTTATAGAATATAATATTACATAATAATCAATGAACTTTTGAACCATTCAATTATAGTGATCTTCTTCAGTTTATTTTTCTTGTATCTACGATAACATAGGTTGTAATATATAAAAATTTAAAAGTGAGTTGTGTATATTAAAAAAAAGTAATTTTAAACCGTCCCTTACTCTGGAGCTAATTGTAATATTAAAAATAGAGAAGTTGTATATTTGTGAGATGTTTAAAAATTTAAAAATTATTATACATACCAAGAGGTCAGCGCTCCACCAAATAAAGTAGACTAAAAGTAAGTTTTTGGAGTGCCAGATGAAGCTCTAAAGTGCCGGACAAGAATCATTGAACTTTAACTTCTCAGAAGGGTCCAAAGGGGACAGTTAAAGAAAATGCAACATGAGCCTTCCATAACTTTATTTTCCTTGTGAGAGCAATTATGATAGACGTAAAATTTAATAAAGTAATCCAATACATACTTATTTATAAAAGTTTAAATAACTTCTATGGGTCATAACAACCTAATCAGTTTAAATAACCTAAGTTTAAATTGCTTACGGGTCATGTCTGCAATATGAGAGAAAATAACAAAATTAATTGAATACCTTTTATGCTGTAAAACCAATTTAAAATTCACCAATACCATGCGGCGTCAAATACGGTTTCCACGTAATCTATTTCAGCAAGCATTTAACGCTTCAAAATTCGGCATCGCAAATGGCAGTTCCATGAATGTCGGTCGACATAACGGCGAAAGAAGAATTTATAAGCCACCAATCCATGGAATAATACGAGAAAAGAAGAAATATTCAAAATAAGAAAAGAAAGAAAGAAACCGCTTTCTATAGCTGTAAAAGAAAAACCAAGTTTTAGTATTGGGCAAAAACAAGCCACGACATTATCACATTTAACCGAAAATCTTACCGGTTTCTTAAAAAATATGGCTTCACCCATAAGGTGTATAAGCCCATCCATAAATAAGTAACAATCTTTCGTATAAGGAACGTAGATTGCACTCTAATATCGAATCTTCGAGGTTGGATCGAAAAGTGAGACTCTTTGCTAAGTGTCAAATGTCATTTTTGACATAGGCACAGGGAACACGCATACAGCCTAGTGCGTACTGCCTAATGTGACGTGACCGAAAGTCCAACGTTACAAGATCATCCTCTTTTAAACTTATTAATATCTCTCAATAACAATAAAATACATGCGTATAGCCTTTGGATTTTTTTAAATATTAGTTTATTTCCTTAACTATGTGTTTGTTGAGAACGTAGTTCATTACTAACCCTTACGAGAAGTGTAATATCTAGAATTTTCAAAATTTAATTTCTATTTTGGTAGCAATCTACGATGTGGTGGTGCTCCATTCTCGGAGCACGCTCACGCTGCATCGCTGGGCGCGGCGGCAGTGCTGACCCCGGCCGCTCGGCCCGCCCGCCTGCTCGTCAGGCAAGAGGAGGTGGAGGCCATGCAAGCAGCACTGAAGCTGATCGCGGCCGTCGCCCGCCAGGACCCACAAGCGACCGCCGCCATATGCGACAACCTGCAGTGGGATGCCATCAACTGCATGTTCGGTAATATCCCTCAGTAGATCTATCGAACAATATCTATTGTTGAATATAGACCTCCCCAGTTATTGTTTTTTTTTTTAAAAGACAACGCTTCGCTCTAATGAAATAAGCCTTGTATTTTGGGGGACTTTACAAAGATATAATTAACCGACGGGAATTACATCCAGACTCAGAACAATAACACTGGTCAACAAAATTTAAACTTTTTTTTTGCCACATGAATACTTATGTATATGTAATTTTGAATGTAATAGGGCCGCTAAGCAACAATATATCATTAAAAAAAATGTACACGTCAGGTTTTCTTGTGATATTAATACATTTATTTTCGTAAAAATACAAAAATTAGCTATTCTTTGAGACAATTTATTCCTTAATTTACAATAAACTTATGATTTTCGTAAATATTTAGCATTTGACAGGTCTCTTCTAAGTCTCCAACAATAATATGCTAGCATTCCTATTTCTCTCGATAGCGTTTTTCCATTAAAAATGTCCTGATGGCACCTCTCATCTTGTTCGTCACGCACAGCCCCCAAATTGGCCGAAAAAAATCCAAATGAGAGTCCAGCGTATGTATTTTTAAGGACATATCATATCCCAAAGCTTTATATGATATTAAAAGTCCATTTATTAATTCTTGGTAATTTTCCGCTTTATGGTTTCCAAAAAAATTTTGGACCACAATCACAAAACATTGCCAGGCGAGTTTTTCCCTGATCATTTAGTTTACCTTCCAAACTCTTATCATTCATTAATCGCCGATTTGGGACCTACAAATATTCCCTCTTTAATTTTTGCTTCCCTGAGCTTGAGGAATTTCTCTTTCAGATATAAAAATCCACTGCCATCTTAAGGCATACTTTTTACAATTTTTTTTATCATGCCCAGCTTTATGTGTAATGATGGTAAAGGTATGGATCTGTTGGCCGATGATAAGTTTGGGTACCGGATAGTGTGTTTAGACTTGTTTGTAATACCTTTTCTTTGAGTTAAAGAACAATAACAATCACTTACATGATCGTTTATTTCCGTCCAAATCATAGGTAGAGCAAATGGTCAATGCCTAAGTTCTTATTTATCCCAACCTAATAGGCGTCTCACACACGTTACACAACATTTAAGTAGAACCCAGGATTTATCTTGATGACTTACAGGAAATCCAAAATAGTCTAGTAGTAGTAGTGGGTCGTCGACGATTTTACAGTCGACGCAACGAGACTGTTTATCGTCGATGATAAACTAGTTGAATAAACAGTCTAATTTTCGACTAGTTTACGTCGTAGACGCTTAAACAAGACGAGACGTTTAGTTTATATTATGACGTACATTGATCGTCCATTGGTAAAGGACAACGAAACTTCAACGAATTTTATTAGACAACAGTTTCATTGTACAATATACATTGACGCATCAATATGTACTGATAGTCCCATCACATGATAGCAGAGTTCAATGAATTGCAATCAATCTATCTATGCGTTATGATTTCGGCTCGACTCACGCCTACGGGCGGTGAGGTTTGCGGGGCGGGTAAAGAGCGTAGCGAGCCTTGCGAGCGCGCGCGCATCTCGTCGTCCAAATTCGGGCCGATTCGGGCGCTTTCGAATACTCGCAAGTCGTCGCGTTCGTGTCATTCGTTGATGCGAATTGCGACGACCGTTTCGCGAAACCGTTCATACGTAAACATGTTTATCAGTCAACTATAAACTGGTTTATTAGTTCACGGCAAAGAAACGGTCGAAAAAAACTGTTCGTTTATTCAACAACCACCACTATCTAGTAGCATTGTTCAATTAATGATGTGAAATTTCGACTTTGAGATGTGAAAATTAATTCTCCACACACATAACAGAAACTGTCGGGGTTGTTAGAACATTTTCATGGCATATTTACAATGTAACTAAAGTAAATAAAACGTGAGTTACTGGAATGCAATAGTTATATAGTCACTTAAATGAAGTTATTCAAACAAAGAAACGTATATGAGGTGAGAAATGAACATACAGTTGTCACAAAAAACTGGATGTGATTGAAAGAAAATGATTATATATTTTTAATGAGGGTACACTAACATAATCAAAAATCATCACAAAGTTCGTGTGGCAAAAACAGTGTTGACCAGTGTAATTTGTGGATCGCACAAAGTGTTGTCCTGTGTGGGATTCGAACCCGCGACACTAGCACGGTAGGTCGCTATTGTAACCACTACGCCATCTGTGCAGTCAGCGTTTTAAATTTATCAGGAGAGAACTATTGCTATAGCAGATTCTCAATAATTCCATAAGCAATTTTATAACTGCCTTGAGAAATCAAATGAGTGACGTAATATAAGGTTTAAATATGCTAGCTGCTCTCATGTGGAATATTTAAATAATTAATGATGGTCGACCGTCATGGTATGTGTATTCTTATTCCGCCAGCAAAAATACAATTCACCACTCCCTATCTTGGCCGTGGATATCGTAAAAGACAACTAAGAGACCCCGCAAACTGCAGACTTTCTATCGGCTGATAGTTTGGTCGGCGTTATAATCAGTATGGAGAGTATGCAAGTGCGCAAGTTGCAACGATTAGTAATCGGCCGATGCATCAGTTTGATGAGATTCCCGATTGCCTTCAAACTAAACTGTCGGCCAACTATCGGGCGACCGCTTGATCAGTACAGCGCTCTTCCCCGCCCGCACACTTGCCGATTGTTTAGTCGACCGAGCTTGACAAGTTCATTAAAACTGATTATACATGCTGGTTACATAAAGGCAAAAAAAAAAATTTCGGGTAATCAAGTAATTTGGAATGCATTGTTTAAAATTTTCCATTAACTAATCTATCACTGAGGATGGGATGCACCCAATACTCTCGGCATCTCTTTTTGGCTTTCATCCTCCGTTGTATGAGAGCAATAATAACATTTCTGGATAATACTGTATTTATTTTGATTGTGAAACCGTTCTCTCCAACAGTCAGTCACAAACTAGTATAATCCTTCGAGAAGAGTCGGCCAATTGTTGGGCTAGTCTGCGCACTCACGTCCAACCCAACTGTTTTGTTGGCCCAGTGTGGGCACTAACAGCCCAACCCAACCAAACTATCGGCCGATAGAAAGTCTGCAGTTTGCGGGGGCTCTAATGGGTATAATACGCATATAACATCTATGCAAGAGAAAGAAAACGCGAAACGAAACTCTATACCAACATATCTGACCAGCATGGTATAGTAAGGTCAATTTCCCTCCCTATTGTGGAGAAGGCTCGAGCTCAACAGTGGGATGTGTATAAGCTGTGATGAATGAATGAATGAGCGTCATGGATGTAGATAATCGTCATTATCATCCTTAACTCAGCTCAGGTGGTTTCCACTACTGGGATCAAGCCTTCTCCGCGGTGGGAGGGAAATTGACCTACAAAACCACACTGGTCACACTGGTTACCAACCAATGATGTTTTTTTTTTCAGTTACAGTTCTCTTACATTGATGGTATTTAACATATCCCTTAGTCGTTTCTTACGACATCCACAAGAAATATTAGGCAGTGAAGAATTAGATTCTTACTTTATCATCACATGGAAAGAGAGGTCATCCACAGACACCCAGACATAAAGGAAGAGGAATTTGTAACGATTTGTACAAATTATGTATTCGTGTTGTTTGTTTTAAGGTCTAATATGCTGTCACATACCGCTGGCACTGAAAGCGGAATTATGTACGACATTAGCGGCGTTGGGAGGCTCGGCCGGTACTGCTCTGCGCGTCTGGGCTGGACTGGAAGCCGCGCAACTAGTCACGCATAACAATGACAAGAGAGCACTCAATGCTGAACTGCATGAGGTGGGATATTTCTATCCATCCATCCCTACATATGTCCCACTGTTGGGCACAGGCCTCCTCCATAATGGTAGGATAATTGACCTACTATTCTACGCTGGCCAGATGTGTTGGAATAGGATTTTGTTTAGAGTTTTCTTTCTCTTGCACAGATATTCTATGCTTATATGCCTTAGTCGTCTTTTACGACATCCACAGGCAAGATTGCAAACGGAAAGCTATTGTTATTATGTTTTCTAAAATAATAGTGTTACCTACACTGCTGTTGATACTTCAACTGCGCCCTCTTAGAGGCTCTGAGATCGATAGAGGCCGCCTAGTTTTTGCTAGATGACCAAAGCCGTTATTTTTATCAGAAAACATATTCATTGCGATAAAAAATACTTTTGTTGCTAATTTGTCAGTTGAGAATCTATACAAATAAATAATGGGAATGTGTGGTAGGATTAGTCCCAGTAAAAAATATCTACATTTTTGACTATTCTGATAAAATCCTGGTCGATATTGTGACGTTACTACTTGCGATAGGAGCTAGGTGATAACGGAGGAGAAAAATAATCATTAAATGCTAAATATTATGGAATTTATTTAATACTAGCAACCTGCCCTCGCTTCGCTTAGGTTTCAGTCGCCTTACCCGCGTAGTGCCATTCTCGTGTAAATACCGGGATAAAATATAACCTGGTAGTAAAATATTATCAAAATCTGTCCCGCTGTTTTGAAGATTATCCACAACAAACAGACAGAAAAATTAAAAACCTATTTTTAGGCATAGGTATCATGCAAATAACCGTACAGCAGCATGAAAAAAGTCCAATATTTTGACATTACAGACACTTCATTTTTTTTATTTGTATAGATAGCCAAAGACACTTTCCAGGAATAATATTTATATATATTTTAATTGTATTAGGTGGAGTGTCGCATAGAGGAGTACCCACTATCGCGTGCGTTCGTGATACTATTAGACTCGCTGTGCGCCGCGACGCCGCTGCCCCGTGCGCTCGGCGCCGGCGCTCGTCCTCCAGGGCTCGACCCCTACGTGGACCACGTACTCACAAAGTTGGCGTTACCAGCACCGCATAGACCATACGCCAAACCATACGAAAAATGGCAGGTAAGCACAATCCTATTATTATTTTATATATAAATTATTTCAAATCCGTAAAATCATTTTAATTTCATATCAACCCTAATGTTAATTATTATTTAATTATTTTTGTAATTGTTTAAAGTGAAAGCTTCTTTAGCCGCATTTTTGGTAGGCGAAAATCTCGTGTGTTCGCATCACCGACATGCTTTGTAGCTATACAGCTGACATATAGTTCTGTGTATATCTTATAAGTGAAATGAATGGATTTAGTGAAAAGTTTAATGTTTATATACTATGCATTGTTAAAATAGTAACAATAGTAAGTACTAGATAAATATTCTAATATTTTTAAGTTAATTCTTTTTTTTTATTACAAAGATGCTGTCGCTGTGCTTCCGGCTGTTCGCACGCTGGTTGGACCAGTACGAGCCCTCGCCGTCAGACTTCCCTCCGGCCGGTCGCGAACCAGATACTAATCCACCACCCGGCTTCCGTCTTTTGCTGCAATTGCATACTAAATCAGAATTACTGAGGTTGCTGCTCACATCGCTTGATGAAGCGCAAGATTTGCTTGATAGACATCCACCCCTAGGGAAGGTGAGAATGCTATTATATTATTAATTATTCATTAATTGTACAGATGGCGTAGTCGTTAAGATATCGACCTACTATGCCAAGTGTCATGGGTTCGATTCTCAAGCAGGACAATACTTTGTGCAATACATATATTATTATTCCTAATTTGTATCCGTTAATTACATGTTGGTAAACGTCACACAAGAATTTTTTCCTTAGTGCAGGCAATTCTTGAAAAAACTAAAATGTATATATTTATGAAATATCCATCATCATCACCCTGTTCTCATCCCAATCACTTGGAGGACTACGCAATATGTCTCTGTTTTGATGCAATACGTTTTTCCATTATACATATTGCAATAGTTTTATGAGCGACCGTCTGCCTCACGTCTGACTTGGTGAATTATTGACCAGATGGCATCAGACCAAGGTGGTCCAGGTCGATATAAAGCTCTTAGTCGTCTTTTACGACACCCATGAACAATGTAAGTAGTATTGGTAGCCGCCAGCACACCCCACGTTTATGAAATTACTGTATGGTCGTGGAGTATAGACATTTAACCACCTCTCCTTATCTGTGTGGAGACGATTTTAACTACTTAATTTCTCGTTTGAGATATCACTAATAGCATGGGCGACCTCAATCTCTTAACATAAATTCAATAGAAGACATCAATGTACTGATGAATGGATGAAACCGGATTCTCTATGAAATGTCCAGGTGGGGATATAATATTAATACGATTTACTTGATCCTTAAATGACGTAATACGTGACTAAAGGATATAAATACACAATATCATTGTTAATGCCCTTGGGCTTGGGGTAGTGGACTATATTGTGCGTGTGCGTGCATGCTTGTGTGTAAGTGTATCTAAATCTAAATAATCGTTTATTCCCAGATATATGTGGAACAAAGTCTGGTGAGCGTGCTGCAAATACTCGAGCGAGCTCTAGCGTTGGAGCGGCCATTGCTGACGGCTGCTGCTGAAGCCAATCGCGCCGTGCTCATCGTCGGACTGTCCAAACTTATACTCGGTATAATTAAAACATTAAACTACATATCTGTATTCTATAACTCCCCGTAGTAAGTGTCGCGGCAGTCATAAAAATCAGTTCAGAGATTTTAAGATTCAACACTTCCTAGGCAACTTATTAACCACCCTTCTTTTATCGAGGATGTACTGAAGTATGACAAAGTGATTTGAACAGATAACATCACTGAAAACTTGAATTACCCTATACCATCTGACGAATGTGGTAGTAAGTGAATATCCCTCCCATAGTGGAGAAGGCCGATGCCCAATTGTGTCTTGTATATGGGTTGAAGAAAAGAAAATGTAAATTATTAATGTTTGGTGATATAGAATTAAACATGTTATATATAAAAACATATTTACGAATTAAAAAGTGATTAGTATCGCAATCTGTTCCAACTGTATACCAATTGGGCTAGCAAGAACATTTGCGTGTAGTTACCAAACTGTCGCGTCGTTCATATTCTCGTTTTAACGAGAAATATTTTAACACTTCATATATCAGAAAACGTTTACACATAGTTCAGCATTCTTAATTTTGAGCTAGAAATGTACTAATTGATGACGCAACCCAATAATTTAGTTTATTGGATTATCATTGAAGCCGCCAACCGCCTTAACAATCCAACCAGATACGTGTGGTAACCCAATTATCGTTCTCGTTCTTACGCGAGCCATTTTACAACGCCATCTATCAAAAAATGCTAACATATGTCAGCGATTTAGTTGAAAACATAGTTGATGTATGTATCAAGTAGTATTTAATACTTTCCGTGTGGTGTGGAAGTAAGAATACAATTCACCACCTCCTCTCTTGCCCGTGGGTGTTGTACAAGACGACTAAGAGATATAATATGCATAAAACATCGATGCAGGAAAAGGGACACTCGAAATAAAACCCTACGCTAACATGTCTGACCAGCGGGGTATAGTAGGTCAAATTCTCTCGCACAATGGAGGATGTGCGAGCTCAGCAGGACACATATATGGGTTGAGATGATATAGTTGATTTGTTGATCATCATCATTTGAGATCATAAACATCCTACTGTTGGGCTCGAGCAGGAAGCTCGACCCCTAAAGAGTTTTGCACATTATATCCCTTAGTCGTCATTTACAACATCCACAGGCATGATAAGGAGTGGTGAAATGTGTTCTTACTCCGTCACCACACAAGGAGATTTGTGAATAACTTCTATCCATCCATCAGCCTACAGACGTCCACTGCTGGACATAGGCCTCCCCACGAGAATGCCACTCGGAACGGTCCTGCGCCAGTGTGAATAACTTAATATTATTATATGTATGAATTTATAGCACCAGAAGGTCCGGACAACAATTGTCGGCTAGTGACATGTTGCAAGGTGCTCGCGCATGTGACCACAGTACCGACGGGGGCCGCACGCGCCGTTGCTCTACTAGGCAGAGCCCTCAGCGTACCAGCTGCCGCGGGACACCTACTCGGCAACATTTCACACAGGAGCGCACTCAATGAGATCAGGTAATTTTTTATGGCCTGGTGACTGAAGGATCTTTCCCTCTAGGCATATGGAACAGGGCAAGCGATTGCTTATTCTAGTTGGCTCGCCTGTTTGTTTATTCTTTCCAATACCAGGAAGGTGCCGAGACATCGTTAGTGGTGTACTAATTCCTAGATAGGCCACCCGAAGATTATGTGCGGGATGGCATCATAACTTTTACAAGTTTTTATTATTACTAATCAGAAAACTCAGTTTATCACCGAGTTTAGTCGCATGTGATGTCGCATTCATTATGAAATGGGTGGGTCATGGAGCCGCGCGGCGCCCCTCTGTCGCCCCGGACGGAGCCGGGCGGCGAGTACGCTAACCATGGCCCATCCCCCAAAATAAAGAATTGCTCGTGCAAGCTTAATTCTAGTCGTGATAAATACATAATAGTAAAAAAAGAGGAATAATCGTATAAATACGATTTTAGCGCACAGCTATAAGCTGTATTTTTCTATTTCGTCACACACACGCATACACTACGTCTCGTCTAATTTTCATCTAAATTTGGGTAGTCGTTTAGAATATTTCATTCAAAAATTCAGGTACAGATTGTAGATATAAAAATTAAATTTATGTGCGCTATCACACTACTTACAATGTCAATATTTTATATTATTTGTAGACTGACAAATGTCCGATGCGTCACCGCGTAATGCCCGTTTCCTTGGGTATACTGGGATGAAATACAATCTAAGTTACTCCTTATACAAACAGCTACCTAAAATATTATCAAAATCTGTCCAGTTGTTTTGAAGATTACACGCAACAAACAAATAGACAGACAGACAAAAAAAAATGGAAATTAGGCATAGGTATCGTATAAATAACCGTATGAGCGTGACAAAAACCTATTATTTTGATATTACAAACACACACTTCAATTTTATTTGTGTAGATATGGCTTTGTGGAGTGCTTAGAGGCCGAGGAATGGCCGGTGCAGTCAGAAGGTGAAGAGGTCGAGACTAACCCAGTGAGACAAGCTAAAGAGGGTATAGTGTCTCTACTGCAGCACGTACTACCATCAGCGCCACCTAATTTGGCACATTTACTGCTCGGCTACCAGCTCACAGATGATGTAAGTTATTACATATTCTTCTTCCTTCTTCTCAGTTACTTGCGGGTGAGTCAGAGGCACAAATACCAATTTACGACGAGCAGTGACTAGGCTGTGCCCTTGGCATTGCAGAGGTCTATGCAGGACAGTTATCACTTACCCATCGAGTGGGCTCCTTGCTCCACCACAATAGGAGGGAATTTGACCTACTATACCATGCTGGTCAGGCATATTTGTATATGGTTTCATTTCGAGATTTCCTTCTATTACACAGATTTTATATGCATATTATATCCCTTAGTTGTCTTTTACGACATCCACGGACAAGATAGGGAGCGGCGAATTGTATTCTTACTCCGTCACCAGCAGTGGCGGCTGGTGGGTCATCAAAGTGGTGGTGCACTTTACTTCCTCACTAAGTATTAAGATCAGAAATTGCAATGGAACAACAATTTACGTAATTTTTTTTTTTTAATTATTTTTGAACGCATTACATTTTGTAGGTGTACTTGCGAAGAAAAATAGGTAAGTATATTGTTTGTTTTTCACACTTCAAAAAATATTTATAAAAGAGGGCCTTGGCGGTCCCGCCAATTTATATCAACTTTATTTTAAAAAGTTTTGTTATTGTGTTTAATATAGTCTACTCTATATTTATGCTCATTTTCACCCACTGTATACGCAGTATCAAATAGAACTAAGACCAAAATAAAATAAAAAATGGGTGCGTGTACTTATGTACGCGCGTGAGAAGTTATACTTCTTTGGCATCATTAAAAAATAGTTTTTAATTGCATGCAAATAATTAATTACAATAAAATAATAGAAGGATTGGAAAAGGATAATCAACAAAGTTCAGTTTAATAGTCATCAAATTTAAACTAAAAGAATCTTAGATTGATCTTAGATATCAATAATTAATATTAAAAATTGAAAATTAATATATTTAATATATATATTTCAAATATATATATTTAATATAAATTTATATAATATATAATTAATATATATATATATATATAATTATTAAAAACAAAATTTAGAGAATAATAAATATATAAGACATAATTTGTACTAAATATTATAAGATTCTTAATTTTAAATGTTTATTATTGATTATTTAATATTTTAAAAATAAATTTAATAATAAATTAAAAATTGAATTTAAGGTTAAGCAGACAGCTTCATACTGTTAATTTTGTGTCACAGATGCGCGCGCATCTTAAAATTTCACTCAATGAGCGGTTAAGCAGACAGCTTCATACTGTTAATTTTGTGTCACAGATGCGCGCGCATCTTAAAATTTCACTCTCATCATTTTTTCATAACGCGCCTAAAGAAGTATAACTTCAAAAACAATGTAAACAAACCATATTTAACTCGTCACATTCGATACATCGAAACTATATCTACTTACTGTACTTAACGAGACATCACCGGCGAATTTCGTCGTAAGTCGAGTTCTCTCGGCAACGTTCGGTTCGCCCGTGCGCCGTACGGGAACACTCATTTTTCAGTATATTTCTATGAACTATCTTCTGTCTCACGCGCCAGGCGTTTTAACTCATATCTATCACATCATATCTAATACAAGTTGTATGGGCAGTCCCCGTGCGCTCGTCTCAGCGCACGAGATTTTTTTACAAGGAATATATGTTTTAATAGTTTAGTAATGCGCTTATATTGTTTCGTCATAATTTGAAATTTTATTTGTTATATGTTTTTTATGTTCAAAGAATAAATATTAATGGTAATTTAAAAATAAAGATGAAGTTAAATTTTGTAGTTTTTAAATATTTTGACTTGGTGGTTCAGCGCACGAACGCACTTAAGGTACAGCCGCCACTGGTCACCACACAGAAAAAATGTTTAAATCTCCTAAATGTTTTTTAATATAAAGGGTAGCATTGTAAATGTTAATCTTACTATCAAAATACAACTGTAGTACATTATAAAATTATGTATGATTTTGATAACAGGTAAGTCGCAGTAACCTGAGCGAGGCGGGTGTGGCCGGCTACCCGCGCACCTGTCTACACTCCATACTAGATATACTGGATCAACACATAGCCTCCAATAACACGCAAAGGTAATCAATACATTGATCATCATCTCAACTCGCATACATTCTGATACTGGACTCTATCTTCCTCCACAATAGGAATGAAATTGACCTACTACACCATACCGGTCAGAAACAAGTATCTGACCAGCTTAAATGTAAGTTTACAGTTTTCCTTCTCTTGCACAGATGTTATCTACATATCACATATCTTTTTTGTCATTTACGACGTCTATGAGCAAGGTAGAGTGGTGAATTGTATTCTTACTCAGTCACCAGGAAATAAGTTATCAAATGGGTGGAAAACATAATAAGTAACACTTTTTGAGTGTCATTATCTTTAGCTGCTTACCCCTATACCATTGTAGTAATATTTGCAATTTATGTTTTTGTGGTATAATTTTTGCATAATCCACATCTATACATCGATACTTCTATTGAAATTCACTGCATGGGTAGCCCATGGGAGAGAACAATGCCTTAATTGTAAACCTTGGCAAGTGAATGCGCAATCATGTATGAATTAATAACTTAATAAGCTTTCTTGAAGAATACTACTGCTCATTCTCTTGAAAATCCATCAGTCGATTTTCACCATTCCCACAGGCAAGAAAGGAATGGTAAGACATTGTAGTTTTAACCTTTCACCTCATGGGATGGTATTTTAAAGACCATGGCATCCCTTATAATAAAATTATTTATCATGTTGTTATTAAAACTGCTGAGATGACAATAATATCAGTGGAAATTTTTTGGATGTTATATTAATTTTGATTTTTAAATGACAACAGTCTGCACTAAGGAAATAACCCTTGTATCGCGGAGGACTTTACAAACATAACTAACGGGCACAAATTACATCCAGACACAGAACAACAATTTATGATGACACAGAGTGTTATCCTGCGTGGGATTCGAACCACCTGACACTGGCACTGTAGGTGACGGGATCTTAACCACTACGCCATCTGTACAATCGATTATTAAGACCTATGTATATGTCGGCGCACCGAAGACCATCTGACCCCGGACGCTAGTGAAGGGACGTTGGGCGTGGTTGGAGGGGGAGAGGGACCGCGCTCGTGCCGCGAGAGCAAGCGGCCTCTCTCTCGCTACACTCGAGACGCGTAACTACGGGAACTTTGCATAAATTAAGAGTGGTAGGAGCACACTGTCGACAGTTATCTGTCTACAGCCGCGGGCCGGTCCGTCCGGGGCAGTACCACACTGAGCAGAAAATCGACGTCTGAGTAGTAGCGATTTGTTACTGCGCTTCGTTCGGTGAGCGAGAGAGCCGGAAGCCCAACTTTCTGAGGGTGTTTGCGTGTGGAGGGTTTTGGTGGTGCCCTTGGTATCACCGAGCCTCAATGCACGCATTCACACTCCCTTCTCTTTCCTCGCGGTAGGCAACGGCCTTGTAAAGGTCCATGAGCGGCAGCAACACTTACCATCAGGTGTGCTCGCTGTTTGCTCGTTTGCCACCGTTTACAATAAAAAGAAAAAATACATATAATTGTAGATATTATTTGCTCGAACAGTATACCTATAATACAGTCCACTGCATTATTATTGACGTCCCGGTAGAGCCTAAACAGTGTATGTTCAATCAAAATATGTCATTCTTTATTATGAGACTATTCCAAATGTATCACAGGGAGGCAAACAATCTAATAGAGAGCTGTTATCGTTTGGTGTATTGGCTTTGCGCCCGGCCCACCACCTCAGGGCCTGTGCTACGGTTTCTCAGGACCAGGGACTACTTCCTATCCAGACATGTTAAAGCAACTGTTGATCTCAAGGTAAGACTAAATTTTATTTAACTATCTAACTCTTTGCAAGATAATAATCCACAATAATATATCCTTGTGTCACATAGGCTTTTACAAACGTACCTACCATTGATGATTTAAAGCAATATGTAGCCACGAATTAATAATTTGTGGATTGCATGACGGGCTATTCTATGTGATATTAACCTTTATACTATTCAGATAAGGGCAGTAGGTACGATTATGCCGTTATGAATATTTCCATCCATCCATCCATCCATCAGCCTACGGACGTCCACTGCTGAACATAGGCCTCCCCACGAGAATGCCACTCGGAACGGTCCTGCGCCACTTGCATCCAACGGTTCCTTGCGGCTTTGAGAATGTCGTCAGTCCACCTGGTAGGGGGTCATCCTACGCTGCGCCGTCCGATTCGTGGTCGCCACTCAAGAACCTTTCTGCCCCGTCGGTTGGACGAGCGATGTGGCCTGCTCCTTGTTTCAACGTGCTAATTATGAATATTTATTAACGGTCTCTATTATAGTCTTTTTGAATCTTATCTCAAATAGATTTTGAGATATTTGCGAAAAACCAAGCTCCTTTTTTCTAGTTAATTGTTTTGCAATTGGTATTTCATTTTCTTTTTTAATCTTTCTATCTAGACTGGCTGGTTGGCTAGCTATGCCGAATCGACTGGCACCTCAACCATATTTTTCTGAAGCTAATAAAAAGTTGACCCAAAAAGCACTTGTCGACCAGACTAGTAATCTCGAAACGAATTATCCGGCTCCAAAGACCAAGTGTATGTTTTTTGGGTCCTTCGTGCCGTATAACTGGTATACTAACTAACGATCTGATGTATTATTGTTTATGTTTCAGTCCGCGTCGGCGGTGACTCTTTCGTCACGTTCGTGGGTTTTACGTGCGTGCGCGTGCGAAGCGGGCTCGGCGGCCGCTACTCGCCAACACGCCGCGTTATCAGCACTGCTTACAGCTCTCACGCACACAGCGCATCATCCGACACAGGTACTGGTACCAACAACTTTTTCTTTCTTTCTTTTTTAAAAGACGACGTTCTGCACTAAGGAATAATACTTGCTTGCGGAGAATTTTACAAACATATAATTAACGGACACAATAACAACAATTTGTGGACCGCACAAAGTGTTGTCCTACGTGGGATTTGAACCCGCGACACTGGCACGGTATTTTAAGCACTACGCCATCGGTGCCACCATTTATATTACTATTTTCAAACTTTTGAGTTTGTTTGTTTGAACGAGCTAATCTCAATAACTACATCTTGGAATCCAAAAAAAAACAAACCTGCCACAAACAGAAGCGGAGAACAGTGTCAATAAATGTTATCAAATCAAGCATAATTTGGTAACAATGGGTCCAACAGTGGACGTCTATGGGCTGATGGATGGATAGATGGGTCATTGCGCAGCGTTGTCATGACGACTGCTGAGATAACAATAATGGCGAATGATTTATTATGAACTAGCAACTCCCCCTCACTTCGCTTCGGTTTCAGTCGCCATACTCGTGTAGTTGCCGTTCCAGTGGGAGTACCGGGATAATATATAGCTTATGTTACTCCCTGATATTATAGCTTTCCATTGGTGAAAGAATTTTTGAAATCGGTTCTGTGGTTTAAGCGTGAAAGCATAACAAACAAACTTACTTTCGCATTTATAATATTAGTAAGGATGTTATTAATATTAATAATGCTACAGGTCGATGTAAGTATATCTCAATAACTACTTCTCGAAATCCAAGCAAGCGAAGCTGTTGACACATCTACTAATAATCCGTACATGACTATCATGGATTTTAAGGAAATTTGATAATTAAATAAACTTTATCTTAACTTATAGTCATGAAATTAAACAAGACTCCTCTAAAAAATACTTTTTATTTAGGAATGGGAGTGGTGTTTGCTGAGGCGCACCTTGGAGGAGCTACCAGTAAGCGTAGAGCCTGCCGTCGAGCCGCGCTGGGAATTGTTCCATGCGACGCAGCTGCGACAGGCACTCGCCTCATGCGATCTACCCACCGGTATGACTATCATTAATCGATGTACTCACTTTACGTTCATTAGAATCCCAGATTTGCTATGACAACAGGTATATAAATACACAAGCTCGTCAAAAGGGTTGGTCATAACAATTACGCGTCCCTTTTTTTTGATAGTGTATGATTTAGACATACCACATCCACTCTTTTGGGACAGAAAGCCGGTGTGTTCTCCATAACCTGCCCTCTTTGACATTGTTGGTTGTAATTTCACGTATTGGGGTAGATATCGCTGAAAATTAGTGTTCACATGTTTTATATTCATCCATGATCAGTGACGTAACTATAGGGTGGCAGGGCTGGCACAATGCCACGGGCCCACGACCCGAGAAGGGCCCAGCCCAAAACGCCTAGGACCTCAATCAGTATCGATTGAAAAGTATCGATACTCACCACTATCGAATCGATTGTGAATAGAGCCTATCTCATACGAGGTAAGGTTTGGGGGGGATTGATGAGCTTTTTTTTAGGGAATCTGATTCTTACTGATAGGGCCTCCTCAAAAGAATTTGCTGCGGGCCCCAGATGGTATAGTTACGCCTCTGTCCATGATCATCCTTGCCTGAATTGTCCTTATAACTTATTGTCAATTTCATCATCATCTCAGCCCATATATGTCCCATATATTGTCAATTTACAATTAAATAAAATGAGGCACTAGAAATTAGTATTTCAACCACTATGCGATATATACAGTCAATGCAATAATATAATACTTTCAGGGTTGGGTGGTAAGCGTATCAGCGTGTCCCGTGTTCATGCGCTGTTAACACGCGAGTTAGCCGCCCTGCACGCCACCGCACCACAGAGGAACCTGGTCGCCAACGAAATACAGAAGGTACATTTATATACGTATTTCACTTGTAGTGATCAGATGAAGTATATAACTTGTGACCAGTGGTGATCAAAATAATGGAGAAGAACATTCTAGAAGTTTCTCAGCTGAGTAGCTATGTTATACGCTTGACAAGAGTGGCAATTATAACAATCATTAACTTCCCATGTAAATAGTAACTTTTCCAATGATAAACTATTTACTATTTATTTTAAGAGGTATTAAAAGTATGATTAAAAGCATCCTAAGTGCTAATCTAAGAAATGATCTATCTATGTGCCACTTTTCATCCGAATCTGTTCAATAGTTTATGCGTGATTGAGTAACAAGCATCTAAACATTTTCTCAAACTGTTACATTTTCAATATTAATATAATCATATTATCCGCTTTATGTCCAACAGTAGACATGGTTAGACTTTAAATACATATCTGTTTTATTCCCAAGGACTTTACAAACAAAACTCGGCATGGAATTTGGTACTTAACGCTTTGACTGCTGGCGTGTAATCGCCGCACACGCCTATGTTATCAAAAACTCGCTTGTGTGTTTGCCCCGATATATAATATAATAATAAAGATATTATTATATTATATATCTTACGTGTGGCGACAGTATATGACTTCAATTCATTACTCCCTATCTTGGCCGTGTCGTAAAAGACGATTGAGAGAATGTAATATGCAGATAACATCTAAAAGAAGAAAAATTCTAAATGAAAACCTATACGAACCCGTCTGACCAGCACAGTGTAGTAGATCAATTTCACTCCTTTTTTGGATGAAGCTCAAGTCCATAAGTGGGATATATATGAGCTGAGATGAAATATATCATATTAACCTATACGACTTGAATATACAGGTTGTATCATGTTATGGGGCAACTTGCCAAACGGGAGCTAGGCAATGGTGGTAGAAACCCATGAAATAAAAATTGAAGAAAAATATCAATTCGTTAATGAGTTAGAGACGTGTAAAGTTTACAATTTTGTCATCGCTTTTTCGTGTAAATCTGATTGAAATGTATAAAGTCAGTGATACTTAATCTGCAACATATTCGTACTTTGTTAAATGTTCATTAGAAATTGAATAAATCAGTGATTACGTTCTCATAAGCAAAACAAACTTCGCTTTAAATAAGCTGATCGGCCGATGACCGTTTACGAACCGTCTTTGTACCTACGTTACCATTGAAGCATTTGGGCAATTCATACCTATAAATACTGTCGAAGCTTTACATGCCTACATGTCCTGTCTGTACAGTGTACATGCCTACATAATACGTAACATTTAAGGCATAGACTCTTAGACACATATTTTTGAAACCACTATAACTTTTATGTTTTATTGTTTTTTGTGTAATATACATTCTAATTACGCTCTATGACCGCTAAACTACAACATACTTGAACAGTTACCCCATTACCTGATACACCCTGTATTACGCTCTTTTAACATTAAGTTATATTTCTTCAGGTGTTGGACTATGTGACAGAGGTGAATCGCCAACGTAATCTCGCAGCCACATTGACACACTATTACGACTCTTGGCGACAGCTCACAGAAATACTATTCTGTGTAGCCCCACATGATATCCTCAACCTGGAATCCCGAAAGAACCTCCTACTGAACATACTACAGGACTTACTGAACAAGATACCACCAGCAGAAGTGCTTCCACAACTTGGAAACCTGGCATCGGGCACTGTCTTACTATTACTGGTTAATCTAAGGCATTGCTACATACTCCAGAAGAGAGACACCAATCTCAAAAGTTCAGATTTTGAAATGAGCTTCTTTGGACCAACCAATCAAGTCATGCAGACCAATTCTTTGACCCTCAAGTTCATTCTACACAAAATCCTAAGCTGGATTTTAGTATCGGGAGGTTGTACGCAGAAAATGAGAGTCAATCTATATGGCGCTTTCTTGAATTATTTAAATATAGTGAATTTGAAGTCCAGTCCAGCGGATCCTGAGGATGATAATATTGACAGTATGTATATCAGCCGGTTGGACAGTTCCAAAGTAAGAGATTCAACTATAAGAGAAGAGTCGGCCTTGAAATCAATGGTGATCGATGTGATTAGTGATTTTGGTGAAAATTTGTGTTCAATTGTGTGCGGAGATTGTATTGGTGCTGGACATGACGTGTGTCGAATGGTCGCGCTCGCGTGCTTGGATACGTTAATAGAAATAAACCCGAGAACTGATTGGATGAACACATTAACCAATCAGGGTTATCTGAGGAGTCTCATAGATAGTTTACTACAAGATGATGAGGGATTAAAAGAGGTAAGAGTTTTAGAGTTTATTGATTTAGAAATGGATTTAAAATAGAATGTGTGACCATCTCTTACTTCAGGCAGAAGGGTAGCCCAGCAGCTGTGAAAACAACTGAGAGATCCACTAAGAGAATGGATATTAACATTCTCCTGGAAAATTTACAATAATAACTATGAAAATTCGCTATTACTATTAGACATGAGCATCACCGGCTATTTCTGGCAACGGTTACTAACCGATTTTTGGTGTATAACACTGATATCTATAACTGTTGTCAAATATCGCTATTAAAGGAGATTTTAAGCTGATGAATACTGCGACCTTATTTCTTATGCACGGTTTAACCATTATAATATTTTATAGGTCAAACTAGAATAAATAATTTTCGTAGTATGCAATAGCAGTATCAAATCCGCTTTCCATTACAGTTTGATTTAACATAATTTATGACAGTGAATTCTTAAGGCCATAGAAATAAGATTGTAATTATTTTATATCAATAATCATAAAATGTTGCTTGTTAATAGCCACTAGCAAAGAACCGCTCCCTCTCTTGTTTCGCACATCAGGAATCACGTAGAAAGAGAGAAATGGTATAATTATTTTGGTTAATAGACTTATTAGTTATCTTTCGGTATTAGTTATCTTTCGGTTACTAACGTAGCAAAACGAGAAACTCGTCACGTAACTAATTATTGTTATGAAATTGTTAGTTGACAACGTCGCGTCAACGTTAGTTTTTTTTTGTAGCTAGATAACTGATAGCCGTTATTAGTTATATCAATACCGATACGATACATTAGAGGCATGTCAACCATTTTCAGTTACGTTTTGCTATAATGGACACATATCTACTGTGAAGCTTCAGTAATAGCATTCAATGTAAACTTTAATATATATTATGTTGGATGTGCGCCATCTACCATGGTACTAGATGGTGCACCATTGATTATCTCCTTGTTGTATATAAAGACTTTAGAGCATGATAACTAACTTATGTACGAGTATATCTTTGTCTTTCAAATTTGATCTGTTTATTGTATTGTCGCAATGGAGCATGATTAGCATACAATTTTAGTGATTTTGATGTACTTTTTATGAAAATCTCTACTGATAGTGCAACACCACAGTTTTATACGTGCAAAAATAAATGTGTGGCATGGTTGGGTGTAGTATTATACTCTACAATAATTTGCTTGTAAATAAAACTATTTTAACGGCTTTTATCGCGTTTGTATTTGATTGTTGATTGTCCGACGTTCCGAACTGAATAGTATAAGTATAAGTCTATATTTAACATTTTTGTGTTAGTGTTTGGAGGCGAATCCGAAGTCACTGCGTGTGTTGTACGTGTACGAGTGTAAGATGGGTCTGCTACTCAAGATGTCGCGTACTGTGTGCGGCGCTGAGACACTACTGGCGCAGGGAGCGCTCGGCTGCATCGCGGCGCTGGGGGCACTCTCCGCACACCCCGACATACATACGGGCGCTGCGCAACACCGCGACACAGACTTCGTACCAACAGTCGCTAATAGGTACTTGAGATCTCTAACTTCATCCTCGATCATCATCAAAGAAAAGTCTTGACCTCTTTCTTAACTCATCATCAATCACGTGTCTGCCCTCATCTCACGCTAAGTGGGGTCGACATAACCTTTTTTTAATTTCCATAGCCTCCTATCAGCACTCACTGCTTTCATACGCATATCCCCATTCACGCAACCCATCCATCTTCTCTTGGGTCTCCCACGCTTCTTTCGTTCATCCACAAGCATATTGACAACTCTCCTTGTCACATGCCTTTCATCCTTTCTCATCACATGTCCATACCAAGACAATCTCGCGCTCCTAATCTTGTCTATCACTAGTGCCACTTTCAGGCTTCCCCAAATACCTATACTCATTTCTTATTTTATCTAACCTTGTAACCCCACACATCCATCTTAGCATTTGCATCTCTGTAGCATGCACTCTTCTCTCATCCGTCTTTTTCAATGCCCAACATTCAGATCTCTTTCTAAGTAATGGATTCGAGGGGTGAAAGGCTATTTGATTTAAGCGACATCTAAGGTGATATTGAGTTATATACATATTCTGAATCAGCTAATTTTTCTACGTCGAATGATACCGAATTCATTACAATCACAGCACTTTTTTTTCATACGTTGAACTCTTTTACACTTTCTATACGCTGAATAACGAGGGCTTAAGGCAATTTTTATTAAGCGATATTTATCTTTGTAACTAAAGGTACTTTTTTTTAGTATTAACATCAAGAATTTGATGTTTTTAAATGATTTTTAATTAAATTTACCCCATTCAAATAGCTCAAGAAGTTTTTTTGTTATGATTTTTTTTCAAAAATTTTAAATTTTACATGGCTCTCCTGTAAAATTACAAAAATGTCGCTTAAACCAAATAGCCTTTCACCCCTCGATATAATATAAATTTTAACCGTTCCCATCCCCTTTTTTGAAGACCTCCTCCATCCTAAACAGGTAAAGTAATATGAATAACAATATAGCAGAGGAGATTACAAACATACAACTAACGGACATAAAACCAATACCCAGATTCAGAACAACAATTTTTGTATCTCGCAAAACATACTTTTGCATTCTATGGAAAGCGAACTCGCAAGAATTGGTACTACGACACCTGAAAAGTCAAATTCCTTATATAAATAGTATTGTATTGATTGTAGGTTCCGTCAGATTCTGGTACCGGCACTGGCACTATGCGATGCTCTACTGACGACTCTCGGCAGCCAGAACCATAGCTGCGTACTGCAAGTGCATCACGCGCTGCTCAGCCACGTCGAATGTATCGACATGGTGCTCAGGTACATTATAGGCCTCTTTACGTCCCTATTAAAAATACTTATTAAAAATTATTTTAATATTAATAGACGTCAGAATTGTGTCATTGTTAAATGTAGGATCATCATCATCATCATTTCAGCCTATTGCCGTCCACTGCTGGACGTAGGCCTCCCTCATGTTGCGCCACAATGTGCGGTCCTGTGCCGCCTGTATCCAACGACGCCCAGCAACTTTCACTAGGTCGTCGGTCCACCTAGTGGGGGGGGGGCGTCCTACACTGCGTCGTCCGATGCGTGGTCGCCACTCGAGAACCTTTCTTCCCCAGTGGTTGTCGGTTCGTCGAGCGATGTGGCCTGCCCATAGCCACTTCAGCGTGCTAATTCTTCGTGCTATGTCGGTTACACCCGTTCTTCTGCGGATTTCCGTATTCCGGATTCTATCTCGCAGAGAAATCCCGAGCATAGCCCGTTCCATAGCACGCTGAGCGACTTTGAGCCTTGATATGAGGCCTACATTTAGGGACCACGTTTCCGTGCCGTAAGTCATCACTGGTAACACACACTGGTCGTAGACCTGTGTTTTCAGACACTGAGGTATGTTGGACGAGAAGATCCTCTTAAGTTTCCCGAACGTAAACGTTAAATGTAGGATATATAACTAATATTATAAATGTGAGTTTTTACGTTTGCTACACTTTCCCGCCTAAACCCTTAAAAAAACTTTCACCAATGTAAAACTACATTATCAGCGAGTAACACAGGCTACGTTTTACGCCCCAAATTCTTAGTGAACGAGAACTGCGCGAGTGAAATAGCGGTAATTTGTTAGTATAAAATAAACCACATTCAAATGCGTATTTATTTTGTATTAGCAACCCGCTCGCTTCGCTTCCAGTCGCTTTGTCAATTTTAAATCTCCAATTTCTCCTAAATATTACGATACGCGACTGCAGCCCAAGAGGCCTCGGGTTCGATTTCCAGACTAAACAAAATATTTTATAGGATTTTTCTGAGAGCAAAATAGCCTAGGTACCTTCTATACACAGTATTCTTCTATACCTTCTATACACAGCTACGTGGTATTAAAATATTATCAAAATCGGCTGCGCTGTTTTGCAGAACAAACAGACACAAAAATTATGATACTGCGTTGTAGGCATAGGAATCGTACAAATAACCGTATGAATATAAAAAACTACAAACAGACACTTAAATTTTATTTATTTCTATAGATGACATAATAAAATGTCTCCCGTAACGAGGTGGAATGTGGGCGATAATTTGGTTACTACACGTGGCATCAACGCTGGCCTAAATATTGGAGTGGTTGCAGCGGATTTCCTATAGATCATTCATCATCATCATTGCAGCCCACATACGTCCCACTCTTAGGCTCGGGCCTCCACCATAATGGGAGGGAATTAGACCTACTATATCATGCTGGTCAGACATATTGGTATAGGGTTTTGTTTCGAGTCTTCCTTCTCTTGCACAGATGTTATATGCATATTATATCCATTAGTCGTCTTTTACGACATCCACGGGCAAGATAGGGAGTGGTGAATTGTATTCTTACTCCGTCACCACACGGAAAGGTATTCCTATAGATACTGTATTTAAATCTCATATGTGATAATCACTTTTGTGTCCGTTAATTATATGTGTATGTATTTCTCGCGGAAACGCAATGAGTTTCAAAAAAATTAAAAAACTGTACGAATGGCGGCGATGTGGCTCGCGACACGTCACGTCTCGTTTCCGTCGGGGGCGAAAAGTGGCCCACAGAGAACCGCTTTGCTACGCTGAATATGTCAAAGATCGTAGCAGGTGGAGGGCAGTGGACTCTGCCTACCCCTATGGGAAAAAGGCGTGAATATATAAAAAAAAAAAAAAAAAATAATCACTTTTCGTTTGCAAGTGTATTTATAACTAATATTTTTATCAGAGCGGCGCATCCAAACTCCCCAGTGGAGTTTCTAACCGAAGTGGAGGCGATCACGTCGGTGTTGGGTCGCGCGTCTAATCGTGACGTGTTCGTCGCGGTGTCGTCTCATGAGCGGACTGCACTCGAGCCTCACGCGGCTGCAGCTCAGCGAGTGCGTATGCTGATGTTGGCGTTGCTAGCGAGGTTCCACCGACCAGCCAACGAAGTCCCCGAACACACACAAAACAACTTACTGTATTATAAGGTATTTATTTATTTATTTAAACTTTAGCACACAAAAATAAGGTACATGGCGGACTTAATGCCTTAGGCATTTTCTACCAGTCAACCTCGGGTGGAGCAGAAATAATTTAGGCAGGGGCAATACATTGTAAGGGGTAATTTGTAAAATTTGGTTATCCAAGTATAGCAAATATATTCTTATACACAATACAAACAAACAAAAAATCTAAAGTAGATCTTGAGGGACTCTTTTCTTTAGTCTCCTCATGCTTGGGACTGTTTTGCCCATAAAGTGGTGTACCAACATGTTAGGATGCAGCTGCAGTCTATCTTTGTATGTTGTGGCTCTCTCCTTTATTTCCTCCTTTACTGTTTTTATATCGAGCTCTCGATGAAGTCTATCATTAGTGATATACCATGGTGCGTCTACTATCATCCTTAGCATTTTTGATTGAAACCTTTGCAGAATTTCTAGGTTGGAATTGGCAGCTGTCCCCCATAGCTGTACACCGTATTTCCATATTGGTTTTATTATACTTTTATATAATAAAAGTTTGTTGTCCATTGACAGCTGGCTGTTTTTATTCAGCAACCAATACAGCTTACGCACTTGTTGTCCCATTGCTAGGCGTTTGGTGAAAATATGCTTTCTCCATGTTAGGCGTCGGTCCAGGTACATCCCAAGATATCTCGCTTCGTCAGATTGAGGAAGCTGAACAGCGTTCAATATAACTGGAGGACAAGACTGTCGCCTTGTTGTAAATGTTACCTGGACAGATTTTGTCTCATTCGCTCTGATGCGCCAGTCTTTTAGCCATGTTGTAATTTTATCCAGGCTATTCTGTAACTTATGGGAAGCCTGGATTGGTGAGTCATCTGATGCCATGACCGCTGTGTCATCAGCGAATGTGCCCATAACTACGTCGTCAGATATGGGTAAGTCGGCAGTATAAAGAAGATACAGAGTGGGTCCCATTACACTACCCTGCGGCACTCCAGCTTGGATTTCTTTAAGCTCTGTATTTGCTTCACCTTGACTAACAAAGAAGTGTCTGTCGAGCAGGTAAGACCTCATTAGATTGTAAAAGTTGACAGGCAGTGTCTTTTTTATTTTATATAGAAGTCCATCATGCCATACTCTGTTAAATGCTTGTGAAATATCGAGGAAAGAAGCAGTACAGTATTCCTTTTTCTCAAATGACTTGGCAATACAGCCGACGAGTCTGTGTATTTGCTCAATTGTACTGTGTTTTGCCCTAAATCCATATTGATGGTCAGGTATTAGTTCCAGTTCCTTAATAATTGGATTCAACCTTCCGAGAATCAATGTCTCCATTACTTTGGATGGTATAGGGAGTAGGCTAATTGGCCGATAAGATTTAGCTTCGAGGTTCCTGCCTGGTTTTGGAATCATGATGATTTTTGCTACTTTCCATTGTGGAGGTACATATTCCCTCCGCAGGATAGCATTATATAATTGCGTCAGGAATGTTATGCCCTTCTCTGGGAGCTCTTTCAGGATGGTTGGTGTAATAAGGTCGTATCCAGGTGCTTTCCCTACCTTCAGTTTTCTGATTGCGGATTTAATCTCCGATTTGCTTACTTTCTGAATAGGCAACTCAAGTTGATGAGTCTGGTTCAGCAAGTCCGCAACCATTTCTATCTTTGTAGTGCCAGTATTGGGATTTGGTCGGAAGACATCCTGCAGATGCTCCATGAATACGTTGGCTTTCTCAACATCATTCCTGGCCCACGAGTTGTCTGCTTTGAGTAAAGGTGGTTGGTGAGTTATTGGGCGTTTGAAACCCTTTGTTGCTTTCCATAATGAGTAGTCTGTCGCGGGTGTAGCATCCAGATGTTGTAAGTATGCAGCAATTTGTTGATTTCTGTCATCACTCAGTAGTTACTTGAGTTGTGCAGCGAGTCTGTTGTATATTGTTTTGTCCCCTGGATATCGTGTGGTTTGCCATCTCTTTCTAGCTTTACGCTTCTCGTCTAACAGTTTTTTGATGGATGGTGAACATTGAAGTTCATCTCGTATAATGTGTCTTGGTGAAGGTGTGGCTTCCCATGCAGCCTGCTGGACTGTGTGGTTAAAATGCTCAACTGCGCTTGTGATATCCTCATCCATTTGTAATAGTATTTTGTTATCAAGAGATTTGGCTATTAATTCCCGAAAATATTCCCAGTTAGTTCTGCGAGTATGTAGGCGACATGGTCTTTCCTTTTGCAGAATTCTTCGTCTCAAGAATATTTCAACAGGAGAATGGTCAGAGGATAGATCAGTACTAGATTTGCAGTTAAAGTCGGTGCTGCTAAAACCCTTAGTGACGCAGAAGTCCATGAGATCTGGCTTCCTTTTTCGGTCAGTGGGGCAGTATGTCGGTTCTCCGGTTGAGATTACACCCAGTCGGAGTTTATTTATAGTGAGCAATAACTGTCGACCTTTTGCATTTATAGCCCGAGAGCCCCAAAATGTGTGCTTGGCATTGAAGTCATCGCCAGACACAAACCGCTGTCCAAGGGTTTTTAGATAGACTTCGTATTCCTCTTGCTTTATGACATGCTTAGGTGGACTGTATATAGCTGATATTGTGACCGGTCCCGACCAATCCTCTACAACGATGTTAGTGGCCTGAATTTTCTCAGTGCAATAGTCATGAACCAAGTGATGTCCAACATTGTTCTTAATTAGAACTGCATTTCCTCCATATCCTTTACCATCAGGGTGCATAGTGTGGTAGAATTTGTATCCTTGAATGTTAAAGTGACTTTTCCTTGTAAAATGCGTTTCAGATATCAACAAGATGTCAATATTGTTCAATTTAATATATCTTTTTACCTCAAGGGTATGTTGTGACAGCCCATTGGCGTTCCAGAGCACCATTTTTATGGAGTCCAGTGTGCGGTTAATTTAGTCGTGAGGTTAAGGATTAGGTTTGTCATTGCTGTTAGTTGTTCCATCATTTACTTCATTGTTATCATTAATTCTTTTATTTCATAGTTTTGGTTATTACTAGCTCTATTATTAGGTTCACTGGCTTGCGGTGGCGCACCTTGCACTATTTCGGCATATGTTGTTCCAGTTGTTGATGGGTTGTTTGATTGTTTAATCCTGTCATATGGTTGCCTGTATTTTTGAACCTTTACAGGTGCAGGTGGGAATTTGATTTTTTGTAGTTCCCGGTATACTTTACAGCCTTTATAATTTGCTGGATGGTTTCCTTCGCACAGCACGCACTTAACGCTATCGGATCTAGTTTTTCGTTGGCATTCAGCCGACAAATGATCCCCTGCACACTTGATGCATTTTGGACTTCTCCTACAGTAGGTTTTCGTATGTCCATATTGCAGAACGGTCGCAAGTGGATAGGCATAGAACTCGACCCAGAAGTACGTACCCATTTGTTAAGCACCAAAGATAAAGTTTTTATAGATTGGGCTAGCTGCCGTTTTTATGACGACCTTGAAATTGTACGTTGCGCGAACTGTCAACAGTATGGTCACGTCGCTAAATACTGCAATGAAAAAACACCCACATGCGGTCACTGTACGGAAGGACATATAACAAAGTCCTGCACAAATAAGGAAACACCTGATTTTAAACCAAAATGTGCCTCTTGTAAGCGTTTTAAGAAACCTTACGATCACCCCTGCGGCGCGTCGGACTGTCCCACCTACAAATTTAAGCTGGAACAACTAGTCTTAAACACTAACTATTAAAAATGGATAGCTTAAACATAGGACAGCTAAATCTTCACAATGATAGGGTGGCTACATCAGAATTAGACCGTCTTGTTATGGAAAATAATTTGGACATAGTACTTATTCAAGAGCAATACCAGAATGCTCGCTTGCGCAGTAGGGTTGTGCAATTAGATAACAAAGCACGCGCCGGAATATATGTATCAAATTCTAAATTTACAGTCACATCGTTACAAAATCTAATGACATCACACTGTGCTGTCGCGGAGGTTACATCCCCATCCTGTAGGGTTTACGTTGTGAGCTGCTATTTTCAATACTCAGACCCTGTCACCTCACACTTAAACCATCTCCGTCATGTCTTGCGGTCTCTTACGGGCCGTAAAACGATAGTAGGTGCTGACGTAAACGCGTCATCTACTCTGTGGTATGGCAAGATTAGATACACCGATACTGATCGTCGGTGTGCGATAGAAGATTTCATCGCCGAGATGAACCTGTCCATCCATAATACACCTGATGCACCACCAACTTTTTGCAGCCCTTTGGGCGAATCTTCTATTGACGTCACGTTATCAAGCGTGGACGTCCGCTTGGATAGGTGGCGCGTCCTCCCAGACGCGTCGTGTAGTGATCACCGCCTGATCGTGTACGAATTTAAACCGAGACTGATACAAGATCCTCCCAGTCAGAGTTATAATTATAGATATAAAAGTAAGGGAGCAAACTGGGAATTCTTTAGTTCGTTATTTTCCTCGTGTGCCGGGCATTTCACTCGCGAAGAATTAAACGCGGAAGAAAGCGCTGAGATAATGTCACACTCTATGATATACTGTGCTGACATAGCCCTAGGTCGTATATCTATCCCTAACACCAGAAGGTGCGACTGGTGGAACAATAAACTGGCTGAACTTCGCAGACGCTTTCGAAGAGCACGTAGAAAATTTAACAAACTTAAAAAGTCATGTGTAACGGGAGTAACGTTTGATGAGTCCTCACTTGCACTCAGAACTGCAAGGTCTTACTACCGGATTGCGGTGGAAAGGTCTAAAGATGCGTTATTAAACAGGGTAGTAGAAAAACTGGAAAATGAAGGCCCGTGGTCCCCATTATATCACGAATTTAAAGCCAATCGATCAGTTGACCTAGCTTATATACAAAATATCAAAATAGATAATAAACACACCACGGGTGTAGAGGAGACCACAGAAGCTCTAATAAATACTTTAATACCGGACGATAACGTAACAGCTGATAGCGAACATCATACGCAAATAAGAGCGTGGGCCACTTTGCCACCTCTATCTCCTATGTCTGACCTTCCCTCTCTAACTGAACTTTTAAATACCGTAAAAGCCCTTCCTCTAAACAAAGCAGCCGGTGAAGATAAAATCTCTAATAAAATGATTAAAGAAGCTTGTCGAACGTCAGCCGACTCAATGTTACTAGTTTTCAATCGTTGTATAGCGAAAGGCATCTTTCCTCGGCTATGGCGTCGCGGGTTTATACGTATAATACCGAAACACGGTGATAAGCCACCAGACGACCCGAAGTCATATCGACCAATTACTCTACTGCCGTCACTAGGAAAACTCTTAGAACGTCTGATTGTTCCCCGTTTGTTACCGGGTGGCCCCACATTCAATCGTAGTCAGTTTGGATTTACCCCGGGGAAATCGACTGTCGACGCGGTCATTGCCGTTGGAAAAATTGTTTCCCTATCAGATTTTAAATATATACTAGGTATTTTTCTAGATATCTCAGGTGCTTTTGATAACGCATGGTGGCCGATGCTACTTCTTAAACTGAAGGCTCGTGGATGCTTTAGGAACATCTACCAACTCGTACAGTCATACTTTCTACAAGGTTCAACCACACTGAAACTCGGTCACCATGCCGTGTCTAAATCACTGACGTTGGGCTGTCCTCAAGGATCAGTGTTAAGCCCATACTTGTGGAATCTAGGGTTTGATGACCTTCTTGAGCTACCTCTACCGCAAAATTGCTCATTGATTGGCTATGCTGACGACGGTCTCCTACTTATACAGTCAAACACTAGAGACGGACTGGAGAAATTGACGGATATATGTCTCAACTCAATACAAAAATGGGGCATACAAAATCGACTTACTTTCGCCCCCCACAAAACGTATCATCTTTTACTGAAAGGTAATTTACAGTCGAGCCCCCGTATAAAATTTAACAACACTGTAGTTAAAAAGAAGGAGTCAGTATGTTACCTCGGCCTGGTCCTAGAGAAAAATTTTTCGTTCATTGAACATATTAAAACTGTAGGTGAAAAAGCCAAACGAAATTTCTATGCGCTTACCAGAATTTCAACTTCCACCTGGGGCCTTCGTTTTAACACACTTAAAATTATATATACAGCCACATATCTGAGCTGTATCTGTTATGGTGCACCGGCCTGGGCTGATCGTACTACCATAGGCGCGGCTCGGCGTAAGTTACTACAGAGTCAACGATTAGCGCTAATATTTCTGTGTAAGGCATACCGAACAGTTAGCACCGAAGCCTTACCAGTACTTGCAGGTGTACTTCCGGTCGACTTAGAGATACAAAAACGTGCGTCCATGTATTATTCCACTAGGGAAAACATGACTAACAATTTTCTTTTACCACGCGATCGTAATAAAATTACTAGACTTTTTGCACCGCAATCCGTCGTTAACGATAAGCTCCTGACCGAATGGCAGGCAAGATGGGATTCGTCAACAAAAGGTCGTCATCTATATCTATTCTTTCCATCTGTTCGTGAACGTTTGGAGAGAACTTGGCTAGAAATTGACCACTATCTAGCCCAATTCCTCACAGGCCATGGGAATTTTAGAAGTAAATTATTCTATTTTACTCTAGTAGATTCACCATTTTGTCAATGTTCGACCTCAAACTCCAATTTTGAACAAACAGCTCATCACATCCTTTGGGAGTGCATTCTCTGGCGCAACGAGCGGAACGTCATGTTAGATAATATGCATGTCACGTCTGGGGTAGTATACTATTCGGATCTTGTAGCAACTCGAGAAAATTTCCGTGCGTTTAGGCGCTTTTGCCATACCTATTACTGTAATCAAACCTAAAGCTCACAAATAGGTCCATTAAGCTTTGTCCAATCCGTGGTGTGAAACGCAGCGGTACAGCTGCGTTTCACGTAGTTGTACAAACTCTTATTTACTGGCTTATCAGCCAACTTTGCTTCATGTCTCCCGCTTTGCATAGGAGGGAAGTGGAATCTTTCCAACTCCTCCTGTTTTCTTTTCTAATTAAATTTGTTGCGGGTCCCAAGACAATTAAAAGCGATTCCCGGGACTTCCTGAGGGTCAAACCTCAGTGTCTTATACGGAGACCATTGTGGATCCTGGCTTACAGGAGTTACAGTGGTGGGAATGTGTGGTGGGATTAGTCCCATTCATTATGTCCATATTGGAGGCAATTTCCACATTGAGGTATTTCCCGCTTAGGTCTTGGCAGTTCGATTACTATCTTGCAATGCAGAAGATATATTATGTCGTATACGGTTTTATTGTTTTCTTTTTGTTTAATTCCACTATAAACATTGGTAGTGATTTTTTAGTAGTGCGCTGTTTAATGTTCCAGACATTAGTACATACATGATCAAGCTTGCCTAGTGCTTCTTTTATCTCGTCTATACTGGTAGAGGGGTGTGTGTTTTTTAGGACTACTTTGAAACTCCTGTCTTGTTTTTGTTTGTATGTATAGAACTCTGTTTTCTTTTTTCCCAGTTCTTTAACCACTGCAGTGTATGTTTCAGACGATTTAGTTTGAATT
The DNA here is from genome assembly GCA_032191425.1 of Lymantria dispar. Taxonomy (NCBI): domain Eukaryota; kingdom Metazoa; phylum Arthropoda; class Insecta; order Lepidoptera; family Erebidae; genus Lymantria; species Lymantria dispar. The sequence continues at coordinate 36,742,667 of CM063445.1, forward strand.
TTTACTTGTTCATTACTGAGCACTTTCAGATCATAGTTGTTATATGCATATGTTTCCATGAGTTCTATAAGTGGCTGGATGTTGCTTACTCTATCAACAAAAATTGGGGGTGGCTTATCTGCTTTGGGTTTCATTTTTGGAGGCATGTTTGGTTCCAACTGGTCGCTCTCCAACACAGCAAAGCTGTTGGAAGTTGATATAGGTGTGGGTTGGGATAGCCAATATGTTTCTAGTTTACTTTGCTTTTGTGACTTAAGTGGCTCTGGGCTGGATCGCTGCCGTTTTTTATTCGTGGTTTGCACCCATACTTTGTCATAATTATTTGTTGGTGTTGATGGCTCGGTAGGTGAGTTTTCTATACTGTGTATACATACATAAACATACATATACATATAAATTTTATTAAAAGGTATTATGTTCACGATATTTTTTTTGAAGTGAAATTTCCTTAGAATCGTGATTTCAAACTCGATGATACCAAAAGCAAGTCCATAGAGACCCAAACACGTAAATGTATAGGATTCAGCCGGCAAGAGAATGAGGTAAATTAAAAATATGTATTATAATTGTTAGTTATTATGTGACAATAAATGCTAATCTATTCTATAAAGGACAAAGGATAAAGAAATTTCACTTCTGACATGCGTACTTTGTACGCACGTTCTTTTTTTTTATTATATAGTCTTAGGAAACCAGCTCACGTCTACAAGAATCTGAAAAACCATTGCTTCTGCTATTTAAATATTTTGCCGTATGATGACGGAGTAAGAATACAATTAACGACCCCTTCTCTTGCCCATGGGTGTCGTAAAAGACGACTAAGGGATTGAATGTGCATATAACATCTGTATAAGAGAAGGAAAACCTGAATTGAAACCCTATGTCAACACGTCTGATCAGCGTGGTACGGTAGACCAATTTATCTTCTATTTTGGTTCTCCAAAATAAAAATTAAATTGATCCCGGCTCGTGCCCTACACTGGGAAGTGGTTACAGATAGTTTCAAAGTTAAAAATTTCAAATCTCGATATGTATCTCGTGATTTGCAGGCCCCTCAAGGACGGATTGCTCCTGCCGCACCCATCAATCCACTACTCATCATTATCACAGCTCATATATGTCCTATTGTTGGGCTCGAGCCTCTTCCACAATAGGACGGAAATTGACTTATTGCCCTGGTCACACAAGTTGATATAGGGTTTTATTTCGAACAATTTTTTTTTACTGTTTGTTCATCGTCTCAGCCCATACAGGTTCCACTGTTGGGCTCGGGCCTCCTCCACTATGGGAGATAAATTGACCTATTATACCAAGCTAGTCAGAAGTGTTGGTATAGGGTTTTGTTTCGAGTTTCTCATCTCTTCCATAGACGTTATATGCATATTATGTTCCTTAGTTCTCTTTTACGACACCCACGGGCAAGAGAGGGGGTGGTGATTTGTATTCTTACTCAGTCACCACACAGAAAACAAAAATTGCTTTTTAATATACAGTAATTAGGAATGTGACTTGAAGTGAAAATAATCGATTTTTTGTTTTTTAAAGTAATCGATTTATTAAAAATAAATGATCGATTATAATTATAAAATAAACGATTTTTCTCCCAACAGGATTATGATGACTTTTTTTTTAGGAAATCTGGCAGTGAATAATCGATTAATTTCGATTGAATTTCGGATAATAAAAAATCGATTAATAATCGATTTTTATTATTTTGATAATCGATTGTAAAAATCGATTAATTTTGTAATGATCGATTATTATAAAAATCGATTATTTTTTCACATCCCTAACAGTAATACCCCGGACTTACGCGATAGGTGGGACCGAGCGATAGTCGCGTGAGTCGAATTCGCGTAAGTCGGGAGTTGATTTTTGTTATATTAAATGAACAATAAAAATTTTTATTTGGAACTAGTTCAAAAAAGACAATAATTTTAAAGAATATGGTCCAAGTTAGATAAAAAATAAATGAAATTATATGAATAAAAAAAGTAAACCTAAGACCTGAGCGCTCAAAGAAAAAACCGCGTATCTTTGAATTCGCGTAAGTCGGGGTATTACTGTATTTTAATATTTTATTGTTACATAAAAACATTTCTTTTTTATATTCTTATATTATTTAATTGTATTTTTATTTATAGATTGTATGCAACCTGTTAACGTATACACGCAACATAATGTGCGATAAGGACGGTCGGGCGGTGGACGGTTTGCCCGTTGAGAGCGGTGTCTTTAACAAGCTCGTGTCACTGCTGCAACACTTGGTGCGAGCACACTATCACCATGACAAACTGCTCGCCACGTGTATACATCAACTGCAAAAACTGCCCACATGTAGCCTCGATGGTAATTGATTTGTTTCTTTTAACTGACTTTTTGAACATTGTGATTTAATATTTGATCAAATGAAAAACCGATACAAAATGTAGGTAAACATATACAGTGGAGCGGACGCACGGGGTGCTTTCCTTCCGACTGGTGCAGGTGCTGACGGGGCACGGATGCTTCGCAAAGTACCTGCACAAGATTGTCAGGAGGGAGAGCACACCGTCCTGCCACCACTGCAGTTGCGACGAGGACACGGCGCAGCACACGCTCGAGGAGTGTGCTGCGTGGGAGGGGGAGCGCCGTGAACTCGTCGCGATTATCGGTGCCGACCTGGCGCTGCCGACCATCGCCAGGGAGATGCTCGTCAGCGTCAGGAACTGGGACGCGGTCGCCGCCTTCTGTGAGGCCGTTATCTCACGGAAGGAGGCGGCGGATCGTGTGCGAGTAGAGATCCTATTCGGCGACACGTTCCGCCGCCGGCGACTCGGGCGGCGCAGGCGCGAGTATCTGCGCCTAATGCCGCCCTAGCCGAGGCCGCGGGTGATCGGACCGGGGAATTGTCCGTCACCCGCAGTGTGGCTAACCGCGCGATGGCGACCGACGTCCCAGGATGTCGAGAGGTGAGGGTACCTGAAAGGGTATTCCGTCGGGCCGACCACTGACGACAAGTCACATCTGCTCCGGTGGTCGGCCCAACAACGAGGTGACGTGTCCCGCGCGCCGTCCTTTCATCGCCCCGGACGGACTGGACCGCGCGTGCGCTTACCATAGCCCACCCATAAAAAAAAAAAAAAAAAAAAAAAAAAAAAAAAAAAAAAAAAAAACATATACAGGGTGTATCAGGTTATGGGGCAACTGGTCAAAAGGGAGCTAGGCAATGGTGGTAGGAACCCATGAAAAAAATTTGAACGAAAAATATCGATTCGTTGAGGCATTAGAGACATGTAAAGTTTTCAATTTTGTCATCGCTTTTTCGTGTAAAATCTGATTGAAATGTATAAAGTCAATGATACTTAATACGCACATTTAACTTTGTTAAATGTTCATTAGAAATTGAATAAATCAATGATTACATTCACATAAGCAAGACAAACTTCGCTTTAAAACAGCTGATCGGCCTATGACCGTTGACCGCTCGCCGTTGTACCTACATGTCATTGAAACGTTTGCACAATTCTAAGTATGAATTAATGAAATTATACTGTCGAAGCTTTACATGACTACATGTATTCTGTCTGTACATGCCTACATAATACGTAACATTTAAGGCATAGATTCTTAGACACATTTTTTTGAAATCATTATAACTTTTATGTTATATTGTTTTTTGTGTAATGTACATTATAATTACGATCTATGACCGTTAAACTACAACATACTCGAACAGTTGCCCCATAACCCGATACACCCTGTATATTTATAAATACACGGCAGAATAAAACTTGAAGCGAAAAAGTGACAATAAAAATAGATAAACATATTTTTATATAAAAATCCTTTAGCATTTAGCTTGTAAGAGAAAAAAATGGATGATAATAATTTGCGCCAAAAATTGGCAAAAAAAAAAAGAGATGCTAGAAATAAATAAATATTTAACTCCGCATGAGTCAGCCCATTGACATTCTACTAAGAGGCGCATGCCTTCTTCATAATTAATCATAATAAGAACGAAAATGACCTACTGTAACTTGTCGGTCAGGTGGGTTAGTATAGTGTTTAATTTCGAGTTTGCCTTCTCTTGCATTGATGTTATGTACTCAGATACTACGAAAATTCATCCAAATATTATAACACTAAAATACAAAAACAATTACTATGCTTTTCCTTGTGGTGATGGATTAACAATACATTTCATTTTTCATCTTATCCGTGGGTATTGTAAAAGAGAATTAAGTGATATAATATGCATATATGTAATGTCTTCTCTCTTCTTTTCTGTAATATGCCTCTAACCCCTCAATTTATTTATTAACCACTGCGCCATCTATGCAGTAACTAACCAGTATTTATTTAATGGAAGAGTAAGAAAATTATATATATTTTTCACAGATATGCGTAAGCTATTACCAGATGACTGTCAATCGCTATCGCCGCTGGAGTGTCGCGCTCGTGCGCTGAGCGTGGTGCAGGCTAGAGTGCGAACAAGGCGTCAGGAGTCGCGCGCAGCGACACACGCGCTGAGTGCAGCGCTGCATCTAGTGTGGGCGCGTACAGCGCTACTGCTGCGTATGAGACCAACACTCGCACACTCGTTCAGTACTGATGACGATGCGATCACCTGGCGCGCCACCGCTGATGACCAACTAGAACTGCATAAGGAACTGGTCGCATTATTCAACGACAGATTCACTGAACAACTGCTCGATACAGCCAAGGTGTGTATATTGAACCTTCATATACAAAACATATTTGTTCTCAAAGTCTGGCTTATATATGTGTAGATTTATCTATACTCCGGTCAAAAATATTTGAAGAATTGTGATGTGTAAGGGTGTTTATAATTTTTTTTATTATCTCATTTGCCCAACTGTAGTTTTTTTTTTGTATGGTGTAACATTCGACTTTGGACGTTGGACTAAATCCTTTTAAAAAATCTACAAATTGTTTTGAAGTAAATTGAGATTCGTTATCGCATATCAAAACTTTGCAAGTGCCATATCTAAGAAATATTTCCTTTTCTAGAATTTTACAGATTACTCTAGTAGTGGCATTTATCATAGGAAATAACCAACAGTATTTAGTAAAACCATCAACGACTGAAAGTATATATTTATGGCCAGAATAAGTTTTCATCAAAATTTTTGAACAAGAAATATTCTTCAGTTTGAGTAATAAATTCTCTAACACAAGTTTTTCCACTATAATTAATTTTACTCCTTTTTAAATCAGGCAATTTAGTAGTAGAAGGTAAATTCTTCCTAATGTGTTCATTCAATAAAATGTTCAACAAATTAAACGACGGCATGACTGTGGAAGAGCTATGATCCCTATCCTGTAAAACTGTGTCATGAATTTCTGTCAAATTCTCTAATCTATGAACAACAACGGGGTTCTCCAAAGTACAGGTACCAGCAGAGACACGGGTGTCCTTCATTTCAGAAACAAAAGGAAATTGAGTTTGTTTATCCATCGTGAAAAGCAAACTTTCAAAATGTTACTATTTATTTAAATGTTAAATGGAGACTGTGATTGATCACTTTGTTATAATTAAAAAAGTAAAGATTAAAGCTTCAATACATTTGAATGTTGAAATTAATTTGAGGTAATTAAATTTATAAGTTGTTGTTGTAAAATATACTGAATATAAGTTGCAGAAATGACTCACAACATATCTCATAAACTATAGAAATATTACAAAGTAAGTTCTATTACTAATATTCAATTACAATATCATATCAATAACAAATATACTATGTGAACGATGTATATAACCTTACATTTCACCAACAATAATAAACACTGAGAGATAGACTGTTGAAACATGTATTTCCTGTTTTGTTAAAGATGATCATAGAACTTGGTCAAAATTTTTGATGAAAACTTATTCTGGCCATAAATATATACTTTCAGTCGTTGATAGTTTTACTAAATACTGTTGGTTATTTCCTATGATAAATGCCACTACTTTTTTTTTTTTTTTTTTTTTGGGTGGGTCGCGGTCGGCGCGCCTCCGCACCACTCCGTCCGGGGCGACAGAGGGGCTTAAGCACGCAACTCCCGCAACCCACCCGAAAACCACCTCGCCTTCGTCATTGGGCCGACCACCGGAGCAGGTTAACTTGTCGTCAGTGGTCGGCCCGACGGAATACCCCCTACGCGGGGTACCCTCCCATCGACCGACGTCCTTCCCTCGGGGAGGACGTCGGTCTTTTCTCACGCGGTCGGCCTCTCGGCGGGTGACGGACTAATCCCCGGTCACGTCACCCGCGGCCTCGGCTAGGGCGGCATGAGGCGCAGATAGTTGCGCCTGCGCCGCCCCAGTCGCCGGCGGCGGATCTCCTCATCGAGGCTGCGCTCCACGCGCAGACGATCCGCCGCCTCCTTCTGCGAGATCACTGTCTCGCAGAAGGCTGCGACCGCGTCCCAGTTCCCGACGCTGTCGACCATCGCCCTAGCGATGACCGGCAGCGTCAGGTCGGCACCGATGATTGCGACGAGTTCACGGCGCTGCACTGCCCAAGCCGCGCAGGCCTCGAGCGTGTGGCGCGCCGTGTCCTCGTCGCAATCGCAGTGGTGGCAGGACGGTGTACTCTCCCTCCTTACGACCCTGTGCAGGTATTTGGCGAAGCTCCCGTGCCCCGTCAACACCTGCACTAGTCGGAAGGAGAGCAACCCGTGCCGCCTTTCCAACCACTGCATCAGCACCGGCCGGAAGGCCTCCACGGTTCGCACCCGAACCGAGGCCTCTCCAGCCGGACTGCCCAACGGGCAATGACGTCTCGGCGGGCGTCGACGCGCCAGGCGGTGAGATCCCTTAACGAGATCACACCGCCCTCCCCGCGCACCCCCGACACCCGCCTCCAGGTCCCACGGGGGAGTCCCGGCCAATAGGCACGCTGCCTCCGTCGCCACCGTGCGGTATCCGCGGATGGCCCTGACCGCCATGACCCTCTGTGGTCGCCACAGAAGGGCCCTAAGTCGGACGGTCAAGGACCCCGCCCACACCGGTGCGCCGTACAGGGCCATCGACCGGATGACCCCCGTGTACAGCCGTCGGCACGTAGCGCTCGGTCCGCCCACGTTCGGCATAAGCCACGATAGGGCGGACGCCGCGCCGACGAGCCGCGGAGCGAGCCTGCGGAAATGCTCCCGGAACCACCATTGCCCGTCGAGCACCAGGCCCAAGTACCTCATATGGGCCCGGATGCTGATGTCAACCGATCGGACGGTGATCGAGACGCCGATGGGAGGGCTCATAAGGCGCCCATGGAACAAGAGGGCCTCCGTCTTGTCCAGGGCGACCCTCAACCCCAGCGCCTCGATCCGCCTGACGACCTCTTCGGTGCCATAGGTCGCCAGGCTTACCGCCTCTTCTAGCGTCCCACCGCGGGCTGTGACGAGCGTGTCGTCGGCGTAACAATTCACGCCCAGCCCGGGCGGGAGGCTCCCCCGCAACGCCCAGTCGTAGCCGATGTTCCACAGGGTGGGTCCGAGGACCGACCCCTGTGGGACACCGCACGTCATGGGCGTTCGCACAACGTCCCCTGCTCGGTTGGTACAGAGGACGCTGCGCCCCACCAAATAGTCTGCCACTAGCCGCCTCAGGTAAGCTGGCACTCCGTGATACCGGAGCGCCTCCCTGATGCAGCTGAATGTCAGACTATTGAATGCGTTGGCGATGTCTAGGGACACCGCTAACAGCACTCCCCCACCGGTGACGGCCTCAGTCGCCACGGCCCTCAGGCGCAACAGAGCCGCGATCGTCGAACGACCCCTCCTAAACCCAAACTGGGCGTCCGACAGATCGGGCCCCGTGCCGACGAGGTGCCGCTCGATGCGGGCAGCTACCACCCTCTCCAGTAGCTTGCCCGTGTCATCGAGCAGCACGATAGGCCTGTAGGCCGAAGGCGACCCCGGAGACCGTCCCGGCTTCGGCAGGAGCACCAGCCTTCCCTCCTTCCAGCACCCAGGGAACCGTCCGGACGCTAAACACGCGTCGAACAGCTCCCTGAGGCGGGGACCCAGGTGGTCGAGGACCAGGCCCAACACGCGGTTTGGAACACCGTCGGGCCCGGGGGCGGTGGACTTTGCGCACATGCGCGCCACCGCCACTCCCATCTCGGGTTCCGTGATGGGCGGAACACTGTCGTCGTCGGCCTCCCGGTCAGTGTCTGGCGGAGCCATGACCGGGGGCGTGTGTTCCGCCCGCCGCGGGAACAGGTCCTCGACGACCCGGGTGAGAAGGCTGGGCTGGAGAGTCTCGGTGAGGGGAAGGCCCCGCGCGCGGAGCTTATTCAGCACCGCGCGATAAGGGCGTCCCCAGGGGTCACGGTCGAGACCGTCCAGCATCTCCTGCCGACTGACGTCCTTGGCGGAGCGGACGGCCAGCCTGAAGGCCGACCGCGCATTGCGGTAGTCCTCATACAGCAAGGCCTCCCGCTCCGCGTCGCGTTGGCGCCGCCGGCTGCGGGATAAATGCCACTACTAAAGTAATCTGTAAAATTCTAGAAAAGGAAATATTTCTTAGATATGGCACTTGCAAAGTTTTGATATGCGATAACGGATCTCAATTTACTTCAAAACAATTTGCAGATTTTTAAAAGGATTTAATTTAACTAAAATATTTTACAATACAGTTTATATACCACAAAATAACCCTGTGGAGAGATACAATAAGACTGTCGTAACATGTATTGCCTGTATGTTATAACAGTTTTGTTAAGATTCAAACAAACAAATAGCACACATTATATGCATAAACAATTTAAACAATAGTACACGAAGTTGTGTTTAAAATATGTAAGAATACAACATAGTTGCAGAATAATATAATTGCAGACAATGACCTATAATGCTCTCAAAATTCAAGTCCCTGGTCATGTGGGCCAATTGTAATATTAAAAAAATTAAAATACAGTTGGAATTCTATACAGGGTGACTGGTAAAAGATTGGACATATTGAAGGAGGGTATTCAGTACTCGATTCTGATACCGAATATATAAAAAAAATTGGTACTTAAATTTTGAATTAATTATCTTATAAAAATATTTGGTTATGGACACATGGGATAGGTCAACGTACGTCAGCAATTGTAGGTACTAAACAGTTCGCGCATTGAACTAGTTACATTTTAGGTAAATATTCTACCTATGCGACTCGACCCAGTAGGTATTTTTTTTTTCGTCGCGGGCCGCAGATAGAGGTCAACGTACGCTGGCAAACCTATTGTTGTGATTATAAACAAATCACTTTATCTCAGGATTGATAAGAGCTATGAATCTGCAAATAACTGTAGTGTTTTATGACATTATTCTTACACCTAGTTTAAGTAATTCTAGTAATAAATATCCAAAATCTTGACAACAGTGCTAACAAAACTGTTACTCGATATCGGTATCGGTGTATCGCCAGTAGGGTGACAATATTTTTGGAAGTCTTGTAACACTAATATTGTTGATGTTTACTATGTAGTTAATTAATATTATCCTCTTTTTACACTTTTATTAGTTACATGTGGTCATTATCTATCGTTTCCTTGAATATGTACAATCTTTTACCAGTCATACTGTATAGCAATCTAATACATACTTAGTTATAACAGTTTAGGTAACTCTAATGTGGGTCATGTCTGCAATATGGTAGAAAATAACCAAAATTTAATTAAATACCTTTTATGCCATAAGAGGTAATTTGACTTCACTAATACCGTACGACGTCAACTTCGGTGTCCACGCAATCCACTTTAGCAAGCATAACATGCGTCAACATTCGGCTTCGCAAATGGCCGCTCCATGGAATATACGTATACGAAATATCCAAAGTACGAACGAAACAAGACAACTAGTCAAATAAGGAAGAAACCGCTTTGTATAGCGGTTTCTTAAAAAATATGGCTTCACCCATAAGGTGTATAAGCCCGTCCATAATTAAGCAACAATCAGTTGTATAAGGAACTAAGATTGGACTCTGATAATGCAGAATTTAAAAAATTATGATTTCGACATTGTAAAGGCCGGATCGAAAAAGTCATTTCCTTTGATGTAGGTGATATTGTGTGGAGAAGAAGTTTTATTCACTCTAATGCTCCGACATATTTTTCGGCGAAGCTCGCGCCTAAGTTTGTTAAATGTGAAATTATTGAGAAAGTTTCGGCTAATGTTTATATTTTAAAAGATTTGAATAAAGGTACTTCTGGTCGCTATCATGTTAAGGATATTATTAAATACTAAACCTGTTTTGACTACATGCTTTGGATTTTGATAATTTGGGAGAAAACGTATCTCTGTTAGATAGATGAATGTAGATTTGAAGTATGAATTAATGATACTTGAATGGGATGTATGTTAGGAAACTTCTTTCCATTTTGTTGATCTTCATTTCCATGACTCTAAAGTTAACTTAGGACATTTTGGATTTATTAGGATACTTCTCACTCCGTATATTATATCTTTAACATCAAAAGATCTTATGTAAATTTGTTTGTGTATTTTGTAAATTTGTTTGTTAAATAGGATACATAATTATATTTATAGTCTTTTAAGATCCTATTTGTGGTCTTATCTTTTGTACATTTTGTATATTTTTGTACAATTTATTTATTTGTGTTGTACGAGTAGTTATAAGTTTCGCGGCTGTGACAAACTTATTTTCAGTTCGAAGTTTCTGTAATACTTCACTGATTTTCTCTCGGGCATACCACAACTTATGAAGCTTTTTCTCGCCTCTTGGATTTTGTTTTTAGGACTGCTGCCATATTTTATGTAGAGTTCCTCTTTTTTTAAATGTTGTTTGTGCCCGGAAGGTTGGTGGAGTTGAGCCGATCATAACACATTTTCTGTTTTGTCTGCACCGCCTTGTTGTGTCAGCAATCCAGGTTTTCTTTTTAATGTTGTTTGTGTTCGGAAAGTTGGTGGAGTTGAGCCGACCACAACACATTTATATTCCTCACTGTCTTGTCGTGGTGGAAATTTTGTTGGAAGCGTGTGTGCTTAATCTTGCACCATGTTGCCATATTGTTATCATATCGATGGCATTGATGCCTAACCGATTGTTGAGTCGGCGGTGAAAACCTATCCGAGATCTTTTCTATCGTTAGTATATGATTTGAATAGTCATGATTTTTTTTTTAATTTTCATCGAAACTTCTTCGTTGAATATTTTGTTTTGGTTTGAAGGAATGAAGAGTCGGCGGCGAAGGAGCCTAACCGCACTTTAGTACTTTAGTGGAATTGTTGGATGCCGGAGTCAGTGGCGTTGGTTGCCTAACTGCACTTTATGGAACGAGCTTTTGTTGGGATTTAATAACTTATCGTTGATTGTTTGTTTTGTTAAGTAAGAGTATTAGAGTAAGAGTTAAGAGTATACTTTACATTTATTTTAATATTTTTTGTTAGATTATCTTTTAGAATTTTGCATGCTTACACTTCTTCATTTGGAAGTCGGTTCAGTAGTGTTGCCCCTTAGTTTCAGCTTCAATGGCAAATCTCCTTTAGGATATTCTGTCCATTGTCTCAAGTTGTTTACTTTGAATTCGAATTCTTCGAAGTTGACGCCGTACGGTATTAGTGAATACAAATTACCTCTTACAGCATAAAAGGTATTTAATTAAATTTTGGTTATTTTCTACCATATTGCAGACATGACCCACATTAGAGTTATCTAAACTGTTATAAATAAGTATGTATTAGATTGCTATATAGAATTTCAAGTGTATCATAATTGCTCTCACAAGGAAAATAAAGTTATGGAAGGCACATGTTGCATTTTCTTTAACTATTAATTTTTCTGTTGCCTTTGGACCCTTCCGAGAAGTTAAAGTTCAATAAATCTTGTCCGGCACTTTAGAGCTTTCTCCAGACGCCCGTTTAACTTACTTTTAGTCTACTTTATTTGGAGAAGCACTAACCTCTTGGTAATAATAATAATTTACTAAATTTTTAAACAACGCGAGCAACATCCTTCGTAGCAATTAATTTTTTAATATTACAATGGTAATAGAGTAAGAATACAATTCATCACATTTTTCCCTGAATGTAGTATACGACCATTACGAGATATAATATGCAGATAACATTTATGCAAGAGAAGGAAACGCAACTAGTTTGTCTAGCGTGGTATAGTAGATAAATTTCCCTCCCATTGTGGAGGTGTCTCTCACCTGACACGTATATAAAATAATATGATGATAATCTTTCTTTCTTTATTTTCAATTTTATATTTTCTTGTTTTGGTAACACTATTGTTTTTGTAAATGCAAGATACCTTATAGACTATTTATATTCCTAACAAAGTGTAAGCTAAATTTGAAGACGGTTGAGAAATGAAGGTGCCATATCGTGAAAAACATACAAATTCATTTTAAATAAAACTACTTTACGGATTTTATCGCGTTTGTATTTGATTTTTGATTACCCGACGTTTCGAACACTTTACAGCGTTCATGATTACGGGTGGACTAAGATGTCTCACGTCCAACAAGTCATCGTTACTGCAGAAAATTTATAATTATCTACCCGATACAGAAATTAATTATTAAATATTGACCCACATTTTGATACAAAATTTATTGCCAGTGTAAGAAGAAAATGATTCTATATGAAAAAATTATATTGTTTATGGTTAGTAATAATTAAACATTAAAATTAATAGTAATTATATTTAAAAAAAATAATAATAACTAAAGATAATTTTATAAATTAAAACCTTTAAGTAACATAAAGTAAGCCGCCTTCAAAATTAACTTTAATTTAGCATCATGTTACCTGAGTTTTCTTGCCGGATCTTTCTCAGTGTAACCGTGTTCCGATCCGGTGGTAGTATACTAGATTATTAGTTAGTTTTTAAATATAATTACTATTAATTTTAATGTTTAATTATTACTAACCATAAACAATATAATTTTTTCATATAGAATCATTTTCTTCTTACACTGGCAATAAATTTTGTATCAAAATGTGGGTCAATATTTAATAATTAATTTCTGTATCGGGTAGATAATTATAAATTTTCTGCAGTAACGATGACTTGTTGGACGTGAGACATCTTAGTCCACCCGTGATCATGAACGCTGTAAAGTGTTCGAAACGTCGGGTAATCAAAAATCAAATGCAAACGCGATAAAATCCGTAAAGTAGTTTTATTTAAAATGTATAATACTCGCATAAACATCAGAAATCATTATACAAATTCATATTTGCATTTCTAATATTAGTATTCTCAATAAATAACCACTGGGTTGACATCCCTCGGCGTTCATCTAAGCTAGGGAAGCCATCAGCGGCTAACGCCTATTCACAAAAAAAAATACCAAATACAGTAATACCCCGACTTACATTACCTCGCTTTACGCGAATTCAAAGATACGCGGTTTTCTCTTGGGGTGTTCAGGCCTTAGATTTACTTTTTTATTCATAAAATTTCAATTATTATTTTATATTATACTTTGACCATGTTCTTTAGAATTATTGTCTTTGAACTAGTTTCAAATAACCAATTTTTTTTTGTACATTTAATATAAACAAAATTAAATCCCGACTTACGCGAACTCGACTTAAGCGATTATCGTTCTGTCTCACCTCATTAGAAACTCGATTAAGCGGAGTAATTGTTGTCGTTAGGCTTTCGGATAATAGAATACTTGAAACCTCCTTTGGTTTTGTGCATATGGTAGTAGGTATGTACATCATTTTATGCGTTTATTAAAAGACGAATACCTACATATCCCGCGGGGCGCGCACGTCAGAGCGGAGTAACAATTACTAACTAAAACTAAAAGCAATAACGAAAGGCGTGGGGGCAGCGATCTCACGAGACGCGGGCGAATTCGATTTGTAGGTAGAATACATAAGTCGCAGTTGGTAGCCCGGATAATCGCGAATCCGCATAACTGAGGGCCGGATAATCGAGTTTCTACTGTAAATAAATCTTATCGTACGGTACGGGTTTGACAGCTGGAGGCCAGGTGAAAAAAAGTGTAAAGAATTTTCGTCACGATATACCTATTCTCTTGGCTGCGGCCAGTCATACGCAGCCAAGTAGGGACACGATATCGATAAGAAAGTATCGATACCTTTACTCATGAGTAGTATCGAAGAAAAAATACCGTACTCAATAAAGTATCGATACTACAAAGTATCGAGTACTGAGTACTTTTCCTAGAATCTATGTCGTGAATAGTCGTGATGAGCTTTTTTTTTAGAAATTTGTCGTGAATATTTCGAGCCACGTTTTAGACGGTTCATTACGTTTGAACTAGATGGCGTTACCGTAAACATGAGTCGTGAGGTCAAGTTTACCATGAATAAGTTGTACAATTTATTCGATACGATACCTGCCATAAAGTACTCATTGAGTAAAAGTATCTAATCCAAAGTATCGGTATCGACAGAAAAGTACTCGATACCTAAAAGTATCGATACTTTTTTGTGTCCCTACAGCCAAGTTCGCACCGGCGGCGGACATGTGTAGTTGGTCCACGACATACGCGTCAACCTTTTCGTACTGTATTGTGTTTGTATTTATATTTTCCTCCAATAAAACACGTGCCGCGTAACGTCATTGCTATTGTTTGTAAACACTTTTGTTACTTTCACTTATCAATAAATTCGAATTCATCGAACATTCGGTTGGAACTTCGTTCCACGACACGTTTGACGCCACTCACGCATTTCTTTTTGTTATTTCAGAATCAATCTGCAGCACATCGCAGTTTCCTCGAGATACTAGTGAAAGACATCAAGTCTATGATACAATTCTCGCCGTTGTGATCTTATATTATTTGTGTATTATTACTAATCATTTGTTACTTACGTCATTTCAATAAAAGAATATAATTAATTTTCATATAAATTGAATGTTTTTTAAACGCCTGTAATCCCAAAGCAAAGCATTTTTTATCACCAAGGATCAAGCACTTAAATGTCAGAGCTGTATCTCGCCTGGTGTGAGGAGTGTCTCCTTGTATATAATATAATAACTAGAGATCAATTTATTACAATAACTAAGCAATTTTATTTTGGTAATGTTACTTTGAAGTGTTCATCCTTTTTTTGGGTGGGCCATGGTCAGCGCACACACCGTCCATTCCGTCCGGGGCGATGAAAAGACGGCGCATGACCCCATAACCCACGGTATATTCCCTTCCCTTCGCCATTGGGCCGACCACCAGCACCCAGTTCCTTGTCGTCCATGGCGAAGCGTTCACTCTTAGGAGATCGAAATATAGACAATGCTGTAAGTCATATTGTCGCCCTTGTGACCAACTAGGAATAATAATTTCATACCGACCGCGACCTCTAAATGTGATAACATGTAAGAAATATGTAAACAATAGAAAAAACAAATCGTTTCAAACAATCCAATAGTCTACTACTATCACAGAACGGGGCCACATGCTGAGATCAGAGAAACTCGGCGGGATGTCATTTTAAAATAATAAACTTTAAATAGAATTGTATGTAAACAACATATAGTTTTCGCTCCAGCGTGATTGCTATTTTTTAAAATTTAATACCAATAGAAGATATGATTGAACTAGATCCCACAAGTAGAGAGGGATTACGAGTTAACTACTAGAGCAACCATCACTCCCCTCACCACACTAAGGAATAAAATTGGCTTTACTAGACTCAAATCACTGCTGGGCTCGCGCCTCCTCCATGATGGAAGGGAAATTGACCTGCGAGTAGGGATGCAAAAAAAAAATCGATGTTTTCAAACATCGATGTTTATGAACGATATATCGACGATACATCGTTGTTAAGAACGATGTTTTTCGACGATACATAGTTGTTAAGAACGATGTTTTATCATTAGCTTATTAAAATTTGCCCGGAGGATTTTATTACTTAGTAACATTGATGTTCGATGTTTTCCCAACATTGATATATCGTTTATGAACATCTATGTATCGTTCATGCACATCGATGTTTTCTATGAGCGATGTTTCATCCCTAATATCACCCCGCTGTATGTTAAAACAGTCCACAAATGTCCTAAAAATAAAAAAAAGCTCATCAAAATCTGCCCGGCCGATTTTGTCCATAACCAAAACATCGATGATACATCGTTGTTGAAGAACAATGTTTTACGTGGTTTAAAGGGTATAATATACCTAAGTGCCGACAAATTTCCTAAAACAAAAGCTCATCAAAATTTGTCTGGAGAATTTTATTTCTTAGTTGTAACATCGATGTGTGGTTTTCGATAAACATCGAACATCGTTCATAAACATCGATGTTTTACTTTTGAAAACATCGATATCCTAATATCGATGTTTTTTATGAGCGATGTTGCATCCCTACTTGCGAGCTTGTTCAGTGCAAGCTGCGAGCTCACGGTTGAATGATTTGTTCTAGAAATATCAGTCTGTGTTGCTACTTATTCTGTGGTCCTGACACAGAGTAGGATCAAATTTGTTTGATCCTACTCTGTGTCAGGACCACAGAATAAGTAGCAGCAGTAGTTCGATGTGTCAAGGTCATAATTTTATAATGAACAAAAGAAGCGAATTCATTATTGTAACGAATTGACTATTTGCCAAAGTAATATTCTGGCAGTGACAAGTATCATAGTACTATGTCATTATGAAAACCGTCACTGTTATAAATTAGTTTGATATATGTATCATGTATACATTACAGATAATCTGTATGTTGCTGTAAAACACTAACCAAAAACCATAGATCAAGAAACTGAAGTTGACAAAATATTTTCATTTTGTCCTTGTGTAAATTGATAGAACTTTTTGTTTGTTTATTTTAGTTCTGTTCTGTATTGATATGAAATGAACTCTGCTCCATTTCTTTACGTAGCACAGGGGGGGTGCATCGATATCTTATTTATTTCAGCATTAAACCAAAATTTCATCGAAGTCCGAGTGTAACACTATTCACAACATAATGGTCATAAGCATACTATTCTTGAGAGACGTAATTAATATGTAATATCACGCCACGCTGTCAGACAATTTGCTAATAAAGTTTTATTTATAATAAAATGAATTAACCCGATTTTATCACGTTTGTATCTGATTTTTAATTTGCCGACGTTTTAAATACTTTCATTCTTCACTCAAGAGGGAATATCCCGCGTCCACGGATACTAAAGTTTAAAATGTCTTGCTCTTACTTTAATGGCCTTACTAGCATAAAGTATGCTACCAATCAATGTCCGTTGAGTATAAATATGATCAGAGCTTTAATAGTTGGTCTAAAATGTCCAATACTTGCATAAACATTGCCAATTCATTACGACTTTCGGATTTTAATAGAAATTTTGATCTGTGGCACTACGTTTACGTTATAATATCTATGACTGGTGTGCTCAAAAGAAGGTGAACGAACTTTCTTGTTTTATCATGTCCGTCCGTCCATATAGTATTACTCTATGTGTCCGTCATAGTAATTAGGTTTTCTATTTTCAGTTATTTATATTTATTCATTTGATTTTAGACATGAAAAGACTAGCACAGAAACGACTAAAGTGACAATTATTCCAGACTGTTTACTTTTTGGACTAAAACTATTTATTTGTTGACTTCGAACTGATATAATCTACCGTTACACTGTGATCATGAGCAATTGGAATCAAAGTACGCGTAACGACGACCGCAATGACGACAAACCACCCTATTCTAGGATATTTGTAGTATGCAACAAACAACTTCGAGTCGAGGACTTAAAACCAGCCTTCGAAGCGTATGGGCACGTTGAGGATGTCCATATGCCGAAAGATCGGAACACAGGGGAGTCTAAAGGCATAGCATACATAAAATACAGCAAAACATCATCAGCAGCTCTTGCTATAAAAGAAATGCACTTAAAAACCATTCAGAACAGTAGCAAACCTATTAGAGTCATGGTAGCGACACATAAAAATGACAGTCACAATACGAACGATGAAAAGTACAAACGACTTTTTATAAAAGTTCATAAAGAAGCTACAGAAGGTGATATAAAACAACATTTTTCAGAATTTGGTTGTGTAGAATCTGTCCATCTTCAAAGAGACAAATTGACCGATGAGTGCCGTGGATTTGCTTATGTTCACTATAAATCCTTTGTAGATGCAGCTAAGGCGTATGAGGGTTGTGATAAAAAATATAAAGCTATATTTGCTACACCAAAAGATGAATTGAAAAGAAGTAGAAATAGTATAGAAAATTTTGTAGATAGCTTTCACTCTAGCAATTCCAGCATAATTAAGGATAATTACAGTGACCATTATAGTCAATCAAGGGATGATGTTATTAAAAGAGATGGTGTTCATTCACTTATTAGATCTCGACCACAAGACTATGACTCTGTATGCGCGACTTGCAGTCCACAAGTACCTCAAAAATATATTGAAAGACTATTCAATATAATACCAGGCATGACACAATGCAAATACAGCGCAGACTCTTATAATGGTTATTGTAAAGCGTTAGTTACATATGACACTGAAAAATCTGCTTCATATGCTGTAGAAAAACTAAATAACTTTGAATTCCCCTCTGGTGAGATTATATCTGTTAAACCTGATGATAATCCTATAAGTAAGGCGGCTAATAATTTAACAAATATGATAGTTAACAACCTAAAGAATTCTGGAGACTCCTCCACTCCTGATTTGCTACAGCTTGCCGATGTAATAGCTCAAGCATCTAACCTGCTTAAAGCTGCAACGGCAGGCAGGGATTTGAAGAATGACACTCACCAAGAAGACAATTGTAGTGTTACTCTGCCACCACCACAACCCTTAGCTAACAGCAACAGTAGAGTCGCTCAAAGATGCTTCTTAGTATTTAAACCTCACCCTCCACCGGCAACAGTATTGAAGGATGCCTTTTGTCGTTTTGGAGATCTTATTGATGTGTCTACTTTCCCAAATAAAACATTTGGCTTTGCTAAATATGCATCGGTGAGGGCTGCTCAAGAGGCTATCAGGACGCTCCATGGTGCCACCTTATGTGGTACTAAGATGAAGGTGTTAGAGGCTGATGAGAAACCGTCTAAAGATGACAAAATGAATGTTGATGATGAAAGCAGTGTAGACCATGACACAGACCGAAAGCGAATGAAACTACAGGACCAAGACCACTTAAGCTGATGATTGTTGATCTTCATATTAACTTTTATAAGTACAGATCTGACATTGGTTGTAATTTTTAAGTTATTGAAGAATAGTATTTGTTTATTTATTGAATATCTTTATTAAATAAGTTTCATGAAGATGACTGACATTGGGAATATTATTTTGACTAAATTATTTTTGGAGTTTTACTAATCAATGAAATTATACAGTTTTTACTATAATACTAAATAGTTGATTAATATTTTTTACAAACAAGATTGAACATAAATTTTAACACTGAATTTCTATTGTATTAGTGTGTGAGATAACTATCATTATAATAGTGAACACATAAAAATCCTTTATTTATACAACCTATTTTCCTTTTGTCCATACTATCCAGGCGACATATTACCTCCTTATCGCCATTTCGACTGACCACCAGTACAGATTTCTTAATATTAATGTCCACCCAAAATTTTAAAAAACCTGAACATACATATAATTTGAAAGTGCCTAGATTACTATGTGTATACTATACAAGCTATCAATAATTCAAATTCATCCATGTAATGGTATTCCAATACAAGTGAACATTATTAATGTCCAAGAGAATACCATCACATATGTATTATACTTGTTTTAGAGTAATCACATTATACATACTTAAAGAACTAAGAGTACTACTAGTTTACAAATAATTATGATAACAAGACAAAGGCAATCAAATTACGCGCATATTTATATTTGTAATCATTACTAGGAAAAAAATTTTTAGATTTCTTTACACATATATGCCTCTGCCGGGCTTCCTTGAGATGGAAATTGACTTGACGAGTTTGTTGGCATAGAGTTGTATTTCAAGGTTTCCTTCTATTTAATAGATTTAGACATGTAAAAAATTGAGACACACAACATATTTTAATTTTTGTTTTCACAGGATTTTGTATGAAACCTAAATTTTTTGACAACAGATAAACCTTCATTCAGAAATATATTCATAGATTTTATTAATTTATATATTATTTTATTCACATTATATCAATTTGAAATAAAGATTTAGTTATATAGGACCAATAAATATTGATTGTGTCATATACCCTTTCAGGGTTCCCCAGGATACATGGGACCCTCTGAGGGTTACCCGGGATTACTTACACATAAAAAACCAATGTAATTAAAATATATCTTTGTATGGCAACATCTATTTACTTTTGTTTTTAAAAAGTATACAATATTATGAACAACTGGTGTAATATATTGTGTTACTGTACCTAATTCGAGTATATTGACATAAGTTATACAAATTCAAGTAGTCTTTTTGGATATAACATACACAATTATCTCGTATACATATCTTTAGATATTTTTATATATCCAATACCTAGTCAATAAAGTTAACAACTTTCATTTAAGTTAAATATGGCTTAACAGTGGCACTTTTTAACATGTAGTAAACATGTCCAGCCATTTTTTTTTATGAACTTTCACATTCAATACATTTTTTCATTTATATTTTGAGATAATTGCCCATAAACCACTTTTAGTCCATAAAGGCTATAAAAATTGGAGCATTATTCTCGAAACCCCTATTTACTTGATGACCCACTTATGTCACAGATAAACAAGCTAACAATTTAGTGACATGTGGCTTATTAGACCATGTACAAGACAAGGTAGTTTCTGGTATTACATTTGAAATGAGCCGTGACCCATATAATAGCACAGATGCCTTGTTTAAACCCACCAGGACTTACATGTGAGTCATAGACAGTTAATATGTTAAAAAGACTTATAAAATCTACTAAAAATAAAGCAGTTAGTTTTAATTTTTGTTTTGCAACAAATAAGTGACTTCATTAATGCCTGAAAGTAATTTACTGATGATATTTTCATATTGAAGTGCATTGCTGTCTCTTTGTTCCCAGTTCTTATTGCTCTCACTTATAGCAGTCTTTGCTTGAACCATCTATAAACAAATCAAAGTGAATGTTATTTGAGAACAATCATTTATCAATTAAGCTCATATACATCCTACCGCTCGGCTAGAGCCTCCTTCGTAATAGGAGTGATATACCTATAACACATTGGTCAGATAGGTTGCTATAGGGTTTAATTTTGAGTGTTCTTTCTCTTTCATAAATGTTATAAGCATATTATACCCCTTAGTTGGCTTTTATGACATCCATGGGTAAGAAAGGGAGTGGTGAATTGTATTCTTATTCCTTCACCACATGGTATAGTAAGGTCAATTTCTCTCCTATTGTGGAGATGGTTCAAGCCCAGCATTGGTATGTATATAAGCTAAAATGATGATGATGATGAAATGTTATTTAAGAATTTAAACTCGACAAGTTAATAAAAATATATAATACTGACTGTAGTAAATTTATTAACATCATCACAGAGCTGAGTCAATTTGCCTTCCAGTTCAACATTCCTGTTATTAAGTTCATCTTTTTTGCTTAATTTGATATGTGACATGCGTTTATTTAACTGATCCAGGCTTTGTGCATACTGTTCCAAATTTAAACTTTCAAACTCTTTGGGTTCAACAACTTTTACTTCATGCTTGCTGAAATTCTTCTTTAGATCTTCAGCATATATCTTTAAAGAAGCAATAACATCATCAATATCGAGGTCCGCATTGTTCTGAGTCATGTCAGGCAGTAACAATTTAGGCATACTCTCCTCTAAAAATTTCGAGATATCTTCATGTCTTAATCCATTGTTTACGGTCGCGGTCTGGCTGTTTTGTACATTACAAACAGAATCGTATATAGCTCTTATTTCCGTCATTATATTTTGAGAATCAGACAACTCTTTGTCTAATTCTTGTGTCATCCTTTCCAATGAATTTAATTGTACAACTGACTGTAGATACTCTGCAAAATTACTGGTACTAATTTTATAATTTTCGTCCATTTTTAAATATAGCAGGTACCAATTTTTTAACTGTAAAATATGCTACTTTTATAATAGATCGGTTGTTTTATATTAAAAATGTTTTATTATTGAATTAAGTTATTTTTTAGGACATAAAACCGTGAAAACGATTAAATCCTACTATTTCCTACACAACAATAGCAAGGCAGACTGACAGAATACTGTCAAACCAGTTAAACTACCTATGACAGCATTATTTTTTTAAATTCTAATACCTAGCGTGGTTAGCAAGACTGTCACGCCTCTTTGTTTTGCAAGGTTCTGAGTTTTTTGCGGGAATATGGATATATTATTTTTCTGGTACTATACTCATTTTTAATGTCTTACAGCGTTATATAGAATAATTATATGTAATATAATACAATTAAGGTGCTCATGTACGGTGAATATAATATAATAGTAGTTTTCTTGTATGCTCTATCAAAATTCCCACAGAATAGTTTAGTTTTTAGCGCTCAATTAACGGTAACGACTTAGTTCACTAACGGACGAGGACTATTAAAAAGTTAGTCGATATAAAGTGTTAAATAATATGTGACCAAAATTGTATTAGATTTGGTTGTATAAGCTTTGGTCTCTTCGGCTGTCCAAATGGACAAACAGAACAAAAAGAAATAATCTATGATTTCCTATTTACTCTATGGCTATGCAATCAGTACATGTGGTTATTTATTTTTGTGTGGATGTTTATCGAGACAAAATATAAAACATGGTTAGAAAATTAAAGTTTCACGAGCAGAAATTGCTAAAAAAAGTAGACTTTATATCATGGAAAGTTGACAATAATCTAAATGAAGTTAAAGTTATGAAAAAATATCATATACAAAAGCGAGAAGATTATACAAAGTAGGTATGTTTACTATATAAATAAAATAACTCCAGTCCTAAGTAGTAAATTAAATATATTTTTAATTATATTATGTTGTTACTAAAAAAATAAATAATGTTTGCATTCCAAACTTTTTTTGGGGTGGGCTATGGGTATCAGTGCATCCGCCGTCCCAACTCTGTCCGGGGCGGCGCGCGGCCATATAACCCGCGATAGCTCCTTCCTCCTTGGGCTGACCACCGGTACCGAGTTCCTTGCCCTCCTGGAACGGCGGAATACCTCTCCTTACATTCCATTCTAAAGTAACTTTGGTGATAGATGAAAAGTATTAAGGTTATTCTCACACAATATTTTTTTAAAGACATCTCCAATTAACAAAACTTTGCATCGTTCACAAATCTGCTATAAACTGACAAATTACAGCCACACTTTGAACAGCCATTAGTTGATCGCACAAATCTTTGTCTTGCAGGATCGAACTCAAGAAGTTCGGCACGAGAAGCCAGTAATTAAGACTACTCCGTTATCTGTGTAGGCAAAGGCTAATTAATTGAATGATTAATGATATTTAAATCCTCCTCCGAAACTTTTCTTCAGGTTCAAAAAAGATGCACCATCTTTACTTATGCCTCAACTATGTTGTGTTTAAACTATATTGGCATAAAATAAAATGTGTGAAATGTCATAATAAATATTTCTCTTATTTGAGGTACAATAAACTGTCCCGAGAAATTCGTGAACTAGCTGACAAAATCAAAGAACTCGATGCAAGCAATGAATTCCGAACAGAATCAAGTGCTCAGCTATTGGAGAAGCTATACCAAATGGGTCTGATCCCCACAAGATGGGACTTGGCATTGGCTGCTAATGTTAGTGCAAGTGCATTCTGTAGAAGAAGATTACCTTCTGTTATGGTTCGAAGTAAGTCTAGCAAATGATATACAATTACTTATTGTGTGGTTTATCATTCGTCCATTTCAGCTCATATATATTTCATTGATGAGCTAAAGCATAATAATTAGAGATAATGATCTGTTATACTACAATTACTACACTGGTCAGATGGGGTACTATAGGGTTTTGTATTGAGTTCTTTCTCTTGCATAAATGTTATATCCCTTATTATATCCCCTGGTAATTTTTTACAACATCCACATGCAAGATGGTGGTGAATTGTATTCTTACTCTGGACCCCACAGAGAGATTGCTGGTTTATCATCATAATTTAATAGTTAGTAAGAGCGTAATCTTAAAACTGCTGATTAAACATCTTTTTCAAAGAGGTTACATTTTTCTTGTATGGATGGAGTGAGCATGCAATTTAACCACACTATTTTCTGCTCGTGGGTATCATAAAAGACGATTAACGCTTTGACTGCTGTCATATATCGTATACAGGTACATTACAATGCGGCATAACACACGCGTGTGCGGCCGCATACACGCCTGGCGTGTACTCGCCGCACACGCGTGTTTTCAATCAAAACACGCTTGTGTGTTTGCCCGCAGCTAACGTGTTAAGGGATTGCAATATGCATCTATCATCTATGCGAAAAGGAAAACTGGAAATAAAGCCCTATACCAACTCTGACCAGTGTGATATTGTATGTCAATTTCCAGTATATGAGCGTACCCATGAGAAAAGTATACATGTGTGAAGTTTTGAGTAAATGTACTATGGAGAAATCAAAAATAAATTTAAAGATTATAATAATCTCATTCTATAACAGATAAAATGTCAGAGAGTATGAAAGAAGCCACAAAATTCATAGAGCAGGGTCATGTGAGGGTAGGCCCTGAAGTAGTCAAAGACCCAGCATTTCTGGTTAATCGAGCCCTGGAGGACTTTGTCACATGGGTTGATGGATCTGCTATTAGGCGACATGTCATGGAATATAATGATTTGGTGAGTTATGTTTTAAAAACTTACACTTTTTTAGTTGAAGCCCGACTGTTGAGTTTTGGAACAATAAATGAGTTGACTTGTCTAGTTTGGAGTAGTATTTTGCTATTGTGCAGTGTAGAGGGAACAAGAGAGCCAGAAAACCAAAATTCTCCCCTTCTTCCTTATATCCAATCTCATACCTATTGTATTTAGCAACTTCAATGTAACCTAGTTATAGCTGAAGTTAGGTTAGTTAGGACCTATCATCAGATGGGCTGACATGGATATATTATACATTGATAGCATCCATTTCATCTCACAGGCAAAAAATTAATGTGGTAAAGAACAACTGCCATGCAAATATAAAAAAAAAGTGAGCCGTCGCCCAGGACGCCTGACAGATGTGAAACATCGAAACTATTTTGTACGAGTAGAGACACGGTATCGAATATAAAGTATCGATACTAAACTCATGAATAGTATCGAAAGATAAGTAACGTACTGTTTAAAGTATAGAGTACTTTTATTTACTTTATCTTTAGGTATCGAGTACTTTTCTTTCGATACCGATACATTTGTATCTCGATATTTTAGTCAATAAGTACTTTTTGGTAGGTATCGTACCGAAATTATCCATTTTAAAATTGACTTTACGACTCATATTTATGGTAACGTCATTTAGTACAAACGAAATGAACCTTCTAAAACGTAGCTTGAAATAATTTGCGATTTATAAACCAGAAATAGCGCCATCTATCGAGCAAACGACCAACTCTAAGCTACAATATATTTTATAAAGAACTGTCTAATCCTGATATGACAATAAGTCAAGCTGTTTAAAGTGAGTCAAAATCCAATTCTTAAGGAGTTAGTTGGTGACATACAAACAAATAAATATACAGCTGAAGCTAATAAAAGCCTATAAAAAATGAAATGCTTTCATCCATTCACAGACATTCTTTCCGCACGAAGAGTGTGATTTAGGAAATAGAAATGGTGGCGTTTATCGAGCTAACGACCAACTCTCAGCTTCAATATATTTAATAAAGAAATTTTTAATCCTGTAATCATAATAAGACAAACTATCTAAATAATTTTAACGTCATGGTCCTCCTTAGATTTTCAACTTTTAAATGAAATTTGACTGTTTAAAGTGAGTCAAAATCCAATTCCTATGAAGTCGGTAATATACAAAGAAATAAATATATATACACCAGAAACTAATAAAAGCCTATAAAAAAACGGGTTTCGTAGCTGAAAGTAAACTAAATACCATACCTACTGGTATATTTATATTACTAAGTTAGAGAATTTTACATTAATTTATAAAACAAGTATATATGCATAAAAGAACATTAGATTACGACAGGAACTAATACGATAAAACTAAGGCATAAAGTATTAATAAAATATTGCGATTTTTTTCCAAAAAATGATGATTTTTATTCAATAAACATTTATTTTCATTAATATACATTATAAGTAACAATTTACTTTTAGTTCACTAGATGGCGTTATACAAAATTTTAAATCGCACTATGGTTTCGTTACAAAAATGTAGGTATATGCATCCAAATATTTATTTATTATTTGATAGGGGACCGCGAGGCGTGGCGTTAAACGCCACGCGAAGATCACGGTCACTCTCGCCTATAGATGTTTCACATCAATAATCACCATACATGAAATGAACCCTCACATATTATATTGGTAATTCGCTACGCAATACTCAATTCAGTGTAACTGTTAATGGTGTAAAAGTAACGAAAGAAAGCATACCCGTATGTATTCGTTACTAGAAGAATGAGTACTCGTTACTTTCGTATCGTTACTCGTTACTTCTGATACCTGTATCTTAGGCCACCGAATCGAGTCGTATTCCTTACCCTTACAGTATAACGTCGCGGCATAGCAACATTCGTTATTTGTAGAATACATTTGTATACCAAGCTACGTAAGGTGCATTTTTCACTTTACCGTATGTTGAACCCGATTTGTGTTAAAGTTATTCTAAATTTAGATTTATTTAATAGAGAAGAATCTACAAAATTTGCAATGGATTTATTATTTTAAAAATATTGACAATGAGCTTATGTTATTTCTAATCTTAAACTTTGTCTATAAACGCAATACATTCAACAAACAGTAAAAAATTTAACGACGATTTGTCAGATTATATTTTACTTATTAAACAAACATCGTTCTTTGTAACGTACATCTTTAAATATACAGAATAAGCGCGCGAATGCATAATATAATACGATCAGCAAACGTTACCGGTATTAACGTTACTTGTGTGAACATTGTGGGTACCCATCATACGAAACATGCGAGTAACGAAATGGATTCGTGAGTAACGTTTCGTTACTTCGTACTAAATGGCGCACCCGTTACTTAGTACCGAATACATACGGTTTGCTACAGTTCTAGTAACTGTACACAGAATTGAGTATTGCGTTTGAATTGAGTATTTGCACATTTACCCCTTGTAATGCAGTTTGTTATTTCCTCTGTGTCAACTATGAATACTATTAATTCTTACTCTGCACATGGGTGTCATAAAAAACAAATAAGATCTTAGTATCAACCTGGGCCAAACTCCATCTAATGCAGTCTAGTCCACAATTACATGTCCAAAAAAGATTGATTTTAGGTAGGCTACCAATCATAAAACTATTTGCCATATGTATGATAGTAGAAGAGTACGTAATGCATTGACCTTGAAATTTTGACAGAAACAAAATGGTCATGTACTTTAAAAAAGAATTAGAAATGACTTAATTTTCTGATGAAAAAAGAATGATATCATAATTGTTTAGAGATTTGTTATTTTACTATTTTAATCATTGTTATTATTTTATATTTCAGAGGGATGATTTCGAGATGGTGTAAATTATGGGATTATCTTTAAGTTTAAATATAATATTGTAAGATTTTAGAAATAAAATGCTTTAATTTTTATATACTTGTTATTTCATTATTCATTACTAAACAACTGGTTTATATCTGATATTCCTTGATGGTTAAAAACTAATAAATGAATGTGTGAAGTTAATTCATGGAATCATAATACCGATTAAGCAATAATGGGTGGCAGCTACGTCCTAAAACTAACCATTTACCAAACTGCTTGATAAGCATGGTGATTAAAACATTATATACACTTGTGGAAGAACCAGAAACCAGAGCACATGTACGCATAAGTGTTGAGGCTACCCACATAAAGTATAATTGGTGTACATAACCTATCAAACTACTTGAACAGGAGGGTCATATATAAAAGTGGTACTATCAAAAAAGAGGTTTCTTATAGTGGTACATATAACTTATATGTTGATTACTCGCGTTTTTATCTTCTAAAGGTTTGGCAAATATTAGTTACCACATTTAGAAGATACAGTTGCTACTGTCTACCTGTTCCACTGAGTCATGATAACCACTTTACCAGATTGAAACCCCGACTTCAGGCACAGCAGACCATGCAAATGCCATTTCTCTAATAATGCCTTGTTGACATGGGATAAAGTATAATCATTAATACAAAATTCCATTATCAAGGAAGTCCCCATATTATATGGCAAGCATATCCGTATGACCTCTAGTCTCTAATGCATTTGCTATTCTCATAACTGCCTCGGCCTGCACGCTGGCTGCATCAGCGAGCCGTTTCAAAGCATCGGCTTGTAACAACGCCGCCTCAGCACTCTTAGCAGCTACGATAGCACGCTGTTCTTCTGCCTTAGCTCGTATTAGCTCCGCGTCTGCTCTCTTCTTCTCTACTTCTATTAGCCATTTTGGGTATAAATCTGTAAAAGAATAGAGGGAGATGACGTTGTGGTTTATCTATGGTAGGCTACGCTGCTAGCAATTTTTTGTCTGCAGCCATAAATGGGCGACTCCCGTAGTACTACGCTCTCACAGAAAATTGACGACTGCATTTCATTTGGTAGAAGAGACGGAGGCTCAAATTCCACTTTACGGTAGGCAGCACTCCTGGCATTGTACTTGGCCATGAGTGCTATTCACCACTTACTAACAAAGGCAATGAAATATATACATATTCCGTGTGGTGACAAAGTCAGAATACAGTTCACCATCCCATTTTTGCCCTTGGGTGTCCTAAAAGTCATCTAAAGGAATAATATACATATAACATTTATGCCAGAAAGGTAAACTTGAAGCAAAATCCTATACCAACCGGCCTCGAGCCACTGGCGTTCATCAAAGAATTCTATAAAAAAGAATAATATTTATAAACTTACTATGTAGTACAGGATCATTGGAGTCATTGTCATCGGCATATTCTCCATCAGATGATTCGCCACTGTTACTCTTATCATCGCCATCTACAAAAATAATTGATCGAAAGTTGCCTCTGATCCCTTCTCCGAAAAGCATATTTACACAATGTTAATAACATAATCTCGGCTCTGATCGCGTAGCCGAGGTAAATTATTTCATTATCAAGATGAATTCGCGCAGCGTTAGCGCTTTGTAAAGAGATGACCACACTGACGCACGTATATCGAGACATCAGCTGATTTAATACCGATTTATAGTGGCAAGCCAGCCAGCAGCACCACTGATAGTAAGTGATACTGTCGCTCATTGACCTTAGCAATACCAGGTTACTGCGTACTGTGAAGATACTTGCTCTTCTTAAACCTCGTTTAAAGTAGGATATGTCATAGCGCTCCGGAAACACCGCAGCAGGTAGCGCATTCCAGGTTCTGGAACGTGGGAGAAATAATAGCTGAAAACGTACAATTAAGGACCATACGGTTTCCAAGTAAAATCAATGAATCCTGCTACTGTATCTAGCGGTAACGGCATGGGCGTACCCAGGTAGGGGCAGGTGGGGGGGGGGGTGGGAAACGTCAATTTTCCTGGCAAGTGGGAATTAAAAACGTGTTACCTACTCTGCGCAAAATGAAGTGTTGGAAACAAAACATCTTTTCAGTCAGATATTTTGATTTAATATTTTTTATCTATAATTAAATATTCTACAACATTCGATATAGTATACTGTTAACGACGCAATATAATTTAAATCTCCCGCGAAACCGTTGCATCTCGTAGTTTCCGCTCGCGACGTGATAATCAGAGCCATCTAGGATTAAAGCCGAATATAATTTGGAGAAAACAACATCTAGCGCTAGCGCTATCTAGTTACGGACGACACTCGACAGTACTTTTTCCAGTAAAGAGAAATAGCATCAATTTATTTTATAATATACGGTCAATAGCAACATCTTGTATTGAATAGCAATACCACGAAGAACGTTCTAGCATGGACTATTCTGGAAAGGAAAGACAGTGATAGCAAGTATGAGACAAGGATGGAAACAGAGTCTAGTATTTTCTACGTATTTCGGGAGCGAGAATATTTGAATATATAAGCGGGATCGTGAGGCAGAGCAAGGCAATTCAGTTCGAAATTTCGAATACAATTCAATTCAGTTCGGAGTTTAATACGAGCGAATATTTCATGCGCCATAATAGTGTCTTATAGTTTAGTTGCGGCGACAAGAGATTTACGTTTACTGCGCAACAACTGGAAATATTACTCCGTCAAATGGATATCAGGAAATTCTTTGAAAGAGGTGAGTCAAAACAAAACACATATGTACCTAATATGGTTATTTGATTTGTTTAAGGGGGGCTCTCTTGTAAGTGTATAGGAAGTAAATGATATTTGAATGTTGTTTTTATTGATCTTTATTTATTACCACGTTTTTATTAGGTCGCTTTCTTGTCTGTCTGTTTGTCTGTTCGGTACCAATCTGGCAATTGATTTTAAACTAACTTCCCGATCTCCCGATAAGCTAGCTAGAGACTTAAAATTTTGACTGTAGGTCAGAAGTGGATAACAATACAATATTAGATTGTTTTCTTGTCTGTCTGTTTGTTTGTCTGTTCCGTACAAATCTTGCAATTGATTTTAAACTAACTTCCCGATGAGCTAGAGACTTGAAATTTTGACTGTAGCACTGTAGGTCAGAAGTGGATGTTTGTTCGTTTGTTTGTTTGAAAGTTTAAAAAACATTACACATTTTTTATGACTAAAAAGCAGAAAATAAAAAAATAAATATTTTTTTTTTTAATATACCACGTTTTTAAAACGGACTAAAAAGTATAACGAAAAACGTGGGGCGCAAGAAAAAAAAATAAGATAGGTAATGATAAAAAGTGTAAAAAGTAGCAGTCGTTGAGAAACCTCATGTTAGATGAGCTTTCTCATTGACTGCTACTTTTTATGCATATATATTTGCAGTAGAATAAAATTTGTAATTTAGGTATCGATCTATTTCAAGCGCCCCATGTTTTTCGTTTTAAATTTATCAAGAATTTCTGTAACTGTTATAAATTAAAAATGCTTAGGTCAATTTATATGGCATTAGAAAATATTATTTTATACTTTTAAGTCAGTTTTAAAAACGTGGTATATTAATTTTTTTTTTTCGTTCTATGCCTAAACACCCTAAGAGTAATTATGTCTGTGTATCCTTTTTTTAGGGACAACACGCGAAACAAGAAAAAAAGGTCGGGAAAGTAGCAGTGGAAGCGATGAAAATGACAACCGTGATAAAACTCATGTAATGCCAAGATCATTGCATGCTAACATTGGACAAGCGTCACATTCTCCAGCAGAATCTGTAAATATATCTGTTGCCGACTATTCTTCTCCATCGACATCCTAACAAACTTATGGCGTCAACGTCGATCCTGAAATTATAGTGGACGATGGCTATCATGAAAATGATCTGGGTCGTTGTGTTGGGTTGGCTACTCAGCTATCGACGGGAAAGAAGAGGGAGTTATTACAAAATCCTTGGATCCCGCTCAGAAATTATGATTTTGAAAGTGATGCAAGCCATTTGAAAAGAAAATTTAATCATGCTTGGTTGGATCAATATGCACCATGGCTAGTATATTCCAAGCGACTAAAAGGCGCTCTTTGTAAGCATTGTGTTTTGTTCACTCCGCCCATCAGTACTGTGAAAGGAATTTGGGGATCATTTATGGTCAGGCTATATATAAAGTTCAAAAATATGCATGAAGACTGCCGAAAGCATGCAACAACTAACCTTCACCTAACAGTGACAAATGCTGCAAAAATTTTCTTGAAAATATTCCTGTAGACATTCAACTGCAAAGTGGACACCAAAAAGCAATCGATGAAAACAGACAAATATTGTCATCAATTATTTCTTGTATAGTATTTTGCGGTACACATGATATGCCTCTTAGGGGAAAACAAGCAGATGAGGGTGTTTTATTAGATTTGTTGAAGTTGAGAATCAATTCAGGGGACGACAAATTAAAGAGTCACCTGGAAAAGGGCCGTCGCAATGCAGTTTACATATCGCCGAAAACGAATTGATTAATTTATGTGGCGAAGATATTAAGGAGAATATAATAAGTGAGGTTCAGAAGACCGTGGCTTACGCAGTCTTAGCTGATGAAACAGCAGACGTAGCTGGGAAAGAACAGCTATCAATAGGCGTGCGGTTCTACGACGAAAGCAAAAGGAGAATCAGAGAAGAATTTGTAGGGTTCGTTGAACTAAAAGCACAAAATGCTTCAGCAATTGCCGAAGCAATTGACAATTTCTTGATTAGTTCTAATCTCCCAACCGAAGATTGCGTAGAGTTTGGATTCGGTGGGTGTTCTACAATGGCAGGGAAAGAGGGTGGCGTACAAGCCATTTTGAGAAAAAAATATCCTCGTGCTTTATATTTTCATTGCTCAAGTCACAAACTCAACCTTGTTGTGAATGATGCGAACGCAGTGCCAGAAATTAAAAATACTGTCGCCACTGTAAAGGATGTTATAACGTTTTTCAGAGAATCGACTACTCGTCGAAACTACGCTCCAAACCTATCACGATTGTGTGAGACGAGATGGTCCGAAAAATATAAATCAATCAGAAAGTTTTCTCAACATTTCCCAGAGCTTGTGAAATCTCTAGAAACGTTATCTGTAGAGGGAAATTATGCCACCAGAAAATCTGCGTATCAGTTGCATTCAGCCGTTACAAAACCAGTGTTTATTGTTGCTCTACAAACAATAGCCAAATATTCAGCAGTTTTAGAACCAGTAGTTAACGCACTGCAAGCTAAATCGATCGATATGATATCGGTGGGGGAACACATCAAAAATATCAAGGACATTCTCAGAAATGACCGCGAGTTTCCTGATAAAATAAGTAATGAAATGCTTCAAAAAGCAAAGTAACCCGCCATCAGACAATGATAACGAATATTGGCGGCGTTCCCTGATAATACCATACATTGATTCACTCATTTCATCGTTGAATATTCGATTCTCCCGAGAAAATACTCCGGCGTTTGCTTTAAGTAAGCTACATCCCTTGTATATGACCAAAACCAGCATTACAGACTTACACAAGAACGCAGAATCATTCCAAGAATTTTATAACCTGGATATCACCGGAGAACTGAACCTTTGGCATAATTTATGGGTGAAGAATGCTTTATCAGATAATCAATTAAGGGACATAGAAGTAGTTGATCTGTTCAACGAAGCCAACATTTTTTACCCTGCTTTTAAGACTGTCATAGACAAATTTTCGGCAAATCCGAGAAGATTACTGTTAAATTGATATATATATATATATATAATAAAAGTCAATTTTCATGATTTTTTGTTTCAATATACCCGACCGACCATCATGACTATCATATGAGCTGCCCCCTCCTATCTGAAATCCTGGGTACGCCCTTGCCTTGGGCGGCGCAAGCGCGTGTAACTGCGCCTGATGTCGCCCTAGCCGACGTAGCGGGTGACTAAACCGAGGTATAGTCCGTCACCCGCAGAGGGGCCGACCGCGTGAAGGTGTCGCTCCGAGAGGGGCGTTACTCGAAAGGGTATACCGCCGGGCTGGCCACGGTCTTCAAGGTGTTCTGTATCAATGTTCGGCCCAACGACAACGGGAAGGGACTACGGGTCTACTGCAAAGAATTTACTCGAAGATCGGCCTTCTTTGCGCTGCTGGCCGCGTTGCCATCATATTTATGCAGTGGTTGGTGACAGGACTGGCAGAAATAGCCCTTGTGAAACCTTATCGAGCGGACAGAATGTACGACTCTCTGAGATAGCTTTTCAATCGCCGATATAAACCAAGAACGGTTGCGGCTGTCTACGGGGGTTTTGGTGTTAAGGATTGAAAATTCTATATCATAACTGTTTTACTAACACAATTCGCACAAACGCGAGGATCCTCAAGCGAAGTAAAGCCGTGTCCATAGGTAAAATGCGTAAAACTCGGCAAGTCCATCCCAATCTACTGACTTATATTGCTAAACTGCGTTTCTCTGTCGCCGTAAGAGTGATTATGCCTCGCAATAGGGGTTATGCTATGGATGAAGTAGAAATTAGTGATACCGGGTTACAAACCAGAGCACCTCTCGGTGCTCCGGCTTGTGACCCGGTTACATTAGCTAGCAGAAGATCAAGTAAAAAAGCCTCATGACTCTCAACATCTGGGACATGGATGGGCAGTATCACCAGCTGTGAGAGAAAATAGACTGAGACCAAACCGAATATATATTATTTATATTACACTAATCGCTAAAATTAAGGGATAGAAAATGAAATTGCAAATTTCGGGGTTTTTTTACAACAGGCTGTAACTTGGAGGGAAATATTCATACATCAATTAAAAAAAAGGGAATTGTAGCTTCAAGTGTATACTTTTTAAATAGGAACTTGAATAAATTTATATATAGACTTAATTTTTTTTTTTGGTAGTCATAAGAAAATCACCGGAAAAAAAACAAATCCTTGCCTGTCTTTAAAATACTTTAATATATTTTTTTAAATGCGGTTATGAAATTTTTGTAGCGAATTCAATTTTGGTTTATTTGATTAAAAATGCTCTGTACAATGGTTTGGCACGAAGTTATCCTTGATCAAGGCAAAAAAGGACTTCAAAGAAAAAAATATGTGAAGAAAATTTCAAGAACAATTTTCTTTTTCACATTTCTTGAATTATCACTCTCTTTAAACAAAAAAATTAAGATTTTTGAGAAAAAATCTTGTCAGTGAAAAAGGAATAAAAACAAAAAAATTAAGGTTCAGGGCACTATGAAAAACAAATCGCAGCGCTTTGAGATTTTCAGGAATTTTAGGGGACACTTTAAGGTTGGAAAATTACCGACGTTATCCTTCGTTCATCCATTTCATCCAATCATACCAAGTTATCCAAATATCCATAATTATGCGAATTTTTGTCTTTGAAAGCTTTCAATTCAAAAGAATTTTTAGACAAACGCCATTCACATTATCTTATGAATCAAATCATTTATTCTGCATAGGCCCCTTAAGGGCACTTATATATTGTCAAATTACACGTTTGAATACAATACAATAATCTACCACCGGATCGGAACGCGGCCACAAACTGAGAAGATCCGGCAAGAAACTCAGCGGGCAGTCATTTTTTTTCTTAATCTTTTAAATATACATAATATTATGCTTCGTACAACATATATGGTATTAGCTCCAGTGTGATGCCCTTCGAAATTAAATATATGTATAAATTTTCAAGATTTAATGCAAGATAAAAAAAAAATTAAAGCATAAAGAAAGGAAGAAAATATGGCTGGACCAACCAAACCCCACAAGCAGCACCCGATCAAGAGTTAACTACTAGAGCAGCCATCACTCTCCTCAACCAAATTAGAGAGAAGGGAGCGACCCGCCCTACATAGCTACCGCAAGCAGAACCTTATTCAGTGAGCATGACCAAACCATAAATAAAAAAACAAAACGAACTACTACTATACCTACTATAAAAAAAAAACCACTAAGTACTATAAAATAAACTTATATAGAGAATATTGTGTAATTTTCAAAACTCTCCTTCAATTCCCTATATGATCGTTATTTCCAGAGTTATTGCTCGTCAAAATTAAAAAGTACTTTTCTACTTTGATCAAGAATAACTCTGCGCCAAATCATAGTACGGAGCTTTTTTGGTGGTCAAATTAACTGGAATAAAATTTTCTACAAGAGTTTTATGGCCGCAGTTTAAAAAGTTATTATTTAAGTCCATAGATCGTTTTAAAGATTTGGATTTTTTTCCATAATTTTCTTATGACTTCTCAAAAACTGCTATCTATAAAAATTATTGACGTTCATATTCAAAAAGTAGACACTTGGAGCTACAACTTCCTCTTTTTTTAATTGCTGTACAAGCACTTCAGTCAGAGTTACAGACTGTTGAAAATCACCCCAAAATTTGAAATTTTTGTTCTTTCCTTAATTTTTGCGACTAGTATAGTTATAAAACGTATTAGAGAAGTAAACACTACCTGAAATCCTGTCATTAAATTCAGTCTGAGCTTTATTGAAATCGCCTGTTCCTATATCATGATATGATTCTAGTTTAACTTCTGGCGGTAAAGGATCCTGAAATTAAGATAATGAACTTCATTGGTATTATAATGCAGAAATCTCCCAAGATTTGTAAATATTCTTAATAGCATAAAATTTTTATATTTATCTTTACATTTAAATGTATGTTTATAAATAATTGTTTAAAAATTTTTTTTTTTTTTTCAATTATAATAATATATTTATTTTTCATTACAACTTGTGTTATTACAAATATTTACTGCTTTGAAAAACAAAACAACCAACAATCCAAGTTGTGGATTGCTGGTGCCTGTGTTTATAAGTTATTTATGTGAAGAAATTTGAGCATTTGTTTATTTGACTGTCACATCTTTTTTGCTCAATGAAGCTAAAAATGTCATGATCATCATCTCAACCCAAAGAAGTCTTACTACTACAAAAAGTATGGGCCTCCTCCACAATGGGAGAGAACTATACCACACCAATCAGACGTGTTGGCATAGAATTTTATGTTGAGTTTAACTTCCCTTGCATTAATATTACCAGCATATTAAATTGTTAGTCATGTTTTATGACATCCACAGGCAAGAGAGAGAGAGAGTGGTGGATTGTATTCTAACTCTAACACTACATGGATAATGTTTCTGTCTCCTAAAATGTATGGCCTGTCATCTCCGTTTTACAAATATATCATTTCATTATTTTTAGCATGAAACTATGAAAAACATGTTTAGGTAGACAAAATGGAATTTGCCTAAAAATTACTTATGCCTTGATTTGCTTTTATCATTCCAATATTACTAACAGAAAGAGTATCTGTGAATCCATCTCGTTGCTTTCTTTTGTCAAAATAGGGTCCTAGTATAACCAATGCCCGTTTTTCCAATTTAGTCAGTGGTCTTATGCCCTTTATTGATGAATCAGTTTTCTTCCGCTTCAAGAGCCATGCTTTATTCTTTAATTTATTTTTAAAGTCACTCCAATACTGAAACATTAATAAATTTAGCAAAATTAAAAGAAAATCAATTAAGTGGAATATATGAAATTTACTTTAGAATAAATGTATTTTTCATAGATGTTCCGATGTACCTTACTCCAGCCATCTGACGTTTTTTTGGTACCGTGGCAGCTATTCAATACTTTAGTGAGATCCCCCCATAGCCTCTTAGAAGTGTGCCTGGCTTCTAAGGACCGTAAATTGCCTGATGCAAATTCCACATGTTGGCCCATAAAATCTATAATAGACTTAACTTGTTCGTAAGATACATGACGTGATTGTTCACTATTGTCAGACATTTTAATGTAACTGAAAATAAACAGAAAATTAATTTTATAAAAATATGTACTTTTGTTTATTGAATGTACTTAACATTCAAGCCTCCAAAGAAATATTATCAAATCCTTTATAAAATATGCTTTTATCACATAAATAAGTAATATTTAAGGTATTCGCAACTCACGAGCATTTTCATTTCCCAATATTTACATTTTTTAATTTTTTTATTTATATTTACACACAACAGTAGACATTTTTTTTTTGGTTCTGTTCGTCCATCTGGACAGGCAAAGGGGTCAAAAGCCCATACAGCCACAACAGTAGACAATTAGACATCTACTACCTATTTTTGACTTTTGACACAGAGCAGGTAAATTACTTCATTATTGTCTATATCGGTCTTTGGCTCAGAGTAAGAAATAAATATGTCTCTGGTTTAGGGATGTTCATGCAAAAAAAATATCGATATATTTTTCGATATAATATATCGTAACGTTATATCGATACTTTGCGATATATCGTAAAAAAGTATCGATATCTTCGATATATCGTACAAATATATCGATATATCGTAAATAATATTTATTTTAAAAAAACCCACCGACTTTTTTAAAAAAGCTGATATTTTGATGTGAGAATTTTCGATTGAAAATTAGGGTGCTTTTTTGATAATAACTCAAAATAAAGTGGAGATTAATATTTTAAATAAAAAAAAATACAGTGTGTATGGGACATAAAAAGGTAAGTTTTCACCAAATTTGGTGAAAAAAAAATATTTTGTATAAGAAAAAAATAAAAAACGAAAAACTTGGTTATTTGAATTTTTTACACAAATTTTGCTGGACTGCCAGGGCTGACCCTGGTCTAATAATAATTCGGGGTTTTACGTTTTATTTTACTCAAGTTGCCCGTGAAAGTATGTCCTTTAATATATCGAATGATGATGATGATATTTGGTATATCGGATGAAATGTATCGACGATATATTTCGATAGCAGACGATTCGATAATATCGGGTGGAAGTAATATATCGTATTCATATATCGATATTTTATGAAGTATCGATATATATCGGATGAAATGTATCGACGATATATATCGATACTAGACGATTCGATAATATCGGATGGAAGCGATATATCGTATTCATATATCGATATTTTATGAAGTATCGATATATATCGTGCACTCCTACTCTGGGTTCTAGCCCCCGGGTTGAGAGCCTTCCGCTCGCCCATTGCCCGCGTTAAGCTGTCAAGGCCATCTGCGACCAACAGCTAAATACACACAAAAAAAAAAAAAATCTGGTTTCTAGCTTGTTTCAATAATATGTAAAAAGTACTTCGATTTACTTATTGGTACCAATTTAGCTGAAGTTGTCGCTAACAGATAGTACTACTATCTGTTGTTTAATAATTAAACAACATACTAACTATAGTATGTTGTTTAATAATTAAACATGCTGTGTGGTAGCGGCTTCGAATACTACTAACCCTTGCTTTGCTCGTGGGTGTCGTAAAAGTCGACTAAGAGCCCTAGATTGACCCGGACCAACTCCATCTGGTACCATTTGGGTCAACGATTACATTCCCAAGGAGGGTTGACGTCAGGCAGGCGGCCGGTCATAAAAGTCATTGCCGAAACTTTTTGCAATATGTCAAAATAGATGACATATTGCGTCGACCCCAAGTAATTGGGATAAGAGCAAGATGATGATGATGATGTTTAATAATTAAACAACCCCTAATTCCGTCTTCTTGGCTGCAACCAAGTTTATACTGCCGCATAGCACTCAATAATATTGATATCCATCTGGTAGGGTAATTTCGTTCCTTTTTTTAAAAGGTGGTAGCCCAGTTATTCTCCTGGCGTGAATAAATATAATGCTAATGAATTTTAGTTATTTACTATGCCGACAAACTCGGAACTATCACAAAAGTGCTGTCCTCTAAAGTAAAAGCTAGGTTTCAATAAATTTGCATATGAAATGGCAACAAATACATAAATGTCTTGCGCTGCGAGTGTGCGCAGAAAAATAAAAAATAATAGGAAAAGAAATGGCAGTTACTAGAGAGAAAGAAAATTGTTCAAGAAAAATTAATGGAAATATACCTGCATTATCTCTCAACAGCGATAATATGTCGACGTCCACGGACAGTGACGACGTCGGTGACCCGATGTACGAAATTAGGAACATTCAAAGCATCATAAATGTTACTCGTGAAAACATTGACGCGCTGAATGCGAAATTTGCTGGTTTCCAGCATCCACCGTCGCTGTATTTGTCAGAATACCAAGAACTGACATCAAAATTGCATAATTTGGAGTTGCGGGAACGTACTCTAAGGGAATTACTGCAATCTGAGTCGCCGGATAGAAGTGAGGAATGCTCGTTACAAGACGATAGTAAAAAGTTCGACACACTCACGCGACAGCCGAAAGTGTTTCTGCGGGCGCATTTACCAAACCAGCAGCGGACTAGTGTACAAGTGAAGGAAGGTGTTACCCTACGAGATGCGCTGTCGAAGGCATTGAAGCTTCGCAACCTGACGTGGGAGATGTGTGAAGTGGTGCGGACAGGCCATAATCTAGTGATACCCTGGGATATAGATATAACATTGATTGATGCTGAGGAGGTCAGTGCAGTGTTTGTTAAGTTGTCTAATGTGCTAGTAAGGTTGTCTATAAAACTATATCATCTAAGGTAGGTTTGAATATGAGATGTAATCATTGTCATTTCGCACTAGTTATTAAGTAGAAATATTTCGTGTGTTGACGGAGTAAGAATACAATTCACTACTCCCTACCTGGCCTGTCGTAAAAGACGACCAAGGTATATGATATGCACATAACATATGTGCAAGAGATGGAAAACTCGAAATGGAACCCTATACCAACATGTCTGACCAGCATGGTATAGTAGGTCAAATGACCTCCCATTGTGGAGGAGGCCCAAGCTCAACAGTGGGACATATGTTGGCTGCGATGATTAAGTAGAAATTTTAGGATCTGCAGAAAGCAAGTAATTACAAATGACTTTATTTTTAACGATTTTAATAGCATTCACTGTGATTTTCAACATTAATTTATTGGTTAATTCTTTCTCAACTAAATATTGAAATATTTTCATTGGATATGCTTGTTATTTTGCAAGTTATTGATAAAGTACAGTAAAGTATATTGCATTGTAGAAATCTGAATGAGCAAAAGCAATTCACGTGTATGAAGTCATATGACAGAATTACATTTTGTAACTGCTATTCAATGAAATATATATATGCTTATTAGAAAATATAACACTATAAACACAATACTTATAGAGATATTTTAAATTAAGTAACTATTCAAGTTTTATCATAGTAAATATTAAATTTATTAAAACTACAAATAAAAGTGTACTTTTATAGAGAGTACCATCAAAGAGAAACTATTATTGTATACTTGTACAGGCCACATTCTCAGTCACATTTTTATTCATTTATGAGAATAGATACTTTCCGAGTGGTGAAGGAGTAAGAATGGAATTCACACCATTTCTTGCCCATGGGCGTCATAAAAAATGAGCAATGGATTACAAGTTTATAATATGCATACAACATCTATGCCCATGGGCGTCATAAAAAATGAGCAATGGATTACAAGTTTATAATATGCATACAACATCTATGCAAGAGAAGATAAAGAGAAAATAAAACCCTGTACCAACCCGTCTGAAAGTCATGACATAGTAGGTTAATTTTTCTCCCATTGTTGAGAAGTTTCAGCAGTGGGGTATATATATATATCTGCTATAATGATGAAAGATGATGAGAATAGAAAATGAATATTAACAAGGCTAAAATACTATCGACAGTGGAAAGGAAAACCGTCATTAGTTACAATGGAGTTGCATTTGTTTATCCTTTTAACTATTGATATACAATGTACTTGTGGAACTCAATTCAATATGATTTAGAATGTTCCTAATAGTTGTAAAATATTTCCTATA
The DNA here is from genome assembly GCA_032191425.1 of Lymantria dispar. Lineage (NCBI taxonomy): Eukaryota > Metazoa > Arthropoda > Insecta > Lepidoptera > Erebidae > Lymantria > Lymantria dispar. The sequence continues at coordinate 36,784,018 of CM063445.1, forward strand.
CCAGGGATGGCGAACCATTGGCACGCGTGCCATTTAAGGCACGCAACGAAATGTTTTGGGCACGCCATCAATCACAAAGCTCATTATGCACTTAGTAAAATATACTGCGATTTAGAATCTAATTGAATCTTCAATGACAGAAGTCAAATTAATGTTACATAAATTCAAACTTAAACATATAACCGAAATGTTGCATTTTTTGTTGTACGAAAATAGTTTGACTTTCCCCGATATTTATGACACGTTTATGACTTTAAACATTCCAAAAAATGGCACGTTGATACATAAAGGTTCGCCACCCCTGTCCTATACAGTTATAATCTTTATCCCATTAGCATTACACTACTGGCTATGGATTTCGATTGTGGTGGGCACAATGGAATGGACCTACTCCAACACACTGTTCAAATGAAATAGAATAGGATTATATTTTGAGTTTTTATTCACTTTACACTGTTAGATGCTTATTAATTAGGTTATTAAATTTAAAAATTGGCATTTAATTGATTTAAAATTAATATAATTGATTGAATTAGGTGATACATAGCAGAAATCCATTTTTATTCTGAAATGGCAGGAAGGAAGGGGCTCCCTTCCTTCCTTCCATTTGAGAATGATTTAAAATTTTTTAGTTATAGGCTTACTTTGTTTTTCCCTTTGTTTCTCCTTGAATAATAAACAGTTGTGTGTTTGGAACATCCGTGTGGTGACGGAGTAAGAATACAATTCACCACTCCCTATCTTGCCCGTGAATGTCGTATAAGACGACTAAGGGATATAATATGCTCATAAGATCTGTTGCAAGAGACGGAAAACTCGAAATGAAACCCTATACCAAAATGTCTGACCAGCATGGTATAGTAGGTCAAATTCCCTCCCATTGTGGAGGAGGCCCGAGCCCAACAGTGGGACATATGTGGGCTGCGATGATGATGATGATGATGTGTTTGGAACACACCACATTGCTGCATATGCACTTCCTCCACATTAGGATGAAACGTGTTGCTGTTCATACACTATAGGATTTCTTATTGAGTTATCCTTCTATTGCAGTGATGTTATCAATACAAATTCAAATAATTTATTATGTACAAACCACACGAGAACATTGATATCCTTTCAGTTTTACATTTTGTTTATAAAAATACTGTTACATCATCATCATCACAGCTCATATACATTCCACTAATTGAAATTGACCTACAACGCCACGTTAGTCAGAGGGGTTAGAATAGGGTTTTATTTCGAGTTTTCCTTCTCTTACATAGCTGTTATATGCACAAAATATTCTTTAGTCGCCTTATATGACACCTACGGGACTGGTGTGGTGAATTGTATTCTTACTCTATCACCATACGGACAACTGTTATAATAATAACTGTGTAACACTGTTAAATATTATCTATTGCCCTTTTTTACAATACTCATTGGAAAGGAAGGAATTTTTAGGATTTCCTGGTGAAAGAACAGCTGACTACATATGTATGTATCGTCAACCTGTAATCTGATGGGTTATTATGATATCGCCTAGCCTTAACTTTGGTCAGCTAATAGAATTCTAGTGAGTTTGGCATACCTGCGATGGTCCAACAGTATTTTACAATAGAATTGCTTTTAGTTCTGTAAATGTTGCCAGTTCACTAGACTGGAGTTTGGCTGTGCTATTTTGATTTGTGTATGTGGACGACACCAGCTTAATTTCCCTCCTATTGTAGAGGAGGCTCGAGCCCAGCAGTGGGACGTATATGAGTCGAAATGATGATGATGAATGATGTCCCCATCACTAAGCATTTATGCCCAACAAATTGGGATGGAGATCAAAATTTAGTTGATGAATTATTTAACTAAAATCGTGTTTCGTTTTTCCAGGTGACAGTTCGTACACTGGCCAAGCTACCAATACTATCGCACATCTCGCATCAGTTCACACGGAAGACATTTTTCACACTCGCCTTCTGCGAGTGCTGCAGGCGACTTCTCTTCAATGGCTTCTATTGTTCTCAGTGTAATTTTAAGTTTCATCAACGCTGCGCGGATAAAGTACCTAGTATTTGCCACCAGGTAATTTTTGTCTTGTATTATTTCATTTTTAAATTAGCGAGGTTAGTAATAGGAATTAGGGCACAGGTTACTTCCATTGATTTCTGTCTTTTGGTATCTCCATGCATCCATACATTCGTTAAACTGTCGACGTTCTCTGTTATAGTCGAGTATAAGCCTCCTAACGAAGGAAGCAGGCAGGCGGGTTGTCATAGTTGGGTGTTAAATTGCTACCCTAGTGCTCCTTGCGTTGGTTTCTTGCACTACTACAAGAAAGTGATGCGTAGCGATGCTTTGGTCGGGTGACTAGATTGGGGATTAATCTGCCATCTCCTCAAGGTATGACCGTGCGAGTTCGACGCTCCGGCAGCGAATGTTACCGGGGCGATCGACCGGGTACCGATAACAAGCACCGGGTACCGTTAGCCTGCCCGCCTAACGACAGAGATAGATGCCCGGTTATAACTGGGATCCTATAGGATCCCACACCGTCCTTTCGCCCATACCGTCCTTTCGCCCTGGATTGATCGGACGGGGCACGACTGAGCCATATCCTGCCTCCCACCAAAGAAAAGCGATGCTTTAGTATTCTTATCTGTCTGAAAACTGTTCAACGAAACCTTATAATAGTGTACTTAAATATTAGCATTTGTATAAAGTTTTTCAAGATAGTATAGCTGTATTAAGTTTCGTTGAAGGTAGATGTCTCTGTCGATTGGTCTAAAATTACATATGCTCCTTAAGAAGTAGTTAGTATTGCTTGAATTGTTCGAAATAATTTAAATTAATATATGTTCTAACAGGTTCGAGTGACGGATACATACTACGCGATGTTGCTGGCACAGAACCCGGAGACGCAGGCGGACATTCTGCACTTCCCATCGCACTTTGGGTACCAGCACATGTACTCCCGGACCGATCAGAACAAGTACTGACTTGTTCTAATGAGTCCTATTTTATGTTAAGACAATTCTCGTAGTCGATTCAATCAATTCTGATCAGATTATTAATTGTATTATTTTACTCTGGTTTATTTCGATATTAGGTAGAGACAGCAAAATGTTCATAAAATACGGTCTTTGAGATGCGATATTAAATGTAAAGAGTCCCAGTCCGTCCCACACAGAGGCTGTGAGAATTCCTATGTGTATATCGTAACTTTTTTGGAGGCCCTCTTGTTCCATGGGCGCCACATGAGCCCTCCCATCAGCGTCTCGATCATCGTCCATTCGGTTGACATCAGCATCCGGGCCCATATGAGGTATTTGGGCTTGGTGCTTGACTGGCAATGGTGATTCCGGGAGCATTTCCGCAGGCTCGCTCCACGGCTCGTCGGCGCGGCGTCCGCCCTGTCGTGGCTTATGCCGAACGTGGGCGGACCGAGCGCTACGTGCCGACGGCTGTACGCCGGGCTCATTCGGTCGATGGCCCTGTACGGCGCACCGGTGTGGGCGGGGTACCTGACCGTCCGACTCAGGGCTCTTCTGTGGCGACCACAGAGGGCCATAGCGGTCAGGGCCATACGCGGATACCGCACGGTGGCGACGGAGGCAGCATGCCTGTTGGCCGGGACTCCCCCGTGGGACCTGGAGGCGGAAATGCTCTCCGGTTTGTATCGGCGGGTGTCGGGGAGTGCGAGCGGAGGGCGGTGTGGTCTCGTTGAGGGAGCTCACCGCCTGGCGCGTCGACGCCCACCGAGACGTCATTGTCCGTTGGGCAGTCCGGCTGAAGAGGCCTCGTTTCGGAGTGGAGAGTGGAGAGGCCTTCCGGCCGGTGCTGATGCAGTGGTTGGAATGGCGGCACGGGGTGCTCTCCTTCCGACTGGTGCAGGTGTTGACGGGGCATGGGTGCTTCGCCAAATACCTGCACAAGGTCGTTAGGAAGGAGAGTACATCGTCCTGCCACCACTGCGATTGCGACGAGGATACGGCGCAGCATACGTTCGAGGTCTGTGACGCTTGGGCAGAGCAGCGCCGAGAACTCGTCGCAATAATCGGTGCCGACCTGACGCGGTCGCAGCCTTCTGCGAGGCAGTAGTCTCGCCGAAGGAGGTGGCGGATCGCCTACAGTAGTCTCGATGAGGTGATCGGCAGTAGTCTCGATGAGGTGATCCGCCGCCGGCGACTGGGGCGGCGTAGGCGCGAATACCTGCGCCTCATGTCGTCCTAGCCGAGGCCGCAGGTGACGTGACCGGAGATTAGTCCTTCACCCGCCGAGATGCCGACCGCGTGAGGCAATACCGATGTCCCCCCCTTGGGTCGTCGGTCGATTGGAGGGTACCCCAAATAGGGGGTATTCCGTCGGGCCGACCACTGACGTCAAGTCACCCTGCTCCGGTGGTCGGCCCAACGACGAAGACGATTTGTATGGTGGGTGGGTTGTAGATGTGCGTGCTTACGCCCCTCTGTCGACCCGGACGGAGTGGTGCGAGGAGCGCGCCGACCGCCACCCAACCCAAAAAAAAAATCGTAACTTTTTAACAATTTATATTATTTGCTAGTGACCCGTGTGGTAACGGAGTGAGAATACAATTCACCACCCTTCTCTCTCATCTCTTGCCCTTGGGTGTCGTAAAAGACGACTAAGGGATAAAATATGTATATAACATCACTGCAAGAGTAGGAACACCCGAAACAGAACCCTATACCAACATGTCTGACCAGTGTGGTATAGTAGATCAATTTCCCCCCTATTGTGAAAGAAGCTCGAGCCCAAAATTGGGACGTATTAGAGCCGAAATGATGACTAGCGACGCACTTTCGCTTCGCTTCGGTTCCAGACGTTTTGGTCCCGCATTTTAAATCTGCAATATCGCCTAACATATGACTTCGGTTTCGAGTCCCGGACCGGGCAAAATTCCATAGAATTTTCCTGAGAGGCAAAGTAGCCTATGTCACTCCTTATAGTATAGACAGTTACTGGTAGTAACATATTATCAAAATCAGTCCAGCCGTTTTGAAGATTACCAGGAACAAATAAACAAATAGACAGACAAAAAAATCTAAACCGTATTTTAGGCATAAGAATCGCGTAAATAACCGCGTGAGCACAAATAAAACTTCCTATTTTGACATTACAAACAGACACTTCAATTCTATTTATTTGTATAGATTTTATTAATTATATTTTAATACTTCGTGTATAAACAATTTTCAAGCTTTAGTGAGGAAAGTGTTGGATATGGGGTTAACCAATTCATTCATGAAACAATATGTGTGGTCTATCTATTAACGCACGCACTAGATTACCTGTTCCATAGATAAGGTGAATGGTCATTCGTATCGCTTTTCGTTGGCCATAAAAGAGTAATTTTGCTTTCGATAATGATATTTTGATTTTGTTTATTAATTATGAAATATAATAATATTTACAAGAAATTTGAACGTTACTGCAATTTGAACATTACTGCAATTTGAACATATTTGTATTACGGGAATTGTCTTATAATTAGTTAATTCTTGTCATTGATTTTTATTATAATAACGTCTCCAGCAAATACCGCAACAAGCCATACATATATTAAAATTCGAGATTAATATAAAAACAATCTCACTTAACAATAATATTATATATTTAAATAATGCAATAAGTTAGAAGTTGCTAGTATAATTTTTATGTTTGTTAGCTAGCAAAATAATGATCGCGGTGACATTTTTTTTTGTGTGGCTGTATTTTAGCTTCAGACGGTGAATATGTCCTTACACTGGACATAGATATAAGCGCCGATAGCTCGCACTCTATGAAAATTTAGGCGACTTCACCCATCATATACGTAATTCGGTTTTTTTTTTGCGTGGGCTACGGTTAGCGCAAACATCGCCTGACTCCGTCCGAGGCGACAGAGGGGCAGCGCGCGCAGACCCGTAACCCACCCGTGACACGTCGCCTTAGTCGTTGGGCCGACCACCGGTGCAGGGTGACTTGTCGTCAGTGGTCGGCCCGACGGCATACCCCTTGAGGAGTACCCTCTCCTTGACTCCGCCGAATTATTTTAAAATTGTATAACAGTCATAGCGGCGGCATCGATACCGTAGCAATTTCTTTTAGTTTGCGAGTGGATTACCCTCTCAGTTATAGAGATTTTATCGTCATTTCGTCGAGGATCTTTCGCGGTTAAGAATTTTTGAAGATGCTTAATGATAATTTTTTGGAGGTGGATTTACAATGGCACAGTCATAACATCTACGGGCATATTCAATAATTTAATTAAATCATAATTAACAATTTCGAATTATTCTAAATCTTGTACTTAGTACATGGTAATATTATAAATGTATAATAGTAAGGCCTTGTGAAGCGCATCGAAAGCATTTGCCACGTCGGCAGTTTTATTGCAGTTCCCGTGGTCAGGTTAAAAGGAACAATGTTTTAATTGCTAAAATGCTATATAATATCCAGGTCTATCTCGCCGGCCAAGAAAATGAAGGACTTCGATGTTCATTGGTGATTATAAATGCTAGTTTGGCACAGCTTGCTTATGCTCAAGTATTGATGTATAATATTTTACTTTGCTCTAAAGTCTATATATTCTCTTGATATATAGTTTAAATATAAAAAAGTTGTGACGGTTTTCATTTACATAAACTAAATTTTTAGTATGAACTAACAAGGAGACCCTCAGACGTGTGGGTCGGGGATTTCCATGATTTTTGGTGGGGTGGTAGAGGGGGCCCCGAGGTATCACACTACTAGATATTAGGGTCAACTGGGCCCTCGTTAAAAAGATTTTAAGCGTCAAAGTTGCATGGGTAATTTACTAAAATAATTTATAATTCTGCGTAAAATGATGAAAAAAAAAATAAGTCATCGGGTCTCGAATCCGAGACCATAGATCCCGCAGGCGAGCGCGTTACCACGAGGCTACCACTAGCTTGCGGTTTGAGTCCGAATTTCTCTAGTACATAAATTACCCATCCAACTTTGACCCTTAATATCTTTTTAATGAGGGCCCAGTTGACCCTAATATCTGGTAGTTGTGATACCCTTGGGTCCCTCTACCACCCCACCCAAAAATCATGGAAATCCCCGACCCACACGTCTGAGGGTCTCCTTGTAAGGCAATTTATAAGGCTAAACCAATTTTGCCGTATGGTGACGGAGTAAGAATACAGTTCACCATCCTTTATATTGCCCGTGGGTGCCGTAAAAGATGAAAAAAACGTCTATGCAAGAGACGGAGAACTCGAAATAAAACATGTACCAACCTGTCTGACCAGCGTGGTAGAGTAGATCAATATCCCTCCTATTATGGAAGAGGCTCGAACCCAACAGTGGGACTGCTGAGATGATGATGATGATGAAAATGAAGGCAATTTAAATATTAATGTGAATATCAATTTAAATATTAAAGTGAATATGTTTTGGATATTATAATATCAATTATTGATGTTATGCTTAAATGTTACCTAAAATTTAGGTTACGTTGATGAAAACAGGTTTTGATCAAATGATTGGGTATTGTAGTGTTGGTCTATAATTCCTGAAATTGCAATGTCAATTTATAATCTGCCAAATTGTAATTTTTGTTGCAAAAGCTGCGAAATTGCAGTTTGAGTAACATTATAATCATTGACGAATCTACGCTGTTTACTACTGACACATTTAATTCAGCCATTCAAAATCACTCATTCTGTAATTTAATACTTGTTGGGTAGATCAAACTTTGACCGTCCGACTTCTAAAAATTGTTTTATACAAATTTTAGATTATTATTAGTATTTCTCACCAGTGTTTATTGTGGCGATCTATGAATTGTCTGTTATGTCGGTTTTCACCAATGACATTTAAGGTTTAGGTAACACCTAAAGCAATATAAATAACATATCATATATGTTATTTAAATTTTGAATCACCTTATGATCACATAAAATTATTAAAGAAAAAAAATTAACCACAATGTTATGTGTCATTTATATTAAGTTATAATAAGTTTGCCATGTAGTGATGCAGTAAGGGAGTCGTAAAAGACGATTAAAACATTAGGGAAGGAAAGCTAGAATTAATCTATACCAACCCGTCTACCCAGCGTGGTATAGTAGGTCAATTTGCCTCTGATTGTGAAAGAGCCAGCCAGTAGATGGCACATGAGCGGCGATAATGATTATAAGTTAGATGTTTCCTAAAATTTAGGGGTTGTTGGTGAAATTGGGCATTAGAATAGTAAATCGTGTTTATATCTGTAATATAGTCGAGTCGTATAATCAATGGTTGATATCTGTAGATTTCAAGTACAGATTACACGGTTGTATAGAGATGCTTTGTAGTAGCACTTCTTTCTACTCTATGCTATATATAACATTAAATCGCGGCAACGAATCTCGCAACATGGCTTAATGGTTTATGTTAAACAACTTACTCTGTGCTGAGTGATTTTTGAGTATACTGTTTCTTTTAATCACTAATTAATCCAGCTTCTGTAATGATTAATTTACAAATGCGTCTAAATTAAAAAATAATAAATACTTTTGACGTGATAACGTCTTATAAATCGATCAATGCCGGCTGCACGCTCGAAAAAGTACGACTCATTGTCACGTTCCGCCTGAGCCGAGCGTGTAAACGAGAGCGCGGAACAAGCGATAAAGAGGCACGATCGTCCTTAGCGTTCGGCTTGTGACGCATGTGTCTCTCTTCCACTCCATGGGCCTATGCGGCCGAGTAGAAGAGACAGCGGCTGCGTACCTACATGTGAACTGTTTATAAAGTGAAGTAAAACTCGATAATATTGTTGTTTAAAATTTAATGGGTGAGAGCCCTCAGCGCTCACCCATAGTCCGAGTAAAGCTGTGAAAGCCATCTGCGGTTAACAGCTATACATCCCAAAAAAAAGCGATAATATTATTATCGGTAACTCCTTGTATTATACAAAATAATGATAATTCAGTGATAATAATTCAATTCATAAAAGTATATTTTTCATTAATATTTTCTTACGACGTTGTCACGTAAAATTATCGCCCGTAAACCGACTTTAGAGATAACCAATTTTATTTTTAAAATATGTGTGTGCCTTTACTAGAAAGGTTTGTTGTAATAGAAGACTTGTGAATTGATTGGATTGTTAGTATTTCTGAAACACTTCTTAATTTATCACAACACTGGCTTTGTAATTTTATTACTCTTATTGTTCTAGTATTAGTAGATATATGTTACATATTACGCCTCATGTACATTTAAAACATTTTCAGCGATATATCTAACATTTTACGATATAGGAGAGTAGAGAATCAAACTGTTTTCTTTCTTCTAGCTTTCTATTTGCTCATCATCCTGAACTTAACTATGGATTTTTATGAACTTTAACATTATATAAAGAGATTTTCTTTCTATTAATATTTTAGCGCTTTAGGGATACTTGGTTGGCCATTATCTTCCTCTATCTACAAGTGTGAGGATAGCAAAAAATATGCATACAAAAAATGCTACAGCTGTGGTTAAAGTTCTAGGCTAACTATAAATCTACTTAGGGATCTATCTATTATCCTATTCACATTCAGTAGGCCTCCCTATGACAGGGAGTGTCATAATCGCCACGCTTAGTGGGAGGTTTGGCGATCACTGTTGGTATTAAAATTCCTAAAAGAATCCTGTTAATCATTTCCATTGTGATTCTTCCAGACGATTTTTACGCATACCACGAGCAAGCAAAGGGTGACGACAGGTTTTATTTTTAACGCGACACTAGACGCCTAAACCGATTTTACCCGCAATGGGTTAAAAAGTGGCGTATAGTTTTTGTCTTGCCGTTTAATCTGTTGGTCGTATATAATAACAGAGACTATATCTATATTACCTTAGCAGTCACAATCCCAGATGTTATGTCGCGATTAAAAGTCGAAAATAAAGTCAATAATAATTTTGAACTTTCGGGTCGAAATTTGACGATTACGTGAGTATTACATATATGAAAACTGAGGACATCCACAGCAATGAACGCCCAAAAGCGTTTGAAACTTTCAAATGAAAATTAAATACAAACGTGAGTAAATTCGTCGCCGACTTTGGTAGCCCCTGGTGGCCAATTATTGTTTCGGATAAATTATGCCTTTATTAACTTACACAATTACTTACATATAAAAATAAATTATAATATATGAATCATTGAATAGGAGAGCTATTAATATTTTTTTTTCTTCCAAACTTTCTCGATAAATAATATCTATTTTCACTTCTAAACTGCATCTTTATACTGAATCTTCTAAGCTGTCATTCCATCTCATAAGTCGAGAGATATACTTTTCAAATTAATCATGGAGATATGAACGTATAAAGTTTGATTCTCAGGCAACAACATCCGAGATCGTTAAATCAGCAGGACAGATCGAACTCAGCGCCCAACGTGTGCATCAATAATGTGCAAAGGCCTATGACACTCGCTGAACATCAGAGGAAATATAATCAGGTATATTATGAACATATACATAAGTATATTGTTCTTCATATCATGGATTAAGAACGACATTACTATTCTAGGAACGTTGTTTGCCATCCATCCGTAGATCCCTAGTTATTATACCTTGGGATTGGCCGTCTTAAGCCATGCTGGAAACCTGGCCAACGTGATATTGGAGGCTATGATCACAGACCCCTAATGCTCTTATTATAGACGGCCTTATTATATAACGGTACAGGTTGATATGCAGATGAATGAAATTATGTACAATTTTATACAATGTCTAAAGTTAATTCACTTAGAAATATACCGCTATATACTCGTACAAACATTTCACCATCATCACCTGAGGCCCAGATATCAGGCAATCGACACCTACTCTATCATGATGAGATGGCATGGTGAGGATGAGTTGTATTTCCGGTTTTCCCACTCTTGCAGATGTTGCGCAAAAGATCCTTTAGCTGTCTTTAACGATACCCATGGGTAACAAAGGGGGTGGTGTTTTCTTGATCTACTCCGTCAGCACAAGAATGGTTATAGTTATTTAAAAAGGATGATTTTATTCACAGCAATGCCACAATTCACCTCAGTCATCAAATCATTTGACGTCGGGCCGACACAAACAGGACGAGAAAGATAAAAATTCCGAATCACCACACAGTCAAAGTACGCAGGTACGTATGAATTAATTATAGACCCGACGTTACAATGTTACCAACATCATTCAGCCTGTCGCCGCCCACTGCTGGACGTTGGCCTCCCTCATATTTCGCCACAATGTGCTGCCTGCATCCAACGATATCCAGCAATCTTGTCTATGGAAAAGAAGAAAAACTTGAAATGAAACCTTTATACCAACATGGCTGACCAAAGTGGTGTACCTTATATTGTAAAGAAAGCTTGAGCCCAACAGCGAGATGTGTATGAGCTGAAATGATGATTTTGATATAGTATAACAACAGTTATACAAATATACAATTAGGACAAGGTACCTTTCCACATTAACTTACTAGCAGTCAAGTGCATACTATCACGAGACACTCGTGGCTATTTACCAAAATGTGTCCTATTTTATCAGTTCATGTTTAGTACTTGCAATTCATTATATCAATAATGCGGATGGGTAAGACCGTCCAAACAACCCACCAGTCAGCGCCTTTATCCACCTCTTCATTAGACTCAGCACAGTCATGTGTGAATCGTGATAAGAATCGAACCACCTTAATTTGGAATCTCAGTGGATATTTATACTAATATCTCATCTGTGCAGGCGTCTCCTACGGGTACGATCAGGCCGAGACGAGCGCGTGCGCGTTCAGCGGACGAGTCATGGAAGCATGCACTGTCGCCGCGGGAGAGCTACGACGACTGGGTCATACATGCCGACGAAATCCTCATCGGCGCCAGGATAGGTCAGTAACACATCATCCATCGTCACACTATTGACCTTCATTGTTGGCTATAGGTGTGGCCAAGAGAAAATAATAAAAATAGCTACTCTTGGCAGGCGGGATGACGAATCTTCCAGGAGATTACTGCTGCATTCTTTAGTGGTGATTCCTCAGCTGGTTTTGCGACACCCACATCAAAGTATTATTCAAAACCACGTAGTGAAATCGGAAACATCTGTTGTTGTATTTTGGGTTAAATATTTCTACTTAATGGTTTTCCGTATACTACTTCAGCAGAAGGTGTTTGTAAGTTTTCTTGAACACATCACTTATTCTCAGCAAAAGCAACAGAAGCTGTCCAATTTTCATTAAATAATAGTATTGCCATGTTATTATGGCCTTTAATTGTCTATGGAATCGTTCTACAAAGCCATTGTAGGCTGAATGACAGACTGGTGTGGTCTCGTTATTTGTGATAGATACCTGAAGAGAAAGGACTGAAATTGAGAACTTACGTCTGTTATTATTTTAGAAGAATATCCGAATCATACGATATATTTTGATAATAATAATGCATTGATTGTGTTAATTTGGTACAGGGTCAGGAAGTTTTGGAACAGTATACAAAGCACATTGGCACGGTCCCGTTGCTGTTAAGACTCTTAACGTGAAGACACCAACACCGGCGCAGTTACAAGCATTTAAAAATGAGGTGAGCACCAATAATTACAGCACCAGGACACGGAGATGGAGTATAGTACTTAAGCTATTTAATGAGTTAAATTTTTCTGGTTCAATCAATAGTGAATGGCGAAAAAGAACATCAAATTTCGTAATCAATTGCTTAGTCTATCGACGTTCAGTGCTGGACATAGGTCTACCAAAGAATACTTTAAGGCAGTGGTTCTCAAACTTTTTAAATGACGGAACCCTTTTGGGAAGCAAAATACTTGATGGAACCCTACAATAAAACAATTATTTTTATAAATGTATTCTATATTAATCAGCATAATAAAAGTACAATGTATCAGTTACTAATTATTATTTACTTCACCACTTGGTAAGGACAATAATAGAAAACATTAAAAAAGAAAAAATCTAACTAGTGGGAGGTATGAAACTGTTTTTTATTTTTCATCAATTGCTTGATATCAGGTTTGATGGAAGAAAGTTGGAGTCTCATATCAGCTTCGGCGTCCAGTCTATTGCGATATTTTGTTTTCGTGGCTGCGTAGGTAGAGAATCCTGTTTCGCACAAATATGTAGTTGGGAACGGGAGAAAAATATCCAGAGCCATTTGGCCAAGCATTGCATATTCATCTTGGATTCTGCACCAAAAATCATTAAGAGGCGTCGTTTTGAACAATGACTCCATACTTGTGTCTGATGACATTTCTAAAAGAGATTCATATATCTCATTTGACATGTTTTCAGGCTTTTCCAAGTTGGGTAAAAAAGGATTATGAATCCAGGAGTTCACTTTAATTTTTGTATTGTGTTCTTCGGGAAAATACTTTTCAAAAGATGCGCGCATCGAACTGAGATATTGGACCAATTCTTCAAACACATTATCTTCAAACATTTCTGAGTCGTTTTCGCTAACAAACTCACTGAGTAACGTAAAACTTTCTATTTCTTTCTTACCAATGCAAATGATCCAAAAATCTAATTTTCTTTTAAAAGCAGTTATTTTATTATAGGCCTGAAACACTGTTGTCTGTTTACCTTGCAACGATAAATTTAATTCGTTAAGTTTTTGAAAGATATCCGCCATAAAAGACAATCGGAACAACCAATTTTTATCATACAAACGGTCCTTCAAATTAAAAGAAGTATCTGCTGAAAGAAACATTTGTAACTCGGCTCTAAGTTCAAATAGCCTTGTTAAAGTTTTTCCCCGAGACAGCCATCGCACTTCTGTATGGAGCAGCAGTGTTTTATGTTTGCTGCCATAATCTTCACACAATAATGAGAACAATCGGGATTGTAGTGGTCGTGATTTGATAAAATTAATTATTTTTACCGCTTCATCCATAACTAATTTTAGATTAGACGGCATTTGCTTCATCGCAAGTGCTTGTCTATGCAGAATACAATGACTGGAACTACAATTAGGCGCTTTATTTTTCATTCGTGACACTGCTCCTGCTGTTTTACCTGTCATCGCCTTGGCCCCATCTGTACAAATGTCAATGCAATTGTTCCAACTGAGATTATGTTCTTCAAAAAATATATTTATTTTATTAAAAATTTCTTCCCCGGTAGTGTTTGTAAGCAGCGATGAACACATAAGCATGTCTTCTTCAAAAGAACTTTTATATGGATATCTCACAATAACCAGCAGGATAGCCAAACCAGCGACATCAGTCGACTCGTCCATTTGCAAAGCGAATCGTGTATTTTGTAGACGTGTAACTAGTTCTTGTTTGACGTAGCTTGCCAGATCATGGATTCGTCGTGAAACAGTATCGTTTGATAGCGGAACAGTAGAAAGATGCTTTGCAGATTTTTCATCAAGCATACATTTTGTTATGTCTAATACACATGGTTTTATTAATTTCTCAGCGATAGTGTGCGCTTCACCTGCTTGTGCAATGCGATAGCTAACTAAGTATGATGCCTCCGTGGCCTTTTCGTTGGTAGTTTGTGTTACATGCATCATATTTTTTTGACTTTCTAATAACTGATCTTTTTTGCGAACAAAAAATTCTTTATTCTTGTCTTTAGTCTCGGGGTGTACGGTTTCTAAATGTCGACGCAATTTGGCAGGTGCCATGGAACTATTAGGAAGCAGTTTACTACAGAGCATGCAGAGAGGTGAGCCGTTGGAATCAACAAATCCGAAACTGATATAAGATTCATCATACTTCCTTTTTTTCGTCTTTGAAACCGTCGAGCTTGACGTCGTGGCACTCGTGGCATCATCTTCTGGATCGGTGATTGCTAAATTCTCCGCGCGCATTGCTTTTGAACATTCAGCGTCATTAGAAGATGTTGTTGGAACACGTTTAACACCTTTAAGCCAACGTTCCATTCTTCTTTATTTATAATGTTACAAGTCAGGATAGTGGGGTTTAAATAATGCACAATCGTTACTGCGTATAAGAGACTAAATTTAGAACCTACAGGGAAGAAATGTATAAAACTGAGACAACAGAATACAGCAGGCAGTAAAACAATGAACACTAGTTTCTCGCTAGCGAGCTTGTAAGTAGGTAGTAACTTATCGCTCCGAACGCTAATCATCAACTGACGACGCCAACGCGCGATCGCCGCTTTTATACTTAGTCCTAGACTCGATCTCAAATATTCTCGAAAATACTCGAGTCGGCACCTTTGATAAACAAAAAGCAAAAATAAAAACAGAAATTTAAAAATAGCGTTGTAAACAATATCGACTTTATCCTTTGAAGTTAGAGACGAAAGTCGCTAGTTGACAACTATAGCGTCTAATTCAGAGGCGGCTTTTATCAAAGAGACTGAGCGCTTACAAGTATACTACCCGCTCGTTTTAAGCTTGCCGCTGGCGATAGGTATGAGTGTATGACGTTCGAAATTTTTTATTTAATTGTAACAATAAAAATTGTGTACGTTAGATATTTGGGTAAAACTATGACACATTATAAGTTTTGTTGTCACGTGGGGGAGGGTACGCGCATTCCACAGACCGGCAAACTTAGAGCGAACGCGTTGTACAAGTATAAAATTGTTGAGACCAAACTTATGAGATATTGTACCAGCTAATGTAACACAAGCTTATACAAATACAAATAAATAAATAAATAACATTCATAGCGTTTTGTCTCCGCGCGGCCGCGGAGTCCGCACAGCCGCGGAGCGACCAGAGAGAGGTGTTTTGATTTTTTTATTTCTAAATTCTTGCGGAACCCCGACAGAGGTATCACGGAACCCTAGGGTTCCGCGGAACACACTTAGAGTATAGCTGCTTTAAGGGATAATGTTACGCTTAGTAGGTCTTCTAGTGATCCCTCAGCCGAATTTTATGACTTCCATGAGGAAATAACGGATATCGATTAACAAATTAATATAATATTTTAGTAATTTTTGACTACCCCCATTCGTTACATTCGTACATCAGCTAAGGGATTTTAGGCGATTAGACAATTGCCATTTGGTAAAGGTCAAACATTAACTGCAATTGCCAACCTGATTGTCAAACGAGGCAATTATGACATAATGAGTGAATTATTAAAAGAGAATATCTTATTTGATTCTAATAGGTTGCTAATGTCGACTAAAAGTGTAGCAAATTATATTAATTTATTGCCTCTTTAACCGACTTCAAAAAAAGGAAGGTTTCTCAATTCGACCGTACATATGCTTTTTTTATGTTTGTTCCGTATAGACGCTTTTTTATGTTGTTTTGTATGTTTGCTTTTTTATGTTGTTTTGTATGTTTGCTTTTTTGTTGTTTTTTATGTTTGATTTTTTTATGTTGGGTCGCGCTTCGTCGTTTAAGAACCGATTTTGATGATTCTTTTTTTGTTGGAAAGGGTATACTTCCCAAATGGTCCCATGAAAATTTTATCGAAATCGGACAAGCGATTTTTGAAAAATCAACAAAGATCTAAAAGGATATCTACATTGAAGTCGTATTTTTTTTGCAATAAATATTTTCCAAACTGAAACTAAAGCAATTATAATAAAATAAAATTAAAACTAGAAGGCAAATGAATAGGCTCAGCTTTGTTGTCGCTAAGTACAGCGCTGATTTTCAGCCATCCCTGTGTATTAAGAGTATCCAAAGTAGCCCTTTTTTTAAGGCAGGCCATGATGCAAAAGTAACCCTACTGAAGTGACACAACGACAACAGGAACAGCTAAGAGTAGCCTTCGTGGTTGTTTGAAATACTTATCGTATTTATTAGAAGTTTCTCCACCTCATTCATTATTATTATTCAGGTGGCAGTATTACGCAAGACGCGGCACTGCAACATCCTCTTGTTCATGGGCTGTGTGTCGAAACCATCATTGGCGATAGTGACCCAATGGTGTGAGGGCTCCTCACTATACCAACACTTGCACGTACTAGAGACACCATTCCCGCTGCTATACCTCATCGATGTCGCCAGACAGACCGCACAGGGAATGGACTACTTACATGCTAAGAATATTATACACAGGTAATTAATTTATTAAAAACTTATTCGTCTTTAAATTCGTATATCTAATTTTATTCAGTGAGGTGGTTGGAAAGGGTTTCCAATAGATAGAATGCCAAAGCCCAGAGAATTAACAGGTTAAAATACAAATGGGCAGGCCACATCGCTTATCGAACCGACAGTCGTTGTGAAGGAAAAGTTCTGGAGTGGCGACCACGAATTTGCCGTATGGTGACGGAGTAAGAGCCAATTAACCACCTATTTTCTTGACCGTGGGTGTCGTAAAAGACGACTAATGGATTGATTGTGCATATAACATCTATGCTAGAGAAATTCTATACCTACACGTTGGATCAGCGAGGTATAGTAGGTCAATTGCCCTCTTCGGGAGGGGAAGCCTGACAATAGGGCGTATGAGCTAAAATAATTAATGATGACCACGAATTGAGCGACGCCACGTAGGACGAATCCCTACTAGGTGGACTGACGAATCTTGAAAGTTGCAAAGAACCGTTGGATGCGGGTGGCACGGGACTGTTCTGAGTGGCATTCTCGTGGGGTGGCCCAACAGTGGACGTCTACTGGCTAATAAATGGAATATAAATTTCCTATGGATAGCGATAAAAATCAGTTCACCAGCATCTGTCTTGCTCATGGATGTCGAAAAAGACGTATCTACAAGCAAGCAAGAGAAGCAAAGCAAAACTCGAAGTAGATTCCGATACCAACCCATCTGACCAGCATGGTATTGTAAGTCAATCATGTATGACCTCAGATGATGATGATATTTATGGAATGCTTGGTTTCTCTAATGTCAATGGCAGATGTCATGATGTGATTGTTTTCTTTTTTTTCAAACTTTATTTATTTGGGAGCTTTTAGCCTCAAGGTCATGCCAGCTCCATCATTACCTAATCTTACATTAATTGGCTCATATTGTTTTAGATTAACCCTATTTACTACCTTATAAACTAAAGCGGCTGCCTCAGATAAAGGTTTTGATAAAATAGAATACTCCAACTTTCACACTTAATTGACAACTTAAAACAAATTTTTCACACTTATCTCAAAATTTTGCACTTAGATTTCCCTTAAAACCATTTACACTATGTTTATGTTTCAGGGATCTTAAATCAAATAATATATTCCTGAGAGACGATTGGTCGGTGAAGATCGGAGACTTTGGTCTGGCGACGGCCAAAGTGAGGTGGTCCGGTGAGTGATGTAATATTTATTTTCTTTTCCTCTTTATCAAAACGAGTAGTTAAACTTTGTATTTTAACTGTCTAGTTTTTGCTAAATTTACGTTTGCGCGAGTGCATCTTTATATATACATCATCATCATCTCAGCCCATATACGTCCTGCTGTTGGGCTCGGGCCTCCTCCACAATGGAAGGGTAATTGACCTACTATATCACGCTGGTCAGACATGTTGGTATAGGGTTTTATTTTGAGTTTTCCTTCTCTCGCATAGATGTTATATGCGTTTTATATCCCTTAGTCGTTTCGTACGATCACCCACGGGTAAGATAAGGGGGTGGTGAATTGTATTCTTACTCCGTCACCACACGGATAATATACATCCATATAAATAAATAAAATTGAGGTGTCTGTTTGTAATGTCAAAATAATGGGCTTTTTTCATGTTGATACAGTTATTTGTACGATACCTATGCCTAAGCCCTAAACAGTGCCAGTTTAAAATATTTTTGTCTGTCTGTTAGTTTTGGGTAATCTTCAAAAGGGTTGGACGCATTTTGATAATGTTTTACTACCAGGTAGCTGTCTATGTAAGAAGTAACTTAGGCTATATTTTATCCCGGTATTGCCCCCGCAACAGGAACTACACGCGTAAGGCGATTAAAACCGAAGCGAAGCGGGGGCGGGTTGCTAGTGGAGAAATAAAATTGAAGTGTTTGTTAATATTGTTAAAAATTGCTTTTCACTAAATTCATATGACAGCATTACAGAATTTATAACAAAAAAACCGGCTAAGTGCGAGTTAGAGGGGCGCACACGAAGGGTTCCGTACCATCCATACTTCCATACTAATATTATAAATGCGAAAGTAAGGATGTCTGTTTGTTTGTTTGTAACGCTTTCACGCTTAAACCACCGAACCGATTTCAAAAATTCTTTCACCAATGGCAAGCTATAATATCAGGGAGTAACATAGGCTATATTTTATCCCGGTATTCCCACAGGAACGGGAACTACGCGGGTTTAAGCGATTGAACCCGAAGCGAAGCGAGGGCGGGTTGCTAGTCCATACTAATATTATAAATGCGAAAGTAAGGATGTTTGTTTGTTTGTTTGTAGCGCTTTCACGCTTAAACCACCGAACCGATTTCAAAAATTCTTTCACCAATAGAAAGCTGTAATATCAGGGAGTAACATAGGCTATATTTTATCCCGGTATTCCCACAGGAACGGGAACTACGCCGCGGGTAAAGCGACTGAAACCGAAGCGAAGCGAGGGCGGGTTGCTAGTTATCTATAAAAGGGTAAAAAAAAGTGTTTGTTGTATGGGAGCCCCTGTTAATTATTTTCTTTTTTGTTTTTAGGATTTATTGTTATAGCGGCAACATAAATACATAAAATGTAAAAAAAAAAATCTATATTTTCTAGCTATCGCGCTTCATGAGGTACATCCTAATGACAGACAGACGACGGAGAGACAGCGAAGACTTAGTAATAAAACGGAACCCCCTTTTTTATCCTTTGGGTACGGAACCCTAAAAACAACAAAATTCTTGTCTGTATTAACTATCTGTCTTGGCTAAAATCTTTACGGTTGCAGTAATTTTTACGAAACTTCCAGTGGCAAATAGTATAAGGTGCGATTTACTTTTAATTCAAAAAAGTATTAGGTTCCCGCGCAGATAGAAATAAAATCCATCAAATTGTTGACAATTCCTAATCAAATATTACCTAATATACGTGTACTATGTAATAGTAGCAGTGTCCACTTCGTTCTTCAGTCAGAAGAGAATCAAGGGGTTAGTTCGAGGACCTGTTCCCGCGGCGGGCGGAACACACGCCCCCGGTCATGGCTCCACCAGATACTGACCGGGAGGCCGACAACAACAGTGTTCCGCCCATCACGGAACCCGAGATGGGAGTGGCAGTGGCGCGCATGTGCGCAAAGTCCACCGCCCCCGGGCCCGACGGTGTTCCTAATCGTGTGCTGGGCCTGGTCCTCGACCACCTGGGTCCCCGCCTCAGGGTTCGACGCGTGTTTAGCGTCCGGACGGTTCCCTGGGTGCTGGAAGGAGGGAAGGCTGGTGCTCCTGCCGAAGCCGGGACGGTCTCCGGGGTCGCCTTCGGCCTACAGGCCTATCGTGCTGCTCGATGACACGGGCAAGCTACTGGAGAGGGTGGTAGCTGCCCGCATCGAGCGGCACCTCGTCGGCACGGGGCCCGATCTGTCGGACGCCCAGTTTGGGTTTAGGAGGGGTCGTTCGACGATCGCGGCTCTGTTGCGCCTGAGGGCCGTGGCGACTGAGGCCGTCACCGGTGGGGGAGTGCTGTTGGCGGTGTCCCTAGACATCGCCAACGCATTCAATAGTCTGCCATTCAGCTGCATCAGGGAGGCGCTCCGGTATCACGGAGTGCCAGCTTACCTGAGGCGGCTAGTGGCAGACTATTTGGTGGGGCGCAGCGTCCTCTGCACCAACCGAGCAGGGGACGTTGTGCGAATGCCCATGACGTGCGGTGTCTCACAGGGGTCGGTCCTCGGACCCGCCCTGTGGAACATCGGCTACGACTGGGCGTTGCGGGGAAGCCTCCCGCCCGGGCTGGGCGTGATTTGTTACGCCGACGACACGCTCGTCACAGCCCGTGGTGGGACGCTAGAAGAGGCGGTAAGCCTGGCGACCTATGGCACTGAAGAGGTCGTCAGGCGGATCGAGGCGCTGGGGTTGAAGGTCGCCCTGGACAAGACGGAGGCCCTCTTGTTCCATGGGCGCCGTATGAGCCCTCCCATCGGCGTCTCGATCACCGTCCACTCGGTTGACATCAGCATCCGGGCCCATAGGAGGTACTTGGGCCTGGTGCTCGACGGGCAATGGTGGTTCCGGGAGCATTTCCGCAGGCTCGCTCCACGGCTCGTCGGCGCGGCGTCCGCCCTATCGTGGCTTATGCCGAACGTGGGCGGACCGAGCGCTACGTGCCGACGGCTGTACGCGGGGGTCATCCGGTCGATGGCCCTGTACGGCGCACCGGTGTGGGCGGGGTCCTTGACCGTCCGACTTAGGGCCCTTCTGTGGCAACCACAGAGGGTCACGGCAGTCAGGACCATCCGCGGATACCGCACGGTGGCGACGGAGTCAGCGTGCCTATTGGCCGGGACTCCCCCGTGGGACCTGGAGGCGGAAATGCTCGCCGAGTTGTATCGGCGTGTGTCGGGGGTGCGCGGGGAGGGCGGTGTTGTTTCCTTGAGGGAGCTCACCGCCTGGCGCGTCGACGCCCGCCGAGACGTCATTGCCCGTTGGGCAGTCCGGCTGGAGAGGCCTCGGTTCGGGGTGCGAATCGTGGAGGCCTTCCAGTCGGTGCTGATGCAGTGGTTGGAAAGGCGGCACGGGGTGCTCTCCTTCCGACTAGTGCAGGTGTTGACGGGGCATGGGAGCTTCGCCAAATACCTGCACAAGGTCGTAAGGAGGGAGAGTACACCGTTCTGCCACCACTGCAATTGCGACGAGGACACGGCGCAGCATACGCTCGAGGACTGCGCTGCTTGGGCCACGCAGCGCCGTGAACTCGTCGCAATCATCGGTGCCGACCTGACGCTGCCGGCCATCGCTAGGGCGATGGTCGACAGCGTCGGGAATTGGGACGCGGTCGCAGCCTTCTGCGAGACAGTGATCTCGCAGAAGGAGGCGGCGGATTGTCTGCGCGTGGAGCGCAGCCTCGATGAGGAGATCCGCCGCCAGCGACTGGGGTGGCGCAGGCGCAACTACCTGCGTCTCATGCCGCCCTAGCCGAGGCCGCGGGTGACGTGACCGGGGATTAGTCCGTCACCCGCCGAGAGGCCGACCGCGTGAGGAAAGACCGACGTCCTCCCCGAAGGAGGGACGTCGGTCGATGGGAGGGTACCCCACATAGGGGGTATTCCGTCGGGCCGACCACTGACGACAAGTAAACCTGCTCCGGTGGTCGGCCCAACGACGAAGGCGAGGTGGTTTTCGGGTGGGTTGCGGGAGTTGCGTGCTTGAGCCTCTCTGTCGCCCCGGACGGAGTGGTGCGGAGGCGCGCCGACCGCAGCCCACCCACAATAAAAAAATAAAAAAGGGGGTTAGTTAGCGTTCGAGGAGGTCTTATTACGTTTACCATAAGGCAGCTGCTCCTTACTCTTCTGATGAGACCATTTACCCTTTGCCAATTTTTACTATTCACAAGGCCAAGTATGGTGTGGCGATAATTATATACTTATCGCGTCGCCACACGAGAAAAAGGAAGACCAAGAGATTCCATAGTCTAACATCATCGTCTCAACCCATATTAGTCTCCCTGTTGGGCTTAGACCTCCTGCAAAAATCAGAAGGAAATTAGAGGAATCTAATATACAGCATTGGTCAAACGAATTGGCATAAGGTTTTATGTAGACTTTTCTTTCTCATGCGTATACGTTACCTGCACATCATATCCCTTACGTCTTCTGTTGCGACACCCACGGACAGGAGAGACGGTGATAGACGAAAAATATAATCAAAATTGAACTCTTAGAAATTTTTAGAAAAATGCGTGATGTGTAAATATGCAAAGATGGTCATCAATTCGATAAATAATAAAATAATTCGAAAGAGACGATACACACTAAGGAATAAATCTACAAATCGTAATGGATTTTTTTTTATTATAAACGGTGGCATACGAGCTAACAGTACACCTGATGGTAAGTGTTGCTGCCGCTCATGGATCTTTGCTAGGCCGCCGCCTACCGTGAAGAAAATGAAGGGAGTGTGAATGCGTGCAATGAAGTTCGGTGATACTAAAGGCATCACTAAAATCCACCACACGCAAACCCTCAGAGAGTTGTGCTGCCGGCTCTCTCGCTCACCGGCGCACCGGAGACCGGCTCGCAGCTGTAGACAACTGTCAACAGTGTGGTCCTACCACCATATCCTCTTATACAGCGTGGTATAGTAGTTTAAATTCCCGTCCACAAAGGAGCGGGCCCGAGCTCAACATCTGGGACATATATGGACTGAAATGATGATGATGTCAGTGTGTTGGATTCGATTCCAACGCAGGACAATATTTTGTGAGCAAAATACACACAGGTTAAAACATACAAAAATTATCATGCGTTTGATTGCGTTCGATCTCCGAACTCACTACACTCACCTTAGATGTAAAAATCACTCTGCTATTGTTATCAGTTTTCCGTGTGGTGACGGAGTAAGAATACAATTCACCACTCCCTATCTTGCCCGTGAATGTCGTAAAAGACGACTATGGGATATAATATGCACGTAACATCTGTGCAAGAGAAGGAAAACTCGAAATGTAACCGTAATGCCAACACATCTAACCAGCATGGTATAGTAGGTCAAATTACCTCCCATTGTGGAGGAGGTCCGAGCCCAACAGTGGGACGTATGTGGGCTGCGATGATGATGATGATTGTTATCAGTTTTTTTAATTACATTTTTTATACTTGTAACATTTTGGATGCATTATAATGGTTATTAATTTGGAATGTTATTTCGCAGACACATCGTCAGCTGGAGGTGTGCAGTGGCAACAGCCGACTGGCTCCATACTGTGGATGGCGCCGGAAGTGATCCGCATGGATGAACCGGCCCCATATACCTCACGCTCGGACGTGTACGCCTACGGTATAGTTCTATACGAGCTCATGGCCAGTGAGCTACCATACTCGCACCTCAATAATAAAGACCAGGTATTTTTTCCAATTATTTTGACTTTATTTAATGACCCTTAGTACTGATGGTCTACACTTATCTGTTTGGTGATGGAGTAAAAATACAATTCACCACTTCCTATCTTGCCTGTGGATGTCGTAAAATACAACTAAGGGATATAGTATACACATAAAATGTGTGGAAGAGGAGGAAAATTCGAAATAAAACCGTATACCAACCTGGCTTGGTATATTAGGTCAATTTCCCTCCTAATGGAGAGCAGGTTCAAGCGTAGCAGTGGGACGTGTACGAGCTGAGGCCACTCTTATCTAAAGCACAGTACAGTTACATTACGTTAAGTTTAACCGCATCTGCTAGATTTTTTAATATAGGTAATTCAGACATACTTTTTATAACAGCTGATGAAACCAACCTATAGATACATGAATTATTTTTAGAGATGTGGCGACTATGAGACGGCGAGAGAGTCGGAAGCCCAACTTTCTGAGAGTGTTTGCGTGTGGTGGGTTTTGGTAATGCCTTTAGTATACGAACCTCAAGGCAGCGGCCTAGTAAGGGTCCATGAGCGTCAGAATCACTTACCATCATCAGGTGTACTGTTTGCTCGTTTGTCACCGATGATAGCATTAAAAAAAATATCTATGGCCGACTAATGGGCCTATTAGTCGCCGCAGTCGATTATAGTTTCGGGGATATTTGGAAATTTCCGTGACACTTTGTTTACCTACAGCTAATCAGCACACAAAGCGCACTGCCTCCACGGATGTCAAGGATATGATGCTAGTGGTCGACCCAATGGCGATGAGGAGGGTTTACAGTTTGTTATGGGCACGGAACACTCCGTGGTTATGGAGCTGTAATATTGTTACTGCACATTAAAGTAATAAAGCTCAATTAAAATTTGATCATGCCAAAAAATCTTGGGTATGGATATTTTTTGGGCAATAACAAAAGTCAATTTATAATTTCTCGTGGTGGTCAGAGAAAACAGCAAAGACCCACGAGTATGAACACTCATATTAAATGTAATTCATTCCATATAAATTTTGTTGAGAAATACAAAATAAGAAGCCGGATAATCGGTGCTCTTTGCCGAACAGTCGCCGACTAGGATAGTAGCCAGATAAGTTTGCTTTACCGGCTAGTCGTCACATCTTAATTTTTTTCCAGTTGAACTTAAGAAACTAACAACTTTTTTATCTTATTTATTAGCTCTTAGTATGTATAATTTTTCCGTGTTCTGACGGAGTAAGAATACAATTCACCACCCTCTATCTTGCCCTTGGGTGTCGTACAAGACGACTAAGGGATATTATACAGTTAAGATCACTGCAAGAGAAGGAAAACTTGACATAAAACGCTATACCAACACGTCTGATCAACGTCGTTTAGTAGGTTTATTTCCCTGCCATAGTGGAGGAGGCCGGCGCCTTATAGTGGGACGTATATGTGCTGAAATGATGAATAGTTTTTACTAGCGAACGATTCTGACTGGCACGGCTAGCTGATTAGCAGTGGAATAAGCCCTCATTGTTGGAAGTGTTTACATCACTGGGATTAGATAAGTCCTCCACCTCCTGCCATTGTAGTTGTTGCTCAAAATGGTCGGTCCCTGCGCGGCCGTTGTTGCGAGATATATTACATCGGTGCCGTTCTTATTAATGGTTTTAAACGCTACCAAAGTCATGAATAATAATTTAAATATTACAATTCGTCAAATATTTGCTTACAGATCCTATGGATGGTCGGTCGAGGTACATTGAGGCCAGATGCACGACGCTTACGCCAGGATGCACCGCAAGCCCTCAAGCGATTATTCACTGAATGCGTTCAGTTCTCACGCGACCAGAGGCCTCAATTCCGTCAGATCCTGGCTGCCCTGGAAGCTATGCTCCGCGCCATGCCCAAGATCACTCGGAGCGCATCGGAACCGGGCCTCAATCGTCCCTTGCACGCGTCTGATGACTACCTAAGTTACAGTTGTGCATCACCGAAGACCCCAGTCAATTTTCATTTCAATACTGACACTAATTTCCCTGCATTTTATGGGTGAGTTTGATCATTATTCAAAATTTGTCTTCTACTGCGAGAGCCCTTCTCCTGTAGATTTTTTTTAAGACAACACCCTTCACTAAGGTAACAATTCTTGTGTTGCGTACTTTACAAACATATAATTAGCGAACACAAATTACAACCAGACTCAGAATGGATCGATATATCGATGGATATATGGATCGCATAAAGTGTTATTCTGCGTGGGATTCGAACCAACGATACTGGCACGGTAGGTCGGTGTCTTTACCACTACGCCATCTGTGCAGTCATTGCATTATCGCTAGAGGAAGTTTGAATGTTGCGCCAGGCATGGCAAAATTTATAAACGAGCATTTGACGTAGTATAGACAAGTGACAAGATGATGTGGAATAAAAGTAATGTTTTGAGAAAAGTTTTAAATATGGATGATGAAGGTTTACGATAAGGTAAGACCAAAGAAGAGATTGTTGGACTACGTGAAGCGTGACGTCCATGGACAAGGAGTGATTAGGGATGGGCGATCTTTCTGAAAAAGATCGATTCTTGAATCGATTTAAATCGTCGTCCAAAGAATCAATTCACAAGGAAATCGAGGTCGGAAGGATCGATTTCCGATTAATCGAACTTTTTCCGACGGGATTGCGATGAGCTTTTTTTTTCTAGGAAATCTGGAGAGTAAATATGTAATGAGCTTTTTTTAGGAAATCAGAAAATGTTATTAATTATATAATATAGTATAAAACATAAAACACTAACATTCGATACTGAACACTTAGTATCGAATGGGCAGAAAAAAATCGAAGGACGATTTTCTAGGGTAAAGTATCGATTCACCGAATCGATTCAATGCTTCGTATCGATTTATAAAATTGATTTTTTGGGCCTGAAAAATCGATTCCTCGATTGATCGATCTCAGATCGCCATCCCTAGGAGTGATCGCAGGATTGAAGTCTGTTAGTGCCGTATGGTAAGAGGAGATATTGCATCAAACCCTAGTAATGTTGGACCATTCAAAAGAGAGCAGAGGTTATCTCTTATCAGTATCCTTAAAGTGTAAATTTTGTTTTTCCAGCATCCCAGTACCGAACCAGCGACATCCGTAGGGACGGCTGGCGGGCTACGAATAGCCGCACGCTCGCTCCGCGGCTCCACTCGTCACAGTGTGACGTCACTTACACCTTGTATATATTTCTCAAATATTATGTATTTACTGTACATTAAAATTATATTTACATAAGGGCGAATATATATTACGACTTTATAAGCAGCTAATAAGCACCGAATAAAGATATAGACATTTTAATTAGGTGAGAATATTGGGATTTGCCCTCGTCATCTTCTTAGTTCATCGTTCCACTGCTGAATTCGAGTCTCCTACACAATGGAATGGAAATTGACCTAATGCATCACGTCTTTCAAGTCATGTGATGGAGTAAGAATAAAATTCACCTCCTCTTGCCCATGGCTGACATAAAAGACGAATAAATCGAATCAAGAGAAGAAAAAATATACCAATCGTAATGATTACTAATGTTTACCCGAGTATTGTCACATTGTAAATAAAACTACCTAACGGATTTTATCGCGTTTATAATTGGTTTTTGATTGCACGAGGTTTTGAACACTTTGCAATGTTCATGGTCTCGGGCGGACCAATCTAAATAACAATCGTCTGACTAGCGTGGTATAACAGTCCATTTCTCTTGTGGAGGAGGCTTGAGCCCAGCAGTGCGACGTATATGAGCTGAAATGATGCTGACTCACGCTGGTGGTTCTCGAGTGATCCTTTTCTTGCAGTGATGCTTTAATCCATCAATATTGGTGATTTTTTTTTAGTTTACATGTATTTAATAATATTTTAGTAGTATTTGTATGAGAATTTTAATACTTACAATTTTTTTTGTGATATACTCGCAAGAATTTTCGCTTAATAAGAGTCGTAGTGTATGATCGCCCTAATATTTGTTGTCGGATTCTTCTATATTACCAAAAATACCATCAAAATGGTATTGAGAAGGATTTGTTGTGAATACGAACAATATGTTTATATTTTGCTTTAATTTTTGCGTCTTAATTATCATCCCAATTTATGTTCTTACTTCTCAGGAGATATTTGTAAAGGAGTTTGTCGCTATTGGTGATCGAAGGGCTAAACGATAGTGTATATCCGTCTGTATTTGAATTTTAAATAATTAAATTCATCCGGATTTGAGGGTGTACAGAATAATGTTTAAAAGCAAGATGTGGTATTGCGAAAAATGTCGCTATTTCCATCCATTCAGGCTATATGTCTGCTGTTGGAGCTAGGTCTCCCCCAAGAGGATTTAATGGTATGATCGTCAAGCTTGCCGTGTGGTTTGTCTAACGCAATTGATAAGTTTCTCAGGAGTGTGCCGTTGTATTCATGATACGTCACCACATGGAGAAGTAGTAAACCGATTTATATTTTTTTTTTTATTAAAAGACAACTCCCTGCACTAAGGAAATAATCCTTGTATTGCGGAGGAATTTACAAATATAGAAATGACTGACTCAAATTACATCCAGACTCGGAACAACAATTTGTGGATCGTACAAAGTACTGTCCTGCGTGGGATTCGAATCCGTGACACTGGCAATGTAGGTCGGTATCTTAACTACTACGCTATCTGTGAAGTCAATGCTGTGCTGCGTTTTGTGAAGCAGGTTATTGCGATTTTGAAATCACGCTCTACCCAATTTTATCGCGGGTGTAGTTTTAGGACGGTACTTACATAAATGTAAAGTAGCTCTAAGGTTTGCTGCGACCAATACGAATGGTACCATAATCTCAGCTCATAGTCCCTCTTCACCGCTCCCTATCTTGCACGTGGATGTCGTAAAAGCCGACTAAGGTATATAATATGCACATAACATCTGTGCAAGAGAAGGAAATCTCGACGTGAAACCTTATACCAACATGTCTGACCAGCATGGTATAGTAGGTCAAATTCCCTCCCATTGTGGAGGAGGTTCGATCCCAACAGTGGGATGTATGTGGGCTGTGATGATGATGATGATACGTCCCTCTGTTGGGTTCCACCCGCCTCCACAATAGAGTGCTTAGACAGGTTGGTATACAGTTTTATTTCGAGTTTTCTTTCTCTTGTAGAGATATTGTCATCATATTATATACCTTAGGCGTCTTTTACGACACCCACGAACGAGAAAGTGGATGGTGAATTGTATTCTTATTCCGTTATCACACGGGTATGGGAGGGAATGTATCATCATCATCATCATCATTTCAGCCCATATACGTCCCACTGTTGGGCTCGGGCCTCCTCCATAACGGAAGGGTAATTGACCTACTATACCACGATGGTCAGACGTGTTGGTATAGGGTTTTATTTCGAGTTTTCCTTCTCTCGCATAGATGTTATATGCGTTTTATATCCCTTAGTCGTCTCGTACGATCACCCACGGGTAAGATGGTGGGGTGGTGAATTGTATTCTTACTCCGTCACCACACGGAAGGGAATGTATAACAGTGACAATATATTAATAAATCTGGGCTCCACGGAATGATCGATAGGATTTTTTTAATGAGCGAAACCGCAGGCACGGCTAGCTGAAATTGTGAAATATTTTTCATAACGTTAACAGACATATTTATTTGACAAATCATAAAAAAAAAGTTTTATTTTTTTTTTGAAGAAATAAAACTATTTTTGTATTGTCATAATACAGAGTTTTATGTAATATAGCAAAATGTATATTGAATCGTGTAAGAATAGGGACGTAAAATGACTTCTGATAGTTAATTGTGATTTTAAAAGTATGTCTTCTAGAAGCAAAAGAATTTATCGCTTCTAATCGCCGCCTGTAAGGCGTATTGGCGATCACAGTCGATGTTATGAATATACCAGAAGTATGCTGTGCATTCTTCTTGATAAGTCGTTAAAACGGGACTTTAACTTTGTTTTTATAAAGATAACGTTCTGCACTAAGGGTTCTGTGTATCCTGGGCACAAAGATGCTTCACGTTAGCTTTCATTCGTCCATTCGGACAATGAACTATCCATCCGAAACGAAATGCATTTCATGTAAAATGTTTTGGTAGTCGGTTCTTAAACGATTAAAAAAAATAGAAAAAAAGGTCAATTGATGTGACAATTCGCGCCAAAACTCCCTATTGTTATTTGAATCGCAATATTATGTGTTTAATCTTTTGGTCGCCAAATATTTCTATAAAAGACATTACTTCGTGCCCTCTATGCTATAAGTTTAAAAAGATATTAATTAAGACATCTAATCAATCAATCAATCAAAATTAGACATCTAATCAATCAATTTCTTTATATCATTTTTAATGTTGTTTTTTTATAAATCTTAATGTCCGGTACACCACTTTGAGGCAATATTTTCCCATCTCATCATGACGAAAAATATGTTAATATCTCAAATCGACTCTTTTCATTAAAAGTTGAAAGCTTAGATTACAAAGCTTAAACTCAATTGACTTAATATACCAGCCACTATATAGCTATTCAGAAGGTTTGATATAGTTTTTAGTTTGAGTATTCTTTTTCTTGTATAGAATATGTTATATCTAAATATGATTGCTTACGACACCCATAGGCAAGAAAGGCGATGTTGAATTACGTTAACGGAATAAATATAGCCACAAAATGTATTCACCATTTCCTTTTTGGTATCGCGCTAAGGGCACGCGTTCTACGTAAATTTAAAGTTTGGCGCCAATAAAATTTAAAAAAAAAGTATTATAATTATTAAACGACACCTAACTGTGTCGTAGCAACACATAATGTAATTTATTGGTAATTATTGTAAATAATTAATGTAATTAAAAAATTAGCTTAACGTCAGAATGATTAAGGATCTTGTGTATACAGTATAATTAATTTTAATGCATAACTACTAATTTTAAGAACAATAAATTATTGTTTCAATTTATTTAGTGATTTTATTTACATATCACCTTTATAAGACCTTTTTCTTGACAGGCTATTTTATGATGATATATACAATATTAAAAAAAAAACGGTATGAGTTTAGTGGACCCGTGTGCCTACTCTTGAATCTCGATTCCAATCTTAAATCCAATCGCAGTTCGAATTTGAGCAATTTGGTACTCTTGAAACCGACACTAGCGCACGATTAGAATCAAATTCGGTGGCTTTTTTAAACTAAATGAATTCGACACTCGTCGATTAATTCAAATATTTGCTACTCCCGACGTGATTTTGACGTAGTTTAAAATCGTTAATGTTGTACAATTTCAAGAAAACGTCATTGTGGTGATCGAGTTGGGTAACGTTATTCATTTAAAGTAGTAAAATACTGCACATTTGGTGAAAATAACAACGGCAAATGCGAAGAATTCATTCTCGATTTTGTTTAAGAGTACCAAATATATGTTTGGTGAAATTGTAATTGAATCGGATTCGTAATTAGAATTGATTTCAAGAGTAGGCACACTGATATTGACGTAGTCGAGTTTCAAATGAAGTGCTTGAGGATTTCCAATAGTAACAAACATCTTGATCATCATTTCAGCTCATATACGCCCACTGCTGGGCTTGAGCCTCCTCCATAACAGGAGGGAAATTGACCTACCTACTATATCACGCTGGTCAGACGGATTGGTATAGGGTTGATTTTGAGTTTTCCTTCTTTTGCATATACGTATGTTATATGTATGTATATTTAATCCTTTAGCTGTCTTTTACGACACCAACCGGGCTAAATAGGGGGTGGTGAATTCTATTCTTATAGTCTTAACAGTAGCAATAAGGCTTTTATTGCAGTGGAACTTTTATGGGCGGGTTTTTAGATTTTGATCCGAAAACTTTTCTATGACGCAACATGATGGAAGTAAACATCGAGTCAGATAAAATGTATGACTTGACTCAGGTAGATTATATGAATTTGAATGGCTGGCCTTCGGGTGTATGGTCTCGCTTTCATAATGTGAATAATGAATGATAAACAGAATGTATGCTATTTAAAACTGATTGATGAATAATTGAAATAGAGAAACATTTAAATGCAAAATTTTCACTACTACCGTGTGTATATACGCTACACATTGCCCAGTTTTGTTTTTGAAAATCTATGCTCTGGACTAGCCAGCTATGGTTTGGACAAAGCGCCGGAAACAAATAATAGCTAGTCTGAAAATAATTATTAAAGGTTCGCATAAGAATTATTTGAAGGTATGCCACTCAGCAGGAAAGGTCGACGCTTAGACCATTACACCCATTTGTGCAGTCGTAAATAACCACCATCCTCAGTAAACATGATTCTTGGTGATAAAATCATTATGTACATTAAACTTTGTTGGCATTTAAAGAAAATAAATTGCAAAATTATAATTTTATGCAAGTAGAGTAGCGGCAGGCAGTATAATGATTATATAATTTGTTAAATAGATAATTATATATGTATTTAATGTCAGCGATTATAGTCTATACTTTCAACAACTATTAACAAGTTTCCGTGGTGTAGCGGTTATCACATCTGCCTAACACGCAGAAGGCCCCCGGTTCGATCCCGGGCGGAAACATATCTTTTTGCTAGTCGACGTGCAAAACATGCTTATAGTTATGATTAAAAAGGGTAATTTGTAGTTTTAACTTGACTTGAAAACATCAATTTTTTTTTTAAGGGAAATTAACGTCTGTCCACAAAAAAACATGTCGCAGTGTAATAATTAACAATATTTTATAATACATATTGTACAATAGCACATTAACTCTGCATCTATTACTACAATGTGGCGCAATTATTAACAATAATAAACTGCAATTTGCCCTTTAATACGTTTATAATTTTGTTTGATGACGTAACTGCTTTTTTGTAGTAGGATAAGGTCTGGACTCAACCCTACCAATCTGTCCGGGGCGACGGATGGGCTGCGTATGGCCCCATAGCCTGCTGTATTCCACCCCCATGGGAATGGAGCTGACCACTGGAGCGTTTCTTTGATATCCATGGCCGGTCCAGCGTATTACCCTTTCGGGGACAGACTAGTCATGACGTTTGAAATAATGATGATCACTTCTACGTCAAAATATGTTCACAATAATAAATAAATCTTGTCCATATTACAAACAATCTCTAGCAGCCGGCGGGTAGTACCACACGCGTAGAAAATTTACGTCTGAGTAGTAAGTAATTTGTTACTGCACTTCGTTCGGTGAGCGAGGAAGCCGGCAGTGCAACTTTTTGAGGTGTTGAGTATGGTGCGTTTTGGTGATGCTTTTAGTATCACCAAAACTCATTGCACGTATTCACGCTCTCCAGTGGCGGCGCAAGATGCGATATTGCATGCATTGAAATATTTGTACACCGGAAACGGTAGAATATTTGAAACTTTATTTAAGATAACACTAACTAATATGACAATATTCTGACAAATAAATTATTTTGATTTGATTTGAAAAATCGTATAAAACCAATAGCCCAGTCGAATTGTTGATTGGACCCAGGAAAAATTATAAGTAGAATTTTTCCTTCGGAATTCGTTATCACTGGGAGTCTACATTTCGGTTTTCGAATTCCCAGTGGTCTTGCGTTTTCCGCCATCTTGATTTTAAGGGTGTTTTTATGTTTTTTAAATAACTCGTTTATTTTCAATTTTACACGAAAAATGGTCATTACCAAAGTTGTCCAGAATTAAATTTCCTACAATTTTTGTTCTCATAATTTTTTCCGTAGGACCGATATTTTTCGATTCACACGCGAAAAGAAAGTTGAAAACAAAAGAGTTATTCAATAAACTAAATATAATAAAGAAAATTGAATAAATAAATAATAAAAATTGAATAAATAAATAAATAATAAAGAAAATTGAAAACAAAAGAGTTATTCAATAAACAAAAAATCACCCTTTCTTTTCGGGTGTGAATCGAGAAATATCGATCGTACGGAAAAAATTATGAGAACAAAAATTGTAGGCAATTTAATTCTGAACAACTTTGGTAATGACCATTTTTCGTGTAAAATTGAAAATAAACGAGTTATTTAAAAAACATAAAACCACCCTTAAAATCAAGATGGCGGAAAACGCAAGACCACTGGGAATTCGAAAACCGAAATGTAGACTCCCAGTGAGCCCCCCCTAACGAATTCCGAAGGAAAAATTCTACTTATAATTTTTCCTGGGTTTGGTCCGTTTTTCGTCTAATTCGACTGGGCTACAATAAAACCACGTTTAGTTGCGGCAAGCGCTTGTCATAGACTAAGTGAAGATATGTCACGTAACCAATCTTATATGGATGAAAGAATCGACTTGAGATGCCTTCTCTAGTGAATTTTTCACTAACTCAATGGATTTTCCATACTTTTACAAATTTATTTTTGGCTATGAGACGCGAGGCCCTTTGCAACGCAAGGTCGTGGCCGGTGGTCCACGCCTTACGCCGCCTCTGACACTCCCTTCACTGTATGCAACGACCTAGCAAACGCGCAAAAGCGACAGCATCACTTACCATCAGGTCTGCTATTCGCTCGTTTGCCACTAACAGCAATAAAAAAATGGTAACTTAAAGCCCCACCCACGGTGGTACAGTTTGTCACTCACATCTCCAGTTTATTTATTAAATGTGGTTTATTGAAGTGAAACTTCTTTAGAATCGTTGTGATTTCAAACTCGATGAAACGAAAAAGCGAGTCCATAGAGACACAAACATGTAAATGTATGGGATTCAGCTAGCGAGAGAATGAGATAAAGGATAGAGGTTAAAGGATAAAAAGGAGTTTCACTTCTGACATGCGTAGGTACTTTGTACGCACACCCTTTCTTTCCATCCATCCATCCATCAGCCTACAGACGTCCACTGCTGGACATAGGCCTCACCACAAAAATGCCACTCGGAACGGTCCTGCGCCACTTGCATCCAACGGGTCCTTGCGACTTTGAGAATGTCGTCAGTCCACCTAGTGGGGGGGTCGTCCTACGCTGCGCCGTCCGATTCGTGGTCGCCACTCAAGAACCTTTCTTCCCCAACGGTTGTCGGTTCGACGAGCGATGTGGCCTGCCCATTGCCATTTCCACGTGCTATGTCGGTTACACCCGTTCTTCTACGGATTTCAGTGTTCCGGATTTTATCACGTAGAGAAATACCGAGCATAGCCCTCTCCCCTCTCCATAGCACGCTGAGCGACTTTGAGCTTTTTTATGAGGCCGACATTTAGAGACCACGTTTCAGTGCCGTAAGTCATCGCTGGTAACACACACTCTTTCTTTATGGCTATAAATTAAAAACAACATAAAAATCAACGAGCTATTTTATTTCACTATATCCATTGCACATTTAAAAATATCATTACCACATATTTATAAAACATAACACATACCTCAAAATATAAATCGTATAAAAATGGTAGTCGCTCTTGGCACATTATAATATGCTAGATGATAATAGGCATGCGTACCTGTGCATACTATAATAATTATTATTGGGTATTTGACTCATATACATCCCACAGCTGGGCTTGGGGCTCCTCCATAATGTGAAGGAAATTAGCCTAGTATAATACACTGGTCGGATGAGTTGATATAGGACTTTAGTTTACTTTTTTCTTCATAGGCATATATAGTGGACCCTCGGTATTCCAACAAACGTTTTGCATGACAATGTCGACCTATCGAATTTGTCACATTATAGAGCACTGCCCAAGACCCCTTATAATATATTTTTTTACAAAAGAATACCTTATAAACCAACAGGTACGTATATCTATACCAATAAATAAAATTGGAGTGTCTGTTTGTAATGTCAGTTTGTTGCTTTTTGGTAATAAATAAAAAAAAAAAAAAAAAGATATAAGATTGCCTAAGACCCCTTATAGTCCGGATTTTTTTACAAAAGAGTATCTTGTAATCCGACAGGCACTTATAGATAATATACAATGAATAAACTAAACTATGAATGCACGCTAGGCCCGCCGTACGGCTATATCTACATATGGCCAAATTCAAACTAAACAAATAGAATCAAAACAAAAGTACAATAGTGGTGGCACGTAGGTATAAGTTGTAACATGTTCAATTATGCATTACTTACATTAGTAAAAATTGATAACAAAATATTCAATAATAATTAGACATGTCAAATTACAAGGGGTGCCTGATTAGGCCTTTTTCATGCTCACACGGGTATTTGCACTATATATATGCCTAAAAATATTTTTTTTTGTCTGTCTGTTTGTTCCGGGTAATCTTCAAAACGGCTGGACCGATTTAAAAAATTCTTTCACCAATGAAAAGCTATAATATCAGGGAGTAAACTAGGCCATATTTTATCCCGGTATTCCCACGGGCACTACGGGGATAAGACGACAGAAACCGAAGCGAAGCGAGGGCGGGTTGCTAGTATGTAATATACAATGAATAAACTAAACTATGAACGCTAGCTAGGCCGTACCGCTGTCCCGCCGGGCTGGCCATGTACGACAAGGAAGGTACCGGTAGTTGGCCCAATGGCAAAGGGGAGGGGATACGGTGGGTTATTCCCTGACGGGTATTTCCCTTCCGTCAGCCCGGACGGAACAAACGGCGTGTGCTGAACATAACCCACCCAAAAAATCGGTTGTCTGTAAAGTCGGTTTACTGACGATAGTTGAACGTGACAACGTCATAAGAAAATACTGATGGAATGGTTTCATTTTTCAAAAGAAAATTTTAATTTTGTTTGATAGATATTTTGTATGGATCAAGCCTTAAATGGAACGCCTCAGAGCGAGGTAACGCCGCATACGTCATGTTTTTGCGTGTGTATAGCCGGCTCCATCGAATTATAAGACGTTGTCACGTCAAAAAATGGTCCTATAAAATATTGACTAAAAATATTCAATAATAATAGACATGTCGGATTACAAGAAGGGCCGGATTACCGCGGGTCCACTGTATATGCATATTTTATCCCTTAGTTGTCTTCAGAAGGATGAAAATGATGGGGTGGTGACTATGTTATTACTATTCAATCGCCACACGAATATCAACATATTAATTTATAACTATTATTTTTATGTGAATTTAAGAAAAATATGCATTAATAACTAAAAACACAAAGTTACAAAACATTGGAAGTTATTTTGAGCATATTCCATCCTTTTCTCGCACAATGATGTTTGAGGGCAGACGCAGATAGTATGATTGACGTCACGTTGTTTGTATTGCTCTCTCTGTCTAATCAACAAAATTGAAATGCTAACTAGCTCAATATGAATTTAAACTTAACATTGTTTTCACAAATCGATATAGCTTTATACTATATTACATATCTTCATTTATAAATTTCTTGTGTACGTGTGTATGTCACTGAACTCCTCCTAAACGGCAGGGCCCAAGTTGATGAAATTTTTTGTGCATGTTCAAGGAGATTTGAGAATCGTTTAGATTCACAATTGGACCCGGTAGGTGGCGCTTATTAGAACAGAACAACGTCTGTTGGATCAGCTAGTCTTTACATATAAATTTCTTGTGTACGTGTGTCACTGATCTCCTCCTTAACAGCTGGACCGATGTTAATGATTTTTTTTGTGTGTGTTCAAGGGGATTCAAGAATGGTTTAGATTCACAATTGGACCCGGTAGGTGGCGCTGCTGTCGATTTCAAGGAGATTTCCTTTTATTTTATTTGAACAGAACAACGTCTGATGGGTCAGCTAGTATGCTATAAAAAGGTAATCAACATACCAATTACAAATATGATAGTAACTTTTTAAAGTATTCGTATAGGATTTGGAGCAGCGCCTCTAGCGGACGATAGAGGCACTGCTACAGATTGATATAACTTAGACCCGTGTCCGCTACAGCGGAAGGTAACCGAAAACGGCTGGTATGCCTCTAATGTATTTTATTGGCTAGCGGCTTAGTAACAACCAACATTTCACAGATAATGATATAAACGAAAGACGCTCTTATTTCTATCTTTTTAAGACTTACTATCATAAACTTTAGTAAATCAAACTGTAATGGAAAGTGAATTTATTCCTCGTTGCTACCGTATGTTACGAAAACTGTTCATTATAGATTGACTTATGAAAGGTTATAATGATTCAACCGTGAAGTAATAGAAATAAGGTCGTAATTACTTTACGCGTATTCTTCAGCTTAAAACTCGCTTAGATACCGATATTCAGTAAAGGTTATCGATATCGGTATTGATACCAAATATCGATCAGTAGCTGTTGCCAAAAACAGCCGATAACGCCCATGTCTAATACAAATTTGTCTACATAACGTTACGAATATTTTAACTCAAATATTCGTGTTAAGCACATCGATTGATAACTGAAAACAGTTGAGCCTGTTCTAGCTAAAATAGATGCCCGAGGCTTAAGTATCGCGGTTAATTTATAACAACTTGTTTATTCACGACAAAGCTTTTTTTAGGTATGTGCTGTAGTTTAGCGGTTATATTTTGATGTTATCTTATATAAAATCACTTAAAATTTGTGTGTCTTAACTTGAATGAATGATTTATATTATACGTCATTCAACATTTACCTTCTTGCCTTAGGTGTTATCTAAAATTAAAATTTAGATGAGAACTTTATAAATTTAAAATTTTACCGCAAAATTCCTTTGGAATCAATTTACAATGTTATATTTAGTTAATTATAAGAAATGTAAATCAGAAATATATTAATAACTACGCTTTACTGAATAGTTTTAAACTTGTATTTTTGTAAATATCTTACAAATAATAAACATTTTTTTTACGATACTAATGAAAAAAATTGCTACTGTTGTATATTATTAATGAAATTTTAAACTTATATTTACAAAGTAGCGCAAGTTGACTGTGTTATTATAATTTTGGGGTAAAATGATTTTTCCTGTTGCTTAAGAACTGAACCTCAATTAATACCTTTCGTCGTGGGGGTATTTAATAAACATATATGACTGATAAAAATAAAACCGAGACTCGGAACTATCATCTGTGGATCGCACAAAGAATTGCCTTGCGTGGAAAATCGAGATCGCAACACTTGTTGTCTTTTTAAAAATAAAAAATATATGAAAATCAAACGTGAAGCTAGTGTGTTTTGCTATTTAGAGCTGAATCACCTCATACCCTGAGACGGAATGCTGCCAAATCTTACGTTCTTTAGATAAAATTACATAATTAAAATATATACCAGTGTACTTTTTTATATTACAAAATGGCTTTTTTTTCGTAATGCCTACGATTCTTTTTGGTTATTATTTACTTGTCAATAGCTAACCTCTTGTTTATGAAACTATAGATACATTAAAATTACTAATAATGATTGTCAGGTTACAATAATTTAAACCTAATCATTAGAATCTTCACTGTCAGCATCAGCAGCACTATCACCGTCGCTCCTTTGCTCTTTTGTTTTCTTTTTCTTTAAACGCGGTTCAAATTTGGCCACGTGGACTTTCTTCCCGCCAATTTTTGTGTCCGCCATCTTTTTCAAAGCACGCGTAACTGCTTCTGGTCCATCAAATTCGACGAAGGCTGTCGCTGTAAAATATTAAACACAATTCATTGATGGGAATAGTAGGTTGATTTCTATCCCCTTCTGAAGGAGGCTCGAGTTAGGTAGTCAAATATTTTTAAGCTAAGATTTTTAGTCTCTTTCGAACTAACAGCCTATATGTAAGCCTCTTAAAAGGGAATAATACGATAAACACTACACTTAACATTTCCCTTTTGCATCATCTCGACTCATATACATCCCACTGCTGGCCTCGAGCCTCCTCTACAATTGGAAGGAAATTACTATACCATGCTGGTCAGACAGGTTCGTATAGGGTTTTATTTCGAGTTTTCCTTCTCGTGCATAGATGTTAAATGCGTATTATAACCCTTTTTTTTTTTTTTTTTTTTTTTTTTTATGGGTGGGCTATGGTAAGCGCACGCGCGGTCCAGTCCGTCCGGGGCGATGAAAGGACGGCGCGCGGGCCCATAACCCACCCGTACCCACGTCACCTCGTTGTTGGGCCGACCACCGGAGCAGATGTGACTTGTCGTCAGTGGTCGGCCCGACGGAATACCCTTTCAGGTACCCTCACCTCTCGACATCCTGGGACGTCGGTCGCCATCGCGCGGTTAGCCACACTGCGGGTGACGGACAATTCCCCGGTCCGATCACCCGCGGCCTCGGCTAGGGCGGCATTAGGCGCAGATACTCGCGCCTACGCCGCCCGAGTCGCCGGCGGCGGAACGTGTCGCCGAATAGGATCTCTACTCGCACACGATCCGCCGCCTCCTTCCGTGAGATAACGGCCTCACAGAAGGCGGCGACCGCGTCCCAGTTCCTGACGCTGACGAGCATCTCCCTGGCGATGGTCGGCAGCGCCAGGTCGGCACCGATAATCGCGACGAGTTCACGGCGCTCCCCCTCCCACGCAGCACACTCCACGAGCGTGTGCTGCGCCGTGTCCTCGTCGCAACTGCAGTGGTGGCAGGACGGTGTGCTCTCCCTCCTGACAATCTTGGGCAGGTACTTTGCGAAGCATCCGTGCCCCGTCAGCACCTGCACCAGTCGGAAGGAAAGCACCCCGTGCGTCCGCTCCAACCACTCCATCAGCACCGGCCGGAAGGCCTCGACGGTCCTGACACCGTACCGAGGACTCTCCAGCCGGACTGCCCAACGGGCAATGACTCCACGGCGGGCGTCGACCCGCCAGGCGGTGATCTCCTGCAGGGAGACCATACCGCCGCGGGCGCGCGTCTCCGACACCCGCCGATAAATGTCGGCGAGCATCTCCGCCTCCAGGTCCCACGGGGGAGTTCCGGCCAAGAGGCACGCTGCCTCCGTCGACATGGTGCGGTAACCGCGTATGGCCCTGACCGCCATTACCCTCTGTGGTCGCCTCAAGAGGGCCCTCAGCCGGACGGTCAGGGACCCCGCCCACACCGGTGCGCCGTACAGAGCCATCAACCGGATCACCCCCGCGTACAGCTGTCGGCACGTAGCGCTGGGTCCGCCCACATTCGGCATCAGCCGCGAAAGGGCGGACGCCGCGCCGACAAGCCGGGGAACAAGTCGGTGGAGATGCTCCCGGAACCAAAAATGCTCGTCGAGCACCAGGCCCAAGTACTTCATGTCAGCCTGGATGCTGATGGTGACCGACTTCACGGTGATCGAAGCGCCGGCGGGAGGCCCGGCGGTACGGAGGCCATGGAACAAAAGGGCCTCCGTCTTTTCCAGGGCTACCCTCAACCCCAGCGCTTCGATCCGCCTGACAATCTCCTCGGTGCCGAGAGTTGCCAGGCGTGCCGCCTCCTCTAGCGTCCCACCACGGGCTGTGACGAGTGTATCGTCGGCGTAGCAAATTACACCCAGCCCGGGTGGGAGGCTTCCTCTCAACGCCCAGTCGTAGCCGATGTTCCACAGGGTCGGACCCAGAACCGACCCCTGTGGGACACCACACGTCATGGGCGTTCGCACAACGTCCCCTACTCGGTCAACGTAGAGGACGCTGCGCCCCTCCAAGTAGTCTGCCACCAGCCGCCTGAGGTACACGGGCACCCCGTGATACCTCAGCCCCTCCCTGATGCAGCTGAATGGCAGACTGTTGAAGGCGTTGGCGATGTCCAGGGACACCGCCAACAGGACTCCTCCGCCGGTGACGGCCTCCGCTACCACGGCCTTCAGGCGCAGCAGGGCCGCGATCGTCGAACGCCCCCTCCGAAAACCAAACTGGGCGTCCGACAAATCGGGCCCGTCCCCGACGAGGTGCCGCTCGATGCGGGCAGCCAACACCCTCTCCAGCAGCTTGCCCGCATCATCGAGCAGCACGATGGGCCTGTAGGCCGAGGCTGACTCGGGAGACCGTCCCGGCTTCGGCAGGAGAACCAGCCTCCCCTCTTTCCAGCACCCAGGGAACTGTCCGGACGACAAACAAGCGTCGAACAGTCCCCTGAGGCGTGGTCCCAGGTGTTCAAGGACGAGGGCCAGCACACGGTTCGGAATACCGTCGGGCCCGGGGGCGGTGGATTTGACTCGCATACGCGCCACCGCCGCCCCCATTTCCGGCTCCGTGATGGGCGGAGCACTTTCATCGTCGGCCTCCCGGTCGCTGTCCGGCGAAGCCATGATCGGGGGCGTGTGCTCCACCCGCCGTGGAAAGAGGTCCTCGACAACTCTGGTGAGGAGGCTGGGCTGGAGAGTCTCGGTGAGGGGGGGGCCCCGCCCGCGGAGCTTGTTCAGCGCCGCGAGGTAGGGGCGACCCCAGGGGTCACGCTCGAGACTGTCCAGCATCTCCCGCCGACTAACGTCCTTGGCGGTACGGACGGCCAGCCTGAAGGCAGACCGCGCACTGCGGTAAGCCTCGTACAGCTGGCCCTCCCGCTCAGCGTCGCGGTGACTCGCTCGGCTGCGGGTGTAGGCCCTCCGGGCACGTATGCACGCGGCCCGAAGGTCCGCCAATTCTCGGGACCACCAGGGGACCGCACTCTTCGGGGGCAGGCGCCGCACACGGGGCATGGCCGCATCGCAGATCTGCGTTAATGCACAGCGGATGCGGCCAGCCTCGGCATCCACCCCGTCCGCCTGGGGCGGTGAGGACAGCCATGACTGAACGATGGCTGCCTCCGCCAACAGGTCCCGATCCAATCGACCCACAGCCCACCGCGGAAACGCGGGAGCTCCGTCCGCCGTGTGACCCCTGCTGGGCTGCAGGAGGGTCCGGGAGACCTCTATCCGGATGTATCGGTGGTCGGATAGGGTCTCAACCTCCTCCTGGACGCACCAGCTCCTCACACGTGCTGCGACATTAGGGCTAGCGAACGACAAGTCCACTATCGACCCGCCCTGCTGCCGCACGCACGTTTGCACCAAGCCCCTGTTCAGCAAACAGAGGCCCAGTGCCGCCGCCCACTCTTCGACCGCCCGCCCGCGGGCATTCGTCCTGGGGGACCCCCACGCCGTGGACTTGGCGGTGTAGTCCCCCAGAACGAAGACTTGGCGCGGTGCTAGTCGCCGTATCGAGGCCCCCAGGATGGTGAGGAAGGCCCCGAAATCCGTCGCGCTCCTGTTAGGGGAGAAGTAAACACCAAATAGCGTAACCTCTCCCCATTCCGCCGCGACATACCCATCGCCCCTGTCCTTGAGCAACAAAGGCGGGGAATGCCACGACGTGGAGACGACGATTGCCACAGAGCCGTCATTGCTGCCCAGCCAATTGGGCCGGTCAGGCACCACGTACGGCTCCGCGGCTACGGCTGCACCGATCAACCACTCCGCCATGGCTTGCAGGAAAACGTCCTGTGTCTCGGCGGCGTGGTTGAGGTTGGCCTGCAGGAGGTGGTAGGATTCGGTCGCCATTAGTGGGCCGTATCCATCACCTCCTCCACGCTGGCGGGCGTTCGGGTCGCGCTAAGGACCGGAGCGGCCGGGGTCGTCGGGCCGCTCCGCCCCTTTGGGG
Organism: Lymantria dispar; assembly: GCA_032191425.1. Lineage (NCBI taxonomy): Eukaryota > Metazoa > Arthropoda > Insecta > Lepidoptera > Erebidae > Lymantria > Lymantria dispar. Next base: position 36,827,284 of record CM063445.1, read on the forward strand.
CCGAAGCCGGGGGTCTGCAATCCTTGCCCCCCATGCAATCCTTGCCCCCCACTATAATAACCACCACCCATTATAACCCTTAGTCATCTTTTACGACATTCACAGGCAAGATGGGGAGTGGTGTATTGTATTCTTACTCTGTCACCACACAGAAATGACTTTATGTTCTCCATAATAATAACTATATATTCTTCATTAGAAAACTAAATATTATATTCAGTTGTGGTTATGTACATATAAGAGAAAGAAAGAAAAATAATTTATTACTCCTTTACGGGAGGGACACGTACAAGAACATAGAATAAAAGTGCAATAACATAAAAAACAATAAATAATATAAAAGAGATAACACAGCGAAAATAACAAGATTAGGGTCCCCTTCGCAAAAGAGGAAAAGGATAGTTGCTCAGTATAATGTTGAGGTATCTACTCGGTAAAGTGAGTACCACAATGCTGTTATTCTGCAGAGTCCTGCAACGTTCGTCAGCGATGGACAGGCAGCAGAATATAGAAGATACTGTCAAAACATCGCTATCCTTTTACAAATAATAATATATTTCAATAATAAAGAATATAATAATAACTCTGGGCCAGTTGTTATCTCACCATGAGACTAAAGCAAACCACGGAGGAACATTATATGGCTCTCTAAGTTCGTTTGATATAAAAGAAAAAAATGTATCACAAGATTAATAGGAAAGTCAATAAATCGCAGGGCAGCTTGTGGTGTGCTGAATGTGAGTGGCGACACTGCGGTCCTGAGTGCCCCAGAGTCGGCTAGGGCCTCGTATCCAGCTCGCCTTTATTGGCTGGTTGGACTGGAAACCGAACAGTGCCCGCAGGATTCTCAACTCTGGCTTGCCTTAAACGGCTGATCAGACAGGGGTCGCCAGAGCTATATGCTCGGGGGTGGAAATGTAATATTCAAGGGCATAACTACGGGGAAACCACTGCGGGTCTCCATTTATCGGGGACTTGCGATAGTGAAACCGGCGCCGCACCGCTCGACACCCCAAGGCACTTGCACCAATGTTGCCCCTCTGTTGCTCGTATAGCCTTCGTGTCTATGGCGACCGTTTGGTTTGGAGTCGGCATTCAGTGAGTTGGCGAGTCACCGTCTGCCAAAGTTCAAGACGATAAAGATATTGAAGGCAGACGACAGTTTTAAATCAATAGTTTACCGTTAATCCAGTCCATCTAACCTCCAATCCCATAATCATGTATTAGAAACCATCATCACACAATAGTTTTACACCTACCGTTGGCAGTCCACGTGTGTTCTGTGCAGACATGGAGTGTCATCGGTAGACGTCCCATCCCATTTTTAGATTAAATTTCTCCAAAGGCCTCTGTGTGTTGGATCCATATCCCCATGTAAGCCTTTCAAAGGACCGGGTATCTTCCCTTGGAAGATAGCCGTAAAACTGGGAGATACATAATAATTATACGTTCCATCCCATATTTAAATTAAATTTCTCCAAAGGCCTCTGCATGTTGGATCCATATCCCCATGTAAGCCTTTCAAAGGACCGGGTATCTTCCTTTTTTAACAAAATGGAAGATAGCCGTGAAACAGGGAGATACAATAATAATAATAATCTAAGCTAAAAACATGTATAAAGATAATAATAAACTAAAAGATAAGATCGTCTTAAAAATTACGTAAATGAACCTTAAAAAAAAAAGAAAGATGTATATATTTTAATCTGTGGCAATATTTGTGAGTATATGACTTACCCATCGATTTCTTTCCCTTAATCAAATGCCTAATGCTCCTTATTTTTCCAGTTCCAAGGAATGCAGAACTTAAATTCTGGTCGGTTAGCTCAGCATACGAACGGACCACAATGGTAGTGGCTGTCGGTGGTAGCGGCGATTTTACGCGAATGCGGCTGCCTTCAATCTCAGAGTTGTTAAGTTCTAGTGCCTGTGAAAGTTTATATAAGATATTTTATTTTTCATTTTGGTGGCTCACAAGTAAGCACCCCACTTAATGGTAAAGTAAAGATTACTGTAATGCGAAGGGCACTACCAAATTACTGCCTATTATAATGTGAGTTTATGACCTCGATCTCTTGCTCATTTAACAAAGCCTACTAGGCAATACTGCATCAAATTGCACATCACAGATGTCAATTTTCAAATCAACTGTAGTACTACCCTGAAACAGCTATACCATTTATAGCTTCAAGGACACGAAAAAAGTACTTTTACGTATCGAGTACTTTTCTTTCGATACCGATACCACAGTATAGTCATCTATCCAGTAATGTATCTCGGCCGTAACCTTGAATTAAATGCCTAAACGTAAACATGTGATAGGGCTGGCCGCCTCCAGCATTTTAATTACATTTGCCTACTTTGTGTTTCCATTTAGTTTTGTATATTCTTTTCTTATATAAACAAATAAAATACTTTGTGAATTGAATAGGAAGTGTTCAATAAGAATGCGTGTTGATTTTTGATTGGTAGTTTTAATTTAAAAAAAAAACATGTTTATGTTTAAATAACAGATCAGTCTATAAATTTAAATTATCTAGTGACAGACAGACGATCAAATTATTTTTTTCTAGTACTATTCATACACACAGTACAATAAACATATATTATTAATAATAATAAAATACCACGTCTTTACTTTGAATTATATAAACTAACAAAACAAAACATATTATGAGTTTTAACACAAGCGTACCGTAACATGATTCATGAACCGCCTATAACTACCTATTTCACTCGTGTCAATCACTTTATTCACTTTATTTATTAATCCAGCCAACTTTTTTTCGGGGGATAAAAGGAAATTAAAACGACACACATTATGTACCTACCTACTAGTAAGTAAAATTATTTTATAATCTTACCTTTCAGAGTTTCCAGGTAATCTAAAAAAAGTTATCTCTGGATTCGTTATTGACGAATTCATGCAACCAAAAACAGCACAATATACCCTACTTGTCATATTAAATATGTGTATAATTATGTATTTTAGTGAAAAATTCGCGCAGTTATTGTTAAAAAAACAACACACCGTTCGTTCGTCACTGCAGCACAGTCGCGACTGTCTACATGCCGAGCGCATGCCGAGATCGAGGCGCGTAGGTATAGCTCGCGTTTCGTCCGTTTGTATGAAGTTGGATTACTGGTAGATTATATTACCGTGCCGATACTTTTGTACTCGCTACTTTGGATTCGATACTTTTACTCAATGAGTACTTTATGGCAGGTATCATATCGAATAAATTGTAGAAATTATACATGTTAAACTTGACCTTACGACTCATGTTTATGGTGACGCCATCTAGTTCAAACGTAATGATCATTCTAAAACATGGCTCGAAATATTCACAGACAGTCAAATTTCTAAAAAAAAGCTCAAATGGACACAGATTCTAGGAAAAGTACTCAGTACTTTGCAGTATCGATATTTTATCCTTGATATTATTACTCGTGAGTACAGTATCGATACTTTCTGTTCGATATTGTGTCCCTAGTTCAGGTAAAGAACTATCAACATTGTGACCCTACTGCTAGTACTCTTAGAGATTTTAAAAGCTATTTTGCAATACCAACTTCTTAAATTGCATGTGTTTGATATTGGCTCTAAGCATTTCATGATGACAATTAATGATGAATTATCCAGAAATAACTATTTAAACTAGACAGAATTAGTAGTCATGAACCCCACGACCGCACATTGTATATCATCATTATCATAGCTCATTTATGTCCCACTGCCAGCAGTGTCAGCAGTCTCGAGCCTGCTTTGTAATGGGAGAAAAATTAATCTACTATACCACGCTGGTGAGGCGGGTTGGCATAGTTTTATTTTGAGTCTCCCTTCTCTTGGATAGATGTTATCTGCATCTTGTAATCCTTTAAGTCGTCTTTTACGATACCTATTGAACTGATGATTTTCATTGAAACAAGGGAGGTGCTTAGAACTACATACAAATATGCAGACAGTCCATCAATACCTCTTTGGCAGCTCCATCGCTGTAGAAATTAACAGTTGTTGTAAAGACTGGTTTAGATTCTTCTGTGGGGTACACCTCAGCTAAGCTGAAATATAAAAAAGAATAATTAAAACAAAAGCATTTAGCCCCAATTAAAAAAAAGTGAGCCGTCGCTCAGGACGCCTGGCAGATGTGAAACTTCGAAATTATTTTGTACAAGTATATATTAGGCTTGTTGAAAAAATATCTATATATGGATGTTTTTTGTTAGAAATATCGATATTTTTAACCGATATATATTGAGCTGATATATCGATATTAAATATCCAATATCGAAATTGAATCGAAATCGAATCAAAAACGATATTTTTTTTGTTTGTGTAAATCAAGTCTAGAATCTAGAACCGTAAAAGATAGGAAATATAAAAGTATAGCATTAACTGTATACATACTCTGTGATTAGTATGTTTTGATTGCCATTTGATTGTCACTTTTTATTAAGGACAATTATTGTTATTGACACACATGATAATCGAATTATTCCATACATACATCCAACTGTCGCTTAGAATTCAAATGATAAATCGTTAACCGAATAGTTTTATATCACTTATTTTTTTCTATAAGTACAATTGACTTGTTATTAAAAAAAAATAGACACAATTCCCCAGCAATTAAAGTGATTTCGTTTTTAATAATTTCATCTTAACTAAGTTACGTATGGCGTCGGGTTAAGAATATAATTGTCACCACCCCTTTCAAGTCGTAAAAATCATATAAGGGTTTACCAGGAGAGTGGGCAGTAGCTCTCTCCTGGGATATGTATAAATATATAATATATAATAAGTTGAAAAATATTGGTTCGAAAATAGCTTTTTTGTTTTTGATATTTTTGTAATTATTGCATAATAAAAAAGAATTTTGATTGAACTAAATATATTATTATTTTAAAAACACAAAATCTTTTAAAAATTTGACCGATATATCGATATTTTTCCTTAATATATCGACGTCGATATTGATATTTTGATAAATATAGATATATCTATATATTGATATGTTTTTCATTTCCGACATCCCTACTAAATACTGTACTATTTAATAAACGCATTTTTAAAAGACCGATATATCGATATTTCTTTTTCGATATATCGACGTCGATATTGATATTTTTATAAATATCAATATTTTTTTCACTGCCGACATCCCTAGTATTATATGAATAAAAGCATAGATTACGACAGGAACTAATTTGTAAAGTATTGAATAGAATAATACGATTTCATCGATTTCTACTATTATCTAAGATATTACAAAGAAATGATATTAATTCACCGCTCGGCCGCTTACGACCTAACATAGCGTCGCTACGTCTTCCTCACACACGTCTGCGTAGTTCAAATCAAAAGGATCGGTTAAAAAAGTGTGATTTAGCAAACAAAAATAACGACATCTATCGAGCTAAGGCTAAATCTCAGCTACAAAATATATTTTATAAAGAAATCTCTAATCCTGTAATGATGATGATGATAATGAGACAAGCTATTTAAATTATTTTATTGTCATTGGTTCTTCTTAAATTAACAAATTTTAAATGAAATCTGAATGTTGAAAGTGGGTCAAGATCCAATTCCTAGGAGTCTGTAATATACAAACAAATAAATATACATCTGAAACTAATAAAACACCTATAAAAAGCGATTGTCCAGTTTTCGTACGTGAAAGTACTGTAAGTAGGTATGGTATACTTATATTGGCAAGTTAGAGAATTATACATTATTTTATAGATTAAGTATATATGCATAAAAGAACAGATTACGACAGGCACTAAAATAGCACATTAATAAAAATAATATTACGATTTTTTTCCAAGAAAATGATGATTTTTATTCAATAAACATTTATTTTCATTAGTATACATTAGTGATGTAACGAATGTCTTATTTTGGACATTCGCGAATGCGAATGTCAATGCGAATATCTGCTGCCAACATTCGCGAATGCGAATGCGAATATTCAATATAAACGTGTGGCAAATGACGTTGACCCTTTAACTTGCTGGAAAGTGAACATAGAAAGATACGTTCTTCTGCTTCCTGTAGTACGGCATTATTTAGTTACACCACCAACGAGTGTCCCCGACGAGCGCATATTTAGTGATGCTGGACTTATTTATACGCCACATGGAAACAGACTTGAAGCAAACAAGGCATCAAAACTACTATTTTTAAAGTTTAATATGCCCCTACTGAGGTTTAATTATTAATATGAAAAATATATATAATTAACTGTTATTTTTTTTAAGGGAGAGAAGTATTTTTGTTTGAGAATCTATTTTTTTGTTTGTTTAGAGTTAGACTATTTAATGGTCTATTGTAGAAGAATATAATTTCCGTTTGATAATTTACATACATATATACATATAATCACGCCTCTTTCCCATAGGGGGAGGCAGAGACCACTTCTTTCCACTTGCTACGACCTTGACATACCACTTTCGCATCGTCCACATTCATTAATCTCCTCATACATGTTCTTCGGTTCAGGGTACTCCTAACCTGGCCTTTCTTAAGAACGTCCCCGATTTGATTGTGGAACGTTCGCCTCGGTCTTCCCCTTCCAACACTTCCGTTCACATTCGCCTTATAGTCCTTGTTAGTCTCCTTTTATTCATTTTCTCTACATGGCCGAACCAACTTAACATAACTTCTCAATCCTTGTCACTACATCTACATTCATTCCACAACGTTCCCTAATCACTCTGTTTTTAATTCTATCACTTAATTTCACGCCAATCATGCTCCTCAGCACTCTCATTTCCACAGCATTTATTCTACTTTCGTGCTTCTTCTGCCATACCCAGCTCTGACTTCCATACATTAGAGTTGGTACAAGCACTCCCCTATGCACAGCTAAGCGAGCCTTCTTAGACAGGCTTTGGCTGCCCATAAAGGTGCGCAAAGCACCATTCACCATATTTCCCTTACACACTCTTCTTTCAATATCACTTTCACATTTACCATCTCTCGCAAATGTAGATCCCAGATATACAAACTCTTGCACTTGTTCTAATATTTCCTCTTCTATACGTATCTTGCAGTCCGTCATAGCTTCTTCCCTTTCAAATACCATAACTTTCGTCTTCTTTACATTAATTTTCATTCCTTTTCTTTCAAAAGCGTCATGTACTGCTGTTACCATCTCTTGCAACTCATTCACCGACGAAGTAAGTAGAACTTGATCGACAGCGTAGTGAAGACATTTGATAAGTAACCCATTCATTCTCAGTCCATATTCACTCTCTTTTAAATCAGGCCATTAATAGGCCTTTTTCAAAGCCACGAAAGCACAATAGACCTTCTGGTTTTTAGCCAAGAATTTTTCGGCTATGCAACATAAGGAAAAGACCTGATCCGTACATCCCATTCCCTTTCTGAATCCTGCTTGCACATCCCAGATTCTTTCATCCGTCTCTTTATAACTCTCCCTATCAGTACCTTAGCATACAGTTTGCCGACGACGCTGAGAAGGCTTATGCCGCGGTAATTGGCGCAGTCTTGTTGCGACCCTTTTCCCTTGTATAAGGGCACGATTACAGCCTTGCACCAGTCTTCTGGTACTCGACCCTTTCTCCAACACAAGCTGAAAAGGTGGTTCAACTGACTCACCACTACCCCGTCGCCAGCCCTCAGCATTTCGACCGACACCCTATCATATCCCGCAACTTCATATACTTCATTGCCGTCACAATCTCATTTGTACCTATCTCGCAATCTTGATAATTTAAATATTAAAAATATATCTAAAGACTGAGAAAAGTTTAATAGAAGAATTTAATTTTACTAGTTTCATTGCATTAAAATTTTGTGTCACAAGTTCTAATAAAATTTTTTAGCTTTATTAAAGTAAAAGACAATTTTATTCTTGTTTGCTTAAAGTGTTAACTATTAACTCTTATGTAAAATGATTATATTTATACTATAAATACTATAAACTATATAATATAGATATACTATAAACACTTTGTGATTATGATGACAGCAACTCATATTAAGCTTTTATTTGATTTTAATTATAGTAAAAAATCATAGAAGATTATTTTTGTTTGTTTACATTGCATTTAGGCCATTTACTATTTAGTTTTGTTGTTAAATTCTTATGACAATTTGATTGTTAGGCTTCATTGCCCAAAGTTAAATAAATATTAATTGTAGAAGTACTTGTAGATTATTATTTTTAGTTTTGTTCAAGAAGATAATTATAACATTAAACTTTGGTAAAAGTTCATAGAAGATTATTTTTGTTTGATTACATTCCATTTAGGCCATTTAGTATTTAGTTTTGTTTTTTAAATTGTTATAAGTTTGATTGTTAAGTTTCATTACCTAAAGTTAAATAAAAAAATGATACCAATTGATAAAGTGAAGACCGATAATGTGATTATGAGGTTAAGTTATTTTTATTGCATTAAAAACAAAAGAAATTAATGGAATTGGATTTTCTTATATTAACCACTATTATTACCTACTTAAAAAAATTATACACGCAAAAATATTCGCAAAAACATTCGCAATAATTTCGCGAATGCGAGTGCGAATGCGAATATGCAAAAAATATGCGAATATTCGTTACATCACTAGTATACATTATAGGTAACAATTTACTTTAAGCGCACTAGATGGCGTTGTACAAATTTTAAATCGCACTATGGTTTCGTTACAAAAATGTACACATATGTATTCGGATTTTTGTTTTCGTTAATTAAAAGGGTGCCGTGAAGCGTGGCGTTAACGCCACGCGATGATGGGGATCACCCTCGCCTATAGATGTTTCACATCAAAAATTAATTGGGCATAAACTAGCTGACCCAACAGATGTTGTTCTGTTCAAATCTAAAAAAAAATTGTAAAAAACAAACATCTCCTTGAAATCAGCAGCATCACTTACCGATTCCAATTATTAATCTAAAGATTAATAATTGGAATCGGTAGAAAGGTTTACTGTTCTCATATCCATCGCAACAGCTACAAAAAATAAAAAACATCAAAGGTCCAGCACGAGTTCAATTATAAACACTAATGATGTAAAAGTAACGAAAGAAAGCATACCCGTATGTATTCGTTACTAGAAGAATGAGTACCCGTTACTTTCGTATCGTTACGTTACTCGTTACTTTTGATACCTGTATCTTAGGACACCGAATCGAGTCATATTCCGTACCCTTACAGTATAACGTTACTGCATAGCTACATTCGTTATTTGTAGAATACATTTGTATACCAGCTACGTAAGGTGCATTTTTCACTTTACCGTATGTTGAACCCGATTTGTGTTAAAGTTATTCTAAATTTAGATTCATTTAATAGGTAACGTGTAAAACTAAAAATGAATTATTAACAGAATCTACAAAATTTGCAATGGATTTATTATTTTAAAAATGTTGACAATGAGTTTATGTTATTTCTAATCTTAAACTTCGTTTACCATCGCAATATATTCAACAAACAGTAAAAAAATTAACGACGAATTGCCAGATTATATATTACTTATCAAACAAACATCGTTCTTTGTAACGTACATCTTTAATTTACAGAAAAAGCACGCGAATGCATAATATATACGATCAGCAAACGTTATAGGCATCAACGTTACTTGTGTGAACTAAAACAGTGTAGGTACCCATAATACGAAACATGCGAGTAACGAAATGGATTCGTGAGTAACGTTTCGTTACCGAATACATACGGTTTGCTACAGTTCTAATAAACACACAAACAGAAGATTTATATGTATAAAGATAATAAATAATACCAATTATAGTTTAAACTTTAAACTTCAAAAGACAACAATGTTTCATAAATTCTAAGAATGTATGAATGCATAAAGCATTCTAATAAGAATGTACCATACATTTTTCTTTTCCATTTTTATATTTATTGTCTGCATTATATACCTCTAATTTCATCGCAGCCCACATACGTCCCACAGTTGGGCTCGGGCCTCCTCCACAATGGGAGGGTATTTGACCTACTACCATGCTGGTCAGACATGTTGGTATAGGGTTTCATTTCGAGTTTCCCTTCTCTTGCACAGATATTATGTGCATATTAGATTCCATAGTCGTCTTTTACGACATCCATGGGCAAGATAAGGAATGGTGAATTGTATTCTTACTCAGTCACCACACGGATAATCACACATCTCTAATAAATTTTATAAATTTTTATAAATTTTATTTCATCACTTTGGAAGTTCATTGCTTATGGTAATATTAAGTTCTAAGTGTATAGGCAAGTGTATAAGTATTCAGCTTATTCACCTCACTAGCAAAAGCAAACTGTTGAGAAAAGAAAACGGACTCACCCAATTTTTTTTATCAATCCATATTTAGTGAAGAGATCAGTCAACACTTTTTTATAAGTTAACATAATTTTAATTGGTAAGCCTTCTACAACTACAATAGTAGTTACTGCGTCGTCATCTAAGTATCCCTTCTTATCTTTATTCCATTTCCTCTTATTCCACTTGACTTTTTCCTTTTCATTTCCATCTTCTGACACTTCACCCTGTTCTTTATTAGGGCCTTTAGGCTTTTTGTTCTTGTTAAACTTCTGTCTTAACTTCTTCTGCTTGTCTTTATCAACTACAGTCATTTCGTCTAGCAAGCTTGTTAATGTGTGTGCATTGTCACCTATACTTAAGTTTTCTAAGTCTTCCACAATATCTGGTTTGAAGTCCATTTTATGGGCTTTTATATTGGGTTCCCCATTTTCCTCTTCAGTTTCTGTAGCTGCAGATTTTACAGTCTTCTTTTTTTTTAATTTTTTAATCTTAAATCCAGGTGTAGGTATATTTTTATTGCTCTCAGTCTCTCCAAGTTCTGGACTAGACTTCTGTTTTTTCTTTGGCTTTTTCCTACTTTCTTGACTTTGAACTTCACCATCAGTTGAAAGTGAAGAGTTTGGTTCCGTAACTTTCTTTTTAAGCTTTACAGGTTTTTTCTCTTGTGTTATATTTGCTGCATTGTCTACATCCATGTCTTGCTTATTAACATTAATTACATCATTCTCTTTTTCAGATTGTTGATACTTTTTGGTTTTCTTAATTGGTTTCTTTTTATCTTTGTTCTTCACTCTAGTATTTTCTGTGCTTTTAGTTGGAATAGAATCATCAGATTTAGTTCTTTTAACCACAACTTCTTCATTATCATCCAACATAAAACTGACAGATTTATTTCTTTTCTTTGATTTGCCATTGGGTTTATTATCTCTTGGACTATCCATTGAATGATCAGTAAGTGAGTTATTCTTCATAATGGATTTAACTTGTTCAGCCTGTTCTTTGATACTGGTATTGGGGGTATTCTTAGAATTAAGTAGGGTACTAGCATACAAACTGGAATTCGAAGTCGACGCATTGATGTTGGTTTCAGAAATTTCTATAGATTCCTGTTTACGTTTTTTATTCTTGTTCTTAAACGGAGAACGTTCACGTTTGGATGTAATCACATTATTCTTTGTGCTATCATTAGTCATTGTCCCATGGCTTTTTTCAAGAATCTGATTAGTTTCGGCAGCAGTTATATAAAGTCCAACAAAATCAAAAGATTTATTCACATCATTATTGACATTGTAGCTTCGTCCCAATTTATATTTTTTGATAGTACTCATAGTAGGGGCATTTAATTTACACTTCGCGTGAATACCTTATTATATATTTAACTACCTTACATTAAATTATTATTATTAGTAAGCAAAATAAAAACGCATGACTATTATTATTATAGTCATATGGTGCCTTATAACAAATTCAAAGTAAGGTTATGTTTTGCTGCCTGACAATGTTGTCTTTTTTTTTTTATTTCTATTCAGGCTCAGCTAGGTTCATGGAAGTAATAAGTACTAAGTTGTTGACTTCATTAAAGGACAGTACCTATCTGTAAGTCGTTACTAGTCTGACCAGTGCATAATGGAGACATAGTGCATCCGTTTTCATTAATTGTATGCTCAATAATATACATTAAAAAAAGTAATATGTATTTATAATATTTCCCTACCCATTTACCTGCTTCATTTAGTCCATTGTTGTACATAGGCTTCGCTACTAGAGTGTCATTTAGAACGTTCATGTGCTATCTTCATTCAATTGCTTCCTGTAACTTTCACGAAGCTATCAATCCAAATTATGGGACTCTTCATGTACCGTGCTGTACTATCCGTGATCCCTATTCGAAAACCTATCCTTCCTTATGTCTATTGATTTAAGCTTCAATGTGGACTGGCTATTACCATTTCACAGTCATGTTATTTCTTTGGGTTATGTCTGTTACATTCTGTGTTCTACTAATAGCTACAAGTAGATTTCTGTGATTTATATATGAATTTGCAGCTAGTTACGAGGCTGACATGTAGAGACCCCGTTTCAGTCCCATTAGTCATTATTGGTAACACACTGGACATAGTAATTTGTTTTTAGATACTGCGAAATATCAGACATGAGATAAGATTCTCCTAACCTACCTACCTGCTGCACAGCCGAGTAGGATTCATCGACTAATGGTCTTATTTTTCGAAATTGACTGTATAATCTACTTAACTAGACAGTTTGTCTAAGGTACATGTAATAATTAAATAACAACATATATCATTCATGTAGATAAATTTAATTTATATATTTTCTTATGGTGACGGGTTAGTACAGAATATTTCATCACCTTAATTTTGCATAGAACTTATAAAACCTGATCGAGAGTAACAGAAGAATCAGCAGCATATCGTATTTTATGTTTTCCAGGGGAACATAAAATACGATCTACCCTCACTCACTCGCATAACAAGCTACCGGTTATGGCATTATAACTTTTGTGGGGAGGTGTATGTCTAACAGTGGAAGTTTATAGGCAGACGGATGAATAGAATAATGTAATTAAAATCTGGTTGACTCCACTGAATTCTTTATAACCTATTTAATATTTTTTATTATAGCAACATTATAGCACTGCTTAATTTTTTTTAATTTTATTTAATGGCGGATGCGCTTGCGTGATGCCGGTTTCGTGTTATTATTGCTTCTAGTTTGGCGTCTTATCCTGTGAGTTTGTAGATTCATTGATTTTATTAGGAAAAACTAATCTGGTAAGTAATCTATGAACCATATTCTAATACTGTTCAAATTTCATATCTTGTAATATTCTAAGACACTAAAATGCGAGGCAACGCTTAAGGTTCGTGAATTTTCCACTCGCAAATAGGCATGCTCATGGCGCGTATGGCTTGTTATGATGTATTTACTGTTATCTGTGATGTTACACATAGTTAAAATTAGCTCATCTGTTCAACTAGCAGATATTTCATAAGATTCTGCGTAATATTATGTTTCAAACCATACAAACTGCGCCCTTGAAATCTTAGAATAGGCGCCAAGTAGTGTAGATAAGTTTTAGCAAAAAATAGATATGGCGGGAAACGCTGTTACTGCGAGAGCGTGACGAATCGCACGCCTCATCGGTCTAGTCAGTTAGTTTCATATCTTGTGTTAATTTCAGTCGTAATATCGCTATGGTGGCACAAAAGAAAGGTCGTGGTGCTAAAACTCCAGCGGCGAAGCCTAAAGCCGCCGCCCAAGCAGCTGAAGAGCCCACCACCGAAATGGAAACTTCCGTTTCTGAAGAGACAGGCGAAAATAATGGTGATGCTGAACAAACTGAACATGCTGAAGAAGCAACAGCTGGGGAAGCTGGTGACTCCGAGCAACAAGAGGGTGAACAGAGCCAAGAAAACGCAGAGGCTGGTGACGCCACTGCCGACGGTAATAAGGAGACGAAAGTGGAATCTGGTAAAATATTAGTTGAGAATCTGCCCTCGAGCTATCTATTCAACTATCAAGAGAAGCTCAAGGAGTTGTTCTCGAAACATGGAGAAATCATCAATGTCAAGTGAGTATTATGGTTATTGACATAAATCTTAGCAATATATCATTAATACATCAACTTGCCAACATTCAAATATCAGTCCCTGAATTATACAAATAAACTGAATCACTATTATATGTTCTACTAATTAAAAGTTTATTAGTGTTATATTATTGTGTAGTGTTCTCGAGGAACTGCAAACAGCACTCGGAACGCAAACACATGCTAAAACTGTACGGAGTATTAACGAGACAAATTTTCTTTGTTTTTAGACGTGGTCCAATCATTGTAACTGAACTGACCATAACTCCGACATTATCGGCAATAGTCGAATTCAAAAACAAAGAGTCTCTGGAAAAGGTAAACAAACGTTTATTAACATTTTTTTTTATTTTTATATTGAAAAAGTCATTTAGTAGTTTTAGAATTTAATTAGCCTTGCTTCAAAATGAGGCTGTATTTATGGCTAAGTAACTTTTTTTTCTAAATTATATTGAATATTGTTGCCACATCCCTTATCTGGGGAGAATGAGTGACTATTTGAATGTTTGAATAGGCTGGTCTTCTACTATTTATGCATATGTTTGGCAGCTTTACATGTTTACTGAGTAATATTGAAATTTTTGGTTTGTTAATAATAATTATTATGTAGTAGATCAGCTGTTAATTGTCTGTTTTGGACATTTTTGTGTACTTGTATTGAAGGTAAGTATTATAAAAAAAACTGACTGTACTTTTACAAGTCTATATTTCTCAAAATGTTTTTTCTTGATAGGCCTCCCATAATAATTTTTTTTAAAGACCACGCTTTGCACTAAGGAAATAGTTTTTGTGTTGCTGGGGAATTTACAAATATAATTAACGGACACAAATTACATTCCGATTCAGAACAACAATTTGTTGACCGCACAGTGTTGTCCTGCGTGGGATTCGAACTTGTGACACTAGCTCTATAGGTTGGTATCTTAACAGCTCCACCATCTGTGCAGTTGATGCTGTATCAATATTGATTTGAAAAATATTTGCCTCTCTAATGGTGAATAATAAGCAAGTCAATTAATGCCTTTAGTAAAAAAATACAGTTTGTAACTTACACTTAACATGCTATCTGGTGATACATTTAACTATTTTCATTAAAAAATATTCAGAAAATTAAATGCCACCATTTGTTGGTAAATTAGCAAGCATTATGTTTTTTAATATTTGTGAACTGAAAATAGTTACAAATATTATATCTGTGTGTAATTAATATTCATTAAATATATGTTCTAAAATTTCCTGTATTTATCATAAAGTTATTTGCGAGTGAAAAATAAGTACCACATATGAGAGTTAAAACCACATTTATGGGAAATCGTTCCAACACACTTTACCAATTAGAACAGTGTGGCTTAGATACTTGACAGCGGTAGAATCACATTATTGACCGTTTTCCATCAAGAGTTTTTGTGTGTTTGATCCATATGGAGTAGTACCACACTTTCGCAGATAATCAACATCAGAGTAGTAGCATTTTCTTACTGCGCTTTGTTTGGTGAGCGAGAACCGGAAACCCAAATTTCTGGGGGTGTTTGCGTGTGTTACGTTCTTCATGGTAGGCAATGGCCTAGCAAAGGTCTGTGAGCGGCGCCATCTCTTACTATCGGGTGTAATCTTTGCTTGTTTGCAATAAAAAAAGGTACATCTAGTAATCAAATTGTGACTTGCATCATCATCTTTACGAGTCACCATTTCTAATAGATGTAGGTTGAATTCCCTTATGTGGCAATCATTTATCAGTAACCAATAAGTTTTTATAAATAGCCTAGCATTTTAAATGCTCAATCTTAGGTATTTGGACAAGAATTTATTCCTTAATGCAGGTGTGATTTGAAAAAAGTATAAGAAAAACAAATTTTATAATGGCACAAAGCATCATTTGGATCTTCTAGTATTATAAATATGAGTAAATTTATCAAAACTAATTAATTGTATATGTTTATTTACAATTTATTATTGTTCCATTCACACCGCTGGTCTGCAGGGTAAGCGACAAGTGTACATACATATATGCATACGTAGGGTTTTAGGCTTACGGGCTGGGCGGGATTCGTACGAACAATGTATTAAAAAAAGCGTATTAATTTATGTAATATGTTTAGAATGTTTTAATATTAAACAATATTTATTAGAAAGATTCAATTAAGCTTATTTTATATAGATCCTGTGGTCAGTTAAAATAATCTATTGTGTCGATAGTTATAATGCATTAAACTAAACTATTTAAAATAGAATGAATGTAGAAGGTGTGCGTTGCTGCGCACATTGAATAGGTGTCAACGACAAATGATTTTTATATTTATTATATTTTAGTTTAGAATAAACAATTCTGCAAATAAAATAATTAAATCATAACAATTCCCAACACGACTGGATAGATTAACTAGTGACTGGAATGTTGCGGTGTCGGCCCTACGTAGGAAAGTTTCTGAATATTCCCATATAATTTGCCGAATAATCTAAATATTCCTGAGTCTGAGTCAGTCCCATTCATACATCGCAGCCTATATAAGTGTTGGGCTCAGTCCTCCTTTACAATGGGAGCAAAATTGATCTTTCCACGCTGGTCGGACTTGTTGGAATAGGGTTTTATATCAAGTTTTCGTTCTCTTGTATCCATTTTAGCTGCATACGAGTATATCCCTTAGTCGTGTTTTACGACACTCAGGGGCAGGACAGGGCGTGGTTAGTTGTATTGTTACTGCGCTAGATGAAAGAGAGAATGAAACTTTGAACTGTCCTAAGATGTAATGACGCCTTCCACATACATATTTTACCTTGTTTAGATTTACCTATAAGTACTCGAAAATATCGTCGTCATAACTCGTAACACAAGTACGTTGTAAGACGACTCGCTAATATATGAAGGTCATTGACATTTTAATGTATGAGTATTTTTTGCATAATTTGCGTTACGCCGTGACCACAGGCGTTTTATAGGAAAAACTATGATTTTAGCATTTTATTGTCGGAGTTTTATAATTTTTATTTGTGAATATAATAAAATAAGGGGAAATTGAAGTAAAAATATATTGATTCTATATTAACTGCGTTACTGTTAAAAAATGAACAGGTTTTAAGGGCACTTTCAATCTGTGACTCTCGGAACGTTGTTCGTAGTGATTGTACCCATGTTATTAGTTCATGACGCCAATACGAATCTCTACGGATGTACTGACACGGCCGCACGTGTTTCCTTATGCAGTAAATCTGAGTATGTGTTCGACTGGATTGTGACGCCGTCCGTTAGAAAAGAATTACGATTTTTAAAATATATGTAATTGGGTGTATGACAGCATCAAAATATTTTTTTTTTAGTAACGTAATAATTCAAAAATATACGCAGAGAAAAAAGTTACAACCCTTTGAAGTTATTAGGTGGGGCATATTTTATCTCTTTGCCTTACAACCATGTTTGTTTAGGGTAGGCGCAGATCGGCAATGGAGATTACACGTATG
The DNA here is from genome assembly GCA_032191425.1 of Lymantria dispar. Classification (NCBI taxonomy): domain Eukaryota; kingdom Metazoa; phylum Arthropoda; class Insecta; order Lepidoptera; family Erebidae; genus Lymantria; species Lymantria dispar. The sequence goes on from CM063445.1 coordinate 36,844,648, forward strand.
ACATCATATTTCAGTATATCTCTCTGTTAAGTAATTAAATTTAAAGTGCTTATGCCTGTTTAATATGAATATAAGTATATAAATGTTATGACGTTTGACAAATGGATAATATGTAGGTTTTTGGTTAAGGTGTTATGCTTATATATTTTGAAGTGGAATAATTGAGCGCCTAGATCTTACTACTGTCTAACGAGTAGCCCGGTTTACTCGATTTTTTCTCGAACTCTATATTAAACGTAAATTTTAGTAACAGTTTTAATTCTATCGTTTAAATTGTAGTGTTTTTATAGAAGACTTGGTAATATTGGGCTTAATCAAAACGTGGATGCTTTCGTGTTACCTTAAAGCGACGTATCGTTTGTCGCGAAAAAACAAGTTTTAAATTAACGTGAAACTGTATAAATGTTTTTTGTGAAACATTTAAAGAGGTCCTGTGTCTTTTAATCATAACACTATAGCTATTCTGAAGGATTGGTATTATTCTGTTTATTTAAAAATGCTTAAATTGATTTTTATGAAACGCTTTTAAAAATAATTAATAAACAAATTTATAAGCAGCATTTTAATTTAATATTTTAAAGCAATCACATTCCAGTGAGCTTTGTCAGGCCGTGAAGTCGACAGCAACTCTGAAACTCAAAGAAATATTTTTTTAGAACTGACACAAATATAAATATGGAACAGTGAAAATGCTTATTTCGAAGTAAATCAAATTCAAATTCAAATTATTTTATTATGCATAAACCCTGAGAGGGCACTTACATATTGTCAGGTTTACAATTTCCAAAAAAAATATACTACCACCGGATCGGAACGCGACCGCTACTGAGAAGATCCGGCAAGAAACTCAGCGGGCGTGTCATTATTTTTAATTTTTTTTTTTCTTCTTACTAGTTATACAATTGTGTACATGTTTTGTAAGAACAAGCTCCAGTGTGAAGCCCTTCGAACCGCAAGACACTTAATATAATTTAAACGATTATGGCTGGACCAGATCCCACAAGCGGCACCCGATCACGAGTTAACTACTAGAGCAGCCATCACTCCCCTCAATCAATCTAAGGATTTTTGAAAATTTAATTAGTTCACTGGTATTCGAATTCATTTGATACTCGGAACGTTACTACACTTAACGTGATACTCAGAACGTTATTATGTCCAAAAATTTTATTGTATGAAATTCTAATTACATGTATAATTAAGGAATCGGATGAAGCCATTCAATAAACCACCATTTTCTATATTTAATGGTTATAAATGGTACATAGTAAAATGACAATATGTGGCAGGCTTTGTCAGAAGAAGGCACGGTGATGGACGGCAGCTCCATAACTGTGTCGGTGGAGTCGCGTGCCGAGACTGCGGTCTTGGTTGGCGTACCATATGAAGCCAGCACGGACTACGTCAAGTTGCTGTTCACACAATGCGGGGAGGTGACCCACATACACGAGTTCAGCAAGACTAAGTACAAGATATGTAAGTACTTATATTATATATAATGAATTATTAGGGTCCTATTATTAAAATTTTCTTCATTGTATTATTCTAAGTCGCATTATTGGTCTTAGACCTCCTCCAGAAGTGAGATATGTAACTATAAGCTGGCCAGACGGGATCTTCTTGTTTTTTTAATTTTATTTTCTTAATTTAATAGTTTTTATTTTGTTTGCAAACTCCTTTTTTTTTCCTGTTTTTTATGGTAGGTAATGATCTGGACAATTTGTCCGTCTTCTATGACATTCACGGACAAGATAGTAGGTGGGGAATTGTATTTTTACCCCGGCAACACGTAAATTAGATACATATTGTGTTCCATTTTATTTCTTTTATTTAATCTTGTTCTTTATTTTCTTTTTTTATTTTGTTTAAGTGTCCTACTTGTCGTTATGTTTATTATGTTTCAATTTGTACACCTTCTACGTTACCTAGGTACAGTGGTAATAAAATATATAACCTTAGAATAATAACGTATAGAAGGATAGTGTCAATACTTCGAACGTTTGAATTTTGAATCTAAAAATACTAATGGCGCGCAGGCGATTACACACGTACACACGCAAAACACTATACAAATTATGAAATCAAATTTTGTTTTTATTAACATAAATCGTCGAAATACTTTTAAAAGTTATGTTAAAAACCTTTTTAAGTTTTTCAAATGTGTTATGACACCATTTGAATGCACGAACCGTCATAATTACCTATTTATTTTTTAAGAGTTGCATACGTACGTGCAGTACAATGACATGTACATTACGGAACGGTTCCGGCGTAAGCTCCGTTAGGCTCCAATTGAAATGCCTCACTTTTTGTGCGTGAACTTACCTTCTATACGTTATTATTCTAAGTATATAACCTATTTATTAAAATTTACGTTTAAGGTCGTCTATAGTCACACGTGCTTTCAAAATTTGTTAATGACAATAGGGAATATGCACGAATCTCCAAAATGAACAAATTATTTTTATTTGTAATCTTTATTGCTTAAAAAACGTACCTATACAATTATTTTTTAATTTTATCATTATTTAATAATAAAATTTAATTATCAAAAAGTGCCTTTTAAAGATTCGCGCGCAAAATTTCTGAAACGCACCGCATTGGTTGTTCAAAACGTTACATCATAGTCCTCCCGAGTCTTCTGATTAGGGCTTTCGATATTTTTAAAAGATATAGTTTTTCGATATTTTTAAATATATCAATATCGGGAGTCCGATAGAACGAAAAAAAACGATATTTCGATATTTTCCCTATGACCACTCTTTAACTTCGTTCATTGCGGGGTTGCCCTGCCGAGCTTTTTTATATCAAATTCTAGGAGTACGTGATAACTGATCATCAATTTCATGACAGCGTTTTTACAGTAGATTAAGTTACGGTGATTTTGTACAATAAATACTTTACAAGAAAAGAATTTTATTCAAATAAATATCGACCCTCGATACTTACTTTTTAGTATCGATATATCGTCCAAAAAAAAGTTCAATATTTACTATCGATATTTAATTATCGATATTTTTAAATAATAATATCGATATTTCGACATATCGATGTTTTATCAACAGCCTCCTTCTGTTATCAAGTTGTTGTTTGTATGTTTTTAGTGATTGTTTTGTATTGTTATCCAGTTATTTCAAAATAAGTTATTAGTTTTCTGTGATCAAGTATTAATCTTTGTGAATAAAAGACTTAATACAATGACTGAAACCGGCTTCGTCAAAGTACAGTCAGATAATCCTAAAATAGACGCGTATATGATGACAAGGTATTTCGCGTCTAATTCAGATTTAACGTCTGTTGAACTAGGAGGAATAAAAGCTGCAAGGCAAATAAGATATAATATACATATTTAATAATCGTAATAATAATAAAAATATCGATATATCGATTTTTCCCCGACATACCGAACCCCGATATTGATACATTGTAAAATATCGATGTGTCGAAAAACGATATTTTTAAAAATATCAACAGCCCTAGTTGCCAGCCCTAGCAACTTGTACGAGTACTTTGACGTCACAGAATATGCGCGCCGAAATAGCCGCGTTTACATCGCTCAAAAATGATAGCGATTTTTAATTTTTTTTTAGCGTAATCTATATAATTATATAAAAGAGAAAGTGTGTGGGTATGTTCCATATAGGCTCCGAAACGGCTGGACCGATTTCAATGAAACTTTCAGGGAATCTCCAGATTGACCTGGCGAGTAATCCTGTAAGGTTTTTGTGACGATCAGAGCACTCTTTTTGAACTGTCAAATACAGCTTTTATTTACTATGATGATATTCTATTGTTTTATAAGCAAAATCTAGCCCGGCGAAGCGGGCTGGGTACGCTAGTGCTTTATATTTTAGATGTGTTATATTTATTTCTAGTAATGTAATAACTAGTAGAAACATTTAAATAAATAAAAAAATCATGCATATTCCCTATTGTTCTTTTCAAGATCTTACTTGAATGTTTGCTTTAAATACTGAATCGTCCACGTTCATAAACAATTGTTAATAAAGTTGTCCTTGCATAAAATTTAACGTTTGAATCGATTGCGACACCGTGTGTGCGCATTAAAACCTGTTTTTGACTACCTACCACGTGTTTGGTCAATCCCTCGAATTAAAAGCAAAATGTCGATTTGTCTCGAACACACAAATATCATTTGGATTTGGGATATTGCCTCCTTGATCCTATGGAATTAGTTTGCAACGATCTTGAGGTCCTCAGTTTGCATTTTAAATCATAATCATCTTGCTCTTATCCCAATTACTTGGGGTCGACGTAATATGTCATCTGTTTTGACATATTGCAAAAAGTTTCGGCAATGACTTTTATGACCGGCCGCCGGCCTAACGTCAACCCTCCTTGGGAATGTAATCGTTGACCCAAATGGTGCCAGATGGAGTTGGTCCGGGTCAATCTAGGGCTCTTAGTCGTCTTTTACGACACCCACGAGCAAAGCAAGGTTTGGTAGTATTCGAAGCTGCTACCACACAGCAGTTTGAATTTTAAATAATAGGTTCAAATCGTGTAGTGGTTTTCTACTTATTTTCCTAATTTTCATCGATTTCTCCCATAATTTTCTATAACAAATTCAAAATTTGTATCTATGGCATGTAAACTGTAATGGCGTCGTGAACTAATAGGTGGAACTGATAATAATATGGCTAAATGTGGCCGTGTTACAATAGATGCGTATAAAATTTTGTGGATGACGACTTGAAACTATAAATAAACAGTTGATGAAAGTAACTGCGCCGCCCTTTTTCTACATATTAACGTTCACCAGTGGCGATTCTGTTAAGGTACTATAAAGGAAGCCAATATCTCGCAGATAATTTATTATTTGTTATATTTATGGTTACTATTCCAATAAATCGTTATGTTTATACGGTATATAATTTTTAACAGGTTATTTTTGTATAATAATTTTTATAGTTTAGCGTACAGAGTTTACTGTGTTCAAAACAAGTATTTTCTATGAAATGACGGATTAAGAATGCAATTCACCACCCCCCTTTCTTGCTCGTGGGTGTCGTATAAGATAACTAAGGGATATAGTGTGCATATAACGGCTATGCAAGAGAAGGAAACATTGAAATGGAACCCTATACTAATCCGACTGACTAGCGTGGTATGATAAGTCTGATTCCCTCCCAATGTGGATGGAGGAGGCTCAAGCCCAACAGTGGGACGTGTATGAGCTGAAATAATAATGATGAAAAGGACTGTCCGTCTTATAATAAGTCATATTTTGAATATTATATTTGCTCAAGATTATTTTTTTTTATTTTGCAAGTCATGTTTTAGCTTTTAACAAAGTTGTTTTACGTTATTTACTAAAATAACCCTTACATTAGTTTGATACTCACCTGCCAAACCGGTACGTAGACATTGACTTTATGACGTAAACCTTAACTCTACTTAACCACGGTCACGTACTCACCGACCGTTCCGTGAAAATTCACGTGCCCAAAACATTGGTAGATAGGGCTGGGCTATACATCCTCTGGAATTATTAAGATGGTTGGTAAACTGTAACCGATTACCGGAAAAAAAAAAGGTTGCTGGTTCTCAATTCTCTAGATATAATCACGAATTGCATATATATCTTGATTTAAATAAAAAGTAACTTTTTATGTCCACTGTCACGGTTTCGTTTCTTTTTGCGATTGAAAAGTAGCCTCGTAGATTTTCTTATTCTTTAATACGGTCTTCTGTTATAGAAAAGCAAAAAGTGTTTGGTTTTTTATTTATACAGCTATACTCTATCAACAATTGCCAAACGATTTTGACTATTATAATGTTACTAAGAAATTCTAACCGCGTAGTTGTCGTTCCCGTGGGAATACCGGGATAAAATATAGCCGATGTCCTATATATTTATACTCCCTGATATTGGTGAAAGAATTTTTGAAATCGGTTCGGTGGTTTAAGCGTAACAGATAAACTTACTGGCATTTATCTATATAGAGGCGGGTTTTGCGAGCGATATATTGACTCATCACCATATCTTTGGAACCATAAGGCATACAGACTTGAAATTTGGCAGAAATGTTCCTTTCGTCGAGTAGAGGTTAGCTAAGAACGGATTTTACGAAATGCCACCTGCAAGGGGTGTTGCGGGGGCGTTAACAATAATATACATATAAAGGAACAGGGTGAGCCGAAGCTACTGAAGCTAGAAAAATGAAATTTGGCCTGTTGTTTCATTTCCGGACGTGGCACCGGCTAAGTACGAGTTGGAGTCGTCCACGTAGGGTTTCTTATTACATTCCAGGGTTTATATAGCCACGTAGGATTATCTATAAAAATCGCGTTTGTTGTATGAGAACCCCCTTAAATATTTGTTTTTAGTATTTGTTGTTATAGCAGTAACAGAAATACATAATTTGTAAATATTTCAACTGTCTAGCTATCGCGGTTCTTGAGATACAGCCTGGTGACAGACAGACGGACGCAAAGACAGCGAAGTTTTATTAATAGGGTCCTGTTTTTACCCTTTGGGTACGGCACACTAGAAAAACCGTTTGACCAGCGGGATACAGTAGATAAATTTCCTTCCTATTGTGGAGGAGGTTTTAGTCCAGAGACGTATGAGCTGAGAAGATGATAGGTAGCCGTGATTATTTGTTCGTCCAAGCTAGTTAACAGTTTTTACTATATTATTGTTCCGGTACTGTGTCAGAGGTATATGTAATACCTCAGATACGGTACATTTTCCTGGATTGAATTGGGGGCTATTAGCTTTCTCTGTATTCTTGTACGCGAAATTTTAAGACGCGCAGTTGAGTTAATACGAGTGTAAACAAGCAAATAAGTTCAGGTTGCATTTATAATATTAGGATGTGGACATTTTAAATGGTATAATGTTAATATTGTTCTAAAGAAATGACGGATTTTGACATTGCTATTGCGCATGTTAAATCGTGAAGGGAAGAGCAAAGTTTATTCTCTTGGTATTATTAGGGACGATTCACACTGAAAGAATAGCGGCGCATACTGTATAGAGTATTTTCGATTATATAGCAATTTGAATATTATTTACTAAGATAAAAAGTTCAAATTAAATCCATGGTATGCACAGCGCGGTTTTGCGCAGTTCAACTCTACCGGTAACATCGCCTCAAGTCAATTTGAACCTTTATTGAAGGGTATAAGGTTCAAATAGGTTTTTATACGTAGGCATTTAACACAACTGTACCCATGGAGGGGATAAATGAGGGTGACTCCCCTAAGCGTATCTATTTGTGTTATATCTCTAGCTGTGTAATAGATGCGTACATTGCCTTTTATGGGTTCCATTGAACGCCTCCGATGACGCAGTTTCCGCTAGCCAATGCTCGACTTTTATTTTACTATCGGACTATTTCTCTTGTTTGCGATTCAGATTTTATTAATTTAGTTATATTTCTGTTGTAAAAATACGACCTTACTTGGAATAAAAATATCTTACTATTTTTATTCCAGATTAAAATTTACCGAGGTACGAGTATACGGAATAAACGTCTATCTTTCCTTGTATCCAAACAAACCTACGTATATATACAAGGATGTTTTCCTTTTTAGTAAAGGTTATTTTTGTACAAGACCTTTTATCCCTAAGATCACTGAGTACGAATACAATTTGCCACACATATGTAGCCTGTGGGTGCCGTAAAGGGCGACTAAGAGAGATGATATACAGATAACATACATGCGAGACAAGACAAGCTCGACATAAAACTCCATACCAACACGTCTGACCAGCGCGGTATAGTAGGTCAATGGGCACAGGTGATGATGATGGTGATAAATAATTTTACGTCCGATAAACCTATATATAGCTCTAATATTATTTATAGGCGATAGCAAAGTAATACAAGATTAAATTAAAGTTCTACAGTTTTCATAATAAAATGAAATTAGTACATACTAGCAACCTGCCTTCGCTTCGGTTTCAGTTGCCTCACCCGCGTAGTTCCCGTGTGAATACCTGAATGAAATATAGTCTATGTTACTCCCTGATATTATAGCTTTCTATTGGTAAAAGAATTTTTGAAATCGGTTCGGTGGTTTAAGCGTAAAAGCGTAACAAACAAACAAATTTACTTTCGTATTTATAATATTAGTAAGGATTTTATAGTGGTAGGTCCACACTGCTGAGAGCGTCAGTAGCCAACAAAGCGCCTTTTCGTTCGCGGTAGTGCCAAACTCACGGGGAAAATCGATATTTTAGTAGTACCAATTTGATACTGCGTTTCGTTCGAGAGAGCCGGAGGCAATCCTACCTTACTGTAGGCAGCTTCCTGGTTCCTTATATTAGTCTGTAGTTATCACTTACCATTAGGTGGCTCATCTCCTTTTTTTATTTAATAGACAACACCCCGCATTAAGAAAATAATCCTTGAATTGTGGGTGACTTTACAAACATTATAATTAACGGACACAAATTACATTCAAACTCAGAACAACAATTTGTGGATCGTACAAAATGTTGTTATGAGTGGGATTCGAACACTGACACTGGCACGGTAGTTCGGTATCTTAACCACTACGCCATCTGTGCTATCAAAGGCAATAAAAAATACTAGAGATCGCGAAAGTATATGTTCTATCAAACCATTAATATATTCGCCTCGGATTCGATAACGATAAATTGTGAATCATACCATGAATATTTCCGCTCGCTAACGAATAAAAGCTCCACTAATTTACATATGTCTGACTAAACATAATGTAATGGTTTGATGAATATTAAACAGTCTATACTATGTTTTTGTTGCTTTTATTTCTATAGTACCTACCGCGATTGACCCTTCGGAGCTGGGGATCAGGGAAGCGTTTTAGCAGCTTATACTTTGGCTACACTTCACTTAATTGTTTGGAGTAACGGCAAGGTGACGTCTGGGATCCCATAACCCGTTTACCGCCATTTAGATGGTCCACTGTATATGAGTTTTTGATTTAGTAATAAATTAATATATCGTGAAACACAAAATGTCTGCAAGCCGTTAATATATAGCTGGGTTAGGTTAGCGAAATCTAGAAATCGGTCTCTATAGTCCCCTTAATTCGTGATGAGGAACAAGATGGCATATGAGGCTGAAAGCCCTTCCGTCGTCTTAGATGGCTTTGGTGTAGTGTGACCGGATAGCCCGAAAAAAAATAGTTAACATCTTTTGCAGTGGTATTAATTGTAACATTTGTCCCCAGTGCGCGTAACATTCCAAGATAAGGAGAGCGTGGAGAAGGCGCTGAAGTTGGACCGCGAGCTCCGCATCAACGGGTTCCTCGTTACCGTTTCCAAGTACAGGGATGAGGACGAACAGAAGGCACATAATGCAGCCAATGTAAACAAGGTAGGACGTGTTACGTTGTATTATTTGTTAATGAATTTCCAGTCAACAATATAAGAAATGTGTTAATCATTGATACTGCGAATTAAAATATATACGATAGGTTGTTGGACTCGTCACGACGTTTAGAAAGATAAATAAGTAATTTCTGGAAGCAACACAGTTTATAACTAGTGTAGGAGCCAGAGATTCCATATATTTTCGAGACTATATGGTAAATAAATAATATTATTATAATGTATCACCGTTTTCACGGGATCATCCCAGGGAAGATACCCGATCCTTTGAAAGGCTTACATGGGGATATGGTTCCAACATGCAGAGGCCTTTTGAGAAATTTTATCTAAAATGGGATGGGACGTCAACCGATGATACTCCACCCCTATACATAACACTCGTGGACTCTGTCAACTGTTCACCTAGTAAAACTACAGCGTGATGATGGCATCTAATATTTGATTATGGATTGCAAGTTCGATGGACTGATCTAATTGAAAGCTATTGATTTTTAATCTGTCGTCTGCCTTCAATACCATAATGATTTGAATTTTGGCAGATTATTATTATTATTAATTTCAAAAGTCAAGAACAAAAGAGGTCCACGTTTTTGAAAATAACTTACAAAATAATTGGTGCTTATTGTAATTGAAAAAGAGTTTCTGAAAGAGGATGAAATTTCTTAAAGAAGTCTCAACTCGCGGAACTCTAGGACCAATATTTTTAAGTTTGCCCAGATAGCTGAAATTAAAACATGAATTGTGTAAAATTTACAATACGCAAATATTTGTAGTGTAGTTGAACACGAGGATAAAATAGTTTTAATAGATATAATTATATTATTTATCCTGTGGGTTACTCATCATTTCGGCTCATATACGTCCCACTGTTGGGCTCGACCCTCCTTCACAATAGGAGGGAAATTGACCTACTATACCACGCTAGTCAGACGTGTTATAGGATTTTGTTTCGAGTTTTTCTACTCTCGCGCATAGATGTTATATACATATTTAATCCCTTAGTCGTCTTTTACGACACCGAAGGGCAAAAGAGGGGGTGGTGAATTGTATTCTTAATTCGTCACCACGCGGAATCTGACTGGTGGTGGGTTACTCAGTGGAAGTGAAATGAACACATAGCTTTCTAATCATTTATTATCATTCAGACTTGCCATCCACTGCTGAAAAAGAAGCCTTGCTCCAGTGGCTCACTAAGTCATCGTTTCACTTGATTTACTGTCCCAAACATTGTTGTTAATATTAGAAATTTATATTCTATGTTGAGAGGTAAGGAAAGTAATAGATATTTACGGATGAAATTTCGTGTATCAATATTAGAATCCATGCAGACAAGAGTGCTGAGTTGGAAAGAGCCCACAATACCCGAATCTATCCGCAGGGACGTCCTGTAAACGTTGTTCCTTTGATGTTTCATATGATCTTGTATGTTTTCAGAACAAGAGACAACATTCAAACCAACAACAGAACCGCAACAACAACTCGAATGCGAACAACAATGCGAGCCCCAACACCAACCGCTCCAACAACTTCCGTTCACGAGGCGGCGCTTACAACGCGAGGGGTAACTTCAGAGGTACGATAGCATTCTATAAACTATGCATTCCTTGAGTTTTTGTATTTGTAGATGTATATAATAGTTCACCGAACTTACGCGATAGGTGGTACCGAACTATAATCGTGTAAGTCGAATTCACGTAAATAGGGGTTCAATTTTACTTATTTCTGAGTTTACGCGATTATTATGTATTTTAAACAATATTATTTTTATGGATTTTATCACGTTTGTATTTGATTTTTGATTTGTCGGCGATCAGATCCTGTGGTAACTTTTTAGATTTCTTAAGTTTGAATTAATAAATACTATTATACTATGATAATTTCCATAAATTTAATGTATTAAACATAAAGTTACAGTTGACCAAGAATATTTCTTTTTGAACTGGCAACTTTGTATAAAATATAGGTCTGAATTTAATACCTAATTTTGTAGCGGGTAGGTATAAATCTTTGTAATAACGATGACTTGTTTGATCTGATACACATTAGCCCTTCCGTGACCATGATTGCTGAGAAGTGTTAGTAAAATTGGGAAACCGAAAGTCAAACGCAAACGCGGTAAAATCCTTAAAAATAGTTTTATATAATCGGTACTAGTTTAAAGAAATCAAAAATTTTAAAGAATACATTCAAAGTATTAATAAAAAATTAAATTTTATGAATTTACATATAATTATTAAAACACGACGAAAAAACATTTTACATATATTTGAAATATAGAAAGTTTTATGGGAATTATCTTTTTATTTATAAGATCCAGCCATCTAGGGGCTGACATATGGATGGATAGATAGTCAAGATACCCATGTATCTCTATAGCTTTTCTAAATGCTGAAGATAAATCACAATGATCTGAAGTTACGTATATTGTGATGATATTTGTGCAGTTTCGAAAAGGATTTCATCAATACATAATATTGTTTATTATACACAGGAGCACGAGGAGGTCGCGGTGGTTTCGGTGGCCGCGGTGGCGCGTTCCCGCGCGGTGGCTTCGCCCCTGTCAACACTTACATGCCGCCGCAAGGATTCATGGGCCGTCCGGTAAATGTCTAATCATTTTTGCACACACCATCATTGCACAATGTCATAACCTAATACTACTATAACCTGAGGCTCTACTACGATATTCGAGCGGATCTTGTATTCTTTGTTTTCGTAACACCAAAATCTTTCAGCTTCAACCATACATTTGATGCTTGCGATTTGACACATTTTAACAAGACAACACCCTGCACTAAGGAAATAATCCTTGTATCTCGGGGGACTTATAAACATATAATTAATGAGCACAAATTATATCCAGATTCAGAACATCAATGTGTGGATCGCACAAAGTGTCGTACTGCGTGAGATTCAAACTCCCTACACTGGCACTGTAGGTCGGTATCTTAAACAATACGCTATCTGTGCAGTCAAACATTAGCTTATGCCGTCCATTTAGATGCCATATGTATCGAAACTGAAATGCAATGTAACTGAAATGTTTTGGTGGTAGGTTTAAGGATTATCATAGTCCAATGTCGAATGTTCGTTTAGTTAGTAATATTCACTTTGGAATTTGTTAGTACAGTCTCAGGTATTGAAAATTACTGCATGCCAAAGACAATATCTTAACTATGCATGTTCGGTATTACTGATTTAACTGATTACTAGTTTTATCTTAATATGAAATAAAATCACAAAGTGTTTTATGGTTACGCAGTTGTAAAGACTACATATCCTTTAATGATAATATAATAGGTAGATGATATAATTTTGAAATAAAATTCATTAAAAAATCTGTCGATTCGCTCACATGTATATCTATCTTAATGAATATATAATTTAATCTATCTTTTCTTAAAGATAGATTAGTAGATAAGTACAGTAGAAACCGGTTTATCTGGGTCAATTACGACTGGGGTTAGTCTAGATAAACGAAAGTCCGGTTAATAGACCTCCTAATAGACCTCCACCTTTAATTAAAAGTTTTCATTTAACTTAACTTGTTAATGAAAATTTAATATTTGAGTAAGATTTTTATTATTTATATGAACAAATGTTATCAGAATATATAAGTAAGCTTAAATTATAATTAAATTATAATTTGTTCGGGATAAAATTTTATTAATCAATGATCATCAATTAGATATGGGACAATGAAACCAGATAATCGGATGTCAGGATAATCAGATGTGCGTATCATTTGATGTCCGGATAATAGGATGCTCAGTTGATTGGGATTCTACTGTAGGTCCTTTTAAAAAGAAAAATATACCATTGGTTACAGCTATATATGTTACTAGCAACCTGCCCTCGCTTCGGTTTTAGTCGTTTTACCCGCGTAGTTCCCGTTCCCGTGGGAATACCGGGATAAAATATAGCCTAGTTTACGCCCTGATATTATAGCTTTCCATTGGTGAAAGAATTTTTGAAATCGGTCCAGCCGTTTTGAAGATTACCCGGAACAAACAGACAGACAGACAGACAAAAATTTTTCAATCTGTATTTTAGGCATAGGTGTCGTATAAATAACCGTGTGAGCGTGAAAAAAGCCTATTATTTTGACATTACAAACAGACACTCCAATTTTATTTATTGGTATAGATAAGTATTATTAAATCATCTGAATTATTTGCACGGGTCTTTCAGTGCTGTTAAATTGTTTGTGAAAATTAAATTGAGTAACATATTTAGCATCATGTGTGTATCTATGCTACAATTTTAAAAGCTAAAAGTTCCTAGTAATATGTAATAAATAAATATTTTAGTAGATAGTTTAGTGTCAATAAATTATAAGCAAATTTGAATGATGTAATATTTAAATTATAGCTAAAAATTTTAAATATTTGTAAAACAGGTTCGACTATGTGGTTTGTTTGATAGATTGTAATGTAAACAGTTAACACGTGTTTTAATGTGGATCTACAGGCATACCACTCACTATTAGAACCAATGAAAAGTTATATAGTACTATGCCCGGTTCTTTGTTTATGTAGATTAACAATCAATTTTTCAATCTCTTGACAGTAATATTTTCTTGAATGAAAGCTATCCTACAGTCTTTTCTATATCCCTGATAAAGTGTTTGGGAAATTTTAAAATGAGTAATTGAGAGATTCGGCAATGAAGTTAAACACATTCAGATTCGCATGCCCAATACTAGGAAGGATCGTGTTAAGCAATAGTGTTCAATATTGCGAATAGTCACGTGTATATATTAACTTCACTTCACTAACATAGTTTAAACAATCTTTTTCATTTATATCAAACAATTGTAGAAATATAGACAACGCTTTATTAAAAGGAAATTAGTAACTATACTTAAAATTATACAATAATACATAGTTGCGTATACTAAACAAGCTTTGCTAATTTGGTGTTATAATGTAAAACAATCTCTTCTAGGCAATCACGCATGGAGACTCATTTACAAAACAACTGAGGTTATATAAATTAAAGACAACAAAAGTTTATAATGGATAAATTTAATTAACTCCTCGAGTATATAAATAAGCTTTTTTGCAAAAACAAAAACGAATTCGATTCATAAATAAAGAATGAAGCTAGCATATTTCAAAATAAGGTATACATACAGTAGAATTTGGGCACTTTCACCGTTTTTAAAATATGTCAAAAAGAGAAAAACAATTTAAGAGGTTTTTGCATTTTGTTTTTTAACATACTGTTTCGAAGTCCGAAAGTAGTGTTGTGTTTGATCCTGTGTGTATGTATGTATATATGCATGTTTGCTCGTTTCAATGCTCGCTGCTCATCGGCTCAATCGATTTTAATATATACATTGTCTATATTTGTCTCGATGTCGTGAGTTTCACTAGATAAAATCGAAATAACAAATATTATGCGCTTCATTGTGCGAGTCAACATATTTATTTTCAAGACACCCGAGCTAAATTAATATAATATCAAAATAATGGCCTTACGCCCTTTATGACGAATATGAAAATGTATACAAATCTTTGCACCTCAGCCAGTATGTTTTTGTTCAAAATTTAGTTCAATTATCATATTTTTTAATTTTACTTCAAAACACTTTATATAATTGGCATTTTCAAAACTGTATTTTTTTGCAATAATTTTGTAAATGCTTATCATTGCATGCTATAATCACACTAGAAACGAGTGCATAGAAAGATATGCAAAGAAATGCAGTACAATGGCCACAGATTACCACAGAGAACAGACGACGCATATGCCCTGCAATCTCTTTGCATTAATTTATTCTGTGCATTCTTTTCAGAACTACCTGTAGTTGAACAATTCATGTCAGGTACACACACTACAATAAGTCTTAAGGTAAATGCCGAGCCTTATAATATGAGCTAATATGATTATTTGATTACAGACAACTGAAGAAATTATTAATCATAAATAATTAACTGCTCACGGACATTTTGTTCTTTTAAAGTACACTACGGGATATACGAAAAAAATGGTTCTTTATTTTTTTGGTTGTTTGTATTTAAATAAATCTATTTCATTATATAATGTGTATATATTTGCACGAATAAATTAGTATTAAGAGTTGGAAGGTCTAACACAGTAGATTTCCTTGATATTACAATCCATTTATCATTTAATATATTGACGTCCACTATTAGATAGTGGCCTGTCCATATAATTATAATCGCTGTTTGGCAGGCAAATTGATTTTCCTTATTGCTGTTACTGGTAAACGAGCGAACAGCACACCTGATGGTAAGTGATATAGCCGCTTATGGACCTTTGCTAGGCCGCTGCTTACCGCGAAGAAAGTAAAGGGAGTCCGAAGGCGTGAAATGAGGTTTGGTGGTACTAAAAGCATCGCCAGAATCCACCACACGCAAACAGCCTTCGAGAAAGTTCGGTTTCCGGCTCTCGCTCACCAAGCGCAGTAACAAATTGCTCAGACATCGATTTTCTGGGAGTGTGTTACTATCCCGGAAGGACTAACCCTCAGCTATAGATAAAAAGACTAGTGTGGTCCTACTACATAAAAAGCAGTTAGTGTTTTCTTAGAGGTTCGGTTTTTACGGATATGGATGAATAGATTTTGTTTTTAATCAGATGGATGGCCATCAATAGTAATAACTTTTTTATATATTTTTTCATTTAGTCTTGTTTGTCCAGAATCATAATATATGCTTTAACCATATCATAGTCCTCTTTCAATTCCCGGGTCATGTAATAGTCGTGTATTCTAAGATAAGACCATATAATATGGATACTATCATAAATATTGACCGCAAAGACCGTGGTCTTAGGGTTGTCTCCGATCAAGTCGCAGTCAATTTCAAGAATATATGGTTTATTGTATAATATTACTATTAAGAAAAATAATTGTACAATGTTCCTCCACAGGCCGGCTTCATGAATGACGGTCAGAGGCCAAACAAGCGGCTGAGACAAATGTAAACCTTATATATTAAGACATAAGAGAACCTGTGTCGTGCATCGTCCCCCTATGTTCGTGTGTGTGTGTGAAGAGCGCCCTATCAGAGACTACTACAGTGACATTATTTGCAGTATCAGTATAAAAAAAAAAAAACAAATCTAGCGAATTGTATTTACTAAGTACATGAAGGAAATAATTTTAAGCTATTATTGTCTTTTTGACAGGTAATAAATGTAATTACTAACATTTATAGTGATGTTTTATTTTATGAAAGTAGATCTTAGGATATCTTCTTGATACCTGAGCATCTTGCTCGTAGGTGATCGACAAATATAACCAAGTACCTACGTAGCAGATGAAGTCACTGCAAGAGAAGGAAAACCGAAATCCTTTATAATGTATAAGCACTATAAGGGCATTTACATATAGTCGATTATACATCTTGTTTGAAGTCTAAATAACCACCTAATCAGAACGCGGTCACAAACTGAGAATATCTCACCAGAAATGCAGCTAGATCCATGATATATTTCTTAGCCAACTATACATATATATGGCCACCATATGTATGTGGAACAGATTCAACAAGTTAACTACTAGAGCGGCCACCACTCTATATAAAATCGTAAACCAACCACAGCGTGGTGTATACCACGTTGGTCAAACGAGTTCGTGTAGAAATTTATTTAGAGTTATCCTTTTCTTGCATGTGTTATATGCATATCATCCCTTAGTTGTCTTTTACGACACCCTCGGGAAGATAGTTTAAGATAGTGGGTGGTGAATTGTATTCTTACTCTGTCACCACACGGAAAACAATTTTATTAACAAACATGCGCTCAGTTTCAGAACAACAATTTGTAGAATGACTTCTGACGTTTACGCGAGTATTTTACATTGTAAATAAAACTACGGTAACGGGCGAACCATGAATGCTGCAAAGTGTTCGAAACGTCGGGCAATCATACATTAAATACAAACGCGATAAAATCCATGGTTTTATTTACAACAATTTGTAGATCGCAAAAGAATTGTCATTAAAATTATTGTTGAAATTAGAAATATTATGGAGTTCCGTAACCGAAACTATCAAGAAATGAAAATGTATCCGAAACCGATATATGTATTTATATAATCGGTATCGCATAAATGCCGATAGAGTTAAGAGTCTGTATGACGCGTTACAAATTTTCTATTAACCAGCTGAATTGACAATTTATACGTGCCCTCCAAATGGTACGTACGACCAGCACCCTATTTCCCTTTTCTCTAAAAGTCTAATATCCATAACTAGTGTTGCCCAAAAAAGTCTTGGTCTTGCGAGAAATGCGAGACCGAGACCAAGACCAAGACCGCTTAATTTTTGCAAGACCAAGACCAAGACTGGCCCTGCAAGACTTGAGCAAGACCAAGACTGGGCCTGCAAGAGTCTCGCGGTCTTGCATTTAATTCAAATCACCATTTCAGCTTATATACGGTTGAGCTCGTGTCTTCTACATAACAGGAGGAGAATCGGCCGTGGCCGGAGGGGAATCGCCACGGTGATCGGCCGTGTTGTTACAGGTCATACATGTCAAGTTTTCCTTCTCTTGCACCGATGTTATTATATTATAGCCCTTAGTCGTGGGTTCGCAGTCACGGGTAAAATAGGGGGTGATGAATTATATTCTTACTCCGTCACTACAGGGCAAGTCAAATCAGTCTTGAGATATCCATCTATTGGCCAATCTATTCCCAATGTTGGTGTTGGCTTTTCAGAATTACTCTTCGGAAAGGCTTAAGGACAAAAATACCGTAATCACGAGAGTGCTCTTGCCCATTATACATATTTATATATCCGTTTATTCATTAGCCCAACGACGTTCACTGTTGGACATAGAAATATGCCTACAATTAATCTATATAAATGTCCATGTAGGGACAGAGTACGATCACCATCAGGCAGTACATGAAGCGTTGCTCCCAGCGCTATTTTGCCTCTGCCACGACTCACCCCTATCCACTAGTGGTTGGGGCGGTAAACTACGTCCCCTCAAAAATATCCGCGGTCCGACGTCCTCGTCATCTTCTTGAAGAAGAAGATGACGCTATTATGATCGCCCAAGAAAGGACCTACACAGCTCGCGCAGCGATAACAGATAAAACTCCGCGGTATCGGCCTCGCCGTCGAGGTCGAAAACCGCGCCGCGTAAAAGTCATTAACCTAAACTTGGCCACGCCCACTTTGCTCTCAGCGACGCCCCGAGCCGAGGTCCGTTCCCCACAGGGGGGAGCCCTCGGGCGATGTTCGCTTAACTTACTTACCGGGTTGAGAGCCATCAGCGCTCACCCATTGACCGCATTAAGCTGTCAAGGTCATCTGCGACCAACAGCTACACACACACAAAAAAAAAGACAGAGTACGAATATAATTCACCACTCTCTTACCCGTGGATGTCGTATCAAATCGGATCGGGCAATGGTGTTAGGAACCCATGAAAAAAAATTGAAATAAAATTATCGATTCGTTAATGAATTGAGAGACATGTAAGTTCTCAATTTTGTCATCGTTTTTTCGTGTAAATTGGTTAAAATGTATAAAGGAATGATACTTAAACTACAACATATTCGTATTTTGTTAAATGTTCATTAGAATTTGAATAAATCAATGATTACGTTTGCATAAGCAAGACAAACTTCGCTTTAACATAAATCAGCTGATCGGCCGATGACCGTTGATGAGTCGCCTTTGTACCTACGTAACCATTGAAAGGTTCGCGCAAATCTAATACCTATTTATACTGTCGAAATTTTACATGCTTACATATATCCTGTCTGTACATACCTACATAATGCATAAAATTTAAGGCATAAACTCTTAGACACACATTTTTGTAATCACTATAACTTTTACGTTATATTGTTTTTGTGTAATATACATTCTAATTATGATCTATGACTGTTGAACTACAACATACATGAACAGTTGTCCCATAACCTGATACACCCTGTGTATATAACGTATGTACAAGAGAAGTGAAACTAGAAAAAAAACCCTGTACCAACATGTCTGACCAGCGTGGTATAGTAGATCAATTTTCCTCTTACTGGAAGGAAGCTTAAGCCCAGCAGTGGCACTTTTATGAGCTGTGACGATGACGACGAATATCATACATTTTACAAGTATTAAAACCATAAAATTTTAAATCAGTTTTATATGTTCTTGAATAAATAGTATATTAAGAGCTACATGGATCCAGCGGCCAAAGTATTTATATAGGCAATAGAGCAACAGGTTTTTTCAAGTATCCAGAGTATCAGTAACTAAACTGGAAATACAATAGATACATACCACTTAACTTGAAGGGGAATATAAACAATCGCATTAATTGTAAAATATGGCATTGATTATAAAATGACATAAAATTTATTGTGTCAACTGCCTCGTGTGGTGACGTCTTAAGAAAATAGGGTCGAAAGTCCTGTCATAAGAGTAGTAACGCTGTCTAATGGAACACCAGGGGAATAGAAGAGTAATTTTCTCCAGTGGTAAGTATTGTATTCAATAGTGAACTATAGGCTAGCAGATGGATAGATAGGATAGGATATTTGATTAATGTAGTTGGATTTTTCATTGCCATGATAAATTACTGTTACGTTATTCTAACTGCAAAACTTTGCGAGACTCTTGCTGCAATACCAAGACTCGGGTGCGCAAGACCAAGACTCGGGTGCGCAAGACCAAGACCAAGACGAGACCAGATGTGATGTTGCAAGACCAAGACCGGTCCAAGTCTCGTCTTGGTCTTGCATTTGGGCAACACTATCCATAACTGAAACTATCTGAAAATGTCGGTTAATCCAAAATACTTGCATATATGTAACCGAAACTAATATAAAGTACATAATTCTAATAGTATCCAGATCCCAAATTTCATACTCGCAAAATATCTAATCGAAACCACGTGACTTGGTACGAGAAGTTCGTACTTAGACTACTCGCTATCTATGTAATCTTTACCTACATTGTAAATTAGCAGTGATAGTATTATTAAGGGATTATATAACACCTATTAAATTAATGCACTAAGACAGTAACTAGTGCAGAAGCTTATGAATAATGCAATAATAGTATGAAACTATTTTGTGCGGTCATAGCTACATATAACGCTACTCATTATAAACAATAAGACGCATCCTTGGCTGCGGTAATTCTTAGGAGGCAATTCTTACTCATAGAAATACGTAGAAATAAGATCGGGGAAAATGTTCCAATTTGAACTTTTCATAACCATAAATCTAAATATACGGAGTTCAATTTTCTTTAGTATAGTTTTTAATTAGAGTTAGATCTAGTATACAATATTATTTTCATTATAAAATAGAATTGCAAAGACGGCAAGACTTGTTTTAATTTTACCCTTATTTAGTTTCCGTAGAAGAACGGGTGTCATTAACAGCCCGAAGAAAATTGGCCGGTCACGTCACTCGTCGAACCGGTAACTGTAGGGAAAGAAAGGTTCTCCAATTGCCACCACGAATCAGGCGCAGCAGCGTAGGACGACCTTCTATTAGGTGGATTGAAGACATTTTGAAAGTCGCAAGGAACCGTTGGATGCAAGTGGCATAGGACCTTCCGAGTGGTATTCTCGTAGGGAGGTCTATATCTGACATTGGACATTTATGGACTGATGGATGAATGGAAGGTTTACTTCAAAAAGTGCAAATTAAACGTAAGTTGACGGAAATGCGAATACAAAGTAATTTTATTTAGAACCCGTCCTCGCTTTGCTTCGGTTTCAGTTGCCTTACCCGCGTAGTGCCCGTTCCCGTGGGAATACCGGAATAAAATATACTCCAAGTTGCTTTTTATATAGACAACTACCTGGTAGTACTGTATTATCTAAATTGGTCCAGTCGTTTTGCTGTGTGGTAGCGGCTTCGAATACTACCAACCCTTGCTTTGCTCGTGGGTGTCGTAAAAGACGACTAAGAGCCCTAGATTGACCCGGACCAACTCCATCTGGTACCATTTGGGTCAACGATTACATTCCCAAGGAGGGTTGACGTCAGGCAGGCGGCCGGTCATAAAAGTTATTGCCGAAACTTTTTGCCTAGAACTTTTTAGTATGTCAAAACAGATGACATATTGCGTTGACCAGAAGTAATTGGGATAAGAGCAAGATGATGATGATGGTCCAGTCATTTTGAAGATTACCCCGAAAGAAACAGACAAAAAATTTTAAAACGGGTTTTTAGGCATAGATATCGTGCAAATGAACGTGTGATCACGAAAAAAGCTTCCTAATTTGACATTATAAACGCAGATAATTTTATTTATTTGTATAGAGTATAGATCGAAATAGGAGTTTGGAACTCTAATTCTACTCGGAGAGTACTCTATTTAAATCCCGAAAGAAACGACAATTAGTCCCCGTATAGTTTGTGATGATTTCGGATTCGTTTTTTTCTTGATTTCGTGTTCTATTTATCTCTTGGAATCCAGAATATGTTATGGTGTAAAATAGCTTGGTTTACTCTATATTGAATACTGTATCAGTAAAATCTAATCTCTATCCTAAATCTATTTTCTTATTTTTAAAATTATAATTATAACATAATTATAATATAAAAAAAATACATTTATAATTGAAAAATGTTTACGTAAGTATGGGGGGAGGGGGTAAGGGCTTTGTTTACTTTTGATGACAAGGGGGATGGGAGGGTAAATAATTGTAATAAATCTGCTTACGTAATATTTGAACGGCCCCTAATCTAAACACATGATGCTGCGAGAAATAGGAGCTAAGGAGTGTCTGTAAATGTTAGCAAATCGGGTAAAATTTGGAAATAATTTTGTATCTTGGCGAAATCGCCATTGTCATAGCAGCCACTGAGATAATAAAAATTAATAAAAACAACGAGGATTATTCTTTAATAATTGATAACATCCTGCTCTAAGGAACCAAGCCTTGTATCGCAGGGCACTTTACAAACGTATAATTAATGGACATTATTACACCGACACTCGCGACAATAATTTGAGAATCGCATAAAGTATTATAATAATTAATTATAATTGACATGTAGGCCAATCGCATGTCTCATAATGGGACAGTCAAATCGTCCTGCTATGACCTTCAGGATACTGTTGGTGCTGCCCCGGACACGGCTTAACATCGAGGCTGCCCGCTTACGCATAATAGCATGGAAGCCATCCACCCTGGCGTCAGCAAACATGCCAGACGCGCTGCAGCACCACGGCAGCCCCAACAGCATCCTGAATGCGTTATTGTACTGCACACGGAGGGCGCTGATTGCCTTCCGCGAATAGTAGACCCACAGGCTGCACGTGTGGAAAGATTGGCAGAATGCTTTGAAAAGAGAGATTTTCACCTCAACTGTGCAACGTGCAAATCTGCGTGCCAGCATATTGCTTCTGACAGCCAACGCCCTGCGTTCCCTCTCAATGTCCAAAGCATCTTTGAGATCCTCACATATCCAATGGCCCAAGTACTTAAAGCGAGAAACTCTAGCCAAGGGGACACCAGCCAGCAATAGAGGCGGTACGGTGTTCGTCTTAAAGGCCCTTGACTGAAAGACCAGATACTCACTCTTCTTGACATTATACCTAAGCCCATGTGCCTCGGCATATTTCTCACATATACCGAGGAGCTTCCTGATCGCACTTATCGAGAGTCCAAGCAGCACCATATCGTCTGCGTAACTGATATTATTTATAAAAGTACCATCAATAGAACATCCGACGCCGGCGCTACTTAGCTCCTCAACAAGCCCATTCATATACAAGTTGAAAATGCGCGGAGAACTTAATACCCCCTGTCTCACACCGCACTTCAACCTATAAGCATCAGAATGCTGACCTGCCCACCGCACCACATTCGTTGTTTTTTAACCCATTAATTAAAAATGTTAATGACCTCATCTGGAAGGCTGGTTTCCGATCTCATCTTCCTCCACAGTACGTCGTATGACACCAGATCGAAGGCCTTGGAAAGGTCCAGGAAACACGCGTATACTGGTGTTTTTCGGTCAGTGTAGTACCGGACAGTGTGCTTGAGGCAAAGTATCGCTGATTCTGTGGATAACCCAGCTCGGAAGCCAAACTGGGCATCGTTCAGCGTTATGTGCTCACTCAATATACGATCAAGCAAACCGTCCAACACCTTCACCACTGTTGTCGCTAATGAAATGGGTCTATAATTGGATGAGTTACATGGATCGCCCGTTTTGTTCTTAATTATTGGTACAACAACCGTCTTTACACAATCGTCAGGCAAGTATGAATGTCGTACACAGAATGTGTAAAACACAGCCAACACTCTAGGTAAATGAACACCGGCATTCTGTAGGTGCTCAATACTAATGCCATCATGTCCTGGTGATTTACCTCTGGTCATAGTTTGGATTACTGACATGACCTCTTCTGCAGTAAAATGCAGTAAATGACCTGAGGGTACCTGTTGGGTTTTGGAAAGGTACACTGACCCCGTGTCTTTCATGGGTAACGGTTCAACCTGGATCGGGGTTTTAAAAAGGTTGGCAGCCTGTTGAGGGTCAGATGCTTCATCCACATTGTTTTGCGGGGAAACGAACCCGCGACTCTTGACACGGTAGGTTAGTATATTAACCAGTACGCCATCTGTGCAGTGAAAATAGTCAATGGGGATTGATGTAGATATTATGGATGTTCTTACTTTTGACGTGACCACGTCTAATAAATCGATGAACGCTGGCTGCATACACGAAAAATTGTCCCGTTACGTTCATTCTCCCGTTACGCTCCTTGTCGCGTTACGCTCATTGTCCCGTTACGCTGATTCAATTTTATTCATAAAAGTATGCAGTCATTTCTTCAATGTTTTGTTATGACGTTGTCACGTTAAACTATCGTCCGTAAACCGACTTTACAGACAACCATGTTTTTTTTTTGATGATGCAGTAGTGTGGTGACGCAGTAATAAAACACTTCACCACACCTTTTCTTGTCCGTGGGTTTCATAAAAGATGATTAGGGGGTATAAATATACAGATAACATTTATGCAAGATTTGAAATTTCCCCTAAATTTCAAACAAAACCTTATACGCATCCGTTTAACCATCGTGGTATAGTAGGTCCATTTCATTTCTACTATGGAGGAGGCTTGAGCCCAACAGAGCAACCCGTCTGGCCAGTATAGAAGCTAAAAATTAGCTTACCAAGCTAAAAGAAAAAACCGGGAGTGACCGCGAAGCGCGAGAACGTCGTGATGATGATGAAGTTAGAAGACATTATTAAAAACGGCGGAGATGTCGCTAACCCCGAAACTTTTTTTTTTTTTTTTATTGCCAACGGTGGCAAATGAGCAAACAGTACACCTGATGGTAAGTATTGCTGCCGCTTATGAACCCTTACAAGGCCGCTGCCCACCGCGAAGAAAGTGAAGGGAGTGCGAATGCGTGCATCGAGGCTCGGTGACACCAAGGGCACCACCAAAACCCTCCACACGCAAACACCCTCAGAAAGTTGGGCTCCCGGCTCTCTCGCTCACCGAACGAAGCGCAGTAACTAATTGCTACTACTCAGACGTCGATTTTCTGCGAGAGTGTGGTACTACCCCGGACGGACCGGCCCGCGGCTGTAGACAGATAACTGTCGACAGTGTGGTCCTACCACTCTTAACTTAGGAAAAGCACACGCTTTGAATCATTATTATCACAGCGGTCAATTCAGAGCAGTTTCAGAGCAGAATGTTAGGCACATTATACTCCAGAGTTACCTAGTTTAAAAAAAGTGTTCGTTTTGTAGTGTCACACGATAATAATGACGAATTTACATTTAGCTCACATTTTAACTGACGATTGTAGATATTTGACGTGCCCCACTATTTTATTTTAGTCTAATCAATGCATATATTTAAAATTGTATATTTCGAAAACATCATCTTTTGACACATATTAATCTATAATACATTGCATTTTTAGGAATTTATATGAACATAGATATTTCCACAAAGTGAGTAGGTTATGAGTTACTTTATTTCGAAAATGTAACAATGTTTACATATTGGTACCCATCACTGTATCTATTTAATTATTTTTTAGCTTTTAATACATTTATCTACAACATTACTCTGTCTGTTTACAATAAAACCGTTTAACTTAAAATTATTTTACCTTTTTTATTTTCAAGTTTTAGTTTATATTTCTCATTCTATTTTATTCATTTAGTACCTACCTCATTATTGCAAGGTTTTTGCCCGTTAGTTTATTACAATCCAACGCCACACAGTCCTCGACACGATACGAAATCTTGACTTGGGTGGGAAATTCTGATTTAGATTTTATATAGTGCACTGTATTCTACTTATCAAGCTCTTTGATTTGATACCTATATTGATGGGATTGAAAAAAAAAATAGGTTATTCGTCATTTTGTAGCGGCGGCCATCTTGAATTTACAACAATATTTGATTTTGTTAGTAACCCTTATTTCACTTGTCAAACCCTTTCATTTGATACCCATATTGATGGGATTGAAAAAAAAAAGGTTATTCACCATTATGTAGCGGCAGCCATCTTGGATTTACAATAATATAATATTTGATTATGTAGACAAGTGCCAATCCATTATATTCGGTAGTCCTCAAATAAGCAGCAGATTTGATCCTCTTGCTCTACCATCCATTGTGTACAATGGAATAGTGATCCCTTACAGTCAACATGTCAAGAATCTCGGCCTATTTCTAGACTCGACGATGGAGTGGCAAACGCAGATCACTACCATATCAAATAAGGTCACAGGTACACTTCGCTCGCTATATCGCTTGAAGAACTTTCTTCCAATAAATACCAAGACAGCGCTGGTTCAAACCTTAACCCTTCCTATCATCGATTATGCTGATGTGTGCTACCTCGACCTGAATGCAGATCTACTCAATAAACTGGACAATCTTCTCAATAATTGCATTCGATTCGTTTTTAACCTTCGTAAATTCGACCATGTCTCCACATTTCGCTCTCAGCTTAATTGGTTACCGATTAGATTAGACAAAGACGAAGCTTGCGAACTCTTTCTTTGCTATACTCTATTTTAAATTCTCCTAATGCTTAAAACTTCACTTTCAATTCCTATGTACCACTCACGACCGTAATCTTCGTTCCTCCAAAAATCTTATTCTTCACTGTCCTTCTCACTCCTCTAATCTGGTACACTCTTCGTTTTATATCCAGGCTATTCTTCTCTGGAATGCGTTACCATTAAAGATCAGAATGGCCGCTAGCCGTGATGGTTTTAAAGCTATGGTAAAACGTCTATACCTAGATTTTCTGACGGAGTCAACTTATCAATGATGGCTCTCCTCTACTTTTAATAAAATTTATATGTATGTTTATGTATGTATATATGTATTTCTATGTGTATATATATATATACATATATACATATATATATATATATATATATATATATATATATATATATATATATATATATATATATATATATATATATATATATATATATATATATATATATATATATATATATCTATATATGTGTATTGTGTATAAGAATATATTTGCTATACTTGGATAACAACATTTTACAAATTACCACTTACAATGTATTGCACCTGCCTAAATTATTTCTGCTCCACCCGAGGTTGACTGGGTAGAAAATGCCTACGGCATTAAGTGCGC
Source organism: Lymantria dispar (assembly GCA_032191425.1). Lineage (NCBI taxonomy): Eukaryota > Metazoa > Arthropoda > Insecta > Lepidoptera > Erebidae > Lymantria > Lymantria dispar. Next base: position 36,871,611 of record CM063445.1, read on the forward strand.
CAAGTAGGTACCTTATTTTTGTGTGCTAAAGTTTAAATAAATAAATAAAACCGTTTAATAATTAAGAGATAAGTTATGAAATAACAACTAAAGTACACGTTAACCTATACATGTTTAAAATATTTTACAAAGTGCTTCAAAATAAATCCTTGTACCTCGAGATTAGTGGACGTCACAAAAAAATGTCCTGTATGAGAATCGATTCGTGACACTCAGCATTGTTGATTGATGCCTTAGAATAATAACGTATAGAAGGTAAGTTCGCGCACAAAAAGTGAAGCATTGCAATTGGAGCCTAATGGAGCTTACGCCGGAACCGATCCGTAATGTACAAGGTCATTGTACTGCACGTACGTACGCAACTCTTAAAAAATAAATAGGTAATTATGACGATTTGTGCATTCAAATGGTATCACAACACATTTGAAAAACAAAAAGATTTTTAACATTAATTTTAAAAATATTTCGACGATTTATGTTAATAAAAACAAAATTTGATTTCATAATTTGTATAGTGGTATGCGTGTGTTCGTGTGTAATAGCCCGCGCGCATGTAGTATTTTTAGATTCATATTTCGATTGTTCGAAGTGCCAACACTATCCTTCTATACGTTATTATTCTAAGATTGATGCATTGAATACTACACCACTACATCATTTTTGCAATCAATAAAATCTAGGGAGCTAGGTAGCTTAATTGCTTTCTGCCTAACAGCAAGTTCTACTAGTATGCAAAAAAAAAACAAGTCCGTTTCGCGGTTATTTTCTACTTGTAAGCGGGAATATACTTATAAAGTCGGCCTACAGTGAGTTATTAGAAATAACAGGCTTGTTTGCATTCATATCTGTACTTAATTACATTAATTGTTCATAATTCCTTAACCGTTATAAACGCTTTTTTAAACATCTTGATTAAAAAGAGAAAGTAATTTTTAATTGCTTATCGGAAAATCTATGCATAGATCAATAGTTAAGTGTAGTTTAGTAAATACGGCTGTTAGTCAATTCGCTTCACCAATGATTAAAGTAAAAATTGATTTACTATACCAAATGTATGCGGCCGATCATTTTGTAAAAGTCTTTAATAATATCGTTTCAACTCTGGTAAACACACATAATTCTCAGACGGACTGCGTTTGTGAACATTAACTAAAGCGTGTCTACAAAGCACGCACGTTTGCGATAGTAAAAGTGAAGAAAATATGTAAGATAATGTTTGCTGTAAAAGTTATTGGCTTGTTAATATTATTAATTTTTGCAATATTAGTCGATTGTGGTACATCGGGTTCGCGCCAAAATGGTGGTTTAAAAAAAGAACCGCAAGCTAGAGTTGAGAAATATCCTATTCGAGGGCAAGTGTTTGAAAATCTGTTCAATGTCTATGATCCATCTTTTTTGGCTATGATTTGGCCGAAGATTACTAATGGTTTACATATACTGGTGGACCGTTCGTGCTGGGAAGACCTTGGTGTGTTCTTTTCGGACTTGTTGGAAGGCAGACCATGGGCATACAAGGGTAAGTAATAAATAATTTTGAAGTAGGTATCTATTACGTTATGAAGACGAAATACAGGCTATTTTTTTTTAAATTTTATTTTTACGATAACGTGAAATGGAAACCTTTACTAAAGAATATGTAGGTTCTAATTTTGTAATGGACTGCATGAATGAATGGATTCTTTTTATTGTTTTAAGGCGTTTATTACTGAAGGGTTAGGCATATTACTGAACGGTGTAATAAGTATATAGTTTTTGCACTTAGGAATAAATTCTTCTAAAACGGCGGCTTTTCAAAATTATACAAATTATGGGACAAATTATTTACACACTGGTTCTGAACAATAATTTGTGGACATTAAGAAATGAGATGTTGATTTCTCTTTTAGGGCATAAGTATGTAATATACTTACTAAAAACTATATCGGTTTGTGAAAACAACATAACATTAATTTAGTGGCCGATTTAAAAAAAAAAGGTCTTATTTTTTATTGCTGTTGTTGGCAAACGAGCAAACAGCACACCTGATGGTAAGTGATACTACCGTTCATGGACCTTTGCTAGGCCACTGCCTACCGTGAAGAAAGTGTGAATGCGTACAATGTGGATTTCGGTGATGAACGTAGTATCAATTAGAAATTTAACCTTTCTGTTTAGGTGCAGATATAGATCATCATCATCATCTCAGCACCTGTATGTCCTAAGTCTTGGGCTGCCTCCACTATGGAAAGGGAAATTGACCTACTATACCGCGCTGGTCAGACGTGTCGGCGTAGGATTTATGTCGAGTTTGCCTTCTCTTGCATGGATGGTATCCGCATATCGTATCCCTTAGTCGTCTTTAATGGCACCTACGGGCAAGAGAGATAATGGTGAATTGTATTCTTACTCCGTCACGACACCGAAAATATACAATTTTAAATATCTTTAAAATGTTAAACGAAAGCAAAGATATTTCTCTAATCTTTACTAACCAAAACAGCAGATAGGTAGATATCATCATTCACCATCATCATCATGATGATGAATGATGATAGGTAGATGATAGATAGGTAGATATAACACCGATAAATTGTTAAAACGAGCTCAAATGCTTAAGTAACGCCGGTTGTTACAACATAACTCACAGATTAACGGAAATAAATATCTCTACGCTCCAAAACATGCGTGATGTTTTGTCACTAATCTGTGACATAATCTCTTCCTTGCTTAGTGGAACAAAAATAATTGTAGGATTATTAAAATTGCCATGTAGCGTAAGAATAATAGTTGCAGTAAAATTTAGTTTACGATCCCCTTTTTTACCCATGGGTGTCGTAAAAGAAGGTTAAGGAGAATTATAGTACCTAATTATAGTTCCGTGTGGTGACGGAGTAAGAATACAATTCACCACTGCCTATCTTGCCCGTGGATGTTGTAAAAGACGACTGAGGGATATAATATGCATCGAAATAAAACCTTATACCAATCGGTATGACCAGCATGGTATAGTAAGGTCAATTTCTCTCCTATTGTGGAGGAGGCTCGAGCTCCAACAGTGAGACGTATTTGAGCGAGACGACGTATTTCGAGTGTAATGACGTCTATATATATATATATATATATATATATATATATATATATATATATATATATAAGTATACCACATACTTCAAGTCCCATGTAGAAAAATTACTACTATTAAAATAAAAATTTGTTTGCGAGTAAGAAAATAATACCACTCGAGTAAGCGATAGACTAAGGGATATAATACGCATATAACATCTATGCAAGAGAAGGAGAACTCAAAATAAAACCCTATACCAACCTGTCTGACTAGCATTGTAAGGTCAATTTCCCTCCTATTGTGGAGGAGGCTCGAGCCTAACAGTGGTACGTATATGAGCTGAAATGATGATGATGATAAAATTAAAAGTGCAGTAGTAATTACAGATATTAAAAATGTCCACGATTAAATAAGTTTGAAGCCTTTGAAGTTATCAGGGGGGGCATCCGTGATAACTTCAAAAGCTTACAAGCCTTTGAAGGCATCATCTTTTTTTTTTTATTGCCAACGGTGGCAAACGAGCAAGCAGCACACCTGATGGTAAGTGACGCTGCTGCACATGGACCTTTGCAATACCAGGGGCACAGCCAGGCCGCTGCCTATCGTGAAGGAAATACTCTTCTTAAACCTCGTTTAAAGAAGGACATGTCATAGCGCTCAGGAAACACAGCAGCAGGTAGTTCATTCCAGAGCTTGCACGTACGTGGGAGAAATGATCGCTGGAAACGTACAGTTGAAGACCATAACGTTTCCAGGTGAAATGGATGAACCCTGCTACGATGTCGAGTGGTACATTGGTAGAATGGTGACGGTGGTACCAAGTCAAACAGTTCCTCGGAGCACTCCCCGTGAAAGAGTCGGTAGAGTACACAGAGTGACCCAAAGTCTCTCCGTTGCTCCAATGACTCCAATCTGTCCGTAAGATTGGGATCCCCGACGATTCGAACAGCCCGTCTTTGCAGGGAGTCAAGTGGGTCTAGCTAATATTTGGGCGCACCTGCCCAGAGATGCGAGCAGTACTCCACATGAGGACAAACTTGTGCTTTGTATAGCACAAGACGCTGTCTCGGTGTGAAGTACCGCCTGGCTCTGTTCAGGACGCCCAACTTTTTGCTTGCCAATTTGGCTTTGTCCTCTAAATGACTCCCAAACTGGACTTTGTTCGATATTTCGACGTCGAGAATCCCAATACTCTCAGAAATTGGGTGAGTTACTCCTTGGAACTAAAGCGCCATGACAAAGGGGTCCTTCTTCTCCTTCATCTCTACTCTATCTCTTTCTCGCACAACGAAGTTTGTTTAGGGCAGATGCAGATTAGTATGGTGGTAATAGTGATGGAATAAAATTCGCGAGAGAGCAATACAAACAATGGTTTGTATTGCTCTCTCTATCTAATTAATATAATTTATATACCTACTATAAGCACTAATTAATTATATAATGCGAATTATAATAAAAATTTAAGCGACTTCAAACAATATAGTCGATCAATCAAATATGCATTATTGAGGGTAATTCAAAAACTACTGGTTAGATCTTAATTAAATTTAAATGAGACTACGAGCAGCACTAGCTTTCAAATAAAAAAGAAGGTTCCCCAAGAAAAAAGTCTTGAAGTTGCACATAAAAACTACAATGGTAGGACCACGCTGTCGACAGTCTTCTGTCTACAGCCGCGGGACGGTCCATCCATCAATTTCTAGTTTTAATTTTGGGAAAAAAGTTAGAGTAGCGACGCTATTCCGTGTGGTGACGGATTAAAAATACAATTCGTCACTCTCTTACCCGTAGGTTAGGTAAAATTCGACTAAGAGATATGATAAGCAGATAATATTTATCCAAGAGAAGAAACGATACAAAATCTTATATAACCCATTATCTTTATAAAACACTAGGCATTTTTTAAAAATTTTATTGTCTATCAGTAAGTCAAGTGAAAGATTTGACGTCTTTACATTTTTATTTGCCGTGGTACTTTCGCTTAGTCGCCGAAAACTCCATAGAGAGGTTATGCCAAGCCTTTAGAAAAGGACAGGATATTGATGACGAAACGCAATCATAATCTTTATAACATTAGTTACATGAAGGCGGAACTCAATCCAATCATATCATTGCCTAAGTAGACCATAAAAATGTCAATAACAAGTATCTAATGTCGGTTTTTAGTTCAATTTTAGAAAAAGAAAAATAGCTACATTTGATATACATGCACTCATATGTAAATGCAGTAAAGTATTCATTCCGCTGCCGTTGTAATAAAAAAAACATTTTTTGATGTTTTTATTAGGTAATTGATTACGACATTAAATTTGAAATTGAAGTAATTAAGTGATCTACTTAGTACTACACAGGAACGTAGCAACAGGTACTTGCACTTGGAAACCATACACTAAGAGAGAGAGAGAGAGAGAGAGAGAGAGAGAGACAGACAATCCGCCTACCAAGCATTGCAATTAGGGCACACTAACTCCTCAATTACGAAGGAGGCGAACGTTCAGTAGTGAATGGCGAATGGCTAAATGATAATGAATGAACGAAATTATATTGCTACAAATATCTAACTTTCGATTTACGGTAGAAGTGTGAATGCCCTTCAGTGGAGTTGCGTGTATGACTACTTCGTAAAAGTCATTAAAGTGACAAATGTTGTAATTAATTAGGACAATCATTACATTTATAGTCTCAAAGTCTTTTAAGTGTAATGAAAAAGTCTATAATTACATAGTCCAATAAAAGGAAAGAAATCGTAATATCTAAATATATATTTTTAGTGCTGATTTTCTCATCCAACATAACTCAGTGTCGGAAAACACAGGTCCACGATAAGTGTTACCAGTGACGGCGTGGAACGTGTCCCTGTATGTAGGCCTCATAAGATAGCTCAAAGTCGCTCAGCGTGCGATGGAGCGGGCTATGCTCGGGACTTCTTTGCGAGATAGAATCCGAAATACGGAAATACATAGAAGACTGGGTGTAGCCGACAATATACGGAGAATTAACACGTTGAAGTGGCAATGAGCCACATTGCTCGACGAACCGACATCCGTTGGGCAAGAAAGGTTTTCGAGGGGCGCTTACGTCGGTCTAGTATCGGACGACGCAGTGTATGCTCCCCCCACTAGGTGGACTCATGATACCTGGTAAAAGTTGCTGGGCGTCGTTGGATTTAGGCGGCATAGGCCGGCACTTTGTGGGGAAACACGAAGGTCTACGTCCATCCAGCAATGGTCAGCGATAGGCTGACTGATGATGATGAAGAAATAAAACTATTTTTACTGATTTTATGACGTTTGTATTTGATTTTTAGGAATATTGAATTGAGTTCGAAATGTTAGGAAAATTAAAATCAAATACAAATGCGATAAAATCATTAAAAACAGTTTTATTTGCAGGATATTTTATGTTACCGTCGTAATATATGCCGAGGCCGCGGGTGACTGGGCCGGGGACTTGTCCGTCACCCGCCGAGAGGCAGACCGCGCGACGGTGACCGACGTCTCCGAAGGGGGGACGTCAAGGGGAGAAGGTACTCTGCAGGGGTATTCTGTTGCGCCGACCACTGAATTCAAGGAACTCTGCACCAATGGTCGGCCCAACGACGAAGGTGAAGTGCCATAGGGTGAGTTACGGGGCCACGCGCCGCTCCTTTGTCGCCCTGGACTATTATATATATATATATATATATATATATATATATATATATATAATATATCATATATATGTGTCAATGTTCCACATCTGACCACGAGTATGAACAATCAGCACATCACATTCTCTGGGAGTGCGATCTCTGGCGAAACGAGCGTAACCTTATGTTAAACAGTTTGCAAGTCACCTGTGGGGTAGTATACTATACGGACCTTGTAGCAACTCGAGAAAATTTCCGTGCGTTCATGCGTTTCTACCATACCTACTGTAGCAATCAATCTTAACGCTCACATATAGGCCCCGTTAAGCTCTTCCGTATCCGTGGTGCCGTACTGCTGCGCTATCGTAGCTGTACACCTTTTTACTTATTGGCTGACTAGTCATTTTGTTTTCCTGTCTCCCGCTTTGCCTAGGAGGGAAGTGGAATCTCTCTTTCCAACTCCTCCTCTTTAATCTTTTCTAATTAAATTTGTTGCGGGTCCCAAGACAATTAAAATCATATCCCGGGACTGCCTGAGGGTCAAACCTCGGTGTCATTTATGGAGACCATTGTGGATCCTGGCTTACACGAGTTACAATGGTGGGAATGTGTGGTGGGATTAGTCCCATAAAAAAAAAATATCATATATATAGCTGTGTGGTAGCGGCTTCGAATACTACCAACCCTTGCTTTGCTCGTGGGTGTCGTAAAAGACGACTAAGAGCCCTAGATTGACCCGGACCAACTCCATCTGGTACCATTTGGGTCAACGATTACATTCCCAAGGAGGGTTGACGTCAGGCAGGCGGCCGGTCATAAAAGTCATTGCCGAAATTTTTTGCAATATGTCAAAACAGATGACATATTGCGTCGACCCCAAGTAATTGGGATAAGAGCAAGATGATGATGATCATATACATATTAAAACTATGTTTGTAGAATGGAAAGATCAGTTTCACTCTGCGGAGATGCTTAGGTATTTCATCAACTGCGATTAACAACCCCATAGCGATTATGGGATTATCTCTCCTTTAAGATAAGGCAAGGTTAGTAACAAGAAAATGCACCATCACCATTCTTGCTCGAGGGTGTCGTTAAAGTCTACTTAGGGATATGAGATGCAGATTACATCTTGGTGAGAGAAGGAAAACTCAAAATAAAACCCTATACCAACACGTCGGATTAGCGTGATATAGTAGGTCAATTTCTCTTCTAATGTGGAAGAGGCTCGAGGCCAGTGGGAAGTGTATCAGCCGAGATTATGATGATGATGGGTTTTTACAAACATATAATTAACGGATACAAATTAGGTACATCCAGATTGAAGAGAACAAATTGTTGAATAGCACAACATATCGAAACTATAACACTAGCATGGTAGGTTGACATCTTAACCAGTACGCTATCTGTGCAATAATAGTAATATTGCAAAATGGATTATCAGTTTGATAGCAGAAATTTAGAACTTCATTTTTTCTATACTAAAAAGCTGCTATTTTTAGTATACAAAAAATGAACTGGTTCGTGTATTAAGTTCGTGTATTAAATTTATGGATATTCAGATGCATTAAATGACAGTATGATGACGTGAGAGCATGCAGCATGAAACAGTGAGAGTTAAACGCTGGCAATGACAGTTATGTGGTGAAATTACATTAGTATATTGATTGTGTAATTATTTATATTTGACACAAAATGTCTGCCGGTCGGAGGCGTCAAGAATATGAAACTACTTTATTAGTAGTAAATAAATTTTACGGATTATATCGCGTTTGTATTTAAGTTTTGATTGTCCGACGTTTCGAACACTTTACAGCGTAAAGTACCATGAACGTTGTAAACTTACAATACTCGAGTGAACATCAGCAATCATTACTAATAGTTCTATTTTTTGAAAGGTTTTTAAAGAATAAATAACTTGTTTTAATAATTATAATTTTTGTAATTTAATTTGTAAATTTAAATGCACAGTACCTACTTGGTAGTTAAAATACTAAAATACTGTGCTAAGCGTCTTATATAATTGCGGGTGTCGGGACTGGGAAATTTGGGTATTAGTCACAGGTATTAGTCCATCATCCGCAGAAAGGCTGACCGCGTGATGGCGACTGACGTCCCCGAGGGTATTCCGTCGGGTCGACCACTGACGACAAGGAACTCGGCACCGGTGGTCGACCCAATGACGAAAGCCACGTGCTACGGGTGGGTCATGGGGCCGCGCGCCGCCCCTCTGTCGCCCCGGATAGAGCCGGGCGACAGGTGCGCTGACCATGACCCACTACCAAAAAAATAGTGTCTTATATAATAATAATTAATATGATCCACAAATTGTTGTTTTAAGTCTGGCTATTATTTGTGTCTGTCAATTGTATTTTAGTAAAGTGCTCCGTAGTAAACGAGGACAGTGTTTATAATTACAGCAATATTAAGAATTTCTTAGGAAATAGACCAATAACGATTTACCTCAAACCAGTATTTAGTCCTCTTATTACACAAATTTATTATTATTTTCCGTGTGGCAACGGAGTAAGATTACAAATCATCAACCTCTCTTTTAGCCGGGGGTGTCGTAGAAGACGACTAAGGATTATAATATGCAAATAATATCTCTACAAAAAAAGAAAAAATATAAATTAAACTCTATGCCAATACGTTTGACTAGTGTGGTATCATCATCATCATCATCATCATTTCAGCCTATCATATACATATGCTGGACGTAGGCCTCCCTCATGTTACGTCACAGAGAGCATCAGCATCCATCGTCGCCCAGCAACTTTCATCAGGTCGTCGGTCCACCTGGTGGAGGGACGTCCTACACTGTGTCGTCTGATACGTGGTCACCACTCGAAAACCTTTCTTCCCCAGCGGTTGTCGGTTCATCGAGCGATCTGGCCTGCCCATTGTTACTTCAGCGTACTAATTCTTCGTGCTATGTCGGTTACACTCGTTCTTCTGCGGATTTCAGTATTTCGGATTCTATCTCGCAGAGAAATCCCGAGCATAGCCTGTTCCATAGCACACTGAGCGACCTTGAGCTTCGTTATGAGGCCTACATTTAGGGACCATGTTTCCGTGCCGTAAGTCATCATTGGTCGTCAACACGCACTGATCGTATATCTGTGTTTTCAGACATTGAGGTATGTTGGAGTGAGGTTTGTTCAGATAGCGTGGTATTTTTTTTTTTTTTTTTGGGGCGGGCTGCACTCCTCGCACCACTCCGTCCGGGGTAACAGAGGGGCATAAGCACGCACACCCGCAACCCACCCGAACACCACGTCACCTTCGTCGTTGGGACGACCACCGGAGCAGGGTTACTTGTCATTAGTGGTCGGCCCGACGGAATACCTCCTAGTAGGGTACTCTCCCATCCCGCCCTCGGGGAGGACGTCGGTCTTTCCTCACGCGGTCGGCCTATCGGCGGGTGACGGACTAATTCCCGCCCCAGTTGCCGGCGGCGGGTCGTTTCGTCGAGGCTGCGCTCCTCGCCTCCTTCTGCAAGAGATAGCGTGGTATAGTAGGTCAAATTTCATTTTATAAAGGAGGAGGTTTGAGCCGAACAGGGAAGATATTTATGGACTGAAATGATGATAAAAGTGCTCGCTAGTAAATGAAGTTGGAATGATTTCGTGTTTATAATTACAAAATTGAGAATTTCTTAATGAATAAGATCAATAACGATTTTTCTCGAAACAATATTTCATCTTGTTATTAAACTAAAATGGTGTCTTTTACATTACAGCTCTAGATGCATCGGGACGCTATGAGTCAGCACTGTTCTCCGGCAATCGATTTTGGTTGGGCTCTAAGACGCAATGTTTACTTCTGGTAATTATTATCTTTTCGTTTTAGCATCAGATTTCATGTTTTATTTTATTGTCGATACTGCCAAACGAGTAAGCAGCACACCTGATGGTAAGTTATACTGCCGCACACGGACATTTGCAATCTAGGGGCACAGTTAAGCCGTTGCCTGCTGTGAAGAAAATATATGTAAATAAATGATAAAATCCTTTAAATATCCGTAAGATGCAAACAAAAACTAAAACGCTTTACAATCCCTAAAATATTTTAATTACACAGGAAAGAACTGAAAAGGAATACCTACGTAGCCTATCTAACACTAAAATAATTTTTCAATTCGGACCAGTATTTTCTGGGATTCAACTAAACAAACTTTTTAGTTTTATAACATTGGTATAGACTAGCAAACGCTCGCGGTTTCAACCTCGTAGCTCCTGTTTCTGTGGGAATACCAAAATTAAATGTAGCCTTATTCACTGTATAGAGCTACCTAGTAATAAAATATTATCAATGTTTTTAAGATTATCTGCAACAAGCGGACAGATGGAAAATAAATATTTATACAGGATTTTAAGCATACGTGCGAGCATGAAAAATCCTAATATTTTGACATTACTAATAGATATTTCAATAATTTTTTTGTATAGTTCTATAGATAATACAAGTACATACATACATTTTTTTTTAATTTCAGGATCAAGAAGCATTCAAAAATAATATCACACGTAGTAAAGATTCAACTGTATTTAAGTATTTTGACGATGGTATGTAAATATACTATTGCTATTCTATTTTTATAAATTTACTTCTGCACATGTTTATGAATCTTTTCATAAACTGCTTGACAGATTTTCATGATACCTTTTTGTATTTGAGTGGGTCTAGGGATCATCCAGATTCACAGTTGGTAACGGTAGGTGTTTTTGCGAGGCTAGACATACCCTGCCCGCATGTTCCTTGACAATTCACCATCACTGATCTATCTCACATTCCCTATCTTGCCAGTGGATGTTGTAAAAGACGACTAAGGGATTTTATATGCATATAACACCTGTGTATAAGAAGGAAAGTTTTTAAGGCCAAGGTCAAACGATTATACTTGGATTTTCTAGCGGAGTCAACACATCTGTGACGGCTCACATCCACTCAATCAAATATCATTATCATTATTTATGTTTTTATGTATGTATGTATTTGTATTTATATATATTTATAGAGTATATATGTATTGTGTAATAGTAATTATATATAGATGATTTATTACGCGACATCGTTAACCACCTTGTAATGCACCTGCCTGACAGTATTTCTGCTCCACCCTAGGTCGACTGGTAGAGAATGCCTATGGCATTAAGTCCGCCTTGTGCGTTTGTTGGTACAAAAGTAATAAATAAATAAATAAAACTTAAAATAAAACTCTAAACCAACATGTCTGACCACCATGGTATAGTAGGTCAGTTTTCCGTCTATTGGAAAGGAGGCTCGAGCCCAACAGTGGGACATGTATGAGCTATGACGAGACGAGTGAGGGCCCATGATATGATAACCTAGCAGTGGAAATCGATAACCTAAGGGTTGAAATGGGGGAACTATTTTTTAAACAATATCTTTTAGACAATAATATATAACGTGTGTGCTTACTCCTGAATCTCGATTCCAATCCTAAATCCAATCGCAGCTTGAATTTGAGCAATTTGGTACTCTTGAAAGCGACACTAGCGCACGATTGGTATCAAATTTGGTGGAAATGTTTTAAACTATATGAATTCGACTTCCGTCGATTAAGTCAAATATTTGCTACTCCCGACGTGATTTTAACGTAGTTTAAAATCATTTATATCGCATAATTTCAAGAAAACGTTTTTGTGATCGAGTTCGGTAACGTTATTAATTTAAAGTAATAAAATACGGCACATTGGTGAACATAACAACGGCAAATGCGAATAATTCATTCTCGATTTTGTTTAAGAGTACCAAATACTAGTATAAGTTTGGTGAGATTGGAATTGAATCGGATTCGAAATTAGAATTGATTTCAAGAGTAGACCCACTGGTTATAATACCTTCTCCTTCTAATAGTTTAATTGTATGACAGATGTACACGACTGGAGATGGGTGGAACAAAGACATGAAGTCACACATAAGGCACTGGCGGTAGAAGGTTCTCCACCACATCGACTCGCTTACAGCGTACTGCAGATTTTCTTGAACATTACTAAGACTGATATGATTAAGGTTAGTGAACTATGTATTATTAAAAATACGAGTACATTGTTTAATATCTTTCTATGTGGTAACGGAGAGGGAATACATCGCCCGACAACTGAGGCAGAAAGATTATCTAGTGGCGATCATGTATCGGACGACGCGGTGTAGGATGGTGGGCATCGTTGGATGCAGGCGGCACAGGACTGCACTTTGTGGTGAAACATGAGGAGGGCCTACATATCTAGCAGTAGATGGCGATAGGCTGAATGATGGTGTGGTAACGGAATGAGAATACAATTTCTTCCTCTCTTGTCGTTGAGTGTAAAATATGATTCATCATTTCAGCTCATATTCGTCCCACTGTTGGGCTCGGGCCTCCTCCACAATAGGAAGGCAATTGACCTTACTATACCACACTGATCATACATGTTGGTATAGGGTTTTGTTTCAAGTTTTCCTTCTCTTGCATAGATGTTATATACGTATTATATCCCATAGTCGTCTTTTACGACATCCACTGGCACGATAGGGAGTGGTGAATTATATTCTCATTCCGTCACCATACGAAAAATATGATTAAGGGATTAAATATGCATATCACAGCTCTGCATGAGGAAGAAAACTTGAAATATTTTTGTGGTAGGACCACACTGTCGACAGTTGTCTGTCTACAGCCGCAGGCCGGTCCGTCCGGGGTGGTACCACACTAAGCAGAAAATCGACGTCTGAGTAGTAGCAATTTGTTACTGCGCTTCATTCTGGCGAGAGAGCCGGAGGTCCAATTTTCTGAGGGGGTTTCCTCTCCCTTTACTTTCTTCACGGTAGGCAGTGGCCTAGCAAAGGTCCATGAGCGGCAGCACACTTACCATCAGGTGTACTGTTTGCTCGTTTGCCACCGTTTGCTATAAAAAAAAACTGTGTACGAACAAGTCTAACCAGCGCGGTGTAAGTATATAGTAAATCAATATCCATTTGTCACCTATTGTAGAGGAGGCTCGAGCAAAGTAGTGGAACATATAATAAGAGCTGAAATGAATTAAAATGAAAATCTTGTCCTGTTTCCGTGTGGCATTGCAATAAGAATACATTTGTACTTACTCTTTGCTGCTTTCCTGTATAAATCTGTTGAGGTATCATCAATAGTACCTATCAGCGGGGCAATTATGGCGATTACTACTCTAACGAATGACCATAACACGTTCCTTACGTCTAGCAGTGGACTTCAAAAATCTAAATGATAATGATTATCAAAACTTTCCTAGCCATCTAGGTTTCCTGTACAAAGCGTCTTTCCAAAGAATTTTTCCGTGTGCAAAAATCTTTCAAATCTTTCCAAGATCTTGTAAGAGTATTGAACTAACGACCTTTGGTAGAGGCTGTCGCTACTTAGACCACTCATCATCATGATCATCAACATAGCTCATATATGTTCTTCTGCTTCGCTCGAGCCTCCTTCATAAAGCTACTACTGTTTAGACGGGTTGGTATTGGGTTTTATTTCGAGTTCTCTTTCTCTTCCATAGATGTTAGCATTTTATATGCATATTATACCCCTTAGACATCTTTTCCAACATCCACGGGTAGGATAGGGGTGATGAATTGTATTCTTACTCTGTCACCACATGGAAGGCTACTCACAGCTTGTACATATATTGCTATATTGAAATGTATTTCTCGTTTATCTATTGGACTATTATAAACGTGAAATTTCCTACATGTACTCATAGTGTCGCGTGACAGAAATGAAAGTTTAAGTATTTTCTTTGCCCCAGGAGACTTGGCGTAATATTGTGAGTATATACATAGGGTTTAAAACCTTGGTCAAATATTAACGGGGCTCCTCTAGGGTACTAATAATTTAGCTAAAGCACAACTTGGATGGAAATTTAATTTGGCTGGAAAAAATGTTAAGTTATATGTAGGGACACAAGCTCTGTTTACACCCCTCAGTTATTTGAAATCCTATTTTTAGCCTTTCCATTAAATATTTATTATTTTCATGATAAATAGTTGCTTACCACATCAAGATTTTGAAAGCTGACTAATTACGGACTGATTAAACCCATGATCTAATAACAAATTCTCTACCTTTACAAAAGATAGATTTTTAAACATTTTCTTTTCAGTCGTATGATGTAGTTCTGGGCGTATGCCTGCCGCGTTCCTGTTCAACTCGTGACGTCAACTCCATCATCAACTTTTCCATAATGGTTAACGATAATCTAAGAAATAATAAAACAACAGCACGTACTGTTAAAATTGTCAACGTCAGACAAGTACCAGGGCATTATGAATTAGAGGAAGATAATGGAGCGATTTTATTGATTTGTGTCACTGTGTTACTCGCTGCATTAGTTATAGCAGCTACAATAGCCGATTTAGATTGGATCAAAAGTTTATCTGGAAAACATTCAAAGGAGTTTGATTTGGAAAAATATAACTTCGATACGAATAGAAATAGAGAAGAAGATGGTGTGAAGCAAGAGTTAAAGGATGAAATTGAAAAACTGGACGTAGAAAACGCTAATAAGAATTATATGGCCGTAGAGAATATGGTTAAGGATGCGTCCGTGATTTCAAAGGATATAAATTGCGCGGAGAAACCGGTGAACAGTTGCAGTCGTTGCGGGAAGTATCGAAAACAATGCTCCAGTTCTCACCCACAAGGTTCTTCAAGCGCTCCGTGTCCAAGACTCCAATATAACTCTTTCACAAGTCTCACCACAGAGAGCAAGAACAGGAGCGTCTTTAGCAGTCTCCTGCTGTGTTTTTCTCTCAAATATTGTTGCAAAAGAATCTTTAATACAAATATTGCAAATAAAGATTTATCATTGATTCACGGAATGAGAATTTTGGCAACTCTCTGGATTATATTCTTGCATGTTGCTGTTTTAGTGGACTACATTTCAGGTAATATATAAATTGTTCTTATAAGAAAAGAGACCGTTTTATTTTTCAAATTTACAAATATATGTATAAAACCTAGAACAAATTGCAAATTTAAAATATTATTCCTGTAAGTGAACTAGCATTTAATTTGGAAGTATGGTTTATTTGGTAAATGGTAATGCTGCGGCAGAAGAATCCTCGCAACATTCTCTCGATTTTTCTTCACCTTCTCTGACGTGGCAGTTACTAGTGAAGGTAATCTAGAGTAAGTAATAATTACGTATCCTAGATGTCCATACCTTATATTATGTATTCTTGTATATATCTATGTATGTATGTACAATATAAATAGTCTTCGTTCATTTTATATAATCATATAATTACCTCGAACCATTCACAATTTTTTATCCTCTCTGCTTCACTTATGGTTGATTGGTAGAGGCGTTAAGTCCGCCTTGGTCTTGTTGCATGATTAATCCATACTAATATTATAAATGCGAAAGTAAGGATGTTTGTTTGTTTGTAACGCTTTCACGCTTAAACCACTGAACCGATTTCAAAAATTCTTTCACCAATGGAAAGCTATAATATCAGGGAGCAACATAGGCTATATTTTATCCCGGTATTCCCATAGGAACGGGAACTACGCCGTGGGTAAAGCGACTGAAACCGAAGCAAAGCGAGGGCGGGTTGCTAGTAAATGAATAAATAAGGTATTCGTTGAACGGACCAACCAAGTCGAAATTGGTTCCGATGGCTCAGCCAATAGGCAGATATAAAAAATAAGATAGTTTATAGGATCTAACACTGCCATTTCGTTGCCCTGAATATTTGGATGGGATGTCGCCACACCATAGCAGATAGAAAAAGGTTTGAATGCGCTTCACTTAAAAGAGGCTACACCACGTACTAAGGGAGCAAATCCTGATATGTTAGGGTTCCTTTTTGTGTAAATTGGGGTACTTTCTTGATTTTTTTGCTTGGCTTTTTTTGTGGTGAATTCTATTCTTACTGCTTCACTACATGGATATATTTATATAAATTTAAAAATACATTGGTTACTAGCTGCAGAGGATGTTCTCCTGACGTTATTTCTTTATTCACAGACACAGCGGCTAATATAAATGAACAAAGCAATATCTATTACATCATAGCTACAGGGACAATAGCATTTGATACGTTATTTTTTGTCAGGTATGTTTATAAACTGCGATTAGAAACTGACTTTTTTGCGTTTGTTAAACGCAGATGGCTGTGACGACTTTACTCGGACTGTTGGGTGAGCGCTGAGGGTTCTCACTCAAAATCACTAGCTGACGAATTATAAATATAATATTATACTATACCTTAATGTTGCCTCAATGTTAGGTAGCGGCTACGAATGCTATCAACATCAATGAATAATGTTCATTGGTGTTGTAAATGACGACTAAGAGCTTCACATAGAACTGGACCAACTCCATCTAATACCATCTGGTTTAAAATTGCATTTCCAAGAAGGGTCGTCAGATAGAAGCCCACTCATAAAACTATTTATTTTTCTTTCCTTTCTTTATTCTTTGTTTTGTACTAAGTTTTAAAAATTTTTACATGTATACAATTTCGAAGGGCATCACACTGGAGCTAATACCATATGTTGTACGAAGTATACAATTATATATATTTAAAAGATTAAAAAAAAATGCCAGTCCGCTGCGTTTCTTGCCGGATCTTCTCAGCTTGTGGCCGCGTTCTTATCCGGATTTGTATTGTGTTCAAACGATGTATAAATTTGACAATATGTAAGTGCCCTTAAGGCTTATGCAGAATAAATGATTTGATTGCCAATAACTTTTGCAATATGTACTATAAAAGAAGAGTACACATTGAGTCTGCCCGAAGTAATTGGGGTAAGAGCTGGGTGATGATGACGATGACCTTACTTGAGGAGTGGATGTAGTTTAGTTTCTCTTCCACTGTGGAGGATAGGACTCATCACCTAAAAGTGAGATCGTGGCTGAATATAATATAGTAATATGGGCTAAAGACGAAAAAGTGTCTCAATATGAAACCTTCAGTTCCGGGGGACTTTACAAACATACAAACCAACGAACATGTATTACATCCACACTTAAAACAGCAATTTGTGGTTCGCACAAATTATTATTCGAACCCGTGACACTAGGCTGGTATGTCAGTATCTTATCCATTACGCCATCTCTTCAATCAATGATACTAATACCATATTTTATTTCAGCGGTGTCTTCAGCTCACATCACTTCTTCTACCTGAAGAGTCAGTACAGCGTGAAGGAGTTAGTCGGTTGGGGTGGACCTTGCGCTAAGGCACTGCAGTTTATTTGCTTCGTCGTTAACAGGGTCATCAGGTAAGTTCTTCTACCTTAAAAAACCCCTGGGATAACAGATAAATATGGTGGTATAGGGTTTCATTTCAAATGTTTAAAGTGGTAGGAACACATTGTTAATAGTTGTCTGTCTACAGCCGCGGGCTGGTCCGTCGGGGGTAGTAGTACCACTGAGCAGAAAATCGACGTCCGAGTAGTAGCAATTTGTTACTGCGCTTCGTTCGGTGAGCGAGAGAGCTGGAAGACCAACTTTCTGAGGGTGTTTGCGTGTGGAAGGTTTTAGTGATGCCTTTAGTATCACCGAACCTCATTGCACGCATTGACGCTCCCTTCACTTTCTTCACGGTAGGCAGCGGCCTTGTAAAGGTCCATGAGCGGCAGCAACACTTACCATTAGGTGTACTGTTTGCTCGTTTATCACCTTTAGCAATAACAAAAACAATTACCTTTCTTGCAAAGTTATTTTATGCATATTATCCCTTAGTCGCCTTTTACGACATCCGCAGACATTTCTTGTCTGGGTCACCACATGGAGAATAGAAGATACATTATTGAAATAAATTTATGATACCGTCCACTGCCTGATCGCTAACAGCTATGTTTTGCAGACAACCATTGGCTATGGGAGAGGAAATGGGCGACATTGCATTCTTAAACCACACTGGATTATATTTATCATTAATGAATAGTACCTAGTTTTTTATACCTTTTTTGTGGTAGGCTACTCTCTGGACACACCCGCCCAATCTGTCCGGGGCGACAGATGGGTGGCGTGCGGCAGCATAACCTTCTTTTTTTTTGGGTGGGCTACGGTTAGCACCCCATAACCCACCCGATAGCACATCGCCTTCGTTGTTGGGCCGATCACCAGTGCAGAGTTCCTTGACTTCAGTGGTCGACTGGACGGAATACCCCAATGGAATACCCTCTCCCATCGATGCCCCCGCCCCGGGACGTCGGTCGCCGTCGCGAGGTCAGCCTCTCCGTCCGTGACGGACTAAATACCCTGTCCGGTCACCCGCAGCCTTTGCTAGGACGGCATCAGGCGCAACGGTAGCATAACCTACCGTATTCTGTCCCCATTACCATTGGGCCGATCATTGGTACCGATTCCTTGATGTCCGTGACCGGCCCGTTCCTTGTCCTCCATGGTCGGCTTGACGGAATACCCTGAGGGGTACCCTCGCCTCTCGACGTCCTTTTCCCGGGACGTTGGTCGTTGTCGCACGGTCAGCCTATCTGTGGATGACGGACTAATCCCCGGTCCGGGCACCCGCTAATAAATGAATAATGAGGAAGCGTTACAGTTACAATATTAGGCAAAAAGGAATTTCAATTAGAATGTATGGAAAGCCGCGTGTATGGCTAGTTAAAATAATCTAGTTAAAGGAATTAATAAAAAAAACATTTTAACAGCGTTGTCCTTATTTATCAAATTGCTATCGATTATACATATGAATGGCGGCTCGACTTGTTTTTTTTTTTTCTTGTTTTGATTTTTTTCTCATTCGTGCCAGTTTTTTTATTTAATTTGATTGGATGCTATTAATCAATAAATTAATTTCAAAAGATTAATATGTTCGTGAGTTTCTAGTCATTTTATTGAGCGGATATACAAGTATCAGATATGGAATCAATCATAGTTTAGAGGTAAAATTAAGGTCTGCAGGTTCTGGAGTAACTAATTTGATCCCAGATTTAACGATCTTCGTCTTTCATATACCTCGGTGTATTTAAGGTATTTAATCTTCAATTCTTTTCGTGTGATGAGGGGCTATGAAAACAATTCACCGCTCCCTGTTCTACCCTTGGATATCATAAAAGACGACTAAGGGATACAATACACATATAACATTTAAATAAGAAAAGGTTAACTCCAAACAAAAACCTTTACTAACCTGTCTGACCTGCATGATATATTAAAGTCAATTTTCCTCCTACGGGGGAGGATTGCTCCCAGCCGTGGGGCGTGTATAGCCTGTCATGACGATGACGAATCTTCAACAGAATAAAAAGTAGACTCTTCAAAATTATTTTATGATATAATTTATTCTTTCGTTTCGTGATTGCGTATTGCCTAATCGAGGTTTGTTAGTGATTCTTGTAATAATTAAGTAATTACATGAAATGGAAAATTTTGTAGAAACACAAGGAAATGTGTGCTAGTGTGAAACAGTGGCATAGATTATTATTAGTTTAATAATAATAGTCTGCCTTAGTGAGTTGGTGCGTCTTCCTGAGTTGGCGAGTCACCGTCTGCCACCGTTCAATACTATGTAAGGGATTGAAGGCAGATGACAGGTTAAAATCAATAGCTTTAAGTAAAACAGTCCATCGAACCTCACAACCTCGTAACTAGGCTTTAGATATTATCATTGTACATTAGTTTTACACCTACCGTTGGCAGTCCACGTGTGTTATGTGCAGACGTGGAGTGTCATCGGTAGACGTCCCATCCCATTTTAACATTAAATTTGTCCAAAGGTCTCTGCGTGTTGGATCCATATCCCCATGCAAGCCTACCAAAGGACCGGGGATCTGCCAAAGGAAGATACCCGTGACACTCGGAGATACAAAATAATAATCTTCCTTACTTTGGGATGTCATCTAATCATATCGTGACCAAATATTTTGTACTAATAGCGCCCTGCGTTTTTAATCGCATAGTTCGCCTTCCCGTAGGAATATCGGGATAAATTATAGTCTATGTGTTATTCTGATATGTAAGCTATATTGTTGTAAAGTTTCATCAAAATCCATTCAGTAGTTTTTGCGTGAAAGAGCAACAAACATCCTAAGATACAAACTTTCGCGTTTATAATATTAGTAGGATGTTATTTAATAAACAAACCCGCTGAGTTTCTTGCCGGAACTTCTTATTGCAATTGCGTTTCGATTTAGTGGTAATTTAAGGTATTTTTTTTATTGCTAACGGTGACAAGCGTGCAAACAGTACACCTGATGGTAAGTGTTGCTGCCGGTCATGGACCTTTGCAAAACCGCTGCCTACCGCGAAGAAACTGAAGGAAGTGTGAATGCGTGCATTAAGGTTCGGTGATACTTAAGGCATCACTAAAACCTATCACACACACCTCAGAGAGTTGAGTTGAGAAAAAAATATAATATGTAAAAAAAATACAATAAATGTAATATATAATTGCCTCGTGGGGTTTATGCAAAGGAATTTGAACTTCTCTCTCTTAGTAACATAATTATAAGATTAGATATATAATTATGCTATTTGATCAAGAATTCAGTACCAATTCAAATAAGACAAAACGAAAGTGTTTATTTTTGAACCCCGACCCAAAAAGAGGGGTGTTATAAGTTTGTCACGTCGATGTCTGTCTGTCTGTGTGACATCGTAGCTCTCAATAGAATGGACCGATTTCGATGCGATTATTTCAAATGAAAGCCAGTTTCTTTGCTGTGGTTCTTCGCTATGTTTGGTTAATGTCGGTCCAGCAGTGTAAGAGTATCAGCTTTTTTCCAAAATGATGTAATTGCGTATGATTACACTACATTATAATCGTTAAATGACAATTGATAATTCCTGTTGAAGAGGTTTATTCAAAATTTTCAATTTTACTTATAATTTATTAAATACGTAGTGTTCCATTCCAGGTTACTGCCACCGTATGCATATGTGATGCTTGTATCTGCTGTGATAGCTCGATGGTCGCGGTCCACCGCTACATTAGCCTTACCTGATGGTGACCATATCAGCTGCAACGTGTTCTGGTGGAGAAATATGCTTTACGTCTCCAATATGTATCCGAGAAATGAACAGGTATTGTATCTGTGTGGTGATGGAGTAAGAATACCATGATCACCAACCCTTACTTTCACGTGGGTATCGTATAAATAGATAAAGGCGTGTAAGCAGATCACATACAAGAAAAGAAAAACTCGAAATGGAAATTTATTTGCGAACGAAAGAGTGTATTAAATGCTAAAATCTCAGTAATGTAAACTCAAAATATGCGTGGGAAGCTAGTTTCCCTCATCAAGTACATGACCAATATTGGAACAGCGCCTATGGTGGAGAGGAAGATGAAGATATTATTGTTAAAGAATCTTATAAGCTTTGTACAGTACCATGGTTCGAATTCTATCGTTCGAATATCTATAGTTCGTCGTGATATATATCTATAGCTGGTCTATATTCGTCTATCTACAGTTACATCTATAGGCGTATATATCTATAGTTCGTCGTGGTGACGGTTATGAATACTTTTCATTGTGTATGAGTGTCATTAAAGACTACTAAAAGCTTTAGATCAACCTGGATCAACTAAATTTGATGGCACCTGACCAACATTTACATATCCAAAGAGTGTTGTGTCATACAGGAGGCCGGCCATTAAAGTATCCTCAAAGTATAGTGTTTGCAAAATATACGATGTAAGGAGAATACGTATTGCGTCGACTCAAGTATGTAATTCGGATAAAAGCAGGATAATGATGACTTACTTTCCATGGGAGTCGTGAAACCCAAATAAGCGATCAGTAGGAGCATACATAACAGGACTATATTGGAAAAACTGCGTTTACCAACGCGCTTTCCAGGCCGAGCGATTATGTCATTATCTACATTTGGAAGGTCCTACATCCAACAGTGGATTTTGATAGTCTGATCCATGAATTACAATACTTAAAAGCAAGGCAAACTGCATCGATATTATTATTATATTGCTTGTATTTCTTACTATTTTGTTGACGTCTGTGCGCCGTACATTTATTTTGTCTACTCATTCTGTTTGAACGTCCTGATCGATCTTGAATAGGTTTTATGTCAGACAAGAGCCCACATGCTGAATAAAAATTACTGCTCATGGACTTCTGAGTCCATAGCGAGGTCGCTGGCCATCGTTAATTGGGAGCAAGACAAAAATTAATGAAATGCTCTAACAATATTTAACAAAATGCAGAGCCTGCATAACATTGATTGTAGGTCTCCAGAAGTAGGTTAAATTTTTTAAAATATTCTTTTAAGTAATATGACCGCTTTTGGAAACAGTGCAGTTGTGCGAACGGTTGAAAATCGTTCTCAGTTCCGTTATCTTTCATTTTCAGTGCCTGCAGATCTCCTGGTTCTTATCCACGGAGACGCAAGTACATATGTTTGGCGCTTTACTATGCGCTGTGAGTGCATCGTCCAGTTTGCGAGCACGTGTGGCCATCGCACTTGCGCTAGTAGTTGTACTGTCATCTACTGTCGCTGATGCCAGCGCCGCATATTTCGACTATGGACGCCTGTGAGTTGCTTAAATTATAGGATTTCTAAACTAATATATATACATGTAGTGATTAAGTATAATGACGAATTTAAAATCCAATGTGTCATAATCCTTTATTATTCCGAATAGGAACTGGCTAAGATGGTTGCGCATCAGGAGAGTGGACAGCAGATCTTTCCTGGGAAACTTATAACTCCAACTGCAATCTCTCATCCGTGGGAAACATGGAAATTATGGACTTGAATGGCTTGATAGATCGAAAGATGGATGCCATTTTCTTTCGTAATTGTCATATAATATATTGCTATAAAGTTTCGTCCCTGGGTTTGATACACGTAACTGTGTAAAGCCAAGAATACGTAAATGATAATTTTTTTTTTTTAAAGAAACAAAATAAGCTACCAAGGTATGGGAATATTGAGTAATATTTACGAAACTTCTGTGAACTTTCAGGTTTACGAATGCATTTGATATGTACGGCACTATTATCGAACGTCCGTGGGCTAGAGTAACGCCATATTTTATTGGAGTATTCACTGGATGGCTGGTTCACGCCATGCAAGGCAAGCTTAAGGTTTCTAAGGTAAGTCCCAAGTAATGTACCCTGTGGTACTCCTATATTGAATACACATTAGTTTCAATTGTGACAAGTACATGTAAAATACATGTACAGTTATATTAGTAATGGAGAACCCATATAATTAAACAGATTATTTTTAATCAATATTTCTATAACTAGAACACTTAATTAGTTGAAATTAAATGTGTCGAATGCTTTTTCAAAATACAGGCATTTGAATTGTAAGTATATAAATATTTTCTTAATTTTATCAGAACCTTTTTTATTATTGTTTTTTAACAGACCTGATCAAAACACATCTAAACTGTCTGGGCGAGGATAAGGTAACGTGGGGCCTTATAACCCATCGAGTGGGCCACCAGAACCGTTTCTTTAACTTCGTTGACCTATCCCGATGTTATAATAACAGAGCGTTGGCATGTCGCTTTAACGTAGATTTTCATGCAGGTGATGGACTATTTCCTGGTTTCTAATTACCTTTCTAAGTCATCATCTTCATCATCATCATCGCAGGCCAGATATGACCCGGGCCTCCTCCACAGTGGGAGGGAATTTGACTTACTATACCATGCTGGTCAGGCATGTTGGTATAGGGTTTCATCTCGAGTTTCCCTTCTCTTGCACAGATGTTATGTGCATATTATATCCTATAGTCGTCTTTTACGACATTTACGACCAATACGAGTGGTGAATTGTATTCTTACTCCGTCATCACACGGAACACTCTGTATCTTTCTAAGTACTCAAGTCGGTATGACTTGAGTACTTAGAAAAGTGATAGAGGTTGACTTTATAAATTTATATATTCTTGCAGGTGACATCATCACTTCTGTGGGTATCATCAGTATCGTTTGTTATCGTATCGGTGGCTGTGTCTTTTGTCGGTTTACCCTGGTTGGCAGCTTGGTTACATCTATCGTGGCCTATTGCTTTACTTTGGCCAGTATTAATGGGCACAACAAATTTAGCTGGTAAGTATTTCGAAGAAGATCGTGTGGAGAATATCATGTAACTATAACGCATAAGAATATATAATACTAGCTGACCCAATAGACACTGTTCTGTTCAAATCTAAAAAACAAAAGGAAATCTGCTTCCAATGGATCACAGCGCCACGTAACGGGGCTAATTATTAATCTAAACTCAAAAAAATCATCGAAAAAGGTCCAGCCGCTTCGCAGGAGTTCAGTCACATACTCACGGACAGAAGAAATATATAAAATCATTAAGGGATCATTTTTTTTATGAAGGACGTTACCCGAAAGTATTCCGCCAGGCTGGTCACGGACATAAAGGAACTCGGCATCAGGCCAATGGCGAAGGGTCTGGAGTACTGTGGGTTGTGGGGCCGCGCGTTGCCCTTGCATTGCCTCGGACGGAATGGACGGCGTGTGTGCTAACCATAGCCCGCCAAAGAAAAGGAGTATATTTTCTAATCCTGAAATATTATCTACTTTTTTTTTCAGGCAAGTTTCGTAATGTATTGGCTCGGTCGCCAGTAGCAGCACTTAGTCGTTTATGTTATGGGATGCTTCTTGTACATCCACTTGTAGCTCGAGCCGTATTACTGTCATTGGACCGGAGTTTATGTTCCCAGACTATATGCGTTGTAAGTATATCATCGTCTATAACTTGCCCGTATTACAATCTAAATCACAGTGATGATAATATTCCGGAATATTTTCCGTATGGTGACGGAGTAAGAATACAATTCATCACCCAATGTCTCACCAGTCGTAAAAGATGACTAAATGATACGTCGATAAAATTTATGCAAAAGATGGAAAACTCAGAATATAAGCCTACAACAATCACTCTAACTAGCATGGTATATTAGCATTGTAAATATGTGCCATAAAACTACGGACTTTATCGCGTGTGTGTTTCATTTTTGACTGCCCCACGTTTCAAACACTTTACAGCGTTCATGGTCTCAGGCAGAATAAGATGTCTCACACAGACATTTGTCCCATTCCCCTTTTTTATAATTTATATCTACCCGCTACTGACATTTGTCCCCCATTCACTTTTTTTTTATAATTTGTATCTACCTACTACAGATATTTTTCCCCCATTCATTTTTTTTTATAATTTATATCTACCCGCTACGGACATTTGTCTTCCATTCGGGTTTTTTTTATAATTTGTATCTACCTACTACAGACATTCCCCCCCCCCATTAAATTTTCTTATAATTTATATCTACCCGCTACTGACATTCACTTTTTTTTTTATAATTTGTATCTACCCACTACAGACATTTCCCCCCATTAATTTTTTTTATAATTTATATCTACCCGCTATTAACATTTATCCCCTCATTCACTTTTTCTTTTTATAATTTGTATCTACCCATTAAAGACATTTTTCCCAATTTTTTTTTTTTAATTTATATCTACCCTACTGACTATGAGCTACTGACATTAGTCCCCCATTCACTTTTTTTATTATTTCAGTGGCTATACTTCACGGGAACAACTATATTAACACTTCTAGCATCTTTCATACTCTCACTTATCGTAGAGATGCCATTTTGCAGTCTGCTAAGGAGGCTGTCTGACTTCGCAGCGTGATTAACAATGAAAAACCGTTATTTTAAATATTTTCTATTCAAATATCCATTATTTAATCGGTAAAAAAACTTAAAAATAATTATATTTACATCTTATTTACATAGTTAAGTACATATTAAATTGTACGTACGTATACGATTCAAATTATGTGTATAACATATTTATGCTTTTTAAAAAATCAATGCGTGTTTTATTTCTAATAATTTGCTTGTTTTTGGTTATATAATTTTCATAATTTATAATTATCAATTATTTTTGAATAATAATATTCCCGGTCATTCGATATTATAGAAAATTCTAAAATGTCCGGGCGTCAATTTTGCTAGTTATGTCACATACTTTGAGTCGTATTTTGTTTATAATTATTTATTAAACTGTTTTTATTTAGGTACATTGAGAAGTAAAAGCTAAGCGAAGACTGAGAGATCATTAATCTCATAATATTTTAAAGCCAATATGTATGTCTTAACTTATCGTGTTAAAACTATTCCTTTATTAATACGTTCGTGGTAAGTTTACATTTGAGGTTATGTTGGTGTCTACGGTTTTTAATTATAGCAAATATTAAATGGCCTGCTTGTCATCTTTCTGTCATCATTAACTGTTATGAAGAGTAATGAAATATAAAAACTGTATTTAAGGTAGGTATCTAGAATTAGGTTGAGCTTCAAAAAGCTAAGTCAACGAGGAGAAAAAGTGACCATTGAAAAATATATAGGTAGTATAAATATTTTTTTCAGCCTATGTACATACGTCCCTATTGGATATGACTCTACTCAAGATTATTGCAATTAAAATGGTCAGACTGATCACGGTTTTATTTCTGATTTAATCTCTCCCTTATCTATTTGGTTTAAAAGATGTAAATCTTTTACGATACCCACGGGCAAGGAACACCATTCTTCGTGATTTTTGTATACTTTCTTTAATTACCAATCTGTAATTACAAATAATTTAGCTGACAACATTTCAAAATTGTTGAACCAAAATGGAGGCGAAGAGCATTCTTGGCTGTTAAATTCTACGCTCCTTTGCCGCTTAGATGGCTGGACGATAATTGGTCAAACCATAGCCAATCATAAAAAAATGTAATAAACTTACGCCGAATTTATCAGTAAATTCCCTAAAGCTTTTATTTACAATATTACAATGTTTTTACAAAGGAATAATATAAAAACAATAGGATTTTGTGAGAAGCGGACATTACATGTAACGAAATCATTTTAATAAATCTGTTATAAAAATATTGTTTTATTTTCATTGTTACATAAATTATATATTTATGTAACAATGAACTATTCTAAATTATATCGCAGTCTTTGAAGGCTGTTTAACTAATCTATATTTTGGAAAAAGCTAAAACGCAATTTTGTCCTAAAACCAAATAATATCATTGCATACAACTAATTATGTCATTGATTAGCCAATATAGATAGTACTTATATTAAAAAAAAAATAATCCAAATTTGTTATATACATATCAATTTAAATACAATTTATTTTAAATTGGAGTTATTAAAATTTAATATTGTATTATATAATAATATTGAAAAAATAATCAAATTGGATTTCTGACTGATTTTTCTATTCAATACGTAATTTTTAGAGCTTTATTTATAATTTTTACATAGATGTCTTTTAGGCAATAATCAATGCTTTTATTAAATTTACCCTTACGTACATATTATCATATAAAATACACATTTACACTATTCTGGCATCAAAGCGTACAATATACAGGCCAATTAACCAATAATAATTGAATTTCATCATCATCTCAGTCCACAAAAGTTCCCACTACTGGGCTCGGGTCTCCTCCTCCAGAATTTAATGTTCGCAAATTTTCGAGAATTGTACAATATAGAACAATTATGATAATTCCATTAACAATTTACCAACTTCAGCTTCCAAAGTCTAATTATAGAGCATACGCTATTAAGTACACAGCCATAAATAAGGCCACGCGTAGTTACAGTAGCAGTATCACTGAACGCAATAAAAAATATAGAATTTTAAAAAATACATAGTTTTCATTAAAAATCCAATGCCATTTTAACCTTTTCTATAATTATAATTGGAATATAGAGTATATTCTCAAGTAGCACGTACATTAAAAACTTTTATTAATCGAGTTAAATAGCTATAGTACACGTGGCGCCATCTACTCACCCCCCCCCCCCCCCCCCACTAATGCACCAAAAGTCTTTGAGCTTATATTTTAAGTGATGTTAATGGTTACACTCTATGGGGTTTCTTTTGTGGTGATACAATTTTGAGCATTGTAACGATGGGCGCTTCGAATGCGACGGATATGACGAATGCGAACACGTATGATATCACCACCAGACCCAGGAACAGGATGAACTGTTGACAAAATATAAAAAAATTAACATAGCCTTAAGGTTAAGGTTAAATCATCATCATCATTTCAGCCTATCGCAGTCTACTGTTGGTGTGGGCCTCCCTCATGTTACGCCACAGAGAGTGGTCCTGTGCCGCCTGCATCCAACGACGTCTAGCAACTTTCACCAGGTCATCGGTCCACCTAGTGCGGGTGTCCTACATTGCGTTGTCATATACGTGGTCGCCACTCAACAACCTTTCTTCTCAGGTTGTCGGTTCGTCGAGCGATGTTACCTGCCCATTACCACTTCAGCGTGATAATTCTTCGTGCTATGTCGGTTATACCCGTTCTTCTGCGGATTTCCGTATTCCGAATTCTATATCGCAGAGAAATGTCGAGCACATAGCACACTGAGCAACTTTGAGCTTGGTTATGAGGCCTACATTTAGGGATCACGTTTTCATAATTACTGGCAACACACTTGTCGTAGATCTGTGTCTTCAGACAGACATATAGCATAATAATGTCCTTTTTTAAACGAGGTTTAAGAAGAGTATTTACTTCACTGTAGGCAACGGCCTGGCTGTGCCCCAGGTATTGCAAAGGTCCATGTGCAGCACAGATGGCGTAGTGGTTAAGATATCCACCTTGTTTCAGTTCATATAAGTCCTATTGCTGCGGTCGAGCCTCCTCTAGAATATGAGACAAAATTGACTTATTCTACCAGGTTTGTCAGACTTGTTGGCATAGGGTTTAATTTAGAGTTTTCTCTCTCTTACATCGATGTTATCTGCGTATTATATCTCTAAGTCGTCTTTTATGACACCCACGTGAAGAGGTGTTGGATTGTATTTTTATTCTGTCATTACATGGAACTCTCGTCTTTCATAATGTATAATTAAACTAGTATTATTATTTTTTTTTATTATTTCCGTGTGGTGACGTAATAAGAATACAGTTTACCACCGTTGCCCGTGGGTGTCGTAAAAGACGACTAAGGGATATAATATGCATATATTATAATATCTATGCAAGAGAAGAAAAAGTCTAACCGAAACCCTATTCCAACACACCTGATCAGCGTGGTATAGTAGGTCAATTTCCCTCCCATAATGGAGGAGGCCTGCAATGATGACGATGAATTAATACTATACGTAAATATGTATCATCATCATCTCAGCCTATATACGTCCCACGGTTGGGCTCGGGCCTCCTCCATAATGGAAGGGTAATTGACCTACTATACCACGTTGGTCAGACGTGTTGGTATAGGGTTTTATTTCGAGTTTTACTTCTCTTGCATAGATGTTATATGCGTTTTATATCCCTTAGTCGTCTCGTACGATCACCTACATTTAAGATAGGGGGTGGTGAATTGTATTGTTACTACGTCAGCACACGGATAAAATATGTATACATACCACTATTAGTTCATCCATATGTATAGGATGTGTAAGGTGCATTGCTACGTATCGCAACACAACCGGATGCACTAAGTATGTGCAGTATGTCACACGAGAGAATGGATACAGCACTGGTGTTGATAGTAACGGAGTCACCCATCCTGCAAAAAATGAAAAATATTGTTAATAAAACTACTTTTACGGATTATATCGCGTTTGTATTTGATTTACGATTGCCCGACGTTTCGAACACTTTGCAGCATTCATGGTCACGGGCATTTTATAAATCAAAAATCTTTTAGTAAGACAAAGTAAGCCGCATCTAAAATTAAAAATCAATATTAATTTGTCATCATGTCCTCTGAGTTTTCTTGCCCGATCTTTCTCAGTGTGGCTGCGTTCCGATCCGGTGGTAGTATATTAGTTTTGTTAGTTTTTAAATCAACAAATTGTAACAATAATTGCTACAAATTTAATAATTAATAATTACTAACCATGAACAATATAATTTTTTCATATAGAATCATTTTCTTCTTACACTGGCAATAAATTTGTACTAAAATGTGGGTCAAAATTTAATAAATTTATAACTAATTTTCTGTATTGGGTAGATAATTATAAATGTCTGTAATAACGATTACTTGTTGGACGTGAGACACCTTAGTCCGCCCGTGACCATGAATGCTGCAAAGTGTTCGAAACGTCGAGCAATCATAAATCAAATACAAACGCGATATAATCCGTAAAAGTAGTTTTATTTACAATGTGTAGTGCTCGCGTAAACATCAGATATCATTAAATAAAAAATAATAATATAAATTATTGAAATTTAGCATTTACAATGATAGGTTATTTACAAAAGAAAAAAATTGCGAATGTAAAAAATCAAGCCTTAGGTTTACTTTTTTTTATTCATAAAACTTCATTTTATTTTTTATCTAACATTTGGACCACATTCTTTGAAATTTAATGTCTTCTTTAAACTAGTTCCGAATAACCATTTTTTTTTGTCCATTTAATTATATCCTGACTTACGCGAATTCGACTTACGCGATTATCGCTCGGTCTCGCCTATTGCGTAAGTCCGGGGTATTACTGTATTTAAAATAATAATAATTTCTAAAGTAGTGGATGTAATAACGACATGAAACTAATTATTGATGTGATATTGTCAGTTAACATCATAGCGTTTTCATTAGTTATTTATACCTAAATATCGGATAGTCGTTATTAGCTATATCAATATAGATACGATATGTTAGTGACATGTCAACCGTTTTCGTTTAAATTTTACTATTGCGGACACATGTCTAGTAAGAAGCCATTTTTAAAAGTCAGTTACCTCCATGTCCCGTGGAACATGCAATAATAATCCAGCCTATACATGCGGCCCACAACGAATGAGAGAGTGCGCTATATACGGCCGCCGACCATATGCCCAGCTCTGTCTTGTACAGTCCGAAGATCAGGAACAACAATGTCGCCGAGCACACTATCCACCCAACCCACGCCCAAATCTGAAAGAGACAATTGACTTACTTTATTATGCTGGTAAGACGCATTATTTCGAATTTTCCTTCAATAACTGAATATCATATGCCTTAGTCGTCTTTCACAATACTCACACGGAAAGCTTTCTGGCATTAACTAATCACTCTCAAAAAAATTAAGTTTATTAAACAACATTATAGTAACTTTCTTTTTCGCCCTCACATGGTTAGCCTCTCTGTGGGTGGCAGACTAATCTTCGTCCATCTACCTGACGTCAACCCTTCTTCGGAATGATTTTAAGTCATCATCATCATCATTTCAGCTCATATACGTCCCACTGCTGGACTTGAGCCTCCGCTACAATATGAGGGAAATTGACCCTACTATATCGTGCTGGTCAGACAGGTCGGTATAGCGTTTTATTTCGAATTTTCCTTCTCTTGCACAGATGTTATATGGCTATTATATCCCTTAGTCGTTTTTTACGACATCCACGGGCAAGATAGGGAGTGGTGAATTGTATTGTTACTGCGTCACCACACGGAACGATTTTAAGTAGTAAATAATAAACTTACTCTATTCATCCGAATCTTCAAGTTTGTTTTGAACAGTATCCACCCGGCGAACATACCCATTAGATAAGGTCCGAGTCTGGTCCAAGGCTTTTCATACACCTTATCGAACTGTGTGAATGGGTCCTCGGGATTTGGTATGTGGTTGTTGCTCCAGGATACGTAACCAGTTGTCACAAGGGAAGACAGGAAGAGTACACCGGTCAGACCAGCTGACAGTTTGAAGTGGCTGATGACAGAAATTACATTTTTTTTAGGTTGCGCCACTTTTAGGAATGAAAACTGTTAGGGCTGAAGTTCTTCATGCAGGTTTAATGACAAATAATAGCTTGATTGCTCTAGAACATGCAAATTTCAAACAAATAATCATATGCTGCTCATAAAATCGCAATAACTAAAGTACATAGAAGCTGAAATACCAAAGAACGTTCTCACAATTCTGGTTACGAACAAGCTTAGAAATAGACATGAACCCTTTTTCAATCTCATTGTGTATTTATATATATATATATACAGCAATACCCCGGACTTACGCGATAGGTGGGACCGAGCGATAATCGCGTAAGTCGGGAGTTAATTTTGCTCATATTAAATGTACAAAAAAAATGTCATTTGGTCAACTAGTTCAGAGAGGATAATAATTTTAAAGAATATGGTCCAAATATTAGATAAAAATAATTGAAATTTTATGAATAAAAAAGTAAGCCTAAGTAAGGTCTGAGCATTCAAAGAGAAAACCGCGTATCTTTGAATTCGCGTAAAACGGGGTAGCGTAAGTCGGGATATTACTGTATTTTAATATATTACCAATCCTGTCACCAACCCTTATTTTTCCGTAGGAGTTGTAGCTAATTAACTGAGCTAATTTGATTAACCGGTTAATTTAGCTAAGCCTGTTGGTTAGCTAGATAATTAGCTTGACTAATTTTTTTAGCCGGCTTAACCGCTTTAATTGTGCAGCGTCAGTGGGTATATTTACATCTCTACCTACCTCCTCTGGCTTACAGGCATGAGTATATAAATAAAAAAGTATTTGATAACATACCTTGCGGCTAAGATCAGTAAGATAGCGCTGACAGCGTAAAATTGGGTGTCATCTGATAAGTACCAACTCCACAGCATACACTGAAACATTCATATCATGTAAATCAATATTAGCCGGTGTGATGACGCGTTAAGAGTACAATATGTTGTCACTCGCCTTCCATAATCTCTTTTCAACGTTGCTCTTTGGTTCAAGTAAATATCATTCAAATGATGTAAGGAGGTGTCATAATGCTATTCCGTCCCCATCTTATCAACATCATCATTCATCATTATTTTAGCTCATAGGTATATATCCCACTGCCGGACTCGTGCCTCCTCAGCTATAGAAGGGAAATTGACTTTTCTATACCGTGCTGGTCAGACAGATTAGTATAGTTTTATTTCGAGTTTCTCTTCTCTGGTATAGATGTTATATGTATATCATATCCCTTAGTCGTCTATTACGACATCCACAGGCAAGAGAGGGAGAGGGTGGTGCATTGTATTCGTACTTCGTCACCACACCGATATAGTGGGCTAATTGTCGTTATCTGCAAGAGGCTGGTGCCCAACAGAGGGATATACACGATTGTACGTTAGATAGATAGATAATTCTTTATTTGTTCACCAATTACAAGAAAAACTTAAATAATTGTTATAACCCAGAATGTACAAAGGGCGGCCTTATCGCTATTATCGATCTCTTCCAGGTAACCTTAGGATGGATATAACAGAAAAGGGAGATGGTAGGTAATTTGTTGTTGGTGGTACTGAAAACCAAGTCTAAATAACATTATGACATTGACATTGTCAATACTTTTGGAATATTTACGATGGTAGAAGGCTACATATTGTGTCGACACTAATTTAGGCAAATTACTTAATTTAGGCAAGAGCAGCATGATAAATTATTTTACTACAATGATATTTGCTTAAGTTATTCCCTCATCTCAAGGAATAGGTTACGCAAAATGTTCTTAATCTGTAACAACAAATTACAACGCACAATAATAAGTTAGTTTTTTTTAACACTCTTCGTCTTCTCAGTTACATACGTCTCACTGCTGAGTTCGAGCGTCCTCCGCTCTAAAAGTGAAATTGACCTGTGTTGGTATTAGGTTTTATTGCAAGTTATCTCACTCTTATTTATTCTCTTTATAACACCCTCCACTAAAGAATCAACCATTGTATTGCGAGGGACCTTTACAAACATAAATATAAGACACAAATTACATAAAGATATAGTATAATAATTCGTCGAATGCAAAAATATTATCCTGAAAATCGGACCTGCGACACTTGGCATTGGTCGTATCAAAACTACAACGCAATCTGTGCAGTTTATAATTGTAACAGAAGAAATTGCGACTACTATCGGTTGATAAATCATTCGCTTTCATTGTTGCATTGGCCGTAACCTTTGAAATAGAAGATTTACTTTAAAATTACTGCACTATGGCCTTACCATCTGCTCAACGGGGAATAAAGTGTTGATATACAGCAGGTTTCTCCACCAATACTTGGGGCAGGTCTCGTGGTCCATTGCTGGAGGCTCGAACACGGAGTTATACGCGAACCATTTCATCGTCACCTCCACCACGCCCAATATGAACAGGTATGGTGCTGTAAGTCTAGAACATAGCGAAGTTGGTATTTGATTAGAATAATAAATCGAATATGTTTTGATTTTTGTATCAGATAAAACATCAAATATCGACATAATCAATCCATTGATGTTAATCATTATTTAAAAAAATAATGAGAAACTTCTTACCGAAAAACATATTCAAATAATTAGCAATAAAATAGTTTTTGAATAGGTTTTTTTTTCATTGATCACTATTTCTCATACTTTAAATATTGTGTATGAATATTTTTTTATAATAAAAGAATAGTGGGTTGTAATCATTAAAATTGGACTAATATGGGTGGGAAGGTTAA
This sequence comes from Lymantria dispar, assembly GCA_032191425.1. Taxonomy (NCBI): domain Eukaryota; kingdom Metazoa; phylum Arthropoda; class Insecta; order Lepidoptera; family Erebidae; genus Lymantria; species Lymantria dispar. Next base: position 36,906,697 of record CM063445.1, read on the forward strand.
ATGTCATCAAGAAAATTTGTCAGATATATAAGTCTTGTGCTTGGTAAGGGGGTAAGAATATAATTTATTTTGGTAAATTAAGACCAAGGAAAATAAAACCAAAGAATCATCCGTGTGGTAACGGAGTAAGAATATAATTGATCAGTCCATTTCTTGACCGTGGGCATCGTAAGAGACACCAAGGGATATGATCTGCAGATAACATCAATACAAGAGAATGAAAACTAAAAATAATATCCTATACCAACCGTCTGACCAGCGTGTTATAGAAAGTCAACCGTTATGGTGGAGAGACGGGCTTAGTAGTGGGACATTTTTGAGCTGATATGACAAGACTAAATAAAAGGTAGATCAATTATGTTAAAGATGAAATGGGTAGAAAGGAGTTGAGCGAGCAAGTAGGAAGATGACAGCTAATGTGAATTTATGAAAGAGATTTTTTTTTTCTGAAAAATAGCAATCAATATTTTATTATAATCCATTTGAATTTTATATCTTAATTTAAATTGAAGCGTTTTAGAAGAGCGACAGACCGACCTGGCGAATCTGTATCCAATGAGTCCAAGAAACTGAAGCATCCCAGATGTGATTCTCTTGTGACCCTGCACCAAGGCATCCAGTTTGCCGCGAGACTTTGTTCGGAAATAAAGATATGTTACCAGCATCCCCCTGAAAATACCAAAATGTTACCAAATGTTTTTAAAACAATTTTTATATACTTTAATGTGAAGTTTTGTTTACTGAGTTTGATTCCAGAATGGTTGAGACTAACAATCGAAGCCAGTGGCGCTGCTATGGATTTCAAGGAATTCTATTTTAATATTCTAGATTTATACAAAACAGCGTCTCTTGGCTTAGCGTAGTATTTGTGTATATACATTACATCTTATTTCTGATATACGAGCACCTTAATTTTTTGTGAAATAATAATTTGTTTTGAGCATTCACGAATTATAATATTTATTGCGCCAATAACTTAGAAACATTTAAATAACAGACGGGGCACTTATGTCCCGAATTAGAACAAGCATTTATTCATCGTACAAAAGACTACCCTTTCTTCTTTATTTTTTCTGAATGGTTTGCGTTCTGTACACACGCCGTCCGTTTCATTTGGGGCGACGTAAAGGCGCTGTATAATGTAATCCACTGTACTCCCTACCAATCGCCATTGGGCCGACTACCGATATGCTTGACGTCCGCGATCAACACGGTGGGTTACCGATTCGGGTACATAAAGAACTACGCTGCGTGGGGATCGAACCCATCGTACTCGGCTTGTAAAGTTAGCCCGTACGTCATCAGGCACAAAAAATAAAGAATGAAGTGCAAAAAATCCTTAAAAGGTACAAGTTACCCAAGGCAGAAGAATGTATCCACGCTGTATACTGCGCTGATGATGAGTTGGAACAGAAAGCTTTTCTCCAGGATTGCTCTCAGTGCGGTGTTGTCCGCGTACTATAAACATTATTTACAGATAAATACATATATTTATTATTAGTTTTCTTATTTCCTTCTTTCGCTCATTGCGATGTGTGTGAACTAGAGAATTATTTTATCATTGGCTTCATTCGTAATATCACTGAAGGCGTTCTGGTTTTGTAGAATATTGAATCATATTTTATAGCTTTGGCAACGCTACTTTTTAATGAATAAAGGCTTTATATATAGCCTTTTGTATCTCTAACAAAGTGTGTGCAAAATATTAAGACAATGAGTAGAGTAGTTAAGTAGAAGCGTATTAAAAAAAATACATATTCGTATCTATAATATTAGTTTTGAATATAATATTACATTGAGGTTAACATAACATATTAAATAAAATGCACAATCTTAGAAATAAACAAAAATTATTGTTAAAGTAAAATAATGATAACGACGAACGAAGTCTACGTTGGTACTATCGTTAGACGTAATGTTGTTGGCTAGTATGCCTACTAGTTTGCATTAAGTTTATAAAAATAGAAAACAAATAGATAAATAATTCAAGGCGTAAAATAAAATAATAATTTGCATTAAAAACTATTTCATCATAAAAAGTAGGCGATTTTATTTTATATTTAAATATATATTACGCAAACATATCATAATATAAAACTATTTTTCGGATGTTATTTACTTAATAAAAATTAACCCGTGAGCCAACATTATTTGTATGTGGGTTATTATATCTGTAGGCTCACGAGATATCATTTGAATATTAATTAAATATTTCATGAGCTTTATTATAAAATGGAAACGGGCACTTTTAAAATCTTTTTTTTTACATAAAACAATTGTCTAATCATCATCATCTTGCTCTTATCCCAATTACTTGGGGTCGACGCAATATGTCATCTGTTTTGACATATTGCAAAAAGTTTCGGCAATGACTTTTATAACCGGCCGCCTGCCTGACGTCAACCCTCCTTGGGAATGTAAAACAATTGTCTAAATGGTCAGAAAATAAGTAAATTTATAAAAGGACTTTTATTGTGACAGATTAAAAGACAATATAGGGGTTTTATGTTTTTAACATGTCACAATAACGGTCTTAAGGTCTTTTTGTCACTATTTTCTCGTGAAAAATCTGTTAAGAGATGGTAGGGGTAGGTATTCCTCAGGGAAGCTTATAATATAAACTACAATCACCAATCTGTTTAACGATTATAGTATTAGCCTCATGACATATTAACAAAATGAAATAAACCAAAAAACAACTTTATTGCTTTTAGAAGTTTTAATAAGTCATTTTAATATTAAATTCAATTTAATCGTAATTGTTACAATATTTTATTCCCTTTATCCAGTCGCTGGATGTCCATACAAATTTACTATTTACTCTGTTGTTTGTTACTGTACAAAAGCTCGGCTGTAAATATACGGCATAAAAGTATGAAATATCCAAAAGATGCATAGCAATTTTATTATTCTTTGAGATGTGAAATAAACTTGATAATAATTGATTCAGTTAATATTTTTTCATAAAACCCTTCGTAATATTTGTACCCCTTAATTAATCCCCTTGTAATTTAAAAATAAAATCCCTTGAAGTAACAAGAGGTTTTACTTTTCAGATTACTTGTATATATATGTACTAGCAACCCGCCCTCGCTTTGCTTCGGTTTGTCGCTTTACCCGCGGCGTAGTTCCCGTTCCTGCGGGAATACCGGGATAAAATATAGCCTATGTTACTCCCTGATATTATAGCTTTCCATTAGTGAAAGAATTTTTAAAATCGGTTCCGTGGTTTAAGCATGAAATCGTTACAAACAAACAAACAAACATCCTTACTTTCGCATTTATAATATTAGTATGGAAGTATGGATATACTTGTTTAACAAGGAGACTCTGTGGTACTAAAAAATAGCATCAACAACCCCAGAATTTTATATGGACACTCAGCGTCTAGACTAATCAAAAATATCATTAATCTTCATACAATGGTCCCGTATATCTTACGAATAAAATAAATGCAAAAATTAGAAATGACTCACCTTGAAGATAACTATGCAAGTGTGTCCGAAGATCACCCATATCATGGACATGACGCGCAAGCCATGCACCACCGGCACCGTGTCAGCGCCTACTGACTGATCGAAGATCTGCAGCACGTTCGCTTTCATGGAGAACGACAGCAGCAGCTCCGACCATACGCCTGGTGGGGATATCATCATCGTTATCATCACAGCTCATTTACGTCCTACTACTGGGCTCGAGCATCCTCCACATTGGAAGGGAAATTGAAACCACGCTGGTTTTCCTTCTCTTGAATTGTTGTTATATACATAAGATATCCCTTAGGACCCTATGATTGTACACTTGAATAATAATTTTACAGGGTAAACTATAGGTTACATATTTTTTGTGGAATTAAATTTATTAGAGTTAAAAACTTTCCGTGTGGTAACGGATTAAGAATACAATTCACCACCACTCTTGCTCGTAAATCGAAATAAAACCCTATACCAACAAGTCCCTGGGCGTTGAGAGGAAGTCTCCCACCCGGGCTGGGCGTAATTTGCTACGCCGACGATACACTCGTCACAGCCCGGGGTGGGACGGGGTGGTCCTGGTGCTCGATGGGCATTTTTGGTTCCGGGAGCATCTCCATCGACTTGTTCCCCGGCTTGTCGGCGCGGCGTCCGCCCTTTCGCGGCTGATGCCGAATGTGGGCGGACCCAGCGCTACGTGCCGACAGCTGTACGTGGGGGTGATCCGGTCGATGGCCCTGTACGGCGCACCGGTATGGGCGGGGTCCCTGACCGTCCGTCTTAGGGCCCTCCTGTGGCGACCACAGAGGGTCATGGCGATCAGGGCCATACGGGGTTACCGCACGGTGGCAACGGAGAAATTTATCGGTGGGTGTCGGAGACGCGCGCCCGCGGCGGCATGGTCTCCATTAAAGAGATCACCGCCTGGCGGGTCGACGCCCGCCGTAGAGTCATTGCCCGTTGGGCAGTCCGGCTGGAGAGTCCTCGGTACGGTGTCAGGACCGTCGAGGCCCTCCGGCCGGTGCTGATGGAGTAGTTGGAGCGGACGCACGGGATGCTTTCCTTCCGACGGGTGCAGGTGCTGACGGGGCACGGTTGCTTCGGGAAGTACCTGCACAAGATTGTCAGGAGGGAGAGCACTCCGTCCTGCCACCACTGCAGTTGCGACGAGGACACGGCGCAGCACACGCTCGAGGACTGTGCTGCATGGGAGGGGGATCGCCGTGAACTCGTCGCAATTATCGGTGCCAACCTGGCGCTGCCGACAATCGCCAGGGAGATGCTCGTCAGCGTCAGGAACTGGGACGCGGTCGCCGCCTTCTATGAGGCCGTTTTCTCACGGAAGGAGGCGGCGGATCGTGTGCGAGTAGAGCTCCTATTCGGCGACACGTTCCGCCTCCGGTGACTCGGGCGGCGCAGGCGCGAATATCTGCGCCTAATGCCGCCCTAGCCGAGGCCGCGGGTGATCGGACCGGGGAATTGTCCGTCACCCGCAGAGAGGCTGACCGCGCGACGGCGACCGACGGCCCAGGACGTCGAGAGGTGAGATTACCCGAAAGGGTATTCCGTTGGGCCGACCACTGACGACAAGTCACATCTGCTCCGGTGGTCGGCCCAACAACGAGGTGACGTGGGTACGGGTGGGTTATGGGCCCGCGCGCTATCTTTTCATCGCCCTGGACGGACTGGACCGCGCGTGCGCTTACCATAGCCCACCCAAAAAAAAAAAAAAAAACCAACAAGTCTGACCAGCGTGGTATAGTAGGTCGATTTCCCTCCTATTATGGAGGCGACTCGAACCGAGCACTGGGGCATAAATGATGATAGGTAAAAACAAGGCATCACCTCGACATAATCTTCTGTAAGACTACATTTCGTAGTGACACGGTGAGAAGATGGGTTACTGTAGAGCTTTCTTTCGAGTTTCGTTTCTTTACTATATTTAACAAATCTTTTCTATCCTTTAATAGGCTCTTACTATACCCATTTACTGGAATTAAAAGTATCTTGTACCTCCGTGTGGTGATGTGAGTAAGAATACAATTCACCGCCGCCTTTCTCGCCTGTGGCTATCGTAAAAGACGACCAAGGGACCAAATGTGCATAAAACATTTATGCAAGAGAATGAAAACTTGAAATAAAACCCTATACCAACAGGTCTCACCAGCAGGCTCCAGCCCAACAGTGAAACGTATATGAGCTGTAATGAAAAGTATCTTAAGAGCTGCTGAAAATAAGCTAATTGTGTAACCAATATGTTCATCAGTGAACCAGCCTGTCTAATGTCTTGTCAGTTAATCAGTCTTGATGACTGCACAGATGGCGTGGCGCAGTGGTAAAGATACCGACCTACAGTTCCAGTGCTATGGGTTCGAATCCTATGCGAGATAACAGTTTGTGCGATTCACAAGTTGTTGTTCTGAGTCTGGATGTAATTGTAAATGTCCCTTTATTATGTTTGGAAAGTCCCCCGCAGTACAAGGATTATTTCCTTAATGCAGGATTGTAAAAAAAAATCGGCTAAGTGCGAGTCGGAGACGCACACGAAGGGTTCCGTACCGTTATCTATAAAAAATAGGCACAAAATGGCGTTTTTTGTATAGCTTAGTCTTCCTTAAATATTTATTTCATTTTATTATTTATTATTAAAGTAAAAATATAACTGAGTATTTTCTGAATATGCAAGTGTTGCCATTATCGATATCAAACAAGAAAGAGCAAAAAAATCGCATTTGTTGTATGGGAGCCCCCCTTAAATATTTATTTTATTTTGTTTTTATTATTTGTTGTTATAGCGGCAATAGAAATACATAATTTTTAAAAATTTCAACTATCTAGCTACCGCGGTTCCTGAGGTTCCTTCCGCGGTTCTTGATTACAGCCTGGCGACAGACGGACGGACAGGCAGCAGTCTTAGTAGGTTCCACTTTTTCTCTTTGGATACGGAACCTTAAAAAATAGTAGTAATTGTGACACTTACTGAGTTTAAGTTCATCATTGGAGACTGTCTCGGCGGTGAGTCGCTCCTCGGACGTGTTGTTGATGGCTAGGTTGTTGTTCACGCTGTACATCGACTTGCCTAACACAAAATATAAATATGAAACATACATTATACTCTTCATCCCCATCATCACACGAGGAATTTCAAAGATTTTCAAAAGATATAAAACGTTTAAATTATATATTAAATCCTTACTAATATTATAATTTTACTAATATTTTCCGTGTGGTGATGGAGTAAGAATACAAATCATCACTTGCCCGTGGATGTCGTAAAAGACGACTAAGGGATATGATACGCATATAACATCTATGCAAGAGAAGGCAAACTCAAAATAAAACCCTATATCAACCTGTCTGACCAGCATGGTATAGTAAGGTCAATTTCCTTTCTACTGTGGAGGAGGCTCGAGCTCAACAGTGGGATGTATATGAGCTGAAATGATGATGATGATGAATGATGAATATTATAAATGCGAAAGTAAAGATGTTTGTTTTTGATGTTGTTCCCCAATGGAAAGGTATAATATCAGGGAGTAACATAGACTATATTGTTTCCCGGTATTCCCACGGGAACGGGAACTATGCGGGTAAGGCGATTGAAGCCGAAGCGAAACGAGGGCGGATTGCTAGTTTATAATTAAGAAACTTATTTGGGGACAGCTGCAGTCACAATCGTGCTACCCGACATCATAGCAGGGTCCATTTCACCTTAGTCCGTCACCTGCCGAGAGGCTGACAACGTACGGAAAGACCGGTCCTCCCCGAGGGGGGGGACGTCGGTCAAAGAGAGGGTACCCCTCAGGAGATATGCCGTCAGACCGACCACTGACGACAAGTCACCCTGCTCCGGTCGTCGGTCCAACGACGAAGGCGACTTGTCGCGGGTGGGTTACGGGTGTGCGTGCTAACGCCTATCTGTCGGCCTGGACGGAGTGGAGCGAGGAGCGCGCCGACCGTAAAAAAAAGGGTTCACCTAGAAACGTTATGGTCTTCAACTGTAAGTTATTACATATATGCAGGTAACATTGATGCATGAGAAGCAATTCGATGAAAAATTCTATTCCAACATGTATGACTCGCGTGGATTAGATCCATTTCTCTTCCATTGTGGAGGACGTCTGAGCCTAATAGTGACACTTATCTAGATTAAGATGAAATGTTTTACTCTATGTGATGATGTCGATATTCTGAGCTGCCCAGCCGTGTTGCCGTTAGCTTTTCACGGCTCAAGATATGGAAGAGTGAAAGATACATATTGTATTCTTAACTTGTCACCACAAAGAGAATATACAAGCTTAGGTGATCACAAATCAAAGAATGCTCATAATTTTATTTATTGGACTTTTTTTTTGGGACTAATTCTACTCCTGTAAGCCAGGCCCAACAAAAGTCTTTTGATAGTGGTAGGACCACCATGTAGATAGTTGCCTGTCTACAGCCGCAGGCTGGTCCGTTTGGGGTAGTACCACACTGAGCAGAAAATCCACGTCCGAGTACTAGCAATTTGCTACTGCGCTTCGTTTGGTGAGCGAGAGAGAGCCGGCAGCCCTACTTTCTGAGGGTGTTTGCGTGTGGTGGGTTTTAGTGATGACGCATTCACACTCCCTTCATTTTCTTCACGGTAAGCGGCCTTGCAAAGATTCGTGAGCGGCAGCAGCACTTACCATCAGGTGTACTGTTTGAGCGTTTGCCACCATTTGCAATAAAAAAAAGTCTTCGTATAAGACATCAAAGTTAGAAGAATGGCCGGGGCTTTCTGAGGGTCTAAGTGTTTAGGGACCCGTAAAAAATACCTATAATAAGAAAAGGAAAACAAGAGGAGTTGGAAACGTTCCACTTTCCTTCTGTGCAAAGTGAATAAGTCACTAATAATCCACTTTACTAACCATTAGCGACAGATATATCATTGAGTCCGTTGAGGTCGAGCTTGCTTTCTGGTCGCGTGGTACCATTGTTGGCGATGTTAGCGGCACGTCGTCTGCGTCTACGTACATCATCACCGATCTTCACGTCGTAAACCGTCGACACGATCAGCAGAATGCCCACTAGAACACATACGCCACTGAAATATAAACAGAAACGCTTATTTATTACGCTATTTATTTCGTTTCGTTTTATGAGCATATCTATTTAAAAATTAAAATTTATAAGCTGATAGATAGAATGGATTATGTATGAAGAATACAATTTGTCAAGTACCGTCAGGTGTTGCCCGTGGGTATCGTAAAAGTCGATTAAGGGATATATTATGCACATAACAAATGCGTAAGAGAAGGAAAACTCGGAATAAAATCCTATACCAACTTTTGAGTGACAATCAAATAAAAAATAAACTAAAATTGGGAGCCTTTCATTGTCATCACAGCTAAAATATGTTCAACTACTGGGCTCGAGCTTGCTCCATAATGGGAGGGAAATTGACCAATCACTTGGTCAGACGGGTATAGGTTTTTATTTTCCTTCTCTTACGTAGATATTATCTGCATATTATAACTTAGTCACTTTATACGATATCTATGAGCAAGATATGGTGGTGTATTTTATTCTTACTCCGTCACCACATGCGATTCACAAATAATTATGCCGAAAATGTATTTATTAATATTAATAATCTATCTATGAATTTAGTGTTCTAGTATTATAAGCAAAACTTATATTGAAATGTGTAATACCGGTCTTTAACAAAGTAGATAAGTTACATCAAGAAAGTAAACAACAATGTATTATGCATTCACATTTCATATCATTACAAAACACATGATTGATGTTGGCGGCACTACAAAGTTGTGAGTTTTCGCAACAGATTGTAATACAAACGCAATTATCACGCGCCTTATTTTCACTTTACTGTAAATATATCAAGGATAATTCCATGACTGAATTAATTTAATGTACTTTTTAGCCTCGCGCTTTTATCTTATGTGTCATATATACCGTACATATCTTCATTTAGGTACGGTTTAAGCTAGGTTTCTTCAGAACAGGATCATCATCATCATCTTGCTCTTATCCCAATTACTTGGGGTCGACGCAATATGTCATCTATTTTGACATATTGCAAAAAGTTTCGGCTATGACTTTTATGACCGGCCGCCTGCCTGACGTCAACCCTCCTTGGGAATGTAATCGTTGACCCAACTGGTACCAGATGGAGTTGGTCCGGGTCAATCTAGGGCTCTTAGTCGTCTCTTACGACACCCACGAGCAAAGCAAGGGTTGGTAGTATTCGAAGCCGCTACCACACAGCACAGGATAACAAAGATAATAATTAAATAAATTATTTTGCAAAAATTTCGTCGCTATACATGTGATTTATCAGTATATCCTTGTTCACATACATACATATATTCACGCCTCTTTCTTTTAGGGGTAGGCAGAGACCACTTTCCTACATTTGCTACGATCTTGACATACAACTCTCGCCCTCTCCACATTCTTTAATCTCCTCATGCATATTCTTCAATTTAAGATACTTATGACCTAGCCTTTCTTCAGGATGTCCCCGATTTGGACGTAGAACGCCGCTTTGATCCGCCTTGGTCTTCCTTCTCCAACATTATCATCTAATCGCAGTCCACACATCTCCCATTGTTGTGCTCGAGCCTCCTCCATAATGGAAGGGAATTTGACCTACTACACCACGCTGGTCAGACATGTTGGTATAGGGTTTCATTTCGAGTTTTCCTTCTCTACATTTTTTTTTGTTCTACATTCTCTATTTTTCCCCTCCAACACTTCCATGAATTCCACTTGTTAGTCTCCTTTCATTCATTTTCTCAACATGTCCAAAGCAATTAAAAATACCTTTCTCAATCTTTGTCACTACATCTGCTTTCAATGATAACGTCCTCGTTCACTCTAGTATATAAACCTTCTTATCTTCCCATAATGGGCGAAATATCGTAACTGCTACGCTTAGCGGAGAAGTTGGTGATCACAGTTAGTATGACAAGTTGCCCGTAGTGCTAATGGCTATTCTCTTGAGGAATTGTCAGCTGATTAATACGATTCTCGCAGGACATTAAATGGTAGTGACACGTTATATTTTAAACTATCACAATATAAGATAATTTTGCACAACTTTTATTTATTACATAAAATCTCATTACTAATGTTTACGCGAGTATCACACATATATCACAGAAATAAAATATTTTTACGGATTTTATCGGCAATCAAATACAAACGCGATAAAAGCTGTAAAAATAGTTTTATTTAAAATCTCATTGTTATCAAGTCGCAAAGGTTCACAGCTGTGTGGTCCAAGATTAGACCGGACTAAACTATAGAGCGGTGACGTCACGCGACACACAAACACCGTTTAGAAAGTGGAATGCCCTCACTGTGAGTTTGAGTAACGCTCCGTTGTGAAATAATGCTGACATTTCATAATTATGTTAATAGTTTAGTGATTCGTCAAAGTTTTATTACTTTAAAAGTTAAATTATTGCGTGAATCGTATCAAAGTTCGAATATTGAGAGAACGCTTTATAATACTAATGTTTATGATAAAAATCTAAACAAAAATATTTAATTTCAATTGAATTTACTGGTTATTTAAGTCGATTGTAACTGGTTTCGAATACATTGTTGTGAATTACGAAATTTCTTAGCGGTTACGGTGTAAGAATACAATTTACGAACTGGAAAAAATAGAATATTACGTTAGTATTTATTTACATTTTCCATTTATGCATACATACACGCATTCCATCAGTGGTGGATCGATTGAATGATATTTAAATTTTATTATCTTATCTTAATAATCTCGGGTGCTATTGTTATAATTCAAAAAATCTCCCTTTTCTTGTCCGTGGGTGTCCTAAAACACGGGATTATAATACACAGATAACATTTATGCAAGAGAAGGAAAATCGAAATAATACCAACTCGTCTGATCAGGGTATAATATGTCAATAGCCCACCGATTGTGGAGAAGGTTTGAACCTAGCAGTGGAACGTATATGAGCTGCTATGATGATGATATTGATGATGATTTGTATCTTGCTTTTCATTGTGAATTCCCAGATTCAGGGATTCCATCAGTGGTGGATCGATTGAATGATATTTAAATTTTATTATCTTATCTTAATAATCTCGGGTGCTATTGTTATAATTCAAAAAATCTCCCTTTTCTTGTCCGTGGGTGTCCTAAAACACGGGATTATAATACACAGATAACATTTATGCAAGAGAAGGAAAATCGAAATAATACCAACTCGTCTGATCAGGGTATAATATGTCAATAGCCCACCGATTGTGGAGAAGGTTTGAACCTAGCAGTGGAACGTATATGAGCTGCTATGATGATGATATTGATGATGATTTGTATCTTGCTTTTCATTGTGAATTCCCAGATTCAGGGATATCTATACTTTTTTTTTGTTAGGAATAGAGCTTGTAGATGTGTTTTAATTATAGTTTACGTATCGACACGTATTAATAATACTTTTCCTTTATAATATGGCAGCCAAAAAATTACAGAATTTATGAAATGTTTTTATGTATAATTCTGTATTGGACAGAACTGCGGGTGCACCAATTAATATGATTTTTTCGTTTTTGTTCAGGTAGTTTATAAGTTCAAATATATACAACTTTTTTGATTGTCGATTTTAAAACTTTGGATTGGGATGTCTGTCAGGTCCACAAATATTCTGAAAAACATAAACTAATTAACGATTACTTACAGTAAAACTCTGAATGTAGGATCCCCGAGGTAAGTGTATCCTCCGTGTTGTGGAGACCTCACAGCTGTCACCTTGTGAGATAGAAGTGGCGCTCGAGCACCTCCCACCAGCTGGGCGACAGAAGTGCGTGTGCAGGATAGAGGTAGGCAGATGCCCAGATGTAGGGTGCGACGCTGATAACAAAAAAAAAAAATATTTAGGTATATGTATTTTTTTTCTATTTTAGTGTATTACAGAAAATTATAGTCGTAGTAAACACAGTTTTGGATGAATCTTTTTAACGAAAGAATTTTAATATCGATTTTGCAATTCTATGTCTCGGAGGCAATACTTATTTGGGTAAAATTAATTCAAAGTATTAGCCAATCCATACTAATATTATAAATGCGAAAGTAAGGATGTTTGTTTGTTTGTTTGTTTGTAACGCTTTCACGCTTAAACCACCGAACCGATTTCAAAAATTCTTTCACCAATGGAAAGCTATAATATCAGGGAGTAACATAGGGTATATTTTATCCCGGTATTCCCACAGGAACGGGAACTACGCGGGTTTAAGCGACTGAAACCGAGGCGAAGCGAGGGCCAGTTGCTAGTACAACAATATAAGTAACTGGTAGATTTATTTAAAGCAAAGATAATGTTTATATTCTATTCATCAATCTGTTGAATTCCTCTTCTGGATATAGTACTTATGGTACGAGTATTGTTAGTAGTACTATGTTGCCATAATCGCCATTCTTGGCAGGCGATTTGGCGATAGTAGTTAGTATTATAATTTTTCATTTTTTAATGGTGCTGCATATTCTTCTAATGATATTCTAGTCGGTTTCCATGACTCCCGTAACGAAATTTAAAGTACATATTATAGAAAAATAAATAAGTTATAACTAGGCATTCTTGTGGTTATGAAATAAAAACATAGTGATAATTACCCTCTCCCTTACTAGGTTGTTCTAAAAATCGTTTAGGTGAAATAAACAGATATTATCATTGCGAGAGAGGGCAAACTCAAAATGAAATCTCATACCGATCTGCATTATTGAGGATAACTCAAAAACTCAAAAACCATAAGTCAGATCTTGATCAAATTTAAATACTTGGCAAGTACCAGGTTCTCGATCCTCCTCCACAATATGAGGGAAATAGACCTACTGTACTACGGGTTGGTATAGGCTTTTATTTCGAGTTAGCTTTCACTTACTTAGACGTTATCTACATATTATTATTCTTCAGTCGTCATTATGATCCCCATGGACAAGATAGAGGGTATCATATTGTATTATTGCTCCAGATAAATTAAAAAGTAACCAGTACAAATCACTCCATGATTGAATAAGTGTACAATGTGTCACTTTATTTTCTTACGGAAGTCGTAAAAGCTTTCACTGGAAGCTTACTAATTTAACATTTACTATGATCGCTTACTCGCATGCTAAACTTAACGATTATGGCTTTATGTTTTTACTTAAAGAGGGAAAGAAAGAAAATGAGATTCATTGGACATTATAGTTAAATGTACTTTAAAATGTACACCAATGATATAAAAAACGAAGACGAAAAAATATTGACAATTATAATAATAGTAGTATATAACGATTGAAATGCCAAGTATTAGTGTCCAAAAGGTAACAGCTTAGCATATGCTACATAAACTTGTGGCGCTTATTTTCAGCTGCAGCCTAACTAATCTAAGTTACGTAGATCTTAAGTCTTATAATAGATGTTCAAGTTGATGGATGGATGTTTAGATGGAATAAAACTCACATTCTTCACAATTTCGGTGAGGTTAGTGGTGACAGCGACACGCGCCACGTAGAAAGCGGTCGCGAATGGCGCCCCGGAGCTAGCCATAGATACATCCTCGCGCCAATCGTTAAATATTTGATTATTCGTACTGCTCTCTGAAACAAAATTAATTATTCATTATCATAACTCTATCTACCTGTTGGGCTTTAGCTGCCTCTGCAATAGGAGCGTAGTAAGATGTACTATAAGCTGCTCAGAGGGTTTTATTTCGAGTTTCCTTCATATGATATTGTCTACATAATATATCCCTTAGCCGATGACGATATGGGGATTGAACCCACGACACTTTATTTACAAGGTCAATAGTTAAACTACGCCATATTTTCACTGAAGATAATATCACTGAACAGCAGGAAAGTCTTAAATAAAATCCTATTCCAACTGGTCTAGCTAGTATGGGAATTATCCCACACTATTAAGGCGCCTATTAAGGCGAATTTAATTATCATAAAGCAGAAGATTCCTGTCCATAGTCAGATATATTCATGCTGAAAAAAAAGGAAGAAGAAGCATATGTAGTGTAGTAGAGTAGTAAATTATAGTATCTTGGGTGTACTCGTAGCGCCATATAAAAGACATCAACGCGCGTTGCCGTTTCAAACACATCTAAATCGTTCGATAAATATAATAAGCTTTTCCTAAATTATTTTGTTGATTAATTACTTTATGTTTATGATTTGAAATTTGAAGATTCAAGTTCTGCTCATATATAGTAATTTTTATTTGATACTTATTAAATAATACTTTATTTCAGACTAAGTCAGAAAACAGCACCTCGCTTTAAATAATTAATATAATTGAGCGATACATAGTGGAAATCCATTTTTAATTTAAATTATTAAAATAATAATTAATACATTGCGTAGGACTTTGTAGAGAAGATTAATATATACAAGCAGAAGCAGAACAAATATATCTTACGCGATTGATTGCCTCGCGTTGGGATGGTCCCAAAACACTTGCTATGCCAAGGTCAATGTTTAGGCCAGCAGCAGATTTTTACGAAAATTTGAAAGCGTCTACTAGAGTGGGTCAAGGGGATGGTTATTTATGTCACTTTCTACGAAAAAAAAACTCGCAAATTTACGTAATAAAGTTACACCTAAATACTTAATGTCTTACGAAAATAATAATGACTCATATATTTGAGTGAAGAGATAATAATACAGATTACATAATTATTACAGCTACTGTTTAATGATTCTTGGTACATTTGATTTTTACTACCATTTGCCGCCATGTAGCGTTGGGTGACGGAATAAGAATACAATTCACCACTCTCTATCATGCCCGTGGATGTCGTTAAAGACGACTAAGGGATTTAATTTGTATATAACATCTATGCAAGAGAAGGAAAACTTGAAACAAAACCATATACCAACTAACTACTACTACTGTGAAAACTACTATTACTGGCGAAGTGGAGGGATACGGCATGTTGCGGTGTCGCGCACCCTCATCTTGTCACCCGGGATAAGAGGGACTCCCTTTGAACCATAGTCTACCAAAAAACCTCTTCTAAGAAACACAACATCATCTGCGATCGCCAACAAGTATTTCAAACACTATTATGGTATTATTTTGCTTAACCATAATTAATGTTAACATGGAAAAACCATTATCTCATATTCTCAAATCATACACGTTCAACTACAGGTCTCCAGCCTCCTCCACAATAGGAGAGAAATTGACCTATTATACCGTGCTGATTTTTTGTTTTGTATTTGTGTATAGCTGTTAGCCGCAGATGGGTTTCACAGTTTTGTCCAGATTATTGCTAAGCGCTGAGCGCGCTCAACCCGGATACCGTGCTGGTCAGACACACGAGTTCATAGGTATTTATTTCGAGTTTTTCTTTTCTTACAAAGATGTTATATGCATTTTAAATCCCCTAGCCAGTTTATACGATATCCAGGGGTATGATAAGGGACCATCCCTTATGGAATATTATATTATTTGAGTCTTACTCTGTCACCATACGGAAATGGCAAAATATCAACCAAATAGTTCATTATTTAGTTATTTGACCAATAATGCAATATTACACGTTTTTTTACAATCATTATGTATAAATACAAAAAAAGTATGAAAATTTCACCAAACTATGTCGTATTTTCATCCAATCGACAAATGTATAAAGGTATTGCAATTTTACAGTTCGCCACGTATATTCATAGTGTTACGTAAACTGGTATTAAGCCTGCGGTACATATAGATTAGCGTTTGTCTGATTTGCAATGATTGCGTGAGTTTCGCCATATAGTTGCTGTCGCAAAGATAAGTGGGCTCAGATAATATCTACATTGCGTATTTTTTTCTCTATCTTACTCTGAAGTTGGTTGGTAGAAACTACTCGTCATTAAAACCATGTTTTTTTTTAAACACATTGCCTGGCACTAAGGAAACTATATTGGTATTGCGTTGGACTTTACAAACAATCATCATTATTTCAGCTTATACATGTCATACTATAATAGGAGGGAAATGGGCCTTCTATACCATGCTGGTCAGACGTGTTGTGTTATATTTTGCATTTTTCTTTCCTTGTATAGATGTCATATGTACCTACATTATAATGCTTTAGTCGTCTTTTACGACACCCATGACCAAGATAGGGCGTTTCGTATTCTTTTAGCTTTGTATTTTTACTCCATCACCAAACTTAAAATTATACTAATAATACATAAAAAATAAATTCAAAAGACTAAATCTGCAGTGCAGATTCTGATGGTAAACTGGTGTATGTATTGTATTGTTTAATGTTGTGGTTTTAATAATCACGACAATACTTTGCGCTATCCACAAATGTTTATACCGAGCCCGAGGGTACTTTGTATGCGGTAATTATATGTTTGTAAAGTCCCGCACGACAGAAGGACGTGATAGTGAGCGGTAGTATTATAAAAGTACAAGTTAGAAAAAAAATGTGCTGCAAGATATATATTACAAAAAGAAAATATTCAACATGTTTCGAGCATAGCCGTGGTTTTCTACCAAGAGGAGAGGGAGTAGTTGTGACCTTTGTATCCCACCTTCATCATCATATTGCACTATGTTTAGTTTTAAAAGCATCGCTTTGAATCATGCTTAGTGCAATAAATAAAAAAAAATATCAAGTCTTCAGACGGAAACGGATCACTAAATTTCATGTAAAAACAACTTTGTTTTTACATGAAATGAACTTTCATGTAAAAACAACTTTTTGTTGATTGACTAACTTGTATACGATCTTAATGCCATCAAGCGTAACAGTATGTTGCATGGGCATACAATGTAGTGCCTATAGCATTAGCTAAGAGCCGGATCTTGAAACAACTAGTGCATTGTTCATTACATAAAAAATAGGGTATGTTCAGAGTACTTCAATGTGGTTGAGGGGAATGATTGCTGATAGTGCACTAAGATACTAACCCTTGTATTGCGGGGGACTTTACAAACATATAATTAACGGACACAAATTACATCCGGACTCAGAACAGCATTTGTGGATCGCACTAAGTGTTGTCCTGTGTGGGATTCGAATCTATGACACAGGTACGGTAGATCGGTATATTAACCATTACGCCATCTGTAATAAACATTAGTAAAACTTACTGTTGACAGATCTGGTGAGTGCCAATTCGTCATTTAGTATATCGCACAGTTCGGCGGAGCCCGTCCAGTAGTTGTTTCCCCAGTAGAACATTGACGTGTATCGTCCACTCGCATCTTCCACTGAAAAAAAAAAGATAGTTATTAGTTAAACAGAAAAAAAAGCATATATTTCTTTCTGGGTGGTGACGGAGTAAAAATACAATACCCACTCTGGTCCATATGTATCGTAAAAGACGATTAAGGGATTTTAATATGTAGATAATATCTACATATGCAAGAGAAGGAAATTCGAAATAAAACCCTACTTTGATGTAGGGTTTTATACCTACACCAACATGTCTGTCGTAGTTCATCATCATCATCCTCATTTCGGCATGTTTGTCCCAGATAGGAGGGATATTGACCTTACTATACCACGCTGGTCAGGCAGGTTGGTATAGGGTTTTGTTTCGAGTTTTTCTTTTCTTGCATAGATGTTATTTGCAAATTATATCCCTTAGTCGTCTTTTACGACATCCACGGGCAAGATTGGTGAATTGAGGAGTGGTGAATTGTATTTTTAATCCGTCAATCGGTTTATCTTAGCAGGTTAATAGAAATGTTTAAAAATTTTTTCAATTACGTTTTTCAGTGTAGAGTGTTAGCGAAACATGTTAGCGAACTACTGCTATGCTATCAAATCTTCATTTTATCATATTCGTTATTTTCATCATCACATACCACTCCCTCTTTTGTCCATGAGTGTCGTAAAAGATGACTAGGAACAGACTGACGAAGATGTTATCAAATATTCAACTAGATATAAAAAAGGTGTTATAAAAACATGTTTTTTGCGTAGTGTTTAAGTGGCACGTTGTGGCCCAGTTAAGAAGTAAAGAGTACAAGTGGCACATAAGGCGATTTTTATGTGAACTGTAGTAATACTATTTTTAATTCGAGGATGCTTGAGTATATCTTCATAATAAGCTAAACGACTTTGAATCTATGAGGCTATGATTGAAAGATAATCCTTCGAAACTTTTCAAGCACTGCGTACTTTTAAAGTATCAGAATAGTTCATCGGTCTTATGCACAAAAATACATCTCTTATTAGCCTTTAAAAATACTTTTTTCAGAGAAACCTCTACGGGCTTACATACAAGATTTTAAATCCATAAGTAAAGTTTAATGATAAATGTATATTTATAGTACAGGAAGAAAATACCGCCCACACAAAATAACTTCCTACATTGATATATAATGTTTCTGGGTTTTTGGGTATTATCGTACTCTCTACAAAGGTCGATGGTGCATTGCGGTTAGGGTTGTCTAAGTTACTAGGTGATTAATGTCAAACCGTTAATTAATTAAATAATTATCTGTGTGTGAGTATTATTCGTGTTCATTAATTACGTTTATAAAGTCCCTTAAGATAACAGGAGTTGTTTTTCTTAGCCCAAACGTAAAATTACAGTTTATTAATGTGTTAAAATATTGTTTTGGTACCAACCCTGATACTATCCATTTCAACGTTTTTGTCCCGAGAAGGTTGAAGTTTGGTTGAGAGAGACCTGGGTTCACGGTAATATTTAAATGTCACTTTATATTTATGTCAGATTAATAAACAAAATGTTTTCTTTTTTAATTTCGATA
Source organism: Lymantria dispar (assembly GCA_032191425.1). Classification (NCBI taxonomy): domain Eukaryota; kingdom Metazoa; phylum Arthropoda; class Insecta; order Lepidoptera; family Erebidae; genus Lymantria; species Lymantria dispar. The sequence continues at coordinate 36,925,895 of CM063445.1, forward strand.
ATTAACAGTTTTAAGCCTTGAAATTTAACAGTTCCAAAGATAATTTGTTGATATAAAAGTTTCTTGAAATATATATGATGCGATAACGCCCTGAAGATGTAATTATTAAAAATATTGTTTTTTTTTTAATAATTGTATCTTTAGGACTTGGGTAATTTTATTATATGCTGTAGTCACCACGTTCGTCAGGTGGGTTAGCGATTGTAGTTAGTGTTGTAGGTTTAGCAGGAAATTGTTGCCATTGCTCTAGTAATCACTAAACTGGTTTTTATGACTGCCATAGGATGCTGTGGTGTGGAGATACATTGCATTCTAACCCGTCACTACCCATGTACTCATTAAGATTTGTTGTTTATATATTTTAATGTATTTTTGCAATCCCCATTATTCTCAAACGTTGGTGATAATAAAAATGAAAAATGGACGCCACCCAGACTCTTGACAATCATTTGTATACCAAGTACAGTATACCAATACCAGTATACAATATACCAGATTAGGGGTCGATTTCTTTTCCATTGTGGAGGAGGCTCGAGCTCAGCAGTGGGTCGCATATGAGATGATGATTATGATGATATAAGGAAAGTAATTAAGTTGAAGTATCGTGAAGAATTATATATTGTTATCACGCCCTACTTATCTGAAGGAATCTTTTTTTTTTCTTTTTTTTTTATGGGTGGGCTATGGTAAGCGCGCACGTTGTCCATTTCATCCGGGGCGACGAAAGAACGACGCGTGGGTCCATAACCCACCCGTATTCCCGTCGCCTTCGTCGTTGGGCCGACCACCAGCGCCGAGTTCTTTGTCCTCAATGGACGGCCCGAATGTGAAGGAGTCTTAAAAACCCGGCTGAGAGACTACCATGAGAGATAGGCAGAGAGTATCTGGCAAACTTAGAACTTTAAATGTGTTGCCAACCCGCTAGACTGGTGGGAAGGTCTATGTTTAACAGTGGATGGCGATATTCTGATGGATGGGTAAAAGTTAAATAAGTGGAAAAAGACGATCTTATGATAGGAGTTATAACCTTACATAAATTACATTAGCGCATGCAAACGTTGAATGCAATTATTATTAATTTGACGAATTACTTAATCAAGAGTTATTAATAAATATTAATAAGTAAATTAGATTTCGATAAGTGAGAGGCATGAACCTTGGATTCGAACTTAAAAAGTATTAATTGGTAGCTGACGGTCATGACAAGGGCCTAGCACAGTTATTTATATTTATATATTTAGTTTGCATCAATTTTTTTTTCGGGCACATATAGAAATCAATAATCCTTCATGAGCATGTAGGGATGCAAATATCGAATAAAAAACATCGATGTATCGATACATCGATGTTTCAGAACACATATCGATGTACAAAAAACATCGATGTATCGAAACATGTCATGTTATCGAACATGTCTTTTAACGATCGTGCAAACTAATTTAAAATGCAAACTATATTTATTATTTGTTTGTTTTATGTTGTTATTGTCATTGAATAGATGAGTCTTTAGAATAAGTAAGATGTATTAGAATAAGTAAGATGAGTTAAAGAAATAAAGTTATATTTAACAGACATTTCTCTATTTAGTAAAGTTATTACAAGCTTAACTGCAGCAAGTTATTTAGAAACAGAGTTTAAAAATAACAGGTTTGACACAAACGTACATACCTAAGTCATTTACTCTGGTAACTACACTGTCACGTAGGTTTTGCTAAAATAACCATATATTTCAAACAGATGTCAGACAAAACATCGATGTTAAAACATTGTAGAAAATAACATCGGCACATCGATGTTTCACAATAATGAACATTGATAACAAACATCGATGTTTTTTTACTGAAACATCGATATATCGTTTGCATCCCTATGCCCGTGGGGGTCGGCAAAGGCGATTCATAACATCAATGCAAAAGAAACAAGACTGGACTGAGTAGAAGAAATATTGGATATGTATACAGCGGGAGAAATATTTATTCTTACTCCGTGTGGTGACGGAGTAAGAATACAATTCACCACTCCCTATCTTGGCCGTGGATGTCGTACAAGACGACTATGGGATATAATATGCACATAACATCTGTGCAAGAGAAGGAAAACTCGAAATGAAACCCTATACCAACATATCTGACCAGCATGGTGTAGTAGTTCAAATTCCCTCCCATATGGAGGAGGCCCGAGCCCAACAGTGGGACGTGTGTGGGCTGCGATGATGATGATGATACACCAGGAGTCTAATCCAGCGCTAACTTGTAATACGATACGTGTAATAAATATTATTTATTTTTTATATATTTTTTCGTCAATCTTTACTAATAAACTCATTTGCAAAAAAAACGGGCGGTTTTGATTTTCATTCATATTTAAAAAGATACAATACCAAAAAGGTTTCAATCGTTTGTACACGTTACTGGCCGGTTTTAAAAATGCTGTGGTATTTAAAAAAGTACGTTCTAAATTCAATTTTTCATTTGATGTTCATTTTTACAGAAAACCCCTTTTTATCCTACATTTTTGGCGCGAAGTTCCAGAAGTTAACATCGACTTTCATAACTTTTATTCAATTTTTATCGATTAATTTCATATCCTTGACTGTCAAAGCTTTATTTAATGCTGTTTGGCTGTATCAAAAATGGTAGATAAAGTGGTAAAAGCTACCAAAATTATCGCGCTGCTTGAAGAGGGTTGCAGCCAATGTTTCGTGGCTAGGAGGCTAAATGTTAGTCGCTCGACAGTCCAAAGGACCTGGCAGCGATATCAGGAGACTGGTTCCGTCGAGAGAAGGCCTGGTTCTGGAAGAAAACCATGTACCCAACCACGGGATGATCGTTTTCTTGTGAGTCGCGCATTGAGAAATCGCAAATCTTCGTATGTGGATCTTAAGAACAACCTCCAAGAAGTAAGAAATGTGCATATTAGTCTATGGACGGTCAGGAGGAGGCTTCTCGCTGCCAATATACGCAGTCACCGCCCGGCCCGCGGCCCCAAATTACTCCGTGAGCACAGAGTTCACAGGCTTAGGTTCGCTAGAAATTGTGAATCATGGACTCAAGACGATTGGAATAGGGTTTTGTTCTCTGATGAAGCCAGGATATCTCTGTTCGGTGAAGATCGACGTCGGCGAGTGCTAAGAAGACAAGGAGAACGCTTTGCAGAGGCATGTTTCGAAGAAATCACACCTTATGGTGGGGGCTCTGTTATGTTTTGGGCAGGAATAAATTCAATGGATCGTACAGAGTTAGTCTTCATTGAAAACGGCTCACTGACTGGGCATCGATACATAACGGAAGTTCTAATTTCTCATGCACAACCCGCATTGGCCGCTCTAGGTGAAGACTCGATTTTTATGGACGACAATGCTCGCGCCCACCGATCCCGCGATGTTAATGCGTATGTGCAAGAGGTCGGCATTCGTCGTTTGGATTGGCCAGCTCAAAGTCCCGACCTCAATCCCATAGAGCATGTCTGGGACGTTCTGAAACGGCGTGTGAGATCAGTACACCCGGCTCCGCAGACCATCAGAGAGCTGAAGAATGTGATTACTGCGGAGTGGGAACGTATTCCGCAAGCAAGTATCCGGGATATACTCGCTAGCATGCCCAGACGAATTCAAGCTGTGATTTTAGCTAGAGGGGGTCACACTCGATACTAAACATTTATCTGCTTTTACTTTATTAAAGAAAAACAAACAAAAAAACTTTTTTATTTTTACTTCATGAGCATATGCACTACTAGCGAATATACACTACTAGCGAGGTTTAGCATTATTTCCCATAAATTGTATCTAAATTTTATGAAATACTGATGAAAACGATTATTTTCTTATTAATTTAGCAAATTGTGTGGATAAAACTACCTATAATTATCAAACAAAGAAATATTAACATTTGAAATGGTTCATTGCTTAGGTGCCCGTTTTTTTTGCAAATGAGTGTATATTATAAGTAATGCATGACTTAACAGGTTACAGCTTGCATGCGCCACCACTAGTGTGCTTTTGTTTTAATTCTGATTGTTTAATTTGAATTTGACTACAGGTAATAGCGATAGAGGCTAGAGTGCTTCAGAGTTTATTTTATTCATTGTATATTACGTATGCATACCTGTACGATTATAAGATACTCTTTTGTAAAAGCCCTACTATAAGGGGTCTTATGCAGTACTTTATAATCCAACACGACAAATGATATGTATATAACATTTGTGCAAGAGAAGGAAAACTCAAAATAAAAATCTATATCAACATGTCTGACCAGTATGATATAGTAGGTTAATTTCCCTTCTATTGGAGAGGAGGCTCGAGCCAAGCAGTAGGACGTGTATAAGCCGAGACAAAATAACAACTACTACTGCCTTTTCGGTGGAATAAACTAACAATTGCTAATTGCGAAATTAAAAGTATTATTCGGCTACAAAATTTTCAACAGCATTTTCGATGGCTAGATTTGTGCTTAGAGCTCAGCAAAAGGTTCTACTGTGGTATATTTATATGTGGTGATGGAGTAAGAATACAAATAACCACTCCCTATCTTACCCGTGGATGTCGTAAAAGACTATGGGATATCATACGCATATAACAACTATGCAAGAGAAGAAAAACTCTAAATAAAACCTTAAACCAACCTATCTGACCAGCATGGTATAGTAAGATTAATTTCCCTTCTATTATGGAGGAGGCTCGAGCCCAACAGTGGGATGTATATGAGCTAAAATGATGGTGATGATGATATTTACACCTATATTTTTATAGCATAAATACGTAGAGCTAAATAAATATATGCGAGAAAGTATTCTTGTTCTTGTACAGTTCGTTAATATTGTGGTCATGGACAAAACATTCACAATATTGATATAGATTAAACTAAACTTATGTTTCGGATATTATGTGTAAAGGTAAACAACTATTCGCGTGATGACGTACAGAGAATATAATTTGTTACAATTATTTTGCCGTGGGTGTCGTAAGTGATAAATAAAGAACGATACCAACCTGCCTGTCAGGGTCGTAAGTTCGAATATCATTCAGGATAACACTTTGTACAATGATGATTTGTTTGTAAAGTCCCCCGCAATACGAGACGGGTTATAATTAAAAAAAAATCGGCCAAGTGCGAGTTGGCTTCGCGCACGAAGGGTTCCGTACCATTAACTTGGTAAAAGAGAAGAGTAAAAACAAGAGCCTCCCTATCGCCATTATCGATGTTGAGCAAAAAAATCAAGTTTGTTATAAATATTATCTGCATACCATATCCCTTAGTTGTCTTTTACGACACCCACGGGCAAGATAGGGAGTGATGAATTGTATTCTTATTCAGTCAACACACGGACTAGATTAGCATATTTTGCCAAAATAAATACAGTAATTTTTGTCTGCCTTTTTTTATTTACCAGAAAGAAATGACACGGTTTATTATAATACCACTTAGGCCAACAGAATTTGGCAAGATTATAAAAAAAGTGTCGAAGTTTAAGCGATTTAAGTTGTGTACAAAAGTCAGTCGATTACGATTGAAAGGAATCGAGATCTATGTCAAGGCAGTACTCGGTCGGTGAACTCGCTAAGGTTCATTTCGATTCAACAACGTTCTGTAAGTATACATATCTAATGTCAGATGTAAATTATGATAAATTATTCAATTTAAGTGATTTAAGAATGGATTACATTATAAATTCTATCACATAAATTCTAAAGAAAAATCTTAAATGACATTAAAATAAACACATCGTGTTGTGACGGAGGAAGAATGCAATTCGCCATTCCATATCCTGCCTGTGAACGTTGTAAAAATGACTAAGAGATAAAATATGCATGTGATATCTGGGTAAGAGAAAATATCTTGAAACAAAACCCTATACCAACATGTTTGGCCAGTAGGCTAATTTCCCTTCCATATTGGAGGAGACTTAACCACGCTAGGAGGGCCTATATGAACTGAAACGAAAATATTTACAAAATAGCGCCTCCTCCTATTTCCTCTTTCGTAAACATTTTAAGCAAGCAAGGTGTCAAGCATCAAAAAATTCTTCTGCTTTGCTGCACACCGGTAACGTTGCTCATAAGGTTGACAGCAGGATCACGTTGAATGGCAATGCTAATACATATTTGGTGCAATAAATTTTTGTTTATATTTTTCAATATATAGTTGCAATTTTATTTTCAGTATTAGGTTGTGTTATTGATTATAAATAACACACTAAATGCGTATGTTGGATTATTGAAAACTGTTAAAAGTTAATAAGTCATTACTATCCCTAACTTTTCGTATGGGGACGGAATAAGAATACAATTCATCACCCCCCTCTCTTGCCCAATCGTGTCGTAAAAGACGACTAAGGGATTAAATATGCATATAACATTTAGAGAAGGAAAACTTTAAATGAATCCCCAACAACCCCAATACGTCTGACCAGCGTGGTGTAGTAGGTCAGTTTCTCTCCTATTATGGAGCCCAACAGTGGGACGTTGTATGAGTTGAAAGCAATGAATGAATGAATCCCAAATTATGGTATAGATTTTTTAAATGGTAACGACAAAGCCTAAAGGACATTGTAATTTATTTAAGACGCTGTCGTTATAGAAAATATTAATTTCAGACCTTGGCGTAACAATGTTTTTCTACACGGTACCCATTAACCTGTATTCCAGGCATTTAATATTATATTGTCAGTATAAATACAGCTATATTTAGTAATATTTGTTTGTCTACCTTGTAATACCAATTACGGCTAAATGCTTTTTTTACTACGGGACTCTCATTTGAGGCTACACTAGTCTTTAGTTGTTATTAGTATCGGAATCAAAGGCTCCGATGTTGTTTTAGTTACAATAATTATTCATTTTATGGTAAACGTTTTAAGTTTAATAATTCTTTAATAATACGCTTAATTGTTAGTATGTGTTACTGATTAAGCGTTCCATAATTACTTCTAAGAAACATCCTGATGTCTATTTTGAAAACTATAGCAAACAATACAATAATTATGCAATGTCCGCGTGGTGGCGGAGTAATGACACATTTCATCACCCCCTTTCTTGCCGGTTCATGTCTTAAAAGACGACTTAGGTTAATACCTATTATAATTAATATGCATACAATATCTATGCAAGAAGGTAAATTCGACATTAAAGCTTGTACGAAACAGTCTCACCAGCGTGATATAGTAACTTAATTTTCCTTCCATTTTGGAATAGGCTCAACCCCAGCAGTGGGACTTAGCTCATTTACGAGCTGTAATGATGATGACGCTGATAATTATAATCAAGGTGAAAACGTATGCCGTCCTTAGAATGACCGCCATATCTTTTTATATTTTAAACCAGCGCTAAATATAACAGCACTACAAACAAGTGCCGTAGTCAAATTATTCTGCGACCAGTAATTTGAATATAATAATAATTTGAATAGTCGTTGCAATCTCGTAACTGCCAGCACTAATCTCACCCTAAAGCAATATGATTATTCAAAAGTTAATTTAACGATTAATTATTCTTAAAGTATTTCCTTGTCAGATCTTGTTAAATAACCTTGTCCTATTACTCTAATTTGTCAAGCGTATAATTATTAGATAATGTTTACAAAATTTAATAATTAAAATCAATTAAATTTTTGTTGAATCGCTTTTGTCGGTGGTTAAACACAATTTTGCCAATGTCACGTAGAAACATTGATAGAGTATTCTACGAAAGAGATTGTTCGTTATAAAATAATAAGAAATGTGTTGATAATTCTAATTAATTATGAACAAATGTTTTGTTATTAATGCAACAATACTGAGTCAAGTTAAAATATTTTATTTTTTTTAGTATAGAAAAAAAATGATTTTTTGTACGCGTGGCGATGGACGATGAATACAACGCATCTTTTAGCGTGGGTCTCAGAATACTAAGGAGGCAGGTCATTGAAGGACAGGCAAAAAAAAATTGCCGGGCTGGCCACGAACGACCAGGAACTCGGTGCCGGTAGTCGGCCCAATGGCCGACTACCTCTCCCTTCCCAAAAAAAAAAAAATATAGAAGAACTAGCTGGCTCGGCGAACTTCGTACCGCCATAATTTTTTTCGTAAATATATTTTCTAAATTTCCGAAAATATAGTCTGTCTATAGTTGCCATTTGCGTTTTGTTATTACATGTCAGATGCGTGTCTGTTATACCACGTTTCATAGTGACTTGTGTTCTCTTTGACGTTTTATGTCACATCACACGGGAACGCGATCAAACGGGATAAAAAGTATCCTATGTCCGTCTCCTGGATCTAAGCTACCTCCCCACCAATTTTCGACCAGATCGGTGCAGCCGTTCTTGAGTTATAAATAATGTAACTAACACGACTTTCTTTTATATAAACTCATTTGCAAAAAAAACGGGCGGTTTTGATTTTCATTCATATTTAAAAAGATACAATACCAAAAAGGTTTCAATCGTTTGTACACGTTACTGGCCGGTTTTAAAAATGCTGTGGTATTTAAAAAAGTACGTTCTAAATTCAATTTTTCATTTGATGTTCATTTTTACAGAAAACCCCTTTTTATCTTACATTTTTGGCGCGAAGTTCCAGAAGTTAACATCGACTTTCATAACTTTTATTCAATTTTTATCGATTAATTTCATATCCTTGACTGTCAAAGCTTTATTTAATGCTGTTTGGCTGTATCAAAAATGGTAGATAAAGTGGTAAAAGCTACCAAAATTATCGCGCTGCTTGAAGAGGGTTGCAGCCAATGTTTCGTGGCTAGGAGGCTAAATGTTAGTCGCTCGACAGTCCAAAGGACCTGGCAGCGATATCAGGAGACTGGTTCCGTCGAGAGAAGGCCTGGTTCTGGAAGAAAACCATGTACCCAACCACGGGATGATCGTTTTCTTGTGAGTCGCGCATTGAGAAATCGCAAATCTTCGTATGTGGATCTTAAGAACAACCTCCAAGAAGTAAGAAATGTGCATATTAGTCTATGGACGGTCAGGAGGAGGCTTCTCGCTGCCAATATACGCAGTCACCGCCCGGCCCGCGGCCCCAAATTACTCCGTGAGCACAGAGTTCACAGGCTTAGGTTCGCTAGAAATTGTGAATCATGGACTCAAGACGATTGGAATAGGGTTTTGTTCTCTGATGAAGCCAGGATATCTCTGTTCGGTGAAGATCGACGTCGGCGAGTGCTAAGAAGACAAGGAGAACGCTTTGCAGAGGCATGTTTCGAAGAAATCACACCTTATGGTGGGGGCTCTGTTATGTTTTGGGCAGGAATAAATTCAATGGATCGTACAGAGTTAGTCTTCATTGAAAACGGCTCACTGACTGGGCATCGATACATAACGGAAGTTCTAATTTCTCATGCACAACCCGCATTGGCCGCTCTAGGTGAAGACTCGATTTTTATGGACGACAATGCTCGCGCCCACCGATCCCGCGATGTTAATGCGTATGTGCAAGAGGTCGGCATTCGTCGTTTGGATTGGCCAGCTCGAAGTCCCGACCTCAATCCCATAGAGCATGTCTGGGACGTTCTGAAACGGCGTGTGAGATCAGTACACCCGGCTCCGCAGACCATCAGAGAGCTGAAGAATGTGATTACTGCGGAGTGGGAACGTATTCCGCAAGCAAGTATCCGGGATATACTCGCTAGCATGCCCAGACGAATTCAAGCTGTGATTTTAGCTAGAGGGGGTCACACTCGATACTAAACATTTATCTGCTTTTACTTTATTAAAGAAAAACAAACAAAAAAACTTTTTTATTTTTACTTCATGAGCATATGCACTACTAGCGAATATACACTACTAGCGAGGTTTAGCATTATTTCCCATAAATTGTATCTAAATTTTATGAAATTCTGATGAAAACGATTATTTTCTTATTAATTTAGCAAATTGTGTGGATAAAACTACCTATAATTATCAAACAAAGAAATATTAACATTTGAAATGGTTCATTGCTTAGGTGCCCGTTTTTTTTGCAAATGAGTGTATATAGATATAGAAGAACAAGCAAAATTCTAAACCAATAAAAAAAAAAATAAGAACTTTATCGAGTCAGCGAGGCCTGTAAGCCATTCTTTCTTTTACTATGAAGTAAGTTCTTGCCCGTAATAGATGTTATGTGAACTGAGAAGAAAACTTATACAAATAGACTTTTTGATAATTAATTAAATTATAGTTACTGCGATTTTTTTACTTTTTGAAATTTTATCATTCATAATGAAATTGAAATAGATGATGAAATAAAACTACTTTTACGGTTTTTATTGTGTTTCTGTTTGATTTTTAATTGCCCGACTATTCATAAACTTTGCTGTATTTATGGTCACAGGAGGACCAAAAAGGAGAGAAAATTCGCAATTTAAAAATCAATAATTACGCAATTTGTATTTTATTTTATATAGATTAATTGTGTTTCATAAATGATGTTATTCGTGTCGTTACGGATTAATAATACAATTAACCACCCCCCTCTCTTGTCTATGGGTATCGTAAAAGACATCTAAGGGATACATAACATCGATGTAAGAAAAGGCAAACTCGAGATAAAACCCTATTCCGAGACACCTGACTAGCGTGAAATTGTGCCGCGGGTGACGTGACCGGGGAGTTAGTCCGTCACCCGCCGAGAGGCCGACCGCGTGGGGAAAGACCGACGTCCTCTCCAAGGGGGTGACGTCGGTCACTGGGATAGTACCCCACTAGGGGGTATTCCGTCGGGCCGACCACTGATGACAAGTAACCCTGCTCCGGTGGTCGGCCCAACGACGAAGGCGGCGTGGTGTTCGGGTGGGTTGCGGGTGTGCGTGCTTACGCCCCTTTGTCGCCCCGGACGGAGAGTTGCGAGGAGTCCACCGACCGCAGGCCACCCAAAAAAAAAGCTTGAAATTGTAGATAATTTTTTCTCTCAACCTCGCTTTTGTAACCTATCTGATTAGCGTGATGCAGTAAGTCAATTTGTCTCCTATTGCGCAGGAGGTTTGAGGCCAACAGCGCATCATTAAGAGCTGATAAGAAAAAAGAATAAACATTAATTGTGTGCGTTTAACGGAACTAATGTGAGCGAGTATTTTTTATCGTTCATAATGCATGATAGGTATTCAGTTGCCTAATGTTGAATGTGTAGAGCTGCATTGCGCTAAATCCTGCTTGCTATGCGACGGCTCGCCCGACCTTTGCGCTCTGTTGAAATTGATGAGGCTACTTATAATAGGATTATTTCGACAACTTACAATGTTGATGTGTTGGTATGTGTGTGTTTAGGGTTGCCAGGTCGACCAACGTAATAGCCGGACAGACCAGCCAGTTTGGCCGGATATTTGGGTATAAAAGCCGGACACCCTACATTATTGAGGATTATGTTTTAGTATTATTAGGTACGACAAAAAATGTATGTAAAATTAAGCTTTTTGGATTATTATGACAACAGTCGACTCGCCTCCGCTCGACCACGCTCGGCGCTAGCTCGTTTGCGAAATATAAAAAGTCTAATAAAAGCCGGACACCCATTATTTTGGCCGCACACGCAATTAAAAAGCCTACCTATGTCTGGCTTTATCCAGACGCCTGGCAACGCTATGTGTGTTGAATAATCGAGTTCCTACCTCAACTCGGCGTTAAAATTTGAATCCATAATAGCTTAGATTTCTGGATTTCTCTACTAATAAATTATCAATCGTAAATGTTTTAAGCTGCGTTTGTTATCTACCAAACGCAGCTTAAAACGTTTAATGTAATGATCTCATTATATGTATATGTGAGATTGAAATATATCTTTATTTATAAATTTATTGTGTACATGTGTATGTCACTGAACTCCTCCTAAACGGCTGGAGCGATGTTGATGAAATTTTTTGTGTATCTTCAAGGGAATGTGAGAATGTTTTAGATTCACAATTGGATCTGGTAGGTGGCGCTGCTGTTGATTTCAAGTAGAATTCCTTTCATTTTATTTGAACAGAAAAACGTCTATTAGGTCAGCTAGTTTACATGATAAAAATTGTAGATGTATTAAGACATTAGAATATAAAATTATGCGAACTCTTTTGGCGATAGGATTGTACGGTCGATGTTGGTAACAAAATAATCAACTTTAAATCCTGTAATAAATGTCAGCGTTTTCATATGCGTATCCTCTGTGTCACTCTAATTTTAAAATAAGAAGACATCGTCATTCATTGCCTTCTTTGACACACGAGTCTTAATTTCTTGGTCATGTAAGCTTCGTGCAAAGAAGCTAGATGCTTGTGTCAACATTGAATAGCCAAAGTTACAACATTAAATATGACTATTAAATGAAAAATAATAAAAACAAAAGATAATTTGTATCAAAATCTCAACTAATATGTATTTCTTTGTTGGGTTCAGGTCTACTTTATGAGAGAGAATTTGACTTGCTATACCATACTTCCCGTGTTGTGATGGAGTAAGAATACAATTTACAACACCCTTTCTTGCCTGTGGGTATCGTAAAAGACGACTGAGGGATTAAAAATATAAAATTATAATATCTATGAAATAATATAAAAAAAAAAATATAAAAATAATATAAAATTATAATATTTATATATAATATCTATGAAAGAGAAGGAAACACGAAAAAGCCCCTATACCAACACGTCTGACCAGCGTGGTATAGTAGGTAATTTTCCCTCCTATGGAGTGTAGGTCGCTCGAACCCAACAGCGGGACGTATTTGAGGTGAATTGTTGAATAAAATATCAATGTTTATACAATGACTTGATTCTTGGTATTGCTGAAGTCCACAAGCGGCTGTTATTACTTATTATAAAATAAAAATAAAGTATAACTCTCAATAACTAAGTACATAGTTATATTGCAGTAGTAAAAGTGAATAGTAAACAATACTAGCAGTTCATATAACAGCCGTTAATAAGTTTCACTGTGCCTTAAGTTACGCGTGTGACGCGGCGGGGGCTTGTTAGTGCGACCTCCGTCACATGGGAATGCGGTCCAAGTTATTAGCGATCGTGTGAAGGAAGTATAGTATTTAATTTAATAATAAAGAGAAGTTTTTAATGCTATCTGCGTCACACGGGAATGTGGTCCAAGTTAGCTATTGTATAAATCCTAAATAAAATGTCACAATATAACATTTAATGTTTACTAACTACTAAACAAAAGCATATCTGTGTGGTGATGGAGTAAGAATACAATTCATCACTCCTTCTCATACCCGTGCGTTTCGTAAAAGACGACTAAGGGATACATTACGCCGAGGCCGCGGGTGACGTGACCGGGGTATTAGTGCGTCACCCGCCAAGAGGCCGACCGCGTGAGGAAAGACCGACGCCCTCCCCGAGGGGGGGGGACGTCGGTCGATGGGAGGGTACCCCAAATAGGGGGTATTCCGTCGGCCCAACGACGAAGGCGACGTGCATCGTGGGTGGGTTGTGGGTATGCGTGCTTACGCCCCTCTGTCGCCCGGGACGGAGTGGTGCGAGGAAGCGCGCCGACCGCAACCCACACAAAAAAAGGGGTTATATTATGCATATGACATCTATGCAAGAGATGGAAATCTTGAAACAAAACCCTATACCAACCTGTCTGATCAGCATGGTATAGTAAGGTCAGTTTCCCTCCTATTATAGAGGAGGCTCGAACTCAGCAGTGGGACGTATATGAGCCGAAATGATGATGAAACAAAAACAATATTTTTTTTATATAGATAGATATACATCATTTTCTTTTTGTACCGGCAATAAATCTGTATGAAAATTTGTTCAATATTTAATAAGTACTTCTGTGGCGGGTAGATATAAATCTCTGCAATAAAAATGACTTGTTGGATGTGAAACATCCTAGTTCGTCCGTGAGCATGATCGCTGTAAAGTGTGCGAGATACAAATGCGATAGCATTCGTAAAAACAGATTTATGTACAATATATTACATATTATATACAATATGTAATACTCGCGTAAACGTCAGCAGTCAATATGGTTCAAGTTATTGTGTCATTTTTAAATAGTAAAGACACGTGTTTAGTGCAACCTCCATCACACGGGAATTTAGTCCTATAGTCCATAAAATATAGTTTGATCTCTGTGACAGTTGTCCCTAGTGGTGTCACGCTTACGATGAAGTCCGTAGTTTGATATCGATAAAACTCTTTATTTTTAAAATTGTGATTTTATATTATAGTTGAAATACAATCAATGAAAATCTTTTTGAATTTATTTCAAACATAAACTATTTTTTGACTACTTTGATTGACAAAAGGAGTACAATCAAGGTCTACGTCACTATTATCGTCATCACTGGAGCGTTCCTGCTAGAAAATTTATCACTTTTTTGCCAAAATAGGGACAGTCGTTCGATCAATCGATCAATTGCGACTGTTTTGACAATAATGACAATAATGCGTATAAAATATTATCATTTACTCTGAGACAAAAAGTAGTTTTTTAGTGTTTAATTAATTTAATTTATGTATTTTATAATGTAACTGTTTGTTGTAAAAAATGTGTTGAAAGTTTTATATAGGTACTGTATTGGGTTTATTTCTTTAATGAATAATTTAATAAAGATCGGTTATCGATTGACGTATATCGACTGTCCCATCTCTTTTATATTTTCAGTCCAGTATGACCTTGTACGTGTGTAACTGTCATTTTTCTATTAAATGTTTACTAGGTATTTCAGTACTTACGAGGTACATTTTAGGCATGAATATTAATATTTTTATATTTATAATATATTACACTTCAGTTGCAATAAAACTGGCACGAAAATAATGAAAATATATGTGATACAAAATGAAATTGTAAACATGTCGCTCGTTCAGACTTACTTCGTCGGTTTCGTTGACATCTGTCACAGACTATAGTTATTAGCTATTGTGCGGCTGTATGACAGGTGGCGTATGACATTACAGGAGATTGTGTAAGACCTCGCTAAAATTGCATGTAACGAGAATCACTATTAACCCTTAAACTTAATAAGGTGTAGAGTGCAACGTTGCATACAAAAATTAATTCAGTCATATACAGCCAATTTCGTAATTTCGTTGGTAACTTTATTTACAAATTTTTAAGCATTACTTAAAATCGTATTTAGTAGTTTAGCTCATTTACGATTGAGTAAAATAATTAAAGTATTGTGATTTCAATTTGTAGTACCATTTGATTTGTAAGTCTGTAAATCTTCATTTTATTTTCTGTATTTAAAATTCTGCTATAGATATAATAATTTTCTTATTTTTATTTCATTTGTACCAGTTAAATAACACATTCGTAATACTTATGCAAATATTTATGAAAAATATACCACTACCCACATAATGACGTAAATATAAGTGAACTTGACCCGCTGGCTCGTGTGTTTTGCACCGCGACATTGTCTTAACGTAATATTGTGCAACGCAACTCTATTGGGACGCACTTTCTCCGCTGTGAGTCGTCGTCCGGTCAGGTGTGTGATGATATGCACGTGCTCCTAACTAGTTTTGGAGTTCTTTGAATTATTATTCCATTGTTATGATAATAGCTGCTATGAAGGCGGAGTATTTATCTACCATACAGTATATAAGTTCGATTTCACATCATATTTTGTTCTCGAGTAAAGATTTTTTTTTCTTGTTTTGATGCAGTGAGAATACAAAGGACTCGTTTTTCCAGTGAGATTTTTAAAAATCGATTAATGTGTCTAAGCAGATAGTCAAGAGCAGACATGCAAGTAAATTAAAACTCATCATAAATTTGAAGCTAATTATCCTTATTGGGAAGAGGATTGTAGTCAGTAGTGGGGAGTTTATGTAATATGCAGAGAAGTAGAAAAAGGAAAACTATTTCAATTGATGACAAACGTTAGAAATAAATACCGTTTGTTTATTAAATATTTATGTCAAGAATCAAATAGTTTTATAAATTTTCTTGTCTTTATGCATGAAAGAATAAGCAGAGGTGTTTGTATTTTACCAATCATTTTTATTTCTAAGTAACATGGCTCCCAATTGGAATTAAATTTATTAATGCTGCACTCAATTAGTGGTAGGACCACACTGTCGACAGTTATCTGTCTACAGCTGCGGGCCGGTCCATCCGAGGTAGTACCATGCTCTCGCAGAAAATCGACGTCTGAGTAGTAGCAATTTGTTACTGCGCTTCGTTCGGTAAGCGAGAGAGCCGGAAGCCCAACTTTCTGAGGGTGTTTATGTGTGGAGGGTTTTGGTGGTGCTCTTGGTATCACCGAGCCTCAATGCACGCATTCACACTCCCTTCACTTTCTTCGCGGTAGGCAGCGACCCTGTAAAGGTCCATGAGCGGCAGAAACACTTACCATCAGGTGTACTGTTTGCTCGTTTGCCACCGTTTGCAATAAAAAAAAATAAAAAGATAGAATTAAAAGCATTTCTAATCAATCTACAATCATCATCATCACCATCGCAGCTCATATACATCCCACTGTTAAGCTCGAGTCTGTTTCATAATAGGAGGAAAATTTACCTGCTATACCACGCTGGTCAAACGATAAGTATAGATCTATGCGTAGTGTTTTATTTCTTAGTTTCCCTTTTCTTGCATAAATGTTATATGCATATTTAATCCTTGAGTTGAAGGGGCAGTGTATTGTATTCTTACCACGTCGCCACACGGAGAATCTATACCAATAAATAAAATTGGAGTGTTTGTTTGTAATGTCAAAATAATAGGCTTTTTTCATGCTCACACGGTTATTTGCACGACACCTATGCCTAAAATAGCATTTAAAAATTTTTTGTCTGTCTGTCTGTCTGTTTGTTCCGGGTAATCTTCAAAACGCCTAGACTGATTTAAAAAATTCTTTCACCAATGGAAAGCTATAATCTCAGGGAGTAAACTAGGCTATATTTTATACCGGTATTCCCACGGCTACGGGAACTACACAGGAAAGACTGAAACCGAAGCGAAGCGAGGGCGGGTTGCTAGTCTATACCAATAAATAAAATTGGATTGTCTGTTTGTAATGTCAAAATAATAGGCTTTTTTCATGCTCACACGGTTATTTGCACGACACCTATGCCTAAAATAGCAAATAAAAAATTTTTGTCTGTCTGTCTGTCTGTTTGTTCCGGGTAATCTTCAAAACGGCTGGACCGATTTCAAAAATTCTTTCACCAATGGAAAGTTGTAATATCAGGGCGTAAACTAGGCTATATTTTATCACGGTATTCCCACGGGAACGGGAACTACGCGGGTAAAACGACTATAACCTATAACCGAAGCGAAGCGAGGGCGGATTGCTAGTCTACAATAATTTAAAACGATAATTCTTTAAATATTAAAGTGGACACAACTTTTAGCAGCCAAAGCTATTTTTACGTATTTTATCTGATTTTAAATGATTAAAACATATGTGCCGTATATATCGTCTAGTCAAGTCTAGTAGTCACTTAGACTATTACGAAAATTGTCCGTAACCTTACATAAAATACGATAAAGAACAAGGTAAACAATAATAATACGCATCACTGAATTAATTTGTATAACAGGTAACTGTTATTAAGTATAACAAGTTCAATAAAGTGTAACACTTATTCAGGCTATAACATATTCAGGCTATAACACTGAGACGAAAATACTAACATTAAAAATATGAAAATTTAATAGCAGCTTTTTAGTGACGTAGAGACCCACTAATAAAGAGATTTTGCGATATTCAATCTCAAAACGGAGTTGCTAACATAGTTGAAGGAAAATGTACTCTAATTTTGAGATGTAGATTCTCTAATAAGATATGTCCTGAATAACAAACGTTATATTTCGTTCAAAGGGTGTAAAATTAGGAATAATTTATTTATATAATTCACATTATAACACAAATAATGAAAATTATGCCTAACGGGGACAGCACATGTAATGTCTATGTAGACGAAGAACACTTTTATTGCCTTCAAATTAATAGTATCAAATCAAATTATAGTAGTCTTAGTATTTATAAATTTTTATCCTCTAAGTATGTAAAATATGAAGTCAAATTTTTCAATGATGCTTAACTTTTGAGATATAGATATATTTTATTAGAGAATAACAAAATATATCCTGATAAACAAACGAAACGCTTCATTTAAAAAGTATAAAATTGGGAGTAGTTTTTTTTTATATAATTAACAACATAACACAAATAATGAAAATTATTTTCAGCAGGGACGATACACATAATTTCTACGTGGACGAAGTTGCGAGCGAAATCTCCTCATTAGATCTATAGATAATCTAATTAGTTTTTTGAGAATTTGCCTAGTATATATTCCGAGATCAGTGTCTAAGATTATTAAAATTACGATAATCACTCTGGAATCATTATGTTTCCTAAGATAAATTAATCTAAAATTGTTTCATAAACATGGAAGTTATGCTCCAGTTAAGCTCTAGTGAAGGACGCTAATGCTCGTAGTATGTCTATAACTATAAAAATTATGCACTAAATCTAGACTAAAGTAAATCAGAAATCATATACTTGGTATAGGAATATGTTAATACCGTGACTTTCAGGCGTGTATGATACTGCAATTACTTATATTTTGTAAATAAATCTACTTTACGGATTAAGTTTGTATTTAATTTTTGATGACCCGATGTTTCGACCACTTTACAGCGTTCTTATTCCCGGGCGGACTGGAGTACTTATATTTTTTGGATTTCTGTGCAAATTATGTTGGATTCTATTGTATCTTTGTAATATAACTACGAAATTAATTGATGTTTTTCATTCTTTTTTCAGTTCTGTCTATAAAAAGACGACCGTGCTTACAACTTATCGATATTCCACTGTATAGATGCCATAGATGGTGTATTGGTCGACATCAACCTACGGTTCCAGTGAAATTGATTCCAATATAGGATAATACTTTGTTCCGCAAAAGTTATTCTAAGAGCAAGTGTGTAATTTGTAATGGTAAAATTTCGTTAATTGTATGTTTGTACTCAGGATGACTATAGAATTATTTTTCTATTGTCTTGTGCCATAAAACAAGATATATCTTGTTGGATAAAGGCCTAGAGAAGGGTAATAAAGCCCTAACCGCCACATTTGGTAGTTTTTTTTATTATTATTATATATTAATGAGCAAACAGTACACATGATGGTAAGTGTTGCTGCCGCTCATGGACTTTTACAAGGCCGCTGCCTACTGCGAAGAAAGTGAAGGGAGTGTAAATGCGTGCATTGAGGTTCGGTGATACCAAGGGCACCACCAAAACCCTACACACGCAAACACCCTCAGAAAGTTGGGCTTGCGGCTCCCTCACTCACCGAACGAAGCGCAGTAACAAATTGCTACTACTCAGACGTCGATTTTCTGCGAGAGTGTGGTACTACCCCGGACGGACCGGCCCGCGGCTGCAGACAGATAAATATCGACAGTGTGGTCCTACCACTCTTACCACCAGTTTTGCGGTTAGAGTATGTTTTAGGACAGACTTCAGCGGCCTTGTAGTCCTCCTGGTAATTCTCTTCTTCACTCGAAATATATGATTCTCACAGGAAAGGAAAATTATATATTAATCTGTTACTAAACTGAAACCATTCGGTGTGGTGACGGAATAAATTGTTTGGCTATGGATGTCGTAAAAGACAACCAATTATGATATGCAAATAACTGACGTACTCGTATATAAGCTCCATTGGGCTCGGGCCTCTTTCACAGTAAAATTGGCCTATTGTACTACGCTTGGATTGATGTTACCAGCTTTTAGTAGTCTTTTACCACAACTACGAGCAATAGGTACTGAACTGCATTCTCTCCCACACGGAAAAACAACAAAAACAACATGTTAAGATTACAAACCTTAAACTAACCTAATTGAAATCAATGCAACGGCACTTGAGAGGGAAACAGGAAATGTTGATTAAAGTAAGTATTATAGCATCTTTTTTTATTGTAAACACCTGGCATCTTTATTATCATAAAAAAATACGTACGACCAATTTAGACTTTATTGTAATAACAATAGACTTTAACAATTTTATAGGTAAACCAACAAAAAGAAAGCATCGTTCAAATCATAACTCTAAATCAACGCTAATGAGAAATATACACCTTATTTTAAGTCTACGCGATAATGGATTCTAAATGTGATAGATTTAAGTGTTATTGTAGTATGAGATAGGACTAAAGGCGGTGACTCCATCCTTGACTTTCACATTATAGAATGTTAGGTAATAAGGGAAATGAACATTGAGAGATATTTAAATAAATAATAGTTTTAACAGGGTTTTCCTTATGTTAATGTAGTAATAATACAATATACTACCTTATCTCGTGTGCATATCGTAAAAGACAACTAAGGGATTTGTTATGACTGACAGCATAGCTCGACGAACCGACAACCGTTGAGGAAGAAAGGTTCTCGAGTGGTGACCACGTATCGGACGAGGCAGTGTAAGACGCCCAACTAGATGGATCGACGATCTGGTGAAAGTTGCTTGGCGTCGTTAGATGCAGGCGGCACAGGACGGCGATAGGCTGATGATGATGATGATAGCATTCATGAAAGTGAGGGTAAACTCGATGTGAACCCTATGTTTGAGCAACGCGGTATAGTAGACGAATTTTCGGCGGACCGCCTGCACGAGGAGCGCAATCTCGATGAGGCGATCCACCGCTGGCGACTGGGGCGGCGTAGGCGCGAGTACCTGCGCGTCATGCCGCCCTAGCCGAGGCCGCGGGTGACGTGACCGGGGAATTAATCCGTCACCCGCCGAGAGACCGACCGCGTGATGAAAGACCGACGTTCTCCCGAGGGGGGGACGTTGGTCGATGGGAGGGTACCCCAAATAGGGGGTATTTCGTCGGGCCGACCACTGACGTCAAGTCACCCAGCTCCGGTGGTCGGCCCAACGATGAAGGCGACGTGCGTCGTGGGTGGGTTGTGGGTGTGCGTGCTTACGCCCCTCTGTCGCCCCGGATGGAGGGGTGCGAGGAGCGCGCCGAAAAAAAAAGTCTTACTCTTGTTGTGAAGGCCAATAGTGAGACGACGATGAATACTTTTGTGAGTTTTTATGTAAATGCATTCATGCTATACGTCTAAACTGATTTTGATAAAATTTCTGTGTATTTGAGTTATTTTTAGATAATAGAGATTAATTATTACGAGTATAGGGTTTTTTTAGTATTCAGTATGGCCAACTAATGGTAATCTTTTTCTGTTGATGAGATAAAATTGTAATGTAACTTTTTCTCTTTCTCTTCACATACGTTTCACAGATGAGCACGACCTTTCTTCAGAATGGCAGTGATATGTTCAATTGTTTACACCTTTGGGGTGCGATTAAAATACTTTTAGATAATTTTATGTAAATTAATTCATAAAGTGCGTAGCTTTCAGATCACATAGATTGGCAGGCGAAACTTGTCTTACTTTTTATAGAAAACTAGTTATGGTCACAATTACATACGCAATAAATTTCCCATTGGCCATACAGATGTTATTTTACGTTCTAAGTATAAACAGGCTGTCCGAATGAAGGATTCTCGAAAGCAACAGTGGACATTAATTAGCTTGGATGGCCGTATGCAAAAGAATGAGAACATTTTGTTTAAATTTAGCTAGCAGTACCTGAGGCTAGCACGTCCAAATAAATTAACCTGTAAACTTTCTAGCCAGCTGTATATCTCTCTGGTAGTAGATTTATTAGTTGAATTTCAAACAAAATGTAAAATTGGGAATATGTAACAGTCAGGTTACCCGTAAGAATCAGACGAATCCAGAATTTATCTGCATTTAAAAAAAGTTGACACATCACTACTTGCCGCTATCTATACCAATAAATAAAATTGGAGTGTCTGTTTGTAATGTCAAAATAATAGGCTTTTTTCATGCTCACACGGTTATTTGCACGACACCTATGCCTAAAATAGCAATTAAAAAATTTTTGTCTGTCTGTCTGTTTGTTCCGGATAATCTTCAAAACGGCTGGACCGATTTCAAAAATTCTTTCACCAATGGAAAGCTATAATATCAGGGCGTAAACTAGGCTATAGTTTATCCCGGTATTCCCACAGGAACGGGAACTACGCGGATAAAACGATTATCACATTATAACAGGCAGACAGACAAACAGACAGACAGACAAAAAAATTTTAATTGCTATTTTAGGCATAGGTGTTGTGCAAATAACCGTGTGAGCATGAAAAAAGCCTATTATTTTGACATTACAAACAGACACTCCAATTTTATTTATTGGTATAGATTGTGACTTAATTTCCAGTACTACCAGCAGCAAACTACCTATCATCTCTTTTCTGTCATTCCCATCTTAAGGTTGCGTCGTGAAGAGATCGTTTATAGCGATAAATTTGTACGAGTACATTCTGGGTTATGCTAGTATGCAGGTTTTCTTGTAATTGATGCACAAATTAAGAATTATCTATCTATGTAAGCCTTACCAGGGTTTATACTTATAAATGTTGAATTAATGATTTATATATAAAATTTAATAAATTAATTGTTTAGCTCATACAAAGTAATACACTCAAAAGTTAGCATACGCCGGCACTTAGCTATACCTCTCGTATTGCTGAGCTTAATGAATGGCAGTTATCATTTACAATTATGCGGTCTACTTTTTTAGACTAGTCACACCATACTTGCCTACCACTGTAACCCCTGTAAGCTAGGATCCATAATGTTCTTCGTAAAAGACACAAAGGTTTAAATCTCAGGAAGTTTCGGGAAGCGCTTTTAGTTGAGTTGGGATCCGCGAAAAATTTAATTAAAAAAGAAAAAAACAGGAGGCGTCAGTAAGATTTCACTTCTTTCCTATACAAAGCGAGAGATATGAAGTATAATCGGCTAATAAACCACTAGATAAGAGGTTGTACAGCTACGTAAAGCGTAAATAGTAGAATGGCCAAAATGCCTAAAAACACGAAAATTATCTCGAGTTGCTACAAGGTCCATAGTATGCAGGGGGGGGGACGTTGGTCGATGGGAGGGTACCCCAAATAGGGGGTATTATATATATATATATATATATTAGTATACCGTCGGGCTGACCACTGATGACAAGTAGACCCTGCTCTGGTGGTCGGTCCAACGACGAAGGCGACGTGGTGTTCGGGTGGGTAGCGGGTGTGTGGGCTTACGTCCCTCTGTTGCCCCGGACGAAGTGGTGCGAGGAGTGCGCCGACCGCGACCCACCACAAAAAAAAAGGTCCGTAGTAGGTATATATGGGCGCATATCGCCCTCTATCGGCAATATTTGTAAATTGTTGATGTATGTGTTATCAATTATAGTTATAAACATGTTTGAAATATTTGCAACTAATATTTAAATAATTATTTGTAGTAACAACACTGCTATTTACCATGCTGTGATATTTAAGACACTTTTTGAATGTATTTCTAGAAATCTTTGATTTAATTGTTTAAATATTTATATAATTAATCAAATTAAAATCGATTAGAATTAATGTAATTATTTGTAATCATATTTAGTTTTTTTTACACAATAAAGATTGTAATTTATTTCTAGTTAGAGCGCCGTCTGTTGAACAATATATGAGAACAATATTTCCTTTAATTACATTAATGTAAATTGTGTAAAATTGACTATTTGGAATTATGTTAAATGCATTAGAATATTTATCATTATTATTTAGCTATATGCCGATAGTAAAAGTAGTTGTTTTATTTGTTTGTTATAAAAAGTAATTGTAGTTACTAAGACTAGACCGTTTCATTGTAAAGCGGAGGTTATAAAAACATTGTAAGATTAGAATAGAGGACAGTTTTACTTCACTCACTTCTCCGGCAAGAACTTCTAATAAATACAGTGATTACATACTCAGTATTTTACTATCATCGTCCAAATTCCTGGCGCAACGCCGACATATACTACCTCAGACGTGCCTTGCAGACTGTCTAACATCACTCTCCAACTGGTACGCCAGAGATTGCAGTAAAATATGGAACATTCACAATATGGTGAAGCTTCTAGTTTAAAACAGAATATTTTATTAAAAAATTTAAGCTTATCTACTATCAAACTTTATAAAAAAAGCTCTTTCTTGTGTCAAAAGGTTGTTTTCGGTATGATTAATAAAATAAGGCTGTTACGAAACCTTCGTCAACGGGACGCAAGGCTGTATCATTCGCCGCAGACCGGATAACCTTAAAACCGCAATTACTTTTGTTTATTATTAATGATAAATTAAATTTACGTATTTGGGACCCTGAACAGTTTTTTTGGTAAACGTGTTTTTTAATATGTATAGTAGTTGCGAATGCATTTTGATAACACGCCTTACTATTATGTGCGAGTCTTAAGCATCTGCTGAGGTATCACCAAGTCAGTGGGCGGAAGCAATCCATTAGGAAACTTATGAACTGTGATTACCAATTGTCCTGCTAAGCGTCGAGGATTAACCACTTCAAAAGAAGTGGTTAGATCAAATTTGCCGTATGGTGACCGAGTAAGAATATAAATCATCACTCTCTATCTTGCCCGTGGATGTCGTAAAAGATGACTAAGGGATATAATATGCATATAACATCTGTGCAAGAGAAGGAAAACTGTACAGATGGCGTAGTGGTTAAGATAGCGACCTACAGCGCCAGTGTCGGGGGTTCGAATCCCACGCGGGACAACACTTTGTGCGATTAACAAATTGTTGTTCTGAGTCTGGATGTAATTTGTGTCCGTAAATTATATGTTTGTAAAGTCCCCCGCAATACAAGGATTATTTCCTTAGTGCAGGGTATGGTCTTAAAAAAAAAAAATAAAAAAAAAAATAAACTCGAAATAAATCCTTATACCAACATGTCTGACCAGCATGGTATAGTAGGTCAATTTAACTCCTATTGGAGAGGAGGCTCGAGCCCAGCAGTGAGAAGTAAATGCACTGTGATAACGATAATGATGACGATGTTATTGGACGTCTCATATCGACGCATTATTAATTAAATGATGATGACAGTTCAAATATATAATGCGGATATTTACTTTAATGATTCGGCGTAGCAATGGTAGTAGGTTTAAGGAAACATAAAATTATAAGAGTCCTCAAACATTAATGCGAATATTATTTGGAAATCCAAATTAGTAAATTTTACAATTGATACTGACCATTTCACTGTCCATGACCATTTCACTGTTCATGACCATTTCACTGTCCATGTGGTGACGGAGTAAGAATACAAATCACCACTCCCTATCTTGGATGTCGTGTCGTGTGTCGTGTCCCGTGGATGTCGTAAAAGACGACTAAGGGATATAATATGCACTTACATCTGTGCAAGAGAAGGAAAATTCGAAATGAAAACTTATACCAACATGTCTGACCAGCATGGTATAGTAAGTCTAATTCCCTTCCATTGTGAAGGAGGCCCGAGCCCAACAGTGGGACGTATGTGGGCTGCGATGATGATGATGACTGACCATTTCCGTATGATGACGTAGTAAGAATGTAATTCAACTCCTTATCTTGCTCGGATGTGCGGTAAAAGGCAATAAATGGATTAAATATGCATATAACACGTAAACAAAAGAAGGAAAATTCGAAATAAAACCTTACACCAACCCGTCGACCAGCGTGGATGCGTAGGTCAATTTGCCTTCTATTATGGAGGAAGCTCAAACCTAACAGTGGGTCGTATATGAGCTGAGATGATGGTGATAATGGCTGTCCATTCACTGCTTTATTACTAAAGCTTTTACGTTACGATCGTCAAATAAGAAAGACTGATGTTAGTAAAATAAATGACCCGTAACTAAATTTGTCTTTGTTCCGATTTGTAGTGCGATTTAAGTAGTCTTCTGATTATCGCTTATGATAGTATACGGTATATTGATAGAAAGGTAGCTTATCGTACTAAGGATAATGTCATCTCAAGATCATCAATTTGATGCTTAAACCAATGGATACAAGAGGCATAATTATGTATTCTCAAATACTAGAGCGCACCTCAAAGTTACCAGGTCGCTGGCATAAAAACCTCAAACCAGATAACTTGTTATTTATATTACGAAATGTTAAGAAAATACGCATTTCCTTGTATATTTGTTTTTTTGTTTTTATAATACATTATCCTGTACTAAGGGTATTATTCTTATATTCCAAGGTAATTTCATCCGTCATCATCCATCAGCCTATAGAGTCCACTGTTAGACATAAACCTCCCCATGAGAATGTCATTCGGAACAGTCCTGTGCCACTTGTATCCAGGTTCCCTGCGACTTTCAAGATATCGTCAGTCTACCTAGAAGGGGGTCGCTTTACCCTGCGAGGAAATTTACAAGCTATATGCTTGTTTATCATTTCATCAACACAAATTACACCCAGACTCAGAACAAGAATTTGTGGATCACACAAATTGGAATTGAACCAGTGACACTTTTTTTTTTTTTTTTGGGGTGGGCTGCGGTCGGCGCGCCTCCGCACCACTCCGTCCGGGGCGACAGAGGGGCTTAAGCACGCAACACCCGCAACCCACCCGAACACCACGTCGCCTTCGTCGTTGGGCCAACCACTGGAGCAGGGTTACTTGTCATCAGTGGTCGGCCCGACGGAATACCCCCTACCCGGGGCACCCTCCCATCGACCGACGTCCCCCCCTCGGGGAGGACGTCGGTCTTTCCCCACGCGGTCGGCCTCTCGGCGGGTGACGGACTAATCCCCGGTCTCGTCACCCGCGGCCGCGGCTAGGGTGGCATGGCGCGCAGGTAATCCCGCCTGCGCCGCCCAGTCGCCGGCGGCGGGTCGCATCATCGAGGCTGTGCTCCTCGCGCTCGCGACCCGCCGCCTCATTCTGCGAGATAACTGCCTCGCAGAAGGCTGCGACCGCGTCCCAATTCCTGATGCTGCCGACCATCGCCCTAGCGATGGTCGGCAGCGTCAGGTCTGCACCGATGATTGCGACGAGTTCACGACGCGGCTCTGCCCAAGCGGCACAGACCTCGAGCGTATGCTGCGCCGTGTCTTCGTCGCAATCGCAGTGGTGGCAGGACGGAGTTCTCTCCCTCCTAGCGACCCTGTACAGGTACTTGCCGAAGCATCCATGCCCCGTCAAGACCTGTACGAGTCGGAAGGAGAGCACCCCGTGCCGCCTTTCCAACCACTGCATCAGCACCGGCCGGAAGGCCTCCACGGTCCAAACACCGTATCGAGGCCTCTCCAGCCGGTTTGCCCAACGGGCGATGACGTCTCGGCGGGCGTCGACGCGCCAGGCGGTGAGCTCCCTCAGGGAAACAACACCGCCCCCCCCGCGCACCCCCGATACCCGCCGATACAAGTCGGCGAGCATTTCCGCCTCCAGGTCCCACGGGGGAGTCCCGGCCAACAGGCACGCCGCCTCCGTCACCACCGTGCGGTACCCGCGGATGATCCTGACCGCCATGACCTTCTGTGGACGCCACAGAAGGGCCCTAAGTCGGGCGGTCATGGATCCCGCCCACACCGGTGCGCCGTAGAGGGCCATCGACCGGATTACCCCCGCGTACAGCTGTCGACATGCCGCGCTCGGTCCGCCCACATTCGGCATCAGCCATTGTAGGGCGGACGCCACGCCGACGAGCCGCGGGACGAGCCTGCGGAAATGCTCCCGAAACCACCATCGCCCGTCGAGCACCAGGCCCAAGTACTTCATATGGGCCTGGATGCTGATCCCAACCGAGTTGACGGTGATCGAGACGCCGATGGGAGGGTCCATACGGGGCCCATGGAACAAGAGGGCCTCCGTCTTGTCCAGGGCCACCCTCAACCCCAGCGCCTCGATCCGCCTGACGACCTCTTCGGTGCCTGAGGTCGCCAGGCTTACCGCCTCTTGTAGCGTCCCACTGCGGGCTGTGACGAGCGTGTCGTCGGCGTAACAAATTACGCCCAGCCCGGGTGGGAGGCTCCCCCGCAACGCCCAGTCGTAGCCGATGTTCCACAGGGTGGGTCCGAGGACCGACCCCTGTGGAACACCGCACGTCATAGGAACCAGTGACACTAGCACGGTTTTTGTTATAAAGATACCATGCACTAAGGCGATAATCCTTATATTTCGGGGGACTTTACAAGCATTTATAGTTTAATGGCCAAAAATTACAGCCAGACTCAGTACAACAATTTGTGGATCGCATAAAGTATTGTCCTGTGTAAGAATTGAACCCACAGTAGGTCGGTATTTTAAACACTACGCTATCTATGCAGTCAATAGTTTCGTATCGTAATAGCTTCGCCATCTGTACAATCAAAGTGAATCGTGGGTTTGATCCATAAATAAAGCAATCATTATTTATTTTAAGAAACTAATGCGATTAATCGACTAATATTTTTAATATCCATCTTTAATTATATTCAAGATAGGTAAATTTAAGTTTTATCTTGGCTCACTAATATTTCTTATGTTCAACTATATTCTTACTCCGTCACCATACCGAACATATTTATTTATTTAAGACAATTTCAGAGGTTCGAAAACCATATTTTCTATTTTATTTATTGCTATTAGAAAGTATGCCGTATGGTGGCGGTTATGAACACTATTTATTCTTCCGTTACTTAAGCTTGTCGTATATTGTCAATAAGGGTTGACATCAAGTAGGCGGGCAGTTATAAAACTATTGCTAAATTCAGAATAATTGGGATAATAATAGGAAGATGATTATTAATAAGGGCAGAAGAAGAGTCACTTATTACTAAAACCATTAGCCACTTATTATTACCATTCATCATCATCATCATCATTTCACCTCATGTACGTGTCCCACTGCTGAGCCTCCTCCATAATAGGAGGGAAATTGTCCCTACTATACCATGCTGGTCAGACAGGTTGGTATAGGGTTTTGTTTCAAGTTTTCTATCTCTTGCATAGATGTCATATGCGTAATATATCCCTTAGTCGTCTTTTACGATGCCCACGGGTATGAGAGGGGGTGGTGAATTGTATTCTTACTCTGTCAGCACACGGAAATTTTTATTACTAATATATGATAATTATAGATTAAAGATAGGATGAATAGGATCGTTTATAATGAGCCTAAATATCTTCTCAGACGCCCCGTAGACTACTAAAGAGTAAAAAAAAGGAAAACAAGTATCACTTTTTACTTTGTTTTTAGATTATGTAAACAACCAGCTGAGCGCACAAAAAAACTTTCTTTATTTTTGCTGTTACGTATACCATAGACAAAAAATGCGATCTACTTTTAGTATTCATATCATTATTCAGTTTAATGGGTAACCATAAAGTAATTTGTTTAATTTAAATATAGTTATTTATGAGTTTCACGTCTTTATTAAAAGGCCACATAGTCTAGTTTATTTCAATGCTTTATTATGAATATTAGAAACAACCGGGTCAAGATAGAATATTATTTTTGCAGAATTAAGGTGAAATAAAATTAGCGCACTGAAGTAGAATTAGCACGTTAAAGTAGAATTAGCGCACTGAAGTAGAATTAGCGCACTGAAGCAGATTTAGCACGCTAAAGTAAAATTAGCACGCTGAAGTAGAATTAGTACACTGAAGTAGAATTAGCACAGTAGCAGTGAGACAGAGAGACATATGTAAGCTGAGATGATGAGATAATAAGGTGTCGGAACTCCTAAATGGTTCCACCGTTTTTGATGTATTTTTTTGGATGTGTTCAAGTGAATTCAAAGATGAATCAAAATTTATAATTCGATCTGACAAATAAAAAATGTTTTGATATAATAACGTTTGAACAGGACGGCAGTAAAGTAATAAAGTTAAGTATAATAAAGTATATACCACCATCGGCAATATAGTATATTGCCGATGGTGGCAAACGAGGAAGCCATACCTGATGGTAAGTGATACTGCTGCACATAGACCTTTGCAATACCAGGGGAACTGCTAGGTCGTTATCTACCGTGAAGAAACTCTTTTCAAACTTCGTTTAAAGAAGGACTTGTCATAGCTCTTGGGAAACACGGCAGCAGGTAATTCATTAAAATGATAGCTGGGAATGTACAGTTGAAGAACATAACGTTTCCAAATGAAATAGATGAACCCTGTTACGCTGTCGAGAGGTACGTTGGAAAAACGGTAACGATGGTAGCAAGTCAAAAAGTTTCTCAGAGCACTCCCTATTTAAGAGTTGGTAGCGGGTATTCTACATCAACTAACCGGACATATATTATCATCATTTCAGCTTATATACGTCCTACCGTTGGGCTTCTTCAACCTTCTCCATAAGGGGAAGGAAATTGACCTTACTATACCATACTGGTTAGATAGGTTGTTATAGGGTTTTATTTAGAGTTTTCCTTCTCTTGCATAGATGTTATATGCGTAATATATCCCTTAGTCGTCTTTTACGACACCTATGAGTATGATAGCGAGTGGTGAATTGTATTTTTACGACGTTACCATACGGATATTGTGTGTATTCAAGTGAATTCAAAAATGTTATAAAAGTAATTTATTTCCGAAGGTTGGAACGGAAAAGCCATTACAAAGCTATGCATCAAGTTTTCATATTCTACCTCAACTAACCGGACATATACATTATTTAATATTACCACATCGATTATATCTCAAACTATTAACTTTAAGCTACTATATTATATTTAACTACTGCCTCTAAGTATAGTAATAGTTAAATTACGTAAAACAGTGTGACCCAGTAGCCCAGTGACGTATAAATACTCAAACAGACATAGAGTGTTGAATGTAAATGTTGCTAAAGCAATGTCCATTTACTGCGTAATATATTTACACAAGCCCTGTCACCAGTTTGGATTTTATGGATTATCTTTTATATTTTCTTAAATTTTATACCACCTAAGACTACATTACTTTGAGTTTAAGTATATTTTTTTTAATAATAGATTGAATGTGAAGCCGAACTGTTTTCAGGATGCCTCGTTCAGAGGCGGAAAACGTCTCGAAGATTCTAAAGTCTGCAAAAAATTTAGGAGCGAAGTTCTGGAGGCTCATCACATAGGAATAGGAGCAGTCTTCTGTCTACAACCGCAGGCCAGTCGGTCCAGGGTAGTACCACATTCTCGCAAAAAATTTACGTTTGAGTAATAGCAATTTGTTACTGCACTTGGTTTGGTGAACGAGAGAACCGGACGCTCAACTCTCTGAGAGTGTTTGTGTATGGTGAGTTTTAGTGATGCCATTAGTAACGCCAACCTTCATTGCACGCATTCACACTCCCTTCACTTTCTTCACGTTATGAAGCGGCCTAGCAAAGCTGGATGAGCGACAGTACCATCAGGTGTGCTGTTAGTTGAAAAAAAAAATCGGTAAAAACCCGCTAACTGCAAATAAACATTTGTATCAATCTATGTCTACCGTTGATACAGACAGGTCAATGATGGATGGATGGATAGATAAACTGCTGTAAGTAAAATTAATACTATGAATAACCATCATTCATCATCATCATCTCAGCCTATTGCCGTCCACTGCTGGACGTAGGCCTCCCTCATGTTATGCCACAATGTGCGATCCTGTGCCGCCTGCATCCAACGACGCCCAGCAACTTTCACTAGGTCATCAGTCCACCTAGTAGGGGGGCGTCCTACACTGCGTCGTCCGATACGTGGTCACCACACAAGAACCTTTCTTCCCCAACGGTTGTTGGTTCGTCGAGCGAGGTGACCTGCCCATTGCTACTTCAGCGTGCTAATTCTTCGTGCTATGTCGGTTACACCCGTTCTTCTGCGGATTTCCGTATTCCGGGTTCTATCTCGCAGAGAAATCCCGAGCATAGCCCGCTCCATAGCACGCTGAGCGACTTTGAGCCTTGTTATGAGGCCTACATTTAGGGACCACGTTTTCGTGCCGTAAGTCATCACTGGTAACACACACTGGTCGTAGACATGTGTTTTCAGCTGTCAGTATGAATAACCAGCTGTCAGTAAAATAAAAATTATAATTGTTAGCTAAACGGAGTTAGGTTCGTTTAATTTCTAGTTGGTTTTCATAACAACCGCATACATTATTTTTAAATTGGAAGTATTTGTTATTATTTAAAAAAATGATTGCACGGATAGCGGAATGGTCTAAATTTACTGTGCTGAATATCGAGGTTCGACTTCCAGGCAGGACAATTCTTTATATAATTTACAAATTATACTCTGGTTTTCTTTTTTATTAAAAGACAGCAATCTGTAATTATAGTACTAAAAAAAATGATTAAATTTGATGTTTTAAAGTCAAATTTAACGATTTACTCGGTGCATTATCTTCGGAGGAGCAATTATAGTACGTGGGAATTGAACCTGACACCTTACGCAATTATGTTATGTTACTATTGCCGTACTGCTTGCACGTGCCTAAAATATATATTTATCCTTGTTATACGACCTGACCTACTGTCTGATGGTCACCATAAAACTTTCTCATTGAATTACAATCAATCGATTTGGTTTTGGTTAATTTTGTTTATTTATTCTGCTTATAGCTAATATTTATATGATAAGTAAAAATCATCATCTCAGCCCATATAAGTACGTCCAACTGTTGGGTTCGGAGGCCCGACCACTATGGGAGGGAAATTCACCTACTATACCACGCTGGTTAGACGTGTTGGCATATGGTTTTGTTTCGAGTATTCCTTCTTTAGCCTAGATGTTATATGCATATTATACCCCTTAGTCGTTTTTTACGACCCCCGGGAAAGAGGGGGTGGTGAATTGTATTCTTACTCCGTCACCACATGGAAAAAATAAAGGTACCAATGATTATCACTTCCTTTTTGCCGTCCCCTCACCCATCAGTGAATGATTTTTCACGAGATGGATCAAACAAGAGGGAATATATAACAATCGTCATGCTTAGCAGGCGGTTTTTCAATCATAGACCGTCTGTACATCAGACCAGCATGGTATAGTAGGTCAAATTGCCTTCCACAATGGAGGAGGCCCGAGGCAAACATTGGAACGTAGATAAGTTGAGATGATGAGATGTTGAAAATAAAAAAAAAATACAAGAATAATGTGAAAATATTTGAAAGGTGACGAGCAGGTTATTAAAACTAAATACTAACTACTAATATATTCAAAAGGTAGACTTTATGTGCCACAGTGAATTTTATGGTGATTTTCGATCATAAAACAATCAAGTAGAGACATATTATTAGCCAGTAGATAAAACTATAGTTAGCCTGACAATAAAATCTGCACTTAAAATTAAATAGCAGAAATACAAAATCTTTATGTTAAAGATGCTTTAGAAAAATAGTGTTAGTGTTAGAATCATGGACAAAATAATTTTCCATAATTTTACGAATTTTTGTCTGTCTGTTTTTCATATATATATTTTGTAAATAAAACTATTAATATTACATTTTACACTGGCAATAAATTTGTACTAAAATGTGGGTAACAATTTAATAAATTTATAACTAATTTCTGTATCGGGTAGATAATTATAAATGTCTGTAAACGATTACTTGTTGGACGTGAGACATCTTAGTCCGCCCGTGACCATGAATGCTGCAAAGTGTTCGAAACGTCGGGCAATCATAAATCAAATACAAACGCGATATAATCCCTAAAAGTAGTTTTATTTACAATGTGTAGTGCTCGCGTAAACATCAGATATCATTATATATATATTTGTTCGCGAATCGCACAAAACAATCACAAATTTCTTAAAATTTCATATGGTAATAGATTATTAGCATAGCTCATTTTAATCAAAAAATACTATTTTAACAATGTAAATAATGGAAATATAAAATTAGTGGACATCGCAAATACATTTAACAAAATATAATTCCTCATATTAGTGTTCATAAAGCGAATAATTTGTACGGCCTATCTGCTATTGTATCTATACAAACAAGGCGTATATGTGAATCATACAATGGAAATTCTCACGAGACGTTGATAATAGATACACAAGTCTTTGACTATATCTCGTGAGGTGAAGGCTGATAATGCACGCTTTGATCCTACACATATACTAAAACTATCCTTACTAATATTATAAATGCGAAAGTAAGGTTGTTTGTTTGTTACGCTTTCACGCTTGAACCACCGCACCGATTTCAAAAATTGTTTCACCAATGGAAAGCTATAATATCAGGGAGTAACATAGGCTATATTTTATCCCGGTATTCCCACGGGAACGGGAACTACGTGGGTAAAGTGACTCGAACCGAAGCTACCGATCTATCCATCGATATCTACAGTTAGTCAAGGGTCCCTAAGGCAATAATGGGCCCGTCATAAAATTATTGCCAAAACTTCTGCAATATGTATTATGAAAGAAGAGTACATATTGAATCGACCCCAAGAAATTGGTATAGAAGCAGGGTATGATAATGATTGTGATAAAAAATTAATTGTTTTTTGCAAAAGAAGAACCGACTTCAAAACGCAATGCAGAGTAAATAAAAAGAAAAGATCGTTAATGTAGACAATGTAGATAAATTTTTAGATTTTTGTATTTTTCAAAAACCGCTTGTCCGTAATCGATAAAATTTTCATGGGACTATTGGGCAAGTATACCCTTTCCAACAAAATTTTTTAAATCTGTTGGCAAGCGACAGAGTTATACGCGAACAAACATAAAAAAAAAAATACAAAAATCCAGATTGAGAACCTCCTCCTGTTTTAGAAGTCGCTTAATGAATTTTAAAAAATAATATTTATTGCGGGATACCATAATTTTTTTATCACTTGTTATCGTAATAAACCAAGCCTGATCGTAAGTACTCGTAATACTGCCCCTCATGAAACTTCGCATTACCTACGCCGCTGCCTACCGTAAAAAAAGTGTTCCTTTTTAACCTTTTTTAAAGAAGAACATGGCTGCAATAAAAGGGGAAGCGATTAATCTCCGGTTAAAAAGTTGATGTTATAAATTTTTTAAAACAGAGTTCCTGACCATTTCCCTGATTTTCTGAGAGGATTTTTGAGTCTCCTTCACGAAAGTAAAACAAGATACATTGTATTTTTTAACCCGTCACCTGTTATCTTTTTCTATATAGCTATGATAAAAATTAATAGCCCAGTCGTCTTGGGCTTCCAATATACAACACTAATTTTCTCGTTACAGTGGTAAAAATCGGCTAAGGAGCACTGTGCAGCAACACTCTTCTGACGAAACTAATAAAAGCCTAGGACCATTGGACCATTAGCCAAAAATGAATGTTGGTTAAGAAGTAAATAAAGCATTTTATTTCAAGTTTTCTTCTCATGAAATTATCTGCTTTCAGCCCTTATTTATTACCCTCATTTATACATACATTTATACATTACATTTTAAGTGCGTCACCATAAGGATATAATCATAATATAAATAATAATTAACAATTAAAACTAAATTAAAATTTCATTACATTTGCAATAATTTGCAATTGTATTGTGTACAAACGTATGAATATTCCACGAATATACTTTTACAATTAATGCAAGTGACGAATAATAATGTATTCATTTGTTACATAGCATTACGCATAACGTAAAATTGTAAAATATTATGTAAACTTATGTATAGTGATGATCTTTTAGCGTACCTCGTGTCTTACTAATTTTAAAATTCTATAATGAAAAAGTTGAAAATTTATTGAAAAACATTGCATGAATTGTCTCAAAGAAGTCGTAGAAAGTAGAAGATAGGCTATGAATTCTGACAATTCTTATGTCGTTTAGTTTAGATTACTGGTTAGATTTGAGAAATCTCAAAATTGAAATATTTATTGTTTATAACTGGTTTATTAAGATTGCCCCCGAAACTGTATCATCAATTATATAATCAGTTTCTTTTACTCAATAAACGACGTCGATTGCCACAATCTAATTGAAATTGGATGGATTCGTTCGTGAGATATCAAAAACGACCGAAATGCAGAAAAACAATTTTGAGCTCGAAGAGATCAAATATGTATAACAAGATCGGTATTAAACTCGAAGAGCGCAAATATTTACATTTTCATATAGTGTTAAACGTTATAAACTTAAGTATAGCGGAAAGTTCGAGGGTCAACCGTTTTTCAGATTGATTTATAATTTTAATAAAGAAAATTACATTTTAAAACATTTCCTTAACTAATATTTATAAAAAAATAATTAAAACTGTAATCCTTAAACTATTCATTAAATGCAATAATAAGGAACTTAGATTCGAAGGCACGAGTTAATTCGACGCTCCTATATTACGAAAATATTATATATTTATTTATTAGATATTAGTTCGTGATTAGATAGTGATTCGTAATGCTAAACGCCGCCACATTCTTGACAATATTAGTTCTTCTTCCGCTGCTAATGCCTGGAAGTTTCTAGGGACTCTAGGCATCGGTAAGCACTGTCATTCGGATTCTCAGGTGACAGTGGGTTTGGATGACATCAATCAGCACTTTTCTTTCTCTATCCCGTTGGACCACAAAACCAAAAGTCACACTTTAGATTATCTAAAGCAGTTACCTCAGTCTAACATCTATCCGTTCAATTTTTCTCCAGTTGCGTTGGAAGAAATCAAAAAAATAATCCTATCCATTAAGTCTAATGCTGTGGGATGTGATTACGTAAGTCGTCGCATGATCACAGCAATATTGGACCACCTTCTTCCTGTTATTTCACATATTATTAACTTTTCTCTTGAATCTGGCTGTTTCCCATCATTATGGCGTAAGGCTTATGTAATACCTTTGCCTAAAATTTCTAATCCTTCTCTTCCTAATCACTTCCGTCCTATATCTATTCTTCCCTTTCTTTCTAAGGTTCTGGAGGCTTGCGTGCATAAGCAATTATCGGATTTCATTTTCAAAAATAATCTCTTATGTCAATTCCAGTCCGGCTTCCGACCAGGCCACAGCACAACATCCGCTCTCCTAAAAGTGACTGGCGATATTAGGGCTGGTATGGAGAAAACCAATGTGACGGTTCTAGTCTTAATAGATTTCTCTAACGCCTTCAATACCGTCAATCACGATGTCCTTCTAGCCATCTTATCTCACTTCCTGATCT
This sequence comes from Lymantria dispar, assembly GCA_032191425.1. Lineage (NCBI taxonomy): Eukaryota > Metazoa > Arthropoda > Insecta > Lepidoptera > Erebidae > Lymantria > Lymantria dispar. The sequence continues at coordinate 36,962,751 of CM063445.1, forward strand.
CACCCAACGCACTGGAATGGTTCTCTTCTTATCTTCAGGGGCGTCAGCAGTGTGTCCGCATCGAAGACAGCTTTTCGAATTGGTGCGACCTCAGCGCTGGCGTCCCTCAGGGCGGTATTCTCTCTCCTTTGTTATTTTCTATCTTTATTAATCTCATTACTTATAATCTTCAGTGTTCGTATCATCTTTATGCCGATGACTTGCAGCTTTACTGTCAAGCGAGTGTGGAGGATATGCCGTCAGCAATTGCCAAAATCAATACAGACCTTGACAGCATAAAAAGTTGGTGTTGCCAGTTCGGGTTGATGGTGAACCCTACCAAGTGTCAGGCAATAATTGTGGGTAGTCAGCGTATGATAGGCCGAGTAGACGTCAAATCTCTCCCCTCTATATTGTACGACGGCTCTATTGTGCCGCTGTCCCCTGACGTAAAAGACCTTGGCTTATATATCGACTCCACTCTCAATTGGAGTACTCAAGTAACCAGAGTAAGTCAGCGAGTCACCTGTAGCTTACGTGCTCTCAATCGGTTGAGACATTTTCTACCGGTTAAAACTAAAACGACGCTTGTCCAAACTTTAATTTTTCCTCTAATTGACTATGGTGATGTGTGTTATTTTGACCTGAATGCAGATCTTCTTAATAAACTAGACCGTCTTCTCAATAACTGCATTCGATTCATATATAATCTTCGCAAGTATGATCATATTTCTGCTTATCGTTCTCAATTAAATTTTCTAACTATTCGACAACGCCGTAGTTTGCGTGCCCTTACTTTTCTATATTCTATCCTCAACTCTCCTAATTCTCCTAATTACTTGTCTTGTTTCTTTCAATACCTCTCTACTAATCATGACAGAAACCTTCGCTCCTCCAAAAACTTGCTCTTACTTTGTCCATCTCATCACTCTGATCGTGTGCATTCCTCTTTCGTTGTCCAGGCGGTTCTCCTCTGGAACTCACTACCTCTCGGTATCAGGATGGCAACTAGTCGTCAAACATTTAAGAAGAGCGTTCGACTCCATCTCTTAAACGAGTTGGCAGAATCATCACAACTGATATAATGTCCTTATAATTATGTATATATACTGTGTATGTATATATTTATATATCTTAATATATATCATATCTATCTTTGTATTTGGGTATGTATGTATCTTTGGTATGTATTATATATTTTCGTATATACCTATTTATCTATGTAAAATATATTTTCTTTTTCATTTTACAATAATATAACTATCTCGGAACATGCACCTACCTTTTTTTCGTCTCTGCATCACCTATGGTTGACTGGTAGAGAATGCCTTTGGCATTAAGTCCGCCATTGCATTGTTGCATGAAGTTTAATAAAATAAAATAAAAATTAGAAATTTCAGCACTTTTTTTTTTTGGGGTGGGCTACGGTCAGCACCAGGCTACGGCCCCGTTACCCACCCGTGGCACGTCACCTTTGCCGTTGGACCGACCACCAGAGCAGAGTTACTTGTCGTCAGGCAGGGTGACTGGTCGGTCCGACGGGATACCTCTTGAGGAGTACCCTCTCCTCGAAAATCTTAGTACATGCACGATTAACCTTTTAAAAAAAATACGTAAATTTTGACATTACAATTTAATAAGTTTTAAAATTTGACATATTTAGATTGTAAAAGCACGAGAAGAAGCAACAAATTTTAGTGTTGCAGTTAATATAAAAAATGGACTAAAGAAGGATAATACTATTACACCATCGATACGTTTGAGAGGTAGGATTGGGAAAATCTACTTTTTCTTTTTTTACAAAGACAACATCTTGCTCTATATATCTCTATATCGTGGGGGACCACAAATAGGTAAGTCTTGCACACAAACCATACTTAAATAAAAAAAGAGAGCGTGCGTACAAGTAAGAAGTGAAACTTCTTTATCATTTATCCTTCATTCTTCATCTTTCATCCTTCATCCTTTATTTCATTCTCTCGCCGGTTGAATCCTGTGTATTTACGTGTTTGTGTCTCTTTGGACTCGCTTTTTCGTTTCATCGAGTTTGAAATCATAACGGTTCTAAAGAAGTTTCACTTGAAAAACAATTGCGATTCGCACAAAAAAATATTCCAACATCAGAACTGAACTCACGACACTTCAATTGAGAGATCGTTACTTAAACTACTGTACAATCTGTGCAATCATATATAGGAATCACGCATGTCTCACTTCTACAAAACTTATCGCACTCAAACTATAGATAAAAGCCACTACATTCAGTATCGTCCTACTTCATACAATGGTTTGGATGTATTAAGAGTGATTGTTTTGTAACATTTTGTTAGTATGACACAGTCAGCAATCGGGAAGCGAACCAAAGACCTTATGCAATACAAACACGATTGTTCTCAAAGATGAAAGTGTTGATCACGATACAATACGATCTCACACGAAACCGCTGTTTCATATATTAATTTGTTATTCCGTGTTTGCTTATAATTTTCGAAAGGTTCGGATTTCGGTTCCCACATGGGCAAATTCTTTGAAATATTTAGTCCATTCCGTGTGATGACTGCGTAAGAATCATCATCATCATCATCATTTCAGCCTATCGCCGTCCACTGCTGGACGTGGGCCTCCCTCATGTTGCGCCACAATGAGCGGTCCTGTGCCGCCTGCATCCAACGACGCCCAGCTACTTTCACTAGGTCATCGGTCCACCTAGTGGGGGGGCGTCCTACACTGCGTCGTCCGATACGTGGTCGCCACTCTAGAACCTTTCTTCCCCAGTGGTTGTCGGTTCGTCGAGCGATGTGGCCTGCCCATTGCCACTTCAGCGTGCTAATTCTTCGTGCTATGTCTGTTACACCCGTTCTTCTGCGGATTTCCGTATTCCGGATTCTATCTCGCAGAGAAATCCCGAGCATAGCCCGCTCCATAGCACGCTGAGCGACTTTGAGCCTTGATATGAGGCCTACATTTAAGGACCACATTTCCGTGCCGTAAGTCATCACTGGTAACACACACTGGTCAAAGACCTGTGTTTTCAGACACTGAGGTATGTTGGACGAGAAGATCCTCTTAAGTTTCCCGAACGCTGCCCAACCGAGTTGGATTCGTCGGCTGATCTCTTTCTCGAAATGGGATCTACCTAACTGGACTGTTTGTCCTAGGTAAACATAGTGATCGACAACTTCAAGAATCGCATTGCCAACTAGGACCGGTACAGGAATAACATGGGCATTTGACATGACTTTCGTCTTGTCCATGTTCATTCGTAAACCCACTAGTTGGGATACCCTGCTGAGATCATTGAGCATTGTGCCAAGGTCCTCCATGGATTCTGAAAGAGAAAGTTACTACCCCTACCACTACAGTATACAGGTGTGGTCCTTTAATAGATCTATGCAGAGGTCCCCATGTTAGACATACTGGCAAAGTCAAAGCAGTGAAAGTCACAAAGAACTCTGCTACATATTGGGAAGATAAAGCGGATGCAGAGAGTCTTCAACGTGTCTATGGAGTGTCGTTCCCTGAATCCAAACAGCTCAAAGAGTGGGAAATCATTCAGGAGGAGGCCGCTAAGAGAGACCATAGGAAGATTGGAAAGGAACAAGAGCTGTACTTCTTCCACGAGTTGTCACCCGGGTCATGCTTCTTCCAATGTCGCGGAGCGCATATATATAATACCTTGGTCAACTTCATCAGGGAACAATACAGGGTCCGTGGCTTCCAAGAAGTGGTAACTCCAAACATGTACAATGCTAAGCTGTGGCAGACATCTGGCCATTGGGCTCATTACTCAGAGAACATGTTCTCTTTCGACGTGGAGAAGGAAACATTCGCTTTGAAACCTATGAACTGTCCAGGACACTGCTTAATGTTTGACGTCCGCAATCGTTCGTGGCGAGAGTTGCCACTGCGTATGGCAGACTTCGGTGTGCTGCACTGTAACGAGCTGAGTGGAGCTCTTACGGGTCTGACTCGCGTGCGTAGATTCCAACAGGACGATGCGCACATCTTCTGTACGCCACAGCAAATTGAACAAGAAATCGTGGGGTGCTTGGATTTCTTAAAATGTGTGTACTCCACGTTTGGTTTCACATTCCAACTCAAGTTATCCACCAGGCCAGAGAAGTTCCTCGGAGATATTGGCACTTGGGATCAAGCGGAGAAGGCACTATCCGACTCCCTGAATCAGTTTGGTCGTCCGTGGCAACTGAATCCAGGTGATGGTGCGTCCTATGGCCCCAAGATAGATATCACCATACAGGATGCTCTGAGAAGATCACATCAGTGCGCAACCATCCAGCTGGACTTCCAACTGCCTGAAAGATTCAATCTTAATTATGTTAGTGAAAGTGGTGAAAAGAAACGTCCGGTAATCATCCATCGTGCTATCCTTGGCTCTGTGGAGCGTATGATTGCTATACTGAGCGAATCGTACGCGGGCAAATGGCCATTCTGGCTCAGTCCAAGGCAGGTCTGCGTTGTACCCGTTGTGCCAATGTACGACGACTATGCTGTTCAGGTCAACGAGAAACTGTTCGCTGCAGGTTTCATGTCTGAGGTGGACACGGATGCTGGAGATACTCTCAATAAAAAAGTTAGAAATGCACAGCTGGCACAGTTCAACTATATCTTAGTGGTAGGAGAACGTGAGAAGAACTCTGGCACGGTGAACGTCCGTACCCGAGATAACAAAGTACATGGTGAAATGTCCATCCAGGCACTGATCGACCACCTCAACACCCTAGCCAAGGAGAAGACCTTGTCTGAAGATAGTGAACTGCCTAAAGTTTAGTTCTAAATTATTGTATGAAGTGAACGTGCATTGCCCGCGTTGCGACGGGCTGAGAATACATATGTCGCCACCCCTTACTTGCCCGTGGGAGTCGTAAAAATCGGCTGAGGGTTCACCAGGAGAGCAGGGCAGCAGCTCTCTCCTGGGAAACGTAAAACACCTATACTGCGATCGCCAACCCGCCTGCCAAGCGTGGCGATTACGGCAATATCCCCTTTTTCTAGAGTAAGAATATAAAAAAGAATTGTTTATTTTTTCTTTTTTATTAAAGATCCTTATTTTTGGGTGGGCTCTGGTCAATCCACACGCCGTCCCCTCCGTCCGGGGTAATGAATGGGTGGTGTACGGCCCCATAACCCACCGCTTTCCGCCCCTTCGCCTTTGGGCCGACCACCGGTATCAAATTCCTTGTCGTTGGGGTTAGCCCGGCGTGATACCTTTTTGGGGTACTCTAGGGACGTCGAACTCCCTCACGCAGTTCGGTCTGTTAGTGGTAGGACCACACTGTAACAGTTGTCTACAGCCGCACAGAAAATCGACGTTTGAGTAGTAGCAATTTGTTACTGCGCTTCGTTCGAGCCCAAGAGCCGGCAGCCCAACTTTCTGAAGGTGTTTGCGTGTGGTGGATTTTGGTGGTGCCTATAGTTTTACCAAACCTCATTTCAGGCATTCACACTTTCTTCACGGTAGGTAACGGCCTGGTAAAGGTCTATGAGCGGCAGCATCACTTACCATCAGGTGTACTGTTTGCTCGTTTGCCACCAATTGCAATAAAAAAAGCCTCTCTGCAGGAGGAGGATTATTCCCCGCATCAGGCGCAGGTAAAAGACAACGATGGTTAGGATACATGAATTATAGTTATCCACCATCAAGGTTGCTTAACCATCAGGTCAAGCAACTCTTGCATATTTGCCACCAATGCAAAAAAGAACTCGAAGCGTAAATTTTGTCCTTCTCATCATTCCGATCGCGTTCATTCTTCCTTTCTTGTCCAGGCGGTTCTCCTCTGGAATTCGCTACCTCTGGATATCAGAATGTTTACTAGCCGTCACACATTCAAGAAGAGAGTTCGTTTAAATCTCCTAAATGAATTAGCAGAATTATCGCAACTTATATAATATAACATCCGTATAATTATGTATATATACTATGTATGCATATATTTATATATATTTTTATATGTATATACATATATATATATATCGTATTTATGTGTTTTTATCTATGTATATTTGTTATGTATTATGTATTCTTGTATATTCCTATGTATTCTCTTTTCTTTTTTAATCATATGACTTTCTCGACACATGTACCTACCTATTATTATCTCTGCACTGCCTATGGCACCACTGACTGGTAGAGAATGCCTCTGGCATTAAGTCCGCCATTGTACTCAATACATGAACTTTATAAATAAAAAAAAAATTAAAAAAATCCTAATAAACCAATTATGTTACTGAATATTTAATTTATTATATTTAGTTTATTAAACAGCTTAAAAAATTTAAGTTTGTTAATTGTCTGTAATATATCTGTTAGCTCAATATAAATCAAGTAATTATGATTTGAATCTATATATTGGTCAAGGTAAAACTTAATACTTAGTCATTAGAATTGCAACTCTCTTATAAATTAAGTGAAGGATGTAGAATAATATCTTAAATGATACAATTATGATCACGCAACTCCCTTATAAAAGTCTCTTAATGAAATAAGTTATGCGAAAGTTGGCAAGGATATATTAACAACTAACAACCCTCGCTTCGCTTCGGTTTTAGTCGTTTTACCCACGTAGTTCCCGTTCCCGTGGGAATACTGGGATAAAATATAGCCTAGTTTACTCCCTGATATTATAGCTTTCCATTAGTGAAAGAATTTTTGAAATCGGTCCAGCCGTTTTGAAGATTACCCGGAACAAACAGACAGACAGACAGACAGACCGATAGACAGACAAAAAATTTTTAATCTGTATTTTAGGCATAGGTGTCGTGCAAATAACCGTGTGAGCATGAAAAAAGCCTATTATTTTGACATTACAAACAGACACACCAATTTTATTTATTGGTATAGACTAGCAACCCTCCCTCGCTTCGGTGTCAGTCGCCTATACGCATAGTTTCCGTTCCCGTGGGAATATCGAGATAAAACATAGCCTAAGTTTCTCCTTATATAAACAGCTACCTGGAAGTAAAATATTATCAAAATCGGTCCAATCATTTTGAAGATCAAACAAACAGACAGACAAGAAAGATTCAAAATGGTTTTTAGGCAAAGGTGAGCCCAGTATTTTGACATTACAAACAGACACTCCAATTTTATTTATTTGTATAGTTATAAGAAAACTACGTTTTGATCTCAGATGTTTACGTTTACACATTGTAAATAAAACTATTTTTATGGATTTTATCACGTTTGTATTAGATTTTTGATTGCCCGACGTTTCGAACACTTTGCAACGTTCATAGTCACTGGCGACAGACTACGTTTGTTATTTTATGATACAAAAATTTGGAGCGGATTTTGACAAAATTTAATGTGGAAACACCATACTGTCAATAGTCATCGGCCCGTTCGGGGTAATACTCTCGCAAGAAATCGATCGTTTGTGGTACCTAAGGGACAAGATAAGGTATCGTGATTTGTATTCTTACTCCATAAACACATATACAATGTCTTTATTTAGTAAATTTTATATATCAAGACAATAAAATTCACATATTTTAATCTATTTATTCTCTTTTGAAGCTATTACTACAAAGCCTTATACAGTCAGTTTATCTATTGTTACATAATATTAACGAGCGTTGCCAAATCAAAAGATGGCTATTGGCAAATGAAGTAGAAAATGTTCGAAGGTTAACTTGGTTGACATTATTTGGAATCAATTACATCAGACATGACCCACACATCGTTTCTTTAAATTCTTGGAGATATTTGCTTTTAAATTGGTAATCATTTGTCAGTTTAACGACAAAATTTTATAATCATTTTCATTTATTTCGTGCTGTGAAAGAGTAAGAATAGAATTTGCTACTCCTTATCTTGGCTGTCGAGTCGTAAAAGACGAATAAGGGATATAATACGCATATAATATCTATGTAAGAGAAGGAAAATTCGAAACAAATAAAATAAAAATTGTACTTTACTATGTTTAAGTCTCGAGGCATATTGTATGTAGACTGACAATATATAGCGTAGTACAGTCTGCATACAATATTCTATTCTATGCTATACGTTGTAATGAACCGTACTCATTCTAAAGGTTTTACCTGAAAATCAGCGCTGTAACACGTTTGTGATGCAGCTTATGCTGAGGTTGGACCTTTTTCGGTATCTTGTGTATGAATTTCTAAGAATTTTAATTACCTTATGTTTTGGAAACCGAAATAAATGTTTTTCTTTCTTTCTAAATAAAACTCAATGCCAATACGTCTGACCAGCGTGGTATAATAGGTCAAATTCCCTTCTATAGTGCAGGAGTCGCGTGCCCTACAGTGAGATGTATACAAGTTGAGATTGAATTATTTAAGTAATCAACGAAAACAAAACAGAAAATACAACCAGTTGCAAAATGAAACATGCGAAACTCTTAATACACCATAAATAACTTAGTTAATTGAATCATAAGACAACCATCGACTAGGTTTACTACTACGACTAAGACCACAGAATAGATTAGATATCCGTTGTACTTCTAGTTTCAAATATAACATTTCCTGAAACTAATACGGTTTCCTGTTTTAAATGCACGTTTATCGAAAGCTCTTTACGTAATAGCAAATATTTATTCGTATATATATTAATATCACTCGATCTGACTTTGCCCGTGGGTATTTTATTTTCTAAAATTTGAAATTCAAGTAAGTAAATGAATAAAATTTTTTTTTGCTGTTCACCTAAATATTTTATATGTTCAATGAACGAGAAATGTTTTTTTAGACTAGGCCAAAGTAATAAATAAAAAATACTATAATAAACAATTCTCTTTGAGGCGACGTGATAAGAGGCTTTAGTATTGAAATTATCGTGAGATTGGGACATTTAGAATTATTGTATAGGTACTAGCAACCCGCCCTCGCTTCGCTTCAGTTTCAGTCGCCTTACGCTCATAGTTCCCGTTCCCTTGGGAATACCGGAATAAAATATAGTCTGTTACTCCATGATATCATAGCTTTCTATTGGTGAAAGAATTTTTGCAATCAGTTCAGTGGTTTAATCGTGAAAGCGTAATAAACAAACTTACTTTCGCATTTATAATATTAGTAAGGATTACGGTAAGATACTCAAGATTGGATTCCAACTGGTTCTGAGAGACCAATTAGCTTACAATTCAATAGTTTTGACGGGTACACGATATTTATACGCTATTTATATTCAAATTTCTATGTCATAGTGTTATTATTAAAAATTTGGTGGTTTTTTCTTAAATGTAAAGCAGAAAAAGTGATTAAATATAGTGAAATAATAATTTTTACCATATGTTACTATTACTTTGGCCTAGTCCTAGAAAAACATTTCTCGTTCATTGAACATATAAAAATTTTAGGTGAACAAGCGAAAAAAATTTTATTCATTTACTTAACTTGAATTTCAAATTATAGAAAAAAGAAATACCCACGGGCTAAGTCACATCAACACAAAATTTTAAGTGAAAAGCGAAAAGATTTTTTTATGCATTTACTAAAATTTCAAACTTTAGAAAAAAAAAGCTTATTTACGTCCCACTGCTCGAGCCTCCTCCACAATGAGAAATTAACGTACAGTACTACGGTGTTTAGACATGTTGGTACAAGGTGAGGCTGGTATTTCAAGTTTTCTTTGTCCATAGATGTTCTATGCATATTATAATCCCTTAGTTATCTTTTACGATACCCACGAGCAAAAGAGGAAATTGTGAATTGTATTCTTACACACGGAAAAATAAATATAAATAAAATAAATATTTTTTCATAATAGTAGTAAATAGTTCCCTGACATTAATAGTACAAGAAAATATGCCGATAATAAAACTATTTGTTCTTATTTATATAGAGTTAAAACAAATTTGATTAACACATCTTGTGAATGCCGCGTCTTAGGCCTGTCTTACACTACACTTACAAGATATTCCGTTCTATCGCTGTCTTTATTTATTTATTTATTAAATGAAAGAACATAATAAGCTTACAGTATACCCCAAATCGCTTACATGCTATACTATTAACTACACAATTTATGAAACAAACAATTATATCAATTTATAATAAATATTAATTCTTAAAATAAACTAAATATACACAACATTATATATACAATTTAAGATGACTGATAATTTAAAAAGTAATTATTTATGTACAGTGATAGATTTTGCATCATTTGATTTTTGTCACGTGTCTTCAACTAATCTTTTAAATACATTCAGCAGGATTTTAAATGACGAAATTGCCCAATGTTCTCCGCGCAGAATAAACGTTAATTAAAAACTACCTTAAATAAAACTACCTTATACATTTTAACCGACTTCTAAATAAAAAAAGGAGGTGGTTCTCAATTCGGGTGTTTGCATTTTTTTTAATGTTTGTTTGCGCATAACTGCATCGCTTGGGAACCGATTTGGAAAATTCCTTTTTTGTTGGAAAGGGTATAGGTATACTTCCCAAATCGTCCTATGAAAATTTTATCGAAATCGAACAAGTGGTTTTTATAAATCATTGAAATTCTAAAATAATATCTACATTGTCTACATTATTGAAGTTGGGTTTTTTTTGCAAAATATAATTAAACTATTACATGTGACAATAGAAAAAAATATTTGAAAATATAAAATTATTATTAATATGCTGGTCGATTAAAATATATTATAAGCAAAACTATTTTTCAAAAAATATTATAAAAGTTTCTATTTTTAATAAATAGTCTTTTGAGGAATTTATTTCTATTATATGTATTAACACGAATTAATTTTTATTATATACTAGCTGACCCAACAGACGTTGTTCTGTTCAAATAAAGCGCCACCTACCGGGTCCAATTGTGAATCTAAACCATTCTCGAATCTCATTGAGCACACACAAATTACTTAAATTACTTAAATCCAGTCAACAGATATCGCCATCTGTTAGAATCTTTTGGAGTTAACAGATAATTGTGACTGTCAATTAATTATAGACAAATAATTTGTAATAAAATAAAATTGCGACTATAATTAAAGATCTAAGTTATCCTATGTTTCAAGTTGGAGCAAACTGCACACGGTGTGCAAATTTGATTAAAATCGGTTAAGTAGTTTAGGAGTCCATCGCGGACAAACATCGTGACAGGAGATTTATATATATTAAGATTATTAGCCACGTGGTGATGTTGTAAAAATATCACTCACCTATCTTACCTGTGGGTGTTATAGAAGACGACTAAGGAATGTTATATGTGTATAACATTTATGTAAGATGAGGAAAACTTGACATAAAACCCTACATCAACACGTCTGAATAGCTTAGTCGGCGTGGTCAAACTATTTCCCATAGAGGAGAAGGCTTGAGCAGAGACACAGCACAGTGGGACATATGTGGGCTAAGATGATGATGATATATTCAGATTTTATATTCAATATTAAAGAAATAAACATAATTAATTATTTACTATATACATTGATCAATGTGTATATAGATACACACGTTTACTTCGCCGTGAGAGTGGTAAGAATCGACTAAATGATCACCAGAATAATTTACAGCAATTTCTTCTGGGAAATTTATTATGCCAACGTGATTGCCCATTTGACTGTTAAGTGTGAACATTATGGCTCATCATTAGGAAAGCCTATGTCGAACAGTGAACTTTGACAGGTTTATGAATGCTAGACTTTTCTATCCCATTAATTTCACAATACATGTCTAAACCAAAATGTTGGCTTTATGTGATAGATTTACTCTCGCTCAGAAAATAAATTCACATATTACTCGCTCGGGTACTTGCAGTGGGCGATTAGCTTTATGGTTCTAGTTCAAATTATTTATTCTGAACTAATGATGTATACATATAATTATATATAAACAATGAGGATGTTTATTTGATTATTATATTAAAGGTATTTTAGGTTTGTTGCTTTGCCAACGGTATATATACTTATTGAACGTAGAAAATTTAGTTGTTAAACCAACCAATCGTGCGTTTTATTGGTTTGATACATTAAACAATCTACAAATATTTTTCTGGGACTCGATGTAATTATCGTCCTACGCTGCATCGTCTGACTCGTGGTTCTCATTCGAGAACCTTTCTTCACTTCACACAATCGTTGTCGGTTCAACTAGCCATGTGGCCTGTCTATTGCTATTTCAATGTGCCGATGTCGATTAATATTCTCCTTATGCTGACGGAGTAAGAATACAATTCACCACGCCCTTTCTTTCTCGTAGAGGTCGTAAAAGACCACTAAGGAATATAATATAACATCTAGAGGTGGTAAACTCGAAATAAAATCTTATACCAACACGTCTGACCAGCGTGGTATAGTAGGTCAATTTTCCTGCTATTGTGGAGAAGACTTGACCCTTTTTTATTTTTTGAGGGTGGGCTACTGTTAGCGTACCCGCTGCCCGGCTCTGTCCGGGCCGACAGAGGGGCGGCGCGCGGCCCCGTAACCCACCCATAGCACGTCGCCTTCGTCGTTGGGCCAACCACCAGAGCCGCCTTGTGTTCAGTGGTCGAGCCGACGGAATACCCCGAGGGACTACCCTCTCCTTACGACGTCCCCGCATGGGAACGTCGATCCCCGTCGCGCAGTCAGCCTCTCTCGGGTGACAGATGAAATCCCCGGTCCGATCACCCGCACATATTTAATCACCTAGAGAAATATCGAGTGTAGCTTTTTATGAGGTCGACATTTAGAGAGTATCTAATCCATTTGTCATTTTTTTATAACAAAATTAATATCGCTGTAATTTCTTAACCTATTACTCTCAAACGCATTCTAAGCGCTAACTGAACTAGAAATATTCTACTTCCTACTACCGAACATTACACTCGAGACCCTAAATTATTAAAATAGAGTCCATTATGTCTTGTTTCTAAACGATGGTCTCAATTCTAATAAGAGCCGTTACTTGTAAATAAAAAAAAGAAACCAGGTATTGGGCAAGCAAACAAAATGTTTTGATCTTATTATACAGCTGGCCTAGATAAAGATATTTGGTTTTAAATTTATTATGCAACTGTTGGCGTGCAAAAAATAAAATGGTGCCGGTACTTAGATAGTTTTTGTAGCGGATCTTTTCATTTAGACTGACCTTCTTCCAAGTGTTTTGAATTCGTAAGAATGATGATGAATCTAAAATCTAATTGCTGTATTGTGGCGGCTACAAATACTACCAATTCTTATATAGCTCTTGGGTGTCGTAAAATTTGACTAATAGTTTTGCATAGACGAAGGTGAACTTCATCTAATGACTGCTCATCATCTCAACTGGTCTGGTCAACAATTACATTCTCAAAGAGGTTTCATATCACGCAGGCCCTAAAACCGTTGTCATTACTTTTACAATATATAAGTATGATGAAAGAAGAATAAAAATTGTGCCCCCCAAGTACCCTCTAGACCCAAGTAATTGGAACAAGAGCATAATGATGATAATGATATAATGATGAATCTCAAGTCGTTCATCTTGTAGTTCTTTTAAAATGTTCAGCATTTTTGGAATAGGGTAAAAGTACCATAGCTAGCGTAAAAATGTATATATAGATAAAAAATATTGTATTAATATAAAACAGCAATAAATAATAAAAAAAAAATAATTCGGAGTAATCATTTGGCAATCGCAAAAAGTAAAGGTCTGCGAACCCATGATACTCGACACAAGGATCGCTAATTGGACATTTACGCTACCTATGATCTTTTGGAAATATTTGAAATATTTTTAGTAATTTACTATCTATATTTTAAAAATATTTGAAAGATCTCAAGTACAGACATGTACGTATACGACAAGTACCCATGACACAAATTAAAATATTAAAAAAAGCCCTCTCCCTCTCTCTCTCTCTTCAACAGGAATTCTCAATTAACTGTGATTTAACGATTATACTGGTACGCGTGAAGCGTGTGAGTCGTTCAAGCATTGAGTAATACATCATTACATCATTTTGAAAAAGAAGAAAAGTAATATTATAAACGCGAAAGTTTGTATGTGAACATGGGAAGATGTTTGTTACTTTTTCACGCAAAAACTACAATATTGATTTTGATGAAACTTCACAATAATATAGCTTACATATCAGAATAACACATAGGCTATAATTTATCCCGATATTCCCACGGGAAGAGGAACTGCGGGTTAAACCGCAGGGCGCTGCTAGTATTCTATATAGCAGAGAGTTTAGACTTTGTAGATATTATGTCAGTGCTTATCTTTTTCAAAATCACCACAACGAAGAATGTTACAAACACATTTAACCGACAGAAATAACACCCAAACCTTGCATAGGAAGCGATCTCACGACACTCGACATATGAAGTCGCTACTTATACCACTACGCCATCTGTGCAGTCTTTATATTGCGTATACTAATGTAATAGGATTATTTGTGCGCGACGGTAATCTTAACAAATTGCATTATTATATAAGATAGAAGAGAATAGATTTTACCATCCTGATACAACTTAATCTTAATCTTAGATTCTCTTCAACTTAATCTTAGATTATACTTTAAAGATAGATAAACTTTATATCTTATATCTTTAAACGAGCAGTTCTTGTCCATACTAATATTATAAATGCGAAAGTAAGGATGTTTGTTTGTTTGTTTGTAACGCTTTCACGCTTAAACCACCAAACCGATTTCAAAAATTTTTTCACCAATGGAAAGCTATAATATCAGGGAGTAACATAGGCTGTATTTTGCCGTATGAGCCCTCCCATCGGCGTCTCGATCACCGTTCACTCGGTTGACATCAGCATCCGGGCCCATATGAGGTACTTGGGCCTGGTGCTCGACGGGCAATGGTGGTTCCGGGAGCATTTCCGCAGGCTCGCTCCACGGCTCGTCGGCGCGGCGTCCGCTCTATCGTGGCTTATGCCGAACGTGGGCGGACCGAGCGCCACGTGCCGACGGCTGTACGCGGGGGTCATCTGGTCGATGGCCCTGTACGGCGCACCGGTGTGGGCGGGGTCCTTGACCGTCCGACTTAGGGCCCTTCTGTGGCGACCACAGAGGGTCATGGCGGTCAGGACCATCCGCGGATACCGCACGGTGGCAACGGAGCCAGCGTGCCTATTGGCCGGGACTCCCCCGTGGGACCTGGAGGCGGAAATGCTCGCCGAGCTGTATCGGCGGGTGTGGGGGGTGCGCGGGGAGGGCGGTGTTGTTTCCTTGAGGGAGCTCACCGCCTGGCGCGTCGACGCCCGCCGAGACGTATTGCCCGTTGGGCAGTCCGGCTGGAGAGGCCTCGGTTCGGGGTGCGAATCGTGGAGGCCTTCCGGCCGGTGCTGATGCAGTGGTTGGAAAGGCGGCACGGGGTGCTCTCCTTCCGACTAGTGCAGGTGTTGACGGGGCATGGGAGCTTCGCCAAATACCTGCACAAGGTCGTAAGGAGGGAGAGTACACCGTCCTGCCACCACTGCGATTGCGACGAGGACACGGCGCAGCATACGCTCGAGGCCTGCGCCGCTTGGGCCACGCAGCGCCGTGAACTCGTCGCAATCATCGGTGCCGACCTGACGCTGCCGGCCATCGCTAGGGCGATGGTCGACAGCGTCGGGAATTGGGACGCGGTCGCAGCCTTCTGCGAGACAGTGATCTCGAGGGGTCCTCCCCGAGGGGGGGACGTCGGTCGATGGGAGGGTACCCCACGTAGGGGGTATTCCGTCGGGCCGACCACTGACGACAAGTAAACCTGCTCCGGTGTTCGGCCCAACGACGAAGGCGAGGTGGTTTTCGGGTGGGTTGCGGGAGTTGCGTGCTTGAGCCCCTCTGTCGCCCCGGACGGAGTGGTGCGGAGGCGTGCCGACCGCAGCCCACCCACAAAAAAAAAAAAAAAGGCTATATTTTATCCCGGTATTCCCACAGGAGCGGGAACTACGCCGCGGGTAAAGCGACTGAAACCGAAGCGAAGCGAGGGCGGGTTGCTAGTATGTTATATACTTATATATATATATATATATATATATATTCAGGATCTCGGAAACGGCTCCAACGATTTTTATGAAATTTAGCATACTTGAGGTTTCGAGGCCAAAAAATCGATCTAGCTGAGCTTTATTTATAGAAAATGTTGTTTTGTCGGTGTTTTTAGCTAATCAATACAATAATATAAAATGTCAATAGAATGAGAATTCCAATTTCGCCGTCGCCGTCAAGAGTAACGATAGCTCAGTTGGGAAGTTGTCCAGTCGCATTCAAACAGCGTGAGATCGAATCTCTGTGTTCTTATTATTCTCTTTTTGTATTTTTTGATATTTTTTCATTGTTTCATCATTTTTATATTTTATTCATATATATCTAAATAAGTTCGGCAAAAATACAAAAAAAAAGATACCGAGAAAAGATCGGTGAACCAGATATTATTGTCTAAAGTCCGTAAGTCTCATTTACGATAATCTGATTTTTGTGGACAAAATCATTTTACTAAAAAAATATTGGATTCTGGCGTTACGAATTCGTGTTATGACTTTGCCGTGTGTTGTCCGTCAACACAATAAGTAAGAATAGAATATAAAATCTGTGTAAGAGAATAATAACTTGAAATAAAACCCTATACCAACATGTCTGACTAGCACGGTATAGTAGGTCAATTAGCCTCCTATTGACGAGCAGGCTCGAGCCCAGCAGTGGGACATCTATAAGTTGTGATATCGACGACAACTTAAAGTAACACCTCACTACACCGTTTCGTATTACGAACACGCGTTTATTATAATGTTTTAGAAGTAAGATTTCTTTCTTCAATGATTGATAAATTGTTAAAGGTTTTCTGTAACAAAAATATGGCCTAAATGTGTCATTTAAAATCTCGTTATATTTTAATAACAATATACTTTGAAATTATTTATATTTCAAAACAATACATACAATGGCAAATAAAATTATTACACCGAATGCCTATTGTTATAATATATTTAATGACAAATAAAAACGGGCATAAATACAACGTTGCCATATTCCTTCATTAAAAAAAAAACTTATGCAACGTTCAGAAATACAATTGCAAGATATTTTATGTCTATTGGCCAATTGTCTTTGCCACAATTTTGTATTACAACAGATCAAAACTTTAGAGATTATAATATATTTAATTATCTGTGCATATAAAAACGAATGTGTACTTTATTTGTTCTCTACGAGTATGTTTGCGATGAAATTTTATTACGTCGTTATGCGTAAACTCGTTGTTGGTTGGATAATCATTTTGCAATTTATAATACGAACGAGCTATTTCAAAATTATTATTAACGTTATTGTGATCATGTGAATAATTATAAGAAAATTGAAACACAAGAAAATGCTACGTTTAAACTGAATCTGAATGCCTTTGAGATTCTGATTAGCCACATTTTCTTGTGATGAAAACATTTTATTTCAAAGAGTGTACAAATACCGTAGTCGAAACAGCAGTCGCTTAAGCTATTTTTCTTGTAAATATGAGAAGTTGGTGTTTGTCTCAAAAACATAAAAAGGTTTTTAACATTACTTTTAAAAGTTCTGCAACGATTTATGTTAATAAAAACAAAATTTGATTTCATAATTTGTATAGTGGTGTGCGTGTATACGTGTGTAATCACCTGCGCGTATGTAGCATTTTTAGATTCATGTTTCGATCGTTCAAAGTACCGACACTATCCTTCTATAGATATTATTCTAAGAGTAGGACGTAATGATGGACCTGATGATGACATGAACGATAAACCATCTATGTTATTCAAATATGACTGATAAATAGAAAGTTTCCTTTTCAAATAAAATCTTGTTCATGTTCATGCTTTAATGCCCTTAAAATAAATTAATAAATTAAAATTAAATCTTCTTTTCTATCGTGAGTCTATGATAAATTGTCTGGTTTTTTTTAAATAAAATAATAACAGCTTATAACAAAATTCAAAATAACTTAAATATATATTTGCAATTGCAAACCTAACAATATCTGCGTCACTGTTTGTGTTCTAACCGTCTTTGAGGGAATAGTAATAAATCATCAAATCTATGCAATGCAAAGCCCAATGTGGTTGTGGGCTCTGGTGTTTTTTAAATTACGATGTGATGGACGTTACAAATATAATAAACGGGCATAAATTACACACAAACTAAAAACAAACACTCGTGGATGATGTAAAGAATTGACCTATCCGATGACAGAAAGCGTCCAGGACATTAGGCGTGAGAGGTTGGTATACAGAACACTCCACCATCTGTGGATTCAAGATTAGATCAGATATCCGAGTATTCAGGTACAGTACAGGGTTTGAAGATATCTTGGAAAACAATAATTTCTGTTAAAATATCATGCTGAGTTATTAGGTTGAAGTAATTAATCTTTAAATAAAGCCTTGTATTGCGGGGGACTTTACAAACATATAATTAACGGACACAAATTACATCCAGACTCAGAACAACAATTTGTGGATCGCACAAAGTGTTGTCCCGCGTGGGATTCGAACCCCCGACACTGGCGCTGTAGGTCGCTATCTTAACCACTACGCCATCTGTGCAGTCATTTTTATTTATTGTCGTTTTTATTTATTTAACACAAATATAACGACTTCTGTTGTTTACGTGAGTAAAAATAGAAGTATTCTTACGAACTGTATCGCATTTGTATTTGACTATTACTTGCACAACGTTGCGAACAGCCTTTTATTTGTTTTATTGGTGGCAACGACCAAACAGCGTACCTGATAATAGATGATATTGCCGCTCAAGAACCTTTGCTAGGCCGCTCCCTACCGTGAAGAACGTAAAGGGAGTGTTAATGCATGCAATGAGGTTCGGTGATACTAAGGGCCAAAACCTACCACACACAAACTCTTAGAAAGTTGGGTTGCCGGACCCTCAGAAAGATGGCATTTACGGTGATTCCGTAAAAATTAATTTCATATATATGCCATTGATATATTTTTGCATATCTATGAACATAACATATAATTTCGAAAAATTAAAGTTGCGAGTCATGGATTTGAAACCGAGACTAATAAGTGCTAGTTTACATCATGATTTCTGATGTTTACGTGAGTATGTATTACACATTGTAAATAATACTACACATTTTATCGCATTTGTATTTGATTTTTGATTGCCCGACGTTTCGAACACTTTACAGTGTTCATGGTCAGAGGCGGACTAATCCCCCCGACTAGGTCGTCCGGGCAATCAAAAATCATATACATACGCGATAAAATCCTTAGTTTTATTTACAAAGTGCTAGTTTGTTTATCTCACACTAAACTACTGTTTAATTGCTTAGAACAGGACATAGGTCATCTGTATCGTTATTCCTATTGTAGATTTATATCCCCCGTGGGACCTGTAGGCGGAAATGCTCGCCGGATTTTATCCGGTGATGGGGGTGCGAGCGGGGGGATCTCTTTGAGGGAGCTCACCGCCTGGCGCGTCGACGCTTGCCGAGACGTCATTGCCCCTTGGGCAGTTCCGCTGGAGAGGCCTCGGTTCGGGGTGCGAATCATGGAGGCCTTCCGGCCGGTGCTGGTGCAGTGGATGGAAAGGCGACACGGGGTGCTCTCCTTCCGACTAGTGCAGGTGTTGACGGGGCATGGGTGCTTCGCCAAATACCTGCACAAGGTCGTTAGGAGGGAGAGTACACCGTCCTGCCACCACTGCGATTGCGACGAGGACACGGCGCAGCATAAGCTCGAGGCCTGCGCCGCTTGGGCAGCGCAGCGCCATGAACTCGTCGCAATCATCGGTGCCGACCTAACGCTGCCGACTATCGCCAGGGCACCAAAAAATCGTAGATCTATATAAGACGCTTTACATTTTTAAATAGATTTTCATAATACATTTGATTAGGTCCATATTTCATATAAGTAGTTAAGCAATAAATAAAATGTATAATGTGAAACAATTGTTCTTTTACAATAATAACATCAATTAAGGAGCCATTAAATTATAATAAGAATTACATAATGTAATAGATAAGTTAATCCAGATGTCAAAAATATGCGCAAATATATATGGTGCTCACTAGTATTTGTATTGAATCGGGAAGTTGTTACTGAGAAAACTACGTAATTTATACAGTTCGGTAATTGTTCAAATTAATAGTTTAGCAATAAATATAAATCATAGAATCGATGTTATATTAATATAATGTTTATCGTATCAATAAGATATAAGACGGAAGAACCAATAATTCTATTGAAAGTGAAAAGCAAAGCCTATTAGATTATTAAAATCTAAAAAATAATAATATGATAGCTACATGTTTACATAACTATACGTAACGTAACGTATTATAATATTTGCACAATGTTTAGTAAAAGTGGTGAATAGTTTGAACCCAATCCGCCATTCAGGGCGTTATATCATTAGTTTCAAAAAGTATAAAACCAATTTGCATAAAGTTGCAACACTATCTAGTTACTTATTAAATAATGTCATGTTCGCCATTTTAATACCAATTCGAATTTCGAAATTCAACGTATCTTTTTATAATTTTACAGATTATAAACATATGTTTTTTTTTTTATATTATGGTAAAGGAAATGGGTACTCACTCTTCAATGCCCAAAGTTTTCTATCCATAAGTCCATCCACATACTTCTGCATGTCCTGTTTACATTCTCCACTGATTGTCTTCTGTAATTCAGGCCACTGTTTCACTAATATATCAGCATCGAATAACCTCAACATGTTCTCTATCCCGAGTGGTTCCGTCGTGTTCATCACGACTTCCTTTCTTAATACATTCCTAGATTCATTCACAGTATTCCGTATAGAATCATTTAGTTTACTAAGGACATTTCTGCTGGGTCTTGTGGTCGTTTTCTCCACCAGTTTGGTGGTGGTCTTCACGATGTGTTGGACATTGTGAGACTTCTCCGTAGTCGTTCTCTTTTCTTCGCTTTTCAAATCGCTGAAGTCCGCGAACGACAGTCCATCGTCATCCGCAAACAAATCGAAGGTATCCTCAGTCGCTTTTTCCTTTCGACTCTGATTCGGTGAGGTTATCAATGAGCCAATTAAATCTGACCCTTCATCGTCGATGCCACCTTTAGCCGAATTTTTTTTTATACTTTGAAAAGCATCAATTAATCCACTCCGTAATTTCTCCTCGCGTGCACTCTCCTTACCATCTTGTAGTTCGACAGAATTGACTAAAACTAAAGCACTAAACACAAAAATCACTAGACGAGACATTTTACAAATTTTTTTTAAGTTTTTTTTTTACACGCACATGCTTGTGTACACTTGATTTAAGTTTGTTTGGTGAGGTATAGTAGCGCGCTGTGGCGGCGTTGTGTTGCGACTGGCTGTCAGTCCGCAGGCTGTGACATAACGGCGTTACGAAGCAAAGCGGCACTTTCACTGTCGGGCGCTCGCAGGTGATCGTTGCATCCTTGTAGGGCGCCGTATGCGTGCCGCTGAGCCACTTATTTCATTGAGCAATGTATTAGTTAACTTGTTATAATGATGATGTTTTATTTGTTATGATGGGATTTTATTTAAGGAGAAGGTACACCATTTGGTGTTTCGTGTGATGACGAAGTAAGAATATAGTTTACAACTCCCTATCTTGCCTGTGGATGTCGTAAGAGACGACTAAGGGATATAATATGCACATCACATCTGTGCAAGAGAAGGAAGACTCGAAACAAAACCCTATACCAACATGTCTGACCAGCATGCTATAGTAGGTCAAATTCCCTCCCATTATGGAGGAAGCCCAAGCTCAACAGTGGGACGTATGTGGGCTGCGATGATGATGATGATGACACCATTTGGAACGTTTGCTGCAGCGGTAAAAACGCTGTGAAGCAACAATAACCTGAAGTATTAGACCTCTATTGCCTGGTATGTGGACCACCGATACTCAATCTTTGCCTTCAGTGCCGTGTGATGATGGTTTAGAATAAAATATGTCACCATATTTTTCTGTGTTGTGACGGAATAAGATATAATTCGTCACTTCGTATCTTGCCCGTGGTTGTCGTACAAGATGACTGAGGGATAAAATACGCAAATAACATCTATGCAAGAGGAGAAAACTCTAAATAAAACGCTATACCAACCTGTTTGACCAGCATGCTATAATAAGATCAATTTCCCTCCTATTGTGGAGGAGGCTCGAGCCCAGCACTAGGACGCGTATGAGCAGAGATGATGAATTTTACTTTTTCAGAGCAGGTGAAGGTTCTTCTAGGAAATTTATTACTACCTTTGTGATCGCTAATTCACCTACAAGTTTTGGCGATTACGACATTATCCATAGAGAGTAATATAGTGAAACTCTAAAAGCCCAAAAATACGAGCTAAATCTTTTATATTGAATATAGGTTTAATACAATTTTTTTTGATATAGAAGGCCTAAAAATGCGTATCAAAAGAATTCTCTGTCACGTTTTGTCTGTTTGTAAAAACTTATTACATCATCATCATTGTAGCCAATATACGTCCCACTGTTGGGCTCGAGCCTCCTCCACAATAGGAGGGAAATTGATCTCAAAATGATGAGCCCGCCAAATTTCGGATCTCGACAGCTCGCGCCCGTGTTCCGATCCTTTGGTAGTTCGTTAAATTCAATTTCAAACAAAATGTAGGTATAATTGGCAACTTATGTAAAAGTGCCTTTCATCATCGTCATCGCAGCCTACATACGTCCCACTGTTGGGCTCGGGCCTCCTCCACAATGGGAGGGAATTTAACCTACTATACCGTGCTAGTCAGACATGTTGATATGGGTTTTCATTTCGAGTTTTCCTTCTCTTGCACAGATTGTTATGTGTACATTATATCCCTTAGTCGTCTTTTACGACATTCACGGGCAAGGAGTGGTGAATTGTATTCTTAATCCGTCACCATAGGATGTAAAAGTGTCCTTATGCTTTACAAATTATAAATGATTTGACATTATAGGACAAAGTTCACATAAACTTTGAACAAACTTTAATAAATATGACGATAATTGTCACACACATTAATGTTCGAAGGTATGTTTCTTATATTTTGGTAGTGGTATAGCATATACGTTCTCATATTTTTCCTTATATTCACGTAGAAGTTGTAAAAACCGTCTAAGCCACTAAAAATAGGGGATAATGGACAACTGCACTCGCCTCGGGAACTTAAACACCATTGTAAATAAAATAACGAATTTTTTTTTAATTGCACGAGGTTTCGAATATTTTCATGGTTACAAGCGGACTAAGATGTCTCACGTCCAACAAGTTATCGTTATTACATATATTTATAAGCATCTACCCGCTATAGAAATTAGTTATTAAAATTTTGTCACACATTTTGGTACAAATTTATTGCCAGTTCATGAAGAAAAAGATAATATGAAAAAAAAAATATATTGTTTATGGTTAGTAATTATTAAACATTAAACTTGTAGTTATTATTATGACAATATATTCATTTAAACCTATCAAATCCAATATACTACCATCGGATCGATACGCGCTCACACTGGCAAAAATTTGACAAGAAAACTTAGAGGGTATGATGCTAAATGTCATTTTTAAAAGGCTGTAACACCATTTTCGATCACCAATCATCATGACTTTGCATAATCACTTTTATTTAACAATGTGCGTCAAAGGGCAGATGAATGAAATTTATTCTCTTATGGATGAAATAATTTCTACGCCGTTATAGAAAGGTTCCTTTTTCATATCTAAAGAAATTAGAAACGACCCACTATACTAAGCTGGTCAGGTGGATTGGCATAGTAGGGATGGGCGATCTTTCTGAAACAGATCGATTCTTGAATTGATTCGAATTGTCGTTCAAAGAATCGATTCACAAGAAAATTGAGGTCTGAAGGATCGATTCCAAATTAATCGATCTATCAATCGTTTCTTTTATACGGGCTTGTGATGACCATTTTTTAGGATAACTGGAGACCAAATATGTGACGAGTGAGCTTTTTTTTATTTTTTTAGGAAATCTGAAAGTGTTATTAATCTTATAATATAATATAAATATGAAACATTAACATACTTAATATCATAAAGTGTCGATTCACCCAATCGATTCAGTGCTTCGTATCGATTTATAAAATCAATTTTTGGGTCTGAAAAATCGATTCTTCGATTAATCGATCGATGTTATCTGCATATCGCATCCCTCAGTCGTCTTTTACGATATATACAAGCAAGATAGAGGGGTGTATTGTGTTCTTACTCCGTTACCACGCGAGCATTTTATTTACAAATAATAATAATTGTTGTGTTTTATTTATTATTTACGCGGTGGCCTCATGTAATCCAGGAAATATTTGTGCCTAAAACCGTGTAAATAAATTCAAGTTTATTATTTTTTTATATATGTACATCCTTATTTAGAGGTCAGTAAATGAATTATAATATGTTCTTACTTAATATTTACATAAAAATAATATTTATATATAATAAAATATGCAAAAAAAAAAGAAAATACTGTTAGAAGAGGGGCTAAATTTGAATTTTTAGAGGTCCTTCAACAAAGGGTTTGTCATATATAAACACAGAAAATATATTTTTTATGCACTTACACAAGCTACAAAGAAATTTTCCATAATATATATTGATGAACCTTGTTTGGCATTAAATTTTAAATAAAAATTTAATTGAGTAGAATTTTTATCACCAATATTTCATTTTTTACAGTTTTCAAATTTAATTTAACTCGAAATTTGCGTTTTCAATGTTTGTAGTCCATCTAATATACTACAAAAAAAGTTACCAACCAATTTCTATCTCCTCGTCGTACAGAAAAATTTCGTATTAATTGAGACGATAAGAAGCAGCCACAAAGGAAATGGACCTGGATTAGCCCCGATGGTTCAACAAAAAACGAGATAGACTTCATCTTGTCAGACAAACGACAGATATTCAATGATGTCTCAGTGATCAGCAGGATTAAAACTGGGAGCGATCACCGGATGGTACGAGCCACATTGAATATCCACACAAAAGTCGAGCGGTCACGCTTGATGAAGTGTACACTCCGACCTACATCTGTCCAATACCAGAACCTCGAAGGCTTTCAACTCGAACTACACAATCGCTTCCAATGTCTGGACGAATGCGAATCTCCGAACGATATGAATAACAGGTTCGTGGAAACTGTCCACGCGGTTGGGTCGAAATTTTTCAAGGCTCACCGCGTTAATAGACCTAAAAAACTTTCTGACCAGACTCTCGAGCTCATGGGGCGGCGAAAAGAAATGACGGTGCAGTCTTCAGCCGATTGGTCCAAACATAGGCAGCTAAATAGGCAGATCTCCAGGTCTGTGCGTCGCGATATTCGCCGATTTAATACGCTCCGTATTAAAGAAGCGATAGAGCGGAATCGTGGCTCAAAAGTGTTCGCACAAGATCTGTCTATTGGGCAAAGCCAAATGACTAAGCTGAAGACCGACGATGGCACTGTCATTTCATCCCAAAGTGAGATCTTGGGAGGGGTCGAAAGGTTCTGTGGACAGTTGTACAAATCATCCCGAAATCCTGTTGTCGGCTTGGTCCAAGATCCCAGATCCAAGCTAACTCGGCACTATACCGAAGAAATCCCGAACATCAGCTTGTACGAGATCAGAATGGCTCTCAAACAACTACGTAACGGTAAGGCCGGTACATAACGGTAACCGGGAGATGACGGAATTACGGCAGAGCTCCTGAAGGCGGGCGGCAAGCCGGTCTTAATAGCCCTTCAGAAACTATTTAATTCCGTTATCCTCGGGGGCGACGTTCCAGAGTCGTGGACCAGGAGTGTGGTGGTGCTGTTCTTCAAGAAGGGTGACAAAGCTTCTTGAAGAACTACAGACCCATCTCACTCCTGAGCCACGTTTATAAGTTGTTTTCGAGGGTCATTACCAATCGACTCTCGCGCAAGCTCGATGACTTCCAGCCGCCCGAACAAGCCGACTTCCGAAAAGGCTATAGCACTATAGACCATATCCTCACGCTTCGGCAGATTATACAAAAGACCGAGGAGTATAATCGGCCCCTGTGCTTAGCGTTTGTGGACTATGAGAAAGCCTTTGATTCAGTCGAAATTTGGGCGGTGCTGCAGTCCCTTCAGCGGTGTCAAATCGACTATCGCTATATCGAAGTGCTGAAGTGTTTGTATAGGAACGCCACAATGTCAGTCCGTATCCGGGATAAGAGTACGAAACCGATCCAGTTGCAGAAAGGCGTGAGACAGGGAGATTTCATCTCTCCGAAACTGTTCACCACTGCACTGGAAGATGTCTTCAAGCTCTTAGACTGGACTGGACTCGGCATCAACATTAACGGCGAATACATCATTCACCTTCGATTTGCGGACGATATAGTCGTTATGGCAGAATCCATGGAGGACCTTGACACAATGCTCAATGATCTCAGCAGGGTATCCCAACTAGTGGGTTTACGAATGAACATGGACAAGACGAAAGTCATGTCAAATGCCCATGTTATTCCTGTACCGGTCCTAGTTGGCAATGCGATTCTTGAAGTTGTCGATCACTATGTTTACCGAGGACAAACAGTCCAGTTAGGTAGATCCAATTTCGAGAAAGAGATCAGCCGACGAATCCAACTCGGTTAGGCAGCGTTCGGGAAACTTAAGAGGATCTTCTCGTCCAACATACCTCAGTGTCTGAAAACACAGGTCTTTGACCAGTGTGTGCTACCAGTGATGACTTACGGCACGGAAACGTGGTCCTTAAATGTAGGCCTCATATCAAGGCTCAAAGTCGCTCAGCGTGCTATGGAGCGGGTTATGCTCGGGATTTCTCTGCGGGATAGAATCCGGAATACGGAAATCCGCAGAAGAACGGGTGTAACCGACATAGCACGAAGAATTAGCACGCTGAAGTGGCAATGGGCAGGCCACATCGCTCGACGAACCGACAACCGCTGGGGAAGAAAGGTTCTCGAGTGGCGACCACGTATCGGACGACGCAGTGTAGGACGCCCCCCCACTAGGTGGACCGATGACCTAGTGAAAGTAGCTGGGCGTCGTTGGATGCAGGCGGCACAGGACCGCTCATTGTGGCGCAACATGAGGGAGGTCTACGTCCAGCAGTGGACGACGATAGACTGAAATGATGATGATGATGAGACGATAAATTACAATGCGATATATATGTTACAACTCTGCTTATAGTTCCAGAGAAAATAGCGTGAATTTCTTAGAATAATAACGTATAGAAGTACTAGCTTTTGCCCGCGGCTTCGCCCGCGTAAAATTTACTTGAATATTGAACTATTATCGCAAAAAATATTATCGGCATAAAAAGTATTACATTTCTTAATTTAAGAAATACTCTATCTACGTGTCAATTTTCATCCAAATCTGCTCAACAGTTTAAGCGTGATTGAGTAACAAACATCCAAATATCTTCACAAACTTTCACATTTGAATATTACTTCCAGCCTTATAGTTCAGATTCCCGTGGAAATACGATGATAAATATGCCTTTCCTTAGTCTCTGATAACGTAATTTTCCATTGGTGAAAAAAATTATATCAATCAAACACCCGCAGTTTCATTCACGTAGACCCCATTTTCATGCCAATACCGAGATAAAAAATGCCTATGTTACTCGCTGATATTATAAATTTACATGGGTGAAAAAAAAAATATAAATCCCAGAAATATCAGAGATAAAAATTGTCTATGTTACTCGCTGATAACATCGGTAGCATTCCATTGGTGAAAGAATTTTAAAAATTGGTCGTCATCCCCCGGTTTAGTTCTCGTTCCCGGGCAAATACTGGGATGAAAATAGCCTTTATATGGTATTCACTGATAATATAGCTTTTCATTAGTGAATTAATTTTTAAAACCATTAAATTCCAGTGATTTCACCGGCATTGTACCCGATCCCGTAGGAATATCAGGCTAAAAATAGCTTAAATATGTTACTGGCTTAAAAATAGCTTTCCATTAGTGAAATAATTTTAAAATCGACCTAATTCTCAAGGTTGCTCCAGCCACACCGGGATAAAATATAGCCTGGGATAAAATATAGTCTTAAGTTATTCCTTATGTACGCCTGGTAGACCTGATGGCAAAATGTAATCAATATGGGTCCAGGCATTTTGATGATTAACTGTAACGAATAGACAGACAGACAAAAAAATTTGGACCGTATTATGTGAGCATAAATAAAACCTATTATTTTGATAGACAAACAGACGCTTCAAATTTATTTATTTGTAGAGATAGAAAATTGGAATATTATCTTGATTGTAACTTACTGTCTGGTAGCTGCTAGAAATATTACCACGCTTTCATTGTTCGTGGGTGTCGCAAAATACTACTAAGACAAAGATTTACATCAACCTGGACCAATTGGTGATGCCGTCTGGCCAACAATGTCGTCCGCCAGGTCATAAAATGTTGCTAGAACCTTTGCAATATATCTACGATGGCAGAAGAGTGCCTTCATATCGCGTCGATCCAAAGTAATTAGGATAAGCGCAAAATAATGATGATATATCATTGGCTGGGTGTCTTCGACTATATGCGTTTTATCCCTTTGGGGCAGCCCAAAATTGTTTCTTAGTGAGTGCTTACCCCAAATAACCGATCGGTATACAAAATTTCACATTCTTAGGCCCAGTATCTTTGGCTATACACTTTCACCCTCTTAGGGATTGAATTTCCAAAAATTCTTTGTTAGAGCTCGCTTATCCTTGCCAAAAATTTTTTCATAGTGCTTGGTAAGTGAGCACTAAGAATATTTTGGGGTAATCCAAGAAAGCCGACCGTGTACTAAAATGATCCTTCGTAGGCTCAGTGATTTCGGTTAAACGCTGTTCACCCCCTTAGGGCTAAAATTGCAAAAATCTCTCTTTCCCCAAGAAAAGCAACTTTATACAAAATTCCATGTTTCTAGGCCTAATGATTTCGGCTATATATTTTGCACCCCTTTAGGAGTTGATTTTAATAAAATAATTTCTTAGAACTCACTTACAACAAAAGAAAGAGAATTGCATAGAAAGTTTTACGTTCCTAGCACTAATAGTTTAGTCTATACACTTTTCACCCCCTTCGGGGGGTGATTTTCCAAAAATCTTTTGCTAGTGCTCGTATACCCCAAGAAATAAGACGATGTAAAAAGAAAATACTTTCCCCTATTTCAACCCCTTATACCTATTTTTTCGCGATAAAAAGTAGCCTTATATCTTTTCTCAAGCTTTAGTACATATCTGTACCAAATTTAATCAAAATTGGTTAAGTGGTTTCGACGTGAAAGGCTATATGCTTTTCAACCCCTTAAGAGGGTGAATTTCCAAAAATCCTTTGCTAGTGCTCGTGAACCCCAAGAAATACGATGGTGTAAAAAAATACGTTTCTAGGCCCAGTGGTTTCGGCTGTATGCTTTTTGATATTTTAGGGGTTGAATTTCATCCTTATGTAAATGGAATTTCCAAAACGCTTGAGCGAATATTTATTTATTTATTATTAGGTGCCTGAATACAAAAATTCGTGGTTCTATCATCGAAAATGACGAATTTCCATATAAAATGTCATCCCCTATTTCAACCCCTTATACCCAATTTTTTGCGACGAAAAGTAGCCTATATCCTTTCTCAAGCTTTAGTCCATCTCTGTACCAAATTTCATCAAAATCGGTTAAGTGGTTTCGACGTGAAAGGCTATATGCTTTTCAACCCCTTAAGGGAGTGAATTTCTAAAAATCTTTTGCTAGTACTTGTGCACCCCAAGAAATACGAAGGTGAAAAAAAAAACGTTTCTAGGCCCAGTGGTTTCGGCTGTATGCTTTTGATATTTTAGGGGTTGAATTTCATACCCATGTAAGTGAAACTACCAAAACGCTAGAACGAATATTTATTTATTTATTATCAGGAGCCTTAATACAAAGATTCACGGTTCTATCATCGAAAATAACGAATTTCCATACAAAATGTCATCCCCTATTTCAACCCCTTTTACCTATTTTTTCACAATAAAAAGTAGCCTATGTTCTTTCTCAAGCGGATAGAGGTCTCCCGGACCCTCCTGCAGCCCAGCAGGGGTCACACGGCGGACGGAGCTCCCGCGTTTCCGCAGTGGGCTGTGGGTCGATTGGATCGGGACCTGTTGGCGGAGGCAGCCATCGTTCAGTCGTGGCTGTCCTCACCGCCCCAGGCGGACGGGGTGGATGCCGAGGCTGGCCGCATTCGCTGTGCGTTAACGCAGATCTGCGATGCGGCCATGCCCCGTGTGCGGCGTCTGCCCCCGAAGAATGCGGTCCCCTGGTGGTCCCGAGAATTGGCGGACCTTCGGGTCGCGTGCATACGTGCCCGGAGGGCTTACACCCGCAGCCAAGCGCGTCACCGCGACGCTGAGCGGGAGGGCCAGCTGTACGAGGCTTACCGTAGTGCGCGGTCTGCCTTCAGGCTGGCCGTCCGTACCGCCAAGGACGTTAGTCGGCAGGAGATGCTGGACAGTCTCGAGCGTGACCCCTGGGGTCGCCCCTACCTCGCGGCGCTGAACAAGCTCCGCGGCCAGGGCCCCCCCCTCACCGAGACTCTCCAGCCCAGCCTCCTCACCAGAGTTGTCGAGGACCTCTTTCCACAGCGGGCGGAGCACACGTCCCCGGTCATGGCTTCGCCGGACAGTGACCGGGAGGCCGACGATGAAAGTGCTCCGCCCATCACGGAGCCGGAAATGGGGGTGGCGGTGGCGCGTATGCGAATCAAATCCACCGCCCCCGGGCCCGACGGTATTCCGAACCGTGTGCTGGCCCTGGTCCTCGAGCACCTGGCACCACGCCTCAGGGGACTGTTCGACGCTTGTTTGACGTTCGGGCAGTTCCCTGGGTGCTGGAAAGAGGGGAGGCTGGTTCTCCTGCCGAAGCCGGGACGGTCTCCCGAGTCGGCCTCGGCCTATAGGCCCATCGTGCTGCTCGATGATGCGGGCAAGCTGCTGGAGAGGGTGTTGGCTGCCCGCATCGAGCGGCACCTCGTCGGGGTCGGGCCCGATTTGTCGGACGCCCAGTTTGGTTTTCGGCGAGGGCGTTCGACGGTCGCGGCCCTGCTGCGCCTGAAGGCCGTGGTAGCGGAGGCCGTCACCGGCGGAGGAGTCCTGTTGGCGGTGTCCCTGGACATCGCCAACGCCTTCAACAGTCTGCCATTCAGCTGCATCAGGGAGGGGCTGAGATATCACGGGGTGCCCGTGTACCTCAGGCGGCTGGTGGCAGACTACTTGGAGGGGCGCAGCGTCCTCTACGTTGACCGAGTAGGGGACGTTGTGCGAACGCCCATGACGTGCGGTGTCCCACAGGGGTCGGTTCTGGGTCCGACCCTGTGGAACATCGGCTACGACTGGGCGTTTAGAGGAAGCCTCCCAACCGGGCTGGGCGTAATTTGCTACGCCGACGATACACTCGTCACAGCCCGGGGTGGGACGCTAGAGGAGGCGGCACGTCTGGCAACTCTTGGCACCGAGGAGATTGTCAGGCGGATCGAAGCGCTGGGGTTGAGGGTAGCCCTGGAAAAGACGGAGGCCCTTTTATTCCATGGCCTCCGTACCGCCGGGCCTCCCGCCGGCGCTTCGATCACCGTGAAGTCGGTCACCATCAGCATCCAGGCCCACATGAAGTACTTGGGCCTGGTGCTCGACGGGCATTTTTGGTTCCGGGAGCATCTCCATCGACTTGTTCCCCGGCTTGTCGGCGCGGCGTCCGCCCTTTCGCGGCTGATGCCGAATGTGGGCGGACCCAGCTCTACGTGCCGACAGCTGTACACGGGGGTGATCCGGTCGATGGCTCTGTACGGCGCACCGGTGTGGGCGGGGTCCCTGACCGTCCGGCTTAGGGCCCTCTTGAGGCGACCACAGAGGGTCATGGCGGTCAGGGCCATACGCGGTTACCGCACGGTGTCGACGGAGGCAGCGTGCCTCCTGGCCGGAACTCCCCCTTGGGACCTGGAGGCGGAGATGCTCGCCGAGATTTATCGACGGGTGTTGGAGACGCGCACCCGCGGCGGCATGGTCTCCCTGCAGGAGATCACCGCCTGGCGGGTCGACGCCCGCCGAGGAGTCATTGCCCGTTGGGCAGTCCGGCTGGAGAGTCCTCGGTACGGTGTCAGGACCGTCGAGGCCTTCCGGCCGGTGCTGATGGAGTGGTTGGAGCGGACGCACGGGGTGCTTTCCTTCCGACTGGTGCAGGTGCTTACAGGGCACGGGTGTTTTGGGAAGTACCTGCACAAGATTGTCAGGAGGGAGAGCACACCGTCCTGCCACCACTGCAGTTGCGACGAGGACACGGCGCAGCACACGCTCGAGGAGTGTGCTGCATGGGAGGGAGAGCACCGTGAACTCGTCGCGATTATCGGTGCCGACCTGGCGCTGCCGACCATCGCCAGGGAGATGCTCGACAGCGTCAGGAACTGGGACGCGGTCGCCGCCTTCTGTGAGGCCGTAATCTCACGGAAGGAGGCGGCGGATCGTGTGCGAGTAGAGCTCCTATTCGGCGACACATTCCGCCGCCGGCGACTCGGGCGGCGCAGGCGCGAGTATCTGCGCCTAATGCCGCCCTAGCCGAGGCCGCGGGTGATCGGACCGGGGAATTGTCCGTCACCCGCAGAGAGGCTGACCGCGCGATGGCGACCGACGTCCCAGTACGTCGAGAGGTGAGGTTACCCGAAAGGGTATTCCGTC
The DNA here is from genome assembly GCA_032191425.1 of Lymantria dispar. Lineage (NCBI taxonomy): Eukaryota > Metazoa > Arthropoda > Insecta > Lepidoptera > Erebidae > Lymantria > Lymantria dispar. Next base: position 36,995,305 of record CM063445.1, read on the forward strand.
GGGCCGACCACTGATGACAAGTCACATCTGCTCCGGTGGTTGGCCCAACAACGAGGTGACGTGGGTACGGGTGGGTTATGGGCCCGCGCGCCGTCCTTTCATCGCCCCGGAGGGACAGGACCGCGCGTGCGCTTACCATAGCCCACAAATTAAAAAAAAAAAAAATGTTCTTTCTCAAGCTTTAGTCCATCTCTGTACCAAATTTCATCAAAATCGGTTTAGACGTGAAAGACTATATGCTTTTCACCCCCTTAAGGGGGTGAATTTCCAAAAATCCTTTGCTAGTGCTCGTGCACCCCAAGAAATACGATGGTGTAAAAAAAAATACGTTTCTAGGCCCAGTGGTTTCGGCTGTATGCTTTTTGGTATTTTAGGGGTTGAATTTCATCCCCATGTGAATGAAATTTCCAAAACGCTTGAACGAATATTTATTTATTTATTATCAGGTACCTTAATACAAAGATTCGTGGTTCTATCATCGAAAATGACGAATTTCCATACAAAATGTCATCCCCTATTTCTACCCCTTATACCCATTTTTTCGCAATAAAAAGTAGCCTATGTTCTTTCTCAAGCTTTAGTCCATCTCTGTACCAAATTTCATCAAAATCGGTCCAGTGGTTTAGACGTGAAAGCGTAGCAGACAGACAGACAGACAGACAGACAGACAGACAGACAGACAGACAGACAGACAGACAGAGTTACTTTCGCATTTATAATATTAGTAAGGATAGTGTCATTACTTCGAAGGTTCGAAATTTGAATCTAAAAACACTAATGGCGCGCAGACGATTACACACATACACACGCACACCACTATACAAATTATGAAATCAAATTTTGTTTTTATTAACATAAATCGTCGAAATACTTTTAAAAGTGACGTTAAAAACCTTTTTAAGTTTTACAAATGTGTTATGACACCATTTGAATGCACAAACCGTCATAATTACCTATTTATTTTTTAAGAGTTGCGTACGTACCTACGTGCAGTACAATGACTTGTACATTACGGAACGGTTCCGGCGTAAGCTCCATTAGGCTCCAATTGAAATGCTTCACTTTTTGTGCGCGAACTTACCTTCTATATGTTATTATTCTATGGTGAATTTATAATAAATACGTCATCACCAGCAGCAGTTACGAATAAAGAGGACGGTTATATAACCTTGGCTGTACCTCTTGTAATTATCATTGCAACAGATTAACAAATTAAAAATAATAACTTTAAAACAATTCCAACAACATACAAGTAATTACATATTACGAAATAATTTATCTGCCTACAAGGTGACTTTAATTTAGTATGTGGTGATATCGTATTGCGTGTGGAAGAGTTTGAATGTAATTTGTGCGTTTTCTTAAATTTTCGTATCATAATTATCGTTTAAATAATTGGTTAAAAACGATTCTTTAACAATCTCATCCGTACGCATGCAAACATTTATTTTACTTAGAGGCTATTAGCACTTGTTGAAGCTGGATAAAAAGGTGTTTCCGTAACGTTATTAACATTTTTGCATATAATATGACAAGTGAAGTAAGCTTTTATGTGTAAACAAGGGCGGCTAATACAGGCTTTTATGAGCCGGGCTGGCCACCTAGGTCTGGGAATCGACACAGTGATCAGTCCATTGGCGTTAGGGAGGGGATACAATACGTTATGGGGTCGCGTGCCATCGTTCCGACGCCCCGGACGCATCGGTCGAGTGTGTCTAAACAACAGACTACCACAAAAAAAGGTTGGATAGCATTTTTATTTCAGTCTTACAATGCCTTCGCCAAAGACGGCCGCGGTGGTCATCACCGTGCTGCCTGAGGCGGCTGAGAGGGGCCTCAACTATGAGGCCGTCCTAAAACGCGCCCGGTGGGAGCTGGACGTCTCCGACATCGGAGGCGTCGAGGCTAGGACCCGCAAGGCCCGGACAGGGGCTCGAATCCTCGAGTTCCCTGGGGCCGAGGGCGCAAAGACGGCCGATAGTGTGGCTTCGAAGCTGCGGGGGCTGTTCGGGCTAGAGGATGGCGTCCGAATCGCCAGGCCTGTCAAGTGCGCAGAGATGCGCCTGACGGGCTTGGACGATTCCGTGACGGTGGAGGACGTCTGGGACGCCATTATGGCGCGTACCGGATGTTCCTCGGACACCGTCCGGATTGGAACCATCCGCCCTGGTCCGGGCGGCGTCGGTGCTGTCTGGGTGCAGTGCCCAGTGGAGTCGGTCAAGCAATTGGCCGACTCAGGCAGGCTCCTCGTGGGCTGGAGTTCAGCGCGGGTAACCGTGCTGGAGCCCCGGCCCGCCAGGTGTTACAAATGCATGGCGGTCGGGCATACCCGACCGACATGCAAAAACTGCTTTGACTGCAGCGGGCTATGCTTCCGTTGCGGTCAAACTGGACACCAGGCGGCATCGTGCTCTGCGGTGCCCCACTGCCCTGCGTGTGCGGCAGGCAATAGGCCTGCCAAACACCGCATGGGCTCTGGGGACTGCAGACCCCCGGCATCGGCCCCAAAGGGGCGGGGCGGCCCATCGACCGGGCCAGCCCCCGCTCCGAGCGCGACCCGATCGCCCGTTAGCGCGGAGGAGGTGACGATGGATACGGACCGTTAATGGACCCCGTATCCATCCGTCTCCTCCAAGCCAATCTCAACCACTCCGCCGGTGCGCAGGACGTTTTCCTGCAAGCCATGGCGGAGTGGTTGATAGGAGTAGCCGTAGCCGCGGAGCCGTACGCGGTGCCCGACCGGCCAAATTGGCTGGGCAGCACCGACGGTACCGTGGCCGCCACGTCGTGGCCTTCGTCGCCTCTGTTCCTTAAGGACAGGGGCGTCGGATACGTCGCGGCGGACTGGGGAGAGATTACGCTCCTCGGAGTATATCTCTCCCCTGCCTGGAGAGCGGCTGATTTCGGGGTCTCCCTTACCATCTTGGGAGCCTCGTTACGGCGATTGGCACCGCGCCAGGTGATCGTATTGGGGGACTTCAACGCCAAGTCCGTGGCGTGGGGGTCCTCCCGTACGGACGACCGAGGACGGGCGGTCGAGGATTGGGCGGCGGCACTGGGCCTCTGTTTGCTGAACAGAGGCTCGGTGCATACGTGCGTGCGACCTCAGGGCAGGTCGATAGTGGACCTTTCGTTCGCTAGCCCTGAGGTCGCTGCACGCGTGAGGAGCTGGTGCGTCGAGGAGGAGGTTGAGACCTTGTCGGACCACCGGTATATCCGGATGGAGGTCTCCCTGACAATCCCGGCGCCCGGCAGGGGTCACGGGGGGGCGGTAGGGCGTCCTGCGTTCCCGCGATGGGCTGTGGGTCGCTTAGACCGGGACCTGCTGGCGGAGGCAGCCATCGTTCACTCGTGGCTGTCCTCTGCCAACCAGTTGGACGGGGTGGACGCCGAAGCTGGCCGCATCCGCAGTGCGTTGACGCAGATCTGCGATGCGGCCATGCCCCGGGTACGGCGTCTGCCCCCGAGGAGGGCTGTCCACTGGTGGTCCCGGGAGCTGGCGGATCTCCGGGCCGCGTGTATTCGCGCCCGGAGGGCCTACACCCGCAGCCGGCGGCGCAATAGCAGCGCGGAACTGGAGGGCCAGCTTTACGAGGGCTACCGCAATGCACGGTCGGCCTTCAGGCTGGCCGTCCGTTCCGCCAAGGACGCCAGTCGGCGGGAGATGCTGGAGAGTCTCGACCGTGACCCCTGGGGTCGCCCCTATGGCGCGGCGCTGAGTAAGCTCCGCGCACGGGGCCCGCCCCTCACCGAGACTCTCCAGCCCAGCCTCCTCACCCGGGTCGTCGAGGACCTGTTCCCACGACGGGCGGAACACACGCCCCCGGTCATGGCGCCGCCAGACAATGACCGGGAGGGCGATGGTGGCAGTGTTCCGCCCATCACGGAACCGGAGATGGCGGCGGCGGTGGCGCCCATGCGCGGAAAATCCACCGCCCCCGGGCCCGACGGTATTCCAAACCGTGTGTTGGCTCTGGTCCTCGACCATCTGGGTCCCCGCCTCAGGGAGCCGTTCGACGCGTGTTTAGCGTCCGGGTGGTTCCCTGGGTGCTGGAAGGAGGGGAGGCTGGTTCTCCTGCCAAAGCCGGGACGGCCTCCGGAGTCGCCATCGGCCTACAGGCCTATCGTGCTGCTCGATGATATGGGCAAGCTACTGGAGAGGGTAGTAGCTGCCCGCATCGAGCGGCACCTCGTCGGTACGGGGCCCGATCTGTCGGACGCCCAGTTTGGGTTTAGGAGGGGTCGTTCGACGATCGAGGCCCTGTTGCGCCTAAGGGCCGTGGCGACTGAGGCCGTCACCGGCGGGGGAGTGCTGTTGGTGGTGTCCCTAGACATCGCCAACGCATTTAATAGTCTGCCATTCAGCTGCGTCAGGGAGGCGCTCCGTTACCACGGAGTGCCAGCTTACCTGAAGCGGCTGGTGGCAGACTATTTGGAGGGGCGCAGCGTCCTCTACGCCAACCGAGTAGGGGACGTTGTGCGAACGCCCATGACGTGCGGTGTTCCGCAGGGGTCGGTCCTCGGACCCACCCTGTGGAACATCGGCTACGACTGGGCGTTGCGGGGGAGCCCCCCACCCGGGCTGGGCGTGATTTGTTACGCCGACGACACGCTCGTCACAGCCCGCGGTGGGACGCTACAAGAGGCGGTAAGCCTGGCGACCTATGGCACCGAAGAGGTCGTCAGGCGGATCGAGGCGCTGGGGTTGAGGGTGGCCCTGGACAAGACGGAGGCCCTCTTGTTCCATGGGCCCCGTATGGACCCTCCCATGGGCGTCTCGATCACCGTCAATTCGGTTGGGATCAGCATCCAGGCCCATATGAGGTACTTGGGCCTGGTGCTCGACGGGCGATGGTGGTTTCGGGAGCATTTCCGCAGGCTCGTCCCGCGGCTCGTCGGCGTGGCGTCCGCCCTACAATGGCTGATGCCGAATGTGGGCGGACCGAGCGCGGCATGTCGACAGCTGTACGCGGGGGTCATCCGGTCGATGGCCCTGTACGGCGCACCGGTGTGGGCGGGATCCATGACCGCCCGACTTAGGGCCCTTCTGTGGCGTCCACAGAAGGTCATGGCGGTCAGGATCATCCGCGGGTACCGCACGGTGGCGACGGAGGCGGCGTGCCTATTGGCCGGGACTCCCCCGTGGGACCTGGAGGCGGAAATGCTCGCCGACTTGTATCGGCGGGTGTCGGGGGTGCGCGGGGGGGGCGGTGTGGTTTCCTTGAAGGAGCTCAACGCCTGGCGCGTCGACGCCCGCCGGGACGTCATCGCCCGTTGGGCAGACCGGCTGGAGAGGCCTCGATACGGTGTTTGGACCGTGGAGGCCTTCCGGCCGGTGCTGATGCAGTGGTTGGAAAGGCGGCATGGGGTGCTCTCCTTCCGACTCGTACAGGTCTTGACGGGGCATGGATGCTTCGGCAAGTACCTGTACAGGGTCGCTAGGAGGGAGAGAACTCCATCCTGCCACCACTGCGATTGCGATGAGGACACGGCGCAGCATACGCTCGAGGTCTGTGCCACTTGGGCAGAGCCGCGTCGTGAACTCGTCGCAATCATCGGTGCCGACCTGACGCTGCCGACCATCGCTAGGGAGATGCTCGGCAGCATCAGGAACTGGGACGCGGTCGCATCCTTCTGCGAGGTAGTTATCTCGCAGAAGGAGGCGGCGGGTCGCGAACGCGAGGAGCACAGCCTCGACGAAGCGACCCGCCGCCAGCGACTGGGGCGGCGCAGGCGGGATTATCTGCGTGCAATGCCGCCCTAGCCGAGGCCGCGGGTGACGTGACCGGGGATTAGTCCGTCACCCGCCGAGAGGCTGACCGCGTGAGGAAAGACCGACGTCCTCCCCGAGGGGGGGACGTCGGTCGATGGGAGGGTACCCCGGGTACCGGGGGTATTCCGTCGGGCCGGCCACTGATGACAAGTAACCCTGCTCCAGTGGTCGGCCCAACGACGAAGGCGACGTGGTGTTCGGGTGGGTTGCGGGAGTTGCGTGCTTGAGCCCCTCTGTCGCCCCGGACGGAGTGGTGTGGAGGCACGCCGTCCGCGGCCCACCCCCCATTTTATGAAAAAGTCTTACAATGCCTTATTGTGTTATGAGATTACTAAAGTAAGGTTATTTTGTGATTTCAACGCGTGAACAGTTTTGGAAAAAGCACTTGAAATCGTTCATTTAAATGACGACAAGATAGAGTCCTCTCTATCTTGTGACTTGAAACAAAATCTTTTTGAAAAATCCTTTTTACATCGACTTGTACTTGCTGAGCATCAGGCAATATACATTGATTCTGCCACCACATACCCCAAACCTTTAGTGGTACGCCGCAACCACCTACACTTCGTCCAGGCTCTCAAAGGTCCCTCGGCCGAGACTTGTTCTCGACGAGCCTTATAACGAGATGACTAAAGTTCAGATTACAGGTTACACGATCTACGAAGCTATAACAAATACAAAACTACGATTCTGTCTTCGCCGTCGAGGTGTGAAACCGCGCCGCGTAATGTTCAATGCATCTAACGTGGGAACTACCACATTGTCCCTGGCAACGCTCTAAGTAGAGCATAGTACCACACAGGAGGTGCTCTTGGCGCCCGGTGCTCAAACGTTAGGGTTGGCAGCCTTCTGCACTCACCACTAGTCCGCGTACGTGCTTAACAGTCGTCTGAGGCTAACATCTCTAGTCCAAACAAAAAAGAAAGTAATGTTCTTGTGTAAAAGTTAATAATACTACAATCTGTGGTTTACCACAATCTCTTTTAGAAGTCTTATTTTAGCTTTACAATATCATTAAGTACCATGAAGTGACAGTACGAGAAACGTTCAACATGTGATCTATCAGAATATGTTTATACATTGTACATCCATTATCTACCGCCTATCTTGCCCAGGGGTGACGTAAAAGACGCCTAAGGAATATAATATGCATGCTAACTTAATTCGAAACAAAGCTCTATGCGAACATGTCTGACCAGCGTGGTATAGTAAGTCAATATGCCTCTCATAGTGGAGGAGGCCTGAGCCCAACAGTGGGAAGTGTATGTGTTAAAATGAAGATGATGATGACCTATTTAATACTCTAATATTTCAGTTGGAATTGTATTTAAACTACAACCTAATAATCTAAATTACTGGGAGTTAACCAAACTGAGGCGGAGACTGAACAGATAGCGTAGTGGTTAAGATAATCTACAGTGCAGTGTCCGCAATACAAGAATTATTTCCTTAGTACAAGGTATTGCTTTTTTTTTAAAGAAAAGAGTCCGTATAGGCAATACATGTGCGAGTGACTTGACAGGGGATTAGTCCGTCACCCGCCGAGAGGCCGACCGCGTGAGGAAAGAACGACGTCCTCCCCGAGGGGGGGGGGACGTCAGTCGATGGGAGGGTACCCCAAATAGGGGGTATTCCGTGAGGCCGACCACTGACGTCAAGTCACCCTGCTTCGGTGGTCAGCCCAACGACGAAGGCGACGTGCATCGTGGGTGGGTTGTGGGTGTGCGTGCTTACGCCCCTCTGTCGCCCCGAACGGAGTGGTGCGAAGAGCGCGCCGACCGCAACCCACCCCCAAAAAAAGAAAAATAGGTAATAAATGTGATTCACAGTTTTTTTGTACATACATACGTCACATACATACATGAATATTCACAGACTAGTAATGTTTTAATAATTGTGATTAAAATGTACCAGATATTGGCTGAATACCAGCGCTATTTCTTTAAAAAGATATTTCGTGCTACTGCACGAGCTGGCTCATAGCCTTTTTTGTTCCTCGTTAAAATTAGATAATTTTATATAAGAAGTTCATCAGTTAGGTTTGTATTTTTTAAACATTTAACGAGAACATAATAAATGCTTTCTTTCTCCTTAACCTAGATGGGTAAAGGTCTAATTGATAGGACGGCTGGAAGCGATCTGGAATATATTATGTTGTTTCAAATCCCGCTTTTTCATGTGTCGTGGTGTGGTGTGCGAAGTTTTCATGTGGCCACGGAATATCAATAAAATTAATCATCCACTATCTTACCCGTGGGTATCGTAAAAGAAGACGAAGGCATTGTAATATCGGGGAATAGTCCGTCCGCGTCACCCGCAGAGAGGCTGACCGCGCGAGGGCGACCGACGTCCCTGGAGGAGCGTTCGGGAGGGAGGGTTATCCCGCCGGGCTGGCCATGGACGCCAAGGAACTAGGTACCGGTGGACGACCCAGTGGGGAAGGAGAGGTAATACGGTGGGTAATGGGGCCACGCGCCGCCCTTTTGTCACCCCGAACGGAGCGGATGTGAGCTGACCATAGCCCACCCAAAAAGGGCATTATAATATTCAGATGATATTTATGCAATAGTGAAGGCAAACTCGCAATAAAACCTTAAACCAACTCGTTTGAACAGCGTAGTTTAGTAGGTCAATATCCTTTCTATTCATGAGACTCGAGCAGCATTCATCATTATCGTTATCATCATCATTCTAACTTATGGATTTTTAAATGTCTTTTTCTTTTTTGAAAAACAACACTGCATTAAAGAAATAAAATCCTTCTATTGCGAGGGACTTAACATACCATATAAATAACGGGCACAAGTTACATCCAGACTCACAATCTGTGGATCGCACAAAGTGTTGTCCCGCGTGGGATTCGAACCCGCGACACTGGCACTGTAGATCGCTATCTTAACCACTACGCCATCTGTGCAGTTTGTTTCTTTGACATATAGAAAATAAGTGAAATTTGTCGAGCAACGCTTTCTTACATACTTTTAATAATATTAACATTTTGCGTCTCGAATTTAGCAAGATTGATGTTACGTAAAGGCACTTAGATGAACCGCTATTATATAATAAATTGGTCATATTTATCGCGAAATCGGACTTTTGTAGTGACTGAATGTTACGTATAGACTAGTTTGCACCGTGGCCTCGCTCGCGTGACCTTTCTGTGGGGCCGAGCCGTTCCATAATTTTTGTAATTTAACTAAAGATAGATGTAATTTTATCCGTGTGGTGACGAAATAATAGTATAATTTACCGCGTTTTTCCCTCTAGATATTATACAAGAAGACTAAGGGATTAAAGAGATAACGTGACGTAAAATAAGATGACTTAAGAGACGAAAAACTTCACATAATTATAATTTCAGCTTATATTTATCCACTGCTGGCCTCCAGCCTTCTCCATAATGATAAAGTAACTAACCTGTCATATACCCGAGCCGGAAGAGGAATTGAGTTTTTTTTTTTTATTGCAAGCAGAGGCAAACGAGCAAACAGTACACCTGATGGTAAGTGTTGCTGCCGCTCATGGACCTTTACAAGGCCGCTGCCTACCGTGAAGGGAATGAAGGGAGTGTGAATGCGTGCATTGAGGCTCGGTGATACCAAAGGCACCACCAACACCCTCCACGCGCGAACACCCTCAGAAAGTTGGGCTTCCGGCTCTCTCGCTCACCGAACGAAGCGCAGTAACAAAATGCTACTACTCAGACGTCGATTTTCCTGCGAGAGCGTGGTACCACCCCGGACGGACCGGCCCGCGGCTGTAGACAGATAACTGTCGACAGTGTGGTCCTACCACTACTAAAAAAATAAAATGAGGTGCAACATTGTAGAATTATCAAAAGGCTCGATAATCCTCAAGTCCTAAAATCTGCTCTTCTATCGGAAGGCGGATCATCCGTCACAAGGCGATGTAGAGTTTATAGTTCGAAAGTCTCTCATGGACAACTTGGAGAGGATCGAAAGTGTGTCGACAAGGGTAGCGTGCCTTATACTCAGAATTACCAAACGGTATTCATCGAAGGTCATAAAGGTTTACGAGCTAACCTCGACACACTCGCACTGGAGATCTTATACTACATCTCGAAGGCCATCCAAACGTTCAAAACCCTCACGGTAATTATACTTTAACGCGAAACCAGGTGATGAGTTGAGGGTGGGGTAACAAGGATATGGATAGAAAAACCAAAGGAGCCAGAAACTAGTTGGCTGATTGCAGGAATAAGGAAAACCTCTTAATGATTCATCATTTCTTATTCAGGAAGTAGCCAAAAAGGAAACAGATCTAGATTAGTCCCTATGCCCACGTCATTCCTTTACAGATCCTAGTTGGAAATGCGATTCTCGAAGTTGTCGATCACTAAACATAGTACAAGTACAAACAAGGACAAGTAACCCATTTATGTAGACCCAATTTTCAGAAGGAGGTCAGCCGACTAATCCAACTCAGCTGAAAAGCGTTTGGTAAACTTAAGAGGAACTTCTCATCCAATATTCCGCAGTGTCTCAAAACAAAGGTTTATAATTAGTATCTGTTACCAGCGATAACATACGGTATTCAAACATGGAGGAGACTCGAGACCTGCAGGGTGTCGTTTAAGAGCTGTGATGATGATGACTGTCAAAAAGTCATCAGATCTCATGTTGATCAAACATAAACCACTCCGTCATCTGTATGTATTAAATCTTATTAACCATTCAGTTAGCAGATTAAATAGCAGCCCGTTAGACAATGTTACCAACCAGTTTCGTACCAGTATATAACAAGAAATTTGACCTGAAGTTACTGCTGGTAACTTGAACTTAAGTATCAGATGTTCATAGTTACGTAATATGTTTAAAGTAATAACAAGTTTAGGGGAGATATTCTTGAGGATTACATATGTATGTGGTATTTAACTGATTATTTAACTCAAGTACCCTTTATCAGAGTGTCGGTTAAATGCTGGATAGAGAAATGGACAGAATATATAATAATTTTTTTAAGAGTAAGAATACAATTCACCATTTTCTATCTTGCCCGTGGATGCGGTAAAAGACGACGTAAAAGGCGACTACGGGATATAATATACACATAACATTTGTGCAAAAGAAGGAAAGCTCGAAATGAAACCCTATACCAACATGTTTTTTTTTTTTTTTATGGGTGGGCTATGGTAAGCGCACGCGCGGTCCAGTCCGTCCGGGGCGATGAAAGGACGGCGCGCGGGCCCATAACCCATAACCAAAATAAAAAAAAAAATACCAACATGTTTGACCAGCATGGTATAGTAGGTCACATTCCCTCCCATTGTGGAGGAGGTCCGAGCCCAACAGTGGGACGTATGTTGTCTGCGATGATGATGATGATGTGGAAGAAGCTCGTGCCCAGAAGGGGGACGTATGATACTCTGGTTACAGTTTGCCTAAATCGTTGGAAGGAAAAGGAATGGTGGCTTGCCGCCTATAATCTATCGTGTTACACCTCACCACCAGCGGGTCATCGGGACCGTTTCCTTGACTTCATTGCTCTACCTGGTCGGTTATATTTTCGAGTACCTGTCCCGACAAAGCCTCGGGAATATATCACCCGGGAGGCGGGTTAGCGATTTGAGTTTTGTTGTCGATTTGTTAGAAACGTTTTAATGCCCATTCATTCAGTTATTTTTTTATGATGAATGCAAAAGCGTCGGTCGTAAGAAAGGGTAAAAAAAAAATATTGGTGCAGAGTTTTGGTAATAGTTGCGAACCCTTCTTTTATTTCACACCCTGCTAGAGGATTCGATCTCGGTCGATTTTTCTAGTCCCGGAATTTCGGGATTATCTACAGTTAATCCCAGGATAGCCCCGGAATGTATTGGTAATAGAAAGTCGTAATAAAAAGACAGCAAAACATGTCAAAATCAACTCTTTATTTTAAATCTTTAGTTAAATCTTCAAAAAACAAAACAAAATTATACTTTCTTCTGTTAAAATAAACAACTAATTATAAACTAAATTCTGTAAATAATTTATGACATAGTTTCATAATTGCCTAGTTTGTTTTTTTTTTATTATTTTACAATAAACTCAAAAAAAACAACTTCTTAAAACTTGTTTAGTTATACTATATGCTCTCTTTAATAGGACTATATGCTAAAGAGAACAATGTTCATAGGTACTCAAATTTTAAATTAAATAGACCAGAAACTTTATAAATTACTTATTTAAGCCACGACAACATAATCTAAGGAATAAAAACGCATTCAACGTCTCATCCGAAAATATACTTCTCAATTTGTTGCACAAATATGAGCTACCCACTTTATCGACTAAAAAATGACTCCACACTGACGAAACGTCTTCATCTTTTTTTATGTTTGACATATAAACTTTCTTTAGATAGTGATATTGTTTACTTCTTAAACCTAAACAAAAAGAAAAAAAACATTTAAGTCTATGCCCAACATAAATATAACCTCTTAGAGCTACAGAAAATAACACTCGTTGTTTTTCATCTATATTTACTCAGACACATAAATGCATTGTTTTTTAATATATTCATTGATTATCACCAATTAACAAAAGAATATCGATACTTACACGACGAGAAGAGGATGTTTTATCCACTTTTACACATAACCCGGCACCGGTCGTTAGCAAAAACAAATGAAATCAGCTGTGTAAACAAGATGCCGCCAAATCGTCAAATGAAATTAAGTGCGTTTCGTTTCACGCATATTTTTATTGAATTATATTTAAGAATATTTTAATCCCGAAAATCTCGGTATTCATTAAATTTAAACCCGCAAATTTCGGTACTAAAATGCGACCGGGATCGCGGGATCGAATCCTCTACACCCTGCTCATTCAGCGATGGAGAGGTAGCGTGCGGCCTCATAACCCACCGTGTTCCCTCCCTACTGTCATGGGGTGACCACTGGTACTGATGCCTTGACATTCGTGACTGACCCAGATTATTAGCGAACAATATATTTTAAGGACTGCCTAGACTTTTGTCAATAAGACGTAAACAGTAACTAGTTTCTGTATGATTTAACTGCATTCTTCCAGCTTATTTTATTTATGTTAAGATGCGCTATTTAGTGTGCAAGGCTCATGCAGAATAATGGAAAATATATAAGCTATAAAAAGGAAGAAAAAAGAAATAAAAATACGCACTGTTGATTCTAAGTACTTCATTATATAATACACAAGATTCTAATTTCAAAATACAAATAGAATGTGCGAACCATAGACAATAGTCACTCCCCCATTACAATAGTATTGCGGTAACCATTGCTCTATGGTAAGTATAATTAGTTTTTTTTTATGTTTTCGTGGGTTTATTAGTATTCTATTTCATAATTAACAACATTTAGAACCTATTATCAGCGTTTCTAATCACTTTTTGGTATTATTATGAGTTATATGCCTACGTGCTTTGTAATGAACTTGAGGAGTGCAGGAAATAAAGGATTTGATTTCGGGATTGAAGTAGATGCTTTCCTGCCGAGGTAGCGGGTGGTTCAAAGGGTAATTAGTCCACCATACACAGAGAGACCGACGTGCAGATGACGTTTCGGCTGTTATTTGTCGAAAGGATAACCCACCGATTGGTGCTTTTCTTTCTCCAGCTTTCTCAAGTCTCTTTCACTTCCTCCAGATTGTCGTTCCATCTGGTGGGGCAGCGTCTTACAAATTCCATGGATTTAATAAGACGCTCGATGAGATAAGAATACATTTGTCACCATGTCAACTGTCGCTTGTCTATGGGAGTTATAAGAATCTTCTAATGGTTCACCAAGATTGTGGTCAGCAGCTCTCTCCCGGCAAATTTACAATACTTCACTGCGATCGCCAACACGTCTGCCAGCGCAGCGGGGCGATTATGGCACTATTGCCTCATATGAGTAGCATAAATACTAAATAACAATATTTAGACAATATATTGATATATTGAGTAGTAATTAGCCATGACCTATGAATCTAACGTTTACCGTGTAGTCGTATGTATAAACCGCTAAGTTAATTCAAGTTATGCAAAATATTCATAAATTCTTATAGTCGTTTTGGGTAAATTGCGGTTTAATTTTGAAGTTGTGAAAAAGATTTATACTTCGAAACTTTTTGTAGTTTCAATATCTTAAATGTGTAAATGTGAACGCTAAAATGATTTGTAGCAATGAAAAACAAAAAAAAATCACATATCAATGTTATAATTTTGCAAATTTCACGCCTTTTCAGTGGTGAAAGCAAGTAGTTCTGATTAGGAATCGTAATTAAATATAGAAACCTTTTTATAAACAGGTATATTTTGGTGTTTATTATATATTTAGATGTTATTCTTTTAGATTAGGTTTGTTTTTAATAAAATTACGTCCTTTAACAAAAATTTGCCTAAAACTTAAAATATAGGAATAATAAAGGTAAATATAATAAATATTTAAAAACTTTTATTCAAACCCCAAAGCTGGTGATAACTTTGAAGGTAACTGTGTAAAGTCCTGTTGTTTTTCCGTAAATTTATTATCTTAGAAATATAAACCAACTGAATAGCACTCTATTTATTCAATAAAATAAAGGTGCTATAAATGGGATAGAAATATAATATAACAAATACTGTAAAAAATATTTAGTTACCGAAATCAACATTACAGATTTTTTTAGATTGGCTTGAGAAATTAATCATCGTGTTGCAGCGGACTTTGTCATAGTGATGCCAAACTATCGATAGTTGACTTCTAAAATCAGTCAGGATATCGATAGGACTATCGATACTATTGATAGTATACTTTGTAAGCATATAATGGAGTTGGCCACTGTCGTCATGTCGCTAGTATAGCTTAAACCTGTCAAACTTGTTTTAATTTTGTTGTGATTAGAAAATTAAACAATTTTGGCGTGTTACGAGGATGGAATTTACAAACAATATGTATTAGATATGGAGAATAAACGAGCTATAGGCCGAACTAAGAAAACGTGGTACTTCCTTACAAGGAAGAAAGGCAGGCTTTGTTTAAAGGTATAACCTTAAATTTAGTTTACCATGCTCCCATTTCTAAAATATTTAGTTTTCTAAAGTTATTATTACATCTTTAATATTTCTTTAATTGTAGATAAATACACATAGCATAAAAAGTCAATAATCCTTAGGAATATGTATCATAAAAATAGATTCTTGGACTATGATTAATTTCATTTTGTTTACAGATTGGAATTATACAATTTTAATTTCGGGAGCACTAGTGTTAATAATGATGAACCTGCTATGAAAGTTACAAGTTTTAATAGCTATTGGGATATCAACAGCAATACTTTATTGACACCATTGAATGAATTACAAATAATAAAAACAATATACTTCTATTTTATGATAATTACTTATAGGTATTACATCAATCTATAAGGTTGTACCTCAACAAATGCATCCGCCATATAGCCCTGATCTTGTACCTTAAGATTACCACCTGTTTCAGTCTTTCAGAATTCTTTAGAGTTTAGACAATATCAGATTAACATCAAGAAAGGACTCCAAAAACTACATATTGTAATTAAAATAAATAAACTTTGAAAAAATGTCTTGAATTTTCATATAGAATGTAAATAAACTTTTCCTCGGCCTTACAAAATAAGCCAAAGCCAGAGTCACTTGTTTTTATTCACAATGCCTTCCCTAAAGTTACATAACATAATACCTACATACATATGTAAAATATTTGTGCTGTGTGGTGAAGCTAAGGGAACATAATATGAAATTAATGGTGTTTGAAGTATCATATATGATTTTGTTAATCCAATGAGTCTTTCTATATGTACTTACTGACTAGCAAGTTGTAAGTCTGTAATAACTCTGGTCTTATTACTCTACTCTTTAAAACCTGAGGCATGTAATAATTCACCTAATCACGACTGGGCCAAATATCAATCATAAACCAAAAATCATATGTAAAGTGAATTCCATGTAAATATAATAGTAGATACAGCTGTTTCGCGTACATTAAGAATTTTAGTTATTTTAAAATCCGTTTTATTGCGTCTTAATTTAATTAATAAAATACAGAAGTCAAATAAGCTAATACACCTGTATAAAAACAAGTTTTTTGATAATCTGAGTCAAGAAAATGAAGACGACATTGTTTTTCTGGTTTAAAGTTAGATCTTGTAGTTTATAGCCACTTCTTCATCATGTCTTTGGCCTTAGGGAATCGATGTGCACCTTGTTCGTTAGAAAAGGCGACTTTACGCTTTTTAAGCATGTCAATATTTAATATACAAGATTTTATTTAAAATATCTCGTACAAAAATGAATAGTTTTGGGTGAAGCTATGCTAGCGCCACTTTGACAGTTGCCAATCCCATTAATGGACACAGATTACATCCACTTTCCGAACAATAATTTACGGATACTGTCATCATCATAAGTCGGTATTTTAACGGTAACGGTAACGGTATCGCCACCTAAGCAGACACAAAAAATACATTCTTTTAAACGTACCCGTATGATTGTGGATAACATGAACAATTTTTGTGCGGTTTCATA
This sequence comes from Lymantria dispar, assembly GCA_032191425.1. Taxonomy (NCBI): domain Eukaryota; kingdom Metazoa; phylum Arthropoda; class Insecta; order Lepidoptera; family Erebidae; genus Lymantria; species Lymantria dispar. The sequence goes on from CM063445.1 coordinate 37,011,575, forward strand.
TTAAGTTGAATATTTTACTTAAGACACTTTAATTAAAAAAAATAATAGAAAAGCATACATAACTAATATTTCATGTAAGGCAGAGAAAGTGCTAACCTATCTATACATTAGTCTACCAACGTACACTATTCGATATAAGGTCTCCTTAAGAGGGAATAATGCTATAATCGCCGACCTTGGTGTCTTAATTAGAGATCGTAATGGCTGTAAGTTTCCCATGATATTGCTGTCAGCCATTCTATTTCATTAAAGCGTGGCGATATTCACCACATCGCTTTCAGATTTAGCGAATATGAACTACTATAAGAATGCAATCATTTTTAGCAATATATCTCGAGAAAATTTTTACTAGCGTCACCTTTTAAAGGCGACTTTTAAACTTAATTGTAAATTTTTTTTTTTTATTGCAAACGGTGGCAAACGAGCAAACAGTACACCTGATGGTAAGTGTTGCTGCCGCTCATGGACCTTTACAAGGCCGTTGGCTACCGCGAAGAAAGCGAAGGGAGTGTGAATGCGTGCATTGAGGCTCGGTGATACCAAGGGCACCACCAAAACGCTCCACACGCAATCACGCTCAGAAAGTTGGGCTTCCGGCTCTCTCGCTCACCGAACGAAGCGCAGTAACAAATTGCTACTACTCAGACGTCGATTTTCTGCGAGAGCATGGTACTGCCCCGGACGGACCGGCCCGCGGCTGTAGACAGATAACTGTCAACAGTGTGGTCCTACCACTCCTAAAAATAAGACCATTTTACTGATTTTATCGCATTTGTATTTGATTTTTGATTGCCCGACCATACAAACGCGATAAAATCCGTGAAATAATTTTATTTCCAATGTAATACTCGCGTAAACATCAGAAATCATTTTTTAAACTTAAGATCAACAAAGACAAGTTTATTACGGCAATAATAGTGTCTACCAGTAGTCGATTGTGAAAAAACAACAAAAAAGAAAACCTAGTCTCCGCATTCTGCTAATTTCTTTACGCTACATTTGTAACGGCGACGTTGAATTATCCGCCAATAGTTTGTTATAGTAATTATAAGATTGACTAAGCTATGTAGTTGCTAATATCCGCATCTTAGCGTCTTGAGACATCGATGGTGTAAAACTATTGAGTAAGTGATAGTAAAGTAAGTTATTGCAAAGTTTTAAATGTATTTTTCTTAATTTTAGTGGCAACTTTATTGCGTGAATCTGAGAGTTATTCTCTGTATTCTCGTGTGTTGTTTTGTTAAGAATACACGGCACTCTTTACTTATGTAAAGTAGGTTATGTCGCTAAACTTGACACGTGGGTTGGTTATTGCAATTGATTTTTGCCTCCATGTGGTGACGGAGTAAGAATACAATTCACCACTCCCTATCTTGTTCGTAGATGTCATAAAAGACGACTAAGGCATATAATATGCATATAACATCTGTTCAAGAGAAGTCAAAGTCGATATAAAACCCTATACTAACAAGACCAGCATGGTATAGTAGGGCAGTTATCCTTCTAATGTGGAGGAGGCTCGAGCCCAACAGTGGGACGTGTATGAGTTGAAACGTTAAGTGTTTCCTAAATTAATGATTCTCCTGGAAACTAGTTACTCAGTTTCGGATTTTCATATTGCGATTTCCATATTAATTGGCCATTATGCCAATTGATATGGAATCGCCAATCGTAACTAATACTATAAATTACATTACACGCCGCAGACTTAACCGATTTAGTCGGTGCCAGTTTTTCCAGCGCGGTGCATGTGCGTGAAAATGCGGGAAAAACCGTTTAATTGCTCTATTAATAAAAAGAAGACGAAAACAAAAGAGAACATTTTGGGTGCATCCCGTATTAAGTAACAGAATACAATATGGGAAGTATGACATTGCAGACATTGCATTATAAACTCAGATATTGTCCTGATAAATTGTTTCAAGTCTTTTTTGTAGAACGCTTGGCCTTTTTTGAACTTCCTCTATGAGCTCTTCTACTTTTTCGTTTGCAACAAGTGATCGGGAGACAGACATCATACCCGTCGATGAAGATGCGAGCGTGGGGAAATCATGTGCACGCGTGTGGTCACCTTGTATTTTGCCGTACAACTGTCCAACTAAGTTAGATAGTGTGCGAACTTGCGTAGGATAACCATGCTAACAAGCAGTTGGCCGATAGTTGGACAACTTTTTAATCGGCAGGGAATCGTGATTCTGATACGATCGGTGTCCAATTAATTAGTTGGACGATTTAGTTGGAGACGATGTGCGGGCTAGCATAAGTAACTACGCCTAATACACCTACTTACGATTTAGTCGGCTAACTTACAATTGTATGTCTATGGCCGCTGTTAAGGATACGGGCAAAGACTAATGATACCTTTCATAGAAGTAAAGAGTACAGTTGCTTGGGAATACAAAACTGATTAACAAAATGATTACACAGATGGCGTAGTCGTTTATATACCGACCTACCGTGCCATGTGTCGATTCGTTTCCCATGCAATAACATAAACGATGCATATTGCCTTTTTGAATCTAGGTGTAATTTGTGTTCGTTAATCATGTTCCTAAAGTCCTTTGCAATACAAGGATTATTTCCTTAGTGCATAGTATCGAACTTATTAAAAAAAAAGTATCAGCTATTTATATTTTGACGCAAAGTGAATATAGATATTAAGGAAATATAATTCGGTGGATAAATGTTATCTTCATACAAAAAAACATATAAAAATAAGAAAATATTTTTTTGCAAAAAAAAAACGGATGTAGATAATTTTTTAGATTTTTGTTGATTTTTCAAAAACCGTTTGTCCGATTTCGTTAAAATTTACATGGGACCATTTGGGAAGTATATCCTTTCCAACAAAAAATATTTTTTTAAATCGGTTGTCAAGCGACGGAGTTATGCGCGAGCAAACATAAAAAAAAACATACAAACATCTGAATTGAGAACCTCATCCTTTTTTAGAAGTCGGTTAAAAACTCCAGATACCATGAGAACTTTGGTGATTAATCAGAATATTCACGCCACAAATGTCATGGGTGACATTTAGAGAAAGCTTTTATTATCTATATGGGAAAAAAATACAATATAAACAATGAGATTAAAAATTATGATTCGCTTTATGCTTCACACGATTGTTATAAATAAAATATTGTTTATGAATTTCATATCTTTTTTTTATTACGAGTGTATCTATTGTTATTTAATTGAGTCAGTTAGGCAATTCCTATAAAAGGAAGACACGAAATATCAATCCATCTTTTTTTTTTGGGTGGGCTACGGTCGGCGCACTCCTCGTCCGCTCCGTCCGGGGCGACAGAGGGACGTAAGCACGCACACCCGTAACCCACCCGTGACACGTCGCCTTCATCGTTGGACTGACCACCGGAGCAGGTGACTTGACATCAGTGATCGGCCCGACGGAATACCTCCGTAGGAGTACCCTCTCCTCGACCGACGGCCCCCCCTCGGGTCCTCCCCGTCGGTCTTTCCCCTCTGCGGGTGACGGACTAATTCCCTGATTCAGTCACCCGCGGCCTTGGCTAGGGAAATATCAATCCGTCTAACAAGCGCAGTATGATAGAACTATTTCCCTCCTATTGTGGAGAAGGCTTGCCCAGTAGTGGAATATAAATGAGCTGAAACAAAATCTAGTAATATCTATGTGTTATTAAAAATCGGCCAAGTGCGAGTCGGACTCGCGCACGAAGGGTTCCGTACCATTGAGCAAAAAAGGGCAATAAAATAGCGTTTGTTGTATGGGAGCCCATCTTAAATACTGATTTTATTTTGTTTTTAGCATTTGCTATTATAGCGGCAACAAAAAGACATAATTTGTAAAAAATTCAACTGTCTAGCTATCGCGGTTCTTGAGATACAGCCTGGTAACAGACAGACTGACGAACAGACAGCGAAGTCTTAATAATAGGGTCCCGTTTTTACCCTTTGGGTACAGAATCCTAAAAACGACTATTCCCCGTGTGGTGACAGAGTAAGAATACAATTCACCACACCCTCTCTTGCCCGTGGATGTCGTAAAAGACGACTAAAGGATATAATATGCATATAATATCTAAGCAAGAGAAAACTCGAAATACATTCCTATACCAACACGTCTAACCAGCGTGGTATAGTAAGTCATGTCCCTCCCATTGTGGAGGAGGCTCGAGCCCAACAGTGGGACGTATATGAGCTGTCATAATGATGATGATTGAAAATGAAATATGGCGCGGAAACGTAATCTCTTAATGTTGTTCTCATGTATTGCAACGTTTTCCCGTGTGACTATAGGAAAAGAATACATATGTCGCCAGTTCATACTTGCTCGTGGATGTCGTAAAAATCAACTGAAGGTTTACTAGGAGGATTCGCTAATCTGCATGCCCAGGTTTGAATAGCCCTTCAATCGTCTTATTTGAAAAAGATCAATATCTAGCAATGGACAGTGAAAAAATGACTGAAGGTGATCATGATAAAGAACTGTCGTTCTTAGGAATGTCGATACATTGGAGGTCACTATTTTGATGATATGTGTAAATAAAATGCCGCCTCTCATTGCCCGAGCTTGCTGCACAACAGAAATAAAATTGATCACCACGCTGATCAAACGATTTGCTATAAGGTATTATTTCACCAGCGACTCGGGCGGCGCAGGCGCGAGTATCTGCGCCTAATGCCGCCCTAGCCGAGGCCGCGGGTGATCGGACCGGGGAATTGTCCGTCACCCGCAGAGAGGCTGACCGCGCGACGGCGACCGACGTCCCAGGATGTCGAGAGGTGAGGTTACCCGAAAGGGTAATCCGTCAGGCCGATCACTGACGACAAGTCACATCTGCTCCGGTGGTCGGCCCAACAACGAGGTGACGTGGGTACGGGTGGATTATGGGCCCGCGCGCCGTCCTTTCATCGCCCCGGACGGACTGGACCGCGCGTGCGCTTACCATAGCCCACCTATAAAAATAAAAAAAATAATAAAAAATAAGGTATTATTTCAAGCTTTCCTGTTCTTGCATAGACGTTATAAGTATTATATACCTCAGACATCTTTTACAACAGCCCCGAACAAGAATTGTTTATTTGAATTGGTAAACTATATTCCTTCTCCATTACCATACAAAATGAATGTTATAAAGAAAAATAAAATATTAATTAAAAAGAAATTTTAAAAACAAGCTTTTATTTAAATGCTCTAAAACGAAGAAAAATGCTTGTCAAGACTAATCAAACGAGTCCAAACTCGACGGTTTTATCTTATTTAATTTAGGAGTTCCTATAGCTACCTTGCTATTAATGTTTATTTTATTTTATATTCTATATGTCTTTATTAAATAATTTGTTTCTTTTACTTAAGCTATTCTATGTGATAATTATGATAACTAGAATATGATATAGTATAGTATTAATTTATTTGATTCTTAATTTAATGTTACTATTTCAAATATTACTGTTTAACTTTTTTAAAATATATTTGTTTTGCATATATTGTTGCTTCCGCGACTTGATTGTACGGGTCCATCAGAATATCAGCGGTGTAGTATCATATTTATTGTATCATAAGCTGAGGTGGGCACCATATTTTGGCCTCACATATTCCACTCCTTGTTTTTAGTTAGTAGTTCTTATTTCTTTCGTTGTTGTCTATATTGTGTGAGGTTTACAAAATAAAATTTCTTTCTTTCTTTCTTTCTTTCCGACGCCATCTTGAGACCAGCTTCACGGTACCATATTATTGCATTGTCACCGAAGTTACGTAAGTAAACCAAATTTCAACCTAATCTAACGACAGGAAGTGGTTCTAATTTAACTCGCAAGATTTGTCCCATACGAACATACTAACAGGGCAAGTTAAATAAAAGCTTAATAGTAACTACTAATTTAATTTCATATTTAGAATTCTACTATGAAATTAAGTATAAAACACTACCTAATACAAAATATTACACCACAGCGTGTGATTTCACTAAAGGCTGTGTGTAATTCAACAATTAGTCTTGCTATTGTTACATTCACCCTTATGTACGTACTAAGTGCTGACGTGAGTAATAAGTGAGAAGAAAAGGACGAGTTGATATCGAGTTAATATAAAGTATCATGTTATATGCCACTGCAGACGAAGATTCGTTATAACTTGACCTAAATCGCGGTAAAGAGATACGCAAGCAAGTTATGGAGTTGGACGCCGTGCCTTTTTCAACCCGAGCGTTTTGGGCAGTGTGGCCGGATCATAGTCTATCGAAATAAAAAATGATTTGACTATCTCTTTCTTTAAATGACGGTGTATGTAAGGTTTTAGTAAAATCAAAGCAATGAAAGTACACAACTATTTTATTTGTAAAGACAGCCGATTATAGGAGTAGATTAAAAAGTATTATAAGAGTAGATAAAAAAAAATGGTTGTCTGTATTGATGAAAATTGCACACTTTTATAAATTGAATTAAATTATTATCACTGAATTATCATTTCTATAATACAAAGAAGGGGTTAATTGGAAATTACATTTCTTTTTTTGATAAGGTAACATACATATGCACTTGTTTTTTAAAACGTTATCACGTCAAATATTTGTATAACTTCAATAGAGGTACCATAGTAGTATCTAGAAGCAATAATAGGGTAACTCTTTAACCAGTAATTTGTAGCAAATAATATAGGAAACACCCGTGCCATAGACCATCGGTCACGCGTGAATGGCGAAAGCATTCATGGTCACTTTTATGCAACCACTATCATTTTATTTTTTAAAATAAAACTTTTAACGGATTGTTATTACTTTTAATTTTGTTTCTTTTAATAACGATGATTCGAATAGGTTACAGCATCTGTAGTCACGAACAGGTTATAGCTTTAATGAAATAATTTAAAGAATCTGCTTTGCTCCTATTTGTCGCTGCACTGTATTATGAGCTTTAAGCTTTCTGAAAAAAAAAACAGGCTATCTGATATAATAAGATTTTTGAAAGCTGGTAGTTACTGAGATTAGTGGGTTCAAATAAACAAACAATTATTCAGTATCGTATTCATATTGGGTTGCGATGGCCACCTATTTTTTTTACTCTTACAATTATTATTTCATACTCTTCAATAATATCTTACCTAATATCTTACCTAATATTTAACATATTTTGCTTTTCTTAATTCTACTTATAATTTATCATTGTTACTCATGTATCTACACATTTGACGTGAAGCGGCAGGCATCCATCCAGTGTATTAGTTCAGACTAGTGTATTTGTTCGGAGCAGTGCGTAAGCAATATCCGAATTCGGTCTGAGTTTTCTAGATCCACATTTTCACGGGTTCGGATAGGATTCGGATCGGACGTAGTGCAGAAACGCTCTTATTCCGTCATCACACGGAAATTTTCAAATTATTAATTACATAGTCTGGGCTTTAATAAAATACTTTCGTACATCTTTTTCTTTACAAATAAGAACACAGACCATGTCACTAATTATTAGATTAAAAAAGTATATGTCATGTATATATATAGTCATGATAGATATGAGCATCTTGTATATGTAGGCTACAACATTGTATATGATGTAGTACAGAACATTTTCCTTGTATTACGTTATAGTGAAAGACGCTTGCGTTCGCAGAATGTTCTGACGTAAGACGCGCTCCCAATTTTGCCGTGCGGTTAAGAAATGCTCAATGACGTTTCGTTAATGAGAGTTTGTTATTAAATATAATATTAAATAGCACTATTAAATATATTCTATTAAATATATAGCTGTGTGGTAGCGGCTTCGAATACTACCAACCCTTGCTTTGCTCGTGGGTGTCGTAAAAGACGACTAAGGGCCCTAGATTGATCCGGACCAACTCCATCTGGTACCATTTGGGTCAACTATTACATTCCCAAGGAGGGTTGACGTCAGGCAGGCGGCCGGTCATAAAAGTCATTGCCGAAACTTTTTGCAATATGTCAAAACAGATGACATATTGCGTCGACCCCAAGTAATTGGGATAAGAGCAAGATGATGATGATGATATTAAATATATTCCGTGTGGTGATGGAGTAAGAATACAATTCACCACTCCCTCTCTTGCCCGTGGATGTCTTAAAATATGACTAAGAGTAACACAATATATATATATATATAACATCTATGCAAGAGATAAAAAACTCGAAACAAAACCCTATGACAATTCGTTTAGCCAGCGTATAGTAGGTCAATTTCTCTCCTATAGTAGAGGAGGCCCAAGCCCAACAGTGGGACGTGTATGGGCTGAGATGATGATGATTTTTTTTCCGTGTGGTGACAGAGTAAAAATACAATTCACCTCTTCCTATCCTGTACTTGTATGTCGTAACGGACAACTAAGGGATATAATACGCATATAACATATATACAAGGGAAGGAAAACTCGAAATAAAATCTTATACCATCCTGTCTGATCAGCATAGCATAGTACCTAAGGTCAATTTTCCTCCTATTGTGGAGGAGGCTTGAGCCCAATAGTGGGACGTACATGGGTTGAGAGGGTGAGGATTAACAAAATTATAATCACTTTATGTGCAGTGGTTCCCTCTCACCATAGAATATCAGCAGATGTACGATCTCGTAAAGATATCCTTCACGTATCTCGAAAGAAAAATAAATGGGCCTTACCGCTCGGCTAACTGACAATCACTGTGAAAGAAAAGTTCTCAATTTGCGTAAAGAGTCTACGCTGAGTATGTCCTAGAACCTGCGTATATTACTTGCTTACTAATGTGGAGATGAGTAAATCTTTGAAATAATTATCACACCATATCTATTTATTTATAACTTTTGCACAAACAAATGCACAAGGCGGACTTAATGCCATAGGCATTCTCTACCAGCCGACCTAGGGTGGAGCAGAAATAATGTCAGGCAGGTGCAATACAAGGTGGTTAACGATGTCGCGTAGTAAATCAATTATATATAATTACTATTACATAATACATATATACTCTATAAATATATATAAATACATATACATACATAAATAATGATAATGATATTTGAATGAGTGGATGTGAGCCGTCACAGATGTGTTGACTCCGCCAGAAAATTCAAGTATAATCGTTTGACCATGGCCTTAAAAACGTCGCGACTGGTAGCCATCCTGATGTCCAGGGGCAATGCATTCCAGAGAAGAATGGCCTGGATCCCAAAGGAGGAGTGCACCAGACTATCTATCTATGTATTATTACCCTGTATATCTATCTATGTATTATTATTTATAAACTGTTTGCATTCATCATCCTCATCTTGACACATATCAACTGCTGAGCTAAGTCTTCTTCATAATAAGAGGGATATGGACCTGTCATACTGGTAAGACGTGTTGGCATAGGTTTTCTTTTCTAGTTCGATATTATATGCCCATTATATTCCTCAGCCACGCATGTGTAATAAGCGCATAAGATAGGGGGTGGTGAATTGTATTCTTACCCTGTCAATATACGGAAGTTTCGATTGCATGAAGTAAAATCCTGTATCAAAAAAGACGACTTTTCTTCGTCAATATAAATTAATATCAACATTGAACATAGTAAAGGCACATGTATAATACCTATTTCTGATGTTTACGCGAATATTACCTAAAAATTATTAATAAAACTAATTTTACCGATTTAATCGCTTTTATATTTGATTTTTGATTGCCCGGCAGACTAAGATGTCTCACGCCCAACATAGTTATAACAAACTCTATAACAATAGAGTGGCACTATATTTTAATTCTGTACAAGTTTTTTGCTTTTTGGTAATAAATAAAAAAAAAATATACATTAATTTTTGCAAAAATAGAAACTCCTTTCAATAATGTAGACAACGTAGATATTTTTTTAGATTTATCTTAATTTTTCAAAAATCGCTTGTTTGATTTTGATAAAATTTTCATGAAACCATTTGGGCATTATATGTACCCTTTCCAACAAAAAAAGAATCATCAAAATCGGTTCATAAACGACGAAGTTATCTGCGAACAAACATAAAAAGCATATATACGGTCGAATTGAGAAAACTCCTCTTTTTTTGAAGTCGGTTAAAAATTACTTGTTGGACGTGAGACATCTTAGTCCTCCCGAGACTATGACACTAAAAAGTATTCGAAACGTCGGGCAATCAAAACTCAAATACAAACGCGATAAAATCCGTCAAAACAGTCACATGTATAATGTCATAAATAATTCAAATCAATAATTATTTGAAATGAAAGAACGCTATTCGAATACAGCTTCGACAATCGTGTGTTGAGACTATTAAATTTTATGATTGCACATCTTGGCATTGACTCGTTGGGTTTTTGAACGTGGCCATTCCATGGTCTCCATGCTATTATAAGCATAAATATGTCTATGCTAAGTAGATGTCTTGAGAAATGGGCGATAAGTAATTTGCATTTCATAACATCATCTTTTAATCATTACGAACTACTGTTGCGTGCAGAACTCTTTGCATAAGACTTGGATACCTGTCTCTTAATATCTTCAGATTTCAAGAAATCTGTACTGTAATTTGATTTTTTTTTTAAGAAGTCAACTCATTTTACCAAGGAACTACTCCTCATATATATTCACTTTACATTTGTAATTACACTTTACATTACACTCAGACTCAAAACAATATTGTCCTACATGGGAATCAAACCGCGATACTTGGCACGGTATGTCCGTATGTTTATCACTACACCATCTGTGCAGTCAAAAGAACTCAGACCCGATTTAATATCTGTCTATTACAGGATAAATGTGATCGCCTGACCATCATCCTTACTAATATTATAAATGCGAAAGTAAGTTTGTTCGTTTGTTTTTTACGCTTTCACGCTTAAACCACCTAACCGATTTTAAAACTTCTTTCACCAATAGAGAGCTATAATAACAGGAAGTAATGTAGGCTCTATTTTATCTTGGTATTCCCACGGGAACTACGCGAGTAATTCTTACTATTATAAATGCAAAAATAAGTTTGTATGTTTGTTACGCTTTCACGCTTAAACCACCGAATCGATTTCAAAAATTCTTTCACCAATGGAAAGCTATAATATCAGGGAGTAACATAAGCTCTATTTCATCCCGGTATTCCCACGGGAACGGGCACCACGCGGGTATGGCGACTGAAACCGAAGCGAAGCGAGGGCGGGTTGCTAGTATATAATAACGCTAAGCTGCTATAAAGTACATTAGATTCCACCATGATAAGAGTATTAAATATATACAATCTAAAAGTATATTGACTAATGCGTCGGGGTCATTTTTTGTTTAACTCAAATCAATATTTAAGTTTTAAAAAATTAAGCAATGCTCATAAAATTTTATGGTTTACATACGCAATGATAGTAAAATATTTATTCTGTTTAATACTAGCATGAAATAAATACCATAGTCATACGACCATTAATGATGAAGTCTCAAGTTTGAGTTTAATAGTGGACAATATATTCCGTATGTCATCGCAGCCCATATACGTCCCACGGCTGGGCTCAAACGTCCTCCATAATAGGAGGGAAATTGATCTTACTACACCTTGCTGGTCAGGCAGGTTGATATAGAGATTTGTTTCGAGTTATCCATCTCTTGGATAGATGTCATATACGTAATATATCCTTTAGTCGTTAAGAGAGGGGGTCGTGAATTGTATTCTTACTTCGTCACCACACGGAGTTTGGTTTTAATGGTGAGCAATATATTCTGTATGGTCATGGAGTAATAATACAATCCCCCTCCCTTTTCTTATCCGTGGGTATCGTAAAAGACGACTAAAGGATTTAATATGCAGATATCATCTATGCTAAAGAAAATAAACTCGAAATTAAGCCCTATACTAATCCATTTGGTACCCGAAAGGGTATTACGTCGGGCTGACCACTGACTACAAGTCACCCTGCTCCGGTGGTCGGTCTAACGACGAAGGTGACGTGGGTACGGGTGGGTTGGTCCCGCGCGCCGTTCTTTCGTCGCCCCGTACGCAATGGACCGCGTGTGCGTTTATCATAGCCCACCCATAAAAACATACTAATCCATCTGACCAGCGTGGTATAGTAGGACTATTATCCTCCTATTGAGGAAGCAGTTTGAGCCCAGCAGAAGAATCATTATGAACTGAGACGAAGATGATGATGAAAATATTGCCGACTTTTTACAATCCCACACAATTTATCTCAGAAATATATGTAGAGGTGCAATTTGTCGATACATGGCAACGATTTCTTTAGTCTTACATAAAAAGGTAGAATTTTTACTCTATAGATACAGTTACAGCTTGATATTAAGTGATCGTCCCCCTTCCTTACCCGTGCGTATCGTAAAAGATGACTAAGGGATTACAATATGCAGATAAAATCTATACAAGAGAAGGAAAATGTCCTAGATCAACCTCCCATTGTGGAGGAGTCTCGATCCCAGTAGTGATGTATATGAACCGTGAGGTGAGGATCGAGAATTAATAGCTCGAAGGATCAATACACCAAAGTGGCAACTTACAGGACGTATCAGTTGACGATACAATCTGGAATGCGGACATCCGTAGGAGAATTCGTGTAAGTGTCATAGCCCGAAGAATTGGCACGTTGAAGTGGCAATGGGTGGGCCATACCGCTTGTTGAACCGACAACCGTTGGGGAAGAAAGATTCTCCAGTGGCAAACACGAATCAGACGACGCAGAATAAAATGTCCCCTACTAAAGGGATTTGAAGACCATGCAGGTGGCTCAGGACCGTTCTGAGTGGCATAATCGTGGGGAGGCTTATGTTCAGCAGTAGACGTCTTCGTGCTGATGAATGGATGGATCACTCGGCAAACCGACAAGCGTTGAAGAAGAGAGGTTATCGAGTGGAGACGGACCACCATGTGGGCTGTGACATTGCTGTAGTCGAATGCAACCGATAAACTAAAGCAGCATAGAACCGTTCAACATGTCATTCTTTTAAAAAAGACTAACGGGGTTTTCTTTTGACAGTGCTTTCTATTTGTGTTCGAACCTACATTAAAACCCGGGAGCTCGATCGCCAGTTGCAGGCTTATGCCACCGGGCTAAAGAAGCTATTATTACTATAGGGGAAGTTCAGACAAAGAAGACACCTTACTATTTTTACCTCGTAAATAGACAGAACTAGTACTTAGTGGTAGCACCACACTTTCGACAGTCTTCTATCTACAGCCACGGGCCGGTTCATCAGAATCACAGTCTCGCAGAAAATCGATGTTACACGTTTACAACTTCTGGTCATAATATCGTCTTTTTATACCTGCTTATTAAGCAATTTATAGAATCTTTCCACTTGCCAGATGACTGAAGCATTTAATTCTAGTAATTGACGTTAGATAGTTATATTTATTCTTATAGAATTTTTTTGATTTCCATTTGTAATCTAGCTTTTGTATTTCTGTCAATATTTATGAATACGATTTATTCATAAATTTGGGACAGAATTTCACCCCAAGTTTTAACTTTATTTAGCGACATCAATGTGAAAAGAAGTATAGTCATGACATGTCGTATTCTGAATCCTTTATCAATCCGTCATCAAGAGCTGCGTATGGAAATGCCATTTGAATGTCAACAATAAGTAGTAAGTGCTCGCGATTTATCTAATAATTTAATCTGCTGTTAAAAATTTAAAAGACTTCGCTTATATTACAGATTTTGCAATTTATGACATAAATGGTGTCTTGCCTTTTCTGGTTACAGATTTAGGTCTTCAAAATAATCTCGAAACAGCTGTTCAAACATAGGTACTTCGATTTTATAACTTATTTTAGTAAAATTACGCGAAAAGAAACTATTCTTTTCACACTTATGAAGTGAGTTATTATTTTAAACAGTTACTTAACATTCATTTGCAACTAAGTGTTCTAGTGACCAATTAAGCGTTTCAGATTTCTTTTTGTCTCAGAGGAGTTCTCACTAATCTCCCGCAGTGCGCTTATTCCCCAATAGGCTTGGCTTATTATTTTACTTAGTTTTCGGCAAAAGAAGTTGTTTTACTATTTTTTATTAAGTAAAAATCGTGCGAACATCTATATGTTCGACACTGAAGTAGTTCCTTTTGGTGACAGAGTAAGAATACAATTCACCACCCCTTCTCTTACCCGTGGGTGTCGTAAAATATGACTAAGGGAGTATATTAATCAGCATACAATATCTATGCAAGAGAAGGAAAACTTGAAATAAAACCCTACCCCAACACGTCTGACCAGCATGACTCAATTTTACTTCTATTGTGGAGGAGGTTTGAGCCCAACAATAGGACATATATGTATGAGCTGAAATGATGACGATGTGTAGGTAATATAAAATAATATCCATCCATAATGATTTCTGATGTTTACGCGAGTATTGTACATTTTAAATAAAACTACTTTACGGATTTTATCGCGTTTGTATTTGATTTTTGATTACCCGACGTTTCGAACACTTTACAGCGTTCATGATCACGGGTGGACTAAGATGTCTCACGTCCAACAAGTCATCGTTACTGCAGAAAATTTTATAATTATCTACCCGATACAGAAATTAGTTATTAAATATTGACCCACATTTTGATACAAAATTTATTGCCAGTGTAAGAAGAAAATGATTCTATATGAAAAAATTATATTGTTTATGGTTAGTAATAATTAAACATTAAAATTAATAGTAATTATATTTAAAAACTAACTAATAATCTAGTATACTACCACCGGATCGGAACACGGTTACACTGAGAAAGATCCGGCAAGAAAACTCAGGTAACATGATGCTAAATTAAAGTTAATTTTGAAGGCGGCTTACTTTATGTTACTAAAAAGGTTTTAATTTATAAAATTATCTTTAGTTATTATTATTGTGGGTCAAATCTATACAATATGAGCTCACGGTATCTTGCAGTCTTGTGGTGGTCTTTTTGGATTTCTTTTTAATAATGTTTATAACAGGATCCCAGCTTGATGGTAACACCCAGCCATCCTCTTTATTGAAATTTTTGTGTTTTTTAATCTCAATAGCCTCGCGTACCATTCTAGGCAGGTATCGGTGTTCTTTTGCGAGGATTTGTGGTTTATCAAACCTGATGTTATGGTGGACGCGGTCCTGGCTATGTTCACAGACTGCAGACCTAGTGTCCCGGCGGTGCTTCACATCGGCTATGTGTTCTTTGATCCGAGTTCTTATGGATCTCTTTGTTTGTCCAATGTAAGAGAGACCACAGTCACAGTCAAGTTTATATACTCCTGCATCTTGTAAAGGGATCTGGCACTTGACAGGTGGTAAGAATTGGCTAATCCTCTTCAGTGGCTTAAAATAAGTTTTAATGGAAGAGCGTTTCAGGATGTAGCCAATCTTGTCAGTGACTCCTTTGACATAAGGTAGTATTGCAGGAAGGCGCTCAACTGTGGGTGGTTTCACTCGGTCTCTGCTTTTTTGATTTGACCCACAATAATAATAACTAAAGATAATTTTATAAATTAAAACCTTTTTAGTAACATAAAGTAAGCCGCCTTCAAAATTAACTTTAATTTAGCATCATGTTACCTGAGTTTTCTTGCCGGATCTTTCTCAGTGTAACCGTGTTCCGATCCGGTGGTAGTATACTAGATTATTAGTTAGTTTTTAAATATAATTACTATTAATTTTAATGTTTAATTATTACTAACCATAAACAATATAATTTTTTCATATAGAATCATTTTCTTCTTACACTGGCAATAAATTTTGTATCAAAATGTGGGTCAATATTTAATAACTAATTTCTGTATCGGGTAGATAATTATAAAATTTTCTGCAGTAACGATGACTTGTTGGACGTGAGACATCTTAGTCCACCCGTGATCATGAACGCTGTAAAGTGTTCGAAACGTCGGGTAATCAAAAATCAAATACAAACGCGATAAAATCCGTAAAGTAGTTTTATTTAAAATATCCATCCATCCATCCATCAGCCTACAGACGTCCACTGCTGGACATAGGCCACCCCACGAGGACCGGTCCTGCGCCACTTGCATCCAACGGGTCCCTGCGACTTTGAGAATGTCGTCAGTCCACCTAGTGGGGGGTCGTCCTATGCCGCGCCGTCCGATTCGTGGTCGCCACTCAAGAACCTTTCTTCCTCAACGGTTGTCGGTTCGACGAGCGATGTGGCCTGTCCATTGCCATTTCAACGTGCTAATTCTGCGGGCTATGTCGGTTACACCCGTTCTTCTACGGATTTCCGTGATCCGGATTTTAACACGTAGAGAAATACCGAGCATAGCCCTCTCCATAGCACGCTGAGCGACTTTGAGCTTTTTTATGAGGCCGACATTTGGAGACCACGTTTCAGTGCCGTAAGTCATCGCTGGTAACACACACTGGTTTGTTTGTCAAACCTTTGTTTTCAGACACTGCGGAATATTGGACGAGAAGATCCTCTTAAGTTTCCCAGACGCTGCCCAGCCGAGTTGGGTTCTTCGGCTGACCTTTTTCTCGAAATTGGATCTACCTAACTGGACTGCTTGTCCTAGGTAAACATAATTTAACAAATAAATAAATAAATAATGATCTACAACTTCGAGAATCGCATTCCCAACTAGGACCAGTACAGGAATGGCATGGGCATTAGACATTACTTTCGTCTTGTCCATATTCATTTGTAGACCCACTGGTTGAGATACCCTGCTGAGGTCATTGAGCATAGTGCCAAGGTCCTCCATGGATTCTGCCATAACTACGATATCGTCAGCAAATCGAAGGTGAGTGATGTATTTGCCGTCGATGTTGATGCCGAGTCCGGTCCAGTCTAAACAATATACTGTTTGACTATTATCTAAATTCAGTTTTTTGTCGTTGAGATGTAATGTTAATAGAAGCGCCTGTCAAAACACAAATGTGCAAATTAGCTACATATTTTTAAGCTTTTAACATAAAATCATAAAGTTATATAAAACAACCTATACACCTTTTATCAAGTTTGATATTTAGGTGCATTTGATATTTCAGTGTCATAATGCGTTGTATTAATCAATTTTGATGCCACTTTATATAATACATAGAACTTCGTAAAGTATTGAATATGATATAACAGTGCTTTACCTATATTTTCGTATTCCATCACAATGCTGAAAATATGTTCTTAATAACGTGTAGTATTGAAGGCTATGATTTTAGATGGTGAAGAGCTATTATGATCAGTGATGTGGTAATTGCTAAATAAAGTTTTGCCCTAAAGGTCTTTATAACTATGCCAAACATTTCCGTAAAAAACTTATAGTCACTTGCCACTAGAGGTGTAAAAGTAACGTTAAAAAGAGTATAACGTTACTATAACAACTAGTACTCGTTACTATAACAACTAGTACTAGTTACTATCGTATCGTTACTTGCTACTTCTGATACCTTATAACATGCTGTTATGTTAGAACAATGAATCGAGCCGTATTACTTACTCCTTACAATATTACGTCATGGGGCGTAGCAACATTCGTAATTTTTAGACTACAGTTGTATACCAAATAAATACATCATAAGGTGCATTTTTTTACGTGACCGTATATCGAACCAGACTTGTTTTAAAGTGGTTCAAAATTTAGTTTCATCATAACGTGTAAAACTACAAATGAACTATTGACGGAATCTACAAAACTTGCAATGAATATACCTATTATTTTAAAAAATGACAATGAGCTATGTTATTCCCAATCTCAAAATTTGTATAGAAACATAACATTCAATAAACAGTAAAACAATTATTAACGACGAATTTCCAAATTAGCGTAGGTATTCATAATACGAAAAATGCAAGTAACGAAATGGATTTGAGAGTAACATTTTCGTTACTTTATACTAAATGGCGCACCCACTACTCAGTACCGAATAGATACGGTATGCTCAGCTCTACTTGCCACAGAATAAGCAAATTTCTCATTCAAATTAATGTCGGTGTTTCGGCGCGAATATGGAAATGTCACGTTGAAGCTCTTGAGTCTTGTATAATATTCATTATTTTAGTCTTTTATAGTGTTATATTGAATAATTTTGCTGAAGTTTTATGTAATATAATACAATTAAGGTGCTGAAGTATGATGAATGTGATATAAGAGTGGTTTACGTGTATTTATTTGCATATTCTACCGGTATTCCCAGAGAAATCATTAAATTAGGTTTTCAGCGCCTAATTAATGATAATGACTTGACTTACTGACGGACAATGACTAATGATAAGTTATACAATATGAAGAAGTAAATAATATGTAAAGAAAATTATTTGTAAGCTACTTAAGACAAGGCAGTATGGTCGAAAAGACTTTAGCCTGCCCGTAAGGGCGATCCAAACAAGAAAAAAAATCAAATTAATGTCAAAAAAAATAGGCGCGCTATTTATTTATCACGATTTTGGCTTTCGATTTGTGGATTTCATTTATTGAATTAAAATTTAATGCGTAAGTTGCGTATGAAAGTAATTTAAACATAACAAATTTTCATTTAAACAATCTCATTGAACCTATTTGTATAATAAAAACTAGTATTGATTTTCTGATTATTGATTTACTACGTTATTCCACGTCGTTGTATTTGTAAGATATTAATCGCTGTAATATATTTAAACATACTTCATAATACAGAAATATAAGATAATTCGTGAATACGTTGTTTCCAGTGTTATAAAATGGCCAGGCAAGTTGCCGAGGTGGAAATTCATGCGGCTGACGACGATGATACCGACGACTGTCTTGATATAAGTGTGGATCTTATTGATGATAATCTATACTTAGGTAGAGTATAACAAAGTTAAGCTGAACCTATTCTATTTTCTATTAGGAAATTATAAAATAATTGGCAATCCTATAGCTGTGTAAATCTAGAACTAGAAGAGCTGCTTACAGAAAAAACAGCTAAAACAAAAATTAAGCTATGATCATTCTTATAATGATGTCATCTGCATAACAGAACAGCTATAGCAGGAGACAAGAACTTGCTTGGCTGGGTCACTGTTGCTCTCTTGTCTTTTTAAATAAAATAAAAATAAGTGACCATTCTTTATGTGAGTGTGGTCTTGACGAAGATTCCAGAGATCATATTCTCTTTTCTTGTTCAAAATTGTGTTTTCCCCTTCATGATAATCTTCCTCCTACTATTTCCGGCCCTACTAACTCATGTCTCTCACTATCACTAATTTTCTTTTCATAAAACCTTATCAAAATTTATGAAAATCAACAATATTAGATTATAATCTCAAATCGATCCATTATTGCTTTTAGTAATAGAAACAGAGAAAAAAAAAACAGAGTCAATACATGTAATATAATACTTTAACATAAATACTGATCATCTTCTAATACCAATCAACTTGTGTCTTACTTTTCCCTCAATATTACTTGACATTGGCAAATTTGTTGTAACCCTATGCCGCTGAAGCCATAATAAGAAATTGAAGAACTTGCTGATGGCTGAAAATTTAAAATATTTTACCTTTAATATTTTTCAATTGATTATTCATACTTATTTTATTCTTTCTTCAATTGATTATTCTCAAATAATTACAATAAATAGTAATTCTTGCTGTACACAAAATTATCATGTATTTGCCTTAAAACTATAAATATAATCTCAGCTCATCAGTCCCACCGCTGGGCTCGAGTCTCCTTGATAGAAGGGATATTGACCTACTACACCACAATGTTCATGTGGGTTGGGGTAGGGTCTTCTTCCGTTTTCCTTCTCTTGCATAGATGCTATATGCATATTTAATCCCTTAGTCGATGACATGGCCACAAAAGGAAGGGATAAATTGTGTTATTACTCTGTCATCACACAAATCATTTAATAATAAATATATTGAAAATAATAAAATATTTTCAGGTAACTTGGCATGTGCAAGAGACTATAGGACTTTGGAAAAATTGCAAATTACTCATATTCTTACAATAGATGTGGTGCCATTACCGAGGACAATTCTAGACCGGACCAATCTAACATTCCATTATGTTAAGTGTAAGTTATAGAAGATATATCTATATAAAGTAACAAACAGACCTACCTACTATACTACACTAGTCATGTTAGCATAGATTTTTATATTGAGCTTTCCTTCTTTTGCATTGAAGTTGTATGCATATAGCCCATATTCTTCTTTTATAATTTCCAAGGTTATGTGATGCCATTATATGAAAAACTGCCTGAAAATAATTAATTATTGCAATTTGCAAATAGTTGTTTCGTGTCAACCAGAGCCAAAATAAATGGTGGGGAATTGTATTCTTACTCCGTCACCACATGGACGGTATTATGGTGAAGCGCTAAGTCGTGTGGTCCATAAATTGGGTTAAGCATAAAACATAAATAATACCACAGTGTAGTGGCCATGCGCCCTCTGGGTTGAGAGCCCTCGGCATTCACCTATACTCTGGGTTATGCTGTTAAAGCCATCTGCGGTTAACAGTTATAGTTACACACAAAACCATTCACCCTGAAAAGAGTTTGAAATGTCATAAAAGTAGAAATGAAATACCAACACAATAAAATATGTAAAAAATGGTTTTATTCCATAAAATATATGTATTAGTAAATCTATATTTGCGGCTTAAGATATTTATTTTCTCACAAGAACTTACAGGGTTCACTTACATGAGAAACTTAAAATTAAATTACAAAACATCTATATAATAAGTGAACAACATAAAGAGATAATTGTATATCTTATCATTAAATGTTGTACAACAATAGTTTACATAAACATTGTCAGTAAATATATTAGAAAACTAAGTAAAAACCTAACATATCATAAGATGCAGATCTTGTGCTTACATTCATATGCTTACATTTTTCTACCACTTCTTAATGTACACAACAAAAATGTAAGCTTTATAGCTCTAAGTTTAATAGTATATAACTTTATATTTTTTTTTTATGTGAAATAGAATAAATAGGCGAGGGGGAACTTGATTGTTGGCGTGGCGTTAAGACGTCACGTTATATGACGAAATATACGAGGATAAACCTGATTGTTGTAGCGATGGCTCCCTTTTTTTTAAATGTAGTAATGGTGTCAGTTTCTATAATATCCTTTCGTAATTTATTGAACAAATGCACCCCCCCCTCAAACATTATTTATCAATGAATACCTTTTTTCTTAATTTTCAGTGGCAGATGTGCCTAAAGAAGATCTCATTACTCATTTACCTGAAACCAATGAGTTCATTAAGCAAGCTATTGCTGAAGGGGGTACAGTCCTTGTGCATTGGTAAGCAACATTTATTTAACATAATTTAGCAAATATTTAAATCAGACTAATGGGATATCTACTAGGGATGTTATGAATATCAAATTATGGATTTGGATACAGTTACAGATAGTAGGATAACTTGGAAGGACTTGTAAAAGGATTTAGCTAATTGTGATAATCATTGTATTATGTCCCTGTAGAGAGGCTTATGCTTAGGCCGTCAGGTTGGCTGATAGATAGAAAACTTGTCATACCCTGTCTCATACAGACATTGACTCGTATATGAAAATATTCAAAGCTTTTATACCAGTTTTGGTTACGGTTCTGTTTATATTTTCATTTCAGATATCCGATAATTTTGGTTACGAAGCTCCCTAACATCTACAATATAATCATTATCATCTCAGGCTATATAGGTCCCACTGTTGGGCATAGAGCTCCTCCATAATTGGAGAGGAATTGAGTTACTATTTCATGCTGGTCAGACGTTTTGGAATAGGGTTTTGTTTCGAGTTTTCTTTCTCTTGCTCTCTTGTTATATGCTTATTACATCCCTTAGTCGTTTTTTAATATATCCACAGGCAAGATAAGGAGTGGTGAGTTGTATTCTTATTCTGTCACCACACGGAATAAAATATAAACATAATGACGTCCCATGACTCACCGGTCACGTACAATCGTTAGTTAACGATTGTTCACGGAGAGTGCCTGACACGAGCAATCGTAGAAGGCGCTTACCCGCTGACGTCCGCGACCTACTGAGGCGTAAGAACGCAGCCATAAGAGCCTACGACCGCTTCCCCTGCGAAGATAACCGCTATCATATGCGGTCAATGCAGAGGGCGGTTAAAACGGCTATAAACGAGTTTAGACAAAACGAATGGGACGCCACCTTAAGCGAACTGGAGCCTTCGCACCAGGCTTACTGGCGGCTAGCCCGTTCTTTCAAAAAGGATACGGTGTCCACCATGCCACCCTTAAACCGCCCCAATCAACCGCCGGCGTTCGATGACGATGAAAAGTCTGAATGTCTGGCGGCCGACCTTGAGCAGCAATGTACGTCGAGTACACAACACACAGACGCGCGACACACCGACACCGTTAACAGCGAAGTGGAACGATGTACATCGCGTACGCGTACCGCAGACGCTGAGCCACAAGAGCCTATACCAACAGCGACAGTGGAGGAGGTTCAGTCGATTGTTAGAGGTCTCCATCCTAGGAAATCCCCCGGTTCGGACGGTATTTCTAACAGAGTTATTAAACTCTTCCCTCATTCATTATTATTAATATTAACAGCAATTATTAACGCCGCATTAGTTAATTACATATTTCCTAAATAATGGAAAAAAGCCGTGGTAATAGGTATACCTAAATCCGGCAAGCGACGTACCGAACCGTCATCATATCGCCCGATTAGCTTATTAAACAGTTTAGGTAAAATTTATGAGCGCGTACTACTTAGTAGGCTAAGAAAGTGCGCTGAGGAAAACAACCTCATCCCGCCGATTCAGTTCGACTTTCGCACGCAACACTCTTGCGTTCAGCAAGTACATCGAATAGTCGAGTATACAAGTTATAAACTGCAACGCGGTTTATATACGGGTATGCTTCTATTTGATGTAGAAAAAGCGTTTGACAAAGTCTGGCATAACGGCCTTATTTTCAAGTTAATAAAGCTTAAAATCCCCCACTACTTAGTTATGATAGTTAGAGACTTCCTACACGAGCGTAGCTTTCGCTACAGAGTGGAAGGTACTCTATCAGCACCGCACCCACTAGAAGCCGGCGTCCCCCAGGGATCGGTGCTCTCTCCAATTCTCTCTCGCTGTTCACCAGCGACATACCCCAACATAGCAGAATACAAACAGCATTATTCGCTGACGACACTGCCATCTTCTATGCAGGTCTATCCCCCACAACAGTGATAACCGCTCTCCAAACCGCGGCTACCGCCCTAGCGAAATGGACTAGGAAATGGAGAATTGGTATAAACCCCACCAAAAGCCAGGCGATCATATTTCATAAGGGAATAGATCGCCGCTACCCAATGGCTGAATACCCACAGATAAAGATGTTCGACCAACCCATCCCCTGGACAAGGGAGGTCAAATATCTGGGTGTGACCTTGGACAGACGACTGACCTTCGGTCCTCACATAGGGCGAGTCCGCGCGCGCGCAGCCCTAGTGCTAGGATGGTTACACAGCTTAGTACACGCAAAGTCTAAGCTATCTCTCCGCAATAAAGTTAGATTATACACCGCTTGTATACGTCCTATCATGACGTATGCAAGTGTAGTGTTCACACAAGCGAAGCCACGCAGGCTATATCGGCTACAAACATTACAGAATAGGTTCATGCGCCGAGCGACGGGAGCACCGTGGTACATGCGCAATGTGGATCTTCACATAGATCTTGGCTTGCCGACCATCAGGCAATTCATGAAACAGTGCTCCCGCCGCTACTTCGACTCTGCCGCGACACACCCGAACCCATTAGTGGTAAGGGCGGCTTCTTACATCCCCTCTAAAATGTCCGCGATTAAACAACCGCGACTAATACTCGACGAACCCGACGACATTATTACGCTCGCCCAGACTCGAGGCATACACAGCCCGCGCGGCCTTGACAAATAGTAATAAATATCCACGTTACCGCCCCCGCCGACGGGGAAGGAAGACGTGTCGCGTTAAAATCATAAACGTGGGAGTGCCCACTTTGCCAGCGACCGCTCGAGCCGAGGTCCGTACCCCACAGGGGGTGCCCTCGGGATGGGTCGCTTAACTTTAAACGGGTTGAGAGCCCTCAGCGCTCACCCACCAGTAAAAAAAAAAAAATCGTCCCATGATTTAATGTAGAAAGGGGAGTTAACTCTGTTGATACAGCAGTTTACAAAATGTGACCTAAGTAATACTACTCTGTGCCTGTGCTATACATATAAAGGATGTTCCCAACATTTACTTGACGAGTCCATCCGATGTCCTCGACACGTTCTTGACGAAGAGGATGACGCTATCACACTCGCTCAACGTAGAACTTACACGGCCTGCGAGGCCATAACACGTAAATACCTGCGGTTCCGCACTTGCCGTCGAGGGGCGAATCCGTTGAAAAAACGTTGGCACGCCCACTTTGCTTCCAGCGACGCCCCAAGCCGAGGTCCGTTCCTCCACAGGGGAAGCCCTTGGGCGATGTCGCTTAGTATACTTTCACCGGGTTAAGAGCCCTTAGCGTTCATAGTCCGCGTCAAGCTGTCAAAGCCATCTGCGGCTAACAGCTGTACACACACAAAAAGAAAAAATTACTTGACGAAACTGACAATGACATTACGCTCGTTCAGTAAAGACCATACGTGGCTCGTGAGACCATTATATGTATATAAATTGCCTTAGTACAGCCTCCCCAGTCGGGGTAGAAAAAAATTCAGAGTATTAAAACAACGTGATCGCCAACCCACTCGCCAAGCATGGCGACATAGCATAAACTAGCAACCCGCCATCGCTTCGTTTCGGTTTCAGTCTTTCCTGCGTAGTTCCCGTGGCAATACCGGGATAAAATATAGCCTAGTTTACTCCCTGATATTATAGCTTTCCATTGGTGAAAGAATTTTTGAAATCGGTCCAGCCGTTTTGAAGATTACCCAGAACAAACAGACAGATAGACAAAAAAATATAAAGTGTATTTTAGGCATATGTATAGTGCAAATAACCGCGTGAGCGTGAAAAAAGCCTATTATTTTGACATTACAAACAGACACTCCAATTTTATTTATTGGTATAGATATACCAAAAAAGGAACGCAGTATGTGATATTCTATGGCGAATGACTAATGGATGGATACAAAATCTATGTATGTAGATGAAGGGAAACTCAAAATAAAACTCTGTAACAACCCGTCTGACCTTCATGTTAGTGGACCTTCGAAGTAGGTTAATTTCCTTCAATTGTGGAGGAGGTTTGAGATGAGATGACAATCTATGATATTCAAACATGATTGATAGATAATGGAAATGTTGCCCTGTAATACAAAAGTTCTAACTCTATTATATTTCCTGATTACAGTCATTTTGGCGTATCCCGCTCGGCGGCCGTAGTGATTGGCTACATAATGCAAAAGTATGGATTGTGTTATGAAGAAGCGTTTACATTAGCGAAAAACAAGCGTCGGTTTGTCGGACCAAACGTGGGTTTTGTTGCTCAACTTAAATTATTTGGTCATATGGGTTGTACACTCAACAAAGATGATCCAAGGTTTAAGCAGTTCCGATTGAAATTGGCCGGACAGAAATTGAATCAAGGTAAATATTTGATATTTTGGACTGCTTTAATTTTAATATCTACATGGTAACAATGTTCTTATGGCGATGATGGCCGTTTGATCATCATATTCACGTGGTGATAAGAGTGCGGCTTTTTAATAAAAAAGTGAGCCGTCGCTCAGGACGCCTGACAGATGTGAAACATCGAAATTACTTTGTACAAGTATATATGTATAAAAGAACAGATTACGACAGGAACTAATATGGCTTATGCCATGTATAAATAAAATATTACGATTTCTTTCCAGAAAATGATTATTATTATTCAATAAATACATATTTATTTTCATTACAAGAGTTAAAAATTCTAAAACATTTCATATTGTGACAACTCAATTCTGCAATCGGTGATTTCTGTAATAATATAAGAGTTACATTCGATGCTTTTGACGATATTACTGTGACAATTAGACGGAACTGCACTTATTACCATATAGCGTGTCGATGCCTCGAAACGCCGGTGATCGGTTTTAGGTGCGGCAATATTTCACATCAAAAAAATTTTGCTTGTCTGTAAGGTCGGTTTACGGACGATAATTTTATGTGATAACGTCATAAGAAAACGTTGATGGAAAATTGCATAGTTTTATAAATGGAATTGAATTATTATCTTTATTTTATACAAAGGAGTTAATTGAAAATTACATTTTTTTCGATAAATTAACTTTTTTTGCACTCGTTAATCCAAATATTTTTTAAGAGATATATGCGTCACAAGCCGAATGCTTAGGCCCGTCTTACATCTCTATCGTTTGTTCCGCGCTCTCGCTTGCACGCTCGACTCAGGCGGAACGTGACAATGACTTATGCTTTTACGTGTGCGCAGCTGACGTTAATCGATTTATAAGAAGTTTTCGCGTCAAAATAAGATTTTATAATCTGAATTTTGTGACGTAAAGAAATACTGAGTATAGGATCGGAGCGGGTCTCTCCCTTCCCTCCATAGTGGTTGAGGGGAGTGATGGCTGCTCTAGTAGTTAACTCGTGACCGCTTGTGGGATCTGGTTTAGCCATAATCGTTTGAATTATGTTACGTATCTTGTAGTTCGAAGGGCATCACACTGGACATGTACACAATTATATATCTAATAAGAAACAGGAAAATAAAATAATAGACAAGCCCGCTGAGTTTATTGCCGGATCTTCTCAGCAGCGGTCGCGTTCCGATCCGGTGGCAGTTTAATTTATTAGATAATTTAATTGACAATATGTAAGTGCCCCCTCGGGATTTATGTATAATAAATTATTTGAATTTGAACATAGTCCTCTCCATAGTACGTTGAGTGACTTTGAGCCTTTTTATGAAGTCGACATTTAAGACCACTTTTCAGTGCCTATATCATCGCTGATAACATATACTGGTTTTAAACTTCTGTTTTCAGATAATATACTTAAGTTTACTAATCCAAATTTTGTTTTCTATTCACGCAGATACTTATAATATTTCAATTAGACTAAGACTTTCAATAAGACTTTTTTTCTCAAGAGTGTTGTTGGCCTTGTTCCTAGTAATATTCTCAACTGATTTCTACAATTGCTTTTAGACTAGTAAGAGGTGGCGACAATTGTATTCTTATTCCATCGCCACACGGGGAAAGTAAATAGTATTTTACGGCCATATTCCCTTGGCCAGATTTACAACTCCCATGGGCATTAAGGGGTGGTGACACATTGTATTCTTAATTCATAGTGACCTCTTGGTCTTCTGTACTCAATATTAAACAGTGATGTAATGAACTCAGTGTGGTGACGGAATAAGAATACAATTCACTATTTTCTTGCCCGTGGATGTCGTAATTGACGACTGAGGGATGTCATACGCATATAACATCTATGCAAGAGAAGGAAAACTCGAAATAAAACCCTATACCAACACGTCTGACCAGCATGGTATAGTAGGTCAAATTTCCTCCCATCGTGGAGGAGGCTCGAGCTCAACAGTGGGACGTCTATGAGCTGTGATGATATAATGATAACGAAGGTATTTGTATTTTTCAGTCAAGATCCTACCGCAGCTCTTTGCGGACCTAGTGAAGCCAGATCCTGGTTTAGTCCGAGAGAGACCAGATCCAATAGTATACAGGTGTAAGAAATGTCGTCGTATTGTTGCCAGTCAAAGTAACATCATACCACACATACCTAAGAGTGTGAAAGTGGAATTGGCTAAAAAAGGTAAGACTCTTCTTATAGCATGTCCTTTGTTCTAATATAATTTCAAAAAGAACAAAATATGCTGCTTAAAGAATTAAACTTACAAAAGGCTGGTCTGTCTAATGTTATGGCATTCTCTGGACATTGGTTTTCGTTGACCACACAGCAATACAATTCACCACTCCCTATCTTGTCCTTGGATGTTGTAAAACACGACTAAGGGATATAATATGCATATAACACTATGCATGAGATGGAAAACAAAAAATAAAACCCCATGACAACCTGTCTGACCAACATAGTATAGTAAGGTCAATTTCTCTCCTATTAAGGAGGAGGCTCGAGCTATACAGTCGAATGTGTATGAGCTGAAATGATGAATGATGATGACCCAGCAATACATGAAATCAACAACAGAAAAAATATGGAGATAATTATTAACAAATTATATAAAATTTTGCATATGCCATTTGTCCAGGTATTCGGCCACCACCCAGCAAATTAACAGGACTGAACTGCGCAGAGAATGGTGAGATACTAATAGAGAAGTTGAAGAGTTTAGCATCACAGCTGATGGACATGCGATGTGATGAGCCGGCAGACAGCCCCAGACAGGGTAACAGTCAAGAAACTGATGATGGACCAAGTCAGGTAACTTATTCATGGAGTTATTTAGTGTTTTAGACCAATGTTTCCCAAACATTGTTCTGCCATGGCCCAGTAATTTCCACACTGCCCTTTCGTGACCCACTTAATACTTTTAAACCCAATCTGGTTCCATTAGGTAAAATAATACACATTAATTCTTAAAAAAAATCCATATGGTGAAGAAACAAGAATACAATTCATCACGCCCTATCTTGGCCGTGGGTGCCGTAAAAGACGCCTAATGTTAAATATGCAAATAACATCTATGCAAGAGAAGGAAAACTCAAAACAAAACCCTATACCAACACGTCTGACCATTGTGGTGTAGTAGTTCAATTTCCCTCCCACCGCGGAGGAGGCCCGAGCCCAATAGTGGGACGTATATGAGCTCAAATGATACAGGTGAAAATAGCTTATTTAGTTTTTCAAGACAAGACTGCACTATTTTATGAAGACAGGCACTTATGGTCACACTCGCCCGGTCAACAACGATTTCAACTACTAGGCTTGTTGAAAAGTATTGATATTTCCCCAAAATATCGACGTGGATATTGATATTTTAATAGATATCGATAGATCTATATTTATTTTCTCTGCCGACAATCCTACCGGATCCGTCCGGGGCCATAGAAGGAATGGCATGCAACCCCATAACCTGCCATTCACGTGCCTCTCTTCTGTAGGCAGGCCACCGGTACCAGATCCTTGTCATCAGTGGCAATGTCCCATACTAAGGAATACATCCTTACATCTCTGTGGACCTAGCAAACATATAATTAACGGACTCATTATACTCAGACTCGTTTGTTGTTGATCGCACAAAGAAAAGTCCTGCTTGAGGTTCAAACTCACGACACTCGAGATGGTATGTAGAACCGACCTCTGGTCTCGAGAGGAATAGTATGGTATAGTATATACCATCATCATCTCGTCCCATATATGTCCCACTGTTGGGCTCTCACCTCCTCCATTGTGGGAGGGAATTTGACCTACTAAACCATGCTGGTGAGAGGGCTTCATTTCGAGTTTTCTTTCCCTTGATTAATCTTATCTGCTTATTATATCCCTTAAACACCTTTTAGGACACCCACGGGCATGATAGGGGGTGGTGAATTATATTCTTACTCCGTCACCACACGGAAAACTATGCACTTAACTGCCGCAAATTACACACTCGTTTGTTGTTGATCGGACAAAGCAAAGTCTTGCGTGGGATTCAAATCCATGATACTCGAGACAAGAGATCGGTACTTAGACCAGTCCGCTATCTCTGTGTATCTCTGTTGTATATGTATAGTGGCGCACCCCTCCCCGCGCCCTCAATGTACATGCGATATAATGCATCTTTAAACAGTGCATAACTAGCAAGCGATCGTTTCAGTTTTATTTCCAATATCTAACAGTGGCGACGAGTACCCGAAATTAGAAAAAGTGTATAAGATAATAATGTCTAATCCCGGCGTGCAATTTGGTATATTGCACACATTCGACCACAATGTGCAAACGTGGAAAACGTATAAAGGTCGTATATCGCAATATTTTATAGCAAATAATATTATGAATACGACAGATCCCGTGGGCGGGAAAAGGAAGGCGATCCTTCTCAGCGCACTCACCGAGAGTACCTACAAGTTAGTAACGGATCTAGCATTGCCTAAGGACGTCATTGATGTACCCTATGAAGACTTACTCTCACTCCTAGATAACCATTTTACCCCGAAGTGTATTGGATTTGGGGAACGTCATAATTTTTACGGATGCGTATCCAGCTATCAGGTGAAACTCACTCACAATGGGCTGCCAGGCTACGTGGATTGTCAGAAAAGTGCGGTTTTCTGAATGTAGAAGAAGCGCTTCGTGATAAATTTATCATGGGAATGCGATCTGGTCACGAAAAAGAGAAGCTGTACACTAGGGATTTAGCCGACCTTACACTGGCTAAGGTGGTGGAGATGGCAGAGAACCTCAGCGTCGCGCGCGCCGCAGCCGTGTCGAGTGCAAGCGTGTGCGCGTCAGTACCCGCGCCCGAGTCACCGCCGGAACAACTTTTCAAAATTTCAAATAAAGGAAATAATCGGAGTGTAGTGAAAACAAAGTGTAGTATATGCGGTTATACGAATCATAAATCGTCAGAATGTAGATTCGTGAATTATACGTGTAGGAAGTGTCAGGTCAAAGGCCACCTGCGTAAAATGTGCACAAAATTGAATTACGTGGAGGTGGATGGCGATGACGAGGGTGATGACGACGGTAAGATTTGCAATATTCGTTCGATTAGGGGAGAACCCATGGTTGAAACCGTTATTTTAAATAATATTCCGTGTACCTTCGAAATTGACAGCTGTTCCGCCGTGACGGTAATTTCAGAGAGATTTTATGACACTCATTTTAAAGCTGTGCCATTATCACGTACCCGCAAACAATTAATGACATATAACGGAGGTAAAATAATATGTTTAGGTACGTTTCGTTTACCAATACATTACGCGGGGCAAGATGCTATTATCGATATATATGTGATTCGCGACGGCGGCCCGCCGCTTCTAGGTAGGGATTTTATAAGGCTGTTTCGATTACAATTAATACCGGTTAATTATTGTTTAGATTCAGATATATTTGTCAAGGATCTTCAAATTAAATATTCGAAGCTATTTTCAAACAAATTGGGCACTTTTAACAAATACAAAATAAAATTATCATTAAAAGATGATGGGAAGCCGGTGTTCTGTAAGGCACGGCCCGTAGCTTTTGCTTTGCGTGAGAAGGTGAACCAAAAAATAGATAGGTTAGTGGATCTAGGTATTTTACAACCTATAAGTATTGCAGAGTACGCTTCCCTGATAGTTCCAGTGTTAAAGCGGAATGGGACAGTCAGGTTATGTGCGGATTATTCTATCAGCATAAATAAACAATTATTAATAGAACAGTATCCACTTCCCACAATAAATGAGTTGTTTTCGAAGATTCATGGGGCTCAACACTTCAGTAAATTAGATTTGTCGATGGCCTATAATCAATTTGTTTTAGAGGATGAATCGAGGAATCTAACAACCATCAATACACATCGTGGGCTATTCAGATTTACACGTCTAGTGTTTGGCTTAGCTAGTGCACCGTCTATTTTTCAACGCGCAATCGAAAGTGTATTGTCAGGTATAGACGGTGTCTTATGTCTGTTAGACGATATATTAATAACTGCTAAAAATAAACAGGACCATTTGGATAGGCTTCACACCGTTATGGAGCGTTTGGAGAATGCAGGATTAACGTTGCAAAAAGAAAAATGCAGTTTCTTCCAAGAAAAAATTAATTACCTTGGATATATAATCACAAAAGACGGATTAAAAAAGGCGCCAGAAAAAATTAAAGCTATGGTGGGAGCGCCGGTGCTCACTAACGTTACTCAACTACAATCATTTCTAGGATTAATTAATTATTACAGGAACTTCGTGCCGAACGCAGCCACTATTCTTAGTCCATTATACGAACTATTAAAGAAGGGTAGTAAATGGCAGTGGAGTGATATACACGATACCGCCTTTACTAAGATAAAGGAGGTGATGACGTCTGATCAGGTCCTCGCACATTTCGATTCAACCGCGGAAGTAATCTTATCGGTAGATGCATCACCGAGTGGGTTGGCAGCTGTTCTATCACAAGTAGGAGCTGACGGAGTGGAGAGGCCGGTTTCATTTGTGTCGCGCACGCTGAATTCTGCGGAGAAGCGATACGCTAAAATACAAAGAGAAGCCACCGCTATTATTTACGGCGTGCGACGGTTTCATCAGTATTTATACGGCAGGTGTAAACCGTTTACCTTACGAACTGATCATAAACCGTTATTGTCTATTTTTGGGCCGTATAAAGGGATACCGGAAATGTCAGCAAATAGATTGCAACGGTACGCTTTGTTTTTAAATAGTTATAATTATAACATAGAATACGTGCGCAGCAATAATAATACCGCAGATTATTTGTCGCGCGCGAGCTTGCCGCGTACAGTTCACGAGTGCGCGTGTACTGAACAGTGTAGATGTTGCGACTGCGAGGTGGCATACGATCGCGCCACTTACGTTTGTTTCGTTGTAGACGGCAGTATGCCACTCACTCGGGAGATTTTACGCAATGAGACTCACGATGACGCTGTCTTAAGGCAAGTCGTACATTTTATTTTGAATGGGTGGCCACCAAAAATGGATGATGTGCGGTTAAAACCATACCATTTGTGTAGATCACAATTGGCGTACGAAAACAGTTGCGTCATGAGAGGATACAAAGTTGTTATACCTAAAAAATTGTATGATCCTGTATTGAAGGAATTACATTCTTCACATTTAGGTATTGTTAAAACTAAAGCGGAGGCCCGGTCACGGTTTTGGTTTCCGGGCATCGATCAAGCTATAGAAAGATTGATAGGGTCGTGCGATGTGTGCATCCATCTACGCCCCTCGCCTCCGTGCGCCCCGGTAGCTCGTTGGCAATATCCGTACGGTTCTTTTATAAGAATACATGTTGATTTCTTGGGCCCAATTAGCGGTTGTACATATTTACTACTCGTAGACGCGTACACAAAGTGGGTAGAAGTATACAATATGAATATTACTACCACTTCTGCGGCACTAATTGGGAAATTATGTGATTTTATGTCAAGATTTGGCGTTCCGAAAACGATAGTAAGTGACAATGGTACAGCGTTTTCTTCGCGCGAATTTCAATCGTTTTGTGTTTCGAACGGGATTTGTCACTTAACTTCCCCTGTCTATCACCCTGCCAGTAACGGTCAGGCAGAAATATGTGTGAAAATCATCAAAAAGGGTATAAAATCTTGTCTTTTATCCAGCCAAACTGCGAAGGAGACAAATCTTAAATTATTAAAATACCTTATGGATTACCGTAATTCGGTTCACACGACTACTGGGTTGTCTCCTGCTCAAATGGTATTCGGTCAAAAGTTAAGGACGCGATTAGATTTACTTAATGCAAAGCCCTCGACAACCTCGTCACCGCCTATCTCTAACACTTTTAAAAACAAACAGTTCTTGCAAACTAAAAATCAAGGGGAAATTAAAATAAAGCATCTAAAGAAAAATGATGTTGTCCTTTATAAGAAATTTGTAAAAGTTTACTTGGGGTAAGGGGGTCATAATAAGAAAAATAGGCAGAGTTATTTATCTAGTACAAGATCAGGCTAACTCACAAATGTACAAAAGGCATATAAATCAGTTGATGGTGTATAAAGGCATAGGACACGGTCATCAATATGATGAGCAAGTTTCAAATGCGAACGGGTCTAAGTTATCCTCTCCGCCATCACCACTCCCATCGCCGTCGCCTCCATCGTCACCATTGCATGTACCACCGGATCCAGTGCTAACGAAACCCTCTACCATAATAAGCTCGCCAGGCATCTCAAGGACTCGTAGTTCGCCATCTCAGATAATTCCACATAGTTTACCTAAACGAAGAATGGAATTTTACGATTCGAACACATCCTCGCTAAGAGGAGAGGACGGATATGGTGATATAGATATCCACCAGAAGCGAAACGAGACGGAAACTCAGTCTCACAGTGTTCAAGTAGGGGCAGCAGAGAAAGACTCTAGCACTGAAGACGAGTTTGAGGAGGCGGAAGCTGATCCAAAGATCCAAGAGGAATCACAAGTTGATGATATGATTCCACCTAAAAGATTCTTGCGTAATCAACCAAAGGTCTGCTATAGAAAATATTTTTAAAACTGATTTGTATACATATATAGTAAATATTACGATTTTGTTAACTATTGTTAACTTATTTTAACTGTGGTCAACTTATTGTAACTATTTTCAATAGGGGGAGAAATGTTGTATATGTATAGTGGCGCACCCCTCCCCGCGCCCTCAATGTACATGCGATATAATGCATCTTTAAACAGTGCATAACTAGCAAGCGATCGTTTCAGTTGTATTTCCAATATCTAACAGTCTCAAAAGTATTTCAAAAGATTATCTTGGTGTATTTTAGATGCTGGATGGATACAGTGAAACGAATATGGTAGATGCGAACATCGCAGCGCGAGCGGATTTACCAGAGACTTGCCGACTGATGTGGTTCGTGGAGCCGATGACGTGGATGCGACACGTCTCTAGCCAACCTTCCGGGAAGCTGCACTGTCCAAAGTGTCTTAATAAAATAGGCAGCTTTAGTTGGATCATGGGTAATAATGTCATCGTCATCATTTCATCAACCATTCAGCGCTTTGCTGTCCACTGATAGATGTAGACTATAGAATTTCACATAGCCCAACTTTCTTAGGGTGATTGCGTGTGGAGGGTTTTGGTGGTGCCCTTGGTATCACCGAGTCTCAATGCACGCATTCACACTCACTTCGCTTTCTTCGCGGTAGGCAGCGGCCTTGTAAAGGTCCATGAGCGGAAGCAACACTTACCACCAGGTGTACTGTTTGCTCGTTTGCCACCGTTTACAATAAAAAAAAAAAAAATAGTACAATCAAATGCCATGGCATTGTAGGATGCCGACCACAGATGACAAGTCACATCTGCTCCGGTGGTCGGCCCAACAACGAGGTGACGTGGGTACGGGTGGGTTATGGGCCCGCGCGCCATCCTTTCATCGCCCCGGACGGACAGGACCGCGCGTGCGCTTACCATAGCCCACCCATAAAAAAAAAATGGCATTGCAGGATGGCGGAGTGGTCGTGATTGGTGGAGGTTTTTGCAACTTAAGGAAACTCATACTACGCGATCTGTTCAGAGGAAGGGAATCCTCTAAATACGGTTACCAAATTGAGAAAAGGGTTAAAATTGGGTTATGTAAATTTCAAGGAAACAATCCTGGCTGGAGAAGTAAATAACAAATAATAATTGACAAAGTATAAAAATAAATTATTGAAGAATGTCGATCATTATTTGATGTTTCATCATTGAAATGTTGTTTTTGCTCTATTCGTCTTTTCGTGACCATTGCGAGAAATTACGACTACCCTCAAAATAGCATAAATTTTGATGAGTTTGTCATCACAGCTCACATACATCCCACTATTGGGCTCAAGCCGCCTCTACAATGAGAGGGAAATAGACCTACACCATGCTGGTCAGATGTGTTGGTATAGGGTTTTATTTCGAGTTTTCCTTCACTTGCATACATATTATATCATTTAGTCGTCTTTTACGATATCCACGGACAGGATAGAGAGTGATGAATTGTATTCTTAATCTGTAACCATGAACCCACTAAGCTTATAGTATATTTTTTTTTCATATTCCAGGTTGCAAATGCCCATGTGGTCAAAAGGTGGCTCCTGCTTTCTACCTGGTGCCTTCCAAAGTTGAGTGGTCCAACATAGTGCAAAATGTTCAAATCACAATATGAACCAATATGATTTCAGGTTATTTTAGAACTACCTACATATATTGTAAAAATATTATGAGTTATAGATACGAGTCTTTATTCCCAAAGAAGTAGGCGCAGCTGTAACATAGTCGTGTGGAGTGAATATATGAAGAATAGATAACTTTTTGTGTTATTTTGTTTGTTTTATGTTGAATTTCTACGAATTAGGGTATTTATAATAGTGTAAAAATATATATTCAAAAATCGTGTGTCATTTTTTAGATTAAAAGAATTCGATTTTATTAAATTTGACTACAGGGGACTGACAAGCATAACATAGTACTGATAAAATATATAATCTCAAAAGAAATTTATTTATAAATTGATTTATTTTTAAGTATTAAATTACATAAGAGTTTTGTAAATAAAACTATTTTATGGCTCTTATCGCGGACAGTCCGCCCGTGACCATGAATGCTGTAAATTGTTCGAAATGTCGGGCAATCAAAAATCAAATACAAACGCGATAAAATCCGTACTTTTATTTGCAAAGTACTCGCGCAAACATCAGAAATTGTTACTTAAAAGTGCTACTATGAAAAGTAAATATCTATCTTATTTTTTAAATTCACGTTTTTACGTCTTTCTTTTATCAATGATAACTAAAATGTTATTCCAGTGTCATGGGTTCGATCCCCGTACAAGAGAATACTTTGTCATCATCATCATCATCCCAGCCCACATACGGGCTTGGGCCTCCTCCACAATAGGAGGAAATTTGACCTAATATACCATGCTGATCAGACATGTTGGTATAGGGTTTCATTTCGAGTTTACCTTCTCGTGCACAAATGTTATGTGCATATTATATCCCATAGTCGTCTTCTACGACATCCACGGACAAGATAGGGAGTGGTGAATTGTATTCTTACTCCATCACCATGTGGAATACTTTGTACCATTGTACAAATTATCTGCGTCTGAAGTACCCATAATAGAAGGATTATTGCCTTAGTTTACGGAGTTGTCTTAAATACGAGTTGTTTTAATATATTTTATGAAAGATTCAGGCAACTCCATATTAAATTATCACTGGGATTAAGAAGTTAGGTAATATTTCTAATGTTGATTTCATAACTTACAATTATCATGGTTGATACTGCAAGATACCGAGATAGATTACAGAAACCCTTAGTGTGTTTTTCGGAATGTTTGTCGCATGTCTAGAAATAGAGAGAATATTAATGTAATTTGCCGTATAGCAACAGAGGGAATACAATTCACCACATTTACGCTAAAGAAAATTCGAAATAAAGCCTTATACCAAACTGTTTGACCAGCATGGTATACTGGTACATCAATTACCCTCCTAGTATGGAGGAGGCTCGATTTTCCTTCTTTCTTCTTTCATGTGGTTGCCTTTCGTGAAAAACAGTTTTGCTAATGGTGTAAAGTTTTTTAAAAAAATCTCAAATGTTCGAATTGTTCTCTTCTGGACTCAATAACTTGGCTCCCGTATTGTACTTTTTCAATTTCCACATCTTTCAGCCACATTTTTACTAAAGTTATTTGGTCCGCCTTCAATTGTTAGCTTTTAGGGCATAATTATTGTCATATACAGCAATTTGGAATTCTGCAAGCATTTTTTACAACTTCCATTCCCTTGCAATGTAATACATGTTTGTTTAACTTGCTTTTATTATATAGTGCTAGTAGATAATAGTGGTAGGACCACAATGTTGAGAGTTGTCTGTGTACAGCCGCGGGCCAGTCCCTCAGTGGTAGTACCACACTTAGCAAAAAATCGAGGTATGGGTAGTAGCAATTTGATATTGCGCTTGGTTCGGTGAGTGAGAGAGCAAGAACAATTTTCTGAGGATGTCTGCGTGTAGTGGGTTTTAATGATGCTTTTAGTATCATCGACCTCATCGCACGCATTCACTCTCCCTTCACTTTCTTCACAGTAGGCACCGGCCTTTCAAAGGTCCATGAGCGGCAGCATCACTTACCATCAGGTATACTGTTTGCTCGTTTGCCACCGCGTGCAATGAAAAAAAAATGTGTGTATGTATAATCTATGCCGCTACACAATTATTTGACTTGTGTGTTTATGTGACTGACACGCCAAAGAACTAAGGCTTTAAGGGTTTATTGCGCCGTTTTATAAACTTTTGTAGTCAGCCCTATTCACATTTTTATCTGTAACTTTAAGTCTTATTATATTTGACAATAATTTGTGCGTAGAATAGATCTTTATATCAACAGCTCAAAAAGCACAATTTCTTCTGACACAAATATGTATTAACAACTTTCTATATATAATGTTTGAATATATGTCATATATCACCAATTTATATACACCAATGTACCGCGATTTAATATTCAATAATAGTTACCTAATATTTCACAAATTTTGTATCTACTAGGGCATTATTTTAGTTTACTGAATAATGCCATACAAGCTTATATAGAAATAATAATAATGTTTATTTCTTAATACTTTGACAGTAATGCTTAAAGTTAAAAAGCACTAGAAATAACGGTATTAAAAGATTGACAAATAGAAAATCAGTTATTGGAAGAAATAGTGACATAGTAAATATATTGTCATTAGTATAAAACAAATTATTTATTAATTGACTGTCTATGAAAATAAATGAAATATCAAAAAAATACAAATCTTATTTATTATTACAATTTTAAACCGCCTTCCTCCCCTCAGCAATCAACTGTGGTAGATATATGTCAAGCATAAGACCCCACTACCGGCTTTGTGACCATCGTGGTACTTTTGAAGACCAGAAATAGGTCTCGCCGTGTGGTGACGGAGTAAGAATACAATTCACCACCCCCTTGTCTTCCCTGTGGGTGTCGTAAAAGACGACTAAAGTAAATATGGATATTACATCTATGTAAGAGAGAAAACTCGAAATAAAATCCTATACCAACACTTCTAACCAGCATGGTATAGTAAGTTAATTTCTCTCCCTTGGGAGAGGAGGCTCGAGTCCAGCAGTGCGACGTTTATAGACGTTGATGA
The DNA here is from genome assembly GCA_032191425.1 of Lymantria dispar. Lineage (NCBI taxonomy): Eukaryota > Metazoa > Arthropoda > Insecta > Lepidoptera > Erebidae > Lymantria > Lymantria dispar. Next base: position 37,050,208 of record CM063445.1, read on the forward strand.
TGATAAATGGGTCACAGAATAATTATGTTGTATTTTTGTCGAATGTATTTAGATATACATATATTAATAAAAAATAAAAATTAAATAATGAAAAACATAAAAAATTACAAAAAGAGAATAATAATAACACTGAGATTCGATCCGACACTGTTTGAATGCCAAACAAAACTAAAATAAAACTGGACAACTTCCCAACTGAGCTGTCGTAACTCAGGACGTTGACGGCGAAATTTGAATTCATATTCTTATAAAATTTAATGTCATTGTATTGTTTTGCTAAAAACACCGACAAAACAACATCTTCTATAAATAAAACTGTCTAAAGCGTTTGATAAAACTTAATCGGATGGGATGGCAGTTGATGTCTGCTTCATGGACCTAATTCCAGTACAAGTTTTTATGCACAATTTATTAATTAATCGTTAAATATTAAAGCCAGCAGTATATGACGTTGAAGTGGTTTTTGATTTAGGTGTTAGGCTTGGTTTTGCTAGACTTAGAGAAGGGAAATTCCTAGCTCAATATACGGCCCACTGTTGGGCTCCGCCGCAAAAGGAGGGCAATTGACCTAATATACCACGTTGGTCAGAGGGATTGGTATAGGATTTTATTTCGAGTTTTCTATCTCTTCCATATTATATCCATTAGTCGTCTTTTACGACATCCACGGCAAGATAGGATATGGTGTATGGTATTCTTTCTCAATTACCACACGAAAAATACTGATTATACTAATCATTTCCCCAGTGTTTATACTTAAATTCGTTATGCGATTTCTATTGTTTCGCCAATAATTTTAATATTTCCCTCAGCTGGCTCACTTTTTTAATACTAATGGTGGTTCTTCACTTTTTGGTTGTGGCCTTGTACTGAGAGCGTTATACAACCAATCAATTGAAAATCTTCATCATCTCAGCCTATTTATGTCCCACTGTTGGGCTTAGGTCTTCTCCATAATAGGAAGGGTATTCACCTACTATTCTACTGTGGTCAGACGTGTTGGAATAAGGTTTTGTTTCGACTTTTCCTTCTCTTGCATAAATGTTATATGCTTATTATATATCCCTTAGTCGTCTTTTACAACATCCACGGGCAAGATAGGGAGTGGTGAATTGTATTCTTGAATTGATAATCATAGTGACATTCTAATCTAAGATCAGTTTCAAGAATGCAACTTGAGCCAGACTCGAGCTGATCAATAACTGTAGCCGGGTTACATATTAGCTAAAGACTGCGCATCCTACTAATATTATAAACGCGAAAATTCGTGAGTATATTTGTTGCTCTTTCACGCAAAAACTACTGAATGGATATTGATGAAACTTCACAATAATATAGCTTACATATCAGAATACCACATAGCACTATATAATTAATCATATAATTTATTCCGATATTCCCACGGGAAGGGGAACTATGCGGGTAAAACCGCAGGGCGCTCCTAGTATGAAATAATTTCAGAAATACTTAACAATTGAATTTTTTTTAAAGACACCTCTACTATGGAAATAATCCTTGTATTGCGTATTCACAAACATATAATTAATGGACACAAATTACATCCAGACTCAGAACAACAATTTGTGGATCGCACAGTGTCCTGCGTGGAATTCGAACCCTCTACACTGGCACGATAGGTATCTTAACGGTATCTTAACTACTACTACGCCATCTGTGATTTCGTCGTTTTCTTTATTACTTGCATAGAAATCAATGATTATATCATTGATTATAAAAATAAAATAACCGTTATTTGGTTTTTATAACATGCTGTAATTAAAATTTAAAATCTATGCTTACAAAGTTACAACATTCTTGAGGTAACTTCTGATCACTATAGAACAGAAAATGTATCAAATTGTGGGTCAAAATTTAATAAATAATTCTGTTGCGGGTAGATTTAAATAACGATGACTTGTACGGTTGTACGTGATACATTTTGGTCCGCACGTAACCAAGAAACGTGTTCAAAACGTCGAGGAATCAAAAATCAAATACAAACGAGATAAATGCCGTAAAAGTAGTTTAATTCATAGTGTAACTGTCGCGTAAACATCAGAAATCATTATAAAACTATTTTTATGGATTTTCTTGTTTGTGTTTGATTCCTCGACGTTTTGAACATTTTTCAGCGTTAATGGTTACGGGAGGGCTGTGATGACAGCCTGGCATTAGATACACAGTATCCGTAATAATTCTGAACAAAAAAGCTACTTCAACCGTTTTCTCACGGATGCCATTGTCACCCGACCAAATTGAAATAGAACCATACGTGAAGCATCAACTTTCAAATAAAAAAAGTATTATCAAAATCGGTCCACCCAGTCTAAAGTTCTAAGATAACAAACAAAAAAAAGACAGTCGATTGGAGAACCTCCTTCTTTTTTGAAGTCGGTTAAAAATAATTTTTATTTCAAACTAGCAACAATTTATTCGATAATAACCTGCCAAAAAGTGCTCGTTGAGTAAAAGTATAGAATACAACTTATCGAGTACAAAAGTATCGGTAACGAAAGAAAAGTACTCGATATCTAAAAGTATCGATACCTTTTTCATGTTCCTAGGTATAGGATTTTGTTTCGATCTTTTCTTCCCTGTAGATGTTATATGCACATTTCCTTAGTTGATATCCACGTTGTGAATTATTTTCTTATTCTGTCATCATGCGAAAAACTATTATCCATGGATTTTAAATAAAACTATTTTACGGATTTTATCGCGTTTGTTTTTGATTTTTGATTGCCCGACGTTTCGAACACTTTGCAGCGTTCATGGTCACGGGCGGACTAAGATGTCTCACGTACAAGTCATTGTTATTGCAGAAAATTTATAATTATAAATTTTCGATAAAATCCGTAAAGTAGTTTTATTTAAAATGTGTAATACTTGCGTAAACATCAGAAATCATTATATTATCCATGGATTTCAGCAAAATCAGAAGAACAACTGAAACGTTTGTTTAAGACAGCAAATTATACTCAATATCTTTGAGATATTTCAAGGCCATATTTAATTCTCATTATGACGTCATTGTATAGCTGTTCCGTCTCGTCTCATTGATGGTATATCGTTCAGTTCCAGTCGATGTGCACGCATTAGGTGTGTTTTACGTTTCCAACTGTCGACAAATCCGCGTGCGCATACCGGACATTTGTATGGCAATTCGCCTGTGTGTATACGAATGTGTCGACTCTGAAATTAACACAAAACAATATTGTATCTTCCAAATAGGTTTATATATAATCTATGTGGTGAGGGAGTAATAGGTATTATATGATGGAAAACTCGAACCACTATACCAACACCAGAGGGCTTACTCTTGAAATCAATTCTAACTTCGAATCCGATTCAATTCCAATTTCACCAAACTTATATTTGGTACTCTTAAACAAAATCGAGAATGAATTCTTCGCATTTGCCGTTGTTATTTTCACCAAATGTGCCGTATTTTTTTACTTTAATAACGTTATCGAACTCGATCACCACAAAGACGCTATCTTGAAATTGTGCAACATTAACGATTTTAAACTACGTCAAAATCACGTCGGGAGTAGCAAATATTTGACTTAATCGACGAGAGTCGAATTCATTTAGTTTAAAAAAAAGCCCACCGAATTTGATTCTAATCGTGCGCTAGTGTCGCTTTCAAGAGTACCAAATTTGCTCAAATTAGAGATTAGATTTAGGATTGGAATCAAGATTCAAGAGTAGGGCCTGATTATCCATAAGGCGGACTAGACAACTGCCTAGGGGCCTCGAGCATGCATCAAGAAAAATAACTTTTCATCGAAAGATTTTTTTTTTAAATTTGAATAGTCCCTCAATATTAATCCTTTTTTATTGCTGTTGGCGGCAAAAGAGAAAACACCATACTGATGGTAAGTGCTACTATTTACTACTCATGGACCTTGGACCATGGAGCCGAGAATTACATTGCTTAGGGGCCCTGGTAGGGTCAATTCAGCCCTGACCAACACGTCTGACTAGCATGGTATAGTGGGTCAATTTCCCTCCCATAGTGGAGTAGGCCCGAGCCCAATAGTGGGGCGTTTATGGGCTGAGATGATGATAAGCAAATTTACTTTGATATCGTTATATTGAAACATACCAAGCCGCTGTGGTCGTAGAAACCTTTACTGCAATGCTTGCATACATATATTTTGGCTTGGCGATGCCTCCTTTGATGCCTTTTGAGACTTGATGCCACCGTTGAACGGAAGTTACATTCGTTGCATGAGTATGGCTTTACACCTGTGTGCTTTCGCATATGCACTTCTAAATTACCGGCTGGAAAATAACAAAAGTGGAAATTTCAGTCACATTTTTAGGGTTCCGTACCCAAAGGGTAAAAACGGGACCCTATTACTAAGACTTCGCTGTCTGTCCGTCCGTCTGTCTGTCACCAGGCTGTATCTCAAGAATCGCGATAGCTAGACAGTTGAAATTTTTACACATTATTTATTTCTGTTGCCGCTATAACGACAAATACTAAAAACAAAATTAAATAAATATTTAAGAGGGACTCCCATACAACAAACGCGATTTTTTTAAATAATGGTACGGAACCCTTCGTGCGCGACTCCGACTCGCAATTTGCCGGTTTTTTTAGCTTTTGACTAACACAGATGACTTTGTTCGGTGGTTTTAGCACGAAGGTTTGCAAGTATAAACACATTTCCGTGTGGTGACCTAGTAAGAATACAATTCACCATTGAAGGAAGCTCAAGCCCAGCTGTGGGACATATATGACCTGTGAAGATGAAGAAGATAAAACGCTAGGTTTTAAGACTCCAAACTCCATACTTGGATTTCATCTATAGACGCACGCCATGCATTACCAACCACACATATTACATTTTTTATGAAATGTTGGCTGCTCTAACAATGAATGTTATAATGACTTAACTATATATTCTAGTGCTGGAAACATATCGATAAATATTCACGATATTCACTAGTGTTGGACACTTACGAGTAGTTTCAATATGATATTTGCGTCAAAGTATTCGTATTATTATTGAGTGTCTATGTCATAAAACCATAGAGACAGGCGTATCTACCGCCGTATCATTAATACGGGGCCCCCGGGCTACAGGGGCCTCTAATATGTGTCTGTCATACATGCCTATAAAAGTCAAGGAAAGCAATCTCTATTTTAAGTGTTCAGCCAAAAATTTTCTAAATGGATTGCTTTTTTTTAAGCTAAATTTCTAGGAGGAACTGATAACTTATAATCAATTTCATGCAAGCATTTTTGTTTCTTTTGAGAGAAATCTTTACCCTTCATTTGGGCCTTAACTGATTTTGATATAGGGCCCCTTTAAGGCACGCTACGCCACTGCATAGAGACTAAACAATGAATCACCTTGTGCAAAACTCCAACCACAGAATGAGCAAAGATACTGCTTTTCACCATCATGAACCGTCATATGAGATTTCAAAGCGCTTTTGAATTTAAACCTGCAAAAATAAATTAAGTCTTTGATATCCGTCTACGTATTATTTGGCGCTATGGTGTGGACGAACAATGAAATGGCAATGGGCAGGCCACATAGCTTGGCGAAACGACAACCGCTGGGGAAGAAAGGTTCTCGAGTGGCGACCACGTATCTGACGACACAGTGTACGACGACGCCCTGGACTAAGTGGAGCGTCAACCTGGTGAAAGTTGCTGGGCGTCGTTGGATGCAGGCGGCGTAGCACCGCATTCTGTGACGTAACATGAGGGAAGCCTACGTCCAGCAGTGGACGGTGATGGATTGAATTGATGATGATGGTGTGGACGAAAACGCGGCGTGCAGCACTATAACCCGCCGTATGCCGTTCAAATCACTATTGGGCCAACCATTGATACTGAATTCTTGACATCCGTGGCAGCGGTCCATTTTTGAGGAATGGTTAACTTTATTGGACTTATTAGGGTGGTTAAAAATAAATAGTTCATTTAAAAGACAAGCTTTTTTTAATATGTGATGTGTATACACTTTCAATCTAGATTTAAGCTCAAGTGCTGTGTGGTAGCGGCTTCGAATACTACCAACCCTTTCTTTGCTCGTGGGTGTCGTAAAAGACGACTAAGAACCCTAGATTGACCCGGACCAACTCCATCTGGTACCATTTGGGTCAACGATTACATTCCCAAGGAGGGTTGACGTCAGGCAGGCGGCTGGTCATAAAAATCATTGCCGAAACTTTTTGCAATATGTCAAAACAGATGACATATTGCGTCGACCCCAAGTAATTGGGATAAGAGCAAGATGATGATGATTTAAGCTCAAGTACAAACATCTATTATAATTTCTGATGTTGCCGCGAATATTACCTACATATTCCAATAAGTTGAAATATAATCCCAAGGGAACAAACAGAAAAAAAGAGTGTGTGTACAAAGTACGGATATCAGAAGTAAAACTCCTTTATCCATCATCTTTTATCCTCTATGCTTTATCTCATTCTCTCGCCGACTGAATCCTATACATTTACGTGTTTGTAAGGATATGACTTAGAGGCAAAATAATCGATTAATTGAATAATCGATTATTAATTCTTTAAAAAAATCGATTATAAAATAATCGATTAAATAAAAATAAATAATCGATTATAAAATAATCGATTTTTCTCCCAACAGGACTTTATGATGACCTTTTAGGAAATGTGAGAGCTTTAGTGTCTAATATAGAATGAAACACTGCACGCAGTATCGTGATGACCCTTTTTTTTTAAGAAATCTAGCTGTGAAATAATCGATTAATTTTAATATAAAAATAATCGATTTTTCATTATTTTGATAATCGAATATAAAAATCGATTATTACAAAAAAATAATCGATTATTATAAAAATCGATTATTTTTCACATCTCTACGTATTTGTGTCTCTATCGACTCACTTTTTCGTTTCATCGAGTTTGAAATTACAACGATTCTAAAGAAGTTTCACTTCTAAAATTATTGTATGTGTCACTGTCTACCCAGGGTGTCGGCTACCTCTATGTAAAATTTTATAAAATTGGTCTAGTTTTAAGAGCATGAAAAGATAATAAACATACATACACATTAACAAACTTCAGCTTTATTTCACAGTACATATTGTAAAAGTTTTGGTAATAGTTTTATGACCGGCCGTCTGCCTGACATCAACCTTCTTTGGGACTCTAATTGTCGATGAATAAATCTCGATACTCTACAGCAATAGGAGAGGAATTAACCTACTACACCACGCTGGTAAGACGGGTTGACTTTATTTCGAGTTTTCCTTCTTACACATAGGTCATATCATATCCCTAAGCAGTCTTTTACGTCATATAGTAGCGGTGGTAAGCTCTATTCTTGCTCCGAAATTACAAGGAAAAGTCCAAGTATGTATGCTTTATTCTGAATAAGATTAGAAATAGATTCAGCATAATAATACGCTTTTAATATAACAACGATACCTTACAGCTAGCTATTCAAGGTCACCGATTGAATAAAAAAAATAATAACTTGATATCACATTAAAAACATCTTCAATGCGTTAAACAATATGGATATAAAATATTTACCCTTGACCTTGAGGCGTGTGACATAATATAGCGACCACCTTATATCACCGAGGTCAAGGTCGCCCAAGTTTAGTGGGTCAATAATAGATCAAATATAAGTGTGCCAAGGTTCTATCTATCTCGGATGTATTAGCCACCACCAAGGGCATTAATTAAAATATTTGGTGTTTTATTGTTTTAAAATATATTTTACTGGCAATGCGACTTAGTTTGGCGTCACATTTTTAATGCCTATTAAAAAATGATTACTGATTTTTATACGAGTATTACATTTTACGTCCGTGTGTTGACGAAATAAGAATCCACTTCAGCACTCCCTATTTTGATCCTACCTATTTATATTTGTGAAGCTATACCAATAAATAAAATTGGAGTGTCTGTTTGTAATGTCAAAATAATAGGCTTTTCTCATGCTCACACGGTTATTTGCACGACACCTATGCCTAAAATACAGATTAAAAATTTTTGTCTGTCTGTCTGTTTGTTCCGGGTAATCTTCAAAACGGCTGGACCGATTTCAAAAATTCTTTCACCAATGGAAAGCTATAATATCAGGGAGTAAACTAGGCTATATTTTATCCCGGTATTCCCACGGGAACGGGAACTACGCAGGAAAGACTGAAACCGAAGCGAGGGCGGGTTGCTAGTACATAATAAATGATTTGAATTTGATCGTGGATAGCGTAAATGACAACCAAGGGATATAATGCATATAACATCTATGCAAGAGAAGGTAACCTCGAAACAAAAGCCTATACCAACCTGTCTGACCAGCATGGTATCATCATTTCAACATTTCAGCTCATTTATGTCCCACTATTAGGCTCGAACCTGCTCCATAATATGAGGGAAATTGACCTACTACAACCATGCTGGTCAGACGTATGGCTATAAAGTTTAATTTCAAATTTTCCTTCTCATGTGTAGATGTTATGTGCATATTAATCCCTTAGTCGTGTTTTATGACATCCGCGGCCAAGATAGGGAGTGGTGGATTGTATTCTTACTCTGTCACCACACGGGCCAGAACTATCATCATCATCTTGCTCTTATCCCAATTACTTGGGGTCGACACAATATGTCATCTGTTTTGTGATATTGCAAAAAGTTTCGGCGATGACTTTTATGACCGGCCGCCTGCCTGACGTCAACCCTCCTTGCGAATGTAATCGTTGACCCAAATGGTACCAGATGGAGTTGGTCCGGGTCAATCTAGGGCTCATAGTCGTCTTTTACGACACCCACGAGCAAAGCAAGGGTTGGTAGTATTCGAAGCCGCTACCACACAACAACGGGCCAGAACCATATGATACAAAAATGTTTTAACTTACTTCATGCCACACTTATCACAGGCGAAGGGTCTATGATCAACGTGTACACGCTTATGTGCGCACAGCTGATTGCGTCGCTTAAAGCACTTGCCGCAAACTGAACACGAGTGTCTCCGTTCATCTGTGTGGCAAAATAAGTGTTGTTTCAACTCCCATTGTTTTGAATATGCTGAAAATGAAGATAGGAAATTATTTAATTGCCTATGCTGACCTGTATGGCTAGTTCAGCTATCAGCCATAGAGTTCCCACTGCTGAGCAAATTTACTTACTACTAGCAAACCGCCCTCGCTTCGCTTCGGTTTTAGTCGTTTTACTCGCGTAGTTCCCGTTCCCGTGGGAATACCGGGATAAAATATAGCCTAGTTTACGCCCTGATATTATAGCTTTCCATTGGTGAAAGAAATTTTGAAATCGGTCCAGCCATTTTGAAGATTACCCGGAACAAACAGACAGACAAAATGTTTTAATCTGTATTTTAGGCATAGGTGTCGTGCAAATAACCGCGTGAGCATGAAAAAAGCCTATTATTTTGACATTACAAACAGACACTCCAATTTTATTTATTGGTATAGATACCACTCTGGTCAGACGTGTTCGTATAAGATTTTATTTCAAGTTTTCCTTATCTTGAATAGATGTTATACGCATATTTAATCCCTTAGTCATCTTACATGACAACCACAGGCAAGACAGAGGTGGTGAATTTTCAATTCTTGCTCCGGGGAGGGAAATTGACCTATGACCTAAATTGACCTAATGGTATAATACCATGCTGGTCAAACATATGGAGTTTTATTTCAATTTTTTCTTCTCTTGCGTATTATATTCCTTAGTCGTCTTTTACGACACTGGTGTACAAGATAGGGCGTGGTTTTGCAGCATAATAGATCAAATTGTTGCCTTTGAGTGTTAGCTATCCAATTGTTTTATTAGTGTTTAAACTCTTAGGTGACAGATCTTGAGAGACTAATTTGCATAATTTGTTATGAAAATCACTTCTACAAACTAGTTTGTGTAACTCTTATATTACATCTGTGGAGAGATATTACGCAAAAACTACTTTACTTTAATCTTCATTATTATTAGCTTGCACTTATCCCACAATATGAGGGGTCAGCACAATATGTCCATACCTTTCAGACTCTTGTAAGTCATATCTGCATTCATTCCTATCATACACTTATATTTTTAATTATCCATGACTCCAGCTATATTCATATTGATAACCCTTACTGTCAAATGCCATGTGGCGACGGAGTAAGAATACAATTCACTCCCCCATCCCTTGCCCGTAGGTGTAGTAAAAGATGATTAAGGAATTTGAATATGCATATAACATCTATGCAAGAGAAGGAAAATTCGATATAAAACCCTGTACCGACATGTCTGAAGAGTGTGGTACATACTAAGACAAGAGAATAGAAATATTTTAATATTTTGCTTCTATTATGTGCTGTGTGGTAGCGGCTTCGAATACTACCAACCCTTGCTTTGCTCGTGGGTGTCGTAAAAGACGACTAAGAGCCCTAGATTGACCCGGACCAACTCCATCTGGTACCATTTGGGTCAATGATTACATTCCCAAGGAGGGTTGACGTCGGCAGGCAGCCGGTCATAAAAGTCAAAACAGATGACATATTGCGTCGACCCCAAGTAATTGGGATAAGAGCAAGATGATGATGATTTTGTTTCTATTATTAATTCTTGAATAATATCATTATTTTAGAAGCAATTTCAGCCAAATCGCATAATTAGTATTACCTTCGCACATTATTTCTAACTTATCTTGTGTGAAAGGCATGTGACAAGGTAGGTCCTTGTGGCATACCTTTCATCCCTTTTGCTCAGATGTTAACATGAAGACAAGTTTTTCTATCACTGTTGCTACTTTCAGACTTTCCCCAAACAAAATCTTTAATACACAAAATTTACTATGTGTAAAGTAAACCTACATTTCTGACAATGCTCACAGATAAACTTCTGTCCTTTATGTTCATTTTTCATATGTCTATTAAACCATAACTTTGATGAGAATTGCTTTCTACATATAGCACAGACATGCTTTTTTATTTCTTCTATATTATCCACCTCTTTCAAATTATTATCTTGCAAATGTTCCGTATCATTTTCTATAGAAATTTGCTTCCCTGTTTCAATTAAAGATATATCATTTATGGGTGCAAGAAAATCTTCTACAATAGATCTTGCCTTTATTTTTTCTATGCCTGTTATTTCCATCAAATTTGACTTCTGAAATTTATGCTTTTTATCTACAGTAACCATTTCCTTAAAATCTGATTTCATTTGGCTTATATCATCAACTATACTGGTATCATTTATTTCTTTCTCATCTTTAATAGTCATAACATCAGAATCAGGTGAATTCAATTGAATGTCTAAGTTCTTATTTATCTCTGGTTCAACTATAATACTTTTGTTTGTTCTTGATATGATGTTTTTAAGTATAACATCAACCTTTTGTGTTTCAGTGATGTAAATGAATGACGATTCTATTTTTATGATGCAATCATAACAGAACTGTTTTGGTAATTTCTCATCATCTGAAATCTGAAAATGTTATATCCCCCATTATTTTATTCTTAAGTTCTTTTTAGTGTCCATATATTTTAAAATATTTCCATGCGGTGACACAAGAAATACAATTTACTACTCCCTATCTTACCTGAGGAGGTTGTAAAAGATGACTAAGATATATTATAATATGCATCTTGGCAAGAGATGGAAAAGTCGAAATAAGCCTATACCAACCTGTCTGACCAGCAGCGGTATAGTAAGGTCCATTTCCCTTCTATTGTAGAGGCTTGAGCCCAGCAATGGGATATTTATGAGCCGAGATGAATGATTGATGAATTTTAAAGGGCAATAAAACACAATATTCGCTCGACCAGTTAATATACTGTATTATATTTTGACGACAATACTGAATATACAGCCTCTTATATACCTCTTATTGCTTAGATAACATTTTTAGTTTTCCTTCTCTAGCACAGTTGTTGTAAGCATATTGTATATCTTTATCGTGTTTAAGACACCCATAGACAAGATAGGTGGATTTGTATTCTTGCAATTATGTTCTGACTCTGTCACCTCATAGAAGTATGATAAATAATGTAGATCAAATATAATAAAATTCATAAATAAGTGTCACTGCTGGGCACTGGCCTCCTCGAATTGATCTATTATTCCACGCTGAACAGATGTATTGGCATAGGATTTTTTTAGTGTGTGCTTTGCCCAGTGTATGGATGAGTGCCGAGGACTCTTAACCCAGTAGGCATTTATATTGAGTTTTCCTTCTCTTCTACATACTTTATATGGTCTGAATTTGAACTATAACCCTATTCAGACCAACTGCTTAGTATGCGAATTTAAGGGAACTAAGATTACGAATAATTTATGCTACAATGTTTTTGAAATTTCAAGTTTATTCATATATTTACCTGAATATTTGTGATAAAACTAAACATTTCTACAGCTCGACTGTTAAAGTTTTCACGTTCCCACGACGCCACTTCTTTCATACAGCTACGACAAAGATTGGATATGCCCATTTGGAAGAATTAATTGAATAAACTTTTCTTCTTTGAGTATTATAATATCTTGATTATATATCGTTTGTTAGAGGTTTTTGTGTGCTTTAATTTCATTAATAAGTAGTTAGTATAATATTTTAATAATAATAATGTTTTCAAATAAAACAATTTTTGTTGAATGACTTAAAGTAAACAATACCAATATCGCTGTATGTACTTATGTAGAAATGCAAGTAGATCATCAAAGAAACCAGAAACCAAAGATTGAAATTGCAGACGTACTAAAAGTAAGCAGGACTGAAAAATATAGCTAAACAAATTCAATAATTTACCTAACCCCAAGATATAAATCTCGGAGAAAATAATTAGGCAAAGTTATCGTAACGCACTAGTCACAGACTATAAAATATACATTAACTAGTTATCACAGCTGATATGTTTCCTGATGGACTCGAGCTTCCTTCCATTGACCTGCTATAGCGCACTGGACTGGATAGACATGTTGGTATAGGGCTTTATTTCGACTTTTCCTTCTCTTACATAGATATTATCTGTATATTATAGTCTCATAGTTGTCTTTTACGATACCCACAGGCATAAAGGAGACCTTGTATTATATTCTTACTCCGTCACCACAAGTACTATAATAGTAGTTATAGTATTGTTATTCGTTATAAAATAAAGTTAACTTATGCCAACCCGTCACAGATTATACAATCTAAAATTCTTTATTATTGCGCAATTAGTTTAGTAAAAAGGAATATTCTCAAAATTCTTATAAGGATTCCAAGCCATACGACTAACATGCTTACGAAATTTGAGTATAAACAGAGTTTATAAACCTCCTTTGTGTTACAAAAAAAAAGGTGGTATTATAGTTCGGCTAGCTGTGTACAAAGTTCACTTCTGCTATGCAAAGGATAACCTTCAAAGGATAACCTTTGTCCTTTTGTCCCGTTGTTCCTTTATCTCTTTGTTTCTTTGTCCCTTATTCCTTTATCCCTTTATACCTTTATCCCTTTATACCTTTATCCCTTTATACCTTTATCCCTTTATGTCCGCTTAAACGACATGCTATCCCTACTCCACTGGAGAAAGTACTCTTTATTCGAATCGACCGTGGTGGGGACGAGAAAAAGATGGCGCGTAACGAAAAAATATGATGCGTAACCGAAAAATGTGACGGTAAATTTTTTTCTAACGCCGATAAAGAAGTTTCACTTCAATAAATCACACCTCTATCAAAATCCATGTACGTTTAGAAAAAACGGAAACATTCTCAGTATATCACCCACACCTGAGAAATGTCAATCTCTGCTGACGTTGTAGTATGACTTCTGTAAATACTAAAATAGTATCAGCGTTACAATAACGAGTCTGAAGATTAATTACCTATATTTTTACTTTTTAAAACTAGACAAATGTCACTGTCAAACAAATTCCATATCCATACAGAAAACTGCAAGTTCGATGCCAATTCCAATCCCTAGCAGGAGCGGCGAAGAAAAAAAAACTGCAAGTTCTCTGCGGTGTATTTGTTTGAGGGGCCTCTAATTTCATGAAGGTGTGCATACCCAAACCGTAGAATTAAGACAATATGTGATCATATAAGACTTGTTAAAACAGAAAAAGTAACAATATTAACGGCAACTCTTTTTAAACTAAGAAATACTTTTTACACTACATAGTACGAATATTGAATCCATATTGATGTCAGCACCTCTTTCTTTCCTGTGGACGGTAAAGGAACATAAAATATATTTCACCAAATGAGATTCGCAGTAAGAAATTATGGCTACACGTGTATTTAGCGTGGCCTAATATAACATTTTTACTTTGAAATCACATACATATAATATTATGTGCCAAGAGGGCAAAGACAGCTTTGTTTATGAACAAGCAGTGTGTGCCCAAATCCATGCTATATTGGAGTTACTTAACCTAAGAAAAACAAATCTAAGGATACTAGATGACGCTACTATCGACCTAGCTAAGAGGAGGAAACCGATTTCAATTGAACAGTTCATAGTCTTCATCAGGAAGAACTGTCTGCTGCATGTTTTCTCTCTCGCCACATAACATCGGTTTTATTTCAATGTAAAACCATTATATCGATATGCTCCCGGAAAACAAAGCATTATTTAGGAAGCCTGCTCCACAATAAGAAGGTAATTGAAGTAATATACTCTGCTGCTAAGACGGGTTGGCATAGGTTTACATTTCGGATTTTCCTTCACTTGCATAGATGTTATTCGCATATCATTTAAAGCGTCTTTTACGACGCCTACGAAAAAGACATGTGGTGAATTGTATTCTTACTCCGTTACCACACGGAAAACGCACAGACGTAGACGGCGTAATGGTTAAGATATCGATTATCGTGTATCGTGTCACGGGTTCGAAACCCACGCAGGACAACGCTTTGTGCGATCTACAAATTGTTGTTCCAAGTCTGGATGTAATTTGTGTTCGTTGATTATATGTTTGTAAAGTCCCCCGCAATACAAGGATTATACCCTTAGTGCAGTATTTTCTTAAAAAAAAAACTTTTAATAACATTAACTTGATTTTGATTTATTACACTTTGATTATTTACTTTATTAGACAGGTTTTACAATTTTTGTATCTGACAAGAATGATTTCAATTTGTCTATTCCATCACCAGTAAGCGGGGAAGCCTCTAGCAAAGTCGGTGCGTTCACTAGTTCAGCGCTCAGTCTTCTGAATTGCAGCATAAGTAAGGCCTCATTTCGCATTTGTCTATATGCGGCGTCCATTTTACTCAGCACTAGGATAAACTAAAAGCAAAAAAATGGTTTAAAGTAAAATAAAAAAACTTGAATGATTTTGGATGAACCGACGTAGATATTTTATTACCATATGATAGAAATGTAGGTATAATTCTGTTTAACAGGAAAAAAAATTACATAAAAATATAATGAATTGCAGGACCTACTACATACCTAATAATTCTTATTGACCTGAAAAGATGTGTTTATTTTGCGTGTGGTGACGGATTAAGAATATAATTCTCCACACCCTATTTTGCCCGTGGGTATTGTACGACGACTAAGGCGATATAACATGCATTTAACATCTATAAAAGAGAAGAAAAACTCGAAATAAACTCTTATACCAACCTTTACGGAGGAGGCTTGAACCTAGCAATGGTACCTATATGAGCTGTAATGATGATGATTATGTCATTATCAATCCATTACATGGGAACAGATGTGCCTATTACCGCTAACTGGGCACAATTTCGAATTTCGTGTAAGATAGACGACAAATTTGACAAAAATTATATTAATCTGCAGCAAACCATTATTTCAAACCTGTTGATGAGAATAAAGTGATGAAAAAAATTGATACATTCATTTTAGTTTGTATTAATTCACTGCCGGCAATTTCCTGACTGTCATTGTCGAAACGCCCACAGAAAGTTTTACAATTACATTCTACCTCAAGACCTCCCTTTTTTTCATAAGTCCAGGCGTATGTAGCCGATTCCAGACATGGGTCAAAGACTGTTTCAACATATAATGCGGTCTAACGTCTTTAATTTGTGTTGTAGCAATATATTATGTCCTCCCTTGGGAGGTCTATGGTTAATAGCAGACGAAGATAGGGACACATTTGACATACCTTTGCATTTTTCAACCTCGGCTCTGCTAACAGAGTGTAGAGCAATACAGCAGCTGCCGAGATCTGACATAAATTAGACGTATCTACCACGTAAATTACCTGAAAATTGTCTTTAGTCAAAACACTTTTAATATTTAAAAAAATCAGAACAACTAAATATGTGAATGGTTCGAAATTTGGTCGGAACGTGAAAGCATCATTTAGTGGTATATTAGTGGCATATTCAATATCTTTGATATTATAAATTTAATCACATATTTGTAATGGAATGCGGAGGAACTGTTGGGGTGTGGAGAATATGATATAAAAGTGTTTTACAGTTGTTTACAAAATTCTCAGAAGGTACCATTAACAGTGGGGCTATAGAGCTGTTGAAGGCGACGCCGACGATTTGACTCACTGATAATGTCTACTATGAAGAAACTAAAGATGTGAATAAACTGATAATTTGTGAAGAAAATTGTAACTTGATACTGGCAACAATAGGCTTGTATTAGTAGCTGATTGCCATTATAAAAAAAGAAGAAATAAAGTGGTTGTCACTAAAAAAAATGGAACGTTAGGTGACCACAAATATATAATAAAAATACCTTCTCCACACCGTCTAAATAATTGTTCCATAGTGGTGCCATCTCTCCCCCAATCTCTCTGATAGTGAGCATTTGTTTCTTTCCATACTTATTCAAATAATAAATATCATAGAGATTAGTTCCAATTGTGGACACAGGACTAAATGTATTGTCAATGCCCTCAGCGTTTTGGAGTTTCTTTAATAATGTTGTTTTCCCAGAACCCTTAGGACCTAAACACAGCACTGATATTTTCTTCTCTGTATCTTCCATTACTTATTAGTTATAACTGGATTAAATTAATTTTTGATGCGTAAAAATATCACGTTAGTACTAGAAGGAAAGCTATCAGCGTTACTAATTAAATCAATATTAACGTAACCAAGGAAATTCTAGTATATTCTACTCGCCTACAGATGGCGCTATTAATATTTCAACATCTGTCCAACGAAGATAAGTAATACGATTACTTACCAAGATTTACGATCGCTGTTACATTATAATTAATTTAGTTCAGTACACTTTCCCAATACAACCAAGGATGTATGTAATTTATGAGAAATTTCAAAGGTATTATACTCATTAAATTCATACTAATTTGGGTATGCTGTATACAGTAGCCGCGGGTAACAGTTCTTCTTCTTCTTTTTTTTGTCTTGGCAATCAGCTATTAATATAAGCCATTTTTGCCAGTGTCGAGTTATAATTTTCTTTTCAAATTATCAATTTCTTCATGTCAGTAATGGTCCGTCAGTAAGTCAAAGTGTCGCCTCCAACAGTGTAATGGCCACAGTTAGGGGTATCTTCTGAGAATTTTGGTGGAAATACAAAGGTATGTATAGCAGTTTTATATCATATTCACTACACCTCAGCAGTTCTGTCGCTATATATTACATAAAATGCCATCAAGATTATTTAACATAACACGTTAAAACACTAAGATATTGAATATAATACAAGAACAACACATGACACTTCCAGATGCCCGCCAAACTCCAGTTATTTTGACGTTATAGTAGAGAGGTACAATAGTGGGACGCTGGTATTTAGTTCATTTATATCGTTCACTACATGGCACGAGGTTACATCTAGGCGACCTTAAACTTGAGCCCACGTATAGGATATAGATTATAATCCATTAGTGTTGTGAAATTGTGAACCAAATTTTCTTGTTTATTTATTATAGATTAAATCAATTATTTCATTGAATGCGTGTTTCATTATAAATTTACCATGTACAAATAATTTATACACTTGTGTTTATGCAAACATGTGCTTATTAATTATTTATTAACTAAACGTTATTTAGCGGTTAATTTTATTACTGTAATTTAAGACGTTTGATATAGTTAAATATTTGGTTATACCTTTGTGTAGTAGGAGTACACTGTCGACAGTCGTCTGTATATAGTCGCGGGCCGGTCTGTTCGGGGTAGTCCCACACTTTCACAGAAAATCGACGTCTAAGTGGTAGCAATTTGTTACTGCACTTTGTTCAGTAATGCGAGAAAGCTGACAGCCCAACTTTCTGAGGGCGTTTGCGTGTGGTAGGTTTTGATAACACCCTTAGTATCACTGAATCTTATAGCACGCATTCACACTCCCTTAATTTTTTTTTTGCACGACAGGCAGCGGTCTAGCAAAGGTCCATGAGCGATAATATTACCTACTTAACATCAGGTGTGATGTTTGCTTGTTTGTCACCAACAGCGATAAAAAACACCTAGACTAACATAAAAAAAAATAGATTGACTATTTTATTTCTATGCACTTTTAGTATAAGTATAGAACTTATAATAAATGAGGATAATGAAAGAGGCAAAAAAAATTTAAAGACGGCCTTTTGACAGAATATATTACTTGATTACTTGGGGTCCACGTAATATGTACGCTTCTTTTATCGGAAATATTGCAAAAGTTTTGGCAATGGTTTTATGACTGCTGGCTGCCTGTTTCACGTCAATTCTTCATGGGAATGTTATTGTTGACCAGAAGGTATAAGATAGTGTTGACCGAGGTCGATGTAAACTCTATTTTTTACGTCATTCACGAGAAATTTAAAGGCTGCTAGTATTCGTAGCCATTATCATAGAGCAAATCGGCTATAGTAACACATTGGCACTTTTAATCATAATTATCTATATATAAAATCACAGTTATTAGAAAATTAGATACATTACTGGAAAAAACAAAAGTGAATGAATAAAAAAAAATAAAGGAAGTAACATATATATATATATATATATATATATATATATATATATATATATATATATATATATATATATAGTTTCCTAATGCAAAGTCGAGGCCTAATAATACAGAACGAGGGTAGGCATTAGCCTTAAGCAAACACGCGACTGTGAAAATTATTTTTAACTAGTTATTTTTTTGTTATGTTTGTATTTAACTGATTTTTACCTTTAATCTTATTCCTGTGATTATAAAACGATAGTCTGGCGAAAATGTTATTGATGTGAAACATCTATAGGTGAGGGGTATCTATAGGGGTATCTATAGGTCTAAACGTAATCGTTGGCGTGGCGTAAACAGGCCGTGGCGCGGCATCGCCACGTAAGACAGTAAGTATAGTTCGGAGCAATTGTCACAGTAATATCAACAAAGGTATCGAATCATCAGCTTGCTCTTATCCCAATTACTTGGGGTCGACGCAATATGTCATTTGTTTTGACATATTGCAAAAAGTTTCAGCAATGACTTTTATGACCAGCCGCCTGCCTGACGTCAACCCTACTTGGGAATGAAATCGTTGACCCAAATGGTACCAGATGGAGTTGGTCCGGGTCAAACAAAGGTATCGAATATAATCATTATATTATATTATTACAGAAATCACTGATTAAAAGAATTGAGTTGTCACAATTTGAAATATATTTGAATTTTTAATTCTTGTATTTAATGAAAATAAATGTTTATTGAACAAAAATCATAATTTTCTGGAAAAATCGTAATATTCTATTGCTGCAGTATGCCATATTAGTTCCTGTCGTAATCTGTTCTTTTATGTATATATACTTGCACAAAATAATTTCGATGTTTCACATCTCCCAGGCGTCCTGAGCGACGGCTCATTTTTTATACTTTCATTAGGATAATTTGTCACAGCGCCTGCAGAGCAAGCAGAGCAGCGCGACAAAACTAATTTTCTCCAGTGGCTACTATATACTCCATCGGGCCGGCAATGGATGTCAAAGAATCGGTACCTACCAGAGGTCGGCCCATAGAGTAATACTATGGTCGGCCCAATAGCGATGGAGAGAAGACGGTAGGTTATGGTGTTACCCCATTAACCCCCACGCCGTCCATCCGTCGCCCCGGACAGATTGGACAAGATGTGTCCAGACCAAAACCTGCCATATATTATATCTTATTGCCAATTAAATAAATAAACACCTATTTGCGTATATGTAATACAGAGCTCAAGGTTTTCTATATTAGTTAAATCTCATAAACAGATTTATTAATATTTATTTAGTTCAGTATATTTATAATTACTTTCTTTTTTAAAAGTACCATCACAGCATAGTTGAAAATTTAACTAATCTACGTTCACCTCTACGGTCGGCCCTCGAAAAGCAACTGAGGGTTACATATTCTCCTAAGTTACTGTTCAGAAGAAAATAATTATATTGGTATTGCAACAATATTTCGCAAATGTGTATGTTCTCCTTCACGGTAAGGTAGTATTTGAATATCTATAACGAAGCATAAATAATTTCTCTTTTAAAAAATAAAAAGTTAATATTATTCTGCAGATGATTAAGCGATTACGAAACAAGCAAAAATAAGCGAATAGTATAACGTGTTAGGTATCTAGCCCCTCCCTACTCGATGAGGTTAGCAACTGGTAAGCCCGCGAATTTCGGCGCGCGGCACTGCGTAACTAGGTCAGCGCACCCTTGACCCACTGACTCACTGCCAGCAAGCGCCCGCCATTGTTTTTCAACAATCAATAAATAATACACTGAGCAAAACTCTTTACACTAGCACATTTGCGTAACTTCCCTGGCTCATCGCGGTCATATTGTGTATTAGTTGAGAGTTTTCGCGCGCTGTCAGCTTTGTTTATAACTTTTTTTAGGTCACAAACAACATTCGCACTGTGGTTCTTTTCATACAGCCTAAATATTAGTCTGCTTATTAGGAACTTATTTTATATTGAACGACCTTCATGTAAAATTTTATATTAGAATTATCCTATTATAATACTAATAATAAACAATCATACCTCGGTCATGATTTAAAAGTTTTTAAATCAATGTAACAAAATACGTGCAAATAACTTGTGGTGAGGCAAATTATTGAATAATTTGGTTGGTATTGCACTTCGTAAAATATTAATTTTGCGGTTACAAGGTTATGCGCTGAAGTAGCATTCAAGGTTATAGTATCGAATTGAATAGTTATGACTTGTTATATAAAAATGTAATGTGAGATACAGAAGATTAGGTCATTTGCACCTGCAATTATATTAGGTTATATTGACGGTATTCATTGACCTTGTGAAGCTCTTTTCCCACAAACAATGTTTGTTATCTATTTATTATTTTCATATGTACGGATTGTAAGTATATAACAATGAAACAAATCCTGACCTTCTTATTGTAATTAGATATTTAAAGGTAAACAATTACGACGCATATATTTCAGTCTGTTTTAAATGTGTTAATAGTAATAGGAAACTTTACGCTGTTTAAGATGTCATCTGATGTCATGAATATAAAAAAGTGTTGTTGTAAAGTTAAAATTTCTCAAGTAAATGTCATAGTTTAGTTTTTTCTATACATTATTTCACAGGATCTTCGTAGAGAAGATACCCGGTCCTTTGAAAAGCTTACATGGGGATATGGATTCAACACGCAATCGCCAAGAGGTTTGAGGACTGGTTTAACTGAAAACTATTGATTTAATAACTGTCGTCTGCCTTCAATACCTTATACGTCTTGAATTTTGGCAGACGGTGACTAGCTAACTTACTGACTGGGCTCTCCTAAATGGTCGCCACAGACGCAAGGCATACGGGCAACAGGGGGCAAAATTGTTGCAAGTGGCCAGGGGTGTGCGCCGTTGCGGCGTCGGTTTCACCATCGCATGTTGCTGATAAAAGGAGACGCGCAGTGGTTTCCCCGTAGTTATGCTTTTAAAAATGACACTTCCACCTTTGCGCATATAGCTCTGGCGCTTTTTGACCAACCGTTTAAGGCAAGCCAGAGTTAAGAATCCTGCATGCACTCTTCGGTTTCCACTTCTGCCCGCCAATATAGGTGAGTTGGATACGAGGCCCTGAGTGATTTTCTGAAGCATTCAGGTACACAGTGTCGCCGCTCACATTCCGCTCGCCACGAGCTGCCCTGCGCTTTATTCTTTCCTATAAATTTTGTTATACTTTTTTTTTATTTCAAAAGAACATACAGAGCCATATAATGTTCCTGCGAGGTTTACGTTAGTCCTATAGTGAGATTACGACAGGCTCAGAGGGTTTTATTTAGATTCTTCAACATTTTAGTAACAATATTCCTTTAAATAATGTTTTTATTTTATTCTATTTCATAAAATAGCAATAAATTTACTAGCAACGACTATCTTACATCTTTAAACGAGCAATTCTTGTATATACATATATTCAGGATCTCGGAAACGGCACCAACGATTTTGATGAAACTTGGCATACTAGAGGTTTCGAGGCCAAAAAATCGATCCAGCTAGGTTTTATTTATAGAAAATGTTGTTTTGTCAGTGTTTTTAGCAAAACAATATAATTACATTCAATTTTAAAAGAATATGAATTCAAATTTTGCCGTCAACGTCATGAGTTACGATAGCTCAGTTGGGAAGTAGTGCAGTTTCCTTTTAGTATTGTTTTGGCATTCAAACGGCGTTGGATCGAATCTCGGTGTTATTATTATTCTCTTTTTGTATTTTTATATATTTTTTTCATTATTTAATTTTTATTTTTTATTAATATCTAAATAAATTCGACAAAAATACAACAAAAATATTCCGAGCGAAGCTCGGTCAACCAGATATTATAATTAATTACCTAATAGCCACAGTTTGCAAACTCATCGTCATTATTATTAAGATATTTTATTATTTTAGAATCTATCAATATTATAGACCTGGCATATTAGTATTCTTAAATACTAATAGTAATCCAACTGTCATCTGACCAATCCCTTTCTCAATTTCTAGCCCCCTAAAAAGTAGGGATTTCATCACATTAATTGTGTTATGGATCCTAAGGTACTTTATAATTAAAAATAATCAAGTATTTTATTATTAAAACACAATTGTATTCACATATGTACACACATATACGTTGGGGAATAAATTAAATAAATACATACATAAAAGCATTGCGCCGTGGCCGCCAAGTGAGGTCGACACGTAGCGCGCCCGAACGTAACGAACCTTTGCTTGATGGTTTCCGAACGTATTCACTTCTATTTTTAAAATTCTTAATTGAAACCTACTCGAGATATGTATCATTGGTAGAATAATTTTTATAAATAAATATTATCTATACCTATTAAAATTATGCTTATTGATTTTATAACTATTCTTAGTTGTATTCGTTCTTACGATGGTGATCATGGTTTGAATAAAGTGACTGTAGGTATGGCGTTTCAAAGATTTTTAAGTGACTACTAAAATAGGAAGAGGTTGTCAATTCGTCTATTTTTTTATTTGTATTTTCTCAGAACCTTTTTTCTTGAGCTGGAGATATGAGGAAATGTCCATAGTTTTTGAGTTATCTTCAATAATAAATACGTATTTTGGTTTGCCTTGACTACATGAAGTAAAATTTTTTTGTTAAAATTTTATATTATAATTATTTTCGAAACACATTGCGTGGGAATCGAATCACTAACACTCGGCACACACACAATTTAGTAACAGTCTGTTATTTACTGCTTGACTAATAGAGACAGACAGTGGTGCAGTTGCTTATATCTTTTTCTGTTTTTTTTTATAAGGCTATGGCCTCTCGTTTTCATCATGGGTGGCGTCGAGCTCCATAATTCACCGTACTTCCTTGGCCACCAGAAACGATTCCTTGTCTTCGACGTTGCAGTCCGACTGTTTGATTAAAATAGGCTTCGCAACCCCTTCACCCCATAAGTAAAAAGATAATGATGTCTTTTCAGCATTTATTTTATTTTTTAATTTTTTTTTATTTATTTAAGACAACACCCTGCACTAAGGAAATAATCCTTGTATTGCGGGGGACTTTAGAAACATATAATTAACGGACACAAATTTATAGATGACGTAGCTTAAATATAGTGACCATGCTCTGTCTTTTCCTATTACATTGAACAACCGCAGAGATTGTTTTAATTAAAATTCCAATCATTTATAACATTCTATTTTAATTAAATAACGAATCTTTTAACTATTAATTTGTTGTTCATTGCATTGAAGGCGTCATCTTGAATCATATCCATCATTTATAAATGAATTGGTCTAGGTTGTAGGGATGGTTTAGTGACAGAAGTGTATGCTTACTCATCGTAAGGTATCGAATCTATTTGATTGCTGGCTAAAGCATCATCGTCAGGAAGTTCTTAGTGGCAACACAGTAATTTTTTTTTGGATTACATATAGTATAATGAGCAAATCTCGGTCGAAATTTGGCGGGAATATGAAAGCATTGTATTATATATGGCGTTTTGTGTAATGTTATGCACAGGAACCGTTGGGGTATAGTGAATACGAAACACAAATGTTATTATTTTGCAACAAAATTCCCAGAAGATAGCATTAACAGTGTGGTCATAGTACTTTTGAGAGCGGCGATTTGACTTACTGACGGACAATCGCTAATGTTAAGAAACTTAGGATGTGATTGCCAATATAAGAAAAGAAAAAGAAGAAAGTCTCAGTAGCAACACAATAATTAGGTACTACTTGCTGGTGGCTCTACAAACTGTTGACCTCGCAAGTCAATCAGTTTTATGATATTTTTAAATATATTTTGGAGTTGTTGAAACATAATAAAATGTAAATAATTTGTTGAAAATGTAAATAATAATTTACATTTTCAACAAATTATTTACATTTTAAGAATTATTTTCAATTATTATTTATTTTCATTTATCTTCTCAATGCTGAAATTTTTTCGAAAAATTCTTGATAAAAAATGCCGCAGAGTTATCGAACCTGCTCACAATTTTTTTAGAGAATCTGAAGAAAATGCGTCTGGTAGGGGGAGGAAGAAGCCGAAGATCCAGATTGACATACGAAAGAATTTTCTTTCAAGCTGGCTGAAACTTAGACTCTTCGTGCTCGCTCGGTCACATAACCTATTCTTGCCTTTATTCTATACCTACGTTTAGAAGTACGCCTCAGTAGCAACACAAAAATTACAATTAAGAGAGGCATTTAATATTACAACGCCATCTCTAAATTTGATGTAAGTCCCACCAAAATATAATTATATTGGCATTCTAATTGGTTATGGTCTAACCACTTTAGACCTCGATGGCTAGATACCATTGTCTTTGGTATAGAAGGTTACGCGAGGATAACTCATTTCAATGCAATTGTTAAAACTAATACCTATTTAACAAATACGGGGATAATTATCGTTGGTATCGCTATGTTTAGTCATTGTTTTTAACATTTTAGTAATTTTAACTATCTTTGTATAGTAGTAGGTTGGAGGTTAAGGAAACTAGAAGCCCGGTGGGGACTTTTTGCTAAGCCTATTCTATTTAATGCTAAAAGCCTATTCACTTTGATAAAAATGGTTACTTGAATTAGCAGATTTTTTAATGAAAATACTTAGAATAATAACGTATAGAAGGAAAGTGTCAGTATTTCGAACTTTCGAAATTTGAATCTAAAATACTAATGGAGCGCAGACGATTACACACGTACACACGCAAACCACTATACAAATTATGAAATCAAATTTTGTTTTTATTAACATAAATCGTCGAAATACTTTTAAAAGTAATGTTAAAAACCTTTTTAAGTTTTTCAAATGTGTTGTGACACCATTTGAATGCACAAACCGTCATAATTACCTATTTATTTTTTAAGAGTTGCGTACGTACGTGCAGTACAATGACTTGTACATTACGGAACGTTTCCGGCGTAAGCTCCATTAGGCTCCAATTGAAATGCCTCACTTTTTGTGCGTGAACTTACCTTCTATACGTTATTATTCTAAGTGAAAATATTTATTTGTAAATTATTAACGTGAAATATAGTGACGGTGTAAGAATATAATTCACTACTCCCTCTCTTGCTCGTGGGGTGACGTAAAAGATGAGCAAGGGATCGTAATATGCATACCTACAATATCTAGAGCAGAAAGACACGAAATTTAACTCTATAATAATCCGTCTGACTAGCGTGGTATAGTAGGATAATTTATCTCACATTGTGGAGGAGGCTCGAGCCTAGCAGTGGGACGTATAAGGCTCGATCCACACTATGATGTCGTTCACGGTCCGATCTCGCTCCGGTCTCGGTCCGATCAAATCTCGCTATGTCCACACTACTAGGTCCACAATCAGTCTGTCTCGATCCATGGTCGATCGGCGTGGGTTCAACAAATTCCATGTGTGATGATCATTTTTCGCTCGTAATCAAGTTTTTATAAGTCAACTATTATTTTAAAATATTCGCGAATTTCACCATACACACTCTTTTCTCGGAAAAAACGCTTACAAAAAAGCTGGCGAAAATAATTATAGTGTGATTATTTATTATTCATAATCAAATGTTATAAATCACACGCATAAATTACATTACTTACCTTTTGCAGAATTCCACGATTTATTACTAGGCATGACTAAAAGAAAAATGTAACGTCTCCCTGCACAACCGAAGAAATACTGGAGTTGAAACAAAAACGTATTCACACTGTCGGTACAAGTCATGACAAGTCCCATCTGGCCATCTCGCTCCAGTCAAATATTCTTTTCGACCAACCGGTACCGGCGCGATATCGAATCGGAACTAAAGCGGTACGATAGTGTGAATACTCTGATTCTTTCTTATTTAAGAACTAGCAACCCGCCCTCGCTTCGCTTCGGTTATAGGTTATAGTCGTTTTACCCGCGTAGTTCCCGTTCCCGTGGGAATACCGGGATAAAATATAGCCTAGTTTACGCCCTGATTATAGCTTTCCATTGGTGAAAGAATTTTTGAAATCGGTTCAGCCGTTTTGAAGATTACCCGGAACAAACAGACAGACAGACAGACAAAAATTTTTTAATTGCTATTTTAGGCATAGGTGTCATGCAAATAACCGTGTGAGCATGAAAAAAGCCTATTATTTTGACATTACAAACAGACACTCCAATTTTATTTATTGGTATAGACTAGCAACCCGCCCTCGCTTCGCTTCGGTTATAGGTTATAGTCGTTTTACCCGCGTAGTTCCCGTTCCCGTGGGAATACCGGGATAAAATATAGCCTAGTTTACGCCCTGATATTATAGCTTTCCATTGGTGAAAGAATTTTTGAAATCGGTCCAGCCGTTTTGAAGATTACCCGGAACAAACAGACAGACAGACAAAAATTTTTTAATTGCTATTTTAGGCATAGGTGTCGTGCAAATAACCGTGTGAGCATGAAAAAAGTCTATTATTTTGACATTACAAACAGACACTCCAATTTTATTTATTGGTATAGATATTTTACCAGACCGGGAACGGACCGAGATCGAACCGTGAACGGCATCACAGTGTGAATCAACACTAAGAACTGCGAGGATGAATTTCTTTTTCGTTATTAGAGGAAGAAGTAATCTTTAAAACTATGCCTCAAATATTAACGCAATATTTTGGGAAATATTTCACAATGACAAACAATATTTTTGATAAATCTAATAAATACAATTTAAGAGTGTTTGTAACTTTGATTAGAGTGGACCCTCGGTATTCCGACAAACGTTTTGCACGGCAGTGTCGGCCTATCGAATTTATCAGATTATAGAATACTGCCTAAGACCCCTTATAGTCCGGCATTTTTACCAAAGAATACCTTGTAATCCGACAGGTATGTGTACGTAATATGCAATAAGTAGACTAAGCTATGAACATACGATAGGCCGTACTGCTATTACATATAGTCAAATTCCATCTAAACAATCAGATTCAAAACATAAGCACAGCACAATAGTGATGGCGCGTGCAATTTGTAACCTGTTTAATCATCTTATATCTTTAAACGAGCAATTCTTGTATATATATATATATATATATTCAGGATCTCGGAAACGGCTGCAACGATTTTGTTGAAACTTGGCATACTAGAGGGTCCAAAAAATCGATCTAGCTAGGTTTTATTTATAGAAAATGTTGTTTTGTCCGTGATTTTAGCAAAACAAACAATGACATTAAATTTTAAAAGAATATGAATTCAAATTTCGTTGTCAACGTCATGAGTTACGATAGCTCAGATGGGAAGTTGACAGGTTCTAATTTTGATTTTGTTGACATTCAAACAGCGTCGGTTCGAATCTCGGTGTTATTATTATTCTCTTTTTGTAATTTTTTATATAATTTTCATTATTTATTTTTTATTAATATATATCTAAATAAATTCGACAAAAATATTCCGAGCGAAGCTCGGTCAACCAGATATTATATTACTTATATTAGCAAAGATTGACGAAATAATTTTCAATCATAATAGATACTTCGGATTACAAGGGGCGCCGGATTAGACAAGGGCCGGATTACCGCGGGTCCACTGTATATTGTATTTAATCAAAGGTTTGTAACGTCAAAATATTAGTTTTCTTTCATGCCTACACGGTTATCTGCACGATACCTATGCTTTTTTTTGGGTGGGCTGTAGTCAGCTGCCGTCCGCTCCATCCAGGGTGACAATAGGGCTTCGCACGGCTCCATAACCCATCGTATCTTCTTTCCTTCGCCATTGGGCCGACCACCAGTATCGAGTGCCGAGTCCTACGTGGCCAGCCCGGCGACGATACTTATGCCTAAAAATAAGTTCTTTTTCTTTGTTCGGGTAATCTTCAAAAGGGCTGGACTGGTATTAATAATATTTTACTACCACATAGCTGTCTATATAAGGTGTTCGGTACCAAACATTTTTATATTAGTTTAATAATTAAATCCATGTAGGGTAGTTCTGTTTTTTGTGGTTCGCGGTTGGCTCGGAGCCGGCCGCCACTTTCACTTTCACTTTGGTGCGCGGATGGCACGGGGCCGGCGCGTCGGCCGGCCCCGGGGTCGTTTTGTTTCCGCCCTTTTTGGGACTAAAGCTGGACTTTTGGTTCGCGGATGGCACGGGGCCGTCGCGTCGGCCGGCCCCGGGGTCGTTTTGTTTCCGCCCTTTTGGTTACTGCACTTTCACTCTCGCTTTGTTCGCGGATCGACTTGCGTTGGAAGTAACGGTCGCGTACGCACATATTTTGTAATTGCTATGTCTTTTGTGGACTAAAGCCGTGAAATCGTGGTATTTGTAATATTGCGCGCCACCCTTTGTTTTGTGTACCGCTTATGTACGCGAGTTAATTAGAATTAAGTATATATTTGTGAACATTAAATTGTGTGTACGAGTAGCAAGCCTGGGTCCTTGAAGTGTACGAGGCCGTTGTCATCACCGCGCTTTTGGATACAAGCTAAGTAACCCCTCAGTTAGTTTCTATTTGTCTGGCCAGACCGAACGCTGAGTTAGGTTACGTTATAGCAACCTCCGCGGTATCTACTCGTAAGTGTTAAAATCTGTTCTTGTACTATCATTTAGGAGAACTTAAAATAGCCTTGCGTAATCGCAAGCCAATGTTATTACCCATTTGGTATCCCTCACTGGCCTGGTGTTCCCTTCCACTGCGCATCCTAGGTCAGTAGGGAACGGTAATGAACATACTTTCTGGTAGCAGAGCGTGGTTCTAGTGAATCTAGTAATTTTGTTTGGTATTGATATCTACAAGTGCCCGTGTTGAAAAATAAATCGATATATAATTACTTGAATTTTACGTATTACGGCCCAGTTTAATAAATAGTCTGGTGTATAAAGATACACATTAAATATTTGTGTGATTGATCATTTGTGTACTTATTGTTATTAGTTATTAAAAATATCATATAAATAAGTTCACTGCAACATTTGAAATTTTGAATATCATTGTTTACTTAATGTGCCACAGAGTAATAAAATAATTTGCGTAGTACATTGTGCCACAGAGTAGTGCAGTCTCGTGATTGAATGAACGAATGAATTGAACTGTATAGACAATTAGTTTAATATTATTTTGCGTTTTGTTTATGGTACTTATACAGACAAATATTAACGTTTCCCTTTGCGCAATAATTTAATTGTTGTTCAATTTTGTAATTTGTATTTTTTGATTGTTGTTTCAATTGGTTGATTTATTTAGTTGATTATATATATATTTTTTTTGTTGTTGGAATTTAATTATTTTATTCGATTATTATGGCTGCTTTTGCTAGCGCTAAGGACTCGGCAGGTAAGCTGCGCTCTGAGTTGAGATGGTTCTCGACTGCAACCGCCTTGGTTGCTAGGTCTGATCGAAATGAGTCTCTCCTGGATAGGTACAGCAAATTGGATACGCGCTTACAATTTGTTGATGATGTGTACCGTAACTTCAACACAAAAATTTTAGATATTTCTGATGAAGATTACCCACAAACGTATCGTGACTTGGTACACGCGGATTATGACCAGATCATGGATTATGCAGATCGAATCTCACAGCGTGCTAGGGAAATTTCCGCGTCGAAAAGGGGTGAGTCTCCCGCGTCTAGGGATGTGAAACCTTCTACGTCGGGCTTATTGAGTAAACTGCCCACTTTGGACCTGCCGCGTTTTGATGGTCGTTTGGACCAATGGCTAGGTTTCATAAACTTGTTTGAGAGCTTAGTCCACGCGCGTTCTGACTTAGGTTCCGCTCAAAAATTGGCCTACCTGTTCTCCGTGTTGGAAGGTGAGGCGAGAGGTTTAGTTCAGCACCTGGAGATCAATGATGGAAACTACCTAGTGGCACGTAACCTTCTCATAAAGCGTTACCAAAATAAGCGTTGCCTGGCAGATACACACATTGGTCAGCTCTTGGGTCTGCCAGTGGTATCTAGGGTCTCGGCTCTAAGGTCCGACTTATTGAACCCATTGATGATTGCGATCAACGCACTGGAAAGGTTAGACCTTCCGGTGAGCACTTGGTCATATATGCTGGTGCATATTGTTTTGAAAAAGCTTCCTGCGGAACTTAGGGCTCGTTTCGAGCAAAAATATGGAGGTGATGATGCAACTCACTTGCCTGCCTTTGATGACCTTAAGAAGTTTTTGGAAGACGAGTGTAGGATGGTAGACATGACGGTCGTTGACAGGTCATTTGGTCAACAGTTGCCGCGGTCATCGGCTCCGACCCGCAATCACGCCTTTAGAAGGCCAGAGGTTCGTCACCCACCACGTTTTGCTGCTGTACAGTCGCGACCTGAGTGCACCTATTGCAAGTCCCCGAGTCATAAAGTTGCCAGTTGCTCAGATTTCACTGCGCTGCACGTGGCCTCACGTAGGCGTTTGGCTAAGGCTCGAGGTTGGTGCTTTTCTTGCTTGGGAAACCATTTCCAGCGCGATTGCCCTAATCCTCGCCCATGTACATACTGCGGAGGCCAGCATTTGAAACTTCTTTGTGCGAATAATAATGGGATTGGTCGTGAACATGAACGTCAAGTCTCACCTACGGGTAGTTATGAGCGAAGGCACCGGTATGAAAACCGCAGTTCGAGACCTAGTCGCTCACCCCCGCGCGTCGTAGATTCTGCCGCAGCGAGGCGCCCACAAGGTCAATGCTCGCCGTCATCGGAAGCCCGTGGCAAGAGTGATAACCACGATTCGCGCCCGTATCGTCACGGGCGGGTACCTACCTTTGATGACGCTTCCCGTGAACATGAGAATCACCCGCTGCCTAGACGACATTAGGAACACGGCGCCTCCCCCCGTCATGCACCACCCCCGTTTGAAACCGTACTCCTACCCACTGCTTCTGTAAGGGTCTGGGGACGGACAGGTGCCTCTGTTGTGGTCCGGGCAATTCTGGACACAGGCTCTCAGGGGTGTATAGCGTCTTCTTGGTTGGTGGGGCAGGTACGCCTAAGTATGCGTGATTTTCCTCATGTCACTAGAGGTGTTGGCAACGCAGTTGTGGCCAATGTTGAAGGCCAAGTATTATGTGCGTTCTCTCCTATAAACTCGTCAAGCCCATTGTTTGAGTGTTCAGCCATTGTTATGAACAATATTTTGGGCACCCATCCGGAGAAGCAGTTGTCTCCGTATGCTATTGGTTTAGCGTCGGGTTTGAACTTGGCAGACCCCAAATTTGGTATACCTGGATCGGTCGATTTGTTGCTAGGCGCCGATGTCCTGGGAAACATATTCTTGGGTAGCATTCAGGTCATGCAACCAGGAGGCATGGTAGCCATCCCGACCATATTTGGCTCTGCACTGATGGGACCGGTCCTCACGGATACCCGTCTTGACATTGGCTTGATGGTAGGCTCTGCTCTCTCTGATGCGGTTCAGAGGTTTTGGGAAGTGGAAGAACCACCACAGGCTCCGCGCACTGACCCGGAGCATGAGGAGTGCGAATTGTTTTACCAAAACAATACGAGTCGCCTACGTACTGGTCAGATTATGACTCGATTGCCGTTTCTCGCCGTACGGCCACCACTTGGCATCTCGCGGCCTGCTGCTGAGAAACGACTATTGGCTATGGAGCGCCGAATGGCTCGAGATGCTCTCCTAAAGGAGAAATACATTGATTTTATGCGTGAATATGAGGAGTTGGGACACATGTCTGTGTCGAAATTAGATTGGCAAACAGTGGATCACTTCTTTCTACCGCATCATGCTGTAATTAAGGCATCAAATGGCAAATTGCGTACAGTATTCGATGGTTCTGCGCAAACTTCAACGCGTGTATCGTTGAACAATTGTTTGTATGCTGGTCCTAAATTGATCAAGGATCTCTGTGACGTCATCACTCGGTTTCGTCGACATCAGGTTGTATTTGTGGCTGACATAAGGATGATGTTCAGACAGACGATTATTCACCCGGATGACCGTCGGTATCAGTTGATTCTATGGCGTGAAAGCCCCCAGGATCCCATGGTTGTTTATGAGCTCAATACAAACACGTACGGGTTAAAGTCAAGCCCCTATTTGGCTATACGGTCTCTGTGGGAGCTCGCGGACCTGGAGCGCTTAAAGTTTCCTCGCGCAGCCGCGATTTTGAAAGAGGATTTGTATGTCGATGACATTTGTACTGGTGCACCCTCTGAGAAAGAGGCCATCCTTCTACGGGATGAATTGATAGGCATCTTAGCCACCGCGGGCTATGAGTTACGGAAGTGGATATCCAACTCACCTGCGCTTTTGAAGGGACTTCCGGATGAACATCAGCAAGATCCGCATTTGTTCGAGAATATCGAGAACCCTGCTATGATGACTGTTCTCGGCATTCAGTATAAACCAGCCCCAGATATATTCACTTACAATGTTGACTTAGAGTTGCCGCGCATTTGGACTAAGCGTTTGGTGCTTTCCACGGTTGCAAGAACATTTGACCCAAATGGTTGGATATGTCCCGTCATATTTTGGGCTAAATGCTTTTTACAAAGGCTTTGGATGGCAGGACTAGGCTGGGACGAACCTCTTCGGGGAGCTTTGTTGGAAGACTGGACCAAATTTGTATCCTCACTTCCTGCGATCAATGAGGTATCGATCCCTCGTTCTATGCTTCCTCCAGGAAAGTACCAGGCAACTCTGCATGGTTTCTCGGACGCCTCTGAACGGGGTTACGCCACTTGTGTATATTTGCGTACGGTGGGTTCTGACAGCCAAGTAAAGATCTCACTGGTCATGGCGAAGAGCAAGGTGGCACCCCTACGGACTGCTTTGACAATCCCTAAACTTGAATTGGCAGGGGCTACTCTGCTTGTGCGTCTTCTTAATCACGTGTCGAATTTGTTGCGTCATACTGTGAACATTAGCACCACTTACGCGTGGACTGACAGCCAAATTGTTTTGTGCTGGTTAAAGGCTTCAGTTCACACCTTAGAGGTATTTGTAGCGAACCGAGTCTCCCAAATTCAGAAATCTGAGACTCCCTTGATTTGGAGGCATGTGCCTGGTGAGCTTAACCCAGCTGATTGTGCATCTCGGGGTTGTACATCCCCCGCCTTGGTAACGCACTCCCTTTGGTGGGGACCGGAATGGTTATTACGCTCAGAGTCTGAATGGCCACTGACGCCGGTTTTGGACGTAGGTCCGTTGCCTGGATTGCGACTGCTCGCTGTTGAGAGGCGTGCTTGTGAATTCGATCCAAATGTCTTATTGAATCGGTATAGCTCCCTCGATAAATTAGTAAGTGTAACAGCTTGGATTAAGCGCTTCTATTACAACTGTAAGCACTTACGGAACAAAAAATTAGAGGCTTTTCTATCACCACAAGAACGACAGGAGGCTTTTTGCCATTGGATACGTGTGGTACAGGATACATATTTTGAAAGGGAGATTGAAATTTTGAAAGCTGGTAAGGCTAAACTAACAGGAACCTTGCGTATGTTGAGCCCCTTTTTGGACAACACGGGTGTCTTACGTGTTGGAGGTCGCCTCAGAAACTCTAGTCTACCCTACGGTAGTCGGCACCCTATATTGTTACCCAAGCAAGGTCATTTTGTGCAATTGTTGGTGACGGACCGTCACATTAGAAATTCTCACGCTGGCTGTAACGCCTTATTAGCCATATTGCAGCGAGAATTTTGGATTTTGTCTGCTCGAAGAACGATTCGCAGTGTGGTATTTCGTTGCATGCCTTGTTACAGGCTGAAGGCTAGTACCATGCAACCTTTGATGGGTGACCTCCCTTCTGATCGTGTCAGAGAATCGAGGCCGTTCGCCGGTGTAGGCACCGACTTTGCAGGTCCTTTTTTGGTTAAGACTTCAACTCTACGAAACAGTAAAACAGTCAAGGCCTATTTGTGTGTCTTCGTATGTCTGTCAACTAAAGCGGCGCACCTTGAATTAGTGTCATCCCTCTCCACCGAGGCATTTGTTGCGACACTTGATAGATTTGTTTCAAGGAGAGGACTGCCTTCTTTGATACGTTCGGACTGTGGCACAAATTTTAGGGGAACCAATAATTATTTGAAAGATGTACATGATTTTTTGGCCAGCAATCACACAAATATTGGTAATAAACTAACCAGTCGTAGTATAACCTGGAAATTTAGTCCGGCAGCATGCCCACATTGGGGTGGTATTTTCGAAGCCGCAGTTAAGGTTGCTAAAGCACATTTGCGACGAGTTATTGGTGAGTCTGTACTCACATTTGAAGAACTCGCAACTGTGTTTTGTAAGATAGAGGCCGTAATGAACTCGCGACCGTTGTGTCCGATCTCTTCAGACCCGAGTGACTTGGAGGTTCTCACACCGGGTCATTTTTTGATTGGTCAGCCACTTAATGCTTTGCCTGAGTACCCCTTTGTTGATGTGAGATCAAGTCGTCTCTCGCGGTTTGAGTTGGTCCAACAGCTTACTCAAAGCTTTTGGAAGCGTTGGAGCTTAGAATATCTTCATGTTCTCCAGCAGCGCGTTAAGTGGACTGACAAGACTAATCCACCTCGAGTTGGTGACCTCGTTTTGATAAAAGATACCAATTTGCCGCCACTGTGCTGGCGTCGCGGCCGAATTTTAAATTTAGTATATGGCGCAGATAATGTGCCTCGTTTTGCTGAGGTTCAGGTGGACGGTTCGGTACTGAAGAGAGCGGTAGCAACATTGTCCCGTTTACCAATTGATTAGCGGCCAGGTAGACCTGTCCGAGGCGGGTAGATGTTCGGTACCAAACATTTTTATATTAGTTTAATAATTAAATCCATGTAGGGTAGTTCTGTTTTTTGTGGTTCGCGGTTGGCTCGGA
This sequence comes from Lymantria dispar, assembly GCA_032191425.1. Classification (NCBI taxonomy): domain Eukaryota; kingdom Metazoa; phylum Arthropoda; class Insecta; order Lepidoptera; family Erebidae; genus Lymantria; species Lymantria dispar. The sequence continues at coordinate 37,085,802 of CM063445.1, forward strand.
GCCGGCCGCCACTTTCACTTTCACTTTGGTGCGCGGATGGCACGGGGCCGGCGCGTCGGCCGGCCCCGGGGTCGTTTTGTTTCCGCCCTTTTTGGGACTAAAGCTGGACTTTTGGTTCGCGGATGGCACGGGGCCGTCGCGTCGGCCGGCCCCGGGGTCGTTTTGTTTCCGCCCTTTTGGTTACTGCACTTTCACTCTCGCTTTGTTCGCGGATCGACTTGCGTTGGAAGTAACGGTCGCGTACGCACATATTTTGTAATTGCTATGTCTTTTGTGGACTAAAGCCGTGAAATCGTGGTATTTGTAATATTGCGCGCCACCCTTTGTTTTGTGTACCGCTTATGTACGCGAGTTAATTAGAATTAAGTATATATTTGTGAACATTAAATTGTGTGTACGAGTAGCAAGCCTGGGTCCTTGAAGTGTACGAGGCCGTTGTCATCACCGCGCTTTTGGATACAAGCTAAGTAACCCCTCAGTTAGTTTCTATTTGTCTGGCCAGACCGAACGCTGAGTTAGGTTACGTTATAGCAACCTCCGCGGTATCTACTCGTAAGTGTTAAAATCTGTTCTTGTACTATCATTTAGGAGAACTTAAAATAGCCTTGCGTAATCGCAAGCCAATGTTATTACCCATTTGGTATCCCTCACTGGCCTGGTGTTCCCTTCCACTGCGCATCCTAGGTCAGTAGGGAACGGTAATGAACATAAGGAATAACTTATTTGATATCGACATTCCCACAGGAACAGGAACTAAGCAGGTCAAACCATGGGCATGTAAATTACAATTTTGTGCAAATGGAATATTTTGCTGACGATTGCAGAGAGTACATTATTGAATGAGGCGCTTTATATATTTTTTCCATTCATTTTGTTATTTCTTCAGCTCATAAAGTGCCCCGAAATGCTAGAAGTATTCGCGCAGCGTTTTTCTTTTTTATTATTGCTAATAGTGGCAAACGCACAAGCAGCACAACTGTTGGTAAGTAATATTGCCAGTTGCCACGCACAGGCCTTTGTACCAGGAGCACAGCTAGGTTGCTGTCTATTGTGAAGAAAGTACTCGTCTTGAACATCGTTTAGAGAAGACGAAATAGCCGCTATACTTTTGCTTGCAAGACCGTTTGGGTTTCTTCTTCTTCTTCTTTTTTTATTTTGGCAATCAGATACAAATACGAGCCATTTTGCCAGTGTCGAGTTATAATTATCTTTTCAAGTTATCAGTTTCTTCATGTCAGTAATGGTCTGTCAGTAAGTTAAAGTGTCGCCCTCAACAGTGTAATGCCAATTTTGGTGGAAACAAAAAGGTATGTATAGCAGTTTTATATCATATTCCTACACCTCAGCAGTTCTGCCGCTACATATTACATAAAATGCCATCAAGATTATTGAATACTAGCAATCCGCCCTCGCTTCGCTTCGCATTCAGTCGCCTTACGCGCGTAGTTCCCGTTCCCGTGGGAATACCGGGATAAAATATAGCCTATGTTACTCCCTGATATTATAGCTTTCCAATGGTGAAAGAATTTTTAAAGTCGGTCCAGTACTTTTTGAGTTTATTCGTTACATACAAACTTACAAATTTTACCTCTTTATAATATTATAGCAATCCGCCCTCGCTTCGCTTCGGATTCAGTCGCCTTACGCGCGTAGTTCCCGTTCCCGTGGGAATACCGGGATAAAATATAGCCTATGTTACTCCCTGATATTATAGCTTTCCAATGGTGAAAGAATTTTTAAAATCGGTCCAGTACTTTTTGAGTTTATTCGTTACATACAAACTTACAAATTTTACCTCTTTATAATATTAGTATAGATATTAATATATTATTATTGAATATAACACGTTAAAACACTAAAATATTGAATATAATACAAGAACACCACATGACACTTCCCGATTCCCGCCAAAAACTCCTGCTTGGGTTTTATTTCGAGTCTTATCTTGGAATGATATTATCAACTTATATGAAATTTTTATAATACCAAGTATTGATGACCATTGTATTCTTATTCCGTTAACACACGTGTTGTATATTTTTTAGTAAAGTAATATTATCAAAATTCTATTAAAAATAAATTTTCACGATCTTTTTCTACAAAATTTATTTTTCCAGCTTAGAAATCTAAAGGCTGACCCGAATCGTGCAGGAAAAAAACATGGTCTCTATGACAACTTTTACATTTCGAATGTTTTCAAAGACCACAAACACTCTTTTGTTAGGTTTTTGAGCTTCAAAGAGTACCCCGTTATTGTTGGAAAAAACATAATTCAATGCCTAACAATGTTCTTGCTGATTTTTAGTAAAAACTGATCTAGTAGTTACTATACTTTTCATCTTTCTTTCAAGTCAGACAATCTTCCTATATATATTACATTACATCACCCTTTATTTCTTAATTGTTACTGATATAATTCCTATAAGCCAAGATCCTCAAAGATTTCGTGGGTTGTTCGAGACTTACATTCATCATCATTTCAGTCCATACGTGTCCCACTTTTAAGCTCGAAGCTCCTCTACAATTGGAGGGAAATTGATATACTACACGATCGAGAATGGAGGTGGTGAATTATATTCTTATTCGTAACCACAGGGCAAAAAGAGACTTAATTTTTAAGAGAATGACAAATTCACAGGTACAACTAAAACGCTTTACTAAATAACATCGCGCTGAGATATATATATGTTTGTATATTAGTGGGACTTGAATTTCAAAAAATTAAGGTTAGGTAAAGTTAAAGGAACATTCAACTAGACTAGGCATCATCATCATCATCTTGCTCTCATCCCAATTATTTGGAGTCGACGCAATATGTCATCTGTTTTGTGATATTGCAAAAAGTTTCGGCAATTACTTTTATGACCGGCCGCCTGCCTGACGTCAACCCTCCTTGGGAATGTAATCGTTGACCCAAATGGTACCAGATGGAGTTGGTCCGGGTCAATCTAGGGCTCTTAGTCGTTTTTTACGACACCCACGAGCAAAGCAAGGGTTGGTAGTATTCGAAGCCGCTACCACACAACTCAACTAGACTGGGCATATTGGATGGATTTCTTTTTTTTTTGGGGGTGGGCTACGGATAGCGCACCTGCCGCCCGGCTCCGTCCGGGGCGACAGAGGAGCGGCGTGCGGCCCCGTAACCCACCCGATAGCACGTCGCCTTCGTCGTTGAGCCGACCACCGGTGCAGAGTTCCTTGACTTCAGTGGTCGGCCCGACGGAATATACCGAGGGAGTACCCTCTTCCATCGAGGTCCCCTTCCCGGGACGCCGGTCGCCCTCGCGAGGTCAGCCTCTCCCCGGTCCGGTCACCCGCAGATATTGGTGGATAGCACTAAGTGTTATACTGCCCAAAAATCGACCCCATAACATTCGGCATATTTAATTGCTTAAAGCACTGTGATCATGTGTAGTCAGTATATTGAGTATACAACAAGAACAAAGCCGTCAGGCATTATTTTGTAAGTTCTCCTGTTCTTCAAATTAAATTTGTTACCATTAAATCGATTCTCCGGACTTCCTGAGGGTTAAAACTAGTTGTTATTTATGTAGACCATTGTAAAAGCCTGACTTACATGGGTTACTTTATGGCCCGATGAAAAAAGGACAAAAGAAATCACGGCACATTTGTGGGTCATTCAAAAAATACAATTCATTCGGTTATCAATCGTTAACCAGATGAGTGACACGTTTATAAATATATTTTGTTCGCATTTGTTTCTTGTTCTCTTTATTCGTCATAATTTTATTATCCCTTTTTTTGGTAACAAAAATCCATGACAAAAGCAAAGTATGTATTTGCGTCAATTTTTGTGAAGTACAAATCTGTTTAGCCGTTGTTCATTCGGAGAAATTTTTTGATTTCTTTGTGTGAATAGTTATTGTGTTGCGAGTAAATCTTTACAGAAAAATATTTTCAGATACATCAAATAATTGGATAATATCTATTTGTTAGATATAGTTATTTAATTATAATCGTTCATAAGACATTTGAAGATCGAAACAAATATGTAGATAAGCAAGCAAATTAGGACTAAATAGATGAGAAAAGATTTGATGACAGATTATACAATTAAAATTTATTTTTCCTTGTGACGACAGAGTAAGAATACGAATCATCATTTCGATAATTTGACTAAGAAAAGTGGTGGAACCATACTGTTGACAGTTGTCTGTCCACAGCCGCGGGCCGGTCTGTCCGGAGTAGACCACACTGAGTAGAAAATCGAGTAGTAGCAATTTGTTACTGCGCTTCGTTCGGTGAGCGAGAGAGCAGGAATCCCAACTTTCTGAGGGTATTTACGTATGGTTTTAGTGATGCCTTTAGTATCACCGAACCTCATTGCCCGTATTCACTCTCCCTTCACTTTCTTCGCGGTAGCCAGCGCCCTTGCAAAGGTCCATGAGCGGCAGCAACACTTACCATCAAGTGTACTGTTTGCTCGTTTGCCACCGTTGGTAATAAAAGAAAAAGCTCGAAATAAAACCCTATGCTAACCTGTCTAACCAGCATGGTATAGTATATCGACTTCCCTTCTATTGCGGAGGCAGCTCGAGCCCAGTAGTGGGACGTATATAAGAGCTGCGATGATGATTAAATATTTTTTAAATTGCAGATTATTTATATGATGTTAACACCATTGTCCGTAGTTACAGAACAGATAATGATTCTTAATGGTTATGCGAGTATTACGCAGAAATAAAACTATTTTTACAGCTTTGATCGCGTTTGTTTTTTGTTTTACTTTTACGAACTGTCGCATACTTCTCAACATTCGTGATCAGACTAAGGAGTTTCACTTTCCATAATTCATCGTTATTGAAGAGTTTTTTTTTTCTATCTAAGTGCTACAGTATTAGTTATCCTTACTCCTTACTTAATTTATAAACGCGAAAGTTTTTATGTGAGGATGTGAAGATGTTTGTTGCCCTTTCACGCAAAAACTACTGGATGCATTTTAATGAAACTTCACAATAATATAAGCTTACATATCAGAATAACACATAGGCTATAATTTATTCCGATATGCCCACGAGACGAGGAACTGCAGGTGAAACCGCAGGACACTGTTAGTTGACAATGGATCAGAAAAAAAAAAATACCCATAAGTGCTCTTACAGGCTATTTTAACTAAATGTTATTCATGTTTATTGGGTCTCATTAATAAATATTATATATAATAAATCTCATTAATAAATAATATAAATTTAAAATGAATAGTCCAAATTATTAACCTTTTTAGCCGACTTCAAAAAGAAGGAGGATCTCAATTCGTCGGAATATTTTTTTATGTATGCTCAACTAAATGTTTTGGAAAAAAAAATGCTTTTTTATCGATAGTGTTTACTTTTCAGGTACTTTTATCGGGTCAGGGTCTGAAAAGGTGAGGTCCTGGAAAGCAAAAGCAGGTGTCATTAAAATTTTATATGCACATTTGAAGTCGCGAATCATCATCATCATCAGCGCAGCCCACATACGTCCCACTGTTGGGCTCAGACCTCCTCCACAATGGGAGGGAATTTGACCTACTATACCATGCTGGTCAGTCATGTTGGTATAGGGTTTCATTTCGAATTTTCCTGCTCCTGCACAGACCTATGTGCATATTATATCCCTTAATCATCTTTTACGACATCCACGGGCTAGATAGGGAGTAGTGAATTGTATTCTTACTCCGTCACCATACGGAAAGCAGAATAAAGAAGTATATTTTATAGTGTGGTGTGACCATTAAAAATTAAGTCTCAGATAGTTTGTGTAGGTTAGGTAATAAGTATTTCTTTTGGTTCTATTTCTAATAAAATCTAGAGATACTCTTCAATAAAATGATTTAGAAACTATATCTTTATTACCGAACCGTATTGCATTCATACCTATCTCCTTCTTTTCTTCTTAAACAAACCATTAGTGTGGCGGGCTGTGTCTCTTTGAGTTTCCTGAGCGGCAGTTACCACTTAACCGCCAGAGAGGTGCCTCACCCGTTTGCTACCAATATAAAACTGCACAAATCATCACATTAATAATAATACATAACTTTAAATTAAAGGAAAATAATAAAAGATCAAAAGTAATATGTTTTTTAAAATATTTTTCCCTGTTTATGCTGATAAAAAATATTGTAACGTGCGTCTAAAATTAATAACTAAAACTTAGTAGTTTGATGGTTATCTCTATAATAATAATTATAAATACTTACACTCATATAAATACAGAAAAATAACTGTTGGTAAAATAATTACAATAAAAGCAATGAAATCAGCAATGGGAATGAGTATTAAAAATTGACTCTTTGCTAATGGGAATTTGTGTGGTTTTCTATCAGTTAGCCCTAAAGAATAAATATTTATGTTACTGTGGACTTCAAAAACATACAGTTGATTATACCACCAGACTCTGAACAATCATTTATGGGTAACAGAAAGGACAAGTCCGCCCGTGATCATGAACGGTAAAAAGTGTTCGTAACGTCCCACTATTGGGCTCGAACCCCCTTCACAATAGGAGGGCAATTGATCTTACTACATATACCATGCTTATCAGACAGATTAGTATAGGGTTTTGTTTCAAGTTTTCCTTCTTTTGCATAGATTTTATATCCCTATATCCCTTACTCGTCTTTTACAACTAAGGGAGTGCTGAATTGTATTCTTATTCCGTCACACCACGGATAGTTAAACTTGTAACACCCCTCTTTTTCCGTTGGGGGTTAATAAAAATGTAGCGGAGTACGTTAACCTGTAATGTAAACGACTATTTAGTAAAGCAATGGTGTGTTGATGTCGTCACTAGGCGTCATACTGTCACTTTCTGGTCGAGCCGAGGCCCGCGCTGGTGAAAGGTACACACGTCTACGGCAACACGAATCACGCATTTTTACTACGATCGTTAGCATTGTGATAGGTAAGTTTCGATCGAGCACTGTTTAGAAATTGAAAGTGTTTCTAAATGTATATTTATGATTCAGTAAAGCGGTTTTTTATAAACAACATCCCGTATCTTAATATCGCGGGGGACCTTTACTCGGCAGGCCTTTTTGTAGTAATCAACATCAATAAAAGAGAACTAACACGTCTGACCAGAGTGGTATATCAGATAAATTTCCCTCCCACAGTGGAGACGCCAGAGCCCAATAGTGGGACGTATGGACTAAGATGATGAGTGCTGTGTGGTAGCGGCTTCGAATACTACCAACCCTTGCTTTGCTCGTGGGTGTCGTAAAAGACGACTAAGAGCCCTAGATTGACGCGGACCAACTCCATCTGGTACCATTTGGGTCAACGATTACATTCCCAAGGAGGGTTGACGTCAGGCAGGCGGCCGGTCATAAAAGTCATTGCCGAAACTTTTTGCAATATGTCAAAGCGGATGACATATTGCGTCGACCCCAAGTAATTGGGATAAGAGCAAGATGATGATGATGGACTAAGATGATGAGTTAAAATAGAGATATATGTACTATGGGAGTAGTGGGAGTGGTATGGTCAGTCATTGACAAAATTCCTATATAATAAGGTGTAATAAAAAAAATCTGTAGCCTTAAGATAACTGTTAAATGATCTCCGTAACTATGATTACATGTTGGACACGAAATAACTTAGTCCTTCCGCGATAATAAACGCTGAAAAGTATTCGAGACTCAGGAAAGTAAAAATCAAATGAAAACGCAATAAAATGCGTAAAAATATTTTCATTTTATTAGAAGAATGATTTATGAAATAATCTTCCGAACATCTCCGTTCCATTGTTTTTTGTTGATCCAAAAATTGTTTCCCCGAGTCCGGGTGTGATTTGTGTCCATTAAATTATATACCGTACCAATTAAATACGTTCTCCGTGCGGCGAAGGAATACTATCCATCACCCTCTTGCCCGCAGGTGTCGTAAAAGATGACTAAGGGATATAATATGTATATAACATCAATATTAGAAAAGGCAAACTCGAAATATAACATTATGTCAACACGTCTGACCAGCGTGGTATAGCTCCATTTCCCTCACATAGCGGACGAGGCCTCAGTACAGTAGTGGGACATCTAAGGGCTGGATAATTATGATGATGAAATTATACACTGTTACATCGTCATCATCATCTCAGCCAAATACATCCCACTGTCGGGCGCGGGCCTCCTCCATTGATGCGATGTTATATCCATTTTTTTATGGGTGGGCTATGGTAAGCGCACACGCGATCCACTCCGTCCGGGGCGACGAAAAGACGGTGCGCGGGACCATGACCCACCCGTACCCACGTCATCTTCGTCATTGGGCCAACCACCGGAGCAGGGTGACTTGTCGTCAGTGGTCGGCCCGACGCAATACCCCCACCTCTCGACGTCCCTGTCCTGGGACGTCGGTCGCCGTCGCGCGGTCAGCCTCTCTGCGGGTGACGGACTAAAATCCCCGGTCCGGTCACCGTGGCACCAGGCGCAGGTACTCGCGCCTGCGACACCCGAGTCGCCGACGGCGGAACGTGTCACCGAAGAGGAGCTGCTCTCGCGCACGATCCGCCGTCTCCTTCCGTGAGATGACGGCCTCACAGAAGGCGGCGACCGCGTTCCAGTTCCTGACGCTGTCGAGCATCTCCCTGGTGATGGTCACGCAGCGTCAGGTCGGCACCAATGATCGCGACGAGTTCGCGGCGCTTCTCCGCCCACGCGGCACACACCGCGAGCGCTGCGCCGTGTCCTCGTCGCAATCGCAGTGGTAGCAGGACAGTGTGCTCTTCCTCCTGACGATCTTGTGCAGGTACTTGGCGAAGCAACCATGCCCCGTCAGCACCTGCACCAGTCGGAAGGAAAGCACCCCGTGCGTCCGCTCCAACCACTCCATCAGCACCGGCCGGAAGGCCTCGACGGTCCTGACACCGTATCGAGGCCTCTCCAGCCGGACTGCCCAACGCGCAATGACGTCTCGGCGGGCGTCGACCCTCCAGGTGGTAATCTCCTGCAACGAGACCATACCGCCGCGGGCGCGCGTCTCCAACACCCGCTGGTAAATGCCGGCGAGCATCTACGTCTCCAGGTCCCACGTGAGAGTTCCGGCCAGGAGGCACGCTGCCTCCGTTGCCACCGTGCGGTAACCGCGTATGGCCCTGATCGCCATGACCCTCTGTGGTTGCCACAAGCGGGCCCTCAGACGGACGGTCAGGGACCCCGCCCACACCGGTGCGCTGTACAGGGCCATCGACCAGATCACCCCCGCGTACAGGTGCACCGCACATACGGTGTACTGTTTAAATAACAAATATTGTATTGATTTAATCCAGAAATTACTATTCTGAGGCTGGATGTTAATCTTCGTTAAATAATCAAATAAAAACGCGATAAAATACGTAAAAATATCTTCATTTTATAGAATAATTTATGAAATAATCTTTTGCGAGTAGTTCTCTATTTCTCAATGGCAATAGTAGTTGTTATCAGTGACGATACAACTGATATCATTTGTAAACAAACTAATTTATGTGACTAAAATAACTTTGTATCAAAACTAGATGTTTGCCGCAGTTTCTCTAGAATTGATTTCAAAATATTATCATTTTCCGTGTGGTGACTGAGTAAGAATATAATTCACCGATTCTGATCTTATCCGTTGGTGTAGTACAAGACGACTAAAGGATATAATAAGCATGAAGGAGAGGGAAATGTCAAAATAAAATCTTATACCAACCCGTTGGACCAGCGTGGTGTGATAAGTAAATTTCCCTCCCATGGTTCCGTAGGCTCGAGTCCAGCAGCGGAACGTATGTGACCTGATTTTAAATAAAACTAATTTACGGATTTTAGCGCGTTTAAAACTACTTTACGGATTTTATCGCGTTTAAAACTACTATAAGGATTTTATCGCGTTTAAAACTACTTTACGGATTTTATCGCGTTTAAAACTACTTTACGGATTTTATCGCGTTTAAAACTACTTTACGGATTTTATCGCGTTTAAAACTACTTTACGGATTTTATCGCGTTTGAAACTACTTTACGGATATTATCGCGTTTAAAACTACTTTACGCATTTTATCATGAAAGCTATAAAGTGTTCGAAACATCGGGCAATCAAATATCAAATACAAACACGATAAAATCCGTAAAGTAGTTTTATTTAAAATGTGTAATACTCTCGTAAACATCAGAAATCATTATGTGACCTGAGTTAATGATGATGATTAGTGTTATTATTCCTCAAGCTTTATTCGTGAGAGAATAAATTTACGTTTACACGTCATTTTATTACAGGTATTATATAAAAATATCTCAAAATCGGTAGTAATTTATTATTTGAAATATATGTTTGAAACTATTTTGATTTCTGATGTTTACGCGAGTATTACGCATTGTAAATAAAACTATTTTTACGGATTTTATCATGTTTGTATTTGATTTTTCATTGCTCGACGTTTCGAACACTTTACAGTGTTCATGTTCGTCCATAACCATAAGGTGATTGATTCTTTTATTTTAAGACAATGTCAAAACAGCATTAATAGTTCAATACACATTTATGACCGGCTTTAAAAAAGCAAAATTATAACTTCGCCAATTGTTAATCGATTTTGACGTTTCTTTTTTATTTGGTAGCTCATACTACAAAGATGATCCCACATAAATTTGATCCAACCAGTAGTTTTCCTTAATAATGTGTATTTGGTTCAACGACTACATTATTTTGAAGTTCGTTTTTTAGGGTTCCGTATCCAAAGAGTAAAAATGGGACCCTAATCTGCTGCCTGTCACCAGGCATTTGAAGAACCGCGATAGCTAGACAGTTGAAATTTCTACAAATTATGTAATTCTGTTGCCGTTATAACAACAAATACTAAAAATGAAATAAATATTTAAGGGGGCTTCCATACAAAAATAACCTCATTTTTTTGTCTATTTTTGCTCACTGTTATAGATAATTATGTTATAGATAGTTTATGGGAGCACTGGAACGAAATTTGGATCAATGGACAGATGCCAATCTAGCTACTGAAACTACTGACGAGTTATGGGGTCGAGCAAGGAAACTTATTGAACAAGCAGCGGTTGAATCAAATCCACCTGTGAAAACACAAAAAAGACAGTTTTGGATGAGTGATCATATTCTGGGGCTCGTAAAAGAGAGAAAGAGGCTAAAATCTTTAGGCACCGATATAAGAACGCTTAATCGAGTATCTGCCCAGATCCAGGCGTCTTGCAGACGTGACCAAAACGCTAGACTAAATAATATTTGTGCCTCAGTAGAAACCCACGCAAATAAACACGAGTCTAAGGATCTGTACAGGAAAATTAAAGAAATTACGAAGTCTCTTTCTAATAAGACCTGGGCTATTGAGAACTCTAGTGGTGAGATTGGAAATAAACACTATTTCTGAAACCTGGAAAAAATATTGCCAAACACTATTTCATGACGAACACTCCCGTAATTTCAAGATGTCCCAACCTACTAGCGACAACCTTCAGCCAGATATACTCAAAGACGAAGTCAGAGCTGCAATAAAACATCTCAAAAATGGAAAATCAACAGGATGTGACTCTATTCCTATAGAAGTAATAAAAGCCTCTGGAGAATATGGTGTCAAAATATTTCACATCCTATGTAACCAAATATGGCTAACTGGGAAATGGCCAGATGATTGGACACACACTATATTTGTTCCTCTTCATAAAAAAGGCTCCACAAAAATCTGTAGCAACTACCGCCTGATTGCTCTAATTACACACGCAAGCAAAATCTTATTGCATGTGCTCAATGAACGTTTGAAAGCTTTTCTTTCTAAAGAGATTTCTCCTGAGCAGGCGGGATTTGTCAAAGGTAAAGGTACACGCGAGCAAATCCTAATCATTCGCCAGATTATTGAAAAAGCTCAAGAATTCAATAAACCGTGCTATATCTATTTCGTCGACTTTTCAAAGGCGTTTAACTCCTTGAAATGCCCTAAACTGTGGAAAACTTTGCTGGAAATGGGTGCACCTAGCCATCTTGTGCATCTATTAAGAAGTCTATATGAAGATGGAACAGCTTCAGTAAGAATAGATGAGGTGTTGTCAAGTCGCTTCCACCCGAGTGCTGGGGTCCGCCAAGGTTGTATAATATCGCCACTCTTATTTAACGTCTACACTGAGCTTGTTATGAGAATATCTTTGGAGGATTGGACGGATGGAATAGCTGTTGGAGGGATGAAAATCTCCAATCTACGTTACGCAGATGATACAACCTTGTTTGCTACTAGTATTCGCAATATGCAAGAACTACTCTCCAAAATGGAAAGCGTAAGCCTAGAGTTTGGGTTGAAAATTAATCGTTCGAAAACCAAAATGATGATTATAGACCGAGATAATAATAATTCGCCAGAAGTCACACATATCGCGAACTGTGAAGTAGTCCAATCATATATTTATTTGGGAACATTAATTAACAATAACGGAGGCTGCGTGGATGAAATTAAGAGACGTATGGCGATAACTAGATCTGCAATGGACAAACTAAAAAGAATATGGAGAAACCGTAACGTAACTAAAAGCACTAAAATCAGGCTAGTTCATGCACTCATATTTTCCATATTCTTGTATGCAGCAGAGACTTGGACTCTTAGAGAAAATGAGAGGAAAAAGGTGGATGCTCTGGAAATATGGTGCTAGAGGAAAATGCTCGGCATTTTATGGACGGTGTTCAGGACAAATGTTTCCATCCTAAGAGAACTCGGCATCAAGCGGCGTTTGTCCTCCATTGTCCGGCAACGTATGCTCGGTTTCTTTGGTCACGTGTCCCGGCGCGACGAAACGTGTATTGAGCATCTGGTGGTACAGGGCCGGGTCGAGGGAACTAGACCACGCGACAGGTCGCCAATGCGGTGGACGGACCAAGTGAAGTCGGCTATTGGCAATCCTTTATATCATTGCTCCAAACTGGCATCAACTAGAGAGGAATGGAGACGCATAATAAAACGGGTCACTTCGCAACCCCATTAATAACGACCACGACTGCTCTGCCAAGAGTGCCACGACTAAGAAGAAGTTATAGATAATGTTACGGAACCCTTGGTGTGCGATTCCGACTCGCACTTAGCTGGGTTTATTCCTTTAAAATTTTGTATTGTATATTAGAATTTGTTATTACAAAATTTGTTTTGACCACGGTGATTGCCCAATAATGCATATATTGTTGTCATATTTTCCACTAACGGAAAATTCCACAATGGGAGGGAAATTTAACTAATATAGTGCGCTGGTTAGATGTATTGGTTTTATTTCCAGTTTTGAGGAGTTTTGGGGAGAACAGTTTTTTCCAGTTTATGGATGTCGTGAAATGATTTGTAACTGCGTAGCCACACAAAAAAAAACGGTGGCAAACGAGCAAACAGTACACCTGATGGTAAGTGTTGCTGTCGCTCATGGACCGTTGCAAGCCTACCGCCTACCGCGAAGAAAGTGAAGGGGGTGTGAACGCATGCAATGAAGTTGGGTGATACTAAAGCCATCACCTAAACCCACCACACGCAAACGCCCTCAGAAAGTTCGGCTTCCAGCTCTCTCGCTCACCGAACAAAGCGCAGTAACGAATGGCTGCTACTCAGACGTCGATTTTCTGTTCACCTGACCGGCCCGCGGCTGTAGACAGACAACTGTCAACAGTATAGTCCTACCACTAATAATTAATTTTATACTTTTAATTGTTAGTTAATTTTAAAGTTTGTGGTTAGAGTGGCATTTTCGTAGGGAGGACTATGTCCAGCAGTGAACGTCTATGGCCTGATGGATGAATAGGTACTAGCTGACCTAACAGACCTTGTTCTGTTCAAATAAAAAAAATAAAATAAAAAGAATTCTCATTGAAATCGTTCGCAGCGCCATCTACTGGGTCCAAATATTAATCTAAACCATTTTCGAATCCTGAACACACAAAAAAAATATCAAAATCGGTCCAGTTATTTAGGTGGAGGAGTTTAGTCATATAAACACGGACAAGAGAATTATATATATGTCGCAGCGTCACTACCTCTGGTACCATATCTTAATAGTTTTTAAGAATCAATAGATTACAGAAACGTCAAGTATTATACTTGGGTGTTTTTGATACAACGTTGGCAATGATTTTTGATGTTTGTCGTTTGACCGTTAACGTTTGAAATATTACCGAGCTTTCGTTATTGAGAGCGGTCCGTTGAATACTCACTTTGGAGCGAGCCTCGAGGGCGATCGGTTGTTGTTGCTACCACGTTGTATCAAATTCACCGCGTTTCCCAAACTCTTAATTTTTCCGTCGGCATACGCAATCATTAGTTATAATAGAAAATTGTGTAAACGTTAATTATTGAATATAGTTTAAAAGTAGCCATCCGAAGTGTTATTTTATTACATCGCAATGTGTCACCGATCTGATAGTGATGCAGCACGGCGTCAACCCTCGATATATAAAGATTAGCAACCGCTTCGCTTCGGTTTCAGTCGTCTTACCCGTGTAATTCCTGTTGCCGTGGGAATACCGGGTTAAAATAAAACCCAAGCCTGGTGCCTGTAGGCGACCGGACGAGCGTTCGAGTTCACAATCTAACAACCACTCGAAGACACAACAACTCGAACACCATTGACACCATTAATACTGATGAGACCAAAAGATAATAAAGGGGTTAGACCTTCGGAAGCGAGTGTAGTATGCAAATAGCTCAGGTTCCGTGCGTCTTCACGCTGGCCGTGGGTGCAGGTCTTTGGTTTAACCCGCGTCTAGTATGGAGACGCAAGTGATCGTAAAGATGCTGGATGGAGGAGGTATCACGATGTGTTGTATGGTTTGAAGTGGATACGGGATGGAAGTCCCGCTTGCATGCCGGATGGAGGCATTGTTGTGTTTTGAGTTGAAGTTGGGTACCGGATAGAGGTCCCACTTATTTGCCGGATGGAGGCAATGAACAGAGGTGTAGAGTGTTGCATACTGGACTCGTTGATTTCTGATGTAATATTATTGTTATAATCGGATTAAAATGAGCGTCACGTACTGTCAAGAATCAAATAATGCTGCCTTAAGCTCGAGGGTTTTAATTACCTGATTTCTAAAACCCCGGTCAGGGAGGCCGATCGAAAGATGTGTTACTCTCAATGAACTCTTGTTTCAGATGTAGCACACGAAGACGTATGATTTGTCAGGACGGCCGTGTCGCAGGGTCACTACCTCTGGCACCATATCTTAATAGTTTGTAAGAATCAATCGATTACGGAAACGTCAAGTATTACACTTGGGTGTATTCGATACAACGTTGGCAATGATTTTTGATGTTTGTCGTTTGACCGTTAACGTTTGAAATATTATCGAGCTTTCGTTATTGAGAGCGGTCCGTTGAATACTCACTTTGGAGCGAGCCTCGAGGGCGATCGGTTGTTATTGCTGCCACGTTGTATCAAATTCACCGCGTTTCCCAAACTCTTAATTTTTCCGTCGGCATACGCAATCATTAGTTATAATAGAAAATTGTGTAAACGTTAATTATTGAATATAGTTTAAAAGTAGCCATCCGATATGTTATTTTATTACATCGCGATGTGTGACCGATCTGATAGTGATGCAGCACGGCGCCAACCCTCGATATATATATAAAGATTAGCAACCGCTTCGCTTCGGTTTCAGTCGTCTTAACCGTGTAATTACCTGTTCCCTTGGGAATACCGGGTTAAAATATAACCTATGTTACTCAGGGATATTATAGCTTTCCATTGGTTAAAGAATTTTTGAAATCGGTTCGGTGGTTTTAGCGTGAAAGCGTAACAAACAAACAAACTTTCGCATTTATAGTCCTAGTAAGAATACCATTTAGGAATGGACTATCTGTCGTTTCACGTTGACTGTCATTTACCATCCGGTGTGCGGTGATCAAGTCTGACAGATATATAAATAAAAGTTTCAAATTCTTTTACAATCTGTCAGCTTTTTGTCGTAATTTTAAGTTCGGGAAATGTTATTGAACTCAAATGAACATGTTTTTAAAACGCAGAGTGACGGTTTTGCCAACGTCATAATTATATTAGGGTTGCTATTATCAAAATAATATAATAAAGTCATTAAAAAAACTATATGAAGCTTTTAGTTAGACTATGATCATTCAAGTATCCATGTGGTGACCTTTGGATGTCGTAAAAGGCGACTCAGGGATTGCATACAACAGAGGGACAATTCGAAATAAAACCAGAACAATTTGTGGATCGCACAAAATAGGGCACTAGGTTAAATTGCCCGTGTGGTAACAAATTAAAAATGCAATCTGGTGACCCCTTACTTATACATGGGTGTCGTAAAAGACGACTAAGGAATATGATATACGTATAACATCTATGTAAGAAAAGTAAGTATAACTTTTTTTTTTTTATTGTAAACGGTGGCAAACGAGCACACAGTACACCTGATGGTAAGTGTTACTGCCGCTCATGGACCTTTACAAGGCCGTTGCCTACCGCGGAGAAAGCGAAGGGAGTGTGAATGCGTGCATTGAGGCTCGGTGATACCAAGGGCACCACCAAAACCCTTCACACGCAATCACCCTCAGAAAGTTGGGCTTCCGGCTCTCTCGCTCACCGAACGAAGCGCAGTAACAAATTGCTACTACTCAGACGTCGATTTTCTGCGAGAGCATGGTACTGCCCCGGACGGACAAATAAAAAAAAACAAAACAAAATAAAACATACCAACACGTCAGATCAGCGTGGTATAGTAAGGTCTAGGGATGTGACTTGGAGGGAAAAAAATCGATTATTTAAATAATCGATTTAAAAAAAATCATTATTTAAATAATCGATTTTTTGTTTCTTTAAAAAAATTCGATTATAAAAACATCGATGAATTAAAAAAAAATATCGATTATATAATAATCGATATTTTTCTCCCAACAGGATTATGATGGACCTTTTTCTTAGTAAATTGTGAACTTTATTTTCTAAAACACTGCACGCAGTTTCGTAATGACCTTTTTTTTAGGAGATCTGGCAGTGAAATAATCGATTAATTTTAATATAAAAATAATCAATTATAACCGATTTTTTTGTATTTTGATAATCGAATACAAAAAATTATTATTACAAAAAAATAATCGTTTATTGTTAAATCGATTATTATAAAAATCGATTATTTTTCACATACCTAAAAAGGTCAATTTCCCTCCTATTGTGGAGGAGGCTCGGTCCCAGCAGTGGGATGTATATGAGCTGAAACGATGCTGATGAAATAGAGATAGAGACGAAGTTACTTTTCTGCCTATACCTCTGAACACACAAGTAACAGTGTCATGTTATGCTTTAAATTGCAGCCGTGAGTTTTATACGTACAAAAATATCACACGATGCTTAAAATAATACGGTATGTATATTTTTGTTCTGTCATGCCCGGAAGAAATTGCCATGTGGTGACGGAGTAAGAATATAATTCACCACCGCTTATCTTGTCCGCGGACGTCAGCTTTCTTCCCCGTGGGTCGGGTATTATCCTTTAGTTGCCTCACAATAAAATTCAGATAATATCTATGCAAGAGAAGGTAAATTCGAAATAAATCCCATACCAACATGTTTAACCGCTGGGGAAGAAAGGCTCTCGAGTGGCGACCACGTATCGGACGACGCAGTGTAGGAGGCTCCCCCCACCAGGTGGACCGACGACCTAGTGAAAGTTGCTGGGCGTCTTTGTGGCGTAACATGAGGGAGATCTACGTCCAGCAGTGGAGGCAATAGACTGAAATGATGAAATGATGATGAATTTTCCCTCCCATCGTGGAGGAGGCTCAAGCACACTAGTGGGACGTATATGAACTGTGATTATGGGCAAAATAAACATAAAGAACTCTTTCATACACAGTGTATTGTTTTATCCAAATAAATATAATTAATTAAATAATATTCTTTTATCTAATCAGCCTGCCTGCTATCTAATCAAACTGCCAAGTGCCATCACTAGTGTAATACCAGGAGTAGACGTTGTAGATCACTATATATATCTAGGCGCACTGATTAATAACGATGGTAGTTGCGCACCGGAAATAATGAGGCGTATAGGTATGGCTAAGCATGCTTTGACCCGTCTCAATAATATCTGGAGGAAGAGGGGAATTACCAACACCACAAAGACCAGGTTAATACGCGCTCTTATATTTCCTATATTTCTGTATGGGGTAGAAATTTGGACAATACGAGCTCGAGAAAGACAAATGATCGATGATTTCGAGATGTGGTGCTGAGGATCCCCTGGACCGTCAAGCGCACCAATGCATCGATTTTATCATAGCTTCGTGTCCAAAACCGTCTCTCCACAATCTGTCAACAGTGAATTTTGACATATTTCGGCCATATAGTGAGAAGAGGAGATGAATGCCTAGAAAAACTGATCGTTGTTGGGAACACGGAGGGCAAACGAGGCCGTGGACGGTCCCCAACCAGGTGGAGCGATCAAGTAAAGGCATCATCTTCAGCCAAATTCTGTTCGGTTGTCAGAGACGCGATGGATAGGCACCGATGGAGACAAATCATAAAATCTAGGTGCACCACTGCACCAGCATTCGCCAATGATGACCACGAACCTCAGTCATGAGGGAACGACCAGAGAGAGAGAGATCTAATCAGCAGCAGTGACAGCCTAAAGTAGCTTATTTAAAAGGGAAAATACGATAGTCATCAAACGTAGCATTCATTCTCTTTTTTAATTTTTAAAAAAATATTGAATTGTTTACCCAAGTATAATAAAAATAAAACAAATATAATAAAATATACATATTGCAAATAAAACCATTTTTACGTATTTTATTGCGTTTGAATTTGATTTTTGATTGCTCGATGTTTGGAATACTTTTCAGCTTTCATGGTCACAGGCGGACGATTTACGGTCCGTAAAAACACTATTATTTTTAATTTTTAAGTAAATTTAAAATGAAAATGCTAATGGATATTGATGCGAAACAAAAACTCAGCTCAATAGATTGTAAGGGCCTTGCCTTGCGGGGAATTTTATCAACATATAATTAAAGGACACAAATTACGCCCAAACTTAGAACAACTAATTGTGAATCGCACAAAGTAACGTCCTGCGTGGGAATAGAACTCGCGACATTTGGCACGTCATCGGTATCTTAACTAATACCCCATTTGTGCATAGCAATAGTGTACATAGCCGTCAACAATACTAAAGTCACTGACGAGATTTTTTGTACCGTAATGGGGTAGGAATTTGAGGGAATAGAGTGAGGAAAGGAAAGGAGAGGAAGGCGTTTGGACGTGGTTTTAGAGCTTACTGAAGAAAGTGTAGTAGTAATTTCCTAATCAGACGTAGATTTTCGGCGAGTATGGTACTACCCCGAAGGAGCTATTCCCATTTATGGCTGTATACAGAAAATCATCAGCAGCGTGCCCTTTTTACCCCTAGTTATCCTATAACCTGCCTTACAGTGTCATCATCATTCATCATTTGAGCTCAAATACGTCCCACTGCGGGACTCGAGCCTCCTCCGCAATATGAATGACATTGAACTACTATACCACGCTGGTCAGACGTGTTGGTATTTTTTTTATGTGTGGGCTATGGTAAGCGCACACACCGTTCATTCCGTCCAAGGCGACGAAAGGACGGCGCACGGGCCCATAACCCACCCGTACCCACGTCGCCTTCGTCGTTGGGCCGACCAGTGCTGAGTTCCTTGTCCTCAGTGGTCGGCCCGACGGAATACCCTTTCGGGTACTCTCACCTCTTGACGTCCCTGTCCTGGGACGTCGGTCGCCGTCGCGCGGAGACGTGTTGGTATAGGGTTTCATTTCGAGTTTTCTATCTCTTGCGGTGTTATATGCATATTTGATCCCTTAATCGTCTTTAACGACACCCTCGGGTAAGATAGGGGGTAGTGAATTGTATTCTTACTCCGTCACCATATGGAAACCGTACAATACAATCTTCTATTTCAATTTGACCACCGGTACATGTCTTCGATAGCGGTATGGATCTATCCTGCAATTGATATACCAGATTCACCAAAGATAATACCTAATCAAATACAATTCTTTTTCTCAAGTGCCTGACTGACTATAATGAAACGCACGATGTTCAAAATAAATTTAAAAAAATTCGTCGTTGAAGACCCGGTATTAAAAAAAATAAATAAAAAGCTTATGCGCAAGCGATTAAAAGTAAGCACAATATGTTAATGCCCGATTATGTAACGAGAATTTAACAAAAAGCTGTAAATATGGCCGTCATTCGCACGCGATGTTTTCATTAATTATCATTTTTCTGTCAGGCCAATAAGCCTATCTCTGTCTAATAAGTAGAAATTGTATAATTCTATCTCGTTTCAAATCGACAAAGTCTAGCAATGTTATCGCGCGAAAGTGGCGGGTCGCGTGCGCAAGCGCCGGTGAAAGAGTCAATGACCTGCGCGGGAGCAACGAACGTCTTTGCACCGGCGCATTGTGTTCCACGCAAACCCCTCTCCTGCCTTCTGTCCCCTCCCCGTCTACCTCGCACTACTCGTACACAGGATACCCCATCTATGACTAAACATCGATCTAATTAATCTATTCAGATTACATCCTAACATCGAATCGGAGATCAATCTATCAAAATTGTGGTAGAATATTTTTTGGCGTTTGTAACTTAATTAAATCGAACTTCTTATGGCAGTTAGCAATCTATATGTTCTAGTCCTAACACAATTTTCTATAACATTTTTTAAACGTCTAAGTTAATGTTTAATAGTTATTTTGAATTAGAAATGTGTGAGTGTTGTATAAATACAGATGCGTTGACAGAAGCAGAAGAGTTTACGAATGTTTTTAAATATAAATAATTATTTTACGAATAGATGTAATCGTTTTATTAATCTCTTTCACAAGAATGGATTATGAATTGCCTATCTGATCACTACTCATGATAACCTCTTTACGATATGTCAAGAAAAACACCATGAAGTTATTTATTTTAATAACTCTGTTAAATTTTGTAAAAGATCTTCATTTTACTCTTATCCTATTTTTTTTCTATTTTAAGACAATACTTTGCACTAAGGAAACAATCGTTATATTGTAGGGGACTTCACAAACATAATTTAGCGGCCACAAATCACATCCTCACTCAAAACAAGAATTGATGGACTGCAAAATAATGTCCTGCGTGGAATTCGAACCTATGACACTTCTACAGTAGGATATCTTAACCACTAGCCCATCTGTGCTAAATTTACTCGGT
This sequence comes from Lymantria dispar, assembly GCA_032191425.1. NCBI lineage: Eukaryota > Metazoa > Arthropoda > Insecta > Lepidoptera > Erebidae > Lymantria > Lymantria dispar. The sequence goes on from CM063445.1 coordinate 37,106,984, forward strand.
GTCGAATATGTAACTGTTCCATAGACATATTTCAAACGTTATTGGCAGTTTTATGACTGGTCACCTGCTTGATGTCAACCCTCCTTGGGAATTTAATTGTTAACTAGACGGAATCAGATATTAATTGACAAATTTTGTATAAAAAAATTAAACTTTTGCTAATATAGCGCGTTATCCAATGTATTTTTTATTAGACCTGTACTGTATTAAGGGATAAAATAATGCTTAAGTAGCTAGTACTTTTTAAAATTAAAGATCATTGTCTCATCTCGCAACCGTGAAATATAAATAAATAATTATATTTGACTCAAAGTATAATTATTTATTTATATTTCACGGTTAAAAACAAACAAATATTAGTTATGTATGGTTATCGAACTCCAAACCCTTAGCCCGCTTTAGCAGTTTATATTAACAAAAGTCTTTCGACTAAGATTAAAATTCAATTATTAGTAAATAATTTTTTTTTAATTAAACACAATCATCGTTATCTTTACCGTCCACAGCCGGGCATAGGCTTTCCCATGGGCCATAGATCTGTCAATCGTATGAGGGAACAGTGCCGTTATTGCCACGCTTAGTTGGCGGATTGGCGATCTTAGTAACCCTTTCCAGGAGAGCTCCTGCCCAAGTTTCTGGTGAACCTTTAGTCAAATATGACTTCTACGGGTAAGTAAATAGTGTCGACAATTTGTTATTTATTTTATTATTCGTTATAGGTACATATTGTTTATAATTCGTTTTTAATTTCAAATGGAGAACATTGAAACGTCAAAAACTTTTTTAATTTGCGAACGCATTAATGTATGTACATAAACAGCAATATTTCACAGTTTTTTTTAAGCGTAGAGTATGCTTGAAAAAATTTTTTGAGTCTCAAATTTCACCCATTTATCTTTATCGATGTAATTTACATAACATATATTGCTAATATAACACAATTTATATAAAGTTGTGCGTTATTACTGGCAACTCTTTATGATATAATCTATGGTATGTATTTGACGCACACATAGATGAAATGCAGCACACACACTATTGCAAACACTAATAGTTAAAATAGACGTAGTACACAATGGTGATTCGTTTAAGAGTATGTAAATTAATGGTATGTAAGTATTTTTATATTTTTTTATCTGGGTGGCGAAGGAGTAAGAATACAATTAACCACCGAGGGAGTCTTGCCCGTGGGTGTCGTAAAAGACGACTAAAAAATTATGTTATGGAGATAATATCTATGAAAGAGAAGGAACACTTAAAATAAATCCGTCTGACCAGCTTGGTGTAGTAGGTAGGTCATTTCCCCTCTCATTCTGGAGGAGGCTTGAGCCCAGCAGTGAACGTCTATAGGCTGATGGATGGATGGAATAAGACTATAGAGATATCTAAATCATATCGAAATTAGTGAATATAATTTTTTTTTTCAGTTGTATGTGTTTTTTTTGTCTATGGTAGCGGACGTGCTAACAACCTACCTGATTGTGAGTTTCGCTAGTATGCTTTAACGGTTAAATCTCTGTAACTATAAAACATATATGAAATTAATATTGAAAGTTCGTTTTTTTTTTGTGTGGCTACGGTCAGCGTACCCGCCGCCCGGCTCCGTCCAGGGCGACAGAGGGGCGGCGTGCGGTCCCATAACCCATCCGTAGCTCGTCGCTCTCGCCGTTGGGCCGACCACCGCTACCGAATTTCTTGTCCTACGTAGTCTACCCAACAATATTAGAAGTTCTGCGGAAATGGTAAGCTTAGGTTTTTATCAGACAACAGTAAGAATTTTTCTATTTTATGTCACAACTTGGATCTATCTTATTATAAACTAGCAACCCGCCCTCGCTTAGCTTCAGTTATAGGTTATAGTCGTTTTACCCGCGTAGTTCCCGTTCCCGTGGGAATACCGGGATAAAATATAGCCTAGTTTACGCCCTGATATTATAGCTTTCCATTGGTGACAGAATTTTTGAAATCGGTCGAGCCGTTTTGAAGATTACCCGGAACAAACAAACAGACAGACAGACAAAAATTTTTTAATTGCTATTTTAGGCATAGGTGTCGTGCAAATAACCGTGTGAGCATGAAAAAAGCCTATTATTTTGACATTACAAACAGACACTCCAATTTTATTTATTGGTATAGATTTCTAGCGTACGTGTGTATGTCACTGAACTCCTCCTAAACGGCCGGACCGATGTTGATGAAATTTTTTGTGTGTATTCAAGGGGATTCGAGGATGGTTTGGATTCACAATTGGACCCGGTAGGTGGCGCTGCTGTGTGTATGTCACTGAACTCCTCCTAAACGGCTGGACCGATGTTAATGAAATTTTTTGTATGTGTTCAAGGGGATTCGAGAATGGTTTAGATTTATAATTGGACCCGGTAGGTGGCGTTCTTTTATTTGAACAGAACAACGTCTGTTGGGTCAGCTAGCTATAAATATTTATATAAAATAAATTATTTGATTTTGATAATAACTTTACAATAAATGTGACAATATTAATAAAGAAATTTTGTTGTAAGTCATTATTTACATTGTAAAAAATATAGTTCAAGCGGCTTTCGAGGTGCGTCTGTACAAAGTAATACAAGGACTTAGTAATATCGTATGTATATAGTTTAAGTCATTTTAGAACGAATGAAAATTACATAAAGTTCAATGGACCCCAATATCGGTCACGTCAAAATAAACCATCGAGAGAATATATTGTTTACGAAACAGATTATCTTATAGTTTCTATTGTTTGGGTAAAGATTAGGTCTATATTGTTGATTTATTTGTCGTTTTTAAATGAATTTTTTTTTATATGTATCTTATATCTTTAAACGAGAAATTATTGTGTATATATATAATGTTCCTCCGAGGTTTACGTTAGTCCTATAGTGAGCTAACGACAGGCTCAGAGGGTTTTATTTAGATTCTTCAACATTTTAGTAACAATATTCCTTTAAATAATGTTTTTATTTTAGTCTATTTCATAAAATAGCTATAAATTTACTAGCAACGACTATCTTATATCTTTAAACAAGCAATTCTTGTATATATTCAGGATCTCGGAAACGGCACCAACGATTTTGATGAAACTTGGCATACTAGAGGTTTCGAGGCCAAAAAATCGATCTAACTAAGTTTTATTTATAGAAAATGTTGTTTTGTCGGTGGTTTTAGCAAAAAAATACAATGACATTAAATTTTAAAAGAATATGAATTTGAATTTCACCGTCAACGTCATGAGTTACGATAGCTCAGTTGGGAAGTTGTCCAGTTTTCTTTTAGTTTTGATTTGACATTCAAACAGCGTCGGATCGGATCTCGGTGTCATTATTCTTCTCTTTTTGTATTTTTTTTATATTTTTCATTATTAAATTTTTATTTTTTATTAATATATACCAGTGATGAAACGAATATTGGCATTCGCATTCGCATCGCGAATATTCGCATATGTTTCTGACATTCGCAATCGCATTCGCATTCGCAAGGAAGGATGCGAATGTTTGGCGAATATATTTGACAAACTAAAAGCAAATTATATATGTAATTGTGTAATGATATGATAATATTTATTATTTTTATTTACTCATAATATTTGAATAAAACAGTATTATGGAACACTCAGGTCGGCAATTAAATTAGAAATACTGTCTCTCTTATTTTTGTCAGTCTAATATAAACTAATGAATGGGGAGCCGGTTTTTTGTTCGGTTATACTGCGAAAACCACTGAACAATCAGAATAATATTTATACCATAAGATGCAGCATGTTTCGGAGAAAGATTTAGTATATGATATGTTGGTGAATACTTATCCGGAATTTATATTTGTGTTTGACGTGACAACGTCTTATAATTCGATGGAGCTAGCTGCACACACGAAAAACATGAAGTATGCGGCGTTACCTCACTCTGAGGCGTTCCATTTAAGGCTTTTTTTTGAGGTGGGCTGCAGTCGGCGCGCTTCCGCACCACACTGTCCGGGGCGACAGAGAGGCTTAAGCACGCAACACCCGCAACCCACCCGAACACCACGTCGCCTTCGTCGTTGGACCGACCACTGGAGCAGGGTTACTTGTCATCAGTGGTCGGCCCGACTGAATACCCCCTACCCGGGGTACCCTCCCATCGACTGACGTCCCCCGCTCGGGGAGGACGTCGGTCTTTCCTCACGCGGTCGGCCTCTCGGCGGGTGACGGACTAACTCCCCGGGCACGTCACCCGCGGCCTCGGCTAGGGTGGAATGGGACGCAGGTAGTCGTGCCTGCGGCACCCCAGTCGCTGGCGGCGGGTCGCTTCGTCGAGGCTGTGCTCCTCGCGTTCGCGACCCGCCGCCTCCTTCTGCGAGATAACTGCCTCGCAGAAGGATGCGACCGCGTCCCAGTTCCTGATGCTACCGAGCATCTCCCTAGCGATGGTCGGCAGCGTCAGGTCGGCAACGATGATTGCGACGAGTTCACAGCGCTGTTCTGCCCAAGCGGCACAGACCTCGAGCATATGCTGCGCCGTGTCCTCGTCGCAATCGTAGTGGTGGTAGGACGGTGTTCTCTCCCTCCTAGCGACCCTGTACAGGTACTTGCCGAAGCATCCATGCCCCGTCAAGACCTGCACGAGTCGGAAGGAGAGCACACCGTGCCACTGTTCCAACCACTGCATCTACACCGACCGGAAGGCTTCCACGGTCCAGACACCGTATTTAATAAATTACGTGGATGGACAAGTATGAAATTTGGCACAGTTGATGTATATAATGAGGAGAAGTGCATAAAACTGAAATTTCATATAATAATGGATTAGAAATGCATTAAATTCATTAAAAAAGGCATTACGCACACTACAACGCAATCGCTACACACACCACACGCTTATACACTTTTGTTTACGGTTAAAATGTCTGGTCGAACTGAATGTCAAACAATCATAATTATGATGACAATGTCTAATAGAGATTGGTGCTTATATATTAGTTAGTTGTGAAATACAGCTTGCTCAATTTACAATTAAACATAAATAAAATTAAAGAAAACTGTGTAGCAGAAAAAATAATAAATTAATTATGGCCGAATTTCGACCACACGGCGACCACTAGTATTAATAATTATAAATAACAAAAAATTCTTATTTCTATTTACTTAAAATTAAAATAGCTGTATATATATTTTCTTTGAACTACCATGTTCTTCCGAGACGTTAATAACATTATTCAAATTCAAATAATTTTAAGAGTGCACTTCATGTCGGCTCATATACGTCCCACTACTGGGCTTAAGCCTCCTCCATAATAGGAGGGAGATTGACCTTACTATACCATGCTGGTCAGACAGCTTGGTATAAGGTTTTGTTTCGAGTTTACCATCTCTTTCATCGAGGTCATATGCGTATTAAATCCCTTAGTCGTCTTTTACGACACCCACGGGTATAAGAGGGGGTGGTGAATTGTATTCTTACTTCGTCACCTCACGGGTATATTGTCAATTTTAACACAATTAAATTATGCCAATAATCTACTACCGAATCGGAACGCGATCGCTACTTAGAGGATCTGGCAAGAAACTCAGCTGGCTTGTCTATTATTTTTTTTCTTACGAAATATAAAATTGTATCCAACATCTCTTGTAAGTACTAGATGCTGTGTGATGTCCTTCGAACCAAGATACATAATATAATCTATACCAATAAATAAAATTGGAGTGTCTGTTTGTAATGACAAAATAATAGGCTTTTTTCATACTCACATGGTTATTTGCACTATACATATGCCTAAAATACACTTTATATTTTTTTTGTCTGTCTGTTTGTTCCGGGTAATCTTCAAAACGGCTGGACCGATTTCAAAAATTCTTTCACCAATGGAAAGCTATAATATCAGGGAGTAAACTAGGCTATATTTTATCCCGGTATTCCCACGGGAACGGGCACTACGCAGGAAAGACTGAAACTGAAGCGAAGCGAGAGCGGCTTGCTAGTTAACATATATAATTCAAACGATTATGGTTGCACCAGATCTCACAAGCGGCACCGGATCACGAGTTAAGTACTAGAGCAGTCATAAATCCCCTCAACCACCTGGAGGGGGAAGGGTGAGATCGACTCCATGCAGCAATTTTAACATTTATAATAAGTAATACATCAACCACAATTTTTGTTATCCCAGCTTCTGTTATGACAACGGCGGTTGTATCATTTGAAGAATATTTTTACAAGAAATTGCCCGATTTGCTAAGATTATTATCATAGCATTATATCTATATGTATTTTAGACTAGCAACCCGCCCTCGCTTCGCTTCGGTTATAGGTTATAGTCGTTTTACCCGCGTAGTTCCCGTTCCCGTGGGAATACCGGGATAAAATATAGCCTAGTTTACGCCCTGATATTATAGCTTTCCATTGGTGAAAGAATTTTTGAAATCGGTCCAGCCGTTTTGAAGATTACCCGGAACAAACAGACAGACAGACAAAAATTTTTTAATTGTTATTTTAGGCATAGGTGTCGTGCAAATAACCGTGTGAGCATGAAAACAGCCTATTATTTTGACATTACAAACAAACATTCCAATTTTATTTATTGGTATAGATAGATGTATTCATACAACCCGCCTGATTATTCCTGAGATAAGTGAGCTCAAACAAACAAACTGTTAATTTTTATAATAGTTACATAGGTTTTTGAGTATTTTTATTTTTAATAAGCTTATTACTCCCACCCCTTCTCTTGCCCGTGGGTGTCCTATAAGACGACTAATGGGAATATGGATCTAATATCTACTCAAGAAAAGGAACACTCGAAATAAAACCCTATATCAACACGTCTGACTAGCGTAGTATAGTAGATTAATTTCCCTCCCATAGTGGAGGAGACTGGAGCCCAACAGTGGGACGTGTATGGGCTGAGATTATAACGAAGTTTATTAGTAAATTCATCATCTTTATCATCATCATATATACACAGCAAATTTACTAGTAGTATTATTTAGTTTAGTAGTATTAGTTAGATGAGCTCGCTCGTCGAACCAACAAACGTTGGGGAAAAAGGTTCTTGAGTGGCGACCCCCACTAGGTGGACTGACGACATTCTCAAAGTCGCAGGGAACCGTTGGATGCAAGTAGCGCAGGACCGTTCCGAGTGGCATTCTCGTGGGGAGGCCTATGTCCAGCAGTGGACGCCTGTAGGCTGATGGATGGATTATTTAGTATTTGCTGTCCATTACTCGAGGCAGATCTCCTCATAGAATGCCATAAGTTGTTCGTTCTTTAGCAAGGTTATTGCCATAACAGAATAATTCTTGTATTGTGAGGGTTTTTATACACCTACGATTAACGGACACAAATTACATCCAGACTCGGAACAATTTGTGGATCGTATAAAGTAAATCGATTTCCGTGTGGTAACGGAGTTAGAATACAATTCACCACTCCCTCTCTTACCCGTGGATGTCGTAAGAGACAACTAAGGGATATAATACACATATGACATCTATGCAATAGAAGGAAAACTCGAAACAAAACCCTGTTTGATATGGTGTAGTAGGTCAATTTCCATCCTATTGTGGAGGAGGATCAAGCCCAGGAGTGGGACCTATATGTGCCGAAATGAATGAATGATAAACTAAGTATTGTCCGTCTTGGGGATAGAACCCTTGCCACTTCAGTAGGTCGTTATTTGAACTTCGCCATTTGTGCTATGAAAGATTCACCGCAATATTTACTATAGCTGGTCTACATAGTGGACCTTGAATTAAATGGGGATTCATTGAAACTCTTTATTTCTACTTGATTTGTAACGAAATGAAGAAAAACTAAGTTCTGCTATAAACATTTCATATATGTCGCAGCGTCACTACCTCTGGCGCCATATCTTAATAGTTTTTAAGAATCAATCGATTACGGAAACGTCAAGTATTATTGGTGTTTTTGATACAACGTTGGCAATGATTTTTGATGTTTGTCATTTGACCGTTAACTGAACTGAACGTTGACTGTGTGGTAGCGGCTTCGAATACTACCAACCCTTGCTTTGCTCGTGGGTGTCGTAAAAGACGACTAAGAGCCCTAGGTTGACCCGGACCAACTCCATCTGGTACTATTTGGGTCAACGATTACATTCCCAAGGAGGGTTGACGTCAGGCAGGCGGCCGGTCATAAAAGTCATTGCCGAAACTTTTTGCAATATGTCAAAACAGATGACATATTGCGTCGACCCCAAGTAATTGGGATAAGAGCAAGATGATGATGTCATTTGACCGTTAACGTTTGAAATAATACCGAGCTTTCTTTATTAAGAGCGGTCCGTTGAATACTCGGTTGAGTGCGAGACACGAGAGCGATCGGTCGTTGTTGCCTCCGCGTTGTATCAAATTCACCGTTGTAAGTTAGCTGTCGGTATCCGTGTAATTAGTGGCTATGATAGAAAAGTGTTAACGCTAATTGTTGAATACAGTTTAAAAGTAGTCATCCGAAGTATTATTTTATCCCCTCGCGATGTGTGACCAACCTGATAGTGATGCAGCACGGCGGCCGCCCCCAACCCTTCGATATATATATAAAAAGCAATTTTTACTGCACATACATAAGAATAGTCCCATTGCACAGATGGCGTATTAGTTATAACACCGATTTACCGTTGCCAGTGTTGTGGGTTCGAATCCCATGCAGGACAACACTTTGTGCGATCCACAAATTGTTGTTCTGAGTCTGAATGTAATTCCGTGTCCGTGAATTATATGTTTGTGGAGTCCCCCGCAATACAAGGATTATATCCTTAGTGCAGGGTGTTGTCTTTTTTCATTTCTATCTTAAAAAAGACTCTTATTTCAATTAACATTTAATCATCATTATCATCTCAGCCCATAGAAGAGAGACCCGAGCCCAACAGTGGGACTGTTGGGCTCGGGTCTCCTCCATTATGAAAGGAAAATTGACCTACCTACTATACCACGCTGGTCAAAGGTGTTGATATAGGCTTTTGTTTCCAGTTTTCCTTGCCTTGCATAGATATTATATGAGTAGTCTATCCCTTAGTCGTCTTTTACGACACCTTCGGGCAAGAGAGGGGGTGTGGCACTAATATGCTTATTAAAAATAAAAATTGTTATCTATATAATCTATATAACTATTATAAAACTGAAGGGAAGTTTCTTTGTCTGTTTGAGCGCGCTGATCTCAGATACAATCAGGCGGGTTATAGGAGGTGGTTAATTGTATTCTTAGTCCGTCACAACACGGAAAGAAAAAAATAATATGAATTTATAATTTCAAAAGTTTTCACAACGGCGATTGCTTCATTTTTTAGGCACCGCGGTCTTTTATTGAAAATAATTATGCATTTTTTTTTTGTGGGTGGGTCGCGGTCGGCGCGCCTCCGCACCACTCCGTCCGGGGCGACAGAGGGGCTTAAGCACGCAACTCCCGCGACCCACCCAAAAACCACGTCGCCTTCGTCGTTGGGCCGACCACTGGAGCAGCGTTAACTTGTCGTCAGTGGTAAATAATTATGCATTAACAATATAATTATCACAGAGAGTCAACAATAGTCCTTTTTGAATTACTGGGGGTCGTTGACTATGGGTGGCACAGGATCGCAATATGGCGGAGGCTGACGATAAAGGGCTCAATAATGATAATGATGATTTTAGAGTAATGTTTCAACGAATTTTAGCCCTGCAGAGTCGGATCACTTTTTAAATAAAAAAGCATATACCCTTAGAATAATAACGTATAGAAGGATAGTGTCTGTACTACGAGCGATCAAAAACATGAAGCCAAAAATACAACATGCGCGCAGGCGTACACACGTACACTACTATAAAAATTATGAAATCAAATTTTATTTTTATTAACATAAATCGTCGAAATACTTTTAAAAGTAATGTTAAAAACCTTTTTATGGTATTCAAATGTGTTGCGACACCATTTGAATACACAAACCGTCATAATTACCTATTTTTTTTTTAGAGTTACGTACGTACGTGCAGTACAGTGACCTTGTACATTACGGAACGGTTCCGGCGTAAGCTCCATTAGGCTCCAATTGAAAAAGCTTCATTTTTTGTGCGCTGACTTACCTTCTATACGTTATTATTCTAAGCATATACCATTGTTACTACAGATATATATATATTTTTAAACAACGATAGTTTAATCTATACCAATAAATAAAATTGGAGTGTCTGTTTGTAATGTCAAAATAATAGACTTTTTTCATGCTCACACGATTATTTGCACGACAGCTATGCCTAAAATACAGATTAAAAAATTTTTGTCTGTCTGTCCGCCTGTCTGTCTGTCTGTCTGTTTGTTCCGGGTAATCTTCAAAACGGCTGGACCGATTTCAAAAATTCTGTCACCAATGGAAAGTTATAAAATCAGGGCGTAAACTAGGCTATATTTTATCCCGGTATTCCCACGGGAACGGGAACTACGCGGGTAAAACGACTAAAACCGAAGCGAAGCGAGGGCGGGTTGCTAGTAAAATATATATTAGGAGTTTACCATTATAAGATTAACTAGATTTTCTCTCGCCATTAGGTAAGTATGTAGTGTAACTATATGCTTGAAATATAAAAAAAAAACACATAGGTAACTAGATATGGCGGCGGCGTTGTGAACGCGCCCTATGAATAGTTCGGTGAGTGAAAGTGAGCGAGTGTTCGTGTGTTAGCGACTTGCAAGTCACGCACACAACTAAACACGTTGAATATATACAGAGTGATGTCTAAACAACAGCTTATTGTTATAATGCTACCGTTTGTTATTAAAATTACTTTTGATTTCAGATGTTTACGCGAGTATTACACATTTTAAATAAAACTATTTTACGGATAAATTGTAAATAAAACTACTTTTACGGATTATATCGCGTTTGTATTTGATTTATGATTGCCCGACGTTTCGAACACTTTTCAGCATTCATGGTCGCGGGCGGACTAAGGTGTCTCACGTCCAACAAGTAATCGTTATTACAGACATTTACAGTTATCTACCCGATACGGATTATATCGCGTTTGTATTTGATTTTAGATTGCCTGACGTTTCGAATACTTTACAGCGTTTGTGGTCACGGATGGACTAAGATATCTGGACTAAGATGATCTTAGGCCGCCCGTGACCATGAACGCTGTAAAGTGTTTGAAACGTCGGACAATCAAAAATAAAAATTAGTTTTGTTTAAAATTATAACAAAAGATATTCGTGCGAGGTCTTCTGTTTTATTTTTGTTTTTGTTCTGGTGATGATGGTAATGAGGTAAGGATACAATGATCATTATCCTTTCTCTTTCCGTGGATGATCCCATAAGATTACTACGAGACGTAAGCAGATAATTTATATAAGTCTAGTCAAGGAAATCTTGTAATAAAACTCTATACCAATCCATCTGATCCATGGCGTATATGGTCAATTATTTTAGATATCGTCTGACTAATAAAAAAAATGCTTATATCATTTTGGTAAAAAAATGGTTAGCATTATTTGTTTTTATCTTAATGCATTGTTTGTTTTTATTGGTGCTTATAGCAAAAATGTTCAGAGCTAAAATGCTTATAGCAAAAATGGCTAAAGCAAAAATGCTTATAGGATTTTTTGTTTTTATCGTCATAGTCCTAACCAATGTTATAAATGCGAATGTGAAGATGTTTGTTACGCTTTCACGCTGTAACTACTGAACCGACTGTCATGAAATTTCACATGCACTTTGTTAGCAAATATTCTTATCTTACTCTTATCGAGAATCAAAAATACGAAAATAGAAAATTGGTTAAAAAAATCAACATAGCCGCGAGCGAATACGCCATATGCCAAGTTACATAAAGATTAAAATCATTTTGTAATATTTTTTTTTTTTTATTGCAAACGGTGGCAAACGAGCAAACAGTACACCTGATGGTAAAGTGTTGCTGCCGCTCATGGACCTTTACAAGGCCGTTGCCTACCGCGAAGAAAGCGAAGGGAGTGTGAATGCGTGCATTGAGGCTCGGTGATACCAAGGGCACCACCAAAACCCTCCACACGCAAACACCCTCAGAAAGTTGTGCTTCCGGCTCTCTCGCTCACCGAACGAAGCGCAGTAACAAATTGCCACTACGCAGACGTCGATTTTCTGCGAGAGCGTAGTACTGCCCCGGACGGACCGGCCCGCGGCTGTAGACAAATAACTGTCGACAGTGTGGTCCTACCACTCCTTACATTTTGTATTAATTTTGTAATAGTTTACATAAAAGTGTAGCATACTGTAGATTACGGAAGCGCCAACGCGGCCGGTGGCCGGCCTCGGCGAAGTGCGGCTTTCTTATGGAAAACTGCAGTCAGGGCTGCCAACTGAACTCAAGTCAAGTGATTCATGTTATGGCAACCCTAGTTAGACACGCTGGTGTACACACGTCGTTATCTTTACGTCATTAGTTAAAAAAATTAAGTGTTCATTGAACAATAAATTACCACAATAAATTTAGTACTGTACAAAAACTTATCTTTATATATAAATTTCTTGTCTACGTGTATGTCACTGAACGCCTCCTAAACGGCTAGACCGATGTTGACAAAAATGTTTGTGCGTATTCAAGGAGATTCGAGAATGGTTTAGATTTACAATTGGACCCGGTAGGCGGCGCTGCTGCAGTCTATATTTGAACAGAACAACGTCTGTTGGGTCAGCTAGTTTTATATAAGTAAGGAATAAGGTACAATTCATCGACCCCTCTCTTGCCCGAGGGTGTCGTAAAAGACGACTAAGAGATTAAATATAACATTTGATTAAATATGCACCAAGAGAAGTCAATTTCGAAATAAAACCTTGTACTAACACTTCTGATCAGGATGGTATAGTAGGCTGGGCAGAGCCAGAACAATGGGATGCCTCCCATTGTGGAGGAGGCTCTGCCCAGCATTGGGACGTATATGAGTCGTCATGATGATGATGACGACTATGAAAGAAGAATATATATTCCATTGATTACAAGTAATTTCATTTCGTGGTTGCGAGGCAAGAATGCGATAGGTCGAGAACAGACGTAAAAACTGGTTGAGAGATCATCAGTAGAATGAGCAATCATTAGAATTTTGACGTGATCAGTGAGAAACTCCCCACCACCTATCTTGCCCTTGGGTATTATAAGAACTGACTAAGAAATATAATATGCAGATCTTAGAAAATAACGTATAGAAGGTAAGTTCGCTCACAAAAAGTGAAGCATTTCAATTAGAGCCTAATGGAGCTTACGCCGGAACCGTTCTGTAATGTACAAGGTCACTGTACTGCACGTACTTTCGTAACTCTTAAAAAATAAATAGGTAATTATGACGGTTTTTGCATTCAAATGGCGTCACAACACATTTGAAAAACATAAAAAGGTTTTTAACATTACTATTAAAAGTATGCCGACGATTTATGTTAATTAAAGCAAATTTGATTTCATAATTTGTATAGTGGTGTGCGTGTGTGCGTGTGTAATCGCTTGCACGCATGTAGAATTGTTTGCTTCATATTTTTGATGCCTTACGTATGGACACTATCCTTCTATAAGTTATTATTCGAAGATGCAGATATATGCAAGAGAAGGAAAACTCGACATAAAACCTTATTAGCCAATGCCAGGCTGAGATAAAAGAAGGAAAAAGATTTTAGTGATAATTAACAGCTATATGTAAGCTATAATATACTTGGGTGTCGTAAAAGATGACTAAAGGATCAAATATGCAGATAACATATTGAAACTTGAAATAAAACTGCACCAAATAATCAAAAATTATAATTAACATTTTATTGATTTGGATCTATTTATTTATTGGACTGCACAGATGGCGTAGTGATTAAGATACAAGACCTACCGTGCCAGTGTAGCGGGTTCGAATCCCACGCAGGGCAACACTTTGTGCGATCCAAAAATTGTTGCTCTGAGTCTGGATGTAATTTGTGTCCGTTAACTATATGTTTGTAAAGTCACCCGCAACACAAGGATTATATCCTTAGCGCAGGGTATTGATATTTAGAAAAAAAAATTATGTCTGTTGGTAGGTTTAGAAAAGCTGTAACGTAAAAGCTTAAAATTAATTGAAATATTAAAACTAATAGCATGAAGGTATACTCTTATAATTTCTTTTTTTTTTATAAGACAACACCCTGCACTAAGCAAATAATCCTTGTATTGCGGGAGACTTTACAAACATATATTTAACGGACACAAATTACATCCAGACTCAGAACAACAATTTGTGGATCGCACAAAGTGTTGTCCCGCGTGGGATTCGAACCCCCGACACTGACGCTCTAGGTCGTAGTCTAATCTTTATAAGTTTCTTATTCTATATCATCTAGCATTTTATGTTATATGCTTATTATATCCCCAAGTCGTCCTTTACAACATCCACAGGTAAGATAGAGATTGGGGAATTGTATTTTTACTTCGTCACCACACAAACTCCATCTATTAATATCATGTAAGAAGTACATTGTCAAGGAGAGTTCAAGGCATAAAGCTATTGCCAAATTCTTAAATTTTTTTTCCGTGTTGTGACGGAATAAGAATACAACTCACCATCCTCTGTCTTGCAAGTGGATGTTGTAAAAGTCAACTAAGGGATTATTGCAAATAACATATATGCAAGAAAAGGAAATCTCGAAGTAATATACTGTACTAGGGATGTGAAAAATAATCGATTTTTATAATAATCGATTAAATAAAAAAAAAATCGATTATTAATCGATTTTTTGTTATTCAAAATTCGATCGAAATTAATCGATTATTCACTGCCAGATTTCCTAAAAAAAAAAGGTCATCACGATTGTTTCATACTATATTAGAAAAGTAAGCTTACATTTCCTAAAAAAAAAGAGGTCATCATAAGCCTGTTGGGAGAAAAATCGATTATTATAATCAATTATTTATTTTTAATTAATCGATTTTTTTATAATCAATTTATTTTAAAGAACAAAAAATCGATTATTTTCCCTCCAAGTCACATCCCTAAACTGTACCACTTTGGAGCAGGCTCAAGCTCAGCGGTGGTACGTATGTGAGCTGTGATGATGATGATGATGATGTTGATGATAAGTTACCGAATTATTATGCCAAGTGTCGTAGGACAATAACTTTATGCCATCCAGATGTTATTCTGAGATTTGAAGTAATTTGTATCCTTTAGTTTATTTTTATCCTTTTAGATGTGGTAAGAACACATTGTTGACAGTTGTCTGTCTACAGCCGCGGGCCGGTCCATCCGGGGTAGTACCACACTGAGCAGAAAATTAACGTCTGAGTAGTAGCAATTTGTTATTTTTTTTGTCGGGTGGGTTACCATCGGCGTACTCCTCGCCCGACTCCGTCCGGGGCAACAGAGGGGCGTAAGCACGCACACCCGTAACCCACCCATATAGCACGTTACCTTCGTCGTTGAGTCGTCCACCAGTGCAGAGTTCCTTGACTTCAGTGGTGGCAATTTGTTACTGAGCTTCGTTCTGTGAGCGAGAGAGCCGGCAACCCAAGTTTCTGAGGGTGTTTGCGTGTGATGGGTTTTAATGATGCCTTAAATATCACCGAACTTCATTGCACGCAGTCACACTCCCTTCATTTTCTTCGCGGTAGGCAACGGCCTTATAAAGGTCCATGAGCGGCAGCAACACTTACCATCAGGCGTACTGTTTGCTCGTTTGCCAACATTAGCAATAAAAAAAGTTATATGTTCGTAAAATCCCTCGTAGCATAATGGTTAGTTCCTTCCTCTTGCACTGGCCCATATATGTCCTAATGCCGAGTTCCAGTTTTCTCCTTAATAAGAGGAAATTGACTATGCCATGAAGGTTTGGCCAGGTCAAGTTTTCCTTCTCTTGCATACATGGTATTTACATATATTACATATTTTTGTCGTCTTTTACGATACCCACCAGCAAGAGCGCATGGTGAATTGTATTCTTATATCTGTCATCATACGAAAAATGGATAAATGCCTTAGTGCAGTGTTTCTTTAAAAAAAAAAACGTGTGGCACTCGAGGACTGCCGCGGTAAAGCTATTGCATAGCATTTTTTATCGACTTATGCAATTATAATTATTTAGCTATTTTTTATTTATGCAGTATTTTTTTCTTTGATATTAGCTCACGTTAAGTACACTTTTTGAACGTGGTGACCGATAAGAAAACAAATGTACTATATGTATAACAATAAAGGCGGTTTGGATTACCATTGTCGTCTGCTGAAGATAGTTGGGACCGTTAGGACGTAAGCTACGCAAAGCGGTGGCACGTGTGCGCACCGAGACGGACGAACGCAGAATGTCGACGTCTCAACGACCGTACGCTCGGCCGAGCTGCCGCCACTCGCGTACCATGTAGGGGGTGTGAGGTTTTATTTTCGTTACAGAATTTCTTGATTCGGCCGCCGCGCCAAGCCCGCGATAAAAGCTATGCAATAGCTTAAAAACTATACAGGAATGAAAATTCAAAATATAACTATACATCAAACCATTTAAGATGATATACCACTTTCATTCTCATTGTGGTGAAGCCTCGAGGCCAATAGTGAGACGAATTAGTCAAAGAAGAAGTTAATTACATATAATTATGTAACAATGTATGCGGACAATAAACTTTTATAAAAATCTAACAAAACACGTGTAATAATTAGTTTTCTATTAAACTCATTACACAGTGCAATTACTTTCTATCAATGTTCTACATGCAATGATTAAAAAAACTGCATACCACATTATGTCAGGCAGAATAGTAATTGCTATCTTAAAAAATATAGACTAAAAGCCGTTTAAGATGATTTTACAGGGACCCAACCAAAAATGTCTGACAGTGGTAGGACCACACTGACAGTTGTCTGTCTACAGCTGCGGACCGGTCCGTCCGGGGTAGTTCCACACTGAACAGAAATACGACGTCCAAGTAGTAGGCATTTGTTGTTGTGTATCTTCGGTGAGAGCCGGCAGCCCAACTTTCTGAGGGTGTTTGCGTATGGTGGGTTTTAGGGATGCCTTAAGTTTTTTTATTGCCGATGGTGGCAAACGAGCAGGCAGCACACCTGATGGTAAGTGATTCTGACGCACATGGACCTTTGCAATACCAGGGGCACAGTCAGGCCGTTGCCTACCAAGAAGTAAATGCTCTTCTTAAACCTCGTTTGAAGAAGGACATGTCATAGCGCTCGGGAATACCACTCGATACACAGCAGCAGGTAGTTCATTCCAGAGCCTGCACGTACGTGGGAGAAATGATCGCCAGAAACGTACAGTTGAAGACCATATCGTTTCCAGGTGAAATGGATGAACCCTGCTGCGGTATCGAGTGGTACGTTGGTAAAACGGTGACGGTGGTACCAAGTCAAACAGTTCCTCCGAGCACTCCCCGTGAAAGAGTCGGTAGAGTACACAGAGTGACCCAAAGTCTCTTCGCCGCTCTAGCGACTCCAATCCGTCCGTGAGATTGGGATCCCCGACGATTCGAACAGCACGCCTTTGGAGGGAGTCAAGTGGGTCTAGCTGATATTTGGGCGCGCCTGCCCAAAGATGTGAGCAGTACTCCACATGAGGACGAACTTGCGCTTTGTACAGTACAAGACGCTGTCTCGGTGTGAAGTACCGCCTGGCTCTGTACAGGACGCCCAACTTTTTGTTACCCAATTTGGCTAGTATCATGGAACCTTATTGCACGCATTCATACTCCCTTCATTTTCTTCACGGTAGGCAGCGGCGTTGCAAAGGTCCATGAGCGACAGCAACAGTTATCATCAGGTTTTGCTCGTTTGCCATCGTTTGCAATAAAAAAATGAGAGTTATAAGTAGAATAGGGAAAATAAAACGTTATATATACCGGTGATCGGCGCAAAGTTTTATGGGGCCGCGCGCCGCCCACGTGTTACCCAGGATGGAGTGGACGGCGTGTCTGCTGGCCATACCCCGCCCATAAAAAAATGCATTGAATTTTACAATTATAAAATACTAGCAACTAGCCCTCGCTTCGCTTTTTTCAATAAGATTTTCAATTGATTTAACTTTATTTAGTTTTTCTTGAAGTGTGACAATACATATCAAATGAAATCACTTATTATTGTGAAGTTTACACATCGATTGAAACAATCTAATAATCTACCAACGGATCGGAACGCGGCTATAAGGTGAGAAGATTCAGCAGAGAACTCAGTGGGCAGTTATTTAAAAAAAAAGATATCTATACCAATAAATAAAATTGGAGTGTCTGTTTGTAATGTCAAAATAATAGGCTTTTTTCATGCTCACACGATTATTTGGACGATACCTATGCCTAAAAATCACTTTATATTTTTTTTGTCTGTCTGTGTCTGTTCCGGGTAATCTTCAAAACGGCTGGACCGATTTCAAAAATTCTTTCACCAATGGAAAGTTATAATATCAGGGCGTAACTTAGGCTATATTTTATCTCAGTATTCCCACGGGAACGGGAACTACGCAGGAAAGATGACTGAAACCGAAGCGAAGCGAGGGCGGGTTGTTAGTCTATACCAATAAATAAAATTGGAGTGTCTGTTTGTAATGTCAAAATAATAGGCTTTTTTCATGCTCACTCGGTTATTTGCACGACACCTATGCCTAAAATACAGATTAAAAAATTTTTGTCTGTCTGTCTGTTTGTTCCGGGTAATCTTCAAAACGGCTGGACCGATTTCAAAAATTCTTTCACCAATGGAAAGTTATAATATCAGGGCGTAACTTAGGCTATATTTTATCTCGGTATTCCCACGGTAACGGGAACTGCGCAGGAAAGACGACTGAAATCGAAGTGAAGCGAGGGCGGGTTGCTAGTTTTAAATAAAATTGTATGTATACATCATATAATATTTATTAGCTCCAGTGTGTGATGTACATCGAAGTACGTTATAAATATTATTTTCTGCTGCACATAATGTTAGATAGATAACGTTAGATATAGTTAACCCAAGTAGATGTTTACACTTATCTTGATTCTGATGTTTACGCGATTGCTTAAAATATTTTTGGTTATAATGTATCATCATCATCGCTATATACCTTCCAGTATTGGGTTTGGGCCATCTCCACAATGGGAGGGAATTCGACCTACTAAGCCATGCTGGTCAGATATGTTGGTGCAGGGTTTCCTTTCGAATTTTCTCTCTCTTACACAGATTTTATATAATATTACTGTTACATAATACAATGTATAATCTATATATATATATATATACCAATAAATAAAATTGGAGTGTCTGTTTGTAATGTCAAAATAATAGACTTTTTTCATGCTCACACGGTTATTTGCACGACACGTATGCCTAAAATAGCGATTAAAAAATTTTTGTCTGTCTGTCTGTCTGTCTGTGTGTTTGTTTCGGGTAATCTTCAAAACGGCTGGACCAATTTCAAAAATTCTTTCACCAATGGAAAGATATAATATCAGGGCGTAAACTAGGCTATATTTTATCCCGGTATTCCCACGGGAACGGGAACTACGCGGGTAAAACGACTAAAACCGAAGCGAAGCGAGGGCGGGTTGCTAGTATATATATATATAAAAAAATGTCGTGTTAGTTACACTATTTATAATTCAAGAACGACTGTATCGATTTACCTGAAAATTGGCGGAGAGGTAGCTTAGAACTAGGAGACGGACATAGGATACTTTTTATCCCGTTCCACCGGGACTTGACATAAAACGTCAAAGAGAATTTAAGTTACTATAAAACGTGGTATAACAAAAACGCATCTATCATTTAATAACAAAACGCAAGTGACAGACTATATTTTCGGCAATATAGAAAACATATTTACGAAAAAAATTATAGCAATACGAAGTTCGCCGGGTCGGCTAGTAAATAAAAAAAAAATATTTTAAAGATTTTATCGTAAATAAAACTACTTTTACGGATTATATCGCGTTTGTATTTGATTTATGATTGCCCGACGTTTCGAACACTTTGCAGCATTCATGGTCACGGGCGGACTAAGGTGTCTCACGTCCAACAAGTAATCGTTATTACAGACATTTATAATTATCTACCCGATACAGAAAAATTTTATCGTGTTTGTTCTTCGTGTGTTGATGGAATAAGAATACGATTTACCAGCCCCTATCTTGCCCGTGGGCGTTATAAAAGACAACTAAGGGATATTTGCAGATAACGTTGATGCAAGAGACATATCTGACCAGCGTGGAAAGGTCAATTTCCCTCCCATTCTGGAGGAGGCCCGAGCCCAACAGTGGGCTGAGATGATAATGACGATGATCATGTTTGTATTTAATTTATGATTGCCCGATGTGGGTTAAAAGGGTTTGACTGAAAAGTGTTCGAAAAGTTGGGTAATGAAACACGGTAAAATACAAAAAAATAGTATGAGTACTAAGTACGCATGTCGGAAGTGAAACTTCTTTGGTTCCACGTGTTTTTAGAATTAAAAAAAAATTAAAAAAAAATCTCTATCTTTCTCACTCGCTTGAGCCCTACTCTCGCCCCATGGCTGTGCTTCGTGCTATGTTCGCCCTTTCTCACTCTCTCTCAATCGGTCTCAATCGCTCTCTCCCTCTTCTTCGACAAAAACGCTGCACATCTTCGTGACGCTAAATTGCGTTTCATCCGTAAATTTTACCCTCATGCGAGCAAAGAAGTTTCACTTCAAAAAATGTTCTTTTTTTTTTCTAAAATATCTAGTTGCTATTGTAACTTACGTAAAACTGAGCTACATTAAAGCAAATATGAAAATTGCAATTGGCTTGTAACATTAAAGTCTCGCAAATCTTGGCCGTAATCCGTCACGTATTATATAGTGCGCGTGCGCTGCATCGATGCATTTCTCTCGGCAACCCTCCCCCTCCCACTACACCCCCCACGGCCCCTCTGTGGGCAGAGTGAATGCACTCTCGCTAGCGGTTATATAACTCAGTTCTTATACACACACACATGCGAAAAGTCTGTGTCATCATTGTAACTAGCATGTGTGCGTTTAGATCAATGTGTACGTAGATTAGATTCTACGTTTAGGTCCACTTGCATTAATTGAACCGCAGCTGGTGGACTAACATGAGACTTAATTTAAGCTTACAGAATATAGGTCGTGGCCATATTTGACTATTAATATCTTGTCCCTTGAATAATTTTAACGAAAAATGCGATAGAATATGAAGGATGTATTTAACATGATAAATATAGCAGCGTCCTGCGATTTTACCCACATAGTTCCCCTGGGCATATCGGGTTAAATTATAGCCTACGTGTTATTCTGATATGTAAGCTATATTATTGTGAAATTTCATCAAGATCCATTCTGTAGTTTATGCGTGAAAGAGCAACAAACATCCTCACATACAAACTTTTGCGTTTATAATATTAGTAGGATAAATCTATCCGTATGATGACGGAGTAAGAATACAATTCAACCCCAAATTGCCCGTGGGTGTCGTAAAAGACGACTAAAATATATCTTGTACTTATCATAACTATGCAAGAGAAGAAAACCTCGAAATAAAACTCTATACCAACCCTTCTGACCAGCGTGGTATAGTAGGTCAATTTCCCTCCCATTGTGGAGGAGGCTCGAGCTCAACAGTGGGACGTATATGAGCTATGATGATGATGATAAATCTTTAAGTCATCAATGGCATGCTGTTATGGTTTTAAACTATCTGGTTATCAAATTCCATTCAAATCCATTAAGCTATTTTGGTGTGACTGAGTAACAAACTTTTCTGTCTGGTCACGGAGTAAGAATACAATTCACCACCTTTTCTCTTAGAACTTACTCTTTTAACTTATTCCTTAGTCGTCTTTTACGACATCCACGGGCAAGATAGGGAGTGATGAATTGTATTCTTACTCCATAGCCACAATAAACTAAATTGGATCGTGAAATATAAAAGACTATCAGCTCGTGCTATGTCTCTCTAAAGAAATAACACTGGCATTCGACATGTCACCCAGATAACAGATAGTCGTCTCTTCCCTCTAATGTGGTTGAAGGGAGTGATGGCTGCTCTAATAGTTAACTCGTGATCGTGAAGTAAATTACAAAAAAAAAATAGTTGTATCCTATCTAGAAGGGCATCACACTGGAGGTAAGACTATACATATGTTGTATCCATAATTGTATTCAAAAGATGACTGCCCGCTGAGTTTCTTGCCGAGTCTTCTCAGCTTGTGGTCACGTTCCAATCCGGTGGTAAATATTGTATTGTGTTCAAACGATGTATAAAATTTGACAATATGTAAGCGCCCTCAAGGGACCTGTGCAGAATAAATGATTTGATTTGATCTACGTTTGACAGACACGAATAAGATGGTAATACATTGTCTTACCATGTATTGCTCATGAACCTCATCATCATGGAATCATCAACTAGCGTCACAGCCAGAGTGCTGTCTACCGTCTATTCCGTCTATATCCATATTCCATACGCGCACGCGCAGTCCATTCCGTCCGGGGCGACGAAAGGACGGCGCGCGGGAGCGTCGCCTTCGTCGTTGGGTCGACCACTGGAGACTGGTCGTCAGTGGTCGACCCGACGGAATACCCTTTCGGGTCTCCCTCTCGACGTCCCTGTCCCGGGATGTCGGTAGCCGTCGTGCGGTCAGCCTCTCTGCGGTTGCCGGACTAAAGTCCTCGATCCGGTCACCTGCACTGTAGGATATGGTTTAGGTATCCGTCTCTCTCGCTCAACAAACGAAGTGCAGTGACAAATTGCTTCTAAATATCGTTGAAACTTTAGTTTGTCATTCATCATCATCTCAGCCCATACACGGCCCACAGCAGGGCTGGAGCCTCCTCAAATTGGCAAATTGACCTTACTACACCATGTTGGTTAGACTCGGACAGGATAGGGTTTTATGTCAAGTTTTCCTTCTCTCGCATAGATGTTTTATAGGTATTATATTACTTAGTCGTCTTTTACGACATACACGGACAGGATAGAGAGTGGTGAATTGTAATCTTACTCCGTCACCACACAGATTTTTATTTATTTATGATGACGATAATGCATAGATAGGATTGTCAACATCATCAACGCTCAAATACCTCCCACTGCTGGGCTTGAGCCTCCTCCACAATGGGAGGGCAAATTGACCTACTATACCACGTTCGTTAGACGAGTTGGTATAGGATTTTAACTCGAGTTTTCCTTCTCTTGCATAGATGCTATCTGTAATAATCGCTTAGTCGTTTACGACATCCACGGGCAGGAATGAGGGTGGTGAATTGTATTCATACTCGATTACCACATGGAATCTATACTATTATATAAAGCCGAAGAGTTTGTTTGTTTGAACGCGCTAATCTCAGAAACTAATGGTCCGATTTGAAAATTTTTTCAGTGTTAGGCCATTTATCGAGGAAGACTATCCTAATATTATAAATGCGAAAGTAAGGATGTTTGTTTGTTTGTAACACTTTCACGCTTAAACCACCGAACCGATTTCAAAAATTCTTTCACCAGTTGAAAGCTATAATATCAGAGAGTAACATAGGCTATATTTTATCCCGGTATTCTCACAGGAACGAGAACTACGCCGCGGGTAAAGCGACTGAAACCGAAGCGAAGCGAGGGCGGGTTGCTAGTAGGCTAAATACGCTTTAAAATCAATAGGAGCGGAGCACCAATGACGAATGTTTCAAAATCGGCTTTTCCTTTGAGAGCTGCCGCTGCGTTCGCTGCGTAAACGGTTAAATTAAAAATTATTTTCACTTTCTACGTAAACAAAGTCACCGGTTAAAGTCAACGTTATATAGAGGATAGATAACTTCAAAACTCGGCCTTAAACTATTACAATATCTGTCCATTCGATCTATTCGAGCTGTTTACGTAATATAGGACAGATCTTAAAGGGACTGAAGGGGGTAAGAAGTGAAAGCCTCTAGTTAACAGTTATAATAAAAACTATTACGCGATAGATGTTTACTGGGCACTTACAATCACTTCTCTCTAGATCTAATAATACGAACACCTGAGGTATAACCGTCAGATTCCGAGTTCGATGCCCTGGTTAAGCTTATAAAACACATGATGGTTTCAATAATAATAATTCTGCGCCTTACATCGATATCCCTATGTAAGCCTTTCAAAGGACCGGGTATCTTCCCTTGGAAAATATCCGTGAACCAAAAGGAGATACATAATAATAATCATTTATTGCAGAATTATTTAACTCCATATTTAGTTAGTATCAATAAAAAATTAAAAATTAATGTGAGTAAAATTAACATACTAAATTAAATTATATTAAATTAAATCGAACTAAATTAACTATAATACTAACTTTAATTAGTTAAATAAAATACTAATTTTATTCCGTAGTTTTATTTAGAAAATAAAACTAAAATCAAATTAAATTAACTATAATCTATACCAATAAATAAAATTGGAGTGTCTGTTTGTAATGTCAAAATAATAGGCTTTTTTCATGCTCACACGGTTATTTGCACGACACCTATGCCTAAATACAGATTAAAAATTTTTTGTCTGTCGGTTTGTTCTGGGTATTCTTCAAAACGGCTGGACCGATTTCAAAAATTCTTTCACCAATGGAAAGCTATAATATCAGGGCGTAAACTAGGCTATATTTTATCCCGGTATTCCCACGGGAACGGAACTACGCGGGTAAAACGACTATAACCTATAACCGAAGCGAAGCGAGGACGGGTTGCTAGTATGTACTATAATACTAACTAAAAATAACTATCTTAGATATAATTGATTGAATCAGGCGATACATGGCGAAAATCCATTATTATTTTAAAATATAAGAAATGAACGAAGATCCACTACTTTCCCACGTAAGAGTAAGATACCCTTGTATCCTATTCCACCTTGATCGTATCCCGTATTCCTTCCATTCCATTGTGGTGTGCGGTATATTGATTAACCGTGGTAAAGTGGTAGGTCTCCGTTCCTTCCTTCCATTAGTAAATTCCTCTTTTTTTTTTTTTGTGGGTGGGCTGCGGTCGGCGCGCCTCCGCACCACTCCGTCCGAGCCGACAGAGGGGCTTAAGCACGCAACTCCCGCAACCCACCCGAAAACCACCTCGCCTTCATCGTTGGGCCGACCACCGGAGCAGAGTTAACTTGTCGTCAGTGGTCGGCCAGACGGAATACCCCTTACGTGGGGTACCCCCCCATCGACCGACGTCCCCCCCTCGGGGAGGACGTCGGTCTTTCCTCACGCGGTTGGCCTCTCGGCGGGTGACGGACTAATCCCCGGTCACGTCACCCGCGGCCTCGGCTAGGGCGGCATGAGGCGCAGGTAGTTGCGCCTGCGCCGCCCCATTCGCAGGCGGCGGATCTCCTTATCAAGGCTGCGCTCCTCGCGCAGGCGATCCGCCGCCTCCTTCTGCGAGATCACTGTCTCGCAGAAGGCTGCGACCGCGTCCCAATTCCCGACGCTGTCGACCATCGCCCTAGCGATGGCGGGCAGCGTCAGGTCGGCACCGATGATTGCGACGAGTTCACGGCGCTGCGTGGCCCAAGCGGCGCAGGCCTCGAGCGTATGCTGTGCCGTGTCCTCGTCGCAATCGCAGTGGTGGCAGGACGGTGTACTCTCCCTCCTTACGCAGGTGCACTCCTTGTGCAGGTATTTGGCGAAGCTCCCATGCCCCGTCAACACCTGCACTAGTCGGAAGGAGAGCACCCCGTGCCGCCTTTCCAACCACTGCACCGACCGGAAGGCCTCCACGATTCGCACCCCGAACCGAGGCCTCTCCAGCCGGACTGTCCAACGGGCAATGACGTCTCGGCGGGCGTCGACGCGCCAGGCGGTGAGCTCCCTCAAGGAAACAACACCGCCTTCCCCGCGCACCCCCGACACCCGCCGATACAACTCAGCGAGCATTTCCGCCTCCAGGTCCCACGGGGGAGTCCCGGCCAATAGGCACGCTGACTCCGTCGCCACCGTGCGGTATCCGCGGATGGCTCTGACCACCATGACCCTCTGTGGTCGCCACAGAAGGGCCCTAAGTCGGACGGTCAAGGACCCCGCCCACACCGGTGCGCCGTACAGGGCCATCGACCGGATGACCCCCGCGTACAGTCGTCGGCACGTAGCGCTCGGTCCACCCACGTTCGGCTTAAGCCACGATAGGGCGGACGCCGCGCCGACGAGCCGCGGAGCGAGCCTGCGGAAATGCTCCCGGAACCACCATTGCCCGTCGAGCACCAGGCCCAAGTACCTCATATGGGCCTGGATGCTGATGTCAACCGAGTGGACGGTGATCGAGACGCCGATGGGAGGGCTCATACGGCGCCCATGGAACAAGAGGGCCTCCGCCTTGTCCAGGGCGACCCTCAACCCCAGCGCCTCGATCCGCCTGACGACCTCTTCGGTGCCATAGGTCGCCAAGCTTACCGCCTCTTCTAGCGTCCCACCGCGGGTTGTGACGAGCGTGTCGTTGGCGTAACAAATCACGCCCAGCCCGGGCGGGAGGCTCCCCCGCAACGCCCAGTCGTAGCCAATGTTCCACAGGGTGGGTCCGAGGACCGACCCCTGTGGGACACCGCACGTCATGAGCGTTCGCACAACGTCCCCTGCTCGGTTGGTGCAGAGGACGCTGCGCCCCACCAAATAGTCTGCCACTAGCCGCCTCAGGTAAGCTGGCACTCCGTGATACCGGAGCGCCTCCCTGATGCAGCTGAATGGCAGACTATTGAATGCGTTGGCGATGTCTAGGGACACCGCCAACAGCTAGTAAATTCCTCTGCAATATTTTGCAATATATGCAAACATTTACTCCTTAGTTCTTTATTGATCGAGCAAACACGAAGAAGCGAAGCAATTTCGTTTCAGGTCAGTCAATATTGTTTTCATATGTCCTATAATATATGTCTGATTGTTTGCCTCCATAGGTCGTATTACTTGCCTCCACGGCGCGTGTACCTGAGCCTGATGTCGCCCTAGCCGAGGCCGCGAGTGATCAGACCGGGGAGTTTAGTCCGTCACCCGCAGAGAGGATGACCGCGCGACGGCGACCGACGTCGACCACTGAAAACAAAGAAGTCGGCATCGGTCGGCCCAACGACGAAGGCGACGTGCTATGGGTGGGTTACGACTTACGGAGTCGCGCGCCGCCCCTCTGTCGCCCCGTACGGAGCCAGGCGGCGGGTACGCGGACCGTAGCCCACCTCAAAAAAAAACAAGTCGTATTACTTAATCGATTCTCGTGAAAAATGATAAGAAAATGATAATGATATGGATATTTTTATCAATTTTTGTATTTTTTTTTTTATAGTGGCAGATATAAAATCATTTAGAGTTTCGCGAGGTTTACAGTCTATAAAGCCACTAAGTTTAATAACATGGCTTTTTTTTTTTTTTTTGTGGGTCGGCTGCGGTCGGCGCGCCTCCGCACCACTCCGCAACTCCCACAACCCACCCGAAAACCACCTCGCCTTCGTCATTGGGCCGACCATCGGAGCAGGTTTACTTGTCGTCAGTGAAGTTTAATAACATGGTGAAAATAAGAGAAGGTGTATCTCAATTCGTGTAAATTATCCGTGTGGTGACGGCGTAAGAATAGAATTCACCACCCTACTCTTACCCGTAAAAGTCAACTAAGGATGTTGCATCTGTGCAAGAGAAGGAAAACTCAAAATGAAACTCTCTGCCAACAAGTCTGATCGACCTGGTGTAGTAGATAAATTTTCTTGCCCTTGTGGAGTAGGCCCGAGAACAAAACTGGGACTTTTTCGAGATGAGATGATGATGTGTCTTAATAAATGGTAATAAACTCACCCTTTTTTTATTTTTTGGTGGTGGGGCGTGATCAGCTCGCTCGCCGTTCGGCTTCGTTCGGGGCGACAGTGGGGCGCCGCGCGGCCCATGACCAACCCGTGGCACGTCGCCTTCTTCGCTGAGCCAACCACTGGTGCAGAGTTCCTTATCTTCAGTGGTCGGCCCGAAACTCACTTTCCTAACATTTGCTGGGCTAGCCACCAACGTCAAGGATTCGGTATCAGTGGCGCGCCCAATGGTGATGGAGAGAATTCGGTAGGCTATGGGACCGCTGGCCGCCTTTACTTCGCCTCGGATAAAGAGGACGGCTGGGTCATAGGCCGCCCAAAAAAAACCCCTATGATTTTAAAACAAATAGTAGCATAGGTGTAAATGTTATCTAAGCAGGGTAATCAGAAAGGCTACCCCTTCACAGACAAAATTTTAAAATGTATTAAATTTCTTCATTCATCATCGCAGCCCGCATACGTCCCACTGTTAGGTTCAGACCTCTTCCACAATGGGAGGGAATTTGACCTAATATATACCTAATATACCATGCTTGTCAGATATGATGGTATTTTTTTTTTTTTTGGGTGGGCTATGGTAAGCGCACGCGCGGTCATGTCCGTCCGGGGCGATGAAAGGACGGCGCGCGGACCCATAACCACCCGTACCCACGTCACCTCGTTGTTTGTTGGGCCGACCACCGGAGCAGATGTGACTTGTCTTCAGTGGTCGGCCTGACGGAATACCCTTTCGGGTAACCTCACGTCTTGACGTACTGGGACGTCGGTCGCCATCGCGCGATCCAGATATGATGGTATGGGGCTTCATGAGTTTGCCTTCTCTTGTACAGATGTTACGTGTATATAATATCCCATAGTCGTCTTTTACAACATCCACGGGCAAGATATGGAGTCGTGAATTGTATTCTTACTCCATCACCACATAGAAGAATTCTTCATTAAATGAATTTTGATAGAAAGAAAAACAAAACGAAAAACGGCGGGCAATGACATTTTACTAAATTGTTTCTTTTTTTATGTTAGTGTATTTTTAATGGAATCAAAACCACAATTGCAGCCAAAGAGATTTTATTAAAAGTTTGTACAGACTATTTGCGAAAAGACTTTTTCCTCGACCTATTAGTTATACTCTTTAATTCATTGGCGTAGTATTATTTTAATTGCAATAATTAAAGACAAGTGTGTTTCACAGTCAATTAGTGTTCAAAATATATATTTAGGTCATCAAGCAATTTAGTTTTAGCAATACATGTTCAGCTCGTTATATTTGCAAGCATATAGTCGATTTAGAATTAAAAAAATACTCTATATTATTTTATTTTTCACCATCTACTATATGATTTAACCGTGGGATGACGGAGTAAGAATACAATTCACCTCTCCCTGTCTTGCCCGTGGATATCATAAAAGACGACTAAGGGATATAATACGCATATAACAACTATGCAAGAGAAGGTAAACTCGAAATAAAACCCTACAACAACCTGTCTGAACTGGTTTGGTGTAGTAAGGTCAATTTCCCTCCTATGGTTGAGGAGGCTCGAGCAGAACAGTGGGTCGTATATAAGCTGATGATGATAATGACTATATGATTTCTTCATAAACTCAAAAATAAAAAATCGTGTCATAATCGCTACGCTGGATGACGGGGCTGGCAATCGTAGAAAGGTGTTATTCGTTTCTCGACACAGGGTTGCTACCCTCCTGGTGAGATCCTTGGCCGATTTTTATGATTAGAAAAGCAAGGGGGTGACGATAGTTGTATTTTTCTTCCGTTAACACACGGATGGAATTAAAGACACAAGTTTGCGCGTTCACTGCAAAAAAGGACGTTTATTATGGCGCCTCAGTTCCAAGGAGTAACTCTCCCAATTTCTGAGAGTATTGGGATTCTCGGCGTCGAAATATCAAGCAAAGTCCAGTTTGGGAGTCATTTGGAGGACAAAGCCAAATTGGCAACCAAAAATTTGGGCGTTCTGAACAGAGCCAGGCGGTATTTCACACCGAGACAGCGTCTTGTGCTATACAAAGCACAAGTCCGTCCTCATGTGGAGTACTGCTCACATCTCTGGGCAGGTGCGCCCAAATATCAGCTAGACCCACTTGACTCCCTGCGGGCTGTTCGAATCGTCGGGGATCCCAATCTTACGGACAGATTGGAGTCGCTGGAGCAGCGGAGAGACTGGGTCACTCTGTGTACTCTACCAACTCTTTCACGGGGAGTGCTCTGGGGAACTGTTTGACTTGATACCATCGTCTCCATTCTACCAACGTACCACTGGACATCGTAGCAGGGTTCATCCATTTCACCTGGAAACGTTATGGTCTTCAACGTTTCCAGCGATCATTTCTCCCACGTACGTGCAAGCTTTGGAATGAACTACCTGCTGCTGTGTTTCCGGAGCGCTATGACATGTCTTTCTTTAAACGAGGTTTAAGAAGAGTATTTACTTCACAGTAGGCAACGGCCTGGCTGTGCCCCTGGTATTGTAAAGGTCCATGTGCGGCAGTATCACTTATCATCAGGTGTGCTGCTTGCTCGTTTGCCACCGTTGGCAATAAGAAAAAAAAAAATTAAATCATCAATCTGTTTTCCGTGGGTGGTGCAATATACGACTTAGGGGATATAATATGCAAATTAGAAGAGAAGGCAAACTCGAAACAAAGTCCTAAGCTAAGACGTCTGACTAGTGTAGCATAATAGTTCAAAGTCCTAGTTTATCTAGTTTTGACGTCTATCGGTAAAGATATAGTGACATTGACATAGCAACAGATATACTGTTAGCGTTAACACGTTACTTGACCTTGTCGATGACGACTTACTTGAATTTACTCGCCATCCAAACTAAAATCTATATTTAAAAAAAAATTATAGAAGTCTAGCTAACCCAACAGACGTGGTTCTGTTCAAATAAAGCGCCACCTACCGGGTCTAATTGTGAATCTAAACCATCTTCGAATGCCCTTGAACGCACACAAAAAATTTCGTCAACATCGGTCTAGCCGTTTAGTAGGAGTTCAGTGACATACACATGTACACAAGAAATTTATATATAGGATAATAATTTGAATAATTTATCTAAGACTAGTTATATGAAGTTATTGTATGAAATATGTGGTAAGAAGCGAACGACGTTCGTCGGTCGCGAAGTTAGTTCACCGTGAGAAGGAGAAATGCGACAGAATTGTTCTGCGGTTACGGTGTGCCTTTACACTCGTCACCTAGCTAGTTTTGCAACTAGTCTTTTAATGCTTAAGACGTATAAATATAAATCTAGAAAGGTGTTAAGATATGTAAGAAAAGTGTAGGTACCGGACTTCTGTGTCATATGTTACAAGGTTCAGTAGCCTCCAAATATTATTCTTCATCCTTTATATAAATTTCCCACTGTTGGGCTCGAGCCTCCTCCACGATACGAGGGAAAATGACCTACTATACCGAGCTGATCAGACGTGTTGGTTGGATTTCATTTCAAGTTTTCCTTCTCTTGCTATGTTATATTCTTATAAATCCTGTAGTCGTCTTTTACGACACTTACAGGCAAGAGAGGGGTGGTGAATTGTATTCTGACTCTGTCACCACACGAAAAAAGAGGCTTATAATGACATTATATTCTTACAGTTAAATTTAAGGTTGTAAGCAGAAAACTGTGGAAATATCAATAAAGTCTTTTAATTTTAAAATTAAATAGTCTTATGAAGTATCTACAGAGCTCTTCCTAGTATCACTAATAAATAATTTCTATTCAATTATTAAATTACATTGAAATATATTCAGTCAAGATTGAAATGAAATCTCTTGAGGTAATAAAGAGACCGGCATCAATACTAAATATGCTCATTTGTATTCTATTGTATATTTCTAGCTTTCTTAGCGAATTATAGTTAAAACTCGCTTTTGACCACATTTACGATAACTTAACTTTGATTTGGTCTAAATTACTAGAAACAACCGAGATTTTAAGGGGCCTTCCACTAATCACGTGAGGCTTGAAAGTTTTTTGGCAAAAATCACGAAATATCATAAGGGGGGGGAGGGTGTAGTAAGATATCACGTGTAATCATTTTTTCGTAAAACGCGCGATTTTTAAATCGATAGACATGATGTCTAGACATTTTTATCATGGTCCTTCATCATCATCATCATCATCGCAGACCACATACGTCCCACTGTTGGGCTCGGGCCTCCTCCACAATGGGAGGGAATTTGACCTACTATACTATGCTAGTCAGACATGTTGGTATAGGGTTTCATTTCGAGTTTTCCTTCTCTTGCACAGATGTTATGTGCACATTATATCCCATAGTCGTCTTATACGACATCCACGGGCAAGATAGGGAGTGGTGAATTGTATTCTTACTCCGTCACCACACGGAAAGTCCTTAATTTCAGAATAAAATAAGATTATACTTTATACCTGTATTTAAAGATAATAATCCAAAAATTTTAAGATTCTTCGTAGGTACTAAAAATACACGTGATGTTTGATGGGGTTGGTAGGTTTAAATCTCACCACGTATCACCAAGGTTGGTTAAATGCTTAAAAAAAGATCACGTGATTAATGGACGGCCGCTAACGTCTGGTGATGTAGTAAGAATACAATGCACCACACCCTCTCTTGCCCGTGGTTGTGATAAAAGACAAATAAGGGATTAAATATATATTATAACAACTATACAAGAGATAGAAAACTCGAGCCTAACTTAAGTTGTCATCACACAACTAATTTGAACACTGCCCAAATATATTGCAATACATGTAACTTCATAGCTAATTCACAATCTGACCTCTAGTTCAGTGTCAATCTCGCATAGTAACCTTATTCAAGGCTCAAGGTGCGATAAACTTTCATCATTAAATTCACAATTCGCAATTGAATTTCAATATGGTATTGAATCTGTCAATTTTATCACTATGTCCATCTGTCAGACCATTGCTGCCGGGCTGCCTAGCTGGCCACAAATGACAAGGAACTCGGTATCTCTTAGTCGTGTTTTACGACATCCACGGGCAAGATACGGAGTGGTGAATTGTATTCTTACTCCGTTACCACATGGATGATTATTATTATTATACTTTAGAATATAAATTTGATTATTTTTAACAAATTTTAATAAAACAAATACATACTTTTTCAAAGACAATTTGTTTAATTTTTAAATTGATACTAGGTAAATCATCTAATGCGAAATAAAATACACTCATTTGCAAAAAAAACGGGCACCTAAGCAATGAACCATTTCAAATGTTAATATTTCTTTGTTTGATAATTATAGGTAGTTTTATCCACACAATTTGCTAAATTAATAAGAAAATAATCGTTTTCATCAGTATTTCATAAAATTTAGATACAATTTATGGGAAATAATGCTAAACCCCGCTAGTAGTGTATATTCGCTAGTAGTGCATATGCTCATGAAGTAAAAATAAAAAAGTTTTTTTGTTTGTTTTTCTTTAATAAAGTAAAAGCAGATAAATGTTTAGTATCGAGTGTGACCCCCTCTAGCTAAAATCACAGCTTGAATTCGTCTGGGCATGCTAGCGAGTATATCCCGGATACTTGCTTGCGGAATACGTTCCCACTCCGCAGTAATCACATTCTTCAGCTCTCTGATGGTCTGCGGAGCCGGGTGTACTGATCTCACACGCCGTTTCAGAACGTCCCAGACATGCTCTATGGGATTGAGGTCGGGACTTCGAGCTGGCCAATCCAAACGACGAATGCCGACCTCTTGCACATACGCATTAACATCGCGGGATCGGTGGGCGCGAGCATTGTCGTCCATAAAAATCGAGTCTTCACCTAGAGCGGCCAATGCGGGTTGTGCATGAGAAATTAGAACTTCCGTTATGTATCGATGCCCAGTCAGTGAGCCGTTTTCAATGAAGACTAACTCTGTACGATCCATTGAATTTATTCCTGCCCAAAACATAACAGAGCCCCCACCATAAGGTGTGATTTCTTCGAAACATGCCTCTGCAAAGCGTTCTCCTTGTCTTCTTAGCACTCGCCGACGTCGATCTTCACCGAACAGAGATATCCTGGCTTCATCAGAGAACAAAACCCTATTCCAATCGTCTTGAGTCCATGATTCACAATTTCTAGCGAACCTAAGCCTGTGAACTCTGTGCTCACGGAGTAATTTGGGGCCGCGGGCCGGGCGGTGACTGCGTATATTGGCAGCGAGAAGCCTCCTCCTGACCGTCCATAGACTAATATGCACATTTCTTACTTCTTGGAGGTTGTTCTTAAGATCCACATACGAAGATTTGCGATTTCTCAATGCGCGACTCACAAGAAAACGATCATCCCGTGGTTGGGTACATGGTTTTCTTCCAGAACCAGGCCTTCTCTCGACGGAACCAGTCTCCTGATATCGCTGCCAGGTCCTTTGGACTGTCGAGCGACTAACATTTAGCCTCCTAGCCACGAAACATTGACTGCAACCCTCTTCAAGCAGCGCGATAATTTTGGTAGCTTTTACCACTTTATCTACCATTTTTGATACAGCCAAACAGCATTAAATAAAGCTTTGACAGTCAAGGATATGAAATTAATCGATAAAAATTGAATAAAAGTTATGAAAGTCGATGTTAACTTCTGGAACTTCGCGCCAAAAATGTAGGATAAAAAGGGGTTTTCTGTAAAAATGAACATCAAATGAAAAATTGAATTTAGAACGTACTTTTTTAAATACCACAGCATTTTTAAAACCGGCCAGTAACGTGTACAAACGATTGAAACCTTTTTGGTATTGTATCTTTTTAAATATGAATGAAAATCAAAACCGCCCGTTTTTTTTGCAAATGAGTTTATTTTCGCGTAATTTGTAGTTCACATAAAGTATATTTCAATTACCCAACATAATAATACTTTATAGTAAAGTGCCCTAGCCATTTTTGGTCTTAAACAATTATTGTTCTTTATAGGCCACTAGCAGCGTCCTGCGGTTTCACCCGCAGTTCCTCTTCCCGTGGGAATATTGGGATAAATTATAGTCTATGTGTTATTTTGATATATAAGCTATATTATTGTGAAGTTGCATCAAAATCCATTTAATAGTTTCTGCGTAAAAGAGCAACAAACGTCTTCACATCCTCACAAATTTTCGCGTTTATAATATTAGTAGGATACTGTCCGAACCATTGGCGGTGAGCTGTAGCTCCGTAAACTCCCATATTATGCTGTCGATCGCCATTTGCATGGTTGACCACTCGTTTGTATCTTCGGTGGCAAAATAGGATACATCTTTTTTGATAGGCTATGATCCGATCACACACCGTCTGGACCATCTGAGGGTACCTACGAGAGGAATGAAACGTAAACTTATACACTGCTATACTATCGTATCTCTATTTAAGCTACCCAGCTGTCCAAGTCTTTGGCGGCTAAATAGAAGCACCCTAACAATCCCATAATCGTTACATTCATCAGGCAATTAAAGTTAGGATGAAACGCTTTTCAGTGAAGTGCTGTTATCTGTTTTTGGCGATTCAAAGATTCACATTAATAATTTGCTCTTATTTGGGAGCTGTATTAACTAATATAATCAAGTAGGCAAAGAAGCCGCAAGAGCTCTGGAATTATATATGTATATAATTAGGTTAGGACCTAGAAAATGTTTTGATTATTGTACATCACAAAAATATAGCCACTTTTTATATATTTTTTGAAAATAATTATGTCCACAATGGCAATGCGTTGCAATTTATCCGGTCGATGGCCCTGTACGGCGCACCGGTGTGGGCGGGGTCCGACTCAGGGCTCTTCTGTGGCGACCACAGAGGGCCATGTGAGGAGGAGGAGCGCGGTGTGGTCTCTGTGAGGGAGCTCACCGCCTGGCGCGTCGACGCCCGCCGAGACGTCATTGCCCGTTGGGCAGTCCGGCTGGAGAGGCCTCGGTTCGGGGTGCGGATCGTGGAGGCCTGCCGGCCGGTGCTGATGCAGTGGTTGAAACGGCGGCACGGGGTGCTCTCCTTCCGACTGGTACAGGTGTTGACGGGGCATGGATGCTTCGCCAAATACCTGCATAAGGTCGTTAGGAGGAAGAGTACACCGTCCTGCCACCACTGCGATTGCGACGAGGACACAGCACAACATACGCTCGAGGTCTGTGACGCTTGGGCAGAGCAGCGCCGTGAACTCATCGCAATTATCGGTGCCGACCTGACGCTGCCTACTATTGCCAGGGCGATGCTCGGCAGCGTCAGGAACCGGAACGCGGTCGCAGCCTACTGCGAGGCAGTGATCTCGCAAAAGGAGGCGGCGGATCGCCTGCGCGAGAAGCGCAGCCTCGAGAGGCGATCCGCCGCCAGCGATTGGGGCGGCGTAGGCGCGAATACTTACGCCTCATGCCGCCCTAGACGTGGCTGCGGGTGACGTGACCAGGGAATTAGACCATCACCCGCCGGGAGGCCGACTGCGTGAGGAAAGACTGACGTCCTTCCCGAGGGGGGGACGTCGGTCGATGGGAAAGTAGGGGGTACTTCGCCGGGCCGAGCATTGACGTCAAGTCACCCTGCTCCGGTGGTCGGCCCAACGACGAAGGCGACGTGCATCGTGGGTGGGTTTTGGGTGTGCGTGCTTACGCCCCTCTGTCGCCCCGGACGGAGTGGTGCGAGGAGCACGCCGACCGCAACCCACACAAAAAAAAATGCGTTGCAATTTTATTTTTGTTATTGTCGTCATGTTATCATTTCAGCCTATATACATCCCACTGTTGGGCTTGGGCCCTCTCCACTATGGGAGGACAATTGACTCACTATACTTCGCTGATCAGACGTGTTGGTATATGGTTTTGTTTCGAGTTTACCTTTTCTTGCATAGATATTATATACATATTAAATCCCTAATTCGTACGACATCCACGAGCAAGAGGGGGTGAATTGTATTCTTACTCCGTCACCACAAAGATAATTTGTTATTGTATTTGATTAGAAATAATTGGCTTTTTTTGTATTAATGGCAACCAGGTAGTACAGTCTTGTCAAAGGATCGGATTCGTTTAAAAAGTACTGCTCTAGCAGACGCTGGACCAAGACCCCAGCGCGCGTATGTTCTTCGCACACGATATTTGACGAAACACTAGATCTCCAATTAGTTGAGGCAGGAAATGTCTACTAACACCTTACACCGTTGATTATTTTGTTTACTTGTATACGCTAGTTCTCGTCTAATAACTACTATTGGCATCGTTCTGTCTGCAGGCAGCGTAACGATAAACTCAAAAGCCCTTCCAATACTTTAAATAATCCATCCCAAAGTCTTTTGGTCAAAAGATTTATATTCTAAAGGAGGTTACTTATCAACCAGACTTAAAGCTTACCAACATTCTTATTCTTATCCACCATTTGCTTTTATAAGTTTCTTCCCACGTTTTCAACCGCATTAAAAGTAACTTTCCCAGGATGAAATTTTGTCCAAATCCGTTCGATGGATTAATATTTGATAGAGCAAAAAACTGTAAATCTGAATTATTATCCTAGAGAAATATATTACAGGGATAAAAATCAATTACGTAATGTGTTAATGCCAGAAATGATCTACCGTGTACCTACCAATTTTTATCTGAAACTGTTCAACAATTTACGCGTGATTGAGTAATAAACATTCAAATATCTTCACAAAATTGTACATTTATAATATAAGCAGAATAAGTCGGCAGTGATGACTTAAGACACCGTTACCACGTTTCCGTTTTGACCACCTTGAGCTTGGTTATGAGGCCTATATTAGGGACCCCTAATATGAGGAAGCCGCTGAGGAAGAAAGATTCTCAAGTAGCGACCATGTATCGGACGATGTAGTGTAGGACGTTCCTCACTAGTATCGATGACCTGGAAGTAGCTGGGCATTGTTGAATGCTGGCGTACTCCGTGGCGAAACATGAGGGAGGCCGTTCAGCAGTGCACGACGTTAGGCTAAATGATTATGATGAGAACGAAGCCGGGTACTATTACCGTAGTAACGACATTCGTTGGCAGTTAACGATATCTACGCAGAGCATAATATCAAATTCATGGCACTACCGGTGACACACTTAATAGATAGTAGATATTCATTCCCTCCCGTCCACCATCCCGTGTACTCATTGTCGCTCTCCCGTCGCACCAGACGGCTGGGTGAAATAAATACAGTCCATAGCCGATTACGGGAAAACCCTAAATTGACCGAGTAAAATTGACCAACTATATGTAAACGCTGGTCAAACGGAAAGGTATAAGGTTTTATTTCGAGTTACTCCTCTCCCTCCCTAAATAATATATGCATATTATAATCCGTTAGCCCTCTTTTACGAAACACATGGGCAAAAAAGGGGGTGGTCTATTGTATTCTTCCAACGTTACCACACGGAAAGATGACACTACAAATATTAATATATTTATTAATTTATCATCTTACCTAAGTGTTGACCTTTATCGAGACCCTCGCACAAGGATTCGATTTAACCTAGAGATATAAGCATTCGATATTATCTGATATCGGTTAGTAATATGAATATTCGATATTATTTAAATGTTAAAATTATTTTTTTGCATTGAACGATGCACTACACTAGCGATCAGTGCTAAGCAACTCTACATTTGAGGGTTTTTAGCGGGAATCTGGAAGTGTCATGTGGTTTTCTTGTATTATATTCAATATCTTAGTGTTTTAACGTATTATATTAAATAATCTTAATGGCATTTTATGTAATATATAGCGGCAGAACTGTTGAGGTGTAGTGAATATGATATAAAACTGCTATACATACCTTTTTGTTTCCACCAAAATGCTCAGAAGATACCCTTAACAGTGGCCATTACATTGTTGAAGGTGACACTTTGACTTACTGACAGACCATTACAGACATGAAGAAACTGATCATTTGAAAAGAAAATTATAATTCGACCTTAGAATAATAACGTATAGAAGGATAGTGTCAGTACTTCGAACTTTAAAAATTTGAATCTAAAAATACTAATGGCGGGCAGACGATTACACACGTACACACGGAAACCACTATACAAATTATGAAATCAAATTTTGTTTTTATTAACATAAATCGTCGAAATACTTTTAAAAGTAATGTTAAAAACCTTTTTATGTTTTTCAAATGTGTTGTGGCACCATTTGAATGCACAAGCCGTCATAATTACCTATTTATTTTTAAGAGTTGCGTATGTTCGTGCAGTGCAATGACTTGTACATTACGGGACTGTTCCGGCGTAGGCTCCATTAGGCTCCAATTGAAATGCCTCACTTTTTGTGCGTGGACTTACCTTCTATATGTTATTATTCTAAGAATTTGACACTGAAAAAAATGGCTCGTATTAGTAGCTGATTGCCAAGACAAAAAAAAAGAAGAAGAACTCTACATTTAGACATTTTAAACTCTACTTGTAAAATATTGCTCTCAGAAGTAGCGAATTTTTTTCAAAATGATGAGATATGATCTTACTATCGAGATTAACCCTTTATATATATATGATTCTAAATATGAAAAGTTGATGAAATAGGAAAAAGCTGTAAGAAGAACTACGCAAGTAAAATTTTAACTTGCCCCGTCGGACGAACCACGGACGTCAATGATGATGATAGGGAAGGAAAATGGTGAGTTATGGGGCCGCACATCGCCCTATAATCGCCCTGGACAACAGACGCTGTACGTCCAAGCTGCCCAAAAAAAAACTATTGGCATTTTTATAGGCAGAATAGCTATGGGCCTACGTCAACCTTATGGTCTTATCTTGATTCCAAATAAATCAGGATTAATTCATAGATAAGTCCATAAAAAATTATAATATGCATAATTTGACTGCACAGATAGCGTAGCGGTTAAGCTCTGCGACCTACCGTGCCAGTGCCACAGGTTCGAATCCCACACAGCACAACAGTTTGTGTGATCCACAAATTATTGTTCCGAGTCTGGATGTAAGTTGTGTCCGTTAATTATACACTCATTTGCAAAAAAAACGGGCACCTAAGCAATGAACCATTTCAAATGTTAATATTTCTTTGTTTGATAATTATAGGTAGTTTTATCCACACAATTTGCTAAATTAATAAGAAAATAATCGTTTTCATCAGTATTTCATAAAATTTAGATACAATTTATGGGAAATAATGCTAAACCTCGCTAGTAGTGTATATTCGCTAGTAGTGCATATGCTCATGAAGTAAAAATAAAAAAGTTTTTTTGTTTGTTTTTCTTTAATAAAGTAAAAGCAGATAAATGTTTAGTATCGAGTGTGACCCCCTCTAGCTAAAATCACAGCTTGAATTCGTCTGGGCATGCTAGCGAGTATATCCCGGATACTTGCTTGCGGAATACGTTCCCACTCCGCATTAATCACATTCTTCAGCTCTCTGATGGTCTGCGGAGCCGGGTGTACTGATCTCACACGCCGTTTCAGAACGTCCCAGACATGCTCTATGGGATTGAGGTCGGGACTTCGAGCTGGCCAATCCAAACGACGAATGCCGACCTCTTGCACATACGCATTAACATCGCGGGATCGGTGGGCGCGAGCATTGTCGTCCATAAAAATCGAGTCTTCACCTAGAGCGGCCAATGCGGGTTGTGCATGAGAAATTAGAACTTCCGTTATGTATCGATGCCCAGTCAGTGAGCCGTTTTCAATGAAGACTAACTCTGTACGATCCATTGAATTTATTCCTGCCCAAAACATAACAGAGCCCCCACCATAAGGTGTGATTTCTTCGAAACATGCCTCTGCAAAGCGTTCTCCTTGTCTTCTTAGCACTCGCCGACGTCGATCTTCACCGAACAGAGATATCCTGGCTTCATCAGAGAACAAAACCCTATTCCAATCGTCTTGAGTCCATGATTCACAATTTCTAGCGAACCTAAGCCTGTGAACTCTGTGCTCACGGAGTAATTTGGGGCCGCGGGCCGGGCGGTGACTGCGTATATTGGCAGCGAGAAGCCTCCTCCTGACCGTCCATAGACTAATATGCACATTTCTTACTTCTTGGAGGTTGTTCTTAAGATCCACATACGAAGATTTGCGATTTCTCAATGCGCGACTCACAAGAAAACGATCATCCCGTGGTTGGGTACATGGTTTTCTTCCAGAACCAGGCCTTCTCTCGACGGAACCAGTCTCCTGATATCGCTGCCAGGTCCTTTGGACTGTCGAGCGACTAACATTTAGCCTCCTAGCCACGAAACATTGGCTGCAACCCTCTTCAAGCAGCGCGATAATTTTGGTAGCTTTTACCACTTTATCTACCATTTTTGATACAGCCAAACAGCATTAAATAAAGCTTTGACAGTCAAGGATATGAAATTAATCGATAAAAATTGAATAAAAGTTATGAAAGTCGATGTTAACTTCTGGAACTTCGCGCCAAAAATGTAGGATAAAAAGGGGTTTTCTGTAAAAATGAACATCAAATGAAAAATTGAATTTAGAACGTACTTTTTTAAATACCACAGCATTTTTAAAACCGGCCAGTAACGTGTACAAACGATTGAAACCTTTTTGGTATTGTATCTTTTTAAATATGAATGAAAATCAAAACCGCCCGTTTTTTTTGCAAATGAGTTTATTTTTGTAAAGCCCCCTGCAATACAAGGATTATTTCCTTAGTGCAGGGCGTTGTCTCAAAAAAAAAAAGAAATGAATATGCAAAAAAACAAATTGAAAATTTTCAATTAGACGTATTATAATTTACAATAATAATAACAAATGTGTATTAAAATTGAATAAAGTGTATTTCACGGTCACTGCCAATACTCCTACACGTTTCTTCATTGTTCTGCCACATATAGCCTTGCCAATTAGTATCGTTACTTAAAAATCTTAAAAATTCAAGAACATTACCACAAATAAAATACTTATTGCTGTTTTTTTTTTTAATTAAATAGTATCACTACAATACAAAGTCGATGTGACGTACTTTGGCGGGAAAAGAACTTGCCTTGAAGTGACGCGCTTCCCGCGCTACGGCCTCGCTGGCGGCCGCCATCGATCGGCAAACTCCGCCAAACTTCGGAATTGTTCGTTAAAGATCGGAGGTCATCGGACAACTCCGTCAGCGGTCGGGTGTCCTCGCTTTAACTCGGTCTGTGTTCACTTTAATTGGTTTCAGATTAGTTTGTATTATTTTCATGTAGTTTGGAGGTTTCAGTATTACTTAATGAAGATTCAAGGAACGTGGAAAATTCTATATAAGTTGATGATAGACGTATTGTCTTTGGTATTAATTCAGAAACTATTAGTAACAAAACGTTTATAAATATTAAAGTCTTAAATTGTCTAGTTTTCAATAGATTAATCACAAACTATTTTAAGAATATCATACGCTAAGGATTATATCCCTGTGTCATACTGGACTTTACAAATATACAATTATTGGATACAAATAACACCCAGATTCATCAAAATAATTTGTGAATTGCATGACGAACTGCAATAGTTCGCGCGTCGTAGGTATCCAGGACAATTAGCACAGGGGGCTATTTGGTCCACTATACGATCTGGGCAGGCATATTTAATACATTAATTCAATCGTAAAAGACGTCTAAGGGAAATATAACAAAATATGCAAGAGAAGGAAAACTTGAACTAAAACCCTATAGCAACACGTCAGAACAACGTGGTCTAGTAGGTTAATTTACCTCCTATTATGGAGGAAGCTCAAGATTAGTAGTAGGACATATATGAGCTGAACGAGAAGGATATTGCGTATTGCCAATCAATATCTTCTATCGGACATATTATTGTAAATATTTGTCTACTGAAGACAATGTAAAGCTCTGAATCATATTTTACGACACCCACGAGCAATGTAAGGTTTGATAGTATTTGTACTTCCACTCAGCGATTGAATTATCATCATCATTATCACAGATCTTATACGTCCCACTGCTGGGCTCGAGCTTCCTCCACGGTAGAAGGGAAACTGACCTGGTCAGGCGTGTTGGGGTTTATTTCGAATTTTCAATCTCTTGCAATGTTATATGCATTTTTTTCCCTCAGATGTCTTTTACGATACCCACGGGTGCTGAATTATATTCTTATTCTGTCACCACAGGGAAATTAAATCATATTAATAGATAAAAAGTATAAATATAAATCTATTCCCGCCAACTTTAAATAATACTTAATTATCTTGAACGCTTGTTTCGCTCTGACGGCCGACATTAACTTGCTGTTTCGCTGTTATTAAGTTTAATAAATCTGCGTAAAATATCGTTCGATATGTCGAATTCGAAAGTGCGTTCTTAACTCCAACGAAGGCTACGTAAACGATGCAATTGTGAACATGCCACTTAAAATATATCGATTATAGAACTTTGTTCGAATTGTGTTCATATGACGCAATATTCGTTGCATTTCTTGTGTATTTTTTCTATTGGCTACATTTTGACTATAGACAAAACTAATTCTGTATTTGAATTTTTCAAATACTTCTGATTTCGAATTTTTTCCTTTTTTAAAAGGTAAACGTGATGACTGAGATAGTAGTGGATTATATAGATTGAAAACTAGAAATAAAATTTAATATTAACGTTTGGCCATTGTTAATATCAGCATCACAGCTTATATGCGTCCAACTGCTTGAGCCTCCTTCACAATAGGCCTACAAATGACCTACTTTACCACGCAGACAGGTTGATATAGGGTTTTATTTCGAGATTCCCTTCTCTTACATAGATAATAATATCTATATATTTGTAACGCATAATATATTTG
Organism: Lymantria dispar; assembly: GCA_032191425.1. Taxonomy (NCBI): domain Eukaryota; kingdom Metazoa; phylum Arthropoda; class Insecta; order Lepidoptera; family Erebidae; genus Lymantria; species Lymantria dispar. Next base: position 37,150,382 of record CM063445.1, read on the forward strand.
TTAGCTCTTTTGCGACATCCATATGCAAGATAGGGGATGATAAATTGGACTTTTACCTCGTCACCACACGGAATAATGAAGATGATAACCGAAGTCTTTGTATGTTTATATCCGACAAGGTTATTTGTTTTTGAGTGAGCTATGGTGACCACTCACGCCGTTCGTTCCGTCCGGGATGACGAAACGCTGGAGTGCGGCCTACCATCCGTCTTCCCTCCCCTTTACCGTTAGGCCGACCGCTGGTACCTAATTCCTTGTCGCCTGGCGAGATACCCTTTTGGGTACCGTCCCTCCTCGTATAATATGAATTTAAATGAAAACAATAAATGCTAATGTCAGATACAAAATGTGTCACCCAAAAAGTAAGTCAAGGATAAAATTTGCAGTTTTTCAAAAGTACTACTATAAATTCAAGAATAAATAAATGTTTATTATGTGTTGATGGGAATAGCATCCCATGTCTCTTTGATGATGGAGTAACAATACGCTGGAAATTCACCAAACTTTCACTGAGGATATAGTGATCATCATCGAAGCCCACATACGTCCCACTGTTGGGCTCGGGCCTCCTCTACAATCGGCAGGAATTTGACCTAATATACCATGCTGGTCACACATGTTGGTATAGGGTATCATTTCGAGTTTTCCTTCTCTTGCACAGATGTTATGCGCATATCCCATAGTTGTCTTCTACAACATCCACGGACAAGATAGAGAGTGGTGAATTGTATTCTTACCACCACACGGAAAATTGGATAGGAGGATATAGTAAAAGACGATTAAGGATATTAGCTGATAACATTGTTGCAAGAGAACAATACACGCAGAAGCCTTCTATCTAACCCTATGACCAGTATAGTATAGCAAGTTGATTTCCCTTCCTTTCCGTGTGGTGACAGAATAATAATAAACCACCCCCGTTCTTGCCCGTGGGTGTCGTAAAAGACGACTAAGGGTTTGTACTATGCATACAACATCTATTCAAGAGAATGAAAACTCGAAGTAAAAGCCTATACCTGATCAGCGTGGTATAGTAGGTCAATTTCCCTCCCGTTATGGAGGAGGCTCGAATCCAGCAGTGGGACGTATATGTGCTGTGATGATGATGTTGATAAGAAGAAGAGCCATAACTGCGTATCCAATAAAACGTGAGTATATAAATTCAACGAAAAGCCGCGTGAGGGCGAGGCGTCGACGGATATGGTACCCGAAAGGAGAACCAGCTAGGTCAGCCACTGATATCAATGGATAGACACCAGCTATTGACAACACGGTGGGTTCCGCCTTTCGTCGCGTTGTCACGGTTAGAGCGGACGGGATGTGATTCCAGATCATAGCCTGCAAACAAAAAAAATTAGTTCGATATTTAATTTGACTACTTCTATAGCCATTTAACATTTAATCTTGTACGTCATCATCATCCCATTTCAGCCCAAATGTGTCCCATAGCTTAATCACTTACCAAGCTTTTTTGTTTCACGTTGTTGAAATGCGTTTACGCACTATCCCCCCGCCAGTGATAGACGAGGGGAGTGTGTGTGGGACCCGCCGTCCACATAAGCGACCGGAATACACACTAAAACCACAGCGGCCCTTGCCGCGCTTTTACGGGATGCCGGAGAGATCGTCTGATGACATTCTATCCCCGACACCCCAACGCTTGACCGTCTGGCCACGTCCTGTCATCAATCAGGGCGCTGGGAGGAGCAGCGCGTACCGACGTCTCCTCCTCACTGGCCGCCGTCGGTGGAGCGAGTCAGCGGTCGCAAGCGCCTCGCGTGCCCGCTCCTCGGCCTCCTTCCTTGTCATGACAGCCTCACAGAAGGAGGCCATCGACGACCAGTAGCTGTCGCAGCAGCTGTCGAGCATCTTGGAGATGATGGTCAGCAACAACAGGTCTGTTGTTCCTATTTCCGTTGTCAGGACGTGGCGCTGAGGCCCCCAGGCGGGACATACTTCCAGCGTGTGGCACGCATTATCAATTGCCGCGCCGCACTCATAGCATCCTGGGGTCTCTTCTCTTCCAATTTTGTGCAGGTACTTACCGAAGACCCCATGTCCGGTAAGCACCTGCACCATCCTAAATGTAAGGCTGCCGTGCCTTCTCCTGAGCCAACGGTGAAGATGCAGCGCAACCGCCTCCTCAGTCCCCCGCCCTGCTACGGGGGACTCTAGATCTTCTCTCCACCGCCGGATTACTTGCCTTCGGGACACTTCCTGGGCTCTGCCCAGTCCCCTTATTGACACTTACTCTCCGTTGGCTCATGCTGTGGCGCGGAACCGGTACTCTTCCGCCAACGCCTCCGCCACCAGTGGCCAAGGCGGGTCGCCTGCCAGCAGTGTCGCCGCAGTCCAGGACACATTACGGTAGCCCCTAATGGCCCTCACTGCCATGGCCCTCTGCGGTCGTCGCAAAAGGGCTCTGTTGCGGACGGTGAGGGACTCCGACCAGACTCCAACGTAGAGACGTCGGCATGTCGACCCAAGACCACCAGTGTTCGGCAGAAGCCTTCTCAGCGCCGTGGCCGACTTGACGAGCCTAGGGACGAGCTGGGCAAAGTGTGGCCCGAAATTCCAGTTTGAATTTAGGTGCAGACCCAAATATTTTATATGGGCCTGCACCGGCACGGCAACCCCAGACACACTGATGTATGCTCCTTTGATGGACCACGACGTGGGCCATGCAAAAGGAGGACCTCGGTTTTGTCTAGCGAGACCCTCAGCCCTAACATTCCAATGCTGTCTACGACGAGCGCCACTCCTTCCTCTACCAATCGGGCAGCCCCCCGGACGTCCGCCCTCTTCACCGTGACAAGGGTGTCATCCGCGTAGCAGATGATTCCCAACCCAGAAAGGAGCTGACCCCGTAGGAGCCAGTCGAATCCGACGTTCCACAACACTGGATCGAGAACCGAGCCCTGTGGGACGCCGCACTCCACCCGATGGCGATGTATACGCCCGTCGCCCCCCTCCCGGAGCACGTGCCTTTTTCTCGAGATACGCCTCCAATAGCCTCCTAAGATAATTTAATTAAAGGAGGCACTTCATGGTACCGGAGCGCCTCCTTTAAGTGAGGGAGACTGTTGAAAGTGTTTTTAATATTAAGCGAGACGGCCAGGAGGACTTCCTTTTTGGCCACCACTTCGATGGCCAACGACTTCAGAACGGCCAGCGCGTCAACTGTTGACCGACCGCTCCTGAATCCGTCTTATCTCTCTGATAGTCCTGGCCCAATTTCATCGAGGTGCTGGACGAGACGGTCTGCGAGCAGCTTCTCGAATGGTTTAGCCATCTCATCCAGTAGCACCAGTGGTCTATATGCGGAAGAGTAGTCAGCTGAGCGACCATGGGTCGGCAGCAGACACAACCATCCACACTTCCATTGCTCCGGAAACTGCCCGGACCTCAAACACGTGTTGAGCAGTTCTCGGAGTTCACCCTTGAGGTATTCCGCGGCGATGCCAAGTACGAGTCCTGGGACAGCGTCCGGACCAGGCGCCTTCCTTTTACCACGAAGTCGGAAGAGAGCCACTTCCATTTCTTGGTCGGTAATGGGTGAATTAGGGTTTTCCACCTCCACCACCGACAAAGAAGCCATTCTGGGGGGAACGTACCCCATAGAACGCGGGAACAGTTCCCCCATTAACTTCGACAGGAGACCTAGCTCCACTGATTCAATGATGGGGGCGCCACAGTCACGGTGCTTGTTACGCGCCCCGCGCGATATGGGCGCCCCCATGGATCCCTGTCAAGGCCCGCAACGAGTTCTTCACGGGCCCTCTCCTTCGCCTGGCTGATGGCCAGCTGCAGTGTCTTCTCCCTTGTCCTGTATTCTGTTCGCGGCTGACCCTTAAGGACGTCATCCCAGTTGAACCTCTGACGGCATCGGACGTAGGCACGCTGCGACCGGTTAGAAGCCACCCGCAGATTAGCAATCTCGGGTGACCGCCAGTACACCTGACGACGCGGCGGCATCCGCCGAGCTCTAGGCATCGCCGTATCACATACTGCCTCAAGGGCATTCCTTATTCGGCCTGCGAGCCTCTCTACATCTGTGGGTAGCTGTACTGCTATACCCCAGCGCTGCACTATGGCGGACTCCGGACCATGTCCAGATCAAGTTGGCCAATGGCCCATTTCGGAAGTCCACCTCTTCTTCCGCGCCGGGGCCTTAGTGGTCCTTGAGGGAATCACTTACCACGCTGATAAAACGTGTTGGAATAGGGTTTTATATCGATTTTCTTTGTCTTGACCCTTTTCGTAGCAGAAAATCATTTATTCATTCAGCAGCCTATCCACAACTACTTTTAAATATAGGCCACAGCAAGTGGGAGCTATAATCCACCAAGCCTAGCATGCAGTTTGATGATCGTAGTTAACCTTATAATTTTCCAGGAGTGTTGCTGCCTCTGCTTCTACAGTGCAGAAGGCATTTTTTGCGGCTCCCACGGGCGCAAAGAATGACATATACATATTTCAAGATTAAAAGATTATAATTATTATATTCATATAAAACATTATATTTATATGATGAATTCTGATGTTTACATAAGTAGATATTATACATTTCAAATAAAACTATTTTTTTCAGTCCTCCCGTAACCATGAACGCTGAATTATTCAAAACGACGGGCAATCAAAAATCCATTACTAAGGCAATAAAAGCCGTAAAAATAGTTTTATATTTTAAATAATCACATAGTTGTTTTCCACCTGATAAGAAAAAATCTTTAAACAGCTATCCAGTTGCCCAAAAAATCATGAATTGATCAAAGCTCATCCACAGTTTCGTTACGCGGCGCTAACCGCTTGACCTAATTTCTTAAATCCACAACCATTTCAGGGTTTGACAATGATAACACTAGTCGGAGCAGTCATAAAAATATACGCGAGCATCCACCGACTGACGGGGGCGCGGTTGTGCGCCAGTTCAGTGACTCGTGGGCCGCCGCACTGAGTGGATGTACGTGCGCGCCGCTCGAATACACCCGATAGTCCCCGAACACGTTACAACTAACCTTCGGTGTGGAACTGTTTTTGAAATTGTGTGTGTTCTCAATTTGAAAATTGTCTGACAGTGACAGGAGTGTTGCCAGTGTTTACATGGAATTCTGTTGCACTTGATTTTGGATCTAACTGATTATTTTTTGATATTTTTTATTGTGTGCATGTGGACGGATCAGTGAACCTTTGGATTGCGTTTTGGACTTGGTAAGTATTTCTTTTATTTATTGTATATGTATGATTTGTTATGTATTAAACATAAACAAGTATCTCCTACTAAAGTATCTCGTTAATAGATCCTCTAAATTTAATTATTAGCATGATTAAATTTAGTAGCGAAACAGCGGAGACTGCGATAATAGAAATAGTAATATAAAATTTATCGAGCGGTTAAATTGTCTGTGTAAAAATAAATATAAGGTTGTCAGTACTTACTAACGCATAACTTTTATATTGTGCACTTGGAAATTGAAAGCAACAAGAAATATCTAGCACAAAACGGAGACCACATTTACTTTCGTTGCTCTTTTTATGCAAACTTTCTGCTGAACAAATAAATTGGATCGTTAAAAATTGTCTGATACAGTATTACTCGATCAAAATAACTTTAAACTCACAAGGGGTCTGTTTTTACAATCTTTATAAACCATAAAATAATTAACAATTTCGATTTCCTTTAATATAAAAGCTAAAGTTTCTTCGCACGTGAAATCGAAATTAACTTTCGCTGCTTTGAGATGTTATTTCCATATTACCGCACGATCATAATATATTTTTAATCAATTTTTTTCTATTATCTTTTATTACGATTTTTTACTTTAGACTTTTTGATTCCAACAAATGTACTTAATAATTCACTATTGCATTCATCTTTATTAAATAATATTTAAAAATGTGACGAGTTTACTTTATTTTTATCTAGTAAGTCTTGTATTATTAACCTTGTAGTTTGTAATAAACATTAATTTACGGAAGTCAACAATAATAACAAAATGGTCTTTATTATGACGTGAACTAACAGCTTGGAGGCACACCTGATTATTTCAAAATGTAGAACAAACGTCATCAAGAAAATTGTACGCAGTTACGTTAGCCAGACTTTCCATCATTGTTATTAATTTATACCAAAGTTTAAAAATAACCAATTGAACGATACGAAATTATGCATTTTTTAGCTTAAATAATCTGATCTCTCGTCAAAACCAGATTAAACGCAGCTTGGTTTCACTTTCATTTAACTACTCAAGCTATTATAAAAACTTTAACAAAAAGGAATATATGATTTCCGTAATATTTATACTTATACAAAATTAGCCTTAGACTACTTTTTTGTTGAACTTCTCAGTTCAAGTGTTTGGTTTGGTTTAACCTTAATCTTTAAATATTTGTCACAAAATATTGCCTTTTATATTTAAAAAATGAATTTTCACTACCTTTTCTTCTCATATTTGTTTTTTCTTAACACAGAAATCTGACTAAGGCACCTGTACTGACCTTGTATATTATCTAAGTATTGCGCAGTAATAAAAATTATTCGGTTGAAACACATCGCCTCCTTTTTTCAGCACAATACAGATCTATTTATATTAATAGTGATTGAAACTTTGAAAGTGAATGTATTTACGAAATGTTAAGTTAAAATTAGCAATTATACTTTTTCAACATTAAGTCATGTTTAAGGTCAAAGTTGTAAACTTTATTATGTAAGAAGGTTCATATAAATGTTTGTGTATTCTATGTAATTGTATTCTTCTATCTAATTTCTTGATTTGTAACAATTCTAGATGGAAGCGTCAAAAAAGCTCTACAAATTTGTTGTGGTAATAAAAACGGCAAATTAGTGAAGAAAATGAAATTGTAGTACATCGTTTACGAATATAAAAGAAGTACTACTCACTGTATGATCTATTTACATATGTATGTTCCCTTTAACTTTTCGAACGAAAGATTTAAAAACATCTGTGACCTTATTAATATTGCCGTGTTAATCGTTGTTGTATGCTGACTGAATAAAAATACAGTTTACCCCGTTTAATGTGCTTAAGTATCTTAAAGGACAACCTAGGAATAAAATAAGCAGATAACATCGATTGATTGAAAAAGAAGCAAAACTCAACACAAGACGTAGGGTTTTATGCTAATTTATCAGACCAGCGTTTTTGGATGACGTATAATTAGCTGAGAAGAAGATAATAATTTTATATCTACATACACAAATCTTTACTGGCTTACTCTCGTCTATATATGATAGCGCAAGCTAAAATATGAAGAACGGCTAATATTTGGAAAATCTTTTAAGACTCAGAAGATGCCACCTCAAGTCATAGAGCAGCTGTTAATTCAAGTTTCGCTATTAACTTACATGATACTTTTAGGTAGTAACACTGACGATAAGACAATTGACGATAAAATAATAGTAAGTTCAAGTAATTGTAAAAATAATAAAGAATATGATAGGTAGAAGTGTGAATCAACACATGAATCTTAGTCAACTTAGAATGAGATGGAAAATCACTGAAGCAAATTAAAAAGTTAAATGTAATTTTTTACATCAGTGTTTTATGAATTATACATATACACGTAGCCAGACAACCTCGATTTTAGGACAGAAATATAAGCGATATTCAGGTTGATGATATAAAGTATATGAAGTTGATCATTGCACTAACCAAAGATGTTAAAGAATTTATAGAGCAATTTAAATAAAAAAAAAAAACTGAAATTAACCTGTTTTGACATAGGCATACCTATATAGTTATACCTAAAGAACTGTTAATATATACATAACTGTTTATATTAGTGCAATGACAGTAAAACTTTCTTTGCATTAATCACTGTTGTAATACCAAGTAGTAAACAACCTATTACTTTTATTTCATAAGTCAGATAAGATGTATTAAAAATACATATAATTACCTTACAGTCTACCTTACAGTCAGATATACTTCATAAATACTAGCTATATTTGTAGTTTTACTCGCATACGTGTAGATTTTGTAAATTAATTCTCTAATCCTTCTGGCGTATTATTTTCTTATAATAATTACCAAAAATAAAAGACACTTATTAATACGATCGCTGCCATATTTCACAGATTTAGACACTCTTTAGCTTATCTGAAAATTGCCTTAAAATTCATCAAAATCCGTCAAGGCGTTTTAGAGTACTAAGGCAAAATACATAAACACGTACCTATATATGTACATTCTGTATATTGTGATCAACCCATTACTCTCTAAAGTTGTTATCAAACTTGGGTTCTGATCAGATATACTACGAAGATACTTGTCAGTAAGTTGTGACGTCATAACATATCATTACTTCAAATGCATCGAGAAAATTGTTCAAATGTTGTCATAGATACATACATACATACCATAATTCGTTCGTTCATTCGTTCATACGATTAGTATATCATAATACAGCCGTGTCGTGTTAATTTGGACATAGCGAATAGGAACCCTATTAGATTAATAAAAGGTTTAAACAGAATAAGGTTAACCTGACTTTTAATACGATAATATCTGTACGAAACTGGAGTGGAAAATTATTAGCTGAAATTTTGTTACATTTCTTGAAGTATTAAATGTTAAGAATGTCGGGCGTTAAGTATGGAATCTACAATAACAGTATGGAAACTACATAAATACAATATCTACAATAAGAAATCAGTTAAACTGCTATTTACGTATAAATTCTCACCACTATAATCTTTTGAAGTTAAGCAAAACTATGATATTGTTTCTACCGAGACACATCACTGTTTCACAAATGAAATACCTTATTGAGAGTAATAATGACAAGGAACTCCTTATAATACGAAGCAATACAAATAGTACAAAATTTATATATCTAAATACGTAGATACTGATAATTTACCTTGACGAAAATAACATTTTTGTTATTCAACAACAAAAGGCAACCATACTTGTTTGACATATCACGAGAGAATAACATCTTTTATTACATTATATTATAAAATCACGGAATAACTTATTGATAACGTATCAAAGACCTTGTACGTATCTGCCGGCCCTGTGAGCACGTGGTTGCAATTACTGTGAAATGTTTTGCGTAGTAAAGATCTTTCCCCTGACAGTGATCGACACAAATAAAATTAATTTAAAGAAATAATTTGTCTGATATACCATATATGAGTGAAGGGCATTGTGATATAATAATTATAAAAACATTTGTAAACTCTTAAACAAATATGCAATATCAACCAATGAAAATAGATATAGGAATATGAATATAGGAATATGCGTAAACTCAAATTCATTTCCATTAAAAAGATTTTTAGAAATTACGTTATCATTGTCATTAATTTATAGTAACAGTCATGCCTTTTTTCAAGGTTTTGCGAAAATCCATATGTTATATACCTATAAATTAGTAATATTTTCACAACAGAGGAATGTTTAATTACAAAAAGAAAACATTAATCTCAAATAAATAGACAGCTTAAAACAATAAAAATAGTCAACTGTTAATTAACGAAACAACGTATAATTACGCAAATTAAATAATACTGGACTCGATTCGGTTACTTAAGATCCAAGAGTGCTCTTAATTTTAGTGTTGTGAACTACTACATACCTCAAGGTAGTAACTGAGAATCATACAAGGTAAACCAGTAATCAAATCTTGTTTATATTAGATGCTGTACACCTGTCATGTATTACTTTCAAATATCGTAACGTTTAGAACTTTGCGGAGGAGTATAACATTACTCTACGGAAATCGTCCTATAAAAGATGGCAACATTTAGCGAAATAAATTAATACTAAGTATATTTATAGTCAATGGTTTGATTTACGTATGTGTTATATACGAACAATTAATTGTCTATGATATATTTGTGTGGTCTATGAAATTACTGGTATTGTCTATTTATTCTTTGTACTTAGAAATATGTATATAATTTTTTTTATATTCTGAACTAAGGAAGTTAGCATAAAGTTTATTCGATGTTATGTTATTGTATTTTTAAATGTAACTTACGGTTTAGCTTTGAATGTTTTAACCGCCTTGCTTACTATTGTCAGTTCCTTTTATTTACTTGTATTACTGTTTATGGCATAAAATTAATATTATAATAATAATAGAAGTTTTTAAACAAAGCGTGCAAGGTAACTCTAATTATTTGATTGCTTCCTAGGTTTTTTCGTATCCGTTATCATATGTTGAGCTGCATCGCTTCCTGCATCTGCCAAGAAAACATGAAGAAAATAATAAAATATTACATACGAATTTTTAAGATTTATTCATAGGTATAGTTTTTTTGGAGTTCCTGTATAAAGTACCTACTTAAATGTATAAGATTTAAAATGATAATATTTTATTTAAGGCTCCTTTTTATATCACGAGAATTATTATTTGCCTTGAGGTGCCGGCTTCCGGCTTTACAATGTTTTTATTCCTGCTTGTCCTAGGATATCTTATCTAATAAAACAGGAAAGCCCTATATATGTAAGATTACTAGTAAATTAATTTTAAGTATCTATATTAAATGGACTTTAAATGCCAAGCTGGCTTACGGGGCACCCCTGTTTAGGGATGATCGATGTTAGAAAAACATCGATGTCAACATCGAAAGCCCAACATCGATGTTCGATGTTTATTGAACACCGAACATCGATGTTAGGAAATCATCGATGATTCAGAAATATCGATATCGTCGAACATCGATGTTACGGTATAAAATTTTGATGAGCTTTGTTTTTTTGTTTTTTTTAGCAAATTTCGTTCTGCCCATAACATCATCGATGTATTTTCCTTTCAACATCGATGTTTTCCTTTCAACATCGATGTTTTCCTTTCAACATCGATGTTTTCCTTTCAACATCGATGTTTTCCTTTCAACATCGATGTTTCCTTCTCACTATCGATGTTTTCCTTTCAACATCGATGTTAAACGATGTTTTGCCTATAGCAACATCGATGTTTTTCCATTCAACATCGATGTTCATCGATCATCCCTACCCCTGTTAGTTGGTGATCTATCACGGGCAAGATAGAGAGAGGTGAATTGTATTATTCCGTCACTACACGGATACTTTTAAGTATAGAATTAAAATAATACATATTTTAAGTAAGTTGAGTGGATACCAAAAATCTTTATTTTTATTTAGAGTTAATCTTAAATACGGTCTTATGTATTTCATAATTTCGTCCTCTTTGTTATCATATTTATGTCATTATCATTATGTCGGTTTATATACATCCCACTGCTGGGCTTGAGTCTCCTCTATAGAAGAGCTATTGACCTACTATACCACACTGATCAGTACGGTTTTTATTTCAAGTTTTTCTTCTCTTCCAAAGACATTCATCATTTCAGCTCGTATAGTCCCACTGTTGGGCTCGAGCCTCCTCCACAATAGGAGGGAAATTGACCTTACTATACCATGCTGGTCAGACAGGTTGGTATAGAGTTTTATTGCGAGTTTGCCGTCTCTTGCACCGATGTTATATGCGTATTACATCCCTTAGTCGTCTTTTACGATGTCGTAAAAGATGTGGATGTCCACAGCAAGATAAGGAGTAGTGATTTGTACTCTTACTCCGTCACCACACGTCACCACACGTCACCACTTGCAAAGATATTATATGCATATTGTTGCATATATTTCTGACTAGTCTTTTACGATATCCACAGAACATCCACTCTCTAGTGGTGATTTTTATTCTTACTTCGTCACCATACGGAAGAGTTGGTCGCACGTATTTGTTAGAGAGTCTATTGCCCCGCATTGAGAGCCCTCAGCGCTCACCCATAGTCCGGGCTAAGCTGTGCAAACCATTTGCGGCGAACAGCTATATGTAATACATAAAAAGAGTCTATTGCCATAAAACGACTCCCTCTAAACTTCGAGATATATTTCTCTTTGAAAATCCTGGTATAACTGAAAAAAACTTAATAGAATTTATTTATTTTCAAAAAAGGATTTCAAACATCACGATTGTAGTAGTATGCTCATGTCACTTAAACAGGAGTCTGAGTAAGAAAAAATGGCAACACCTCCATCATTAAGATTAGTATTGCATCCGAAGCGACAGCACGCAACAACAACGCTTACAATTGGCAAGTTACGTATTAAATTCGCATAGCCAGTATATACTTTCAAACATTGCACTAACGATAGAATCACATGTTCATTTGTTGTGGTGAAATGGCTTTCTCTTGTTAACTTTTATTTTTTTAATTTAGTTAGCTCATCTATTGCGAAATTAATGTTAGTAACACGAATATTGTTTAGCGTGTGAGTGATTTTAATATATACATAATACACACACATATATTAGCAGTATTTTTTCATCTCAGTCAAGTCACTTTGTTAGGCTGCGGACTCCAATATAATGGGAGCTGAATTGACTTGCTATTCCATGTTAGTCAGACGTGTTGGTATCGGGTTTGTATCGAATTTTCCTTCTCTTGCATAGATGTTATTATATACATTTAGACTTTGTGTCTTTTCGGCACCTACAGGCAAGAGCACTGGTGGTTAATTCTATTATTACTTAGCAACCAAACGGATAGTTAGCACTGTATTAAATATCAATTTATCCATAATACAATTAGGTAGAAATGACTCGAAAAAAAAATATATGTTGTTGTCCAAAAATCTTGTAGAAAGGATGTAACCGATCCCTATAAGTCCACATCTAATCCTGGATCACTAGATCATGTAGCAGGGCAATTATAAATTCATCCATAAGTCTATTAGTATCCATTATATATGCTTAATAAAATGATAAATGCTTAGCTTAGCAGGCGACTTTGCTTTTACAATTGATCTTATAACTTTCTCAAGATAGCCGCTATTGTCTATTAATGATTTTACAACACCCACGGGACAGTAAAATTACATGATTATAAAGTTATATGTTATATTTTTAATCAATTATCATTTGAAAAACAATTATAATTTACTATAAGATAAATTTGTTGACGAATTAAGTACAGAAGGTCTCATAACAATTACCTTTCTCGCTGTTACAATAAGAAATAAATAATGGACGATAAAGAAAATAAAAGATGAGGTAATATTACATGATATTGACAACACGCGTTATTAATTAATATGGGCTCGCGAGTTCGATGCCGCGTAACGCACGCGCAGCGCCGAGAGTGAAAGTGTGATTTCAAATTGACGTCACATCTATTACGTTGACGTAACTATTAAAATTTTCTTAACATTCTAGAAGATTCCATTGAATTCATAGATCGAGTTATTACAGGTAACAACGTGTCTTATAATGTTGTTTAAACTGTGTACAGTTAAAAGGTAATTCCGTGAATAAATAGATGAATCATTTGAATTTGATGGATGAATCATCCGTGTGATGACGGAGTAAGAATACAACTCATTACCCCCCCTTTTCTTGCCCGTGGGTATCGTAAAACGCGACGAAGGGAATTTAGTGCATATGTGAAGGAACAGAAATACAATTCACCACCCACCCTGAGAGGGTTGTGAATTGTATTCTGTAAAAGATAATTACGGTATTAAATATGCATCTAACATCTATGTAAAAGAAGGAAAACTTGAAATGAAATCGTATATTAACACGCCCGACCAGTGTGGTGTATTAGGCCAATTTCTCTACTATTGTAGAAGAGGCTCGAATAGTGGTACATGTACCTATAGGCTGAAATGATGTCGGAAAAGTAAGGCAAGATTCAATTTATTTTTATCTCTTTACCTTATGACATGAATCTGTGTATTAAAAGTTAACATTGATTGTAGGAATTTGGTTATTTTCGGCTATTAATTATACTAGTCTATACCAATAAATAAAATTGGAGTGTCTGTTTGTAATGTCAAAATAATAGGCTTTTTTCATGCTCACAGGGTTATTTTCACGACACCTATGCCTAAAATACAAATTAAAAATTTTTGTCTGTCTGTCTGTCTGTTTGTTCCGGGTAATCTTCAAAACGGCTGGACCGATTTCAAAAATTCTTTCACCAATGGAAAGTTATAATATCAGGACGTAAACTAGGCTATATTTTATCCCGGTATTCCCACAGGAACGGGAACTACGCAGGGAAGACGACTGAAACCGAAGCGAAGCGAGGGCGGGTTGCTAGTTGTTTAATAAAATTATCTTTGCACGTTGACGTAAAAAGTCCGGGATGAAACTTAGCAGAGATTTACAACTTTGTTATATAAATCTAAGTAAACTAATGATTTTCATTTTAGATAGAAAAGATTTGGCTAAAAGCCTTTACTATCAGGCCATAAGATTCCTTTTAAATTAAGCAACCATTCATAAGAACGCTGCGAAAGGATTTTGTGCAAATTTTCTATTTGGTTTGAAAAAAATCATTTGAACAAATATTATGTAATACAATGTCGAGATGATGTTTACAAAGAGTTTGTCTTAATGCCATGCCAATGGTATTGAAATCAAAGAAAAGAAAGATACCGTCAATATCCATATTTGTTTATAATAAAAATCGCATTTTAAGGTTTAATAGAATTTTATAATGCCTGTATTTCACATCTGTTAAGGATACGTTTCCATATCGTTGTAGTCTGTGGAACGATCTTAAATGCTTTTGCGAAGAAAAATGGCGTCTTTTTTCTCCGGGTCGAAGGACGAAAATATTAATTAATAAATTTAGATTCTTATAAGCAACGGTGTAAGGGCATAAAAATATTGGCCTTATGATTTTGTTGAGGTTAGAGAAAAGATGAATGCATGTTGTAGCAGGTATTTGAGGATAGCGCTATTATATGAGATTATAAAGCCGTCATCGCTGCACTGGATTTCACTTCAAGTCATGATGAATTGCTAAATAAGTATAAGAAAGTGAGAAGATTGGATTACACCTTCTTACTTGGGCACCATGTTGAATGAGTAGACCGCTACCACGATCAGAAATATCAGGTTAAGAACAACGTAATTTCTGTTAATGTATTTTTATGAATAATTCAAAATCAATAAAGATTTAGAAAAAATATATATGTAGGTACCTATTTAGTTTGAATATTTGTGCATAATAATTATACTCAGCCTCATAAGATCGAATCAAGCACTATGACGATGCCAAGTTTAGCTCATTAGCTTAAGGCATAAAGTCGTGAAAGCAGAATGAACAAGTAACTTTCACATTCAACTAAGGATTCTCTGAGCTGAAAACCGTCATTTTCATTAAAGTTGCGTGATTAAATAAAAAACAATTGTTTTAATGATGCCAGTTTCCAAAATAACTATTTTCCCAAGCGCATGTTTTAATTTGAATGGCATCGCGGCGGGGTCAATGGACAGATGATGGGCTTAAAACTTTTATTTAGCAAATCCCATGCTCTATAAATATGTATGTTTCCGACGTAACCGATGCTGATTGAACGGAACCGGATGAATGTGTGTGATGGAAAATGGACAGTTTAATATAAAAGATTTTCTGTTTTTTTTTCTGCTCATTGAACTAATGTTAATTATGTTTTTTTTACTACTTTGTTGGTAAATTCAATATCATGCAGAAAAAGTGTTAGAGTGTAATAAATATAAAATAACAGTGTTTCAAATGTATTTACAAAACGTCCAAATAAACTTTCTAGAAGCGTTCTCATCGCTCTATCAAGACGTATTGGTTTTACTGATTAACAGAAGGTAACCCTTCATAGGAATCTACATTCCTATGAAGGGTTGACGTCAGCAAGGTGGCCGGTTGTAAAACTATTACCAAAACTTTCTGCAATATTCACCATGAAAATTACATATTAGGTCGACCCCAAGTAATTGCGATAAGGACAGGATGATAATGATAAGGTATATAGTACAAACATATTCGCCATTTATATTCTCAAAACTTATAAAGCTTTTTCCACATAACTAACACTGTTTAAACAAACACGTTGCGCGAAAGTTTTGACAAAATAAGTAATAGCTGTTACTTTCAAAGATAGAATATGCTACACTGCAGCCATATTTATACTGTAGTTAAGATGTGGGCGAACCCTACTTCCATCTTTAGTATTGTGTGCCATAAATTTCACCGGGTTGAGAGCCTTCCGCTCGCCCATTGCCCGCGTTAAGCTGTCAAGGTCATCTGCGACCAACAGCTAAATACACAAAAAAAAAAAGTGCCATAAATCCACTATTTGGGCTAGGCACTCTCTGATCACGTTATATAAGTTATATTTCAAGTTATGTATTATATTTCTTAATTATAATGAATTTAATGCATAAAAAGTGCTAAAGTGTGGTGAATATGATATAGTAGTGCTTTGCGTGTGCTTTTTTTTTATTTAATACAAAAGTTATGAACGAAATCTTTGATTGAATAGCAAAAGTTCAATTACCGGCAGAATTACTGAGCAGATAATGACAAAAACTAAGTATAAAATTAGGGAATACCTAAATTCACTCGACACTGGTAAGAATGTGCTCCTATGACTAGCTTATCGCCAAAACTAAATAATAGAATCATAACATTTGTGGCAATATTGACATGGGACACATGGATATTTCAAATACGTTAGATTTTTTTTTAACTTTTAGAGTTATGATCGTCTAAATAAATAATCATTTTATAATTGATCACTTGTTTAACTGGAGATTAAAAAAATATGAGAATTTTATCTTATTTCGTTTTATAATGCCGAACTCCCACGATAATAAGTATAAAATAAAAATAATATTTGTTATCAAACAAGCCGAAAACATCTGCATAAAGTCTCATGAAAGGATAATGCCTAAATCCTTAACGGTATTTAAATTTTCATTTATGAGTACCTATACCTAACTACGGTAAAATATACATAAATTATACAATACTTCTATATGTGTTCCTGTTTATAATAAGCCTGCTTGAAAATCTATTTTAATGTGACCTTTTCTGTTAGTTTTTTTACAATCTTTCCTTTTTTTTTATACATTCCGT
This sequence comes from Lymantria dispar, assembly GCA_032191425.1. Lineage (NCBI taxonomy): Eukaryota > Metazoa > Arthropoda > Insecta > Lepidoptera > Erebidae > Lymantria > Lymantria dispar. Next base: position 37,167,285 of record CM063445.1, read on the forward strand.
GTGGTGACGGAGTAAGAATACAATTCACCACCTCCTTTCTTGCCCGTGAGTATCGTAAAAGATGAGTAATATAGTATAATATGCATATAACATCTAGGCAAGGCAGAAAAACTCGAAATGAAACCCTATATCAACCCGCCTGATCAACGTAATATAATATAATAATATAATATAATAATATAATACGTCCACTGGTGGCTCGGGCCTCCTCCACAATGGGAGGGTATTTGACCTACTATACCATGCTGGTCAAACATGTTGGTATAGAGTTTTATTTCGAGTTTTCCTTCTTTTGTACAGATGTTATATGCATATTATATCCCTTAGTCGTCTTCTACGACATCCACGGGCAAGACAGGTAGTGGTGAATTGTATTCTTACTGCGTCAACATACAAATAAATGATTACATAACATTAATATTAGATATATTAATATTATGTATTTTTAAAATTATCTCAGGTGCTACCTGAGAAATTGGTGTAAATCTTATATAAAATAAATAGTTTATAATAATTTTAAATCCATTAATAATATTACATAAAAAATCTCCATGTTACAGATATATATTCGTAGTTTCAATAACAGAATTTAAAAAGGCTTTCATTTCAAGGAAATCACTTTGAAAAGTCCTCAGCACACACAGCGATGACCGTTACTTATAATCGCGAAACAAATCTTCAATACAAAACGATCGACCTTCGTCCACTATTTATTTTAAAGTCGCCCACAGTACTTATTTTCTTTTTTAAGACGACTAATAAAATAAATAAACTCGGACAGTCCTAATTCTAATCTAACGTTCTCAAGGTTCGCGAATTTTTCTCCAATATGCTCACTCGTTTCCTTGACATACATAGCGCGATGCGCGCTTCGCCCAAACGGCGCATGCGTAAAAATGGCGCGCACGGATAAAAACTGGCCTTTGAATCATTGTCTGATAATACATATTATTAGTATTTGTAACTTTTTGATATGTTAATGTAACTAGATAAGATAAAAAAATATAGTTATTAAAAGTTTATTAACGTTAATTTTTATTTTTTTAAAGACCATCCTGCATTAAGGAAATAATCCTTGTATTGCGGAGGACTTTACAAATATATAATTGACCGACACTAATTTCATCCAAACTCAGAATAACAATTTGTGGATCGCACAGTGTTAAACCGCGCGGGATTCGAACCTCTGACACTGGCGCTGTTGGTCGCTATTTTATTCACTACGCCATCTATGCAGTCGGTAATTTATGTAATAGTATATAATAATAATAATAATATGAGGATTTTTGTTATTTCTTCTCATTTAGATGCAGTATAGTAAGACTGGCTGACCCAACAGACCCTGTTCTGCACCCCTATTGAATTATAATATAATGTTTTGAAATTTAAATCGCAACGCTATCTACCGGTGCGACCACAGAGACTGCGGGTGACCGGACCGAGGATTTAGTCCGGGCACCCACGGAGAGGTTAACCTCGCGACGTCGATCGGCGTACTCCCTTGGGGTATTCCGTCGGGTCGACCACTGAAGTCAAAGAACTCTGCGCCGGTGGTCGACCCAACTACGAAGACGACGCGCTACAGGTGGGTTACGGGTGTGCGTGCTTACGCCCCTCTGTCGCCCCCGGACGGAGTGGTGCGAAGAGTGCGCCGACCGTAATCCACCTCCAAAAAAAACCGGGTGCAATTATTAATCTACATCAAGAATTCAGCTTTTTGAATACTTTTTGAATAAAATGAACATGCAAAAAATTTATCAAAATGCGCCCAACTGCTTTGGAGTTCAGTCACATACACATGTACAGACAGTACATAAAACGTTTTATTATACTGAAAAATCCCAGAGGATACTAATTTGGTTATCAGCGCACAATCAACAGTAACAATTTAACTTAGTGATGAATAGTTTCCATAATGCTCAATATGAAATAATGTAATATTATTTTATTGTATAGGAATTGTTTCTTTTGTAATTCGGCTTAAAATCATGGCTCCTCATTCATCAATAGCTATTCTATTAAAAAATAAAAATAAGAAAATATTGTTTATGTAAAACTGTAAAATATTCCTTCGTTTTATTGAATGAGCTCTGTCTCACGTCTCTGTCTGCCATTTCTTATATAGTTGTGGTAAAATTACAAAGTAATGACTAGAGTTAATAATTAGTGTGCTAACGAACTGCGAATATAATATGTCATCACCCTTTTCATTTTTAAAGATGTCAAAAAGACGACTAAAGAACGTAAACAGATAAAATCAGCGTAAGAGAGTAAAACAAGTAGTTGAACTAAAACTTTATGCTAACAAAAAAAAACGAAATAAACTACCAAGTAAAATTATAATCTCTTTTTTGTGGTTTACATTTTTAAATAATATCATTACGTGTTAAAAAAGCGTTTTATTTGCGTAATTAGCTAATAGAGATAGGTTTTCTATCTGTAAAAATACTTTTGGGCTTTTTTTTCTGTTTTCGCGGTGAATTCTACAAATATATGGAACTTTGCTTAACTGATGGATGTAAGTAATAGGAACGAAATTTACTATGTAGGCCTATTTATTTTATTATCTTACAATTAAATAAAGATAATACTGTTAAATAGGTCTTATAAATTATAATCTCGAGAAGTTTAATTATTATGTTTGAAATAATTTATAAGATACCAGAAGCGTACAAAGCACCTCTGTCTTCACAAAGGAAAGCGTAGTTTTAGCAATATTGTGATTATTAAAGCACTTAGAAACTTTCACTCTCATCTAAACAACATTATCATTTGAAAAGGGAAGTTTACTCCGCCTAAGATCTTAATATCATATTTTATTCCTTAAGTTCTTGCTAACTTTAAAATAGATCTTAGTGATAAAGGTTGGTATGGCAACAATCTTGGCCTTGCCCTATACTGATTGTCACAAGAATTTCGAGAAATTCACGATTTAGCGATGATTTATAATGTTGCTTTTTTATTATTTCGACGATGAAAGTTGGTATTTAGGCCGAGGTAGGGTCGCCGTGTTAATTGAAAACTCCAAGTATTTGTAATATTTGGGGTCCTTGTTTTCATAGCATTTGTTCATCATAGTTAAGGAAGTTTTCAGTAATTCGGTACGGATAATTGATGGTCCAAATTTTCTTTTATTAATCCATGAAAAAATGGTTGAATTGTCTAACTATTGAAGTTGAAATTTGTAACCGTTTTAATTTAAGTAAAGCCGAGCTCTTCTGATTAAGGGCTAACGAGCTTTGAGAAATTTGGAATATGGATTTTGCACAAGGATATGAACTGTGTGATGATGGGTTAAGAATATAATATGTTATCACCTCTTACTTTGTCGTGGGAGCCGTAAAAACCATCTAAATGAGTATTTGAGCAATGGCCAGCGCACCTGCCAAGTGTGGCAATAATAACATTTTAGGATCATTATCGTCGCATTACTATTATCCCAAAGAGTTGGGATTAATTCTATATATACTCCATTTCGGAGTACATATTGCAAAAGGTGTCGGTAATAGTTGTATGCCTGGCCGCCGAACTGACGTCAACTCTTTTTGTGGATGTAATTGTTGACCAGAGAGCATCAGATGGAATTGACTCCGGTCGATATAAAACTCTTACTTTGCGACGCCCTTGAGCAATAAGGTTGGTAGTATCTGAAGCCATCACTACACAGCGTTATTCTAAAATACGTTTAATATACAAAAATTCAATACAAAGTTACACTCCATTTACAATTAACGGACTCATTTCTTATTTCATATCCACTGTATAGAAATAAATAAACGTATTGAAACAATTTCACATGACTTCCTTTTTCTACATTGTGTGGATTCTATTTCTACGGCAATTACATTTAAATAAATCTCTAGAAATTTTAAAAAGTATAATAAAAAGAAAGTTTTTACTGTTTATTGCATCTGTTGTAACTTACTCATCATTCTATCTCAACCCCTTGTTGAAAGGGTTAATTCTGAAAAGCTATTATTCTACAACAAAATTTTATGAGTAGGTAACACTGTAAGTTATTGTCACAATACGGCATTTACAAAAAAAAACTGTTTTTATCTTTTTTTATCGTAAAAGTTTTTTATGAGCTGTGAACGGAATGATATATTGTCTTTTTTACTATTTATATTTTATTTTTTAGTATTAAAAAAGTAGCTGGTTCTTAAATAAATGGTAAAATTGTAAACTTAAATGTTATATTAAAATTTAAGCATGCTTATGTCCAGAAATCAGGGCAATAGGGGATCATAATGTCTTTCTGCTGCTTTTCGCTCCATTTATCAGCTTTTTTGGTACTCACTGTTGAACACAGGCTCAAGGGCCAAGTTGCCAGGAGGGTATTGCTAGTTATTCTCTTGATGATCCTTCGACGGTTTTAACGACTTCCATGAGAAAGGAAGAGGCATTTAAGCCATCACTCACGAGGCAACTCCTGCGTTTATCTTAATTTAAATAAGGTCAAAATTCTTATTTCGTTAAAGCCTGGAAGAAGGGAAAATGCTGTACTGGGTTATGGATAAGTTTTACATCGGGTCGAACTGTCTGACGTCCACCTTGGGAACTCAATTGTAGATCAAATACAATAAATTAAATTGACATAGGTCTGTATAGAATATTTATTTAGCATAATATGACCAATGTTAGGTTAAATAATTCGTGATTGTGGTGAAGTCATGCCATAAAATCAAGTTTTCATTTTCTTTTTCAATTACTCATTGCTTGCAATTCTACATGAAAAAGATTTTTCATTGAAAATTAAATTAGGAGCAGCATAAATAAAGTGAATTTAAAAAATAAGAAACATTTCAATGCCATTTGTGTTGTACGTCGTTATTTTGTCTACATTTTTCTTTATCTTTTTGCAATTGTCACCGAACATTTTTCAAGAGTAATAAGAAATTTTAATGTACACATGACCATGGATACAATTGTTAAACATTTCATGAATGTCAATGTTATATATATACGGTATCGGTAAAAGTTAGCAAAATAATACTTGGCAGAACTACACGTCGTTGCTTTGCTACAGAAAACTATTACAGAAAAACGTAGTATGTATTACGCATTTGACAATAAAAACAAACGTCAGTCGATACGCGCGAAATGTTAGCATTCGTTCGTTAACCTTCGGCAAATTTTCGGCTGTCATCGGCGCAAAAATGTTGTGATGCGCAACCGTCACAAGTAGAACTACACCTCCCCGCGAGCTCGTACTACTTCATGCGTCATTACTAATAAGAGGGGCTTGTTAGTGCTCTATTTGAGGTCAGATTATGCTGGTCGGCGGACATCCGCGCCTGTTTCAATGACCTTGGCCTAGTTTCAAGTTTGATAGTGACTCTAGGCGCTTCGCAGCTGTTATATAGATATTGCGATAATACACTTCCTAAAAGAGTTTGTGTGTTATCAACGACGTAGATTACATACCCCAGTGTGACGTTATGAGTATATAGAAAAAGTACCAACCTAACTCTATTTCATTATCGTCTAGACTCCTTATGGAAAATTTGTAATGATAAGAGTTTTATCATTCAGTATTTAAGTATTATTTTAAACCACAGTTTTCGTTATAACACTATCCTTGAAAAACCTTGTTAGTATTTAAAAGGAAAATGTACTACTATAAATTTTGTTAGGTGTAAAATTCTTTATATGTAGGTGGATAGGTAGTTATTAAAATAACCGTTAACGTTTTTCGTTCAATGATAAAAATCAATGCTGCAACTTTCGAATAAATTGTTTATTTTTAATAAATATTCCTATCTAAATTATTTGACTTCTGTTAATGAAAAGCTTAAAACTTTAATTTATTAAACATAGCTCCGAAATATGATTAAATTAAAGATAAAAACATCAACATTAATAATCCTGGCAACATTTAATTTGTCAACGTATAAAGAAACAAGGTTGAATCATAGATCATAGCGTTGTCTCTTTCCTGTGGATTATATAATTCGTCATTGCTAAAGCTATTCATTCAATAATTGAGTGAACAAGAGAACTTGGAGATATTCATGACCAACTTTAGAATATTTAGAATAGCAATTGTTCGCTGGCCCAGTGGCATAATAGATACCGATTTGAAATCCTAAATCCTAGGTACCCTAGTTTCTTTGAAAAGTGTGTGTAAAATTAAATGATAAATAGGGATACTAAGAAAGCTAGGTATTAGTAGAACCCGTTTATCAATATTTGATAATGAAATGTTGAAACTAACTCCGGCAATACAAAGTATATACAGAGCGTATAATAAAGTATATATTTTGAGGCGGCGGATCGCCTGCGCGTGGAGCGCAGCCTCGATGAGGCGATCCGCCGCTGGCGACTGGGGCGGCGTAGGCGCGAATACCTGCGCCTCATGCCGCCCTAGCCGAGGCCACGGGTGATGTGACCGGGGAATTAGTCCGTCACCCGCCGAGAGGCCGACCGCGTGAGGAAAGACCGACGTCCTCCTCGAGGTGGGGACATCGGTCGATGGGAGGGTACCCCAAGTAGGGGGTATTCCGTCGGGCCGACCACTGATGTCAAGTAACTCCGGTGGTCGGCCCAACGACGAAGCCGACGTGGTTTTCGGCTGGGTTGCGGGTGTTGCGTGCTTACGCCCCTCTGTCGCCCCGGACGGAGTGGTGCGAGGAGCGCGCCGACCGCAGCCCACCCCCCAAAAAAAAAGCTGTGTTTTTAATTGAATTTGCGGGCAAAAGTAGAAGCGTTCACTGATAAAAAAAAAGTACTTTATTAAATGTATCAGGTATTTTGAATTATTATTACTTGTTGTTTTTGCCGTGTGATGACGTAATAAGCAGTCTATTCCCCACCATTTATCTTGCCCGTGGGTATTGTAGAAGACGACTAAGATATATACCATGCATATTAAAATCACGAGAAGGAAAATTCGAAACAAAACCCCATACTGGTTAGTATAGGGTTTTAAAATTGACGGGTTCGTCAGTGACTATCGTGGTATCTCGAGCCTAGCAGTGGGATATACGAGTATATGAACTAAAATCGTCATGATCATCATCGCAGCCTACATACGTCCACTGTTAGGTTCGGGCCTCCTCCACAATAGGGGGGAATTTTACAAACTATATCATGCTGGTCAGACATGTTGGTATAGGGTTTCATTTCGAGTTTTCCTTCTCCCGCACCGATGTTATGTGCCTATTATAGCCCATAGTCGTATTTTCCGACATCCACGGGCAAGATAGAAGAGGAATGGTCAATTGTATTCTTGCTCCGTCACCACACGCCAAAATGATTAAATGTTCTTTTTTAAATAGGTTTGTACCTTAAGTATTTAATAGGCCATTGTAATAATAAACATTTGATGTCAGGTTATACTTGTGTTCAAGGATTAATAGGTACATAGTTTATATATAGTTTTACATAATTTTTAAATTAAAACTTATCGTAATTAAAAATTTTATATACTTATGTATAATTTTATAATATAAGCCTTATTTTATGTAATAATAGATATCACTATTAAAAATAGTCACGTGTAGGGATGGGGTAAGTATACAATTGTCGTTATGCCTTGTCTGTGGTTATCGTAAAATGTATCAAAAGTTTCAACAGGAGACTGGGCAGCTAATCTCGCCTGGATAATGTATAACAACCTACTTACGATCGCCCATCCAGGTGAATTTAGCAGGTGCCAAGCGTGGTGATTACGACACTATCCTTATTTGTAAGACGCGGTCGCCGTCTTCTGTGAGGCCGTTATCTCACGGAAGGAGGCGGCGGATCGTGTGCGAGTAGAGCTCCTATTCGGCGACACGTTCCGCCGCCGGCGACTCGGGCGGCGCAGGCGCGAGTATCTGCGCCTAATGCCACCCTAGCCGAAGACGCGGGTGATCGGACCGGGGAATTGTCCGTCACCCGCAGAGAGGCTGACCGCGCGATGGCGATCGACGTCCCAGTATGTTGAGGTGAGAGGTTACCCGAAAGGGTATTCCGTCGGGCCGACGACTGATGACAAGTCACATCTGCTCCGGTGGTCGGCCCAACAACGAGGTGACGTTTCCCCCACACCGTCCTTTCATCGCCCCGGATGGACAGGACCGCGCGTGGGCTTACCATAGCCCACCCATAAAAAAAAAAGTCCTTATTTGTAAGGAATGCCCTAATAATGATGATTTTGCTGTAACTTCTAACTAGAAGAAACACTAAAAGTATAGAAAATATAAAAGTGTGGTGACAGAGTAAAAATACGATTCACCACTTCTTTTCTTGCCCGTGGGTATTGTAAAAGACGACTAAGGGGTAGTCAGCAGATAGGGTTGTCAGGTCCAGGTCGTCAAACTTAAGAGCCGGACAGAGCAGCAAGTTTGGTCGGACATTTGGGTAGACAGGCCGGACACCCTACATTATTGAGGATTTTGTGTTTTACTATTATTAGGTACGACAAAAAAATGTATGTAAAATTAAGCTTTTAGGATTATTATGACAACAGTCGACACGTATGCGCTCGGCCACGCTCGGCGCTAGCTCGTTTGCGAAATGTAAAAGCCGGACACCGATTATTTTGACCGGACACGCAATTAAAAAGCCTACCTATGTCCGGCTTTATCCGGACGCCTGGCAACGGTATATGTAGATAACATCTATACAAGAGAAGGGCAATTCCAAATAAAACCCTATACCAACCCGTCTGCATAGCGCGGTATAGTAGGTCAATTTCCCTTCCATTGTGGAGGAGGCTTGAGCCCAGCAGTGAGACGAATAACTGTGATGATGATAAAAAATGAACGTGTGTACAAAGTACGCATAGCAGAAGTGAAATTTCTTTATCCTTTGTCCCGTTGTTCCTTTGTCCCATTGTTCCTTTGTCTCTTTGTCCCTTATCCCTTTATCCCCTTACCCCTTTATCCCCTTATCACCTTATCCCTTTATACCTTTATCCCTTTATGTCCGCTTAAACGACATGCTATCCCCACTCCACTGGAGAAAGTACTCTTTATTCGAATCGACTGTGGTGGGGACGAGAAAAAATGGCGCGTAACGAAAAAATGTGACGCATAACCGAAAAATGTGACGGTAATTTTTTTTCCAACCCTGATAAAGAAGTTTCACTTGAAATAAAAAATTATTTATTTATTTATTAAATTAGCAATTATATCTATTATTACAGGTTTCCCCAATGCAATAGTGTCGTAGTGTCATAATGCAATAGTGTAGTAGTCAACATAAACTATTAATAACATTAACTGTTAATGTCAACATAATAATTACATTCCGAGGCCGCGGGTGACGTGACCGGGGAATTAGTCCGTCACCCGCTGAGAGCCCGACCGCGTGAGGAAAGACCGCCGTCCCCCTTCGGGGAGGACGTCGGTCGATGGGAGGGTACCCCAGATAGGGGGTATTCCGTCGGACCGACCACTGATGACAAGTAACCCTACTCCGGTGGTCGGCCCAACAACGAAGGCGACGTGCATCGTGGGTGTACACCCTCTGTCGCCCCGGAAGGAGTGGTGCGAGGAGCGCGCCGACCGCAACCCACCCCTCCAAAAAAAAAAACATAATAATTACATTAACAATTAATTCATTTATACATTTTATATCGTATATAAATTAAAAATTATAATCAAAAATTCTAAAATCTATGCTAAAATAGGATATAATGAAATTATCAACGAGATTCATTATATAAAATTATACATTATTATAACATATTTTAAATAACATTGCTCTTTTGAATTCTACATTTGAACAAACGTATAGATCAATTTTGTCGGCGAGTCGAATCAATTTTCGTAGCGTTCGCGTCAAGGGTGCCATAGTCAAAAGGTTGGTGCTAGCTTTTGGCACTGAATAACTGCGGCCGACGATGCCGCGCAAGGTATACATCTGGAACACATAGTCCCATCAACCATAGTATATCCAGATTAGAGATCCTGCCTCGGAATACTCTCATCATATAAGATGCGAGAGCCAAATCCCTTCTTGTTTCCAATTTGTTGTATCCAACCATGCCCAGTACGAACAGGGTTGGATACATCAACGGATAGAAAGGATAAACACCATATAATCTCAAATGTATATCAAATGTATGTACCGTGTCAATTTGTTTTGAATATAAAACAAACAATATATAGAGACGCATTCATATATATTATTACATATTACAAATCCCTCCTCTATCCTCATATCTTCAAGAATATCATAAATAATAAATTAATGACATTAGTAGGCTACGTATGCGTAGGTAGGTACTCTATTCGGTTTATTCATGAATTTTTATTTTTTTATAAGACTCAGAACAAGTCATAATGAAATCCATTACGACTAAAATACGAGTCCATAAGCTCTGAAAACCCACCGGTCCAGTCTATTCAATACATTGTACAATAAACGCCCGAACGCCGGCCTCTACGTTACACACAACATGATGCCAACCTTGATCTCTACTTATTACTGAAAACTGCTGCATTAAAAACACCCAACTTTATTGTCTTGCACTACACTAAACATTCACTATACAATTAAAAACTCTATATAAAACTTGGTAAAGTTCAAATTTGTATAATTACTTCTTTTCGGGGCCTTGACGGCTGGCCTTGTCTCTATCTGGCGTCCGCTCTTTCCGCCTTCGCCGAATCAATTTATACATTTATATATATTTACTGTGTTATAAAAATACCTTTGTTATTTTTTTAACTCTAATATTCAACAATTATATTTATTGTACATTACAATTTTATTTTATAATAGTAATCAATATTTTTAACAGTGTAATGACGTTTTTTATTTTCAATAGCAATGCGTAATTGGAAGCGTTTAATATGACCTTGTACATGTAATGGAGTCGTTATGCGTAATGTAAAGCAAGACTATTTTAAGCATCGAACTAAATCAAATTCCATTTTATAAGTAAAAATAGAGCCGTCTATCCGACCTACAAAACTAACCTAAATAAATGCAAAATGTTGGCGTATTCGTGTACGAAATGTGTTCATGCGCACACACGGCTATACGTAATCACTAAATGTGTGTCATGATCACTAGGTTAAGTTTAAATGTTCCAGCTGAAGGTTTCTGCATCACGGTGTAAGCAGAAGCTTACAGTCCACCATGCTTCAAGCTAAGGTCATTTTTTCGCAATATTAACACCTCCATACGAATAATTTCTCGTCGTTAATTATATCTAGAATGTTAAAATCAAGGTTATTTTAACAGATATATTTGAATGCTTTTTTTAGACTGTAAACACTTGAATACAAAATGGTGACGGTCTATTTAGTAAAGTAGGTTATGGTATATAAATAAAGGGATATAAAGTATCGTTTGGGCAACTGTTCAGTATGATTAGCACTAGTTGTTACGCGTGGCTTATTTGTGTGTTAGGTTTTGTTAGCGTAGAGCGATGCTCTATATTTTTTTTAATTGGTCACATTGGAAGAAATATGACATTATACTTGTGTAATTATGGATAGTTTATCAATAAGTTTTCTAGTAATTCTTCAGCTAATTTATTTCCAATGACCAACAAACCCAACTCGACAATGGGAGAGATAGGCTGTGCTCGTGGGTTGGATTGATGTTTGCTAATGTCAAGAGATGTTCTATTTGGATTGATTTTATATTTAGAAAATACATACATACATTCACCCCTTTTTCCCATAGGGGTAGGCAGAGATCACTTCCTTCCACTTGCTACGATCTTTACATACCACTTACGCCTCCTCCTCATTCATAATCTCTTCGTGCATATACTTCTGTTTAGGGTACTTCTAAACCTGGCCTTTCTTAAGAACGTTCCCAATTTGATCGTGGAATGTCCGCCTTGGTCTATCCCTTCCACGATTCCGTTCACATTCGCCCTATAAATTCTTCTTGTTAGTCTCCTTTCATTCATTCTATCTACATGACCACTTAACATACCTTTATCAATCTTTGTCACTACATTTACATTCATACCACAATGTTCCCTGATTACACTGTTCTTAATTCTATCATTCAATTTCACACTAATCATGCTCCTCAGCGCTCTTATTTCCACAGCATTAATTCTACTTTCGTGCTTCTTCTACCATACCCAGCTCTCACTTCTATACGTTAGGGTTGGTACAAGAACCCCCATATGCAAGCGAGGCTTCTTAGACAGGCTCTTTAGAAAATAATATCTTAATAAAAAAAAATACAAATGTCTTGTTATTTAAGTGTTATGTATTAAGACTTGGAGTAGGTACTATAACCAAAAAATCTTTATTTTGAACGACTTTCATTTTAATATAATGTCCTTAATATGAAATGAGTCATTATTTAGGGCTATTGTGAGGAAAAAGAAGTCCTAGTGTCGCAGGTTCGAATCCCAAGCGGGACAACACTTGGTGCGATCCACAAATTGGTGTTCTTAGTCTGGATGTAATTTATGTCTATTAATAATTATGTTTGTGAGGTCTCCCGCAATACAAAGATTATCTCCTTAGTGAAGGACGATGTCTCAAAAAAAATCTTCCTCTTCACTCGGCTTGAACTAGGTCCTGCAATCACCTTATGGTGATCGTATCTACAGAGTAATATTCTATACGACTTATAATGAAAGGAACGAGCAGCATAGAACGTTTATTCTAATATTTAGAAAGGATCCTAAGATTTATAGTTATCCGGTCAGTCTTAGTTAAAGTTCTTTTAGTTTTTGCGTGAGGAAATTAATAATTTTTATTAAGAGTTGTATTAATTAAATAAAAGATTGCGGAAGTTTTCTTAAAAATAACTTCATATAACTAATGTCTCTAAAAGACGTTGGTTCAATGGCAAGTATGAATAATCGAAGTCTCGAACTGGAATCCTTGTTTGATTAAAAAGTGTTTTTGGTTGTGTAAATCCTTTCTAATATGAAATTTTGTTTTGTTCGCAGGGTAAGAATCTTCAACAAGTATTTATTTGAAGTGATACAGCGAGTAAAGGATTTATTTAACGTGATTGGAAGTCGAAGGCGGTCATTTCTGAACGTACGTATACTGTTTATTTCATCTAAGATATATTTTTATGAATGTTTTAACGAGTGCACTAGAAAGTACCCAAACAACTTAACTATTTTTTTAGAGGGTCACATGCAAAGGGTGACATTAGAACTATGTTACTAATGCCTATTTGTAAACGTTTCGAGCTTTCTTCCACAACAGGAGGGAAATTACCATGAGATCAAACGTAGGTATTGTTTCATTTTGAGTTTTGATAATATTACATAGATCTTTATATACATATTATATCCCTTAGTCGTCCTTTAGAGTCATGTGTAAGAGAGAATGTGGTAAATTATATTCTTCGTCACCACACGTAGACTAAATATAGACAGATCTATTTTTGTTAATAATAAATCAATATCAGTAATCAAATTATCAATACATATAGTATTTTCAAGTCAAATATTTGATAAATTATAACAAATAAATAATAGATAACTTATCGGATTATATCATTATTATAAGTCTGCTATTGTTACCTGATGTCGACGTTATTCTTTCGCCTTCATATACTTCAATTAGATATGTCTTTTGTGATCACTTAATCATACAAATAAACATGTTAAAAATGTAGGATTGTAAGGTGGAACGAAACGTAAAGAGTGAGTGTGATAGAATGAATGAATGAGCAAGAGAGTCTTTCCGCTCATCCATTCATTCGAAGGAAAGAGAAGACGGACATAAGCGCATACGACACACGGATATTATTATACACGACAATTATTATTTTGTAACCCGGAAAATATAAAGGAAACTTAAAAATACCAACCGTATTTTATTGCTACACAGGTAATATAATAAAATATTAACGTGGTATGAGCACAATATCGACAGTTGTCTCTCTACAGCTGCAGGTTGGCCCGTCCGCTGTAGTATCATACTCTCGTGTTTACATGTGGTAAGCTTTGTTGATGTCTTTAGTATCGCCGAACCTCATTGCACGTATTCATACTCTCCTAACTTTCTTCACGGCAGGCAGCGACCTAGCAAAGGTCCATGAGCGGTAGCATCATTTACCTTACTTTTCAGGTATACTGTTTGTTCGTTGCAGTTTTATGTCTCCTTAATAAGGCGCATTATATCCTATAATCAAAATTAAGAAAAAAAATTGAGATAAAATGATCTTCGGAAGGGAAGGGCTACAACTCCATAATCAGCCATTCTGATTGGGCGAACCACAGGTACCGACTCCTTGTTTTCAGTGGTCGTCTGCCCGCAGTCATAAGCTTCCTCAAGCTGATTATTAACATAAAAAAAAAGTCTGTTAAGTCGAATTACGGACGAGAATTTTACTTGATAACGTCTAAGAAAATATTGATGAAAAATTACATACTCGTAGTTATATGAATTGAATTATTACCACTGAATTATGATTATTTTATATAATACAAAGGAGTTATTCACCATTTCGGCTCATATACGTCCCACTGCTGAGCTCGAGCCTCCTCCATAATGGGAGGGAATATAGGAATCCATAGAGGATACCATGCTGGTCAGACAGGTTGGTATAAGGTTTTGTTTCGAGATTTCCATCTCTTGCATAGATGTCATATGCGTAATATATCCCTTACTCGTCTCTTACGACACCCACGGGTAAGAGAGGGGGTGGTGAATTGTATTCTTACTCCATCACCCCACGGAAGAGAAAAGGAGTTTTTAGAAAATTATAATTTTTTGATAAATTAATATTTATTTGTACTCGTTAATTCGAACATTTTTTTACTCAAATTGGATATAGATGCGTCACAATCCAAACGCTTAGGTCGATCGTGTCTCTATCGCTTATTCCTCGCTGTCACGTGCACGCACGGCTCAGTCGGAACGTGACAATGAACTATACTTTTTAAAAGCTTTTATTTAACTTGCCCTGTTAGTATGTTCGTATGGGACAAATCTTGCGAGTTAAATTAGAACCATTTTCTGTCGTTAGATTAGGTTGAAATTTGGTTTACTTACGTAAATTCGGTGAAAATGCAAAATAAATATGGTACCATGAAACTGGTCTCAAGATGGCGGCGAAAGGTAGCCATAGGGAATCCTAGACTAAACAAGATAAAACCGTCGAGTTTGTACTCGTTTGACTCGTCTAGACAAGCACTTTTTCTTCGTTTTGGAGCATTTAAATAAAAGTTTGTTTTTATTTTAATTTATTTTTAATTAATATTTTATTCATGCCGCGTTTATTGATTTATAAGACGTGATCATGTCAAAAAGACTCGTCAAGCTCCACTATGCTGTATTTGCACAAAATACGATGTATGGCAAGCGTTGCGTCATTGCTGCGTTTGCGCATTTTCAAGTCTTCACTTTTAAAACAATACGCGATTTATTGCACAATTGCCCTACATTTGGTACTTGATTTGTTAATTAATTTAATTTATATATATATATGAGATGATAATAACAATTATTTATTACTTTTGAGCAAAATAACAATAATTTTAGGATAATTTAACAGGAGTTTTGGAGGAAATGTAAAAGCGTCATATGGTGGTCTTGTGTTAACGTGTCATATTAAATAATTTTGCTGTAGCGGCTACGAATACTACCAATCCTTACATAACTCGTGAATGTCGTAAAAGTCAACTAAAAGCTTTACTTTGGTCTACTACATCTGATGTCGTTAACAATTATATTCCCAAGATGTCATGATGTCATCAGATGGGGTTGATGTCAGGCCGGCCGGTCATAAAACTATTGATAACTTTTGCAATATGTACGATGGGAACAGAGGCTATATGGCGTCGACCCCAAATAATTAGGATAACAGCCTAAAAATAACGATTAACTAATAATTTTGAAGGCATTTTTTGCAATATAATTGGGGTCTCGTGAATCTATACTCTATACCAATAAATAAAATTGGAGTGTCTGTTTGTAATGTCAAAATAATAGGCTTTTTTCATGCTCACACGGCTATTTGCACGACACCTATGCCTAAAATAGCAATTAAAAAAATTTTGTCTGTCTGTCTGTCTGTCTGTTTGTTCCGGGTAATCTTCAAAACGGCTGGACCGATTTCACAAATTCTTTCACCAATGGAAAGCTATAATATCAGGGAGTAAACTAGGCTATATTTTATCCCGGTATTCCCACAGGAACGGGAACTACGCGGGTAAAACGACTATAACCTATAACCTATAACCGAAGCGAAGCGAGGGCGGATTGCTAGTATGATATAAAATGTGGCTTAAATATTTTTGTTTTCCACCAAAATTCTTTCCGTCAATCAACATTGGTAAAAAAGGGCTCGAGCTCAGCAGTGGGACGTTTAAAGCTGTAATGATGACGATTGATGCGATTATAGTGTAGTTATCTCTGTGGCGACGGAGTATCATCATCTCAGCTAATATATCATCATCTCATCATCATCTCAGCCCATATACGTCCCACTGTTGGGCTCAGGCCTCCTCCATAATGGAAGGGTAATTGACCTACTATACCACGCTGGTCAGTCGTGTTGGTATAGGGTTTTATTTCGAGTTTTCCTTCTCTCGCATAAATGTTATATGTGTTATATATACCTTAGTCGTCTCGTACGATCACCCACGGGTAAGATAGGGGGTGGTGAATTGTATTCTTACTCCGTCACCACACGGAAGAGCTACAGCTAATATATACCCCTCCACAATAGGAAGGTAATTGGCCTACTATAACACGCCGGTCGTGTCACGCAACACGTGTCCATATAGGGCTTCCTTTCTCATTAATGAGTAGGAAATTTAGAATCACTATTAAATAAAATTTAGAATTAAAGGAAATTTAGAATCATATTCACTGCCAAACGTATATTATAACGTATATATTTAGGAGTGGTAGGACCACACTGTTGACAGTTATCTGTCTACAGCCGCGGGCCGGTCTGTCCGGGGTAGTACCACGCTCTCGCAGAAAATCGACGTCTGAGTAGTAGCAATTTGTTACTGCGCTTCGTTCGGTGAGCGAGAGAGCCGGAAGCCCAACTTTCTGAGGGTGATTGCGTGTGGAGGGTTTTGGTGGTGCCCTTGGTATCACCGAGCCTCAATGCACGCATTCACACTCCCTTCGCTTTCTTCGCGGTAGGCAACGGCCTTGTAAAGGTCCATGAGCGGCAGCAACACTTACCATCAGGTGTACTGTTTGCTCGTTTGCCACCGTTTGCAATAAAAAAAAAAAAAAAAAAAAAAAAATGTAGGAAGTATATAGGAGAAGCCCTATATAGAAAAAATAATGCCTTTGTATATTCTGCTTCGCAAATAACTAATAACACTTAAATAAATATCTTTTTTTTTTTGGGGGTGGGTTACGTTCGGCGCACTTCTCGCACCACTCCGTCCGGGGCGATAGAGGGGCGTAAGCACGTACACCCGTAACCCACCCGTGACACATCGCCTTCGTCGTTGGACCGACCACCGGAGCAGGGTGACTTGATGTCAGTGGTCGGCCCGACGGAATTCCCCGAGGGAGTACCCTCTCCCTTTGACGTCCCCTACTGGGACGCCGATCGCCGTCGCGAGGCTAACCTCTCCGCGGGTGCCCGGACTAAATCCCTGGTCCTCTCACCCGCAGCCTCTGCTAGGGCGACATTAGGCGCAGTACTCGCCGCCCCAGTCGCCGGCGGAGGACCGTGTCCGCGTGGAGTCTTTCCTCCCGCACTCGTTTCGCCGCCTCTTTCTGCGAGATGACAGCCTCGCAGAAGGCGGCAACGGCGTCCCAGTTCCTGTATACTTAAATAAATATCTGGCTGTCTCTCGACTTTTATTTTCTTGCTATTGTTTTAAACAATTTTCACGATTTTTTGAAAAAGGACGTGAGCTTGCCTAGGATTTAAGCATTATATTTTACTCCTGTCACAGAATCTTTTTTATACATTGGCAATAATTTTATATCCAAATACAATACAAAAAAAAATTGATTTATTTAGCGTCAACGGACAACGTAGCGAAGTGCACCTACATAATTATCTGTCAGAAACGGAGGTCGAACCTTGATCTAATTTGGTCATGTCAGTAGATAAAATACGTGTAATTAGTTTGCCTAAATCCTCCGAATGATTATAATGGTTTTTAGTAGTCAAACTAGGTTTTTTTTATATGTATAGACTTTTTTTTTGGTTCTGTTGGTCGATTCGGACAGGGAACAAAGCCTATACAGTTAAGACTTATACAACTTTTTTCACGTATTATTTAAGGCTCCTTATATGTATATATAAGCTTTTTAACAGTTTGCTTTTCACAGTTTTTTGCTGTTTGGTAGCGACTTCGAATACTACCAACCCTTGCTTTGCTCGTGGGTGTCGTAAAAGACGACTAAGAGCCCTAGATTGACCCGGACCAACTCCATCTGGTACCATTTGGGTCAACGATTACATTCCCAAGGAGGGTTGACGTCAGGCAGGCGGCCGGTCATAAAAGTCATTGCCGAAACTTTTTGCAATATGTCAAAACAGATGACATATTGCGTTGACCCCAAGTAATTGGGATAAGAGCAAGATGATGATGATGATAAACTTTTTAACAGTTATCATCCATTAATAAGTCAAGTCGTTACCATTAGTTGGGCGCTAAAATCAAATTGTTTGTATTTTCATATTCCACCGAAATTCACACGGAGATCTGTGTGAATTTCGGTGGAATATGAAAATACACGTAAACCACTATTATATCATATTCAAAATACTTTAGCACCTTAATTGTATTATATCACATAAAATACAAGCACAGGGTTGGTGAAGTGCATTGTTACTCCATCACCACGCGGAAACTTAGTCTTACTTAAATGTTTATATTTGCAATTGCATTACATCTGATATATTTAATGCAATTGCAAACTTGATGATGCAGGAAATATGTAATAGTGATTCGTTTGTATTTTATAATAATTGAGGCCACGAGGTTTATAGGACGTTTAGTCAGCAATAAGTAACATGTGTAACTTTTAATAAATATGTTACTTCCCCGTATTGTGACGAAGAAAGAATACAATTCATCACTCCCTATCTTACCCATGATTGTCGTAAAAGACGGCTAAGGGCAATAATATGGACTGGACCGCGCGTGCGCTTACCATAGCCCACCCATAAAAAAAAAAAGGGGCAATAATATGCACATAACATCTGTGCTAGAGTGCTGTGTGGTAGCGGCTTCGAATACTACCAACCTTTGCTTTGCTCGTGGGTGTCGTAAAAGACGACTAAGATCCCTAGATTGACCCGGACCAACTCCATCTGGTACCATTTGGGTCAACGATTACATTCCCAAGGAGGGTTGACGTCAGGCAGGCGGCCGGTCATAAAAGTCATTGCCGAAACTTTTTGCAATATGTCAAAACAGATGACATATTGCGTCGACCCCAAGTAATTGGGATAAGAGCAAGATGATGATGATGATGATGATAACATCTGTGCTAGAGACGAAAAACTCGATATAAAACCCTATACTAACATGACCAGCATGGTATAGTAGGTCAATTGCCCTCATATATTAGGGGATCGAGCCCAACAGTGGCACGTATTTGTGCTGTGATGATATGATATGTGATGATGATAATGATAATATTATCATCATCATCATTGCAGCCCACATACGTCCCACTGTTGGGCTTGGGCCTCCTCCACAACGGATAATATTATGTTACTATTACATACATATAATCACGCCTCTTTCCCATAGGGGTAGGCAGAGACCACTTCTTTTCACTTGCTACGATCTTGACATACCACTTTCGCCTCCTCCACATTCATTAATCTCCTCATACATGTTCTTCGGTTCAGGGTACTCCTAACCTGGCCTTTCTTAAGAACGTCTCCGATTTGATTGTGGAACGTCCGCCTCGGTCTTCTCCTTCCAACACTTCCGTTCACATTCGCCTTATAAATTCTCCTTGTTAGTCTCCTTTCATTCATTCTCTCAACATATGTTTCTATTTATTTTAGTTTATGCTGTACCTACATGGCGGTGGCATAGGTGGCGGTCACGAATACTTGCAATCTTTATAATGCTCTTGGTCTACTAATAGTTAAAGGGTTGATCCTTAGATAATTCCATATGATGTGGTCTAGCCAACAGTTATACTCCCAAATTAGGATAAGATCAGTCCCAATTCTGGGCCCAATTCTCCTCCCATGAAGGAAATTGATCTACTATACCACGCTGATAAAACGTGTTGGGATACGGTTTTATTTCGAGTTAGCCATCTCTTGAATTGATGTTATATGCTTATTATAATCCTTAGTCGTCTTTTATGACAAGATAAGTGCTGGTGAAATGTATTCCTTTGCCGTCCACCATATAGAACTGCTTAACCATATTAATATTATTTTATTACTGCATAACTACACGGAATACTTAACGATAGAACTATATATTTTAAATTATGGAATAAATATAAATTAATTTTAATGTGGATTGTTATTTTAGATAATTTATTAGAATATATCACGCCAAAGCAAACAACCCTTCAGCAATCCAATGAAAACATAATCATGACGACGCACGCGCACGGAATCCGGCAGTTATCATTGCAAACATAGTACTCACAACAGAGAAAGATATATATGAATAACTATACTAGAGCGAGGGAGATGCCGACAAGGCTGCCGTCATGGCCAAACGTCATGCGACGCCTATCTATGCAAGTACTTCAAATAGTGTTTATCTTTGTAAATCGTGTTAATGACATTTAGAAATGGCTTTTATAAGGAACTTTGTGACATTAGCTACGATATCTGATATTGCATTGGCCTTTTAGAGATCTACATAAGATGTATAATAAACTGTCAATAGTTTGAAAGCGATTTTCATTGAGCGAGAATGAATGCGATATATAGCGCCATCTCTTTCAACGTAAATTGGCTGCATTCTGAATTTTTCAAATATACAAATTGCGTATGTATGTACGTTTTATGTCGTAAGTTATATAATTTTATTCATGATTTATTTTCTTGTGAGTATCGTAAATGGTGCCTGATATGTCCTAGATAATATAATAATAAAAGAAGGTAATCTGAAAATAAAATGTTTTAAAAATTCAAGTGTGTTTGATGACTGAGCGTGATGTAGGTCAATTTCCAACGTATTATGGAAAGGCTCGTGCCTAATAGTAGAGTAAAAAGAAGAGAAATCTTAATATTTAGTCCGATTTTATGGTGGGAGAGCGAGGTGCTCTTTAAAAGTCGAAGAAATCGTAAGAAAACCTTAACTAGGTAGATTTTTCACGAAAGAATTCGAACTTAGGACGACTTGATCGACAGTTGTTTGCTTATGATGCTAAACTAACGAGATAATTTAAAAAAAAAGTGATGTAGTTTTTATTAATCTTTACAATTCCAACCACAGCCTTGGTTCAGACGATAATAATTTGCGAATATTTTATTCCATTCTTATCGTACTATTAATTTCTATACAGAGTAATCTCTGTGTAGAAAATAATACCGTCCCTTAATAATTAATTACATTGAGGGGTGACGAAAAATATTCTTACTCAAAAAGATACACAGAGTTTACTCGCGACAAATATATACAATTATTATTTAAACATATCTATTTCGAAAACAAATTAAAAACTTAATTACTTGTAAAACTGACTTGCTCGACGAAGCGACAACCGCTGGGCAAGAAAGGTTCTCGAGTGGCGACCACGTATCGGACGACGTAGTGTAGAACGAACCGCCACTAGGTGGACCGACGACCTAGTGAAAGTTGCTGGGCGTCGTTGGATGCAGGCGGCAGAGGACCGCACATTGTGGCGCAAAATAAGGGAGGCCTACGTCCAGCAGTGGACGGCAATAGGCTGAAATGATGATGATGATATAAAGAGAGATAAACGTTCAGATAGATTAACCTATCTGTCCAATACCATCGTTCAGTATCTGTATTACTTAACCTGTCCAATTCCATAGCCCAGTATCCATGCCACAACTCTGGACCATCAACAGTTCAATGATGATGAATGTTTTTAAAAGTAGTTTTTAAAAAAAAGAACTGTGTCAATGAACACACAAGTCAATTAAACAGTGACCTTAGCATTGAATTAAATGTTTCACAATTTTTGTTGCGAATAAATTGCAACTCGAAACGCTGCGTAAGAATTATTTTTTTTGCAATTTTCAGCAAAATTACGTTGCACCATTTCTAGTGTTTGATGCATATTTATATAAAACTGAATTTTAAGTAATGTTATATATATATATATATATATATATATATATATATATATATATATATATATCGTTTGTCATTTCACTTTTAATTAGATTAGGCATACAAAATGATTTTTGATGTTTACGTGAGTTTTACATATTTGAAATAAATGTTTTCTCGTGACCATGAACGTTGAAAATCATTCGAAACATTGGGTAATTTCTAATATAAACGCGAAAAGAAAATTCGTAAAGATAGTTTTATTTTAAATATATGTATCGTAGTCTCGTCGTCTTAGTTTGTACGTGTCTCACTGCTGGCCTCAAGTCTCCTCTGGGGGAGGGAAATTAACCTACTATACCATGCTGGTTAGACATGTTGGTATAGGCTTTTATTTCGAGTTTTCCTTCTCTTACACAGATGTGATATGCTTATTATATCCCATAGTCATCTTCTACGACATCCAGTGGCAAGATAGGGAGTAGTGAATTGTATTCTTACTCCGTCACGACGGTCGGGGCGGATGATCTATTCACATTTATAACTCTATAACAAAAATAATAGATATAAGAATATTTAATGAGATTTCACAAATGATTTCTACGCGGTCGAGTTGTCGTTTTTCTGTATTTTGCTTGATTTAATCATTCAAATAATCATTGCTCTACTTTTATAGTTTTAAGCGTATTATTTCAACAACATATTCACGTTCTTGATAAATAGTGTACCGAACGTAATAAATATATTTCAAATCGGATTGGTAATTTCTGAGATTAGCGATTTTTAATCAAAGAAACTCTTTAGTTTTATTATTGTAATAAAGATAATATCATTGTTTATTAGACACCTAGTAGTTACGGTATTTTCCTTCTTGCTGACATAGATTAGTTAGAAATAATATGTTTTTAAGAGTTTAAAACATGTTTCTGATTCGTTTTTACATTCTTTAATTAATATTTATTTTGATACTAAGTCATATACATCTTTCACTTTGATTTTAAAAATTATAACCTATCTATTATCACCCATTCAGTTTTCATCATCCAGTGCTGCACGAAGGTCTCCTCATAGAATGGCACATGGCGTCCCATTGCAATACCTATATATAACAATAGTTTTATTATTTAATAATCAATAACATATCAATAGATTTATACGTTAATATTAAAAAAAATATATATCCAAAAAAGAATGTAAAAAAACAGCGATAAGTTTTACAATATTCCACTTTCGATGACAGGCGATATAATATATGACATTTGCTTGTAAATTCTCTTCCGTTCTAGCACTTAAGCTAACCCTTTTATGAATTTACAAGCAGTCTTAAAAACTAATATCTTACTTGCAAAAAAAAGTTAATGAGAATATTTAAAAACGAATTATCCTATCTAAATTCTATTCCTATATCATATCATGTCCTATTATCTAAATTCAATCTACATGTAAATATCACTAAGTACTTTCAACAGTTCATATTTAGTGTAGTAAAATTATTTGTAATTGTACTATATTCCGTCCCTTTGGCGGGTACTAAAACACATAATATTTCATGCATTCAAATTAATGATATATTTATGCTAATCTTATTTATTTTGAACCACAATATGGAATTACCTATCAAGAATGACAGCCATTAATTTTAAAAAACAAAATAGGGGCGTTTCTTTCATATCCGTAAATAGCTTATGGTAACACTACTTATCAGTATTGCCAGTTAATTAAAAACATATTAATTAATAAAATATTTTATTTAAATTCAAGCGACCGTGGGATGATTGACTCGTTGATCTTATAATCGTTTTACTATCAGCCTTCGCCATACCCTCTAATTAAACTGTGTTTACCAATACACAAATTGATTTAATTATAGAGTTGTGCTTTGATCATATTATTGCTAAAATAGTTTATACATAGGATATTAATATATAGTCATGATTTACGATAAACTTTGAGATAACAACGTGTCCTAAGAAGTGGCATTGGCGCCAAATTATTTATTGATTCTTGATAAATATTTATACCAAACTATTCCGTGAATACTGACAAAGATAGTTATATGATTTCGACCTTTCTTCCACTATAGATTATTATCCACTTTATATCTAGGCTTCATGGACTTTTGTTATCATTCTCAGTCCTAAAACAACAGGTACGTGACTTTCTTAAAGTAACAAGTGTATTAAACGTGTGTGCGATTACCGAAAAGCCTAGTGACCCCGCCGAAAGCGCCAAATAAGGCCACAAAACGTGCAGACATATACCCGCGGCATTAAGGCCGCGCTCGCTGACATAGACCCAGTTACTGTGACATTGGCACTACATTCATGCGCTGAGGTCGCGCGTTGCCAGTTTAAAAATAAAACAGCACACCGCTTTGTGACGTTTGATTATTTTTGACACATCCTGTTCAGAATGTGAAATTGAATAATCTGTATTGTTTAAAAAAATATTTTATCTCATTGCATAAAAACAGCATTCAGTTATAAAAGATAATACGCACTGGCCTTGATTAAAAATAAATTAGTTTTTTTTACCTTTATCGTTGTATTATGAGCCAATGTAAATTAGTACCTACTTCTTGAGAATTACTTAGCGGGGCCAAATGCTTTTATACCTTATTGTCAAACACTTAATTACCCTTTTATTCATTCTTCGAATGAGGTCATATAAGTGGAAATACATTTTGAAGTACATTGTTGAAGTGACAATAAGGTCAGGCCAGGGATTAAAATTTCAAGGTCAACTCAAGAAATTGCGTACAACTGCATTAATACATAAATGTGCCAAATATGGAATTTGGAAAATATTTTAATAACATTAAAATAATATTATTGTCCTCTTTATCATGTCTTACGGTGCGCGAGCCATTAAATTTACTCCAAATGATTTAAAAAAATAACTGTTTCTTTTTATTTCCTATAGGCGTAAAAGTTACTATTCGAATAAAAACACTAATTTATTATTAGAAATTCTTAATTCAAAAATATATAATGCTATAATTTAAAAATCGAATGTCATTTTTGACGGATGTCAAGGCAGAGACAACATTTCTTGTAACTGGTACACACCGCCTTATATGTTAAGGTTTCAGTTATGTAAGCTGAGGTCCGCACGTGTGACACGTGTAAAGTTACGTCATCTTTCTATGACACTGGCGGGTTTTTCTACGTGCCTGGATATGCATGCATTTAATATATGTTGTACATTATCGCTTATATATTATATACTTACGGATTAAATACCTATAACATATTTATAGAGACCCATCCATCAACATATCGACCTACATACATTTTACATATAGGCCCATAGACAATTCCAGCTTTTTTAAGACTCTTATGGGAAAGCAAGATGTGATGACTGTATTCTTAAATCCGTCGCGTGAGATTAAGCCTATATCAAACATTATATCTGTATTTTATATCGTTTTTTCTCAGGTTAAATGATATAGATTTATGTTTATCCATTTTAAGTCTCGTTAATTTAATTCATATAGTTTTAAAACATAACGGTTCTAATGAAATTTTTACCTCAAAAAACAATCAAATAATAATGAATAACGAACATTAAAATGTGATTTGTTTTTACAAAATCTTATTTTTTTTCAACTCATTAATATTGATCTAGTTCAATCTGTATGTTATATATCAACAAATTTTATATACCGGACGTTAAAATAAACATTTCCATTTTTCACAAAAACCAGCAGGATAATAAACTAGAAATGTTATTACAGTTCGCTAGGCGTAAAATTTCACCATCCGAAACTAGTTTAAACGCGATAAGGCTTTAATTAAGTTATAGAATTTACATTTAAATTATTATTCTAAGCAGGGATTTTATTTCTTTACTTTTTATATGGTATCATAGTAGCCTACATATACTAGCAATTTTATCCTTATTCGTATAATACTACTAAGAGCGCCTTTTACACAATAGTCATTGTATTATGAATCGTAAAGATCAAAACTAAAACCTCTGCGTAACACTATTAATCTCTAATCCGGTTGTCGCTTCTCCGAAACCTTTCTGCCAAGATTATCTATAAATAAGGATATTAATCCCTATGTGTGGCCTCGAAATAAGAATACCACCTTAGTAAGACGTGTTGGTATAGAGTTTTATTTCGAGTTTTCCTTCTCTTGTATTGATGTTAAATGCATATTATATGCCGTAGTCGTCTTTTTTAACAACCACGGGCAAGAAAAGAGGTGGTAAATTGTATTCTTACACCGTCACTACACGGAGAAAGTGTGGATATTACGACATATCTAATCCCTATATTTTTATATCAGGCTGACTGAACATAGGTTCAGTAGTAGACGGTGAAAAGCTGAATGATGTAGAATATTATTATTTACTAGCAATCCGCTCTCGCTTCGCTTCGGTTATAGGTTATAGTCGTTTTACCCGCGTAGTTCTCGTTCCCGTGGGAATACCGGGATAAAATATAGCCTAGTTTACGCCCTGATATTATAGCTTTCCATTGGTGAAAGAATTATTGAAATCGGTCCAGCCGTTTTGAAGATTACCCGGAACAAACAGACAGACAGACAGACAAAAATTTTTTAATTGCTATTTTAGGCATAGGTGTCGTGCAAATAACCGTGTGAGCATGAAAAAAGCCTATTATTTTGACATTACAAACAGACACTCCAATTTTATTTATTGGTATAGATTTATACTTAAACGTTTTTTTAGAAATCATCGAAAGCAACGGTAACGGTTGTCAGCCCATTTGGCAATGAATATGTTATGGAACACAAGCTAATCTTCGTCGCCCCGTATGATTCGAACAAAGGATAATAATATCGGAATAATAACGTATAGAAGGTAAGTTCACGCACAAAAAGTGAGGCATTTCAATTGGAGCCTAATGGAGCTTACGCCGGAACCGTTCCGTAATGTACAAGTCATTGTACTGCACGTACGTACGCAACTCTTAAAAAATAAATAGGTAATTATGACGGTTTGTGCATTCAAATGGTGTCATAACACATTTGAAATAGGTACTTAAAAAGGTTTTTAACATTACTTTTAAAAGTATTTCGACGATTTATGTTAATAAAAACAAAATTTGATTTCATAATTTGTATAGTGGTGTGCGTGTGTACGTATGTAATCGTCTGCGCGCCATTAGTATTTTTAGATTCATGTTTCGAACGTTCGAAGTATTGACACCTTCTATACGTTATTATTCTAAGATCGGGATCCACGTCTACAAAAAAAACTTTTTTATAGTAACAACTTAATAAATACTATCGTATCTTTAGGTATATAAAGTTAGATGTCAATAATATGTTAAAAAAGTAATAATTTAATAATAATAGTCATTGTAAAAAAAAGTAAATATTAACTAGACTTAACACGCTCACGATTTTAAAAGATTGTCGTCCCTATAAAATGCCTTCTTGATGAGTCATTGTTTTAGTCGGAAGTTATGCATCTAACCATTTTTATTTTAATTATATTACGTATATATGTATAATCTATTATTTATAAATGACAAAAAAGAATCCAAAGGACCTCTGTTACTGATAACCTTAGAAACGGTGATTTTTTGGCGCTAAAAATTTCGGGTTCGAAATTGGACGCGTCATCTTTTTTCCACGAGTCATGCATTAAAAAAAAAAGAATTCACATAGTCTATAAGTCTATGCAAGTGATTCAGCCTCACTTAGTTGGAATAAAATCATCATTTATAATTATTATATTTATCGTAATATCGTGAGTAATGAAATACATATAAATAACATAATCACGAATTTAATGAAAACGAAAGTGATAGATTTGATAGAAACATTTCATATTCAAACATATTTAAATTATCACTTTCTACTTAACGAAAGCAGTGAACTTAATGACATAATAAGATTATTGTAAACTACCAACCCGCCCTCGCTTCGCTTCAGTTTTAGTCGTTTTACCCGCGTAGTTCCCGTTCCCGTGGGAATACCGGGATAAAATATAGCCTAGTTTACGCTCCGATATTATAGCTTTCCCTTGGTGAAAGAACTTTTGAAATCGGTCCAGCCGTTTTGTGAAGATTATCCGGAACAAACAGACAGACAGACAAAAATTTTTTAATCTGTATTTTAGGCATAGGTGTCGTGCAAATAACCGTGTGAGCATGAAAAAAGCCTATTATTTTGACATTACAAACAGACACTCCAATAGGTAGAGTTTAATTCCGAGTTTTACTTTTTTTCAGAGATATATAAATATTGAAAGAAAGAAAAGATCTTTATTTGTTTTTTCAATAAAAACACACACAAGAATAAAATTAAAAAAATATGCAAAAATATTAAAGTAAAAAAATAAACGGAATCGGGCTCACCGCTCACAGTTATGGCTGAGAATCTGGGAATTTTTAGAATAGGATAGTAAACGTTTTTTATGACTAAAAGAGGCTATTTCAAAATAAATCTATTCTAAAAAAAATATCTAAATGATAGTGATAGTAGCCGCATCACAATTAATTTAGTTGTTTAGAAAATCTAAACGTAAGAAACTTTACTTTATACTATATAAAGAATCGTCATATTTGTAATTCAGTACTTGACTCAACATCAGTTTTACCAATGCCCTTTTTTGCGGATGCTATAGTTCGATTACATCAGAGCGGCAGAAGGCATTGTTTAAAGACCCATAACCTGTTGGGCGGACCACGGTTGGCTTTACACTGATGAAGAGAGTGGTGTAATGACTAGTACTTAGGGAACATACCCATACTAGGTGACCTATTTTTTTAGATTTTTCGACCCCTCCCTCCCCTCAGCAACCACTCGTAGTAAATGTCAAGACCCCCCTCTCCCCTTTAATTTTCACGTAGTAATTCATAATTATGATTTTTAATCAATTCACAAACAAAAAGTGAAAAAAATGAAAATATAATTTGGCTCATACTCGTTTTTAGTGCATAAGACTGCATGCATACTTAAATTACTAGTGAATTAAATATTATGAAAACTTATCCGAATATAGGTAAAAAATACGAGATTTTCTCAGTAAAATCGACTACATGACAAAAACCTGAGCCACCGACCCAAGCTTCTGTGACTAACCCTATTATTTTAAGGACTCCGCTGCCCCCCCTAAACGGGTCACGTAATATAGGTACGTTCCCTTAAGACTTTTTATCACATCTCAAATACTTTCCATTACTAGGCACGAGCCCTTTACATATTGGGAAGGAAATTGACCTACAGTACCACGCTGGTCAGACGGATTAATATTATTATTATTATATTTCGAGTTTTTATTCTCTTATTATATACACAAGATATCCCTCAGTCGTCTCTTACGACACCCACCCCAAGAGAAGGGGGTGGTGAATTGTATTCTTACTCCGTCACCACACGGAAATATCATCACTTAAGAATTACATATTTTTTAGTTTTTAATAAATTGTTTACATCATTCAATAAAAATGTTTAATTAAAGAAATGTAATCAATTTTTGACTATGCAAACAATTGAAAATTCTAGCAAATTTCATTGCTCTATTCCTTAATTTAACTAATAATTCAATATGGCGTCAGAAGTATTCGCTGCTAAGCAACGTTACACGTGCCGTGGAGGCTTCCTCGAGTGGTGGCGCTGCATCCTACTCTAGAAACCTCGAGATTTAATAAACTAAGATAGTTTATCAACCCTAAAAACTTAAAACATATAATGATAACATTTATGCAAGAGAAGGAGAACTCGAAACAAAACCTTAAAACAACACGTATGACCAGAGTGATATAGCAATTAAAATTCCCTCCCACAGTGGAGGAGGCCCGAGCCCAACAGTGGGACGTGTATGGTCTGAGATGATTGAAAGCTAGGTATTATAATATGCACATAACATTTATGCATGAGAAGGAAAACCCGAAATAAAACCCTATACCAACCCGATTGATATAGTATACGTGGTATAGTAGTTTCCCTTAAGGAGGAGACTCAAGCCCAGTAGTTTGTGATGCTCATGAAGATTACGTAAATAGGAATGTCTTATTTGTATTATTCTTGTCTTAAAGCACCCATATTGTAAGAAGAGAAGAAGTCTCAAGTTGGTAACGTATTTCTATATTCTTCTTCTTCTTTTTTGTTATTGGCAATCAGCTATTAATACGAGCCATTTTTGCCAGTGTCGAGTTATAATTTTCTTTTCAAATTATCAATTTCTTCATGTCAGTAATGGTCCGTCAGTAAGTCAAAGTGTCGCCTCCAACAGTGTAATGGCCACTGTTAAGGGTATCTTCTGAGAATTTTGGTGGCAATACAAAGGTATGTATAGCAGCTTTATATCATATTCACTACACCTCAGCAGTTCTGTCGCTATATATTACATAAAATGCCATCAAGATTATTTAACATAACACGTTAAAACACTAAGATATTGAATTTAATACAAGAACACCACATGACACTTCAGATTCCCGCCAAAAAACTCCACGTATTTCTATCTCTTTTATACGTAGAATAGAGTAGGGCTGATGATAAAATATCGAAATATCGATATTATTATTTAAGAATATCGATAGTTATCACCGATATTTTTCGGACGATATATCGATAGCTCGATACTAAAAAGTAAGTATCGAGGGTCGATATTTATTTTAATAAATGCGTTGTTTTATCATTATTTGTAAAGTATATATTCTACAAAATCACCGTAAACTTAATCTACTGTAAAAATGCCGGCATGAAGTTGATGATAAGTTATCACTAACGCTAGGCGTAATTTAGCTAAAAAAAGCTCATCGCGGATGAAGCCTGCGAACAACGAAGCTAAAAAAACTAAATTTTTTTCGATATATCGAACTCCGATATTGATATATTTAAAAATATCGAATATTGATACATTTAAAAACGATATTTAAAAAAATATCAACACTCCTAGTATATAGTTTGGCGTAAAAAAATACTTTGAATAGTCTAAAGATGACAGGTCCCGGGAAATATTTTGAACAATTGAACTTCAATATGGCTTCCACTTAATATTTCGATTTATATTCAAGTAAAATTTGTCACTTTAAATTATAAAGTTAGATATAACAAAAAGGAGTTTTGAACTATTGAGTGTTTTGGGGGCGGCCCGCCCACGGCCTCGAGCAGAGGCGGGTGGGGGTTTCCACGTGTATCAATGAAGATCGCCGGCCGGGACGAGTTCTCATTGATAGCGGGAATAGTGACGCAATCGAGCTCTTGCTTTCTTTAGTTTATTTCAAAACAATAATTATTTTTGTTTATTATCATTTTTTATTTATATTAATTTTACCGATGTTCTGCATTATAATAAATATCAGAGGAGGTCATAAAAAATATTGAGTCAATTAATATGGTTACGCCAAATCGCTATAATAATTCAATTTATTTATAATGACTATTACTCATATTAGATTGGCACAAAGAGTTGGGCAGACCGTTGTTCTTCTTTATAATTTTTTTTTTCTTTATTAGTAGCTACTAATATGAGCCATTTTTGCCTGGGTCGAGTTATAATTTTCTTCACAAATTATCGGTTTCTTCTAATTAGTCATTGTCCGTCAGTAAGTCAAATTGTCGCCTTCAACAGTGTTATGGCCATTGTTAACGGTATCTTCTGAGATTTTTGGTGGAAACGAAAAGGTATGTAAAGCACTTTTATATTATATTCACTATACCCCAGCAGTTTCTCCGTCACATGTTACAAAAAATGTCATTTGATTTATTTATATAACACGTAAAATCACTAAAATATTGAATAAAATACAAGATCATCACATGACACCGTCATATTCCCTCCAAAAACCGTGGAATAATTAGGAATATTTAAATCGTCCGATTAGTCGGACGATTTAAATAGAGAAATATATAATTATATAATTTAAATAGTAGAAAAGTTGCAGATAGTTTTTGGTAATAGTTTGAAGTTAAAGCTAAAAATTATTTATGCATTATTATACGCATTATCAAACCGTAACAAAGAGTAGTTATTTTCTTTCCTAATTTAAATGGAAATTATTTGTTATATTAGAAAAGAAAAGATTTTAAGACCCCGAGGATATAACATGATGGTTCCTAATAAATTACCTATAATAACTTTTACAAAAAATGTTTACATCAGGTCAGTCCCTCGTAAATAAAGACCTAAATA
Source organism: Lymantria dispar (assembly GCA_032191425.1). Classification (NCBI taxonomy): domain Eukaryota; kingdom Metazoa; phylum Arthropoda; class Insecta; order Lepidoptera; family Erebidae; genus Lymantria; species Lymantria dispar. The sequence goes on from CM063445.1 coordinate 37,199,500, forward strand.
CTTTCCATGAATAATTGTAAAAATACTGCTATTTTTTTTTAGAATTCATGTTTTCACACAAAGCGATTATAAAAGTGACACGTTTCTGAACTTCACGGTAACTTTTAAAAAGAAGTCGTTTACAGATAAAACTTTATCGTATAACATTCGTATTTCAGTCTAAATAACATTTAGGCTTGAACTTGTTCTTAACTTTCACTCACGCATTATAATTACGTATAAAGGTGGATGAATATAGGCATAAATATTACTACCAAAATATTATACTTCGAAAACCTGAATTTTTAAGATTTTCTAAGTAATATATTAAATATAATTCCGTGTAGTGACAGAGTAAAAATACAATTCACCACTCCTTATCTTGCCCGTGGATGTCGTATAAGACGACTGGGATATAATATGCACATAACATCTCTGCAAGACAAGGAAAACTCATAATAAAACCCTATACCAACCCGTCTAACCAGCGTGGGGTAGTAGGTCAATCTTCCTCCCATTATGGAAGAGGTTCAAGCCCAGCAGTGGGACGTGTATGAGCTATGATGATGATGATATAAAGGTTTTATGTATAATGGAATCTATTTGCGTGTAGTTAAGCTATATTTAGTATTATGTGATTAAAATCTTTCAGAGTACAATGAATCATCATTATAATTATTTTCAGTCTTTCGTCCTTCACTGTCTAACATAGGCTTCCTCTGGAAATGAAGGGATAATGCTGTAAACGCAAGACTTGACAGGCATCTCTAGTCTTGAGAGTTGCCTAAGAGGCAACGCCTGCCTCGCCTGGTGACTTAAGTCAACGTTTACGACTTCCATAGACTAGTAGTGAATGTCAAAAGTTGTATTTATATCCCGTCGCCACTTGAGGTATAAAAAATTATCATTTTTAATTTCAAAAAAGCAAAGAAATGCTCTAGATTATTCATTAAATAGGTCGAAATTGTTTTACTGATTTTGTCGCGTTTGTATTGATTTTTATCTAGATATTAATCTTTGTAATAACGATGACTTGTTGGACGTGAAACATCTTAGTCCGCCCGTCATCATGAACTTGATAAAGTGTTCGAAACGTCAGTCAATAAAAAATTAAATACAAACGCAATAAAATCCCTAAAAAATAGTTATAATTGCAATCATCGTCTCAAAATATATAGAACCCTCCAACAGGGGTTTTTAAAGTGAAACTTCTATAGAATCGTTGTGATTTCAAACTCGATGAATAGCTTTTTTCCTTTGCTTATTTATTTTTTATATTGAGGAATTAGATGAGGCGAAGTATTGAACTTTACATATGGCCTAAGCTCGTCACAACTTCATTAAAAAAAAACTGATATATTACTTATTAATAGGAATCATGTCAATAACCAAAGGATCTCCATTTGATGATAAATTTCAAATTTAAGAGAAGTGATAATTTATTAGACCATGTGTCTATTTTTCGTCATTAGTCGGCACGATACACTTCGATTGTGGTGTGGTAGTATAATTTCCATTGTAGAAATGATCTAAGGCCAATAATAGAAGTTCCACGAGCCGATATCGAGCTGGTTATACTTTATGATAGACAGAATAATCATGCTACGAGATCATAATCGACAATTATGTTATTAGGTTTACAAAACATAATTTGGTTATCGCACGTTACTTGGAAACGTTTAATTTTAATAATCATGTTACATTAATTGATGTACAACATTGACTCATGTAGATGTTTATCTTAATGAAGACATGAAAATGCTCTATATCGGTTATATTCTATCTAATATTGTGACATATTATTGGCTATCGAAAATACTATTAACTGTTAAAAACAACTGGACAAGTCTGGCAATACTTATTAATCACTAGCAACCCGCGCTCGCTTCGGTTTCAGTCACCTATCCGCATAGTTACCGTTGTCATGGGAATACCAGGATAATATATAGCCTAAGTTACTCCATATATAGACCTGGTAGTAAAATATTATCAAAATAGGTCCAATCGTTTTGAAGATTACCTCAAACAAACAGACAGACAATAAAATTTTAAACTGGTTTTTAGGCATAGGTGTCGTGCAAATAACCGTGTGAGCATGAAAAAGCCCAGTATTTTGACATTACAAACGAATACTTCTATTTTATTTATTTGTACAGATAATAGAGAGTGCTGTGTGGTAGCGGCTTCGAATACTACCAACCCTTGCTTTGCTCGTGGGTGTCGTAAAAGACGACTAAGAGCCCTAGATTGACCCGGACCAACTCCATCTGGTACCATTTGGGTCAACGGTTACATTCCCAAGGAGGGTTGACGTCAGGCAGGCAGCCGGTCATAAAAGTCATTGCCGAAACTTTTTGCAATATGTCAAAACAGATGACATATTGCGTCGACCCCAAGTAATTGGGATAAGAGCAAGATGATGATGATGTACAGATAATAGAGAATGCATTCTTTTGAAATAAAATGTTTAAATTTTTAAATATTCAAGTGGTGACGGAGTAAGAATACAATTCCAGTCGTGGGTATCGTAAAAGACGACTAAAGGAGATGGATATAATATATATGCAAAAGAACGGCAATTTGACATAAACCCTATACAAACATGTCTTAGCAGCATAGTCTGTCAATTTCCTACCCATTGCAGAGGAGGAGGTCCCAGCCAAATAGTCGGACTTACATGAATTTGCCTTCTACTTACAATGATGTTACCTGCATATAATATCCTTTAATCGTCTTTTACGACACCCCCTAAGAAAAGCGATGGTGAATGGTAATCTTACTTCTTCACCACACAGAAATTATATAGTTATTTCATTTTTGTTAGTATCCATCATGACAATTCTCTCAAAATCTTCAAAATTTAATAACTACGCAATGCGGAACTCCTGCAATGCGCCATTTTCTTATGGGGAAAATTTTATCCCTATGTTACTACTTACAAATATTGGTATCTATATAACATAATCATATTCCAGTTTTTGTGTAAAATATCTATAGTCAAATCTTTTAGTAAATTGATTTTTTTTTTATAATCTGTGAAACTAGGAGTACAGTAATGCTCTATTCCACCTATGACACCAAAGTTAAAGTAAAATTTAGAGAAATTTAAACACCAATGTTGCAGGTTGAGTGAACCTAATCGAAAAGATAGCATTAAATAATCATTAACGTTATGTACATAACTTTTTTTGAAAAACACACCCGAGTTCGTTATGAATTACGTACTAACGAAATAGAGTATATAATAATTAAAAGCACGACCAGTGGTCATCACGGACATTTAAATTTTAGGTAACACTTAAGGCAATATAGCAACCAAAGTTACATGTTGAATGAAACATAACATTAGACTATTATTGATATGACAATTACTTTAATTACCTAAAATTAAGGAGTTGTTGTTGCAAGAAGCTAACGCAGGAAATTATAAAAATGCAACTAGTTTTTTTATTTTATAAGCTGGTTTAGGGATAAGAGTAATAGAAGATTATGATTGATTAAAACCTCTTTATAATAACAAATATCTTCCATTCCATTCGATTAATTCGACCCAAACATTATTAATAATAAATAAATCTAGGTTATTTAATACTTTTGATCGCACGCAGCCCACCTTAAGGTAAGGGACAACTGCGGCGCAATAGCAGAACGAAGCGTAGTAGCAAATAGCTACAATTCGGACGTCGATTTTCTGCCAGAGAATAGTACTACTCAAGAAGTGACTGCCTTTTATGACTGCGGACAAACTATCAGTAAAAACATTTACTACATACCATTAAGTGTACTGCTTGACAGTTTACCATCTAACGCAAAATGAAATAACCTGTTTTCCAAGACACCAACCTTGTATATCTTTAAGATAATTTTATAAAACATTTTAGGTAATAATACATTTCAGCTTCAAAAAAAGCTATAAAAAGCTCAAAGTCGCTCAGCGTGCTATGGAGAGGGCTCTGCTCAGTATTTCTCTACGTGATAAAATCCGGAACACGGCAATCCGTATAAGAACGGGTGTAACCGACATAGCCCGCAGAATTAGCACGTTGAAATGGCAATAGGCAGGCCACATCGCTCGTCAAACGGACAACCGTTGGGGAAGAAAGGTTGTTGAGTGGCGACCACGAATCGGACGGTGCAACGTAGGACGACCCCCCACTAAGTGGACTAACGACATTCTCAAAGTCGCAGGGAACCGTTGGATGCAAGTGGCGCAGGACCGCTCCGAGTGGCATTCTCGTGGGGAGGCCTATGTCCAGCAGTGGACGTTTGTAGGCTGATAGATGTAATACATTCCTCTGTATATTCCTTTCTAGCAGAAGTAATAACTAACAAATTTTGATTTAATACTTAACAAATTGAACATGTTACGTAGATGAAACTTACGTTTATTTACGTTATACCTGAACGTATTTACGTGAATGAGGCATGGATATGTTATTACGAGTTTACGTAACAAAAGGCCGGTAGTACTACATAGTGCCGGTCGATACTGTGGGCGCTCAAGGGCGGGAGTGAGCGTTCCAACTCGTGTCAGGGGGAATAGGGTGGAGCTTGATCGACAAACTAGCGGACCGGATACATCTATTTTGTCTATATGATTTATAAACTAAAGAAAAATACTCAAATCAGTCATGAGTTCTGCCGATAGAAGTGAAAACTTAAAACTATGAACAAACAGCTGTTATTTTTAGATATTCAAATTAATTATTTGATTCTGAATTAATATTTGTTCTTAAATTATGTTTTGACATCTACCGGTACAGATAGGATAATATTGACTTAGCTACAGATATCATCTCGGCCCACTTAAATCCCACTATTGGTCTTGGGTGTAATCCGTAATGGGAGGGCAATTGACTTACTATACCGCGCTGGTCAGAGGTGTTGGCACAGGCTTTTTATGTCAAGTTTTCCTTTCTATTATATAGATATTATTTATTTATTTTATATAGATATGATAAGAGTAGTGTCGACAGTTATCTGTCTACAGCCGCGGGCCGGTCCGTCCGGGGCAGTACCACACTGAGCAGAAAATCGACGTCTGAGTAGTAGCAATTTGTTACTGCGCTTCGTTCGGTGAGCGAGAGAGCCGGAAGCCCAACTTTCTGAGGGTGTTTGTGTGTGGAGGGTTTTGGTGGTGCCCTTGGTATCATCGAGCCTCAATACACGCATTCACACTCCCTTCATTTTCTTCGCGGTAGGCAGCCACCCTGTAAAGGTCCATGAGCGGCAACAACACTTACCATCAGGTGTACTGTTTGCTCGTTTGCCACCGTTTGCAATAAAAAAAAAGATATGTGACTTAGTCATCCGGCAAGATGAATTGTAGGTGGTGTAGGTGATGAATTGTGTTCTTACTCCGTCACCACACAGAGGAAAAAGTTACCATTACCACGTGACGTGACGATGATGACTTACTTTACTCCCTATTCAAACCTGCCTATAGGATTATTCATTTTAAAAATATTCTTGATTGGATTTTCTGTTTCAACTAACAAGATGTCTGCTTTTATACGTTCAATATCTATAATAATAAGGCATAAAGGAAGGAAGGAAAATTAATAACGATAATACGAAGGAAATTCTCCTACTAAACCATGCTAGTGAGGTGGATTGGCGTACAATTTTATTTTTAATTTTCCTTCTATTACCATAATGTTGTATAATTAACTAGTTATGTCAGTTGCTTCATTTGAATGAATTATTTAATTTATTTTTTATATTAGTAACAACATTCGTAATATATATCTATACCAATAAATAAAATTGGAGTGTCTGTTTGTAATGTCAAAATAATAGGCTTTTTTCATGCTCACACGGTTATTTGCACGATACCTATGCCTAAAATAGCAATTAAAAAAATTTTGTCTGTCTGTCTGTCTGTTTGTTCCGGGTAATCTTCAAAACGACTGGACCGATTTCAAAAATTCTGTCACCAATGGAAAGCTATAATATCAGGGCGTAAACTAGGCTATATTTAATCCCGGTATTCCCACGGGAACGGGAACTACGCGGGTAAAACGACTATAACCTCTAACCGAAGCGAAGCGAGGGCGGATTGCTAGTTTATATATAGAAATGTTTTGTTCGTGTGTTTTTTGTGGCTAGGTATACCGATGGATTTAAGAATGGTTTAGATTAATATTGGAACCGATAGGTGGTGTTGTGGTGGATTTCAAGAATTCCTTTTACTATTTTTTTAGATTTAAACAAAACAACGTCTGTTGGGTCAATTATTGGTTAATTATAATGTTGTTATCTTGATAGTTGCCATGACAACGCTGAGGTTGCAAACCCAATCTACACAAACTCCAGAAAGGAATACTTAAGTAATAAACTCGACAATACTCTTCGAAGTAACGAGAGTTATTATTAATTATTCGTAATAACTAATTTACATTTTAAATAAACCTACTTTACATATTCATGGTCACAGGCGGACTGATGCAAAATGTTCGAAACGTCAGGCAATCAAAAATCAAATACAAACACGATAAAATCCGTAAAGTAGTTTTATTTAAAACGTGTAATAATACTCTCGTAAATATCAGAAATCATTAATTAATGTACTATTAATTATACATATAACTTCGTTTTGCGTGTACTTGGTTATAGTTTGAAAGATCCGCAGCCCACATACGTCCCACTATCGGGATCGGGCGTCCTCCACAAAGGGAGGAAATTTGACCTACTACACCATGCTGGTCAGACATGTTGGTATAGAGTTCCATTTCAAGTTTTCCTTCTCTTGCATAGATATTGTGTACATATGAATCCCTTAGTTGTCTTCTACGACATCCACGGGCAGGATAAGGAGTGGTGAATTGTATTCTTACTCCGTCACCACACAGAAAATAAACTTATATTTCTTAGAATAATAACGTATAGAAGGTAAGTTCGCGTACAAAAAGTGAAGCATTTCAATTGAAGCCTAATGGAACTTACGCCGGAACCGTTTCCTAATGTCAATGTCACTGTATTACAGATACGTACGCAACTATTAAAAAATAAAAAGGTAATTATAACAGTTTGTGCATTCAAATGGTGTAATAACACATTTGAAAAACGTAAAAAGGTTTTTAACATTACTTTTAAAAGTATTTCGACGATTTATATTAATAAAAATAAAATTTGACTTCATTATTTGTATAGTGGTGTGCGTGTGTACGTGTGTAATCGTCTGCGCGCCATTAGTATTTTTAGATTCAATTTTGGAATGTTCGAAGGAGGAACACTATCCTTCTATACGTTATTATTCCAAGTTATATTTATTACAAACTACTAATTCTTGAATTTCATTTACAAAATACATTAGATGATACAGAATAGGCCAAATTCAACCAAATTACACATAAAACGGCTATCCTTGCTGCTTTTCACATGTATTGTATTTACATTTTGTATTGTATAGATAAATCTTGGCATTCTCTATGCATCCTATTTCTCATAAACAATACAATCTGTCAATGTCACGAGGCCTAACTAAAAAGGAATTAATTAAAACGGCGGGTGGATGAGAATGAAAACAAAAACTAATTTGTGTATAAACTTTCACTCTCGCGCCAACAATTAACTTATTGCGACTCGTTAGTCTATGGTACAAGTTGTAAACATACTGCGGTGTATTGTCTATGACAAGAATTATTTATAAAAATAGCAGAAATTGACATTTAGTGGTCCCAAATTCTGACTCATTAAAAAAAGAATGCGATTTTTGAAATGATTCTGCGTATATTAAATTTTTAGGGCGGTTAAAAATGTCGTGAGGAAGTTTTGCGAATTTTTTATAAGTGTCTTACTTTATCTTACTAAAAGATTTCTGATTTATAAAATAATTTTTACTATTATTTTGGGTCAAATTAAAAAATAATAATTTAGCATTATGTCCTCTGAGTTTTCTTGCCGGATCTTTCTTAGTGTGGCTGCGTTCCGATCCAGTGCTAGTATACTAGATTTGTTAGGTTTAAATTAATAAATTGTCATAATAATTACTACAAATTTAATGTTTAATAATTACTAAATAATATATTTTTCTTCTTGTACTGGCAATAAATTTGTGCCAAAATATGGATCAAAATTTAATAATTAATTTCTGTAGCGGGTAAATAATTATAAATCTCTGTAATAACTATGACTTGTTGAACGTGAGACATCTTAGTCCGCCCGTGATCATGAACGCTGTAAAGTGTTCGAAACGTTGGGCAATCAAAAATTAAATACAAACGTGATAAAATCCATAAAATAGTTTTATTTACAATGTTTTAAATCACATAAACATCAGTAAACATTATAGTCATTACTGCCGATGTGTCCCAAGAATGAGAAAATGAATGCCCACTCTCTGGTAACTTGTACCATACAACGTTGGGATAAGATCTTGCGTTGTTTAATGGCAGAAATCACGGAGCGGACTGGATATAGTTTTGCAACCGAGTATTATGCTTTGTAACTAACTGAGAAAGGCTTTATGGAAAGTGCATTGGTTGAGATATCAATGCAAATGCGCTTAGGATACTTATTGGGTTATATCTTCTAAGTTACGTTTATATTCGAGATTAATTGCTATTGTTATTATTATATACCTATACATATTTGCCGTTTGGCGATGGAGTAAGAATACAATTCGCCACGCCAACTCTTTCCTGTGGATCTCGTAAACGACGATTAAGGGATTAAATACCGCATAACACAATAAAAGGAATACGGGATAGGATTAAGTTGGACTAGGAAATAGGGAAATCTTACTCTCACGTGATGAGCACCTTCTCGAACATCAACTTGCAATTTTCCGCAGAACTTCGAATATTCATTCGACACGTGTTTCACCTCTAAACGAGGCATCCTCAGGGCGGTTCGGTTTCAATATAACGGTATATTGATTACCGTGGGAAAATGTATTGCCGCTATGTATCGCCTAATTCAATCAATTAGATTAAATACGCAAAGGAAGGTAAACTTGAAACAATCCCTATACCGACATGTCTGTCACATTAGTAAATCCATTTTCCTCCTATTGTGGAAAAAACTCGAGCCCAATAGTGGGATATATATGAGCTTTGAATTGAAATACCTACAACATGTAATGTCTTTTACCTTCTTGCTCTAACCCCAATTACTTTTGGTCAGCGCAATATGTACTCTTTTTCTACATATTGCACAAGTTTTGGCAATATTTTTATGATCTGCCTAACGGCAATCCTCCTTAGAAATGAATTGCTGACTAAACGCCAACCGATAGAGTTGCCACAGGTATATGTAGGTAAAGTCTTTGTCGGCTATTACGACACTCATGAGCAATAAAAGAGAATTATTCTTTTTTTTTATTTATTAAAGACTTTGGCAGAACCATCAGCCTAACAGAAATTTAAAAACAGAATGATTCTTAACCGTTACCACAGAGTAATAATAGTAATTTCTTAGTAATTTTATTTTTTTCTTCAATAGTAATTTCTTTATTTATTAATAATTGAAATAATCAAAGTGATTGAAATTTTAATGGAACAAGAAATATTATATTATAAATATTAAAAATACGAATGCTTTTTTAATAATCCATTACATTATAGTAAATATGAAATGAATTATATTAAACTTTTAAGTGAGACTGAAAGTACATAACAAAAAAAAAACTCATTTTTTAAATGGTATTTGTGTATATATCTTTTTTTAAATTATATTTTTTTTAATATGTAAGTTATTGTTAATCTAATTCTATTCTTATTATTAACTATTATTATTTAAAAAGGTAAGTGTCTGAATACCTATAAATGAATAATTATGACGAAGCGAGCATAATACCGTCTCGTTTCAGCTTGGATATAAATATATTCCTATGTCTGTCCGGACATCCAGATATGCGGATATATACGACCCCTAGGGCAGACCCTACAGGTCGCATTTCTCAACCGATTTCCGTAAAATTTTATGAGTACGTTAACCTTTTTTATCTAGAATTGTGGACCTGTCATAAATTAGAGCACTAACTGTGATGACCCATCTGACTGTCAGGTAGTGACATACTGGTATTAATTCTTACTTCCTTCCTTCAGTGGGAAACTCTATGTCCAACAGCATTAATATGATTAATGGTAATGTGGGCGCGTAGGTATATCAATCAACTGCGAATGCGTCTTTGACATTCAGTTATAGAGGCTTTCAGTTCAGAGCTGAAAACTTTGAATTATAAAATATCTTTGAAATTTAAAAATGTCTAATAAAATATTACATGAACAATGTTCATTTTATTGACATCATAAAGGTGAACGCATAAAATCATTTAACTGAAGCCATTTACGAGCGAACCGATTTCCTGACGGAGTGCACTTTCGCACACCCTACCACTTTTCATGGCTTTCCTCAGAAAACTATACTTATCCTGCTTTTCTATGTAGCTCTATCTCACTCTAGCACCAAGTTCGACGACCGGGGCAACGAGCGCGCGAAAGTACTTTCACTGCGCAAGCGCATGCAAGTCTCCATCGTTCGTCTGTATTTACGAACGCGTTTGCGTTTTTGCTGTGTGGAGTTTAGTTCATGGGATGGCAGATAACTTGTGGTTTAAGGAGAAATGGCCGCCAGTGGTTTTGCGCGCAAGACTTTAACTGGTTGTAATTCATCTAGGAATGCGAGTCGTCTATGTATGCGGGCGTTACTAAAGCAAATGCAATTTTGTGATCCAAGTTCTAATATTGCACAGTTTTGATACCATAATAAGTATTAAATGGTAGTTTTAAAAGTTTATCCTTGTGAGGACGAATTGAGAATTTAATTTTATTCTTCTTTTTAATCTAAGTACATATTCGTGACACTGCTGTGTACTCGATTTTCCCAGATGACAGAAATATATCTACTACACCACGCTGGCCAGATGAATTATCATTGTTATATTTCGCGTTTTTCTTCTGCACTTTGATATCTCATTCGATTTTTTAGCTATAGGAAAGAAAGGGAAGGGAATTCGTCATACGGTAGAGCTACGTAGCTAACAGTTCTCAGTGTTTAGCAATTAAGCGGTCGGTTCCTCCGGAGTAGGACCATACTCTACCAGAAAACCGATGTCTATGTAGTAGCAATTTGAATCAGGTACTTCATCATCTCAGGTCATATATATCGCACTGGATTCGAGCTAAGATTATTAAGTTTGAGTCTCCTTCACAGTGAATGAATTGACTTACTATACTAATATGTATATCTAGAACATTTCACCACGATCAGTTATGGCGTTAATATGTAACAAACAATTATATTCAGATTTATAATTAGGATTTACTATCGATTTTGTAGCGATTTTAGGTTTCACTATCCAGACCGCTCAAATAATTGGTTAACTATACCATGTTAACCAATTATTTGAGCGAAAAATATAATTCGATATTTCATATCGAATTATATTTTTCGTGCACTGGAGCCTGCTTATTCGTCTTTTACGATCACCCAAATAAGAAAGGGAATGTTGATTCGTATTATTTCTCCTTTACTAAACAGATAATAAATCTAACAATATACACTATTTAAGCAAAAAAGGTGAAATTCTGTGGTAGGAGCTTTAGGAACTTTCAATTTTCACTCGCGAATAACCAAAAATATAAGCGTACTTTGAAAACAGCGCCATCTATAATTTTGTAAATGAAAATATGATAACAACAACAACGAAATATGTCTAAAAAAATACGTTCTTTAAATTTTACTCTCATTCTTTTTAACTAGAAGCGATATCTCCGTGTGGTGACGGAATAAGAATACTATTCACCACTCCCTATCTTGCCCGTGGATGTCGTAAAAGACGACTATGGGATATAATATGCATAGAACATCTATGCAAGAGAATGAAAACTTGAAATAAAACCCTATATCAACCTGTTTGACCAGCATGGTATAGTAAGGTCAATCTCCCTCCTATTGTGGCGGAGGCTCGAGCTCTCCCAGGAGGCGTTTATGAGCTGAAATGATGAATGAATGAATGATATGAGGATTCCTTTTAAAAAGTAAATCTAAACAACATTTAGTATTAATTACTAGTTTATTAAATTTAATGTTTTCGTGTTAAAACAACAAATAATAGATAATATGTTTGTCGTGTTGTATATTGTATATATTATTATCAATGGCTGTAGGAAGCGAGGGTGAAAGCGAGGCTTTCAGTCACGCTGCGCACGCGCCAGTGTCGACCCAAGTGCACAATGCAACGATTTAGATTGAGACTAGATCCACAGACATCTGTGAGGCTAGATTTATATCAGCTGATAAGATTTCCCATTCGTGGATAGTGAATGAATCAAATTTATGAAGTAGATCTGGTAACGAAGAAAATGCTTTTACGTAATAGATAACATTCAAAATGAACACAATTTTGCTGATTGAAAAATCAGTGTCTAAAATATTGCTCTCGTCGTCAGTTTGATAAAAAGAAATACTTTGAAGAATGTATTTACCTATTATGATAGTCAGGATAGTATTCACATACATCTTTGCAGGAGTCAGATGTTAATCCCGTAGTTGAAATGACATACTGCTAAATATTATCAGTCTAATAATATCCACTGTCGGACATAGGCAGAGGCCTCTACAGAGGGGGATCACATAACTGTCACGCTTGAAGTCAGAGTGCGATCTTAATTATTGTTATGAGTTGCCCAGGAAAATGCTACCGCCAATTCTCATGGTATCCCCTAGCTTATTTTGGAACGAAAAAATACGGTGGTTATATGTTTTATTTTAACCCACTATCAAAGTATCAAACATTGCTACGAAATTGAACTAGAGAATCATCCTTACTAATATTATCATTGCGAAAGTAAGTTTTTTGTTTGTTTGTTACGCTTTCACGCTTAAACCACCGAACCGATTTCAAAAATTCTTTCACCAATGGAAAGCTATACCATATTAGGAAGTATCATAGGTTATATTTTATCCCGGTATTCCCATGGGGACGGGAACTACACGGATAAGACGACTGAAACCGAAGCGAAGCGAGGGCTGGTTGCTAGTTTCTAATAAAGGGAATAATAAAAACCGGGATCACGGTGATGATTGCAGGATTTATCATTATTCTAGCTCATTATTGATTTAACAAATTATCATCATCATCTCGGCTCATATACGTCCCACTTTTGGATTCGAGCCTCCTTTACGAAAGGAGAGAAATTGACCTACAATATCACGCTGGTCAGACGGGTTGGTATAGGGGTTAATTTTGAGTATTCCTTCTTTTGCATAGATGTTATATGCATATTATATCCTTCAATTGCCTTAAGATAAGGGTTGGTGAATTGTATTCTTAGTCCGTTATCACAAATTAATTAACATAAAAATTATTAATCAAATATTATGTTACGATTCAATGTTGTTTAATTTCTCACATAATTGTCATGACTCGGTGAATGTTAGTCTCATAATTCAATGCAGCCATTTCCTTCTTTAAGTAAAAGTAGCAATTATGTCTATTTCGTAATTAACGACTTAAGATATTAGCTAAACATTGCATTTATGTAATTAAACACGTAACTAAGTTGATGTCTGCCATTGTTGCCATATATTTTATCGCCTATTTCTTAAATTAGTTTAAAGAAACGAGAAACTTTATTTGGTACCGTATTTTATTAACTGACTTCAAAACGGAGGAAGTTCTCAATTCGACTGCATTTTTTTGTTTATCACCTTAGAACTTTGATAGAAAAGAAAGAAAGAAAATGTATTTAAAGAAAGAAACGAAAAAAGAAAGAAAGAAAATTTATTTAAAGAAAGAAAAGAAAAAAGAAAGAAAATTTCTTTCTTTCTAAACGACTTCAAAAAGGAGGCGGTTCTCCATTCGACTATTTTTTATGGTTGTAACCTCAGAACTTTGAACAAAAAAAAAGAAGGAAAATTTCTTTCTTTCTTTCTAACCGACTTTAAAAAAGAGGCGGTTCTCAATACGACTGTATTTTTTTTATGTATGTCACCTCAGAACTTTGGATTGGGTGAACCGATTTTGATGATTCTTTTTTTATTTGAAAGCTGGTGCTTTCCTTGTAGTCTTATTTCAATTTGGTCTAGTTCTAACAATGGCATACATGAAAAACGGTTGCAGTCAGTTTACTTTTTGCTTAGAATTATTTTAACGAATAATCATCATTAATCGTGTGATGGCGAAGTAAGAATACAAATTATCATCCATTTCTAGCCCGTGGGTGTATCAGGCGACTAAAGGATTATAATATGCATACAACATCTATGCAAAAAAAAGAGCGTGGCATAGTAGGTCAATTTCCCTCCTATTGTGGGGGAGGATCGAGTCTAGCAGTGGGACGTAGGTATATGAGCTGTGATGATGATGACGATGATGAATAGTCAACTCCATTTCTATCTTCGTTTATAGTATCTACGGTAGTTAGATCTCAAATAAATTTGATTGGAAGTCTTCTAATTGTGTACGTAAATTATTTTTTTTTGATGACCCTTTTTTGCTATTGGCGACAAACCAGCAAACAGTACACTTAATGGTAAGTGATACTGCCGCTCATTGACCTTTGCTAGACCGTTGCCTACCGTGAAGAAAGTAAAGGGCTTGTGAATGCGTACAATGAGATTTGATGATACTAAAGGCAACACCAAAACGCACTATACGCAAAAGCCCTCAGAAAGTTGGGCTTCTGGCTCTTTTTTTTAATCTGCCGACACTACTACGACCTTTATGGTAGTCAATTAATATTATAATAAATCATCACCCCTTACTTTCTTTAGACCTAAAACAGACTAAGAAAGTACTAAGTCCGAATAACAGTGTCAACATCAACTACACCCGACGAACAATTCGGATAGCGTGGCACTATATCAATCAGATCTATCATATTTCAACGGCTTTTAGTTTATTTTCTCTATTAACTATTACGTTTTAGTTTATCGATAGGCAGCTGATCATGTACATTCATTAACAATGTAACAGAACAACTGCCCCTGAAGTTATCGCACTTGAAACACGCTACAATGTGCGTGATCGAGTTTTTATCGATTATTAATTATAACAAACACGCGCGCACGATATCTCGATTTGAATGGAAAATCGATGTGTTTTCTAGTTAACTTAAAATGATGAAGATCTATTTCTTAAAGATTTACGCTAATGCCTTTTATTTTTTGACCATTATAGCCTTCATTTAGACAGCCTATACCACTGTGAATATAGAACTGCCCAAAGAAGGCAAGATAATACCAAAATCAAGGAGCCGGTAGGGGTGGTGTTAGGAGTTTACCAAGATTAAGGTGCCTTTCTCACCCGTGTATAGTTTTATACTCATGTTCAATTTAAAAGTGATGACTAATTTCGTTCTTAGCCCTTCACAGGCTGTATGCTGTACCTATCATAGAAATTTAGTTCAAAGTTTTGGATTGCGACGCAAATATTTGTTTTTAATTTTTGCTTTATAATCTTTTGTTATGATATTTTCATCACGGTTTGAGATATTTATTTCCTCATAAGAAACTTTAAAGGGTTCGCTATATATATTTCGATTCACAATCATTTAGCTTTGATTCACGTATTGCGGAGGCCTAATAAAACAAATGTTTGTTTATGCAGTAATAATTTGTCGCTCGAACAAATAATTGTCTTGCATTGAAAATCGTAAACACGACACGCAAAGGCACACGACTTTAAGTACGCCATTAGTACGTTCGTATGACGAATAATATGAACTCAAAGGTCATTGAAATAAATATAACGATAATCGTGTTGTCGAGAAATATTAATCAACTTCAGTCTATAATCTATGGAGAACAATACAATACGACACCCTCCCTTCCTTTCACATAGATGTGGTGACGACATAAGATAATATTTTATTAAATATTTTTTTTTTGTTTATGGAAATGGTGTTGGCCATGATCACAGAAAGGTTTGCAAATGGTGGCTGGGAACTGGTGGCTACTCTATTAGTTAACTCGGGCGTGTGTCCTTTGCGGAATCTGGTTTACCCATAATCTTTTGTTTTATATTTTTGAGTTATATTATGCTGTTTGAAGGACATGTTGTGTACAATTTTACATAAATCATTAAATTATGTTTTACATTATTAGTCAAACCTATTTAGTCGCGTGTTGGATCTTCTCAGTAGCGGCTACGTTCTGAGCCGATGGTAGTTTCTTGGATTAAAGTAAGTAAAAATAATTCTGATGTTTACGCGAGTATTACACATCTACACTAATATTATAAAGAGGAAAAATTTGTATTTAAAATTCAAAAACTACTGTGCCGATTTCAAAAATTCTTTCACCATTGGAAAGCTACATTCATCCTGAGTAACATAGGCTATATTTTATCCCGGCATTCCCCCTGAAACGGGAACTCCGCGGACAACAAAGGGCGGGCTGCTAGTTATAAATAAAACTATTTTTACAGATTTTATCGCGCTTGTATTTTATTTTTGATTGCCCGAAGTTTCCAACACTTTTCAATATTGTTCAACCTCTATTGTTATATTCATTATAGTCCCCATCGTGACTATGAATTCTGAAAAGCTACGAATGCCGTAAAATAGTTATATTTAAGTTAGATTAATTAATTTCTTTAAATGAGCTTTAAGAAGAGTATTTTCTTCACGGTAGCCAACGGCCTGACTGTGCCCCTGGTATTGCAAAGGTCTATGTGCGGCAGTATCACTTATCATCAGGTGTGCTGGTGCCTCGTTTGCCACCGTTGGCAATAAAAAGAAATGATTTTCCGTGCGTGGACAGAGTAAGAATACAATTCACCAGTCACTCACCCGTGGATGTCGTAAAAGACGAATAAGACATATAATAGGTAAGCATATAACGGCTGTACAAGAGAAGGAAAACTCGGTCAATTTGCCTCCCATTGTGAAGGAAACTCGAGCCTAAAACGTATGATTGCACAGATGGCGTAGTGGTTAAGATACTGACCTACCGTGCCAGTGCATTGGGTTCGAATCCTACGCGGGACAATACTCTATAATAGTCCGATCCACAAATTGTTGTTCCGAGTCTGGATGTAATTTGTATTCGCTAATTATGTTTGTAAAGTCCCCCGCAACACAAGGATTATTTAATTAATGCAGGGTGTTGTACTTTAAAAAGAAAAGAAAAAGTATTTGAGCTGTAATGATGATGATATCGAGCGGTGAAAGGCTATTTGGTTTAAGCGACATTTTTGTAAGTTTACAGGAGAGTCATTTAAAGGTCAAAATTTAAAAAAAAATCTTAACAAAAACACTTCTTGAGCTATTTGAATGTGGTAAATTTAATTAAAATTCAATTAAAAACATCGAATTCTTGATGCTAATACTAAATAAAACGTACCTTTAGTTACAAAGATAAATGTCGCTTAATACAAATTGCCTTAAGCCCTCGTTTTTCAGCGTATGGAAAAAAAGTGCTCTGATTTTAATGAATTCGGTATCTTTCGACGGAGAAAAATTCGATGATTCCGAATATGTATATAACTCGATATCACCCTAGATGTCGCTTAAACCAAATAGCCTTTCACCCCTCGATATGTTCATATATGTATATTGTGTACGATATTAATGTTATAAAGTATCAAGAAGATTATCTTTTAAGTATAAGTATCGAATATAGTGTTAAGCCATCAAAAATTCCTTACACTCCACAAATGCCTGATTCATCAAGAATGGTGGTATTTTAAACGGCTCCCTAATCCGAGGCACGTGTCTAACGGGCGCGCGTTCGAGTCCCGGCTGCATCTATTTGTGGTAAATGGGTCAAGCCAATCCCAACTTAGCTGCAAGAATGAATACAAAAAGAGTGAAGTGAAGAACGGTCGGTGAAAACACTTTCAGTTAATAAATTTAACTGTGGTTAGTTGAAATACAAGTTGTTTTGATATTTATTGATGATTTCATAATAAAAATCTACAATAATTAGGGCAAGGTGAATATTTTGCTTATTATACTTCTATACAAATAAATAAAATTGAAATGTATGTTTGTAATGTTAAAATAATGGGCTTTCTTCTTGCTGATATGGTTATTTGCATGATACTTATGCCTTTTTTATGGGTGGGCTATGGTAAGCGCGCACGCGGTTCATTCCGTCCGGGGCGACGAAAGGACGGCGCGTGGGCCCATAACCCACCCGTACCCACGTCGCCTTCGTCGTTGGGCCGACCATCGGAGCAGGGTGACTTGTCGTCAGTGGTCGGTCCGGCGGAATACCCTTTCGGGTACCCTCGCTTCACGACGTCCCTTAATTAATTTTTTGTCTATCTCTCTGTTTGGTATGGTAATCTTCAAAACGGCTGGACGGATTTTGATAATATTTTACTACCAGGTAGCAGTTTATATAAGAAGTGACTTCGGTTACATTTCATCTCGGAATTCCGATGGGAACGGGCACTACGCGGGTAAAGCGACTGTAACCGAAGCGAAGCGAGGGCGAGTTGCTAGTTTTATAATAAAAATCTTCAATAATTAGGGCAAGGTGAACATTTTGCTTATTATACATATTACTCAAATAAATTGTAAGCGAAATATGTATTATTTTTTGCTTTTCAATATATTCTCGTTTGCATTTTCTCTTTATTCTGTCGTAGCGTTTTTTGAGGACATCATGACGTTTTATATGATTGCGTATTCTTCACGTGCTCATTGAAAACAATCACCGCTTTTTTGGGCATTGTAAAATGCCTCTACCAAAAGTTATGATTTTTGAAATTAGATTTTCGAAATCAATCTTTTCAATAGTAAAGAGAATGGAAACTCAAAATATAAGGCGTCTGATTGCAATCTCGCGTGTAATTTTATATTTTAATTCTTATAAAACAGGAGGCCAGATACTGCCAGAAGAAAATATAAATTATAAATGAAACAAAGAGTTAACTATAAAATAATAAGTCTGATATTTCTATAGAAAAATTATTCATCACCTCAGCTCATATACGTCCCACTACTGGGCTCGAGCCTCCTCCACAATAAGAGATAAATTGACCTAACTAGTCTCCACTGGTTAGACAGGTTTGAAACAGACTTTCATTTCGAGGTTAACTTCTCTTGCATAGTTGTTATACATATAAATATCTTAAACGTCTTTTACGATTCGTCCGGGCAAGACGAAGGGGGGCGTTGAATTATATTCTTACTCCATCATCATTTACCTGTCCTCATCCCAAGCTGGGGTCGGCAAAACATCTTTTCACCTTCCATAGCCTCCTATCAGCCGTCATATTTGCACTCACTGATTTCCTACGCATATTCTCATTCACACAATCCATCCGTTTCTTCTCGGATCTCCCACGTTTCTTACCAAGACAATGTCGCGTTCCTAATCTGCCCTATCACTGGTGCCACTTTCAGGCTTCCCCTAATATACTCATTTCTCTAACTTTGTATCCCGTCACATTCATCTCGCATGTCCATCATTATACCTAAAATTAGCATATAAATAAGATAATATTGTTATTTAGACGAAAGCACTGTATCTTTTTTTCGAGATCAAAAATATGGCTGCGATGTCAAGATCAAAACATGTTACACGTATCGGCATTACTGCTAAGGCGAACAGGTCGGCAAGGTAACACTTCCGCCTTGTTGCTGTTATATACAATATGAATATTATATATTTATATATGTATGAGCCAATGTCGACCACTATTCTTTTTTCCAACCACCAAGGTTAGTTATATATTAGTTGGGAGATATTATATCTTTTAATTGTTGATGATAAAAAAAATTGTATTTTCATTTAAGACCAAGTCATTAAAAAACGATTTATGTAAAGTAATTATGTATCAAATAAATTAGAATTATATTGTGAATTATATTGATTCGTTATTTCCATCTCGACCCATTATTATCAGGACTGCGATGGGGATAGGAAACTGAAAAAATAACCTGAGGCAATGGGATATTGGCAGGATGTGACCGAAACACAGCTTGTCTGGTAAAACAGTATGCCTTTTTATTGAAAGTTTCAAATTGAAAGTTCCTGAACTAACTACAGATTTAAAATTAAATACAATTTTCTAATCAAAAGAAACTTCTTTAAAGTCTGAACGAGTGGAAATTACCTTTATTATGTATTTCTTTATATCTAAAAGACTTATTGTTTAACAACAATCCAATGATTAATTAACAGTATAATATATTAATTAAGATATACATATACACTTAATATTATTAATGGATTATTAGTTATAAAATTAATAATTTAATTATCGATTATTTTATACCTTTTTTTACCTAAGATAAGTGGCAAATTAATTATATTTCGTAAGGCAATGCAATGCTATATATAGATACGCGGGAGTGTGTCAAAATAAGTTAGAACTAAGAAAAAAGAGCTGGAAAAATTAAAATAAATAAATAAAAAATATGTATAAGAAGTGGTCATTTATTACAGTTAAAAATAACGCAATTAATTTTACTACGAGTTTCTGCGAGATAACGGAATGACAATACGTTTTATTCCGATTTAATTAGTTGTGTACCACACCTGTTCAAGATAAGAAAATATAAAATAGCCCTATCTATACCAACCCATTTGACAATCGTGGTATATGAGGTCAATTACTCTCCTATTGCGGAAGGGGTTCAAGCCCAGCAATAGGACTTATATGAGCTGAGATGATGATTATAGCCTTTATTGCATTTTTTTACATATTTTCATTTAGTCAGACGATTGTAACTGCAGTTTAATCTTAGTTTAAGTGTTGTAAGGTAGAATGCGCGGGCGCACGGTGCATCGGCCGCGTTGCGCAACAGAGATATAAATACCCATCGTCTAACGTACAGACTATACAACAGTGAAAGTTTGCGCTATAAACATATTACTATTTCTCATATTAATATATGATTTTTTGAAGTTATCTATTTTCTTACATTACTGTTGAGTAAGCGACTTCTAACATCATTCTTTTCTCTCCATGACTTACTTCAGTTCGGCGTAGTATAAATTGCTCTTTTACACATACAACACTTATTAGTCTTAATTGCGCAGATGGCGTAGTAGTTAAGACACTAACGCAGGATACTAGGATTCGATTCTCACGCAGGACAATTTGTGCTATCCACAAAACATTGTTATAAGTCTGGATGTAATTTGTGTTCGTTAAATATAGAGCAATAAAGGGCCTATTTTCTTAGTAAATTTTAAAATTAAAAAAATGTCGTCATATCTGCATTGAACCCGTTTTTATGCATATCATGGCTCACGCAACAATCCAAAAAATAGATGGTCTAGTTATTCCATTTTCCTTACTCATATAGCCTTCCAAGAGTAAGGCTGTATGGTAAAATATACATATTTAGTAGTCTCTTAGTTTTCGTTTGTCGGTGAAATAAAAATACTCTGGTGATTGGTATTTTTATTCCACCGGCAAACACATGACATCTACACTACTGTGACATCTTATTTCCATCTCCATATACGTCCCACTATTGGGCTCTGTTCTCCTCAATTTTGGAAGAGAATTTGACTTCCTATACCCCACTGGTCAGATGTGTTGGCATAGTATTTCATTTCGAGCTTCACCTCTCTTGCATCGATGTTATCTGCATTTATCTCTTAGCCGTCCTTTACTACACCCACGGGCAGGAAAGGGGGATGTGAATTGTATTATTACTACACGAAATAGTAACTTTCTTTAATCAATAATTATTGAAACGTTATAATTATTTCCTTACGTATCATTTAAGACACCTGTTCAAGATGAATCTCAGATACAGTGACGCTATATCAAATTTCGTAGTGACCTTAGTTGACTAAATTTAAAATAACACGGCAACATTGTCAGGCCTTGTTTAACAAATTAATATTATTTATAATAATAATACCTCGCGATATTACGTCACGCGTATCATAATTATAATATATTAACTACATAGTATATAAAGCAGCAAAGCCCTATGCGAAAACAACAAATTCCTTTAGGCAATTTCCCTCCCACAGAAAAGGCTCAATAAATCTAACGTTGCATATAATAACGCTATCGTTAAAGAAAATTGCCTAATTATGTCCTACTTGCTATGAATCGCGTTGTTAAAATTTTGGCAATAATTTTTTCTATTTCTCAGGAACAGTACTTTTTTATCCAATACTAGCAACCACCCCCTTCTTCGCTTCGGTTTCAGTCGCTTTACCCGCGGCGTAGTTCCCGTTCCTGTGGGAATACCGGGATAAAATATAGCCTATGTTACTCCCTGATATTATAGCTTTCCATTGGTGAAAGAATTTTTGAAATCGGTTCGGTGGTTTAAGCGTGAAAGCGTTACAAACAAACATCCTTACTTTCGCATTTATAATATTAGTATGGATGACAGGTTCTCCATAGAAAACATTTATTTTGAGAGCCTTGCAACATAAAAATAATATTTTTTTAATAATGATTTCTTATGTTTACGCGAGTATTACACATTGTAAATAAAACTACTTTACGGATTTTATCGCGTTTGTATTTGATTGCCCGACGTTTCAAACACTTTTGCATCGTTCATGGTCACAGACGGACTAAGATGTCTCACGTCCAACAAGTCATCGTTATTACAGAGATTCATAATGATTCATAAAATCTACCCGCTACAGAAACCATGAATGCTGCAAAGTGTTCGAAACGTTGGGCAATCAAAAATCAAATAAAACGCGATAAAATCTGTAAAGTAGTTTTATTTACAATCTTTTTAATAATCAGTACTATGGCTGCTCAGCATGAGTACCTCAACGGACAAACCTATGGATATATATTTATGTAGAATAGCTCAAAGTAAGCTCAATTCGCACAGTGAAAGGAGCTTCTAACTATGTTAGCTTTCTTAGAAGTTTGCCAACTTGTATTTTGTAGCTATACGTTTTGTGTTTTGTATAGTTGTAGGAATAAGTACTATCTCTACTGAGGTATCCAGTTTATTTCCCAATCAAGGCTTGGCAAGCAATAAATTTTAAAGATTTTTTTGGAATTGTATTGGCCGTATTGGAGATCAACTTAATGGATTGAGAATGGTTTGTTGTTGATTCGTCTAAGTAGTGAATATAATTTACTGTTACAAGGTTCTAGAAAACTGTATTTTCTGCCTCTTATCAGCTCATATACGTCCCACTGTTGGGCTCGGGTTTCTCAGGAAATTTACTTATTACGCTGATTAAGATACGTTGGCATAGAATTTTAATGTCGAGTTTTTCTTCTCTTGAATAGATGTTATATGCACATTGCATCCCTTAATCGTCTTTTACGATACCCATGGGTAAGAAAAGCGTTGCTGAATTCTGTTCTTACTCCGTCGTCCCATGGAGAGAGAAGGAACAGTTCTAGAGGGCACGGTAATATTTTTCATAAATTGTTAGGTTATACTAAAAATAACAGCGAGACATACCTGTATTCTGTGTGTCCCTTGAGAGATGAAAGTCAATATAAAAAAAAAAAAACTAGTATTCAAATACCATTGTTCATTTTTTTAAAGATAAAACTTAATATAATACTTTTAATTCGAGGGAATTATAAACATATAGTAAATGGATACAAAAGAAAAACGGACTTAGAACAATCAATTACACATATTAGAAAGAACTGTTCTGCGTGAGAATCGAATACATACATGACATTCAACATGGAGTCGTCATTTAAACCATTACGTTTACCGTGCATGAAATTCATTTCATACAATTCATGAAATAAAGTATAATGCCATGCCAACATTAATTTATTCATGAGCACGACCAAGGAGCCCGCCCTATTCGAGGTATGCCAAGTCGTTGCGCTACCATCATGTACCTAACTGGTGATCACCACCCTCGAATGTTCTGGCGTTCCTCCAGGGTACGTCGCCCCAGCGGCCATTGTCTCATCGATCATACACACAAATAGATTTATTACGTCGGAATTTTAAACAACGTATTTAGAAAATTGTTTACGTTTTACATGTTTAGACACCTATTTTTTTTTATTAATTTATCTATCCGTATAGTAATAAAAGTAAGAATAGATGTGTCACCATCCATTCCTTTCCCGCAGATGATAAAGGACGACTAAGATACGTGATAAATAATATCACTACAGAATAAAATCCCTACTAATATCCTTACTAATATTATAAATGCGAAAGTAAGTTTGTTTGTTACGCTTTCACGCTTAAACCACAGAACCAATTACAAAAATTCTTTCACCAATGGAAAGCTATAATATCAGGGAGTAACATAGGCTATATTTTATACCGGTATTCCCACGGGAACGGGAACGACGCGGGTAAGGTGACTGAAACCGAAGCGAAGCGAGGGCATGTTTCTATTCCTATATAAACTCGTGGAGTACAAGTGTAGTATAAGAATAAAAAAAAAAAAAAAGTGTAGTATAAGAGATCAATTTCCCCCCCATTGTGGAGACGGTGAGCCCAGCAGGTCGTACATGAGCTGAGATGATGAAATAATTAACCTTTTAATTAATTTAGTGTAATAGTATGTAGTGTCAAGAGCAATAATAAATTGTACTCTGAAATATTGGACATGAATCACATGGTACGCGCCCCTACATTTTGACGTTATTATGTGCTTATAACCAGTTCATTTTGTAGAAGTGTCCGTCCTACTATTGAGCTCGAATTTCCTTCAGAACAGGAGGGAAATTGACCTAGTATACCATGCTAATGAAATTTTATACAAATTGTAAATTTTCAAATATGTCTTGCTCTAACGATGAAAGAAAATATTTTAATGAAAAATCCATTTCTCACGGGAGACTATATGTCAGTTTTGACTATTATAAGCATCTATGATAGTTGAAATGTTGAGTCAGCACATAAAAATATCGTTATGCCTTTCAGTTGCGGAAGTCAAATTCTAGTAAAGATTCGCGGAAAACCAATATTTTACCGAATTTCTTTAAACCGAAAAGTCGACCTCAATTCTGTTTCTATACTTTTGTAAGTTCACAAATTCCGTTTTAATGCTTTTAAAAGTACATATTTATGACCAGGGCGCTACTATTTATAATAAATCTATGTTTCTGTCTTATAATGCAATTTCATTTGATGACGTGATCAAAGTAAGCTTTCTTTGACAATACAAGCAACGACCACCTTTGCTGTTACTTTAAATCGTTCGTCCTTGAGAGAATGTAATAATGCTATATATTTATGTGAAATTATAGCTTTTAACTCGTTTTTTCATATGTACATATTAGATATTAACCGATCGATTTTTTTTTCGGCTGTGTTGAACGGAAGAAGGGAGGAATAGAAGAGAGATTCGTCCATTTATCACGCTGACGTGTTGATATAAAGTTATTTCTAATTTTCCTTCTCTTGCATAGTTATTATCTGCATATTATATCCCTTAGTCGTCTTTCACGATACTCACAGACAAGACAGTGAACTGTATTATGATATCGTATATAGGTGTTGTTTTTTATGTTTGCTCGCGGATAACTTCGTCGTTTATGAACCGATTTTAATGATTCTTTTTTTGTTGGAAAGGGTATCTATCCAAACGGTCCCATGAAATTTTATCAAAATCGGTAATACGGTTTTTAAAAATCAACAAGAATCTAAGAAAATATCTACATTGTCTACATTATTGAAGGCGATTTCTTTTTTGCAAAAATAATTATTACTCCGTCAGCACACGGAGATTATAAATTTTAGTAAACGACTAACTTATTATTGACTATTGCGCATTGTTCCAGACTCTACTACCCAGAATTGCGGAACAGAAATACTCAATATAATTTGACGGGCCCAGGTCAGGCCGTTGACGTCAAATATAAGATCTCGTAAACATTATAGTATTTTACTAATCACGACTTTATTCTCGAAAGAAGAGGCAGATTATTCACGTTCTTTTTTTGAAATTTTTATATTAGAAACGCGCGGGTTCGTAATCAGGATGTTATAATCGGCACCGTTTATAGACTATTTTAAGAAGGTAATCAAATATCCTGTCCCTTTATTTATAAAAAAATTTAAAACATCGGCATTTCATAAGGTAAACCTTGATTTCAATTCATGGAAAGCATGGTGAATCATAGCTTGCAGGAATTACAATGATGAGAATGTGTGATGGGTATTTTTAAATAAATTGTCATAAATACAAACGAATTATTATTTCACTAAATATATTTTCCGTGTGGTGGCGGAGTAAGAAAATAATTTACCACCCCATTTCTTGCCTGTGGGTATCGTAAAAGACAACTGGGGGATTATAATGTGCATATAATGTCTATGCAACAAAAGAAAACTTCAAAAGCAAGCCCTATACCAACACGTTTAGCAACGTGGTATAGTGGGCCAATTTCCCTCCCATTATAGGGTTCAGGCCCAGCAGTGGGACGTATAGGAGTTGTAATAACAAAATATATATAGGTAATAACAAAATTACTTCTAAAAATCACTTACAACTCTTTCATCGCGATCTGAAATTTCTAGACTGCACTAATAGCGTTTAAGACTAAGTAGCGACCTGCTATGCCAAATACCCCAATCGATACCCTAGCAAGATAGGTCTTTGTGCGGTCCAGAAATATTGTTCTAAGGTTTTATCTGTATCCACTAATAGCCTTGAAAAAAGAAATAAAAACTTATCAGCTTAGTTTTCAATGCATAATAAAAGACTTCAGCATCAAATGTCATTAAATGCGCCCAGCGAATGACGCTTGGGCGGCGCACGCGCAAGGAAAGCTCACCGTCCTGAGGTGAACGCTCCCGGGGCGCGGTCACCGGCCGGCCGCGCGGGAAAATGGGAAAACTATTGTTGCTTGTTGCTCACAATGCGTGCGTTTCGCTTCCGTATCGCGACCGAGGATGCAAGTCAAGCGAGTTACCGTTCTATAATACATCCTATGAACTTATGAGAACCTGGTACTCGCCGTTTATAAACTACAGTCTCAGGTACCTAGTGAGAATTATTTATAATAATGGCCCGCTTTTAACTACCTTTATTTCACAATAAAATTAAAATCCATAAATAAGAAAGGTAATGTATTATAACCAACTTCAAAAAAGGAGGCGGTTCTCAATTCGACTGTATTTTTTTTATGTTTGTTACCTCGGATCTTTCGACTGGGTGAATCGATTTTGATGATTCTTGTTTTATTTGAAAGCTGGTGCGTCCCGTGTGGTTCCATTTTAATTTGGTCCAGTTGAGTCGGTTTTCTGTTCGTGTGGTGACGGAGTAAGAATACAATTCACCACTCCTTATACTACCCGTGGTTGTCGTAAAAGACGACTAAGGGATATCATATGCATATAACATCTATGCAAGAGATGGAAAACTCAAAATAAAACCCTATACCAACCTGTCTGACGAGCATAGGTATAGTAAGGTCAATTTCTCTCCTATTGTGGAGGAGGTTCGCGCCCAACAATGGGACGTATATGAGCTGAAATGAAGATGATAATGAGTCGGTTTTATATTTGTTAAAACCTTAACAAATTATCAGTTTCTTCATATTAGTAATAGTCAGAGATTTGCCGCTGCGAGAATTCAGTTGACAGTATAAATATGATGGGCTGAGATGATGATTACACAATTTACAAGTTATAAATAAAAATATTTTTACGAATTTTGTCGCGGTTGTATTTGATTTTTGATTGTCCGACGGTTCTCAAGACCATGAACGCTGTCAAGTATTCGAAACGTTGGACAATCAAAAATCAATAAAAATGGTTTAATTTATAATGTGTAATACTCGCGTAAAAATTAGAAAACAATTTGCGAGTGCTAACCCATTGCGTATTATTGTTTTAATTTACTGTTAAATATATATTACACTAACAGCAATATTACGATATCAATGCGAGACAAATAATTGTGCAATTTACAAGTATTATAGACTAATAAATCACAGTTGTCGGGCAATTGGTTTTGTTCCTGGTATTGTTAGGCTATGAACAACTACTAGCCTAGTACCGCTAAGGTAACTATCGTGTAAGAAAATATTATTTATTGAAACAATAAAACAATATACATATTTTACAGCAAAACATTTTATTTTCAGTATAAATTTTCCTTAAAAATACACAATTAAAAAATAAAAAGCACCCAGTTATAAAAAATCAATTATAAAGCACTTTTATTTACCAAGGGTAGGTAATGATTAAATCAATTCAAATAAGATTGAAGTGTGATGTCAAAATAGGTAGTAGGTTTTGTTCATGCTCACACGGTTATTTGCACGATATCTATGCCAAACCTAACCAGTATAAAATGTTTTTTATTTGTCCGTCTGTACGTTTAATTCGGTTGAACTAGAAAACAGCTATATTGTAATAATATTTCACTGGTACTAAAGTATTATTAAAATCGTAACTTGGGTTATTTTTCTATCGGAAAACCCCTATAAAATTTTGCTTGGTCCGGGAATGGACTCATGGACTGAAGTCGCGTACGGTAATACCACAAAAGATATTGAATATTTAAAATGCGGGGGCAAGCCGATTGAAACCAAAACTAAGTGAAGGCAGGGGTAGACTAAAACCTAATTACAATAATAAAAATCTTAAATATAGAACTAGGATGCCTTTAATTAAAGCTACAGGTACAGTAATAAAAAAAAATAAAGTGTCAAAGTACGCATATTGTAAATTAAAACCGAAGAATAAAATATATTTAAAAAACTATAGTTTCGTTAAAATTATTAATATGATACATAATAACTTTTTTAACTAAAACTATGCTTACTAATATCTTGTCAAACGCAACATTGCAATTGTCAAAAATTTGTAATATTTTCATTATTTATACTGCTACACAGAGGACGTATGTATACCGACCTTACATACCAGTATCGTGGTTTCGAATCCCACGAAGGACAACAATTTGTACGATCCACAAATTGTTGTACTAAATCTGGATGCAATTTGTGTCCGATAAATTATTAATTTGTTAATCCTCGTAATACTATATATTTCTTTACTTCATGATATGTGTATTTAAAAAAAAGTCTGTAATTAGAAAAAACAATCGTAACTGAGAGATGTCTCATGAAAGTATTAATTACAAAATCAGTTGGGTTTATTAAACATGCATTGTGTCAATATATTTTATTCATTGCGCCTGACAATGCAAAGATATAAGAAACTCCTGGGAATGTTTGTGTGAAAATTTCGTATATTTTATTTATAAAATCGCAACGGCTTCTTGTGTCTTGTTGAATATTAGGAAAATAAAAATTATTCGTGTATTTTGTATAAATTAAGGTTATAATTAAAGATCGGTGACACATGTACATGCGCCTGATGCCGCCTTAACCATCAACCATCGCCTCTCAACCATCCGTAAACTCGACTAGGTCAGTTTTAGAGCTAATATAGCGACACCCAAAACTTAGTATGCTTGAATTTTCTATAATATTTTATTCTTAATACAAGTTCAACTCGGAATAACTTTATTACTTAAAATAATACTAGGAGATCAGAAACATAGCGAAAGTCTACATAGAATACAAAATTAACGAATCGTTAAAGAAACACAGTCACGGACCTCATTAACTATCAAAAGTACCAAGGCAATAGAAAATACAGATAGTCATCGCTTTACAATGTTCACTAGAACAACGTGTTCCCCTCTCACCATAAGCTGCGGTATATGCCTAGAACACTCCAATATACCTTTCCCCAGAGGTTTTTCAATTACTTCAGGCACTCTGGATATATTTGCTGCCGTACCTTTAGCGACGGGTGTACCTGTATCGAAAGAAATTCTTTAGCGTAAGATATTTTTATAAAGATTATTCCAATTTATTAATTATAAAAATTATGAATTATTATTTCAAGTAAGGGTTTCGTAAAAAATGAATGAAGAAGCAAATAACTAAAGAAACAAGTAAATAACTAATTTTGATGTAATAATTGCCACTTCAAGCGCTGTTTTATCTATCAGACCAGCTTTATCTATCACCATTCCATCAGACCAGATTCATAAAAAACAACAGCAGCATTCTGGTTTTTGTGTGAATCCGGGTCCAGAAAAGATCGTCAAGAAATTCTCAATAGAAAGAATTGAATTGCCAATACAATGGCCAGTAAATAGGAATGGACTGGTCAGAGAATATTCGTAAATGCAGGTCTTAATAGTTATATGGCTATGTATTACTGACCTACATCACCGCATACCCGTCGAGGATAAAGGGCTTGATTATTAAAATATATTTTTCTCCGCTGGCTGTGACATTTTTGCTTCGTAAATAATTATTAATCTTATAGGCACTTGACACAAAAATCGTATTGAACATTTAACTAATAAACTTTTTGATAGATCTTACCAAAAACGGGTGGTATTTTCCTCTTCGACACATCCTTCCTTTTCCAAACTTCTATGACATCACTTAGCGCCAAATTCCATTGTTTATCAAAAGCTATGACCGCTGCTTCCAGTTCACCTCTTATTCCAGTGTCATTGCGTGTTATTATCTGTGGACATGAAAAAAATTTATTTGTCTCTTTACCGATTCAGGCAGGGCGATTTAGCAAAGCCGTTTATGTCTGTTAATTTGTTACAACGAAAACTGCTCAACAGATCTTGATGAAAGTTCATATTTTTATAAATCTTGGATAATGTTTAACTTTTTTATAAAAGACATCACATTGCTTTTAAGAAACTAATCGAGCATTTAGAGGGACTTTACGAACATATAGTTAACGGACACATATTACACCCAGATTTAGGACAACAATTTGTGGATCGCACAAAGTGAATATGGGCATCGAATCTATGACACTTGGCACAGTAGGTCCTTATTTTAATCACAACACTATCTTTGCGACTGCAATAAAAGATAATATTTACATTCTGGATTAGAGATCTGAATTTTGCAAATCGAAAATCAATCAAATTTATAATTCGGTAATGTTGAACGAGCTGCAACGGCATAACTCAAGTCTGTTTACTTGAATGGAACAAGTTCCAAGAGCATATAAACAAAGGAAATATATTTATTTACGTATTCTAGGTGAGCAAAACTACGAGTTTAAATATTTTTCAACGTGTCGCATTTGCATATTCAAACATTATACGGGATAGATCGAAAACAGATCTCATTTTTGTGGCAATATATAAATTGCTAGATTATCCAGCAGTGAAATTAAAAATATCTTTACAGATCATGTTATGTCGCATAAAAGCGCGATAAAAATCAAAAAGATTTAATTTAACATGTGCAATACTGCCGTACACGTCAGAGGCCAACAGTCGAAATCCTAAAAGATTGCCGAATGAATCATTTAACCAAAGAGTCTTCTATAAAAAATAAAAAAAATGTAATAACAAACCATTCAAACAATATCATTCAAAGAAAAACGAGGTTACATTTTAACATTTAAATAAGTATTCTTTTAAATTATATAAATTAATTGGTAGGCATTAGGAAGTGGAATTTTCTTCGTTTTTATATCAGAGTGCGTCAATGTTGAGCGAAGACGTTTCTTTGTTTCAGAACAGTGTAGTGCATGACGCGAACGGAGTCCCAAACCTATGTGTTCACATCTGCCTTCCGGAACAGCGGAATACTTAATCGTCTCTCAATGGTAAGTACCAATTTTATTAAGAATCTATTAAAATGCTTGAAGACCACAAACATCACGTACAAATCCTTGTGAATATAATAATATACTGAGAAATAATATATCGAAATAACACACAATTTGGCAATACAGATGTAGTCTTGTAGGAGTAAAATCTAATATACTAAGTCAAGAACCAATCTCGAAAGAATGTCAGTAGGTAATCATTTATAATGGTCAGGAGTAGCAATCTATTGGATTATGGTTCTAGTCACCTTTAGTCTTTACCAGTGTTAATGCTTGTCGCGGTATGAACATATCATGGTAAGGAAAAGGTTTTAACTATGTACGTTTAAGGCTTTAGGCTAGTCTTACCTTACGTAAGACCAAAGAAAGGATGAATGGACTGCGTGAAGCATCACATGGATAGACAGGGATTGAAAACAGATTTGACGTTCGATAGGGCTGCAGAGTACATACTGCTTTGGCCTCAATTAATTGGCATGAGATTAGGATGATGATAATACAAATAAGAGGCTGAGAGATTGGTGATGAGAATGTATGATTCGCGAGACAACGTTTTAAGAATATATTATGTGGCCACTCTGTATTCTCCACTTGAGAGATCATTGGATAAGGGATGGCCCGAAGAATATATACTATTCCATTTATGCCATCGATCTGTTTGATAATGTACCAAATATATGCTATACTTTATGGCATATCATATGAAGCTGTTTAGAGAATAGGTGTGAGATTATATTCACGGAGAAATGCACAAAGTAGCTGGTGAAAGGCTTTTAGACATGGGTATAAATCATGCCATTATTTGATATGTATAATATTTCGGTTTATTTGTTTTTCATAAATAAAATTAGTCGTACTGTATTTTGGCTTCCATTACCGTCAAGTAGTATGTTCTGAAAAAATTTTAAATAGAATGATATAAATTTGAGAAACTGTCACGTGCACGGTTGGAATGGCATACTTAATTGGATCAATACGACAATTTTTTAACGCTATAAAAAAACTTAAAATATCCAAAAATGTCTTCAAAGATCACCTTAAATGATTATTGTAATATTTAGTTTCAAAGAGAAAATGTGAATGTTGTGTATTTTGTATACCTAATCTAAAGAGATGTGCTCCATTTGGAATAGCTGGATAGGAAATGATAACTAAATCTGATAAGCATATAAACTAGGAGCAATAAGTTGGAAGTGGTTAGAAGGCTGCTGCTGACGTCACATCAACCATTCGTAGAATGAGAGAGACTAGGTCTCCTATTATCTTGCTGGCAAGAAGCCAACGTCTAGCTTTTCTTTAAGTCACCTGTTTTAGTACGTTTCGTTTTTCCCCGAATTATTTTTTAAGTACGTTCTTGATCTTTAAGCCTAATCACACATCAACGTACATGATTGCAGCGCTCATACATATAGTTATCTCAAATCTCTTGAGGGGATTTTGTACGATTTTAAAAGATTTCATTTATCCAGTTTTCCAATTAGACAGCTTTCGAATTGGAGTTACTTTTGTAGAGGCCCTGATAGAGGTCGCATGTTTTGTAAACAAACAAATCGATACCTGTCCCAACTTGATAAATTGTCTCACAGGGAATTGAGCTATAGAGTCCCAATCATAGAGGTAAACATCGAAAAAAATCTTAGAATCGAATCTTATTTATGGGTCAAAAACTGCCATTGACAGAGGTAATTCGATAAATAAGTACTGGGACACTGCATTTCATAATAATATAGATTTCTCACTTATCCAGGTTCCATTAAACCAGGTTGCACTGAATTTTCTTTTCATGTTCGAATATTAGATGTATTAATTTATTATTAGAATATTTTTTCACGATAACCGCAGCATAACCACACAGGTATACAGACAAAAAAACTTAAAACAGCTTTTTATGCATAGTTATCGCGCAAATAACCGTGTGAGCATGAAATAGCCTACTATTTTAATATTACAAAACAGACCTTTAAATTTTATTTATTTGTATTTGCTAGAATTTTTATATTCTTTTTCCATTCAAATTAATATATGCATAGTACATAGGCAAATTTATATGTTATAATTCAATCTGTTGATGTTGTTACAAACAACGTTCTGGCTGGCGGAAGGCGAGGCGACCTCGACGGAGGCCGATTTAATTCGTAAGTACCGCGCCAAGGTCCAACGACTGATGTATGGAAACTTTTTTATTTATCCTCTTCATAAGTTTTTGATGTTATAAGATTACTCATAAACAAGGTGATGAAAATAATTCTTAAGGTGATAAAGAGATAATAGGGATACAATTGTAATTATTAAAATATTCAATGCACAGATGGCGTAGTGGTTAAGATACATAACGTGCCAGTGTCGCGGATTCGAATGCCACACAGGACAACACGTGCGTTTCCACAAATCATTGTTCTAAATTTGGATGGAATTTGTGTCCATTGATTATATGTTTGTTAAGTCCCCCGCAACACAAGGATTATTTACTTAATGCAGGGCAACGCAACTCACATACGTCCAACTGCTGGGTTCGAATCTTCTTTACTTTACTTCTGACCAGCGTGGTATAATAGATACCACGCTGGTCAGACAAATACTTTTTATTTTGTGTTTTATTTCTCTTCATCATCTCAGTTATATGCTATGCTTCCACTGCTGGGCTTTGGCCTCTTGTTCACCACGCTGATTAGACGGGTTGGTATATTTCTAGTTTTCCTTCTCTTATCTACTTGTGTTCCTTAGTAGTCTTTTACGAGGGTAAAAAAAGCTGGTAAATTGTATCCTTACCCCATCACCAGACGGGGAGTGTACTTTTTGCCCATTAATTTAATGTTTGTAAAATCCTCGCGATATAAGAATTTATTCAGTATCGGGCATCTTCTTAAAAATATATGTTGACTGACAAAGAGGAAGTTCCATTACCCGAGATATTCTGGAACTGGTCAAAAAAAGGTCATATACAGGAACTGTAAACAAGCAACAGTATATACAGAATGGCCTATTTAGACCGGTCAGTAGGGACAAGTCTGAAACTATAACACATAAAAGATCTGTTCTTGGGAATCATGTCATAGATTTTAATTAAAAGCATAAATCCATACATAGATTAAAAAAAATAGTACTCAATTCGGAAATTGAACCCGGTCGAAATGAGAAACTTACATTATTTATATTTGAATATCAAATGTGCAGGTCACAAGCAGTAAATATTAATATGAAATTACTTTTCCCTTTACTCAAATCGATGATATCGTAAGAACAGATCTTTATATATCTTATAGTTACAGACTTTCCCCTACTGACCGATCTAAACGGGCCACCCTGTATACTCCATATGGTTGGAATGAAGCCAGGTGAAACTGGAAGCCAGTCAGAATGCAATCACGAACGCATTACAGACAGTTCAGAACATAGTCACTGAATATGTTCATAGTGGAAATGTACGCAGCGGCGACGAAAATAGATTTTTTTTATTAGAGCAGTTTTTGTTATGTCCCGATCTAGCTGGATTTGACGTGACTGGTAAAATTTTAAATTCGTTCGAGAATTTAAATTATATCAATAATGTAGTCATCGAACTATTTAAAGAATAATGTTTAGAGAATATTCTAGTGTAATAATAATCATAGTAGCTTTAATAATATCAGTGATAAGGTTACGCCCTTGACAGTTTTCTATCTGTCGCGATAGTATAATACTCCCCAGAAAATCAACGTATGCGTAGTGATCACTTAGAATTATGGCCTGCTAGCTAACCAGAGTCATTAAAACTTATAATCATCATCAAAATATCAGCCGTCGTTAAGTCTCCCTGTTACTGACTCAGGTCATAGCAATATATAATATATATTTGTGAAAATAATACAACATTTATTTTTATATCGAGCTAGTTATAAGTATTTCATTCATCATAATTAGACAGAGACAGCAATACAGAGAACGTGACGTCAAGGGACAGAATTTGCTCCTTCAGATAACTTCAAACGTGTGTAACTTTTTTAAATATGTATACTATATATGTATATAAAATTATTATTTTACTTTTCCTTCCATACAAACATGTATTTAAAAAGAAACATTTGTAGATATATTTTGATAGTATGCACATATTCAATTCTCAAGATGAAATGTGTCAGTTTATTCTCTATATCTACGTCCATGAACCCAAAAAAGCCGCGAAATTAAAAAAATATATACCTTTTAAATTACGAAGGTCAGTGTTAAATATCGAAATACAAAAGGGCACGAACTTTAAAATATACGAAGTTATTAAGATATCCTTTACGACTTATTCGCAGGTCATTTGTGGTTTACACCAAATAAGGGTATAAATATAAATAAAATTGAGTGGTAATGTGACAGATAGAAGGTAGCTTCCGGGTTGAAAGTTGCTTTTGGTCCAAGGTCTGCAGCTCGACGTCAGAGGGCACTGCTCTACAACAACTATTCACGTCATTTCTTAAAGCGACCTTATGTTACGGAGTCCTTATGCCAATCGTGTTGGTAAGTGCTTGAGAAATATTGCCTGTCGCATGCAGGTAACATTAATTTGACGATAAGATCTATATAAACGTGATCATAATGTTCTAATAAGCTCGTCTGTCGAAAATAGAATTTATGTTTATTTATTTTTAGGACAGTAGCCAAGAGTAACGTAATTAACTTCTGTGTTGTAGTGGACATGGACATGACACGCTATAGACACCAAACACCCAGGCTCTAAACAATCTTAAAAGGATCGCAGAAATAATTGTATGTGTAATCTTATCCAAATTCAAATCATTTATTACGCATAAATATCGCGGGGGCACTTACATATTTTCATTTTTTTACATTTTACTTTAAATTATCACCGGATCGGAACGCGACCGCACTGAGAAGATCCGGCAAAAACTCAATGTGATTGTCTATTTTTTATTTAATTTCTAATTTCTTTTAAATAAAAAGACATACAACAACATGCCTATTAATAGCTCCAGTGTGATGCTCTTTGAATCGTAGTATAATACAATTTCTAAAATATTATGAAATAGATTATGGCTGGATCAGATCCCGCAAACGGTATCCGATTACAAGTTAACCACTAGAGCAGCCATCACTCCCCTCAACCACAATGGAGGGACGAGAGTGATAGTACCAGCGATAATAATTAGGGAATCGATACTTGAACTATATTAAAAAATATATATAAATATTATGAAAGATATATGGCTAAATAAACAGGCCCTGTAAAATAAATACGCATACATTCCTACATGACATAATCAGATGTATTTTTACCCGTTCCCATAATTTGGCGTCGGTCCATTATGGTTTTCCCCATATTTCCGTATTACTGCCCACCCAAACCCTTTCTTAACGTTCGATCGGCTTTCATGCAATTTACACATCTTTCTTAGTTATCTTCTACATCTCTTACGCTGCGTGAACTAAGCAGGTCTCGTGTTGAAATGACAGGAATATTGTCCTATTTTATTACGCTGACGGTCTATGATGATGTAGACCTTTTCGAGTTTTTTCTTCAAATGAAGTTATATTTATTACTAGCACTTCGCTTCGCTTCGGTTTTAGTTGTTTTACCCGCGCAGTTCCCGTTCCCGTGGGAATACCGGGAAAAAATATAGCTTAGTTTACTCCCTGATATTATAGCTTTCCATTGGTAAAAGAATTTTTGAAATCGGTCCAGCCGTTTTGAAGATTAACCGGAACAAACAGACAGACAGACAGACAAAAAATTTTTAATCTGTATTTTAGGCATAGGTGTCGTGCAAGTAACCGTGTGAGCATGAAAAAAGTCTATCATTTTGACATTACAAACAGACACTCCAATTTTATTTATTGGTATAGATTTTCCGTGTGGTGACGGAGTAAGAATACAATACACCACCACCTCTTTCGCCCGTGAGTGTAGTAAAAGTCGACTAAGATATTAAATAACCTTTAAAAAATAAACTTTAACTACATTTAAGTTATTCTTAAAAACGCATTATCTTATCTTAGTCTTTAACATTTATTCTATTACTAAGTCAACAATACTATTCTGACTTCTTGAATAAATACTGTAATTTACCTACTTCTTATGTATGTTATATTGTAGACTACAATTTATTTGTTGTTTTATATTGATATATTTATAATTATATTTAAATATATGTATTTTCATTGTACGTATAAGTTTATGTATACTTGTATGTGTATTAGTTTATATATTCATTACACCATAATCTACCACTCTCTCTCTCTCTCTCTCTGTTTAATAATTTCTCCATACAAAGGTTGCCTGGAAGAAATCGCTGTTAGCGATAAGGCCGCCCATTGTACTGACTGTTATATTTATAATGTTTAGTCTGATATGAATTATTGTCTATTGGATAGTGTCAAATTTGGAGTTTACTATTCAAATTATCTGAAGCAAAGTTTTCACGTGTGGTGACGGAATAAGGATACAATTCATCACTTCCTATCTTAGCTGTGGATATCGTAAAAGATGCCTAAGGGATATAATACGCATCTAACATTTATATAAGAGAAGATATACTCGAAACAAAGCCTTACACCAATCTATCTGTCTAGCATGGTATAGTAAGGTCAATTTCTCTCCTATTGTGGAGGAGACTCGAACCCAACAGTGGGACGTATATGAGCTGAAATAATGATTATACTTAAATCCCATGAACATTATATTCCTACTTCGTCACCACGCTGAATTCCATCCTCTTACTACCCATCTTTATCTTATATATAAATTTCTCGTGTACGTGTGTATGGCACTGAAATCCTCCTAAACGGCTGGACCGATGTTGACGAAATTTTTTGTGTGTGTTCAATTCGAGGATGGTTTAGATTCAGAACTGGACCCAGGTGGCGCTGCTGTCAATTTCAAGGAGAATTCCTTTTATTTTATTTGAACAGAACAACGTCTGTTGTGTCAGCTAGTTGCATAAACATAAATATCGTCCTTTTATTATACCTCGTTAAGTTAATACATCTTAAATAAATTAAAAATGTTATGGCGGATCGCTATGACTACAATGTAAGCAATGTGTAGGATCACAGGTGCGATTTACACCTATGCATGTACCAAAACTGCTATATCATCACCTGCCAACATTACTGCATGTGTTTGCTTATGTGGCTTTAACTTTTTAAAAGATTATTGTTCAAGTTCATAACGTTATCAAATATTGACGATGACACGAACTCAAACTTAGTGCAATTGATATTTCAAAATTTTCTAATCAATGAATTCTTTGGTTCAAATTCGTCTAAATATTTCGTACAGTTACTTGCATATGTTTAACAAAAGATTTTAATGAAAACATTAATTTTCAAATATTTTTTCATTTTACGTCATTAAAATGAATGAAACGGTGAAAATATTGGTGCAACATGATAAAAATACCTTTTAGAAATAATATGTAATAGACTGCACAGATGGCGTAGTGGTTAATGCTAGTGACCTACAGCGCCAGTGTCGGGGGTTCGAATCCCACGCAGGACAACACTTTGTGCGATCCACAAATTGTTGTTCTGAGTCTGGATGTAATTTGTGTCCGTTAATTATATGTGTATGTATTTCTCGCGGAAACGCAATGAGTTTCAAAAATTAAAAAACTGTACGAATGGCGGCGATGTGGTTCGCGACACGTCACGTCTCGTTTCCGTCGGGGGCGAAAAGTGGCCCACAGAGAACCGCTTTGCTACGCTGAATATGTCAAAGATCGTAGCAGGTGGAGGGCAGTGGACTCTGCCTACCCCTATGGGAAAAAGGCGTGAATATATGTATGTATGTATGTAATAGTATGAAAGAAATAACAACAACTTTTTAACAACTTTTAGAAATAACACAAACGAAAACGTCTTTGCTGTGACTATTTAGCCTAGAAGTGGTAGGTATGTAATACACATTCCCCGCCTATTATTACTACATCATTCGTTTCGCCATTTAATTTTTAGTTTTACATATAACCGTCAACGATTTCCAGGAACTATTCAAGCAATCATGTATCACAGTAAATCCCACTACACTATCTATGGGTCCTCTTGAAATCAATTCTAATTTCGAGATTCAATTTTAATCTCACCAAACTTATATTTGGTACTCTTGAACAAAATCGAGAATGAATTCTTCGCGTTCGCCGTTGTTATTTTCATCAAATGTGCCGTATTTTCTTACTATAAATTAATAACGTTATCGAACTCAATCACTACAAAGACGCTTTCTTGAAATTGTGTAATATTAACGATTTTAAACTACGTCAAAATCAAGTCGAGAGTAGCAAATATTTGACTTAATCGACGAGAGTCGAATTCATTTAGTTTAGAAACGTTCCACCGAATTCGATTCCAATCGTGCGCTAGTGTCGCTTTCAAGAGTATCTTTGCTCAAATTCGAGCTGCAATTGGATTTAGGATTGGAATCGAGATTCAAGAGTAGGCACACTGGTCGGTCCAAAATTTGAATCAAGAACTTTCCGATGACTATTCCCATGCTTATAGTATTAACGAGGCAGTTTACGATTTAATTAAACTGAAGGCTAAACATTCCGTTTAGATCCTGAGTTTTTAAATAGAAGTCAATGAAATATGGAAGCGGGTCAGGAAGATTGTTAAACGCAATTTAGTAATCATTGTTGATAAAATGCAATTGCACACACCTTGAACGTGACACTGGCAATGACAGAGGCTGACCTTATTCCTATTATACAATGCAATAGACGTATTATTGGAGAATTAGAACTGATGCATAAACGAGTCAATATTCAAAGCGCAAAGGAACAATGCGACTCAAAATATTGTAACAATGTTAGCGATCATGTTTTCGTTTGAAAAAATTGCGAAAAATGGAGACGGTAATTTTACTTCATTCCAACAGCTTATCTATAGATAAGCTATTGGAATGGAGAGTCCACAATTGGATATAGTCTTTTCTAAGGAAGTTCTATCAACCAAGTGTTACGATTACCACGGGAAAGCATTTAGTGGTGCCATACAATACTCTTATTCGGTCAAGACACGAAAAGTTACTCCTTTACAAAGATAAAATTCTTGATAAATATACATGATCCAGGAAATAGTATAAATATTTCAATTATGAAGTAGAATCTACAGAAAATTTTATTACATAACTGCAAGCGCTACTCGTTTATCAATCATAGAGCAATTGTATCAAGTTCAAGTATTGCATCGCCCACAGTCATTGAATGAAGTATGCTGATTGCAACCGTTGATGTTGACGCAGTTAATATGTAGAATATTCCTATGAGATAAACGATTCCAGGAATGTTATCCGCCAAGCGATTTGGAATGTGTCGTGCTATTGTTGGCAGCAGTTGCGATGCCATTTATATCAGGCAAACTGACGCCATAAATATAAATTAACGACCAAAATTTGGAAGGCAGATTAATTTGTATGTAAATTTAATTAATAATGATGATTTTGGAAGGACTGTATAACATTTCCGTTTGGTGACAGAAGGAGAATACAAGCACTACTAGTCCCTATCTTGCCCGCGGATGTCATAAAGGACTACTAATACGCATATAACATCTATGAAAGAGAAAGAAAACCCTATACCAACCTGTCTTACGCACGGTATAGTAAGGTCATTTTCCCTCCTATTGTGAAGGAGGCCCGAACGCAACAGTGGGACGTATATGAACTGAAATGATGATGATGATGATATTACATTGAATACTCGTTGATCTAGTAAAGTTTCAATCGTGACTTGGGCGTTATCAGGTTTACCATCAGAAAACATCCACAAGTTGGTCTGGAACTGTGCCCAATAGTGGGCTTGCTTCCTATTACATGGCTCT
Source organism: Lymantria dispar (assembly GCA_032191425.1). NCBI lineage: Eukaryota > Metazoa > Arthropoda > Insecta > Lepidoptera > Erebidae > Lymantria > Lymantria dispar. The sequence goes on from CM063445.1 coordinate 37,240,737, forward strand.
TAAAGTAGGTAAAATCTCTATTTGTTACACCTATGCCTATCCGTCACGGACAAACATGCACACAAAAAAAATATATATTTGTTTACATCGATTCTTGCAGTAACAAAAATACAATCTTGGCACGAGAAAACTCATAATATCAGATTTAACAAATTTCGCAACAGATCCCAAAGGGCCTCAACCCAGGAAACAAATGAAGTAAACTATGGAACAGTCAGGGCCGAAGATATTTGGCTCCGAACTACCAAGGCGAAGGGCATTGGATACTGTTATTGCCCAGTGTTACGTAATTATCTATTTTGATACAATGTGTGTTATTATAGGACCTGGCAGATGTCAGAATGCACACGGCGACTAGATAATTGAAGCTTTATCTATGAGGCCCTTTACGGTTGTTAAAATATTACAATTACGATTTGTTTATTATGTATTAAGAAATACTAAAAAACCTACGCAAATGATTAGGATAATAATGTATATCACCTTACCACTACCAATAATCACATTTCTCAAGACGAGGTGATCAGGTTTTAACCGATGATGACCTTGTATGTTTGAGAATTCTTCTATGACGCGTAGATTCGCAGAAATTGTATTAGATCACCATATAGACAAGATCAGATTATCGAACATAAAACTTCGGTTATGAGCCACTCATGAGGCGGTAAGGTGAAACACGGCAGATCATGGGATCCTACGTTGCCCTTACGTCAATTGAATGATTTGGCAAAGTGGGAACGGACCAAAGCCCACCCGAAAATAGAAACAACTCTCCTAACCTTAGGCAACTTATATAATCAGACTCTGCTGTAGTTGAACCCTCTTAATTCACGTCCAAATATTACTATTAGATTCATTCAAAATATTGTACGCATTGTAATGTTCCACAAGATGGAAATATTTATCCGAGAGTGCATCACTTAATAATTCTTCTCACAATAATCATATAAGGCTCGAACGGAAGGAAAAGGCTCAATTTCATTACGCAAACTTGAAGGTTAACGTTGTAAGGTCATGATAGTAATCAGGGATGTTATATTGGGTAATGTATTACTCGGTAATGCGTGTAATAATTACTCATCGTAGGCCATATTGTGCAACGTTATGGTCGGTGAGTCGCATTCGGAAGCTGATTTTACTATATCGTTTTTTCTATTAATACGACTGTATGAGTATGTATATCATCTTAGCAGAATGTGAATACAGCTAGGTGTAGGTTCCCTAAAAATCTAATGGGAATAGTGATGCAGTCCACTGCTGCATTTAAATTAGATAATACAAAGAGGCCAAAATCAAAGGTATTAACTAAAGTATAAATGAGAATAGAACATTATGGAATAGAATATAAATCGCTGCAAATATTTCGAAATAGATTATCTTCATTAATCAGTAGGTAATATACGAGCCTTTTCATAAATGTGTATAATCATTTCTGCACTTAAAACTAAAAAATTATATGGCTGACTAGTGATAGGTTAATTTCCATGACCGTGACGGAGTAACAATACAATTGACCGCTGCTTTCCTGCCCGTGGGTGTCGTTAAAGACTATTAAGGTATATGATGCAGGAATAACATCCGTTGAAGAGAGTACTCTACTTACCAACTTAGTATAATAGAAGAAGAGAAATCTTTAGCATAAAGCAATATTTGAATAAGATTCATACATAAGGTTTCTGTGTGATGACGGAATAAGAATAACCACTAAATAACCAATAAACCACCACCCCCTCTTGCCCGTGAGTGTTATAAAATACGACTAAGGGTTCTGTTGATCTGTTGATTACAGATAACATCAATGCAAGAAAAAGAAAACTTGCAATAAAACTCTATGCCAACTCCCTAGCCGAGGCCGCGGGTGATCGGACCGGGGAATTGTCCGTCACCCGCAGTGTGGCTAACCGCGCGACGGCGACCGACGTTCCAGGACGTCGAGAGTTGAGGTTACCCGAAAGGGTATTCCGTCGGGCCGACCACTGACGACAAGTCACATCTGCTCCGGTGGTCAGCCCAACAACGAGGTGACGTGGATACGGGTGGGTTATGGGCCCGCGCGCCGTCCTTTCATCGCCCCGAACGGACTGGACCGCGGGTGCGCTTACCATAGCCCACCCATAAAAAAAATTAAAAAAAAATGATAACACGTCAGACCAGCCTGGAATAAAAGGTCAAATTCTCTCTAACAAAGGAGGCCCGAGTACAACAGCGCAACATATACGGGCTGAGATGATGAAGATGATTATAAGCAGTCATTTTGTCACTATCCCTTGGCATAACTCTGATGGAACTATTTGATTGACAGCAAATACTATTAATCATCCATTCAATGATTTACACATCAATGTGTATACCATAGAAGCTGCATATTTAGTTTCCCGGTGTAGAGTTTTTCGGTTAAACTCTGCGAGTGGACGTCTCTTTCTTCTTGCAAATCAAATTATTTACTCACTACAGCTGTTTTCGAGTCGACTTTGTTGTCAGGAAAGCATTATAATGATCTAATCCTTTTACTTTCAACTTTGAAGGCACAAAAGCTAGTTGGAAACGCTTTTTAGAGGTTTTGTTTTTACTTGCCTTCACTGAATCAACCAACAAGCTGCACTTAACACGACGAGATGAACATTGGTATGTAAGAGGAGAAACGTGCCCGGCTGAGGTGCTGCGGTGCATACTCTGTGCACTTTCACTAGCCTCTCGTGAGATTGCAATAACGACCAAAGCATCTAATGCAAATTTTATTACATAAATGCATTTGCTTGTCATAGAAATAATAATCAAATATAAAAAGTATTTAATCCATGACACTTACGAGAAATTACATAATTATTTATTGTTAGTGAAGGTATATAAACATAAGTATGCTAAAACATTTCTACCCGTAAATTCGAATTCTTATGATGCGGCGATGTTCATAATAGATGCTAAATTAAAATATCAATAATAATTTATACAGTAAGATAGATTTTTCAAATAATATATATGAATAGTGCCTTCTGTGATTGAGAAGACAAAGTGACCATATGAGAGTTGTGAATCCCGCATAAGGGAAAACCATGCGAATGGGCACCAGCATGAGAGTCCTGGAAAATGTATAACCAATTCCGATTGCTAACGACGCGCCTGCTAAACGTGGCAATTACGGTGTTACTCCCTCCGTGGGGAGACGAAAGATATTAAAAGCAACACTAAAACCCAGTACACGCAAACACCTTCAAAAAGTTGCGCTTCCAACTCTCGCTCATTGAACGAAATGCATTAACAAATTGCTACAATTCAGACGTCAATTTTCTGCGAGTGTAGTACTCGACGCTGTATGTCGTTTTCTTCCATTGTACTTATTGCAAACAATTTTGGTAACAGTTTTTATAACCGCTCACCTGTCGTGAACCCTCCTTGGATTTCTGACCAAACGGTATTCAGATGGATTTGGCCCAGGTCAATATAAAGTTGTTAGTCATCTTTTACGACACCCGTGAGCAATTCAAGGGTTGATAGTATTTGTAGTCGCAATCAATAAAACTTAAGTGGATATTCTAAATTGTATAAGCATAATAGCAAACCGCCCTCGCTTCGGTTTTAGTCGTCTTATCCGCATAATTCCTGTTCCCGTGGGCAAACCGGGATAAAATATATCCTATGTTATTTCCCTGCTATTATAGCTTTCCATTAGTGAAAGAAATTTTGAAATCGGTTCTGCGGTTTAAGCGTGAAAGCGTAACAAATAAACTTAATTTCGCATTTATAATATTAGTAAGGATTATGATATTTGTGATTCCCAAATATCCGGCAACGTATAGAATTGCGATAATAAATTGGGATATGACCTTCATATTTGCATTTGTAGTGAAAGAAGTCTCACCACAAAATTGTTATTTCTATCGAGCTCCTTAATAGGTTCTATTGCTCTAAAATGTTTGTTTTAAGAATAGGTTATTATTGATTTGACACTCAAATAAAGGTCACTATACACTCATATGTGGATATCCTTACATATCTATATTTGGTTGCTGATTAAAATTGGGCGGTAAGGGCCATCGAGATATTGTTTTAATTGAAAAGTTATAAATATCATGATGGTCATAACCGCGTCAGGACGAATTGCACATACAGTCTGTTATCCATCCTTTCCTTTTTCGTAAATGTTATAGGAGAAGACTGAAAGAGTTAAGGAAGTAATATTATAGAAAGAAGACTTCTTTGGGTGATGAAGGAGTAGGATAAAGCTTCCAATTGTTATAAAGATATTTCTTTCGATGTTTTTTTGCGACCTTTGCTAGGCGGGTTACCTATGGCTGTTAATATCATAAGTATTTTAGGAGAATCTTGGTGACTACTTAATCATTCCTTCAGGTCCAGTTAAATAAATATTGTGTCCTTAACCCATGGGTAATTTCTCTATATAATATGAAAATTAAGTGTTTATCTCACAAAACATATTTTTTCATATAATTAACATAGTTGGTGTCGATTCTTTAGTAATAACACTCCTTCATTATCTCGGCTCATAGTCGGCTCGGCTCGTCCCACTACTGCACTCAAGCCTCTTACATATTGGAAAATAATTGACCTACTAAACCATGCCGGAAAGACATACTTATAGGGTTTTATTAAATTACTAGCAACCCGCCCTCGCTTCGCTTCGGTTATAGGTTATAGTCGTTTTACCCGCGTAGTTCCCGTTTCCGTGGGAATACAGGGATAAAATATAGCCTAGTTTACGCCCTGATATTATAACTTTCCATTGGTGAAAGAATTTTTGAAATCGGTCCAGCCGTTTTGAAGATTACTCCGGGTAATCTTTAAATATACCTTAACACAGGTAGATAGAGTATATAATCGTGAATACATCGTATCAGTGAAAGTGAATGTTGACGGTATACACGCGGAAGCGTAGCTCGGTAGCTGACATAGGGTTGACGGAATTTAGAAAAAAATATTAAGCAAAGGATAAATAAAACTTGAATAACATATTTTTTTTTTTGTTGATTATTTGTATTTTGTAGATTTTAATTACATAGAATACTTTATTTTAAAATGGAAGGAAGGAAGGGAGAGTTGATATTCTGGAAGGTGCTCATCACGTGAGAATAAGATTTGCTTATCTCCTAGTCCACCTTAATCCTATCCCGTATTCCTTTTATTGTAGTGTGCGGTATATTGATTACCGTCGAAAAGTCGTGGGTCTCCCTTCCTTCCATTTTAAAATAAAAATGGATTTCCGCTATGTATCGCCTAATTCAATCAATTACATAGAATACTTTGATTTATTTATAATTTACTGTTATTTACTACACCAAAAATTTCGCAAAGTAGAAATATATATAACGTTATCATAATTATCTCAACTCACTGCCAGGTTCGAACCTCTGTCACAATAGGAGAGGAATTCACCTAATTTACCACGCTGGTCAGAGGGGTAATGACATGTAAGTAACCCTTATCAATAAATGAGTTATGGGGTATAGGGTTTCTTTTAGAATTTCTCTTTTCTTGCATAAATGTTATATACATATTATATGGTAGTGGTCTCTTACGACACTCATGACAAGACAAAGGCTGGTGAATCGTATTCTTACTCTTACCATATAGATGAACTACATAGAGAAATACTTAAAACTGATTAAAAAGATATGGCAATTTTAGTAAATAAATTACGTGATACAAAATAAAAAAAATTTCGTCGATCGCACGTACAATCTATAGAGATTTATTTTTGTTTTGCATAGAAAAGTTATACAACGCCATTGAAAAGTTGATAGAGAGTAGGGTCTTCACCTATTGTACCAATCGACGACAAATAAACCACCGGCACGGCGAAATTGTCATCAACCATATGGTTGACAACCCTGAACTAAGTTGAAGATAATGCGATTTGTATTTACCCGTTTCGTTCAAGTAATACTGGATAATAAAACTGTTTATTTATAGCTGTAGGTCAACTTTTGACAGCTACAATGGTGGTACACAACACTTTTATTTTAAATTGCTGTAAGTACAGGATCATAGCATATATCCCTTTGATATTGCTTATTCGCATACTTTGTTAGTTCAATGGCGTAAAAGAGATTAAAAATTGTAAAGTCTCTGAATCTAAGACTGAGACGAGCAAATTTGTTATTCATTTTCCTCTAAGAAATCTTTAATAGCAAGCCAGAAAGGAGCTCTCTACCCTATACCTTACCTGGTACTGAATTCGATTCAAGATACATTCATACAAGAACTTTAAGTGTGGAAACAATTCATGTCCATCAGTTGTATTTTAATAAAGGAGGTTGTCTTTAAACAAAGGGCTTCTTTAAATAGGTCATTTAGTAATTGCGCAGTACTACCGCAGCGAGTTCTAAAATTAAAATTCATCCAGGTAACCTGAACAATTCTGATATCACACAAGGCAACAAGTTACACAAAATAAGTAGAACCTAACGACTAATATATCGTTTTATATCAAACTTTCACTTTTAACAGACATCGTGAACGTGTTAACAGGTTTTTTTTTTACTAAGAATTCAACGGTCTAGATTTTGTCAAGCCGGTTTTTTGTGAACTGATTTGCAACACGTAATGTATATCCCCTTCCCAAGGTCACTGTCAAAGTTAGAATTTCAAGTTCAACGTACCAACATTTTTTTTCTAATGAACCGGATACAACATAACAGTGATAATACATAATTACAGTAAAACCCGTTTAAGACGATTTCGCAGGGACCCGACCAAAAACAGGTCTTAGGCGGGAAAGCGTATTATGGTCAAGGGAAAAACGTGACACGTTTTTCCCTTGATATTACATAGCGTCTTAAATCATTAACTGCTGATAATGCCTGGGCGTGTGACAAAATCGGAGTTGATTCATCTTCTTCTTGATCATTATCACTTAGGGTCGCTCGACAGTCGTTACTTCATCAGTCGCTGGCCCCTACCGCGCTGCCATGTGTATTTGAGTGGCACGTGTTGGCGTATTAAACGGGATGACGATCGTATTAAGCGTTAAGAAATGTATGTAAACATGTCTCAAGTTGCTGGGACTGACGCAAAATGGCGTATTATGCGGGAAACCGTATTAAACGTGATCGTATTAAACGGGTTCTACTGTAGTTAAATTTTATATAATAACGGTTATTTCAGTGATCATCTTGTTATCGTGTCGAGCGTCAGGTAATAATTCCCAAACGGGAATAATAGTAAAAATATGTGAGAATAACGTGAGATTTGTTAGGTTTAAATTAATAAATTGTCTAATATAATAAATATCACAAATTTTATGTTTGATATTTATTGACCAAAAACAATATAATTTTTAGAATCATTTTCTTCTATATTGTGCTTTATATATTGTGCTGTGTGGTAGCGGCTTCGAATACTACCAACCCTTGCTTTGCTCGTGGGTGTCGTAAAAGACGACTAAGAGCCCTAGATTGACCCGGACCAACTCCATCTGGTACCGTTTGGGTCAACGATTACATTCCCAAGGAGGGTTGACGTCAGGCAGGCGGCCGGTCATAAAAGTCATTGCCGAAACTTTTTGCAATATGTCAAAACAGATGACATATTGCGTCGACCCCAAGTAATTGGGATAAGAGCAGGATGATGATGATGATTATTTTCTTCTATAATAATGCCATTATTAGAGTAGAACATTTTTATCTACTTTTCCAAACGATGGTAAATGCACTACGCAAAAGCTACTGCACGGAATTTAAAACAATTGTTACCGTAGTATATTACTAGAGGACTAACTTCCACCAAAGAAAAAGACCGGTACCAGGATAGAGATGTACAGTACTAATTTTGTAACTGGAATAGCCCCGCCACAAAAGTAAAGTCTAACTTGATCATAGTATTATTTAGGATTTAAAATAACAATAAACATCAAAATAATAAATATCAAAGCCGCGAGCTTTCAACTACCTAAAAATAAGGGGTCGATGTCTGTTCAAAATATTGCAAATATACAAAAATATTACAGATAACATTCATGTATCCGTAATCCGACAGTCGCAAAAGTTGACTAGTCGTGTTAGTTGCACAAATACTCCAGATCCACTCTCGTTTTCAACTGCCACGGTCATGGGCACACACCTAACAACACTGTTTTGTTACGCGAGCATTGCGTAGTGACGTTCCGTTACAGTGTGCAAGCGCCTTTGCAAAAACAGTATTTTTTTTATTTGCACTATAAGTACATTATAATTTTTAAACTGAATTTTGTATAACTTTTTACTAAATAGAGTTACTATGGTCACATTCATTTGTTAGTACTATTTTGTTTTTGATATTATTTTAGGCGAGATTTTGAATGATATTCACATTATTAATTGCCTATCACATGAAAACTTTAAATTTTCGATATAAAAAGAACATATGGCGTTGGAATTTTCGGGTTTGGCGTCTGTATACTTAAATCTTTGTTCTCTTTTTTTATTATATAGTACTGATATGACTCCACAAATGGCAGAACGGTCTAAGTACCAACCTTCTCTCAGGAGTGTCGGTGTCCAATCCCCACAAAAAGAACTAAGTTTTGTGTCTATTAATTGTATGTTTGGAAAGTTCCCTGGGACACTAGGATTTATTCCTTATAGCAGAAAGTCTTTGTTGGAAAATAAGTTTTGGTTACAATTTGATATAAATAAAATGTGATAAGCAGCTATAAATGTCATGTAGATAATGTACTAGGCATTGTAGAATGCAAAAATAGACCAAAGATTAATAATGTGAATATCATTCAAATAGCAAATTTTCTATGGGCTTCTACATAAGTACCTACAAAACATTTTTCTTGACATTTTCACTTACTATTTAGGTAACATTTTCCGAGTACTAGTTTTTTAGATTATAAAAAAATATAATTTAAAAACGTCTTCCGCAATTCTTGTGCATATTTAAGACCTTCGCAGTATAAAATATAACAATTGACAACATTTGCTCAGTGAGCCAACAAGTCACTGTTTTCACGTGACAAGATTTCTTTAAACGGTCACGGTCCATGCCTCTAATTAAATACAAGCGTGATGCAAATCTTACATTAGAGTAGAAAGGATCAGGAGCCGCAGGCGCTAGTGCCTAGCAGAGTCTGAAGCAGTCTATCGTTGTATCGATATTTCGATATTTTTAATTCACGGTTACTTGAGAAATTGACAAAATATTGAAACGTGAGAAAAACGCATTCTTACGTATTATTAGTACACTAAAATTTTTTAAACAATTTTCAAAAAAGAACAAAAAAAAAATATATCGAGTTTGATACTCAGAAATTTATATCGAATATCGACGATATTTATCGATTATTTTCAGAAAAACTATTTATGTTCTGTTATATCGATATTTTTACTTCACGGCGCAATTACTTGGGAAATTGACAAAATATTCAAACGTGAAAAAATTAACACAGATTTGGTCGTTTTGTTTATTATTTAAATAAATAAACGATATTTATCGATTATTTTCAGAAAAAATATCAATATTTTGATATATCGATATATTTTGGCGTTCCCTAAAAAGAATGAACAGTGTAAGGAACCTACTGCGTAAGTGCGATGACGTCTCGAAATACTAATGGACATCACTAAAAAGCTTGTGTAGCCGAAATTAAGTTTTCTCTTAAAAACCGCGTTTTTATAAGAGATCATTGGAAAGAAATTATATTAAGCTGATTACCAGATTGTTATTATTAAATCCCAAGCATTACCAACTTACCATCAGGTGAACTGCTTGTTCGCTTGTTAAAACAAATATTTTACATTATATTAAAATTATCTCGTTTTGACACATATTATTACTTGTATATTTAATATGTAGGGCATTGTTGCTACGTAGACAGGCTGATAACGAGTATCGGATAAGCCCGACAAAATAGATCCTAAACGCGAGTTGTAACCCACTTATTTCGAAAATATTCAAACTAATAATGTTCATTCAAATTATTTCTATACTATTCACAGTATTCTCTTTCCGTGTGGTGACGGAGTAATAATACAATTCACCACTCCCTATCTTACCCGTGGATGTCGTAAAAGACGACTAAGGGATATAATATGCACATAACATCTGTGCAAGGAACACTCGAAATGAAACTCTATACCAACATGTCTGACCAGTATGGCATAGTAGGTCAAATGCCCTCCCATTTTGGAGGCTGCAATGATGAATGATGATGAAATGATTAAATTCAATAATATTTTTAGCCGACATACTATCTAGAACCATACATTTTTTAACAATAAATTGGTAAATTCTTATTGCAATTAAAAAAGAAATTTAAATAAACAAAAGCGCAGGCGTTCGAAATTTAAATTCATTTTAAAACGTTAACCTTCGCCACAGGAACTGCATTGTAACAGCAAGGAAGGAAAATGCAGACGGAAACTCCAATCATGCGAGAAGATGTCGTCGAAAAAACTGCGGAATCGAATCGGCCGGCCTCCCTCGACATTAGCCAAGGCCAGCCCTTTATCTACTGATTATAAAAAAAAACTCACAAACAGTGTGATAAGGCGACCGAACAGCAAGGTCTCGGCCCTAGCACTGGGTAAAGGTCGAGGTGTATTTGTTTGTTAATGAATATGAGCCTTTTGGGTGTTTTTCCGCGGTACTCATTTATTTAATACATGCCTATGTACTCGTATGTTTCTTGTTTTTAAGAACCCAATACTCCGCACTAAATAATAAATCCTTGTGTCGACTTTACGACGGCTCATAATCATCAAAGTTCATATACGGCCCACTGCTCAAGCCTCCTCCACAATAGGAGGGAACGTGTTCTCCTATACCACACTGGTTAGATGAGTATTCCTTAACCATTTCTCATAAAGACACACGATTGGACTGAGACTTGAATTACAGCGAGAGCCGAAAGCACAACCTTTTGTGTTTACAGGTTTTGGTGATGCCTTTAGTATCACCGAACCTCATTGAACGCATTCACACTCCATTTAATTTCTTCACGGTAGGCAGCGGCCGTGTGGTGACAGAGTAAGAATACAATTTACCACTCCGTATCTTGCCCGTGGATGTCGTAAAAACCACTAAGGTATGTAATATGCACATAACATCTGTGCAAGAGAAAGAAAACTCGAAATGAAAACCTATACCAACCTGTCTGACCAGCATGGTATAGTAGCTCAAATTCTCTCCCATTATGGAGGAGGCCCGAGCTCAACAGTGGGACGTATGTGGGCTGTGATGATGATGAGATGATTGATGAGTTTCTAGCCGGATCTTCTCAGCTTGTGGCCGCGTTCCGATCCGGTGGTAGATATTGTATTATATTCAAACGATGTATAAATTTGACAATATGTAAGTGCCCTTAAGGGGTTTATGCAGAATAAATGATTTGATGATGATGAGGCAGCGGCCTAACAGGGGTCCATGTGCGGCAGTATCACTAACCATCAAGTATATTGTTTGTTGGTTTGCCACCACCAACAAAAACAAATAAAAACAAAAATTTTACAGATCAGAATTTCATAGACCTCTCATAGAAGTTTAAGTTATCTAAAGGTCATCTTCATAAGATCAAATCTGACCTAAGAAGTTAATATATGGGCGTTAATATTTTGCGTAGTATGCTCAATGTCACGTACATTTTACTTGAACACAAACAGTCGCACAGTCAATGTCAAAACATTATCCTTCACACCTCTTGTTCGAGTGAGGTTATCGTAACTGCATTAGCGACAATTAAAGTTTACATATACAAATTTGTAGCAGACATTCGTGAATTATTGTGCAAACATTTTATCGTAGATCAAGTTTAATAAATATGCGAAGAACTAGTTCATCGTTATATCAATTTATCAATAAATTGTAAGTAATAATAAAACAGGGGATATATCCAGCGTGTGCTACCAGCAATGACTTACGACACTGAAACGTGGTCTCTAAATGTCGGCATCTTAGAAAGGCTTAAAGTCGCTTAACGTGCTATGGAGAAGGCTACGCTCGGTATTTCTCTACGTGATAAAATCCGGAATATGTCAATTTATAGAAGTACGGATGTAACCGACATAGCCCATAGCCGTCCACTATTGGCCATAGGCCTCTGGACACGAGTTTCCTCCAGATTGGTAGGCGAATTGACCCACGCTAGTAAGGCGTGTTGGCATAAGGTTTCATGTCAAGTTTCCCTTTTCTTGCATCAGAATTATCTGCGTGTCATATCCCTTAGTCGTCATATACGATACCCACGGTCAAGAGAGGGGTGGTGGACTGTATTTTTACCCCGTCACCACACGGATAGGATTATCATTACAGGGTGGATAAAAATAATGATGATTTCAAATAAGAATGTTAGACATCGAATACCTTGGTACTCCGGCAACCATGTAGGCTTAAAAATATTCTATACTTCGGCATGGTTTAAACAATATCAAAATCGAATAAAAATTTTAATTTCAGCTATTTTAATACTCCTATTTTAGATATTTAACTAAGCTTATGCTAAACTAACTATATTTCAATCAATATTATTCTACTTTCCAAAGCTGATAATTTTGTTCTCATTATATTGCTACTGTTCCTAAAACAGGTTTCTTTGCACCTACAGTGTCACGTTCGCGTATTTTCGCGACTTTCGCTGCATACAATATTGCTGAACATATCTATTATGTATTTTAAAACTGATGGTCCATAAAGTAAAATACAAATGCATTTGATATTCAATTATAAAATATTCGATGCATTCCGTCACATTTAAATAAATATTTATATTTAGTTACGAGGAATTTGCCATATAAATACTTAAATATCTATGAAATAAATTTTTACGCCTCAAAATTACTTATGTCCGTATGTCCTTGCCGAATGCACGAATATCGCATATTGCATTAAGCGTCAAACACGAGAAACAATCCCGATATAGGAAGTATCTCAATCATAACGCAATATAATAGAAGATAATTACAAAAACGATCAATCAAGATGCAATTTGCTGATTATGATCCTTCAAAGATGTTGTAAAAAGCTTTCTAAAAAGCGCAGGAAGTGAATCAAATCAGTTTCGATGGTGTGGATGATGATGTATTGGCCCTTTAACGTAGACCATCTTCTTCTACGTCTAAATCGTAATCTTTCAAACGGTGGCGGCCGCATATCGATTCCTAACGCTATCAACTAACGCCTTAACGATAAGGTGTCTCTAATGAATGCAGCGAATTTGTAGCGATGCTAAACTCAGACCTTGAGCGTGTTCAGGACTGTTTTCCTGTCGCCCGAACTCTTTTCAACCCTCGCAATCAAATATGCAGAAACAACTATACTTGAGAATACCGGAAGGGAATGAGAATTCAGTGTAATATCATATATTTCAACAGCGAAACCTGATTAAGAAAGCGCTCCACTTTGTCAATCCAGCAATCTAACCAAAGGGTCTCAAACTGCAAAATAAGCCATGGCGTACTAGTGGGCGTCACTTAGCAGTAACCGTATCAGCGCCAAGAGCACAAGCTCATATATGTCTCACTGTTGAGCACGACCCTTCTCCACAAAAAGAGGGAAATTCAAATTCAAATTATTTTATTATGCATAAACCCTGAGAGGGCACTTACATATTGTCAGGTTTACAATTTCCAAAAAAAATATACTACCACCGGATCGGAACGCGACCGCTACTGAGAAGATCCGGCAAGAAACTCAGCGGGCTTGTCATTATTTTTATTTTTTTTTTTTTCTTCTTACTAGTTATACAATTGTGTACATGTTTTGTAAGAACAAGCTCCAGTGTGATGCCCTTCGAACCGCAAGACACTTAATATAATTTAAACGATTATGGCTGGACCAGATCCCACAAGCGGCACCCGATCACGAGTTAACTACTAGAGCAGCCATCACTCCCCTATATAATTAACGTACTATATCACGCTGGTTAGACGGGTTTCCTTCTTTTGTATAGATGCTACATGCGTATCGTTAAACCGTATTTTACAACACCTACGCGGTGGTGAATTGTTTTCATACTCCATCACCACACGGAAAATAGTATCAACTAGCAACCCGCCCTCGCTTCGCTTCAATTATAGGTTATAGTCGTTTTACCCGCGTAGTTCCCGTTCCCGTGGGAATACTGAGATAAAATATAGCCTAGTTTACGCCCTGATATTATAGCTTTCCATTGGTGAAAGAATTTTTGAAATCGGTCCAGTCGTTTCGAAGATTACCCGGAACAAACAGACAGACAGACAGACAAAATTTTTTTAATTGCTATTTTAGGCATAGGTGTCGTGCAAATAACCGTGTGAGCATGAAAAAAGCCTATTATTGTGACATTACAAACAGACACTCCAATTTTATTTATTGGTATAGATTATACGGCGCATAAATATAAACAAGCTCTTCTCTAAGGGTATATGGATTTACATATAAATTAAGATAATAGTGAATGATGGTACCTTAATGTATTGTATATGCTAAAGATTAGTAAATATAATTAATGAAATGCCGCGCATATCTGATGCATATCTTTTCGGACATCAAACTCCACACCAGAGAGTAATGACTAATGTTTTTAATGTGCTGTTCGCACACACAATTATATGTTGGCACTAACTGGAGCGTCTCTGACGCACTTTCTAAACATTTTATTGTAAAAGGACCGTTTTATTATACATATGTGTATTTATGTTCTGTATAGACTTTTTATCATTCAGAGATAGATGCATCTGCTATATTAAGCGCTTCAGTGTAACAACAACTGATTGTAAAGATTCTAACTCATCTCTAGATAGGGCTGCCGAGAGAGACACAAATGCAATTCCTACTGTGAAATTATTCGTGCAATGGGTAGAGGCCTACAAATATTCTGTGGCACTATTTATGAACACTTCTAATGGATCTAATTAGAAGACACCTACAAGAGTTTCGCTTCAGCAATAAAAACACATATTAATATGACTATCGGGCATTAACATATCATGTTGTTTGCCAGTTTGGTGTAATATGACAATAAGGATAAGCGTAAAACAATAACTATCGTATGATAATTATGCCGCCCACTAGATGGACCGATCACTGAAAATTGCTGGGCGTCGTTGGATACAGACGGCATAGGACCGCACTTTATGTTTAATGACAGAGGCCTACGTCTAGCAGTGGACAGCGATATGCCAAATGATGATGGTAATTCTTGTCCCCACCAACTATCAGAGTATAGAGCCTAACACATTTTTTTTTTTTATATTACGCATTTTTATTAGGTAAGTATAAATATTAAATAACAAAACGCAAGTGTCCTTGTCTAAACATGTTATTTTTGCATTTTAAGAGTACGGCCTCAGTAAAATATGATCAGATAACATTTTAATATACCGTAATGAATTTAAAACATTACATTAATTTTAGTTCCGCATTTTTCCATTAAGGATGAAATAAAGTAAATGCCAGTATCATTATCCTTGTACAAAAATAATTACTTGATTTTTTTTTGGGTGTTAATTTATTCATAGAGTGATAAAAAAATCTAAGACAAAGGAAGATTTCATCCAGATTGAAGTATAAATCGAAATTAAAACTGAAGCGCATGAATATACTAACTGTTATAAAACTTAAGAGTTTGTTTGTTTGAATGGCCCTAATCTTAAATAATACGAGTTCCAAAGGAGTTCCTACTATCGGATAGGATGTTTATTAAGAAAGGCTTATAAGCGAGCAGGGTATATGGACAATAGCAAATCTGGTAGGTTTTTATATAATATAAAAAGTTCATCGCACATTAACGGTACTGCGCAATCGTCGTTGTCATAACAACTGCTTAGATATCAAAATTGCGATTAATGTTTTATGAATATTAATGCTGTGTGGTAGCGGCTTCGAATACTACCAACCCTTGCTTTGCTCGTGGGTGTCGTAAAAGACGACTAAGAGCCCTAGATTGACCCGGACCAACTCCATCTGGTACCATTTGGGTCAACGATTACATTCCCAAGGAGGGTTGACGTCAGGCAGGCGGCCGGTCATAAAAGTCATTGCCGAAACTTTTTGCAATATGTCAAAACAGATGACATATTGCGTCGACCCCAAGTAATTGGGATAAGAGCAAGATGATGATGAATGATGAAGTGATACTTAATAATTCCGTGTAGTGACGGAGTAAGAATACAACTAACACACACACTATCTTACCCGTTGGGTGTTGTAAAGGACGACTAAGGGATATGACATGCAAATAACATCACTAGAAGAAATAACAACCCGCCTGACCAGCGTGGTATAGTAGATCAATTTCTCTCCTATTGTGGAGGAGCCACGAGCCCATCAGTGGAACTTATATGAGGTGAGATGAATAATGACTGAAAATACTTGAAGTCGCCGAGACGAGTGCTCAATCAAATGAATAAAATAAATATATGCAACTGACACAAACAATACAGCTGGTACAACTAGTGTAAACTGTAGACAAAATAAATGTTGTTTTTTTATACGAAAAGTAATACCTTCAACTAAATTAAAAAAAGCCAAATTATATAAGCAGTCTGAACAACATTTCCGATGATGAATGTGATAAAAAAAATTAAAGCAGTTTTTATTCTACCGCATATACACAACTTGTTAATAATTTTATTAATTACTAGCAAATGCATGCGGTATCATCCGCATAGTTGCCGTTCCCGTGGGAATACGGGCATAAAATAGATAAAAAACTATCAACGTCGTGAAACCTAGCAATTTGGGATTTTATCTTCTAACTTCATTCTACTCATTCATCCGTCGGCCTTACCGTATCCACGGTTGAACTTAAGCCTACAAGGGGCGGTTGTAATATCCTCGCTACCCTTGAGAGGCAAGTGGATCTTCGCAGTTGGTGTTATGAATTGTCCAAGAGAGCACTATAGTGCCTTTGTAATAATTTTATTAGTTAACTTTATCTAAAATCTAACCAGATTTGGCTAAAAAAAACTGCTGCCCTTCAACTGACGCAATACTCAGCAATATTTCCTAGTCAAAATTTATAGGTTCTTATGAAAAATAAAGTTGCATCCCATAAAAGCAGGATAGTGACCATAAATAAAAGTAAACTTTTGGTCAGCCCACGACAATCGCGGCGTTTTTTACGCCTCAAACCTCTATTACATATAATTTATTCATAACTATTTATATACAATAGCACATTGAATATTGTCATTATATAAATTAGCATAAAAAATTAGGCGTGACAAACTATCACAGTCCATAATTATCAATACTAATAACTTTATAGGTCAAGGTATTTTAAGGTTTGGCCTTAAAGGATACATTTGTTATATGTTATTAAAAATCATAAATAACAGAACCGTTTAATGAATATCTGATGTCATATTTATATTAATTATTTACTTTATTTAAACTTATGCGTTTAGGAAGTTTTTTTTAAATATGGTAATGTATTGGCCTCCAGGCCTTTATTAAGGCAATTTTGTAAATGTCACATTAGCAAATATAAAAAGCAAATACTATTAAAAATAAATGTTTGCTCAAGGTTTAAATAAAAAAATACGTTATTTATCACAGACCAAAAAGTTCTAAATATTGAGAATTTATTTGCTCGCATATTATTTCCTAATGCAAAACTGAACCGACTTGCTTATTTGAAATTTAAACTTAATTAAAACTTCCATCTAGAAACTATTGCTGAGATTGTTTTTTGTTGTTTGGGGTACATAGCTTATTTATTAATTAATAAATTTTAGTAAATTTGTATAAGAATCTATCAATAACCAAAATTTTGTAACAAAATGTTACTTAAAATCTATAAAATGTCTAAAGCAATTTCGGTAAAGTTTTTAAGGTAATCTTCAGATACCGATTTCCACTATTGGATATATCTATCAATTATTAGCACCTCAAGGGGAACAATGCCATAATAACCAAGCTAGACATATCAGTATATGATGGCAGATGGTGTATTTAGTTACCCAGGAGAATGCTCCTGATTATTCTCCAAGGGATTCCTCCGCAGATTTTTACTTCTACCACAGGAATATTACGGTTAATGACACATGACAACTATAAGCCGCAATACGAGTAATAAATATATAAGATAAAGTTTAAAAAAAAATAAGATTAATCTTCCTCATAAAAGATAGCCCAGTGGTAGGAGTGTAGTGTCCATAAAATAATTAAACGTAAAAGTACATGTTATTAAAAACAATCTCGATTTGCATATCAATTATGCAATCGCATTCATACACACACTAGCCCACATAACAAGTAATTGCAATCAAAACAATATTATCGGCGCGAAGTGCATAGCGCTGAGCAGGAAGCCTGCGCGGGCGGCGGCCATGACAGCCGCGCCATGACAGCCGCACCGAGGTCGCTCGCTCAACCGCCAACAGTAACGTAATTCTGACGCGTTTTGCGTAACAATACTCGATTTGATGATTGATTATTCGATATTGATTTAACAATTGATCATGATCATCACCCTGCTTTTACCCCATACTTGGAGTTTTTCTTTATCGCAAATGGTGGCAAACTAGCAAACAGTATACCTGATGGTAAGTGATGCTGCTGCTCATGGACATTTGCTAGGCCGCTGCCCCCAGTGAAGAAAGTGTTATTGCGTGCAATGATACTAAAGTCATAACCAAAGCCCACCACACACACAAACACCCTCAGGAAATTGAGCTTCGGGCTCTCTCGGGTTGACTTAGTACATACTCCACTTTCATAGTACATATTACTTTCAATAGTTATTTTCATAGTTACTGTCAATAGTTTTATAACCGGTTGCCTGCTTGGGAATGTATTTGTTTACCTGACAGCATCAGTTAGCTCAAGTTGCTGCAAAACTCTTAGTCGTCTTTTACGACACCTAAGACCAATTTAAGGGTTGGCAGTATCCGTAGCTGCCACCGTAGATACAGCTTGATTTATCTATTGATATTCTCGCTTTTTGTGGTTTGAACATCCAAGTACGAATAGTCCGGGGTAACAGAAGGGTTGTGCGATCCCATAACCTGTTGAATTACCTCCACATCACCAATTGCGCCGATCATTGGTATCAATTCTTTGACTTCTGTGACTTTCAACATGTTCACACACTTTTTTTTTTATTGCAAGCAGTGGCAAACGAGCAAACAGTACACCTGATGGTAAGTGTTGCTGCCGCTCATGGACCTTTACAAGGCCGCTGCCTACCGCGAAGAAAGTGAAGGGAGTGTGTATGCGTGCATTGAGGCTCGGTGATACCAAAGGCACTACCAAAACCCTCCACACGCGAACACCCTCAGAAAGGTGGGCTTCCGGCTCTCTCGCTTACCGAACGAAGCGCAGTAACAAATTGCTACTGCTCAGACGTCGATTTTCTGCGAGAGCGTGGTACTACCCCGGACAGACCGGCCCGCGGCTGTAGATAGATAACTGTCGACAGTGTGGTCCTACCACTTTTACGTCTTTCAGGTTTTTCTTACATAGGACAGACAACAAAACAGTCTATTCTAAAATATTTTGCGTATTACTCGAAAATATATTATTTTAATAGCTTTTGTATTTATAAGGGCTCTTTTAGCGGTAGCTACGTTGGGCGGTTCTCTTCCCTCCTTTCGAGAATAGTGATGGCTGCTCTAGTAGATAAACTCATAATCGACAGCCGCTTATAGACTCTGGTTCAGCCACAATCATTTACAATTTGAAAATATTATATCCTGGTTCAAAGTGCATCATGCTGGACCTAACTGCAGTCACATAACATGTTATATAGGATTTTATATAAAAAAAAAGGCATTAAAAATAATAAAAACGAAAAAGACGAAGTTCGCCAAGTTTCTTACTGCAATGGCGGCCGGCACCGAACCGTTGTTAAATGATTGGATTAACTTAATGTCAAATTTCTGTATGGTGACGAAGTAATAATAGACCACCCTATCTTGCCTGTGGGTGTCGTAAAAGACGACTAAGGAATATAACATGCATGCAAGAGAAAATCTCGAAATAAAATTTTATACCAAGCCTTTTCACCAACTAGGTATAGCAGGTAAATTTCTCTTCCTTTGCGGAAGAGGTTCGATCCCAGCAATAGGACGTATATGAGCTGTGATTATGATGAAGATAATGATGATGATGATGAAAATATTGACAATATACAAGTACCCCAATGTGCAGGATTGATGCATAGTAAATAATTTCAAATATAAATTCGAATTCTCACTTTGAGGAAAATACTTATAAAAAAATATTATAGTATGTAATACAAACACCTATAATAATGAAATAATTATACATTTAAATTATAAAAGAAAGAGTTATACAACACGTTTTCATTTTATTTTATGTTCAGAATAAAGATAATATACAATAAAAACACAAAATTATCTCCATGATAAATACAAAATCATCACTATATTAGTTTGAAAATGATTTGAAATAACACTTTGAAATATTACGCAAACTCATATTAGAAACATAAAATATTAAAAAGCAATATACACACAGTCATATATATTGGCGAGACTTTCTCAAAACTCTGTTACGCGCTGCGAGGATGCAAATTGCGCCAATCATCATTGAATCGACGATTTCAAGTGTAATTCTAACTACACTCTATATTTCTCCAAGACTTCTCTCTCTCGTTAAGCGCCACAGACTGATGAACGACCAGAAACGTTCTGATGTGTACTTTTATACATTCTTTTTTTTTTATTGCTAACAGTGGCAAACGAGCAAACAGTACACCTGATGATAAGTGTTGCTGCCGCTCATGGACCTTTACAGGGTCGCTGCCTACCGTGGTGAAGAAAGTGAAGGGACTGTGAATGCATATATTGAGGCTTGGTGATACCAAGGGCACCACCAAAATCCTCCATACACAAACACCCTCAGAAAGTTGGGCTTCCGGCTCTCTCGCTCACCGAACGAAGCGCAGTAACAAATTGCTACTATTCAGACGTCGATTTTCTGCGAGAGTGTGGTACTACCCCGGACGGACCGGCCCGCAGCTGTAGACAGATAACTGTCGACAGTGTGGTCCTACCACATTTCAATTGTGTTATTAAAATTTAAATATAGTCACAAGTAATGTATCAATAGATAGATGCATACATTTCTATTACGTAGACTCTATTTAGAAGACATTTTACAACGTGATTGTCATAAAAATAGAGAGCAAAAAGATAAAATGGATGCATGTATTTAGTCAAAATATAAATCATTTTTACCTTTTAATAATATTATTGTAGCAATATATGGTCGTGTTTCATTAAGTTTCTCCACGATAAACACCAACCTTTCAATTTCTCTGAGACGAGCACTAATTTCAAGCTTCTTCTAATACAATCGATCTCATAAATTTGTCGTGTCACGATTTTTCTACATAGTAGCACATCATTCATCAGTTTTCTATTCCGTCATGATAATTCTTACCGATTACTAATTTTTAGCGACCCGCAACATGTTAATTCTAACCTTATTATCTCTATTCTAATCTTAATGAATTCAATTTCGCATATCGCTCCCAAGACTTATCACGATTTCCAGACCCTGCGTAAATTTACTAAGCGCTTACTAGCGAACTAGGGTCAAAGAAATAGCAGCTTACAACCAGGAATGAAGCTCGTTTAAACATATGTATATTCTGCCTTCGCTCCACTGAATTTCAGACCTACATATATTGTTCTAATTATACAGTCTTTAATGAAATCTACTTTGTCGGTAACCCATACACCTAAACCTTTGTCGAAATCTCCAAAAAAGGATTTCTACACTAATAATATAAAGAGGAAACGTTGCATTTTTGTATATTAGTTACGGAAAACCTCAAAAATTACTGAACGGATTTCGATAATTCTTTCACCATCGGAAAGCTACATTATCTCCGAGTAGCATAGGCTATACTTTATCTCGGCATTCCCACGGGAATGGGAACTACGCGGATAAGGCAACTGAAACCGAAGCGAAGCGAGAGCAGGCTGCTAGTGTTATATAGAAAGAGGGCCTAAAACACTGCTATTTGATACCGCCTTTGGATGTCTAAAAGCTCTTAAAATATCTATAGTTGCAATCCATTGTTATATCGAAAAGAATATTAAAACCGATGTCATGTTGGGGAATATTTTTTTAAAGACAGCACACCCTATTCCAAGGAAATAATCTTTGCATTGCGGGAGACTTACAAACGTAATTAACGGACACAAATTACACCCATACTCTGAGCAAACATTTGTGTACCCCACAAAGTATTGTACTGTGTGAGAATCGAAACCACACGACACTGACACGATAAGTTAACCGCTACCGTGTCGTCATTTATAACTAGCTGTTGCTGGAGCTTCTTTAGACGTAATGATTGTTATTATTTTGGGCATACTTTCTTTTAAATTCTACCTCTAGTACATTTTTTGTTTTATATCAACACAGTTATAATAAGGGTGATTGCCTAATAACATTGTAGCTATATTTAGTTGCTATATGGTCCCAATTTGGTAACATTTATTATATGCCGAGTAGGTATTGGTTCATATATGTTACAGCGCTCTGCTCTGTAGCCTTATAATCCTTATCTATAAATAGAATACTTAATACAATAAGGGTTTTTCAAATGTTATAATAGATTTTATCATGTTCATCAACATTTTCAATTTTATAGTAATACTAGCTGACCTTACAGACGTTGTTCTGTAATAAAATATAAGGAATTCTTTTTGATATCGATAGCAACGCCACCTACCGGGTCGCATTGTAAATCTAAACCATTTTCGAATCCCTTTGAACACACACAAAAAATTTCATCAACATCGATCCAGCCGTTTAGGAGGAGTTCGGTGACATACACATGTACACAAGAAATGTATATATAAAGATTATACTGTAAAACATTAATATTATCTATTGATACAATCATACTTCATTAAATTTAAATTTTTAAGATAGTTTTTTACACTCTTACAGTGACTATGAAAACCCTCAACATTTAACTATCAATTTTATCATCTTTATATATAAATTTCTTATGTACGTGTATATATCACTGAACTCCTCCTAAACGGCTGGATCGATATTGATGAATTTTTTTGTGCGTGTTCAAAGAGATTCGAGAATGGTTTTGATTCACAACTAGACCCGGTAGGCGGTGCTTATTTGAACAGAACAACGTCTGTTGCGTCAGCTAATGAAATATAATACGTATAACCTTTGGAAAATTTACAACCATGTTATAACTTGTACTTGAATTAACTTTCATACAAACGCATAGAGTTATGTAACGTATTATATTCTGTCAAGTAATAGTTTCACAGTAGACTCTCAAAATTTGAAAAGCTTTTAGGAAGTTCTTAAAAGCATAGGTTGCATAATATTTCGTATACCTAAGCTTTACCGAGTAAAATAGAAATGGTGTAACTCAAAAAATACAATGTTTAAGATTTTTTTAATGCAACTAGTAATCTATACCAATAAATAAAATTGAAGTGTCTGTTTGTAATGTCAAAATAATAGGCTTTTTTCATGCTCACACGATTATTTGCACGACACCTATGCCTAAAATAGCAATAAAAAAAATTTTGTCTGTCTGTCTATCTGTTTGTTCCGGGTAATCTTCAAAACGGTTGGACCGATTTCGAAAATTCTTTCACCAATAATAGACCACCCTATCTTGCCTGTGGGTGTCGTAAAAGACGACTAAGGAATATAACATGCATGCAAGAGAAAATCTCGAAATAAAATTTTATACCAAGCCTTTTCACCAACTAGGTATAGCAGGTAAATTTCTCTTCCTTTGCGGAAGAGGTTCGATCCCAGCAATAGGACGTATATGAGCTGTGATTATGATGAAGATAATGATGATGATGATGAAAATATTGACAATATACAAGTACCCCAATGTGCAGGATTGATGCATAGTAAATAATTTCAAATATAAATTCGAATTCTCACTTTGAGGAAAATACTTATAAAAAAAATATTATAGTATGTAATACAAACACCTATAATAATGAAATAATTATACATTTAAATTATAAAAGAAAGAGTTATACAACACGTTTTCATTTTATTTTATGTTCAGAATAAAGATAATATACAATAAAAACACAAAATTATCTCCATGATAAATACAAAATCATCACTATATTAGTTTGAAAATGATTTGAAATAACACTTTGAAATATTACGCAAACTCATATTAGAAACATAAAATATTAAAAAGCAATATACACACAGTCATATATATTGGCGAGACTTTCTCAAAACTCTGTTACGCGCTGCGAGGATGCAAATTGCGCCAATCATCATTGAATCGACGATTTGTGTAATTCTAACTACACTCTATATTTCTCCAAGACTTCTCTCTCTCGTTAAGCGCCACAGACTGATGAACGACCAGAAACGTTCTGATGTGTACTTTTATACATTCTTTTTTTTTTATTGCTAACAGTGGCAAACGAGCAAACAGTACACCTGATGATAAGTGTTGCTGCCGCTCATGGACCTTTACAGGGTCGCTGCCTACCGTGGTGAAGAAAGTGAAGGGACTGTGAATGCATATATTGAGGCTTGGTGATACCAAGGGCACCACCAAAATCCTCCATACACAAACACCCTCAGAAAGTTGGGCTTCCGGCTCTCTCGCTCACCGAACGAAGCGCAGTAACAAATTGCTACTATTCAGACGTCGATTTTCTGCGAGAGTGTGGTACTACCCCGGACGGACCGGCCCGCAGCTGTAGACAGATAACTGTCGACAGTGTGGTCCTACCACATTTCAATTGTGTTATTAAAATTTAAATATAGTCACAAGTAATGTATCAATAGATAGATGCATACATTTCTATTACGTAGACTCTATTTAGAAGACATTTTACAACGTGATTGTCATAAAAATAGAGAGCAAAAAGATAAAATGGATGCATGTATTTAGTCAAAATATAAATCATTTTTACCTTTTAATAATATTATTGTAGCAATATATGGTCGTGTTTCATTAAGTTTCTCCACGATAAACACCAACCTTTCAATTTCTCTGAGACGAGCACTAATTTCAAGCTTCTTCTAATACAATCGATCTCATAAATTTGTCGTGTCACGATTTTTCTACATAGTAGCACATCATTCATCAGTTTTCTATTCCGTCATGATAATTCTTACCGATTACTAATTTTTAGCGACCCGCAACATGTTAATTCTAACCTTATTATCTCTATTCTAATCTTAATGAATTCAATTTCGCATATCGCTCCCAAGACTTATCACGATTTCCAGACCCTGCGTAAATTTACTAAGCGCTTACTAGCGAACTAGGGTCAAAGAAATAGCAGCTTACAACCAGGAATGAAGCTCGTTTAAACATATGTATATTCTGCCTTCGCTCCACTGAATTTCAGACCTACATATATTGTTCTAATTATACAGTCTTTAATGAAATCTACTTTGTCGGTAACCCATACACCTAAACCTTTGTCGAAATCTCCAAAAAAGGATTTCTACACTAATAATATAAAGAGGAAACGTTGCATTTTTGTATATTAGTTACGGAAAACCTCAAAAATTACTGAACGGATTTCGATAATTCTTTCACCATCGGAAAGCTACATTATCTCCGAGTAGCATAGGCTATACTTTATCTCGGCATTCCCACGGGAATGGGAACTACGCGGATAAGGCAACTGAAACCGAAGCGAAGCGAGAGCAGGCTGCTAGTGTTATATAGAAAGAGGGCCTAAAACACTGCTATTTGATACCGCCTTTGGATGTCTAAAAGCTCTTAAAATATCTATAGTTGCAATCCATTGTTATATCGAAAAGAATATTAAAACCGATGTCATGTTGGGGAATATTTTTTTAAAGACAGCACACCCTATTCCAAGGAAATAATCTTTGCATTGCGGGAGACTTACAAACGTAATTAACGGACACAAATTACACCCATACTCTGAGCAAACATTTGTGTACCCCACAAAGTATTGTACTGTGTGAGAATCGAAACCACACGACACTGACACGATAAGTTAACCGCTACCGTGTCGTCATTTATAACTAGCTGTTGCTGGAGCTTCTTTAGACGTAATGATTGTTATTATTTTGGGCATACTTTCTTTTAAATTCTACCTCTAGTACATTTTTTGTTTTATATCAACACAGTTATAATAAGGGTGATTGCCTGATAACATTGTAGCTATATTTAGTTACTATACGATCCCAATTTGGTAACATTTATTATATGCCGAGTAGGTATTGGTTCATATATGTTACAGCGCTCTGCTCTGTAGCCTTATAATCCTTATCTATAAATAGAATACTTAATACAATAAGGGTTTTTCAAATGTTATAATAGATTTTATCATGTTCATCAACATTTTCAATTTTATAATAATACTAGCTGACACAACAGACGTTGTTCTGTTCAAATAAAATATAAGGAATTCTTTTTGAAATCGATAGCAACGCTACCTACCGGGTCGCATTGTGAATCTAAACCATTTTCGAATCCCCTTGAACACAGACAAAAAATTTCATCAACATCGATCCAGCCGTTTAGGAGTTCAGTGACATACACATGTACACAAGAAATGTATATATAAAGATTATACTGTAAAACATTAATATTATCTATTGATACAATCATACTTCATTAAATTTAAATTTTTAAGATAGTTTTTTACACTCTTACAGTGACTATGAAAACCCTCAACATTTAACTATCAATTTTATCATCTTTATATATAAATTTCTTATGTAAGTGTATATATCACTGAACTCCTCCTAAACGGCTGGATCGATATTGATGAATTTTTTTGTGCGTGTTCAAAGAGATTCGAGAATGGTTTTGATTCACAACTAGACCCGGTAGGCGGTGCTTATTTGAACAGAACAACGTCTGTTGCGTCAGCTAATGAAATATAATACGTATAACCTTTGGAAAATTTACAACCATGTTATAACTTGTACTTGAATTAACTTTCATACAACCGCATAGAGTTATGTAACGTATTATATTCTGTCAAGTAATAGTTTCACAGTAGACTCTCAAAATTTGAAAAGCTTTTAGGAAGTTCTTAAAAGCATAGGTTGCATAATATTTCGTATACCCAAGCTTTACCGAGTAAAATAGAAATGGTGTAACTCAAAAAATACAATGTTTAAGATTTTTTTAATGCAACTAGTAATCTATACCAATAAATAAAATTGAAGTGTCTGTTTGTAATGTCAAAATAATAGGCTTTTTTCATGCTCACACGATTATTTGCACGACACCTATGCCTAAAATAGCAATAAAAAAAATTTTGTCTGTCTGTCTATCCGTTTGTTCCGGGTAATCTTCAAAACGGCTGGACCGATTTCAAAAATTCTTTCACCAATGGAAAGCTATAATATCAGAGCGTAAATTAGGCTATATTTTATCCCGGTATTCCCACGGGAACGGGAACTACGCGGGTAAAACGACTATAACCTATAACCGAAGCGAAGCGAGGGCGGGTTGCTAGTACGAACTACGTGCCGTGCTGTATACTTTCAGTTTTAGAAAACAACAAGCCACCATTAACAAAACTGTTTACACATATCATACACTAGCAACTCGCCCTCGCTTCGCTTCGCTTTTAGTCGTTTTACCCGCGTAGTTCCCGTTCCCGTGGGAATACCGGGATAAAATATAGCCTATGTTAATCCCTGATATTCTAGCTTTCCATTGATGAAAGAATTTTTGAAATCGGTCCAGTAGTTAAACATACATACATACAAATCTTTCCTCTTTATAATATTAGTATAGACTAGCGACCCTAAATTGCTCTTCTTCGAATGAGATTTTCAAACTAAAGTAAAAACTGGTAAAGTGAAAATCGACTTCATAAGAGAATCGAATGTACCTAATATATTGTTTTAGTGGTTTAAAATCATCATAATTCTTATGAAACCAGTTTGGGGCATAGGTTGGATAGTTTCAAAATCTATAACGGGCAATGAAACATTTTTTGATATTATATATAACAATTTTCAAAAGCATTGCAAAATACCATCCAAAGTATTACTGCAGAATTTTAGAATTAATTTTCAGCTGAAATATGAGAGCTTATGTGAATAAACTCAAAAATTGTAAGTCAATTGTAAAGTTTATGTAAAATTCACGAAGATTTTACAGTTACATGGAAATCCAAACATTGAAACGTATATCTATACCAATAAATAAAATTGGAGTATCTGTTTGTAATGTCAAAATAATAAGCTTTTTTCATGCTCACACGGTTATTTGCACGACACCTATGCCTAAAATAGCAATTAAAAAAATTTTGTCTGTCTGTTTGTTCCGGGTAATCTTCAAAACGGCTGGACCGATTTCAAAAATTCTTTCACCAATGGAAAGCTATAATATCAGGGCGTAAACTAGGCTATATTTTATCCCGGTATTCCCACGGGAACGGGAACTACGCGGGTAAAACGACTATAACCTATAACCGAAGCGAAGCGAGGGCGGGTTGCTAGTATGTAATATGAACATGCTAATATGATTTTGTTTGTTTGTTACACTTTCACATCTTAACTCCTCAATCCTTCGTTTTGAAATATTATACATACGTTGTAAAGTGTACAGAAAGGGCTATAGGGTATATTTCATCCATGAAAAAGTACTTTCATAAAGATAAAAAACTGACTCACAGAATCTACATTAGCATAGCTTACTAGCTCAGGCACTACCGATAAACATATTTCTAAGTATTCAGATTATTCTTATTCCTGAAATATATTATATGGAATTCAGTTACTTTTCTTGCAACAGATAATGACTTTTCTCTATATCAATAGTTCGTAAATGACGCTTACAACTAAAAGGCGGTTTGTTAAATCGTCTAAAAGGAAGATAATGCGGGTAATACCCCTTTTACTACTTATAGTTGATTAGCAACCCGCCCTCACTTCGCTTCCTATTCCCGTCGGAATACCGGGATAAAATATAGCCTAGGTTACTCCCTGATATTATAGCTTTCCATTGGTGAAAGGATTTTTGAAATCGGTCCAGCCGTTTTGAAGATTACCCGGAACAAACAGACAGACAAAAATTTTTTAATCTGTATTTTAAGCATAGGTGTCCTGCAAATAACCGTGTGAGCATGAAAAAAGCCTATTATTTTGACATTACAAACAGACACTCAAATTTTATTTATTGGTATAGATATAAATTACATATCGAGGGGTGAAACGCTATTTGGTTTAAGTGACATTTTTTAACTTTACAGAAGAGCCATTTAAAGTTTAAAATTTTAGAAAACAAATCATAACAAAAAATCTTCTTGAGCTATGTGAATGGGGTAAATTTAATTAAAATTCCATTAAAAACATCGAATTCTTGATGCTAATACTAAATAAAACGTACCTTTAGTTACAAAGATAAATGTCACTTAATACAAATTGCCCTCGTTCTTCAGCGTATGGAAAGTGTAAAAGAGTTCAGCGTATGAAAAAAAAAAGTGCTCTGAGCTTAATGAATTCGGTATCATTCGACGGAGAAAAATTCGCTGATTCCGAATATGTATACAACTTAATATCTCCCTAGATGTCGCTTAAACCAAATAGCCTTTCACTCCTCGATATTATCATCATCATCATCACAGCTTATATACGTCCCAATGCTGGGCTCGAGCCTCCTCTACAATGGTAGGGAAGTTAACCTACTATATCCCGTTGATCAAACGTGTGGCTGTAGGGTTTTATTTCGAATTTTCCTTCTCTTGCATAGATGTTCATTGCATATTATAAATCCCTTAGACCTCTTTTACGACACCCATAGGCAAGAAATGGAATGGTGAATAGTATTCTTAACTAGCAACCCGCCCTCGCTTCGCTTCGGTTATAGGTTATAGTCGTTTTACCCGCGTAGTTCCCGTTCCCGTGGGAATACCGGAATAAAATATAGCCTAGTTTACGCCCTGATATTATAGCTTTCCATTGGTGAAAGAATTTTTGAAATCGGTCCAGCCGTTTTGAAGATTACCCGGAACAAACAGACAGACAGACAAAAATTTTATTAAATGCTATTTTAGGCAAAGGTGTCGTGCAAATAACCGTGTGAGCATGAAAAGAGCCTATTATTTTGACATTACAAACAGACACTCCAATTTTATTGATTGGTATAGATTCGTCACCACCGGAATGAAAACATTACTGATTCTTAAAATTACTTTAGTATTTAATGTTATCTTTAAGATTTACTACTTTTTGTTTGTTGCTTTTTTTGGATATAATAAAATGCCTGAAAAAGTTAGATATAACTTCATCATGCAACATATGTAACACATGGTTAACACATCTTGGGCACATTAATAACAAAGATGTATAGACCAGGTTCCTTGTTTGTTATAAAAGACTATATGTTTGTACATTATACGGATTGAAGGATAATTCTTTATACATATATGATATGACATATATGGAATGAAATACCCAGGGCAATATACTCAAATTAGTTTTAATTTTCAATAACACAAATAAACGCTTACAATAAACTGTGTGCAACTTATTGCGCCTATATTAGATACGACCGATACCATAAATAAAAGTTAGTAATTACAATACATTATAGATATGAATAATATGTGTATTATTATAATTAAGATATAAATCGTGTTAGGCGTGTGTAATAACATCTGTCACCGTCGGCGGTCGGGCAGCGAATGCGCTTGCGTGCGGCTCGACCGTCGACAGGCGGAAGCGTGCGAGCGCGCACCCGCGCAAGGCTACGCTCATGACCTCGCGCTGTCTTTGTCTAGCGCTATCTAGCGTCTGTTTACCCGCGAGGCCGAATGCATCATACCTTTGCTTGGCGCGTACTTGAAAACTAAATGATTATTGAAACCATAAATTTATCGTTTGAGTATGCGTTTTTTTTTTAAGAGAAACCTTGTAGATAAATTCTGTGATAATCGCTTGAGGTACTAGGGTATTTTTCTATATTGTAACTAGTTACAATGATTAATACATACATATATTTTAATGCATTTATTTTATTTAACAATATAATTTCTTGGTTTCCAGATATGGGGCGATTTAAGTGATATCGTCGATTGTATGATCCTGTGGGAGCTATTGAAAAGATGTAAGTATATTTTTCCATCCTAATAGAGGAAAATTTCTTATTATAACCAGTAGTAAACAAGCGATAGAAAAAAAAAAAATAAGATAAAAGATACGCAATCTTTTACATCGGCAGCATAAAATAAGGGATTTAGAAACTTCAAGAAGAAATATGTCTTATGATAATAGTGGAAGTAGTTTATTACTAAAAATATTAATTTGGGCTCATAAAAAGTTTAAATATGCTATTTATTACCTAAGATAGAAATAATTGCTCTTTTTTTTTTCAAATATATATGGCCGGGGTATATAGCAATGCTGTCGTTCAATTTGCACTATGAAAATTGCATTTACTAATTCCAATGCGAATTCTCTTTATGAAGTCAAAAATTTTACAACTACCCTACATTTGCTTAAAATAATGAATAAGCATTCCTCTTTATTAAAATAAAGTTTTAAACCAAAATTTAATAATAGTCTGTCTGAAACAACCTGCGTCGTGCAGTGGTTTTTTAAACCTCACTTCGAATGTAGGCGACCTTGTCATTGCTTACAATTCGGGGTGAACCGCTACCTAAGTACCGATAGCAAGAAAAATCATAACATGTTAAATATATACTAACTAGATATAAGTAAACTTTCAGCTCATACTTTGGTTTTTAATTTCGATCAGAAGAATGCATTATTTAAGGATCTCCTTAAATAATGCATTCTTCTAATATATCATCAACATTAATAACAACCACTCATTACAACTATTCGATTACTACTATTTATTTATTTGGAATAATATTAACCCCTGAAATTGAATTTCTCACCACTAAGAATTTGTTGGGAGGGAAAATTGAAGAACAACCATTTTTGGATATGCAGGAAACCAGGACATCGGAATCAACAAACACATTCTTTTGCAATGATAGCAAAACAGTCATGGTTATCGACGCTAATTTAAAATAAATGTATATTTATGACTTAATTTAAAACTGACGTATTTATGTGATTTTAAGTGCCTCATCCACGTTTCCATATCGTAGAGTAGGAAATACCGGAGCAAAATTTAAGGCTGCTTAAATATATTTTGTATTCAATGCATTATATTAAAAACAGCCTCAACGCGAGGACACTTCCTCAACTTTGAATGGAAAAATTATCGCTACGAAATAGGAGTCCTTTCAAGGAGACAGAACAATACTTTGTGCTGACCCTGATGGAAACGATAAATTAGTGCACTATGGTATCTTTAACGAAACAAATCATAATCCTTTACATTAAAGGGTCGTGTTTGACGTGCGATGGAAGTTATGTCAACTTAGAAGACGGAGCCACAGCAAAAACATATTACTCAAACACGATTGATAGAGAATGCAACTCGTTAGTCTTATTATATAAACAAGTGAATGAGAGCAAAAAGTATTATAAAATTTGTCCGTCGAAGCATTATTAGCAGCACAACAGATAGTGGTACTATGCTCGGTAGACTATAATAGACTGCGCCTTATGTAGGACTAGATTTGGAAAATACGGGTGATCTACCAATTTTTTGAGAATTACAGTGATAGTGCAACAAGAGCATTTTTTTCTACATTATTAAAGTATGGTATGTCTTTAGTAATATAGTACTTCGATGCGACTAATCTATAGATCCGGATTAAATTTATTATTGCTGTACTTTCCAAATCTATCAAAGAAGAACTGTTTATGTGTACATAGGTATACAGAAATAGTACCATCGTCATTACATTACATTTTTCTTATGGTGAGGTTCGGGATACTTGTAGAATCATAGATAAAGCGATGACTAAGATAATAGTCAGATATTGTTCAATCTATACCAAATTTAGCTTTAGCATAATAATATTTAAAACGTCCGTAAAATAGATAGCACGATGTTACTAAGACTGAATCATCAGATATCCTTGACGTAAATGAGGAATGTATTTATTTATTCTAAGCACTTGATATTATTACATTATACTTAGAATTATTAATATTAGTTAATTGTATTTAGTAATATAACTACATTCATAAGCATTGACTGGAATGCAGACTTCACAAAATGGAATCTACGACATACACATATAATTTTAAAAATCGCACGTGTTTGATTATTAATTATATCAATTACTTTACTTCTAAAAGAGCCTGTTTATAGCGTGTCAAGTCAATCTAACCACATTGAAATGTAATCAACATTATAAATACAGTTATTTTCCTTTTTAACAGTTGATAATGATTTCTGTCTATTAAATTTTCTGTCAATAATTTATGGCCCGAACTCAGACTCAAATTCAAAGATCGCTGTTTATTTTCATCTGCAGTTATCATGTCCTTACGAGCTATTATTAGACTAGAGAAATTAATGAAAATGATAATATTTCTTACATATATAATATTAAACGTAACAAAAACCAATAAGTAATTAGACAAATTAGCTGACGAAACAATCCATAACTACATCCAAAGCAAGCATTTGCATAATTAACTGATATAATCTTGAACTAGTCATGATTTTCTAGAAACTTCTCAATTAAATGACATAATTACAAAGTACAATTACATCATTAGCAGTTTTCAGGAAAAACAAATAATGTTTCCTGTTCTATAACCATGACCGTTGTCCCTTTTAATGAATCGTTTATTTGATAAAAAAAAACCATTATCGATATTTTTATTATGAGATTATCGCATTCACGTTAAATTAAGATGAACTTAGTATATTTGATAAGGTTGGCTTCTGAAAAACGTAAACATTACGTCCAAGCCAAATAATTTGAACCAATAGCCCGCAACAGACACTGAAACTATAGTACGGTAGCTAGTCAGTGACAAGATGCATCTGTGAATAAATGTAGTCACCTAATGGCCTCATATGACTTAATAACACTAGGATAGCTGGATAAAGTACAGGTACAAATAAGGTAAGGTACAGCATTTTTTTTTCTACCCACAATTTGTCATTGTGTACATCAAAAAAATATTAGTAATATGCAATTCACAACTATATATTTTTGTATTTTTATACCTAGGGAGGACCCGGCCAGTCATAAAATAATTGACTAAACTTTTGAAACAGTGCACGATGAAAAATGAGTTCATATTGCGTCGACCACAAGTAGTTGAGATAAGATCGGGATGATGATATAACATTTTGTTATTATACAAAATGAACCATTCATAAAAAAAAAACAAAATATCTTTTGTTTCAAAGTCGTAAATTAATTAACTCTCTAAAATAATCATACAAGAAGCAATAAAATCATAACTATTTAAGACAGATAAATTTTCATATTCCTTTTATGTGCTGACTATAAAGAGCCAGCTATCGTTAATACTACGAAAATGATCTCAAATGTAATAACGAAAAATCTAGCGTAAAAAATATGTAACAACAAAAAACCCCCTCCAAATATAGATAGTCTTACTCTGCGAACCTTTCATGGTAACAGTCCGAGTCTTACTGGAGGCAATCAATTACATATTGAAGTGTAGCGCTCAAGGCGAGCTACACCGAAATCGAATAATGACAGATAAATGTCTTAAATCTACTAGGAAGTATCGTGCTCGATTCGTCCTAGCAAGCCCTTGTTAACACGAATGAACGCACACATATACAGCAAGAGCACACACATGTTAAGAAAAGTGGCCATGAGATAACTGACATCACAGCGAGGTCTCAACAGTCAGTACGGTCAACACAACAATTTTGTTAGTTGAAAATATTAGCATTTAGAGATAAACAAGGCGCAATGACGTCATTCTTCTGTCGATTTTTTTCCTTGAACTTTACTGAAACGTCGAATTCTGTACGTTCTACGATCGCATCTAAATAAACGTCATGTCTAAATTTGCATTTTACGACTTTATTTTTCGCCTAATGAGATCTCCGTGTATCTTTATTTTTCCTATATAATAAATAATATATTATGTATAACTAAATAAACGTACGAATTAACATTTCCATATTTACCTATAGATTAATCGATATTTTTTTATTTAGAATTTTTCATATTTATCTTGTCTTTTATTTTAAAACGATTTAACTTCTAATACACAATGCAATTTATATTACTTATATACGACGAAAGTAACTATTATTTTAACATAAAGGGCGTCAACTTTTCAGAAATTTTAATATCCAATAATATAGAAATCCTAATAATTATGAAAGTTTCATTTTGAGACGATTTTTCATACTCAAAGGACTGGACTAATGAACTATTTCATGAGTATAACTCATACTCCAATGAGTAATAGATTTAAAACTTTTAGTTATTGGAAGTACAAATTGATGGTTATTTTTAGCACGCGACAACATAAATTTTTTTTCCGGTCTATTAGTTGATTTTTAAGAGTGAGCAAATAAGTTTTTCATTCGATCATCATCTGTCATTCGGTGTCCTATTCTAATATATATGTATTATCAGATCGCCGCTGTATTAGTTCATCTCATAAGGCAGGTAGAAAAAAATGCTAGATGATTTAGCGAAGTTTGTACATCCATTCGCCTAACTACCAAACTCTCTTGCATTTATAATCCTTTGCCAGATAAACTTAACAACCATTTGAATCGCTCAAACGGTTGTCCGGCGATAAAATGCAAAGCACCCTCAGCGTGAGAGATCTCTGTTTAAGCCATTACACATTTCTTTTTCATCATATCATTTTTTTTAACTTGTTCAGAAGTATATAGAATCCTTTCCAGTCTTATCGACATCTTCTACTGGATATATGTCCGCGTAATTGATTGAGATTGCATGCCATGTCATTGTCAGGCGATTTGGCAATCACAGTTGGTATTATCAATTTTCCAGGTAAGTATTGCCGCTTATCCTACTGGTGGTCCTTGATCCACTTTTTCCGAGTGTATATTGTATTCTGGGCTCGAATCATCTCATCAACAGTAACAGGAAATGTTTCTATATAACACGCTCACAGACAGATTTGTGTAGGGGATTTTATATAGTATTTTATGTTGGCATTCTCTTACAGTAAAGTACTGGCGATATTTAGTCGTCTTTTACGATACCACGGGCAAGGATGAATTCTAAATATTTTTTAAAATTTATATATGAAGTTTTTAAATATTTGAATATTTGTATATATTTTTGTGCTATCGCTACATCCACGTGCATCACGCATGCCCCGTAACATATAGTAATGACAGTGTTTGTGGCGGCGACAGCGGCCGGCCTTCAGACCCGGACCGATGAATATTTTTAACGTAGGGCCCACGCACCAACTTCTCTTGTCCATACGTGCATACACTTGAACCAAATTTGTCACTAGTTGACAATGAAATTAAGGCGATCAATATACCTTTACTACGATTAGATCGCATCACAAGGCAGACTTCTCCTGTGGTGAAGAGGTGATAATACTACATGTATCACTACCCACTTCCCGATGGGAGTCGACGTAACTGACTCAAGGATCACTATAATAATCAGTAGCAATTCATTGGACCAGCTTACGTTCAATAGTAGACGTAACTAAGCTGTAGCATGGACGGATGATAGTAGCAGCAATAATGAATCCGACTAATCAAATCATCCTAAAGATCATAAGAGCCTTTTGTACTAAGCGTCAATCGACTTCGATTATCAAGCAGTACAATTTGTTAAGAAATTCACAGATATTTTTAGTCTGACTGGAATTTTTATCCGTTTATTATATGCTTAGTTGTTCGTGTGGTGACGGAGTAAGAATACAATTCACTACCTTCTCTTACCCGTTCCGTTCTTTGCCCTTCTCTTACCCGTTCCGTTCTTTGCCCTTCTCTTACCCGTGGGTGTCGCAAAAGACGACTAAGGGATATGCATATAATGTCAATTTAAGAGAAGGAAAACTTGACATCAAACCTGATACTAACAGGTCTGACCAGCGCGGTATAATAGGTAAATTTCCCTCCCATTGTGTAGGAGGCTCAAGCCCAACAGTGGAACGTATATGAGCGGTGATCATCATCATCATTATCTTGCTTTTATCCCAATTACTTGGGGTCGACGCATTATGTCATCTGTTTTGACATATTGCAAAAAGTTTCGGCAATGACTTTTATGACCGGCCGCCTGCCTGACGTCAACCCTCCTTGGGAATGTAATCGTTGACCCAAATGGTACCAGATGGAGTTGGTCCGGGTCAATCTAGGGCTCTTAGTCGTCTTTTACGACACCCACGAGCAAAGCAAGGGTTGGTAGTATTCGAAGCCGCTACCACACAGCAGATATATGAGCGGTGATATATGGTGATAAATACGCTTGGTAATGTCCCGCTCATTACGGGGGTTTATTTATTAACGCGGTGCGTCGACGTAGTTTATCTTGACCTTCTGCATAGATACCATATCAGGATAATAATATTTGTTCTATTGTTTTGATACTACTAATACTCAATTGCTTATAAATATTTTTGTTACAATATATTTTTCATCCGCTCTATTATGTCTTAATAGAAATATTGTAAATAAAACTACTTTAATCGCGCCCGTGACCATGAATGCTGCAAAATGTTCGCAACGTCGGGCAGTCAAAAATCAAATAAACACGATAAAATCCGTAAAGAAGTTTTATCTATAATGTGAATTCTCGCGTAAACATCCGATATCATTAATAGAATTATACATACAGATATAGAAGATTATATCGACACAATACTTGAATGATAATTTATTACGAGTTTGTTATTTCAATAGTTGTTATGACTACAGTGTTAACATAGTAACGCATTAACCATTGAAGTGTGATGACGGATTAATAAAGCAGTGTGTCACCACTGGTCACATGGGAGTCGTAAGAACCAACTAACGGAGCAACACGTGAGCGTGCAATAACCTCTCCTGGGAAACTCATAAGCCAGTCAAGCGTAACAACTATGGCAATATCCAGACTTCATAAGGAGGCCTGTATCCAACAAAAGAGATTGCTAATATGAAGGATGGACTTATTTATTGCTTCAATTACATTTTAGAAAGAAAGAAATTTTATTTTGTAAACCTCGCACATTAATATAGAGATCAACGAAAGAAATCTATATATATAAAAGAAAGTCGTGTTAGTTACTATGTTTATAACTCAAGAACGGCTGTACAGATTTGGCTGAAAATTGGTGGGGAGGTAGCTTAGAGCTAGGAGACGGATATAGGATACTTTTTATCCCGTTCTTCTTCTTCTTAATGGCAATGAGCTACTTTTTGTCCCGTTCGATCGCGTTCCCGTGTGTCGTGGCATAAACTGTCAAATAGATTTTATTTTGTTTCTGTTTGTCCATTCGGACGGGCAAAGGAATCAAAAACCATACAGCCAAGTCTGATACAATTTTATTCATATTATTTAACATTTTTTAATATAGAATAGCTTATTTATAGTCATGTCCATCAGTAAGTCAAGTCGTTACCATTAATTAGCCGCTGTAAACCTAATTATTTGTTTTCTCTGGGAATTACGGTAGAATATGAAAATACACGTAAACCACTCTTATATCACATTCCTTACATACCTTAACTGTATTATATTACATAAAATATCAGCAAAATTATTCAATGTAACACTATAAAACACTAAAAAAATGAATATAATACAAGAGCTAAACATGACATTATCATATTCGCACCGAGAAGTCAAAGAGAATACAAGTCACTATGAAACGTAGGATAACAAAAACGCATTTGATATGTAATAACAAAATGCAAATGACAGCTAATCGTAATTAGGTTTATAGTTAAGTATGGTTTCAAATTTGATAATTATAATTTTCTAAGAAATCAATCATCAGTAATTTGTATTCTCTTTGAATCATCATTAACAATGGCGAGACCAAGACGATCGAATCTTTCCCGACAAAGCCGTAATGGTTCCTCCATTAGAGAATATATATTCGGCAATTTAGAAAATGAATTTACGAAAAAAAATTATGGCGTTACGAAGTTCGCCGGGTCAGCTAGTAAATACTGAATAAAAACACATGAATATTCGGACTTCTTCGTCGAATATTTTGGTTTCGTACCCAAAATATGGTGCCCGTATCAACTTATGGTACAGAAGACACGATACTGACAGTCCCGTATAATACGACAAAAATTTAAAAAAAAAAACGGTTAAAAGAATTATCTGTACCGGATTGAAAAAAAAAATATCTGTAAAAAAATATTTCATATGTATTAAAAAATCCAACGATGAGTGTTTCCCCTATGTTGCAAAGGCATCGTTTAAACAAAGAACTATTTGAACAAATCAAGTAATCATTATTCAAGGTAACAAGGGCTCGTACCGTCAATAATTACGAATGAGTTCGCATGCCCCTCATATATGTGTTACTATAAGATTGTTATACTGTAGTTTGTCTGTTTGTCTTATTAACCTCTGGTACTTGCGGTGAATTTTTGAAGTGAAACTTCTTTGCGCTCATGAGAGTAAATTTTTTACAGATTAAACTCAATTTAGTGACATGAAAATGTGGGACGTTTTTGTCCAAGAGGAGGAGAGAGCGATTGAGAGAGGGTAAGAAAGGGTGAACTTCTGTGTGGTGACAAAGTAAGAATTCACCACACCCTATCTTGTCCGTGGATGTCATAAAAGACGACTAAGGGATATAATATGCATATGACGCCTATGAAAGAGAAGGAATCTCGAAATAAAAACTTATACCAACCTATCTGATCAGCTTGGTATAGTAGGTTAATATCCCTTCTATTATGGAGGAGGGTTGAGCCCAACAGTGGGACGTATATGAGCCGAGGTGATGTGATTTATATAGGCATGTTACTAAGAAACGATGTTATTGACGCAAGCGATATCGCGGCTATAACTAGTAGTGTACATAATAAGGAAATACACATAACTATACGCACCACTATCTAAATGTTTGTGACCTTCAACGGATCTAGTTATATTACTGTAATTGAGGTAATATACAAGAAAATTAAACAATACCAAATATGCTATTACTCCCTTCAAATATTATCAAATAGGCTAATACTTCTAGGCAAAGCAAAGAAGCGTGTGGTGACAGGGTACTCTCTATCTTGCTCGTGGATGTCGTAAAAGACGACTAAGGGATATAATACGCATTTAACATCTATGCAAGAGAAGGAAAACTTGAAATAAAACCCTATACCAACCTGTCTGATTAGCATGGTATAGTAAAGTCGATTTCCCTCCTATTGTGGAGGAGGCTCGAGCCCAGCAGTGGGACATATATCTGAAATGATGATGCAGAGAAGCGGGCGGACGGATCGGGTATTATCCGTCACCCGCAGCCAAAGTCCCGGCAACATCGTTTTATTGCCGAAACATCGAAGGGGACGGTACCCGAAACAGTAACACGCAGGGCTAGCCACGGCTGTCAAAAAATCAGTATCAGCGGTCAGCCCAATGATGATGGGTAAGAAATAAGGTAGGTTATGGGGTCGCACGCCACTC
Organism: Lymantria dispar; assembly: GCA_032191425.1. Lineage (NCBI taxonomy): Eukaryota > Metazoa > Arthropoda > Insecta > Lepidoptera > Erebidae > Lymantria > Lymantria dispar. The sequence goes on from CM063445.1 coordinate 37,281,113, forward strand.
ATCCGTCGCCCCGGATAGTTTGTGCGGCATCTGTCTAAACCCTATGGTCTGTAGCCTACCACAACAAAATAAAAAGGTTAAGCAGAATTTGTAGGGCGAATGTGAACGGAAGTGCGGGAAGGGGAAGACCAAGGCGTACGTTTCACATTCAAATCGGGGACATTATTAAGAAATTTCATGTTAGAAATAGCCTAAACCGAACGACATGCATGAGGAGATTAATGAATGTGAAGAAGACTGAAGTGATACATGAAGATCGTAACAAGTGGAGGGAGGTGGTTTCTGCTTACCCTTAAAGAGCCATGAATGTATGTGTTTTTCTTCAGCTTCTAATGAGTACTATGGATATGGGCCTCCTTCACAGTGAGGACAAAAATTGACCTACAATACGATATTAGTCAGAAGGGATCGTTTAATGTGTTATTTCAAGGTTTTGTGTTGTTACAGTCTGTTAATTGCTAATGTCGTTGGGTGTGTTTTACGATATACCCACGGTAGTATAAAATATAGATATTCTTAATCGCCTTGTTTTATAGTCATATGGTCTTAAAAATTTATTCATTACTAGCAACCCGCCCTCGCTTCGCTTCGGTTTCAGTCGCCTTACCCGCGTAGTTCCCGTTCCCGTGGGAATACCGGGATAAAATATAGCCTATGTTATTCCCTGATATTATAGCTTTCCATTGGTGAAAGAATTTTTGAAATCGGTTCGGTGGTTTATATATTCAAAATCATATTAAAAAAAAAAAACAAAATTAAAAACTCAGTAACTATAACCAAAAGTTTTAACTCAACACGTATGATTCAAGGGTACTACAATATACTTATAATGATTCATATTAATCAACATATTAACTAAACAGTAAACACGATAACATTATAAAACTAAATTGTAATTTACGTATTTTATCGTGATTGAAATTATTTTTTAATCAACTACAAAAAAACCGGCTAAGTTTGAGTCGAAATCGCGCACGAAGTGTTCCGTCCAGACAAGTTGGTGTAGGGTTTTATATCAAGTTTTCCTTCCCTAGGATATACATATATTAAAAGCATATTATATAATCTTTTAGAATACACACAAGCAAAAGGATGGTAAATGGTATTCGTACTCTGTTGTACCACACGTATCGTTAGATTAAAATACTTAAAACAGTTTTTCAACTTCAACATAGTAATCAACTTTACAATTTCATATAATACTGCCACCTTGGAATAATAACGTATAGAAGGTAAGTTCACGCACAAAAAGTGAGGCATTTCAATTGGAGCCTAATGGAGCTTACACCGGAACCGTTCCGTAATATACAAGTCATTGTACTGCACGAACGTACGCAACTCTTAAAAAATAAATAGGTAATTATGACGGTTGGTGCATTCAAATGGTGTCACAACACATTTGAAAAATATAAAGAGATTATTAACATTACTTTTAAAGGTAATTCGACGATTTATGTTAATAAAAACAAAACTTGATTTCATAATTTGTATAGTGGTGTACGTGTGTAATCGTCTGCGCGCCACTAGTATTTTTAGATTAAAATTTTGAAAGTTCGAAGTACTGACACTATCCTTCTATACGTTATTATTCTAAGACTGCCACTTTAACATCTTAATAGATGGAAACCTCGACATAATAATCTATGACAATACGTCTGACCAACATGGTGTAATAGGTCAATTTACCTTCCATTGTGGAGGAGGCCCGAGCCCAACGGTGGGACTTACTGAAATGATGATGAAATTATGGATATCTTTATATATTAATTGCCTGCGTACGTGTGTATGTCAATGAACTCCTCCTAAACGGCTAGACCGATGTTGATGAAATTGTTTGTGCATGTTCAAGGGGATTCGAGAATGGTTTAGATTCACAATTGGTAGGTGGGTGCTTATTTGAACAGAACAACGTCTATTGGGTCAGCTAGTCTTATATAATAGTCTATTAAGTTAGATTTGCCAACTTCAGCTAATATTTTGATTTTCAATTACAAATATTAAAATTTTTAATTTACAATAATACATTATAACAAACTAATATTCAATTCCAACCAAAAAATTTAATTAATTTATCTATTTCTATTAACAACAACTTAATGCAAAATTTATTACTTTTAATCACCAACAAAATGGTCATTTAAAACCGTCAAGGTTGTAATAAAACGAATAACAAATTTAATTGAAATAAATGCAAGTGTTTTGAGCTGGTACAACTGCGGAAGTTATAACGCGATTGCTATCGCTTCAAACAACTACTCCGTCGTGGAGTAATCATAGACAATCTGGCAGACTCTAATCACTCGAAACTTTTTTAATATTTTACGATCATCATCACAGCTCATAAACGTCCCATATTGAGAGGGATATTCACCTGCTTATACCACGCTGGTCACACGTATTGTCATAGAGTCTTATTTCGAATTTGCATATGTAGTAGTCGTAGTCGGCATTTACGACACCCACGAGCAAGAGAAGGGATCGTAAATTGTATTTTTACGCCGTCACCACACAGCAAATTTTACAACATATAGTTGAATTTATCTCACTACTTTACCTTAAACAGTACAAGTTAGAAGATATAATTTTTAATGACAGTGTCTCGTTGCTGACAGTCTTGTCTTCAACCATAAATAAGCCGACTGGTCAGAGTATCACACTCGCATAAAATCGTCGTCAAGAGTACTAGGATTTATTACTATGCTTCGTAAGCGAGATAGCCAGTTAGGTCCAAACCTTTACAGAAAGAGATTTGTATTACAGAGATCCATGAAAAGTCGGTACCACTTACCATTAGTTGACTTTCTCGCCGCTGAAAACAATGTAAAAAAACAATATATCCGAATTATCCGTATTATCGTGTCCAATATTATCCGCGTAAAAGAAAACGATAAGAAAACACAATTAATTAAATAAAACCAACAGTTTCTAGAAGAATGCTGACGGACATTCTCATAGTGATCCGTCCACCAGCGTTTACTTCCACTAAAAATAAGACAATTACGCGTTATATTCTGTCGTAAACGAGGAATAAGATATAATGATAAAGTTCCCTAAATTTTAAAGAAGACCTATAAAAGACAAACAATTTATTGTACATTAGATCAGTAATAGAATGCAGTTGGCAATACATTTTATCGCTCCGTCCAGATATAGACGTTTGCTAATGGCCGCACACTCGGACGGCGACACCGGACGCGAACGGCTGAAGGCTCTTCCTAGATAGCTGTGACTAAGCCAAACTATAATATACTTCTAGAAATATCCGGTCACCTACATAGCAGACTTTTTAATTAAAAAAACTAACGCTTCGCAATATTCTCCCTCGTAAGTAGTAAGCAATGTATAAAGCCAAGAACATTTATTACAATATATAAATGATAACTTGCTGTGTGGTAACAGCTACAAATACTACGAAGCCTTACAATTGTTCGAGGGTGTCTTAAAAGACAACATCTGATAACGTGTAGTCAACAATTACGTTCTTAACAAGAGTTGACGGCTAGTAAGCGGTCGGCCATAATTTTTTTCCGATAAGAGCCCAAGTAAATGGTATAAGATCAGTATGATGATGATGATTTGCCGTAGGGATGATCGATGAACATCGATGTTCGATGATCATCGATTTTGAAAAGAAAAACATCGATATTGCTATAGGCAAAACATCGTAACATCGATGTTAACTGTTTTTAACATCGATGTTGAAGGGAAAACATCGATATTGAAAAGGAAACATCGATGTTGAATGGAAAACACATCGATGTTGCTATGGGCAGAACGAAATTTAAATTCCCTTTAAAAAATAGCTCATCAAAATTTGCCACGAGTATTTTATATCGTAACATCGATGTTCGACGATATCGATATTTCTGTAACATCTATGTTCGGTGTTCGATAAACAGAGTAAGATTCACTCCTTATCTTGCCTCCTTATCCTTATCTATGGGATATAATATGCAAGAAAACTCGAAATAATAACCTATACCAACCTGTCTGATCAGTCTGATCAGCATGGTATAGTTAGTTGGTCAATATCCCTCCCATCGTGAGGGACACTCGAGCCCAGCAATAGGATTTATATGAGCTTAGATGATGATGATAATGATTATTTAATGGAGAACAATAGGTGGTGGTCAAATTTAATTATTCTCTATGTAGTTATAAATAAATTCTATATAGACGTCATTATTCTCCGTTTCTACAAAATATAGCCTAAATTAAGAGCAAAACACGCTGCATAGTCTTTTAAATAAGTTTCACGAGTGAATCTGAAGGATAGGAAGAGCCTATCCTTCAGATTCTAATCACGGACCATACAGCGGTAGATATAATAGGCACAAATCAATAAAGAGCACTTACGATACATCCGTATTTTCGATTTGGGATTTTTACAATGCTAAACAATGCTGAAGTTGATAGATGCGTAATAAATATAAAAAGGCCTTTTAATATTTATCTCATTATTTTTATACTATGTTCCGTGTGGTGACAGAGTAAGAATACAATTCACCACCGATATATCTTGCTCGTGGGTGTCGTAAAAGACGACTAAGAGATACAATACGCATATAACATATATGCAAGAGAAGGAAAACTCGAAATAAAATCCTATGCCAACACGTCTGACAAGCGTGGCACAGTAGGTCAATTTTCTTCCTATTGTGGAGGAGGTTCGAGCCTAGCAATGGGACGTATATGGGCCGACATGATAATGATACCACGCTAATCTAGACGATTTAATAAACACTTTTATCTCAAGTTTTCCTTCTTTGGTTGTGATATTATTCCATTGTATTCAATATTTGTTAATGCAAGAAATGTAGGAGAACTAACCCAAGGAATACTTGCCAAGTATAATTTATGTTATTAATTTGCGACTGAAAACTGCGCCGCTGCACAATAGGCAATGCGAACGAACCAAGGTCAATTTGTACGACATGAGGGTACTATGTTACCAATATAAAAAAGGAATTTTATTGCTCATCAAATCTTAGCGGTATTACTGCCTAAAATTTACAGAAATTTATTAATGTAATATTTTTTATCAAAAAAGTGTCTTATGAAAGAAATCCTGATATAGATCGAAAGAAGAAATATACAGCAAGTCCATTGTGACAATGATAGGACAGTGTATGACTTAATATGACAAATGACGAAAACCATACCTCTAATACTACATGCCTGCACTCCTATACCAAGTATCGTGAATAACTAAGATCACAGAACAGTTCTTTTTGCAATCCACATCATTGCTTTGGGCTTGTGTATTATTTGTATTCATTAATCGTGCTGTTTTATCTTTAAAAAGAATAATAAAATAAAATTAATAAAAATAAAATACAATTATATTAAAAAATAGGTGCTGTGTGGTAGCGGCTGTGCTGTGTGGTAGCGGCTTCGAATACTACCAACCCTTGCTTTGCTCGTGGGTGTCGTAAAAGACGACTAAGAGCCCTAGATTGACCCGGACCAACTCCATCTGGTACCATTTGGGTCAACGATTACATTCCCAAGGAGGGTTGACGTCAGGCAGGCGGCCGGTCATAAAAGTCATTGCCGAAACTTTTTGCAATATGTCAAAACAGATGACATATTGCGTCGACCCCAAGTAATTGGGATAAGAGCAAGATGATGAATATTAAAAAATAGCAATAATAATTAAAAATATTAATACTGCTTTAAAATGGTAACCTTGATTTTACACTAACATTCAAAAAGCCCTTATTGACGTAAATGTTATCGCCGTAGTACCATAGTACTTGGCCTTATCACAGTTCTAATAAACCCTTTAATCTATCGAGATAACTTTGGTTAGGTTTCCTTATTATTTAGATTGATAATTTAGATAAAAAGCGTATGAAACCGCAATTGTCACTATTAATATCTCTATGTTTATTGTAAAACTTCCTAATTGTGTTGCTAACTCCTCTGCACTATACATTTCCGGTGAGAAAGTTTGGAATTACATTCATCTATCCAGCATCCTATCAACGTCCCTTGTTGAACGTAACCCTCTCCAATGGGGATGGTGAAGTAATTGCCACATTTAGTAGCTAGTTTTGTGGTCCCAGTATGCGTTATCCCAGTATAGGCTTTGCGGATCGCTGCTGCCCATCCTCTTAGTAATTTGTCTATTTTTAGGATTGCCACGGGAAAATAATTTGTGGTGTATATAGTAACACTTAATCCATCATCACACGAACATTTCCATAACTTAAACTCAATTTATTCAACTTATCAGACAATCAGACATATGAAAGACGTCCATTATAACTTTTTGAATACCAATATCCCAGAATCTGAATGTGCAAGTAAAAAATCGTAGGTTCTAATGAAAAAAAAATGTCGTCGCAGACATAAATATTAATAAGTTGAGTACAACCGAATACATCTGCCAAAGAACGAAAAGTCTATGAAAAAAATATATATGATTGCATACGAGTACTTGTCATGTTCTTTATTAAGCATATTCATTCAACCAGACCTTAAACATCCTCTATCAGACATAAGCTTGCCCAAGAGAATACCACTCACAACGGTCATAAGCATATAATATATAATAATATTTGTTTTAACAATTTTGAAGTCAAATCCAAAGTTTATGTGAATGCAACGCGCATTCACATAAACTCAGAATGAAGACCGAGTTACATTCTCGTCTTGAAAGTCTTCGATAATGCTGCTAAGCTATCGCCTTGACCACACGGATAGCCAATTATTATCTCTAAACAATACCATTATACACATCTCATCATTCATACTAATGCTCAACAATTGTAGAAAGGGCTTTGTACTATTTCGGTTTTGGGCAAGCCATCAGTCATCAAAGCGGCAGTCGCTTCCGCATTGGCAAAGCGCCAGAGACGCACAAAGGATGCATTAAGGGCCCAGAATTATGACATGCACTTCTAAACAAATTGGGTAGATATGACCGAGAAGCGTTCTAATTCGGAGTTATCCTTTTTTTAGGAATCTTCAAAAAATAGTCCTTAAGCTTATAATACTAAACATCAACAAAACGGCCATCATAGAGTTTTCGTTGCGACCAGTCTTGTGCATACATGCCCGGGGGAACTGTTTATCTGACACAAAAAGATGCCAAGTCTGAAAATTTTGTCTCTCACATTTTAATCCTAGTCGTAAATGTGGCCACCAATTCCAAACGTATTTCTTGAGTTATTATTAGACTTAGTAAGTAAATATTTTAAAAATAACCCGTTTAAAATTGTTACTTAATATTTCGAACTTACAATACCATTCTAATACAGGCATAATAAAATCCATATGAATACCAATCCAAATAAGACTATACTTTATTAGATCGTAACGCAATGCTTTATAATAATAGATGGTATAAAAGGGCTTAAAATAGAACAGTTGCCTTTCAATTTAGAGATATTAAAACAACTATTGCTCTTTATATCGCAACTGCTAAACAGCAGTGCGAGTAGGGTTATTCATCATCATAAGCATTCAGGCTTTTGCTTTCCACTACTGAATGTAGGCGGAGAGTCTAGATAGAGCTGGGAGAGCCCAGAGAACGCCACTGGGTGTGATCATTCTTTGGAATGCAAGCAATTTGGTCAATATGTTATAAGTTACCCAGTATGGCAGCGAAGCCACAGGTACAGTAAATTTCATAATAATCGTCGAACTAATAATGATCTCAACCCTATTAATATATTCTAACTTGCAGATAAATTGTCGAAAATGTAGTACTTACACAGTAAATTCGCATCAAAAATTTGTTAGGAACTTCTAATAAGCAGGATAATAATAAGTCCTTCAGATTTTTCATTGAACGCTACACTTACATAACAGTTTAGAAATTTTGTTAACCAAAGAGCTTCTTACCTTTACTCTCAATCGAAGATCAACACATTCCTTAAGAACGCGGAGAGGTCCTTCAATTGCCTCCATACGTGTGAGAATATTTTTCGCCTTGTATTGACGTTTAGTTGGCAATAAACCTGAAACAAGAAACAAAAACTCCTGTCTCACATTATACAACTTTTTTTTACTGATTTTGCCGCGTTTGATTTTTCATTGGCCGACGTTTCGAACACTACAGCTTTCATACTCTAGATCTTTCACCTTCAATAAGTCGTCGTTATTACAAAGATTTATGTTTACCCGCTACAGTATTAGTTATTAAATATTGACCCACATTACAAACAAATTTATTGCCAGTACAAAAAAAATGCCTATAGTGATATAAAATAATGTGTGACTTTGTCTGAAAAAAAAACGAACGAAATTAACAAATAGTATACAAAGTAGTCAACTATTATGATAACAATGTCAAAGGCAACGTCAATGTACTCGAGTAGTCTTTATCACGTAGACACACACGTTCCACCTGTGAAAACATAGCGGAGCACTTGCGACAGATTGCGTGGAGGGCAGACAATACGTGCAATGATGCTAACAGATTTCGATTCAACCAATGTCTGAGATATTGTGACATGTGGAAAGTTTAATCTTTTATATTCAAAAAAATATCCCGATTCGAAGTGTATCGTATATGTACACTGGTGATAATACTTGCTCAACATGTATAAAATATTAAGATAGGTCCCGTTCAGTTTTTTTGTTGGATTTTTTCAGTAGCGACCAAGTTCTGATGAGGCGATTATTGGATTAATTAAAGATATAATATTATAAAGAAGAAAGATTTGATTGTTTGTATTGAATAGGTGCCAAAACTACTGGACCGATTTCATAAATTTTTCACTAATAGAAAGCTATAATATCAGGGAGTAACATAGGCTATATATTATCCCGATATTCCCACGGGAACGGGAACTACGTGGGTAAGACGCCTGAAAGCGAAGCGAGGGCATGTTGCTATTAAAGATAAAATTAGAACTGACAATATGTAAGTTGCCTCCATAGGATTTATACATAACGTTTTGAATTTTAAATTGTGTGATTTGACATATTTGCATATGTTTGAATTCTACAAAAATCAGAATTAGCGTAACTATTCTACAGTGAAATTTGCTGAAAGTTTACCTGATTATTTGGTTAAAACCAACTGTGAAATCTTCTGAGAAGAAATGCGTCGGTAAAATTATATTTTATTCCAAACAGACGAAACCAGTATTATAATAATATATCTAACCTCGTGTGTTGGCGGATTGAGAATACAATGTGCCACCGCTCCTTCCTAACCCGTGATTTTGTTACTATCATCTTTTAATGAGACGTATGTCAAACCGTAGACGTCGATAAAATAATAATTGAAGAGTATAGGACAGAACTTTGAAGCGAAATGGAAGTCACTATAACCAGTCAACAAAATTATATTGAAACTTCTTTTAAATAAATGGCAGGTTATTGTCTTACCAGATCGGGTTGAGAGCCCTCAGCGCTCACCCACCAGTCCGAGTAAAGTTGTCACAACCATCTGCGGTTAACAACACTATAGTCACGCAAAAAAAATTGTCTGATCAGAAAAATTAAGAAGATCACAGAACAACAATGTGGCATTTTATCGTTTCTAAGAAATGTGAGAACAACTATAAAGTTTGCGAGTATCGTTTGTGGAGGTTTTTTTGTTCTATATTTGTCACAAAATTATTTATGTACATATTTAATACGCAAACGAAATCGAGAGTGTCGGTAGAAAAAAAAACAAGTTCTTCATATATGTAAGGAACAAGTTATAAAAAAGTTATACAAAATAATAAAATACAAAAGCAACTGTGCAAATGTATTATATATTTTGTTAAAGCTTAAATGAGAATAAAAAAGAATATGAGAACCCATTAATAGCTTTCAAATATATAATTGAAAAAAAAAACTCATGAAAAGATTTTGATGAACTAGAAACCTATAATTAGTAAATGAAGAAGGAACTGAGTCGTTAATTTAAATACATCAAACAATCAATCAAATTTAATAAAATCTCGTAAACTACGAAAGAAATATGCGCAGCGCCGTGAGGTGTACCAGGGCGGCATAGCTCGCGAGCGCTCGCCGATCGCGAATTACTTTCACTCGACTATCCCCGGGCGCTGACCGCGCGGTCGGGGTCGTCGGCCGCAACCGAGCGCGGGAAACGCTACACGCCATCGCGCCATTCAGAAAAGCGCGCCATGTTTACACAGATGCGCGCCGAAACGCGTGCCGTTGCATCACTTCCGTTTACGTTCCGTTTCGCCGCTTATTGGCGACGTACCGATTTACTTTTATGCGTTTAACACAATTTTATTGCGTAACAGTATTTTGTATCTGTGCTTCGGACCGTAAATTCTTTACGCTCGGTCTTGGCGTTTGTAGTAAATGTTGTCTACTCGTTAAGATGTATGGTATGTTTAAATTAGCATGAATGTCAGTATTTACCTATAAAATAGAAATTAAATGATGTATAGCTAACTTGTGACCATAACAGTGAGAAAGGCGGTGTCGGACACAGTGAGCACGCGCAGACCGCCGGCTTAGCGTGACAGATAACAGAGCACGCAACTATTTCTTATCTTGTTTTATAATTCATAATATGCTTACATTTTTATGAGCATAACTCCTTGATTATTCTGTATGTTATTTTACACAAATAAAATTATACGTAAGTGTGTATTCACTGGACTAATATGCATGACTTACTAAGTTTTTAAACTTGCTATAATTCAATTTTACATTTTCAATATTTAGTATTTTAATAATTATTTCGTTTACATTTATTATGAACTAGCAACCTGCTCTCGCTTCGCTTCGGTTTCAGTCGTCTTTCCTGCGTAGTTCCCGTTCCCGTGGGAATACCGGGATAAAATATAGCCTAGGTTACTTCCTGATATTATAGCTTTCCATTGGTGAAAGAATTTTTGACATCGGTCCAGCCGTTTTGAAGATTACCCGAAACAAACAGACAGACAGACAAAAAAATATAAAGTGTATTTTAAGCATATGTATAGTGCAAATAACCGTGTGAGCATGAAAAAAGTCTATTATTTTGACATTACAAACAGACACTCCAATTTTATTTATTGGTATAGATATAGATTTTATAACAAATTAAAAAAAAAAATATAAGTTATTTATATATTTTCTACATATTAATCACAAAAATCATAAATAATATGTCATCTCACCACGTTATATGTCATACTGCTGGGCTCGAGCCTCCTACACAATTAACCTACTATATCACGCTGATCAACGAATTGGTAGAGGATTTCAATTTTTCTTCTTGCATTAATGTTATATACATAGTATATCATTTAGTCGTCTTTTATGGCACCCACGGGATGGTTTTTTTAATATTTTAATATAATAAATTGAGTTACAATTCCATAAGCAACAAAATGAATATTCATTTAAGTCACAGACGAAACACCTATACCGCATACGACAATTTCAAATCCTCTTATCGGGGATGCCACAATTTTTTATCTTAAATTTTAGCATAAAATTAAAGACAATTCAATACAATCAGTAACATTATGAATACAATCCCCCACCTCCTTTCTTGCCCCTGGATGTTATAAAAAAACGACTCAAGAATGTAATGCAGATTACTCTCTTCTCTCGCATAGATCATCTAGAGGAAGAATCAATATAAAAGTCTATACCAACTCTTCTAAGCATCGCACTATAGTAAGTGAATTTGCTTCCTAATCTACGGGAGCCTCGAAGCCGAGATGATGATAATGTCCATGAGATGAAATTTAATCAAAATCACATTGTCTTAATAAATGTTGGGTTTTATTGCGTAATATCATATTAATTCGTAAGCCAGCAATTAACATTGTACTTGTAAATTAGCTGTAGTTTCTAACACATTACTACGATACGATAAGTTAATTTGATCGGACCGCTCCGGCCCTTAACTCATACATCTAATCACACATAATATCTACCTTGCTTCCTAAAATCATTTTGAACCCAAAATATGAATAACCTTCAATTCATTTAGTGACGAACTGAGACTGCCTCATTATTCACAAAATGTGTAAAAAAAAATAGGTTCTATATGTATATATAGAATCTATTAAAAGTTTAGAAGAAGTAAGTTTAGAATTATAGATTTAATTAGGTATCTAATTTCTTAAATTTGATGTACTTTCTGACACCCTCTTTCTTTCAGTCGCACGCGACATGTTGTTTTAAAAAAAATTTTATGTACAGTTGTGCAGAATTAAACAGTTTGCACAGTAATATACTAGCGAAGTAAAAATACCGTACCCATATACTTTATCTTTGGCTTACTCTTCGGCAACATCACTGTAGGTTATTAAAATATGTTGTTTTATTAGTATAACTATAGATTTTGCTTTTTTTCTTGTGACTATTTCCAAATATGGTGTTTTTGCATTCAGTTGAATTTTAGTATAGATATAACTTTGTAGATATTTTAATAATTAGCTATCTGCCCTAAATAAAGAAGACTTTTTAATAAGATAAACTGAAAGTGTTGCCATGTAGACTAATTTATTTTAATAAACGCTGTCAAGTGACCGATAAGAACATAAAGGCATTAAATGATTGCATATAAATACTTTAATTAAGAGCGTAAATTTGCAAGATTTCTTAATCTAAAGAGCAGAAAAAAGCTTCTATTTTGGAAGTTACATTATCTTTGTCTGTATTTTGAAAAGCAATTTCAAGTTTTAAAAAAAGATTTCTTACTGTAACAGTCGTAATGGGCAGTGTATACTTCTAGTACTCATATGTATTCTAATTAAGGATTTAATTTTATTTATACGATTTGATTTTCTATATCCCTTTTTATCAGACTATGGTTTGGCCACACCATGCCCAAACCGTCCGGGGCGGCAAATATATTACTGTATTTGTTATAGTACTCCTCGCGATCAATTTATCGGGCCACCAGAAACCATTCCTTCGGTGGCCATTTTAGAATTATCCTAGTCAATATTTTTTAATACTCGCAATTCATTAGACCTAATCATTATAGTATGCTAAAGCTTAAATTCAACATACTAATATTTATTTCATAAATTAGAATTAATATAATCCAAAAACAATATGCATCTACTGTTAATGAATATTTAACTCTTAACTTTAAAAAGATTACAAACAGCGAGAACAAAGTTCAGTGTTGCCAAAGGTCCCGGCTCAATTTTCGCCGAGATGCCAACAACCCTACGCGTAAAATCTCTGGATGGCATGTCAACGACCGAGACTCCAGGCCGAGTGAGACGGCGAGCGCCACTCATGTGGAAAGCGGTTATGCAACAATTGTACACGCGAAAGTCTAGCGAATGATGTTACGTTCGCACAACGATGCATCTAGATGAACACATTGAGATTTATTCAGATATTCTCGACAACCATCAATTTAGGATTTTACTCAAATCAGTGACAGTTAACATTTACATTTGACGTTAATGATGAAAGACGAGCCGTAAATCTCCACGAACGTTTGTCGAGAATTCACAAATTCAATCCCATTATATTCTAAAGATTATTGTTAACAACATCAGCCTCCATGTTAAATCTACTTTCAAATAACTTTCTTAGATAAACTCAATAGATGTAAATGCGCACGATTGTTCAGAACATGTTTCAGCATTGCAAAACAATATGGCGTTTGTAATTATACTACAGAATCGACCATTACGGTTAAATTAGGCTTTACGATTGCACAAAAGTAGCCGATAATAGTTACGAGCGAGGAGTTTACAAGCCAGCTGTGTTTAATCTGTGGTACGCATTACTTGTCACTTTCCACCGCCATTTTTGTCGATTCAGTGGAAAATTAATTAACAGTTACATCACGCGATCGCGTGTCTCTATTCCATGCAGTATGTTATTAAAATATTTTCAATTGTATCGTAAATTTTCTATAGTATCCATTTAATGTACTCTGCAGGATCGTATATTATTTTTTTGCAGAACACATCAAGTTTTATCACTCGAGTGAAAATATACAAGTAATACTAATAAATCTCGCGATTAAAAATGAGAACATAACGATGAACCCAACACCTAAATTATCTGAAAAGAAATTAGAACAGTTGTAGCATTTTATTATCAAACTGTGAGATGGATGTGTTTTGGTTAAATAATTTTGGCGACAAAAAAGATTAGGTGACCTTTTATTTCACGCGTCATAGAAACTAACCTATTTGCCTAATGATTTCAAACGTTTAAACGATAATTAATTATAAAATTTTGCAGATTCTCATGAATATAAATTTGCAATAGCCCAATCATCTCAATTATAAAGCTTGGAGTCAACCGCAAGCCAAAACATAATTATTGTAGAAAAAAAAAGTTTACATAAGCAAGGTCGCTATGGCATCGGGTCACGGGCGATGCAAATGAGCTGATGCCATTGTTGATAGCGAGTCATTCACTAGCATACCTGGATAATGTTACGAACCAAAACTGTAAAATGTTGAATGCGTAACTATTTTGCGTATTCAAAGAATAATACTTATTATTATGCTACATAAAATGTCATCCTTTTTCGTGAAACCGCAGCGCTTATTTAGCTTGGAAAACCAGTTGTGACATAATTTAAAAACTCTTGCATCTCTATATCTTTTATTAGCATATTTTATTATTTTATCAACGCTGAGTCTCAGATTCCATATAATTCATGAATTACCAAATTCCTACCAAACGTGACTGACTATAAAGCAAATCAACCTATTTAAAAATTAAAGATACAATAATTAGTTTTTTTTTTATATATTGTGAACAAGCAAAATCGCCCAATTTCACCCGCATAGTTCCGTTCCCCTAAGAATACCGGGATCAAATAGCCTAAGTTATTCTTTATATAGGCAAATCAAAAAATAACTGGTTTGTAGGCAGAGGTATTGTGTAATCATATGAGCATGAAAATCGACTATTTTAACAATACAAACAGACACTTCAACTTTATTTACTTCTATCGATAACGCATGTTTACCATTTTCACTGACGACTTTGGACTAAGTTACGTTTTGTTCAACTGCTCAGGGCCATTTAGAATTGAAAAAAGAAAAGATCTCGGTTATCGCAATAAAAAAAAAACAATAACAATAAAAACTATTCAAAAAGTAAAAACAAAATGGAATTGGGCTCAACTTATGGTTAGGAATGCGAGCGCTCCCAAACCGTTGATTTTCAGCCCAAGCCAAACAAACAAAATAGAGAAATGGCTATGTACCTATAGGTCTTATTTCTTGAATCTCTTAGAAATTTTTAACTACCAACCTCAGAAAAGGGGTGGCGAATTGTATTCGTCAACACAGAAAAGTCACGGTCCATAAGTCTCTGTTACATTATTTTCATCATCATCCACAGATTAATTAACGTAATTATTGCGTCAATTATCAGCTGTACATATAATAAAAAATGTCACACTACAGTATTTATTAATATCAGCTTTTTCGTATCAAAAAAAAAACTCTCACAACAGCAATGATTTTACAAATATAAATAGTGAATACATTATAGAATAAACCTATAATATGGACAAATTTGGCTGTATTTCTCCCCTGACTACCGCTTTGGGGATAAAACGCATAAGGTTATAAAAAAATATATAGTGATATAAATAGTCAATTTTTATTCCTCAAGGACGAATTTAAGCATAACCCCCGATCGAAATCACTCAACTGCTGGGGTGGTTGCGTAGCCAAACATAGGAGGGTAGTACGGGTAATACGCAGGAGGGGGGTGAGGAAGGTCATTGTACTCGGTTGACATAGAGCTGCGTGCGTTGAACGCGCGGCCTAGACTGACCTCATGGTTATGACCTGGGGGCGTAGTGTAGATATTATAAACTATTGACAACTTTCAGGTGCATTGTAAAAATAAAAAGTAATATGTTATTTGGCTGAATGAAGCAATGGCATATACAATGTCATCTACCATATTTTTGGATTTACTTATCTTAAAAATATACATAACTGAATTTACCGATGGCGTAATGATTTAAGTGTCGACCATCCATTTTAAGTATCAAGAGTTCTATTCCCGCGCAGAAAATTCTTTGCGCGATCCATGAATGATTGTTCTGAATCAGGGTGTTATTTGTGTCTATTAATGGCATATTTGTATATTTCATACAAAGATTCATATTTTCTAGTGTAGGGAAAGATGATCCACAAAATGCACTATCTTCCCCCATGCCCGAGGGTATTGGTATCAGACGCACAAATGATAACAGATGACATTACAAAACAGAAAAGGAAGAGGAATAAAACTGTACACCATTCTAACTAAATAGCATAACTTCCCTCTCATAATGTCTTAAACACAATGGGGGTATACATATAATATTGTCAAGCCTGTCATACCTGTCAAGAAATCAACTATTTACCTCAACATACTTCACCTAAAACCTGTATGGCCAACTTGAAAGATGTAACATGATATATAAAAGATGTATTTTACTAAATAAAAAAATATGGTATGCACAAGTGTTGTTTTGTATGCATCAAAAAATTAATCAACGATTTTCCTTAGAATGTTATATAATAGACATTTTTAGGATAAATCCATTTATCAAAAATGGATACTTGAAATTCAAGATACCTGAACCTGTTCAAGATATTACAATCAATTTAAAACAAACTTAAATATAGATTTATATTAGATGATTTTAAAAGCTAACATCATACACTAAAAAACTCGTATTGTGGCAACTTACAAACTCAAAATCACAGATCACATCAAAATCAAAACTGTTTGTGAATCACATAAGTATTAACCTGGGTGGGAATATAACCCACAACACTGGCATGGTGAGTTAGTATCTTAATTACTACACCATCTGTGTGGAATTATTATTTATTATAATTTTTCTACAAAGGAATAACATTTTCTAGTTAACAACATATATTCGCTTTTTAAATTTTAAAACAATTATTCAGATCAAATAATTTTAACACATTGTATATTAAAAAGTAGCTATTTTCACTTTTGCCTGTAGGTACTAAAACAGATATTAATCTATCTAAACAAAAATACACGTGTTTATTTTTGTATTTGTATGACTTGCAATCTGTGGAAAAACATTCTTATTGCCTACCGTGGCATATGAGCAAACAACCTAATGATAAATGGTAAATAAAGCTCATGGACCTTTGCAGTACAGAGACACAGCCAGATCACTGCCTACTGTGTAGAGGGGTGTGGGCCTCCAGCTTTCGGGGCTCAAAATTTTCATCATTTTATATGTAAGATTTGATATTAAAAATTCAACACATTATTTTGGAACCTATTGCTCAAAACTGTGATCATTTGGCAATTAGTTATCATAAAATTGTTATTACAAATATGAAATTATTTTTCTTATTGGGTCGTGAGAGAAATTTGTAAGATATGCCAACATTCAGCCTTTATAGAAGCGATTCCTATATGTATGTCAGTTCCTCCGTTATTATTAAAAAGACACTCAACCCTATCAATGGGACATATATGGACCGAGATGAAATAGGAATTATAACTAGAAATAAAAAATTACATAATTATTAGAGAAAATTTTAATCAATCTCGCGCTAGCGGCTATTTATAAAATGATTGTAAAATATATGATAGAAGCAGAGTACATATTATGTTATCCCAAGTAATTAGTACCGCCATCAGCTATTGTTAAAGCTAGTCCTAGTTAAGACACAAATACCATATTTGCCTAGCGGGATGTTAAATACAATTGATATTACAAGTTTCTTGGACAAACATAGCTGTCCATTCTCTTGGTAACCATTGGCTTTTAACACTTTCATGGCAAATTTGATGGTGATGAGCCATTGTGTATATCTTTAATATATCAATCAAATGGACCTGCCACTACAAGAGATGGACTGGAAAATTGCAAGTTGAGCATCTATCGATCTATAAAAGCAAAACAATTCTATAAAAAACATAGACAAAATGTGTGAAAAATGATATGAGCAGATAGGTGGCCAAATTAGCAATAGATAGAAAATTTTATGTTAATGAGAAGGAGAAAACATGTATATACCTAACTAGGATTTTCTCAAACTTTCGATATTGAAAATTGATTTTATTCCAAATAAAATTATTACTAATATTAAATTACTGTTATTACTCAAATTGTCCAATATAATGCAACAAATGTATAACCTTGTCGAACAACCAGTACATGTTATTATTTACTAACAAAACATAACCTCAAAATTCATACCTTTGTATTGGGCGAAACGTTGCTCATTTTTTTCTAACAACATTTTCTCTTCGTCGTGTTTCTGTTTCTCTTTATCTTCATCTCTCTTTTTAAATAGTTCTTTGCGTCCGAACGGAATTATATTACTATTATTTTTCAGTGCCGCTTCAAATTGACTAACATTTTCATACATAGGAGCATTTTCTACAGGAACTTTTGCCTTACTAGAATAAAGAACTTTTAAAGGATTGAAGTTGGAACTACATGCACTAACTTCTGACTCAGAAGTAGAAGAATCTGATTTATTTTCTTCTGACATTGCTGAGCAATTGGGAAAACTAAAAAAATCAAAACAAAAATAGTCCGTTTCTTAATTTCGTTCATTTGGTCAAGGCAAAGGGAATAAAGCTCATACAGCCAAGACATGTACATTAATTTCATTAATCAAGAACTACAATTTCTACAAATGCAAAAGTTTGTTTTAAATTACTGTCCAGCAATAAGTCTTGCTGTTGGTTACTAAAGTTTTACGTCTGAGAATTTTGGCCAAACCTAGAAACACACGTCAAGCACGGATTAATTATTTTCAGTAAACTTTCGTCTCTTCTCTAGCAAAATAAAAACGGACACTGTTTTAGCAACAATAAATCATATTAAAATATAGTTATAATTACACTTTTTATTTCCTTTCTATTTAATTGTTTACATGATTGACAGATTTTATAGATTAGCTTAAGTTATTTGAGATTAAAATTTAAATATATAATCCCTATCACACATTTAACAATAATTATTTAATTATGTTAATCTACTCTTTAATTTCAAACCGATGTTAATATCATTAAAGCGTATTTTATTAACAATAAAATATTATCTTGTTGTGTAAACAACTTAAGTAAGTATTAGCAAGATGTTACCCCGATGATAATTACGCCAACTCAATGCAAGGTCCCAAGAGCAATATGCAGTAGGAAGCTAATGATCCAAGGTTGAATACTTATTACTGTAGTCTATAAATCTTTCAATTGGCAATTATAAGAAAAATCTATAAATGTAGGTAACCTTATATATTTTTATATTCTAATTTACATGCGATGTATTTCAATAACATTTTGTTCGTTACCTGAAGTCATAAAAAGACTGACAATTTTATTTTTTCAATAATAAAATCATAAGTAAATTCAATATAGTAAATAATCATCATCATCACAGTCCGCTGTTGGGCTCTAGCCTCCTCCACAATAAAAGGGAAATTGACCTACAATACCACGCTGGTCCATACAACCCATGTGGTTGGTATAGAGTTTCATTACAAGTCCTCCCTCTCTTGCAGAGATATTATCTTCATATTTAATCCCTTAGTCGTCTTTTACGACACCCACGGGTAAGATAGAGGGTGGTGAACTGTATCCTTATTTCGTCACCACACGGTATGCTTTGGCTATTTGATAAAAGATGGCGCTTAAATATTAGAATTAAATTTATTTTAATTTTACGTATTTAGATAACCTGCCTTTTTGTTATTCAGCACACGTATAAAAAACTAATCAACATTATTGAATTAAGTAGTTTGTATTGTTTTAACTTTAAAGATTTATCTTAAACTAAAAAAATGACAAACATATCTATTGTTATTGAATGAGAAACATCTATGTCGTTATTAAAATTATGAAATCATAGATATTGTTAAACGTAATCTAAATTTATTCTATAATAAGATCTTTAGTAGTCGTGTCAACACAGCTACGCCTACTAATTGGCTATTTAGTATTTATAGCTAAGGATTGAATGATTCAACGATAGTTAATAACATGAGGATGTATATTTATAAGTATCTAAACTTTGTAGAAGCTCAATTCGTTCCCGCAGTTTCCTCTACTTGAAAAGTAATGTGTTTAAGCGGCCTAGTACTGGGGGCGGAGGGCTATTCACCCAAAAGCGTGTAATTAAATTTAAAGTTCTATGGATAAAAGACGCAAGTTCGATGTCGCTATAGCCGAAAAGTCGTTACCACTGAGGTCGTTATTAATGAAACCCACTTTATATTGATTAATTCCCATTTGTAAAAATCATTTACTGCGGGCGCTGCCCAAAGAAAGCTGCAGAAGGAAGTGTTTAGAAAATAAAAGTATTAAACGCTTTTTACTTCACATACGACAATTATAGTGAAAGAGCGAGCTAGCATTGTTCTTTTTTTTACGAACGTAGAGCGTTGATTGGCAGCATTTCTTTGTTTAGCAGTGCAGTCTTCCGTGCATTGTACGTCGCGCATAATATGATTACGAGAATGTCTTATGTTTGTTACGTTAATAACTTTTCTTTGTTATTTTCTAGTTGCTACTAGCATTTTATGGTCAGTTAATTTTAAGATAAATGATTATGCAACTCTTACAGATGTAAAATATATAATGCTATGTTGCAATTTATTTGTTCATTGAACTTTTTCTACATAAACAAAATAAATATGTTTAAATAAATAAATTAAAATAAATATTTTGGTTATATAAACTGTAAAATGCAAATATTAAAAAAATACTACATAGTTTTAATCCCAAACAGGACAGTTCTTTATGCGATCCACGTGCGTGAATACGCTACAAATTGAGGTATAGGTACTATATCCTTTAATTGT
Source organism: Lymantria dispar (assembly GCA_032191425.1). Classification (NCBI taxonomy): domain Eukaryota; kingdom Metazoa; phylum Arthropoda; class Insecta; order Lepidoptera; family Erebidae; genus Lymantria; species Lymantria dispar. The sequence continues at coordinate 37,301,833 of CM063445.1, forward strand.
ATAGCTGCGATTTTGTATGCAATAAAACAATTTCTACAGTAGTTTTTGGTGAAAACTAATTTTATAAGATGGAGAAGCAAACTTTGGCTGAATTCTTTTAGATTGGACAGGTTAAAAATACAATGTATTGGCGTGGCAGTTATAAAAGCCGTTGAGTCATCATCATCACCTGAAAACGTATGATACCAACTGTGATCACCGACCCAAAAGTCAATCACAGTGATTATTTCACTATTCCTGCTTGAATAGGACTATGTCCAATAGTGCACGTTGATAGATTGATATATGATGGATATTTATTAATATAATCCCTTTATTTATTTCCAGAGCAGCGCGAGCGTGTGCGCGAGTGAGAGGACGCCGCGCTGCCTCTATGCTGTATCGACGCAGATTTGACATACACCGGGACGTCGCCAGGTGATCTCGATACATCGTCGCTCTAACATATACAATAATAAATGTCCATCCTGTTACCTTGAAGAGAAAAGAAAAGATTAGCACAAAATTTAATGTAACCATTTTTTTATTTCTTTGTGTCGCCATCTAGTGGTGAGGATTAGAACCATTAACAGAAAATCTATTTGATTACCTAAAAAAAATTTTTAAGCACCATTTTATGTATGCTATATACCATTTAATTATTCTTTATTAGTATTTTTTGCCGTTTAAGAAAATTTAACTATATAATTTAAAGGCTTCTAACACCTAATCTTGAGCTTCAACTACACACATTAATAAATATAACACTGCATAATTGACTGTAAGGATTTGTTGAGAGACTTGAAAGCCTACGCTCATAATATTAACAGGTTGCTGCTGAAGAGGAGTGGAATACGAGGAGTGAGGTAACCTGGCTGGGAGGAGACAAGCACAGTGGAAAGAGCAGAGCCATCTATCAGCTAGCGGCAACAACAAACCGAAATGTGTTCCTCCGTAACTAAGTACCTAAATATCGCGTAATACATCGAATAATGTACGTTCCGTCCAAAAAGCTGCCAAACATTTTAAACGAATTTATTAGTGTAAATACATTTTTGGACTTTATAGTAATATATTGTGTATAGTTCGCGAGTGTTCGCGTGTGTTAGTGTGGTGTGTACAGCGCCACCTAGTTTATAAAAGTGACAAAGGTGGCGGGGACGCATGCGCCATCGGTACCGGCGCTGGCGATGCCATTTATTGAAGACGAATGGTGGTCTGCGGAGAATGAGGGAAGGATGGTTGATCTCTCCAATTGCCTGCAGGTAATACATGTTCATTTACAAATATGTTACTTAAATCACACATATCCTCAAAAACCTAACAGCTAAAATTATCTGACCAGGAAAACATAGCCGCTATTAAATGCGATAAAAATATATTTAATTGACTTTGAAACACTAGAATAGTTTAGTTTAATAGCTTTACAATATCATTTATGTATATTAAATATATATTCACCGCAAAATTCAATACTTTTGTCCAGTAAACGCATGTTTTAGGAATTCGTATTCTAGACCCCCGAGAGATTCCTTCAGAGAGAAATTCAAAGAAATAAACTGTTGCGACATAACTTCTTTATAAGAACATGCTTTATATCACGAGAAATATTTTTGGATTTGATATTTATGACACTAAACTAAGGAAAAGAAGTGTATATGTGAAACACATTCAATTTTTACTATTAAATTCAAATTTAATATTATTGGTCTTCAAAGGGCATTAACTTTTTATAGGACAATATATTTAATATACTACCAGAATTTCTTGAAATATGTGAAAATGTAACTAACCGCGTTAATAAAACAGCTTATAGTCAGCTTATTTATAAACAATTAATTACTTTTTTTTTTAATTAGATCATATATAAATGATTTCAAAAGGATAAGAAGTTTCAATTTCTTGCCGGATAATCACCGTAGGGTACTTTCGGGTCATATATGATAGATTTAAAATATGTTTGATGACAATTAATAAAATTTTACAGGGTTAAATATACATATTAATTATATCAGTTTAAAAACTTACTTAAAATTAGTGCAAGATATCATCATCATCATAGCCCATATGTTGGGCTCGTGCGTCCTCCACAATGGGAGGGAATTAGACCTACTATACCATGCTGGTCAGACATGTTGGTACAGGATTATCCTACTCTTGCACAGATGTTATGTGCATATTAAATCCCTTAGTTGTCTTTTACAACATCCACGGGCAAGATAGGGAGTAGGTGAATTGTATTCTTACTCCGTCACCACACGGAAATACCTTGTAGAAATCTTTTTTCGTAATTTAACACAATTATAAATATATTAGTTAGTTACTAAATCAGAAATACATAAATAAGTGTTAGTTCCAGGACGCGGTAGTAGCAGCCGGCGGTCAAGCCGCTGCGCAATTGCAACAAATGGCGACATCTCTCGGTGATCTCTCGCAAGCCGAGCTTACTAACATCGTTGGAGGTCTTACCCTCGAGCCTGACACTGGTGAATCAGCTGATCCTGACGACATCCTTAAACAACTAGGAGAGACAGCCTTCGATAATTTTGAAACATTTTTCACTGACCTCACTAACGCTACCGCGTCAGCAGTGCCACCTGTTGAAATAAAGGTGAGTATGGTATCTATTTAATTGCGAGTAGTGGCTATCTCATGGTAAATGATAAAAGTAGTATAACATCACTTTAAAAACTAGTAACAGAAGTTGTAGGATGAGCCCACCATTTTGTAAATCATTTAGTATGCTCAAATTAAGCTATTCTAGAGATCCAAATCGCAATTAAATATTTGCTGCAAGATGACAGCGTTAACGTTATTAACGTTCAGTTTTGGGGGGCTAGTGTTCACAATCTCAGTAGAAAATTATATCTTCTTCTCACTTGTAAAGTGAGTTGTATGTCATGCTGTTGATCACTGACTTGATGAGGGCAATTAACTCAACCTTGCTGGTCAGATGCACCGATAATATAATATTTGTGATGTCCTAGCGAGGCTGGAAACGAAGAGGTGGTGACAATTCTGTTCTTAATGTAATCCACACGCACAAAAATTCTACTACTAGTAGTTTCATCAATTTTCTTGATTTGGGACTGTCTTGAAAATACTGTTCTGTTAAATCTAGTAACTTTGTAGAACACCTACTATATGAGCGAGATTGTGATCATTGAAATACTTTTATTTAAATCGGATTGTTCATGGTTTTATCATTAAATATAACAGTTATATATTTTTTATAATGACGTCATCATCAGGCTATGCAAGCTGATTAGATCGTGATTGGTTTTAAAAATTTTTAGAAGAGCTTTATAGCCTACTCACTACTTGTGACTCCCACGGAAATGTAAAAAAGTGGTAAAATATTATATTCATTACCCATTACTACAGAGAATAATGCTCAAGAGTAAAACTTTATAACAAGGGAATTGCCATGATTTACAGAAAAAAAATTAAATAATGTGACTCATAAACCTGCAAGAAAACCTGGATAAAATACAAGTGCGTTAAATCTTGAAATACGTGTAAATTTTCTAGTGAACTAATAAAATATATTTTATTATTTCAGCAAGAAGAAAATAACAACGTATCATCGCCAGCGTCGAGTAGCCAACTTCAAGGCTACTATCAACACAACAGTCAATTAACACTACCAAACAACGGCCAACAACGGTTACAACAACTGTTGAGATCTGGCTCCAACGCCATCAACAATGCCGTCACAAATAACATCAACAACGGACGATATAATATAGCGTCTGCAAATCCTTTGCTAGCTGAGAAACTATCAGCGACACCTAGCGGCATAAAGCAAGAACCAATTAGTTCAGACTACAACACAGCGGGTATGAACTACGGGAGTGCTTCACCGATGCAGAGAATGCCGAGCGGGAAGCCGCAGGTGCACGATGCTGGTGGAGGTAAAGGTACGTTTATTATTATTAGTTTAAGATATTTATAGTGACATCTAGTGAAAACCTTTAAAACTACGTTTAAAGATAGCATTTCATATAATAGTATTATTTGACACTAGATGTCACTATTCACCTACACTATAGACAAGAAGTTTTATTATTTGTATAATAGATGGCACAATTGCGAAAGACTATCCACGTCTTTTAGCTTCTAAATAATAGATGGCAGTACTTTCATGATTATATCTAAATCACAACCTATGCAGTTTTCTCTTTACAATCACAATCTACTTTTAGTTTCTGCAAGAGGAAGTGCCGACAATTTTCCTTTCACGATTTGCCGCTTTTACTCATTAAATACTGGGACCGGTGGTATTGAGAAAGTTTTATAGACCATACAAGCAGTAATACAGAACTTAGGTGCGTTTGCAATTTGCTTGGAACTATAATAGCAATATAATCTAATTGACATTTTTTTAAACATTTATCATCATCTCAGCTCGTATATGTCCCACTACTGGGCAAAACGTCTATAATGGAAGGGAAATTGGTCTACTATAGCACACTGGTTTTAAGGGTTGTTCATCATTATCATGTCAGTTCATATACGTCCCACTGCTGGGCTCGAGCCTGTTCTATAAGAGGGAAATTAGACCTATTACGCCAGGCTTATCAGACGTGTTGGCATAGGATTTTATTTCGAGTTTTCCTTCTCATGTTTTATGCGTATTATAAGCCTTAGTCCATTTTTACGTCACCTAGCAGTGAGAAATGGAGTGGTGAAGTGTATTGTTACACCGACTCCACACGAAAATAATACACATTAGTTATTAAAAACTATGCTATGAAAAAACAGCAAACAATTAAGATGGATAATAACATAATTCTAACAAAAATAGCCAGACGTACTGAGTAGGGTAGTGGCGCCGCCCTGCGGCTAGAAGCAAAACCATTGCCAAGTAAACACTTTCTAAGCCAGTAATACCTCATTCATTCAAATTTTGAAATTGAAATTTGAATTGAAATTTTGGCTGAATAAAGAAATACTGTTCTGAACAAATTAATTAAAAACCAAAATACTTAATATCGATCGCAGCGCCATCACGTTGGTCCCAATACATTATCTTAGTGGTCCTTTTTAATGTAATCAGTTTGGGGTGACATCTGTTAAAGACTAGAAACGAAGAGAGACTTTGGTTTCACCAAGTCTATAATCGATATAGAAACATTTATTGTGTTTTATACATATAGATGTGCCTATATTTATCTAGGTTGGTCTTCAAATATTATTTTTGTATTAAATAATAATATTTTTTTGTACGTTATGTCAGAATTAAATAATATAATAACATATTCGTTCGGAACCAAACTATATGTAAATGATTTTGGTATTCGTTGTCGGATTTCCGTCAAGCTTGGCGTCTATTTCCTTAGTTTAAAGGAACTTACAGAACTTTCCCTGTGTTCCACTATATCCATGGAGCTAAGCTGATGTCCAATAAGTTACCGACATCCTACTAATATTATAAATGCGAAAGTTTGTATGTGAGGATGTGAAGATGTTTGTTGCTCTTTCACGCAAAAACCACTGAATGGATTTTGATAAAACTTCACAGTAATATAGCTTACATATCAGAATAACACATAGGCTATAATTTATCTCAATATTCCCACGGGAAGGGAAAATGCGTGTGTAAAGCCGCAGGGCACTGCTAGTTATTAATAGAGCCCGATCAATTTAATTATTTTAATGGTACCTATTACCTAATTTTCCGTGTGGTGACAGAGTAAGAATACAATTCAAGAGGATGGTCCTTTTCTCGCCCTTGGGTGGCGTAAAAACGACTAAAGTATTAAGCACTATTAGTAATTTTCTTTCACAATAGGAGGGAAATTAATCTACTATATTCTGGTCAGAGGAATTGCTAAAGGGTTTTATTACGAATTTTCCCTCTTTTGCATAATGTTACATGCATATTGTATATCTTAGTCATCTTTTACGACACCCACGGGCAGGATAGGAGGTGATGAACTCTATGCTTACTCCATCATCACGAGGTAAAGAGAAAGACAATATGCGCGCGAAAAATACTGCAACAGTTTAAGTCATATTTTAACTTGACAAGAAGTAGAAGAAAATTCTAGCCTTGCTGAAATTGCTTTAAAAACTTTAAAATTGAATATTACCTTTTAAACCTTGATAACTAATTAGCACATATAAATTACAAGAAATTGTTATAGGAAAATGTTCTAATATACAAACAAAGGTGTACAAATTACATAGTTCCTAGTATAGAATATGGGACTCTGTGTCAAGGTGACATGCGGCCATGTTGTGACGTCATAGGACGCAAGGGTAATTAGCCATAAAGGCAGCATTTTGTGGTAGGATCTTATATAGAGTTTAAATTAAATACTAATTAATTTGTACAGTTTATCATCGCCACAGTTCATATAAGTTCCATTGCTAGGCTCGAGCCTCCTCCACAATGAGACGGACATTGACCTACTATTCCAGCTGGCCTAGGGTTTTGTTTCGAGTTTTTCTGCTCTTGTTATATGCATTTTATATCTCATAGTCGTCTTTTATGATACCCACGTGCATGAAAGCGGATAGCGAATTGTATTCTTATTCCGTTACAACACGGAGAATATCTCTTTTGACACAAATTATTCCATTCCATGAATGTGCGTTTTATAACAAATGGTATTATATTATTAAAAAATGAAGGAGGTAGACTGAATGTGGCATCAGTGATAGGGAAAATTAGGAGCGCGAGATTGTCTTGGTATGAGCATGTGATGAGGAGGGATGAAAGGCATGTGATAAGGCGGTTTATCGATATAATTGTGGATGGAGGATGGACGTAAGAAGCGTGGGAGACCCAAAAAGAGATGGATAGACTGTGTGAATGAGGATATGCGTATGAACGCAGTGAGTGCAGATATGACGGCCGATAGAAGGCTATGGAAGTTAAGAACATGTTGTGCCGACCAAGGGCGTCGCCAAGGGGGGGCCCTAGAGTTCTCATAAGCTGGCGACGCCCTTTGTGCCGACCATACTTAGTGTGGGATGAGGGCTCAAATGATGAAACAGTATGATATTTAAACTAAAGTAGAACATTTACTTGGAACGTTAGAATGTTACTCTGCTATTCATATGATGGCATAGAAATGCTAGAATATGATTCATGCAATATCATCTTAATGCATATTCCGTATTAACATCTATGGAAGAGAAAAAAAAACCGAAATAAAACCCTATACTAGACCAGCGTGGTATAGGATTTTTTTTCTATTTAATTTCCTTCTATGGAGGCTCGAGCTCAACAGTGGGGCGTATGAGAGTTGGAATAAAGATGATGATTTAATGTGCAAGATTCTCTTACGTAGGAGTATAGTCTCTAGGTAAATGTAAATAGGTTTGGAAGATACTAAGTACTCTTTAGAACCATCAAAGATCAGCGGCCCTACATAAAATATTGAATATTTTGTGTAACATTATTGCTCCGAGTCTGAATATAATTTGTGTTAGTTAAATGTGTGTTTGTAAAGTTTTCGGCAGTATAAGGATAGTGCGTCATGTCTAAAATAATAAAAAGAAACTATCGTAAGATCACCATTAACCCTAGCTGCTCTGTGTAAAAAATAATCACCCAAATGTATCTTTTATACACATCTTGTTTTGAAGAAGTATTCTGACTTATATGAATACTTAACTACAGACGTACATAGACAAAATTCTATGTATCTAGGCCATCGATGCTCATACGTATGTACATATACTAAAAGCACACGTTTCCGCCCTACAAAACTGTTTCCTTTCTCTTTGAAAGATAACACTGAAATTTTGCCAATAATAAAATGTATATATTTTCAAAAGGAAGGTGTGCAAATAAACAATATTTTATTTCATTAATTATAATGTTAGTGAGGTAAAGACAAAACAATGTGGTCAAATTATGGAACAGTGATTGTTAAATTGTTCACCGTTTCGTCCGGGTGTTATCAGCCGCTCCGCAAAAATAGTATCAAAGATTGCATGACCAAATGATGGTAGACAGCGCATAATTATAAAAAAGAAAATACATTTTTTGACATTCACTTACCTATTACTATTTAATTTCACGGGTGACCGGACCAGGGATTTAAGTCGGTCACCCCCAGAGAGGCTGACCGCGCGACGGCGACCGACGTCCCGCGAAACGGACGTCGAGAGGAGAAAGTACCCCCTTAGAGTATCGGGCCGACCGCTGAGGACAAGGAACTCCGCACCGGTGATCGGCCCGACGATGAAGGCGACGTGCTACGGGTAGCCGGATGGAGCCGCGTGGCGGGTGCACTGACAATAGAAAAAAAATTACTAAGTAGATTAATAATCGTTTGTGTATCTAGTTCATATTACATCGTCATCATCATCTCAGCTCTATACTTCCCACTGCTGGGCTCGAGGCTTCTAACTAATAAAAGGGGAATTACCTACAACGGGTTGGTAGGTATAGTATTTCATTTCGAGATTTCCTTCTCCTACACATCTTCTCTTAGTCGTCTTTATGACACCAACGGGTAAAATGAGGGGATCATGAATTGTATTCTATTGTAATATTAAATATCATTATAGTGCACGGGTGTTCCATTTGTTTACGGCATAAGAATTTAATGATTGAAAGTAATTGTTTATTGACCTTCGTATTAATAACTAGCAATCCGCCCTCGCTTCGCTTCGGATTCAGTCGCCTTACGCGCGTAGTTCCCGTTCCCGTGGGAATACCGGGATAAAATATAGCCTATGTTACTCCCTGATATTATAGCTTTCCAATGGTGAAAGAATTTTTAAAATCGGTCCAGTACTTTTTGAGTTTATTCGTTACATACAAACTTACAAATTTTACCTCTTTATAATATTAGTATAGATATTTCTATTATTTATACATTCTCTTGTCTTTTGGCTCTGGTATTAAGAATATTTTGTCACGACTTACATGCCCCTGGAAGTCATAAAAGGTACTAAAGTCTCACCATAAGAATGGAAAGTTGCACTCTACTTGCAAACTTATAACTACTGCCATTGCGTAACCACCTGCTAAACGTGACCCTTATTCACGGAAGGAGGCGGCAGATCGTGCGCGAGAGGAACTCTTCTTCGGTGATACGTTCCGCCGCCGGCGTCTCGGGCGGCGCAGGCGCGAGTAGCTGCGCCTGACGCCGCCCTAGATGAGGCTGCGGGTGACCGGACTGGGGACTTTAGTCCGGCACCCGCAAAGAGGCTGACCGCACGACGCCGTCCGACGTCCTGGGACAGGGACGTCGAGAGGTGAGGGTATTCCGCCGGGCCGACCACTGAGGACAAGGAACTCGACACTCGTGGTCGGCCCAACGACGAAGTCGACGTGGGTACGGGTTGGTTATGTGCCCGCGCGGCGTCTTTTCGTCGCCCTGGACGGAATGGATGGCGTGTGCGCTTACCATAGCCTACCCATAAAAAAGTGACCCTTATGGCATTATTCTCTCTATTTGGGGCGATCTCAATAACAGTGTACGTTAATAGGTAATGACGACATTGATAGGATGGATTTATACTACATCGTCAGTCCATCTTATATACGCCCCACTGTTGGGCTCGAATCGCCATCACTGTAGGATATAAATGAACCTTTTATACCATGCTGGTCAGGTGGGTTTTATTTGGAGTTTGCCTTCTCTTGTACAGATGTTATACACATAATTTATCCCATATTCGTCTTTTACGCCACACACAGGCAAAATAGGAGATTTTGAATAGCATTTTTATACTGTCACCTCATGGAAAATGATGATTCGATTGGTTCTTCTGAGGAATTCTTTGCACCATATATGTCGTAGAGAAATCTCAACGTGACTCAAAGCTTGTTAAGATCAAAATGTCTAGAGTCTTTGACTCGTGGTGTAATTTGTGTCCGTTAAATTAAGTGTTTGTAAAAAAAGTACATTTAGATAGGGGAATATAAAAAAAACCTTAGTGTAGGGAACTAGGATGTTGTTAAAAAATACATTTCTCTATTGAATTATGAATCTGTCTCAACTGTGGACTGCAGCGTAGTGCAACCTCTTCCCTGTATTAAAAAGCGTGCCAAGGGCAGGGACACGATTTCGAACAGAAAGTATCGATACTGTACTCATGAGTAGTATCGAAGAAAAAGTATCGTACTCAATAAAGTACTGAGTACTTTTCCTGGCATCTGTCGTAATGAGCTTCTTTTTTAGGAATTTTGACCGTCTGTGAACGGATTAAAATATTGCGTGAGCTACATTTTAGAAGGTTCATTACGTTTGAACTAGCTGGCGTTACCGTAAATATAAGCTGTAAGGTCAAGTTAAACATGAATACTCACTACTCTTTATTTGATACGATACCTGCCAAAAAGTACTCATTTAGTAAAAGTATCGAGTACAAAAGTATCGGTATCGAAAGAAAAGTACTCGATACCTAAAAGTATCGATACTTTTTTCGTGTCACTAGCCAAGGGGCTGACAAATATTATATATTAATTCATTCGAATTTTTTATTTAATTTCTTTGTTTATACTCTTTCCTTTTTCTCTGTCTGAAGGTCTATGTCTATTCTTGTATTATTACCTGGCTGTTATCACTGATTTTTTTTCCTTGCTTTCACTCTAAAAGATAAATAATTATCCTAAGCGATAATTGACCTCTATATTCGGTGCCATTTTAATCTCGTAGAGCTACTCTCATAACAGTTTCCGCTCTGACGCCATAAATGTTCAGGATCGTCTTTGGTACTATTATAATTTCGCAGAAAATCTGTATCTGTGTAGTAGCAATACAAAACCAAGAAAGCTCGAAGCCGCAAGCTAGGGATAGGCGATCTTCGGTGGTCGGCCCAACAACGAAAGCGACGTGGTATTCGGGTGGGTTACGGGTGTGCGTGCTTACGCCCCTCTGTCGCCCCGGACGGAGTTGTGCGAGGAGTACGCCGACCGCGGCTACCCCAAAAAAAAAGGATAGGCAATCTTTCTGACAAAGATTGATTCTTGAATCGATTCGAATTGTCGTCCAATGAATCGATTCACAAGAAAATTGAGGTCTGAAGGATCGATTCCCGATTAATCGATCTATCAATCTTTTCTTTTGGACGTGCTTGTGACCTTTGTTTTCTTTTTAAGAAATGTGGACCGTAAATAGGTGATGAGCTTTTTTTTAGGCAATCTGAAAGTTTTATTAATCTTATAATATAGTATAATACATTAAAATACTTAATATCGAGTGACTAAGAATACATTTCCCACTCTCTTTTGCTCGTGGATGTCGTAAAAGTGCTACTAAAGGGCTATATATTCTTATAACATCTATACAACAAAAGGAAAACTCGAAATAAACTCTAACGCTTGACCAGTCTGGTATAATAGGTCATTTTCCCTCCTATGGAGTGGAGCAGGCTCTAGCCCAACAGTAGAACTTATATGAGTTGAAATGATAATGATAATGTACTAATTATCCTATCGGGTCTTATTTTTATTATAAATGAAAATTCAAAGTCCTTTTTCCAATATTTAGTTGTAAAAAGTGTCGTATTTCGACCGCATCCGCAATCTTGCACTTAGTACCCGTGCGTCACACGAATTTACAAAGTGTGCGTGTAACCGTGACCCCGTTTTCATTCGCCCGCGCAAACATCACGTCTGTGTGAGTGAGATGTATGTGAACACTATATTTGTGTGAGTTACATGTGCTTGTTATGTCACACGAGATAGGGCATGCGTGCGCGCACTTTCAGTGTTGCCATTTAAACATTTAAAATTCTCCCGAGATTTTGTAGAATATGCAATTTTGTATTGCGTTGTTTGCGTTCGGGAACCATAAGAGGATCTTCTCGTCCAACATACCTCAGTGTCTGAAAACACAGGTCTACGACCAGTGTGTGTTACCAGTGATGAGTTAAGGCACGGAAACGTGGTCCCTAAATGTAGGCCTCATAACAAGGCTCAAAGTCGCTCAGCGTGCTATGGAGCGGGCTATGCTCGAGATTTCTCTGCGAGATAGAATCCGCAGAAAAACGGGTGTAACCGACATAGCACCAAGAATTAGCATGCTGTAGCGGCAATGGGTAGGCCACATCGCTCGACGAACCGACAACCGCTGGGGAAGAAAGGTTCTCGAGTGGCGACCACGTATCGGACGACGCAGTGTAGGACGCCCCCCACTAGGTGGACCAACGACCTAGTGAAAGTTGCTGGGCGTCGTTGGATGCAGGCGGCACAGGACCGCACATTGTGGTGTAACATGAAGGAGGCATACGTCCAGTAGTGGACGGCAATAGGCTGAAATGATGATGATGATGACAATTTTGTAGATTAATGAAATTGTTGGACAAATATCATTTTAAAAATATATAAATTCGTTGTCTCAGTCCACATTAGTCCCACTGTTGGGCACGGGTCTGAAAGGCTAATTGATCTACTATATCGCGCTGGTGAGACGTATTGGCACAGTTTTATGTCGAGTTTTCCTTCTCTAGCATTGTTTTATTTATCATAATGGCTTGATAATTCGGCAAACTATCCAAATATTTCCATGATACCTCTTAGGCTGTAAGTTCTTGCTATTACGCGAACGGCTGGGTAGAGACGGACCGGACGGACGGATGGGTTTAAAACTATATCTAGCTGTTATTCTTCTGAGTCCATTTACATTATACTGCTGGGTTCTGGCCTTTATTGCAATAAAATGAGAAATGGGGAACCTGACCTCCAATACCACATTGGTCACATTGCTTATTTATTTACATATACATCTATGTTATATACATACCTTAGTCGTCTTTTACGACACGCACGTGCAAGAAAGGACGTAATGAATTGTATTCTTACTCCTTTAAAACATTTGGGTACTGCAGAAACACTTGCAAAATACTAAACGCTGAGTTTGATCGCTTGATACACAAAAATAATTACTATGATTTCACAGTTTATGAAATCAGAAAATTTTCTAGGAAATTTTGATTTGAAACGAATACTGTGGTCTGACGGTGCATCATCTAATCACTATTAATGACCTTGTATTGTTAAAAACCTTGTCCTAATTAAGTTGACTTCAATAACGGAAGTCTTAGGACTTCGAGTTATGTATCAATAAATCATTTTGATACTTAAAATTTGTGAGGTGATTACAAATAAATTACATATTTCCTATGTTGTAATGATCTCTAATATACATATGACGGAGTTTCTCAAAGTTTGTGCAACTCTATAGATGTGACAAAAATGAAGTTTAATTCTATTTGTTAATAAAAATTTATATTATGTATGTATATGAAACGATTACCCAATGGCCGTTTTCCATTTTCTATCTTTCGTTTCAGTATCTAAAGATAGACTAGATCGACTCTTTGACAAAATTACATTTAGTAACCATACCATATCTTCGATAATTCTTAGGTGAAGTTATATATCATCGATAAAGTATAGATAGATTAACAGGATCATGAACATTAATTTCGCCTTAACCAAACCAGACAATTATAGCTGAAGGCCATAATAGATACTTATACTTTAGTCTTGAAAAATTTATCCATAAAGATGATTAAGAATATTCACAAAACCAAAGGCCTTTTAGTAGACTGTGTTATCTTTTACTTGAATATTGAAAAGAGACCCATTTCATTGCCTTTTTTTAAGGTTGATAACGAAGTTATAGTCATTACATATTTATGTAATTAATTACGGGTCTTTAACAAGAAATTGATGCAGGCCTTCAGTTTGAAATTCATAAGACCAACAATGTAATATGTATCAACTCCTTGAAGGAGTTGATACAATCTTACTTGTGATAGAAGAGAAACTTTATATAAAAATATAGATAAAATAAATGAAATTGAATACAGCTAAGTGTTTTATGTTATTTAAAAAAAGTGTCTGACACAATATTATTATTAGCATGCTAATATTTGGTCCCAAGTAGGTCTTTATAAGTTTGAGTAACTCTGGTAATATACATGTAATATATATTATATTACAAAATACTGGAAGAACCTTTCTTGTTCGATCGCCGTCAAGGTCTACAAAGCGAAGATCTTGTATTAGTTAATCTGTGGTTTCTAATACCGGATGTCCGTTTATTAGCAGTATATTTCAATGACTTCATCTATAGCATAGTACAGAATAATTAACTTCCGTGGCCGATATTTTAGAAATCGATACCTAGACGGAATAGAAATTTATGCGTTAATTAATCTGCACTAAAAGTAATAAATAACTATTGTATATTAAAATAAAATTACTATGGTTTATCTTTTTACCTGAAAATTTATTCCTACGTAGGTATTATTAAGTAGTATTATTTGGCTGAGGATTAAATCTGGACTAAAAGAATCATTGCTTTTGGTTTACATATGTGCCTTAATTACAATCGAATCCTAACTTCGCCTGCATAAATTCTATATTTTTTGTAATTTTCAAAAGACGGCATATCACTACAGTCTGTATATATCTCTCTACTAGTCGAACCTCTCCTCCAACTAGGAAAGAAAATATGAAAGAAAGTACTAATAATATAGTAATAATAGTAATACTAATAATATATAGTACTACTAATCCGGTCGACCTGAATAGATCGATTCCAATCAAAGCCTTTCTCCAAAAGCACAGATGGCGTAGTCGTTAAGATATAGATCTACCGCGCCAGTGTCGGGGTTCGAATCCCACACAGGACAACACTTTGTACGATCCACAAATTGTTGTTCTGAATGTAGTTCTGGATGTAATTAGTGTCCGTAAATTTACATGTTTGTAAAGTCTCTCGAAATTCAAGGATCCCGTCGTGGAGGGATACGTCTTTCAAAAAAATAAGTAAATAAGGAACCAATATGTTAAAAGAAAACTCCTATGGTAATCCCTTTGACCAGCATAACTCAATTTTCCTCCAGTTGCAGTGAACACCCATGTCCAAAAGTCTTCTACTTCTATGGGCTGAAGGAAGAAAATCGGAGAAATCCAATAGTACGATGGTGAAATTAATTTTTTACATCATACGACTTTAACTCTGAGAATGTACGGCAGAATTGAAAATAGTTACGTGTCATCTGAGTTGCGCAAACGCATTGAAGTTACCTTGAGATCTGTTAGCATAGATTTACACATCAAAATTTAGGCTGGAGATTTTATATAGCCAACTAGTTATACCTGCGATTTCACCTGCATAATCAAATAATTTACTATACACAAAGCCTATGGGGGCACTTACGTATCATTTAGGCCAATAACGTCCCACTGTTGGGCTCGAGCCTTCTACGCAATAGGAGGGAAATTGACCTACTATGGCACGCTGGTCAGACGTGTTGCTGTAGGATTTTGTTTCGAGTTTTCCTTCTCTTGCATAGATATTAGACGCACACTTACGTATTATCAATTTTATATTTTGATTTAATTTAATGCGGTAATCCACCTCTGGATCATACCTTAGCTGTTACCAAGAAGATAAAATAAAAAAAAAACAGTAGACTCGTTTTATTTTTAATTTATTATTTTTTAATATATAATTTCCTATTCTTTGCACCTGGTTGATTTTTTCCAATAATACAATAGATATCTTTTCTCGCAATAATGAAGTAAAAATACAATTCACTAACCCTTCTCTTGGCTGTGGTTATCTTATTAAAGGATATGGTTTATAAATAACATCGATGCAAAAGAAGGAAAACTCGATGTTGAACCCTATACCAACACATCTGACCAGCGTGCTATAGTAGGTAAAATTCTCTCCTATTACGGAGGAGGCTCGAGCCTATTAGTTGGAATTACGTGGACTGAAATTATGATCATATACTTAGCTTAGGAAAGTTATAAATTTGAATTCGAAATCTCTGCGTATCAGATTATAATACATGCCCTATTAAACTTGTCACAATTCTATAAACCAAGTTATAACTTTTAAATAAACCACATATTTCTTTTCATTAATTGTTTCCATCGCGAGTTCAGAATACAATATTTCAAGTAAGAGGTAATTCTTATGTCCCGTAGTCTGCTAAAGGATCCCCAAGGACAATTTGATGCGTTAATACAATTCCTAAATCCCGTGCCAATGCGCCCAATGCGTCGTGACATTATCCAGTCCTGGATAATATCACTGGATAATGTCACGACGTCCCCGAGGGGCGGACGTCGGTTGAGGAGAGGGTACTCCTTCTCAGGGGTATTCCGTTGGGCCGACCACTAACGACAAGTCACCCTACACCGGTGATCGGCCCAACCACGAAGACGACGTGCCACGGTTGGGTTACGGGGCTGCGTGCCGCCACTCTGTCGCCTCGGATGGAGTCTGGTGGCAGGTGTGCTGACCGTAGCCCACCCCAAAAAAAAAAAGAAAAAGGGACTGGATAATGTCACTCTTCTGAGAATCTAATAATACCAACAGAAAATATCCAAGATGTTTGCTCCTGTTATTCTCTAATTTAATTTTAAAAGTTTAAAAATATCTTAAACTAAATATGTACGAGTATCAAAACTATACAGTAACCCATCCAGCAACTGCATTAAACTAGCTTAACCTTATTAAATGTATCGTCACAACAATTATTATTCTAAATAGGAAAACCACTTGAATTCCTAAAACATTATTGTGTTAATACGTTCCCGGAATACGATCGTCACATTTTTCTGTCCGGTCACCTTGACACAGAATCGAACCACAATACGTAAATAAACAGGCGATCGTTTGATGCACTGGTGCGGATGGATGTGACTTATCGAAGGATAGTTTTGTATGTTATGAATATGCATATAGGGAGAACTGTGGTCCAGTTTTATTGGGTTACAATGACCTACTTTCGGACATTCGTTATAGAAATAATTAAACATAAATTTATTTCATTTTTGAAGTGAAACTTCATTGTGCTCATGAGGGTAATTTTTTTACGGATGAAACGTAATTTAACGTCACGAAGATGTGCTGCGTTTTTGTCGAAAAGGAGGGAGAGAGCGATTGAGACCGATTGAGAGAGAGTGAGAAAGGGCGAACATAGCACGAAGCACAGCCATGGGGCGAGAGTAGGGAGCAAGCGAGTGAGAAAGATCGAGAGATTTTTTTATAATTATTTTTTTTAATACTGATAAAAACACATGGAACCAAAGAAGTTTCACTTCTGACATGCGTACTTAGTACTCACTTTATTTTTATTTTCTTCATGCGATTGGTACAGTGACGAAGAATACGATGCTGGTGGGTATTGTAAAAGAGGACGAAGGGTATAGATATATAACATCTATGTAAGTGAAAATCTCGAAATATAACCGGCTCGTCTGACCTATGTGGTATAATAGGTAAATTTTGCTCGTATTATAGAGAAGACTCGAGCCCAACAGTGGGACGCATATAAGCTAATATAATGACTCTCCATACGGTAGTTATATTTTAAAGACCACA
The DNA here is from genome assembly GCA_032191425.1 of Lymantria dispar. Classification (NCBI taxonomy): domain Eukaryota; kingdom Metazoa; phylum Arthropoda; class Insecta; order Lepidoptera; family Erebidae; genus Lymantria; species Lymantria dispar. The sequence continues at coordinate 37,319,139 of CM063445.1, forward strand.
ACGAGCCCAACAGTGGGATGAATGTGGGTTGCGATGATGATGACGAGGGAGTTAAAGGTAGCGCTGTAAAAAAATATGAAAATAACATTTTAAATAAAACTACTTTACTGATTTTATCGCGTTTGTATTTGATTTTTGATTGCATCTTAGTCCGCCCGTGACCATGAACGCTGCAAAGTGTTCGAAACGTCGGTCAATCAAAATTCAAATACAAACGCGATAAAATCCGTAAAGTAGATTTATTTAAATTCGCGTAAACATTATGAAAATAAAATAAAAATTTGTTGTACCTATTTTATGAACATAATTTTAATAAATTACGAAACACGTTTTCAATCTATTTTGTAAAAATCACGTTGTCCCATACAAACTTTGATCTCATTTTCACCCCCTTAGGTGTAGAATTTCGGGCAATCATTTCTTATCAGATGCTTACATCAAACAAAGAACCCACCTTCTAAATTTCGGGTTTCTACGATTAGCGGTTTAGGCTGTGCGTTGATCCGTCAATCAGTCATTCAGAACAAAGCGTTGTGTACAGATAAATAAATTATAATGATATGAAACCAAATTCAAACCATTTAATATGCATAAGCCCGAAAGGGCACTTACATATTGTCAAGTTAACAAAATTAAATTAAATTATCCAAAAAAATAAACTACCACCGAATCGGAAAGTGACCGCTACTGAGAAGATCCGGCAGAAAACTCAGCGAGCTTGTCTATTATTTTTTTTTCTCTTTACTTGATATAAACTTGTATAGATATAGCATTTATTGTAAGTACTAGCTTTAGTGTGATGCCCTTAGAACCACAAGATACATATATGATTCAAGCAATCATGGCTGGACCAGATCCCACAAGCGTAATATACCATACTGTAATAGTCCCAAATGCCACATTGCCAAGGTGCTAGGTCATCAACAAGTGGTTAGATACGAAACCTCTTGGCTTCATACTTGTAAATGTATTACAATTCTAGCCTAGATAAAACCCATACTCGTTTATAAGAGCTCCTTGAGTCAGTACGACAACCTTATTCATGTCAATGACGAACTAGTACCTACATATGTATGTGTGTGTGTACATATACAGACAGGTACTAGCACACGCACACATATACATTGTATACGCGTGCGCATATATAAATCTTATTCCTGAGAACACGCGATACTGCTACCCGGCATTTATACAGTTTTTTTTATATGATTTTTTTTCATTCATTCATTCATTTCAGCTGCCATACGTCCCACTGTTGGGCTCGAGCCTCCTTCAAAATAGGAGCGAAATTGACCTTATTATACCATGCTGGTCAGACAGGTTGGTATAGGGTTTTATTTCAAGTTTTCCTTCTCTTATATAGATGTTATATGCTTATTATATCCCTTAATAGTCTTTTACGACATCCACGGGCAAGATAGGGAGTGGTGATTTTTTTTTTAAATGATAATTTCTTTTGGCGCCCCTATATAAAGGAAAGAATATATTTTTAGAAGCTTGCAACACACATCATTAAAATTAAAAATATATTTTACATTCGATTCCATCAGCCTATAGACATCCACTGTTGGACATATGCCTTCCCACGAGAATGCCACTCAGAACGGTCCTACGCCACTTGCATCCAACGTATTGAAATAAAAAACATTTTTAAATTAAATCAATTGTATTATTACATATTGTTCGAATTTGATTCGTTGAATTCGTTTGAAATTGATCTAATAATCACCTATCGATTCAGAACGCGACCGTAAACTGGTTAAATGTGTCAATAAATTCAGCAAGCTTCTAATTTACTAAGTTACTCCTTTTAAATGAGATTATACAAACATGTTTAGTAACTAGCCTCAGTGATGCCCTTCGAACCCTAATATATTTTTATCCTTTTTTCAAAATAAAATGCAAATTACAATAAATATAACAAAAAAATAGCTGAACCACATTCCAGTCATTACTTCCCTCAACTGCATTGGAGGAAGAGATCTGCTCCACTTAGCTACCGCAAGTAGGGACGTTTGCAGTGAGCATAGGATTATTGTATATCATAATGTCCTAGCATATCCAAAACGTATTAATAGCTCGTGCGAGAGCCACGTGACTACTAATAGTGTACCCGTTGCATAAATAAGTTACGCCAGAGGGCCCTGCGCATACTTGTTTCGCAATACATTATAATCTGGGACACGTATGCATAACTTAATCATTGTTTGGGGTAAATTGTCAGTGGAGAAATAATATAAGCTTTTAGATAATGATTTCTGGTGTTTATGGGAGCGAAATGAAACTATTTTTACGGATTTCATCTTTTCTTTCCTTACTATGGACGCTGAAGAGTGTTTGCAACATCGGACAAGGAATTGGTAAATACAAACGAGTTAAGATCTGAAATATTAATATATATATATATATATATATATATATATATATATATATAATAAAAATATAATTCATTCATCGAAAATAGTGTTCCTCATAGGAAAATCTGATATTATCTTAAGATTAAGACGGACTTAGTGTACCAAGTGGCCTGGGTTTGATTTTAAATTTTCCTTATAATACGTTATACAATCAACACATTTTTGATTTGAGTTTGAGTATAATTTGTGATCGTTCATTGTGTGTTGGTAATTGTCCACGCAAGGGAAGGATTAGTTCATTAGTATAGAAAATAATCTTTAAAAAAATTAAAAATGTATATCTCCGTACTTAACAGATATGTTGGCAATCACCGTTGATGTTAAAAATTACAGAAAAATCCTGCAGCTTATACTAGTGACCCTCTCGACTGAATTTTATAGACTGAACAACGTTGTCACCCAAAAAACTGTATACAAGATTGATTAATATCTTTTAAAAATGATTATATTTTAAAATGTATTATGTTATGTGTAGTAAGGCAAACACGTTTTGCGTTGCATTCAGTAAACAAGTCCATCAAATTTAAATGCCAGAATCAGTAAATTAGGGTTTTAATTCAAACCTTGTCACAAACCGTGATGTCATTGTGAAAGTCCGCAACAATTCGTAATGTTTTGTTGTGAATTTTAAATCAGATTTGAATGGAATAATAAAAAATATATTAAATATTTTTTATGCATTATATTTAAACAATATACATTTAATTTAAACGATAACGAATCATTATAACAAAAATGCATGTTAGTATGTTAGGTCGGCTGTTACATTACGTGATCTAGAAAAAATTGCATATCGGCTAAATACTGGAGTATTTTATATAAACATGCTCAATTTGACAACCCATGAACGTTACGCTTTGCAGGCGTTTTGGTGATCGTACATGATATTATAAATTTCCATGGAGAGCATTGCTGCTTATCTCCTGGTCATTTTTCAACTCATTCCTTCACAACTCGGGCAATTAAGGGATATAAGGGGGATTATTGTATTGTTCAAACTTCACATCACGGCCTAGCCAAACTTCCAATCTGACTTCTGAATGTTTTCAAAGTGATAAGGTAGGTAATAATTCCTGATCTCATTTTATTACTGACGTAAAGATTCAATAGCTAACAGTAAATAAAAACGTTTTCTAATAAAATAAAATCTGTTATTTTTCACTGCTTTATATTTTTTTATTGTGATTTGTCCGAAATACATACATGTATTAAATTCCATTTGATTATAACATTATTTTTTCCTTGTCTGTACTTAATGCTTTAGTTACAAAAATATGTTGTCTTTGGCCGCGATAAAAGTTAACTGAAAGATCAAGTAATCCCGGCACGTGTCCGAATGCCAGCATTATCAGTTTTGCTTCAATTATATCTTTACATAAGAAATATTGTCTTCTGTAATCGGGAATGTTATGTAATTTAGAGTTTTTTATTGCCTCTAATGGCAAATAATAACTGCAACTTGCTTGATGTTAAGTGATAACTGCTGCTTATGGACCTCTTCAATACAGGATAAAGCCATCGTAACATAGTCTGGACCTCCGGCTTTGCTTCTCATCAATAGATGCGCAAAATATTGTAGTAGTATATTCAGGTAGCGAATTTCTGTGAGAGCATAGCTACTTTCCTAAATGATCAGACCCATTTGTGGCTACAGGGAAAAGATTTTCAGTAACCTGGACCATTAAATATAGGTAGTGTCCTTGATACTATTACATTCCATAATATCAACCGTAATGAATAATGGAAATAACCAATTTTGCCACTCCAATTGTAATGTGAAAATTGTAATTGAAATTTCCCTCGCCTCACTGAACGGTTAGTACAATAATTTAAAATTAATATTAGTCGCGCCTTTATGGTTGTTTTAAAATTAATATTAATTTTAACGGGCCACAGGATAACTACTTATCACATAAGCAATCGGTGAACTAGATTTTACGATTCGACTTTGAAAATTATATCAAATGATGACAACACGTGTTTGGTTTATGTGTTACTTTGATTCATGAAAATAAGATGTTTTTAGATTCGGTAATTTTAATATTTATGAAAATCAAATCTTCTGATTTTTAGAAATCTCTCCGTAAATACAAGAAATGTGGGCTTAGCACGAATATTTGCGTCAAAGTGACGGCACAGATGGCGCAGTGGTTAAAGTACTGTCTTACTGTACCAGTGTAGTGGGTTCGAAATCCACACAGGACAACACTTACTATACTATTCACAAATTATTGTTCTGAGTTTGGATGCGATTTGTGTTTATTAGTTATATGTTTGTAAAGTCCTCCGCAATACAAGAATTATTACTTTTGTGCAGGGTGTTTTTTTAAGGACAAAAAAGTGTTTGTAACGTGTTCGTAACGTTATTAAGACCAATTTCAATTCTATGAATGGATTTGTAGTAGTTTCTCTATCCTCCGATAGAGGCACTGATCCAAATTCTATACAAAGTAATCCATACTAATATTATAAATGCGAAAGTAAGGATGTTTGTTTGTTTGTTTGTTTGTAACGCTTTCACGCTTAAACCACCGAACCGATTTCAAAAATTCTTTCACCAATGGAAAGCTATAATATCAGGGAGTAACATAGGCTATATTTTATCCCGGTATTCCCACAGGAACGGGAACTACGCCGCGGGTAAAGCGACTGAAACCGAAGCGAAGCGAGGGCGGGTTGCTAGTATGATAATATCAAAGGCAATATGATGTTATACATTTCTTTAAATGAAATTAACATCAGTTAAGAACATCATTATCTCATATATATCCCACAACTGGGCTTGAGCCTTGTCCACAATAGGAAGGTATTTGACCGCTTGAAATTGAATTTTGTCACGTTCGTCCGACGGTTCGGTGTATGATTTTAATTTGAGTTTTTATTCTCTTGGATATATGTTATATGCATACTATATGCTTTAGTCGTCTTTTACGACATCAAAACCAGATATGTCATAATATTAACCACTACTTTGTATAGTGGGGCCGATTAGTAAATAGTAGATTGTTTTGACTGGGTATGTTGTTTGAAATGTAAGGCTTTGTGATTTAATGCAGAATTAAAAATCATCATCGTCTCAGCCCATACACGACCCACTGTTGAGCTCGGGCTTCCTCTATTGCGGGAGGGAATTTGACCTAGTATACTACGTTTCAAGTTTTTCTTCTCTGGCGTAAATGCTATTCGCTTACTTTATCCCTTAGTCGTCTTTTACGAATCGGACAAGAGAAGGGTTGGTGAATTTTATTCTGACTCCGTCACCATACGGAATGACAAAATAAAGAAAATATTAAAGAATATTTTTTGTCACCATCATCATCGCAGCCCACATACGTCCCACTGTTGGGCTCGGGCCTCCTCCATAATGGAAGGGAATTTGACCTACTATACCATGCTGGTCAGACATGTTGGTATAGGGTTTCGTTTCGAGTCATCTTTCTCTTGTATTTTTTCGTATTATCTATAAATATAATTTTATATAATTTGTTGTTGTTGTATATATAATAATTTGTTCTATAATGTTATATCCTCGACAGGAAAACATAAGAACTAACATGTAGTCCGAGATAGTTGTCACAAATGAATATCGGAAACCGGATGCCGAAGTACCTGAGGGCTACTATTAAACATAATAACTAACATTAGTCCTAGAATTGTTCTGAGCGTTTAAGTATTGCTTTAGGTAAATACTTACAGTTTTTGATTCTTTTTAACGAACAAAAAATATATAAGTATTAAAATTTACGTTGAATGTTTCTCTATGGATTGACGGAAGATTATAATAATCTTGGCTTCTTCTTTCCGTGTGGTGATAGAATAAGAATATAAGTCCCCATATCTTGCCCGTAGGTGGCGTATCAAGCAGTTTGACAAGAGTGGTATAGTTGGTCAATTTCCCTTCTATGGAGAAGGAAGCTCGAGCCCAGCAATGGGACAAATATGAGCTGAGACGAGGGGACTATAAAACTAATCCTCGTGTTGCGGGACTTTACAAACAATCAGACTCAAATAGCAACTAATGGATAAAACATTATTTCACGCAGAAATCAAACCATCTTATATTAACTGCCACGCCATTTGTGCAAAGTAGAAACAAGGATTTAACAGTCTTTTCCTAAGTAAAGTTTATTTTTGTATTGTCTTAAGTGGCAGATGAGCAAGCAACATCCTTGATGGTAACTAGTATCCCGCTCATGGACCCCTGAAATACCAGGAACTTAGCTAGATTGGCACAAAGTTGAGGCTTTGGTCTCATTCTTGTTCACCGATCTAGGCGTAGTAGAAAATTGCTGTTAATCAGACATCGATTTTCTGAATGAGAGTCTTTAGGCTTTCGTCTTTAGGTCTTTTGTCTGAGAGGCTTATATTTAATTAATAAAATGGTTGCATGACCAGATATATCCCGGTAAGAACGTAATATTTTCTGATTCTTAACACCGTATTCGTAATTAAATCTGATGCTGACAAAATGTCATCCTTCCTAATAAACGAGGTCAACAAAAAATTTTGGACTGTGACAAAAAGTTGCTGTTTTCTTACGCATGGCGCCACTTAAAGTGTCATCATTAATAAGTCGTATCAGCTATTAGGGGCGGGTCATAAAATGCCTCGGATGAGTAGTATTTATTACTATGGGTTCCGCATGAAATAACATTATGACAGAATGAAGTTTCAGGGATCCTTATAACTAAACTCTTGAATAAAATCTTTATATATGTATATAAATCTTCTGTTCGTGTTTTTGTAGTTGAATTTCTTCTAAACGGCTGGAACAATTTTGATGTTTTTTGTGGCTCTTCCGATGGATATGAAAATGGTTTAGATTAATAATTGAAACCGGTAGGTGGCACTGCGATCGATTTTAAGAAGTATTCTATTTTACTATATTTTGAAAATTTATACTTTTATACATGTATTATATACTTATACTTTTACACATACATATATGTATTGTAAACATATATTTATAATGCAGGATATAGCCGTCTTAAACGAAAAACACTTTTAATACTGACAATAAGAGGGCACATGTATTTAAAAAAAGAGCAACATTACTTTTTACAATTCAAAATGGTTAGTAAAAATATTTTTTCGAGCGCAGCAATGGAACATCTATGAGCCTTGCTGTTCTTATCCTCTATTACTTGGGCTCTACTCAACATGTTATCTCTTGTCGTGCATATTGCAGATGTTATAGCAATAATTTTAATGTCCGACCACCTGCCTGATGCCAACCTTCCTTGGGAATGTAATTATTGACCAGACGACATCAAATGTGGTTGGCTCAGAACGATTTAAACCTATTATTCGTTTTTCATGATACTCACGAGCGATGTAAGGTTCGGTATTGGTAACCGCTACTACACAGCAAAATAATAAAAATAGAGCGTGTGTGTGTGTGTGTGTACTTATATACGCACGTAAAACGTTACCTCTTTGGCGTAACAAGGTAACAATCTTTCTAAAATTTTTATCCTTTGCCTTATCCTACGTTTGTAGAAAAAAAAAAATAACACTAGTAATAGAAAAAAGGCGTTAAAAGTTTGTAACGCATTATCCAGTTGACATTTGTGACGGTGTACGCCCGCATCGTAAATAAAATTGACTAGCTAACTTCAGGGTGTCGGTATTTCGTAACGAAATGCGCGTGCATCGTAAAAAATTCTCTTATCATTTTTCCCTAACGCGCCAAAAAAGTTAAACTTAAAGAAATACGGAACCACAAATCAATCCAAACACCTGACATCGTTACCACATGCAATGTACAGGCGCATGTTTTTTTCTTGACACCCAGGGGTGTCACTTACAGCTACCGCTGTCAAATACATGCTTTAAAAATTTGACGCTAATGAATTAGCAGAATTAGTGGCATTTTATACATGCAGTATTTGAATGTAGCAATTATATCTATTCGTTAATGAAATCTTTTAAAATGTTTATGGTATAATTTAATTCTGAAAGTATTTAACTAATTTAAGATTTTGTAGAAGATTCCGTGTGGTGACGGAGAAAGAATACAATTTGCTATCCCCTTTCTTGCCCGTAGATGTCTTAAAGGCGACTTAGAGATTATAATATGCAGAAAGCAAGAAGACTCGAAATAAAACCTTATACCAACACGTTTTATCAGCTTGCTATGGTAGGTGAAGAAGTCTTGAGCCCAACAGTGGGACGTACATCAGCATGACATGAGCGATAATGAAAGTTAACCTGAGATTTTAGGGGTATATAATCAAAAGTCTCACCATGCCACTTTATGAAGTAAAGATTATGAGCTTCAGGAGTGAGTTAATTATAAAGTCACCACGTATCTGTGAAAAGTAGTTTATCCGAGAAAAGTATAAGAATCATCTACGTACCCAACCATGTTTATGAAATCTTTATAAATTCCTGAATATATTTACGTGACTATCGCTTCAGTCAAAGATATACTCTAGCAACCCGCGCTCACTTCGCTTTGGTTTCAGTCGCCTTATCCGCGTAGTTCCCGTTCCCGTGGGAATACCGGGATAAAATATAGCCTATATTACTCGCTGATATAATAGCTTTCCATTGCAGAAAAAATTTTTGGTATCGGTTTTGTGGTTTAAGCGTGAAAGCGCAACAAACAAACTTACTTACGCATTTATAATATTAGTAAGGATGTGTAATGCTCGCTTAGGCTAAGGCCGCACTACGGTGAAACCGCGGCGATTTTTAACCGCGTGAGTTTGTGAAACAGGAAAACGAATAGAAGCGGCCGGACTTGCGGTTTTTATCCGCGACTGATTTTAAAACCGCGAAATGTTACAAAATTGTCGCGATAAAAAACCGTAGCAAAATTTGTAATCTATAGAACTAAGTAGGCGCACACGCACTGTGTGTTAACCGCGGGCGGTTTTTTGGCTAGTATTCCGCCTACCGCCGCGAAGAATAGTTGTGTTGTCGTTTCGTTGCAATTGATTTAATTATATTTTGTATCCATGGAGGTGATGTATGAACGCACATTATGCAAATTTTTATGGAAGCTGGCTGGGGGTATTTCGTCGGGCCGACCACTGACGTCAAGTCACCCTGCTCCGGTGGTCGGCCCAACGACGAAGGCGACGTGTATCACGGGTGGGTTGCGGGTGTGCGTGCTTACATACCTCTGTCGCCCCGGACGGAGTGGTGCGAGGAGTGCGCTGACCGCAACCCACCCTAAAAAACATAACATACATACAGACGAATTGAGAACCTCCTCCTTTTTTGAAGTCGGTTAAAAATGGATAATATTTTGTAATTAATTCAATTGCATCAAGACGACAACACACCTAGCCAAAAAACCGCCCACGGTTAACGCATAATGCGTGTGCGCCCATGTGGTTCTATAGATTACAAATTTTGCTGCGGTTTTTTACCGCAACAATATTGGAACATTTCGCGGTTTTTAAATCAGTCGCGGATAAAACCGCAGGTCCGGCCGCTTGCATTCGTTTTTGGGTTGAGAGCCCTCAGCGCTCACCACTAGTCCGCGTAAGGGTGTAACAGCCATCTGAAGCTAACACTCCTTGTCAGAACAAAAAAAAAAAAAAAAAAAAAAGCTTGCATTCGTTTTCCTGTTCCACAAACTCACGCGGTTAAAACCCGCCGCGGTTTCACCATAGTGCGGCCTCAGCCTAACTATCAGAAATCTCTTAGTCGTCCTTTACGACACTCACGAACGATAAGGTGTGATATTCGTACTCCTTTACCACACGCCTAATTTTTATACATAAAATGAATATTTGAGAAATACAGGCTTTTAAGAGGGTCTAGAAAAACTCTCCCAGTAATAGATAAAAATAATTTTATCCGAAATACTTGTTATTTTTTCGGGCGAGTCGTTCAAGGACTTATGTAGGTGTATCTGGAACTATTACTAAGCAGTTGGGTAGACAAAAAAATATATTCTGGAATCATATATATGAAAGCAAAAAATAACTAATTTTATAATAAGTGTTTGTATGTGGTGGGTTTTAGTGATGTCTTTAGTATCACCGAACCTTATTGCACGCATTCACACTCCCTTCAGTTTCTTCGCGGTAGACAGCGGCCTGCGATTCCACGAACGGCAGCAACACTTACCATCAGGTGTACTGTTTGCTCATTTGCAATATTTTGCTATAAAAAAATGATTACTGTTAAAAAGAATAAAGTAATCCTTCCACTTTATTCAGCTTATATACCTGGCACTACTTGGTTCGAGCCTCCTCCACAATAGGAGGTAATTCGACCTACTATACCACGCTGGTCAGACGTGTTGATATAGGGTTTTATTTTGAGTTTCCTTTCTCTGGCACACATGTTATCTGTAATCCCTTAGCTGTCTTTTACGGTTAGTAACGGACAAGAAATGTGATGGTAAATTATATTCGTACTCCTTCACGTCAATATTTCTCTTTATTAGCAAAAAAATATAATCAAATCTCTTCTCTATTATACTTACAACAACAACCTAAATATATCATGCATGATCTTCATAATAAATTATTCAACAATAGAATATGGCATACTATCTTAATAATGAATCCAATGTTTCTAGAATGTTCTTTTACTTGTCAAATATAATGATATATATTTTTTGCGTGACCCTTGGAGACAAATATGGTCCTTCACGGTCAACGAATCCGTTTGCAATCACTGAACCGTCGAACACACTTAAGTATATAATTAAATTACCGCTATTGTGTGATAAGAAATATCATGTAAATTGAATGCAATTGTTATTGGATATTATTTTTTAACGTTCTTCACTATAAACATTCAAAGGTTTTATTTATTGCTGTTGCAAAGAAGCAAACAGCGCACTTAATGGTAAGTGGTACTGCCGCTCATAAACCTTTGCTAGGCTGCTGCCTACCGTGAAAAAGTGAACATAATGTGAATGTAATGAGGTTCGGTGATACTAAAAGCCAAAAAGTACCACACGCAAACACCAAAACATTTAGCTTTCGGTTCTCTCGCTCATCAAACTAAGTATAGTAACAAATTTTAGGAGTGGTAGGACTACACTGTCGACAGTTATCTGTCTACAGCCGCGGGCCGGTCCGTCCGGGGCAGTACCACACTCTCGCAGAAAATCGACGTCTGAGTAGTAGCAATTTGTTACTGCACTTCGTTCGGTGAGCGAGAGAGCCGGAAGCCCAACTTTCTGAGGGTGTTTGCGTGTGGAGGGTTTTGGTGGTGCCCTTCGTATCACCAAGCCTCAATGCACGCATTCACACTCCCTTCACTCTCTTCGCGGTAGGCAGCGGCCTTGTAAAGGTCCATGAGCGACAGCAACACTTACCATCAGGTGTACTGTTTGCTCGTTTGCCACCGTTTGCAATAAAAGAAAAATAATAATAAAAATTGCTACTACTCAGACGTCGATTGTCTGCGAGAGTGTGGTACTACCCCGGACGGACCGGCCCGTGTCTGTAGACAAACGACTGTCGATAGCGTAGTTCTACCATTCATTGTGGTGAATGTTACTAATAGAACTATTCAGGAATAATTTATTACAGCTTAACTAGGCTATGTTATATAATATAATGAACCAAATAATTTCAATAAATAGTACGGTTAACTCATTTTCACATGCTAATCTTAATTTTTCTTTTTCAGGTAAGTCGACAAATTTGTACTATGCGAGACATTTCCTCTGTAACGGTAAGTTGGCAATTAAAATAACTTATATGTTAGGATATTTTATAGGCCGAAACTTTAATGTATTAACTGAGAAATAGCGCTTTTTCACGCACGCAAATGTTTGAGGAAATAATATGATTATTATCGGCAAATTATTGTAAATTTAGAGGTTGTAAGTTTAGTAAAATAAAGAATTGTTTGGATTTCGATATGGGACTAAATTGAACTGGTTATCGCCCCAAACGGGCTTGTCTAAGCGAGTAAGCGAGCACTTGTAACTTCACGAGCACTCGTAACAAAATTAGTATTGTTTTTTTTTTATTTTAACTCATAGTTAAAGTTGTATTTTGATTACGGCTCCACATTTAAACTTTTTCTTTCTTTCTTTGGGAAAGATATATTTCCCACATTCTCTAGAAAAGATATATATTCTACCGATAAAAATCGATTATAAGATTTAGGGAAATATAATAAGCTTTTTGTATCCTAATCAAGACGCAATTATCCTCATAAGAATAGATAACGAATTCGACATAAAAGAAGAAACGGGTACGTCTGTTTTCGATGAATAATTGAGAACGAACTAATCCCGATTATGAAAAATTCTTATAAAAAGAATTGCCCCATAGATTAGATTTCAATTCTACAAACTAGTACAATCTTTTACAATGTTAGTATAGATTGCACTGAGTATCTTGTTTGCTTTTTTGACATTATGTTTACGGACTCTCTTTACTACATTATCTGTTAAAACTTTTAGACTTTTAAAATCGTACAGCCTATAGATCGAAAAGTGTTATCAAATGAACAAAGTCGTCAATAAGTTTTATAAGAGTTATTTCAATAGCAATATTAAATTACATTTTACTTATAAGTTATAATAATTAACCGTAAAACATTAAGACATAAATATAATCATATTTTTAACTACAAATCATGCAAGAATCTTCTTTTCTATTCTCTACATAAATTATAGTTTTCGTATTTCGTATAAATTTCATATTAGTCCATGGCGGAGTAAGAATGCAATTCACCACCCCCTCTCTTACCCGTAGACAGACAACTAAGGAATTAAATTTGCATATAACATCTATACAAAAAAAGGAATTCGAAATAAGACTTATACCAACACGCCTGACCAGCGTGGTACAGTTGATTAATTTCACCTCTATCCTAGATGAGTCTCGGGCTCAGCAATGAGACGTATAATGAAGTGAAATGAAAAGGAAATTATAAAGAATTTGCTGTAAATATTGATATAAACTTATCTTTATCATAATTATGTTATTTAGCATCTTATTTATATATTTTATTTCCTCTCTAAAAATAGCTGGCAGATCACCTGAAACCTAACAATACCTAACCTAACAATGGCTGATTTTAAAAAATAAATACATATTTTTTACATATCATCATCATCTCGGTTCCTATACGTCTTACTGCTTGGCTCGAGCCCATAATAGGAAGGAAATTGACCATACTGGTCAGACAGGTTGGTATAGGGTTTTGTATCGAGTTTTCTTTCTCTTGCATAGATGTTATATGCGTAATATATCCCTAAGTAATCTTTTACGACATCTACGGGCAAGAGAGAAGATGGTGAATTGTATTCTTACTTTGTCACCATATGGAAAATCCTATTGATATTATTGCCTGTTTAAAAATGATCAAACGTCAAAATTTCTGTATTATTCTAAGGATTCTGCTAAGGAAAGTCTTATGGTTAACAATACCGAACAAGGGCTGAACGATTATACATTTTTAAAAAATAAATACATATATATTACAACAACAATAATTAAAATATAATAGAACCATACCAGTATCGAATAGGTTCATCAAGGTGAAAACGTAAAAAAAAACCTATGAAAAGTAGTCATTTAGTTGCGCGCTTTCCGCAGCGGGCGAGCCCTGACCTAGATCGCACGTTACCAAGTGCAATGTTGGGACAAACACATCGACGAGTGTTACTTTCGTTTGCGTTCGACGAGCGCGCAAAAAAAAACGTATGATTACGTCACTAGACGCGTAATATAATAAATATTTTTTATGTTGTTAGTTTTTTTTAACCACGCCTTTATTTTGTTTTTTAATTATTGTCTTTAATAACAGACCAGAAATCAACTAATCTAATGCTAAACGATAATTGCTATTCATATGTATCTGCAATATTAAGGGCACAGCTAATTCCATGCCTTTTTGGAGCAAGGTTTTATGATATGTTCTGATCCTGCTCGATCCGTCCGGGGCAATGGAACTGCATCATGCATGCATGAATGGGACGGCATCATCATCATTTCAATTTACTAACGTCCTACTGTTAGGATCGACTTCACAATAGGCAGAAAATTGTCTTAGTATACCATTTTTTTGTGGGGGGTGGGTTACGGTCGGTGCATTCCTTGCACCACTCCGTCCGGGGCGACAGAGGGGCGTAAGCACGCACACCTGTAACCCACCCGTGACACGTTGCCTTCGTCGTTGGGCCGACCACCGTAACAAGGTGACTTGACGTCACTGGTCGGCCCGACGGAATACTCCCTGAGGAGTACTCTCTCCTCGACCGAAACCCCCCCCCCCCCCTCGGAGAGGACGTCGGTGTTTCCTCACGCGGTCGGCCTCTCGGCGGGTGACGGACTAATTCCCCGGTTCAGTCACCCGCGGCCTCGGCTGGGGACAATCTCTAAGAGCTTTGCTTAATTTTGCTGACAAGGGGGGAGGGGATTTAATAATTGTAATAAATTTGCTTACGTAATACTTGCAGGATCCCTTATCGTCAGTGGTAGAAATTACTTGCCTACCGTAAGGTAAGGTCACTTAATAAAGCGTAGTAGCCATTTTTTGCTGCTTAGAGTTTAATTTTCTGAATCTAGACTACATTAAACGAGCCGCATTATTTTTGACTGGAGGTAGAAAACTGTCAGCAACTATGTGTCCCGCCCAGTAGTGGGTCTTTCTGAGGGTGACAGACTAATCCCCAGTCCGATTACCCTCGGCCTTGCCTAGCCACTCAAAGATTCAAGAAGAAGATTCGAAAAGATTCTTCGACTAATTTAAAGCTGTAAGCTACTTTTAAAAGCGTATGTTATATTCTTATAGACATAAACATTGTTAGTTAAAGCTCACAAATGGTAATAACAAACTGTTACATAACATAGACACACACTCATACAAAATGCGAATGTAGTTGCATATACAGGCTGTCAATAATTAGATTTATGTATTTTATTATTTAGGGTCGGCTCATCCGAGACAATACCACACTCTCGCAAAAATCATTGATGTACGCTTTATTGAGTAAGTGAAAGTTGGAACCTTAAACCCCACTTTACGGTAGGCAGCCTCCTAGCTGTACTAAGAGCGATATTTATCACTTACCACCACAAAGTCATAATTGGTTTTTCAGCTCCTATCAGATACCAGAAAGCTAAAGCTTCGTGTGACGTCACATAGATAGTATGCGAAAGGCATAATGTTATAGGTTCGGAGGAATTCAATCCATTGTCTCTTTCTAAGAGTCGAAGTGCAATATTTAGTGTCGCATATAGCAATCGCGCCAATCTAACAATATTCATTTTTCGTCTTTATCATCGGCGCACAGTACCCCGCAATATAAGAATTATTTCATGCCGCCCTAGCCGAGGCCGCGGGTGACGTGACCGAGGATTAGTCCGACACCCGCCGAGAGGCCGACCGCGTGAGGAAAGACCAACGTCCTCCCCGAGGAGGGGACGTCGGTCGATGGGAGGGTACCCCAATTAGGGGTATTCCGTCGGACCGACCACTGACGACAAGTTAACGCTGCTCCAGTGGTCGGCCCAACGACGAAGGCGACGTGGTTTTCGGGTGGGTCGCGGGAGTTACGTGCTTAAGCCCCTCTGTCGCCCCGGACGGAGTGGTGCGGAGGCGCGCCGACTGCGACCCACCCACAAAAAAAAAAATATAAGAATTATTTCCTTAGCGCGGGATGTTGTCTTTATAAAGACTATTTTACAATACTTTGCTTGTACACTTTAAAACCTCCTGTATATATAATACATATACATATAAAAATATGTATATGTATTAGTAAATTGCACACACACACACATATATGATATGCGCGTACGCATTCTGCATCCTGTCCCACTTAGTGAGGTGAACGGGTTGTTTTATGGTGAAAAACTAGAATTAGTTATATTAAATTTTATTTGTGAATTATTTAAAGATAATCTAAGCCTTCAAACCCACACGCGGATGGTCAGACTGGTGATTAGATCCAGCACCCGCAAGTAATCAAACGACGTGAGGGCATCTACACAATGTTTTTTTACCGAAACGTCAACGATGATTTGTACCCAAAAGGGTAACTCCCTGGTCCGGCCATTGAATTTAAGGAATCGGTAAAGGTGATTCGCTTAATTAGCGGTAAGGGATTTTTCTACAAACTTAAGATAACGCGAAGAATCAAATTTTAGAAAGATTTTTATCTTGTTACGCGAATAAATTTATTATTTTTTGTAAAAAAAAGAAACCGCCTTCAATAATGTAGACAATGTAGATTTTTATTTTGATTTTTGTTGATTTTTCAAAAACTGCTCGTTCGATTTCGATAAAATTTTCATGAGACTATTTGGGAAGTATATACCCTTTCCAACAAAAAAAGAATCATCAAAATAAACGTAATATACATAATAAACGTTCATAAACGACGAAGTTATCCGTAAACAAACATAAAATAAGCATATATACGGTCGAATTGAGAAACCTCCTTCTTTTTTGAAGTCGGTTAAAAAAGAAAAAGTTCTTACGTGCGTACATAAAAACATACATACAGATTTTTTAATAAGGTTGTTTCTAGTGTTTGAGTGAAGCTTATTTTTAATTATTTGATATATTTGTGTGAACTTTTGAACTATTACATAAACTACAATCACCGTATGTTGTATCTAGGCGCGAGCGTTCACAGCGCACTCTAAATGTTCTACATATGGCCCTAGAAGGCCACGCACTGTTATGGCGTATGCTGGTTCCAACTAAAATTAACATTAAATCATTTGTGCAGATTTTACTGTTATTTAAATAAATACGAGGATTTATATGTTTAAATAATTGGGCTGCGCAGATGGTATGCGATTCACGAATGGTTGTTCTGAAGTTTTGTTGTAATTTGTACAAAAAAAAAGATCAAATATTCTAAATTAGAGGTACTTACATATTATCAATTTTAATAACATACCTTTCATTAATCTAATTTACAATTACCGGATTGGAATACGAGCGCCCAATGAGTACATCCAACAAGAAACACAACAGATTTGTTTATTTTTTTAGACTTCCTTTATATAAAATTATATATAGTAGGGTTTTCAAGTATTGGCTGCAGTGTGATACCCTTCCTTCTTTCATTTTCTTTAAAAGGACAACACCTTGCCTTCAGGAGATTATCTCCTTGTGTTGCGGGTGACTTTACAGGCATATAATTAACGGATACAAATTACATCAAGACTCAGAACAACAATTTGTGGATCGCACAAAGTATTGTTCTGGGTGGGAGTGGAATCCGCGTCACTGGTGTGGCGGTATTTTAACCACTACGCCATTTGTGCAGTTGCACTTCGAACCACAAAACATATAAGTTTCAAACTTAATGCAATAGATAATGGGTGAACCTAATTCTACAAGGGGTGCCCCCCAAGTGTTTTACGTCACAAAAGAACACTGCTATCAAAGTTTCATATTTTTAGTTTAAGTAGGTACATAATACTCGTAGTTCAACGTTGATGCGTCATCCAATCGCCTTCTTTATATATATAGATGATACGTAAACATTCCAACATCTATCTTGCCCTTGAGTATCTTAAAACACGACTAAGGGATTAAATATGCATATACCATCTATGCAAGAGAAGAAAAACTTAAAATAAAACTCTATATCAACACGTCTGACTAGCATATCATCATCTCGGCTTATTTACGTCCGAGTCCCACTGCTGGCCTCAAGCCGCCTCCACAATAGGAGGGAAATTAACCTTACTACACCACGCTGGTCAGACATGTTAGTCTATACCAACCCGGCCACTGATGACAAGTAACCCTGCTCCAGTGGTCGGCCCAACGACGAAGGCGACGTGGTGTTCGGGTGGGTTGCGGGAGTTGCGTGCTTAAGCCCCTCTGTCGCCCCGGACGGAGTGGTGCGGAGGCACGCCGACCGCGGCCCACCCACAAAAAAAAAATGTCTATACCAACCCAGAGCCCTATAGCTCTGTTTTGAGTTTTGCTTCTCTTGGTGTTTTATGCATGCTATGTCACTTAGTCATCTTTTACGACATCCACTGGCAAGAGAGGGAGTGGTGAATAGTATTCTTATTGCGTCATCACACGGAAAGCATTAGCATGACTATTGTAAAGTAGGTCAATTCCCCTCCTATTATGGAGGAGGCTGGAGCCCGATATCAAGACGTGTATGAGCTGAGATGATGAGGATAATTAATCATTTAGCCTCATATACGTCCTACTGCTGGGCTCAAGCCTCTTCCATAATAGGAGGGAAATTGACCTACTATGCCATGCTGATCAGACAGGTTGGTATAGGATTTTGTTTCGAGTTTACCATCTCTTGTATAGATGTCATATGCGTTATAAATCCCTTAGTCGTCTTTCACGACACCCACGGGTATGAGAGGCGTTGGTGAATTGTATTCTTACTCCGTCACCACACGGATACCTCTAATTTAGAATTTTTTTTTGTACCAATTACAACTAAATATCAAAAGAATTGTTCTTGAATCGAATGGCATCTGTGCAATACAATTATTTAACCACATAAATTCTCGTATTTATTTAAATAACAGTAAAATCTACACAAAAGATTCATTGCTAATTTTAGTTAGTCAGGCAAATATAATTAATATAATGAGGATAATATAATAATAAACATTTATTTGAGTTATCATTTTGTCAAAATTTCTGTAAGCTTTTAAAGTATCCGGCTCCGCTGGCCCAAAATATAAAACGTTATATCTAGTTTCATATGTGGTATTACACACAAGACACATAGGTACATGAATGTCGGCCGATCGAGTGCGTATGTGGACAAGGTCTCTACCGACGTTTCGCAATATTCAACTCTCGAATATTGCACAAACATTCGCTAATTGATACAATGCGATCTTCCTATTCGTATATAGTGCTTTGGCAGTTAAATAATTTGTTTTTAACATATACGCGATAGGTGGGACCAAGGAATAATCGCCGAAAGTCAGGATATTACTTATACAAAAATCTGTATTTATTTGCAACTAGTTCAAAAAAGATAATAATAACAGTAGATACAGAGGCATTGAGAAATGGATGGATAGATGAAATAACGTAGCGGTAAGTGCGAAGATTACTAATAGTTAACTAAAACCAAGGTATCAAGTTTGAAATTCAGCTTAAGCATTGGACTCAAATTTACAATTCACCACTTCCACTCCCTATCTTGCCCACGGTTGTCGTATAGACGACTAAGGGATATTATATGTATATAACATCTGTGTAAGAAAAGAAAAACTGGAAATAAAATCCTATCTCTACCAACATGTCTAACCAGCATATTCATTTTTTTTTTTTTTTTTTTTTATGGGTGGGCTATGGTAAGCGCACGCGCGGTCCAGTTCGTCCGGGGCGATGAAAGGACGGCGCGCGGGCCCATAACCCACCCGTGCCCACGTCACCTCGTTGTTGGGCCGACCACCGGAGCAGATGTCACTTGTCGTCAGTGGTCGGCCCGAACCAGCATAGTCTAGTAGGTCATTTTACCACCAATGAAGAAGGAATGTCATGCCCAGCAGTATATGAGCAGAGGATGATAAAGATATCTTTTAATCATTTTTTATGATTACCATTACAGCTCATATATGTCCCACTGCTGGGCTCGAGCCTACTCCACAATAGGAGGAAAATCTACTTACACATTGGTCAGACATGGTTTTATTTTGTATCCTCCTTCTCTTGCATAGATATTATATGTATATTTAATTCCTTATTCGTCTTTTATGACACCCACAGGCAAGAGACGGGGTGATGAATTGTATTCTTACTCCGTCACCTCACGGAGATTTTTTTATGATGATTTTTATGATAATATGCAAGATAAGAGGTTGTATTGTATACTCTGTCACTACACGTATAAAAGCACACAACTCGAGTTACAAAACATATATTTTAACATGTTTAACGTTTCACAAGTTTAGAATCGCACGAGATTTTGTAACATTCAAGTTATTGGCGTTGGATTATTTTACCAAATAAGCGTTCTCATGAACTCTTGCGCAAAAATATATCTAAGATTTCAACTAATCAAGAGTATCAAGGACATGTTGTTTATTGGCATAGGAAATATAGATAATAGCGAGGAAGGAAACTGCGCGCACCAGCCGCGCAATGCTAGAGCTAAGGCCAGGAGATCAACAACCGCGCGAGGCCGTGTCATGTAAATGTGGTTCTCAAGGCACCCGCCCTAGTTACGCTACAAACAACATCACTAAACAAACACATTCAACCTTAATACAATAGCATTAAAGCTTAATATCTATTCAAATTATTGCATTTATAAATTTGTAATACCGATGCGTGATTGCGATAAAGGTAATTCTTATTAAGTAAATAATAAGGAGTGTTTTTGTTTGTGGCCGGTTGGTTTTTAATATTGTGCAGCTAAGAGCGATCGGAGAGCGACGGCGACACGAATACGATCCTTTTTAGTAAAATCGTTTGCAGAAAAAAAAATAATTGGCAACACTGTTTTAGTTCATTAGAGGTGGATATTAGACCTCAATGTATATAACATTATGATTGGTTGTGTATAGTCACTGCTCCGCCTCTATCCCTGTTTCTATGAAGCAGACAAGCTTGTATTTTCTCTTAAAACTAGTGGAAAAAAACGGCTAAATTGTGTTTTAATTAGATTTTACTCCTAATCACTTTTGTGACATTCTTAGAAACAGAAACGTTAACAACAGAGTACTAGAATTCATACAAACCAGTTCAAAAGTCTTGATTAGCTTTAAGGTCCACGAATAGTACCCGTAGCTGTGGCTGCCCCTCGGAATTGATTTCTCGGAAGGCATAAAGGCTACAAGTCTCTCCAAGTTTACGCAAAATGGTTATCTCCCAAGCGAGCAGTGTGAGAAAATACTATTATTTGCCCTTTCAAAAGGTAGAGAAATCGCATAGCATATTATAAAGCCTCATTCCACCTCGTGGAACCCTAAGGCTGCCATAAAAAAGCGTCAACAAATATAGATATACCTTATTAATTCTATTGCCCGAATTTTCATGAATACAGGAATCTTCCTGTATTCATGAAAGTATTCCTTGTATTCATGAAATTATTCCTTCCATTATCAAATGATAACAATGATTTCATGTTACAACAATCTCTTATTGATATAATGATTATTGATGCTTATGCAAATGATAAAACTCCTCCCGTGGTTCCGTAATCCTCCCATAACTATGAACCCTGAATTGTTTGAAACATTAGGAAGGTAAAAATCAAACACAAACGTTATAAAATTCGTAAAAAATATAAATTTCATAATATATATAATAAAAATGATGTAAAAGTATTTAAGTTTTCAGTATTCATGACCACGGGAAGATTTTTCGTGAATAGTGACATGAATACTGTAAAATGACAGTAGAGTATAAGTATAGCAATATTTATAATAATAATTACAAAGTGCCTTTTTAAAATTAAACTTAAGGACAAGAAATTATACAACATAAAGAAAATTAAAATACGAAAGGAATTGGATGAGCTTTGTCGGTCAACAAGTACAGCGCTGATTTTCAGTAATCCCTGTTTTTATATAATGTCAGTTTATATTGCGTACGCTGGCTTTTTTTTCGATTTGTTTCATCATATAGACTGTTATTGAAAGCCATGATCTATTAATTTGCATACTCATCCAAATACAGTTAGTTTTAATAACATTTTCGATTCGAGCACATAAAAATACTCCGTGTGGTAACGGAGTTAGGAATATAATCTTGACCTTGAGTGTCATAACAGACGACAAAGGGATATAATATGCATATAACAACTATACAAAAGAAGGAATACTCAAAATAAAACCCTATATTAACTCGTTTGGCCCGCGCGGCATAGTAGGTCAATTTTCCTCCTCTTGTGGAGGAGACCCGGGCCCAAAAGTGGGACTTATATGGGCAGAGATGAAAATTATGGAACGAAATTTAATAAACATAACTTTAAACATAACTTTGTCACTTCGAACTCGAGACTCTTAAATGACAGTCTATTGGTTAATATAGGCATTTATATAGTCTAAATTTATGAATGTACTAGCAATCCGCCCTTCTTCGCTTCGCTTCGGGTTTAATCGCCTTACCCGTGTAGCGCCCGTTCCCGTGGGAATACCGGGATAAAATATAGCCTATGTTACTCTTTGATATTATAGCTTTCCATTGGTGAAAGAATTTTTGATATCCGTTCGGTGGTTTAAGCGTGAAAGTGTAACAAACAAACAAATTTACTTTCGCATTTATAATATTAGTAAGGATGCCTTTAATACGAAAGTTTTATATATTAAAATGTATACATTCAAGTAAAGGTAAAAAATATTAACTGTATTATAAATATTTGCTGAATCAAGGCATTTTTATATACATTGCGCAATTTTACTCGCATTTGTGTTCAGCTATTTTTATTGTGGAATGTTGAAAATTATTTTTTATTTATATTTCATTGTAACTTGAGTGCCTCGTCGGTGTAACGGTGCCAAGTATACGATTGCTTACGTTAAAACTTCAGTTTGATTCGGCTACGAGAGTTCTTGGGTTTCTAAAAAGGCGAATTGCCTTTTTATATTGATGTTGGTGACAAACAGGCAAACAAAGATATAGACGGATAGCGTGCAACATATTCTACCGTGTTACTTCTACTTCACTATTAACCTGACGCACAATACTAATTCTTTGCCATCGGAAGCCCGCTCGCATTATTACTCTTGCGGGTATCATCCCTCGAAAGCGTCTCCACCTTATATAATTATAGGTTATAAAGAACTTTCTGACATCTTGGTTACTAACCCTTACATTACATATACACGTCATAGAAAGACACAGATGTTATAACCCAGTGACTGATTTCATCTTAACTCAGGCTATAAGTTAACCGAGAATTGTCCGATGTCAATGATTACTAGCGAGTAAATGGGTCAAGAATACATCGCGGCGATCTTTTAGAGGTATAAAATCATTAACATTACAATCATTATCGGCTCATATCCGTCCCACTTCTGGGCTCAAGTCTCCTCCATAATAAGAGGGATAGTGACCTCCTATACCACGCTGGTCAGACTGGTCACTGTATATTTTTTTAAGTTGACCTTGTCTTGCATAGACGTTACATGCATCCTAAATTTCTTAGTCGTCTTTCACGACATCCACGGGTAAGATAGTGGTGAATTGTATTCTTACTCCGTCACCAAACGGATAATCTAGGTATATGTTATCGAAGGTTAATTTAATTTGCTACGTAGTCATTCAGTGATTATAAACCCATTCATTTAATTTTAATTAAATTCTGAACATGTGTTCAATACAAGTACCGCTAAAGGTGCCAAATGGATGCCATATTAGTTGCAGACATAAAATCTGTCATTCATAAGTATGTTTTTTTATACCTTTTTTTTTGTATTGCCAAACAGCTCCAAGTAAGAGCCCATTGTTGGCAGTGTTGAGTTCTTATAGGATTTGTAGATAGAATTGAAGGTTTAAAAGGAAAGGAAATAGATATAATAATATTAAATAATAATTAAAATATTAATCCTTACTAATATTATAAATGCGAAAGTAAGGATGTTTGTTTAATTGTTTGTTACGCTTTCACGCTTAAACTACAAAACCGATTTCAAAAATTCTTTCACCAATGGAAAGCTATAATATCAGGGAGTAACATAGACTATATTTTATCCCGGTATTCCCACGGGAACGGGAACTACGCCGCGGGTAAGGTGACTGAAACCGAAGCGAAGCGAGGGCGGGTTGCTAGTATGAAATAAAATAAAATTATATGAAAATAGTAAATGGAAAACTTATAATACGTCGTCATCTCAGCCTATATATGTCCCACTGTTGAGCTCAGGGCTCTTTCATAATAGGAGGGGAATTGACCTACTAATCCACGCTGATCAGATGTGTTGAAATAGGGTTTTGTTTCGAATTTTCCTTCTTTTACATAGATGTTATATGCTTATATATTCGATCGCAGCGCCGATGGATATCCATTCATATCCATCGGAATGGCCTAAAAAAAACATCAAAATTGGTCCAGCCGTTTAAAAGAAATGTTTATATAATCGAAAAAAGGTTAGAAAAGCATATATAAACGTTAAGTTTTCTTAAAATTTCTAATTTTCTGCGCAACATTCTTATTTTGTTTTTCCATAAAGGCGTTTTTTGAAATATTAGCAACCTTAAAAAAATGGTGGACGAAGTCGGTAAAGTCGTTCTCAAGTTATGTTATGGTCCTGTCCTCTTGAATAAATGTTATATACACATTTAATCCCTTATTCAACTTTTACGACCCCCATGGGAAAGATAGAAAAGATATGCGGATAATACATATTTAAGAGAAGAAAAAAATATGTCAACACGTCGGACCAGCATGGTACGTAGGTCAATTGCCCTGCCATCATTGAAAAAGCTCGAGCTGAGCTCAACAATTGTACTTGTGTGGGCTGTGATAATGATAATGAAAGATCAAGTTACTTATAATAACTTGTTATAATACGCCCTCTAGAAATACATAACCTAGATCTATAGTTTATTTTGCTCAGTCTCAATAAACCGTTAGACATACTGAAGTTTGACTTATTCCAGAAATTTCTCATTACATATATTCGTATCGATTTCGTGTAGACTCACCAAACCTCAGGTAAATTTTAGGATAAGTAGCCCATTCTCCATCATCTCAGCTTAAATAATGGCCACTGTTGGAAACCTGTTCACCAATGGTAGGCAAATTGACCTAATGACTATACTACGCTTGTCAGAAGTTAGTCAGTTTACCAATGTAAAGAGATACATGGATACATCCTAATTCTTCAAAATTTTAACTTATTTTTTTTCCTATATCCAAGTTTTCAGTTTATGTTGCATCCAGTCTAATTTTAAATGTAATTAAATTTCGAAACTCAGTCTTTTTGAAATGTAGATTATCACTAGATTTAAGAGGTGAAGAAAGAATATTGCGAAGAAGACTGCACGCTTAATAAATTTTCTAGAAAGCGTGGCAATTTACCAACCCTCATTGAATAAATGTAATGGAGCAAGCTCTTCGTATGATGGCGAATTAGGAATACAAAACATCTCTAATTTAGCCATTCTTCATGGGTGTCGTGAGAGATGCCTAAATGATGCAAGAATAATAAAACTCGAACTCTCACAGAATAGCAGGCCCTTCAATTATTGCACTTCAATCCAGATTTGGGATATTTTTGGAGGTCTACAAAATAAAGAAGAATCCAACATTATTTTATTAACTGATATTATTATGGTAATTTATAAGGCCATGTACATCCATTTTTGGATATAGAACCTTAGTGGTGGTAATATTCTAACAGCCATGCTTGGAATACTAGGGTTGGCAATAGCAATAGTCTGCTATTGATCCACCATCCGGTGTTTTCCAGGACAGAAGATCTGTAGACACGTTATACTCTTAACTAATGACCATCCGGGTATAATTATAATAATCTGTAGCGTAACAAAACTATATTGTTAAAATTATCCATAAAATTACCAAAGTATTGTGACTCTAATGTGCCTGTTTTCAACTATCGAAGCGTGATGTGTGGTTAAAGGGCTAAAGGCCTTGATATTATAACTTTAAGGGTAGGTACGAGAACTATTATTTAATGGTAGGATAGATTTTGAAGCTAATATATTGAAGCATCATACATCATAGATGTATGATACTCGTATACTACTTATATCATCCATTAGATAGACTAATAAATGAATAACTTATAGAACTAATGGATAATTAGACCACTAAGTGGACTGACAACATCTTGAAGGACGCAAAGAAGAGTAGGATGCAAGTAGCACAGGACCGTTTCGAGTGGCATTTTCTTGGGAAGGCCTATCTATGTCTAACAATCGAAGGCTATGGGCTAATGGATGTATTAATTAGATATAGGTTTGCCCAATAAAACGTCATATAACACTATCAACTGCCGTCTACATCCAACGGCTCTCTGAGACTTTTATAGAGACAGAACATAAAACTAAGCCCAGAGCTTCTGCAGTTTATCTTCAATCTATATTCCAGGCTATGCCGATGGCATAATTTAGAATAAAGGCATATGGGTGGACGATGACCTCATCATTATTTCAGCTCATATACGCCCCACTGTTGAGCCTGAGCATCCTTCACAATAGGAGGGAAATTGACCTACTATCTTAGAATAATAACGTATTGAAGGATAGTGTCGGTACTTAAACGATCAAAAACATGAAGCCAAAAACATTACATACGTACACACACACCACTATACAAATTATGAAATCATGTTTTTATTAACATAAATCGTCAAAATACTTTTAAAAGTAATGTTAATACACTTTTTATGTTTTTCAAATGTATTGTGACACCATTTGAATGTATAAACCGTCATAATTACCTATTTATTTTTTAAGAGTTGCGTATGTACGTGCAGTACAGTCACGTTGTACTTGTAATTTAAATGCTTCATTTTTTGTGCGCGGACTTACCTTCTAAACGTTATTATTCTAAGCCTAGTATATTACGCTGGTCAGTTGTGTTGTTAAGTTTCATTTCAAGTGTTCCTTTTCTTGCATAGATGTTATATGCATATTTAATCCCTAGTCGTCTTTTACGACACCTACGGCAAAAATGGGGGTGGTAAACTCTATTCTTAGTTTGTCATCACAAGAAAACAGCATGATATGTGAAGAAATAAAAAAATAACCTAGAAATATTATGATACAAAATAAAAGGACTATATAATAGTTGTCACTTGATGATCACCATGGAAACCAGACATGTCGAGGATCCATTGTAGTTCCGATAATAAATAGGTATTCTTTTTGTGTTATTTGTACAGAACTACGAAATAGGTCAGTCTTACTTATATATACACAGGTTGATTTAAATTTTGACTGCATAGATGCCGTAGCGGTTAAGATACCGGCCTACAATGTCCGTGTCATGGGTTCGACTCCCAGGATTAATTGTTGTTATGAGTTTGGATGTAATTTGTATCTGTTAAATTATATGTTTATAAAGTCTCCCGCAATACAAGGATTCCATTTCAAAGATTAGTACAGGGCGTTGTCTAAAAAAACAAGTTGGGTTTTTAATAGTGCTATTTATTGGCAGTCCAGTGCAGGCTGATTTTAATCCTAGTTTTTGCTAGCAGAAAGTTTGCAGCCCCTTTTTCAAGTGGTAATTACTGTTCTAGAGTTTGGGAATAGCAAAGGCACAACGCTACTCCTATTTTGAACCTATAAATTACTTACTATTAAGTAGATCTGCCTAATTTGGATGCAAATACTCTGTTGTATACTAAAATATGTTTGATGTATATTATCACGCTGGTTGTGGCATAAGATTTAGAGTTTTGAAAATTATCATCATCAGGCACATAACTTCTAATAGTGATTGCTCGGATTCGGATTCATCTGGGTAGCTATTGCTTTCTCTCCAGTCTCCACCATAGTTTTACATATCATCATCATCGCAGCCCACATACGTTCCCCTGTTGGGCTCGGGCCTCCTCCACAATGGGAGGGAATTTGACTTACTATACAATGCTGGTCGGACATGTTGGTATGGGGTTTCATTTCAAGTTTTCCATCTCTTGCACAGGTGTTATGTGTATATTATATCCCATAGTGGTCTTTTACGACATCCACGGGCAAAATAGGGAGTGGTGAATTGTATTTATATTCCGTCACCACACGGATATAGTTTACATATATATTATTTTAAATATAATAACATTTAAAATCAACCTATATATCAACATCTTGAAGAAATACCGAAAATAATATTAAATATTGTTTCATGAATCGTGTCTAAGGTAAAAATATCAAAGGTTACGGTCTCGTTGGAAATGGTAGGTCTGTTCCTTTGAAATTTGTCTGGGCCTTGTTTGGGGGCGTTCTACCTTGGAATTGGGAACATTCAAAATATATTTGCTCATTTATTATATAGAATTAATAATTTATGAATTTTTTATCAAAATATGTATTAAATTTGTGGAATATTTTTTATGCGATAGCATTCCTCCGTGTGGTGAAGGAATAAGAATACAACATCTGCCCAAGAGAAGAAAAACTCTTAATGAATCCCTATATCAACATCTTTGACCAGCATGGTATAGTCGATCAATTTTGCCTCTATTGGAGAGGAGACTCGAGCCCAGCAGTGAGACACGTATGAGCTGAGACGAATCTAAGTTATAATGAAATCATTTTTAACAAAGAAAAACCGACTTCAAACAGTAGCTGCTGTGATTCGTTGAGGAGTTCTCTCGACTATCTCTCAGTTCCATCATCAGATCTACTCCAGACTAAATGGTAGTGCTTTAGTTAAATACTTAATGAAAAAACTTACAAACGCACTAGACGCCCCTACGATTTTTGAAAGTTCTCCTCAATTTCTCTGGTCTGCCATCATCAAACCCTGATTTCTTTATTATAGAACCACCTTTGGAATATCTTCTTTCCAACAAAAAAAAAATCATCAAAATGCGTTCATAAACGACGAAGTTATCCGCGAACAAACATAAAAACAGCATATATACGGTTGAATTGAGAAAACTCCTCCTTTTTTGAGTCGGTTAATAAATTACCAGTAATACAAAGTTCACCAGGTCACCGTAGCGAGTATATATATACTTTCACAAGATCAAACCGAAAGATTGTATATGTCAAGTAAATTCGTATTAAAACTATAGTTTAAAGCACCCTAGTTTAGTACATGGGGTACTGAAATACAAATTGAACCCCCCACTTTCCATTTTATCGTCGATCACGTTTGCGATTAGGTCACAGAATGCAATACTGTATGACGTAAATTCAGCCCGCATAACATCTTGGTAATAGAAACTAAATAAATATACAATGACCTCAATTCTGTTGCACAGATGGTAGAAGAGGTAACGTGATTCCATACACTTCATTTATAGAATAACCTCAGAAGCTTCAGACCTCAACTTATCCTCCTATCACCATCATCATCATCATCTCAGCTTATATACATTCCTCCTACACTCGAGCCTCCTCCACAGTAGGAAGGAAACTGACCTTACCATATGGTCAAATAGGTTGGTATTTTATATCGAATTTTCTTTCCTCTATATCCCTTACTCGTCTTTTACGACATCCACGGGCAAGATAAGGAGTGGTGAATTGTATTCTTACTCCGTCACCACATGAATATGATAGGAATGTGGACTCAGGTAAATAATTTTTCGTCTATTTACCGAAGATTCTACTGATGAATTATTTTTACGCATGAAGTTGCAAACCTAGGTTCACTTTATCAGTTATCCCATTTATTGTATATGTAATCATAGTCATTGATATAATGTTTTCCTTAGCAATCTAAAAGAAAAAACATGCAGCTTTTAAAACGATGGATAAGGCACTCTTAATTCTTCTTAATCTGTACTTATGTAGGCTTTAGTCAGATTGAATTTAAATTTTAATGCTCTAGTTATTGTACTAACAATTGTTTTTTATATTGTAATCTAAGTTTACAGATTGATTCTGACACTATCTCGACCGATAAAAGAGCTTATGTCACCTTTCCCTTCATAATAGACTATTTTGCTACGTCGTAATACACGTAAAGACAAATTATACTTTTAAATAATAAATGAAAAACTTAAAATTTAAAAGATAAGACTATTTTAATTTAAAATTTAGTCAATAATCATGCTATGGAACACATCCACGTATTTCCAGGTTAATAAAATCTAAACGAGAATATAATTAGTAAACATCAGACCATTACCTTAGAATAATAACGTATAGAAGGTAAGTTCGCGCACAAAAAGTGAAGCATTTCAATTGGAGCCTAATGGAGCTTACGCTGGAACCGTTCCGTAATGTACAAGTCACTGTACTGCACGTACGTACGCAACTCTTAAAAAATAAATAGATAATTATGACGGCTTGTGAATTCAAATGGTGTCATAACACATTTGAAAAACATAAAAAGTATATTAACATTACTTTTAAAAGTATTCCGACGATTTATATTAATAAAAACAAAATTTGATTTCATAATTTGTATAGTGGTGTGCGTGTGTACGTGTGTAATCGCTTGCACGCATGTAGTAATTGTTTGCTTCAAATTTTTAATGGCTGACGTATGGACACTATCCTTCTATACGTTATTATTCTAAGACCATTACCTGCATTTTGTGTCACACAACGCCGCTTAACAATATTTTTAAAAGACCTGTAAATATTGTCCCTATTTATCTCCCAAATAAACGTAGGTATATTCAGAGTATTTTATTTTTTTGCAATGCCAATTTATCGCTACAGGGCCGATAATATTGGAATTCAATACCATTAAATGTAAGTATAACCTTAAAATGTCGTTTCTTCTTTGGATTGCGATGGGTCATTAGAAAAGTAGTATTCTGCTTAATCTCACTAACCTAAAAAGTTGGCTACAGTACAACTGAATGTAATAAAGGCATGTGAGTGGAGCATGTAAAGGTATTATAAATTGTAAACACAGTTGCGTTTCACGACTCCTGACTACAATTTGGCGCGCTCCGCATCGCCTTGACTCCATTTTGAGATGCGTGAACGCCAACACAGCTTCCTGACAAACTTCTTGTCCCAATGTTGGCATTTATTTCTCTATATCTATTATTAAATTAACTAAATTTAACTCTTCAACTAAACTTCTTGGTATGTGAATAAATACTTTTTTACTTGCAATTAAAGGATAAAAAATAATCCAGACTGTTTTTGTTTGCTTTTGCCGTAATTATTTAACTAATAGGCAGTGATAGGTCGTAAAATAGATAAATATGTACTAAATGCTTAGAAGAATAACGTATAGAAGGATAGTCTCAATACTTCGAAGGTTCGAAATTTGAATCTATAAACACTAATGGCGCGCAGACGATTACACACATACACACGCACACCACTATACAAATTATGAAATCAAATTTTGTTTTTATTAACATAAATCGTCGAAATACTTTTAAAAGTGACGTTAAAAACCTTTTTAAGTTTTACAAATATGTTATGACACCATTTGAATGCACAAACCGTCATAATTACCTATTTATTTTTTAAGAGTTGCGTACGTACCTGCAGTACAATGACTTATACATTACGGAACGGTTCCGGCGTAAACTCCATTAGGCTCCAATCGAAATGCTTCACTTTTTGTGCGCGAACTTACCTCCTATATGTTATTATTCTAAGACTAAATGTCACTCTATATGTGTCTACAATCATAAATGATGAAATGCCCTATTAGATTATTATCTATGTAAGATAATTATTTTTAAGGCATTGTATGCCATTGTTACAAAAACCTTTATAACAAGTCTTTATTTATCAGTTATCGCTTCATTTATTGTAATATTCCATCAGTAAATAAAACCAACGCCTTCAACAATCCTATGGCCATACTTTCAATGGTTTCTTAGCGAAAACATTTGTAAAGCGAATTGCTTTACTAATGTTTTCGCTTTATATCTAATTCACTCAACTTTGCCAGTTTCTCAGCAATACAATAAATATAAAAAATTATAACAAGTTAAACACAAAAATATTAAAATCTTTATATTCTGCTACATAACATTTTTACCCATATGTCCGCCAAAACTAAGGAATTAGTTTAGCGCAATCCATAGACTAGTATATGTGTAACCACTCCGTGCACGTGGATTGCATATTTCTTTATTTATCTCAGTCTTAGAATAATAACGTATAGAAGGATAGTGTCTATACTTCGAACGTTCGAAATATGAATCTCAAAATACTAATGGCGCGCAGACGATTACACACGTACACCACTACACAAATTATGAAATCAAATTTTGTTTTTATTAACATAAATCGTCGAAATATTTTTAAAAGTAATGTTAAAAACCTTTTTAAGTTTTTCAAATGTGTTATGACACCATTTGAATGCACAAACCGTCATAATTACCTATTTATTTATTAAGAGTTGCGTACGTACGTGCAGTACAATGACTTGTACATTACGGAACGGTTCCGGCGTAACCTCCATTAAGCTCCAATTGAAATACTTCACTTTTTGTGCGCAAAAATTACATTCTATACGTTATTATTCTAAGATCTCGGTATTATTTGATTTCCCGCTGCTTAATTTCATATACATATTTTGTTTATGAAAAAATTAAGCATTATTTATTCTAGGATAATACATTACAATTACTTCTTTTTAACTCTAAAAAAATTATATATTACATAAAACTATGTAGAAGAACAAATTTTAACGATCACATGCCATCTTAAATGAAATCGATACATGTTGACAAGATTGGTCAGACATTGGCCTTATGCTTTTCATTCCAAGAGTATACGTATATCTAGTGGAATGTGTTTATTTACAAGGCTAATTTATTAATAAATCATTTAAATGTACCAAAAATTAATGTATTTTTGATTTAGTAAGAAATATATAGCAGGTGATATAATTAAACGTAATCACTGAGTGCGTTCACAATTTAACATGTTTAAATGACTTCGATAACAATAATTATCTTAATTTATTATTATATATGTATTTATATAATATATTATTTTTATGGTATCTCGTCTTACGTTATAGATGAAATGACATTTTATATCTTGCCGTAAAGCATAAAAGTACGGTGAATCATAACGAGCAGGCTATGAAAACAGTATGTGATCACCCAATGAAAAAAAATAGACTAATCATAAGGTATACTTTGCTGTATGAATGAACATATTGCAAAAGTATTAAATAAAAAACGTTATGGGGAAGAGATGAAAAATTATGACCCTTTTATTTTCGTCTTAATCTAAATTGTAAGTTTTATGAAAGTCATCTAATGCTAACTTTTATTTTTTTGTATGTTATCGCTAACATAGTTTTATTAATCTTAGTATGAAATACTAAAATAAACTAGTCTATTACATTAATATTTTTAACATACGATTACTCAAACAACAAATAAAAATATAATAGTATGTAATTATCAGATTATAAATATAATTCAAAAACTAAAAATACCTCTATACTAAATAGAAAATACTGCTCCGTAAGAAAATAAAAATGTAAAAAAAACAACGTTTTAATATTCGAATTACAAGCGTGGAACGTATTTAGAAATAACGTTCCGTTTTATTTATCAACAGAGAGTCACCTTCAAACCATTAGTAGGTCTGCGTCGCCAAGTCAGTAAGCAGTAAGTATAGTAGGGACGTCGCGTGCTGCATTGACCTAGTTGCCGCGGGTTCGATACCCGAGTGAGGTCGGCCGCATAGATAATAACTTTAAACGCCTCCGCTTGCTTGTGAGTCTTCGCTGCGAATCTGTTTTATCTGATGACGTTTCATTTTTAGTGTTGAATTATTGAATCTGACAGTTACATTTGTTACATAGTTTTATAGGTTATGTTTGCATGACAATTTATAAATGACATTCGAAATATGAATTTTGATTAGTTTCTTTTTTTATTGTACAAATATTTTATTTAAAAATTTTGTGCTTACGGTCAGTGTCTATGACCAAGATAAATAAAATAATTTTATATCAGTTATCAAAAGCAAGTTATTATCATATAGTTTTATTAATACACGTCTCTCGTTCCTTTGAGTATCATACGAGGGACTATAGGAACGGGCTTAGAATAATAACATATAGAAGGTAAGTCCACGCACAAAAAGTGAGGCATTTCAATTGGAGCCTAATGGAGCTTACGCCGGAACAGTCCCGTAATGTACAAGTCATTGCACTGCACGAACGTACACAACTCTTAAAAAATAAATAGGTAATTATGACGGCTTGTGCATTCAAATGGTGCCACAACACATTTGAAAAACATAAAAAGGTTTTTAACATTACTTTTAAAAGTAATTCGACGATTTATGTTAATAAAAACAAAATTTTATTTCATAATTTGTATAGTGGTGTGCGTGTGTACGTGTGTAATCGTCTGCGCGCCATTAGTATTTTTAGATTCAAATTTATAAAGTTCGAAGTACTGACACTATCCTTCTATACGTTATTATTCTAAGAGGAACGGGTTTATTCGTACATAACTAGTAGATACAAGTAGATGCCTTCAGTTACATTTTATATTAATTACTACCAATTTACTACTATCTACCGGCACTCTTGAGAGACTGATTGCAGTTAATGCTATTAGTTTCTTTGTAGAGCACTACTACCCATTTTCCTGGTGAGCCTTCAGCTCATTTTACCCTCAGCCCACGTGAATTTAAGCAATGGCGACACGTTTTATCATAAACGCGACACCGCACAAGTTTTATTTACCGTCATAGATTACCATGTGGTAACTCAGGTAGGTGGATCCTCCATGTGGCGATAATTTAATATATAATTAATAAATTAGTAGTTCACCATCTACGCAGTATCGAGCTCCCATGGCGGTCATGGTCAATTCTTATGCACGAGAATTCTTTCTAAGACGTTTGTTGTTTTTTACCTCCATTATTCTATGAAGCTTAATTTTTCTTTTAGTTTTTTTTATATTAATAATCAGCTACTATATACACGACTATATAAACGAAATTATCAGTTAATTCACTCCCTTAATTTCATCGTATCATCCATTTTCCGTCTGTTAAGTCAAATCGTCGCCTTTAACAGTGCTATTGCCACACTGTTAATAGTATCTTCTAGAAGTTTTGGTGAAAATCCAAAACATTTGTAATTTGCAAAGCCTTGGTATATAATATTCACTACACCTCAGCAGTTAGCCCGCATTACGTTACATTAAATTTCATTTAAATTATTTAAAATAACGCGTTAAAAGTATTGAATATAACACAAAACCACTACGTGACGCTTTCAGGTTCCCACCAAATTGCTAGCTTAATTTTTTATATGTAAAGTCGACATGAATTACTATCAAACAAGGACAAATTTAAATGAATAAATATTAAAAAAAAAACCAATTCAATCGACACCTATAACAAGACCACACTAGTAGCCTATTGCCAAAATCAAAAAAGAAAACCATTTTTTTATGTCGTACATGTGTACTTTGTGCTAGTAAATTTCCGTGTGAACCAGCGTTATTTCTGTCAAGAGTTCCAGTATTATTAGCTTCGAGAATCCTAGTATTATTAGCTTAAATGACTATTTTTTTTTTGGGGTGGGTTGCGGTCGGCGCGCTCCTCGCAGTACTCCGTCCGGGGCGACAGAGGGGCGTAAGCACGCACACCCACAACCTACCCCAGGATTCACGTCGCCTTCGTCGTTGGGCCGACCACCGGAGCAGGGTGACTTGACGTTAGTAGTCGACCCGACGGAATACCCCCTATTTGGGGTACCCTCCCATCGACCGACGTTCCCCCTCGGGGAGGACGTCGGTCTTTCCTCACGCGGTCGGCCTCTCGGCGGGTGACCGACTAATTCCCCGGTCACGTCACCCGCGGCCTCAGATAGGGAGCTTAAATGACTATGTTCCCAATACAATGGGTTTTCCACAAGGGCAAAAGAAATAAAACGTAAACACAGTCAAGGTTCAAATGACCGCGAATCGTTGCCAACTATGGAATGGAACTACGATTCCATTTTTGAAAAGAAACTTAATAATGAATAAAGAGAAGATAAAAATAGGTAATAAAAAATATATTTAGAATATTGTCGATGTTCGCATTGATGAGTCACATCACAATTAATAATTTATTTTTAATAGTAAGTATTTTTTAGTCATTTAAATGTCTTTTCTCTTGTGGTCTTTTAGCCGATTTTTAACACATCGTATGTTTAACCCATCTATTCATCCATCTATCAGTCCATAGAGGTCCATTCTTGAACATAGGTTTCCCCATGAGAATGTCACATAGAACGATCCTGTGCCACTTGTAGCCAACAGTTTCCTGGAACTTTCAAGATGTCGTTAATCTACCTAGTAGGGGGTCGCTATTATCTATAATTACATCAATAATAAAAAAAATAATCAGGCAAAGATTGAGTCGAATACTATTTAAAAGCATAGATACTATGTATATTTAGTTGTATACAACATAAAATTTTCTATATTTACTTTAATACGTTCATTATCAAATATTGCAACACATTTATAACTGTCAAAAATACACACACTGACAAAACACGTTCCATATTTGATTTATTCTAACGCATACACGCGTATCGTATATAATGTGCATCTCTATTTGTTTGCACACATACAAACAAAATTCAAGGGCGATTTTATTGCCCCGGGGGTAACGTTCTGTGCGTCTGAAGGGCGCATTTACCGTACCCTTAAGCTTTTACATTATTGGGCTTTTCATGTGAAGTGTCTCTGAGGTTATTTTTTTCAGGTGGCTTTATCTATACCAATAAATAAAATTGGAGTGTCTGTTTTTAATGTCAAAATAATAGGCTTTTTTCATGCTCACACGGTTATTTGCACGACACCTATGCCTAAAATAGCAATTAAAAAATTTTTGTCTGTCTGTCTGTTTGTTCCGGGTAATCTTCAAAACGGCTGAACCGATTTCAAAAATTCTTTCACCAATGGAAAGCTATAATATCAGGGCGTAAACTAGGCTATATTTTATCCCGGTATTCCCACGGGAACGGGAACTACGCGGGTAAAACGACTATAACCTATAACCGAAGCGAAGCGAGGGCGGATTGCTAGTTGAAAATAAACATAGGATAAATATAATTTTCTTTAATCGATTGAAAAATCATCAATTATTGTTTTAATAATACTCTACTATTTTTAGTTCAGTTTCAAATATACCTTATTTAATTAAATTTAATAATCATATAAACTTTCCGTGTTGTGACGAAGTAAGAATACAATTCATCAACCCTTCTCTTGCCCGTGGGTGTCGTAAAAGACGACTAAGGGATATAATATGCATATCGCATCTATGCAAGAGAAGGAATACTCGAAATAAAACCCTATACCAACATGTCTGTATGTCATGTATAGTAAGTAAAATTCCCTCCCATTGTGGAGGAGGCCCGAGCCCCATACATAATACTAGTAACTCGCCCTCGCTTCGCTTCGGTTTCAGTCGACTTAACCGCGTAGTACCCGTTCCCGTGGGAATACCGGGATAAAATATAGCCTATGTTACTCCCTGATATTTAACTTTCCATTGGTGAAAGAATTTTTGAAATCGCTCCAGTAGTTTCGGAGCCTATTCGTTACAAACATACATAAAAACCTTTCCTCTTTATAATATTAGTATAGATATAGATTTATGCAAGAGCAGGAAATCTCAACACAAAACCCTACCTATATCAACACGTCTGACCAGCGTGGTATAGTAGGTCAATCCTCCCCTCCAGCCCGAGCCCAGCAGTGGGACGTCTGTGGGCTGATATCATGGTGATATACATATTTTGGTATACCAAAATAGGATAAATCTATCATATCATCTACATTTCAGCCCAAATAAGTCCCACTATTGGGGTTGGGCCTCCTATACGATGGAAAAAATGACCTACCGCCCTAGTTAGACGTGTTGACATAATTTTAGGTCGAGTTTTCCTTCTCTTACATAAATGTTATCCACATATCATATCCCTTACTCATCATTTACGACACCCACGGACGAAAAGGGGGTGATGGATTGTATTCTTACTCCGTCGTCACACAGATAAACAGTATAAATAATTTATATTTGAATACTAGCAACCCGCCCTCGCTTCGCTTCGGTTTCTGTCGCCTTATCCCCGTAGTTCCCGTTGGACTACCGGGATAAAATATAGCCTAGTTTACTCCCTGATATTATAACTTTTCATTGGTGAAAGAACTTTTTAAATCGGTCCAGCCGTTTTGAAGATTACCCCGAACAAACAGACGGACAGACAAAAAAAATATAAAGTGATTTGAAGTATAGTGCAAATAACCCTGTCAGCATGAAAAAAGTCTATTATTTTGACATTACAAACAGACACTCCAATTTTATTTATTGGTATAGATTGAAATCATTATAGCGGTTATAATTTTACAGACAGAACTTATTTTCCCTTAGATGTACTAAGAGTTCTTGGAATCTGTATCTTTTGAGTCTAGAGGTCGTACGGCTAGGCTTATGGAAAGGTTAAGCCTAAGACAAGTTTTATATTATAATTTATTATAAAGAATATATTTACTTTGTAAATATGACTCCCAAATCCCCCTTTGTGTTGCTTATTGTTACAAACTCAAAACATATCAGACACAAAGTACCTCGGGAGCCATTCTTTTATTTATTCACTAGTAACCCGCCCTCGCTTCGCTTCGGTCTCAGTTGCCTTACCCGTTTGTTTCCGTGTGAATACCGTATAAAATAAAGCCTATGTCACTCCCTGATATCATATCTTTCTATCGGTGAACGAATTTTTGAAATCGGTGTTGTGGTTTAAGCGTGAAAGCGTAGCAAACAAACTTACTTTCACATTTATAATATTACTAGCAATCCACCCTCGCTTCGGGTTCAGTCGCTTTACCCGCGTAGCTCCCGTTCCCGTGGGAATACCGGGATAAAATATAGTCTATGCTACTCCCCGATATTATAGCTATCCATTGGTGAAAGAATTTTTGAAATCGGTATTGTGGTTTAAGCGTGAAAGCGTAACAAAGAAACAAATAAACAAACAAACAAACAAACTTTCGCATTTATAATATTAGTAAGGATTAATAACCCGCCCTCGCTTCGCTTCGGTTTCAATCGCCTTAACCGAATAGTTCCCGTTCCCGTGGGAATACTGGAATAAAATATAGCCTATGTTACTGCCTGATATCATAACTTGCCATTGGTGAAAGAATTTTTGGAATCGGTTCGGCAGTTTAAGCGTGAAAGCGTAACAAATAAACAAACAAACTTACTTTCGCATTTATAATATTAGTAAGGATTAGTAAAAATCCTTCACCCTATCGACCACTATGAGACGTATATCTGCTTTGGACAATAACTGTTGTTATAAAGATTATAATCGGTGAGTACTACTGAACATTCTCCGAGTTATCCCTTAGACAATTTCTATGACTCTTATGATAAGAAATTTTGTATTCTTAACCTATGCCCACACAAGTAATGCCTAAATAATCATCATCATTTCCGTATGATGACGGAGTAAGAATACAATTCATCACTCTCTATCTTGCCCGTGGATGTCGTAAAAGACGACTATATAATACGCATATAACATCTGTGTAAGAGAAGGAAAACTCGAAGTGAAACCCTATACCAACATGTCTGACCAGCATGGTATAGTAGGTCAAATTCCTTCCGATTGTGGAGGAGGCCCAAGCCCAACAGTGGGACGTATACGAGTTGAAATAAGGAATGATGATGATGAATACGTCACCACAGAAATACCTAAATGTGTTTAAAATAAACCTTTGAATCACCATTGATTTAAAAGATTAATTAATATATATATATACTTACACAATAAACTGACAAAATATTTGTGAATAAAAGTTTATCCGATTTCACAATTTACATAAAAGCCTTATTATGAATAGTCGAGCTAAAACAACATTGAACGTCATTCAACGGTCATGAACCCCTTAGGACGTCCTCGTCGAGCGTGGCGCAAGCTCTGTACATGTTCCGTCGAAATTTCGATGCAAAGCTGTGGGCAAGGACCGCAAGACGGCTGGAGGACGTCCTATCTTTAGAGCTAGGTGAAGCGGCCCTATGTTCCGTCTAGTGCATGCTTGTGTCAAAGACCCCAGGACGCAGCGTCCTTGTTCCCGGGATGATTGCAAGCCTCTATAAAGGCGTGATATATTTTAAATTTTACTCTACAAATAAAAAATACAAAATAATTTATACAACAGTTTTTTACTTTGAGGTTTTATTATACTTCCGATAAATAACATTGTTTTTAGTGAATGCATTTCGTAATATCCACATTATATAAATAGTTACCTGTTTAAACATCAACCCTCAAAAAAATTAAGCAATACATTAAAAAAATATACTTTATTTTAGTGAAATATGATTTTTATCTATATCCTATTATTAAGTTTCATAATTTATTTTTATTTTATTAATATCGGACGCAAAATAAAATTTATAATGAATTACTGGATGTAAGCATACGATTCTCTAGGTGGTGACGGAGTAACAATACAATTCACCCTCGCCATCTTGACTCAGGGTGGGGTAAAAGACAACTAAGGGATATAATCATATAACATCTATGCAAGAGAAGGACAACTCGAACTCATTTGACCAGCGTGATATAGTAGATTAATTTTGCACTTACATTTTAGCTGATATGACGTCCCACTGTTGGGCTCGTATTGCCTCCACAATAGGAGAAAAATTGACCTAGTATACCGCGATGGTCAGACGGGTATAGGGTTTTATTTCGAGTTCTCCTTCTCTTAGATGTTATATGCATAATGAATCCCTTATTCGTGTTTTACGTGCTAGAGGGGTGGTGAATTGTATTCTTACTTCGTCACCACACGAACAAATTTCACACTAATTGTAGAGGAATATCAAGCACAGTAACGTATATATTGTTCGATGTTTCAATATGTGGGTCACTACCCCTCCTACAAGTAATTATGAAAAATAAACCAAAAAAAAAACTCGATCTATTTTCTCTTTTAGAGTATGAGGTACAGCGTGCAACTTCATAAAAAGTCATGCATTGTATCTGAATTTTCATGTGGGCGGGCCAAGGGTACCCGGTCCAAATCAAATCAAATCATTTATTATGCATAGGCCCCTTAAGGGCACTTACATATTGTCAAATTTTACAACCTTTGAACACAATACAATAATCTACCACCGGATCAGAACGCAGCCACAAACTGAGAAGATCCGGCAAGAAACTCAGCGGGCAGTCATTTTTTTTCTCATCCCTTAAATATACTTACATAATTTTATGCTTTGTACAACACATATGGTATTAGCTCCAGTGCGATGCCCTTCGAACTTATATGTATATATAAATTTTCAAAATTTAGTACAAGAAAAAGAAATTAAAGAATTAAAGAAAGGATGAAAATATGGCTAGACCAGATCCCACAAGCAGTATCCGATCACGAGTTAACTACTAGGGCAGCCATCACTCTCCTCAACCAAATTAGAGGGAAGGGAGCGACCCGCCGTCCTTATTAACGATAGCTCAGCCAGCGGGAAATATAACCCGCACTAAGGAAATAATCCTTGTATTGCTCATATTTTTTTTATTTTTTTTTTATTACAATCGGTAGCAAACGAGCAAACAGTACGCCTAATGGTAAGTGTTGCTGCCGCTCATCGACCTTTGCTAGGCCGCTGCCTACAGTGAAGAAAGTGAAGGAAGTGTGAATGCGTGCAATGAGGTTTAGTAAAACTAAAGGCATCACCAAAATCCAACACACACAAACCTCTTCAGTAAAGTTGGGCCTCCGTATCCTTAATTACTCACATCCTTCTATTGCTCAAATCCTTGTATTATTCAAGGCCCTCCATTTTACAAACACATAATTTAACTGACACAAATTACACTTAGGTTGAGAATAACAATCTGTAAATCGCACTCTTCTGCGTGAGAATCGAATAACAGTCTACAAATCGCACAAAATATAGTTCTGTGTGAGAATAGAACCCACTTCGTATGGTACATCGTTGTCATCAAAGTCGTTGTATTATTTTTGGTCACTTCAAGTGGTGCGTACCATAATCCACATTATTTTTTCAATCTATGATTAAAATAAAAGTAATATACAGTATTAGTGGATGAGCCACATCATTGCAATATTTGGCTAGGTCCGGGCGCCAGTCTGGGGTTGACGTCCGCCCTAGGAAGGACGCGCCGCCCGCCCTAGCTTCCACTTATCTCCATTTAGATTATTGAACCTCGCAATGTCACGTAATTTCTAAGGCTGCGTTATGAGATATATGGCTTCTATCTTTGTTCAAGTGAAACTTTTATTTAAAATACGAACCGGTTTTCCCACGGGAAGATAATCACACCATAATCACACGTGACAGATTATTTGTCGACCGCATTTGGCGATATAAATTCCCTTGAAAGAGTTAATAATTCTTGTATTAATTCCTTTAGGGTTACAATTGGAAATAAGAAATGGTGATGCATTACATTCTTAGCTCGTCACCATAAAGTATGCCTATGATCGAAATATCATCATCTCAGCTTTTTTTTTATTGCCAACAGTGGCAAACGAGCAGGCAGCACACCTGATGGTAAGTGACGCTGCCGCACATGGACCTTTGCAACACCAGGGGCACAGCCAGGCCGTTGCCTACTGTGAAGGAAATACTATTCTTAAACCTCGTTTAAAGAAGGACATGTCATAGCGCTCGGGAAACACAGCAGCAGGTAGTTCATTCCAGAGCTTGCACGTACGTGGGAGAAATGATCGCTGGAAACATACAGTTGAAGACCATAACGTTTCCAGGTGAAATGGATGAACCCTGCTACGATGTCGAGTGGTACGTTGGTAGAATGGTGACGGTGGTACCAAGTCAGCTTATATAAGTCCCACTGCTAGGCTCGAGTCTCTTCCACGATAAGAGAGAAATTGACATAATACACCACGCCGATCGCTCGGGTTGATGTGGAGATCTATGTCGAGTTTTCCTTCTTTAATACCCATGTATTATATACATATTTAATCCCTTAGTCGTTTTTCACGACACTCATCATAATTTAGAGGGTGGCGAATTGTATTCTTACTCCGTCAACATACATAAAATCAGCACATGTATTTGTATAATTTAAATACTAATTTAAATACATTTTTCCTGATTTCTTTTATCTCTGGCAGTTTCTATGTATGTTTTTCTTCTTCACAAATGTTCCAAAATTAGACCATAGATCTTCTATAATATATAAATAGTATATGACATATAAAAAAGCAATAAAATAGTATCAAAATGTTAATAAGAAATAGTTTAATAAATTATTTAATAGTCAAATTAAAAGAAATAATGAAAATAGCTCAGTTTCATAGATTCGATTCAAGTTCGATTTCGAGACAATTGCGGTGCATGTGAAAATGGTACCAGAACTTCGCCCCAGGAGTAGCGTGCAGTTTTTAGCAGGTAATGGCGC
Source organism: Lymantria dispar (assembly GCA_032191425.1). Classification (NCBI taxonomy): domain Eukaryota; kingdom Metazoa; phylum Arthropoda; class Insecta; order Lepidoptera; family Erebidae; genus Lymantria; species Lymantria dispar. Next base: position 37,362,465 of record CM063445.1, read on the forward strand.
TAACACATAGGCGACATTGAGCCCGGCATATCTCTTGAAGCATTCTTGGTGCTCACCTGCGCAAATAATGTATTCAAACAAACGCAAAATAAAAATAAATTATAAATTAAATTTATAAACATTGGCTACCAGTGTCATATTTTTTATATTAATGATTAAAAATAGTATTAGAACCATTGAATAAAATATAAAATTCTTACAAAACAAAAATATATTTATCGATAAGAGAATGTCGTTATGAGACATTACAGGACTTTGAACAATTTGTACGTTATGTCAACCTTCAAAGGCTACGACAGAAGCAGTGAACTGTACTTTGAACTCTTGCCTCGAGTCACCTTCCTCCCGGGCCGGTAGACCTTCGTAGCTGTTCGTAGAGGACGCCTCTACGAGCGGTTACGAGAGGGCTACGACCCGACGTCCGGACGTAGAAGCTTATCGCATAACAACTCATTGTAAGAAGCTAGTTTATATTTAAATATTACCAAAACACCCTTGAGAATACTTCGAACCTTACTGGTCAATTACATAAAATAGCCATAAGTAGATAAATATTTATCAGTTCAAAATATTTCATTGACTGATATAAGCGTTATATAAAATAATATCTTGCATAATATGTTGTAATTCTCGTCCACAATAGGAGGGAAATTAACCTCACCATGCTGTTCAAGTTGGTATAGGGCTTTGTTGCGAGTTTTCCTTATTTTGCATAGATGTTATGTAGATGTTGTGTTAATGTGATGTTTTACGACTGTCACGAGCAAGATAGGGAGTGATGAATTGTATTTTTATTCCGTTACCACATGAAAAGCGGTTTAGAGGAAAAGAGTTGCTAGATATTTTTAAGGTGTCTTAAAGTAAGCTATACTAAAGAATTACCTAATTTTAATTGCAAATATTAATAAAACACGAACAAAATTCAGTGTTATTTTTTTACATATCCAGTCCATAATCTAGTTAAACATATACAAATCAAAATCGCCTTCTCAAAACTACCACAGCTCTTTTGTAGCGACCAGACCTCAGACCCAATTACGCATTTCAGATAAATACGACAAGCTTTTGATCAAAACACAGTTATTTTCTATAATGTAAAACTTCTATTTATTAAACCAGACGTTAAAATTGGAACAATCTGTCTGCAAACGTTGAAATACAATTATGAAGTTTTAGTTTCGTAGACATACTGTAACCTAAAAATGGTTGTTATTAATAATTATAAATTAATTTGTCAAGTCTGACACATATTTTAAACCCAAATACTGCGTATTTATTAAAATAGAATTATCGACAGGTACTAAATAAGTGGTGACGGAGTAATAATACGATTCACCACCCTAGGGGGTGGTTTTGCCTGTGATTATTGTAAATAACGGCTAAAAGATGTTATATGCATATAACAGCCATGCAAGAGATGGAAAACTCAAAACAAACTTCATAGTAACCCATCTAATCAGCGTGCTAAGATAGGACAATTTCCCTCTTATTGTGGAGGAGGCTCGACCCCAATAGTTGAAAGAAGTGAGTTGTGATTATGATGATAACTAAATTAGTATCCAATGCTGTTTGGTACGTATACTACCAACCCTTTCTTTGTTCATGGTTGTCCTAAAAGAGGATTAAAGGTTTAACATCGACCTAAGTCAATTTTATCTGATACCGTCTGGTCAACAATCATATTTCTATACAATTTCTATAACAATTTTATTTATTTCTAATCCTTTAAGCTTGGACAGTCTACAACCAGGATGGAACGGTAAATAACTGAAACTCATAATACTCCTTTAGATAGTTTTTGTACTAACACAGACAACCCCTAAGGTATATCGTTTTTTGATGTGAAACATCTATAGGCGAAGGTAAACCTGATCGTTGGCGTGGCGTTAACGCCACATACCTGTAATGTATGTTTTCATTAGTATACAGTCATGTGTTTAGTCATAATTTGAAATGTTTTTAAATTTTCAATTCTTGTATTTAATGAAAATAAATGTTTATTAAATAAAAATTAACGTTTTCGGGCAAAAAAATCGTAATATTTTATTAATACTTTATACCATATTAGTTCCTATCGTATTCTGTTCTTTTATGCATATATACTTGTACAAAATAATTTCGATGTTTCACATCTGGCAGGCGTCCTGAGCGATGGCGAGTGAATAAAATCTCACATAAGCAGAAATTACTGATGCGCCCAAACAGAGCTATAATGAAAAATTTCGTAGCCGGGGGTTGAACCTACCCTTCACCTTACCGAACGGACGTCCCGGACAAAGTTGAACGCACCAACCAACAAGGTCATATTGCATAAAGTACCCAATAATGTATATGTGTGCGTGCATCTATATTACGTAAACGCGATGGTTTTTTACACGAGTGTGCGTTAACTTATCTATGTCTCATTTTCAGTTTTTTTTTAATACAGTAGTGTTTTAAGGAATTAATTCTTGTATTACGGGTGTATTCCTTTTACTGCACGCAAACACCCTCAGAGAGTCGCATTTCCAACGCTAACGCTCATCCAACGAAGTGCAGTAACTAATTGCCGGCCTGCGACCATAGATAGAAGACTGTTGACAGTGGCAGGAGGTAGGTGGCAGGAACTGCCACATATAATTCTTTCCTTCTCTTAAAGTTATAATTGTCCTCTTAGTTATATTTACAACGTCTCTGAGAAAGGACCTAGGTAATCTTCCCGTGGTGACAAGGTAACAATTTTTCCTCCCTTTTCTCACCAATGGATGTCGTAAAAAAGGATTAAGGGATATAATATGCAGATAACATCTATGTAAGAGGAGAAAAACTTACTTTCACCAATCCATCGGTATGTACACCCTATACCAAGGTGGTAGAAGAATTCTATTCTATAAAATAAAATAAAAATTTAGGCAAAGAAAACAATATTCCCAATATTATTTACACGTCCCACTGCTGGGCTCAAGCCTCCTCTACAATAGGAGGGAAATTGACCTACTATACCACGCTGGTCAGACGTGTTGGTATAGAATTTTATTCTGAGTCTTCCTTCTCTTGCGTAGATGTTATATGCATATTTAATCCCTTAATCATCTTTTATGACACCCGCGAGCCAGTGGGGTTGGTGATTTGTACTCTTACGCCACGGCAAATTTTAAAAAATATATTTAAGAATAATGAAATTCTAAATAAAGATACCTAGACTGAATAAGTTAGACATGGCGAGTAAAACTCTTTTCAGACATCAGCTTTCGAGACTTTTGATCTATTACAAAGAGTTTTCAAACGATATCCTCAGAAAACGTCAAATTACAATCCCTTTGGTAAAAACTTTTCAAGCACATAAGGAATCAGACGTAACGATAACGCATACACATTCAAACACCGCCCGTATATATACACGACAGTTATTCACAGACGGGCGCACACATAAACAGTCTCGTTATCAGACTAACGCACACATACTCACCTCACGCCCACACGCGCGACTGTCTAGACGACTTGTTAAAATGCGATGTTCCGGGGCTCGACATTCGTCAGTAGGATAGGTCACGGACCACCACGGACATCGTCATCCCTTTCTTACACGTACTTCCGTCCCTTCCATACAAAAGACTGCATTAGAACACACAAATTTAAACCTTAATCCGTTTTAATAATCATTATTTTGCTTCAGCACACGTTCAGGTATAAATTTCGCTTTCAAAACTGAGGTCGTCTAATGTCAATAAAGCTGTAATACCTAGGAAAATATAAGGTAATTTGTGTTCTAATAGTAAAGATATAAAGCTTTTTATTGCTGTTGATATGTTGGTCCTTCCAGGTCTCCCGACGTCGCGTCCTTGGACGGTCAGGACGAATTAGTCTTGGGAATAATAATTTATGTAAATTTTAGTACATACATGTATATAATGTTGTATATAATGGTTGTACATAACGGGGCCCGGTCTAGTACGCCCTAGGTCGTCTAGATCATAGACTAAAATAATATGAGGTAATATTTTCATTGGAATAAATTGCGATATTTATTCCACAAAGGCCAATTGAGTTTAGTACACGCGTTTGGTGATTTATACGTATAATGTTTTCGAACTCAGTATAGTACAAATATTTGTGTCATTATCTATACTTATCATTGTTATCAATTCAACTCCTGTACGTCCCACTGTTGGGCTCGAGCCTCCACAATAGGAGGGAAATAGACCTACTATACCACGCAGGTCAGAGCGGTTAGTATAGGGTTTTCTCAGGAGTTTTTCTTCTCTTGTATAGATGTTATATGCATATTGTATCCCTTAGTCGTCTTTTACGACACCCACGGTCAAAATAAGGGATGATGAATGGTATTCGTACTCTGTCACCACACGGAAACATCTTTTTATAGGTATACATATCAAGTCGGTATTCGTTAACATAGGTGTTGAGAGATTTTGAGTATACAATCTGTTAATAATTATTTTCCCGTGAAAATGGCCAGCAGTATTCCTAAGACGTCGTTTGGTGACGGAGTAAGAATACAATTCACCACCCCCTTTCTTGCTAGCGGGTGTCGACTAAGGGATTAAATACGCATATAATATTTTCGTAAGAGAAGGAGAACTCGAAATAAAATTCTATACCAATCCGCCTGATTAATGTGGTGTAGTAGGTCAATTTCCCTCCTATTCTGGAGGAGGCTCGATCCCAGCAGTGAGACGTGTATGAGCTGTTATGATGATGATAACATTTATGCAAGGAAAGCTCAAAATTAAACTCAATACAATCATACTGACTAGTGTGGTTAAGGTAAATTTTCCTCCTATTGTTAAGGAGGCTCTCGCTCAGCAGTGGGAGGTAATTATATGAGATGAAATGAAGGAAAAATAATGGGCATTGTGCCTTCCTTTCGCGGAAAAGGTAGGTATTATAAAAATTATTAAAAAAGTTAACAACATTCCAAGAAATGGAAAACTTGACGACCGCAATATTGTTCTGTAATTTCCTTTGTCTCGGATAGGTCCATGCCCAATCCCCACCACGGCTCATATAAGACCCACTGCTGGGCTTGAACATCCGCCATAATAGAAGCTTAATTGACCTACTAAACCACCAGCTTGGCATAGATTTTTATATCGCATTTTCATTCCTTACATGCATAATAATTATGTCCCTCAGTCATCTTTTACGATATCCACGGGTAAAATATTAAGTTGTGGTGTATTCTTACTCCATCGCCACGCAAAATATCCACAAATTTACACACAATAATTTAAAATTCTAGGAATACTATAATTTTTTAAATAAATCGGTTCCAATGGAAGTTTGACTAACTGAGAAATGCACATTCTTTAATTTTTCGCCGTCCATTGCTTTACGTAGAAGGTCTACGTAGACCTTATATCAGGGAATAGTACCGTAATCACCACGTTTGACAGATTAGCGATTGCAGTGATGTGTATACATTTTCCAGAAGAGAGCTGCTGCTCAGACTCCCTTTGACTCTTGGCGGATTTTTACGATTACGAAGATTAAGTAAGGATTAGGGGTTAGGGCGACTATGGTATTCTTATTAAGTCGCCAGGTGGTGAATATATTTTGCGCCTACTACCGCCCTAGCAGAGGCTGCGGGCAACCGGACCGGGGATTTTAGTCCGTCACCCGCGGCGAGACTGACCTCGCGACGGCGACCGACGTCCCGGGAAGGGGAGAGGATACCCCCTCAGGGTATTCCGTCGAGCCGACCACTGAAGACAAGGAACTCTGCGCTGGTGGTCGATCCAATGACAAAGGCGATGTGTTATCGGGTGAGTTACGGGAGCACGCGCCGCCCCTCTGTCGCCCCGGACGGAGCCGGGAGGTGGGTGCGCTGACCGTAGCCCACCCCAAAAAAAACGTGAATGTATTTATTGTATACTAGCAACCCGCCCTCGCTTCGCTTCGGTTTTAGTCGTTTTACCCGCGTAGTTCCCGTTCCCGTGGGAATACCGGGATAAAATATAGCCTAGTTTACTCCCTGATATTATAGCTTTCCATTGGTGGAATAATTTTTGAAATCGGTCCAGCCGTTTTGAAGATTACCCGGAACAAACAGACAGACAGACAAAAATTTTTTAATCTGTATTTTAGGCATAGGTGTCGTGCAAATAACCGTGTGAGCATGAAAAAAGTCTATTATTTTGACATTACAAACAGACACTCCAATTTTATTTATTGGTATAGATATATCGATATAGATCCAAATATATCGATATAAAAACCTGTGTGGTGACAGAGTAAGCATATAATTCACCAGCCCCCTCCCGTGCGTGGATGTCGTCAAAGACGACTCATCATCATCATCATCGCAGCCCATATACTGGGACGTATGTTGGGCTCGGGCCTCCGCCACAGTGTGAGGGAATTTAACCTACTATACCATGCTGATCAGACATGTTGGTATAGGGTTTTATTTTGAGTTTTCCTTCACTTGCACAGATGTTATGTGTGTATTATATCCCTCAGTCGTCTTTTATGACATCCACGGGTAAGATAGGGAGTGGTGAATTGTATTCTTACTCCGTCACCATACGGATTAATAAAAAACGAACAAAAAGACGACTAAGGGATATAATATGCCCAACAGTGGAACATCTATGAACTCTGATGATAATGATAAAAACCAGTTAATATAACTTTACGCATTCCAATGACTTGGTATTTTTAACCGATTTCAAAAAAAGGAGGAGGTTCTCAATTCGTCGGAATCTTTATTTTTTTTTTGTATGTTCACCGATTACTCAAAGACGCCTGGACCGATTTGCAAAATTCTTTTTTTGTTTGATAGGGTTTACTTCCCAGGTGGTCTCATAGTCATCAGGTCAGGATCTGATGATGTATCCTTGAGAAATTGGTGGAATTCTTAAATTTTTATAGGCAATTTTAACGTTTTTACTTTACTGTTTGAAGTCGGTTTTTTTTTTTTTGTTAAAAATTATTATTATCCAATATAACATTATCCTCTTGCTCTTTTCACAATGACATAGAGTCGACACAATGTACTCTTCTTCCATAAATACATATTGATGACCACTGACGTCAAGTTACACTGCTCCGGTGGTCGGCCCAACGACGAAGGCGACGTGTCACGGGTGAGTTACGGGTGTGCGTACTTACGCCCCTCTGTCACCCCGGACTGAGTGGAGCGAGAAGTGCGCCAAACGTAACCCACACCCAAAGATAAAAAAAAAACAAACATATTTATAATAGTTTTCAAACCAAACGTGGGCATGACAGTAACCCTCTTTAAGAATGTAATTGTTCACCAGAGAACATCAGATTGTGTTGGCACCGGTGGATGTAAAGCATTTAATCGTCTTTTACAGCACCCACGGTCATTGTAAGGGTCAATATTCATAACTGCAACTATAAAGTGAGAAATAGATTTTATATTTAACTGGAACGACATTGTCTATAACATCAGGTGAATAATATCCAATCGATTAGAATAATCGGGTGACCGGACCGGGGATTTAGTCTGGGCACCCGCGAAGAGGTTAACCTCGCGACGGCGATCGGCGTCCCAGTAGGGGACGTCGACGGGAGAGGGTACTCCCTCGGGGTATTCCATCGGTCCGACCACTGAAGTCAAGGAACTCTGCACCGGTGGTCGGCCCAACGACGACGGCGACGTTCTATACGGGTGGGTTACAGGTGTGCGTGCTTACGTCCCTCTGTCGCCCGGACGGTAACCCACTCCAAAAAAAAATTATAAAAATGGAATTATTGTAAATAAAACTACTTTTACGGATTATATCGCGTTTGTATTTCATTTATGATTATAAATGTCTGTAATAACGATTAGTTGTTGGACGTGAGACACCTTAGTCCGCCCGTGACCATGAATGCTGCAAAGTGTTCGAAACGTCGGGCAATCATAAATCAAATACAAACGCGATATAATCCGTAAAAGTAGTTTTATTTACAATGTGTAGTGCTCGCGTAAACGTCAGATATCATTAAATAGAATTATTATATAGATTAGAATAATAACTCATAGAAGGTAACTCCGCGCACAAAATTGCATTGCAAAGAAGCATTTAAATTGGAGCCAGATGGCTCCCTACGCCGGACCGTTCCGCAGTGTACAAGTCAACTCTATAGTGTGTCCGTGTATAGTATAGTGGTGTATGTGTGTACTCGCCTGCACGCATGTAGTATTTTTGGCTTTACTTTTTTGATCACTTAAGTACCGACACTATCCTTCTATACGTTATTATTTTAAGATTGAGCACAAAATTTTTTAAATAGTATTTTTTAGATTACAATAACATTCCTTCTGTTTAATTTTCTACGTCAGTTAATAAAGAAATTCCATAATGGGTTACAGTATTAAATTTCTATGTGATTTTTCTGTTAAATTCCCGGTAACAAAATTCACTTACCGTTTGCTAAATTCGAATACTTTCCAGTAATTTTCCATAACGAAAGTCCTTTCAACTTTCGCAAAACTTTCCACTGTTTCGCTCGCTTCCTAATTGTGAAACAATTTCATTATAGAACAATTTATTGATTAATACATTTTCCTGATACTTGTCAGTAACAAAGCCTTATAGAAATTAGATTCCAGGGATAGAGATATTAGTAATATGTTTCTTCGTAATGTGAAACCACAGCTCAAGTGTACATAGTTACGTTCGCGAGTAGCATTCGGGTGCCTGGTTACATGATTATTTATAGATCAGTGACTTAATGCTTCTGTCGTAATGAACTTTGGAGACAATTCATTTTAGATCATATACGTCCCACTGCTGGACTCGTGCCAACTTCTAGATAATAGTGATATTAACCTACCAGGCGGATTGGTATAGAGTTTTATTTCGAGTTTTCCTTCTCTTGCATAGATATTATATATGTGTTATATCTCTTACTGGTACTTAGACCACTTCGGCATCTCTGCAGTCTAAACTTCACAGAAGAGAATTACTGCCCATTTTATCAATGATGCTTAAGTCTGTTATTACAACTGCTGCGAGAAGGCAAGGGACACATTGTCGAAAAAATAATTTTAAAAAATCAATGTACGGAAACTTCATGTGGGCATATAGTTTTCAAAATGCATTATATAAATCCGTATTCATAAACGAAAGACAAAACTCAAAAATAGCGCATAACGATGGAAAATTTTAATTAAAAATCCACCATTTGATCAAAATTATTACCACAGATAATATAAAAACTATTATATTGGCAAATTGGTTTTTTTTAGAATATCGAACGTTAAACTTATTTAGTCTGTAATCAGTTTCAAATTTGCTTAGCTGCTTCATTTAATTAAAAATTCTTCTATGGGCCATAGACTAAAATCATTGTTTGCATAATCTCCATTAACTAAATATAATGGCAATGCTAACTATGCTCCTTTCGACCCTTCCTTTTTATTAAAAAATATACAGTTTTCTTATAGTAACCTCTTTTAGATAAAATTTTCATGATAAAAGAGGACCTTCGCATTTGTCCTACGGATATTACCAACCCTTACATTGCTCATGGGTGTCGTAAAAGACGACTTAGTGCTTTACATAGACTTAGGCCAACTCTATCTGATACCTTCTGGTCCACAATTACTGTCCCAAGGTCGACGTTAGACGACCGGTCATAAAATGATTATCGATAACTTTTGTAATATTTACTATAAAAAAAGAGTATCTACATATTGAATCGATCCCTTTTTTATTTATTTAAATAAACAACACCCTGCAATTTGTGCCTATTGATTAACAATCAATAGGCACAAATTACATCCAGATTAAAATTGAGACCCCAAGAAATTGGGACAAGAACAGGATGATGGTGACTAGAGGTCTTTCATATGGGTATTATGAATAGAAAGTCTTTCTTTTCTGTTTGAATTAGATTCGGTTGCATCCCGCTCAGTCCTTTCGGGGCGCTGGAAGGGATGGCATTCGATTCCATTAACTACCGTACTTTGCCTTACTATCATTTGCGTGGACCACCAGAAATTGACTTGCTTTTGCCGTAGGAAAAAAAAACTGGCTAAAAGAACCCTAGGATAGTAGACAAAAAATTGTCACTGAAAAATCTTCCTGATCGACAAGTCACGTCCTTGTTTCCTATTATACTAAACAAACCTTACACCTAAAACCATCTAGTCAATAGATGGGTTAAGGTAAGATTTGTTTTAAGGATTTCCTTTCTTGCAATGTTATTATCTGTTTGAGTGCCTTATTGTAGTAAAGAGAATATATTGGGTTATCGCCATTAAACTATCGATAGAGTTAGAATAGCAAATAAAAGCTTGTTGTTATCTGTACAAATATTGACGAGTAGAAATATATTCAATGGCTATAACAGAACGGGCAACGGAATGGTTTACCGCAAATATTTGCATAGTATAAAACTGTTTAGAATTGTATAAAAACCACAAGCTCCCACCTGATGGTATGTTTGAGATTTTAGTCGGTAAAGTACATACTGAGAGGGCTATTGTCGCAGCTTGACAAATAGTAGAGCCTTGCTGCTCAGGGTTTTAATGTCCGAAGCATTACAACACTATCTGAGAAAATGACGTATGAATAGTGGCTGTTTGTTACTGTGCTTTGTTTGATAGGTAACCAGTCCTGAGCCTTACCTTTTCAATAGGCAGCAGCGGTTCGACTTTATCCCTAGTGTTCCGGTTGTCTATAAGCGTCAATCACCACATACTATGGCTCTATCTGTTACCAATAGCAATAAAAATAATAAAGTTAAATTCAGTCGTAACAGTGGTTTGCCTTAAAATTACAGAGCCCACCCTGCGCTCAAGCGCCCTGCTTCAGTAACATAGTGTCATACAGTTCGTATGGTACAAACAATTATATATATGTATATATATACGCTTTTAAGAGGGGATTTCATAAACTATTGAATTAATTAATCAAAATAATTGTTAAATAAACGAAATAATTTATTATTAGTATACTACTAGGATTAATTATTAACACTGGTGTGTACTGTTTCAATAATTATGTATATGAAATGAATAAACAAATTAATCAAAGTATTCATCTTGAAATTATACAATGTTAATTTACATATAAAATTTCAAGAATAATGCTTATTACAATATTAATACAATGTCATACATTATCATTATATCAACTCATATATCCCAGTATTGATTCGAACCTTCTACATAATAAGTCTCTCATAATAAGTCTCACTCCATTTTTTTGTGGTGACACTACGTGGAAATATTATTCTTATACATTACTTATGCGCACTAGCTCGGTACATTAATGATACAATTATCCCATTTCGCTCAACAGGATTTCATGAATATCTTTCTTAAATATAACACGATTAGTGGACAGCCATTAAAAAGGAGTTTATTCAGTAACTAAACATAAAACATTGACATTAAATTTGTGGTGAAAAGTGGATTTGTTATTACTGGAGGATAAAAGTTATAAGTCCATATAAAACAGCTACGCGAGTCTTTGTCGATACATTTTTTTTTTTACTTCTGTGGGTATAAACAAGCAAACAGCACACCTTATGGTAAGTGATAATGCCGCTTATCATCTTAGACTTCTGCCTACCGTGAAAAAAATGAAGTGTGAACGCACGATTCGATGATACTAAAGGCATCATCAAAATCCATCACAGAACATCTTTCTCTCGCTCACCAAACGAAGTACAATGACAAATTGCTACTACTCAGACGTCGATATTCTGCGAGAGTGTGGTACTACTCCGGACGGACCGGCCCATGACTGAAGACAGAAGACTGTCGACAATGCGCTCCTACTTTATATAATGTCCTAACTTAATTCAAACTCCAATTAGCAAATCAGTTCAAGATATAACAACGTATTATTCCAACAGAATCATTAGACGATTCTGGAACATAGACGAGGCATTATGTATTAATTACAATGATGCCTACCGAGGGGTGCTTCCTAGACATCCCCCAGCCGCCCAACACGTCTGAAGGTCGGGCCGTTCACCCGCAGACAACCCCACTGCCACCCTACACGAACACAGGCGTAAAAATACAAAGTTACAGATAGTGAATGTGTGAGTTTCTTCTATTTAGGCTTACGTTATTTGTATGTTTCTATTAAATAGTCTCTATGTGTGTATTAATCGTGTCTATGAAAATTTCTATGTGTTTTTCTTGTGTGTGTTAGTATTCAGGTGCTTTTTTTTAATCTCGTGATTAGATTTCAAATTTTATGCTGATCTTATTTTGGTTACTTTACTGCATATACTGTATTGCGGTAGAATAAGAAAAACAATTATTGTCCGTGGGAATTGTAAATATGGGTTGAAGGTTTCACTAGGAGAGTGGGTAGCTGTACTCTCCTGGGACACGTGTACGACAAGCGTGTTAAACATGATCATTACGTCACTGCCACTTATTCATGGAACAGGTTTAAGTCTAGAGGTGGACAGCGAAATTCTATAATCTTTCTGGAAAAATATTTTCATCTGACAAATATGTTAAATTCTGTTATGAACTGTTATATTTTTAGTATTTGTTTGTAAAATACTTTATTAATTGTCAAAAATGTTTTGGTATTATTATTTACCAAGGATAGTTTTCATAACAACCTATAAGATAGAATGTGATTCAACTCAGCTTATATACGTTACATTGCCAAGCAAGCCTTCTTTCACAATGGGAGGTAAATTTGGCTACTTTACCACCCTGGTCAGACGGATCTGTATATGATTTTATTTCGAATTCTCCTTATTTCGTTTAGTTTTTATATACATCGTTTTATACGATACCCATTGCCAAGAAAGTTGATAAGTTGTATTCTTACTCCGTCATCGAGCAGGAAAAATACTAATTATTAAAATTCTGAAAGAGTCACCGTTAATAAAAAACATTGTCTTTGTATAACTAAATGTTAAAAACGGCCGAAAGGCATATGACAAGAAGGGTTATCATATGAATTCAGATGGACGTAAGAATCGTGGAAGACTGAAAAAGAGATGACTCAGAAAGGATGGATAGTGAAAATATGGGTTTGAAAGGAAAAGTTGCAGATATAAGGGCTGACAAGATTCTATAAAAGGTCAGAAGAACATATTGGGCTGATCCTCTTAACGTGAGATAAGGGCGTTTTTTTTATAAAATTCTACATCAAACATGTACTGTACAAATGGGACAAAATAAATATTAATGAAATACATTTATGTAATGTTACTACACTAAGATAATGTCGGCGCTACATCGATTTAATGTTCTAGAAGTATCTTAGTACCTAGAAACACTATGTACTTGAGTATTCACAGTATATATTCAGTATATACTTAGTTACTTATTGCCTCTGTGGAGAAAAGACCCAAACCACGCATTGGCGAAATGAAGTTAGTGTATATCTTACGTTCAATATTAAACGTATGGGTGGTAAAAGAACGTAGAATTAGTTCAACAAGAAGTCTGTTTTTTAGATGCTAATGAATAGCGAATTTTTACTTCTTTATTGAAGTGATTTTATATCCAGGCTATTCTTCTCTGGAATGCGTTACCATTAAAGATCAGAATGGCCGCTAGCCGTGATGGTTTTAAAGCTATAGTAAAACGTCTATACCTAGATTGACCTGACGGAGTCAACTCATCAATGATGGCTCTCTTCTACTGTTAATAAAATTTATATGTACGTATAATTATGTATGTTTATGTATGTATATATGTATTTATATATGTATATGTATCTATATATGTGTATTGTTTGTGTGTATTGTGTATAAGAATATATTTGTTATACTTGAATAACCAAATTTTACAAATTACCATTTACAATACCACCTGCTTAAATTATTTCTGCTCCACCCGAGGTTGACTGGTAGAAAATGCCTAAGGCATTAAGTCCGCCATGTACCTTATTTTTGTGTGCTAAAGTTTAAATAAATAAATAAATTACGAGATGGCTTGGATTCTGTTGAGCAAATATTTTGTGTGACGTAAATTTGGGGGTAAGCTCTACGTAGAGTATAGCAAGAGACACTCTCCGTGTGGTGACGGAGTAAGAATACAATTCACCACTTCCTATACTGTCCGTGGATGTCGTAAAAGACGACTTAGGGATATTAATACGCATATAATATCTATGCAAGAAAAGGAAAACTTGAAATGAAACCCTATACCAACCTGTCTGTCCAGCATGGTGTAGTAGAGACAAGGGTATTATATCCCTTAGTGGTGTTTTACGATATTCACGGGCAAAATATGAATTGTTGAATTGTGTTCTTACTCCGTCACTACACTTTTGTCTGTATTAGCATAATATATATATTCCATTAAAATCTGGTATAATCCATTCTACCGCTGAGGTGCTAAGCTCTTATGTATCTGAAGTCTGACATGTTTCGAAACATAACACGAGTTGAATATTAAATAAGCTTTTGTAAATACACTATAGTGACACTTTAGCTTCACAGAGAACTGTGATGAACTATGCCAAATTAATCCCTGAAAAGATATGCAGAGGTGCGGTAGAATAATATTATTCATTTATTCCTCTATCCATAGATTCTCTATAAATCATCGTCGTCGTAATTAAACCATATACGTCCCTTCTTGGCTCGAGCCTCCTCCACAATATAAAGAAAATTAATTTGCTGTTTATATTAAGTGAAGTTTTAATAAATAGTAATATTCTATAATGAACAAGCGTATGTTGAACAGTTATTTCAGGCGGTAACCATATCCAGTGAAGTCTGTGGGTATCGTAAAATACGACAAAGGGATATATGTATGTAACATCAATTCAAGAGAAGGAAAACTCGAAACATAACCTTATACTAACCCGTCTGATTAGCGTGGTAGGTCAATTACCCTACCATAGTGGTAGAGAGACGAGCCCAATAGTGGCTCGTACGTGTATGGGCTGATATGATGAATCTACCGTTTTGTTTTATATGGTCTGGACACACCCCACCCAGTCCACTCGAGGGCGATGTATGGGCGGCCTGCGGCCCCATAACCTACCGTGTTCCCTCCCTATCGCCATTAGGCCAACCACTGATAACGATTCCTTGACATCCGTGGCCGGCGCGGCAGGTTACCCTTTCGAACAAGACAGTGTGCCGGAGCATCACCCTCACGCGGTCGGCCGGACGCGGGCTAATCCCTGGTCCAGCCACCCGCGACCTCCACTAAGTCATGATGAATCTAGCTACAAAATGTATGACGCACATGACTATGACATTATTCCTACTTGAGAAGAGTTTTGTCCAACACTAAACCTCGGTAAGCTGATGGATGAAAGGATGAATTGATGGTATATCTAACTGGCAATATCGTAAGTGATAATAGATCCTACTTTGAGAACCCCTGGTATATTTATAATGAATAATTTAGTAGAGAGACTCAAACCTCGAGATAACACGGCCTAGACTAGTCTAGACGGCATCATTACAAGTTAATTACAAGTTGATTCAGTAATTACACAAATAAATATAGGCACAGAGTAATTATTAATACAACATAGAATAAGTTATCTTTTGATTACTATATTTTAGATTTATAAAATGGGTGTTTTTAAATTCTTGGAGATTAAGGTTTCATAATTATTGCCGCAGTCCAAGTTGTCGGTCCACCAGGAAAACAAAGTCGTCGGAAGTCATTGAATAGTGACTTAAGACCTCGATATGAGGGTTTGGAGGAGGCTTAAATCTAGTAGTGACCCGCAAAAGGTTGAAGGAATTACTGTCTAAAATTATGCGTAAAAATTGGATTTACAAGCAGCTCTTACTAGCGTATCTGAGCTGGGATATCAATGGTAGTTGATACCCGTCAAGCGGGCCACTGAAATCACAGAATCGGTCCCGAAAACCTGCTCAATTAGAAGTTAGGGATAATACGCATACAAACTAATAGATTAAATTGATCAACGACGTATTCTTTCAACAAACTTGTAAATGCATACAAGAAGTGTATCATCAAAACTTTCTTTACATTTATAAACATTTTAGTTAATAAAAAAAAACCGAAGTGCTTTAAAATTTTTTCGTTGACAGTGCATATCCGCGAACGCTCGTTGACGTAACAATTGACAGCAGCGACAGTTTCCTAGCCGTCCTGTCATCTACGTGTCAACTGACTGACATTTGACATCTTAAGAGCTGCGTCTGCGCAACATATGATCTTAAATTAGAAATATTTATTAAAAAATGAGGAAGTTTAAATGTATTAGTGGTTATTTAACTATTCTATATTTCCAAATAACTGCATTTCTTTGCTTTTTGCATTGGCGACTAAGCCTTTCCCCTTTCCGAGTGGTGACAAAGTAAGAATACAATTCACCACCTATCTTGCCCGTGGGTGTCGTAAAAGACCACTAATGGGTATATTACGCATATAATAACTGTGCAAGAGAAGGAAAACTCGAAATAAAATCCTATACCATCCCGCCTAACCAGCGTGGTGTAGTAGATCAATTTCCCTCTCGTTGTGGAGGAGGCTCGAGCCCAACGGTGACATATATGATCAGAATTGGTCATGAACTAACCCTTGACAGATTTAGTTCCATAAATCTGGTGACCTTATAAGTACTGAAGTCGGTCTAAATGTAAACGCGACCACAGCACCTACACGATGACATCTAAGAGATTTTTAATAGCTTGCTAAAATTGGCCTAGGTCTCACTGTGGATAAGTACCTCCATTTGAGAGAGTATTAACCATAGTAACAGTAAAAATGTTTATATTCATTAAAATTAACACTTAAAACAGTAATGTTTCAATTAAATATTTTATTAGTTACCCATTATAAATAGATCTATGATTTCTAGCAATTTTCCTTTTATTTAGGTCAATCTATAATGGATATTTCTTACTAGTTTTACGGCAAGAAAAACGTTCGCTTTTAGATAGTCAATTATGGAGTGCATATTTTTTCACTCTTTCGCACATTTTGTGAAGTATATGTGCATCTCTTTCGCCAAAGAAATGCAGTTTTCACTGACGGTCACGCAATTCTGCTCCTACAAATTGGTGTTTCTCAGGAAATGTGTTGGATTTTTTTAGTACCTACTGCCTGCACTTAAAAAGGTTTTTGTAAAATACCGTTACAGAGTAATATCATAGGGACTTCATATTAATTAAACATTACAATATTGTTGTCTAAAAGCGGGTTACATATAGGTATATTATAATTATCCCGAATACTTGATCTTTTCTTCTTAATTATTAATCTACTTATATCGAGACTTGGACGAGGTACTTGTATCGAGAAAGACTTACAAAAATATAATTAACGGACACAAATAAATCTCAAACTCAGAATAATTACTTACGAATCACAAAAATAAATAATTGTTTTTCTTGGAGATTGCTATATAAACCACAATTCTATTAGCTTTTTTACTTTTAAATCTGTAATATATAAACTAATATATTTATCTGTTTGTCCACAGGTGAGTTCCAGTGGTTGCATGCGCGCTGGACTTTAAACAACAATAAGTAAGAATTATAAACAATCACAGGGTACACAGCTAACAATATATAACATTTAGCACTGTAAATTCATTTGCTAACACACAACTCGGGACTCATTTAAACATATTGGTGGCTTGTTCTTAGAATTGCATTTCGCTTACTGAAACAATACGATTCACTTGAGGTAAAAGTTATTTACACGATTAAGATTTAACTAAATGCTTTGAAACGGAAATGACGTTTGATAAAAAAATAATCCACACTGTTTAACCTTTCTCTCTTTCCGTGTGGTGACGGAGTAAGAATACAATTCACCACCACCTCTCTTACCAATGGGTGTCGTAAAAGACGACTAAAGGATATAATATGCGTTTAATATTTATACAAGAGAAGAATCTCGAAACAAAACCCTATATCAATACGTCTGATTTGTGTGGTAGGTCAATTTCCTTCCCATAATAGAGGAGGCCCGAGTCCAACAGTGGGACTCGTATGGGCTGATATGATGAGAAGATGTAGCCGCCTCAACAATAGGAGAGAAATTGATCGGGATGGGAGTTTCCCTTCTCTCATAAACATGTTACAATTATTGATTACAATCTTCTGAGTACCTAAAATAGAAATAACAGTATGGTTATAGGATAACCATGAAATTTTGGAGTCCTCGTTAGAATTAAGGTCCCGAATACTGACCTGAATAGCAAATAAATACCATCATCGTCAAAATTGCCTGACAATTTGATCACGCGATTGATGTTATTCGTTTCCTAGTAGAGCGCTGTTATCCATCCTCAGCCGGTCTTTATGACTCCCAACGGGAAAATAAGGATAGTCATCATCATTTCAGCTCATATACTTCTCACTCTTGCGCTCGAGCCTCCTCCACAATAGGAGGCATATACCATGCTTGTCAGATATGTTAATATAGGGTTTTATATCGAGTTTTCCTTCTCTTGCATATATATTATATGCGTATTATATCCCTTGGTCGTCTAGATGACACCCACGGGCAAGATAGACACGAAAAATAAGTAAAATAAGGGTTGTAAACACATTTATTCTTAACACATCACTACACGATGTGGTTGCCAAAATCTACTCAACTAAAACACATTACATCCATCATCCGAAACCCTCGACATCTCACTGTTAATTTCCTGAAACTTTGCCTGCAATTTCCCTCGTAAATATATTTATTTATATAGTAATAAAATGTATAGTATGTCTTCATTCAACTTTCGTTTACCACGCCTCACTCATACATTGATATAGCGATGTGTTTGTGTGCAAACTGCAATATGACATTCCTGTTGCATACATATGCACTTGTCAATGTTGTGTATATATTCCAAATGTAAGTGATCAAAATGTCGTTTAGATTATTTCTTTAAACATACAATACTCTATTCGAACCTCCTCCACAATGGGAAGGCAATTGACCTACTATACTACGCTAGTCAAACGTGTTGGTATAGCGTTATTCTTCTTTTACATAGATGTTATCTACGTATTGTAGTCCCTTTTGACGACATTCACGGTCAAGAATTGGGGGTGGTGAATGGTATTCTTATTGTCACCATACTGAAAAACAAATAACAGATACAAATTATAACTAAGAACAACTATTTGTTGATCGCACATTTTTTGTCTTGCATGGGATTCGTACCCGCGGCATTCAGTGCGACAGCTCGGTACCGTAACCGCTATGCCATTTATGCAATCAAATGTATTTCTCATTCAATATTTTAAACTAATTAAATAACAGATACTCCAAAGGTTATTGTTGGATATATTTAATACAGGTCAGAGATGGTTTTGTTTGAGCACTAAGAATAAGACAAATGTTTATATATATTCTATTATTTTTCTATCCATATATGTACTAATCTTACGCACGAGTCTTTTCAAAACAATATAATATAAATTAGCCTACTCCATCAAGTGGCCAAACAGATCAGCTTAGGATTTCCTTTGGGGGTTTATTTCTGTAGCAGTAATATCTTTTTATATATTTTAATTACATCCGTATGGTTACGGAGTAAGAATACAATTAACTTCTTCCGGTCTTGCCCATGGGTGTCGTAAAATACGACTAAGGCCAATATGTAGGTAATGTATAACCCTATTCCAACGTACGACCAACATGGAATAGTAGGCCAATTCCTCTACAATTGCGGAGGAGGCTTGAGCCCAACAGTGAGACTTAATAGACTGAGATGAAAGAATGAATGAATATGTTCTGTCAATACCAAAACATTTCTTAAGATGTTTTAAAGTAGAAACTAATCACCATTGTGTTCTTCCACATTTTATCATCATCATCACAGCTCATATACGTCCCACTACTGGGCTAGAGCCTCCTTCGTATTCGGAGGGAAATTGACCTACTATACCACGCTGGTCAGGCGGGTTGATATAGGGTGTTATATCGAGTTTTCCTTCCTTGCATAGTTGTTATATGCACAAGATATCCCTTAGTCGCCTTTTACGACACCCACGGGCAAAAGAGAGGGTGGTGAATTGTATTCTTACTCCGTCACCACACGGAAATACACATTTCATAGAGAGTTTTAATACAGAAATGCAAAAATTTCCCTAGCAATTTCTTTTTTATACAAGTGTCATTTAAGAAACTGTAGGCAGCATCCTTGATTATAATGATTGCAATCTAATGATTCAGTCCAATATAAAACTACATTTGATAAAATAATCTTCACCCTGTAAAAGAGTGATTTTATCAATTTTGAAGCGCTTAAAAAAGTGATCAAAAGCTTGCTTATTTATTTCAAATAGATCAATAGTAGGGCCAAGACCACATAGTAATATTAATTTCTACGTGTAATATTAGATTTGAGACTGTAATATTAAATTAACTGAAACTTTAATATAATTTTAAAGTATGGTCAATGTTTTGATCAGTTATATTCTGAACGGCATGCATGTATGTGTGCAGGAAGAAAGTGCATTCTGGCGGCACGGCCGCCGCCTAGTCGGGGAAACTTGACATTATCACGCACACTACAATAGAGCGTAGATATCTGGGACTGATCTGAAGATATTATTGTTGTACTTGAATTAAACTTTTGTTTTTCTTGAATATATCTCAAAATTATGAAAATATCCTACTGTGATGCTTTAAATATTCAAGAACATAGTTAAAATAAACACTTTTGTTAACTGTACTCAACTAAAAGCACTGATAAAGACACGTGTCTAAGACTGAAGCTAAAAATATTTCTGTCAGATCTTAAAATAAATCATTAAATTATGTTTCATAATGTTTGTAGACCAAGTAAATATGGACATGGACGTTTTCCCATTACTGTATATTTAGCAATGTTTATTGATATTTGAAAATGCTGTTTCATTTCTATGAATCAGTATGTTATATATTATAAGTGTTTAAACGTTTAAGTTAAAAATAAACACGATTTCTGTATCAAAAAGATTTTTAAATTGTATACGTAGTGCCTATTATGAGCAAATTACGACGTATAAAAAAACAAATAAACTAATAAATTTCGCAATGTCACTATAGATTAACGATTTAACTCTCTATCGTTGTGGCCAACATAAGATAATTAAATAATCCTGTAGCATACTTATGAGTATTTATTTTCTTAAAGCGCAGGCAAGAAACTTTCAATAAAAATACAAAAAAATATCTTGTTACCGTATTTAATTATATTGAATAGACAGCCATTAATTATACTAAATTTCGAAAAGTATATTAAATTAAATCAGGATATGGCAATGATAAACCATGTAGTTCAAAAAAATTTTCATCATCCAAAAACTTAAACTTAAATCGTCTTTATACAATCTTAAGATATGTTACGATATCTCACGTGCGTCTGACATGCTCTTGCGCAGCCCCACTGCACTTGCACTAGTAAACTTGAAACAGTTCTGCTTAGCTATTACGTTTCCCTTTCACGAAGTAACTTGCATCTAAGACTTGTAATTGTGCTCTATTTATGATTGAATGCGTATATATTTCTCTATTAACATGTTTTATATCTTTAGTACATAAATTTCTTTAAAATTTGATTTCAAACATTGTTCTTAATGATGAAATTTAACTTAAAATTATTTAGGTGCCTAATATTCTCAAACTTTCCTCTTTTTAACACATTTTATCGTTTGATTTTTGATTGCCCGAAGTTTCGAACACTTTACAGTGTTCATGATCACCGTGACTATAAACGCTGTAAAGTGTTCGAAACATTGGGCAATCGAAAATCAAATCGCGATAAAATTCGTAGTTTTATTCACAATGAATGTAATACTCGCGTAAACATCAGAATTCATTCCGTTTGTAATAACTTTGTTTGTATGACGGATTCTTTCAACGTGAATTTGACCTCCTTCTAAATATTGGATGAATTTGAACTTCGCACACTTAACGAAGACGATGATAATGTAATTGATAAATGATGATAATTAATTTTAAATATTATAAATATATATTTTAGTATTTGTTTCATTATTCTTACAGGATTAGCGATTTTTTATATCCCTGGCATAATTTTGATGTTATTCGATAGATGTTGCCAAATCTTTCGCTTTAAATTTTAGTTCGATTATCTACAAAAGAGTTTTTTTAACTATTTTAATACCTAACATAAGTTGACCCTTATAAATGTTGTATTGATTTACTAAACGTCCTCTGGTGCAAAATATATATATTTGATGCCCAAGCAAGAAAAATGTTTAAGTTTTAGAGTAAATTGGGTCCCATAATTGTATATTTTCGAGTCTTTTATGACATAAGGGTTCATTTCTTAGTCCTTAGTCTATAATTAAAAAAAATCGTGTAACACTTTTTTTTCAATTTACCTTAATTACAATATACTTTTTATGTTTTTATAATATTTAAAATATCTACTCCTATTGCCAAATCTGATAGAGACTTTCAATCTAGTGAATTAAAACTTTATTCTCTTCAAATGAAAAATCATATTATCTTCAAAATATATTTAATTTAATAATATCTTCTTCATCAATAGATATATTTTATAAAATATCAAAATGCCGCCGGCAAATGTTTCATAATAATTAAATGTAATACGTACCTATACCTAGAGCTAGCTACAGTCTAGACAGAGTCCTTGGCCAGGACCTTGTATCTAAATGTGAAAACAAAATTGCGAGAAAATGGCGGAATTCGCAATATAATCTGTTTGTCTGTTAGTAAATATGAGTTATTATGTTAATACTTATTTATTATAGGCCCACGTAGATATATAAACATATTAATGAATAATTTACCTTTGTAATGGCGACCAGAGTCGAGATATAATTAGAAAATATAATTAAAAGATTGTTCTTGTGGTGACAGTGTAAGAATAAAATTCACCACTCCCTATCTTGTCTGTGGATGTCGTAAAAGACGACTAAAAATATAATACGCATATAACATCTATATAAGAGAAAGAAAACTCGAAATAAAACCCTATACCAACTTGTCTGACCAGAATGATATAGTTAGATCAATTTCCCTCCTATCGTGAAGGAGGCTCAAGCCCAACAGTGCTTCATTTACAAGCTGAAATGATGAATGAAAGGATTTGGAAGGAAAAAAATGATTTCTGATGGTTATGCGAGCATTACATATTTAAAATAAAACCATTTTACAGATTTTAATGCGTTTGTTAACACGATCTAGAAGACTTGTTGGACGTGAGACACCTTAGTCTTTCCATGACTATGAACGCTGTTAAGTGTTTGAAACGTCGAGCAATTTAAAATGAAACATACGCGATAAAATCCGGGAAAATGGTTTTATTTCAAGGAATACTAATATATTAGTATCGAAAAAATCATAGACAACGCTACTGATCATTAATTAAGACCTAATAATAATGTCTAACCTATATACGTTGTTGTTTGAAATTAATATTAACACAGCAACACAAAGTAGAAATAATATTTGCAAGTAATAATATATTTCGACATAATTCATACATTTCAATAATTTGAAACGGCTGACTTTGTTCTTAAATTATAAATATATGTATATAAATCATCACAGCTCATATATGTCCCACTGCTGGGCTCGAGCCTCCTCCACAACACGAGGGAAATTGACCTACTATGCCATGGCGGTCAGACGTGTTGGCATAGAGTTATTACGAGTTTTCCTTCTCTTACATAGATGTTATATACATATTGTACCTCTTAGTCATACTTTACGACACCCACGAGCAAGAGACGGACACAGACACAGACTCATTTAATACTTACAAGATAAAATTAAAGTTTTCACTTCATTAATTTTCTTTCACATGAGTGATTTTGTATTATCCGTTTCTTCTTTAGTTACTAACACGTGCGTTAATATTAAAAACTATCCGAGATGCATAAAAAAGTCATATTACCTTTTCCAATAGCGATATTGTCGTGTCTATATTAATTAAAGTCGGTAACTTTTACCTAGTTTTTCGCACGCTAACGTTTTTCACTGAGAGAACAATGTCGTCACAATTTCCACTTTCGTTTTCACTGATAGACGCTGATCCGACAAGCGAACGGAGAGAAAAAATGGCGAATCTTATATGTTCTTGTGCGGTACTGGATGCAACTGCATTCAGCAACTATGAAATATGTAGCGCCCATTTTTGCTGTAAATAGTTTTATGAAAATTTTATTTGATAATAGTTTTGAAATTTAAATGTTAATGAATTATATTTGTGCTGTATATTTTTAGAGTATTTAGTAGAATTTAATCTACGAGAAAAGTACTTATAATACTGTTAAATAAGTATCTTCCCCTAAGCAATAATAATTTTTTTGTGTGGTGACGGCGTAAGAATACAATTCACCACCCCCTGTCTTCTCCGTGGATGTTGTAAAAGACGACTAAAGGATTAAATATGCATATAAAACCTATGCAAGACAAGGAAAACTCGAAATAAAATCTCATACTAATCCGTCTGGCAAGCGTGGAATAGTAAGTCAATTGCCCGCCCATTGTGCAGGAGGCTCAAGCCCACCAGTGGGACGTATATGAGCTGAATAATGAAGCAAGTTTCCCTGGGTATGAAGCCTTGATGTTTAACGCAAGTCTTTTAAAAACAGTCAGCCGTCTTTTACACAAACTTTTTACAGCAATCGTTTTTTTACACTAACTGGTGTATATTTGAAATACAGATTTAATAATGTAAACATTTTTTTCCGCTCACCGTACCACGCCGTATTGAGAAAAATTGTCTGTTTACAATTTCACTATCTACACATTTCTCGTAAGTGAAAATTGCATATATGCATTACCGGCAGATGTTTGTGAACTTTTCTTGTTGTCGGAAGATTAGGGGATTGTTATAATATTTTGATTTTCGTCATAGCAGACCTTTATCACCTAAAGAGTAAGAAAATAAAAAACAGGTCCATATCTTGCAACTTCATTATTAATTTCACATATTTTTTTTATATGATAACAGAGTAAGAATACAATTCGCCATCCCTTCCTTTTCTGTGGATGTCGTAAAAATCGATTATAAACATATAAATCACTGGAAGAAATGGAAAAAGTCTAATGAAAGCCCTGTTTTCTACTCTGAATTTCTCTAATCCTTGAAAAGTTTTTTATAAGCCACACAGCGATTTTTGAAGTAGTTTACAATCCATATATGGTCCTATCAATCTCCAGAAGACAGTTGCTAACCATTTGAAGCCACGAGACGGTTTTACAACACAGGCCAGCGGTTTTTACGATGACCATCCGAGAGTAAGTGGTGGTAACATGTTGAATTCTTAATCGATCACTGTCTGTGTGGATATTATTTTGAGTTTTCCTTCTCTTGCATACATATTATATCCCTTAGTTGTATTTTACAATATCCACGGACAAGATAGGCAGTGGTGAATTGTATTGTTACTTCGTCACCGCACGGACAATCGATCACTACGAAAAAATGTCATTTAATTAATGATGCTTTATTAGCTTAAGAAGAATGTCCTATAGCGTCATATTAACTTGTTCTAGAATAAAATAGGTTAAAGGGATTAACCAAGATCTAGATAAATCCTAAGCCATTATTTTTCTGAGAATTCGGATGTTTATCATGCAAACAAGATTAGAACTATCAATTTTAATCTGTATAATTCGAAGATATTAATATAAATATACTCTTCAATTACATAGATAATGGGGATGGATGATGAAATATCCATCACTGATGTAACTTTCAAGCTTATCAACATTCACTATTGGTCATTTTCCATATGATGGCAGAGTAAGAATACAATTCACCACCCCCTCTATCTTGCCCGTGTATGTCGTAAAAGACGACTAAGGTTAATAATTTCTGATATTTACGTGACTAGAACACATTGTAAATAAAACTATTTTATGGATTTTATCGCGTTTCATCAAATAATTTTTGATTGCCCGACGTCGACGGGTGACTAAGAAACGCTGTAAAGTATTCGAAACTTTGACTAATCAAAAATCAAATACAGGCGCGATAAACCCCGTAAAATAGTTTTATTTACTAATACGACTAAGGGATAGGATATGTAGATATAATCTATGCATGAGAAGGATATTTCATAAAACCCTATGCGTACGTCTGACCAGTGCGGTATAGTAGATACAGTGGAGGAGGTCCGAGCCCAACAGTGAGATCTATGTAAGCTGAGGTGAATGATGATTGGACATAGGCTTTCCAAATCTAATCTTATCACCATCAGGGGTATTGCTGGTCTCCATTTGTATTATGATTGTTTGATATTTTTCCAAGAAAATTTTAGAAAAATGTTAATAATTAATAATCTCACATAATTATAAATAGGTACTTAATTATTTCAGAGAAAACGCTGACGTCTATTAAAAGAATTAGGCCACACGGTTCAAAAAACGTATCTTATTAAATATATACGTTATATTAAAACGTTTATTTTCGTAGTGAATAATTTTAAACGACTAACAGTATAGACACATTCTTCTGCAGGTAAATAATAGGTCTGTAATAGAAGTATATTTATTGTCGTCTTCGTCTCAGTCCCACTGCTGAGCTCGAGCCTCCTCCACAGTAGGAGGGAAATTGACCTACTATACCATGCTGGTCAGACATGTTGGTGTAGGGTTTTATTTTCAGTTTTCTTTTCACAGATGTTATATACATATTATATCCCTTAGTCGTTTTTAACGACATCCACGGGCAAGATAGAGAATGGTGAATTGTATTCTTACTCCGTCACCACACGGAAAGTCTTTTTATACATTATAATAACTCTTTAGTTCACACCAGTAAAATGTACAGGAAATGAAAAAGGAAAATTTAAGCATTGGTATAATTAGGTGTTCTCATTACATACTACGTTTTTTCAGACTAAGGATTGATTTTCAATTTATTGTAAGGGCACTTGTGGTATAGTTAGATAAATTTACTTATTAAATAACACATTTAATAATTATAATTTTTCACGTTTAAACCGTCAATTGCCTCAAATATGTTCTTTTTACCTAGAATAAAATCTGATATTTTTATGATAATATAGGTTAACAGGATTATAGTTATTATATTATAATATTATAGGTTAATAGTAGGTCAATTACCCTTCCATTATGGAGGAGGCCCGAGCCCAACAGTGGGACGTATATGGGCTGAGATGATGATAGGTTAACAGGATAGGATAGAAATCACATGAAAATATCTCTAGCCCTAGTATTGAAAAGCAGTATCACTTAGGTACCATCAGGTGTGCTGCTTGCCCAGTTGCCGCCATTGGCAATAAAACTTTAAAAAAAAACTCTTTCAATTTCATCGGTATACACAGTGTTATCATCCAGTTTTCTTTTAAGTGTTCCTTATCTTGTTCTCTTCCTTTTTTTATATATATTTTTTTTAATTATCATGGCCAACAGCCAAGTCCATTGTCTTATTATTGATCAAGGTGCAGCTAACGGCTGATTACGGCGAGTGTTTACAGCGATACATACATACAGTTTACACAACACTCGACGATGTATTTATTTGTGTAATTTACTGAATTGAGAAGGAAAAATTTATTAATTTCCTATCCTTTCAATATTCTTATCTAAATGAGTAAATTATTGATGTTAAATTTCTATTACAAGATCTCATAACAATAAAGATGTTAGGATAGGTAAGAATTTCGCCGGGCCGACCAGGGATGTCAAGGAATCGTTACCAGGAGTGGATCCAATGATGATGGGGAGAGAATACAGTAGTTTGTTGGGCTGTTGCTGTTGCTGCACTGTTGGGCTCGAGCCTCCTTCACAATAGAAGGGAAATAGATCTCCCACGCTGATCAGATGCATAGGATTAAATTTCAAGTTTTGCTTCTCTCGCATAGATGTCATATGCATATTTAATTTCTTAGTCGTTATTTACAATAGCCACAGACAAAAGTGGTGAATTTTATTCTTACTCCGTTACTAAACGAAAAATTTCTGATATTATTAAACGAAAGCGTCCATTTCGTAGAATTTAATTCTAAGTTATATCTTACGCTTCAAGAATGTAATTGCAAACATTCAATAGCCCTATAGCAAGTATTATATAAATGTACATTCGGTTGAAAGAGCGGTGTGCCCTATTTAGACGGTGCATTGAGTCCTTGGCTACATTCCCACGCTTCGATGACTCCAAGTACATAATCGCGAGACGATCTTTTCAATCATAACGGTTATTTTCTTTATTAATTACAAATTATAATGTATTATTTTCTAAGGAATCGGGAATAAACTACATTTAATAAAAAGGAATTATAAACCTCAAAGTAATTCACAGGTCATTTTGACTTTAATATTTTTTACTAGCAAATTCCCGGATTCTTTTACTCAAGTGTTCATGTTTCTCAAAGAAATATTTAATTTAAATTGTTTGCGTTAAAATTATGCATGATAGGGTTTTTCTTTTCATAAGTTATGCTCTGGCTAGCTTAAACTATATACCACTCAGTCCGTCCGAGGCGGTGTTCGGCATTGAAGAATTTAATCAATATTATTTAAAACATTATAATATGCTATTAATTATATAAAGACATTAACTAATAACTTTTTTTAATTTGTAATAATAAATTAAAAATATAAATGAAAAACAACTTTTATTAAAACAAACATGTTAGAAATTGATACGACTTTAGGGAAATTTTTAGCCTGGCAATTATATAGGTCAGGCGAGAGTGACAGATGCGTGGGGAGAATTTTTAGATCGAAGCTATATTTCAAACGTGACTGTATAAAAATATTTCGTGTGTGAAAAATGAATACTTTCATATTAAAAAGACGAGAAAATGATAAATGTTTTAAAACTTATTGCAATACGTTCTTTTTTTCTTATTTATTGCAAACCAGCAAACAGTACACTTGATGGTAAGTGTTACCGCTAACGGACGTTTGTAAGGCCGATGCCTACTGGGAAGAAAGTGAAGGGAGTGTGAATGCATGCAATGAGGTTCGGTGATACTAAAGGCCTCGCCAAAACCCACGACACGTAAACAACCTCAGAAAGTTGGGTTGCCGGTTCTCTCGCTCACCGAACGAAGCGCATTAACAAATTGCTATGACTCGGATGTCGATTTTCTGCTCAGTGTGGAACCCCATACGGACCGGCCCGCGGCTGGCAAATGTCGACAATGTGGTTCTACCACACTATTAAACATGAAAATTCCGTGTGATGACGGAGTAAAAATACAATTCACTACCCCTTCTCTTGCTCGAGGATATCGTAAAAGACGGCTAAGGGATTAAATATGCATATAACATCTATCTGATCTAAGAAAAACTCTAAATAAAATCCTATATTAACATTTCTGACCAGCTTAACAAGCTATAGAAGGTATATTGCCTTGCTATTGTGGAGAAGACGCCCGAACAGCAGTACGCAATATACAATAACATTATCCTTTTTTAATCATGGCGGTCAGATAAGACATTTATAAAAGAGGTATATAATTTAAGTACTAAAACCCGTATGCTTTACGTGGTTTCATTTGAATTCAAACAAGTTGTCACTGGACCTAGGACAACTCTCCCACTTCACCGGACACAGGCTAAAAATATACTCAGATAAAAAAAGCTCCATAGACCAGTCTTCCTGTGCTAATCGATGCCAATTATAACTGGGATATCCATGCCTTATGGACTTTATAATACTTTTTGTATCTGCCTGAAGGTTCTTTATACATTTTTCGAATGTTAAATATTCTTAACGGGAATAAATTATAATTTCCATCATCATTCAGCATTTCAGCATTTTGCTATCCATTATTGAACAGAGGCCTCCTTCATAAAACAAGGAATGCTGCCTTAATCGGCCACGCTTGATAGGAACGAATCAGCGATTGAGATAAGGTTCGGATTGAGAGCCCTCAGTGTTTAACTGCTCACCCAACAGTCTCAGTAAAAATGTTATAGGCATCTGTGACCAACAACTATAATCACCCAAAAAAATGGTATAAGGTATTATTCGCTTTCCAGAAAAGACCCGCTACGCTCTCTCCTGAACATTTGCTAATTTTTATGACGTCCGCATTCAAGCATAGGGTGGCAACAATTGTATTCTTGTTTTTTCACCACACAAGGAATAATAGAATTTCCAATCAGGTAGTTATAGAATTTCCTTAAGGCTTTGATATTTCAAAGCGTTAAGGAAATTCTATAACTACCTGATTTCCCTATCAGGGATAAACTTACTGCTATGGTAATATATATATATATATATATATATATATATATATATATAAATATAACTTAAAACGTAAAAATATTCTATATAAGAATAGTTTTATTTCATGTTTACAATACTTTTATCAACATTATATCGCTTATACATTATTATCAGAAATTATTACAAAAACAGTATAATAATATATTTTAAGATCTGTCCCAATTCAATAACAAATATCTGGACGCAATAACGTTTAACTTGACGACCGGTATACAATAATGCTGTCTCACTCTTAATCACGAAAATAAAATAAAGAGAGAAAAGGACAGTTAAGTTTACTATTCATAATTCTTGATTGCGCTGCCGTTAGCGCATCCATGATGTATAGTGCAGTTTGTTTATGTGTGAGTTCTTTCAGTTCCAAAAATAAGTGATCAAGATGCAGGCTATAGTAATTTCAAATATACATAAAAAAAAGAATTTGTTACTAGCTACTGTATGACTTTTCTTTTTTTTTGACATTTTGAATGTAAATTTGGAGGAACAGTTTTTATTAATTTCACAAGACATGGAACATTCATACAAATATTATTTTTAAAAAGATTTTATGCCTGTTACTATATTTATTAACATTTTATTTCATTGTAGTGAAAATTATGTAAAAAATAATATTAAAAAAATACACATTGTCTTAATAAAAAATGCAATTTAGAATTATTGATCAGTGAATTATGGAACGCAATAGTATTAGTTGTACGTGCGTGTGCGCCCGCGCAGTAACATCGTAACCTTGAAGTCGTTCAACGACTGCACTCCACAACGATAACAGTTCGGAAACACAATAATCATATTTATTTTATTATTGATCATTTTATATTAATATAACTATTTACTTGTGTAATAATTATTTAATATTTATTTTATTTATTGATATATAACTGTAGCGAATATCTTCATTTTGTTTTAAGGCAATATACCGCGGTACGTAACTGCTGTTGTATTCGGGTCTCGTCAATTAGACGAGAAATAGTTCTACTGTACCATGCTGATGAGACGGGTGGTCAGTTTTATATCAAATTTGCCTTCTCTTCCTTTCTTTCTTTGCATATCATATCCATATCTATGATGTTCATCCTATCAATGAAATTTTTACTCACTGACTACGTAAAATTCACGAATATTATCAATAGAAAAGCCGTTTACAGATTTTATTATTTCTATTAAGAGTTTAAAAGTTCTGTTGCAATCCAAATCAATTTCAACTATTCATAATGATATTATTTTAAAAGGGTTGAATTCAAATCTTAGCCAGTATCTTACATATTTTTTATTTTATTCTTTTTACGTGTGCATAAAAATCTGTTCATTATGCATTATAATATATTAGATCGGTTGATATTCCAATAAGAACTACTGAGACATTCTTTTATCCAAGAATACTTCCTCAAGCTTAATAATGTACACAGTTGAACACAAGGAAATTATGGAAATTATGACATTATTCCCCTTTGTAATTAATTATAAAGTATGACATAATTGCTACGTTTAAAGGGTTGGCGATTATTATTGATGCAATACATTAGCTAGGAGAACGCTGCATCCTCCTGGTGATCCCATACAAATACAACAGGACTCTACCGGACCTCATTCGTGATTTCAAATATCATACATGCTGTGAAGGATTACTTTAGAAAATGTAGAAAAATCTAATAAGACCCTAAACCGAACTCAGTTTTAAAATCAAGGGTTTTACGATCGCCTTTAGCGTGTGTGGATGAGACAGTCTGCATTTATTTATTGGAATATAATAATTTGTGGTAAATGAATATACTATCTCGATTATTTTGCAGCTGCAATATTTCCGAACGCATCAAGATCTGCAACACCTCGGTCCCTTATTCCTCAAATATCTCTATCTTCCTCACACTTGTAATTTTCGCGTATATCTATCACCGTCTCACGCGCGTAATTGGCGCCAGAGGAAGCGCGGAGAGATTGATGATCTAAGCTGGTGTTATTTTTTTATTTTATTGTTAGTTCTGTTGGTTATTCTAAATCGGGTGACCATTTAAAAAAAAGCATTTAGCTTATAATTCCGTGTGGTGACGGAGTAAGAATACAATTCACCACTCCTTTTCTTACCCACGGGGTGTCCGACGACTAAGGGATTATTTTAGATGATATCTATACAAGAGAAGAAAAACTCGAAATAAAACCCTATAATAATCCGTCTGACCAGCGTGGTATAGTAGGTTAATTTCCCTCCCATTGTGGAAGAGGATAAAACTGAATCATCATTATCATAGCTCATATATGTATGTCCCACAACTGGGCTCAAGCCTCCTCCACTTTGGGAAATAAATTGACTTACTATACGTGGTTAAGCGGATTGGTATAGGGTTTTATTTTGAGTTGTCCTTGTCTTGCATAGATGTTATATGCATAAGATATCCCTTAATCGCCTTTTACGACACTGATGGGCAAGAGAGGGAGTGGTGAATTGTAGTCTTTCTCCATCACCACACGGAAAATAAAAATAAATAATATGAACGAAAAATGTAATGCAATATTTGACTGCAATTAAAATATAACATATTTAAAATAGATATAACATTTCTCTTATTTGTTTCACAAAAAAAAAGGTTTTACAAACATTTTTTTCAATATGGCTACTAAAAAGCACAGACTATATTTGTCAGTAGAGTAGGCCAAGCTCTAGATAACATATAAAATTGTCCGCATACCTATTTGTCCTACTATCCAGACTTTTATGGGTTTGCATGAAATTTATCGGCGCATACGTAATGGATTCCATTGGATTACTCACTGCATTGTTAAATTTCTTATTTTTCCTCTATTGACCGCAAACGTCACAATGGAAATTAGACCAACTTATTATCATAAAGGAAAAAAAGTGAGCCGTCGCTCAGGATGTGAAACATCCAAATTATTTTATTCTATTATATGTATATGCATAAAATAACAGATTACGACAGAAACCAATATGACAATGTATAAATAAAATATTACGATTTTTTTCCAGAAAAAGATTATTTTTATTCAATAAACATTTATTTTCATTAAATACAAAAATTAAAAATACAAAAATATTTAAAATATTTTAAATTGTAATAACTCAATTCTTTTAAGCAGTGATTTCTGTAATAATATCGTACACTATTACGTACAGTACATAATTATATTCCGTCATATAGCGTGGCGTCCCGTCGCCTCATCAAAAATATTTTCTTGGATTCAATATCTTATCATCCTCTCACCCTATACACGTCCCACTGTAGGGCTCGAGCCTCCTCCACTTTGGGAGGGAAATTGACCTACTATACCAGGCTGGTCAGACGTGTTGATATAGGATTAGATTTCGAATTTTCCTTCTCTTACATATGTATTATATGCATATACCTTTACTCGTATTTTACGACACCCACGGGCAAGGCTTACTCCATCACCACACGGAAAGAATTCGGTATATATACTGAAATAGGTTGTTTATTTTTCTAATATTAAAATTCAAAGAAAGTCTAAGTTACGAATTTGTAATTTAAATAGATTGACAAAACTATAGACACTAACCTTGCCATTGTAATGGTTAATTAATTATGACTCGTTGAAATACATTATATAAATGTAATAGAAATAAAAATATTTGATTTGAAGTACAAAATGTCAAATCAAAGATTTTTATAATTATGTTCTATGATGCGCTATCTACGCCCTGTTTTGTTATACATTAAGAAACTTCTTAAATTGACACTCACAAAATATGGAGTCCAACAATTTCGAACTAAATGAGTATAAATATTAAATTACTATTAAATATCTTCTTTTCTTATCACAAAATAAACTTCTTAAATTACTACTATTTTGGAAAACTTTCTTTAATTTTCTCCTAATACATGAATAGTGAAAAATATCGTTTCTTTGATTGTTAAGCACACCTCAGATAAATTAATTAAACAATTATTAATTTAACAGCATTTATTAACTTAATTCATTAAATAAATCTTGTACAGTCGGAGTGATAATACAATTTTACTATCTCCTTTCGTTTCCTGATCATAAAAAAACAATTAAAAGATGCAACGAACTGACTTTAATGTCTGCATAACAAATAGTAAGAAGTGCAGGAGACCTCAAAATTAAACTACACAAATCCTTTTGACCATCATGCTATAGTGGGCCAATTTTCTTACCATTTTAAAGTAAACTCGAACCCAGCTGTAATGTACGTAATATAAGCTAAGATAAAAAAAGTTCAGTGATTAGAATTAGTTCAATTTTCAGAATGATCTAGAATTTATTGAAAATTTGATTCACTGTACTAATAAAGTTGCAAGGTTACATACCATGCAAACTAATTAATAAATATGTAAATTAGTATGCGATGCATATAAAAATAAGGAATTAAACATATGATAATGTCTTTCAAATACAATTCAACCCTTGTCTGCAACGTAATGGACCGTGTTAAATAAATAGCCAAATATCACCCGATATTCAGATATATCCGTGAAGTGATTCATACTCCGTATGAATACAATTCACCACCACCTAATTTGCCCATGGGACGCCCATGGGCAATTAATGATGACTAAGGGATATACATATATACGCATATAATATCTATGCAAGAGTTAGAAAATTCAAATTAAAACCCTATACCAACCAGCATGGTATAGTAGGTTAATTTCACTGCTATTGTAGAGTAGGCTCAAGTCCAACAGTGGGACCTTAATGATATAATGATGATGATGATTGACATACAAAATTATTAAGGTCTAACACGTCTGACCAGCGTGGTTTAGTAGGCCAATTTCCTTATTGTTAAGATTATCGGAAGACGATCACGAAGACACCACGAGAAAGATGATTTTGTAACAAAAAAAATACCAGTCTAGTACTTTTATATATGTGGTAGGAGAATCCTGTTGACGTCTGTTTACAGCCACGGGCTAGTCCATACGAGGTTGTACTCTCGCAGTCACTCGGCAATCGACATCTGAGTAGTAGAAAATTGTTACTGTACTTCGTTTGGTGAGCGAGAGAGCCGGATTCCTAACTTGCCGAGGGTGTGTACATGTGATTGGTTTTGGTGACGTCTTTAGTATCACACAACCTAATTGCACGCAATCACACTCTCTTCACTTTCTTCGCGGTAGGCCTAGCAAAAGTCCATAAGCGGCAAGTCCATAAGGTGTGCTGTTTACTCGTTTACCACTAACAGCGTTAAAAAAACTTCTAATGTATTTCAAAAAATTGGGTCGTATATGGGAATGAAGTTGAATAGGCTATTCTAATGGATTTGCAAAGGGATTGCCCCTTTTCTTTTGCATTGATTTTCCCTGCTTAGATACCTTAGTCGTCTTTTGAGACACTCATTAGTATAAAAGGTGCATAGAACTATATTCTTACACTATTACCACGAGAATAATAAAAATATTTCAGGATTAATCATCATATAAAAAGATGGCAAAAGATATTCGTAATGGATTCTTGAAGCTCCTGTTGAAGACATATTTGATCCACATAACTAATTGATATTGCCCTAACAATTGGAACATTGAAACCTAAACGGTAATTCTACCATTGAAACAGTATAAAGGAATTGTCTGCGGTGGAAGGGCCATGACCCCCACCCCGGGGGTGTTTCAGCTTATTACCAATATCATCCCATTTACCTTTTGTCGCAGCGATATTACAGACGCTAACGGGTTCGTCTGACCTCCGAAATTTAGAGGTCGCCTATTACAATTGTAAATTTTCCTCGCGCGCTGTCTGTTCCTCTGTCCTACGATCGACCTACATTGAATATAAAAATGAATTCTTAGAATATAGTAGTTAAACGTTATCAATATCTCAAAATTCTCTTGGAAATTCTCGTTCTGCGAAAATATTCTTCATATTATATACAATTGTAAAATTTTTAGCGATTGTACATATATAAAAACTAGCTTCTACTCGCGACTTCGTCCGCGTGGTATAGATACTTTGGGCCAACGCTAACTCTAACCTAAGACTTTATTTATGTAGAAAGTAAAACTAGTCTTTATTAATACGATTCTGTCACACATGATTTTTGCGAAAATTTAACCGTTACGTTCAAAAGGAAAAATACCTCCATTTTGAAACATTTTTTATTGGTGCTCCGCTCATGTTGGTCATAGCATGATGATATATAGCCTATAGATTCCTCGATAAATGGGCTATCGAACACTGAAAGAGTTTTTCAAATCGGACTAGTAGTTCTCGAGATTAGCGTGTTCAAACAAACAAACTCTTCAGCTTTATATATTATTTTATTTTTATTTATTTATTTAAGACAACACCCTTGCACTAAGGAAATAATCCTTGTATTGCGGGGGACTTTACAAACATACAATTAACGGACACAAATTACATCCAGACTCAGAACAACAATTTGTGGATCGGACATTAATATTAGTATAGATATTGTTATTTTATTGTCGTTATATATATTCGCTTTTTTATGCAATACATGATATTGAAAAAGTATATTCTAAAGATAATCTGAAATATTTCAAATTGAATTTTTAGTGTCTCCGTTTCTTACTATTTTAATAATACTAATTAGTAACTACCCTAATATATAAATATCAACTATTTGGGCAATAGTCTAGAGGTAATTTATATTCATTAATATCGGCACAGGAATTATTTATTTAAAAAAGTAAACTTTTTAAAAATGTATATAACCTCAAAATGTTGCTTCCACAGAAAATAATGTTAGCAATTTAGTGCTTAGTCACATAAAAACCAAAGTGCCGCTTTACCTTAATTTTAGGCATGTTTCATTTGAAATAATTCGTGTGTGTTTCAACATTTTCAACATTCAATCTCTTAGTGCTCTCATGTGTGGTAGATTTATTCAAAAGCAGACATTTTGACGGATCGACAACTCTCAATCTCAAAACAAAAACCTTACCTCGGTGGTTTTACCCACCATTAACCTATTCAGACACAACCTTTAAATCCACATATTATATACTAGCAACCCGCCCTCGCTTCGCTTCGGTTTCAGTCGCTTTACCCGCGGCGTAGTTCCCGTTCCTGTAGGAATACTGGGATAAAATATAGCCTATGTTACTCCCTGATATTATAGCTTTCCATTAATGAAAGAATTTTTGAAATCGGTTCGGTGGTTTAAGCATGAAAGCGTTACAAACAAACAAACAAACATCCTTACTTTCGCATTTATAATATTAGTATGGATATGGATTTATCCGTGTGGTGAAGAAATTATCCGTGTGCTGACGAAATAAGAATACAATTCATCACTCCCTATTTTGCCCGTGGATGTCGTAAAAGACGACTAATAGATAATAGATAGATGTAATGAAATATAAATGTAATAGAATAGATAAATGTAATAGAATAGATGATATGATATGCATATAACATCTGTGCAGGAGAAGGAAAACTCGAAATAAAACCCTATACCAATTCGTTTGACCAGCGTGGTATAGTAAGTCAATATCCCTCCTCTTACGGAAGAGACTCGAGCACAGCAATGGGATGTATATGAGCCGAAATGATGATGATGATGAATAATTACAGCCTTAAAAAAAAATATAATATATAAATGTTTCGTAATGAGAGATGACTTTTATACTAAGCTAGAAGCCGTATTGTGTTGTGATAGGAGGTAGTGAATTGTATTCCCTCACCATACGAAAGCAATACTTTTCTGAACAACTAGTACGAATAACTGTCAACTAAATATTCTGGTATTTTGACGAGGCGTATGTTCAATTATCTATGTCGATAGCTCCATAGAAAAAAAAATCATAAGTAGAAAAAAAATATAATAGAGATACAAATCATCATCATCATCATTGCTAACCAAACAGGTTGGTATAAGGATTTATTTCGAGATTGCCTTCCCTTGCATAGATGTTATATCCGTATTATATCCCGTAGTCGTCTTCTACGACATCCACGGGCAAGATGCGTGAAGTCCTTCTTACACAGTCTCCACACAGACAAGGAGATACAAATAAATAAACAATAATAATTTCTCATATTTACACGAGTATTACACATTTTAAATAAAACTATTTTACGGACTTGATCGCATTTGTATTTGATTTATGATTGCCCGACCCTTCGATGTTCGCGGACATGAACCCTATAAAGTATTCGAAACGTCGGTCAATCAAAAACCAAATACAAACGCGTTGAAATTCGTAAAATAGTTTTAAATAAACAATTCGATAACGAATAAGTTATTTAAGATAAATCGCTATCATTTATATGCAAACATACACATTTTAGTTAAACAATGACATAAACAACACGATAAAAAATCATCGCCGACAACGTGATGATTCTAGAGATTAAAAAAAAACATATAAACAATTTCTCGTTGAACCATTTCTGATTAACTGATGTATTTTTTATTAAAATACCACGCAACAATGAATCATAATTATCATAATTACAGCTCATATACGTCCCACTGTTGGGCTCGGGCCTGATCTACTGTACCACGCTAGTCAGACGTGTTGCCATTGAATTTTGTTTAGAGTTTTCACTCTATTGCATAGTAATCATAAGTATATTATATTCCTTAGTCATCTTTTACATCAATGGCCAAGATAGAGAGTGGTGAAACTCCGTTACCAAACGGAACAAATTAGCGGCAATATATTACACACAGCCTCGGAACAAATCTGAATTCTATAGTGAACAATAATTCTTAGCAATTAATCACGTAAAACCCACTTAGCTGTACTGAATCTTCTGCTAATTATTAATACAGATTATAACAGACCAAACTCTTATTTACAAAGAAACTTGATAAGAGTACTTTTACTACGCGTAATATTTCTTTTATTCCAATACCCAATGCTGGGCTCGAAGTTTCTTCACAACAGGAGCGAAATTCTACTATCACGCTTGTCAGACTAATTGATATAAGTTTTTATTTCGAGTTTTCCTTCTCTTTCACAGATGTTATATTCACATTATATCCCTTAGTAATATTTTACGACCATTGATAGGATAGGAAGGTAATTAATTGTATTCTTACTCCATCAACGTACAGAAAATAATTTTTCTTTATAAGAATTATTCCTATTTTTAGATTTCTATAGATATTTTAGCGAGTGTTTTATAATTATAAAGTATTCGTGATAAGCGTATTATGATTATAATTACAAAATAATAGTTAAATATATCCGCTAACATTCAGTACTGGTCAACTAAAGACATCATCTTCACTTCCCATTCGTGTACAACAGCCAACATTTTATCTGAACGATGTGACATTGGCTCGAAAATCATAGTACGTACATTATTAACAACCAATATACACTGATACACGGCTAGCTTAACTAGATCTCTGAGATATTTGATCGTTAAAACGATCCGTAGAGTAGTTACGTGCCGCTGTACGCTAGCCTCGTCACTGTGTCACGTGGTCGGCGCCCGCGCAACTTTATTTGTAAAGTCGGTCAATGCCCCGAGCGTTAGATAAAAAACACACAATTTGTTTACGTGCTCGGTTACGCAAAATTCGGCTGATTGCCCTCGCGTTCCGGTTTCTGATAAATATTATAAATTGTTACTTAACTATGAAATAATTTTAAATTTATATTTGTACCTATTTAATAATTCAAACCTTTACTAATTTCGATTCAAAGTCATTAATTTCAAAAATACGTTTCAATATATTTTATAATCATTTAAATTATCATGTATAACTACAGAACAAAAATATTATTTAAATCAGTTGCCACTAATATATAAGGAGAGAAAATTAACTATTTAGAGTTTGAAGTGAATTCATTATTGGAATATTTGGAATACAATCACTAGCTAACGAGACCGGCGCCGAACCGAAGAAACTAATTAATCAACATTGAAAACCTGTTGGATAACTCGGAAAATGAAGGAAAGCTCCGCGAGGAAAGTGGAAAAAGCTTTGCTAATACATTCACAATTACAAACACAAGCGTACAGTAACACAGACGCAAGCTGTAATTGTGTGCGTCACGCACACAACGGCTTTCAGTACGAAAACGAAAGTGTCCGAACGGCGCCGAGCGCGGCCGAAGCGAGCTCACCGAGTCAGTGGAACTCATCGTCAAAACTGGGACATCAGTCCGTAACACGACGCGATTGCCGGCGGACGCGGCGCACGGCTTCGACACGACACATTACGCTCTATGACATAACTGAAAACTGTGGACTTGTGATTATGGTGTTCGGTGTTCGTGATTAAATATGATGGCTGTGGAAGCGAGACCGGCATCTGCCGGCCCGGAACCGCGACGCTCACCGGCCTCCGACCGCAGAGCGCTCAGCGCCGACGAGCCTCGTACGCTAGCCGCCAGGAAGGCATACCCTGAGGAATCCATGTCTCCTAAGCACGAAGACGATGCCCCATTGGACTTAACTGTTCGTAAAGAGATTTCTGTTTGCGATTTCGCAAGACATTCGGCTTTCGCGGACCCCACTGACTATATGACAACGCAAATTATCCTGAAGCAGTCA
Organism: Lymantria dispar; assembly: GCA_032191425.1. Taxonomy (NCBI): domain Eukaryota; kingdom Metazoa; phylum Arthropoda; class Insecta; order Lepidoptera; family Erebidae; genus Lymantria; species Lymantria dispar. The sequence continues at coordinate 37,403,027 of CM063445.1, forward strand.
CAGGAATACCTGGCGTCTGGCCGGGACTCCGGCACAGAATCCGACGACTCCGCCGGACGCCTCAGCCCTGGAGATGACACCGTGTCAGGGAAAGCCTACAAAAAATCACTCATGAGGCGATACAGTAAGTTTTTATCATAATTCTGATAATAGTTTTTGATTGATTAATAATTATTTTAGCTTTTTATGAAAAACAACGCAACACAATACATGAAAACACAAATTTTGTGTACATAAACATAACAAATTATAAAAAATATAAATATTTAATATATAACATTAAAAATAGCTAAATAATATAAAATATAGACATAACAATCGTACAAATTCACTTATTAACCCTCGTGTATTTTTGTTTTTTGGAAAATGTAACACTTTTACCACGAGACAATTTTGTGGGAAAGTGCTACGGCGCTACGTACGTAGCTGCATCTACGTGCACGCTACAAACATTTAGCGTACAATTTAGTTAGATTTTAACTATATAAATATAATTATTAGTCATATGATAATTTATTTTATGTATTATGTACTTTGCATGACGTGATCTTGACCTGACACAACATGCAATTAGTGGCATTAGTATTATTACCTGTCCGACTTAAAATATTATTTTTCCTTTAAATAATAATTAAACAAATTCAAAACACATCTTAAATACTTGAGTGAAATCATCTTGTTAGCCGACTTCAAAAAAAGAGGTTCTTAATTCAACTATATTTCAAAGCTTAAATTCTTGAGTAAAATCATGCTGTTTACCGATTTCAAAAAAGGAGGTCCTCCATATCCCTGTATATTTTTTATTATTACCTCAGAATTTTTGAGTGGTTGAAACGATTTTGATGATCCTTTTTTTATTTGTTCCATTTCAATTTGTATCAATTGAAGATGTTTTTTGTTTGTTAAAATTATTAGAAAGAAAATACACAACTACCGTACCACAGTATTCATACACTAGACACAGCTAGATTAGATCTGTGATTTTCTTTGATTTCGTAGATTCTCCTATCCCTTCGAGAGTACCTATGTAGCTGAGTAATCTATTATGTACCATCTGGCTAGAATGTTGTTGCCCTTATCTGTATCGCTTATATTATTGCTTGAAACATAGTTTTCGTACATATTGTTGTTTCTAATGTGTTCTTGTCTCATTATAAAATATTGACTATAATATTTCAACAATTTTAATATTTAATTTGAACTTTTACCTTCAATTATCTCTCATGCCAAAAAAAAATTAAAAAATTAAAATAAATTCATAAATGTATTTTTATACATATATATTTTTAACTAGCAACCCGCCCTCGCTTCGCTTCGGTTTCAGTCGTCTTGCCTGCGTAGTTCCCGTTCCCGTAGGAATACCGGGATAAAATATAGCCTAGGTTACTCCCTCGGTGGTTTTACCCACCATTAACCTATTCAGACACAACCTTTAAATCCACATATTATATACTAGCAACCCGCCCTCGCTTCGCTTCGGTTTCAGTCGCTTTACCCGCGGCGTAGTTCCCGTTCCTGTGGGAATACCGGGATAAAATATAGCCTATGTTATTCCCTGATATTATAGCTTTCCATTGGTGAAAGAATTTTTGAAATCGGTTCGGTGGTTTAAGCGTGAAAGCGTTACAAACAAACAAACAAACATCCTTACTTTCGCATTTATAATATTAGTATGGATACTGGCAATCTGTATATCACGTACTCGTTTTTGTAGTCTGCCTCATTGATTGAATAGCATTACATGCCGACATGCAGCGTTATTAAGTTCCCAGGTTCAAACCATGAGAGTGGGTAAAAAAATCACAGTGTATATAAGAAAGTATCAAAAATAAGCGTGACATGCAAAACTATGCCTCTTAGAAGGCATAAGAGTCACTCTTATGTGGAATTAAATATTTTATGATGAAATTTCACTTTTGAAGGTATAAGATGGAGATATTGATTGCCGTTTTTAAACGTAAAAAAATCTTTAAATTTATAATATCATAAAATTAAAGGAGATAATCTCACGGCTATATCCCAAGAAGACGGATAGAGGTGTATTCTCAAACTTTACCGTTCTATTTAATAGATACCTATATACCGTGGACTAATGGATAAACTAAGAATTGTAAGAAGAGATATCGCTGTAAGAACAAAAAAGAAAAACAAAACTCTACCAACCAACTCGTTTTATTATTATCGTAATAGCTAATGTTAAAAATAAAGTTAAAATAATAGGCGTTGCCATATAGGAAACGTTTATTACAAAAGTTGTTTTGATACTTTTTTACTCGTTTTTTATAATGACAATATATTCAATTCTTACAAACCTAGCTAGCAAAGTTTGTTACCTAATCTGATTCGCACTTGACCAGTTTGTTACATAATTTAGTCTACTATTTATATTACCTTAAAAAGGTACATAAAAGACTATAAAAGGATATACCTTTCATAGAAGCTTTCAATGATATATTATTTTCTAGGCTGAGACGTAGGTCCTGTCAGTCAACTCTATGATCTAAAACATCGTTTTTTACCTAAGTATATATCTGAAGGCCCAACTCACTTTTCAGACATGCTTTATCCGTCTCTAAGAATTTTTCAGACATATTTTAAGAAAGTCCTGTAAGAAAATGGCTGACATAAAAGGTGATTTATCAACATTTACTAAATGTAATGCTGTTTTTATAGTTTCTTTTCTTTTTATTTTTCTAAGCAGATGACACCTCGTGCTAAGGGTATAAGCCCTTGTGTCGTGGGGATTTTACAAATGTAGACATAACGGACACAAATAACACTTAAAGGCAATACTTGTCTTTAATGCTTTGACTAATTCTTCTTATATCGTAGTTTTTTTTTTTAATTCTTATTAACTAGCAATCGGCGTTCTGTTCTCTTCAGTTTCAATCTCTTTGCCCCCACATTTTAAATCTCAAACATCTTTTAAAATATTACGACACACAACTGGCAGACCATGAAGCCTCAGGTTCGATTTCGGACCGGGCAAAAATTTTTAGGGGTTTCTTTAAAGGTAATTCAATATTATTAAAGGTATCATGTAAATAATAGGGCGAGCATGAAAAAAAAACGTTTTGACATTACAAACAGACAATAAAATTTGAAAAATTTTAAGTCTTATAAATGAAGATCTAATGTAATATATATGGCAGACAGAGAAATTTAAACCAAAGCAGTCCCGAGAAGCGCTTTAATTGAAATGAAAAGTTCGACAAATCAAATTTTAAAAATATATGAAATTTGACTGGTTTTCACAGATCATTACCGAGTACCGAACTTTTTAATTGCAACGACTATTATATTATACCTAATCTAAACGTGTATTAATCATACGCATTCTTTATTACAATAGTAATTGTTCTAATGTTTACTATTACGCACTAAATACCAATGTTTTATCCGAATTTGTGTTAACGTTTGCATTTGACTATAAATTATAGTCAATAATGAAATTTAGTAGGAATATAACAAATTTTAATTGTTATTTTACTATTAATAAACTGTTGTTTAGTAAATCCAATATTTTTTTGTTGTTTCATACGTTCATACGTTGTTTTATCTGTGTGGTGACGGAGTAAGAATACAATTCACCATTCCCTATCTTGCCTGTGGATGTCGTAAAAGACGACTATGGGATATAATATGCACGTAACATCTGTGCAAGAGAAGAAAACTCGAAATGAAACCCTATATCAACATGTCTGATCAGCAAGATGTAGTAGGTCCAATTCCTTCACATTGTGAAGGAGGCCCAAGCCCAACAGTGGGACGTATGTGGGCTGCGATGATGATGACGATGATGATGTTTCATACGTTTGTTTCTAAAAGGATAAGGACAATTTAGCGCGTCTTTGGACACGATCTTCGATCTTAATATTCGGAAGTACAGAAAGTGTGTAAACTTTAGTAGCAGTTTTAAACTCCATTCATTCATCAACCAATCAAACCCCTACTACAGGACATAGGCTTCCCCACAAGAATACCACTTAGGAGATGCAGTCTAGTGCCAAATGCATCCAATAGTAGAAAAGAAGTGAGAAGGGAAGAAAACTTGATCAACACTTTTTTATCCGACGTAATTTTGGACCGAATTACTTTATGACTTCGCAAATTTATGTCACTGGTTCAACGCACCATTCTATCCATCCATTCATCAACCCCTTAAGATGCACTGTTGGGTATAGACCCAAGGAGGAATGATATAATCACCACGCTTGATGAATTTCCAATCGAATTAATGTTACAAGTATTCTGGAGTATTGCTGCTATACTTCTAATGACACCTCGACCGGTTTTTACAATACCCATTAAGAAATAAAGGATTCTTATTCTAAAACCAAGGTTAATACTTATTAGGACCCACCATCATACGTTCCATTATTGGGCCTGGGCCTCCTCTATTATGGAAAAGAAATTGACCTTCTATACAACGCTGGTCAGACGTGTTGTTATAGGGTTTTATGTCGGGTTTTCTATCTCTGACCCACATAGTAACGATATTATTAATTAACCTATATAAATAACAATTTTCATGGCATAAATGACCTAAAGATGTTACATACGGATGTACTTAATATCTGTGCCCTTTATATTCGATTTATCGAAGTGGAACAGTTATTTCCGTAATATATATAATGTATTATATAAAAATAAACATATAGGTAGGTATATAATACCATTTATGTATTTTCCGTGTTACGTCAACGACCGCTAAGTGTGTTACTGCATTTGCAATAATATTGTCAGCAATGAAAATATTTCATTGCATATTACTGAATATAGGTATTTTAAAGACCGCACCTACCTAGCCATTACTACTAACACATTGCCAGTATTCAGAGATTTTCTGTGACAATGTGATACTGGACAGGACAAGCGGCCCTATTTATGGCTACCAACAGAAAACATTTTTGCTTGACTTAACCGCAACATCTTAGATCAGTCTTAAAAAATATATAATTTAAATTAATTATTTATATTTTCCATGTGGTGACAGAATAAAAATACAGTTCACCACCCCCCTCTTTTACCCTTGGGTGTCCTAAAACAACTAAGGGATATGCAGACAATATTTATGCAAGAAATAAAAGCTCAACACAAAACCTTATGCCAACACATCTGACCAGCGCGGTATAATATCTGGTCGGAGTCCCTCACCGCCCGCAACAGAGCCCTTCTGCGACGACCGCAGAGGGTCATGGCGGTGAGGGCGATTAGGGGCTACCGTACTGTATCCTGGACTGCGACAACACTACTGGCGGGCGACCCGCCTTGGCCACTGGTGGTGGAAACGTTGGCAGAAACATACCGGTTCCACGCCACAGCGCGAGTCAACGGCGAGCAAGTCTCCACAAGGAGATTGGGCAGAGTTCAGGAAGTGGCCCGAAGGGAAGTCATCCGACGGTGGAGAGAGGATCTAGAGTCCCCCGTAGCAGGGTGGGGGACTGTGGAGGCGGTTGCGCCGCATCTCCACCGCTGGCTCAGAAGAAGGTACGGCAGCCTTACATTTAGGATGGTGCAGGTGCTTACTGGATATGGGGTCTTCGGCAAGTACCTGCACAAAATTGGAAGGGAAGAGGCCCCAGGATGCCATGAGTGTGGCGCGCTAATCGACGATGCGCGCCACACACTAGAAGTATGCCCCGCCTGGGGGCCTCAGCGCCACGTCCTATCAACGGACATGGGAACAACGGACCTGTTGTTGCTGACTATCATCTCCAAGATGCTCGGCAGCAACAACTGTTGGTCGTCGATGGCCTCTTTCTGTGAAACTGTCATGGAAGGAAGAAGGCCGCGGAGCGGGCACGCGAGGCACTTGCGCTTGGCGCTCCTCCTCCCACCGCCCTGAATGATGACAGGACGTAGCCAGACGGCCAAGCGTTGGCGTGTCGGGGATAGAATGTCATCAGACGATCTCTCCGGCACCTTGTTATTACAAGCGCGCTATTGCGCGCAAGCCGCCGCTGTGATTTTAGTGGGTATTACGGTCACTTCTGTGGCCGGCGAGTCCCACACACACACTCCCCCGTCTGTAACCGACGGAGGATAGTGCGTAAATGCATTTCCACAGCGTGAAAAAAAGAAATTTAAAAAAAGGGTGGTATAGTAGGTCAATTTCCTTTCCATTGTGGGGGAAGCCATCCTACTATTAGACTCCTGGCTCCTCCATATTGAGAACGAAATTGAACACTTACAAAACCTTTTGACAGAGTTTTATGTCGATTTTTCTATCTCTTGCATCGCATATTATCTCTTATCATAGCATATTATCTCTTAGGCATCTTTTACGACACCCACAGACAAGAAAGAGGATGGTAGTATTGCCACAGCTATAAATACTTTTTATCAGATGGAAAGTAATCAAATAATAATTTGTTTTTAAATACAAAAGAATATAATAATTTTTCTGAACCAAGGCTGGCCAATAACCTCAAAAAAACCCCATTGTGTGCATAATATGCTTATTTTAAAGGAAGTATTTGTACAAACAAGCCTTAATAGCTGACTGGGCGTTACATCATGTTATCAAAACACGTGTATTGCTAAGTCATCAATACATTTAGCTGTAAGTGAGTTCGATGCCCGCGCTACCTATTATGGCTTGCAACGCATTACCTGACTTCGGTTACATACTTGATTATACATCTAATTATATAATGCAATTATGTTTTAGTATTTATGAGTTAAAAACTAGTTAGAAGATTTGTTTGATCGTAATAATTGTAATGAGTCGGCCAATCGCGTATTAGTCTAATAGTCGATTTGCCGTCCCTGTTGTAGTTGATTCAATTTCGTTGGAAGATAATTATTAGTGAATTCCATAAATGATTTTGCCGAGTCTAGATGTATGCTCGTTAGGTTTTTGTAAAATACTTTTTTTGCCACAAACTGTCAGGGATGACAAAGAACGCGGTGCAGCCCCATAACTTGCCGTATTGTACTTCTTCGGTCTTCCTAGCATGTGTTTGTAAAATCCTAGAAAAGAAAATACTGGTGAGGGATTTTATAAATATATAATTAACGGATACATTTTACGTCCACTACAAATAATTATATTCTTGACACGTCTCCATAGCCATAATAATACGTGGGTAAACGTATGAAATATATTACCAAAATAAATGTCTAGTCAACATGTTTTCTGAAAAAAGTCACTCGTATAAAAAAGATCCTTATCGCATGATATAATTTTAAGTTGTAATAGGTATATAAAATATTACGTAAAATTATTTCTTCATTTTATAATATACCAGTTATTACCTACTTTGGTGGAAATTGAATAATAAAATTAATCATTTTATAATTTAATACAATTAAAGTAATGGCCAACGATCTCCTCGAGCACCTTATGTAGGATCGCGCGATGATTTATAGAATCACATATCACCCTGCTGTCATTTCATAAGGTGAATGGGATAGGTCAAACCACAGACAAGCAAAAATTTTAGAACATTACATGACTCCGTTAGCAAACTTTCCCATGAATATTTAAAAAAAGAAAGGATGCACCAGGAAATGTAATCTGTGTATAGTTTTATTAAACAGCTGCCAAATAATATCGGTTATGCGTCCCTTCCCGGTGAAATGTGTGATACCTGTATACACAGGTCGGAAGTGAAAGGTGCGTTAAAAAATTTTATTTATACAAGATGAGAAATGCGGCGTATGCTTGCATACAACACTAAACAATACTCCGGCGTGATTGAACTTAACCTGGGAGACAACTTCATACATAATTTACAGATAATCGAATAAAAAATATAATCGATCGATTTTGTCGTGTTTATATTTGATTTTCCAACTTTTCGAACTCTTTTCAGCATTTATGTTCACGTGTAATACTCGCGTCAACATCAGTGTGCCTACTCTTGAATCTGGATTCCAATCCTGAATCCAATCCCAGCTCGAATTTGAGCAAATTTAGTACTCTTGAAAGCGACACTAGCGCATGATTGGAATAAAATTCGGTGGATTTTTTTTTTAACTAAATGAATTCGACTCACGTCGATTAAGTCAAATATTTGCTACTCTCTACGTGATTTTGACGTAGTTTAAAATCGTTAATGTTGTACAATTTCAGCGTCTTTGTGGTGATAGAGTTCGATAACGTTATTAATTTAAAGTAAGAAAATACGGCATATTTGGTGAAAATAACAACGGCAAACACGAAGAATTCATTCTTGATTTTGTTCAATAGTACCAAATATAAGATTGGTGAGATTGGAATTGAATCGGTTTCGAAATTAGAATTGATTTCATGAGTAGGCCCACTGATATCGTTTTATAACCAATCTTGCCCGAGTATCGTAAAAGGCGACTAAATGATGTAATATTCATAATTTATGCAAAAAAAACTCGAAATAAAAGCCTATATCAACCTGTCTGACTAGCAGGGTAAGATCAATAAGGCACCAGAAGTCTCTTGGCAAACTTGTTACAACAACTCGGATTGACATCAGGCAAAAGTCTGATCATAAAACTGTTGCCAAAATTTTTTCAATACGTACTATGAACGAAGAACATAATATATTGAGTCGCAACCAAGTATTTATAATCAGAGCAGGATGGTGATGAAGATTTAACTAAAAGGACCGTGTCTCCACAGCTATAAGTAAAATAATATTATTAGTCAACCTCAGTTTTATTATCAACACTCTTAATCGTTAGCGAGAGGATATTTTGGTATAATAATAAAAAAAGTAATAGGTACAAGTATTAATGTTACTAGTTATACATCTTCTTTTAATTTCCTTGTTTTGATCAACCAGGAAACATTTAAGGAAAAGTTAAGATCCAGTTTTTATTTTAATAGTTTTAGTTATTAGTATTCTCAACAAAACGTTGATGTTGCGTTACTTGTAGTGACACCCGGAGATCACACAGGTCGTTGTTCTAACAAATATTTGCATAAATATCATCTAAAGGCAACTTGGATACACATACGAGTTATACGTAATCATGTGTAACTTGTCAAATCAAGTAAAAACTATTATTGGCTCCAATCAAAACACTGGCCAGCTACCTGTTCTAAGAAATACCAAACAATGAAAAAAAATTTGAATTTTATTAACACCTTCATCATTCCAAATTATACTAAACGGCTATTAGTGGCATTATAAATTTAAACTTTAAAATCATAGCACTTATGTCGAAAATTAATTATCGAACCAACAAGCTACATGACGTTTCGTTTTATTGTAAACAATAGAATGTCCCAAAAGGGTGAGGAAGGGTTGTTCTTTTTTTGAACAGCTTCCTGCAAACTATTTGTCTCTTTCACGCAATAACTAACAATATTGCCAGACAGAGATACCAATAACCAATTTGATTTCGGCTCGCGACTGAGCTAAAAAAAACGCGGCTTTATTATTCTAATGACGTGAACGCATCCGTTTTTAGAATTTCAAAAATAAATAAACGTTCCAAATCCACAGACTATTGATAGAACACACTGTTTTATAACTTCCTAACTAAACAATGAATTTTTTTTATTTGTTGATTTTTTACGCGAAGGAATTATCACCAAAGTGAATGGGCTATGCTTTATAGACCGAATGAGTATGTCGTCGGCAAAATAGTGCAATAAATTAATGGTTGTGTTTCCCGTCATATCAATGTATGTGTATTGATATTTTTATCAAACGTTTTAATCTTATCAGCCGTGTATTTATGCGTGCAGCGCTTTGTAAATCGAGCACATCTGGGCGTGGGGCCGCGCAGTTTTTGGCCGGCCTTCAACCGCGACACAAGGCTATAAAATTTCACAACATATACAGATAAACAAGCCGGCACTACGACTGTTACTTTAGACCTTACATACCAACTAAACGCAGTTATTGCAAAAACTTTATTTTTAATAACTTTGTGAACCGAATACTGTACTAAATAGGGTAGTAGTATCAATAAAAAGCTGCGGTTTCCGTAACAAAACACCGTTCACCTTGCCCTCCTCATCTGTCACAAGAAAAAATTAACCCAATTTTTAAAAGTAAATCAAAAAACTCATACCTGCCGGTAGCGGGTGTACACCCCGTCATTTAAAAAAAAACAAGTTAACTGTAAACCCTAAAAGCACGCATTCAAATAATGAAGTGGTATTTCTTCACGGTTTTTTTACGCTGCAATTTTTACGGGCGTGTTCGATTTTTGCAACGGTACTGGCCCGCTTTTGTCTGTTATTGCATTGCAAATGGTTTTTTTTTATTGAAAATAATAGGTCTGTAGTTACAACTTCCTTAAAAAACTTTTTAACCTTTGTTTGTCTTTCTCTTTTTTTTAAAACATTTTAACCCGGCATTTAAACAAATGAATTGTATATTTCGCAAACAGTGCCAAAAGTTGGTAGTAATGTCGCAGAGAAAACAAAAAATGTCTTTTATTTGTTATTCGACTTTGAATGTACCCAAATAAAGATTTTTAAATGAACGTCGCTCGAAATAATAGTTATTAGCATTATTAACCTATGGCCATTTCCTGTGACTTAGCACATTTATTAGTATTCACTTGAATACTTAATTAATTTTTGTCTAATTATATACTTCATTATTTTACACACCATCAAATAAAAATAATATTAAAAATGTGAGCCATCGCTCAGGACGCTTGGCAGATGGGAAACATCGAAATTATTTTGAACAATTATAAAAGAACAGATTAGGGCCGAAAATAATATGGCATAAAGTATTAATAAAATATTACGATATTTTTTCAGAATACGATTTTTTTTGAACAAACATTTATTCTCATTAGTATAAACTATAGATATGTGTTTAGGTTAATAATTGATTTTGAGCTCACGAGATGGCGTTGTACAAAATTCTAAAACAGGTTATGGTTTCGTTACACAAATGTATGCCACTCGTGGTGTTAACGCCACGCCAACGATCAGGTTCACCCTCGCCTATAGATGTTTCACATCAATAATTGTTCTGATATCCATAGTGGCTAAATAAATTTCAATTCTTTCTTTACATTTACACCCATTAATTAATTTTATAAATAAAATAAATTAAAGAAAATAGTGAAATTAGTCTCGCCATAAATCGCGCCAGTTATATTTGAGAACTATTTTATCTGTTCCTTTTTTACTAAGAATTTAGAATATGTATTTTCTTTTATGAATATATAGAGATGATATACTTATTTCCACTTTTAGAATAATGTAAATAAAGAACTCTTGGTTTTAAATTTGACAGTTCAGTGGTATCCATGCATTTATGTTTAAAAACTTACTAAGGATTACATTGTAAGAGCAAAATGTGCGGATAAAAATACAATATCGTTCACGTGTTACAAATTCACATGTTCGTATCAACGTGAAAAGAAATCCGACTATAATTATCAATACTGTTATCATGAAAAGTTGAAGGATCAGAGTGTTATTTAGCGAAACACATTTTACACGAATATAAATTGTATTATGTTCCAAAAGAAAGTATTGTTATATGAATAATATTAAAAATAAAAATCTCTATTTGTTTAACTACTTTTTCAATCGATGTATGTATATAAGTCCCACTGTTGAAAATAAACCTTTTTCATAAAGGGGAAAATTTGGCATATTGAGTGGTTATACATAGTACAAGTTTACTAATCAATGGTTTTGTACAACGTTTGTATCTAGGCAAAATTACTTTATCTAATGACTCGGCTGCCATGAAGGGGATAAAAAAAATCAATAAGCTTAAAAGAATCGTTATAATAATTATATTTATTAAAGATAAAATTTAAAAATATTAGTAAATATAGAGTAGAAGAATAAAAACTTAAGTTTAGTTAATAAAATAATAAAAAAAAACATTAGGAATATTTTAATGATAGTTAAAATAGGTGTACAATGGGGTCATGTTATTTGCCGTGACGTCGTATGAGTCTATCATCAAGACGCGACACTTTATGTTTCAGATGAAGAAACTCGAAATATTATTGTTTAGTTTTTTTTTGCGCACTTATATACAGAACAGATTGCGCTCGTTGTAGACCACGTGCGCACGCGCAGGTCTTCAAATTTATCTAAAGCAATATGTTTGAGAAATTCCGCAATAGATAATTTAAATGATGAAACGAGGCATGAACGAATTAACGTACAGCAGCTACAAGAAGTAAGATTTATTGTCATAGTTTATAATGCGGTTAACAAAATGGCCGCGGAAATAATATTCAATCATGTATTAGTTAATGAAATTCAAATAATTATATGCAATGGAGTGGTAATGACTAATAATGATTAATTTATATGTATACAGACTGTATTCACTTTGAAGAAACGAATATTTTCAAATGCCAGTTAATAACTAGAAGTCATCGCTTCTTTAAGTTGGTTTTTTATATTTGCAACGGTTTATTCTTGGATAGTACCTCATTAATTAAGTGTCTATGGTTTATATGATGTTTAAATTCTCAATAAATTTAAAATGTATTCCTAAAAAACAATTACCAGTCTAGTGCTACAGTTTAGTGCGTCAATGAAATTGTGGTTTGTGATGTCATCGCCGCGAGCTTCCGGTGTGCGCCCACGCACCTAGACACATATCTGTCTATACAATATATATATTTATATATAATCGCGCACGTGCCGACAATTAGCCACACATTATCCGTCTAACTCTGTCATACATACTATTGTAACTATTCCAGTAAACTATACTAAGTATTATTTAAGGAAAAACGATTGAACTACAATGTTATCTTTTCCATTTGCCCTGTGACGACTGCAAAGAATACGTAAAAAATGACTAAGAGATATAGTATGCATATTAAATCTATGTAATGGAAGGAAAACTCTAAATAAAATCCTATACTAATCCGTCTAAAGCGGCATATTAGGTCAACTTGACAAGTTGAACTTGGTATCCTACAACTTGAAAACTTAAGTGAAGCAGTAATCATCATCACTCAGCCTATCACCATCCACTGCTGGACGTACGCCTCTCTCATATTTCTTCACAAAGTACGGACCTGTACCGCCTGCATCCTTAGCGGCAGTCGATTCGTTGAGCGATATGTCCTGTCCATTGCCACTTCAGCGTGCTAATTCTTTGTGCTATGTCGGTTACACCTATTTTCTACAGATGTCCATATTTCTCATACTATCTCGCAGAAAAATCCCTAGCATATTCCGCTCCATAACACGCTGAGCGACTTTGAGCTTAGCTTAATACTCACAGCTAATAATCTAATAATAAAAAGAACTGGTAAGAACCGAAGTTATTTGTATGGCAACATAAAAAAATACATCGTTTTATTTCGCGTACGAGACTAAGCGTTAAATATTTCGCGTCATAAAAATGTTATATTAAGCTAGAGTTGACCGATAGCTCCGCCTCGCAACTGCAAAGCTAATATTCTATAAACACAACAGTGTTTAGTACACTTTTACGTCACAACAAGGAAGCGTGTAACATATGTGCTAAATATATTAGCTCTATAACGTGTACACTCTACATACAATACAAATAGTCATTTGAATTTTAAAACGTTTTTCGTCGTTAATATGCTTCAGTACTTTTAATGCATCGTCATTACGTTCCAAAAACTTGTATTAGACAGATCTCTAGTACTGCTATGGTATAGTAAACTTCGTTGCTGTGGAACGTGATGAGAAATCCCAGACTAAATGAAGAAAACTCAACAAAAAAAAGCTCGATTATGGATGTTATCACCTTTGTATTTGGTCACGAGCGGAGTCCGCAGTCCTCCCGTAACCATGAATGCTGTAAAGTGTTCGAAACGTCGGGCAATCAAAAATCAAATACAAACGCTATAAAATCCGTAAAATTATTTAATTTACACATTGTAAATATATAATAGTCGCGTTAACATCAGAATTCATTCTATAGCAAACCATTTAACCAGCGCAGTTTAATATATCTAATTTCCTTCTTAAGTAAAAAAAGAACTAAACTACATTACATTCTTTTAAAGGCTTTTTACTGTTCAGATATCTGGACAAAGCGCGATCATACCATAGGCAACAAAAGGGGTTTTAATGATACTTGAATATTATTCACGCAGCGTGGCATGGTAATGATACATTTTAAACTTATCGTCACATTTATTCAATCATTGTTTCAGTAATTTCAATATTTACTACACACTAATTCTACTTGAGGATAGGTAATGACTTTTTCTGCTAAATGAATACGGAGTCAAAGAAACAGTAGCCACCGTCTCATTTGCTCAAGTTAATTTCATAATTATAGTATTTTTTAAGATTACATCCCGTACCACCTATAAATCCTTGTGTGACGTGTGATATCACAATCATATAAATAAAAAAAAAACACAAATGATAGCACTCGGCGCTTACCCATAGTTTGACAAGGCCGTGAAAGCCATCTGCGGTTAACAGCTTAATACCCTAACTAATAAATATTAAAATCCTTTCGGAATTTTCCAATATTAAGAAAAACTAAATAAATTTGAAACGTAGAATAAAATGTAGGTTATCTATATTCTAAATTGATAGATATATATTATTTTCTTTATATATCTACTAGACTAGAAAAAAGGCAGACAAATTATATATACCTATTATATACAGTCTAGATAGTTCTGAAACATGTAACAAGGGACCTCGGTTTTTTGTCGCCCCCACACTCTACCTCCATTGGGAGAAGGGTGGGTCTACCGTGGGACAGACAAACTAATAATTCTCTTTTACTAAAACTAGACGTTCTGTGTTGTAATAGTGTTTTAGTTGTTGTACCCCCAAGGCTCTATCCTAGAGCCCGTATTACTGTGAAAGCTAAGCGAATGCTGAAAATATATTTTTAGTTAGTAGTACAATATAGTTTAAAGACAACATTCCACGTCCTTTTCCGTATGGTGACAGAGTACGAATACAATTCACCACCCCCTATCCTGCTTGTGTCTTCTTAAAGGCGACCAAGGGATAAAACTTATATTATAGTATGCTATATATATGCAAGAGAAGAAAAACTCGAAATAAAACCCAATATCAACCAGTTTAATAAGCGTGAGTTAGTAAATCAATTTCTCTCCTATTTTCGAGCTATTCCCTCCTGGCTCGAGCCTAGCAGTGGGGCATTTATGACCCGAAATGATCGAAAATTATGATTCCACATCTAATACCAAGTTCCATAGGCAATAATTTTTTTTGTTGTTTCTTACATATTATCTGAAGATGGTATAATTAGTTGCCTTTTAAAAACAAAACAACTAAAGCAACTTATATCCGTTATTAAATTTTCTAATTAATATTTAAAAGCCAGTTAAATCTAGTTATTTTTTTTCATATATTTTTATTCTGCTTAGGCTTATATTTTAGTTGAAATGTGTCCAGTCATTTTGAAATAAAGTACTCGTACCTTCGTATTTATTATAAGTGTGATATCAATTCACATAACGCTACTTTTATAACAGACCGGTCACTACTCCTCATGGCAACACGCCAACTCACATTTTTCTCGTTTTTATTTTCAAATGCTTTCAACGTACCCGACAGTTATGTTACTAATGGTTGATACCAAATTAATGGCTCATATGACAGTAGACTTGATCAATATCGTAACTAAGGTACCAACATTGAGAAATTTTGCCACTAATTTCCTAACGAAATATCCAAAAGAAAAACTCTATATAACTTATTCAATAAATATGACACAAAGCTATTAAACTAGCAGAACTGATTGAAGCATAAATAAATATTTACATACTCGTCAAAATATGTATATATTTTCTGTATATTCTTGGTGAAGGAGCAAAAAAAAACAACATATCGTCTACTATTTTCCCATAATTACAAGTTACGACTAAGAGACAGAAAGCTGATTATCTCAATACAAGAAAAACAAATATAATTTGATTTCCCAGCATAGTTCAACGAGTAAAAGCAAAATATAGCATTTCTATATCTTTAGCTTATATTATATCACAGGTTTAATTATACATTATAGGTAAGTTAGATGAAAAAACATTAAGTATGTAACAAGCTGGAATCATGTGGATCTCATCAATTTATATTATTTGTAAACATTTTAGATACTCGTTTTATAGAATCATAATTGAACGTAATTGGCGTTAAATTAGCTCTAACAGAAATACGTCTGATACCTGACCCACTTAAACTTAAATTTGTTATAAAAATACGTAGTTTTTAGCACTAAAACCCACTTATTTTTTGTAACTAAATTAATTAAAAATAAATGTAGATAAAGTGTTTTTGGAATTTGAAATAGTAACATTACATTTAGTGTATCTTGTCTGGTGACGGGTTAAAATGTCATTTGTCGTATGCCTAAACCACGAAAGTCGCCCAAAAATTGTATCAGCCTTAAAAGTTTTGACATTATACTTTTGCAAGTGTCGTTACCATATCGGGAATACGTATTGAAATTTCCCGAAAGAAATCGGATAGATTGTGAAATATTATTTTTGCTTTAAAAAAAATTATTAACATTACAAGACGTGTTCACTGAAATTTCGAGAACATGTTGCCAACTAAAATATGTTTGGCCTCCGGCTATGCTTTTCCCTCAAGCCTGCTAACTATTTGAATCGAAGAAGGGCATTGTTAGGCCCCAAAACCCTCACTATACCCCCTTTGCCATTCCGCCTCCTAGTTTGTCTTTTCGGTTACAACCAAAGCCAAGACTTCGAGATAAAAGAATAAATATAACACAGTTAAAATATATATGTATTATGGGACAAAGAAAATACAATTTTGCCATAGGTAAAATAAGAAAAGCTTTGAAGTTCATATTTCGTTTTCTTGATTTTTAATGATAACAAGTTTTTTTAATATATATATATATTTTTTAATTGATCAAGTATTTATGATATTGGCTGTTTAGTTGAGCTTTTTTATATTATTTATTGTCATTTATAAAACATACAATTAATAAAGGAATAATAGTTCTCATTACCTTAACCATATTTTTAATAACTCTTAACAAAGTGCTCCCTAACCATGAACGATGAAATGTGTTTGCAAAGTCGGAACTTCAAAAATCAAACGAATACGCGATATCTATCTGTATATATAAAAATGAATCTCTTCCCTAGGTCATTACATCACGCGTGAATGGATTTATTATTGTCAGGAGAAGGTTCTTATGAAAGAAAAAAATAAGAAAGTTGAGCAGAACATTAGAAAATTTAAGAAAACTTAGCAATAATATTAATTTTACATGATATCAGTTGTTTGACATAATGGCCAGTCGTTTGAAATAAATGTCAGCTAGTTCATATTAATATAGAGATTTTGGTGGGTTTTAATAGACTGTTTTCATTGATTTGATGTAAAAAATAATATAATAGAATATCTTTTAATTTTAGTAGATTGTTTATAAAAATGTCAGCAATCAAACGTATTAACATAAGTCGCAGAACTCACAATGCTGCAAGTCAAAGACACATAAGAGCACGAAGTTAAAAGAAATCGATGGAATTATAATCAACAGCATGGCAATATTGCTTTTAACCCTTATCGAACTGTATTTAATTATAACGTGGAAATCTATTACATTTGACACCAAATTGTTGCTATTGGATATTTTTTTTATTAATTATACCAATTTGTATTTATAGCTAAGACATGACAACGTGTGTCGAGCAGCTAGTAGCATATAAAAAAAATCTAGTATTATAGACGTATACAAAAATTTCAACAGAGCGTTTATGACTTATACATTTTAATTTGGCGGTAAACGATAAATATCTGTATTACCAAATAGCGTTTGCTCTTGTCCGTTTTATTGGCATTCGTCGGCGGATATTACAACATGCAACTGACATTTTATTATTGTACAGGAAATCGGGTGTTTTTCGCTTTTAAAATGTTAATTTATCGAGTTATAAGGTCCTTAACATGACGCTGTAAACGACTCGTGGTCGCTTTATATTTTTTAAATTACGTTACTTTAGCTGTCATTAACTAAATTAAATGTATGTCTTCGTAGACATACATTTAATTTAGTTAATGACAGCAGAATAGAGTCGAGTAGTGATATATTAAAATACATAATCTATTACCATCTCTTACCATCTCTTACTATCCAGCAGATTGTAAAAACCGGTTACAGGAGCACCTACCCGTATGGCGACGGGTTCTTGGGAAACTCATAACCAACCAACTGCGTTCACCACCGTCTGCCAAACGTTACAATAATGGCTTGTAAGAAAAACGGTTCTAATTAGCATTCTTGTAGGGAGATCCATATCCAAAAGTGAATATCTACCGGCTGATACATGTGTTTACATATAAAAATGTGTTTTACCGTATCGCAAAGGTTAGGTTTAAGAAGAGTATTTTCTTCACTGTAGGCAATGGCCTAGCTGTGCCCCTGATATTGCCAAGGCTCATATTCGGCATTATCACTTACCATTAGGTGTGCTGCTTTCTCGTTTGCCACCATAGGCATTTAAAAAAATAAATACATAGGGCGCAATTTTTTCTGCGAGCACATCGTTGTTTTTACAAGTTTACAACACTATACACATTGCGTCAATAGTTAGTACGACGTTGTGTAACTTGTCGAACCGCACAACGGCGATGCTTACTGTACACCTTGAACGCCCACGCGGCAATTTCAAAACATTTTTATATGAACCTCTCATATCTTGTTCCGCACTTGATCTAATGTTGCGATTGACCGAGCCGCTTGCAATTACATTGCGATTTTATTCTATATATAATATTATATATATATATAATATAATATTATTCTGCGATGTGACATTTTGAATTCTGCAATGTATTGAAACTGCATAACTTGACTTTCCTTTTTTTTATATTAACGTAAATAATGTTTCTTAAATGTGTACGACTAAAGCCATGGATGGCTAAAGGGGCGTCAAAAATGTGAATTACGGCCCCATAACCTACCGTAAAATTTTTGCAAGTACTAATCAAATCTATACTACTTGAGTTACATAACTGGCAACAATTTCAATTGAACCAAATCATTACGACGATTTGCAGTTTCTATGGAATAAATTGCAATAGTCCATTTAACGCAACTATTGCGCGGGTAAACTCTAATATTTTAAACCATAGATAATCGTAGAACAATCATAGAACTCTTATTTATTTCTTAAAGCTATTCATTAGTCGTAATTCTTATATTATTCTATAATAAGTTATTATAACCTGTCCTTTATACATGTGGTGACAGATATTCTTTGTATAGTCACGCCTTTCTTTCCCATTGGTGATCAAAAAACACGACTAAGGAACGCAAGCAGAAAACATTACTGCACTCAAAATGCAAACTCTATACTGGCCACTCTGATAGGAGTGCTATACGAGGCCAATTTCCCTTTCAGTGTGGAGGAAGTCCGAGGCAAGTAATGATTAACCTATTACTTGTAAATCTAAATTACATTAATACTTACGCTTACAACATGTAGACCGTTGCTTTTTTATTTGCAAATAAATTATATGCAGTTAAGTTTACATTTAATATATTCGTGTTTATTAGCAAATACATGTTGATTATGGTAACCATTAAATCAGTCACTGCAGCTTTCTTTTTTTCATAAAATACTTGTCAAAAACGAGGTTTTTGTGTTTTGTATAATATTTTATTGTTAAGAAGAATGTAATATATCATTACCCGTAACTTGCTCGCGGTAGTCGTAAAAAACAGCCGAGGAATCACCAGTAAGAAGTTATAATATGAACAACGATCGCCAACCACCTTTAAACGTGGCGATTATAGCAAGTTAACTAGCTATTGTTTGATGCGGACCCGAGCGAATAGGCATATTTTAATTTTACATCAAAGGACATAATTATTACCTTTATTTATACACATGCTAATACAAATTGTAATATGTAAAATGAATCATTTAACCTCCACACTCGCCCGATTCGATCTTCAAGACAATCAAGGACTTATTCGTTTTCTAACAAAACCTCCATCAACATTAAATACATAGGATTTTTATTTTTTATTATAATTGGTAAAGGCAAACGAATAATCAGCTCTTCCGATGGTAAATCTTATGTATTTAGATATTTTTATTAATTATAGTTGACAGACAATTCAATAAACTCCCAACCGCTATAAAAAAAAAGCAGAACTTAGGTTCTGCTTTTTTTTATAGCGCACAACTTACTGAAGGTGTTTGCGTGTGGCGGGTTTTGGTGATGCCTTTTGTATTACCACACAGCATCGCACATATTCACACTCCCTTCATTTTCTTTAGGTAGACAGCGGCCTAGCAAAGGACGTCGATTTTCTGCGATAGTGTGCTACTACCCCGGACGAACTGGCCCGCAGATGTAGACAGAAGACTGTCTACAATGTCATCCTGCCATTATAATTACAGTAGCAGTAACACATTATTAATATTCTTTAAAGTAGAATTAGAGATTATTAATATTAACTTATATCATTACTGTCAACTATTTCTCAATGTTGATTATTTGTATTTTGTATTGGGAGTCGCAGCCTACTTAGTCATCGCCGAAACATAAAAATAAGTATTTATCTATACACCGCAAAAGTACACTAATGTGCCAATACTAGACTATTTTCTTAATTTGACGGCAAATTAAAAAAATATTTTGTAAAGGCACACAATATATTTATAAACAAGCTATTAAAATAAGAATAAAACATGTTGTAATCATTAATTTAACTAAGCATTTAGTATAGGCATTAAATTTAAATTCGTGTGGAGGCGGACAAATTTGCTAACATTCGATTAACGAACGGAAGGTGTTATTTATCTGTGATATAATGAATCTGTGGAAGATATATATAAATAGTTGATTGATTCTTAAGCATTGTCGTGATTTATTATACTTTATAGATATCTGATCATCATCATAATCATCACAGCCCTTATACGCTGGGTTCGAGCTTTCTCCAAAATTGGAGGGCAAATAATTTGCTATAACAGGCTAGTCAGAATGATTCCAATAAAAAGATTTATTTAGAGGTATTTTTCTCTTTTAATGATATTATCTGCTAACGTCTCTTTGTAGTCTGAGAGATGAGAATGCAAGGGATGGTGACTCATTGTATTCTGACTCCGTCACCACACGCAAAGGCATCTAATGAACAAAATATAAAATTTCAATATTGTGTTTCAATAAATGTTATTATTACATTGACAGTAGCCGAAAAGTGTGCGTTTCCACGAAATAAAAATCCAGTAGACAATCACTGCAAACATCACGCTTGTTACGAAACACGCAAGTGTGTCAATGTCACCCGAGTTCCCGCCAACCGGCGCGCGCGCACCGGCAATACTACTAAAGTAGTGCCGTCGCACTACGCCGGCTTCTATTCGATAAACTCGTTCAATATTACCGCCAAAATTATTTCAAAATCAAGTATTTTTTATTAGTCTAAAATAAAATATTATATTTATCACTCGATTAAGAAATTTCCGCTTGGTAGTAGTCGTCCTTAACCGCTGGAAGTTCTAGAATAATCCGCCATCACAGTTCAAAATTGCGTTCAAGGCGAACTGTCATCTCTCGTACAGATCACAAATACTATGCGCTGTAGTAGGTTTATTATAACAAAGCAGGCAAAGGAAGCGATCGTTCAGCTTAGTCGACAACAATGCGCTCGTGGATGTTTGCAATATCTCCGTATTTGTTTGTTTGTAAGCTACTGCGGCGCGCGCGCATTGGCGGTATTTTACAGTTTCCGGACAATAACACCCGCCTAACTAACTTTCAACTGCAAAGATTTACTAATCATATATTTCGACAGTTGACAACTTTAGTCAAAAAACCAGTTGTATTATCGTAATACTGAAACATGAAGAATATGGCCTGGGTTGCGCAACAAGACGTGTGTGCGCGCGACCTACAACAGTGGTGCGCGGGCGCAAGTAAACAGGAAAACTACTGTCGAAAATCTGACGGCCAAAACTTGTACGCTTTTTAATTCATTAAATTTATATAGCCGTTTATTTAAGAATTATATTTTAAATATTGATACCATTCCATGTGATATTGACTACGAGTACCATCATAAACCAATAGTCACATAGTAGTAGTCAATGATTATACACCCAATAGAGAATGACGTCATGCAAGTAGACATAACTTTCAAGTCTGTTGCAAGTTCCAGTGTTAAAACATTCAAAGCAACACTAATCTTTTTACATTTATCAATTTATCAGGAGGCTTAACTAGTATAATCTTTTCTATTAAATTTTCTCGCAAAACAATATTTGAAACTAAAATTTGAACTAAGTCAGCCAATATATATATCATTTGGATAGAAATCTATAAATCTCATAATTTGTTTCAATACATTGATCGTATAAGTTAAACCTAATAAATGTTGTGATTTCATCCACTTGTGTTGTAGAATTAAAATACGCCTTTTATGAAAAATACGTATAAATTAGGAATAAAATGACTTTAATTGTAGAAGCTTCACTTCTACAATTAAAATTATTAAGTATGAACCTCAACTTAATGCTAATCGCGGCAAAATATATATATATTACTATAAACCATAATATTTAAAAAAAAATTTAATAGCTGGTATCAACTAAAATATACAGAAATTTATTCCTGCTATAATTTTCCAAGCCAACTTCGAGTTGTATGATATACTAGCAATCCGCCCTCGCTTCGCTTCGGATTCAGTCGCCTTACGCGCGTAGTTCCCGTTCCCGTGGGAATACCGGGATAAAATATAGCCTATGTTACTCCCTGATATTATAGCTTTCCAATGGTGAAAGAATTTTTAAAATCGGTCCAGTACTTTTTGAGTTTATTCGTTACATACAAACTTACAAATTTTACCTCTTTATAATATTAGTATAGATAAAGTCTTACCTTAAAATAATATCAAATGAGATGACGTTATAGCAAAATTAATTTATTCTATATATGGTGAAGTTTGCCGCCCACTGGCTTTTATGATCGGTATGAAGCAAAATTAGAAATAGAATCGACCGCTTTTACACATCGCAAAAGGTCAACTGTAAATAAACCCTAATAGGTATCTTTAAAGAACACTAATCACAATTTAAAAAATACAATAACAACTTCGCGTGGTAACAGAATAAAAATACACTACTTAAGTAAGAATCACTCTTTCTCTTCCCACAGATACCAAAAATCCAAAAAAATTTTTTTTTATTTAATGATGCTTTGGCAACGAAGCCATCGGCTTAAAGCAAATTACAAAATTAATTATAAGTTCTCAAATTATTTACTTCTTCATATTGTATAACTTATTTATAGTCATTGTCCGTCAGTTAGTCAAGTCGTTATCATTAATTAGGCGCTGAAAACCTAATTAGATAATTTCTCTGGGAATTCCGGTTGAATATGAAAATACATGCAAACCACTCTTATATCACATTCACCACACTTGAGCACCTTAATTATATTATATTACATATAATATCAGCAAAATTATTCAATATAACGCTATAAAACACTAAAAAAATGAATATAATACAAGAGCTTAACATGACATTTCTAAATTCGCGTCGAAACTCTCCAAACGTAAATAAATAAACCATAGACAAGCTAAACGCTAGAAAAGAAAACCTCTAAATATTATCCTGTGGATCCATTCATCCAGCCAGCGTGGTGTATACATATAGGTTAAAAAGAAGACTAGCCACTCAAAAAAGGAGTTAATTTAATACATATAAAAGAAAATCAAATACTAATTAATGAAATATTTTTAATCACGTTTATTCTTTGTCCTCGCATTGTTTGTGTCATGTCATTAAAACGCCCACTTTCATTTGGCGCTTAAACCGGCTTTAATTTTTTTTGTAGTTAAAGACACTGCCTCTAATGAAGATTTTCACATATTCAATATTTATTCAAAATGTATTTATAACCTTGTAATGTATTGCAACTTAGAAGACTACTTTCGTATTACTTTTATTTTTTTAATATGTCGTTCTTGGTGACTAAAACTTTTGGACCAATAGCATATTATGGGTTCGTAAAAATATTGCAATAAAAATATCATTAATTAGTTCTAGTGACGCACTGTGAGGTAACTATTTCGTAGTTGTATTCGAACGCCCACCTGTAGTGATTGGCAAATGTTTCCGGTTATCAACTTTTTACCGGTTTTCTTGTCACAGTTTTTGTACGTTAAATTATGTCATTGGTTTACAAAACGTTACTTACTCTCTTCGAAGTTTTTTGTACAATTCTTAAACTGCTTGTTTGGATGTAAATAATTATCTAATGAAATTCTACTATTTATATATTTAGGCGAGAGGAGGCGTTTGTCTAAATAGTGGCCTAAATGTTTATATATATGATTTATAATGCAGTACAGACCCACACATCTACCGAAATTACTTAACCCAATTAGGATATATCTTTGTCATTTCTTTTGTACGGTCTCAAATAACATATATAATATTGAAATACATAATACGTAATTATAGTTAAACATCGTTATGATTTACTAATTCTAATTTACTATTAGAAACATTTATTTAACTATTAATTCAACGCAAAGTTCACCAATGAAGGTAATATATCTAAGTAGAACAACACCCAGGCCCCACTACGAACCCCATTAATGGATCCGGTTTGAAATCATTTCCTCCACTTTATCACGATCCAACGATTACTTCACTAATAAAATTTCTTAACGTAAAATACCAATTAAAATACGTATCAATGACCCAATATTTTCACTTAGTAATTTGTAGTCGATAATGTAGTTAATCATATCCCTGAAAAATATTTCCATTGGCAACGGATCGTTCTATTAACACACACACACATATGTGTAATAGTTGAATACGCATGTTTGCGTGTATTGGTATGATGCAGTTCTCGCCTAGACGAAGTATCTGTGTTAGGTTTACTATCATAGTGCGGGGCGCGGGGCGGTACGGGCGCAGGCGGCGCAAGCAGGTCAAGGGAGCTCCGATGCACCGTTCGCGTTAAATCTCACTTTCGCGCGCTGCACTACTAAACATGGCGGACGTAGTGACGTGCAAGTTTCAATCTCGATGACACATTTTATGGTTTTCCATTTCATCTCCTGTCTATTTAATCGTAATCAGGTCATGTGTTGTAACATTTTTACACGTGTAATGTAATTGACGAAACAAACAAAATAACTTATATCTACAACGACCCAGTATCCTTGTCCCTATTTCTTATTTCCTACGTCGAGTATCGTACGTAATCGTGATCGTCGCTTATCTGTGCGTAGTGGCATCTTATCACAGCACTACTATAATGCAATACACCGCACCGTACGATAAACAACACAATTTATTATTTGTTTTTAAATTGACATCATTTAAAGTAGCTGAATGAAACAATACTGAACTACTTTTCTGTAACCTACATTCCGAAAGATTATAAGAAAAATATTTAAAAACATTCAATTAGATCCCTTTCTATCAATATTTAACTTAATTTTGAGACTTTTTGAAAATATTTACATAGTATTTACTACTTAATAAAACAAAATTTAATCTACATTACTAACAAAACTTGAGAATTCATAAGCAATACTAGATCTAACAGCAATAGGTCAATATTCGAATGATCATATACAAAAAATAAACAAATTATAAAGGCATGTTTACATGTTGCCGCGACCGTGAATTGAATTAACGTCTAGTCGAGGCTGCACGTACACCAACCTGTTGTTTCCACAGACAAGGTTGGCCCAAAAAAAAAACTATCGCAACGTACAAACTTTTAGGACATGACTAATGGACAATAGCTTACGAAATAGAATCGCCTATATAACAGTATTGTACTACAATCAATAGAAAACACATCTAGATCTATTATTCTAGAGATATCTTTAAATATCTTTTACAAGTCAACCGTTGAAGTATAAATAGACTGTAACGATTATAAATGTTTGTCCTCGCTCAGATATTTAACGATGAAAACTAAATACATAAACAACTTGTTTATATCGTGAACTTCCTAAATCATAAAAATAGTATCAATATAACTGAGTAACTATAGATTCGTGGTAATAGAATTGTTTTTTATGTCCCAACACTAGTTGATAGAGCGGTGAACGGAGCGTAGGAAGCGCGGGCGCATCTTGCCCTTCGCGCCTGCCTGACCCACTTACACGTACACTACACAAATAATATAGATCGTATCTCGACTGCCACCGGTAGTATACATGTTTTCACTGATAAATACCTGTACTATATTGATATAATTCTTGTTTAAGGAAAGTTGCCATAATTATGAATCGCGTAGATAATGTAGGTATTTAATTGTTAAGGTTATTATTTTGATCAAATCAATATTTTAGTAGGGGAAACAATATAGTACAAAGTATATTTCGAATTTGGAACCTGTCTCCTTAAAGGTATGTTGTATATTTGATTGCAAATTGTTCATTATTACGTTTTCTTGTTGTTTCTGTTAGCACGATGGCATGTCGAATCGGTTCCTTTAAATAATCTAACAGATTTAGACTAATCCTAGAATGTTAAATGTTATGTTTTGTTGGTGAAAGTCCGACAGAGAAATAAGAAGTGAAATTTTACCAACTCTCGTTAGATAAGAAAATCAATCCTTATGAAATTAAAAATAGAAAAATCCGGAAGGATGATCTCTGTCAACTTCATTTTCAATGGAATTTTAAATGATGGAAAGAAATACCTAATAAAACTTTCATTAACTTGTACAATTCTGATAGCCTATAATTTTATTTTTAGAGGCAACGAAATAGTAGCTAATCTAAATTTCATGTACAATGATACTAAAAGTAAATTACGTAACGAACATTGAGAGGTAGAATATTCAATTGTCAGTGCGTTCTAAAACCAGACAAGCGGAAATTATCGATGCCAATCAACCACATAACATATTTGGTCACTCCAATATCCCGCATTTATTTCTTTCCTCCGTGACTCACCCGTCTTTTGCGTAACACATAACACGTATCGCATGCGCATTTCACGTAATATTTCTTAAATGACAGGACAATATCCATTGTTTTCTATTTTATTTAAAAAAAGGACGAATGAAGCCTTTACTGACTACGAATCAATTTTAAAACAGAAATAAACATGGCTTCCCGTATCTAATTAGATTGAGATTCTATATTATTAAAAAATAAAATTACTAAAACAACTTATAAACGGGCTAGTTTTAACTTATAAACAACTAGTTCTTTAAATTTTATTAAAAAAACTTAGGTCTCGAAAGCATAAGTTGAATGTTAAAATATTTGGTGCAGACAATACAAAAGAAAATAAAGTTTACCACAAGTGTTAATGATATTGTGATATTCTTTCTCTGTCTCTCTTTCTGATATTAATTTAAAGTTAGAAAGAGATATCGTTACCTCTATTACACACTGATCTACAGTCGCATGCTTAAACATTGTTAACATGTATAATTTTATAAATATGTCTATTAATAGGACTCGTTGTTTTTACTACCGAAGTCGGTTATTAAATCCGGCAAATAAACATGTTATCAGTATTAATCGCGACAGTTTCCATTTCGAGGCGCACGACTACCACTTTCTTACGTTTCCCGTGCGCGGGGAAAGTGCCCGCGCTTTTCCGACGCCATGTTGAAATTACGCTTCCTTCCATCCGCGCGATATCTAAATTTGTAAAATGATAAGAACAACATATTGTCTATTACTGTTCTATTTTGTTTGTTATATTTTGTTTTAATTCTTATTGACGTTTTAAATTAACGTTTAATACACAATATATTAACATTCTGTTTCTGCTAATAATAATTCAAGGAATGAATTGGTATTTAATGATAAACTTATAATTATGATTTTGTATAACTCTTTGACATAGTACTAATAATCTAAAATTCTATCAATTACAAGTAGTGTCGCGTACATGCGCGTGCGCATCCGTGACTAGAAATTTAACAAAACCATCAAGGATCTGAGGCGCGCTCGATGACTGCAACCAAATCGATTTTATGGTAAAACCATCGATTTAACTTGTCTGTGCGACATTAATTGTTAACATCGTGTTTATTCATGCGATAAGATATTTTTTCCTTCTATACAGCTAATATAAAATACATTGAAAGATTAATTGAAGACATATACGCTCTCCTTAGCCTAAAAAAGTTCCATATCACCCTAGCTTAGAATAATAACGTATAGAAGGATAGTGTCAATACTTCGAAGGTCCAAAATTTGAATCTAAAAACACTAGTGGCGCGCAGACGATTACACACGTACACACGCACACCACTATACAAATTATGAAATCAAATTTTGTTTTCATTAGCATAAATCGTCGAAATACTTTTAAAAGTGACGTTAAAAACCTTTTTAAGTTTTACAAATGTGTTATGACACCATTTGAATGCACAAACCGTCATAATTACTATTTATTTTTTAAGAGTTGCGTACGTACGTACAGTACAATGACTTGTACATTACGGAACGGTTCCGGCATAAGCTCCATTAGGCTCCAATTGAAATGCTTCACTTTTTGTGCGCGAACTTACCTTCTAATATGTTATTATTCTAAGCACCATAGAGTAAATTTCACCAAGCCTTAAAACAAGCTTCAAGCTTGGTTGCATAAAGCTTCGACAACTGTTGCCCAATTAACTTTTTGGCTATATTTAGTATTTGCAAAGGCTTTTGAAATAAATTATATTTGACTTTGAGAACCTTTAATTACATCACAACTGTATTTAGAATTTCGTAATGACGGAAACGACACGTAATCTGAAACATCTTGCCATTCGTTAAAAATATTTTTCTCAATTACCTTTTAATTATACCACAGTTTGCATTTATTTTAGTTACACGGAAACTGACGGCTGACATATTGCGTCTACTCTTTTGAGATGTATTAATGGAACATGTCGGAATTTGTTTTAAGTCATTGTATATTTTGTATTCAACTTTATGAAAAATATTTTTTCTTTATAATCGCTAGCTATTATATTAGCTCCCTAGTTACATTACAGATAATAGAAAAAAAAAACATAAGCAGTCACAATACAATTATTTAGGCTGTTCTTTTTCCTTTTTCACTGCAACATTTATTCTATATAAAAATAATATATAATGTTACAAAAAAAAAACTGTTATATTTTTTAAAATTAAAACTTTAGCTTTGATTAACTTTTGATGAATTTTTGTACTTACAATATTTGTAAGTATATTTTTACGCGCCGAGTATTACCATCAAAGAGTTATTTCATCCTCTACATTTTCAAGCGTCGCCCCACTCATAATCAATGAATCATTAAAAAAATCTTTATTCACACACATACACACATACAAAATGGCACTACACAATAATTCATTACCAATAACCTAACCAATGTAATTTGACCGACACTAACTGTAACCTTTTGAAGAGACGGAGGTCGCAATTCTGGTGATCATTCGTGTTGGAAATAGCGTAGCTTCCCGGATGTTGCTCTCTGACGTCACGCATCTTGCTAAAGATTGCTGAAAGACATTGTTAATCTCAAATCTATCTTATGTTTATACGCAAAAAGTAGCAATTTGTTTATTATGATTCTAAATATAGACAAATTATATACATAATAAATTATATCCTATCTAATAAATGTATTATAAATGTTTCTATGTAGTAATGGATTTAAAATGCCTACAAATATCAATATACTCCTTGTAAAAGATCAAATTATGACCAGACTATTGAAGTTAACAAGTAAGAAAGAAGAAGTAAGAAAGTTTTCTAGCCCTCCAAAGCACTAAAAAGCTTAAATAAATACTTACATATCTGAATCCCATGCTCTACTCCCAATTACTTGGGGGTCACATCGTCCACACATAAATCCTCATATTGAGTAGGACTTAACCAACAACTTTATGTATCGCACAGATAACTGTCTTCTGTCAGAATCGAACCCACGACACTCTGTTGGGAAGTCATATTACACCATCTGTACAAATATTTGATATATTTTGACTATAATTGACTGCACAGATGGCGTAGTAGTTAAGATAGCGACTTACAACGCCAGTGTCGGGAGTTCGAATCCCACGCGGGACAACACTTTGTGTGATCCACAACTTGTTGTTCTGAGTCTGGATGTAATTTAATTATATGTTTGTAAAGTTCCCAGCAATACAAGGATTATTTCCTTAGTGCATGGTGTTGTCTTAAAATTATTATTATTATTATTTTGCTCCAAAACACGAGTGTTTTCCTTATTCCAATCATTTGCTCAAAATACATAAATCTGTTTGCACTATGGGTTATAAGCTCCATACTTCCATATTGACAGCCCAAATGGCCAGTTGGACCAAGGTTAGACCTAGCAGCATTTTCTTTATATATCAAATAATAGAAGTAAATTAATGAAAAAAGAATGTAAATTAATGTATAGAAGTAAATGAATATTGAGTTGCTTGGCTTTTCAAATCCGAAATACGTAGATCTATAAAAAAATCAATGGACGTGGACATAGACAAACTACTTCGGATCATTGTTCAAGAATTCTTTA
Organism: Lymantria dispar; assembly: GCA_032191425.1. Lineage (NCBI taxonomy): Eukaryota > Metazoa > Arthropoda > Insecta > Lepidoptera > Erebidae > Lymantria > Lymantria dispar. The sequence goes on from CM063445.1 coordinate 37,433,424, forward strand.
AAAAAAATCACATACATATGCGATATGTATTTGTATTTCGAAGATAACATCTGCCAATCATCACATTTATGACAGCCGCTATGAGGACTTAATAATCTTCTAAATCCTAACGCCCGTTCCAATCCTAGTATATATTTAGGTTACGGAGGTCAGTCGTTGTCTCTCTATCTCTGTCATTATGGGACTAAGCAGAATACAGTCACACCATAGACAAAAAATAGCATGTCAGTAAAAAAAATGTTATCTAATTTTGAATTTGCCCGCCAATCACTCATAATTTATACTGTACGAATTCATATCGGATGACGTCACTGGAGGCACGTGTATTCGCTCATTGTGCCAGTAACCACTTCCCTGTTGATGACCATTATTGTCTCATGACCATTACTAAACTGCTAATGTCAGTACAGACGTAGACTACTCGGAAACTGACATACCGGCAATATTAACTTGAATATTTAATTTTTGCTCGTAAGTTTCCTTAATAATTATTTGTACATCTGTAAATAAGTAAAAAAGAGCAAGATATCCTGTCTTTTTAATATTTTTGGACTACACAGATGACGAAGTGGTTATGACGCTTACCATGCCAAATGCCGTGGGTTCGATCCACGCAGGATAATACTTTGTGCAATCCACAAATTGTTCCCCAATTGAGTCTCGGTGTAATTTTGATCCTTTAAAATACTTTAAATCATATGTCTGTAAAATTAGCCCACAACCTTAGAATAATAACATATAGAAGGTAAGTCCACGCACAAAAAGTGAGGCATTTCAAATGGAGCCTAATGAAGCCTACGCCGGAACAGTCCCGTAATGTACAAATCATTGCACTGCACGAACGTACGCAACTCTTAAAAAATAAATAGGTAATTATGACGGCTTGTGCATTCAAATGGTGCCACAATACATTTGAAAAACATAAAAAGGTTTTTAACATTACTTTTAAAAGTATTTCGACGATTTATGTTAATAAAAAAGTAATTTGATTTCATAATTTGTATAGTGGTTTCTGTGTGTACGTGTGTAACCGTCTGCCCGCCATTAGTATTTTTAGATTCAAATTTTTAAAGTTCGAAGTACTGACACTATCCTTCTATACGTTATTATTCTAAGCCCACAACACAAGGATTATTTACTTAACGCAAGAAAATAAATAAATGTAGAAAATTATCTAAAATAGTAATAACATAATAAAAATGCTATCAAATCCGTAATAAATTTCATTTGCATAATATTCGCTTAAATGTCAGAAACCATTAAGTAAAAAGAAATATAACAGTGTTAATTTAAGTACTGTGTGGCTATACATATATTCATAGGACAATAAGTTGCTGCACTGAATTTATAAAACCTTATTTTTTGACTCGCACAACGACTGTTTTGCCAGGTTAAAAAGAAGGCGTTACAAAATCTTTTCAATTAATTATATGTGATAAAAATGTCTATAGCAAAGGTATATATATATATATATATATATATATATTTTCATATTTCAAGATGCAAAATATGAATTTAGATCTATATAAGCGGGAAAATTGGCAAGTGGCCATCGCCACACTCATTACGGTATTACTATGGAAGGAGAGGCCAGGGGAAATCCGGATTGACATATGAAGAATAGCCCCGTAAACAATGCAACGGAAAATATCTAACTAGATTTAATGTATCGTAATAGGACTCACCTGGTCTCAAATAGCCTTTTTTTAACTATTGATACTTGTTTATTCATGAGGTCACAAAGCGGTTGGAGGCTCATGATGCATGAATATGAATAAACGATCGAGACTTCTCAATCTGAACTATCTTGTAAATATATATAAAAAGCGATGGAAAAGCTACTGACTTCGTAGTCAAATAACAATATTCCGAGCTTCTATGTCGTTTCATGCTACGAATGCAATTCCCATAAAAGCTACTTAGTCTTCTTTTCGTAGCCCATGCCTCGGGCCTCCTTCACAGTGCGGAGAATATTGGCCAACAGACTTTAGTACTACTTAGTTTGTGCTTGGCATACAAGTTTATGTCAAACCTTTTTTTTTTTAATTTTTAATGGTATCCATAAACGGTCATTCTGAATTTGAATGTAATTTGTGTCCGTTAAATATTTGAAAGAATCCTTCCAGAGATTTATTCGTTACCTGTTTAAAAAATAAAGAAAATGCCACTGGTCTCTTGCATACGTATTACTTGTTTTCATTTTCCCTGGATGTTGATAAGTATATTTTTACAAATCTCTCAATTGGCATGAAATGCAATGTGACGTCTCCCACCTTTTGCATACAACAATTAATTTTGGCAAATGTATTTTTACAATACAAAGAGTTTCCACAAACGGCGGGCGAGAGATTCGTGTATAATTTTTTTAAAGCGACAGGAAATAATTAAAGTGACGATTTACGTTTATTTAAAAAAATATGCGCTTTGAACTGGCACGATGGAGATATTTTACGAGTGGCGCAAATTATTTTATATCTTACTCTTAATATTAAAATGATTAAAGAACGCTTAATACATGCCTCACATTACACACGAAGCGATTTGACCAATCGAAAATTCATAGCGATTCCGCAGGCATTTTAGCTGGTTAGTAATGAATACGTATTAGGCACATGCTAATTAACGAACTAATGCCCTAGAAATATTCAATAACCTTAACCTAAAATAACTCACAAAATGGAGCAGTAGGTATTCTTTCGCTTTACCACAGAATAATAAGCACTTTTAATCATATTTCTGTCGACTCATTAGTTAATATTAATTTATAAAAATATTTAAAAAATATTCAATGAAGTGAGTACCTATTTTCCGTGTGGTGACGGAGTAAGAATACAATTCACCACTCCCTATCCCTTGAATATCGTAAAAGACGACTAAGTGATATAATAGGCACATAAGTAACAGAAAGAGATGAAAAACTTGAAATAAAACTCTATACCAATATGTCTGATCAGCATGCTAAGAAATTCACAAGCCTATCAACGACTACTATTAAGTAGTACCTGTAAAACGGAGGATATATTATAGTCATGTTTGCTAGATGGGTCGAGGATCACAATGAGTGTTATAAGCTTCCAGGAAAGTGCTCCCAGATGATTTCTCCCATGGGCAAATGTGTCACCATTTGTTAATAATAATAGAAAATATTTTAAAAGGAAATAATTCCATAAAATGTTGTACGCTATCACTGAAACCGAAAAGTCGTTTATGAATAAAGAGATGAGCATCAGGATAATCCAACTGAAAACAACTTTTACTTTCCTCGCTGAAATATTAACAAAGTTGCATAAGTTAGGGGTGGAGGGTGTGCCAGGTGAATGCACGGGGTGGCCACCTCCCTCGCCTGCAGCTATATTATTTTAAACTGGCAATACACGCGAAATATGGTTGGTATGTTGTACGGTGCAATGTTCGCTTTAGATCTTGTCGGTCTTTTTGTTAGAGAGCTTTTGACCCGACGAGTAACATGTTAATATACTGTGCTTACGATTAAATATTTGTTTTACTAATAGTGAGCTTCGTTAAGCGCTAAAAATAATCTGATTGTGCAAGTTTTATGGAGTACTCATCTTGTTAATCTGCTTTTTTATTGTCTTTGATGGCAAACTTAATGCTAAATAACTGTTGCTTTTGAATATCTACAATACAGCCCGGTCTATAATAACTGTTCGGTTTTGAGCCTTCGATTGGACTATTTTTAGCGAGAGTGTGGTACTATTTCGAATGTTACATTTAGACTTCAGGCTGTAAATTTTATCAGCAGTATCCCTATCGCTATCGCTAGAACCTACCTAACCTACCTACTGTTAGAGAAAACATTTTATCAATGTTTTTCTTCTCAGCAATTTTTTTGACCTTAATGGTGACATGACTACACGGTGACCGGGCAACTGTATTATTATCCCATCTACAGACAGCATTTTTTTAATTTTATTTTTTTCTAATTATGATATAACTTACAGTTACCTCATAATAATTACAATCTAGCTATGAGGCTAATAAGTAATTTAAATCTAACTTAATTTGCTAAGACTGTTACAGAGTAAAGAATGTGTCCATGGGCACTTTTCTTATTGTCTCTAATAATAATAAAATACACTTTGTTCTTGTGTTCTTCACTGTACTACTTATCACTAATTTCACTAAACTAACTCAGAGGATTTTTTAAAAAAACATTTAATAAATTAATTTTCATCGGATAAAAGTCATTCAAAAAACATTAAAGTTATAAGTACATGCGTACGTGTTCAACCATTACGTTGGCAAATTTTCACACGTGAATATTGATTATCGAGCTCCTCACTACATGAATAGCGAAGCCTAGATTTCATATTAAACTATTTGCTATTTTAGCCGATCGTTAGACGCCCTAGATAAAGCCCACGCGGGGTAGGTACACCCCAAATTAATATTTATTGATGAAAGCCTGTGTCTAAGAAATCGCTTAAGGTTGGTTAGTGGGTCGTATTGATTGATTGATTCTGATAATATCTATTAAGCTTTCTTTTTTAATGAAATATTAACATTATTTATATTAGTTCATATGAAGTTGCCTGGTCAGGATATGGGGAGGAACTGTAAATGTATCAAAGTAGCACCATAACCTTTATTTCTACTCAACTCCAAGTCTTAATCTAATGTAAAGTATTCATGATTATTGCTCATTAAATGCTTTAGTTTTGATGAGGCTTGATAAATATGTTCATTAAATAATCATTAATCTACAGAACAATTAACTGCCATTCTCTCTCTCAAAATTTATTAAGAATATAAAAACAATAAAACTTCAAAAGAATTTGAAAAGATTTTCTGGGGCCATTCGAAATACTTTATAGAAATATTACTCTATGGTTACACGGTTGAACAAAAATTAAATTACTCAACATGACATCAAAAACTTCAGTTGAAAAAAAAAAGAAATTCATTTCACATTTTACGCCAATAGCATTAATTATCGCCTCAGTTTGTCCCATTTACTTCATGATTAGATTAAATGTATTTTTATTTTCTTTTTAACGTATTTAGAGTTTCTTGAACTCGTTCACTCGTACATGTAGAGCATGCATAGCCTTCCTGTTGAATTATTTAAAATGGCAACACTCGCTTTATATACCAATTTCGTTGAGATAACATTCGCCTGGAATTATTCACAACGCTTCAATGACAACAAATAGAATTCAATTAAAAGAAACGGCTTTATGTTTATGAGATACTTCTTTCTTTGTATAATTTCTATACTACAGCTGAAAAACAGCCTCCAGCATAAAGGGCAGTTAGCTTATTATGTCCCGCTAGCCAGTTGAGGGTTTAGTTTCAAGATTTCCCTCCTTTAATAATTTAAATATATTTTAAATAATTATGTTGTAACCGTGTAGCGATCAAGTAAAAATACAACGGGCATTATTAATTCTCGAGTAAAAAATGAAAGCTGATAAGAAAAACTCATGCTAAAGAAGAAAACTCAAAATTGAAATCCTACGGGAACTCGTCTTGTCAATTTCATTCATATGTCAAATGGGAAGAAAAAAAATTACATTTATTTTCAACACTTAGTTTTCTTATTAATTTTTGTCAGCATACACTTTATTACAATAGCAGCATCACGTTTTCATAAATGTTTTATTTCTATTCACTGTGATGGAAGAATAAAAACTTGACATATTTGTCAAAATTTTGCGAGCTCTTTATATTGTCTATGCGTTTTGTTCTGTCCTAAGTTAAATCTTTGTTATTTTTCTTGTGGGTTTTTTTTTTCAACATTTATTACAACAGGTATGCAGTCCTTATTACCAGGCATTACAAAACCTACTTATAGAATAAGATGTTGAACTGGTAGATTTATTAAACGAAAACATTTAAAACTGCAAATTACATTTGAAAATACACAATTTTACAAGAATATTCTTTTAAATAAACAAATACTACTTCGTATTCGGGTCGTATCTTTGAAACTAATACAGTAATATGCAAAACGCCCGCAAAGCTGGCGAACTAATCCACTCTAGAGTCTCAGATTGTCCCCATTCAATAACATCGAAGTATTTTCAATGAGTCACTTGAGAACTCTAATAAAATTGTATATATATATATATATCCTCCTCAAAATTTTATGGATAATTATTTTGTTTATTGTCGTTGATGAAAGGTGAACTGGCAAACCAACGGATGATAAGTAGCAACTATTTCTTATAGTACTCAGTAATAATAAATAAATAGTAACAGGGAGTTCCGTGTGGTGACGGGGTAAGAATACCATTCACCACTCCCTATTTTGCCCGTGGATGTCGTAAAAGACGACTATGGGATATAATATCCACATAACATTTGTGCAAGAGAAAGAAAACTCGAAATGAAAACCTATACCAACATGTCTGACCAGCGGGGTATAGTAGGTCAAATTTCCTTCCATTGTGCGCGTATTATAGCGTATTATATCTCTTAGTCGTCTTTTACGACACCCACGTCCAAATAGGGAATGGTAAATTGTATTCTTACTCCGTCACCACACGGATAACTTTGATACGACAATGTTATATACTTATAGTGATATTATTATCTAAAAAGGGTGGTGAATTGTATTCTTACTCCGTCATCATACGGAATAACATACATTGCAGATAATTTTGTTTCTACGAGATAATTATGTCCCCTGTACTAGCAATGACGAATCTACTAAAAGTCGATTAGACTTATTATACATTTTAATCAACCACGCCCAAGACATAGTCTAATAATATTACAATCATTTTCAACTATTACTCATACGCTTAACATAGATTTCTAAGAAATAACCAAGAGAAAATAAATCAAGAGGTTGTTGTAGAGTTCACTAGCTATAATGCTGTACAACGTTCATAAATTCTATTGCATGCAGCAGTTCGTGTGGCGATCACCTTCCATTTGCATAGTCTCCTGATAACCGGTATCACACCCGGCCGGCACATATGCCCCGCTTTAAAGAGTTCAAAATCCGTCTAGACACTTCGACCTGACGAACGAAAAGGAAAGTACACCCGTCTCGTTCTATGCGTCAAACCTGCGCACTGTATCCTCGGGGGTAGAACGGGACAACAGGTGGGTTGTTGAATAATTTAGGGGGGTGGAGGGACCAAGGTCGGCGCACGGAAGCGTCTGGCTAGGATGTATCCAGATTATATACAATATATATTGATTTTGAGGTAATTTCTCTGAATCACGCCATCTGAGAACTTTTGAGTCTTTTATGAGGTAAAGTTGTATGTAACTATTTATATGATTATATAAACCAGAACACTATGATTTTATAAGCAATTTCCCATAGATATTCTAAATTATATTGCATATTACATGAATTGAATGATAATAATTTTGCAATCGTTATAGTCTCTATTATATTAAATATTTTCCCTCCGCAACCTACATCGAAGTCAATATTGTAATAAACTGACCATATGGATTGTAATCAACAGAATTTTTAAACTCAGGATACTCACAATGTTTGTCATCGTCAAAACAAGCTATAATTATCAATAACTTTCAAAATTTAAAAGTAAACCCCTTGGATATATATTCGGATCAGACGCTAATCTTCTCTACCATTGAACTATTTTTAATAATAATAACAAGCAATTAATAAGAACAAGCGAAAGGAAAAAACATAGCTAGTAAGTATAGCTTGAAACATACCTTTATTTTAACACTAAATGCGAAAAATAAACTGTAGTCAGAATTAAATGTTTCTGTAAGTAAGTGTTATTACTATTTCTAAGAACATAATGGCATGTCCATATCAAACGTTTGTAAAATGCAATTTCCATCAATTAAAATAGTAGGAAATTAAAAGGGAAATTGTAGAATATACACTAAATAAATTTACCAGAATTACTGACGCATTTGTGCTTCATACGCATTGGCGTATGAAGCAAACTATTGACTTTGATATATTATATATCTATATATAACTATCACCATAACCATTGCTATAAATATCACCGTTAAAATAATAATCCTACAGCGGTACCATAAAATTTATTTGGCCAGAGACTACTCAATTGATTTTTTGTTTCTATAGCATATTCAAATTTCAAATTACTTATAAAGCCTACCCCGCTACCTCGAAAGTAACCGAATTAATTGCGTTAAATGTAAACAAATTACTTGTTTCATTTCGCGGTTCTGTTGATAAAGAAACGGTGTAATGACATTCCCTAACATTTATATTTGATTATAAATTTAAAAAAAATCTTGCGTTACAAATGAATATAATTTTTGTGGCAGGTTATGGTGAATGGGCACCATACTATCTCTGGTTACTTTTTTAATCTACTTAAAAAAAGGAGGAGCTTCACAATTCGATTTTTTTTTATATTTTACGCGATTATTCAGTTAATTATGAACCGATTTTGATGATTGTTTTTTTTTTTTGTAAATCATACTTCAGAGCCCCATATAAAATTGATCAACATCTGTCCAGTGTTGAATTATGCTTAATAATGCGTATTCAATCCATCCCGAATATATTGTTTTGAAGTCGGTTTTTATTTAATAAAATTTTGTATTATCTTTCATTACACGAGCGTGGCATGACCTGTTCAACCAGGGGTGATACTGTAAAATTTTCACGACAGCTTTGGGGCTATTAGCCATTAGCCAATCAGTTCTTTTCCCTGGAGATTCTAGATGACAGGTCTCATAACCTAAGTTTTCTGGAGTAACGAATACATTTTATAGAAATAGTAGAGATGAATTTACTACCAATTTTTAAAATACCGTCTCGGATACTAAAAGCATTTCTTTTTTGGACTGACTGAAGGCTATTCGCTACAACGGTTCTATGTACTTAAATATTAATGCTTAACGACGCATACAAAGGTCTAACGCAGACATACAAATCCTTAATAGTTCAGACTATGTACTAAAATGTAGAACAGCCTCCCTCAAAGTTAAAAGTTTTGATAAACGGCTGAGGTCTTTCGTCCCGAGGCTAGACAGATAGATCCTTTGGCGTCAAAGTTGTTGCCTCATAAATAAACATACGCCTGGCTATTTTTCGAAGTAGCGTCTTTAGTTTGAATAAAAAGTCTTCGGTAATAACTAAACGATTATAATGTAGCAGCTTAAACGGCTGCTGATCGTGTGTTTTAGGAATTGATGCCTGAATTGATAACGATTACTTTTCTGATTCAGACAATTCTCAACAGTAACACGGAAACTAGAATTGTAAACGGTAGATGGTAGTAAATAAAAAATATTAGAGGGGAGATTATCTTAATATAGACATATGATGAGGGATGAAAGGCATATGACAAGAAGAGTTATTAATATGAATATGAATGGACTTGAGAATCACCACCTAAAAAGGTATGGATGGATTTTGTAAATAAGGATATCCTCATATCCAATGGGTATGAAAGAAACTGTAGATATAACGATCTATAGGAATCTATAGAAGATAAGAACATTTTGTGCCTACCCACATTTTGTTTTGGGGTAGGCTATGATCAGCCCTTACCGTAGCGTTTCTAAGGGCGTTTGCGTGTGGTGAATTGTTGTAATGCCTTTAGTGTCATCGAGCTTCATTACACGCATTCGCACTCCCTTTACTTTCTTCATGGTAGGCAGCCTAGCAAAGATCCATTAACGGTAACTTCACTTACCATCAGGTGTGTTGATTGCTCGTTTACCAACTACAGCAATAAAAAAGGAGTTGAGTGTAGGCTAATGGTATCAGATAGTAATAATATTGTTCCCTATGAGTTTAATAGATCACTAATACATCACATAGATACATATGAGGTATCGGAAATGCTTTCCCACGCGTGATATTCGACGTCCTTATACGTAAGGAATTCCTTGATCATCGCTATCGAGTGTTGTAATTGAATTTCGGATGTAGTTGACAGATATAAATCTACAACACTATACGCTGATTTGATATCAATCGTTTTTTCATATTGTTGTTCACTATAAGAATGAATTTAAAGTCTTATTTACGCCCAAAAAGAGAAGAATAAATGATGCCACTTGAATTTAAGTGTCCATTTTATGCAAACACTATTGTTTCTTTTACTTGTTGATTGGAAATCTCTATGGATACATCTCCATGCCACCACCGAATAAAGATGTAAACAAATTTAATCTGTAAACAAAACATTTATAATGATTTCTGATGTTTACGCGAGAATTACAAATTAAATTTCTACAGATTTTATGACGTTTTTATTTGATTTTTATTGGTCCAACGTTTCAAACACTTTACAGCGTTTATGATCACTGATGGACCTTAGTCCATACCTCTTAATGTCTTAACTACAGAGTCCTAATTACAGATAACCATAAACGCTGTAGTGTTTCAGGCATCGCGCAATCAAAAATCAAATACAAACATGATAAAATACGTAAAAATAGCTTCATTTATATTTCAATACAAGTCAGATGTTTTACTTTTTAATATGTAATGTTTAAATCTAAGTATAGGCTTATTAAATAAATAAGTAATAATCGTCTCATCTTATAATAAGATCACTCGCTTCTGCTTTTAGAAACACATTTATTATTTACATCTAAAAAAATCTAAGTAATCTCTATCTAAAGAAATAAAACTTTTTTCCGCCTTTCTTTAATCCTGAGGTTTTGAATGCCTTTGCTTGTATAGCTCATATTCGCAGATGGAATAACTAAATGATAACAAGAAAACCTATAAAAATTGTCATAAACCGCAACTTAATATTTGTGTAAATTAAAAAAAAAAGCATTTTCGTTTCTGTGGCATAGAACGTTCATCATAAAAATACATGCTTTGATAACACAATAACTATTCCATTACAATTGTTTGACTAGTTACTTTGGTCCTAATATTCTGAAAATTTCCGTGTGGTGACGGAGTAAGAATATTATTCACCACCTTCGTTCTTGCCCATGGGCGTCGTAAAACATGATGATATGTATGATATGTAAGTCACATCTACGACAGAGAAGAAAGACTTGAAATAAAACCCTATACCTATCCGTCTGATCCATTTGCCTGCCATAGCAGCAGAGACTGAATGAAGCCCAGTAATATGATATAGGTATATGAGCCTAAATAATTCTGAGAAAAATGGATGGATAAATTTACGTTTCTTCTTACTATTTCTTGTTATTTAATATAATTTTTAACAGCCGAATAGGGAATAACTCCTGTTTTTCTTGTTACAGTAGACGGTGAATCGACCGGGCTGCCTCTAGCGCGCAGTTCGCTCAGCCGAGCGTTGCTGCTCTTAGCACCAGGCCCTGGGCCCAGGCACCACCTGTACTCCACTCCTAATACAGGTCAGTAACTCTGATACAACTATTCGTGACATTGAAAAACCTATGTTAACTTATAATTATAATACTTATTATGCCGATACCGATTCAAATATGCTTTTTGCTAAGTATCCATGCTCCTTCTTAACTGACAGCGAGGAAATATTACGAACTCGCACGTTACTACACAATACTATTAACAAAATGTTGCTAATTCAAATAATATACAGTTTAATTATTACTCTCAACAAAAGTACGCAATCTTACAAAACATTTTTTTTTTTATAATTTTTGTGATATCTTAGATCTCTTTATAAATAATTTGGACTGTGCTCAATGTCTTTGATGGCTGTTAGTAAAAATAACTGTCAGAGTACCTACCTAACCATCGTCAATGAATATTTTCAGTTTCCTCATTTTTTTTTTATATAACACGCAGCAAAGCCTGATTTACAGGTACTAAAATTTTACGGTAAATGAAATGAACTTAAAGTAATGATGTACATTGCTACGTCTGCGAATTTATATAATAAATAAAGAAAAGATTAACATTATTATCTTGCCCTTCATACAATTTTTCCTAATCACATATTTGTCTATTATTTTTATAAATATGTTGTGCCCGAGGACGAATATTCGAATATAATAATATAACCACGGCTCTCGATCTCTAACTGTATAAATAAATTTATTTACACAAATCTTTAAATGATACTAAACTGAAATTATCTTTTGCCACACTGAACACTAAATAATAAATAATCGGACTTTAAAATTACGCCTTACGGCATAGAGGTGAAGTTATAAATTTTAATTATATTCCGTTACGTCATGTAACAAACGACATGCTTTTCAGCGTGTCTCTTTCTCACGTGTTCGAAATTTGAATTTTAAACTTTAGTTAAATAATGTTTTCGTTTTTTTAAATTTATTATTCAGTTTGGTTGTAACTTTTTAATGCCAGTTTCATAGTAACATGGCTGTTTGACTTTTATGTAAGACTAGCTAACCCGGCCAACTTTGTACCACCATAACTTTTTCGTAAATTCATTTTCTAAATTTCCGAAAATCTAGTCTCGGATATGTCGCGCACGGGTCTTACTCAGCGCAATACGATAGGGGGCAATGGCTCAGGTGGCGGAGTCAATAATGGCAATTTCACTTTTCCCTAAGGCACAATTACACAATCCGGGCGTTTCTCCGGCAAACTTCAATGCGCCACAATACTCGCAAGCAACGTCTAGTGGCCCAATGCAAACGTAGGATGCAAATAGTAATCAGTGCTGCAATCGTATCGAAACGCTGCTCCATTCAAATCAGCACTTGATAAATCTCTTCTTGTGCGTCGAAAATTATCTATATGTTGATCTCTGTCGTTCGCTCGACGATTTCGCATTGCCAACCGAGACGTTTCACAGGCAGACTCACTTTGCTCTTGTGATTGAGAAGCACGAAGTCAAATCATACTGACACGGCTCTTCACGGACAGTTTCTTGTTCTTATTCATTCCTTTCATTCGCAATGTTTCGTATCCTTCGTACATTACGTCTTTATCGGTGAAAATTCGATCGTCTTGGTTGCGCCATTGTTAATGATGATTCAAAGAGAATACAAATTACTGATTATTACTTTCTGACAAAATTATAATTATCAAATTTTCAACTATACTTAGCCATAGACAAAATTATGCTCAGCTGTCATTTTCTGTTTCGTTATACCACGTTTTAAAGTGACTTGTATTCTCTTTGACGTTTTATGTCACGTTACACGGGAACGCGATCGAACAGGTTAAAAAGTATCCTATGTCCGTCTCCTGGTTCTAAGCTAACTCCCCACCAATTTTCAGCTAAATCGGTACAGCCGCTCTTGAGTTATAAATAGTGTAACTAACACGACTTTCTTTTATATATGTAGATTAGGAAATTTTATGAAGATAGGTTATTTCATTTTATTATTAACCTCGGTGGTAGATGAATGATCTGGATGGTATGTGAGAACGTCCGAATATGGACCTCTGGAATACCAGACACAGATATAGTTACGTTGCTGCCTAACTATTTTTTTGGACGGACTATGGTCTGGACGCACGCCGTCAGTGCCATCCGGGACAACGAAAGGGTGACGTGTGGCTCCAAAACCCACCGTATTCCCTCTCCTTCACCGTTGGGTCGGCCACTCGCTGCCGACCTTATGATAGTATTTCGGCTGCAAGCTGTCAACCTCACCTTCAGTCCTCATTTAACTCTTAAGAACAATAAATAAGACATAACTCTATGGTTATCTTTGCGTTTTATTTAATTCTGCTATCTGAAAATATTATTCGACTACATGAATTTAAATTGAATAACATTATATTGTACAGTTACATTTCTTTGATTACCTTCCAAAAGGGACATAAAACATTTACATTAGTCCTGAAACTAAGAATTAATGATACAATTTTGAAAGGGACCCTTGTCACTTTTATTTTGTGCTAACTTATAAAATATTTGTTGGGGCTACGTCACTTCAAGCTAATATCCGGTGAGAGACTGGCTATTTTAGCGATGTCATATAAAAATAATATCTGCTTCCTTTGTCAAGTAATTGAATTACATTGCCGTAGCTTCAATAGCTCCCAATTTAAGACTATACGTAACTGACTCTTTGAAATTACATTAATTTGATGGTATGAGCGAGCCCCACGTAACAATGTCTATTGCTATCTATGAAACATAGTTTAAAACTACACTTGATATAAGGAAATTTGCGGTAAAAAATCGATTATTACCTGTTATCTGTCCCCAAATTCGAAGTTCTATCGGTCGGTATTCGTATATAGCAGAAAAGCATTAGTACAAATAAATATTTAGTCAATAGAACAACTTATTATGTTCTTATACGCGTCTAGGTACTTGCTTTTTTTAGTAAATAGATTCTTAAATTACACCATTTACCATCTATATTATTCGTGATTATCGTAATAGACTATCTAAGAGATACAATATACATATAATATCTGTATAAGACAAGGCAAACTCGAAATAAAACTATATCACCAGTCTGAACAGCGTGCTAATTCAAATCAAATTAAAATCCTTTATTATGCATAAATCCTACGGGGGCGCTTACATATTGTCATTTTTTTACATTTTACCTTAAATTACTACCGTATCGGAACGCGATCGCACTGAGAAGATCCGGCAAAAAACTCAGTGAGATTGTCTTCTTTTTTATTCATTTTCTATTTTAATTTAAATAAAATAATATACAACATGTCTATTAATAGCTCCAGTATGATGCCTTTCGAACTATCATACAATATCCAATATATAGTTTTGTAAAGGAGACTCCAGCCCAACAGAGGGACACATATACGAACTGGAATAATAATAATACCTTGCAGAGTTTGTTAATCTTGTAATAGTTGCTATAGAAATTAAATTTCTTCAATATTTTCTTATCTATACGAATCCTTGAATATCATTCGTTAACTCTATGGTTTGCGAAAACTGGATGACAGTAGCTCTATTCAAATATTACCTACGTTCTTATAAAATTGTTTTAATACATACCCTCATTATCATCGCAGCCCACATACGTCCCACTGTTGGGCTTGGGCCTCCTCCTCAATGGGAGGGAATTTGTCCTACCATCCTAATTTGTGTACCATACTGGTCAGACATGTTGATCATCATCATCATCTTGCTCTTATCCCAATTACTTGGGGTCGACGCAATATGTCATCTGCTTTGATATATTGCAAAAAGTTTCGGCAATGACTTTTATGACCGGCCGCCTGCCTGACGTCAATCCTCCTTGGGAATGTAATCGTTGACCCAAATGGTACCAGATGGAGTTGGTCCGGGTCAATCTAGGGCTCTTAGTCGTCTTTTACGATACCCACGAGCAAAGCAAGGGTTGGTAGTATTCGAAGCCGCTACCACACAGCACTGGTCCGACATGTTGATATAGGATTTTATTTCGAGTTTTCCATCTCTTGCACAGATGTTATGTGCATATTATATCCTGTAGTCGTCCTTTACGACATCCACGGGCAAGACAGGGAGTGGTGAATTGTATTCTTACTCCGTCACCACAAGGAAAACGTCACACACGTATAGTATTTGAAAAATACTGGGAATATGACTTCATTCATGTAGGATTGCCTAAGTTACACTGTAATCTGTGATTCGATTATCGTATCGTAAGAGACAAACATCAGATCGATGTTTATAATCTAATCTGTAACATTATAATCCTGTTAATGACGCAAATACATATATATAAAAAATAAACACTATTATACTTTGATCTTAATATAATACAATTTATAAATTACATAAAGCTATATTTAAATAGGTTATATAATGAATGAGTTTCCGCGTGGGGACGGAGTAAGAATACAATTCACCTTAGGTAAAAGACGAATAAGAGATATAATATGCATATAAAATCTATGTAAGAAAAGAGAAACCAAACCCTATGCCAACCCGTTTGACCAGCATTGTATAGTAGGTCAATTTCCCCTCCCATAGTAGACGACGTCCGTGCCCAACAGTGAGACATATATGGAACTTAATATGAGATAAATGAATGAGTTATTCTCAACTGTTAATTTTTTTCAAGACAACTAGCCACTCGGAAAAGCCCTGTATTGCGAGGGACTTAACAAACATATAATTAACTGAAACAAATTACATCCAGACTCAGAACGACAATTTATCAAATATACTTAGATTTGTAAGCTGGCCCTAATAATTGCTTATAATTAATCTAGCATAGCTGAGATAATTGCTGCATAATCCGTCAACTATCTTTCAGTTGTTATCCTGAAAGTTGCAACAATTTGTTCCCATTTAATGGCACTTACATCTTAAAATAGACTTGAGTTGGTGTCATTATGCATTCCAGTTCAGCCACCAGTTGGTAAGTAGGCATATTTAACTAAAGGGTAAGATCAATACACGAGTCTGTACAAAGTCTTGGTATATTATAAAACCGCACACGTACGTTGTACGCAAAACGAAAAGCCCTTTGACTTAGTACTCGACATTTTGGTAAATCCCTTTTAATATTTACTTTCATTTATGTAACACGATGAAATATTCATCTAAAGTCGAAACATAAATACAAAATCCCTATAAATGTTCGTATATAAATAAATAATAACTAAAATATAATATGTAGTTACTTGACGAGTATAAAATGCGACTAACAATACCGCGTATCGCCTTAGAAATTACGTATACTTAATACGCGCTATTATGACATTTTAAAGCAGGTAGATGTATGTTTTATACTTTAATTCAATTATATTGTATTTTTCTTGTGGTGGCGGAGTAAGAATACAATTTCACCACCTATATTGCCCGTGAGTGTTGTAAAAGACGATTAAGACATATAATCTATACTTAATCTATAAATCTGAAGAGTTTGTTTGAATGCGCTAATCTCAGGAACTACTGCTCCGATTTGAAAAATTCTTTCAGTGTTAGATAGCTCATTAATCGAGGAAAGCTAGGTAGGTAGGAGAAAGATAGGTTATATCATCATGCTAACACCAACATGAGCGGAGCACCAATGAAGTATGTTTCAGAATCGGGTTTTTCCTTTTGAGAACTTTCGCCGTGTAAACGGCTAAATTTTCGCAAAAATTATATGTGACAGAATCGTATTATTAATAAATATTTTCACCTTCTACGTAAACAAAGTCTTAGGTTAAAGTTAGCGCTAGCCCAAATTATCTATATCACGCGGACGAAATCGTGAGCAGAAGTATGCCTATAACATCTGTGCAAGAAAAAGAATACTCGAAATAAAATCCTATAAAAATTCTGAGCACCGTGTTACAGTAGGTCAATTTATTTTTATTGTGGAGAAGGCTTGAGCATAGGCAAAGCAACAGTAGGTTGTATATGAGCTGAAATAATGATGACAAGGCGAATTATATCTAAAACCAATTTACATGAATAAAAAAAACAAGAATCAAATGTATTTTCTGAAGCAGTTGATTGTATAAAGACAGTCGGTAGTCAAGGGCGTCATAACAAAGCTTAGCGGCTGCCATGAAAAATTCATAAAGAACAAAGAGGAAGTGGCGAGCGAAGGAATCGATAGGCGCGTCAGCTGATCGCCCGCCCGCCCAATGTCACGACCGGCGGGT
The DNA here is from genome assembly GCA_032191425.1 of Lymantria dispar. Lineage (NCBI taxonomy): Eukaryota > Metazoa > Arthropoda > Insecta > Lepidoptera > Erebidae > Lymantria > Lymantria dispar. Next base: position 37,450,834 of record CM063445.1, read on the forward strand.
GGCGACCGCCGCCCTCTCCCACCCGGGGCAACTCACACTTCTACTAATACTTATACACAGTAGGCCTTTACGTACAATATATTCATAGTAAAATGAAGTAAGAAAGTGTGTGTGCCAGACATTTTGGTCATAAGGATGTATTTGCCGACACGTCGCCCCCCTCGGGAACAACCCTGTTTTTAGTTACTCCAATTATTTTCTTTATTATGTTTAGCACTTTTAAGTTTGTCTTATGAAAGGCACTTTTACTAGAAAGTGCTTTTTATGTACGTGAATAGTTTCAAGAACGAGTTTTTTAGATATTTTGCTTGAAATTTTTTCTTAAAAAATGAATAATTGCATATATGGATAGTCTATTTTTTATTCTTTGGAAAAAGTGTAACGAATCAAAGTTTCACGATGTTTTTTTTTTTTATTTTTCCTAACTCATTGTATTAAATACTCGACATTGTATTTTATATTCCTTCGAGAATTCTTTTATGTACATGTTGCAAACATATAATACGAAATGTTCGAGTTTTCACTAATATATTTTCGTTAATAATATTTCCAATTGCATAATGTTTACGGTTCAATTATTGAAACGTAACTTTTGTGTGAGCCAACTTTCACTTTCAACCCCCTTTGCATCATTTGGCGCAGATGTCCAAATCTCATGAGCGAATTTGACCGAATGTGCACTTATCCCATCCAACGCGTGCGGGTGGATTGTGCCCGAACAATAAATAACATTTATTCAAAGGGTTACAAGAGCTGTGTAATTACGCAATTTAATGAATTTGATGGATTATCACTATTCTATCATTTTCTCTTGTACAATATTTATTTATAGCATCAAATTTTATTTTTGAGAGAAATTAATGTGAACATTATAAGAAAAATTGTTAGGAACTAATAAGCGTTGTATTCATTCAGTGGGAGAGTTTCTATGTCGTCAATAATACGATAAAATCGCACATGCCTATGTCGATCGGTACTTTCAAAGCACAACCCTTACGAAGCCGTCACCGGGTCACTAGGACCCGTCTATCCAAATATGCAACATCCTAACCAAACAATGGAAGAGCGCAGATGGCAGCGCACATTGCGCCACTCTCTAGTTGTACACATTTCAAAAATTGACAAGTTTTACGCAAAAATGGGTTGAGTTGCACCTTGCACTACGAAATCGCCGCGTCATCCATCACAATGGACGCTAATCTCGTATTGCCATCCCGTATTCGCATGTAATGTCGTCTCTTTTTATTTTTCAATTCGCCCCGGCGGCTTTCCGGAGCTATTGACACTTTGAAATTAGAATGTCACGCGTGGGTGCGCGAACGCAACCCATTGTCGGTATTAGTATTGTATGGACTCGATTTGCAATCGCTGAATATTGTAAGGGTTAATTATAATGGCTTACGTACCACAAAGGATGTGGAGCTATTGTCGTCATATGCCTATATGCGTTCGGTCGTAGAACCTCACCGCAATGGAGTTCTATCCTGCCAGTTTTTTTACTAAGATTATCTATTAATTTGAACCGTTCGATAATAATTCTTACTTCCTCTTCGATGGTTTGATTTCATAACATCATACAGAATCTTCTTTATTTCAAAATCTATAAATATTATCCAAAAACATTGTAAACTTCTATCTAGAATACATAATAACATAAAAAACACGCTTTAAATAACACGTTTTATCGCGAATCGCAGACACCGACCAATGAATCGCTATAATATTTCCGACTAGTAACAAGTTCTAACTACAAACATACTTATGTATGGATGAATCGAGTATTAGTGGACTATATTATGTACTGCGGTGACCAACGAGCCAAAATTTAAAAATATACAGTCATTGTGATGATATTCTAAGCTGAATTAACATCTTAAAAGAGGCGTTTGACAATATCTGAGTCACAAAGGAAGGACTAAGAGATACACATTGATATGGCAACTTGAAAGGGGTATGATGAATTTAGTTGTACGTGAATTAGGGAGCTCAAACGAGTTGGCATTTGAAATTTTGGATTTACGAACTAACCTTGTTGTAGAAAATAAACAGTTAATATTATTGTGTCATTTTCATCATCATTATCTCAGACCCTATATGTCCCACTGTTGAACTCGGGCCTACTCTACAACGGGAGAGAAATTGACCTACTATTCGACGCTGGTCAGACATGTTGCAGGGTTTTGTATCGAATTTTCGTTCTCTTGATCGATATTACCTGCATATATCCCTTAGTCATCTTTTACGACATCCGCAGGCAAGAGAGGGCATGGTGAATTGTATTCTTACTCCTTTAAAAAATAGCCAGTAATACATCACCTAGGTAGCCCCATTGTTATTAGTCAAAGCTATCGGTATCAAAGAGTAAAATTCCAAAACTTCGTTCATGCTCAAAATTTTTCTAAACAAATTAAAGAAAATTGAAAAAATCTGCAATAAAGAACACTAACATGTTACCCTACTCAGAGCTAGGTTTTAGGACCACGTGATTATTAATCATTGTTTCTTTAATTCTGACCACCAAAACTGTCATAATATTATCATTATATATTATATTTACTGAAATACATACAGTAATATGGATTAGAATTTATCTATGGGTATTGAAGTTTTGGTCAATCACAAAAATTAAAATAACATTTAATTTTACCTTGTTTACTCACTAATTTATAACAAATTGACGCAATATTTAATTTCATAGTCCAAAATTGTAAAGACAATATGTATTTATACAAAACTCAATCAATCATCATTATATTATATTTTAAATGGGCGTATTATCATCTTTATTTAATAGTAATTCCATATCTATAAATATCTCAAGACAGTTATTGTATATCGCATAAATTTCACGTGCCCAGGGAAGTGACTTTCTTCCACGTGTATACCAGTCCGTTACATAAGAACAACATTATCTACACAATATTATTCTTATGCAAAAAAAAAATGGCTACATCTAACACAGAACTGGGATTATGGTTTAAGGCGACGTTGGACAATGACTATGAAGAGGGCTCAGTCCATAAAGATGGTACGATTAAGGAAGGGTCATCATTATATTTTACTAATGGGACCGCATTCCACACTGACCAGTAGACCAGATTTCGGACAATTGTAACCCCAGGACTATAAGGCTCCGGTCATTATTTATAGTTAATTTATTATTATTTTGATATGGGAGATGAAAGGGTTGACACAATAGCGTTCCGTGTTCCATATATGGCCGTTGGCCAGGGTATCCAACTTGATAACCGGACGGGACGGGGTGCCAAATAACTTTTGTTTATGCTTGGGAACGTTGACCACTTGGAAGTGCGAACTGACATACGATACATTTAATTACATATAATATTATTAATTTCCGTGACGGTAATTAGTAAGGGATTATTATGCAGATAACGTCTATAAAAGATAAGGAAAACTCGAAATAAAACCCTACACCGATACGTCTGACCAGCTTGGTATAGTCAGTAGATCAGTTTCTCTCCCGTTGTGAAGGAGGCTCGAGCACAGCCGTGACACTTTAATGAGCCGAAATGATGATGATTGCGAGGTAATTTGTTAAATATGCATTTGTTTCCTTAAAAGTGATTTTTTATTCAAAGAAAACACCGAGCACTAAATAGCGAATTCTTTTTAAATAATGCATATTACTAACATAGAATTAACAAAACAAAAACATCCATACTCAGAACAACAACTTGTGAAGCGCACAAAATGTTAAAAAAAAAATTCAGTGTAGTAATTACTGCTGTACTGTACCATAAATATAAGAATCGATAGTAATGTTTATCCAATTTCAGAGCTTCTCAATATAATGGTCAAAGTGACCAGGGGCTTTTGCTTCCCGATTCCCATGCTTTGTAGCATTGAAGGGTTTACAATGGAACAAAAGGGTGTGGACAGCGACTCGCACACACTGGTCAAATGGTCACTTTATACCCGTCATAGTTTCAATGGACAAGGAAATATGAATAAACTGCTTTCTACTATTACTTGTTTGTTGATTATATTATTTAAATATCGTACAACCGTTATACGTCAAGCTTAGGGCAGGCCATGAGAAATTGTGTCCCTTCTCTATGGTCGGTTTATTTTTTTAAATTTATCTATTTAAAGCACAGGAATCTTATAAAGTATCTCATTCATAAAATCACAGCGTGATTTATTGAATAATATTCTTAAGACGATATCATTTGCATATTTTTATATTAATTAAAACTTAGCATTCGCAATTGTAACGGTCAGAATATCCATTATTAAATTTAATTTCAATGAAAATAAAAATAACAAGTACAAAAAAAAACAACTTCTGCAAACACAAAATTGCGTCCATAAATTATGCCTTTGTTAACCAAAATGACGCCAAAAAGCAAACCCCTAATCCATTCATTCGTATAAACAGTATTAATTTACATAATTCTAAATTACTTATACACCTTTCGCAAGAATCCCAACGCTGGACATTTTCACATGAATATAATAAAAAGCAGGTGGACACAAGTGCATCAAAGAGATGCAGCTTCTAACGGTCTATCTCATAAGTGACCGTTAGATATTTGAAATACCCGAAATAATCGCATTAGCAGTGTTGCAATATGCAAATATATGCATGCTTTAACACATCCAGTTAAATAAATACATTCTACCCTTATAATGTTTTTGTATTTTAATAAAACATTTCTCTACTTATGTGGTAAAAATACATTGTAAGACAAACATAAAATGACAGCTTTTAAAGTAACATTATTCTCATTTTCGATATAATAAAAATAATATTCGGGCATCTAAATATTACTATTTAAATAATTAATATCGATTTCAAATAAAATGAGGTAAGATTTTTTTAAAACCAACACATTAGATTTACAAAAAAATATAAAGTATCTTAATGATATCTGATGTTTACGCGAGCACTACACATTGTAAATAAAACTACTTTTACGGATTATATCGCTAGTTTGTATTTGATTTATGATTGCCCGACGTTTGGAATCCCGCCATAACATTAGGTTTGATAAACCTCAAGGCCTCGCAAAGGAACACCGATACCTGCCTAGAATGGTACGCGAGGCTATTGAAATCAAAAAACACAAAAATTTCAATAGAGAAGATGGCTGGGTATTACCATCAAGCTGGGATCCTGTTATAAACATAATTAAAAATAAATCCAAAGAGACCACCACAAGACTGCATGATACTGTGAGCACTTATTGTATAGATTTGACCCACAATAATAATGGTTAAAGATAATTTTATAAATCAAAAATCTTTTAGTAAGCCGCATCTAAAATTAAAAATCAATATTAATTTAGCATCATGTCCCCTGAGTTTTCTTGCCGGATCTTTCTCAGTGTGGCCGCGTTCCGATCCGGTGGTAGTATATTAGTTTTGTTAGTTTTAAATCAACAAATTGTAATAATAATTGCTACAAATTTAATAATTAATAATTACTAACCATAAACAATATAATTTTTTCATATAGATTCATTTTCTTCTTACACTGGCAATAAATTTGTACTAAAAAATGTGGGTAACAATTTAATAAATTTATAACTATTTTCTGTATCGGGTAGATAATTGTAAATGTCTGTAATAACGATTACTTGTTGGACGTGAGACACCTTAGTCCGCCCGTGACCATGAATGCTGCAAAGTGTTCGAAACGTCGGGCAATCATAAATCAAATACAAACGCGATATAATCCGTAAAAGTAGTTTTATTTACAATAAAGTATCTTGTTCATTAACATAGAAAATAAGTTATAACGATTACGAAAGAGTTACATATAATCAAGCATAATTATGATAATTATCGCAAATTCGCATAAAATTAAAGACAATATTTTAATGTTAATTACAATCACAAATTGAATAGAAATTGTAATCAAAATACTGTTTTTAATTACATTTGATCGGTATAACGTAGATTAGCTGTTACTGCTGGTCTTTAATATGCACAGATGGCGCAATGGTTAAGATACTGACCTAACATTACATTGTCGTGGTCTGGAATACCACACAAGACAACACTTTATGTGATCCACAACTTCTTGCTCTGAGTCTGGATGTAATTTGTATCCGTTAGTTATATGTTGGTAGCAACACAAGGATTATTGCCTTAGTGCAGGTCTTTAAAAAAAATGTGCTATAGACTTCTTAAGCCTATACACATATAACAATAGAATAAGACTAATTACTCTGTTATCATATGGAGAATTGTCGCATCTCTGTTATTGTAATATTTGCATGTCCGTTTTTCTAGTATAAATTTATCTATTAAAATTTGTGCTCTGCAAAATTAAACTTGAGACCAGTCAGCAATCGCTCGTGTAATGCTAAAACCTTAGAATAATAACGTATAGAAGGATAGTGTCAGTACTTCGAACTTTAAAAATTTGAATCTAAAAATACTAATGGCGGGCAGACGATTACACACGTACACACGGAAACCACTATACAAATTATGAAACCAAATTTTGATTTTATTAACATAAATCGTCGAAATACTTTTAAAAGTAATGTTAAAAACCTTTTTATGTTTTTCAAATGTGTTGTGGTACCATTTGAATGCACAAGCCGTCATAATTACCTATTTATTTTTTAAGAGTTGCGTACGTTCGTGCTGTGCAATGACTTGTACATTATGGGACTGTTCCGGCGTAAGCTCCATTAGGCTCCAATTGAAATGCCTCACTTTTTGTGCGTGGACTTACCTACCTTCTATATGTTATTATTCTAAGGCTAAAACAATGAGAATCAGCCAATTAAATTATGATTTCTATTGCTTCAGGATCCCTCCCACCTTCGCCAGCAGACAGCGGCGTCTCCGACGTGGAATCGTCGTCATCGGGCGCTGGTTCAGCCGAGGAGCTGAAGGCGCGCCTGCAGCCGCCTCCCCCAGCACCCTTCCACGCACCATTCCTGCCCTTTTACCAGCACCATCAGATTGCCAATACCTTGCAGCACCACGCCACGGCACACCCCAGGCCACCAGGTAAAAATTTAATTCAATGTAACCAATAATGTTATTATAACAACACTTAATGTAGGTACTTATATGTTTCTTTTTTTCTGAAAATGTAGTGTTCAATTTAATCTCTTATGTTCACTTACACCAATGACTCCTAAATTTTAGGCGACATCTAAGAAACTATAAATGACGCTCGACTACTAGTATGTTAATGATTTCAGAGGTTTACGCGAGTATTACATATTTGAAACAAAAACGCTGAAAATTGTTCGAAACGTTAGCAAAATCAGAAATCAAATAAAAACGCCATAAAATCCGCAAAATTAACTTTATTTCAAAGATATAATAATCTTTGAAATAAAGTTATTTATATCTATTAGTTAGTTACATCTATTATTTATATTGTATTAGGTGTTACTTAAATTTAAAAAGTCGGTAGTGAGAACGGCCATTAGTAAGCTTCAAAACATCCACAAGAAAAGAAAAAATAAATCCCATATTTTTTTCTTAGCATGTCATGACAAAATGTACATAATTCATAATCACGAAATACTACATTAATAAAATTAAAATTAGTAGTAATAAATAATATAATGTACAATTCGTTCTAACTACGAGGTTCTGTAGGTGACCGTGCGGTGAACGCCCCTCCAAGAGGTCACCTTTCGCAATACATCCATTCAGGGGATTTGGGGGGAAATGGAGACAGTCTCAATACTTACATTTATGTAAGACTTTAAATCAACACTTTTGCAATTCATTCATATGTATCAATGATTTATTGAGTAACAATAAATTAAAAAAAAACACATGAAAACCACAATTGGATTCTACAAATAAACCTTACGTTATTATTTATAACTGGTTCTATACAAAATAAACATATTTCTCGGGACTTAACAGTACCGCAAATTTATTCAAGACTTTGTTTATTTCACTGTTATTTACTAATAATGTTCTAAATAGTTATCGTCTGAACAAACAACGTGAAATCCCTCATTTTGTCTCAATAACTATTATTTGTATAGGAAATAAACGACTTGATACTATCTAATAAATTCTAATTCATTGACGCGTCGACTATGTAATTATATCTGCGCAGACAATATGGCGGTGATATTGCTTCACGATATAAAATCAGTCAAGTTCGACATTCTGATATCAGCAATGTATGTTCTAGTGCGCTGTCTGTCACAGACTTTATCTAAATGCCAGGAACACTATCGGTCGGCTTCCGGGGGCGTGTATACTCCAACCCTGGCTACCGGCCAATTGGCCTTCTTTCTTTAAACAATATCATTTAAATGCACATATTATTTTTATCTTGCTCAATAATTCACTCTCAAATGTTTCAATTCGCAAGAAAAACAGACAAAACGCTTTTGTCCAACGCTTGTTGCATGTTTCTGAAAAAAAAAATAACAAACCGATTAATTGAAAGTCGCTTCCACCTCTGCAGATGACGCTAACTCTGGTTTACAATTCATTGAGCTCGGCTAATGCGATTATTATGTTACAAAAACATGGGAAGTACATCTTAGTCATTCCTGTTTGTTTTTGCGGATTATGCATTACCTTATCGGACGCCATGACTGTTGCAAAACATGTCATCGAAAACTGACTTCCTTCTCGGACAGAACGTTCGTTCCGAGAAATAAGAACGTTTATAACTTATAGATGAGTATAGATGCCGGTTTCCGTGGTACAAAACGAAAGAATCAGTTGACGGACGGAACCAGTTGGCATGGCGTTGCATCGAGGCATTTATCGTCAGTCGGCGATCCGCGCCCGTGCTCAACTATTTGACATTGCGCAAGGTCAGTGCTCCTAATATAAAGATGCAAAAAACTACACTAACGTTTAAACTGTATGCGAATCGCGTCGCTTGCGACGACCGCCGGCGCATGAAAAATGACCACTTTCGATTGTGGTGTGCTTTAAAAATACCTTGTAAGTATATAGCTTGAATGCCCGGCTAGCGATTCCTTTGTCTTGTAAACGGATGTGCCGAAACATGCCTAGGAATATTATAATGCAACGTTAAAACGACAGAATTCAACAGGAAAATTGTATCAAGATGATAATTGACGTAAATATAACATCAGCTACGGAACTGAGTACTATAATGTTTCGTAATATCACGTTTTACTTAAAAACGTGTGAAAAGGTATATATGTACAAACCTTAATTTTGAAGAAAATATATAGTCAAAATATACAGATAAGTTATTTATACGAATTAGTGCAAAAAATAACAACATTAGCGTTCTTAGTTATAAACTTGACGGCAATTCTATACTTAAAAAATTTAAACACTATTTACGTGGAATACAATTTGCCTACAAACTAAAAAGGATAAACATTATGAAAAATATAAGGAAAAACCGCATAAGAAAATTCTAACATTGACTAATTTGTTGACGTTTTAGAGATATATAAAAGCTTATGAATGAAACTGAAGACCAAATGGGATTAATATGTTTAATTTTACCTCAAACAACTAGAATGATTCACTACATTATAAGAACTATCCTGAGTTCAGCGTAACCAACATATTTATAATAATGGAGTTGCCGCAAACTACGGACTTGATTCAAATAAAAACTACTATAAAACATAAATAGGATAATAACATAACTATAACAACAATATATATTTTTATCTTTCTCAATGTAAAGAACTTTTAAATCATTACATGTAAATATTTATGCCTATTAGATTACATTCCCAAGGAGGGTTGACGTCAGGAAGGCGGCCGGTCATAAAAGTCATTGCCGAAACTTTTTGCAATATGTCAAAACAGATGACATACTGCGTCGACCCCAAGTAATTGGGATAAGAGCAAGATGATGATGATGATGATGATTTATGCCTATTAGTAGTTAAAGTAACTACGAATATATTATTTTCAGTATTTGTCTGCCATGGTTACAAAGACTGTAATGCAAGTCATTATTTATAAATAATACTAGCTGACCCGGCGAACTTCGTACCGCCATAATTTTTTTCGTAAATATATTTTCTAAATTTCCGAACATATAGTCTCTGATGAAAGAACCAGTACGACTTTGTCGGGAAAGATTCAAGACGCGGCTTTGTTAATGATGATTCAAAGAGAATATAAATTACTGATTATTGCTTTCTGACAAAATTATAATTATCAAATTTTCAACCATATTTAACTATAGACAAAATTACGTTTAGCTGTCATTTGCGTTTTGTTATTACATATCAAATGCGTTTTTGTTATCCTACGTTTCATAGTGACTTGTATTCTCTTTGACATGAGTTTCGGTGCAAATAAGGCAAAGTCATGTTAAACTCTTGTATTATATTAATTTTTTTAGTGTTTTATAGTGTTGTATTGAATAATTTTTCTGATATTTTATGTATACAATTAAAGTGCTGCAGTGTGTTGAATGTGATATAAGAGTATACATGTATTCTCATATTCTATCGAAATTCCCAGAGAAATCATTTAATTAGGTTTTCAGCGCCTACTTAATGATAACGACTAGACTTACTGACGGACTTGACTATAAATAAGCTATTCTATATAAAGAAATGTTAAATAATATGAAGAAAATTGTATCAGACTTGGCTGTGTGGGCTTTGATCCCTTTGCCTGTCCGAATGGACAAACAGAAACAGAAAAAAAATCTATTCGACATTTTATGTCACGTCACACGGGAACGTGATCGAACGGGATAAAAAATAGCTCATTTTCATTAAAAAAAGAAGATGAAGAACGGGATAAAAATTACCCTATGTCCGTCTCCTGGTTCTAGGCTACCTCCACATCAATTTTCAGCCAAATCTGTACAGCCCTTCTTGAGTTATAAATAGTGTAACTAACTTTCTTTTATATATATAGATTTAATAATTGTCCGTCAGTAATTCAAATCTTCACCTTCAATAATATAGTGGCTGTTAAGGGTATGTATAAGTGTATGCAATCAATATAGTTTAGCTTTATTGTTGAGTTCATATAAACTGAAGTTGAAAGCGTGATAACGTTTTTAATTTTTCCCTTACACTTAATCGCCAAGTTTTAATTGAAATCTTATGGCGACCTTGTCTGAGGCTTTGTTGCCTGTGTTGGTCTTATTGGATTTTGTTGTCAGGAAACTGTTACTATCAGCATCAAGTCTCAGCAAGTTTGAAACTATATCAAAAAAAATAGACGTTGATTTGGTACAAATCACGTGATACTCAAAAATTATGTAATAGTATATAAAAATATTTAAAAAAAATGTCATGAAAGGAAAATATAATGTAATTGCGGTAGTGTGTGATGCCAGAGGTAAATCGGCCATTGCTGTAACTTGGCACACACGAAATTTCGGTGTTGCAAACGTGAATATTGGGCAACAGCGGCGGTGCCGGCGCGGGCGCCATTGTCAGCCTCTGGCGAAACGATCGCGACCTTCCTACTCCGATTGGGCAGCAAACCTGATTGTGTGAGTATGTGGCCGTGCTGCGTCACTTACATCAACCAAACTGCTAATATAATAATAATAATATATATAACTACTACAATGTTTGAGGCATTCATTTGAACGCTTTAGTCTTCAAAACCAATAATCCAATTTGAAAAAAAATTTTATGAGTTATACAATCTATTTATTAAAAAAGATCACAGATCATATATTATTTTTCTTGTTTTTTTTAAACGACAATATCCTGTACTAAGGCAATCATGATGGTATTGCGCGGGATTTTACAAACATAATTAACGAACAAAATACATCAACAAAACTTGTATATCAAAATAATAACTTATATATCGCACAAGGTTTTCTCCTACGCGGGAATCGAACACATGACACTGATACGGTGGGTTGGTATCATACTGCCATTTGTGCAGTCACTGATAATATTATTCGTATGAGTACAACAGTGACCATAAATATACTATTAAATCTAAAGTTTTTTTTTTTCAAGATAATCTCTAGATAAGAGATTCCCTTTGCTTTATGGTAGCATATGAAGCTATTCTATAGTTTAAAATTAATATGAGTAGTATTGTGGTTTTAGTGTACATAAAAAAAATACTCGCTCCTTATTGGAATGTCACTTTCCATTAAATAATTCTCATACTGCCAATGAACTGACTTTTAATTGAACAGTCCCAGTTTTTGGATAAACTTGTTGGAATTGATCTCCTTTCTAGAAGGGCATAGATAAATCTTGTTTTTTCGGTGCAGTTAACTTAATTATAACAAAAGAAACCTTGAGTGGATGTTGCCAATTGCCAAATTATGTTGATGCGGCACGGAATAGTATGCGTGCTAGGATTGAGAGTTGGTTTTTTTGAATGCGATTCAGTTGCGATCGTTGCATCATGACACGCGGGCGCACTACTGTGTAAAAAACGAATAAGAACGCTCTATGTATCATTGACTAACTGAATGCTCGTCAACTTACAGCCAGGGTCAACATTTTTAATCGAAGCAAAATACGCGATGGAATTTTGTAATGTTTGCATACAATAATCACTAAACTTTATAGCTATGAATTTTCATTAAGTAGTGCCCCGGGTGCAGGTTAAGCCTGCGTCTATTAAGCGTGGGGCTGCATTATCCACCTTGAGGTATCCTGTATCAGATTTTAAAGTGCAGTTTTCCTGTAAATTATACCTAGTTCTGGTCATCTCGCATTGAATGATGAAGAAATTTGGTGATACCTGAAATCATATTTTCTTATTGTGCCGTTGAGGTAGTGGTTAAGAACTACACTGCCAAAGCTCGCAGGTTTAATTTGCACGTAGTACTTATAATTTGAGCGATCCAAAAATTGTTGTTCTGAGTCTGGTTGTAAGTAGTATGCAATGGTCTCACTTAACAGGGGCAGGATCAATGCAGAGTAAGGTACTAAAGCTAAATCAAAAATTTGCTGTATCTGTGAACTAGTAACTATGGATTTTTAGTAAAGTTCTTAAGATCGGCAGTCCAGTTCAACATTCACATATCATTTAATATCATATAAATAGGTAACATTATTAATCTAGTACGTATCGTGGCCGCATTACAAATCTATAATCTACATATCCGCTTGCCGCGGCGAGATCACGATTTTAAAGACAGGATATGATCATAAACTGTATGCCAATAGTAAAAATAAATAAAATTAATCAACATTTTATATAGATAAGCCCCTAAGATAAAGCAATGCTTTTGAAATCGATTTATAATCATATTTACGCTGATAAAGGACAATATATCTTGATACTTGGACAGTCAAGTCATATCTCGTATGTTGAAATCTGGATAAAATTGGTTTAATTACGAAATTATGAATCTAAGATATAGTACAGCATTGCAATTACAAATTGAAGTAAGCAATTGTCTTCGACGTACGGTTAAAAAAGCCATAATATTTGCAATACTAAATAAAATACATTTTTGCTGGTATTGGTGGTTACGCAACAAGGAGATTTAATGTCATCATCTGACTTGAAATCCTTCATCATCATCACAGCACGTTCCACTCTTGGGTCTCCTCCACCATGGGAGGAAAATTGACCTAATATAACATGCTTTTAGACGTGTTGGTATTTTTTTTTTTTTTTTTTTTTTTTTTTTTTTTATTTTTTTTTTTTTTTTTTTTTTTATGGGTGGGCTACGGTATGCACACGCGCGGTCCAATCCATCCGGGGCGATGAAAGGGCGGCGCGCGGGCCCGTAACCCACCCGTACCCACGTCACCTCGTTGTTGGGCCGACCACCGGAGCAGATGTGACTTGTCGTCAGTGGTCGGCCCGACGGAATACCCTTTCGGGTAACGTCACCTCTCGACGTCCTGGGACGTCGGTCGCCGTCGCGCGGTCAGCCTCTCTGCGGGTGACGGACAATTCCCCGGTCCGATCACCCGCGGCCTCGGCTAGGGCGGCATTAGGCGCAGATACTCGCGCCTACGCCGCCCGAGTCGCCGGCGGCGGAACGTGTCGCCGAATAGGAGCTCTACTCGCACACGATCCGCCGCCTCCTTCCGTGAGATAACGGCCTCACAGAAGGCGGCGACCGCGTCCCAGTTCCTGACGCTGTCGAGCATCTCCCTGGCGATGGTCGGCAGCGTCAGGTCGGCACCGATAATCGCGACGAGTTCACGGCGCTCCCCCTCCCACGCAGCACACACCTCGAGCGTGTGCTGCGCCGTGTCCTCGTCGCAATTGCAGTGGTGGCAGGACGGTGTGCTCTCCCTCCTGACAATCTTGTGCAGGTACTTCGCGAAGCAACCGTGCCCCGTAAGCACCTGCACCAGTCGGAAGGAAAGCACCCCGTGCGTCCGCTCCAACCACTCCATCAGCACCGGCCGGAAGGCCTCGACGGTCCTGACACCGTACCGAGGACTCTCCAGCCGGACTGCCCAACGGGCAATTACTTCCCGGCGGGCGTCGACCCGCCAGGCGGTGACCTCTTTGATGGAGACCATACCGCCGCGGGCGCGCGTCTCCGATGCCCGCCGATAAATGTCGGCGAGCATCTCCGCCTCCAGGTCCCACGGGGGGGTTCCGGCCAGGAGGCACGCTGCCTCCGTCGCCACCGTGCGGTAACCACGTATGGCCCTGATCGCCATGACCCTCTGTGGTCGCCTCAAGAGGGTCCTCAGCCGGACGGTCAGGGACCCCGCCCACACCGGTGCGCCGTACAGGGCCATCGACCGGATCACCCCCACGTACAGCTGTCGGCACGTAGCGCTGGGTCCGCCCACGTTCGGCATCAGCCGCGAAAGGGCGGACGCCGCGCCGACAAGCCGGGGAACAAGTCGATGGAGATGCTCCCGGAACCAAAAATGCCCGTCGAGCACCAGGCCCAAGTACTTCATGTGGGCCTGGATGCTGATGGTAACCGACTTCACGGTGATCGAAGCGCCGGCGGGTGGCCCGGCGGTACGGAGGCCATGGAACAAAAGGGCCTCCGTCTTTTCCAGGGCCACCCTCAACCCCAACGCTTCGATCCGCCTGACAATCTCCTCGGTGCCGAGAGTTGCCAGGCGTGCCGCCTCCTCTAGCGTCCCACCCCGGGCTGTGACGAGTGTATCGTCGGCGTAGCAAATTACGCCCAGCCCGGGTGGGAGGCTTCCTCTCAACGCCCAGTCGTAGCCGATGTTCCACAGCGTCGGACCCAGAACCGACCCCTGTGGGACACCGCACGTCATGGGCGTTCGCACAACGTCCCCTACTCGGTTAACGTAGAGGACGCTGCGCCCCTCCAAGTAGTCCGCCACCAGCTGCCTGAGGTACACAGGCACCCCGTGATACCTCAGCCCCTCCCTGATGCAGCTGAATGGCAGACTGTTGAAGGCATTGGCGATGTCCAGGGACACCGCCAACAGGACTCCTCCGCCGGTGACGGCCTCCGTCACCACGGCCTTCAGGCGCAGCAGGGCCGCGATTGTCGAACGCCCTCTCCGAAAACCCGTGACGTAGACGTGTTGGTATAGAGTTTTGTTTAGTTTTGTTTCTGTTGCATAGATGTTTTATGCATATTATGTCCCTTAATCGTCTTTTTCGACACCCACGGCAGGAGAGGTTATGGTGAATTCTTAATCCGTCACCACACGGAAAACTTTATTATATTTAAGAATATGAGTCATTGTTTATTATACTTTAACTACCTACTCAAACGATCGTCTTGAAATTTCGCACACACTTTGTCAGGGTAACTGAAAAGGAACGTACTATTCCCGAGGGATATACAAATGGATGGACTAAGTCTACATTAAAGCTATTATAATAAAAACAGTAGCAGGTACAATGATGAATAAATGTTAGAATTGCGACGCATAGGACTATTCAAACATTCAGCGCGCGTAAACATAGAGATGTCAATGTGACATTTGCAAACGAAATGGAAATTAAAATAGTGTCTGTGTGTGTGTTATGCAGTGCGATGCATCGCGATAAGCGTCATGTTCGTGTGTGCGTGTGTGTGTCTAATGCAAATGTGCGCGTGCGCGAGGTGATCGTCCCGTTTCAAGGGCAGTGCAGCGCTAGCGCTCGCCTCGTATTAATAGTTGGCGACTATTTTCGCCGCGCCGACCGCTGGGGGGACCGGAACGTTATTATTGACATTCGCGTACTTCCAAAATGGATTTGCTCGCTTACATCACGCGACCGCACTGTGACACACGACTTGTACAATATAATTTCTCACTTTTAACTGAAACAAATCAATTATTTATTATTCTTTCAATCGTATACCCCGTTAAGAATTGTGGTATATCCGCGCGTACCAAATATTATTATGAAAGTAAAAAAAAATCGGAGCAATTTTCTATCATTACTTACCTTTAGATTTCATCATTGAATGCTATTAAAAGAATGTTCCATCATTAAGATCAGAAATAGTGGTTTACTAAATATTAAAAATGTCTGACTTTCTCGAAATGTATTGGTGACAGTAAAATGATCTGATTTAAATAACTTGATGATTTATATGCAAATAATTAGCAAAACTAATAATTCAATAGTTTGTTTAAGTTAAAGAGGGTATTAACTTCATGTTTTTGTTCGTAAGTTAGCCGGTAAAGGTTGTATGATGAGCCAACCGGATCTCTAATCATATTTTATTATCGCTGTCATTATCTTTTCCCCAATTGGCCGGCAATTAGTTTCAATTCAGCCAATGTCCGAGTTCGATTGGACGGTGACGTCAGCGAATAAATCCTAAGCAAGCACGACGGGTGTAAATAACTCTGTTATGCGATCATGGCTTCAACTGTTACACAGCGATTGCGGTTTGCTCCTATTCTAAATAAGGAACAAAACAAGTTCTAGTTCTAAAGAAAATGGTTTCTTTGTGTTTTATCTGTGAGTATACGGTCACTGTATAAGGAAGATGCCACGCACGCCATCTGTCGTACGAAGAGCGATTGCGCAATTCTGAGCGACCCAGTTGCGCGTTGAACACAGCGGCCGCTGCCAAACGCGCCCCGACTCCTCTACAATTACATATTTCGGTGTCGCAACTCCGCGGTCGCATCCGAGTTGAACGGCCCGCGACCTTGAGCGCGTTGCGCAGCGCACGCGCCGCCGAAAGCGAAAGGAACCACTTGCGATCCCGGAATTCACCACCATAAATCTCCCGTTAGCGTCTTCGGGCGTACGTGATGCGCCGCCTGCCGCTTCAACTACGTTTTCAGAGTAACCGCAATCAATATAGCGATGAAAAACAACTATTCAATTCAATGACAGCTATACTAACATCGTACGTCATCGTTCCGTTTCTCACGCGGTTTCCTGCGCGCAAATTTCGTAACGTATCTCAGGCCGTATGTCGCAACCGCCGCCATCTTCCCGCTTCCGAAATAATCAGCTCGCAGAACAGACACCGTTCAAATCGCGGACTCGGAAAAATCTAACGCGACCCAATTTCACGCGATGGAATCTCAGCGCTCCACTTGTCCGGATACACACGCTTCTTTTACGATATAAAAACAGCAGGGGCGACGTATACAGGTGGCCTATATACTCGCATCGGTGGTTTCCTGTTTTAAAATTACTCGCTCGTCCTCGGCGGAGCGGCAAAAGGCTCGCCCTTCACGGAGCAAAGCCACCCCGACACTCTAAATAGCATAACTACACGACCGGGTCGATCGTTTGCGGCTTCTAATGAGTGGATGATTCTCGCACACGCTATACTTGTGTTTATGCGTCGCGAGCCTAACCGGGTCAGTGTTAGGTCGCATACGCTGCACAAATAGATGCGTCCCTCCCCGTTGCACCGTACCTACATGGCCGAGATTGAATGTTTCACAATATGTTTACTAGCGCCCTCACACCCGTGCCAAACTCACGGATTCCACGGAATAGTAACTTTCGTATAGCGTCTATGTCAATGCGGCACACTGGCGATTTGGGTCAGTTAAAATTAGTCGATCTCTTTTCGATGCTCGCAATCTTAGAAACTGTTACGTATTATTTAAGCAGTTCTCTTGGTTATTTATGTAATATACGATTTAACAATACCTATTTCCTGATCGATAAACGTTGCGAATAAATTAAAAAAAAAACTGTTTTATCTGTTGCTAAAACGTGCCTTAAATATGCGTCGCGTGAAGATAAATTCTGATGACATAATGGCCTGCCTATTTCTTAGAGTTTATATACGAGATCAGGGCAATACTTCCACGATTGATTACACGTAATAATAGTTTGGGTTGTAATGACAATACAAGTCGATAAATGAAATGAAAAAAAAAGTCGTTCCGATCTGATTGGTCAGGAGTCAGGGTCGGATTGAGTAACACGTTAGATGGAAATCAGCGGGGCCTTGACCGACGTGTACGCCCCTCAACCCACCTTTTTATGGCCCCGTCTTGACGACAAAATGTTTATAGCGCATAATTATAAGATTGTATTTCATAACAAGCCGTTAAGTTCTTGTCGAAAATAAAACGGAAACGCTAAACTGTAAACGATTGGTTTGCTTCTTCGTGTTTTTATCTTTATTATCCAAAAGACGACATACAAATTAAATATATTTAGAGCTACTAACGACAATCCTTTCCTTCGCGGTAGAGAACAAAAAGGACATTCAGGTAACTCGAAACAAACCCAATAATTGTAATAGTAACTAATTATTAAGAAGGAACCCCAAGCTTAACAGAAACATGTTCTCTTAAAACTTACTTATTTGATTAGTTGCAATACAAATAAATTAAGAAAGAACATACGAGTATTTTTTAGCTACAAAAGCTAGGATATGGTACAAATGTATTACCTACCTATACCTGTACATAATATTTATACATATTAGTACAGATTAGAACAATACAAGAGGATGCAATCAGGCCATGACCGCTACCAAATTTAACTGCTAATGGATCTTAAAGATGAGCGGATAACGAAAAATTGGGCGCTTCACGCAATATAAGCCTGCACATATAAGTATATGCCTTCACAATTAATTTAAAACAAAACAGTAAGCAATTCGACTGCACAGATGGCGTAGTGGTTAAATTACCGACCTACTGTGCCAGTGTCGGGTGTTCGAATCCCACGCAGGACAACACTTTGTTCTGAGTCTGGATGTCATTTGTGTCCGTTAATTATATGATTGTCCCCCGCAGCAAGGATTATTTCCTTAGTGCAAGGCAACACTCTCTTTAAAAAAAAACATGAATTATTTATTCATTCTGTTGGGCTCTAACCTCCTCCACAATGGGAGGAGAATAGACTTACCATTCCACGCTGGATTGGCTTTGTTGGGTTTTATATCGAGTTTTCCTTCTCCTGCATCGGATTTACTCGCATATATAGCTTAGTCGTCTTTTACGACACCCACGGGCAAAAGAGGGGGTAGTTAATTGTATTCTTACTCCGTAACCAAAGGGATTTCTATTAATAGAATTAATATTACCTAAAATAAATATGGTTTTGTTGATTCAAAAATAAACCTATTCAATTGTATTTTAAATCCGAAAGCCACATTCAGTTACTCATTATCAAAGCCTTTCATGAAAAGAAGTTAAATTCTATTTATTAAAAATTATTTCACATCTAAAAATTTATCTCATTTTGCTTTACTCAAGCTGTAAATAGAAATATTGCGTATAAAAAAGATAAAAGCAAAAAATCCAACGACATAGTATCGAGTTCTTATTACCCACTGTTGGGCTCGGGCCTCCTACACAATGGGAGGGAATTTGACCTACTATACCATGCTGATCAGACATGTTGGAATAGGGTTTCATTTCGAGTTTTTCTTCTCTTGCATAGATGTTATGTGCATATTATATCCCATAGTTGTCTTTTACGACATCCACGGTCAAGATAGGGAGTGGTGAATTATATTCTTACTCCGTCACCACAAGGAAGAATAATATACAGATAATATCGATGCAAGAGAAAGGAAACTCGAAATGAAATCCTATGCCAACACGTCTGACCAGCATGGTATAGTAGGTCAGTTTCTCTCTCACAATGGAGGAGGGCCAAGCCCAACAGTGGGACGTATATGGGCTGAAATAATGAGGATAATAGGACATCCTCTTATCAAGTACATATTTATTAGTATTACAATCAACCATTCGCTTATTATAAGTAGAAAAACATGAATAAATTTAAACGTACATCGTGAAAAACAAATGATTTGCATTTGTATTCTTACTTCATATTCGTCTTCGCTTTGGGTTTAAAGTTTTTTTCATCTTGTTCCTCTTTTTTACAACCTTTGTAACGCGTGACTTTTTCAACATTTAACGTTTAAAAACAATCGTGCGGTCGAAAACCACAATGTCAGTCTGCTTATATCTGTCTAAACTTATAAATGCGTCAACGAGTCTGCCTCATAACTAAACTCAAAGTTACCTAGCACCAGTATACAAGATTTAATAGATAGCATCGCTTCAAGAAAGGGAAAATTGAAATAAAACCCCATGCCGTCTAACCGACGCGACGTAGGACAGTAGGTCAATTTCCCTCGCATCATGACCAACAATGTGAGAATGAACAAAAATATATCTATACCAATAAATAAAATTGGAGTGTCTGTTTGTAATGTCAAAATAATAGGCCTTTTTCATGCTCACATGGTTATTTGCACTATACATATGCCTAAAAATCACTTTATATTTTTTTTGTCTGTCTGTCTCTTTGTTTCGGGTAATCTTCAAAACGGCTGAACCGATTTAAAAAATTCTTTCACTAATGGAAAGCTATAATATCAGGGAGTAAACTAGGCTATATTTTATCCCTGTATTTCCACGGGAACGGGCACTACGGGAATAAGGCGACAAAAACCGAAGCGAGGGCGGGTTGCTAGTAAAAAATATAAATACAATAAAAATAAATGATAATTAATTGCGCTATTTAAATATAATCGTAAAAAAACTTTTTTTTTATTTTAATGTTTATTCAACGTCGTTAGGTCATAAAATTATTACAATGTATTTGGCATAGCACTCTACTAGCGTTTTTTTTACATTTATTTTTATTTTTAAAACTACTAGACTTTAAAAAAAACTTTAGACGGTAATCGTATTCGCGTAGTAAAGATACATACATAAATATTTGAGAAAATAGGAAAAGAAAGTTGTCTATGGTAAAATCAACCGATTTTATTCTAAAGTTAAACTAGGATGAGACGGTATCATATAATCTTTTTCTTTTAATGCATCGATTCCAATTGCCTATATTAATAAATATTAGTAGAAATATCAAGTTTTAGTCAGTCAAGTCTTTTAGGAAACCTGAATGCAAAGAGGCGATTAAAGACATCGTTATGCCATCACTGCGCGGAAGAAACAACATTGCCTAATCGTTAAGAAAAGATTTTATTAACCTGTCCAGTAAAATACTTTTTTTCCCAAATATAGAGTAATAAACAAACGCAATAGAACTTGTAACAATGTTGATATTATTTAAACTATTACCATAATATTTTATAACAATTTGTGATATACATATTACGAAATTCATTGCAAAAGTGTTTTAATTGAAAACGTTTAATAAACATGAAGATTTAATCTTATATTGCCAATCCGTGTTAAACACATATGCGAGATACAATACATACAACTGGCATGTCTGTATTCACAATACCTAATAGCAAACACATACAAACACATTTACATAACGTTTATTTGTCCGATGAATCAGCTCGGGAAGGAAACGAGCTTCATAATGAATAATACCTAAGTATACCAGCCAGATATATAAATCTAGAGTACATAACTACCTATATACTTCAATATATCTGTTTACTTGATATATTTAAAAAAAACATTTCTCACAACCGTTGCCACCACCGAATACTAATTACAGGCAGTCTGATAAGAGGGCGAAAATACTTTTAGATATAGGTAAGTATATTAAAAGAATTGATTAATAAATTCGGTTAAAATTACGGCAAAGAAAATATCTATTTAAATAATGAACAATATTACTAGAGGTGTAGCTACTATGAGTGATCCAACATGGCGTCCTGTTGCAAGGAAGTGCAGGAATTTGCGAGACGCGTTAGAGGTGCGCGGATGCCGGGGCGAGGGGGTGTTGCGAGGGAGCCGGCGGGCGCGGGGCCGGGGCGGGTGTGACCTTCGCGCGTTGATGCAATGTCGCCGTGTCATTGACCACGCGGCGCTGCGCCGCGCGAACTGTTGCAGCTCCGCCCCCGCCCCGCGCAATACCGCCCCCTATCCCTCCGGCCACATCTATCGCCCCTTCCTCCCAAACCCCCCTCCGAGTAAACGTACATCGCAAACTTTGGCCGGTTTTACGATATCCTCTATCTGTTCGTTTGCATTCAGAAGTTGGATACCTACGTTTTATACATGAGGAACAGGAAAACTGCAACCGAGGTCCTTAACCGCTGCGTTATAGTATACAAATGAAACGACAAAAGGTTTATCTTAACAAACGTAAGACTTATAATCGATTTTAAATTTAACTTTTTTAATAAAGGACACAATTGCATTATAAAATAATTTTTGTTCAAGTCTAGAAATTAACCAAAAATCATTTAAAGTTTTCGACCGTCATTTCAACCACTTAATGCAGTTCAAAATATAAGAATTACTAAAAAAATATATTTATGGATCTCACAAAATACATATTTATAAAAAAAACTATAAATATCAGACAAGTTAAGAGTACACAAATTATTTCAGGGATTTGGTTGTGTCAACGTAAAACATTGGCTGCGTTCCATGTTTCAACGTAAAGACAATATCAATTGTAAGCATCAACGGGTGACACACGGCAGGCGGAACGCGCCCTTACATTATATCAATATTAAAATAAAAATATTGTCACAGTTGCATGCATTTACGTAAGTGCGGGGTGTACGAACTCTGCGCCAGATCACCTTCGCCGTGTCCCAAACTATAGGTTGAGGTCGTATCGGCAATAATAGTTATCGATAACACGACGACATCCGACGCGACAAACAAGATGAACGATGTCTTATACATATTTATATGCGTACGGTTCAAATTCTACGCAGCCAAATTAACAAAATATAAGAAGCATGCAATGCATTGGACACGAATAACAATTGTGCTATCTCGCTTTGTCTTTTGCTCTTTTTTATGATGTCATCTGCTTGCATACTTTGTATCTGTTATAAATCTGCTGGTTTTCGATGTAGTATCATGTCAAATTTACAACATGTATCAATGTTTACAATTTTACTTAGTAATTGAATTGTATAGGCATAGACTGAATATCTCTCAAATCCGTTACCGCTACAATTTCTTTCTCGATGATTCTATCTACAAATTCAAATTATTCAATAAACTATTGTGAACAGAGTTGTTTATTTCATTCGCAGCTGATTTTCTTTGTCAAATGATCTCTTGGCTTAATAATTATTTAAATTGACAGCTATTCAAAAGTCTCTAATTAAATTTAAAGTAATTTTTTATGAGACACACTTGTCTTTTCAGTCACTTATCTATTGATAAGCAAATATCCTGATGAAAATGCATGCAAATCTGCATATAAATATTCTTGAAAACATCTGAAGTATCCTTAAGACGCTCAAAATTGTATAACATGTGACTTTCAAAAGAAACATGCACCCAATTGTACAATAAAGACGGATTATCAACGACTGTTAAGTATTATAATTCATATTCAACGTCACATTTAAATAATAAAGAATATAACGAAACATATAATGATATGTATTGCAGAGACACAGTGTATTGTTGATACAGATAACAATGTATCCTCATCACCATACTTCAAAGGTTAACAAACCTTTCGTAAACGTTAACTGTTAAACAACTAACGAATGTCAATTTGACGTTTAGAGGTGTCAAAAATGCGTTAACTGACCCCGCACAATAAACTGCACTTCGTATTAACGTGCCTAAATCAACATAGTTGAACCATACCCCTCGTTTGATAACAGCATCCGTCCGTACACAACACATATATTTATATGTATGTATTGAATCCGATAACATTATCTTAACTCTCAACTTATAGGCACCTACTCGGTTATAATAAATTCCGGGCAAAAAAATGACATTGCATTGAAAAATAATGTCATATTTTGCATGATAAAGTTATACTTATCGAAATGAATTACAAATATGAGATACAAAGTTAAAAAGTATTTTATAAATACATTATATTGTACAGATGGCGGAATGGTCTAAACACCGAATGCTCGGGTCAAGTGTCATGGTTTAAATCTCATACGGGACAATTATTTATGCGATATATAAATAATTGCTCGTCGTGGGCCCAAGTGTAATTTATGTGTGTTAATCTTTATATTTGCCGTGTGGTGATGGAATAAGAATTTAATTCAACACCTTCTTTTTCCCGTGGGTGTTAAACGACTAAGAGATTAAATAAACGCATATAAAATCTATGAAAGAGAAGAAAAACTCAAAAGAAAGCCCTATACCAACAGATCTGACCAGCATGATATAATTAATCAATTTCCCTTCTACTGTGGAAGAGAGTCTAGCTCATCAGTAGATGTATGTAAACTGACATGTGTTGTGAAATCTCCCGCAACACAAGAATTTAATCCTTAGAGTTGTCTTTTTGAAAATATATGTGTCATTTTCAATCACGGCCTATGCTGACACAGATAAAAAAAACATTATTTTCTTTCAAAACCTAAATATTAATTAATGATTGATTTGTCTAGACATGTCGACTACGTGACATTACCAGACTGACGACTGTTTAAAAATATTACAGTTGGCTCATTCATGCAACACCGTCGTACTGCGTAGGAGACAAAAATGCCACTTAGATAAGTAGGAACTTCCCATTTAGATAATGAACGACAACTAACGCTTATAACAAACGTTTATGAACATAATGATCCGCCCAAATAGCATTAAAACACGAACTAATATCATTTTATACACTAGTTTAATACCGCGATGGAGCCATAAAGAAAAACAGATAAAAAAGATTTGGAATATACTGTATCGTTGCCACTTATTTTCTCATGGGAGGCGTTAAAACCGGCTGGGGGTATATACTAGGACAGTAGCGAGCTTCTTGGGAGTTCATAACACTAATTGCGAATGGTAACTTTTTGCCTAACGTGGCGACACTCTTATGCAGAGATTCCAATAGAAAGGTTGAGAGCATAAAAGTAATGAAAACCACAAGATTTTTACTGAGAAGCCATCTGATTATAATGGATTATTTCTCGTATCTTCAGGACGTCCATTCCCTGGAGTATTATAAAAAACAAATAGGAGAAAATCGTATTCCCAAAAAAAAATTAATTCGAAGTACAATTGCTAATTCGTCTGATCAATGTAGCAAAATAAAGTAATTTTCAGTCATTTTGGATCTCTTGCCCAACAGTACTTAACGTCACAAAAGAGCATATATTTTTATCTAGCTTATAAACACATTATCAAAAAGAAAAATTTTAATCTTTTAAAATATTACATCATATCGATAACGCACTGATCGAAAGACATTCAGCCAACACGTTCAATGACACGTGTAACGACGTATGAAAGCAGAAATTGAATATTTACACAGCACATATGCTTGTTGATCTACTAACCAAGTGCGCTAAACTAAGTTGCATAAACTGCTCTATATCAAAGAAGGCAAGGTGATACATTTTATGCACCAGTCATTTAAAAAACAAATTAGTTAAAGAAGCCATAGGTTTGCGTTCAAAATATCTAGCAAATAAAAATCAAATGCAAACTCGATAAAACTCGTAAAAATAGTTTTATTTCATGTTCTAGCGTAAACATAAAAATGGATAATTTTGGATTAATCTATAAAAGAAAATCCCTTTAAAAATACTAATTTACCAGTGGTTCCCTCTCATAATTTTAAGTCATAGCTTTTCGTGCACTGACCTCGATCATATGAGTTTGCTGGTTTCCACGTGATGAAGCCCTTCACACTTAAATTTTCGAATTACCTCTTGGATGTACAGCAATTTGGAAGTGCTCCTTAACTAAATTAAACTACGCTTGTTCTGCATACGTTATTTTTATGTATAGGAGATGGTATAAATTCCTATTTGTACTGATTTATTCCGCCGTTTCAGGAAGATGCAAGTGGAAAAGAACAATGGTATTTAGCTGAATATAATTTGCACAGATGGTATTTGGACAGATATTCACATTTTCCGTGTTTGTTCAATGTAAATAATACGCTTTACATTGTAAACTGTGTATTAAACTATATTTACTTTAAATATTATTCAAATTGTGTTACCATAAATTATTTTTACTACACTCGGGAAATGCCCATCAATAAGTCACAAATTATCGCTCTTAATTCAGTATCTATCAACATTTATTTCCATAAACGTGCTTGTTTCAAATTAAAAAAAAAAGTGTATGTACTTAACCTATTTGACAAAAATCATTTTTATAAGTTACAGCAAACAAATACGAATAGATATGGTAGTAAATTTATTAAAATGGCGTCGATATGTGTTGTAGAACAGTTGATTAAATAAACTGTTTGCAGATCGTTGCTCGTATAGAGACGAAGGCTATTCCGCTATTGTGATGCGGCGAGCAGTACAACTTACAATAACAATCTTTAGTAAAATACAAATGTAGACGTATTCGTTATATTTGATATTAGATACTTTTATGCCCTATGCTTCAAAATGGTTTAGATATTTTTGGGATTCAAACGAATCATGGCCCGCTCCATTGAGAAGTAATAATTGAGGTAGAGCGAACTCCTGTAAGCTAGGATCCACAATGTTTTCCGTATAAGCCACCGAGTTTTGGCCCTCAGAAGTGCCGGGAAACGCTTTTAATCGTCTTGAGACCCGCAACAAATTTAATTAGAACAAAAAATAGGAGGAGTTGGAAAGTTTTCACTTCCATCTTATGCAAAATGGGAGTCATAAAGCAAAATTGACTAATAAGCCAGTAGGTAAGAGAATGTACAATTACGTGAAGCGCAGCAATACAGCACGACGGCTTTAGCAGAGCTTAAGGGGCCTATATGTGTGCACGGATGTTATATTTACAATAACCACAGACCAGTAAGAAGATGGTGAATTTTATTCTTACTCCGTCATCATACGGAGAAGGAAACTACAATAAAATTTAATAATTTAACCATATAATTAACCCTGACTAATTAATAAGTTTCGTTTATATCACTGCTATGTTAGTTACGCAAGAAGTGTGCAGGCAGAACCGGTCGCTCGATGGAACTACATAATATATATATATCTATAATACAACTTGTCTGTTGATGTGAACGACATTCGAATGCAAATCATAAATTCCACGCCATATTACGTATGCGCTGCAGAAAATTGTAAATTTATTAAATTTAATGTAAGGAACACAATTTTGTTTATCTTTATCATCATCATTTAACTTTTAGAGGTCCACTGCTGCTGGACGTAGAGCCCCGTCACCGCCACAAGGTCCCCCAGCAGTTTCACCAAATCGGTACATAGACAACATGTGGTCATATCTCTAGATCCTTTCTTTCCCAGAGGTTATCGGTTAAACGAATGATGTGGTATGCCAATTGCTACTTCAGCGTGATAATTTTGTTCATATACGATATTAAAATTGGATTAGTTTGCCGGCATAATGACATACTCCGACACTCTTGGCTTAATTTATATGATACTCCATAAAATTTTAATCTGAAATAGTTAAAACTATTTTCGAATATCACACAGTAAATTAATATAGAGATTAGTAGTTAAAATAACGATCAACCGTGCCAAGTTGTTTTTCGGAGTCTAGGTGTAATTTGTATCTTACTGTCCTATTTTTTCCGTGTGGTGACGAAGTCAAAATACAATTAACCACTCCCTTTCGCCCGTGGGTATCGTAAAAGATTACCAAGAGATTCTAATGGGAAGATAACATCTACGCAAGAAAAGAATAACTCTAAATAAAACCCTATACCAATATATCTTACCAGCGGAGTATAGTAGGTCAATTGTCCCCCCCTTGTGGGGCGACAATTCGGAGGAGGCTCAGCCCAGCAGAAGGACCTATATGAATTGAGACGATGACGTCTGTGCCCGCTAACTGTACTTTTATAAAACCCCCGCAAAACAAGCACAAGTTCCTTAGTTCGAGGATCTTTAAAAAAAATCATTAATTGACTAGATACAGCGTTAATTATATCATCTTCTATACCAATAAATAAAATTGGAGTGTCTGTTTGTAATGTCAAAATAATAGGCTTTTTTCATGCTCACACGGTTATTTGCACGACACCTATGCCTAAAATAGCAATTAAAAAATTTTTGTCTGTCGGTCTGTCTATGTGTTTGTTCCGGGTAATCTTCAAAACGGCGGGACCGATTTCAAAAATTCTTTCACCAATGGAAAGCTATAATATCAGGGCGTAAACTAGGCTATATTTTATCCACGGGAACGGGAACTACGCGGGTAAAACGACTATAACCTATAACCGAAGCGAAGCGAGGGCGGGTTGCTAGTTTGTCATAAACTATTCAACAATTATATTTGGTATATGCAACAAAAATGTATTAATATACTAAACCGAGTCAATGTTAAATAAAATTAATTGTTCCGGTGCGATTGTTGAGTTTGCCTAACAATGTTAACGTTAGGTAAAGTTAAACGCAATTTGTTGTTTGTATTTCATTCGTATTACGAAATTGTTGCTAAGATAAAGGATCAAACAGTATATTCTGGACATAAGCAGTCTCTAAAATATAGCCCTTACTTTACCTTACTTTTGTCTAAACGAAATGGCACATTGAACTACAATACTGTTTAAGCTTTCTTACCTGATTGATGGTTTAATCCACATGCTATCGGTGATGGTAGTAGTAGAATTATTATCATCTCAGCCTATATAGGTCCTACTGCTGGGCTCAGGCCTTCTCCATAATAGGAGAGGAACCGACCTACTATTTCACGCTGATTAGACATGTTGACAGGGTATTTTTTTGAGTTTTTCTTCTCTTGCCTATGCAACACCTAGGTGTTGTGTGTTGTTATGATTATTATATCCCTTTTACGACATCCACGTGCAGAGTGGTGAATTGTATCCTTACTCCGTCACCACACAAAAAGTTTATTATATTACGAGTATATTAATTAGGAAGTTTATTATATTAAATCCAAACAAAATGTAAAATTCACAACATTTTGGTGTCCTTAAACGACTCTATACATAATAAATTATTTGATTTGACTAATGAAGAGTGTATGGGAAAACCCATCATCATCTCGCCTCATATAAGTAGCACCTTTAAGTTCAGGCCTCGTCAAAATGGGCAGGAAATTGACTTACAATTCAGCGCTGTTCAGGCGTGCGGGCATAAGATCTTATGTCAAGTTTTCCTTGCATAGATGTTATCCGCATAACCCTTAGTCGTCTTTTACGACATCCATGGGCTAGAGAGGAGGTGGTGAATGGTAGGTATTCTTTTTCTATCACCACACGTACCATTTAGAATTAAAAGAAAAACAATCTTAATACTATAAGTGTATAGACTATATTTGATTATTCTTGTGTGATCTATATAATTGATTGATATGTAATGTATATGTGTCGTGTATAAGTTTGGTAGATCCCGGTCCACGTGACTTCGGCTTGTGTGGCGCCCTCTAGCCGCTCTTATCGCGCTCCGTTACGTAAGGTGCAGTGCTGATGTGCGCCTGCGCAATGCTGACCTTACTTAACGCAGCGCTAGTTCACCGCACGCACAGCTAAATAGAACGCGCCATTTTTGTTTCTTATGTCAAATGTAATACAAATACCCCGTTTATTATAACGAAGAGATATACATTGTAACATTTGCAATTTTTTATCATATTTCGGCGGATGCTGCGCACTAAAGTGTCACCTTGATGCATTAAAGCTATTATCGTCCAAGCGCCTTTCCTCTTTGCCCCTACGGTGCCGATGCGGCTTCGTGGCGTGTTATCTCATATCCAATTATTATAGTCACAGATAAAATTCACGTGTAATTTATCGTGAATTTATTGCAAGACTGGTGCACAACTATTAAATAATAATAATACCATTTCTACTAAAATTGCCAGGTCTCTCTATTTATGTGACATAATTATTACCCATTAACGCTAAAAGTATTCTAAACGTTAGGATTTATAATCAAATACAAACGGGATAAAATCTGTAAACTAGTTTTATTTCACATAACCTCTGTTTATAAAATAAGTACATTTTAAATAAATCTTGATTTCTGCTGTTTACATGAGTAATACTCATTTAGAAATAAGTCATATTTTCCTCTGAACTATAAACGTTCAAAATATCGGGAAAACAAAAATCAAATATTAACACAATAAACGCCATAAAATAGTTTAAATCATTTGTCTCTTAATATCTTATCAATATTGTTAAATATAATTTAAATTGTCAGGGCATATGGAATAGGGATAGTTAAATGCAAAAATGATGAGACAACTATTGATAGATCGGACAGTAGTTGTGCAAAGGCTACATTTATGGGAGGATAGTAATGGGGCGCGGGCGTAGGGCTCGTATGCGAGCGTGTGTGTATGTGAAGGTCAACTGGCGGCGTCATTTCCTGGTCATTGCCGCCGCATCCGACGCTCGGCGCATCCCCGCGGTAACAATCTTAGACGCACGCACGTTTTCCGGTCGCACAGGAAAACTATACCTAGCATTCGTCAGTCGCATTGGAGGATATTAATTTAAATAAAAATGTCATTGCACGCACAAATCCAACAGTGATAGCACTATCTTTTCCGCCTTAAATATTACCCGATAACAAAATTGTTTTTCGTGTAACATTCTCGCCACGTTGAGTTGCTTTGAGGAAATGTTCTCAGCTCCGTATCTTATCTTATTATATTTTTTTATCGTGGGCAAAAATAGCAAATTTGCGGACTGATAAATCTTCATAGGTGTTTATCAGCTCATTGACGTCACTGGAATGTGCCGATCTAAATCCATAGATAACTCAACGCTTCCTAAACATTATGTTGGATTAGAAAAGAGGACAAAGATCTTTATGGTCTATTTGAATGTATTAGTTAGATTTTCTTCTTTTTTGTTATTGTTTATGTTGTGTAGGTTAATGTATCGTTAACAGTTTATTAATATATGCTCTCGACAATCATTAGTCTATACTCTTGACAATTGAGTTGAGATTTTGTATAAATAATGTATAGCAAGATTTTAATCAAAAATAAGCAGGAAACTGTTAATAAATGCGCAAACTTGATACTTATCTACACGTGGCAACTACATATCTATACCAATAAATAAAATTGGAGTATCTGTTTGTAATGTCAAAATAATAGGCTTTTTTCATGCTCACACGGTTATTTGCACGACACCTATGCCTAAAATAGCAATTAAAAAATTTTTGTCTGTCTGTCTGTCTGTTTGTTCCGGGTAATCTTCAAAACAGCTGGACCGATTTCAAAAATTCTTTCACCAATGGAAAGCTATAATATCAGGGCGTAAACTAGGCTATATTTTATTTCGGTATTCCCACGGGAACGGGAACTACACGGGTAAAACGACTATAACCTATAACTGAAGCGAAGCGAGGGCGGATTGCTAATCTATATAATAATATCATCTAATTGCCGTGCCAAACATTTCGTATATTACAAATAATTTATTTAGATATTACAACAAAACATTCACAAGTGTATAGAATTAATTAGACTAATTAAATATATTGGTCGTTTTACACTTCCTGTAACAAAATGGAATAAAAAGTGAGAAAACTGTCATAACAGGCGGGTTAAGCGGCGAGATATAGCAACACCGGCAAGTGCGGTCAACACGATGTGTTTATATCGCAAGAGGTTTGTGGGGTAACCCATTTAACTCGAGTGCGGGATGCTTCGCGCGCAACCGGTTTCCTCCCCCTCCGTTCTGCCTCCTCCACTTAAACGTTCGCATACTCGCATCCGGGAATAAAACAATCCGTCTTCATCATTAAACTATTCCAAAAAGCTTTCTGTATATGCGTATTAAGGTACAGTTTTGTTTGTGGATACGCTTGAGAAAACTTCTTTTCGCATCGACACTGTGTTAACTAACAAAGTGAAGATGACATTCTAAGACTGCAGCAGGCCTGCAGAACGCCGTAGCCTTGATCTTGCAGCCAGTAGGATGAGTCCAGCGCATTCGCTAAAAATAGAGTTGCCAGCGCATAAAATGCGAGTTTTTTTTTTCAACCGCCGCCTTGTTAGCTTCCCATCGCGAGAGAATTTTATGTGGTACACGTTTTTACAACGTTATAAATACAATACTCGTTATTGTACCAGTATTTAAACCGTTATGTGTGTAAGTTATTCTTTTATTAATTACAAAATTACTTATCTAATCAGATTATAATTTCTAATCATTTCGTTGATGATTGTGTATTAACATAATTAAAATGATTTGTCACAGCTTGGCATATTTACCTGAGAACTATATTTTATGATAAGATAAATTAAGTTATACTTTGTATAACTAATAATGAACTAATTATAAATTTGATGTCTTTTATTTTGACACCTCAGACTTATTTTCTTATACACAATTATTTTATTCCGCCACCACAGAGAAATAGTAATTTGAACTATTATATAAAAATGTAAGCTTTCCGTGTGGTGACGGGGTAAGAATATAATTCGCCCGTGGATTTCGTAAAAGATGACTAAACGATATATATATATATATGTAACATTTGTTGTGTTTTCGATTCTAGCGATTGGAATTCCTAACGATTTACAGAAGATCTACAAATCTTTGTTTTGTACTTTTCCTGAGATTCTGTTAGATAGTATTTATCGCTGACGTTGCTTGATAACCGCTGAAAAGCGGCAAATTCTAGTTTTGAAGATAAAAATAAGTAAAAATGATTATAACACTGTTTGTTTTTAAAAGATAGTGAGTATTACATAAACGCCAACTGTTTCTGATTATGCGCACTATTTTTAAAAGACATAGCTGTCATCACATTGCATTAGAAAGGCCGCTAAAATGTTACAAACAATACGGACAATTGACGGACACAGAGTAAACCCAGACTCATAGAGTTCTCTATGATCCACAAATACATTTTCAGTAAGATCTGGCGATAAATAATTGGTATTACCGATGTTTATAATGTTATATTTGTTATATATTTGTCCACAAAGTCAAATATTTTAATGAAAAAACTCAAGCGACGAAATTCACTCCGAATCCAATAGCAATACCTATAAAAATACATATATAAAAAATTTTACTATAAACTATAGAACGTATGTTTACATATTTAATTTAAATCTAAAAAGTCTAAAAAAAAATAAAAAATGAAAGATTCATCGAATAAGTTATTCAAATAATCCGCTGCTAGTGGGCACTGTGGCCAGGATGCTGGCAGCATTGACACGTTGAATGGCAATACACAACCTTTGCGCCATGCAAAGGCAGGCATTTTGATCACATGTCGTGTCATGTGTCTAGTGATATTGTAAATATTTTTATTATTAGCTCACTAGGATCACTTTTAATTTCATAGGGGTTCTGAAACCCTGGATGAATTGGGCAGGGTGTATCCAAATCATAGCCCACCACAAAAAAAGGGGGTTCAAGATAATAAAACAACAAAATTTGCTTTAAAAAACTCTGTATGTGTTCCTATTATAATTATTTTGTTTGATTTTGAACATTTCAGTTAAATTCCCAAAGTCCGCTCTCTGGCTACGCCCGTGCATACATAACTCACGTCAAATTCCTTTGGGAATATTATATTATTTGAAGAAAAAAGTAGAAAATGAAAATACTCTCACTGGCTAATTGGTCTGTTAACATAAACATACGATAGTTGTATATAGACCTGAGAACCCGGGTACGATGGACAAAATGGATGGAATGCGTCACTAATAGTTGATCAACTACCGTGTTACCGGCGATAGCTTCATCCCTTATTACTTCAAACTCCCTTCATATAAATACATTAAGTCTGTTCTCTTGTTCAATGTTACTTCTCTGTTTAACCTTTCCAGGATATGAGTGTGAGAACAAATAATATAACATTCAAATCGATTAGCTCATAAAAATGTCAATAAAGTTGGTAAATTCATTGTTAATATCGGAATCATTCTTTGGCAAAAAACATGTTTTTTTAAATACACGTAAATAGATATGATATGTATGTATCTTTGTGTGTGTATGTTTGTGTGTGTTGGACACACGTGCCGCCGAACAGTCACAGGGTCAACGACCGACAGATAAGCTAGGTACGCGAAAATACGTAAGCATGTATTTCGGTTAGATAATATTAGAAAATGGCGAATCGGGCCAACGTTTAAATATACATTATTATGTATAATTTGTTACGCATTATCTTGCGGCAGTTCCTAGTTCAACATACACGTGTATGTATAATTAAATTTAAATATTTTATTATACCTAATATGTGACGTCAAGACAAGAAGTTCGTAACTATTTAATGTGAACATGATCTTAAGTTATTTTGAATGAAGAATGCATTAAGTATTTTTTTTTTTTTATTTTAGTCACGGTTGGATACTTATTGTTTTAGCCTTTATTTTACCTATATGAATATACATTGCAATAATACTTCTTAATACCTCTAAATTTATACCAAACAAGCCAAAGTAAACTTTAACTACTTACCTATATAATGAACTATTTCAAAACGTTAAGAAAGCAACACTTAAACAATATTACCTACAGTTTACAACTTTACATGCCACCAAAGCATGTCTAGAGTATGGGGCCTTTCCCTTCTAGAGTATCTAACAAACAGTTGTTAATGATTCAGAATACTTGATAATTACGTATAAGCCGCAAATTTATCACATTTAATGTAACGCTCGACTTGGCGTAAAATACACTTCATCATGAGACTTTGTGGTTATTATCAGTGGTCACATTTTTACACTTACCGTTTAAAATTTTACAATACGTAATAAAATTATATTGTAATCAACATCAACATTAAAGAAATGAACAGTAGGCAGAAACGATTAAAACTCAGCCGGTTATATATAAAAACAAGTTTTTATTTTGTATAAATACAATTCAGTATAATTTACGCAACCTTAATAACTACTATAGTACTAACATGGCTACTACGCTCAATTTACATAAAAGTAGGCAAATGTACTTCCATAAACAACGAACTAAAAATACATTTAGCATTACTCTGTAATGCAACATTTTGGAAAACATTCAAACGGAAACTATATTTAAAAAAAATACCAAAGCAGACCACAGACATAAAATAATCGATGCCACTGATCATTTTAGATGTAAAGTCATTTTATTGTTACTAAAATTAATATTATACATGTTTTATTTATCTGTAGTAATATATAACTCAGCATGAAATGAGGATAATCACACAGCCAAATAACAGTTTTATTAGACTGTCCAGATGAATTTTATTGCTTAGTCTGAAGTTTTAGATCACTGAAAAATATTTGCCATTTCGTTTCCTGGAAAATGTTTACTTTGATGTTATATAAGTGTATGCTGTAGAGTTAACGAACTCTAGTTGAAAAACTGTAACGGACGTAGTTGATTTCTGACAACATTTCGTATTTTGTATAATGATTTTAATTATCTTCACCCTATATAACCCAGTATTTTATACGGGCCTTCGTAGGCAAGTAATCTAATTTAGCATATAACATTTTGGTCTTATTACGAGGTTGTACTCCCTTGGAGTAGTGTTGCCTGCTTGAATACTTCAAACGTATTTGATAACGCCGTGGAAAAGGAAAGCATTGTGAAGTATATATTTACTCCGTCACCACAAGGAAACTTTTCAATTATATTTCCTAATTTATGTATATATCTCAAAATAATATGTTCACAAATAGAACAATAGTGTATGAAAGCAATAAATATTTATTCTGTGACAATATAACCCCTCTGGTCAACAAAGGAACTCACCTCTGATCTGCACACCCCAGTACGAACAGAACTACCTATATATTTACTATCAACACTTGGATTAATATGTTTTAGTATTTTCTGCAACATAAAAAATGTCTAATAGATCTTTCTACATAACATAGTAACAAACACGTTTTAGCGGACTTGTCTAGTTTATTTAGACTGTGTTATATAAATAACTTGTTATTCACTCTAAATGGGAATAGTTTTTAAAATCGTGAATCAATTTCTCAACGAAATATCACCTTTATCTGTCATCTCTTCAGATGACAACGGGACGTTAGCAGATGAATTGTTTTTTTCCGACGAGGAAAACTTAGGCGCGAGCGAGTGGGCCGGCGACGGCAAGCATTCGGGTCAAGGCAGCGATACCGACGCTTTGACGCAATCGCTGACTTATCAGCATTATCGCCGGCTACACATTTACATTGTTTAGGCGCGATGTGTCTAAACTGAGATGATTCTGAACTCGTTAGAAGGTAGCTTTTAAATTTTGAAAATAGAGAAACAATTCTTCTTGTGCTATTTTTTAAATATTTCAAATGATAGAGTAGAAGCCCTTTGCATCACTATCATTACATTAGAATGCCCTAGACCTATACTTGTCTTTAGATTTCTCTAGAAACTAATCACACTCGGAGTACACAATGTCATCATTTCGAAATTCTCCTTAAACTTGCTTTGGATAATCGAGTCTTTTATTCTATATAGGGCAGTCCTTAAAATTATAGGCAATAAACTATTGACATAATAATGACAACAATATACATAATATAAAATATATTATTTTTTAATAAAGAAATAAATCGTCACAGCAGTATCTATAAGTATTTCTAAGAATATGATATCAATTAATATAGGTACCATACTTCTCTATTTAATTTTTTCTATTTTAAGAGTATATAATGATAAAATAAAATAAGATCAATACCTATAACATTAAAAATAACAAAAATTATGAGTAAACTTAATAATTATTATTATTATAATAAACCACAAACAAGCATGACATTTTTTTACGATAAGGGCGGGATTATTAGAAGGTAACTGTAAACATGAAAAATATATAGAGTTGTTATTAAAATATTTGAATAAGTTTTAACAACAGTGTTCTAATCGAATGGACGAAGTGATTTTATCCCACAATTGTTTAATACATCGATTTTGTTATGTTGTATAAACATCGATTAGTGTACTAAATATATAGATATAAATAACAGATGTGCTGCGTGTTGTCACAAATTGATCTCTGACAAAACAGAACTCGTCAATATTGAAGAAAGATTTTGTTGTGTGATGCAACTTTGCTATAGGAAAATGTTTATTATAATAATTATCATCAGTTAGACACGTTAGGAAACATAGAAAAAAATACTACTACTTTTTTTATAAAAACGAAACGAAAAGGAAACTGCTATTGGCAGGACTAAACCTGTTGATTTTAAAGATCTGTTCCATTCTTTTCCCAAGTTAAGGTAATCTGAAACCTATAACAATGAATTTGCCGTTGATATTCAGCAGTTTTCTTATGCTAAAAGCATCACAGTGATTTGTTTTCCACTTTGTATATGAGTTATATGAAAAGTCTTTCCGTGTGGTGACAGAGTAAAAAAGCGTGTTAAAAATACAATTCACCACCCCCTCTTGCCCGTGGGTGTCGTAAAAGACGACTAAGATTTATAATATGCATATAACATATATGCAAGAGAAGGAAAACTCGAAACAAAACCCTATGCCAATACGTCTGACCAGTATGTATATGTAGGTCAATTTCCCTCCCATAGTGGAGGGGGCTCGAGCCCAACAGAGGGAAGTAAATGGCCTGAGATGATGATAATATGAAAAGTCTAGCATGTCAAGCGTTGAATCCATCCATCAAACCCGAGAAATGGGATAGTGGCGGCAATGTGCGGACTGATTGGCAAACGGGACTGGTGTTATGAGTTTCTCAGCGCTGCTACCTAGTCCTCTGACATTTTTTAGCCAATTTTATACTAGCTGGGCTTCACTTAGTATTACTCGTATAAAAACAACAAATAGTAATTAATAAATTGATATGATTTGATCGCTGTACAAAGTTATATGTAACATGTTATATTTGTTTGTTCGCAGTGGGTGCGGTGAGCGAGCGCGACGCGTACGCGTACGGGTACGGGGGCGGGGGCGGCGGGGCGCACCACTTCGCCGCGCCCGCACCACCACCCCTGCCCCACGACGAGCTACCCTACCCAGTGTTCGACTTCGGCGACTATCAGCGACATCACCACCACAATAAACTGAAGCCGAAGAAACGACCGCGCACAGACGCACCGCCAACACCCGGCGTCAAGCGCAAGTCTCGCGAGGGCTCCACAACCTACCTCTGGGAGTTCCTGCTCAAATTGCTACAGGACCGCGAGTACTGTCCGCGATTCATCAAGTGGACGAATCGCGAGAAGGGTGTTTTCAAGCTGGTTGATTCGAAGGCCGTGTCGCGGCTGTGGGGGCTGCACAAGAACAAGCCGGATATGAATTACGAGACGATGGGTCGCGCGCTGCGCTACTATTACCAACGCGGTATCCTCGCCAAGGTGGACGGTCAGCGCCTCGTGTATCAGTTCGTCGACGTGCCCAAGGACATAGTCGAGATCGACTGCTCGCTGGCGTAGAGCGTCAGGCGCGGCCGAATGATTGGGCTGTCTCGCATCGTCGTGTATTCACTTCGCTCTAACATTAATACTTTTCACTAATAGTTAAAATTCGTCTATTTTTCAAGTCATCATGCATTACATTTTTCAGATAGCTTCTATATAATGTTATTAATAATTACTCTCAAATCGAACTAATAACTTATCATTGAATTTAATATTTATACAAAAATGGAGAGACGAAATTGATTGCTCAAATGTTTATATAGGTACCTATTTTTAGGGGTATTTCAGAAAGAGGAACTAAATTTGCTAGATGTTATATGGATGGAGTGATTTTTGTATAATGTTGAAACGAATTTTTAAATGTTTGTAAATGAAGTTTCTATATATAGCACGTTTATGTCGGACGCGACTCGGGCCGGCCGACGGCACTAACTCTACGACATCTGAACTTCCTACCTCAAAACTCAAAAGTTACAAATGATTCATATGAATATACAATTTACATTGTTCGATACATATACAATACGCAATAAGTATATATCTATATATACGCATAGTCTAAATAAGAGTTTATTATAAAGAAATATTTATACGTAACGAAAATGTTTAAAATAATAAATCTGAAGTTGACTATACCCTCATTATATTTCACTAATTTGGTGCTGCGAATGGCGCATACACATATTTACACATGTTATTACAACTGATCAACCTCACGGCTGTTAGTTTATTAATATGTATGTTATAAACAAAGAACATTTAGTATTCTATTTATCTAGCTATAATCTGTTTTTCTTGTAATAAGAGCGCGGTCAGACGCGCCGCGGTCTGCATACGTCGTCTGAGCGCGCCTTTATCTGTCTATAGTCTATTAACTCAATTGTTTAATGTTTAGAAACTGAATTTGAAAAAAGAATATATGTATAACAAACATTCATTTAATAAAATGTTTCGACGCGTGAACTGATGAAACTACTGCCAACTTTGTAATAGACAAACTGAAATATTGATTAGTTAAGAAATGATTTTTGTGCGTTAATTGTGTTTAATTATAAATATATGTTTACTGTAAGTGAGCTGTTTAAGTGGGCATG
This sequence comes from Lymantria dispar, assembly GCA_032191425.1. NCBI lineage: Eukaryota > Metazoa > Arthropoda > Insecta > Lepidoptera > Erebidae > Lymantria > Lymantria dispar. Next base: position 37,490,360 of record CM063445.1, read on the forward strand.
TCCTAGTTTATTTCGTTTATTTAAAAATTTATATTAAGTATGTTGCGGGAGGTCGCTCGCGTGGACCGCCTGAGGTACTATCGGACATATCAACCAGAGACAATTATTTACTATTAAATAATATTTATATGAAAGTTGCACCCTGTTTTATCTGCATATCACGCTTTTATATATTTATCCTTTGTTCGACAACGCTGCGACCTCCATTTTTTGTTACCTGAATAAATATTATAATAATTAATTACGATATGTGGTCCAATGTTGAATCATAATACTTTTAACTAGATAGTTGTAAAAGATATGTCAAGTAAGACGTAGCCTAGTTCACTTCCACAGTTTAACGATATTTCATACAGCGCAAAGACAAATCCTTCTATGTATATTGTATACAATAAAGTAAGTAAGCGAAGGAATTGTTTGAGGGCGACGCATAGGTATGTAGATACTTAGTGTAGTTGGGGCACGCGCAGTCCGACCGAACATTCGTAAATAGCGCGCGAAAATACTATGCGATATTTTTATAGTCTAAATAAATTATAGATCACATTGAATGTTAGAATGTAAGTGACAAAATAGTTTTATAACGTGCGGACTGCGAGTGCTCCTGAAACTGTGAGGGTCAGAGGAGCCTTAGGAGTGTCCCTGCAAGGGCATACACGGGTGCTAAGTAGTGGGACCGACGGGCAGCAGCACACACAGAGTAATGTGCAAACAGTATACAGGTGTTTGTATATCTATGTATAAATAATATACCAGTGGTTAAGAGACTTTATTATGTGAAAGATCTCAGTTTCCAAACTTCTTCGAACAAAAACCAGTGGCCGGTTGATGTGATTAAAGATTAAAACTATAAAATTCATAAACTATATATAACAAAAAAAATGTGGAATTTTAAACGTATTTTTATAATAGCTAGATGGAATTCTCAATAATTATCCTTTCGGCTCTATGTCTTATGCTTTTGTAAATATAACTGTAGGTTTTAATTTATTTATTATTTGTATGTCACGCGGTTAGCAGCGCGCGACGTTGGGCGCGAATCATTTATTGTTTCCTTTTTAGGGAATTTCGTTCTCTAGGTTACAAATTTTATTGTAATATAATAATCTATATTAAATAATTAGTAGGATATGAATGGACCACGGAATGGAAGATGAACGCTCTCAGAATTTATAATTCGGCTAGTGTGTGATGCTAAACGAGATGTGAGATCCTAGTTACCGGTTCGTAGGCAAAATGTTTGAGCAAGCATTTAAAATAATGCTCGAAGAGTTTAAATAATTTTAGTCGAATTGATGTTGTTGAATAAAAATCAAAGTTTCTAATTAAATAATGTACTTAAATTTTCAATGTAAATTTTAATGGCACCTCAAAAAAAAACATTATTGTTAATGAAATTATTTTAATCGAGCCTAGTCTTAGTAACATAATTTGATTTTAAATTTAATTAATGGGGACGCCATATTGGCACGTGGCGTCGACAGTGGTGTTTAACCGCTGATGTTTGCACATCAAAATCTTTGTAAATACAATTATTACTATTAATGTAATAACAAACGCACACCCTCACGACCCTAAAATAGATGTTGGTGTCGCTAGATAGGTGAAGTATGAACACAATTTGCGAGGTAGCAATAAGAAGGTTAGTGAATACGGTGATAGAGGAAAAGGGCGCTGTGTTCGTTCGACGGCGTCATCACATAAAAGTTTTTTCTATTTCAATATACGTATTCCTATTCGTCGATAATTCAATTAATAACCTATCCAATGTCTGAATACGTAATTAATTCCAGAGAGAGTGGTGTGTTACGTTAAATTGACAACGAGTTTTAATAATAATGTGAATTTTTAAGTTTTAGTTACAGCTACTCACTAAAGGGTGGCGCTTCAGTTATGCTTTTATTTAATATTAACAATTAATAAATTTCGTCATTATTCTGAGAGTTGCATGCGATACAGTGTTATAATTGCTTTTAGTTTTACGCAATTAAAGTCCGATATTTTAATTATAATTTTAGTTGTTAATTTTACAAAATACTGTATTTTCTGCCCCCTAGTTAAGTTATTTTTCTATGTATAGTTAGTTATAAGTGTAAATGAATTAGCACATAAATTTGATGCATGATGATAATGTTAATAAAATATCCACAATAAAATCAAACATTCGTTTTTATTATAATATCCTTTGAACTTGTTATAGAACAATAAACAAACGCACTTATAATAATGAATCCATCTTAGTAGAAAGGCCATTATTATTAAGTCTGTATCTACATAAATAAAGACCTCCCAACAAAGAGGGGAATGAAGTTGGTTTTATAAATTATCTAAAAGAGCATTACTTTTCGAGTGCGCCCAGTTTTTACAACTCCCATACCAAATATGTGTGGTTTCCTTTGCACATTGCAATCCCGTAGATATGGTTTACATGCGTAGAAGAATTGGTATTCTAAGTGTGTTTCAACTAAAATATTTACACTCTAAAATGTGGCAGAATAATGCTTAAGGATCATTAGACCATCGGTCAAAGGATCGGTCCTCACTGCAATAAGCATATATTACATTCTTATGTGTAGTCAGTACAAACAATATATAATCTAGTTTATACGAGTTACAACTAACCGTTATTCGTGTAATGACGGAGTAAGAATGCAATCTCCACTCCGTATCTTACCCGTGGATGTCGTAAAAGACGACTAAGGGATACAATATTCAAATAACATCTACGCAAAGAGAAGGAAAAGTTGAAATAAAACCCTATACCAACACGTCTGACCAGCGTGGTATAATAGATCAATTTCCTTCTAATTTGGAGGAGGCTCGAGTCCCGCAGTGGGACGTGTATTTGAGATGATAAATGAAAGACAACGAATGGGACCTATATAAACAAACCCTAAAGGTACCGCTTGGACTCAGGCCGTTAATCGATTGCAGAGATCAGATGGCAGTTGCCTATCCAATAAAAGATATTCTGCCATCACTGTTTATGCTGGCAAGCCAACCACAATATTGTGGAGAATAATAGAAACTCGTATGATTAAAAACTACCACATAGTAAAAAGTTTAATAATATTAGACAGTAAATTTTAGTTCATCGAATCAATAAAGATATTAGTCAGCTATTGTATTAGGAATTCCAATTGAATAACGGCTAAGTATAAATGAAATATTGAAAGTTACGTTTACGTACGTACATAAACATGTAGGGCTGAACTAAAAATGAATCTAAATTAGATAATAGATGGCAGCACTTCAAGTGTCAGTGGCGTTACTAAGTGGTACAAAATGTAACTAAGCTACGTAAATCTGTGAACACGAATTAATGTCAAATTATTCGTAACGAATTGTATCGTTATCGAGACAATATTGTACAATATTTGGAACAGCGCCTCTATCGGCCGATACCCCTATCGCCCGCTAGAGGCCGCACTGCTTGAAATCCATACAAATTGGTCTCCATAACGTTACGAATACTTTAACGCAAATACTCATGGTAAGGGCACTGTATAGTAATACTTTAACTAGAATAAGGATATTTTAACAATTATAAATATAAAATGTTTTTTAAAGTTGGGTTACTACATGTCTTGCCTCACGCAATCCATCCATCTTTTCCTTGGTCTTCCTTTACCCCTACAGCGGCAGCCTACAACTTTCGTACCCAAAACTTTTCTCACAACATTGTGTTTGTTTGTCAACATCAGCAATAAAAAACGCTATGAATATTACTGAAGGAAGTGCATGAAAATAATCTATTTGCAAGTTCCATATATTAATACTCAATAATTAATAATACAGAAAATTGTACTTCTATAGAGGTACTCTCGTTTCTGCAAGTTAACTAATATTTGCGCTTAATCGTGTTATTTCAAATGGTAATCAAAATAAAGATGGCTAAATAAAATACATTTTAATATACATTAGACTAAAGTTAATGTCAAACAAAAAGGCTGTAGATTGAACGTGTGGTACTTCACAATAGTTTAATAACGCTGATATGATAGTCTACTAATACCTATATACAATTAGATTATGTTTTTGTAATCAAAATTAAAAATATAAATTTTAAATTGTGTAAGCAGTTGCTAACGGACTAAGAATACAATTCACCATCCCATTGCTTACCTACCCGTGGGTGTCGTATAAGACAACAAAGGGATTAATCGTCTTTTGCGATAAGCACATAACATCACTGCAAAAGAAAGAAAACTCGAATTAGAAACCTATATCATTGTAGGGCAATTTCCTACCTATTGTGGAGGAGGCTCTAGACCAGCAATGGGAAGTATACCAGCTGAGATGAATAAATAAATGACATAACAAATTTTAATAATGCAGTTACCAAACTTTAACTAGTGTACCAAACTTTAACTAGTGTGCATGTGCCTTATATAGGACTTGTGTACACTCATTTACGCGCTAAAATGCTAATCTAACTACTCAAATATTGAAAGTATATATTTACAGCGTAGAGTCGCTTAACCATGGATGTTTTTAAAAAAAAAGGGAGCCGTGGCTCAGTACGCCTGGTAGATGTGAAAGATCGAAATTATTTGGAAAGTATATATGCATAAAAGAACAGATTACGACATGAACTAATATGGCATAAAGTATTAATAACATATTACGACTTTTTTTCCAGGAAATGATGATTTTATGCAATAAACATTTATTTTCATTAGTATACACTATAGGTATGCTTTTAGGTTTTAATTAATTTTGAGCTCACTAGATGGCGTTGTACAAAAATCTAAAACAGGTTATAGTTTCGTTACACAAATGTATATATCCAAGCGTGGCTTTAACGTCACGCTAACGGGTTGAGAGCCCTCAGCGCTCACCCACCAGTCCGGGTAAAGTTGTCACAACCATCTGGGGCTAACAACTAAGTCACACAAAAAAAAAACGCCACGCCCACAACGAGTTGAGAGCTCTCAGCGCTCACCCACCAGTCCGGGTAAAGTTGTCACAGCCATCTGAGGCTAACAATTAAGTCACACACAAAAAAAAAACGCTACGCTAACGATCAGGTTCATCCTCGCCTTTCAGGAAGTGGCCCGAAGGGAAGTCATCCCTGTGGAGGCGGTTGCGCCGCATCTCCACCGCTGGCTCAGGAGAACCACGGCAGCCTTACATTTAGGATGGTGCAGGTGCTTACCGGACATGGGGTCTTTGGTAAGTACCTGCACAAAATTGGAAGAGAAGAGGCCCCAGGATGCCATGAGTGTGGCGCGCTAATCGACGATGCGCGCCACACACTAGAAGTATGCCCCGCCTGGGGGCCTCAGCGCCACGTCCTGTCAACGGACATGGGAACAGCGGACCTATCGTTGTCGACCATCATCTCCAAGATGCTAGGCAGCGACAGCTGTTGGTCGTCGATGGCCTCCTTCTGTGAGGCTGTCATGACAAGGAAGGAGGCCGCGGAGCGGGCACGCGAGGCACTTGCGTCCGCAGACTCGCTCCGCCGACGGCGACTAGGGAGGAGGAAACGCCGTTATGTGCTCCTCCATCCACCGCCCTGAATGATGACAGGACGTGGCAGACAGCCAAGCGTTGGAGTGTCGGGGATAGAATGTCATCAGACGATCTCTCCGGCAACCTCGTAAAAGTGCGGAAGGGGCCGCTGTGGTTTTAGCGGCTATTTCAGTTACTTCTGTGGCCGGCGAGTCCCACACACACTCCCCCGTCTGTTTCAACTGACGGGGGATAGTGCGTAAATGCATTTCCACAGCGTGAAAAAAAAAAGGTTCATCCTCGCCTATAGATGTTTCACATTCAGAAATAGTTAATACATTCTTAAAACAACAATCAACCTATCGATCTGTTAGACATAATATGCTGCCCGAACAAGGAATATTACCATAATCACCAGTCCACGCTTGATTGCACCTGGCATTGATGTTTTAAACTTTACAGGATAGTGCTACTGCCTATTCTCCCGGTTCCCTCGTCTATTTTAACGAGTTCCACGCAACGTAAGCGGTGATCACGCGCTGTACTTTTCACCGACACGGACATTTGTTTTTAATTATAATTTTAACAGTGGCGTAACTATAAGGTGGCAGGGCTGGCAAAATGTCACGGGCCCCCGACCCAAGAGGGCACTGGCCCAAAGGGCCACAAGCTCGGCAGTCAATTTTTAACAACGTACCTGAGTTTTATTAAATTTATTTTACATAAATGGTTTATTAGAAATAAACTAAATATTGGAAAACAGGCCACTACAATTTTAATACGACTGCGGCTTGGTCATATGTGTACACCGATTCATCTAGCTAGACTAAATATAATTTCATCTAACGCATGTGAGTGTGGAGAAATTGGAGACATTAACCATATTATATTTTCTTGCTCTTTATATGATCATACTGTATTATTCTCATCTCTGATTTCACTTAATATACCTCTTCCTACTTCCGTTCTAACACTTCTTGCTTCGAACAATATCGATATTTATAAATTTCTTGCGACCTTTATCTCTTCCAATAATATCAGATTATAATATTTATGTATATCATTTTCATAAATTTTTATCCTTTGGTACCCTAACATTTCCACCAGATTTTCCTTTATATCCGCTATCCTAAATTCCTATTATCAATAATTCAGATTCCTTAGCTTCCTACACATACATATACAAACCAAATACTCAAACCGAGTGGCCCAAAAGCAAAAGAAAAAAAATAACTAAATACAACGTGATGATTCTTACTAATAGGGCCAAATCAAAAGAATTTGCTCCAGATCGTATAGTTACGCCCCTGATAATTTAATAGATGTTTTTCTCATTTTTTAATGTAACTTTCAACAATTAGGTTACTTAATGGAGGGATTATATTGTAAACTTAAACAGTGTTGTATTTAAGACATCACGATTGATGTAAAAGTTCTCTTAAATTTCAAGCCCCTGGCTGACGTCAACATTAATTTTGATATACATAATTTATGTTGTTACATCGCACTTTTTCATTATGGCAACTAGCAATCATACTGTATTACTGTCATTGACGTGTTGTTGTCAAGTCAATTGCTTTGACGTGTATTCGTAACTGTCATTGAACATCTTGTTTTCCAATTTGCTAATAATGTGTAGGAAAAAATTGTAAAAGTTATGTGAAAATATATCCAAAACATACATTTGTTTATATATTAATGTGAGAGACTAAGTTTATCAAAATGGTTCTAATGACTATGATTGCAAGGGTGGTGGACGGCCTCCCTCTGGCCGCTACGATGCAAGAAGATGAGCAGGTAGTATAATATATGATAAAAATTTTCATGAAAGCTAACTATTCATATTTCATACGACACATTTTTAAAATTGTTTTAATAATTCCTGTTCCTGTTATGATCAATGGTTCAACTTCACTTTTCAATAAGTTATTTTATCCCAAACATTTTGATTTTATTATTTAATTTGCTGTGGTTTCCAGAGCGGTTGCAATGTATTGGAGTATCAAAATCAGGCTAAAATGCTGTTTAGAAAATTAGGCCCGCAGTCTCCACCTCGTTGCTCCATCGAAACTGGGCCTTACCTTTTCCAGTGAGTCCTACAGCTGATATTTTTAGTTTATCCATTTATTTGCTGCTTTTGTTATTTTTATTATTATCATTATCTTTTTATCACTGTAATTAATGTGTGTGGCATTTTTATTAGACATTGGTAATTTATAACAAATGACTAAATGCAATGTCATTATTATGAAATGTTTTGGCTGATGTAATATATTATTAAAAACTAAATATACCTTGCTTAAACTATGTCTTTTTTATTTTTCTAAATTATTGTTGTATTTCCAGTTATTTAATTGAGCAAGAGATCTGCTACTTGGTGTTGTGTGAACGCAATTATAGTAAAAGATTAGCATTCAGCTATTTAGAAGAAATAGCTCAAGAATTTTATCAGCAATACGGAAAGCGAGTAAGTAAAAGTATATTAAATTTTATGAAAAACCCGTTCAAAAGTACCTACTACATACAACTTCTTCACAATGTATGTGCAATATGAAATCATAGCTTTTTTTATTTTGGTTCTTAGGATCATTAAATAGTTATGTATCTTCAGGTTTCGTATTTTAAATGTTTGAGTTTTAATTTGCATATTACAACCATAATAATCTTGTAGATATTGTTTATTATTGAGCAAAAAGAAGAACTGTTAATTATATTCTTATGCTGTCATCATATTTCATGCATTTTTCTAATTATTTTACAGGTAAATACAGTTACTCGTCCATACACATTCATTGAATTCGACACGTGGATGCAGCGTGTTCGGCGACAATATGCCGAGGGCGGGGCGCGGGCGCGTCGCGCCGGTGCCGCCGCCCAACTCGGCGGGCAGCTCGGAGATGTGCAGCGCATCATGATGCAGAACATTGATGATGTGCTGCAAAGAGGCGCTATACTCTCTGGTACTTACAAAAATATGTACTCATCTTTAGTCTCGCGTGTAACAACAATCATCCCTTAGGCCATAAGGCCTTTTTTTTGGGGGTGGGTTATGGCAGCACACATGTCGTCCGTTCCAACCCCATACATACAGTGAAGTGGAGGGAATACCCATTGTAATACCATTTGGCATTGGTACCAATTGAGTTAGTTGTTGTCCTTGGCCAGCCCGGATTCAATTTGGGTACCGACACTCCCTAACGCCCCTTTCGGGGAAGACATGAGGCCTAAATGTGATGAAAATGTTGAATACAATTAAACAAACAAATGAATACAATTTTTACACTATAAACAAGTTTTAACAATCCGGTATTGATATATTACTTTGTAATGATGAGACTGAGCTTATTGCTAATTAAGCAAATACTAATGCGTGTTTCACAACATGTCTGCAGAGCTGAAATACACCTACACCCATTCCATTGGACGACTATGAATTTTTTTCATCTCTGCGTAAACATCTTTGTTATTGCTATCGCTCACGCGATGATCCGTTTGTAACGGCGACGTGTTCATGGTATAAATTATAATTGTGGCAGAAAAATAACATTCTATAATTTGGTACTTTATAAATATTGGAGTGAAAATAGTATATAATAGATAATTTTTTTCCAAGGAGCATTTTCCGTGCATGTGTACTGAAGTCTTAAAGCCCTTTTGACTATATCAAAAACAAATTATTCAAATATTGCATATATATATATATTTGATTTATATAGATTCAAGTGTCTGTTGCTCGTTTGGCTTCAAAATAATACTATGTAGAAGTTCTTCAATTATAATATCTGCAAATGTAGCACTTATAACTTTCTCTTTTCACAGAATTGGATATGAAAACTCAAAATCTATCAATGATGTCACAGAAATACAAGAAGGATGCGACTTACCTCAATACTAAATCAATGTTGGTGAAGGTCACTGCAGGCGCTGTTATACTGCTAGTGTTTGTACTGTACTTCTGGGTACTTTAGTGTTAGTGTGGCAAATTGCAACACTGCAATCAGCAATATCACAGTCTATATAGTATTTGAATTTATTACCTAAAGGGAAGATTCTGGTTTTTTCATTTAATATATAATTCCTAAATATTTTAGCATCTCATATTATAATTTATTATGTCATAGTTTTGTAAATAATTTGTGAGCAACCAATGATGTACAGTTTGGTAGTTAGCTCAACAGAATTCAATAATGTTCTTTACCAACTGTACTGTCACTTTTTCTCTAACATGGTACATTCCTTAGGAATGTAATATATTCTAAACCAGTTTCTTTGTATTTGGATTAATGAATGAGTAAAAGCAACTAGATAATGTATATGTTATTTATTGCAGCTAAAATGGTCTGCGATATTGCTAGTATGCACTGATTTCGTGATAAATATTCTGCTACAGTAAAATATTGCCTTTCAAAACTTATTATAGTTCCCTTTGTTATAGAGGTGTAAACTTTCATATTTTCTAGGGGTTTTTTACTAGTGTGAAACAGGTACCTTCTAGAACCATAGCTGTTGGTAATTAAATATTAGATGTAAATTGTAACATAATAAGTTCAGCATCATGAATCTGTATAATTGCAGTAAAAGCCTATATTAGCCTACATTACCATAAATTACATGTTGTGGCAGGGTTTGATTGCTGTTATGGTTTGTCAGTTTTTTTACTTTTAATTCAGTATTTTTCAACATATACTCTATAACACATTTTAAAATTAAGAAATAATAACAATATATTTTCATGAAAAAATTAATATGCATTCCAAGCAATTTGAAATATATTGTACCAAAAATACTAAAAAGTTTTTCAAATATGTTAGGTTAATAAATATGTATCCATATAATGTACCTATACTTGTATAGCTTGCAAATTGTAAACAAATTTGATGAAGCAAAATTACTCTATGCCCAAGATTTTTTATTTGTAAAATGTGAAGGACTGTTTGGTGATGGAATGTTATAAATTTTATCACATATTGTTAATAATAAATGTATTTATTTAAGATTAAATAAATATGCATTCTTTTCAAAAATTTCAATTTATTTTAAGTATTCCATATTCATAAGCGTTTAATACTTCCGTGTGGTGACAGAGTAAGAATACAATTCACCACTCTCTTACCCGTGGGTGTCGTTAAAGACCACTAAGCAGATAACTAACTATGCAAGAGAAGGAAAACTCGACATAAAACCCTATACCAGCAAGTCTAGCCAGCAGGCCCCAATGAGAGGGAAATTACCTATAGCAGGGTAATTTCCCTCCCATTGGGGGCTCAAGCCTAAAAGCGGGCCTTGTATGGGCTGAAATGAAGTGTTTAAGGTTAAATTCTTCATTAAGCAACTTGCTTGGCCAAGGTCTGCATTGATACCTCTACAAATCAGCAAGTCGGACAGTCAACCATAAAAATCACATGTCTGACAGAGAATCTTCATATTGTTCAGGTGTACATTTAGCCAAATGTATAGAAGTGATGCTATTCAATGCATTCTTTAACCTTAGTGCTGTTGGTGTATTCAATGTCTGTGAATCATAAAAGTTAAATAATATCACGCAATGAAGTTAGATCTATATATTTGTGATTTCTCAGTAGCACTGTTAAAGGTGTGCTTCTCACAATATTAATAATTTTGTACATTCATCTATATATATAAAAATTAATCCCTGTTTTCCTTGGTCACGCCATCACGCATGAACGGCTGGACCAATTTCATTAATTCTTTTTTTGTTGTATTTGTTATTGTCAGGAGAAGGTTCTTATGAAAGAAAAAATAAGAAAATTGCCCAGAAAATTTAAGAATACTTAACCATCATATAAAATTATTTCTAATCTAACCGCTTTGGATAATATAGATTTTTTTAATGTAACCTTATGACATTTAACATAGAATTGACAGAACGCGTGCTGCAAATATTGTCAAAAAGGATGTAAAAAAAACTGAAAATTGTTTAAAACAGATGCTTCGGTTGGAGTTATTTTATTAATAAAATACATGTAAAACAATTAATTCATTATCTCTTACAGAAATGATGTAAGAAAACTAAATTTCTTAGTGCATATCAGGGTAGGTAAGTTCAGAGCCATCACGCCTAATATAAAAAGTCAATTTAATATGGAGTTTTGGTAATTAAGATACATGTTACGAATATAACAAGTTGTTAAGAAGAATACAATAGTTTTCTTTAATTTACAGTTGAATTTTCGTTTTTGAAAATGCCAGCAATTAGACGTACAAACTTAAGTTGTAAGTATTGGGTCAATGAATATTGTATGCCAATATTGCAAGGCATTTAAGTTTAAAAATTAAGGTCCTGGATTGTGTTGCGCGAGCGCAATTGACGCCGTTAGTACGGCCATCAGAGCCATTACATTCATTGGTTTCATACGCATAAGGAAAAAAAATAAGTATGTTGTATATAGGAATTAGAATAATAAACATTTTTTTTAATTCAATTCAAATTCAATATTCATAGTTAAGACATGACAACATCTGTCGGGTCAGCTAGTTTTTTATAAATGTACAATTATCTTAAAGAAAATCTTACAACTGCATCTTAAAATCCACAGGAGCAATTACAAGAATGTTTAATAAGACTTATGATTATGCAGTTTATTTTTATTTGAAGCAATGTAAATATTAAGCATAAACCAAGTGATATATGCTACATCTCTTAAATCTGGATTCGCTATCATAAACAATTTACCTGCAATATCTTTGCAAATATAACTGGTCTGTTCTTCCACTGAACTGTACCAAATATTTGTACAGGATACGGCATCACAGTTGACATTGGCGGAGATGATAGATATACCAATGAAACTTGAACCAATGGTTTTGAGTCTGTACCCGAGGAATTGAACTGTATAAAAACAAAACTTTTTTGAATAGGTACCTAATGATGTGTCTATGATGGTGATTTTTTTCAAAATATGTGTCAATACAAATTCTTTTCCCACAGTTATCGGAATAGACGGATAAGAGCAAACAACATTATTATAATAGAAAATAACTAAGTATAAGCCTATTTGACCAATATAGTATTATTAAACATTCCCTCTCTTATTTTTCAAGCTCACATATCAAGCATAGAAAGCAATTTACATACCACAACTAAATTGGACATTCAAATGGAAACCTTTAGAGGGTTTTTAACAATACAGAGAAACAATAAAGTTTGTCAAACTCTTTTATATTTAAATTAATATAAGTTTTATATTTAACTTACATCAGTCAAATAAAACCTGCCACCTTGACTATGCAAAATACCAATTGTTCTACATTTTATAATTTCATCTGTGTGGTACATGCATTTCTCGGCTATTTCTTTTAAATCCACATACGTATGAAAGTCATTCTAGAAAGAAGAAGTAGTAAAATAAAGGAAGTAGAATTCTAAGTACTACATATATTTTAGTACGGAAGTTTTAAGTTCGCAAATTATTATATTAGAAATTTAGAACATACACATCGAGTTTCCGGACAAAATGGTATTTCGCGATATGAAACTTGTTCCACGAAAGACATTTTTATAGTGTTTCATGAGTACAACAAAATAAACTCATTTTTGAACTCCTTAGAATCTATAATATTAATACTATCAAATTCTTGTAGTTTACACCGTCAGTTTTCAACGTATTTTCTCAACATTTTGCCCGATTTTGCCTCTGTAATTCCCGCCATCAACGTTTATAATGTTTCTCCGATGACGCAACAAGAACAGTGTTCATAAAGCCAAGTCTTTATTAAATTTATAGAATAGGATGTCTATTTTTTCACATTAATAGGTACCCATGCACATAATCCTAGTTGGGAATGCGAATCTCCTAGGAGAAAGAAGCAGCCGATGAATTCAATCTCAGCTGAGCAGCGATCGGGAAACGTAAAAGGATCTTCACGTCCTAAATACTGCAGTATATGAAAATAAAGGTGTATAACTAGGCCCGCCGCTAGCTGTTTCATCGCCCGCATGCAATACCGATTATGCCGCCTTTTTTTTTAAAGGCACAGGATGAGCGGCGTGCGACCTCATAACCTACCGTATAGACACCCAAACCGGTGCCATTGGGCCAACTACTGGTACCAATGCCGTGGCATCCGTGGCGGCTCCGATGACTGCGACGAGTTCACGGCCCTGCTCTGCCCAGGCCACGGAGACCTCCAGCATGTGCTGCACCGTGTCGTCGTCACAATCGTAGTGGTGGCAGGACGACGTCTTATCCCTCCTCGCGACCTTCTACAAGTACTTTCCGAAACAACCATGCCCCTCGGGGCATGATGCCCCGAGAAGACCTGCATCAGTCGGAGGGAGAGGACCCCGTGCCGCCGACGCAACCACTCTCTCAGCACCGGCCGGAAGGCCTCGACGGTCCGAACACAGGACTGAAGCCTTTCCAGCCAGAGCGCCCAACGGACAATGACATCCCGGCACTGTTGCCAAGTTTATTTTTAGAAGATCGTACCACGGACTAAAAAAAGATAGTATTTTGCCAAGAATTCAAGAAATAATTTCATTAAAATTAGCGCAAAGCAATTAAAAATAGGGATGCAACATCGCTCATAAAAAACATCGATGTTAGGATATCGATGTTTTCAAAAGTAAAGCATCGATGTTAATGAACGATATATCAATGTTTATGAACGATATTCGATGTTCTTCGAAAACCATGCATCGGTGTTACAACTGAGAAATAAAATTCTCCGGACAAATTTTGATGAGCTTTTTTTTTTAGGAAATTTGTCGAGACTTGGGTACATTATACCCCTTAAGGTAAGCTAGCTAAGGATATCGTAGCAGTGCAGTTAATCGAACGTCCATAGAGCGTCCACACGACAACGATAACTGCATCGATTTTCGTCCACACTATCGATAAAACTTGTCCGTGTGGTGACGGAGTAAGAATACAATTCACCACTCCCTATCTTGCCCGTGGATGTCGTATAAGACGACTATGGGATATAATGTGCACATAACATCTGTGCAAGAGAAGGAAAACTCGAAATGAAACCCTATACCAACATGTCTGACCAGCATGGTATAGTAGGTCAAATTCCCTCCCATTATGGAGGAGGCCCGAGCCCAACAGTGGGACGTATGTGGGCTGCGATGATGATGATGATGATCGATAAAACTGCACAAACGGTTTGCGCAGTTATATCGCTACGATATATCGTTGTCGTGTATACCGACCATTAAACATCGTTCTTCAACAATGATGTAGCGTCGATGTTTTGGTTATGAACAAAAATTTTGATGACCTTTTTTTTTTTAGGACGTTTGTCTGATATTTTAACAACAGCGGGATGACATCGATGTTACGGCGAAGAAATAAAATCCTCCGGGTAAATTTTAATAAGCTTATAATAAAACATCGTTCTTAACAACGATACATCGATGATTTTAATATAAATCTCAAGTTTATATGCAGTTAAAAGTTGTCCTGGTTTCATCTTATTTCTACAATATTAAATAAATCTAAATTATTTACTAAAAATAACACATAAGATTCCATTCAAAAGGTCGTATATTTTGTGTACGATTTCGATTACTCGATCGTACATCGTACAAGAACCAAAAAGGTCGTATAAATACGATTTAAATCGTATGGTTGGCAATACTGCATCCCGGCGGACGCTGCCCCGCCAGGCGGCCAGCTCGCGTAGCGAGACATAGCATATATTAGTCTGTGCCCGCAAGGGAGGTTTCAAGTTTCAACTTTTTTTTATAGTATATTTCTCTTAATATATTACATTTTTATATATATTTTTTCCGTGTGGTGACGGAGTAAGAATACAATTCACCACCCCCTATCTTACCCGTGGGTGATCGTACGAGACGACTAAGGGATATAAAACGCATATAACATCTATGCGAGAGAAGGAAAACTCGAAATAAAACCCTATACCAACACGTCTGACCAGCGTGGTATAGTAGGTCAATTACCCTTCCATTAAGGAGGAGGCCCGAGCCCAACAGTGGGACGTATGTGGGCTGAGATGATGATGATGATATATTTTTTTGCCTTATTTTATATTATTTTGATTAAAAAAAAAATATCGGTTTGGTATAGCGACAAAAAAACGTTTTTTTTTTTAAATAATGTTTATTTAGAAAACCCTCGCTTTAAGGCTCGTCAGCAACTACAATAACAATTAAAAATATGGTTTTGTTACTCCATCCCATTGTTGGGCTGGGAAATCATCATCAATGGGACGTCATCATCATCATCATCATCATTTCAGCCTATTGCCGTCCACTGCTGGACGTAGGCCTCCCTCATGTTGCGCCACAATGTGCGGTCCTGTGCCGCCTGCATCCAACGACGCCCATTAACTTTCACTAGGTCATCGGTCCACCTAGTGGGGGGGCGTCCAACACTGCGTCGTCTGATACGTGGTCGCCACTCGAGAACCTTTCTTCCCAGCGGTTGTCGGTTCGTCGAGCGATGTGGCCTGCCCATTGCCACTTCAGCGTGCTAATTCTTCGTGCTATGTCGGTTACACCCGTTCTTCTGCGGATTTCCGTATTCTGGATTCTATCTCGCAGAGAAATCCCGAGCATAGCTCGCTCCATAGCACGCTGAGCGACTTTGCGTCTTTGATATAAGGTCTACATTTAGGGACCACATTTCCGTGCCGTAAGTCATCACTGGTAACACACACTGGTCGTAGACCTGTGTTTTCAGACACTAAGGTATGTTGGACGAGAAGATCCTCTTAAGTTTCCCGAACGCTGCCCAACCGAGTTGGATTCGTCGGCTGATCTCTTTCTCGAAATTGGATCTACCTAACTGGACTGTTTGTCCGAGGTAAACATAGTGATCGACAACTTCGAGTATCGCATTGCCAACTAGGACCGGTACAGGAATGACATGGACATTTGACATGACTTTCGTCTTGTCCATGTTCATTCGTAAACCCACTAGTTGGGATACCCTGCTGAGATCATTGAGCATAGTGCCAAGGTCCTCCATGGATTCTGCCATAACGACGATATCGTCTGCGAATCGAAGGTGAGTGATGTATTCGCCGTTAATGTTGATGCCGAGTCCAGTCCAGTCTAAGAGCTTGAAGACATCTTCCAGTGCAGTGGTGAACAGTTTCGGAGAGATGACATCTCCCTGTCTCACGCCTTTCTGCAACTGGATCGGTTTCGTATTCCCATCCCGGATACGGACTGACATTGTGGCGTTCCTATACAAATACTTCAGCACTTCGATATAGCGATAGTCGATTTGGCACCGCTGAAGGGACTGCAGCACCGCCCAAGTTTCGACTGAAACAAAGGCTTTCTCATAGTCCACAAACGCTAAGCACAGGGGCTGATTATACTCCTCGGTCTTTTGTATAATCTGCCGAAGCGTGAGGATATGGTCTATGGTGCTATAGCCTTTTCGGAAGCCGGCTTGTTCGGGCGGCTGGAAGTCATCGCGCTTACGCGAGAGTCGATTGGTAATGACCCTCGAGAACAACTTATAAACATGGCTCAGGAGTGAGATGAGTCTGTAGTTCTTTAGAAGAGCTTTGTCACCCTTCTTGAAGAACAGCACCACCACACTCCACGGTCTCCAGGTCCATGACTCTGGAACGTCGCCCCCGAGGATAACGGAATTAAATAGCTTCTGAAGGGCTATTAAGACTGGCTTGCCGCCCGCCTTTAGAAGCTCTGCCGTAATTGCGTCATCTGCCAGTGCCTTACCGTTACGTAGTTGTTTGAGAGCCATTCTGATCTCGTACAAGCTGATGTCCGGAATTTCTTCGGTATAGTGCCGAGTTAGCTTGGATCTGGGATCTTGCACCAAGCCGACAACAGGATTTCGGGATGATTTGTATAACTGTCCATAGAACCTTTCGACCTCTCCCATGATCTCACTTTGGGATGAAATGACAGTGCCATCGTCGGTCTTCAGCTTAGTCATTTGGCTTTGCCCAATAGACAGACAGATGGACGTATATAAACCAAAATAAATGAAATAATTTAAACACATAGTCTGTGGCCAAAGGTGAGCATTAACTCGTTAATCGTTAATTAACGAAGTTAACATTTTGCTTAACGGATTAACTTTTAAGTTAACTTCAAAAAATGTTAACGCTCTTGTTAACTTTCGTTAACTTTAGTCCGTTATATTAGTCGTTTGTTGACATGCTGTCATTTGTTTGTTTGAATTACACGCCACGCCACGTTCGTAATTTCCACGACACCTGCAGCCGAGTCGCTGGCGGCGGATGGTATCTTAGGAGAGTTCCTCCCACGCACGATCCACTCCCTCTTGCCGTGACATAACTGCCAGACGGAAGGCGGCAACTGCGTCCCAGTTCCTGACGCCATCTAGCGTCGCCCTAGCGATCAGAATCGGCAGCTTCAGATCGGCCTCGATGATTGCGATGAGTACAAGACGCTGCCCTGTCCACATGACACACACCTCGAGCATGTACTGTGTCGTGTACTCGTCGCAATGGTAAATCCCGTCAATTCTGGCACCAGTCGGAAGGAAAGCACCCCGTTCCGCCCACCCAATCACTCCATCAGCACCAGCCGGAAAGCCTTGACGGTCCAAACACCGTACTGAGGCCACTCCAACCGAAATGCCCAACGGACAATCAGGTCACGGCGGGCGTCGTCCCGCCAAGTCGCCATCTAGCTAAACGAAACTAAACCGCTCCCCGCAAAAAAAAGGAAACTGATCCAAAGCCTTCTTCAATTGCTGTGAATTATTCTATTGTAGATTACGATAGTAGCAGAAGTGATATGTTCTTACCTCCACCTGGTTATTATGTCAAAAAGCGTCGTGAAGTATTGGTGAAACGTTTGGTATCGCGACTACCGGCAGTAGTGTATCCAAAGCTAGTGTGTACAGATTCATGCCAACATAATTCTACTACATGCTATTGAATTTATCTATTTCTTTCAGCCTAAAAGCAGTCGTCGTCGTCTCAGTTCGTACATGTCCCACTGCTGGGCTCGAGGTTCCTCCGCAATAGGAGAATGTTGACCTACTATACCATGCTGATCAGACATGTTGGTATAGGGCTTTATTTAGAATTTTCTTTCTCTTGTACAAATGTTATGTGCATATTATATCCCTTAGTCGTCTTTTGCAACATCCACGGGCAATATATAAGCAGTATAAGTTTTAGATGGTTAACCTTAACTTACGTTAAATTTTCGCAAATTTAACACTTAACGACTATCGAAGTTAATATTTTAATTAACGAAATTAACTTTTGGATATACTGTGCCCACCTATGTCTGTGGCGATTACGTGGTTACATATTTTTTGTGTTCCAAAAGAATTCCCAGGAAATACCGTTAAAATTATGCCTACTATAACCCTTTTAATGGAAGGCGATTTCGACCATTGACTTATTGACGGAAAATATTTTTTAATGAAGTTATAATAATTTGTATTGGCATTCAAGGTCTCTGTAATCATGCCAAACAATTCTTTAAAAAAATGGGGTTAAAATCAAACGCCAACATTAAAACTTAAATAAAACTACTTTTACGGCTTTTATCGCGTTTGTATTTGATTTATGATTGCCCGACGTTTCAAACACTTTACAGCATTCATGGTCACGGGCGGACTAAGATAACTTAATAATGAATTTTCTGTACTGGGTAGATAATTATAAAAATCTGTAACAACGTTGACTTATTTGGACGTCAACGTCAAATATCTTATCTATCTCGGGCAATGATAAATCACATACAAACGCGATAAAATCCGTAAAAGTAGTTTTATTTACAATGCGTAATGCTCGCGTAAACATCAGATATCATTATTAAAACTTAAGATAGGTAATATGTAATTAGGACTTTTTACACGAATGTCAGAATGTCATGTAGCGCTTATATATCGTTTTCATTATTTTAGTTTTACAGTTTTTTGTGTTGTTTCGTGTTTTATATTGAATAATTTTGCTGATAGTTTATGTAATAAAATGCTGAAATGTAGTGAATACCATATAATAGCGATTTGCGTGCATTTTCACTTTCTGCCAATGCCCAGAGGAAGCATGATTTGGTCATCAGCTCCAAATCATTGCTAACGACTGGCTAAAAGACGAAGACTAAAGACATGAATAATCAATATAAGAACTCGACACTGGCACCAATAGATCGTATTATAGTAGCTCATTGCTATTAAAAAGGAAGAAGAAGAAGTAATATGTAATTACGTCAGGCGAGGCAGTATGGGCTGAAAACCTTAGCTATATAGCTTGTTCTATTTAAAAAAAACAATAAAAATCGAGCACAAAAGTCAAGTCTGCGTCAAATTTGTTGTTAAATAATCCTAAGTTGTAGACAAATAATAAAGGAAAATAAAAAACCTCTCCAATAAAATAAAATGTGCTCTCTTGTTGAACTGCGTCCAAACCGTCGTCTCTTGGATTACGATTTTGAAGGTTACAAACTGAATCTACAAGCATTGCCGCATTACACCTTTGATTTACTCACTCCAGTAGATAAACTATATCCTGATGAGGTTCAATACTCATTTATTCATGCTAAACTTTTTGCCCTCCACAACCACTTAGTACTCGATTATTGGAATTACTCATTGAACTATTATTATATCGATAAACAACAGCAGGTTCGATACGTTTCATTCGAGAATACTACCAATACTTTCCAAAGCACTGTAGTTTATGATGTTCCAGCACATGAAGAAAGACGATCTGGTCATTTTAATTTATGTTTATCGTTTCCTTCACCCACTTTAGCTTTAATTAGCGATGGTACTGGATATTTACATATTATCGATACTGGATCCCGAAATGGGCTTTCATCTAAATTACAGCAATGGCAAACACTTGAGTCAAATCTTACCCTTGGCGAAGGAAAATACTTCATTATCGTAGACTCAAGACTTTGCGAAAAGGACAGTATCGAGAGTTTGCATATTCTTCTTCAGTCTGTTGAACAAAATGAATCACATTTTAATTCAGTGCTAACATGGGTAACATATGACTATAATGGCCAGTGTTGGAAACAAGTAAGCATTCGACAGATCCAAGGTAAAGGCATAGTGCATTATGCCGCAATAGAAACTAGTTGTACCGCCTTATATATTGCTTCAGACCACTCATTTAAATTCACATCCGATTCTGAAAAGGAAATTGTTGAGCAGGTTTTAGATGCACCTAGAACTATTATTTACACATGGTTGCAAACAACGGAAGATGTAACGCTGACTATGAAGCTGGAAAATGGATTTGACAGACAGCTTCTGCATGTGAGTGTGTCACCTCTATTCATAAAGGTGAGTTATGCAGGCAAAGCATTTGTTAGCGGCAAACTAAAGTATAAAGTGGACAGTGAGTTAACCACATGGAATGTACAAGACAATGGCCAAGTTGACATATTATTGACAAAATCTGAGAGTATGCTATGGGATGATCTATTAGATGGCGGAGATCCTAATGGTGAGCAGATCATGGATGCCAATTTGGTGGAAGAGGTACACAGGAGGTTAGCACACTTGTGTGCAGAAACAGAAATAACTACTGATCAATCTGTGCCAGGGTTTTCTACACAAGATCTAGAAGAATGTGATGCCGCTTCAGAAGAAGATACTGTTTTGGGTAAGCAAGTCATTTACGAGAAGTATCATAAAATAAAATATAAACATAAATCTTATGATCTTTCTATTTATGAAAATAAAAAGTATATCATATGAACTCTCATAATCTATACCAATAAATAAAATTGGAGTGTCTGTTTGTAATGTCAAAATAATAAGCTTTTTTCATGCTCACACGGTTATTTGCACGACACCTATGCCTGAAATAGCAATTAAAAAAATTTTTGTCTGTCTGTCTGTTTGTTCCGGGTAATCTTCAAAACGGCTCGACCGATTTCAAAAATTCTTTCACCAATGGAAAGCTATAATATCAGGACGTAAACTACGCTATATTTTATCCCGGTATTCCCACGGGAACGGGAACTACGCGGGTAAAACGACTATAACCGAAGCGAAGCGAGGGCGGGTTTGCTAGTTACATATAAGATTATTCCCATATTTCTAACTAATATAGATTTTAAACAACTTCTTTCATAACACTAAGACCCAAATCAGTTCCATTTGCTCCCTATTTTCTAAAACATTGATTTGAAATTTCAGTGAGACTGGATGCAACAACACACAAAGTAACACACAGAGCCCCACTAAGCGTACACCAGTTCCTCTTCAGCATAAGAATAGAAACACAAGAAGTACCTACATTGGCATTACGTCATGATGTAGATGCCTGCATATGGCAACCCTATGCACAGCTGATAAACTCGGACACATGGCCAATAAAGCACCAAGGGTCCCTGAGCGCATTTGGTTACGTTCAATCATCTAAACAAAATCGTAAATTTGTTACATGTCCACCAAACTTCTCATACAGTGTAGTCTGTGAGGCATCAAAACATATTTTCATATATCAAGGTACTGCTAACAATGATTGTCAACTTAGAAAAAGAACTGGAGGTGCCATGAAGAATGTAAAAGTTGGCCAACAGCATGTGTTTAATATTGATAAATATGGAGAAGTGTTAGGTATTAATGCAACTAATGAATACCTGTTTATATTAACAGAAACAAAGTTAATAGCTATTGGGATACAATAAATAAAGTTTGATACAATAAATGGTTTTGTATGTATTTACATTTTTACAATTCCACGCAGGAGGATTTTATTAACTTTCCTAAATACTAGAAATTCTTAGTTATATTAATCAACTTAAACAATAACTGCATAGAAAGTGTTGTAATTTATCAGATAATTCACATAAAAGTTACTTCAGTTTGGATATATAATAGGGTAAACCACCCAATCATAGGCGCTCCACCAATTTATTGACATGCTCTAGTTTTTTTAAGAAAATTAAGATTTTTTGTAGCCAGACCTTATATTTTTTAATAGAAATTAAACAGTAGTATCATTTATTACTCAACTGGTAACACACGTTTTAATTTTTTTCAAACATGGCGGCGCATTTACCATCTGTTTTACAAGCCGGGACCTGTGGGACAAAAACAATCAAAATATTCGTTTTTTACTAAGGTAAGAGCTATCATAATCTTTTAAAAATTGCAAATCTATTTTGTTTTTCTTATACATAATCATTTTGTCTTATTATTGAATATATTAACTGCCTTTTTAAAACATTATTTTATAATTTAACCGCCAACTTTTAGTTATTTGTGGGGTGCCAACATTTGGTATGCGTAAAATCGGTTTATCCATTTTTTTGGCACACGTGCCAATAAAAGGGCATTTAAAATAATTTGAGTTTATTAAAAATTATACCTTGTTCGTCTCAAAATTGAGTTTAAATTGCATTGAAAATATTTTCTAACGTTTTGGATACACCAATCCAAAAGTTGGCCCACTGCCAATTATAGAAAATCCATTTATTGGCACGAGTGTCAAACATTGGGTAAAAACGTGCCAATAAAAATATTGTCTTTTCAGCCACTTTCAAAATGAAGCCTAGTCAGAAGAAGTCTAGAGAAAAAATAATAAAAAATGTTTTAAACGGAAAATTTATACAGAAGAGAACCTACAAAAAGCTCTCCACGAAATATCAAAAGGCATGAGCAAAAAACTTGCTGCAAAAACCTTTAGCGTACCACGGTCTACTATACAATTCAGATTGAAACATCCTGATCATCGCTCTAAGCCCGGTCCGTCCACAATTTTAACTGACGAAGAACAGCTTTTTGTTGACTGGATAAAAATCAGTCAATAAATCGGGGAGAGCCAGCAGTTTTAAGAATGGTGAGAAGTGGTTTAAATTGTTTTTAGCTAGACATCCAACAGTTACATTTCGAACACCAGATGCCGTAACAGCTGCCAGCTCCACGGTCTCTGCATCTGGTGTAAGAGGCTGGTTTGAACAAATAAGGATTTACATGACTGAAAATAGCTACTATGACATCTTAGCAGTCCCATCAAGAGTATTCAATGGCGATGAAACGAATTTTGTTCTATGTCCAAAAACAGGTATTGTTTTAAGCTCTAAGGGAGAAAAACGTTTACGAAATTGACCACGCCCAAGCCAAAACTTCACTAACCGTCATGTTTACTTTTGGTGCAGATGGTCAAGTTACTCCGCCAATGGTAATTTTTCCATATTAAAGATTACCTGGCGAGATAACTTCTAAGATTCCTGAAGATTGGGGCGTAGGCTTAAATGACAACGGATGGATGAATTCTGATGTATTTTTTGAGTATATCAAAAACGTTTTACATCCTCACCTCGTAAAAACTGGCACACAATTCCCTGTAGTTTTTTTTGTAGATGGCCACAAATCGCACTTGACGTATGCTACCAGTGAATTATGTACTAATTTATTATAATTCTCATAGCGTTATATCCTAACTGCACTAGGCTCCTTCAACCTGCAGACGTCGCCGCATTTAAACCATTAAAAACACAATGGCAGAAAACTGCCCTAGAATGGCGAAGAAATAATCCATCTCAAGCGTTAACGAAAACTCGATTTGTGCCATTACTCAAAGATACTATAGAAAAAAGTCTTAACCAGTCAACAATTATAAATGGTTTTAGAGCAACTGGACTTTGTCCTTTTAATGAAGATGCAGTGGACTATTCCAAGTGCCTAGGAACTTCAAATAAAAATAACATTACCATAGCGCAACCCAAACATGTAACAGACAATCGGGTGCTCACCAAAGATGACTTTATGAAGTTGTTGGAAGAAAGTGCAATACATAAAATTGATAAAAGAGAATTGAGGCCAGAGGAGCCAAGTTTATTGAAAATCTGGAATTTCTTTACCACATCTCAAAATGATTTGCAGAATAGCTCAAGATTAGACACAGAGCGTCAGAATGACAATATAGGGCATTTTGATATTGAAAATATGGAGATAATTATCAATAACTCTCCAAACAAAAATGTTGCTGAGCTAAGTTTCGATTTTGTTTCACAAGATGTTGTTGTTGAAGAAATAGTCCAATGCTCTGAATTAAATTATTTTATAGAAGATATATCAACCCTACAAGAACCTATTCCAGAAACAGTTAGCCACCAACTACACAATCATCTTTCACCCACTCAACAAGCATTCAATCAGCCAGAATCCATAGAGCAAGTATCCTCCCAAAAAGCCTCTACTTCCTTACAGCATGCTTCGATCTTACAGCCATCATTCACTTACGCACCAAGCAACAAACAACCATCCACACAGCAAACATTTGTTCAACAAACATCTATCTACCAAGCGTCCGTTAGCAGTCCGCAGCAATCATCAATATATTCAACTCCCCAAAAACCGTCTATCAGAGTAACTGGAGATGTCAAAATAGGTGCAGATCAAAATAATTTTATGCAACTGAAAGTACCACTGGTTAAGGAAGACAATACTATAGTAAAATTACAAGACATTTTGGTACTTCCTAAAACGCCACAAAGAAAAGGGATAAAAAATACCAAGACGCCTTTTGTACTAACATCTGCCGAATGGAAAGCTCAGGAAAATGAAAAAATTAAAGAAGAGAAAGCAGGTGTTAAAAAGAGAAAAGAAGAAAGAGAACAAAAGAAATTGGAAAAAGAGAAAAAAATGGTAAATAAAAACAAAAAACAAACTAAAGCCAAAGACAACATGTCCAAAATTTTGTTTTCGGAAGATTTCTATAAACTTGACAATGGCAAATTGGAAGCTGTACTTAAAAATAATAACAAAGAAAACCAAAAAGCAAGTACTAGCAAAACTTACAGTGATGCTGAGATAGAAAAATGTTGACTGAGACTGATTCAGATGACTAACGTGACTTAAGAATTACTTATGATCTTAATCAATTAGAGCTGTGATTTAATTAAATATAATTATGGAAGTTAAATAGTCTTAAGCTAAAATTGTTCTATTTTTTGTTCAAGCCTAGGTAGAAGGTTTTTTTGGTTTTGTTTTAATACTTTATGGAAAGTTTATTTAACTATAAGCGTTTCAACTGATATGGTATGTTCCTATACAAATAAATGTTACTTTTCTTAACAAAGGATTTTATTTTGTTTATTTCTATTATGAATTATCTTAAAATAGGTACATAGACGATGTAGAATACATTTTAAAACCCCTACATAAGACCCAGCAGCTATTTTTCAGTCTTAGGAGAACAGTGACAATAATAGGTAATAATCACCGCCAATAAAAAGTTTGGCTATGCCAGCAACTGGTATTTTTTTAAAAGGTACACTATATTGAATAAAACGATATAATTTATTAATGATAAGTAGTTTATAATATTCTGCAGAGATTAGAAGACCAATATAAATGCTTTTCTCTTTGT
Source organism: Lymantria dispar (assembly GCA_032191425.1). Lineage (NCBI taxonomy): Eukaryota > Metazoa > Arthropoda > Insecta > Lepidoptera > Erebidae > Lymantria > Lymantria dispar. The sequence goes on from CM063445.1 coordinate 37,516,112, forward strand.
TAAAACATATTTTTACATGCAAACTTTACCGGTTTTGTGAAGTAGCTGCTTAAAGTGCCAATAATTGGGTGGTTTACCCTACATAGGTTTACATTTGCATTTACTTATATACAATTTTATTATAGCTGGGTTTTATACAAAAATCAAATCTTTGCTATTTTGCAATGGCTACAAGAATTATCCCTACTAGTGCAAAATACACGGGGACATCGGCTGCTGTCCTCATCAAAATATTAGATTAAAAATTATGTTTTAGCTTCATCTTCACTTTCAGTATCTAAACTCTCTTCTGATGAATAGCCAGTGGTGAAAAGTAGATTCTTTGGCTTTTTCTTTCTTTCTTCTTTCAATTCCTTCAGAATTTCCATTTTCTTTTCTTTAGCTATCTTCTCTGTCAGTAACTGTCTAGGTCTCTTTCTATAATGTGAATCTTGGTGACTGGCTTGTGATTGGTTTGGTTTTGATTCTTCTTTGCCATTTGTTGTAGTTTCATTTGTAGTAAAATTATTAACAAGAGTGCTATTATTTTGTTTTTCTTGATTGGTCTCAGTGACCTCTACAGTTTCAAATTCATCCTCTGTAAAGAAGATATAAGATTTATTCTATAAAAAAAATCAATCTATACAAATAAAAAAAATGAAGTGTCTGTTTGTCACGTCAAAATAATGGACTTTTTATGCTGATATGGTTATTTGCATGATACATATGCATAAACAAGTAAAAAAAATTGTCTGTCTGTTTATTTTAGGTAATCTTCAAAACGGCTGGACAGATATTGATAATATTTTACAGGTAGCTGTCTATATAAGGGGTAACTTAGGCTATATTTTATGCCGGTATTCCCACAGAAAGGGGAACTACGTGAGTAAGACAACTAAAACCGAATCGAAGTGAGGGTGGGTTGCTAGTCGAAAATAAAACAATGCATGGTGAAGCCATTTTCCAAAGTCATTCAACACAAGTTACTATGATGGTATAATACTTCTTTTTAAATACATAAATGGTATTTTGTTTTTGATAATCATAAGTCAAAGCTCAATTACCTGGAGTGATGATCTCAAAATTGTAAGAATGATCTTTTAACACTATAAAGATGATTGGGAATTCAACTATACATTTGCCAGACAAGTTTTCAGCTAATGATTCTGTTGGATCCAATTCAAAAAACTTCTTGGCAGACCCTTTAACTTTTTCAGCTGTAACAATTAAAATTATAAAGTATAACAGAATTACATGCTAAAAGCTATAAGTTACAGAAGCAACTTGATTATATACCTCTTAATAATATCTTCACTCCACTAAAGCCAACTGACTTATAATACTGCAAGGATTTTGAACCTTCAAAAGGTAAGGCATTTGGATTTAAATACTTTTCTAGTAATTCTGATAATCTCTTATGCTCTGAGCATTTCTCATCGACAAACTTTAAAGGTTCTGATTCTACATTAGGGAATAACCATTCGACTCTCCAATGTATGACATTAGTTTTGTAATGATATCTTGTTGTGTTTGCTTTATGCCTTGTAAAGTTTTGTGCAAGGAATTGTAATACTATGCCTCTTTGCCTTGCTGCCATTTTCAATTTATACAGATGCTATAACAAAAATTTGATTGAAATGCATTTAAATTATAAATGACAACTATTATTAAAAATAATCCAAATTTTATTATTGTATTATAGTTTGCCATATGATGATGGAGTAAGAACACAATTCATCACCCCTTTATTACTCATAGGTGTTGTAAAAGATGACTAAAGAATTACAATATGTAGATAACATCTATGCAAAAAAAGGCAAATTCAAAATAAAACCTGCCTGGCCATCGTGGTATAGTAAGTCAATTACCCTCTGATTGTGGTGTCCCCCCTGGGTCTACTCACTGCTCTAGTGGTTAACTCGTGATCGGGTGCTGCTTGTGGGATCTGGTCCAGCCATATTTTCTTTTTCGTAGATATTTCTTTGTACTAAATTTTGAAACTTATATGAATGTTCATGTATAGTGCTGTGTGGTAGCGGCTTCGAATACTACCAACCCTTGCTTTGCTCGTGGGTGTTGTAAAAGACGACTAAGAGCCCTAGATTGACCCGGACCAACTCCATCTGCTACCATTTGGGTCAACGATTACATTCCCAAGGAGGGTTGACGTCAGGCAAGCGGCCGGTCATAAAAGTCATTGCCAAAACTTTCTGCAATATGTCAAAACAGATGACATATTGCGTCGACCCCAAGTAATTGGGATAAGAGCAAGATGATGATGAATATTCATGTATCTTTTATACATTATTTCAAAGGACATCACACTGGAGTTAATACCATATGTTGTATGAAGTTTACAGTTATATATATTTAAAAGATTAAAAAAAAAATGACATACCGCTGATTTTCTTGCTGGGTCTCCTCAGCTTGTGGCCGTGTTCTGATCTAGTGGTAGATTATTGGATTGTTTCTATGTATAAATTGGATAATATGTAAGTGCCCTTAAGGGGCTCGAGCCTAGTTGTTGGTGTGAGCTGATGTTTATATTTTCTAGTCTATATAGAATTTCATATATAGTCTAACTTGAGGATGTTTTGATTTTCTTGGAATTAAATGTGATGTAGCAGAGGAGCAAATTAATGTGTATATAAAAATTAATGGTTGACTAGAATCCTTGATGTGAATATTACAGTCAATTAATTAGTAATATCAAGGTATGTAGGCTTGCTTTTTCTTCATTCACAAACATATTGTCTAATTTCTATTAGTACACATCCTGGTGATAGTATGGAATTTCTAGGCTAGCAAATTTTCATGAAAGATTTTCATTGAGATATCCGGTTTCAAGAATTTTAGCAACCACCTTTTGCTATACAGGATGGAGACAACAATGTAACAATAAATAAAAACACCGGCAATACTAGTGTATAGGAGTATTTTGAAACTATCAAAAGAGTCCTCGCATGGAAATTAAAAAAGAAATTTCAAACAAACTTTTTATCATAAATATGGAAACAAAATAAAACACCATTTGTAAATATTAGTTCACTAACCTGTAGCCGTTTTTAATACAGGTAGTGGAAAATGTTAATAATACAAAATAATGCTGTGGCTAATCTATATGACATATTATATTCAAATTTTGTATACAGGCTGGACAAGCCATCAGATATACTAAATTAAAATTATTGTCATATGGTCATCTCCACCTTGTATAATAACTAGGGTACTAGAGTATTATGAATTATATTTTTACTCACAATAGGTAAGTCTTTATCAATTCTTGTATATTTCTTCTTTTCATCACGCTTGACTCCGTATACAAATCGCGCGCATTCCTCGAGTAACCTGTAGTCACTTAGTAAATCCGTATCAGTAAAATCCTTAATTCTAATAAACTTGGTTCGGTCTCGGATGCCATCACATTCTAGTTCCTTCTTATGTATTCTAACACAGTTTAGGCAACAAGTCTTCACTTCACATTTTGGACATGTGTATTTAGCTTTGTTTACTCCGCATACCTCACAGTCGCCAAGTCTACAGAGGTTAAAAACAAATTATTTATAATTATATTAATTAAATGATGACTAATTACTTAATCGGAACGCTACTAACCTATCATTCTCATATTCATGATTTGATTCATTATCTGAAGATGAAGACATATCAAAGTTATTAAACGAAAACAAACTAGATAGGTATTATTTCCTCTGTGCAAAAGTGCAAACTTACATTTTTTTTTGTTTGATTGTCCATTCAGACAGACAAAGGAATCAAAGCCCATACAGCCAAGTATTGGAAAATTTCTTCACATAATGAGTATTAATATAAAAATAAACTTGGCAACACTGATCTGAAGGATGAAAGCAATATTCTCTAAAGGTCGGTATATACGACAACGATATATCGTAGCGATCTGACTGCGCACACCGTTTGTGCAATTAATCGAACGTCCATAGAGCGTCCACACGATAACGATAACTGCGTCGATTTTCGTCCACACTATCGATAAAACTGCACAAACAGTTTGCGCAGTTATATCGCTACGATATATCGTTGTCGTGTATACCGACCATAACGGGGCCATGTAACTTCCCTACAGCCCTTCATAGTAATTTTTGCATATAAACTACTGCCATCTTTGCGAAAAACCTGAACTACTAAAGACCGTAGTAGTTTATATTAACACCAATAGATAGAGCAATAATAAATTATTGAAATCATTTCTGATACCTAAACAAATTAAATATACTTATATAATAAATAATTTTATATACCTACTTATAAATTATATATATATACATAAAATCTATTATATTATTTGTAAATTACTAATTAACTACGACTTTTCTACCAAAAAGTTTGTATACTAAATTTTGGCGGCAATGTTTGACAATTATCATAAAAAAAATATTACAAAGCGTCATCGGTCATTTTGTACTGTTAAATTGCGTAAATTAGTCGCATTGCCATAAGCCGAAGAAGTGAAGTGAAGTCATTGTAAAAATATATTTTAAGTGTGTAAAATAAAAATTGAACCGACTCATCTCTCGGAGCTTGTGATAGATTTCAAAAACGATACACCTTGTGCTTCAACGATTTGGTTATACAACGACTTTTATAATGGCAAGAAAATCGGCCTGTAGGTGCTATTTTGGATGTACATCCAAACTATGATATTTTTAAATGCAAAAGCAAATGTATATATATATACATCCTAATTCTTTTTCGTCTATAAGACAGTGCTTCTACATAATTCATACATTCATAGTTCATCCATACATTCTTCTACTCACAATACTAAGGTACATATCATATAACTCTGAGTCTATTCAATTTGCCCCTTTTATTACTACATTTTTACGAATATTTTTTTTTAATATTATTTTCAAATATCCCTTAATTATAACACCCATTAATGTCACCAATCAACTACTACAGTTACTAAGTGCACCCAAGAACTTTGAATATTTACATTTAACAATTAATATAATTTCATCATATAATATCCATTATTATAGAGCGTTTATAAGAACTTACCTCTCTACGGGTTATAAAATAAATAAGATAGTGCTAAGATATGAAAGTTTACGATTAATAAATGGCTAATACAAATAAAATTTGTTTGAGAATAGGTCTACTTAACGTTAGATCATTAAATACTGGAAGAGATGAGTTAGAAGCTACTATAGTCACCTACAATCCGGATATACTAGCACTGAATGAAACATGGATTAAAGACGGTCAAGAGATGTTAGCTCCTTCGTTACCAGGATATATTTTTAAACACAAGGCACGCAAAAATAATAAAAGGGGTGGAGGGGTTGGTTTTTATATAAGAAAAAACTTAAAAATTAGTATGTGCCCTATTCCTGATTAAAAGCTAGAGCAATTGTGGTTGGAATTGAGATTAGAAGGGACAAAAATGGCTATAGGAACCATCTACAGACCAGAAAGTGTAAAGGTGAAGTTAGCTTTAGATTCTCTGAACGAATCAATAACTGTAAATTCCAATTGCGATTATGTATGTATTCTAACCGATTTTAATGTAGACCTACTTATGTCAAATAATCCCAAGGCCAAAGAACTACTTAATTTCTGTTCAGAACTAGGTCTTGAACAGACTGTTAAAGAACCAACTAGGTGGACAAATCAATCAAAAAGTTTAATAGATCTAATAATCACTGATATTCCAGAGAGATGTAAAAAGATATCAAGTATACCTAATCAAATTTTGAGTGATCACTCTTTAGTAATGAGTGAGTTTAATATTAAAAAACCAAAGGTGAAATCTATTTTAATCGAAAAAAGAGCAATTAGAGACATAAACGAAGAGAATTTCTCTAATGATCTTTGTTCTATTCCGTGGAACTTTATTTCAAGCATCTCAGATCCAGATTTAATGATATTAAAATTTAATGAAAACTTTATTGAGCTTTTCGACAGACATGCTCCTCTGAAAGAAAAAAGAATACAAGAGTCCCCTAAGCCATGGATCACTAAGACAATCCAATTTATGATGTCTCTTAGAGATAAAGCTTTAAAAAAGGCACGCAAAAAAAATACGACGTCAGCCAAAGAGTATTATAAAAGCCTAAAAAGCTTAGTGGCAGGTGCCTTAGAAAGAGAAAAAAAAAGCCTTTTTCACTCACTATATTAATAAAAATATTAAAAAACCACAAAACATGTGGCATTACTTTAGAAATATTAAATTACTACACAATGATACTGTAAAAATTCCTTACAACTTAAATAATCCTAATTTAATTAATCAACACTTTTTATTAATTCCTAGTAATGGAAATGATGATAATCATGTTATAGAATTTTTTAAATCTCATAAAGCTACCGAAAACATTTTTAATATAGAACCTGTATCTCCGGAGACAGTTAGCAAAATAATTTTTGGCATACACACAAATGCCAAAGGTTATGATGGAATTAACATTGATCTAATTAAACTCACTCTTACTGAATCACTTCATACTATAACAGACATTATTAATCGCTCAATAGAATCAAATAACTTCCCGGAATATTGGAAGCTAGCACTTGTTCGACCAATACCAAAATCACAATCTATAGATCAGCTTACAGATTTAAGACCTATTAGTATATTGCCTGTTTTGTCAAAAGTACTGGAGAAAGCGGTATTAATTCAACTAGAAAATTTTATTTGCAAAGAAAATTTTATCCCTAAATTTCAATCAGGTTTCAGAAGGAAACATGGAACAGAAACAGCACTTTTAAATGTCGCTGACGACCTACTTACAGCTTCAGATTCTGGGCTCAGTAGTATCCTCGTCTTACTGGATTTTTCTCGGGCTTTTGACTCTTTGAGCCCTGACGTGCTGATAGCAAAACTATCGTATTACGGCTTTTCTAATGATGCATGCCAGTGGTTTAGATCTTATTTATCAAATAGAAAACAGTTTGTAGTAACTGAATCTTATGATGGTTCCAAATCATTCTCTGATGTTGGTACTTTAAATCGCGGAGTGCCACAAGGATCAATATTAAGTCCAATTTTATTTTCAATTTTTACAGCTGATCTCCCTAGTCATATAAAGAAATGTAAATATCATTTATATGCTGATGATACGCAAATATACTACTCCTTTAAAGCCGACAATACATTAGAAGCTGTACGTATGATTAACGAAGACCTAAATGATATTTATAAATGGGCTAATTATAATTCATTAGCACTAAATCCTACAAAATCTAAAATGTTAATATTAGGAACTAAATCACAAATTACAAAAGTAGAATGTTAAAACCCAAAGTCACTAATAAATAATATCTCTATACCTATTGTAACTGAAACTAGAAATTTGGGTCTTATATTCGATAGTGAAATGAGATTTGAAAAACATATCAGTGAAAAGATCAGAACTGCCTTTTTTTAAATTGAAAATACTATACGGTATTAGGAAACATTTGTCAAAAGAAACTCGTAATTTATTATGTGACCTCCTTATTCTATCTTCTTTTGATTATTGTAGCACTGTTTATGGTCCCCGATTATATACTAAAACTGAAAATGCCATACAAAGAGTGCAACATGCATGCATGAGATTCTGTTTTAATATACCTAAAAGGGAACATGTAACGCCATATATGATCAAACATAAAAATTTAAACATGAAATCAAGAAGAGAGCTCCAACTCGCATGTATGACGCAAAAAGTATTATGGAATAAAAACCCTGAATACTTATTTGAAAAACTTACATGGCTTAGAGATATTCACTCAAGAACTATACGCTCTAATTCATCTTATACTCTTCAAATACCAATGCACAAGACTAGTGGTTGCAAAGGCTGTTTCAAATATAGTGCATCAAAAATATGGAATAACATTCCTCCTCCTTTAAGACAAAATACAAGTTTTAACAGCTTTAAAAAAAAAATTAAACTACTACTATTATACCGAAATAAAACCATATTTGATGCGAGATTTGTATTACGAACTGATGAATAATTACATGACATAACCTACAAATTTGCAACAAATAGATACGTCAATCGCTGCCCACATCACGCATACGCACACACATACACACATTCACACACGCAAACAAACACTTAACACCCATACACACAAAAATGGAAAAGCGAACTCATCATACAAAAGCACATCTTTCATAATTCAATTCATTAATGTTATTTATATTGTTATCATTGTTATTGTAAGTTATTTTTATTCCTTTTCTTTTTTTCTTTTCTTTATGTTATTTTTTCTTTCTTATATGTTTGACGAAAGGGGTTTGCTGAAAACCAGCCCTGCATAATTTCTATGCAGCACAATGCTGAACATTCCCCTATTGTCAAAATTAATTAAAAACATGTATTATAATTATTAGTTATTATGTGACAATAAATGCTATTCTATTCTATAAAGGGATAAGGTGATAAGGGGATAATGCGATAAGGTGATAAGGGGATAAGAGGATAATGGGATAAAGGGACAACGGGACAAAGGATAAAGAAGTTTCACTTCTGCTATGCGTACTTTGTACACACGTTCATTTTTTTTATACATTATTATATAATTTATAATAACGATAATATTATTATATTATTTATAATCATAATCTTAGCCCATATACCTCCCACGGTGCTTGAACCTCCTTTACTATGAGAGGGAAATAGACCTACTACGTCAGATCGACTTAGTAGTCGATCTTACGTGTTGATTAAGGGTTTTGTTTTGAGTTTTCCTTCTCTTGCATAAACGTTATCTGCATATTATATCCCTTAGTCGTCTTTTATAACATCCACGAGTAAAATAAGGGGTTTGGATTGTATTCTTACTCCGTTATTACACGGGAATAATTTATAATATACCAGCAACCCGCCCTCGCTTCGCTTCGGTTTCAGTCGCTTTACCCATGGCATAGTTGCTGTTCCTGTGAGAATACCAAGATAAAATATAGCCTATGTCACTTCCTGATATTATAGTTTTCCATTGGTGAAAGAATTTTTGCAATCGGTTCGTTGGTTTAAGTGTGAAAGCGTAACAAACAAACAAACATCCTTACTTACGCATTTATAATATTAATAAAGATTATATTATTTTAAGATTATAAATGCGAATGTAATTCTGTCTCTCTGTATTTTCATCTATGCCATTTAACCATTTTTATGAGATTTGGTGCAGAAATGGACTAGAGCTTAGGAAAGAACCTATTATCCTAAAAAAAGCCTTGATTGGTTTGAAATATGGGTCAATAGTCAAATTAGAGGGTCATAATTATCAAAGATAAAACCATGAAACGTTTTATCTAGTAACTTAAGAAAAAGTGAATAAGAATTTCTCTCAATGTTTTAGAATTTTGAAGTAATGCGGATAACATGAAAGTTTGTCTATTCTTATATAAAAGAGTCGTAATAATCCATCAACTTAAAATCGAAACTACTAGTACAAGGAACGTGAAATTTTGAACACGGCTTTCGCTCCCAGCCCCGGGTTGAAAAAAAGTGTGTTGAAAAGCTTATGGCTTAAACTACTGAGCTTCATGGTTTATAGGAATGGTCAGATTAGTCTCATAGCGATACTAATAAATACTGTAAAGTACTAGAAAAGGCATTTTAGCCTTTTCTAAGAGCCACTTTTTTAGAGTTACCTTAAAAGAACTTAGTACCAGTAATCCAATTTTTTCTGGAATGTTATTATAAATATTTCTGCACATCACGTAACAATTTTTTTTTGCATTCGACTACTTTTCGGCACCTCTTCTAGTACCAATCGATTTGGATTTCGAGTATTTCCTCTAATGCATCCCGCTGATGTATATATTGCTATTCATAAAATTGTTTATGAATAGTATTCATAAATTTGTTCCTTTTATTTTAAGTCCGATATGATTAGTAATATTATATCTGTAGAAATAATGTCTATTTTCAATACTATGAACATTAATTATCATCATCATTGCAGCCCTTTATCCTTCATCCTTTATATCATTCTCCCGCCGACTGAATCCTATACATTTAAGTGATTATGTCTACTCGCTTTTATGTTTCATCGAGTTTGAAATCTCAATGTTTTTAAAGAAGTTTCCCTTCAAAAATTGCATTTGATGGATCTCCCCTCACCATACCGGTCTACATAAGTCCCACTGTTGATCTCGGGCCTCCTCCACAATGGGAGGAAAATTGACCTACTACACCGCGCTGGTCAGACGTGTTGGCATATGGTTTTATGCCGAGATTTCATTCTCTTGCATAGATGTTATTAATTTATCATATTCCTTAGTTGTCGTATACGACACCCACAGGCCAGACATGGGGTGGTGAATTGTATTCTTACTCCATTACTACACGGGCAATGATTGATTTAAATGCGTCTAAGATGATGATGCATTTATCTCGTCGCAACCATTTAAATAAGTGCTATGCGATAATTAAATAATTAGTGTGATAATCTTCAAATAATAAATCAATACATACTTTCCTATATTTGTGTTTAACATTACAATAAATGCATAATGACAAACACACATTTTGGATTATAACGTTATTTATTTAATTTTTAAGTTTATATATTGAATTATTGATAATAACCCACCTAAATTTCGTGAAGTTTTATCAAGAATAAAATATACTCCTAATGGAAGGAATCAACCTCCTAAGGGTTTTCCATACGACAACAAAAAATAATCTTATTTTGCTCGTAACTAATAGTCACGGTATCTTTCAATTTCAGATCTTAACATTTAACGATGGAGTGATTAGGCACAATAGATATGTTACAGCTCTTTGACAAACAGTTCGATTCTTTTAATAGTCACAGATATCAATGTAGTGAAAAGTAAATAAATAGGCATTGAAGAAGAACTCACCGCATTCTTTACTTTGGAATGAATCATTATCAATTTTAAAATCGATGCAATTTAAGGTAGATAATTAGGTTAAGAGATTTTCTTAATTTGTACAAGTACCAACATTGTAGTAAAATATTGCATAGCAAATATTGACGTGTACACGGAAATGTTCGATAATTCGAACAAAACTCGTAAACTAATATTAGTATTTAACAAGAAATCTAAATCAGGACTCGTTTGTGAATTTATTCGAATTTATTCCATTCGAATATTTGCCGCTAAAAGTAAAAAGGACAGAAGTCGAGCTAAAAAGATGATAGCCTCATTGTTTGTAAGACAGGTGATTTCGCAATAATTGTCTTATCAGATAAAAGCTGTGTTACTGTAGATCCGTATGTCAAACATTGTTTATCAAATGCCTTGGAAAGTTTTAAACAGCAGCACTGAAGAAGCAAGATCCTCCTCTACCTTGACAACGCATTTCACCGGACGCCCTATCGAATAATTGCCTACCAAAGGTGTAGAGCAAGTGAATCATTTATTTTACAGTTCCTACTACCCTAACTTGTGACCTATCTAAAAATAAAAGATAAACGTGGTTTTATGAATATTGAAGATGCCTTTGAAAAAGGCGTGGAAGAATTCCTTAAGCAATAGTGAGCCTACTATTTAACAGTTCCATTGCACGCGTTCACGCATAGAAAGGAACGCAGATTACTTAAAAAAAAAAACAATAAAATATCAACAAGCTTTTACAACAATTCGTTATTACTAATTTCTTAAAATTGAGAAAATGCTATAATAAGAAAAAGCTTAATAAATCCACACAGTGATATACTATTTTTAGCTATATTATTTTAATATGTAACGGGAAGGAAATAAATTTGTTTTGTTTCTTTGCATATTAAAACTCTTTTATTTCCCATAGCAAATCCTTTAAATATTTTAAAATAATAGTTATTATTTATTTATTGGAATAATGTATGTTAATTGTATGTAATGTCTTTTGTTTTCGATTATTTTTTCGTTAATAGAGTTATAAAGGGTCAAGCGACCTTACATTTATTCCGTTTAAATAAATAATTTATATCACACTAAATATATCACTAAAATACCACTAGAGGTCACTTTAAAAGCAGCGCCATCTATTGAGCGATTAGTAACACTTTGTTTCGCTATTATTGAAAATAGCGCCATCTTTCAAACCATGTACGCAGTTTTCAAATTTAAAACCTCTATTGCACATCTATCTAGGGATGCGCAATATTAGTAAAATATCGATATTGATATCGAAAGCCAAATATCGATAAGTAGATATTATTGGGCACAAAATATCGATATTTTATAATATCGAAACTAATCGAATGAATTCATTTTCCGGCCATTTTTTGATGATATTTTTAATTTTTGTTTAGGAAATTTGTCCCGATATAAGATAGAGGGGACTGACGATGAAATAAGACCCTCCGGTCTAATTTTAATGAGATTTTTTTTTAATTTTGTCCCGATGTATTAAGATAGAGCGGGACTTACGACGAAATAACATCCTCCGGACAAATTTTGATGAGCTTTTTTTGTTTAGGAAATTGTTCCGGATGCCTAGCAATCACACCTTTTATCAAAATTATTTTATTAATATTTTTCCTTTCATTGCAAAAGCGATATCGATATTGTCTTCATAATATCGATTTACCGATATTTCAAAGTTATAATTATCGATATTTAAAAGATATCGATAAATATCGCACATCCCTACATCTATCTTATTTCTTCTTCTTCTTAGTTAATGGCAATGAGCTACAATAATATAAGCTATTGGTGCCAGTGTCGAGTATATTGATTATTATTCACGTCTTTAGTCTTAGTCTTTCAGTCAGTCGTTAGCATGACTTGGTGCTGATACAAGTCATGCGTCTCAGGAAATTTGAGCAGAATGTCAAAATGCACGTAATTCGCTATTATATCATTTTCACTACATTTCAGAATTTAATCTGCATTATATTACATAAAATATCAGCAAAATTATTAAATATAACACTTTAAAACACTAAAATAATGAAAAGAATATAAAAGCACTACATGACATTTTGTCATTCGCGTCAAAAGACCTTCTTCTTCTTATCTATCTTATTTTATTTTTGGCGGGAATCTGAAGTGTCATGTGGTGTTCTTGTATTATATTCAATATCTTAGTGTTTTAACGTGTTATGTTAAATAATCTTGATGGCATTTTATGTAATATATAGCGACAGAACTGCTGAGAGGTGTAGTGAATATGATATAAAACTGCTATACATACCGTTGTATTTCCACCAAAATTCTTAGAAGATACCAGTGTTCGGAACCGTACGATAATTATCGTACACATACGATAATTTTGTGCCTACGTACGATGTACGATAGCATAATAATATCGTACGCAGATTGTACGATAATTTTTATCATGATGCAAAATTTGAGAATTTATATTATTTCACTCATGCGCCGATAGTCTAAATCGCAGTAGCATGATTTTATTTTGGCCAATAAAATCTTGGGAAAATACCGGGAAATACAAGTTCTCTATTCCTATTGGTTCTTACGATCCGCTCTGCTAAGTTTCACCACTGCCGATACTGTAACTTTATCCAGCGCCTGCTGTACACGCTTTCTTATTGGTTAGTATAGCATCTACCAATGTGAACAAGAGAATATAGAAAATTACATTTTCTGTTTTTATGAATATACGTGTATATTGATATATAAAAGAAATTCTTTCATTTTTTATTTCACTATCCATTCATATCCATTTCTTCTTTATAAATACAAAATTTTGGCGTTTCATACCCAACTTGCATGGCAAAAGTGAAATTTGTCTGAGTGAATTTTAAACTTGGCGCGTTTATTGAACTTAAAGTAGAAAGGGAATCAGTTTAGGTCTGTAACACGTGTAAAACATTTGGGTTTCAGTGTTCTGTTGTTTTGACAGCGATGGTTTAAAAAAGATAAACTGTAGAGTACTTGCATGCATATCAATATTACAATTTATATGATTTATTTATCTATAATAGACATTATCCTAAAAAATACGATAATTTCGATCCATGTACGATAATTTTAAGCCCCTGGTACGATAGTCAGTCCACTTCAGGTTGCTAACGCTGGAAGATACCCTTAAGTGGCCAGTGGCCATTACACTGTTGAGGGCGACACTTTGACTTAGTGACAGACCATTACTGACCTGAAGAAACTGAGAACTTGAAAAGATAATTATAACTCGACACTGGCAAAAATGGCTCGTATTTGTAGCTGATTGCCAAGACAAAAAAAAAAGAAGAAGAATAGTGAATTATCTATATTCTCTAATTTATTATTCTACAGTACAGTCGGTTTGTTATTGTTAGTCGTCATTAGCGCAAATTTTAAAAGCGCATTTATTGGAATAAAATAATAGGAATATTTAAAATAAAAATACTAATATAATTCTTTGAGAAAAGAAAAGTTTTGCCTCCAAACAATGGGCACAACAGATTTGCAAGGAGATGACTGGGATTTGCCATGTTCCGACGACGAGCTGGCAAATAGTGGCGTATTTATTGGGAAAAATTGGATGCCCGACCCGGCAGAATTAGAAGAACTTTACAAAGTTTTAGATAAAAATAGAACTTTACCACTAGAATGGAAATGTCCTGGTAGGCGACCTCCATCTCCTTTACCTTTAAGTAAGGAAAATCAACCTGAAATGCCAGTATCGCCCATAAGAGAGGAAAAATCAGATTTTGATTTCATGGACGAGGTGAATTCCTTGAGGTTAAGAGTCCGCAGAGAAGGCGAAGACACGTTACGAGGTTCGGCAAAGAAGAAAACTACTTCATTTGATGGTATATTGTCGAACATGATAAGGCATAAAAGGATAGAACAGTTAGAGAAACAAGCAAACACATCCCCTTCAACACCATCTATTGGGAGTTGAAAGTTTATAAATCGAAAATATATGAAATATTGCTTCTGTATTTTATTGAGATACATAATGTGAATGACAAACAAATATGTTAATGTTACGGCTGATTTTCCTAAAATGGATTTATTATGTAACAATTTCTTAATTTTTTACTGAATGAAATTGAAGAATGTACATGTCTATATATCTATACGAATAAATGAAATTGAATGTCAAAATACTGGGCTTTTTTCATGCTCACACATTTGAATGAGACCTATGCTTAAAACACAGTTTAAAATTTTTTTGAGGTAATCTTCAAAACCGCTGGACAGATTTTGATATTATTAACTACTAGGTAGCTTGGGCTATATTTTATACCAGTATTCCCACAGACACTGTGCCAGTAACATGGTTGGCATGATTACAATGGAAGGTGTTATGGAAACATACATTGTATACAATCTTCTGTATGTGACTGAACTAAATAACTAGATCAGTTTGTTTTTTGAGCAGATTTAAGGATTTAGAAGGTGGCTTCAATAAATATAAAGGAATTTTATTTTTTTAGATTTGCATATAACAGCATCTGTTGGCACAACTAGTATTATTATTTTTTTTTACTTGAGAGTCTACCTAAACTGTTCAGAAATAAAACATTATAAAATATCTTTGTGATTTCTTGTAATTATTTTTTTAGCTATGCTGACAATATCGCAGAGTCTGGTTGCAAAAGTTGTAAGTTTTCTTCAAGCAATTCTCGACAAGCTGCAATGTTTTCAATTATGTGTTCTAGAGACCAATGTTTCCGTAACAATGCTAGCTCTAGATCAAACTTGCCTTGCCTAATGCACTGGACTCCTGTGCAATGTGCTGATGCCTTCAATTGCACACCCAAGTCATGAATTAGTGTCCATAAATATTTTTCGTATTCATTTACGGATTGTATCTCTGAAAGTACAAGGAGCATTAGAAAAATTTATGTATGAAATAAAAGGTAATTATTGGAAAAGAACCTTTGGTATTCATGGGCTAATTTTATATAGCAGAGGAAACTGTATGTATTAATTTTTATATATAGTACTTATATTTTTAATAAAAAATACCCTTTTTGGTAAACTATGGTCTGGACATATCCCGTCCAATCAACCCGGGGCAACGGACGAACATCTATCTGCGGGTGGTGGACTAATCACGGGTCCATCCATTTGCAGCTAATAAAAGATACCCTGTATTCTAAATAGCACTTTGCTTTTCCCTTTTACCCATGAGTAACCAATACATGACACTGGCAAAAGTTGCTGAAAAATCATCAAATTGCCATTAAAAAAAAAATACCTTGCACTAAGAATATAATCCTTGTACTATAAAGGACTTTACAAACATGTATTTCACTGACACAAATCATACACAAAAATATTTCTCGATTGAAGTAAGCAGATGTCTCCATAAAGGAAGGGATTTTTGCAATTAATAACTAGATATCAGTGTAGTATATTAAGCTAATTGCCTCATTTAGAGAGGTCTGGGCCCTAACATAGGGCATATATGGGCTGAAAACATACAAACATAGTACTTACAAAATAGTTACATATTTACCTAATGTAAAATTGGGTGGGTCAAAATATACACATTTTACTCCATAAATAACTGGCAGTTTACTATTGGCTGGTCTGATTAGTCCCTTTGATGCCAGATCATAAGTAGTCTGAGACTCCATGTGAAGGCCTGTTAATCTGAAAAAAGTTCATAAATATAAAAGAATTATCTAGAAAATTTAATAAAAAAAAAAAGACAGGTAGCCTGAGTAGATATCTATGTTAAACACTGTCAACACACTGCACCACTAAATTAAAAATAAAAGATTGTCTGTTTTTAAGATAAATACTAACTCAAACATAGTCTTCTGATGTGCAGCTTGAATATGAGCTACAACCCTGTCTATTTTCTCTCTTGTCACATGACTGAAGGTCGTTCTTTCCACAGTCTTGCCATTCCAAAAATAAGTATCTGTAGCTTTTCCCAGTTGTCCATGTACTTTGAAAGCTCTAGTTGGTCTTGCTACATGTATATGATATGTGAGCTTTGTGCCTTCGTTTAAACCTAATACTGAAAATAATTTTCAAATTAATTAGGTAATTAAGTAATATCTAAAGCAAATTTTTTTAATAAGGCAAGATCCTGCACTAGACATTTAACAGATATTTATTGTATTACTAGACATTTAACAGATAAGTTGTAACTTATCTTTGGGTCTACCCAAAGAATTTGTGGATTGCAACTATTGTCCTGCATAAGAATCAAACTTGTAACACTTAGGGTGGTAGATTGTTAACTTAACTACTACACCATCTATGAAGTCAGTATGAATTTCAGTTATGCAAATATAAAGAAATCATAAAAATAATATATTCAAATTTGATATTTACCGATTTATATACAATACTCAGACAGAAAATCAACAATATTTATTTTAGAACATCATATTTTTTCTTATATTCCCTCATAATACAGTAAAAATGTACATGCACTATATATCTTTAAACAAGTAATTCTTGTATATTCCTATATATATATAGATATATATGTATTTTGTTCAGAATCTCAGAAACGGCATCAACGATTCTTGATATCAGAGGTTTTAGTGGCAAAAAATCAATCTAGCTAGGTTTTATTTATAAAAAATGTCGGCTTGGTAGTGTTTTTAGCTAATCAATAATATGTCATTAGAATAGGTATATTAATCAAGCTGTCGCCGTCAAGAGTGGCAATAGCTTAGTTGGGAAGTTGTCCAGTCGCATTCAAACAGCCCGAGATCGGATCTCCGTGTTATTACTATTTCATATTTTTTTGATAATATTATACTGATCAAAGCTCGGTCCACCAGATATTACATTTCTATCTAACAATAAGTTAAAACTTACACATTACTCCGCTACTAAATAAGCCTAAATGTGTCGCAAATTTACTTCTGAAATCTTCAATAATATAACGAGGACCACATACTAAAGGATCGTCCGCATAATTAGGCACTATCTTTACTTGCATAGCCTCATTTGTAGCTCCTATTATTTCTACTCTCTTCTCTTGAGGTCTGTCTGGTAAGGAATTTAGGTCTGTAAATAGTTTTAAAATGTTCACACTTTAATCCAAATATCACAACAACGTTACACCCTTAAACGGGGAGTTAGGATTACCTGATAAATGTAAATGTATAACCTACCTCTACATAGATTTGTTTTAATTATATGTTGAACTTGTGTCACTGACACACATGATGGTTTATAGACACAAACAACTCCGTTTAGAGCTCTAAAAGCCGATGCTGCATTTTTCAGTTTCCCCATCTTATTTTCATCGAATTTAATGTTTTTAAAAAATAATCACAACACAGAATAAGGTTTTTTTTTTGGTTCCGTTCTGTTCATAGAGTAATACCACAGACTTTTTTTTTTGTTTCTGTTTGTCCATACGGACAGGCAAAGGGATCAAAGCCCATACAGCCAAGTCTGATATAATTTTTCTTTACATATTATTTACTTTTTCATATTGTATAACTTATTTATAGTCATTGTCCGTCAGTAAATCAAGTCGTTACGATTAATTAGGCGCTGAAAACCTGCTTATTAATTACTCTGGGAATTTCGGTAGAATATGAAAATACCATGGAAGTAATAAGTACTGATACAACAGGAATGAGCTCTGTCTGTGCATCTTGAAGCTAAAACAAAGAAAATAAAACCTTATGTCAAAGACGTAAGAGTCTTGTCACGCGCAAAATAGAAATGAAGCCGAGTGAGAAGGCAACCACTGTACCCTGTGTCCCGTTCTAACAGTGACTTAGAGTTGCCAGAGTTAAGTTGATTTCAATTAATTCGTTATTGGTAGAAAAATAGGCGATTTATGTAATGTAATGAAGTAAAAACCTTTACTTCTAAAATGTTTCTAAAATGTTTTTAATAATTTATTACCGGCATGTTAAAGCAATATTATTTGTTGCTACGTGCAAAACCTTATTAAAGCAAAAATGGTGCGATTGGCGTATAGGTTTTCTTTTATTTGTATGAAATACGGACACCTGACCTGACAACCCCACATAAAAATTTTAAACATAATTTATGAATGAAGAATTACGGTGACCATGCTTTCCAGTCCTAGTTCAAGAACAAATAACTTAAATACCTATGCATTTTTTATTCATTTCGATATTAAAAAAATTACTTTGTTTCAATTTCAGATTTCCTAAAGATCTTAATATTAAGGAAATATGGATAAATATTATACCCATGTATTATATATCAATAGGTGGGCACAGTTAATCCAAAAATTAACTTCGTTAATCGTTAATTAAAATTTTAACTTCGATAATCGTTAAAGCATTAAATTCGCGAAAATTTAATGCAAGTTAAAGTTAACGTTAAAAGTTAACCATTTAAGACTTACTATTTTTTACTTAGACTTAGGTATTATTTATACTATACTGTTTGCGTGCCTGTGTGGTGACGGAGGAGTAAGAGTCGGTATACACGACAATGATATATCGTAGCGATTCGACTGCGCAGACTGTTTGTGCAGTTTTATCGATAGTGTGTACGGAAATCGTCTCAGATTTTTCTGGTGGCGCAAACGATCGCGGTAGTTTCAAAATTATAAGTTGGAGCAATCGTTCAATTCGTTCGCTCTTCTTCTATCGCAAGAAGTAATAATATGTGGTGTGTGTCACGTGGACAGAGCAGCGCCTTGAACTTGACTAATGTAACGGACTAAAGTTAACGAAAGTTCAGTTTAACAGAGGTTAACAAGAGCGTTAACATTTTTTGAAGTTAACTTAAAAGTTAATCCGTTAACCAAAATTCGTTAATTAACGATTAACGGATTAACGAGTTAATGGCCACCTCTATATATATCATGGTATTATATAATATTTCGAATGGCATCACACTGGAACTATTAAAAAGCATGTTGTAAGATGTAATTTTATTTAAGTGAAATTAGAAAAATTAATAAAAAATAGACAATTCCACTGATTTTCTTGCCGGGTCTTCTCAGTGCAGTCGCTTTCCGATCCGGCGGTAATTTTAAGAAAAAATGTAAAAAAATGACAATATGTAAGTGTTTCCCCGCTGGGTTTATACATAATAAATGATTTGAATTTGAAATATTGAAGCCGAGTGAGAGCTCAGTAAAAGGCTTATTACACTACACGATATTCAGGGCAATAACTTAGTAGGGGTGCTCTACAACAGCTAAATTGTGAAACCTGTTTCAGTTATAGCGAAATAACAGTTTCAAAAAACTGTTCCAAAATAACAGCCTGTTTTGTGCTGTAATACGAGAAAAAAGGGGAAAATAACCATTCTTTGGGAATAATGTTTAGAAGTGGTTTCAGTGTTTGTTCCTAAAATGAAAACGATCCTTCATGACTTACATGCTTAGGACTGATTTATGTATATATAATCAGTCTTCTCTCTATACAGGGTGACTGGTAAAAGATTGTATATTTTGAAGGAGGTTATTCAGTAATCGATTCTGATACCGAATATGTAAAAAAAACGGTACTTAAATTTTGAACCAATTATCTTATAAAGATATTTAGTTACGCACACAGCTGAAACAGCTGTATTATTTATAGGTACCTATTTATAGGTCAACGCACTTGAACGCGCTATCAGTGTTTCCACTATTACGTTGTAGTTTTACTCTAGACTTTTCATTAATTTGCCCTAAATACCCTAATCAGTCTCCAAAAATCCTTGACTTAGGGCGCAAAATTTAAATGAGTTTGAAATAAAACAAAACTTGATGGTTTGATTTTTATTTTAATTTTCATCTATTAATCAAAGGTAGTAAACATGTAATCATAAAAAGAATTCATTTTAATATGTGGAAGAAGTAGATGATGAACAATATGATGCTGTTGTTGAAGCTGAAGCATTTGGCTTAAGTTTTTTAGCTGCGGGTAAATGTTGAGTACATTTGTATGTCGGGTTCTTAAATCGAATCTGTCATACTTAGTCTGGTGTGCAACAAACCATTGAGAGTTTCATTATGACGCTTTTTTCTTGGGTTGGGTTGTTTTTTTTGAGCCAACGCATACTCCATCCATTTCTTCCGGGGGTGATGAAAAGGTGACGCAAGTCTCATAACCCTCCCCTTCGCCATTGGGCTGATGGATCCTCGTCGCAATCGCAACGTTGGCAGGACGATGTACTCTCTCCTCACGACCGTGTGCAGGTACTTGGCGAAGCAACCGTCCGTCGTCACTACTTACGCCAGTCAGCAAGAAAACACCCCGTGCCGCCGTCCTCAAAACTCCAAGAGCACCGGCCAGAAGGCCTTGACGACCCCAACATCGTAGCGGGGCTACCCAATGGGCAATTTTCCTATACCAACTGTTAGTATCACACTGAAATATCGACATCTAAACACTGCAATATTTAATTTAAATTCTATTATCGTGTCTTACACAAAGTAATTTCGGTGAACTCTGGGAGCCCATAGAGGGTAACCATTGTTTGTGCAATGGTTACCCTCAAAAAAGCAAAGTCGGCAAAGTCTATGACAAAA
This sequence comes from Lymantria dispar, assembly GCA_032191425.1. Lineage (NCBI taxonomy): Eukaryota > Metazoa > Arthropoda > Insecta > Lepidoptera > Erebidae > Lymantria > Lymantria dispar. Next base: position 37,537,405 of record CM063445.1, read on the forward strand.
TAGTGTTTGCTATTTTTATGTTCAATTTTACCCCAAAATTACCCTAAAACCCTAAAAGTATTAAATAGCCCTAAGCCCTATTTTAAATTCGTAATTTCACCCTAAAATAGGGCGAAATCCCTAAAAGTGGAAACACTGCGCGCTACTCCCATTGAGCTCAGTGTGACCAAATTTAGCAGAATTCGATCCCTAATTTAGGGCTTAGCAGATTATGTCGCAGATTTCGAAAATTTGGCAGATTTTAGCATAATATTAAAAAGCCTTGCAGGAAAGTAGCAGAATTAGACATTGACTAAATAAATGTGTTTCACTAGGGTAGTTGCCCGGAACATATTTAAAAAATCTATTTTTCTTAAATAGTGTAAGTTTTTTTTTCTGAACATTTTCTTCTTTTTTTTTGGTCGGTCATCGGCCGATCAGCTGATTTAAAGCGAAGTTTGTCTGTTTATGCAAGTGTAATCATTGATTTATTCGAATTCTAATGAACATTTAACAAAGTACGAATATGTTGTAGATTAAGTATCACTAACTTTATACATTTCAATCAGATACTACTACTATACTATACTACACGAAAAAGGGATGATAAATTTGAAAATTTTTCATGTCACTAATTCATTATCAAATCGTTATTTTGCCTTAAAATATTTTTTCATGGGTTCCTACCGCCATTGCCTAACTCTCGTTTGACCAGTTGCCCATAACCTGATACACTCTGCATACAAATGTGAATAGAATTTAGAAACTTTTTGTTGATAAACATTTGAAAATATTAAGTTTCGTTTTCCTTTAATATTCATGCACATTAAAACTTCATCTATAGTAGAATTATAGCATTTCTTACGAAAAAAAATAGCAGATTTTAGCAGAATTCAAATGAGTAGATAGCATAATTTAAATCTGGTCACACTGCAATCTAAAATAACATAACCTAAAATAATTACGGAATCGTAATAATGTATTTCTAATCCTTGCGTATCTCCGCACGCTGTATTGTTTTTTATGCAGTTCGTTATTGTTTTTTTAATATTATGTCAATAACAATTTAGCAGCGATTACACATATGTCATTTTCAACGTGTTCAAGACTGTGGTGAACGGGATTGTTTCCCGCTAATGCAATTTGGCCAAGAAAGTGATAAGTGTGATCCAGTGTGTTATCATATGTTAAGTGTAGTGTTTTTCGGTTTCTAATGCGCCCTCGTCGTGAGACGTATGGTCGTAACAAGGTACACTGGCAAAACTATTCTTTTGACAAGAAAAAATCACCTTATTTCGGGATTGGTATGAGCTGAGTCTGCAACTTTTAATGGTTTTTATGACATTATTCCTACACCTAGTTTTAATAATTCTAATAATAAATATAAAAATCTTGACAACAGTTCTAACAAAACGTTAATTGTAACGCTATCAGAATCACCGTATCGCCTATAGGGTGACCCACTTTTTAGGAGTCTTGAGGCACTAATGTTGTTGATGTTTACTATGTGGTTAATTAATATTGTACATTTTTATTGGTTACTTGTGACCATTGTCTATAGTTTCCTTCAATATGTACAATCTTTTACCAGTCAGCCTGTATATATATATATATATATATATATATATATATATATATATATATAGAGAGCACTGATTTATGTATCTCTCTCGTATTATAGCACAACAGGCTTATTTTGGAAAGTGTAATAAGCCTTTTACTGAGCTCTCGCTCGGCTTCAGTTTTGCGACAACAAAAATAAAACCTTATGTCAAGTTTCAGTTTCAGATTTTAAACTGAACATTATTTATTATATTGCTGGATATATCGTGAATGGGATGATTGACAAAATTTCTTGTACAAATTATCGTGTGGTGTTATTGGATCACAAGACCATAGATCACAGCTACCGTGTCGACATATCACAATTTTCAGCATACTGCTTTTATTGATCGGGGAAAACTTAAGCATGTTTCCAGGTTTGTATTTGAAATTCTAAAGTACACTGAAAAAATGTTTATTGCATTATCAAATCAATAATTAAAAAACTTACATAAAAATAAAATTATCATGTATGTTGTCCAAGAATTTTATAGCAAATTACATACATTGTTAGATCCAACACATCCTCCTCAATCTATATTTGAAGATCCACGTGACATTTAATTGGTGAAGGCGTTAGCGAATTCATATCTCAATTTAGGTTTAACTCATAATGCAAAATTAGAATCAATGAAACATATGCTATAGCTGGGTTTACGGCAGAAACTTCACAAGACTGTTTTACTTAGCAATGTCTGATTTAGAATTAAACTTAAATGTAAACTTAACTGTTTCTTTTTTGTTACCGTCAACTGCCCTGACTTTGCACGAATTTTTCATATTTTTGGCTTTAACGTAAAATAAAGTAAAAAGTATGCTCGATTTCCATGCTATGTATACATATTATAGTAGAAAAAGTTCAAAACTTCTGTATTTCTTATTTATTTTACTTGATTTTAATATGTAAATAAAGTTTTTGAGGTATTTTACAAATTAGGCAAAGTCATAGTACATGTCTCTGACTTTGCCTGGTACATTTACTCCCAAATATACAATTACATACATTTTTATTCTGGCACAATCAAAAATGTAGTTTAATATAAAGACAATACGATCCAATTGGAATAATATGTTTTGGAGGTATTTTGGTAGGTAAAAGTACCTAGGCAATGTCTGGACATAATTTTATGCTATCGCCATACATTGGTAAAGAATCTGTAGGGTTGTGTCCTTAGTAACATAAAAAAATTAAACAATAGTGAATATTCTTTTTATTTAAAAAAAGTATTAAGAGTGCCGAAAATTATTATTAGAAATCAGCATCTTACGAAAAAGAAATATTTGTTCGGTAGGTAATAATAACCTTTAAATTAACATTATAATATAAGATGATTAAATAAATATTTTTTTTAAATTTCAGTATTATATATCTAAATTACCAGTTCAACATTATAACTTTATTATAAATGATCAAAATAAAACGTGCAGAAACTAATTATTTCGCTTATCCATACTAATATTATAAATGCGAAAGTAAGGATGTTTGTTTGTTTGTTTGTAACGCTTTCACGCTTAAACCACCGAACCGATTCCAAAAATTATTTCACCAATGGAAAGCTATAATATCAGGGAGTAACATAGGCTATATTTTATCCCGATATTCCCACAGGAACGGGAACCACGCCGCGGGTAAAGCGACTGAAACCGAAGCGAAGCGAGGGCGGATTGCTAGTCGTACATATTTAATTATACAGTAAATCCCAGAATCACATAAGTACATAATTATATTCAAATTTAAATACTTTATTATGCATAAACCCCGCGGGGGCACTTACATATGGTCACTTTTTTACATTTTACCTTACACTACTACCGGATCGGAACGCGACCGCACTGAGAAGATCCGGCAAGAAACTCAGTGGGCTTGTCTTCTTTTTTATTCATTTACTATTTTTTTTTAATAAGATAATATACATATATGGCCGAAAATCAAAGTTAAAGTAAATAAAAATAAAACATATTTAAGAAACCAAAAAAATTACACAATGTTTAAAAAAAATTTGACAAAACAATACTCAGATTATCTAAATCAAACTTAATTTCTTCTCGACGACCAACTTGTGGATTTGACAACATTTTTTCCACATCTAGCAAAGTAATCTCTGAGATATCGTCTACTTCTGGCCAATAAAACGCACCTTTTGAATTCTTTCTTAAGTATTTTATAGTATATATACACGCTCAAAACTATTGTACTTGGTTACTAAACCAATATAATATTTAATCAACTTTGGTATAACAAATTTAACGAGAACATATCTGTCAATACTAATTTCGTAATTATTATTCTGTATTCGGGATCATATTCCATTACTTCATGAATTTCTTCTACGTGTCACTATTAGATGGAAGAAAATGCCCATCACAAGACGAATCATGGGTAGTATACATTCCAGAGCTTTCGGAACTAGACCTTCTATTGCGCCTTGATTTTTTCAAATCTTTCCTGTATATATATATATATATTACTAGTAACCCGCCCTCGCTTCGCTTTGGTTTCATTTGCTTTACCCGCGTAGTTCCCGTTCCCGTAGGAATACTTGGATAAAATATAGCCTATGTTACTCCCTGATATTATAGCTTTCCATTGGTCAAAGAATTTTTGAAATCGGTTCAGTGGTTTAAGCTTGAAAGCGTAACAAACATACAAATAAACATACAAATAAACAAACAAACAAATAAACAAACAAACTTACTTTCGCATTTATAATATTAAGTAAGGATATTAGTGTAAGAAGAACCTTCAAAAGTCTCTCTTAAAACGAGTTATTGCGTTACATATAAACAAAAGACATATTCATTTCCTGATATCGGTAAATGAAAACGGTGTCAGCCCTAGCCTAGGCAAAGTCACAATAATTTATTAAAAAAAATTGCCTGACATTGCCTATTTTAATATTTCTCGCTAAATACAGTGTTTTTTCCATCATTAGCAATGACACACGATCAAGTTATTAACGCTTTATGGAATAACTTCAACACAAGTTAGAAATATAATTATTCGTACGACTTATCTGAAAAGTTTTTCCGAAACCAATATTCACCAACTTGTCGCACTTTAGTTTGAAGCACAACTGTCTAAAATTATGAATAATATCAATATAATGTCACCAAATTAGTGTTGCCAGATAATAATTCTAAAGGCTGACAAATGTCACAATTTCCAAACAAATAAATGAAATAAGATATTATCATTTCTTCATTTTAGGCAAACACAGGACGCGAGGCAAAATCAGGGCAGTTGACGGTACCTAATTAATTTAATATACCACAATAGGTAGTTTATCGTAATTTTATCTCAGTCCAGCTGCATGTCGTGTCGTGTCCCACAAGCACCAGTCGGTAAGTACCTACCTATAGGACGCGAGTGTGAAAAGCAAGCAAAAACAGCAAATGTATAGTGCCGCAAAGGGCAAATTTATCATTAGCATCTTTGATTAAAATCCATCTAAAGCAATGATCTGCTGACGTCAGATTATAAATAATTTTTTATAATTATTGTCCTTAAATCATATTTCAATATGGTCACCATCGCCAGAGAGGGATAAAAGGTACAGTTACTGAGTTCTCGCTCGGCTTCAATTTTGCGACAACAGCTCATTCCTGTTGTACGTAGTACTTATTACTTCCATGGAAAATACACGTAAACCACTCTTATATTACATTCACCACATTTCAGCACCTTAACTGTATTATAATACATAAAATATCAGTAAAATTATTTAATATAACACTATAAAACACTGAAATAATGAATATAATACAATAGCTTAATATAACATTTCCATATTCGCGCCGAAACTCCTCCAGAGTAAGAAGAAATAACATTTTTTTTTCTTCTGTTCGTCCCTAGGCCAGCAAAGGAAACGAAGTCCATACAATCAGTCTTATACAATTTTCTTCACAAATTACCTGCGTTACAACTATATGCTATGTCTTCATTTATAAAAAATCACATCATTTAAATTAAAGTCATTGTTCGTCAATAAATCAAATCGTAGCTTTCGACAGTGCGGCTACACTGTTAATCTTCTGAGAACTTTGGTCGACAACGAAATCTATTTAAAGCACTATTATATCATATTCACTAGAACACTACATTCCTTGGCGGGCTATACCAGACATCACCGACGGACGTAGTTACAGATAGCCTCGCGCTACTACCATCAATGCCATGACTGCCGAGGGAGCATACCGCTTTTAGAGTGAACCGACTTGATGCAGGTCGTAGGAGATTCCCGCCGGTCACCTTGGGTAATTTACCCTACTGCTCCATCGCACTCGCGCGCAATTCAGCGTCTCAGGCTCCTCAAGCTCCAGCTCACGACATCGCTCACCGGCTAAGAGCGACATCTCAAGCATCACAACCGCACCTCGTGATGCTGGGCTAGATTCCTCGGGATATCACTCTTCCTTAGTGCCTACACGGACGCTAGCTCCAAAATGCTCGCATGCTATAGCAATAGTATGAGTCTCCATAAAGACTTCCTCAAGGGTCATACGCACTACCCCATCCCACTGTCCGTGCAATTGCAGCTTGGAAAAAGATGAATACTGACCAACGCCTATACAGCAATTCAGGGCCGGCCAATACTAGTGCCACTACGTGTACTCGCATCGCTGCTACGACTGTGAGCATTGCAGTGTAATCCACTTGTTGAGCATTCGAACTGAACAGCGGTTCGATCGGATCCTCAGCTCGCAGCGGCGAGCGAAGCTAGAACAGCCACTGAGCCATCACAGCTGTGGCATCCATTTCTGCCTCCACCGTATTCGCAACTGAGAGATGTGTAAATTTCCTGCCACTGATTGAGGAGCATCTTCCCAACTGGGCGTTTCATGTTCGTAAGCTGAAGATCAAGCTCAGCTGCTGCGCCAATGTTCGTCCATACGGCAAAGGTATAGGCTTCACGTCCCGTCCTCGTAGGATAAAATTGCATGCTGTGTTGCAGCGGTACCTTACGGACCTGGAGTGAAGAATACGCATCCTCCTACTCGCTCCCCACGAAGAAGAATTTTAAGGTGGCCATATGCGGACTGCCGAGTAACACCATTCCCGAAGATGAACTGCGGCGTTTAGGTTATGATTCCGAGTGGATTCGTAACATTCATGCTTGCGGCGGTCATCCGAGTGGCACTCTACTAGCAATGCTGAAGAGATACCACAACACGATCCGGATATTTACAGCCTGAATGAAATGTTGAACGTAAAATAGAATCAGTGTGCCTACTCTGGAATCTTAATTCCAATCCTAAATCCAATTGCAGCTCGAATTTAAGCAAATTTGGTACTCTTGAAAGCGACACTAGCGTACGATTGGAATTAAATTCGGTGGAATATTTTTGAACTAAATGAATTCGACTCTCGTCGATTAAATCAAATATTAGCTACTCCCGACGCGATTTTGACGTAGTTTAAAATCGTTAACGTTGCACAATTGCAAGAAAGCGTCTTTGTAGTGATCGAGTTCGATAACGTTATTAATTTAAAATAAGAAAATACGACACATTTGGTGAAAATAACAACGCCAAACACAAATAATTAATTCTCGATTTTGTTCAAGAGTACCAAATATAAGTTTGGTGAGATTGGAATTGAATCGGATTCGAAATTAGAATGGATTGCCAGAGTAGGCACACAGAAATGGGCGGCGGCTGGTAGCGCATCTAAATGAGGCACCGTTCGCATCCTAAGTCGAAGGCACCGAGTCGTCACTTATGACGCAGACCAACGACTCTATTCTCCGTAACCCTTCTCTTAAGAAGGGGAAGAAAAAGAAGACAAAAAAGGGTAAATCATTGCATCCTCATAGCGGCGACAGACGCCTGCTCGTCCTTAGCCCCGCAACCACCTATGTATGTTATCACTTATGGCCTCAGAGGCACCAGCGAGGGTCTCTGCGAGAAAGACTAAAAAGACAGAGCTCACAGTAGCCAGCAACCAAGAACAACAATAATCATTACCATTACCATCCAAGATTGCTGCCCATTACGAATATGTCACCAGAGTCCACTGTATTTCTTCTAAGAGGTGGTCAGGATAAAAATGACATCGTCGCCCTAGGTCATGAAGGACTTTCAGGACTCTTGTCCTTAACCATCGGGGTCACCAGTGATTAAGGATACCTACGAGAAATTCATCTATCCACTAGTCTCCTCGAGTGCGTTAACAGCAGAAGGTTGCCTTTATCCACACCTCCACCCGAAAGAACAGCCCGAACTTACTGGATTGCCATAAAGAAGAGGACAGCCTAAATACTATATTACCCATCTAGATCCCACATCCACTGTTAACCATTCCTTTTATCTCTTCGATCCCTAGCTAAGCCTAGTCTGGTAATTCGGACGGCTTCCATTCATATCAGAGTTATGGGTCATAAGGCCCTGTTGAGGCACATCAAATAACACCTTTAGAGTCCACAGATCCCCATAACGCCCCTGTCGTTTGTGTCAACGCTGATGTCAACATTGGTAGCTCGGCGGACCACCGCGGTGGTGTGAAGAATTAGGGTCGACATAGTACATCACCCCAAGGGCCGTATGTACTTCAACACACGCGGTTGAAACCAAAGTGAGGGAGTAACTCTGACGCTGTATATAGTTACGCGTTCTCTGCAAGGCGTGGCTCTGAGAAAACATTGGTCATCTTCACCATCATCTCAACCCACTGCTGGACTTGAGCCTTCTCCGCAATAAAAGGGAATTTGACCTATTATACCCTCTGGTCAGACTGGTTGGTACAAGGTTTCATTTCGAATCTTTTATAATAAATACTCTTAAGAAATTATACTTCACTTAATAAATTATTCTTCTCTTAATGCCTTATTTTTCTCATAAAGATAACTCAAAATTTAAACTCAATTTTTATTAGAGTACTGAGTACTCTAAAAAAATCCGCAAATTTTTATATTCAGTAACGACTCGACTAAAAGATTTTGAGATTTTATGAAGTAAATAAATAAAGTATCTGGCTTAAAGGCATTCATAACCGTGTCTTACGTTTCATAAGAGACAGTTTTCTTAATTCCCGATCTCATAATTAATCTGTGGTGCAATGGCCGAAATGCCACCAGTATTGGTGAATTTATCTGATTCCGTTCATATTTCATTGGCTAATCGTGACAGACTGTATCCATGAAGTTAAATTGTGTTCATTCTGTAAATATTTCTTCCTTCCCGCATTATGTACTATAATGCAGTTTAGTGTTTAGTTTTTACAATTTGTAAACAGTGGTACAGAATTATTGTGAAGTTGTTCAACAATCGAATAGTTGATGTATTTTATGTGAAACTTTTATGTGGTAAGTGGTTCTTGTTTCTAACAATTTGAATTGAACTAAATATTATACTGTGCTGGCCAATGTTGTTTCAAGGTTCGGGTTTAGGTCGTCTATGAGAATATTGACTGCTCAATTTATAGACATTCGTTAGTCTAAACTCATGAAAATATATTGCTGTTACGCTAGATTATCGTGTACATTTTCTATTTACTTCCTAGAATGTAAACCTATCATGGTACTTCCTATAAACTAGGTGGTCTTTGGAAACATTTTACTTCATACTATACTTTTGATAACAAACTTGTAGCAAATTTCATAAGGAATAGCTGGGTTTGATATAAGTAATTATAGGTAATAGAAATATAGAGATACACACAGGTAAATTGCCTATAAACTGGTTTAAAATCATGGAACTACACATTTAGGTCCCAAATAATGTTGTAATTAACAATATTATTGTTAATTACAACATTATTTGGGCCTAGATGTGTAGTATATATTTCAAACTTATTTTTCAGAACACTAAATAATAAATTTATCATTTTAAAGATATCACTTTAATTAAATGGATTCATTTATTTTATTTATATATTGTGTTTAAAGAAACAGTATTATGATCTACTTTACAATGCATTTGTGTATTAAATGGCAATGCTTTTATTATTTGTATATACTGCAAAGTAACCAAGTAGTTGAATAATTGTAATAAGCCAGTAGTATAAAAAAAATTGTAATAAATATCCACTGGATGTCTTCCGAAATTATTTTTCCCAGAATAAGGGCCTCGCTTTCCATTAAAACAGCTAGACCAGTTTGGTTTATATAGTTTGTAAATATATAATACCATGACTACTACACGCAAGACCATTCTCGTGTGCCACCACACCTTTACCTTCCATTAGAAATCCTAAAAACTGACTAGGGGAACTTGGGGAAACTTTTAAGAGCAATTGTAATTGCCAACCCATTTGTCAAGCTTATTGATTGTGCATTATCCTCTCCCAGGCAGGCCTGCGTCCAAGAGCAGATATTGGTTGGTTGATAGATGTATGCATTAAAATCTGTTTTTAATATTACAGCAAAGAATTCGTCTCACTAAAGCCTTAAGGTACTGGTAGAATTAAAATCTGTTTTTAATGTGTTTTTTTTTAAAGACACTCTGCACTAGGGAAATAATCCTTGTATTGCAGGGGACTCCACAAAAAAAAACACAAATTACATTTAGACTCGGAACAACAATTTGTGGATTACAGAAAGTGTTATTCTATGTGGAAATCGAACCCCAACTCTGTTAACCACTATGCCATCTGTGCAATCAAGTAGTTTTTCTAGAGGCCCTACATGGCAACATTAAGAATGTTAAGCTCAGCTTGTACTAACCAAAGTCAAAGAGGGGTTTTGATGCTGAAAATATTTAATTCACATAACTGACCAAATAAATCTGTGATAAATATTTTAAGTTGATAAAATACATATACTTTAAATAAAATATGTTTTAATAATACATTAAATGTTTTACTTTAATCTTATATCTTTAAACGAGCAATTCTTGTATATATATATATATATATATATATTCAGGATCTCGGAAACGGCTCCAACGATTTTGTTGAAACTTGGCATACTAGAGGTTTCGGGTCCAAAAAATCGATCTAGCTAGGTTTTATTTATAGAAAATCTTGTTTTGTTCGTGTTTTTAGCAAAACAAACAATGACATTAAATTTTAAAAGAATATGAATTCAAATTTCGTTGTCAACGTCATCAGTTACGATAGCTCAGATGGGAAGTTGACAGGTTCTAATTTTGATTTTGTTGACATTCAAACAGCGTCGGTTCAAATCTCGGTGTTATTATTATTCTCTTTTTGTAATTTTTTATATATTTTACATTATTTATTTTTATTTTTTATTAATATATATCTAAATAAATTCGATAAAAATATTCCGAGCGAAGCTCGGTCAACCAGATATTATACATATATGTAGTGTAAGTATGTATATTATAAACAAGAAAAGGCAGAAGCTTTATACATACAGGTCTTAGAACCATACCAAGGATAAAATCATAATTATGATTTATTATGTTACCTTCATATCCTATTTATTAATGCAATATTACATTTAGCAATAAAAAGTTTTATTTGCAAAAAGGAGAAAATTACTACAAAGAACAAGGAAGTTATGAAAAGTTAAAAAAAAAAAAACAAAAACAATTTGGCATTAATGTTTGCATTCTTCTATTCATATTATTAGTGTATATTATAAAATTTGATTAAACCAGCTTTATTATGTGATACCAGTCTTACAAACATTTTAAAATCCAGGTGCCCAGTTGTGGATTTGAGAATACCTACTACCTATTTATCTTGTTCTCTTGTCTTGGCTGTACATTAATGTTTTATATATACTAGCTGACCCAACAGCTGTTCTGTTGAAATTTAAAAAGAAAAAAGATTCGCCTTTTAATCGATCGCAGCGCCACCTACCTGCCGGGTTCAATTATTAATCAAATTTCACGGGGAGTGCTCCGAGAAACTGTTCGACTTGGTACCACCGTCACCGTTTTACCAACGTACCATTCGACACCACAGCAGGGTTCATCCATTTACCTGGAAACGATATGGTCTTCAACTGTACGTTTCCAGCGATCATTTCTCCCACGTACGTGCAGGCTCTGGAATGAACTACTTGCTAGGTCCATGTGCGGCAGTATCACTTACCATCAGGTGTACTGCCCGCTCGTTTGCCACCATCGACAATAAAAAAAAACCGTTCTCAAATACTGGCATTCACAAAAAATCATCATAATTGGTGCAGCCGTTTAGGAAGAGTCCAGTGCCGTGCACATGAACAGCAAAATTGTATAGTTTCACATCTTTATTTGCACAGGTATAAAGATACCCATATTTAGCCACACAGACTTTATCACGTTTTACTTTGCACATTATAACTAATGTCCAAGCTTTTAGCCAAGTCCAGTTCAACATTTTGGACAGGCTATTGAGGTTGTGCAAAATTCTAAAAGAGATCCTAAACTTGTTGATCCTACCCAGGGCTCATGCCCAAGGCCTTAAAATTGTTGTAGAACCCTTACACCAGTAGGCTAACACACAGTCCTTAATCAATCTCACACAATATGGATACCTACATCATTTTTTTTAAACTTCAGAATTGAAGCAAACCATTAAAGTTCAATTAACCCTATCAATTGCTACTCTGTGTACGTCATCATCGTAATCATTAACCTGTCAACGGTTTATTACACAGGCATCCTCATAGGGATGAGACCATAATCGCCACGCTTACCAGGCGGGCCGGCGATCACAGTTGGTGTTGACTTTCTCAGCAGACTATTATTGCCAGGTTCCCTGGTGATAATCTTTTTTTGGCAGGTAATAATGCGACCCCACGCTGTCCGTCCCATCCGGGGTAACGAAAGGGCGGCGCGCGACCTCATAACCAGCCGTATTCCCTCCACTTCGCCATCGGGCTGACCACTGGTGCCGAATCATCGACTTCTGTGGTCGGCCCGGCGGAAGACCTTTCGTGTACCCTCCCTTCCCGACGCTTCCCTAGGGCGTCGCCCTCACTGGTGATGATCTTCATCCGGGATTTATGACTTTCACGGCCAAAATAAGGCGGCCTATAGTATTCTATACCCTTCCCCATACTCTTGCGTGGAATGAAATTTGGTTGGTGTGTTTGGTACCTAAAAGTGAAAATCAATTCAAATAACTTATTATGTATAAACCCCGCGGGGACACTTACATATTGTCATTTTTTTATATTTTTTCTTAAAATTGCCCCCGGATCGGAACGCGACCGCACTGGGAAGATCCGGCAAGAAACTCAGCGGAATAGTCTATTTTTTATATGATGAATCATGAGTTATTTGGCTAAGAATCAAGTCGCTAATTTTACATGCCAAGCCTGCTATTCTGTGACTAGTCCGTATGAACACAAATATGTATTATATAGTAACATGTAAATATCTGCTTAATAATGCCGGGTGCCGGCAAGCTTAGCGTACAAAGCGCGAATTCTGCCAAATAGGATCTACTTGCCAAAATACTCTTGAAATTTCATATGACGTAAATCCTAACTTTGTACGTACATTTTGTGTACACATGAATATCGAATATGTGCTTACTGACTTCTAAGTATGAATATGAGGCATTCTTATAATACCTGAACCGTTCGTTCATTTGACCTCATATACTTCCCACTGTTGAGCGCGAACCTTCTCCACAATAGGAGGGAAATTGACCTACCACTCTGGTCAGACGTATTGGTGTAGTGTTTCATTTCAAGTTTGCCTTCTCTTGCATAGATATTATATGCATATTTATCCCTTAGTAATTTTTTACCTGTTGTAAAAAATGGGCAAGAGAATTGTATTCTTACTTCACCACCACCCGGAGCCTAGTACAGCAAAATAATATTTTTTTCCGCTTGGTGACAGTAAGAATACAATTCACCACTCCCCTGTACGTAGATATCGTAAAAAGCAGTAAGGTATGTATATGCTATGCAGCTAACATCTATGCAAAAGGGGGAAAACTCTGGCATCACGTCTGACTAGAGTGTAATAGGTCAATTTCCTTCTTAATATGGCTGAGGCTTGAGCTTAGCATGACGTATATGAGATGAGGGTCTTCATGACACTTAATTGTATTCAATTTCCAACACTTATCAGTTGACGCAGTTCCTCTCAAGGTATGATTGTTTGGAAATATACTCGTACCTGTGACACATAGTCTCTGAAGAGTCAGACAGGTGCCATTAATGCGGGGACTGCCTCGACGCCACGGTGCTGTCGGGGATAGACGAATGAATATGTAATTTAGTAACTTGTAGATCATTTTCTCACTTCAAAATGAACTAGATTCATCATAGTTAAGCAATATCGTAACTAGCTTCTAGTTCAATTAAATAATTAGTTAAAATAATTGTACAACCAGGTTCATTTTTGTATGTGACCTAAAAGCATAATCCGCCGGGCGGGCCGTCAAAGTGAAGGTAACTATGGCCCGCTTAAAAGGCGGGCAGGAGAAACAAATGTGCACAAATGTACAAACCCTGATGTGCTAAATAAATGCTTTTATTTTTGAGGCGGGCTATGATCTGATCTCGCGCCGTTAGTACCGTCCGGGGTATCCAAAGGGCAGTCCGTCCCATAACCCACCGTAAACCTTCCCATCGCTATTTCCGTTACCGACTCCTTCATGTCTGTGGCCAGCCCAGTGGGTTACCCTTTTGGGTACCATCCTTACCCTACGCTACCACCCTTTTTTTTTGGGCTGGGCTACGGTCGGCGCACTCCTCGCACCACTCCGTCCGGGGCGACAGAGGGGCGTAAGCACGCACATCCGCAACCCACCCGAACATCACGTCGCCTTCGTCGTTGGATCGACCACCGGAGCAGGGTGACTTGACGTCAGTGGTCAGCCCGACGGAATACTCCCTGAGGAGTACCCTCCCATCGGCCGACCCCGGGGGGCCTCAGGGAGGACGTTGGTCTTTCCTAACGCGGTCGGCCTCCCGGCGAGTGACAGACTAATTCCCCGGTCACGTCACCCGCGGCCGCGGCTAGACGCGACATCGTATTTTGTTAGACGCAATGCGCTCGGCAAAAGCAAAAACGACTACATATTTTTTAGTATAATCTTTGTTCACTTCATTTCTATATGCATGTAATAATTCCATATCTTATTATACTTCAATTCATAAGGCACATTAATAATATTCAAAAGCTATAGTCCTTTAGAAAATCTGACAACAATAATGTATTTTGGTTCTTTTCATCATTTATGCATGTTGATGAATGAAGAATACTTAATAGAATTGAATTATTTATTTGCGAAGAATACAGGTGTAACTAAATAAATGATGCACTACATTATTTTTGCCGTATTCTGTCTCTTAATTTATGCGAATGTTTAAATAGAAGTGCAATAATAAGTTTATAAATAAGCACCAACAACTAATATATTACCTATAGTATAAAAACTTTCGTGTTTCCTATAGCAATCTATAAGTAATGTTGCCAGGTCTAATTTGTTTTAAATCTATGCAGAAGATAAAATCAATCAGGTTTTTGGGTCATAAATCTGGGCAAAGTAGAAACTATTTTTTCGACTGTCCACGCAAATCGAGACGCATATCAACACTAGCTACTAGTACAGTGATGGATATCGCTCAAGTGTTCGTCTTAACATAAAACTAATAATACGACAAGTAAAATTGTTAACTGTTTGATATCTGCTCCGTACACTTCGGCTGCTGCACACGCACCTATCTCGCTCGTGCTTTGGAGCTTTTTTTGGGAGGCAGACAGATCGCAGCCCACGGTAATTCCCTGGGGCGGAGGGAGGTCCGGCGTCCCACCCCATAACCTGCCGTAATGTATCTCCTTATCGCCATTCGGACAGGCAACCAGCACCGATTCTTTATCTTTGACATTTTTATTATAAAATATAATACAAATCATTAATAGATAACGTGGACATGGGATACACAGCCATGTTCTGGATTCATGCAGGACTGGTTTTATAGCTATTTTTATCTCAGAAAACGATGAGATGGCCGCCAGCGCAATTAGGCCTACCATGTATATGCGAAATCCCTGCGAGTTCTGGCACGTAGCAAATAGTAATCGATTTGCTTAAGTCGGTGATGTTTTCGAGTTGAACTTGAACCCATTAATATCTCATATAAAATATTAGTTTTAGATTAAAATTAATTGGTCAACTTTTATTTTCGGATTAATGACATTCAATATTTTTTAAGTTACTTGACATATAGAATAAATGTGTAAATTTATGTTAATAGTGTTTCTCAAATGGATATCACAAGTTTCTGGTTACTAATGCCTTATTTTAATATCCTGTTAGTCACAACCGGTATTTAATTAAAACAATTCTAAGTTAATTTAAGAAATATTACTAGATAAAGGACAGAACTAGAAATTCCAAACTCCAATTTATATTGACCAAGTAAGTCGAGCTTGGTGGTCTGTGGTGATAAAGAAGCACAGCTTCGAGTTGGCTAATATCTGAGAATAGACTCCGATGGAAAGATTTGCGACTTGTCCCATTTGGTACTAGCGATATTAACGATGGCAAATTTGTAGACTTCTTTTTCTATCGCTTATAATAAATAAAATACGAAGAATTTCGTTTACCTCGAGGATTTGCTTGTTAATTTCGTCGTGACTTTGTTTGTAATGAAAATGTTTGCTGAGATCCGTGGAGACAGTGTTGATAATTTTAATACATGACAATAGGACATGCTGTGCTAAGAATACAATCTTTGTATTAAGGAGAACTTTACAAACATACAATAAAATACGCAAATTACATCCATACTCCGCAAATTACAAAAACAATTTGTGGAAACCACAAAAAGCGTAGTTATAGAAGACAGATGCTTTAGTAGTAGTTATAATTGTATATGTAATTTAGTCTTCATCTAATAAATTAGTAAACAATGAATGGTATTCGTGTCTAAATTTATTCTAAATAATAAATTTCTATTATTGTATAAATTGTGTATACCTGAAATTAAATTAATTGTGAAAACTAAAAAGACAACTAAATGGATAACTAGAGGAATAAAAAAATGTAGTAAGAAACAAAGACAATTACTTTGGACATATAGGCTTAACCCTACCTTAAAAAATAAAATAAATTTAAAAAAATATACTACTATATATAAAAAGATTTTGAAGTTAACTCAAAGAGCTCAAAATAACCACTTCATTAATTCCTCTTATAATAAATCAAAGGCTGCATGGCAAGTGATAAATAAATCAACATTTTGTCGCCCACCGGAACAAATACTAGCTATAAAAAAGAATAATATCTTATCTTTAACACAACCTACTGACATTGCTGACGAATTTAATAATTATTTTATTGACGAAATTGAGAATAATATTACAACTGACACCACGTATGAAAATAATTTTGAAAATTTGACATCACAATCTATATTCATATTACCTGTTACAAATAGCGATATTATAGGAATAATTAATAACCTTAAAAATACAAGTACTGTAGGATATGATGGCATTTCAACAAAGGCAATTAAATATGTAAAAGATGTTATTGCACCACCATTAACACATATAATTAATTTATGTATCATTGATGGTATTTTCCCAGAAAAGCTAAAAGAAGTAATAATAAAACCTATATTTAAAAAAGGTGATAAAGCAGTTGTAAATAACTATAGACCTATTGCCAAAATCCCCATAATTTCTAAAATTTTCGAAAGGGTAATCTATAACGCTTTGTATAAATATTTTGAGAAATATAAGCTATTCTGTAAGGAACAAAAAGGTTTTCGTAAAAACACTACTATCAATATGGCAATCTACGACTTATTGTCAAATGTCATGAATTCTATGGATAAAAGAAATCCAGTATGTGCCATTTATACTGATATGACTAAAGCATTCGACTATGTGGACCATAAAATACTCCTAAAAAAATTATTTGCGTATGGTATAAGAGGAAACACTCTTAAACTCATACAATCATATTTAACTGATAGATATCAACGTACAGAGATTTCTAGAATGTGCCCAGATAGTAAATTAGTAACTAACTATTCATCAAGACAAAGACAAGTAAGATCAGGAGTGGTAGGACCACACTGTCGACAGTTATCTGTCTACAGCCGCGGGCCGGTCCGTCCGGGGCAGTACCATGCTCTCGCAGAAAATCGACGTCTGAGTAGTAGCAATTTGTTACTGCGCTTCGTTCGGTGAGCGAGAGAGCCGGAAGCCCAACTTTCTTAGGGTGATTGCGTGTAGAGGGTTTTGGTGGTGCCCTTGGTATCACCGAGTCTCAATGCACGCATTCACACTCCCTTCGCTTTCTTCGCGGTAGGCAACGGCCTTGTAAAGGTCCATGAGCGGCAGCAACACTTACCATCAGGTGTACTGTTTGCTCGTTTGCCACCGTTTGCAATAAAAAAAAAAAAAAAAAAAAAAAAAAGATACGGTGTGCCTCAAGGGAGCGTACTAGGGCCCCTGCTTTTCTTAATGTATATTAATGATCTCCCAAAAATACTACATCATAAAATGGTCCTATTTGCAGATGATAGCACGGCCTTAGTTGAATGCAACAATTTAAAAAACTATCAGTATGACATTAATAACTGTCTATCTAATATCATAAATTGGCTCAACAATAATAATCTGGTGATTAATTTAACTAAAACTAAAGTTATGCATTTTCATCAACGACTAGAAAATAAAAAAGTCAATGTCACATACAAAGACGTGAATATAGAAGCAGTAGAAACCGCAAAATTCTTAGGGATAACAATCGACCATAACCTGACTTGGAAACCCCATATTAAGGAAATATGTATGCGTTTAAGTAAATCCACATATGCACTTTTTCAGCTATCTAAAAGGGTTAATAGTGAAACGCTACTGAAAGCTTATCATGGGCTGGTTGCTTCTGTTCTCCGTTACGGAGTTATTTTTTGGGGTCGATCTACAGATCGAGATCTTGTCTTTAAAATTCAAAAACGCTGCATAAGATCAATGTGTGGTCTAAAAACAACAGACAGCTGTAAACCTTATTTTAAGTCCCTAAAAATATTAACCTTGCCATCATTGTACATCCTGGAAACTGCTCTATTTGTGAAGGCAAATTCTCATCTATTCAGAAAATTGTCGACGGCAAGAACAAACCCCGTACGTGCTCAATATAAATACCAACTTTGCCAAATAAAATGTAAAACATCTTTGATGGAGAAGAGCTTCTTTGGTGTTTCCTCAAGCATATACAATAAAATACCAGATAATATTAAAAATCTGCCTTCTATAAAATTTAAGAATGTCCTTAATAAACTATTAATCTCTAAATGTTATTATTCTATTGACGAATTTTTAAGTGACAAATTATAATTAATTATATAATAAGTCTTTTATAATTTTAATGAATTAATTTAACCTATGAAATAATCTTATATTAATTAATTAATCAATTAATCTGACATTATAATTATTATTGACATTGTATAATTGGATGATTATTGATATTTTTAGTATTATTATTATTATTTTTTTTAATTCTTATATTGCAAATTTAATTTAATATATTTTAATTCTATCTACCTACAATATACCTAAAATACCTATCTACCTAGAATAGCTTTTAGTAATTAAATCTGATTAACGTATTCTTTTTTTATTATTATTATAATTGTGTGTTATTAGTTTTAGTAATAATTCCTATTTGTATTGCTTCATTTCAATGCATAACTGAATTTGTTTTATTTAATTTGTATGCCCTAGAGGCAAAACATAGTGAAACAACTATTAATATAAGACGACTTATGTACCTATGTTTAACAAATAAATTATTCTATTCTATTCTATTCTAAAATACGCTAACAATATAATACCATCGGCTGTCGTCCGTTAGCACGCAACACGGTCTCAATCGCCCCGTAATAGCTAATTTATATTCAAAAGACGCTCAATTTGCGCTCTAGCCAGTTGGTTATGTTAAAACGTTCGTGCAAGGTTAATTCTCTGTCTTAATTTACTTTGTAATACTGTCGAATTGAGCTAGCGGTGAGAATGTCTCTGTCATACCTCTCACTCGCCAGCTCGGGTGAGAGTGTTCGTCGGTCGACGAGCGGCCGAGCGCGTGTGTTAATCTGTTGCCTAAATAAGTCAACCATACAATTTAAAGTACTAGTATAAAGGCCAAATGCATGCGATGATTTTAAAATAAAAATAAAATTATATTCTATATGCTACTACAAAGCTGAAGGGTTTGTTTGTTTGAACGTGCTAATCTCAGGTTCTACAGTTTTAATAACAGCCTTTTTATCGGGAAAGGCTTTAGGCTATAAAATACATACCGTTGAGATAAAAAAATGGTAAATGGTTTTTTTTGTGAACGTTATTAATGTTGACATTATTATAATGTCGTGGGTGTTCAAACACAATAATGACATTTAATACTTAATCCATGCAAGCGAATCTAATTTTTAAGATTTTTTAAAACTAATTAGCGAATTGTAAAACGATTACTATACGCACGTAAAACGTCTCACTTAAGGTTGCAAACGACAATTTGATTACTACACCTGCCGGACCACACTAGCAATGGAATTGCTACAGCGTTTTGGAAGGGACTCTAATATGTATCTGCTTCAAGTCTGGCGTGGAATAATCATCTTGCCTCCCAAGAAAGTAGAAGAAAAATGCAAATATTATATTAAACCCTGTATAATGACGGTTTGAGATTGTAATGTGTCACAACCTCTTTACCGTGGCTGTTTTAAAAACCGGCTCAGACATCATCAAAAGAATGGGAAGCAGCATTCTCCTAGGAAATTTATAATATTAGCCAATTCGTTTGCGGAGCGTGGCAATTATTGCATTATCCACATTTGTGAATTCATATGTCCTGTTGGACAACGATAGTGTACTTACGCAATATAATCAACACTGATGACTACATACTGTGAGATTGTTTATGGAGTCACTCCTTGTATCGTAAAAGGGGTATTTTCTAACAACCGGTTGTTGCCGGCGCGACATCGCCAATTTACCTTATTGGATACTTCGTTTGAAATGTTTGTAAAGCTGACGTTAAAATCGTTTATGGTGTTATGTTACATTCAATTGGTGTCTTTATTTATTGATGACTTATAACTCTGTTCAATATACGTTCGTTCCTCTTCTTATTTAGTCTGTCTTCAATTATAAGAGGGAAGTTGACCTGGCACGTATCTGTAGACATATGGATTTAATTTCCTGTATTTATCTTGATGTTATTTTTGCTTATGACCTTTAGTCATCGCATACGCATTCCGCCTGGAAGGAATGCATGGCAACAAATTATATTTTAGGCCGATATTACATTTGTCAATTGCCGTTTTAGGATAGTAATTGTAAATCTCTGATCTACTAACGATTCTTCGTGTGTTGAGGGCGTAAGAATACAATCCACCATCCTATTCTTGCTCGTGGGTGTCCTAAAAGACGATTATAGAATTACATGTACATGTAACATTTATGCAAGTGAAGGCAAATTCGACATAAAACCTTAAGCCAACGTGTGTGATCAGTTGGGTATAGTAGGTCCACTGTCTTCCAATTGTGGCGGAGACCCGAGCCCAACAATGGAACTTATGTGGCCTGAGATGATGACTAGCGATTAGCGTCTTATTTCCTAGACTTTACATCAGATACATATCAATGTTCGTACGAATGTAAACGCAATTCGTCGATTTTCCTTAATACTTGTTTGTACTGTTGAAGGTAAATATTATAATGTCTTCGAAGAAACATTACCTGCGCAATCGTTCGCAATAATCACTTTTTTCATTTAACTTACGAACAAATGACCTTAACAGACTATGTTTTTAATAAGTTATTTCGTTGAATGGTACACGCCATCATTGAAATTATAATGTAATTCATGGTTACTATTAGATCTTCAATGATAACACGATGCTCGTATTTAGCAATATTATTTAAGGCTTTGATGTAAAGTGCTCGAATAATGACAGTTTTGGCCTTACTTGTATGGCGCAGAGGTCATGCCGTGAGTTATGGGAGCATCTTGTCCTGCTATCGCTCATGACGGATATGCGAGGTTTAATCAAATTACACCTTGGCAAGAAAAAACTAATCTGTTTTATAAGACTAGAGGAGGAGAGGAGGACTAATCATAGTTATTGTTAGCCCATTGTTGGGCAAAAAGCATTCTTGAAGTGTTAACCAAGTAAGAAAATAATAGTCATCTAAAAGAAAATAGAAAATAATAGTCACTAATATCTTAGGTATTGTAAAAATAATTTCTGTTATCTGCTAGCACCCTTATTGAAGAGCAAGCAATATCATCGTTGCTAGAGAAGGCAAAGTCGAAATGAATCTTTATGCTAACCTGTCTGTCTGCCTTTGTTTGGCAAGTGTGATTTAATATCGGTTAGACAGAAATAGCAGGTGGCCCGTGGCACTAGTAACAATAGTAGAGCTACAGACTTGCTGTTTTCCATTCAGATTATCACCAATTCACTTTGCCAAGTTGCATTGATTGAATCCGCTATGTATATAGCTTAATTCCAACCGATAGAAGCACCTAAATGTAACTGAATTGATAATCTCCGTTTCTATCCCTCGACGAACCCACAATCGATACTTCGATAGAGAAGAAAGATTGTCGAGCGGCAACCACGTATCGAACGACGCTATATAGGACACCCCCACACCAGTGGACCGATGACCTGTTGAAAGTTGCTGGGCGTCGTGACGTTTAATGCAGACGACACAAGACCGCATTTTATGGCAAAACCTATGGGAGGCCTATGTCCAGCAGCAGACGGCAAAAGGTTGAATGATGATGATGAAATCTCCTTAAACATTACTTGCGTCGTGGTATCACTAGCGATTTCCCGTGCTGACTATTTTGTGCACGGTTACCACACAAAACAATTTATTGTGCTGTCCCATTTGTTCCGAGTGTAGTTTGTAGTCTCTAGCAATACAACGATGTATTCATTAGTCCAGAATGTTATCAATAAAAATATGATAACGTCGATAAGAATAAACGAGATAGGTGATTACAATTAGTAGAGTACACCAACGAAAAACAGTTGTACTAAACAGTCAGTCAGGAGTAACAATACTAATCACCACCTCTCTCTTGCCCGTGGGTGTCATAAAATACGACTAAGAGATTCAATGTGTATATACAATCTATGAAAGAGAAAGGAATCTCGAAATGAACACGTTTGACGAGCGTGGTATAGTAGGTCAATTTCCCTCCTATTGTGAAGGAGGCTCAAGCCCAATAATCAGATGAATATGAGCTGAAATGATGATGATTATGATGATGAATATAGAGTATCTCTTTAGTCCTTTTATATATTATCTCCCTATGTTGGTCATACATGTAAACGTGAAGATGTCGCGATATTTGAATGACTTGAAACGGATCGCAATCGGCGAAGGTCGCTTACATAGGGGGAAAACACGCCAAGGTCACGACGTTTCGTCAACCAAGGCCGCCGGCGGAGCGTGGCGCCCCGTCTACCTCATACAAATCAATCCCGACGTTGTGATTCGATTTTGTAATCACTTGTTTAATTTATTAAAGCATTCAAACTGCCTTGGACTAAGTTATGTACATAACCCCATTTTACATAGGATCGGAGCTGTATTACTGCTTCTATCCGTCTTTTTTTTTTTTTCACGCTGTGGAAATGCATTTGCGCACTGTTCCCCCGCCGGTTACAGACAGGGGAGTGTGTGTGGGACTCGCCGGCCACTGAAGTGACCGAAATACCCACTAAAACCACAGCGGCCCCTTCCGCGCTTTTACGGGGTGCCGGAGAGATCGTCTGATAACATTCTATCCCCGACACCCCAACGCTTGGCCGTCTGGCCACGTCCTGTCATCATTCAGAGCGGTGGGTGGAGGAGCGCATAGCGGCGTCTCCTCCTCCCTGGTCGTCGCCGGCGGAGCGAGTCAGCGGACGCAAGCGCCTCGCGTGCCCGCTCCGCGGCCTCCATCCTTGTCATGACAGCCTCACAGAAGGAGGCCATCGACGACCAACAGCTGTCGCTGCCGAGCATCTCGAAGATGATGGTCGGCAACGACAGGTCTGTTGTTCCCATGTCCGTTGACAGGACGTGGCGCTGAGGCCCCCAGGCGGGGCATACTTCCAGTGTGTGGCGCGCATCGTCAATTGCCGCGCCACACTCATGACATCCTGGGGCCTCTTCTCTTCCAATTTTGTGCAGGTACTTACCGAAGACCCCATGTCCGGTAAGCACCTGCTGCTTCTATCCGTCTGGTGACGGAATAAATACTATTCACCACCCCTACCTTACCCGTGTGTGTCGTAAAAGACGACTAAGGGATATAATATGCAGATAACATGTATGCGAGAGAAGGAAAACTTGCCAACACGTCTGACCAATGCGGGATAGTATGTAATTTCCCTCTTATTGTGAAGGAGGCCCGAACTCAGCGCTGGGACTTATGTGATCTGACATGGTATTGCTTCTGGTTAAGATGCAGGAGCAGAACACAGTGTTTAAATAACTTTTACGACTGACCGCAGGCTTGAGGTTAATCCGCCTTTAAGAATAAATAAGGTAGACACATAAAAAGGTAAATAGATATGTTTGTACATAGAAAAAAAGAAACCGAGAAGTGATAGAACTCTCATGAATATTATTGTTTCGTCCACTCTGTTAAGAACCTGACAGTTCGATTAAGTGTTACGACCGACCGCCTGCCTGGGATCAACCAGGATTAATAATAAATAAGATGTTACATGAAAAAGTTAAAGTATATGAATGATAAAGTATGCATAGAAAATATGCATAAGAAACAGACGACCGATAGGCCTTTCGCAAATAATTTTATTTCATTCACATGTTGAGAGCCTGAAAAGAAAAAGAAAAATTCAAGATGTCAGACGAAATATGTTAGAAGAGCCACAAGCTGACGGGCCTGACTACATTAAAATAATAACTTCGAATTACTGAAAATGTTTATATTACAATTGTTTTTACTATCAATAATTATTTATTTCTTTATATGTAATTATAAACATTCATAAATATAATATTTTCCGTGTAGTGACGAAATAAGAATACAATTCGCTGCTCCCTCTTTTACCCGTGGATATCGTAAAATACGACTTTTTTGGGGTGGGCTACGGTCAGCGTACCCGCCGCCCAGTTCCGTCCGGGGCGACAGAGGGGCGGCGCGCGGCCCCGTAACCCACCCGATAGCACGTTGCCCTCGTCGTTGGGCCGACCACCGGTGAAGTTAAGAAACTCTTCCTTGACTTCAATGGTCAGCCCGACGGCATACCCCGAGGGAGTACCCTTTCCCATCGTCGTCCCCTACCCGGGGCGTTGGTCACCGCCGCGAGGTCAGCCTTTCCGCGAGTGACGGACTAAATCCTCGGAATCGTAAAATACGACTAAGGGATATATGCTTGTAACATCTGTCTATGCAAGAGCAGAAAAATTCGAAATAAAACCATGTACGGTTGGTACGTCTGACGAGCATGGTAATTCAATTACCCTCCTATAGTGGAGACTCGAGTAGTGGGACGTATGAGAGCTGAAATAATAATAATTTAGTTTGGTCTTCGTAAATTATAGGTGCATAAAACAAAAAGCAAATTGCTGATAAATAATACCCCTGCATTAACAGTCGTGTTTATATATGTACATATTTCCTATTGCGGATTGATTAGAGGCAGGTATGGTGTGCAATAGTTGCAGTTTTTTATTACGATGTTACGTAACGAATATATATATCCAGTTCAGTTCGACTTGTTTCTCCATCTCCAATGTGTATCGCTAACGAGCCACGATTGTCGTGTTTATTGCCGTTCATCATATGTACGTATACATTCCGAATAAATTGTGGCTTTCTTCCTGAATAGTGGCGCGTCGCCTTGAAGCGTTATATACTCGCCACTTACGGACTATTAACCGCCTTAAAAACTCTGGCCGTAATTTAACTTACGATTCGAACGACCTTCGCCGGAACACTTTACACTGTTACGTGTCCGAATCTTTGTATTAAAATATTATATACTCTCGTCGAGTGTATATAAATGTATTTTGTATTGTTTTAGGTTTAGTGATACACGTTGTTGATTATCTTGGCCGCTCACTGGCGGAAGGACATGTTTAAATGATTCACTGATTAATATCTGTGAAGTTAGACTATATTTTGTAGAAGTATTTCCGTGCAGACAATTAAATAAGTAAGCGATTTTAAAATAGTCTTCAATTAAAATGTTAACCATTCTATTTTTATTTAGATACGTTTTTAAGATTGGATGTGTTCTTAGACTAAAAAACATGAAGTAGTTTTAGTAATGAAGGAAGATTTCGCATAATACTAGCCTCGTCAATTGGTTCATAGTCACAATATGGGAACAAATCTTAGCAGAGTTCCTAATAATTATTTTCAGGTCCAGTAAAGCAACCTATTAAAATTTTCTATTAATAGAGTATAGGAATTGATACTATGGAAAAGTAATGATGAACCGTAACCACTTTTACGGCGAATACAGTTAGTTGTATTGATATTTATTTAGGTGTGAATTTAGTCGGCGGGCGGGTACCCGAAAGGGTAATACCACCGGACTGGCCACGGACGTGAAAGATTCGGTACCAGTGGATTACCCAATGGCGTAGGGAATAGAATAAGATGGATTATGGGGCCGCGAGACGCCGCCCTTTCTTCACCCTGAACAGAATGAACGGCGTGCGTGCTGACCATAACACGCCCAAAAAAAAAGGTGGCATTGTAGTCACATTGACAGTACATAAATACTTCATGTATAATCGCACATAAATAATATGCAAGTAATAAGAATGCCATAAACTTAGTATATTAACATATGGTTTTAGTTTAACTAGCGAATGTTCAACAATGCTGTAGTAAGCAAATGCTTAATAGAAAAACTTAATAGAATATATTTTTACTCACTTTAGCTCACAACTACTTTTCGTGTTGTGACGAAGTAAAAAATACAATGTGTCACCTGCATTTTCTTTCCCGTGGGTGCTTGCACCGTTTAGTCATGTTTTAACGAAGTATTAATTAATTTTATAGCCTCGTCATCATCTAGAACATTGCTGAACTCACTGCTGTATAGTTAGGCAGAATTAATTTTAAATCTATCTATAGACTTTACAAGTGAAGGTCGCAGCGGGCGCACTTTGTGTAATGATTATTATTGTGAACTTGGATGTTGTTGTTTTAAAACTATTATGTTTTACACACTTAATGTTATTATTTTTGAACAAGCACGTCGTCCCGTGATATCAATAATAATATCTTAGCAATATCCATAATACTCACAATTTTATTATCTTAACAGTTGCTATGACAGCGGCGTTTACTCAGCAATAGATGCGTGACGTGTCATTATTTTTAAATTTTGCCGGTCTTGCTAGCTTTTATCCGCACTTATTTGTCGTAGCATTATGTATTTAACCTTACTCGATAAGTTTTAGAGTCCAACCGGTCCCGAAATTAGCACGTGCCACCAAAAAAAAGCTCTTCAAATATATTTAAAGTAATATAGATCAGAGTTTTAAATATAGTGATGTGTTGTTACCTAGTCACAGATAACATACCGGATTTATAATAACCGTAATAGATGGTGCGATTTGGGGTTAACGACTTTGAACATTATATTTGTATGAATATACCCAGCGGATTGTTCTCTTAAAATATTATGTTCTCTCTTAATGGAAAAATTATGCACAGGTTTTTATTAGTTCTAATATGAATACATTTGTACATATTGCGTTTAACCTTTTTTTATTTCTTTTTCTGTTTCGTTTTTGACTTCGAGGGAATAAGCTTGCGACATATTTAAATTATAAGGCATGTACTTTTTGATTCCACGTAAAGCTGTTCAACCCATGATGATTACAGGGAGCAGAAAATACAAATACACTATTTGCCGACCCTAAATTTAAACCAAGGACCTCGCAATCGGCATTCAGGTGTCACTAGACCAGAAAGACAATTATTGTTACGTTTAACACATTTTCAGTTCTCAGCAAGTTTCTGAGGTAACAGTTATTTCTGTCCTGATTATGAGTACAAAATTAGTCTAATAAAATTTTATAGAACTTCAAATAACTGACGGTGCTTCGAACTTTAGCAGTTGACGACTGTAAAACCGTTTGTTATTCTATATTTGGGAGTGATGTCTGCTTTAATAGTCATATGCTTGGGTGCGATCTATAAAGCGAGGAACTTTAAAGATTGAGAATTTATTAATTGCGCAAATTGTCCTACACGAGGTTCGACTCCATGATACTTGATGTAAGAGATACTTGGTTAATACGCCATACAGCGAGATGGTGTTGCACATGTATGCCTATTGCCTCAATGAAATTGTATTGCTAAAATAAATTGATCATAAGCTAAGGTTGACCCACGGCTGGGCTTGAGTCTCTTGTGTAACTAAGTTAGAAAATTCACCTTTATACCATACTGGTCAAATGAGAATAATAGCATAAAGTTTTATGTCAATTTTTCCTTCTTTTGCATCGATGTTAGTTACATATCATATACATTAGTCGTCTTTTACGACATCCACGGGCAACAATAGGGGTGTTAAATAGTATTCCTACTAAGTCACCACACGAAAGATGCACTGGAGATATGATGAACTCGGTTCACGTGTGTAGACCGCGCGCGCTGTGCCGCCTCTTCGTGACTCGACGGTGACCTCATGCCTCACAACAGCCAGAGATTTCCATTGAAATATAGTTACGTATATTTTGAACATTATTATTTATAGCTGCGGAAACTGGCATTAGATAATTAGGTACATAACTATTTTTAATTTAGTCTTTATTTCTCCACGTTACACATCTACTGACTTGCATATGGACGAGTATACCATCGTATAGGATATTGATTCATGTCTATATCTTGGTTCAATAACTGTTTACATACTGTACGTAAACCATCTATCTGAATAGCAATTTTCCGAGATTTCACCCTAGTAGTACCCCTTCTCGTCGGGATACCGAGATTATTTGAATCAGTTTAGTGGATTGGGCACGAAAGCGTTACAAACAAAAAATAATAAACTTACTTTTTCCTTTGTTGAGGATTTTCTACGTATACCTACCTACGTAAACAAGTCACAACGCCTAGTTTTGTTGAACAAATACTGCTGGTGGATAAGATGTTTATTATTATTGATAATCAATACGACTGCCGAGTATGGAGAAAATGTAGAGGCCTATGTGAAGAGTAAAGAAGGCCACAAAGCTCAGTATAAAATCAAATGTCTTAATGAACGAAGTTGGTAAAAATCTCTGTTTAAAAAACAGCTACCAGTAGCTTAACGCTTCTGGATTGAAAACAAGGATGAGGTAAGCCAAAGTTCAGCAGTGGATCGCGAAAGGCTGAATGATGGTGACGATTCTTTTATTATTATTGCTTTACATTTCCGCCCTTCTCCTTCACCATTCAGCCTCCATCCTTGCAACTCCTAAAGGCAAATAAGTTTGGCAGTTAATAAATTTAGCACAAAAGGCAAGGTTATGAGAACTTTAAACAATGTTTTTAATGTCATCGTCATCATCTCAGCCCATACTCGTTCCACTGTTGGGCTCGGACCTCCTCCATTATGGGAGGTAAGTTGACCTACTGTACCATGCTGGTTAGATGTGATGGTATAGGGTTTTGTTTCGAGTTTTCCTTCTCTTGCATAGATATTACATGCATATTATATCCCTTAGTTGTCTTTTACAACACCCACAGGTAAGAGAGGGGGCGGTGAATTGTATTCTTACTCCGTCACCACACGGCTTTTTCTTTAATTGTATTCTTGCTGTCCGTGTCTGTATCTAGATTTTACCCCAACATGTGTAACATACAATAGATTATTTACATTATTATGATTGTGCAATTTCTCTGTCCTTTGTCGCAAGGAGGGCAAGGCTAGCGCCTCCCGGCCTTGTTGCTTATCAAGTTGCAATGTATAATGCACTCATTTCACTATATCCATTCAATGTTATTGAAAACAAAAGATACTTGAAATCGAAATTTTTGTTCGAGTATGAATACAGATTGCCTAAGAGACGCCAGCAGATGACATCACTGCATGATAAAGTAAATTCCAAATAAAGTTCTATGCCAACCCGCCTGACTAGTGTAGTAGGTCAATTCCTTTCCCATCTTGGCAACCACTCGAGCCCGGCATCGTGACGTATATGAATTGATATGATGATGAATCGTGGGTATATATTTATAAAAAAACATCAAATGCCTGCTATAATAATGACTTCCTGAACTGACACTACATCTGGGGTAACAAACTTACAATATCGATTACTTATATAATACAGGCATCTGCCAAAAAATATATTTGGAAGTTCAAAGATGTCCATGACAGCATATTACTGACGTATATTATCTTGTGCATACGCTATTGGACAAGTGTTGCAGTAATTTGCCTACTCTTCATCCTGCCTTTTGAAACGGCACCCTTTTTTGGGGGGCAGGCTATGGTACGTTCATAGTCCGTCCGATCCGTCGGGGACGGCGGCAAGGACGGCGTGTAACGCCATAAGCTACTGCTCGTTTTAATTTGTCAAATAGTATCGTTATTAATATCTCATCATCTCAGTTTATATATGTTCCACTATTGGGCTCGAGCCTCCTCTGCGTTAGGAGGGAAGAAGACGCTAGTCCGGTGGGTTGGTATAGGGTTTTATTTTCAATGTTTCTTCTCTTGCGTAACATCTATATGTTATATCAGGGATTCCCAGTGTGTTCCGCGGAACCCAGGGGTTCCGTAGAATAATCATCAGAGTGCCGCAAAAATTAAATAGCTTTTAATTTTAATAATTTGGCTGTGAAATAATACCTCGGTTACAAATATTAACTTAAAATAGCGCAAAATTAGTGATGAGAAGAACTTATTACCATTATGTAACTAGACAGATAGCAACAAATAGGCCTGAAGTATGGCACAGAACCGTTTTTTACTTGATATCATTTGATACGACGTTCCATAAAATAAAATATATTCGGTTGAGGTTGGGGCATGTTATATGCCTATTAATTATAATAGCCCTTAGTCGTCTTTTACGACACCCACGGACAAGATAGAAGGTGGAGAATCTATTCTTACTCCGTCACCACACAGAAAATTCTATGTATTAATATCTATTATCCCTATATATATTTCACGGGCACCTTAACACTGTAGTTTATCGCCTACATGATAAGCCTACAAGTTTAAATGAACTGTTCTCTGTATGGTGACAAGATAATATACGATTTTGTACAGCCTCTAACTCTCCTTGTTACCTGGGCCTACATGGAAGTTTTCTAAGGAACTTTTTGACTTGGTACCACTGTCACCGTTTTACCAACTTACCACTCGACACCGTAGCAGGGTCCATCCATTTCACTTGGAAATGTTATGGTCATCAACTGTACGTTTCCAGCGATTCTCTTCATGTACGTGTTAACTCTGGAAATTGGAATGAACTACCTACTGCTGCTGTTTCTCGAGCGCTATGACAGGTCCTTCTTTAATCGAGGTTTAAGAAGAGTATTGTCTCCACGGTAGGCAACGGACTGGTTGTCTGGACTGTCCTTGGTATTGCAAAGCTCCATACACGGCAGTATCACTTACCATCAGGTGTGCTGCTTGCTCGTTTGCCGCCATCTATACCAATAAATAAAATTGGAGTGTCTGTTTGTAATTCAAAATAATAGGCTTTTTTCATGCTCACACGATTATTTGCACGGCACCTATGCCTAAAATACAGTTTAAAAAAAAATTGTCTGTCTGTTTGTTTCGGGTAATCTTCAAAACGGCTGGACCGATTTCAAAAATTCTTTCACCAATGGAAAGCTATAATATCAGGGCGTAAACTAGGCTATATTTTATCCCGGTATTCCCACGGGAACGGGAACTACGCGGGTAAAACGACTAAAACTGAAGCGAAGCGATTATTATTATTTATTATTATTACATGCTTATTGCTGATATCCTGCAAGAAAACGGCATAATATCCTAAATATCCTATCGATAACGTTATATTTTAGAACAATCCGTCTTGGTATTTCTAACACTTATCATAAGTGATTCTTAATTGAGTTTCGACTTAAATGTTGATTAAAATACCTTGTTTTTTAATGTTAAATAAAGATTATTGTGGATGACGACTTCTGTGAGTCTGTTACCTCGGAGAAGAAAGCGTCGAAGCAGGGGACTTAACCGTATAAGCAATAAACTTCGGAATTAATTGTCGAGTATCTGTGAAATCTGCTTTATCAGTCAAATCGTAACATTGTATATACATAGATACAAGGATAATATAATAAATACACATATTCGCTTAATAAATAATAACTATCACTAAGCCTTAGAGTAATAACGTAAATCATTACTTTAATGCTTAGAGCATTAGATTTATGTATCACTAGCAATCCGCCCTCGCTTCGGTTTTAGTCGTTTTACCCGCGTAGTTCCTGTTCCCGTGGAAATACCGGGATAAAATTGACTGCACAGATGACGTAGTGATTAAGATAGCGACCTACAGCGCCAGTTTCGGGGGTTCGAATCTCACGCGGGACAACACTTTGTGCGATTTACAAATTGTTGTTCTGAGTCTGGATGTAATTTGTGTCCGTTAATTAAATGTTTGTAAAGTTCCTCGCGATACAAGGATTATTTCCTTAGTGCAGGGTGTTGTCTTAAAAAAAAATATATATATAGCCTAGGTTACTCCCTGATATTATAGCTTTCCGTTGGTGAAAGAATTTTTGAAATCGGTCCAGTCGTTTTGAAAATTACCCGGAACAAACAGACAGACAAATTTTTTTTTAATCGGTATTTTAGGCATAGGTGTCGGGCTAATAACCGTGTGAGCATGAAAAAAGCCTATTATTTTGACATTACAAACAGACACTCTAATTTTATTTATTGGTATAGATTTGACAGATCCATTTCTTGACAGGGTAAGGAGCAGGGCGGGAAGGATAACATCCGCGTTATGTCGAATTGCCATAAGTATTTATTAATGACTAGCAACCCGCCCTCGCACAGTGGGTCGAAAGCAAGATTTTAGTGACTTAGGGTGGTCCCTAAGTCACTAAAATCTTGCTTTCGACCCACTGTGCCTCGCTTCGCTTCGTTTCCATTCGCCTTACCCGCGTAGTTCCCGTACTCGTGAGAATATCAGGATAAAATATAACCGAAGTTATTTTTTATGAAGACAGGTGGTAGTAAAATATTATCAAAATCAGTCCAGCCTTTTTGAAGATTACGCCAAACAGACAGACAATAAAAATTAACTGTGTTTCAGGCATAGGTGCCGTGCAAATAACCGTATGAGCATAAAAAACTCCAGTATTTTGACATTACAGACACTTTTTTTTTATTATTTACTAGCAACCCGCCCTCGCTTCGCTTCGGTTTTAGTCGTTTTACCCGCGTAGTTCCCGTGGGAATACCGGAATAAAATATAGCCTAGTTTACGCCTTGATATTATAGCTTTCCATTGTTGGAAGAATTTTTGAAATCGGTCCAGCCGTTTTGAAGATTACCCGGAACAAACAGACAGACAAAATTTTTTTAATCTGTATTTTAGGCATAGGTGTCGTGCAAATAACCGTGTGAGCATGAAAAAACCTATTATTTTGACATTACAAACAGACACTCCAATTTTATTTATTGGTACAGATATAGATTTTCTTTTATAAAGCCTTCTCTGCCATAACATCTCCCTTCTACGTAAGAACTAGTACTCTTATCGTTTTCTTACGTGTCGTAATAGAAAAGAGAGTTGAATGGTATTGTATGTTTGTGTGCAATATATGTGTTGATATTACCCCCAGTAGCAACAATGTCGACGTGTGTATATAATTAATTAAAATTCTTATCTTTATTGCTTTCTAAACTTAGTCGAGACTAATTTCCGGTTGGTGGTTATCAGCTGTACTACGAGTACAATATATTCACTTTAATACTGTTTTGTTCGTATGTGGTGCGCCATATTACAACATAAGCATTATTGTTATAGTAATATAACTACCATATGCTTACGGAGTAAGAATACAATTCACCACCCCCTCTCTTAAGTGTGGGTGTCGTAAAAGACGACCAAGGGATATAATATGTAGATAACATCGATACAAGAGAAGGAAAACTGGAAATAAAAACCCCACCAACGTCCAACCAACACGTCGTACGTCAAATTCCCTCTCGCACTGAAGGGGCCCGAGCTCAGCAGTGGAACATATACGGGCATTTTGGAATAGAGTCAAAAATTCGTTACTAATCTCATCAAACATTCCACTCCCCTATAACTCCTATAAGCCAGGATCCATAATGGTATCCATAAATTACATCGAAATTTGAGCTAAAAGCCAGGATCCATAATGGTATCCATAAATTACACCGAAATTTGACCCTTTTTCTATTGGGTTGAGCCATCTGCGCTCGCCCTTTGACCGCGTTAAGCTGTCAAGGTCATCTGCGACCAACAGCTACACACACAACAAAAAAAAAGATCCTTTTTTTTGGGGTGGGTTGCGGTCGGCGCGCTCCTCGCACCACTCCGTCCGGGGCGACAGAGGGGCGTAAGCACGCACACCCGCAACCCACCCCACGTGCACGTCGCCTTCGTCGTTGGGCCGACCACTGGAACAGGGTTACTTGTCATCAGTGGTCGGCCCGACGGAATACCCCCTATTTGGGGTACCCTCCCATCGACAGACGTAATCCCCCCTCGAGGAGGACGTCGGTCTTACCTCACGCGCCGAAATTTGACCCTCGCGGAGTTACACCTCCCTTGTTCTTCCATAATAATTTTATGCGACCACCGATCTAGCGATGCGAGGAACGGGAAAGGAAAACGTAGCAGTAGCACATTGTATTCTTACTCCGTCACCATACGGAATATGAAATCAATTGGTTGGTATAGTTGTGGGCTTATCGAAGATGTACAAACAAACGTTATGAACAAAAAGCTTTGTTATAACAACACTGAGCGCTCAATGCTCGGCATCTGCATTATTTGTATCGATTGTCCAACGGACACTTGAGCAAACTGTGTGCAAAACACACTATTGTGACGCGCAATCGTGCAACAAGACACGAGGCGAACACCTACCACCTACCACCTACCTGTTTCACACCTCATTGACAACAATTGGTCGTCTGCGTGCGACGTCACTTGATACTGACATTTGAAGTACAGCCGCGCAGTCGCCGTGGTCCCTCACCATAGCTTTGTTATTGTGACGTCAAAATAATTAAGGTTGTAGAAATATTTGTTAGTTGTATTTACTTTCCAGACGAACCACAGCAGTCAACGGACCATAAACGACCAAAAAAAAATTGGTTGTTTGTAAAGTCGGTTTACTGACGATAGTTGAACGTGACAACGTCATAAGAAAATACTGATGGAATGGTTTCATTTTTCAAAAGAAAATTTTAATTTTATTTGTTTGATAGATATTTTGTATGGATCAAGCCAAATGGAACGCCTCAGAGCGAGGTAACGCCGCATACGTCATGCTTTTTCGTCTGTGCAGCCGGCTCCATCGAATTATAAGACGTTGTCACGTCAAAAAAATACGTATATATACATTATACATGTAAAATGAAAGAAAATATATATACTTATATACACCGCTTCTAGTGACGACCATTACTTTATCATGTTTTAGTATGTCGTTGAACTTTTCTTTTTGATAATTTGTCACTTCTACGCGCGGCAATTACTCAACGGAAATGAATGATATACTTGGGTTACGACTATAACTAATTTGGATGTAACATGTAGATTTAATATTGTTTTCGATAATTGTTTTAAAACCGCAATTCACCTTGACTTAGATGATCGCAGATTGCGGTGACGGTATTGTAATCAAACAGCAAAGCTGTGCTATTTATCTACCTATTTATCTCTCTATCTACATGCACTGCTGGAGATAAGCGGCAAGCTTTTGGACGGTATGTGTAAGTCGAAATCGAAATCTTAATAAAATCGATATTAGAAAATGTATCATGGATATAAGATAGCAGACAATTATCTTAAAATCACGCATATATATCTTATTATTTGGTTTTATATGTATCTTAGAGTAATTGGCGAAATGCCAATCGATTCTAACCCTCGATCGAAATTCCATTAGGCTGTCACCGCTCCCATTTATCCTGCCTCTGCGGTGAATTAGTAAATAGTTGTTTCTGGAAAATTTTGATTATGAAATAGAGTTTCCATTGAGCATTTATTTCCTGGAACTAAATAGTCTGGTTCGCAAACTATTCACAATGCAATATATAGAATGGTATGTAACGCGATTATTGTTCGGTACTTCCTTATTGCTTCCATTATGATTCAAAATTATTCTTTTTAACAGCACGTGTAGAAGTTTTATATATTTATCTATGGCTCTAAACGTTTCTTAAATCCGTATGTATTGTAATTTAATAGGTGTACCAGGAAATACGCATGTTTCTCTTGTTGATATTAATATGTTTAAACACCCATTTCATCCATTTCATTTTGTGTGATCGCAGCGGCTACCTTGACAATGGCGATTGTGCAAAACCTCTAATGTGTTATATCCTAATATTATTAAATTTTGCCAGTTTTATACACTTTTCTGGTTTTGTATTACGTCCTAGTATTTACCGATAAACAATAAATATCTAATAGAATAAGATTAGATTTTTGAAATCCAACGGTTAGTTCCTGAGATTATTGACCTCGAACACATTAGCTTTATAATAATATAGATTAGAGGAGGATACATATTAGATTTTTTTTTTTTTTTTTTTGTGTGACTTAGTTGTTAGCCTCAGATGCCTGTGACAACTTTACCCGGACTGGTGGGTGAGCGCTGAGGGCTCTCAACCCGCTTAAAGTTAAGCGACCCATCCCGAGGGCACCCCCTGTGGGGTACGGACCTCGGCTCGGGCGGTCGCTGGCAAAGTGGGCACTCCCACGTTTATGATTTTAACGCGACACGTCTTCCGGTAACGTAACTTCGGTAACGTGGATATTTACTACTATTTGTCAAGGCCGCGCGGGCTGTGTATGCCTCAGTCTGGGTGAGAGTAATAGTGTCGTCGGGTTCGTCGAGTATTAGTCGCGGTTGTTTAATCGCGGACATTTTAGAGGGGATGTAAGAAGCCGCCCTTACCACTAATGGGTTCGGGTGTGTCGCGGCAGAGTCGAAGTAGCGGCGGGAGCACTGTTTCATGTATTGCCTGATGGTCGGCAAGCCAAGATCTATGTGAAGATCCACATTGCGCATGTACCACGGTGCTCCCGTCGCTCGGCGCATGAACCTATTCTGTAATGCCTGTAGCCGATGTAGCCTGCGTGGCTTCGCTTGTGTAAACACTACACTTGCATACGTCATGATAGGACGTATACAAGCGGTGTATAATCTAACTTTATTACGGAGAGATAGCTTAGACTTTGCGTGTACTAAGCTGTGTAACCATCCTAGCACTAGGGCTGCGCGCGCGCGGACTCGCCCTATGTGAGGACCGAAGGTCAGTCGTCTGTCCAAGGTCACACCCAGATATTTGACCTCCCTTGTCCAGGGGATGGGTTGGTCGAACATCTTTATCTGTGGATATTCAGCCATTGGGTAGCGGCGATCAATCCCCTTATGAAATATGATCGCCTGGCTTTTGGTGGGGTTTATACCGATTCTCCATTTCCTAGTCCATTTGGCTAGGGCGGTAGCCGCAGTTTGGAGAACAGTTGTCACTGTTGCGGGAGATCGACCTGCATAGAAGATGGCAGTGTCGTCAGCGAATAATGCTGTTTGTATTCTACTATGTTGGGGTATGTC
Organism: Lymantria dispar; assembly: GCA_032191425.1. Lineage (NCBI taxonomy): Eukaryota > Metazoa > Arthropoda > Insecta > Lepidoptera > Erebidae > Lymantria > Lymantria dispar. The sequence goes on from CM063445.1 coordinate 37,574,663, forward strand.
GCTGGTGAACAGCGAGAAGAGAATTGGAGAGAGCACCGATCCCTGGGGGACGCCGGCTTCTAGTTTGTGCGGTGCTGATAAAGTACCTTCCACTCTGTAGCGAAAGCTACGCTCGAGTAGGAAGTTTCTAACTATCATAACTAAATAGTGGGGGATTTTGAACTTTATTAACTTGAAAATAAGGCCGTTATGCCAGACTTTGTCAAACGCTTTTTCTACATCAAATAGAAGCATACCCGTATATAAACCGCGTTGCAGTTTATAACTTGTATACTCGACTATTCGATGTACTTGCTGAACGCAAGAGTGTTGCGTGCGAAAGCCGAACTGAATCGGCGGGATGAGGTTGTTTTCCTCAGCGTACTTTCTTAGCCTACTAAGTAGTACGCGCTCATATATTTTACCTAAACTGTTGAGTAAACTAATCGGGCGATATGATGACGGTTCGGTACGTCGCTTGCCGGGTTTAGGTATACCTATTACCACGGCTTTTTTCCATTGTTTAGGAAATATGTAATTGACTAATGCGGCGTTAATAATTACTGTTAATATTAATAATAGTGAATGAGAGAAGAGTTTAATAACTCTATTAGAAATACCGTCCGAACCGGGGGATTTCCTAGGGTGGAGACCTCTAACTATCGACTGAACCTCCTCCACTGTCGCTGTTGGTATAGGCTCTTGTGGCTCAGCGTCTGCGGTACGCGTACGCGATGTACATCGTTCCACTTCGCTGTTAACGGTGTCGGTGTGTCGCGCGTCTGTGTGTTGTGTACTCGACGTACATTGCTGCTCAAGGTCGGCCGCCAGACATTCAGACTTTTCATCGTCATCGACCGCCGGCGGTTGGTTGGGGCGGTTTAAGGGTGGCATGGTGGACACCGTATCCTTTTTGAAAGAACGGGCAAGCCGCCAGTAAGCCTGGTGCGAAGGCTCCAGTTCGCTTAAGGTGGCGTCCCATTCGTTTTGTCTAGACTCATTTATAGCCGTCTTAACCGCCCTCTGCAGTGACCGCATATGATAGCGGTTATCTTCGCAGGGGAAGCGGTCGTAGGCTCTTATGGCTGCGTTCTTACGCCTCAGTAGGTCGCGGACGTCAGCGGGTAAGCACCTTCTACGATTGCTCGTGTCGGGCACTCTCCGTGAACAATCGTTAACTAACGATTGTACGTGACCGGTGAGGGCGTCGATCGCGGATTCGATGTCCTCTTTATTGTTCAATGTGTTACATATACTGTCAAGATGAGCCGACGAGGAGGGAGACTGGAGTTTAGCCTTCAGTCGCTCCCAGTCTGTGCACACTTTCTCAGTGGGGGGGGTGAGGCCTGAGGGGCCGTATCGGGGGGCGAAGTCAATGACCACCGGGCGGTGATCCGAGTTAAGCTCGTGTATTACCTCTATTAGACATAAACGAAGGTTTATGTTCTTTAATAGGGCTATATCTAATACGTCGGGCCTATGCTCGACTGTGTGAGGGAAGTGAGTCGGCTCCATTGGGGCTATGATGTCGAACCCGAGCCGATCTGCGTAAGTCTCGAGGGCCAGTCCCCTGCGGTTGTTGGTGTGGCTATTCCACGACTTACTTTTGGCGTTTAAATCGCCTGCGATAATGACGGCGTCGCCGAGTTTTAAGAGGGCTTGGAGGTCACTCTCAAGCAACTCTTTTGGTGTGTCCCCATTAGGAGGGGAAAGGTATGCTGATGCTATGATCAGTGGCTGGTGACCGGTGAGGGCCAGCCGACAGACCGAGGCTTCAATGTACGTCATGGCGGGGGGATCTAGGGGTGTGCAGTGCAGTGACCTTTTATAATAAATGAGAGTCCCGCCTAGGGGAGAGCCGACCCTATCGTTGCGCACTAGATTGTAGTTTGCAATTTTAGGGTCTCTTGAATAGGGTTTAAGAAAAGTCTCTTGGACTAGTAAAAGGTCAAGCTGCTGGTCTTGTAGGAATGTACCTATTTCGTCTCTCTGGCGAGCGAGACCGTTCGCGTTGAAAAACCCTACGCGGAGTGATCGTGTTTTGACTCTGCCTGGTGTGTACCTATCCATTATTTAGGCTCTGAAGGAACCGAGGCTCTCTAGAACGGGTGAGAACCTCATGGCGACGTTAAGTAACGCGAGGCTATTGCCTTCATTTTTTCGCAGTTCTGCTGCGATTACGCGTATTTCTGAGATGTTTATTATTTGCGCGAATCTGGCCACTAGGTCTAGATCCGGGTCTAGACCGCTAGTGGCTGGCGCGTGTGTGTGCACTTGATTGCCTTGAGGAGGCTTAGGAAGGCCCGCGGGTGGCAGTTTTTGCCCAACGGTTGGCGGTTTGTATACACTATTATTATTTCCGGCCTTTGCCGACGGTGTCGCGATCGCGGGTACCGGCGGGGTGGCTAATTTGGTGGGCAGGGGGGGGTATTCCGCCCTGCTTTGCGAGTTAACCCACGGGTTGCGTGTGGGTTTAGGTGCCGGAAGGTACCTTTGTGGTGGGGGTGGTGGTGGCCTCCTCATAACTGGCCGTGGTGCGCGTGGGCAGCCACGGTAGTTTGCGGGGTGCCCCACTTGCCCGCAGAGTACACACGATGGTGGTGTGGTACTTTTGGTCGGGTCGTTAGCCTTGGGCCTGGCACAATCTGCCGTTGCGTGGTCCTCCAGGCACTTTACGCACCTGGGCCGCGCGTAGCAGTTGCGCGCTGAGTGGCCGTATAGCTGGCACCGGTGGCATTGTGAGATCATGCCATTCCGGCGCGGGGGTTCTACTACGATGCCGGAGAGGCCGCACACCGTAGTGATTTTAAAAATGTCCTTGCCCCTCTGTGAGAGGTCAAGGACGACCATTACTAGGTCAAATGGTTGGCGAGTGTTCCCTCGGATCATCCGGTGCACCTCGATCACCGGAAGTCCTTGATTGAGGAGATCTTCTTTAATTATTTCACATCCCAGTTCCACGGGGACGTTGCGTATTACTACGCGAAGTTTACGTTCCTCGGGCAGGGTGTACGTGTGAAACGGAATATGTTGGCTATGTAACATAGCCGTCATTTTACGGTGGTCGTCCGAAGTGGACAACTGCACCTTAATATCCTCGGTGGTAGACCGAGCCGTGCGGTATTGGACTCGGTTGGTGTTGCACCAAGCCGAGATTGAAAGCCACTTCTCCTTATTGCGGATGACTAGTGGCGGCGGTGTGGGTGGTTTGTATACCTTAGCCGGGGGCTGCTGTACAGCGGCCTGTGGCTTTGGTGGTGGGGTGGGGGGGGGTGACGTCTTTGGCGGCAGAGGTGCTCGCCTCGTCAATTTTGGCGGCCTTTCGCGCCTTTTTTTGGGCCTTACGCCCCCTTTTACGGGAGCTGACCACCGTGTATTCGGAGTCCGCCGAGGTGGACTCGGACTCCGAACCGGCGGACGACGACGCCGTATCGGCGTTCTCGTCGTCGGAGGCCTCCTCCGTCTCCATCTCGTTGGACGGAGTTGGTTGGTCGTCCGGGGAGGCGGGGGAGTCGAAATGAACCGGCCCGGATACGGGCTCGGCGTTCGCGGGGCGGTCGGGAATCATATTCCCGAACCGTCTTTTTAATATCGAGTAGATCTCCTCGTCGGCGAGGAGCATTTCTAGGTTGAGGGCTGGAAGAGCCATAATAGGGGGGTGATTTATTTCCTGCGCGTTCATATATTGCCTAACTCCCCAGGGGGAAAACCCGGGGATGTGTAATATGTTCCCTCCCAACCGGGTTAGGTCAGGAGGATGTACTTAAAAATCTAGGTGTGCCCTAAGCTGTGATTAACCCTTCGCCGATCTTATTGTGCGAGAGGGGCCCTAGCTGCCCGAGTGGCGGAGAGGTATTCGGCCTGTGAGGGCCGGCACTCCCAAGCTACGCACTCAGGAATAGGAGAAGGAGGTGGAAGGGTGGGAAAGGTGATAGTCGGGGTAGACTAGGGGTCACCCCCAAGGCCTACTGGTCCGACCCCGTCCGAAGAAGCGCCTCGCCCTTAAGGGGGTCGGCAGGCGATTCGGGGCTTCGCCTCACCCGGCTTTGTTGACACCGTTAGGTTTCAACCGGGGACCAAGAGAAACTTGGTTTTTCCCTTAAGGGGTCATTTTGACTTTATTCTACTAGACAGAAACAAATATTACTACCTGACCTTGCTTTGAACGCAGGCAGTTAGTAATATTCGTGAGCAGTCCAGATTATGATAACCTACTTCATATAATACTGCATCATTGCTCAAAATGCTTGCAGCAAACGTAATAATTTGATTGTACTATCAACCACCAGTGACTCCGTTCGATCACAAAGCAAATATTTATAATTAAGAATGAGTAAACTTTGATGGGCTCTATCCTGCTCCACAATGAAAGATAAAAAAAAAATGGGCAGGATAGGGGATGCGGTATTGTATTCTTACTCCATCACAATACGGAAGAAACTTTTATTACGAAATTATTTTTTATTTTTACCATCATATATATTGCATTTAACTAAAATAAATATAAAAGCGATAATTCACACAAAGATACACAGTATAACTAATATAATTTCGTATCAATAACCTGAAGGCGTTAATACCCAAATAATAATATTACTTTGATTATAGTTACTGACCTCATACTGAGACTGAGTCGACTGTAATTATAAGCAAGGACTCTTCGTCTATTTCTAGACATAAGTCCATTGAAGTCAATTTACAATTTAAAGGGTAATCAAAATTAATCGTTTGATTTAAGAAATTAGCTCATTCGTCTAGTGTATGTATGAAAGAGGAAAACTCGAAATAAAAACCTATAGCAACACATCTGCCACCAATTTTCTTTCTATTATGTAGCGAGCCTGAAGTGAATGAATGAATGACAAATAACGATCGTTATCATACAATCATAGACTTGGTAAAAATCTATTTTACTTTTGTGCAAAAAATAGTATGTAAATTATTATATCAAATTTTTTTGACGTCATTAACTGAAGTATGAAATCCTGGTTTCTATCTTGTCGTAGGATGTTTCTTTGCGGTTTGAATAAGCGGGTGGCAGTTAGAGTGAAATAACCGATGTATCTACATAACTAAGTGCCGCTCATAATCTTTACTAATATTTGGAGAAATAGGTAATGTTCTGCCTAAAAAAAAATAAAACTATACAGTTGTGTTATTTTTTTTGTATCCTCGTCGTCTCGGCTCATACACGTTCTACTGCTGGGCTTAGGCCTCCTCCCCAATAGGAGGGAAATTGACCTACCATACCATGCTAGTCAGACATGGTAGTATAGGATTTTATTTCGAGTTTTCCTTCTCTTGCACAAATATTATATGCATATTATATCCCTTAATCGTCTTTTACGATATCCACGGGCAAGAGTAGTGAATTGTACTCTTATTCCGTCACCACACGGATTTGTATCCTACTTACTAGAGTTTTAAAAAAGATGTATTAAAAAGCATTGATGCGTATATGACGATGACGATGGAGCGTAGTTTAAGGAGAGAAAAGGTTTGTTATGTGACGAGCTAACATAAAGCAAGAACTGAGCGCCGACAAAGTTTCAGTTCTTAACAAATCGGGATCATTATTCATTCGGCAATTATCACATTAACGGATTTCGTCACTCGATCAATTGTCAGGTCATATATTTAAATAAAAATATTAAAAACGTTTGTTTTCATATAGGATAAAACACACGGAAATGTGAAATAAAAATTGAGGGAAGCGTGTAAAACAAATTAGCATGGCCTTGCCATTGTGTGGCAGACGTGGCGACGCGTCGCGGTCAATGTCACTGCCAACATCGCCAACTGTTCGCTGCTGACGCGTCTCTCTCTGTGTGTGTGCGTAGTGTCCTAGAAGGAGAAAACGCATCACTTATCCACAGAATCATTACAGCTTCTATATGTATCTGTCACTATTCGGGCTCAACATCCCTCTGCAACGAGAGAGAAATTCTACGACACAGGTGACCATGAACGGTGACATTCTCATGCGGGGAAATACTTTATGCGATCCACAAATTGTTGTTCTGAGTCTGGATGTAATTTGTGCACGTTCATTATTTGCTCGTAATGGGCCGGGATACAAGGATCAGTTCCTTAGTTTTGTTGTCTTAAAAAAGACAACCTACTATAATTACGTATTTGTCATACAAGTTGGCATAGAATTGATTTTCGATTTTCTTGCATTGCTGACTTTCGCCTTTTACAAGAGCCGCAGAAGGCAAATAGGGCATTGAAGAGCAAAACTCCGCAAAAGCGCAAAATTTATTGTAAGTGTTGTGTGTGTATTAAGCACCGTTTAAAACACCCATACAATGAAATATATTTTATTTCGGACTTCGGCGTCGAAGCAGAGACCTCATCATGTTTATGCCGCTGTATTAACAAGCAGTAATAATAGGTAATATAGGTATGTAGGGTAAAATGCGTTTTTAATTACCATCTGTGGTACTGTCATCATTAATTAGGCTTCACAAATTTAATCAAACTATGTCAAGGATAATCTTTTATACGTTTTATTGTATTTAGGGAAATAAACTTAAGCGGAATAATAAGTAACAAAGTAACATTGGTTTCTACTTTAGAATAAAATTATTATAAACAGCAGTTATCAAAGTATCTACTTGTGTGTGAGATACTCGAAGATTTCTATGCAATTACACGAATTGCTGCGCATGCAAGCGATCCGTTATCCGAGGTCGAGACTGGCGTCCGGCACCGAAGAGCGCCGTTTGGGTTGCCAAATTTTATATATTTTTCAATGGGATGAAAATGTTATTATTTATTTTTCGCCTTTTCAATAATTAATAAATGGTTTAATTTCAATATGTAAATTAGATTCCTACTCTTGGGCTTAAAATAAGGTATGTATCATCATCATTTCAGCTCATTTATGCCCCACTGTTGAGCTTGAGCCTGCTCCATAATAGAAGGGATATTGACGGGTTGCTATAGGGTTTCTTTTCAAGTTTTCCTGCTCTTGTATAGATGTTATATACATATTATACCTTTTAATCGTCTTTCACGACACACGGCAAGAGAGGGGGTGGTGAATTATATTCTAACCCAGTCACCACACCACGGAAGATATATCTAAAAGGTACCAATTGGGTCTAATGGGTAATTTAATACTTGGTGAATTTCATATAAGCCATCTCGTACTTATTCAACTTTTTTCTTTTATCAAAATCATTGGCAGCCCTAGCTGACCACTCGACCTCAAAACGCCCATATCATTTGTTATCTTATATGCTCCAACTAATATTATAATTACTGCGCATCGAAGGTAACTACAACTGCATCTATATTTTAAACAAACGATTTGGACTGAAAGTATAATTTCATTTCCATATTACCCACGGGTCAAACTATATAATATCAGCGTCGGTGCTTTTTGACGATTGCGTAAATATGCTATGCTAGTCTCTTTTCCAAAATGTACGGTTCATATAAAATTTTAAAAAGGAGTTTAATTTCAAATGTTTATACATATATTTGCATAACTTTGACATGTGGAGACGGAGTTCTAAAACCTTTTTGCTTTGCTTATTCTAGAATGGTGCAATTTAAGCTTCGCAAGAATCTGGTGTAGTAGTTTTTTTTTTTATTAATAAAATGTATTTAATTGATGACAATGATATTTAGAATTGCCAGACTATCATATCTCAACTTGTAGTTTTCTAGATAATCGTTTTACTGTAGCATTTTGATTCAATGTTTGACCAATTCGTCTTTGTGTCAGACGTTGAGAGTCCCACGTTGAACAACATAGCAATTGTGCCTCTGTTACCCGACCTTGTCCCATTTGTGAGTGACCTACGTATGTTAAACGGTTGTTTTGGGATCGCAGCTTGCATGCCTGATGAGAACGGAACAAGAGGAAGTTACGATGTGCACAGTAAATAGTTTCTCAGAAGTCTGTAAATGGCGTTTCAATGTATAAATAGACTTGCTTTATATGAGGCATTAATATTTTCATATTGAGCCTTTCACTCCGCTGAATACAAAAAAATCTTGCGTTTTTATAAGTGCGTTGTACTTATCATTTAAGTACATTAACAATTCATAGCTGCTATCAGATACGGCTAAGTTACAGTCTTCAAAATAGAAAGGGACATAGAAAATACTACAACGCTGCTGCTCTTGAATGGTATCTTGAATCTAGTCCCCAGATCGTCCTGGATAGACGAGTTTATCTGTGCCAACTTCGGCTGAGTTTTTGTGAAAGATGTAAAGACTAAAAATTCGCAGATAATTTATAAAATGGTATATTTGTTGTAGAGTCAAATGCAATTAATATGTATATATTAAATAAAATTCAGCGCATTAAATGTAGGTTAAAGTCACATAATGTAATGTGATAAACGTTGTTAGTTATATACTTTCTATTTATTTAATTTTTAGCTCGTTTATGAATGCAAATGTTTTGTAATCGTCGAAAAATGTACGAATATACTTTAATTTTAGAATAAATTATTTGATAATTATTATTTATGAATGTCAATGTTAAAAATGAATGCGGTATATATAATATTCATACTTAAACTAGAAAATTAAACGATGTTTTTTATAATAAGTAATCTGGAAAAGAATACCCATACTGTTTATTATCAATTTGAATATCCTGTGCTTTCAAAAATCAAGTCTGAACATTTAGACGAGCCGAAGGATTTACATTTTTGTGGAGGCGGCTCGAGCCCAACAATGGGGCGTATATGGGCTGAGATAACAATGATGAAGGATTCACGATTTGCGTTGACAAGCATTCGTGAAGGTGGCACATGTAGGCATTTATTTTTCTATTGGTACTGGACACATCGGCGTCTGTTCCACCCCGTGTTTTTATACCCCCGCAGAGCAGCCCACCAAGCAGAAGAATAGCTAACCCTCACTTGCATATCTTAAAATCGCTTCTTAGAAATTTGTTAATTTAATCCCATTTGTTTCAAATGTTGGTTTCACAATACACACCCACATTTATGCCGCATAGCATATTAATGGCGTCAGTAAAATAAAAAGAATAATAATACGTAATTTGATACAATGGGCATTTGAGCGATTAGGTATATAAGTTTTGCCTATTTATGATAATCTATAACATAATGTTGTATATCTGCATATATCTTATTATATTTAAATTGTCTTTTTACAATGGGATGCCGATCGGTTAGTTAGGTATGCATAATTTATTTTCAGTACGAACACTTATAGATAGATACATTATATAATTTTTGGTTCGTCTAAAGTCAGAATAGTTGTGATGTGATGTCATTGTGGATGAAAAATGATTTCATCGATCACGACTGAAGTTTAGTGCAGGGTTGGCAGGAGTCATCATTTAAAATATGAACGAAATTATAAACAGTGGATATTAATTTTATGGCACAGTTGCCAATGTTATTATTGTGTGTCCATTTACAAAGAAACAAAACAAAATATGCATATATGGTATTATTATTTGCTTAAGTTATATAGGGTAGAGTAGAGTGTGTATGAAAGAGCCAGGTTTTGAAAGAGCCTATGTGATTTTTTATAACTTACCGAAATTCTACCCATGTTTCATTTTACTCTTTATATAACAACATTGAATAACTGTCACCCACAAACATTTGACAGTTCAACTAAAACAAATGGCGTCGCAGGACTATTACAAAAATTGAGGAGGTAAAAAGTAAGTTTTTTGTGTTTATATATGATTGTTTTTTAAGATAAGTTTTGCATATGTTGACAAAAAGGATATACCGTATTGTTAGTATATATTTGCCTTTCTTTTGCACAAATAATGATAAACCGGCATTGCATTGTAATAACTTTAATTTGAGGTTAAATTTTTAAAGACGTAATGTTTTGAAAGAACCAGTTGTCTGTGCTTTGAAAGAGCCGGCTCTTTCATGACACGAAAATTGGTTCATTCAATATATTACTTAGTAATCGTTTCTTATTTTTTAATATGATTATCATCTTACAGATTACAAAAACATGTCTTCGCAAACAGAAGAAGATACAAATTATTGTGCTGTGTGTAATGAACACTATGTTAATAGCACAGAAGAATGGTACCAGTGCAAGATATGTGGAGGGCGGGCAAATGAATCTTGTGGTCAAGAAGGAGTGATTAATTTCTTCTACCAAAAATGTTTTTAGGTTCATGTAACTCATAAAACCAAACTCTCATAAACTGATATTGTTTATAAGAGTTTGATTTTATCTTTTGTGTGGAGATTTTATATGGATGTTATTGTTAATTAGTTTAATGTTAAATTAATATTGAGACTTATTGAAATCTGTGATTTCCTTAGAATTATATAATTTTAATATGAATGTGATTTTTTAAAGACTGTTTATAAGAATTTAAATGACAAAAAAAAAACTGTTTTTCGTTATAAGTACATATCGGCTTTTTCATAACACACAGTGGCTCTTTCATTGACATGATGCCATGAAAGAGCTGATTTCTCTTTTTTTTAAGTAATCATGAAAGTAATTATTAACGTTGTTATCTTTTGTTTTTTAATTTAATGACATTTATAATTATAGTAATTACTAAAAAAATATAGCTTTATTTAGAAACAAAATGTTTAAAATCCATTTTTTTATACTTTTTAAAACTGGCTCTTTCATACACACTCTCCCCTAGATATTAATTTCTTTTGTTCCACTGCTAGGCATCAGTCTGCTTTCAGAAAAATTTTAGATCATGCTTCACCGCGTTGACCCAATCCAGCCTGATACATTTAGCGTGACATAAGGACAATCTCGCTTACATTCAAGTTTCCTCGCGATGTTTTCCTTCGCGGTTTAAAGCAAATGCACAGAAAATTACGAGGGTATCAGTATTTGTACTTGAGAGCTTTATTCTCTTCTCATTCAACACCAACTGCGTTGGTTAGCCAGCCTTCCCAGCATGATGATTATGATATCTCTCTTGGTGAGACCTACATCGATGGGTAGATGGATGGATTACCAGACAACCCTGATGAGCTGTTGTTAGTTTAACCGCTTAGTTGCTCATCGGATGGCGCGTTCTGTGTCAATGAACTGGCTGTCACACGGGTAACTGGCTCGCTCTAGTCTAGACCACGCGACTTTTGAGTGCTTAGGAGAGTTTTTGTACAAATTTTGTTGCCTACAACTGATTATGTATCTTATTATATGATCGTTAAGTATACGATTCCTACGTAGCGTCGCGAGGGTAGGAGGTAAGAAACATTTAACATCGTTTTTGTTACGCTTCGGTAACAAAGGAATGAATATATAATTAAACGTGGTTTGAGAAAAGCTTTGTTTTGAAAGTAAGCAGCGGCATGTTTGTATTCGTTATTATTTCTTTAAATTGTATGTGGCTGTTACAGTTTTATAATGATAGGTGCTATTGTCGTTGGTTGTCATAGATAATATAATACCATCAAAAACAAAACTAGTAAAAACAAGCCAAGCCTCGCAACTGAGTTCTTCTACCATAAAAAGTTGTGATATCTATGTTATTCCAAGTCTGTTAACTCATTCAGTCCCTGCTTAAGGGACCTTTCTTCTTAAGTTATTACGTAAATAGCTAACCTAACAACTTCTTATAGTGACTATATCAATATTAAAGATCGTTTATGTTTTAAATAAACAGAATGACTTGGCACGGTACGTTGGTATCTTAACCACTACGTCATCTGCGCAGTCTTTCGGTTGTTACGATTCCCATAGAGAAGCAATGATGGCGACAAATGTATTCTTATTTTTTACAGTTACATTTCATAAACTGCAAATGTAACTTTGTAATCCTATATATTTATATAGGTTATTTATGCAGTTAGTGTATCTCGGCAACGGGATGAAAATTATAATGTTTTATAATTTTTCCTTCATTTATACACTAAACACTAATTGTATTCTAAATTTGAAGCTTCTATGTCTGTTAGAAGTGCCTCTTTAATATTGATGATCGGTCAGTCAGTCAGTGAGTGACAAAATTACGAAATTTTGACTAGTTATAATTCTTAAACTATTAGTTCAAATTGAATGAAATTTGAAATACACAATGTGTATACAATGCTTGCTAGGTTTCTAGTTTTATTAACAACGAAGTTATAGGGGGTCAAAAATGGCCTGAATGGCTTCGAGAAAAGTATGTTACGGCAGTGTTGCGTTTTGCCCGACTTTTTTTTTTGCTCGACTTGGCGGGGGCACTGCCGTGCCCCCAGATAAACAAGTCCGAAGATCGTCCGAAGATATATATATATATTTTTTTTGTATTTATTTATTTAAGACAACACCCTGCACTAAGGAAATAATCCTTGTATTGCGGGGGACTTTACAAACATAATTAACGGACACAAATTACATCCAGACTCAGAAAGATAAATAAGTAAATCATTTGAACAGTAAAAACAAAGCCAGATATTTTTTTTTAAGAAATTTAAACGGGACTATTTCGGCTTAAATATCTTTCAAACATCTAACTTATTGATAGATTATTTTCTTGCAAGAGGATATTTATAATTTATTTATAAACTGTCTCAAAGGAAACATACAGTATTGAAATGTATGTAATTTACATTAAAAGATACGTATATTAAAACTAATATTTACTAATCTAATATTCACTAATATGTACTAATGAACATTAAAAAAATAATCAATAATAAGTTACGATATTATATAAAAAAGAACAATAGAAAGTTGATACATTTTTAAAAGTGAGTATATATATATACATATATTTGTTATGGCGCAATTTCGGAAAGATCAGATCTAAAAATACTAAAAATTTCATTAACAATATTACTTTATTACTCTATTCTTAGAAGAAAATAGAGATGACTAAGTACAATTGCGATTGTATGCAGAAAATGATATTGCATCTGGTAAACACATAAAAAATAGTTGTTATCATTTAATTACTTGCGTGTCGCCATACAATAATCGTATAAAAGAAATAAAAGATAACCGTATGTACACAGACACAGTGTCGAGTGTGTTGATAGGTGCCATGCTATTGTGACGTCACCGCACAGCGCACCAAATGTACACAAGCATAACGTAAACAATAAAATTATGTTATTTCCCTTACGAATACATCTACAGTTTGAGGCTGCGTTTCCAACAGAGAAGTGCAAAGATGTATAACCAGGAAAGTATCTGTTAGGGCTGGCCACGGAAGACAAGGAACTCGGTACCTGGCGAAGGAGAGGAAATACGGTGGTTTATGGGGTCACGCGCCGCCCCTCGTACTCCGGACGGAGCAGACAGCGTGAGCGCTGACGCCGCTTCAAAAAAAAAATGGAAGTATTTGTTGAGATGCAACAGAATCTTTTTATTTGCGTAGCACCGCTCAGTACAGTTCCTGTGGAGACGGTTTAGCGGAATAAGACTTTTGTACATTGCAATCGCGATTGCGTGCCAAACAAGCAATGAATCCGTGATAGCAATAGATGCGAGCAAGAAACTACCAGACGATATTTGTTAGAAAGAAGCATAAAATGTATCAGAGCAAAAAAAAAGACATTTATATTTAATTTAAATAACATCTTTTATATCCTTTATATACATGAGACAGTAATAACATCCATTAATAATTTCTATATCGTAAAAAGCCGGCAGTACGTGGGGATCGAACTTGTGGCATTTAGCGTGGGAGTTCGGTACTTAAAGAACTCCGCCATTTGTGCAGTCACTTAAAATTACCATTATAATTTCTGATTCTTGATGAATCACAGCACAGAGAATAGATATTATATACACAATGATAGACTTCATTTTATGTAATTTACACATAGATATTGTTAACAAAGCATTTATATAAACGGCGATGTAACAAAATTAGTTTGAATCAACATGTAAAGGCACTCGTGAATTTATAATTAAATAAATAATAAAACTTTGATTCCGAGTCCAATATCTAAAAGAAACAACAAGCTCTATAAGAATGCTAATAAAAAAGATTGCGAGAAACGAAAAGGAACACAAAAATGAACATATTTTCTAGGTTGACTGGCTGGTGACAGAGTAAGAATACAGTTCATCACCTCCTCTTTTGCCCTTGGCTGTTATAAAAGGCCACGAAGCGTTATGATCTGCATGTAATATTAGTGCAATATAAGGAGAATTCGAGATAAAATCATAGTCTGACCCCTCTGGCCAGCGTCAAATTCCGTTATGGAGGAGACTCGTGCCATAATAGAAAAGACTATCTACTATTTAAATACTACCGGTTTAGTAAAGATTAAGGCGTTTATGTAAAGTTAAACCTCCTTGGTAATGTTATCGCTAAATAGAATTGGTCGATATTGAGTTCTTACTGGATTAGGGATATGCGTGACCTGTCACCGTTCACAGTCATTCGTATACCTTTATAGTAGGGATTGTCAAACTTTGCGACGGAACCACTTTAGAAAGTTAATATATTATTGACCAAAACCTAAAAAGCGTTACTTATTAATTAATAATCATGTATAATAATGATTGAAATCGAATGTGAGGTATAAAACTGATTTTATTTTTAATTAATCGCTTGGTTCGTGTATTTTTATTATTTTTCTCATTTATCATCCATCCATTGCTGGATGTAGATTTCTTCCATAGAATGTCACATGACGCGGTCATTTGGTGGGCTATTGCCGTAATCACCACGATCCCATTTTCCTGGCAAATCTTCAGACGATTCAAATTATGGTCTTTAGTACATATAAAATAGCTAGGACGATATTGTTCATAGATCGCGTTTTGCAATCATGATACATTGACTAATTTTATTTTTTCTTCGTTGCCATTAGTGACAAACGAGTAAGTAGCTCCCTTGATGAGTAGCACACTGTCTAACCTAAAGGTTTACCTCTCCGCCTCTTTGACTCATGAAACAATGCACATAATTATTTATAACTGTAGATACTGCAGGATATTGTCCGCACTGTTATCATACCACTATAAAAATATATAAACACATTGTGTAGGAAACACTGGTGATTGACAAAAATATATCACTTATTGATAGCAACTAAACGCCGTCGAAGGAAAAGCCGATAATAAGTGTTACATCAAATCTTCTGCTCCTGACAGCTGACTTTTGAACCAAGATCGTCGAGTGGCGTAAGACTTTCACTAGCGTTACTTTGTGTATGATTTGATCAGTTTCATTAGGAACACTATGTTTTTAAACGAGTAGGTGAACGCTACCTACGGCACTATCGCGTGATACGTCCAATTGTTTTTGCTCAACGCCTTTAATAGTTGGCTCATCGATAAATTCGTTGTACATTAAATTGATAGTGCGAGGAGAACGACAGGCTGTTGGCATGATATCATTCCAATCGTAACCGCGTCTAAAAATCATTCTACTGTCTCGGCAGTAGTTACGGAATAGCCTTTAAAGTAAGTTGAACGACCATCTGCATGGTTTGAAACGATAAACTGCGACTTTTTTTACACTAGTTTACACAAACAGCCTGTCGTGCCCCGTTGCCTTGTCGCTTAGTGTCAGCGGCATGAGAAAATGTAACCTGCATTGCGACTACTCCCCGCCATTGAAACATTTGTATGTGTTAGCTGCATACTGTCGACAGTAGTCTATCTACTGCCGTCCAGGATAGTATCACACTCTCGCATAACATAGTCATCGTAGTAGTAGCAATTTGTTACTGCAATTTGTTCGGTGAGCGAGAGAAGTGGATGCCCAACTTTCTGAGGGTGTTTGCGTGTGGTGGGTACTAAAGACATCACGCCTTTAGTAACACCGAACCTTATTGCATGCATTCACTTTGACGATAAGGATATTATTAATAAGCTATAAATATTAAAACAAAATATAAGTAATACTTCCAATTGTCCTCATTAGACAGTCAGTCTGTTTCGTGATAATAAATTTTACGGCTGTAAATCATACTCGTGTTAGATTTATCCTTGTGCTATTCCAATCAGAGAATACACCGGCTAAATTTCAAATGGCGTGAATTTCATTGTTTATTTTTTTTTTATATTGAGGTAATGGTAATTGGCGTATTTAATAACCATTCGTTTATATTTACACTCTCTAAATTATAAAAAGCTGAATTATATAATTTTATATATATTTAGGATCTCTAAAATTACTGTTTCAATGTTGATAATTCCATTTTTAACGGACAAAATAAGAATACAATCATCGCTCCCTATCTTGCCTATGGATCTCGTAAAAGACAACCAAGGGATATAATATGCATATAACATCTATGTACGAGACGGAAAATTCGAAACGTGTTGGCATATGCCATATTATAGGAGGCCTGAGCTCGGCGGTGGGATGTCTGTGGGCTGATATGATGATGATTGTTTTTAATTCCTCAATAGATATCGCTGGATAATATATGTCATTAGTGAAATTAAGGAATATTCACTGGAAGGATAAAACCATGGTTACCGCAAGCCTAAAAATCCTAGAATATGTTGTGAAAAATAAAAAAATGTGTCTGTCGAATTGCACATCAGAGGTGAAGAAACACATCATAACTTCAAAAAATGGTAATTATTCCTATTGGTTTTCAAGAAATATTCTCATAAAATATTTTTCTTAGAGAATATATTTTGATGTGGTAATTGTGTTCTCATTTTCGCCTGCTTATACCTCGCTTAAGTCGAGTACACCTTTTTACCTTTACGAAAGTCCTCCATGACTGCGTCGTCGTGGTCACAGATCATTTGCTCAGCGCTTTCTCCTCGACCACAGTGACCGCTTGCCACACTATCGTATACCATCTTATCGCGTGATATCTGTATCACAGGCAACCAGTCCGGTCAGTTGTTTAAAAGTATTAATTATATTAAATATATTCTGACGTACAGTTGAGATTGTCGCCCGCAAGATATGTCATGCGTTGATGTTAACTGATAGAGTAGCACTTGACATGAATATGCAATACTTAATTAGTCATCGTGTAACGGTAGCGCTGTTGAACACAATTAAATCAACCGAACTATTAGGACCGTATTAGTTTGAGCACTCTTGAAAGCGACACTAGCGCAAGATTAAAAAGATTGTGAGACAAACCATAAATTTATATAATTAAAAATATATTTTATAACAACAATATCCCGAAGAATTAGTGCGTTGGAATGGCAATGGGCAAGCCACGTCGCTCGTCGAATGGATTGGGGATGAAGGGTTCTGGAGTGGCTTCCACGAATCGTACGACGCAGTGTTGGACGACCCTCTACTATTGAATCCTTTCTGTAATAATCACACCGCAATATTCCCACTACGATAGCTCTGTTAAGCCAGGCTCCACAATCGTTCCCCTAATTGACATCGGAGTTTGAGTCAACAAGTCCCTGGAAATGCTTTTAATTGTCTTGAGATTCGTAGGAAATGTAATTAAGAAAAGACAAAACAGAAGCAAAGATATGACATAAAAATTTGTTAAAATATCATAAAATATAAGAATGGTACAGTTACGATAAGCGCCAGTACGCACCACGGATACGGGCGAGATTAAAAAAGCCTATATGTAGCCTTAAGATTGAGTGCAATAGAAGGTATGACAGAACAACCTCACAGAAATTTTCGCGAGATGCTGTAAGTTCCATGAAATTCAGTACTATCAAAATCGTTCTGCACACACCAACTACCGCATAAGTGTTTCCTCATGTAGTGACAAGTTAACAACATAACGGGTCGCCATCACTTAAGAGTACATTCCCGTGGGAGTGATATAAACCAACTGAGGGATTATTAAGGAAATGCTAGCTAGGAAACTTGTAAAACGAACAGCCATGGACTGCTGGCCCAGTGTCTATAAAGTGCCAGTGCCTATAAAGGCACAATTCTCACTTTATTGATGGAATCTAGTCAGACCCTGCCGAAATCATTCAGTGTGACAAAAGTGTGGCGTGCCGTAACTTGTCGCATTTATTCCTCGCCGCCAATTGAACATGATGACAACGGCAGCTTCTTTGGGTACCATCAGGCGTCGATGCCCCGAAAACAAATGAGTGTTGACATCGTACTCTCGAAATATTCTCAAGTTTATTTTGATTTTTAATATTAATAAAAATGCGAATACTCACTTTACTTATAAAGTGGCTCACAGAAAATCAAATTCATTTATTACACGCTAAATCCGTACAAATAAAATGGAGGAGTGTAATTTTCATTTTATACGCGTATGGAATTGATTTAGAACGTTACGAGTCCACACCCCGCGCCGCCCTATATATTTCACATATTTAGGGTGAGAAAATAAAGTGGGAGACGATTTAGGCTTCACTTTATTATTTCTGTGTACAGTTATGACGACAAATTTACTTTGTTATTGTGTCATGATCACGACAAAGAGTTTCGCGTAATTTATATTTGAAGAGATTTTATGCCTCTTTGTTATATATGTATTGTATGCTAAGAATATTTTAATATTTTACTTTTCTCTGCGAGTCGACAAAACCATCTGAGAGATCAGATGATCATCTGAAGAATGACTAAGAGCATTCTCCTCGAACTCAAGTTCAAACGCCTACTGTTATTGTCTAAATGTCTGCCAATCGACATGTTATTATCCTAATGTTGAGAGTGCTCATATCGAACTAGACTTCGATATGTTGGTTGAAGAGAAGAAAACACTATCACATCGTTTTGTAAAATTAATTAGATCGCGTTCTTCGATCAGTACATTTCGGACGCTTATGTAACTAACTTAAGTTCTAATAGTCGTTTCTGATTTGATAAATTCTAATTTTCACAGCATTACTTATTTAATACACACTAATGATGGAGAGCTGACCGCTTTTGATGTTGTTCAATGAATTCGGACACATAAAAAAGTTCATCATCGATCTTGTTCATCTTATTCGCTTGAACTGAGTGAAGATCACACACACTAGAAGTTAACTGTGTTATTTGAGTAAATAAAACAACGCGCTAAAATTTGTTCTGTCCATTTTTTTTCATCCATTTTGAATGTTTACGTAATTTTACCATCTCAGAGTTGTGGCGTAGACTATAAAAGTGTTCACAGATCAGTGGGCTTAGCACGAATATTTGCGTCAAAGTATTCGTATCGAGACTAATTTGTATGGGATTTGGAGTAGCGCCTCTATCGAACGATAGGAGGGCACTGCTCCAAATTCATACAAATTGATCTCGATAACATTACGAATACCTTTACGCAAATATTCGTGCTAAGCCCACAGTTTGTTTGCCCATCAAAATAATTTGTACATAACTGATATCGAAACTCTCTGGACGAAACAGTTCACACAATTACATTTATGAAAATTATTATTTTGTAGCAATCACAAAAAGTGATCATCTGTTATTATATATACTTAGTCACCGGGCCCCACAAAAACAACACATCGGTCGACTGGCTACAAGATTGATGTAACTTTTTATCGTCCAATGATTCCAATTTAAGATAATATTGCGATTGTATAACTACGGTCGATGTTGATGGTCAACATGATGATGAGTTTTCTATGACATTTATGCAGTGCAATAATTTTATATTGTCATATAAATCATTTATGAACCGAAAAAGCAATTACCAGAAGATTTCATATAATATTATAAAAATACGACTAGAATTGTACTAATCAAACAAAAATGTGTAAATCAATCTCGATAATACCGCATGGCAGATGGTTTAGCGGCGCAGGTGCGAGTATCTGCGCCTGATGCCGCCCTAGCCGATGCCGCGAGTGACTGGACCGGGTATTTAGTCCATCACCCGCAGAGATGCTGACCGCGCGACGGCGACCGACGTCCCCGAGGGGGAACGTCGAGAGGAGAGGATACCCCGCAACCAGGGTATTCCGTCGGGCCGGCCACTGAAGACAAATTACTCTGCACCGGTGGTCGGCCCAACGATGAAGGCGACGTGCCACAGGTGGATCATGGGCCTGCACGCCGCCCTTCCGTCGCCCTGGACGGAGCCGGGCGGCGAGTGCGCTGACCATGGTCCACCCCTAAAATAACAAAAAAAAAATGGCAGACGGTTTTCCGTCGACTTACTCCGCGGCTACTCGGCTTCGCCTTTTCTAGACTCATGCCGAATGACATACTCCGAGAATACCTGCACCTGATGCCGCCTTAGTCTAGGCCGCGGGTGAATGGATCGGGAAATAATCCATCACCCGCAGAGAGGTTAATCGCGCGAGGACGACGGGACATGCTAGCCGACAGGGTAACTTACCGGGCTGACCTTGGACGTCAAGAATTCGGTACCAGTGGTCGGCCCAATGGTGATATAGAGGGAATATGGGGGGGTTATGGGGCCGTGCGTGGAGCCCAAATAACTGAGATAATAGCAGTATGATGACGATAAGTTACTATAGATAAATTTTTCCTTCCAATCTTTCAATTGACACAGAAATATGCCCTTCTTTCGCTGAGTTTTAAAATCACAAACCGGTTTTATGTTGTAACGATACGCAATGTCGTGTGTGGCAAGCTCGATTAAATACTTGTTTTCAGGCGAGCATATCGCCAGGTGTATCCTATCATTATTCATGCTTGACTTACCCGGCTCCCTTCAGTGCGTGTGGTAAAACACAGCACCGATGAGGGGTTACTCGAATGTTGTAAGCGACGACAGTTCCAATGACGTACCTTGGTGCACTCACCCGTGTTTGCGCACAGTAAGAATCCTTGTATTTGTTCCTTTTCAAAAACTTAGTACACTCGTAAGGTTGTTCGCACGGATTATTGAATGACAAAACCTGTATTTGGTACCCCTTTGCAGTATCGAACGAGGATAATCATACGTCCCTTATGACTTGACTATCTATAACTTTAGGTAATGATAATGGTGTATTCAATTTCCTAATAGATAGCGGCCATGTTAGCGTTTGCGTTCGAAGTTTCCGCTGAATATTGATTGGCAAAAAATGTATGTATTCAGTATGTGCGTTGTGGTAATTAAATTAAATACAACAATGTTATATTACTTTAAAGATTAGATTGGTTAACGTTAGTAATTTATTAGAACGCACAGTTTAGCAACTAAATGAGTTTTAACATTTTATTGTTGCCGTATACTTGGGTAACTTTATACGATGTTGCCGTTACTTACTTTATCAGAGATACATGTGCATGGTAGGTTTATTATTAAGAGATACGAGTTATTTTATTTTAGCTCATATAAGTCTCACTGTTGGGCTCGAGCCTCCCCCACAAAAGGCGGGCATTTATGTTTGCAAGGTATACATATACGTGTGGTGGTTTTACACTCCTTTCACTTTTTTCACGGTAGGCAACGGCCTAGCAAAGATCCATGAGTGTCACTATCCATCCACAGCCATCAGGTGTATTGTTTGTTGGTTTACCACCAACAACAATAAAAAAACATACTAAACCATACTGGTCAGACGGATTGGTATAGGGTTTTATTTCGAGTTTTCCTTATCTTGCGTTGATGTTATATGCGGATTATTTTCCCAAATCGTCTTTTACGACATCTGCAGGTGAAAGGAGGAATGGTAAAATGTATTCTCCATCACCGCACGTAAAGAATGAGTTACACCATTTTATATGTAGGTATATAGGTACAATCTATGGTCGATTTAATGCCTTTAACCGTAGTTAACGGCCGTGAAATACCCTATCTGAGATCTAACTTCGAATTATAATGTCCGTAGCTTCTGATTCACATTCTCAAATATTTAACATATACATACATGCATATCCCTTTAACAACAGCCACAGGCAAGGTAGAGAGTGATGGATTGTATTCTTACTCTGTTACCACAGAGAATATTAGGTACTGTTAATTACTTCATCACCATCATTATTATTCAGCCTATCGTCATCCAATGCTGGCGTAGGCCTTCCTCATGTTTCGCCACAGATACGGTCCTGCGCCGCGTTCATCCAACCCAGCAACTTTCACCATCCCTGGGGGCGTTGTATTGCGTCCTGCACTTATGAGGTGAATGTTGGCCAACCAGCGATTGAAATCTCTTACTTTAGAGTTATGGAGCTATTCGCTTAGTTTCGTTTCAATACTTTCTCAGTACAAGTGCATACAAATTACATTCCCACGCTGACAATGCAAACAAATCGATTGATGGTGTCTCATCGGCGAATGAGACGTTGTCGTGCGTACAGAGTACGGGGCATCCTTTTTGCCTCGTCTCGGTAAAGCACGTCGGCATCGATCGGCCTCGGCTCGCACGCTCCGCCGGCTATTGCGTCACGCCGCTGCGCCCTCAGGTACATCACTCAATGATAATGAGCATGTTGCCCGTTTTTATAGCTTTGTTTTGTACCACCCGAAACACCAGTGGTTACCTAGAGACTCCTCAACCGACTCGTTAGGAGTCAAGGGTACACGCTCGATATCGCATCGACGAGATCAGGTGCCTATGAAGTTGTTATGAACAATGGCGCTTAAAACATCAGTCACAGGAAAAACGTTGTGGTCACGAGGCGTGAACACAACAAAAGCGGTCGTCGTACCGTGTACAATTGATGTACAGACGGACAGATTGATCGCTCGTCCAAATCTGGATAAATCGTGCGTAACCGACTGTCCAATAGATAATACGTCGTGTATTATAATTATTATCTTACACATTTCAGGGACCAACGGTAGCATAATAACAATTTTAAACATATTTTTCACCGAGTTCATAAAAAGGAGGTTCTCAATCCGTAGGAGGTTCTTAATATTTTTTTTTGTTTTATGTATGTTCACCGATTATTCCAACACGATTGGACCGATTTGGAAAATTCTTCTTTTTGTACGATAGGGGGATATTTGCCAAGACCATTAGATTTCATCACCATTAGGTCAGGATCTGATGATGAGATCCATCACTAAAAAACAAAAATAAAATTATTTTCAGGTAAAAAATCCGAAGATTTAAAAAGCAGAAAATAATTTTAAAGTTCCTACAAATCACTGCCTAACTTATAAATAAAAATTCTACCTAAGGCACCGACTTCAAAATTTTTTGCTTTTTAGTTCGGTGTTTTTGTGGCCAGTTTTCTTATTTACTTAAAAATAATTTTGCCACTTAATTTTATAAACAACAACTTAAATTTCGCCATTCCATCTGCCTAATGACTAATGGAGCGCCGTCTATCCAGCACTACCCTATATGTCAACAGCCGTCTTATAAGACTCCCATGGGTAAGAGGGAGGTTGACGAATTGTATTCTTACTTCCTCACTACATCAAACACTACACACGGATCGATTATAATCTGTAATTTGATGTTTAGTATGACCGGTGTCCTCATTACTCGATAATTCGGCGCCGGCGCACATTTGCATGTTATCAACACGTCGCCGCGCCGTGGCGCCGATGACACGTGCAACAAACACACACACACACAGACACACTGACAGGTATACAGACACACACGTGCGCAAATCAACATTAGCACAAAAACTACATCCACCGACAAATACTAATCGGCAATGAAACATTTTAGACATAATTATCTTTCTGTAAATGGACGTTCAAAACATTATGTTTTTGTATGTCGTCACACTGTCTTAATGTAGCTAATTTGGAAGTAAACGAACGATGGCCGTCTTCATAGCAACAGACACATGTTGATAATTCACAAGCCTGTTTATGGGGGCCCAGCAGGCGTGCCGCCTCAAGGTAAGGCCGTAGGAGCCTCGCCGTTGGCTCAGTTCCAGCGCTTACCTATCAACTATACCGCTCACAGAACAGACGAGCGCTGCTTTATATCCAACGACTGGAACTCTATCTAGTTTTATTACGCCCTTACACTCCATTGGTATGTGTAAACACATTTTGTCTGTAATATTTATGCTATTTTTAATTTTATACGTCATATACCTACACGTTTTAGCAAAGCGTGAAATGTTATGTAACATAATTTTATGGTGTACCAGCTGTGTCAGGAGCTACGTTAGCGTGGATTATTTATTTAATCCTATTATCTTATTGAAACACACGTCTTATAACATTAGATATAATATCAATAATAAATCGATTACAATTTTTGTTATCTCAATAGTTGCTATGATAACGGCAACTACCCGGAACGTTTGACGGATATCATTACTATATTTTGCCCATTTCTAATGCGTTGCTTCTATTTCTGGTAGCAATATATATTATACCGTTGTTGCTGTTTACTTGGGTAATTTTATACGATGTTGCCAATAATAATTTACCTTATCAGAGATACATGTACCTATATGGTAAGTTGTCATTAAGAGAGTATAAGTTGTTTGATCTCAACTCCTATACGTCCCACTGTTGAGCTTGAGCCTCATCCACAAAAGGAAGGAAATTGACCTACTAGAGTGGTAGATGGTAGGACCACACTGTCGACAGTTATCTGTCTACAGCCGCGGGCCGGTCCGTCCGGGGCAGTACCACGCTCTCGCAGAAAATCGACGTCTGAGTAGTAGCAATTTGTTACTGCGCTTCGTTCGGTGAGCGAGAGAGCCGGAAGCCCAACTTTCTGAGGGTGTTTGCGTGTGGAGGGTTTTGGTGGTGCCTTTAGTATCACCGAGCCTCAATGCACGCTTTCACACTCCCTTCACTTTCTTTGCGGTAGGCAGCGGCCTTGTAAAGGTGCATAAGCGGCAGCAACACTTACCATCGGGTGTACTGTTTGCTCGTTTGCCACTGCTTGCAATAAAAAAAAAAATACTAGACCAGCGGTCAGCAACCTTTTGGCAGGCGAGGGCCACAAGGTAGCAAAATAAACTAAAGGCGGGGCCGCACTTGTGATATTAACCCTAGATTCTACCTGATACTTACATATACTTGGTTATATCCCATAAAAAATGAAAATGCTATTAAAATTGTTAAAACATACGGAATTTCGGGCCGGAAGCGAGAGGTTCGCGGGCCGCACGCCGCGTGTTGCCGACCGCTGCAGTAGACCACACGGATCAGATAGGTTGAATAGGGTTTCGTAAGGTTTCGTGTTATTATGATATGTAAGCTATATTATTGTGAAGTTTCATCAAAATCCATTCAGTACTTTTTGCGTGAAAGAGCAACAAACATACTCACATACTCACAAACTTTCGCGTTTATAATATTAGTAGGATTCTTCATCTCGGCCCACGCTTTTAGGACATCGGTTGGTGACTATATATAATTATATACATATGTTATGTGATGTATGTTTTAATCACATTTAATTTGAACAGAGTATATAATACACATTGTGCTGATCGGTGCGTGCGCTACAGGTCAATAGAGGGCGCTTAACAACAACACAGTCAAACCCACGCGAAGGTCGCTCAATTGTCTTAAACTATCAATAAATTGGTGCAATTATATAAGATTTTATTGTACGCGACCTTCAAGGATAATAAATAAGGCCGTATCACATCCTCGGAACTGATATACGCGGTCGAAGGAAGTCGTAAAAACAGCCGACATTATGAATTCAATCTGTATATCTGACATTGATATTGATAGGTCCAACTTATCTAAGATATGTTATTAGTTTTAATAAATGAACCGGTTCCTAACGTCTTATAAAAGCTGACCAATGTTAATTTTGTATATAATTTGGGTACCCCTATATGCTTACGTATCAAAATCTTGTTTAATAATGCTGTTGACCTTTTCTGTATTACCGCTATGTGGAAAGTAGTGTTGCCCAAAAAAGTCTTGGTCTTGCGGTCTTGGTCTTGGTCTTGCGAGAAATGCGAGACCGAGACCAAGACCAAGACCGCTTAATTTTTGCAAGACCAAGACCAAGACTGGCCCTGCAAGACTTGAGCAAGACCAAGACTGGGCCTGCAAGAGTCTCGCGGTCTTGCATTTAATTCAAATCACCATTTCAGCTTATATACGGTTGAGCTCGTGTCTTCTACATAACAGGAGGAGAATCGGCCGTGGCTGGAGGGGAATCGCCACGGTGATCGGCCGTGTTGTTACAGGTCATACATGTCAAGTTTTCCTTCTCTTGCACCGATGTTATATATTATAGCCCTTAGTCGTGGGTTTGCAGTCACGGGTAAAATAAGGGGTGATGAATTATATTCTTACTCCGTCACTACACGGCAAATCAAATCAGTCTTGAGATATCCATCTATTGGCCAATCGATTCCCAATGTTGGTGTTGGCTTTTCAGAATTACTCTTCGGAAAGGCTTAAGGACAAAAATACCGTAATCACGAGAGTGCTCTTGCCCATTATACATATTTATATATCCGTTTATTCATTAGCCCAACGACGTTCACTGTTGGACATAGAAATATGCCTACAATTAATCTATATAAATGTCCATGTAGGGACAGAGTATGATCACCATCAGGCAGTACATGAAGCGTTGCTCCCAACGCTATTTTGCCTCTGCTATGACTCACCCCAATCCACTAGTGGTTGGGGCGGTAAACTACGTCCCCTCAAAAATATCCGCGGTCCGACGTCCTCGTCATCTTTTTGAAGAAGAAGATGACGCTATTATGATCGCCCAAGAAAGGACCTACACAGCTCGCGCAGCGATAACAGATAAAACTCCGCGGTATCGGCCTCGCCGTCGAGGTCGAAAACCGCGCCGCGTAAAAGTCATTAATTTAAACATGGCCACGCCCACTTTGCTCTCAGCGACGCCCCGAGCCGAGGTCCGTTCCCCACAGGGGGGAGCTCTCGGGCGATGTTCGCTTAACTTACTTACCGGGTTGAGAGCCATCAGCGCTCACCCATTGACCGCTTTAAGCTGTCAAGGTCATCTGCGACCAACAGCTACACACACACAAAAAAAAAAAGACAGTACGAATATAATTCACCACTCTCTTACCCGTGGATGTCGTATCAAATCGGATCGGGCAATGGTGTTAGGAACCCATGAAAAAAAATTGAAATAAAAATATCGATTCGTTAATGAATTGAGAGACATGTAAGTTCTCAATTTTGTCATCGTTTTTTCGTGTAAATTGATTAAAATGTATAAAGGAATGATACTTAATCTACAACATATTCGTATTTTGTTAAATGTTCATTAGAATTTGAATAAATCAATGATTACGTTTGCATAAGCAAGACAAACTTCGCTTTAACATAAATCAGCTGATCGGCCGATGACCGTTGATGAGTCGCCTTTATACCTACGTAACCATTGAAAGGTTCGCGCAAATCTAATACCTATTTATACTGTCGAAATATTACATGCTTACATATATCCTGTCTGTACATACCTACATAATGCATAAAATTTAAGGCATAAACTCTTAGACACACATTTTTGTAATCACTATAACTTTTAGGTTATATTGTTTTTGTGTAATATACATTCTAATTATGATCTATGACTGTTGAACTACAACATACATGAACAGTTGTCCCATAACCTGATACACCCTGTGTATATAACATATGTGCAAGAGAAGTGAAACTAGAAAGAAAACCCTGTACCAACTTGTCTGACCAGCGTGGTATAGTAGATCAATTTTCCTCTTACTGGAAGGAAGCTTAAGCCCAGCAGTGGCACTTTTATGAGCTGTGACGATGACGATGAATATCATACATTTTACAAGTATTAAAACCATAAAATTTTAAATCAGTTTTATATGTTCTTGAATAAATAGTATATTAAGAGCTACATGGATCCAGCGGCCAAAGTATTTATATAGGCAATAGAGCAACAGGTTTTTTCAAGTATCCAGAGTATCAGTAACTAAACTGGAAATACAATAGATACATACCACTTAACTTGAAGGGGAATATAAACAATCGCATTAATTGTAAAATATCGCATTGATTATAAAATGACATAAAATTTATTGTATTAACTGCCTCGTGTGGTGACGTCTTAAGAAAATAGGGTCGAAAGTCCTGTCATAAGAGTAGTAACGCTGTCTAATGGAACACCAGGGGAATAGAAGAGTAATTTTCTCCAGGGGTAAGTATTGTATTCAATAGTGAACTATAGGCTAGCAGATGGATAGATAGGATAGGATATTTGATTAATTTAGTTGGATTTTTCATTGCCATGATAAATTACTGTTACGTTATTCTAACTGCAAAACTTTGCGAGACTCTTGCTGCAATACCAAGACTCAGGTGCGCAAGACCAAGACCAAGACTCGGGTGCACAAGACCAAGACGAGACCAGGTGTGATGTTGCAAGACCAAGACCAAGACCGGTCCAAGTCTCGTCTTGGTCTTGCATTTGGGCAACACTAGTGGAAAGTCCGTAAACAAGCATTATTGGGCTCACACTTGATATGATAATACTGGTTGCCTGTAACATCATCATTTCAGCTCATATACGTCCCACTGTTGGGGGTTTAGCCTTCTCGATAATAAGAGGGAAATTGACCTACTACTAGGCATACCTTTTAAGTTCTGTCGTTTCCATATTGCCCGGCAATTTCGAATTTGGAACTGTTCTATATTCGAATGTGTTTAAATTTTGAATCTCAAAACAGTTGAAAGTTTAGTCACAGCGTCGATTGGAATCTGTCAGGTTACGTACGAAAATGAATCTTTCTAAAGGAAATGTTCGTGCAATAATTTTCTACAGCTTTAGAAGAGGCCTGACATGGCTTCAGTGTTTTGAAGAGCTAACATCTGTGTTCAGTGATGAATACTTTGAAAAACAATAAAAAGTACTACAAGGTTCTAGTTGTGTTTTTTTCTTCAAACGACAAAACTTAAAAGGCATGCCTTGTATACCACGCTGTGATGTGTGTAAGGACTAAATGTGTAATTATAAATGTGAAAAGTTTTGCGTAGATTATATCATTATTTCAGCTCATATACGTCCCACTGTTGGGCGCGAACTTTCCCCACAATAAGAGGGAATTTGACCTACTATACCACGCTGGTCAGACGTGTTGGTATAGGGTTTTATTACAAGTTTTTCTTCTCTTGCATAGATGTTATATGCATATCTGGATTAGCCGTCTTTTACGACGCCCATTGGCAAGATGGGGTGGGGAATTGTATTCTTACTTTGTTACCACAGAGAATATGACTAATATTTGTTACATAATATTTACGTTATCTGTATTTTTTTTTTTCTCTGACGTCGTTATTATTGTTTCAGGGCATGTTATATTGTGCATTCACACCTACATGCGGTTGAGATACAGAACTGGCAATGTTCCATGCTGCGATCGTGTCAGACTATTGCCAAAAATGTGAGTAATAGACTTTTCATTTGCATCTATACCAATAAATAAAATTGGAGTGTCTGTCTGTAATGTCAAAATAATAGGCTTTTTTCATGCTCACACGGTTATTTGCACGACACCTATGCCTAAAATAGCAATTAAAAAATTTTTGTCTGTCTGTTTGTTCCGGGTAATCTTCAAAACGGCTGGACCGATTTCAAAAATTCTTTCACCAATGGAAAGCTATAATATCAGGGCGTAAACTAGGCTATATTTTATCCCGTTATTCCCACGGGAACGGGAACTACGCAGGTAAAACGACTGTAACCTATAACCGAAGCGAAGCGAGGGCGGATTGCTAGTTACACATAACATCGGTCATCTCTAGTGTTACCTAGTATTGATTTGGGAAAGCTAAACGATTATATTCATGTGGAGGCGCGTTATCTTTATTCGCGTTAGTTTTTGTATATGTAGGTGTATATACGTTTCCGTGTGGTGACGGAGTAAGAATACAATCACACCACTATCTTGCCGATGGATGTCGTAAGAGGGGACTAAGGGATACAATATGCACATAACATCTTTGCAAGAGAAGAAAAAATGAAACCCTATACCAACATGTCTGACCAGCATGGTATAATAGGTCAAATGCCCTCCTATTGTGGAGGAGCCCAACAGTGGGCCGTATGTGGGCTGCGATGATGATGATGATATATTTACTAGGTATGTACACTACATTTTGAATTATAAAAAATCTTAAAATTCATTAAGTAAAAATAAAAACAGTCTTCAAAAATACAAAGGTACAAAACAGCAAAAAATATGTTTTCTACCCATAAATCAAATTTATTTTTGTCTCTTGTTTTTTGAAGTCGGTCAAAAATAGCATACCTATTTATCGAGTAAGAACTTTTCATCTTCATCAACCCAGTTCAAATATGCTCCACTGCTGGGCTCAAGCATCCTCCATAATGGGAGTACAATTGACCAACTATCAAAAACTTATTCAAAAGGGTTGGTATAGAGTTTTATTTCGAGTTTTCCTTTTCTTGTATAAATGTTGAGAGCATATTATATCCTTAACCTTCTTTTACGGCAACCACTGGTAAGATGGAGAATTGTATTACTTTTACTACTCCGTCAATACAGAAAATAAATCGAGCAAAATTTGTCAGCAATTGAAACGTTTTGCGCAATCGCCGTTGTCTTAACAACAGCTGCGATAACAAATAGTGGATGCTATTAATGTTGATATTATTTTATTATTAATGGCTACCGTACAACGTGGGTGTTCAAACAAAATAATAAACTGAAACTGTTGACATGGCTAGTCTACATATAATTATGTTGCAATTTGACGCTGGTGGACAGTATCATATTAAACAACTTTAGTGGCGCTAATTAGACCGCAATTGGAGATACTAAGCATTTGCAAGTTAGCATCAGGTATATAATGTAACCTACGCACTTTTTGTCTGTGGATGTCGTAAAAGCCGACTAAGGGATTAAATATGCATATAACACCTATGCAAGAGAAGGAAAGCTTGAAATGAATCCCTATTCTAACACGTCTGACCACGCGTGGTATAGTAGGTCAAACCTTTTTATTTTTATAGTGACATTATTTGCATTAAAGTTTAAAGACAAAGTTGAGAAACGTTATTATCTCTCTTTGACAAATAAGCACCTGCTATCACTAATCAAATACAAACGCGTTAAAATGCGTAAAATAGTTTTATTTACTATTAGTTTTTTTATTATTAAAAAGTTAAATCTCGCTACAAGTTTAGATTTAAATTAATTGAAACTCAATTTCTTCCCTTTTAAACCATTTGAATGAAGAGTTATATTGCACGCCTCAGCGCTTCGCATAGTGCTCTACAACACTTCGCAACTCTAGCGTTATTGGAATCAAGTAACAACTCTAAATAAAAATGTATCTATTCTATTGCACTTATTTAATAATATGAATATACACAAGTCAAGAACATACACTCGTTTCAATACTTTTATTTTTAAAGGATATTTATTTTATTTAAGAAGAGTACCGTAGGACTTCTGATATATGTATGTATGTATGGTCGGGCACGATTACGCCCACCAAACTTAACATATAGATACAAATATATTTTTTATTAGCTTTAGATTTTTAATACGCTGCTTCCTTTGTCAAATGGCGAAGTAATTCGGTGTCGTTTAGTTATAATTAGTAAAAAACAAAACGGCAGCAGTTACTTATTCTTTGTAGAAATGTATTTTTTCCTTATATATGTTTTAATTGGTTTTGTTTACAACGAATACGCAGCGTCTCTCTGTTCCGAGTTGAAATAGCCGCGAAATTTGAAAGTATGAGGCGTGCACTCGGATGTTACAATTTTTTTAAATATTTTTATTATTATTACGATTTTCAAACATTATGTGATCCCCGTGATATAAAAAATATTTCCTTAATGCAGTGTTTTCTTTCATAAAACATATATTTTTGTATATCAGAAGTACTTAACTCCACTTGTGTTTGTGAATGATAAGTGCAGTATATCAAGTTGTATATTGTTTTTGTTGACGTCACCGCGTATCTGATAAGGTCGAACAATAACTATCGTAATCTAGCTAATATCTGTTGGAACTTTATCTGTGAGGACGCACAGATTAGCTTTTAATAAGCGCTTTAGATTAACATACGTCTTTATAGGGTTGATACGGTGGGTATAATTGACATTGTAATATTTGTAATGTATATTTAAATTGGTTTCAACTAGAATACTTTCTGATAATATCATTTATTTAAATTAATTGAATGATGTATTTTTGATGAGATGTGCCGAATAATAGGTCGATTAGTCGGCTCAGCCGATCACGCTTTCGGATATCTTTGGAAATTTCCGTGACGATTCGTTTAACTAGAGCTGATTCGCGCACAAGGCCCACTGGCTCCACGGACGTCAAGGATTCGGTGTTGGTGGTCGGCCCAATGACAACGGGTTGGGAATACAATGGGTTATGGTGCTGTAATATCGTTATTGTTCATTAAAGTGATAGAGTTTAATCAAAACTTAATCATGTCAAAAAGAAATCCGTGCGTATGGATTTTTTGAAAACGCTCACAACCCACACGTTTTGACATTTTATTGAGAAATTCATACAAAGAAGAGTAGATGAAAGAAGTCATATAGCTTGCGCTGACTAGTCCTCACATCTGGGTTAGAGACTTCTCGATAAGAGGAGGAAATTGAGCTACTATAACCATGCTGATCAAACATAGTTATTTTAGTTATAGGGTTTTTATTTTGGTTTTTCCTCACGTAGATTTTATCTGCAAATTAGATCCCTTAGTCATCTTCTACTCACGCACAAGAAAGAGGTTGCTGAATTGTGTTCTTAATTCATCACCACACAGAAAGACAATGTTTAATTTAACCAAAGAAAATGTTTAATTTAATTTCATATTTTAATGTATAATTAAAGAAATTTTGCCGAGTATCTTGAAAACACACCTTTACTGTAGATTTTTGATATGTTCAAAGATTAACTAATTATGAATTCAAACGATGATAAAAGAAAAGGCAAAAAGGATTATATAAAAACACGCCACACAAAAATAAATAAGCTCATGACTATAAATGCTGAAAGTAAAAAACAAATGAACACGCGATAAAATAATTATTAATAAAAAAATGATTAATGATGGACGAATAGTGTTGTGGTTAAGATACTGATATCCATTTGATTCCCACGCAAGGCTATAGTCTGTGCGATTCACAAATTGTTGTTCCGACCGTAGGTATAATAATTTGTGTCCATTAATTATATACATATGTGTAAAATTGCCCGCGATATAAGGATTATTTCTTCATGTTGACTCTAAAAAATAGCATTAATCTTGAAAAATTATTATCAAAGAATTATATCAACACATTCTAAAAAAACATAAGATAATTTCAATACTAAAACATAAGATGGCTTTGTTTTTAATTCTAAATTATATGACATCTTTTTTCGTACAAATCACTAATTGCTAAAAACTCATCATTAAATTTAATTGAAAATATTAATAATTATGAATAATGTCGAGTGTAAATCTAATAAAATAAAAATTAATTTTCGCCAACCCTATTGCAGTAGGTACGCCGCGTCCTTGTGAGTTGGCACTTGGCAGTTTGTTTCGTGTTTGGCACATTTTGTCAGTCACGCGGGAGTTTCGTTCGTGTACAGTTGTGTATTCGCTGTCTGAGTATCGCTCGCGTTTAAGACTTGGGAACGTTTCGTGTTTTGTGACGAAGTTATATGGAGTATTGAAACAATTGTTACAGTGTATTTGGCTCACGATAATATTGGACATGTATATCAGTATGTATCTATTTGTGTTTTTTTTATTGTAGCTATGCCCACGAATTAATTTAGGTGTTCAAAAAATTATGTTTCTTATTTTCTAACGGTGCATATCGCATGAGGAGATATGTTGAAATTTAAGTTTCAAATATTTCGTGATGGCAGTTACCATTTACCATTCGGTGAGCTTAGTCGACTGCCCCCAAAGGGTATTTTGCCCCTGAATGATCACACGTTATCTGCGGTGCTGGCCTATTGAGGTTTATTAGATTTCATTCGCTTTAATTGTAAGACAAATTCAAATGATGATAGATCGTGGTAATCTAACCCATATCATATGCCTAAATCATAAATCGATTATTTACATAACTTATGTAAATAAATAATAGTAAATAATATTTATTTTTCAATAATTTGACACGAATGCTTAAAGTTAACAGGCACTAGAATGTGTAATAATATTAATTCAAATACTTATTATTTAATAATAAAAAATTAACCCGTGTGGTGATGATGACGGGTTAAAAATGCAATAGATGAAGAGATTACTAGAAAAACAGACTTGCTTGCTGCCTATACTCACAATAACTCATAATGCCAATTTCGACCTTTAACATCGCCTGCCAAACGCTACGGTTATGGAATAATTTCCTTTGTGAGGAGACTTATAATTATAAGTCTCCTCACAAAAGAGTCCGTCTCATACGTTGTTTTTTTTTTTAATATTTTATATCAATACTTATGACTTGACTTGTGACAAGTCCCGTCTCTGGTAATCATCTTTCACTCGCAAATATTTTTTTATAAATAGCCTAGCATGTCAAATGCTAAATTTCATTAATTTAGATACTAAATTCTTTTTATTTTTTTTATGTGGCATCTCGAATCTTTCTTAATGTCTTACTTACGCTAATTTAAAAATGTACAACGTATAGACAAAAACATCGACACCTAGCACTCTGAATAATATGATCGATCGATATAAAAATGTTTGCACTGCGTGGGCTTGTAGGTTATAATAACACCCGAGGGTAATAGTCACTGTTACTGCCAGGGCAGACGCTTTATACATAAAAATCTCGCGTCACAATGTACATTTTTCTTTAATAACCGGAACCACTTAATCGACTTTAATAAAAATTTCTATTGTGTTTTTAAACCTACTTCAGAGATGGAATATTTCCTTATTTCTTTGACCTGTTGAGTAGTTGTTTTAGACATCGATTTTTCCTCATTAGTCCATGTAGTCTATCTACTGCTTCTGCTTCGGTAATTTTTATTATGTCCTGAATCTGTCGAACCATCTACCTAGAGTTAATTCCTTACTGGATATTCTCACTAAGATAATCTACTGTATTTCCTATTCCAATACGTCTGACCAGCGTGGAATAGTAGGTCAATTCCTCTCCCATTATGGAGGAGGCCTAAGCCTAATAGTGGGACATATGTAGGGTGACAAGAATTGTATTAATTTTAAACAAAATTTAAATGTAAGGAGAGTATATTATAGTGTAGTAAATGATTTGATTACTTTTTTATATTTTAATGAATAAAACATGATCATATTGAGTGAGCCGCTTTTGCAAGGTTTCGATGTAGGCTTGTAGCTGACTGATAATCTCACAATTGAGCGTAATGCTGCATTTGATACTTTGTATGGTTTCTATCAAATGTTTTGTAAATATCATTGCATTGTGAACGAAGCGTGCGACTTTGGAATACGGTTTCCAGGTTTGTGTTTGCTTTTTGTTTTTATATTTTCTTTTTAATGTTAATAATTTGTCCATAAAATCAGAATACATTTGACAACACTTTTGCCCGTCAATGTCGTAATTTATAAATTAAGAATGTAAGGCGATAACGATATTGCAAGAGCAGGATAATTCGTAACAAAACTCTATATTTAATTGACCCGTTTGACATAAATGTTATAGCAGATTAATTTTCCTCTTTTTTGTGTAATTGTGTAGGTAACTCGTGCACTTATAGTAGACCATACATATTGTTGAAGAAGATAAATACAAAGTCGGTACTTTTTTTAAGGTAAGGAAATAATCCTTATGTTGCGGGGGACTTTACAAACATATAATTAACGGATACAAATTATATCCAGACTCAAAACAACGATTGTGGATCGTATAAATTGCTGTTGTGGGGTTCGAATCCATGACACTGGCATGGTACGTCGGCATCTTAACCGCTACGTCATCTGTGCAGTTAGAATATGCCACCTGATGTTCTAAGTGGGAATATATTAACTTCTGCTAGATTCTTGATTTGCAACACTCCTATTATTACACTGGAACAAGACATGCGTTGTTTGGTGGTAGGTATGGCTTATTAAGTTAGCAGTATAAAGCAAAACCTCCACCAAATACCACGCGGATAACCAATCTGAAGTCAAGGACCCATTAAGAATTCGTCGAGAAAATGGTGGTATTTTTAATGTTGACAAAATGTTTCATACCATGTATTTATATACTAGCAACCCGCCCTCGCTTCGCTTCGGTTATAGGTTATAGTCGTTTTACCTGCGTAGTTCCCGTTCCCGTGGGAATACCGGGATAAAATATAGCCTAGTTTACGCCCTGATATTATAGCTTTCCATTGGTGAAAGAAGTTTTGAAATCTGTCCTGGCGTTTTGAAGATTACCCGGAACAAACAGACAGACAGACAAAAATTGTTTAATTGCTATTTTAGACATAGGTGTCGTGCAAATAACATTGTGAGCATGAAAAAAGCCTATTATTTTGACATTACAAACAGACACTCCAATTTTATTTATTGTTATAGATGTGGCTTATTATGTATCAACTCTTGCTCGTGAAAGTCTTAAGGTAATGGAGCAGATAGCGACAGAGTAGACAGCAGCGCTGTCTTGGTAAATTCGTAACACCAGTTGCGATCACCGACTTAACTACCAAGCGTGGCGATTATATCATTATCACCATCTTCCTTCATGGTGGGACCTCTGTATTGATATAAAATGTTGCTAGCTTGATTGATTTATAGACGATATTCCGGCATACATCGGACAGTTTTTATATTAGTAGGTACATTTTGACGTCCACTACACGAGAGGTTTCCGTAGGAATACCATATTTTCACGTAAATACAATATTCAAATATAACGTAGATATATTAATATAAGCGAACCTTCACGTCAGTTTTAGCAGCTTTGCCCCCGCATTTTAAATCTGCAATGACCTTGGATAAGGATTGTGCAATGTTTTATAAGGTTTTTCTAAGAGGAAAAATAGTCTAAGTTGCTCCTTATATAGACCTGGTCGTAAAATATTATTAAAATTGTTCCAGCCGTTGTGAAGATTAAGCCGAAACAGACAGATACAAAAAAAAAGAAGTTAAAATGGTTTTTAGGCATACGTCTCGTGCCAATAACCGTATGAGCATAAAAAAGACCTATTTGTCATTACAAACGGACACTTCAATTTCATTTATTTGTAAATATTAACGAAAAGGAAATGAAAATTATGAGTCGTTCCTAACATAAATCCTAAATTCTTACAAACACGAAATAATATTAATAAACTTATATATATATTTACTTGATTTATAGTTTTCGTAACCAGAAGTATTTCGCACTTATTTCCTGAATATTCTATTGTGTTATTTATTTAATATATTTAATTACAAGTATATTGTTATTTATCCGTGTGGTGATGGAATGAGAATACAATAGTCATCACTCCTTCCTCTCCAAGTATCGTAAAAATTTATTACCAGTTGTAAAGCAGATAACATCACCACAAGATAAGGAAATCATCACATAAACCTTCATGATGTAATAAATTAATTTTCGTCATCTTTAGGCTCTTGCCCAACAGTGGCATGTGGCATGTATATGGGCAGAGTCATATGTTACTAATACTGTTAGTAAATGATTATTTTGCTTTGGTGAACAAATTGGTTATCTTCGAATACAAATGAAAACTTAATCCGCTGATCCGAGAATCCGTCTCCTTTTAATCAGTCTCCTTTCTAATCTATACAAATAAATAAAATTGAAGTGTCTGTTTGTATTGTTAAAATATAGATTTTTCATGTCCACACCGTTATTTGAACGATATCTATGGTAGATATAATTTTTATATATAATCTGGCTGTTTGTTTCCGGTAATTTTCCAAACGGTAGGATTGATTTTGATGATATTTTACTACTAGGTAGTCTATCAGATAATCTATATAAGGGGTAACTTAGGTTATTTCTCCTTTTACAAAAATTCTATAAAATTTTGCCTGATCCCGAAGCTTTGAATTTCTTAAGAGATATTGGACACTTAAAATGTGATCGCAAAGTGGACGAAATTGAAGCGAAGCGAGGGCGGATCGCTAGTAGTACAATATAAATTCATTGCATAACTTATTGAATAAGTTACATACATATATTTTTTCTTGGAGCGTTAGCATAACTTGTCCACAGTAAGACGAGGTGTGAAACTGTTTCTCGTGAGGGCAATTAGCTCATTTAAACTTAATTGGGTATTATAAAAATATGAAACTATTGCTTAATTTTTTTTTATAATGCGTGTTAAATTGAAAATATTGTGTAATAATAAAATCACTCTAAGTTTACCAGAAGAGTTTTGATGACCATTTTTCTGGTGATAACTAGCCGAGTTTTAAAGCTCATTTGGGTAAGGAATGGTATCACATTGTATTCTCCACCCGTTTAACACACGTCCAAAAATAATAACAAAATATACACTACTAGCTGACCCAACAGACATTGCTCTGTTCAAATACAATAAAAGAATATCTCCTTGAAATCGACAGCAGCGCCACCTACCGGGTCCAATTATAGATCTAAACCATTTTCGAACCCCCCTTGAACACATACAAAAAATTTCATTAACATCGGTCCAGCCGTTTAGGAGGAGTTCAGTGACATACACACGTACGCTAGAAATTTATATAGAAGATAAAATACGTTACAAGCTTTTGAAATTATTAGGACACATAGTCATCCTGCGGCGGGGTACGAATACAATTCACCATTCCTTATCTTACTCGTGGGTGTCGTAAGAGACGAGAGATATAATGTGCATATAACATCTATGCAAGAGAAGGAATACTCGAAATGAAACCTTATACTGACAAGTCTAGCCAACGTGGCGTAATAGGTCGATTTCCTTGCCTTTGTAGAGGCGTCTCGAGTCCATCAAGGGCCTGTGATGAATGAAAATCTAATTCCATTTCAAAATCTTAAAATACTAAGTGGTGATGTATTCATCGCTGCAACAGATTAAACGTCGTGTCCATATTTAAAAACTGCAATAAATTACTCTCAACTCGTAATACTTTCACAACGAGCATAGTTTATCTGTTGATTAATATTTTTCAATATTTATTAAAATGTTTCAAATGTAAACAAATTTATTCGATTACATCGCTAATCCATTCGAATTATTAAAAATCGTATTAATATTAATAAGTGATGACATTTCTGTTTGTGCATATTAAATATACGTAAATACATATAAATAACTTGTGCTGTGTGACTTTCAAAAAGCTTTAGTCTACAGCCAAATTAATATTTATTATAGTACCACTCTAAGGAACATAAGCAAGGGTGTATTATGATACAGTTATATAGCGGCATAACTATTTTAAAACCAGCGTAATAGGGTCGAAGCTTCGGGTATCTAGAAGTTATTTTTTAATCAGTTTACAAAATCAGTTATAATTGATTTATTCTCATGATTAACAGTTAAGAGTAGGATAAATAACCGACGTCCCCGAGGGGGCACGTCGCTGGTACCCTCTCTACTCGCGACCGGAGAGTGATCGGCCCAACGAAGAAGGCGACGTGCTACGGGTGGGTCATGAGGCCGCGCGCCGCCCCTCTGTCACCCCGGACGGAGCCAGGCGTCAGTGCGGTGACCATGGCCCACGCCCAATAAAAAATCAAAAGTAGTAAGATAAAATAGCTGTGACAATGCTTAAAACATTGTATGTCTTATATAAGCGTGTTTATTAAAAAAAGCCTTTCTGTTAAACTTTTTTTACACACAGACGAAAGTTTTTTAGTATTCGCTACTGAACGTAAGCCTCCCTTATATATGGGGGATATTGCCGCAATTCCCACGCTTGGCAGGCGAGTTGGCGATCACAGCAACGTGTTGAAAATTTCCAGGAGAGAGTTCCCACTCTCCTAGGGCACCCTTTCCCGATTCTTACAATTTCCACGGGCAAGCAAAGAGTGGCGACAATTGCATTTTCAACCCGTCTCCTTAGACGAAATGTTATCAATCAGCTACTTATGACTATAGCTACATTTTATCACCCGTTGATTACGCTTATAAAGAAACGCATATGCTTATGTTTTAAATTACGTTATGATTAATGCTTTTCGTTTAAATGAACTCTAATACAGTAGAATCCGGATATAGCTACCTTTAAGGGACCGGCGATACTATGTCGTACTAGCCGGATGACGTACAAAACGGTAGGATTATTTCTGAAGTACGTAAGTACCTAACCTACGAATACATAATTATGTACACGCCAAACTCCTTCGCGAGGGTTACATTTGATTCACCGCCTTCTAATCGGTGTAATAGTGCACTTTTTCTTCAATTGTAAAACACCTTCAGTATTGGTGCGTAAGTTGTATAAACAAAACATTGCGCGTCGTTTTAACCGGACGTATTAATCACAAAAAATGGTCGCTATAAGCAGTTCGTCGTTTAAACCGGAGTCGTACTAAACGGTTATATTTTCTCAGTATCCTAACTATGAAACCTAACTTGAGTAAACATTATCGTCGTTAAAAACGGTTAGTCGTTATAAGCGAAGTCGTTATATATGAATTCTACTGCATTAGTAGTAAATCAGTAATTATGATCAATAAATCTTATTCAGTTCACAATGGCTATTGCTTTCGTTTGTTTGTACAAAGTCAGTGCATCAGTATAGTTGTGTATTATACAACAGTAGACAAAATTTACACGTATACGTAATGTGTGTGTGGAAGATATATCGTAATGTGTTGAAATTTTGTTGACATTTTAAATATTTCATTGCGTCAAGATGTTATGTTGCTATTAAAATAAATTTTAATCATAAATTATCTATTGCTATAAGATGCTAAGGAAGGTCCAGCAGTGGACGGCGATAAGTTGAATGGTAATGATGATTGTCTTTAAGAAAGTCGCATTTAATGGAACGCATGTCTAGTGAAGTTACAAAAAATGGATATGTATATGAAAGCTTTAGTAGAATATGAAAAATATTTAATACACGCTATACTTTTGCACATTGATATTTTATTACATGTCATGAAATTTATTCAATATTACCTGTGCCAGTGGCTTCGCTTGCGTGGATACGATGACTATTTATAGTTATATTTTATTTGAACATCTTCCTCGTATTAATAACGTCCACAGTACATCATTCACAGTTTTTGTCATCTCAGCAGTTGTTATGACATGGGGAAATGCTCAGAACGCTTGACGCGTCATGTCCCACTTAATTTTTCGTGTTGCTTACATATATAGACACTGCTCCGCTTGCATTTGTTGTACAATTGTGTATAATATATCTTGATTAACAGGCAATAATATTTTTTTGGAATTCAAGTCGCAGATCCTAAGTTTAGCGCATTCAAACAAACTACACATTTGTAATAGTAATACAGATAATATCTTAAAAACAATGTAATGTAAGACTATCACATGACATTTTTCACATGTCCGCCAAAACCTTCGTTTGCCGACTCAGTAATTATAATCATGGTATCCGCACCATCTTCATATTTAGTAAAAAGTAACCTATCGCTTGCATCATCAACAGATGTCAAGTCATATTTTCTTTTTAGTTTTTATATCTGTTTTAGTGAAATCAATTTATTTCGATTTGAAACTTAATCAGGCATTTACTTTTAAACGATATCACAAAAACGGGCTTGTTTTAAATGTATCTTATTTGCGTCTCAACGATGTACTGGACGGCCTTGAATGTGAACACAACGATAGAAGATCAACCATACTTTTCGATCCACCCAAAAAAATTGGTTGTCTGCAAAGTCGGTTTACGGACAATAATTTTGCGTGATATCGTAAGAAAACATTTGATGAATAATTCCATACTTTTATGAATTGTTTTATTATCACTGATTTATTATTATTTTGTACTAGCAACCCGGCCTCGCTACGCTTTGGTTTCAGTCGCCTTATCCGCGTAGTTCCCGTGAGAATACCGGGATAAAATATAGCCTATGTCACTCGCTGATATCATAGCTTACTATTGGTGAAAATTTTTGAAATCAGTTCAGTGTTCTAAGCATGAAAGCGTAACAAACAAACTTACTTTCGCATTTATAATATTAGTAAGGATAATACAAAAAACGACTTAATTGTAAATTACATTTTTTTCGATAAATTATCATTTATTTCCAATGGTAAATTCGATTTTCTTAAATTTTAGAGATAGACGTCTTGTCCGTATGGTGACGGGATAAGAATACAATTCACAAATCCCTATCTTGCCCGTGGATTTCCTAAAAGACGACTAAGGGATTGTAATAAGCAGATAACATCTATGCAAGAGAAGGTAAACTCGAAATAAAACCCTATAACAACGTTTCTGATCAGCACGGTATAGTCATGTCAATTTCCCTCTTATTGTGGAGGAGGCTCGAGCCCAACAGTGGGACTTATATGAGCCGAGATGATGATGATGAGAGATAGATGCGTCACAATCCGAACGCTTAGGCCGATCGTGCCTCTCTATCGTTCGTTCCGCATCTCTCACTTGCACTCTCGTCTTAAGCGGAACGTGACAAATGAGTCATGCTTTTTCTTGCGTGCAGCTGGCGTTCATTGATTTCTAAGACGTCGAAAATAACTAATTACACAAACCTATGCAGTCATTCAGATAATAATACCATTATTGTTGGTAGCATTCTATGACCTCTTGGTTTTATCTTAATGCGCTTAACCATCAATACTTTGTTTCAGACTAATGACATTGGCAGCTATGCCGCTATTTGTTCGGCTATCTAAGCACGGAGGGCTCAACGTTGATACCAAACTACCGGTGTTATACCTGTTCATGTAAATATATAGTACGTTATCTCGTGAGTTAGTACGCGCGTGGCGTGTGTCCGTGTGACGTATGTGAAGTGTAGTGCCAGTGAGGTCACTTAGTGCTGTGCGCTTGTTGGAGTGCGTGCGGGCCGGCGGCACGGGGCCCGATGGTGGCGGCGTCATGGCCTTCATGACGACCAAGAAGAAGCGGTACAAGTTTGGTGTGCAGTGCACCCTCGAGGAGATCACCGACGTGCCTTTCGTATCAGCGGTGCTGTTCGCCAAGGTCCGTCTGCAAGACGGCGGCAATTTCCAAGGGCATTCTAGCAGGTCAGTTTGTTTACTATAACATAATTACTATATCGGAATGTCGGTTTAAAGTTCAAAATATTGGCTTTTTGCTAACCCGATCGCGTCATGGCCTGGAGTAATTTGGAACTTTCTATTTTGTCTCACCTATTGACCGATGCACGGTGCATTACTTCTTTCCCATGTAGACGACCTCCCGAGAGGCTAAGACCGGTTTAAAAATAATAAGATCTTAAAATTCCATGCGGCTTCCTCGTGAAAATGTCGAGGTGATCTACTTTAATTATTATGTCAGATTATTTGTGTTAATTAAATTATTATAAATATGATATTATTACATTCAAACTAGCCACTAATAACTAACTCATTATGCTATTATTTTTCTTTTGTCCGTGTCTGTAGGAATATATTAGGAATATATTTCCGTGTGATGACAGTGTAAGAATACAATTTATCATCCCCTTTCTTGCCTCTGAGTGTAGTAAAAGACGATTAAGAGACACAACATGCGCATAACATCCATGCAAAAAAGACAAACTCGAAATAAAACCCTATACCAACCCGTCTGACCGACGTGGTATAGTAGGCCAATTTCCCTCTTATTGTGGAGAAGGCTCGTGCCCAGCAGTGACATATACAGGACAGCAGGACATATATGAAGTGAGATGATGATGATGATGATATATACATATGTATATATTTATTTTGTTGCTTGATATTCGCTACTTCATTGTAGGTATGATCACAATATTAGCACTGCAGTATCGTGTCTACTGCACTATAAGCTGTGAGGGGCACTATATTTTACCCTTGCTCATTTTTGATTCACATGTTTTAACTAATGTTTATTTCTTTTTGTGATATGATTATCCGTTATTATCCGATATGACTGTCCGTGTGGTGACGGAGTAAGAATACAATTCACGACCCCCTATCTTACCCGTGGGTGATCGTACGAGACGACTAAGGGATATAAAAACGCATATAACATCTATGCGAGAGAAGGAATACTCGAAATAAAACCCTATAC
This sequence comes from Lymantria dispar, assembly GCA_032191425.1. Lineage (NCBI taxonomy): Eukaryota > Metazoa > Arthropoda > Insecta > Lepidoptera > Erebidae > Lymantria > Lymantria dispar. The sequence continues at coordinate 37,618,378 of CM063445.1, forward strand.
CAAAGCGTCTGACCAGCGTGGTATAGTAGGTCAATTACCCTTCCATTATGGAGGTGGCCCGAGCCCAACAGTGGGACGTATATGAGCTGAGATGATGATGATGATATGATTATATTAATGTGTGCGATTTACAAAATATAATTTATTTTATTCTTTCTATGATGTAGCAGAAGAAATATTTCAATGTTATTTTGATTATTCTGTTTATCTGATCATTGTATAACACTTTACCTCACAATAAATGTCTTGTCGTTAGTTGACAAATAAGTCTTAATCCTTGTACAAGTTGTAGACAAGGATAATCCATACAAAATCTTCATGCACTAATAACATTGTGTCTTATGTATGCAAACCTTGCATCTTTTTAGTGTACCTATATATTGTGACGGACTAAGACTACATTTCCCTACCCCTTACTTTACCTATGGGTGTAAAGGGATAAAAAGAGGTAAAAGGGATTAAATATGCGTATAACATTTGTGCAAGGCTAGAAAATTAAAAATAAAACCCTATACCGACACGTCTGACTAGCGTTGTATAGTAGGCTTATGTCCTTCCTATTGTGGAGGAGCCTCGAGTCTTAATAGTGGGACGCATATTAGCTGAAAAAATGATGATGAAATGGTGATTCATATTTTGTCATTTCAAGTTATTTATGTGTAGAACAACTCGATTATACACGGTCGTATCATCTCCGAAACTTATCGTAGTGTTCCTTTCTCCTACATATATTATAATATGGCAAATAAAATTGTGTTTGCCTAATGTCGGGCGACGTTAAAACTCATGATCTGTGAAGCTTTATGTTTAGTTTCGTGTACAAATACGGCGGGTGTTACATTTAATGTTTGATATCATTTGGTACTAGCGCCGAGTAATCAATTGGTATATTGTAATAAAGTGATCTTGCGTTAACTGCGTCTTGTAAATTGTCTAGTAGGTGTATTATGAATTGTATTTTTCAGATAAAGTAATTTACAGCATATGTTTAGGTCTGTTAGATTGTAAGGAATGTGTTACGTTATTTTTAAAACTTACCCGTCGAGTGGAGTCTGATTGATAGAGCCGACGTATTGACGTCTTCATTCAAGTAGTGCCGTAGTAAGAATACAACTCATCACCCTCTTGTCCGTGGGTGTCGTATAAGACGACTAAGAAAATCTATATGCAGATAATACGTATATGTATATGCAAGAGAGGAAACTCGATATAAAACCCTATGCTAACATGTACTTACCTCTAGCGAGTTATAGTATTTTTCTTTCCTTCTTTCCTTTCTATATTTCTCTCCAGTTGTGGAAGAGGCCTGCGTCCAACAGTGGGACTTATGAGGGCTAAGATGATGAATCATTTGTAATCATTCCCTGAAAGAGGATACGTTACGGATGTGTGCAGGAAACTGGAATACAAAGTAATATAACCAGAGTTAGTTTATTTTCCTGTAGAAATCGAATATAAGTTCTAAGGAATTAATAACTAGGGATGATAGCTGGTTAAATCGATGAATTTATGGTCTGTAATCGATTAACAATATATTTATTAATTTTTAAGTGTGAAATAAATAATGAAATAACAAATTAGTATTTTAAATTTATTTTTCTAAAGTCATACAACGCGAATTAATCTTCTTCACAATATTCAAAGTCATCGTCGCTGTAAAAATCCTATAAAACAATCTATTCAAGTGATTTAATCGATACTTGCTAATCGATTTTATTTATCTCTACTTTTATGTACCATTGACGTAAGTAACCATGCAGGCGCGTTATTATAAACTTATAAATAACTAGCTTCTGCCCGCGACTTCGTCCGCGGAAAATTTCTTGTTTTAACATAAGATTACACTCGATTGATATTACTGTATTTAATTTTATTAGTAAAATATTTTTTGGAATCAGATCAGTAACTTAAAAGATTACCGAAGTTCTATTTTCTGCTCAAGGTAACTTAACCCTTAGTTGCCTTTTACTTATTTTATTTATTTGTTTAAGTTAGGTATCTATTTAATTTAAAGCTTCTCTATATACAATGTTTGAGGTTGTTTTATTTTCCGGTAACAGAATAATCTGCCTTTCGGATGATCCCACTCTTGATAGACCAACATATAATTGCCCATGGGAAAAACATTCTTTTCGTAGGTCAATGCCAACCAAAGAGAATGTTTGTCCCTGGGACTTATTAATAGTCAGGGCAAATGATTGTGCACGTTCAGCGCTAGTTTCTCGAGCACGGGCCCGCGTCGTCCTCACATTTTGGCTTGCGAGGCGCTGTGAGCGCTCGGAGCTAGATTCTCTAGCGCGTGCTTGCGAAATATATTCTCTATTTCTCGAGAGGCGTTGCTCATTTTCAGGGGCAGATTCTTCCGTACGGCGTACTCGAGCGGCTCTTGTCTGTGATGTCTGCCGAGACAGTTGAGATTTCCTTTTAGGCATGCTCTCAACAAACCACGCACAGACTTGAAAACAATTATGAACAAAGGGAGAGCGACTCGAACACCGTCCGCCTTTACAAAACAAAACAATCGTAATATCGAATAACTCGTGTCGATTATTACGATAGAACGAAGTACGAAACTACGAACATACAAAACAAACGTACAACGAAATTACGATATTTTCGATTATGAGGTATCTATCAACAACAACAACCATGCGAACGAAACAACCGAAACCAATAACCAACTGACATGTAATTTTTAGAACTCCAACTAACGACAACGTGGGCATAATAATTCGAGAGGGTCATCAATCCACGGAAAGTCTTAACACCGCGATTCAGAAAAATGACGTCATTGCAGAACGCCATCTATGGGCAAATAGGTAAAACGTCTGCACAATGAAAGTTATGCTAGGGTCATTTTGCGTTTTAGTAATTTTATATTATCTCCGAAACTGTATGACCAATTGATATACTGTAAATGGCAAATCTTATCTGTATGATGTTCTTGTGATACTGAAATAATTTATTGTCATAAGAATTAATATTTTGTTGCTCAAATAATCAACCAAACGTAACAATGCCGAAAAAAAAATTTTTTAATGCAATAATAGAAGTATAAAAGATAAAATATAAAAGATAGAGATATGGTATCGCTGACTTTTTTGTAGAAATAATTAAGATGAACCAGGTAGCCATACATTCTTTTTAATTTTAAGCAACTGTTTAGGCAGCGCACGCAAATAATTCTGTTTTACGAGGTATTTTTTTCCGACTTGCCAGACAAAAGTTGTGATAGCTCGGTTAATATACATGTTATAGAAACAATTTATAGCCTATAGCACTCAGGAATAATGTAGCTTTCTGCCAGTTAAAATAAAATTAGAATTAGATTATGAGTTCCAGAGATTACCCCCTGCATACAAACTTACAAATTTTACCTCTTTATAATATTAGTATAGATTTTAATGTGTAAAAAAATTAACTTTGTGTCTATTTTAGGCACGAACTAGGTGGCTTATAATTTAAACATAGGTATAGGTAGCCTTTCTTATTGAATTATTGATCGCGAAAAGTCGAAATTGCTCGCGCTTTTTTTTATTGCTTAAATTGGCGAACGAGCAAGTAGCGCACCTGATGGTAAGTGATACCGCCACTAATAATAATTTTAATATCAGCGGCAAAGCTAGGCCTGTGCCTACTGTGAAAAAGTGTGATTTGTCAAATGTGGGTGTTAGATTACCGCGCAGGATAATATGTGAAAATTACAAATCTGAATGTAAATTGTGCCAATTAATGTACGGACGGTATAGGCAGGGTGTGTCACACATAGCCAATAAAAAAGTTGACTTCTATTATTAAAAAAAAAATATGTTGTCAGTGCGTTTTACTTATATGGTGATCGATCTATTTTGCTTAAGTAACTATAACTTACAACATAAATGGTTGTGTTACGAAATATGACGAACGGGCATTTATTTTGTTGATGTAATACAATTCGAGCGCAGTTCGACGTGTGCTGAGAGTTTGTCGCCGATGTTATAAGCAAGGTGGACCACGTATACATTTTGCAATATCTGTATATGTATACTTTACCTCCATATACCATTTTTTTTATTATTATTTATGGTAAGCGCACGCGCGGGCCGTCCGGGGCGATGAAAGGACGGCGCGTGGGCCCATAACCCACCCGTACCCACGTCACCTCGTTGCTGGGCCGACCACTGGAGCAGGGCGACATGTCGTCAGTGGACCTCCATATATCTTGAGTTAACTTCAACTCGTACCTTATCAACCAGGTTTAAGTGCAGCGAACTTAAACCATCTATCATAACGGTCATGTCGAAATTATTGTTTATTTGCGGGTTAAGAATTTGTTATCACTACTTATTTGACTGTAAAAGTTGTAATAAACTGATAAGGTGACTTAATTACCTGATAGGTGATGATGATAAATCTTGATAAAGGAAGTCATCACCTCTCTCATTATCTCAGCCCATATACGTCACATTTCTGGACTCGGGCCTTTACCACTTTGGGAGGAAATTTGATCTACTAAACCACGCTGGTCAGACGTGATGGGTTTCATTTCGAGTTTTCCTTATCTTGCATCGATGTTATCTGCATACTTACTACCTTTAGTCGTCTTTTACAACACCCATAGGCAAGATAGGGTGAATTGTTTTCGTACTCCGTCACCACATGGTTGGCTATAATAACTATTACTCTGTAAATAATTACCTATTTACCTTAGACATTTTACGCCTATATACATACGTAGGTACATAACGAATTGGACGGTAATAATGACTGACAATTTACTATTTCATTGCTGTACGTTATTGTTCGCCATTACAATGATTTTATCTGATATTTTTGTTTGAAACTTGCCACAGCAATAAACAATAATGCGAGGAGATAAACCTCCGGTGATATAATTGCGATGTGAATCCAGTGTTCGTTTTAATTTCACGCTCAATGGTACTGCGCCGCGGCGAATGATTCGCCTCGTGATCGCTCCGTAGATAAAATCTATCACGTTGGGCGTATTTTTTTTAAACCATCAAATAGTACATAAAACCTTTCTACGTTTAATTGATACCGGTTAATCATCATCATTATCTGGGCTCATATACATCTCACAGCTGGGCTCGAGTCTCCTTCTCAATAGAAGGGAAATTGACGTATACGTATGACGTACTATATCATGCTAGCCAGACAGGTTGGTATAGGGTTATACTTCGAGCTTGCCTTCTCTTGCAGAGATGTTATATGCGTATTATATCCATTAATCATATTTTACGACATCCACGGTCAAGATGGCGAGTGGTGAATTGTATTCCTATTTAATGGACTGGTAAACAGCAAGTTTTTAATGATATATTTTATTATTGTCTACTCAGAAAGGCAACACCGTGTTCATAATATTTCTGCCTTGATGGCGGAGTAGTCTTAAGTATTGACCTCTGCTGAGTGTTGTGAATTCGATCACGACTCTGAACAAGTCCTTCAATGATTGTCAAAACAATCATTAAAAAAAATGTCCTGAGTCGGCTGGATATAATTTATTTTCAGCACTTGCATTGTGTACTTCTCCGTAATTTGGATGATTTGTTTGTTAATGGAATGGACATGCCCCGTTTGACAAGCGTCACCTTAAAAGGGTGGATAAGGCCATAATCGCGACGCTTGGCAGACGGATTGGCAATCGCTGTTGGTGTTGTAAGTTTTACTATTCTGTCGTAAATGTTAGAGGTGTGTACAATGTATCGTACATTGTATTAACATGAATATCTGGTTGACCGAGCTTCGCTCGGAGTATTTTTGTAGCATTTATTTAGATATATTATATTAATAAAAAATAAATAATGAAAATTATATAAAAAACTACAAAAAGAGAATAATAATAATAACACCGAGATTCGAACCGACGCTGTTTAAATGTCACATAATCCAAAATTAAAACCGCCCGCCTCCCCACCTGAGCTATCGGAACTCATGACGTTGACAACGAAATTTGAATTCATATTCTTTTAAAATTTAATGTCATTGTTTGTTTTGCTAAAAACACGGACAAAACAACATTTTCTATAAATAAAACCTAGCTAGATCGATTTTTTGGACCCGAAACCTTTAGTATGCCAAGTTTCAACAAAATCGTTGGAGCCGTTTCCGAGATCCTGAATATATATATACAAGAATTGCTCGTTTAAAGATATAAGATTCAGAACAGAAATATCTTTTAATTTATTCGATGACAGCTGTTGTTATGACATAACACACTAGATACTGTACTGTATTCAATAATGAAAATAAATAAATTATGTAAATTATATTTGTACATATATGGTATATAGTCGGTTCACACCCCTACACGGTGATTGTAAAAGTAATCAATCGTGTTGAGCTAAATAGTTTCGTGAATACAAGTGTAGCGCTGCGATTTGTTGAACAGCTGTACGATTACTTAACGTTGCCAATTGACATTAATGAATTTGAAGCTTTTACAAGGCCCAATCTACATTTTTTTACTGTTATGTTACTCGACTACGGAGGGGGTTAGACGTGTTCTTATAACTTCTAAACTGTTTGTCATTATTTAGTAAAATGGGGTTCTTTTCTGACGATAGAAGTGTCTCGTTTGTTAACTTGTTATAGATTTATGTAGCTATGTTACGGCATACAAAAGCAAGAAAAATACATTTGTTAATAGTGACGTATCTTACATTCCAATGAAAGGTCTTAATTAGCACATTTAAATGTCTAATCAGCCTGTGGTAGATATTTAAAGTGTGTAATTGTGCTTTGGACATCATTAACTTATTTTTTTTTTGTTTTTTAAATTGCCATTTCGTATTATCGTAGAAGTTTTCCTTGTGGTGACGGAGTAAGAATACATCACCCCCTTTTTTACCACATAAATAAATTTATCAATGTGCACGGCTGGGCAATGGACTGCTCAATGGAGGATAATACCATAATGATGGCGATCACAGTTACTGTTTTAAATTACCTAGGGGAAACAGCTGTCATTTTCTTGGCGATTCCTTGCCTGTTTTTTACAATTACCACGTGTAAGTAAGGGGTGGTGACACATTATGTTCCTAACAATGTTCAAAAGTAATTTGCAAATAACTTATTGTAACGGCCATAGATAAAAGTCAAGTCTAATGCCCTACGTCACCCTCGTTTACATTTTATAGCGACACAAACACACCCTTTAATAGTTATTGCTGATTTAAATTTATTTTTATAGTCCGCGATTTTAACTGCGGTGACGGTATCTTCAGATAAATGGCTCCATTTGTTATTTTAAGTTTGAGTGAAATTTATCCGATCTTAACATAAATCCGTACAGGAAAAACCTTTATTCTCGCGGTGAACTGTTACCTATGTACGGCGCTTTATAATATTTTGCATAGTGTAATAATATACATATAATATCCGACCCGGACTTACTACACACTGGAACTTATTACACCCACAAAAAAAATCGGGAGAATTTGTTAACACCGTAGCCAAAATAATTGTACCACAAAGTTGTCTCCGTCAAATAAGTTGCCAAGCTCGGAGATTTCGCTCTAGAACAACGCTCGAGGCAACAACATCGAAAACGGTCCTCGTCGAAGACGGTGAGACTATGGTATCGTTGCTCTGTCTTTTACAGGCGAGGATAGTGAATGAATTTCGAGGTTTGTGTAAATATCTCGGGCTTTACCACCACTTTTGCTCGGAGATTTCGCTCTAGAACAACGCTCGAGGCAACAACATCGAAAACGGTCCTCGTAGAAGACGGTGAGACTATGGTATCGTTGCTCTGTCTTTTACGGGTGCGGGTAGTGAATGAATTTCGAAGTTTGTGTAAATATTTCGGGCTTTACCACCACTTTCTTTACTTACGGTACAAGTTTAAAGTGTTTCATCTATTGGCCATCAAAAAAAAACATTGAGATTACAATAGAAACTGTCCATCCAAACATAGCATTCCAAACCATAAATAATATTCTGTTCCATATAACAGACTCTCTCATATCAAGTTTGGCAAATTTAAGTACATATATTGATTGAAGTTAAGGAGAGCCTTAAAAGTTCCGCAGTTAGTTACTTGGATATTACAACTTGTATTGAAACTTTTACCGTCTAAAGAAGCGGGTCAAATTCAGCAAAACTTGTTAATAAAGTGTCGTTCTATCATACAGATTAAAGTAATTGCTAATATGATTATCTTAATTTTAGCCAACATCTTTGATTTACCTCTTTTTAAATCCTAGATTTATTTTTGAGGCTTGTATATTTGTTGGATCAGTGCTAAGACATAATTATATACCCCCGGAGTCAAGGAATCTGTTCCTGAAGCCCGCTATTTGACGGTTAAGGGATAATATGAAAATTTGTGAGGCCACGTGGCGTCCGCCAACGCTCAGGTATGTATGAGCGCGTTAAAAACAAAACCTAACAATTTTCTTATATCGAGCAGTCATAACTACATGTTCATTGGTTCGAGTTGTAAGTTCGATTATATAATCCAGTACATTCAAGATAAGCGTTGCTAATCACCAAGCTCTTGACTACGGTCGCGTGCGCGCCATTTTAATTGAGCGCTCTTTCACAAAATTGAAGTTGATGATCCTCACAAAATGTGGCGTCATGTTCATTGCTCGACCACAAAAAAAAAAAAATGTATATTATTTTTCGAGGTCTCTCGAATTCAAAAGTGTTAGGTTACGTGATATTGCAATGTTACAATTGCGCGTCAATTTCTTGTGGGTTTGTTTTTGCAACATGCATACACGTGATCTGTACCAGAGGTTTTCGGGCGAGTGCAAAGATTAAAACCACATTCACCGCAAATCACATGATTGCCAGTAACACATATTTTTGAACGATATAATTATAACAAAAACTAGCTGATATAGCCACCAAACGAGAGAGCCGATAGCCTAACTTTCTGAGTGTGTTCACGTTTGATGGGTTATGCTGATGCTATTAATATCAGCGAATTTCATTGTACGCTTCACACTCACTTCACTTTCCTCGCGGTAGGCAGCGGCCTAGCAAAGATCCATGAGCGGCAGAATCATTTACCATCAAGTATGCTCTTTGCTCGTTTTCTACCAACAGAAAAATACCTATCTGACCAGTGTGGTGTAGTTGGCACACTTCCCTTCTATTGTGGAGGAGCGCCCATTAGTGGGATATATGTGAGCTGAAATGATGATTAATATGATGAATTAAAATATTTAAAATGCGTATGGAAATTAAATGGATTCCATTGACCGTGAGCTGACAGTGCGCTGACCGGAAGCGCGCTCGTTATCCAATCGTCACCGCGACCGGACAACCGATCATATTTAGCACTTCGCTATCGCGTACACATTTTGTTACAGACATGATGTGTACAAGAGTACCACCTCTAGTAATCGTATGGCACACAGTTTTTTAACCTGTCATACACCACGCAAACTGCCCATGGCGATCGCGAGTACTCCCATAACAAATCACATTGTACCATTCGATCGACGTTTCGGCTGACCACCGGTCATTGTCTTTGGTAGCGCGTTTACCAACATACTACTTCATAATATTGTAGAGATACATATATAGAAGAAATACATTTGACGTGAAACAATACGTAATGAACCCATACTGTTATATCTTTTGGTAATGTCGATTGACCTGTCCGCGTGTTGACGAATTGAGACTGTCTCACCACCCATTGCTTTCCTATGAATGTCATAAAAACTGGTTGAGGCAGTATCAAGGGAGTGGGCAACAGCGCTCGTGGGAATTTTGTAACACCACTACAATCGCAATGCGCCTGCCAAGTGTGGCGATTGAGGCAATATCACTCTTTGTAATGAGACCTATGTCGTAGTATAACCATGACAATGATTAATGTGGATTGTAACTGTGTTTCATCCTACATCATAATTAATATTATCACAGCTCACATACGTGATACGTCCCACTGCAGGGCTTGAGCCTCCTTCACAATAGAAGGGAAATTGACCTACTTATACCAAGCTGGTTAGACGGGTTGGTATAGGGTTTTATTTCGAGATTTCCTTCTCTTATTTGATCATATTTGATTAAATAATAGATTTATTAGCCATCTACTCATTAGACCACCATCAGTTAAGAGAGATATGTAAAGATTCATTCACATTAGGTAAAAACAATTATTTTCATTGAACGGTTCTATATTTAACTAAACATTTTTCCACACGTGATTCGCTAACAACTATTATCTTATCTATGTAATTCATTTTCCAACTCATTGATAATGTTATCACTAGTGATGCTAACTGTTATTCGTACATATGTCGCTTATTAATATAGTAATCTAGAAATAGTTCCCAAGTAAATATTCAGTTTACATTTTACACAGACTTAGAACAATCCTACTGGAGTATTATGTAGCAGTTTGATATATTGCCTCAGCATTCAATGCGTCCATACTGATGAGTGTTCATCATCCTCTCAGCTCATATTCATCCCAGAGCAAGATTCGCCTTCGACGCGGTGGGAGGGAAATTGGACTATTATACTGACCATCCTGGTCAAATGTATGTAATCTGTCCCTTAGCTTTTACTATCACCCACATGTAAAAAGGGCATAACTAATTGTATTCGTACTCCGTCACCCCACAGATAATGAGGTTGAAAAAAATGAATGTTAATCTACGTATTATCTACCCTCGCATAATGAGACCATAAACGTTTATGAGAGAAGTTCAGCTCTAACTATATCTACTCTTCATTTTATCGCGCTATACATTTATTCGATGAGTCGCTATTTCGCCTCGGACCCCTCAAAACGGTTTCTAATCTATCAGGGCCAATTATAATGGGTCCCGTCCGCAATCTGGGCCTCAGATTAATTATCTGCGAATGTAGGTCGCAACCATTATTACTCATTGTAGGTAGTTTTTAGGGTTGATCGTGTCGCTCGCTATCTATAAGAAATAAATTTAAATTTTAGGTAATTTTACTTTCGTAATTATGTTTCAAGATTAAAATTGCGCTGTAATTTGTGTCAGTAAGGTCAAATATCAGCTGATATTACGGCAGCTAAAAGATCTCGAAGAGAACTCCAGCGCATAAGTACAAAACCTTCAGACTAATTGCGCAATAAGTTATGATAAAGCAACTTGTGTTCATACATAATATTCTTATTGAATGTGTGTCTCAAGAGGACATTTTTCTACTCATGATTACTGTAAATTATGTGATAGAAGCACAGTGTCGTCGACAGTTGTCTGTCCACAGCCGCGGATCCACCCCTCCAGGGTAGTACCACACTCTCGCAGAAAATTGACGTCTGAGTAGTAGCAACTTGTTACTGCACTTGGTTCGGTGAGCGAGAGAGCCGGCAGCCCGACTTTCTGATATGTGTTTGCGTGTGGTGAGCTTTGGTGATTGATGCCTTTAGTATCACCGAAACTTATTGCAAGCTTTCACACTCCTTTCACTTTCTTCACGGTAGGCGGCTGCCCGAAAAAGTCAATGAGCGGCAGTATCACTTACCATCAATTACGCTGTTTACTCATTTGCCATCGACAGCAATAAAATAAACAACCCAATCAATTTCTCTTCTATTGTGGGGGAGCTTTCTCTCTCTCACTGTGGAGGAGGCTTAAGCACAATAGTTGGATGTATTTACATATATGAAAGTGTAGATGTATGTCACTAAATTGGCGTTGCAATAAAGTGACATCCCTGCAATGGAAGTGAATAGTTATCGGGCGAGGGGAGTGTGGAATGCGGAGGCGTCCGATCAACCGTCTCCGCTGAACAATTGACGGAGCCAATCTAGCAACCGGCAGCAAATAGAGCAACTATAAGTTATATTAACGAATATTAAATTAAAGATAATATTATGATTCATTCATTGATTCAACATAATAGTGATATCTCTTCTCATTTACGCGTCAACTAGTTTATGGTATTTTAAAAACTGAAGACCGTGTAGAGTCCTTTCGGATCAAATTTGTGATTTACTAATGAAATACCGGAGGGGTATTTAACTGACAGGCAATCTAGGTCGGGACAAATAGACGTAGAATCCGCTTACTCTTTAAGTAATCGTCAAAAGTGCTATGGTTTATGTGTTAATTTCTTAAATGCATCTATTACAGATAGATGCATTTAAGAAATCAGAGTTCGAAGTTATATTCAATAGAAATAGTGCGTAAACACAGGGACTTTTAAAAATGATGAATTTGGACTAAATTTAGAATAATGACGGTTCCCGTCTTAAGTTGATTCGTAAGTGGAGTCGTAATAAAACGTTACTTTCTTTGTTTTTTCTTTCATTACTTAATGGCATTAAGCAAATACGTTGTTAGGTTATGGTCAGTTTTACATTATATCGAAAGTTAGTAATTTATAATATACCTCTGTAACGCAATGCCAAGTTGAGAAAAATCACGAGGGGCTCAGCTGGCTCGTCGTATTCTTTAATTTCTTTTAAATAAAATTGCAAATAACATATTTATTAAATATTAGGTTTAATGTGGTTCCCTCCAAACTAAAATAGGTTCCTTTTTTTAAATATAATGACTGAAATAAAGAAGAATTAACTAGTAGAGCAGCCATCACTCTATTCTTAATGTTTTGTTGATTAACACATAAGTGTATAATAGTTTAATTAAGTTACATTTGACGCCTTCGTATTAATTATCGCGACGATGTGGAATTTATCATCGTCCGTCGCACGTACATAGATAAACTATTGTAAAAATAAAAACATTGCTCTAGGTTGAATGACTTTGTCGTGTCGCTGACAACTTTGTCACCAAATATACATATACATCATGCACTTTCGACTATTTTATAAAAAAAAAGCTACACTTATGATTATAAATAAAACTATATTTTTACGGGTTTTATCGCCGTGAACCATGAATGCTGCAAAGTGTATGAAATTTCGGACAATCAAAAATCAAATACATACGCGATAAACTAAGTAAACATCTCTTATTTATAATGTGTAGGTAATACTTGCGTAAACATCAGAAGGCACTTGTGATTATATAACTGCATTAATCCTTATATTACAAGAGTTTACAAACACAAATTACATGTAAACTCGGAACAATAATTTGTGAATCGCAAATAATTTGCTGGCTGGAAGTTGAACCCACGACACTGGGTCGATAGTATCTTAATGTTTTTTTTAATATTCATATATTAGCAGCAACTTTACTTGCGTTATTTCATTATCATCGTTTCGGCTCATATGCGTCCCACTGCTAGACTTGAGAGCCTCCTCCACAATAGAAGGGAAATTGACCACCATGCTGGTCAGACAGGGTGGTATAGGGTTTTGTTTCGAGATTTCCTACTCTTGCATAGATGTTATATGCGTATAACATTTCTCAGTCGTACCTTACGGGGTTGCATACATTCAAGGGCAAGATAGATAGGGCTTGCGTGGATTACATATTTAATATTCAAATTAATCTCTATTCCACTCTGATCAAGTTGCCGTAGAGTTTTATGTTAAGTTTCCTTTATCTACATATCAAGTCCGTTAATTGACTTTTACGATACCCACGAACAAGAAAGCGGGTCGTGAATAATTCTTACTCCGTCACCACGCGTACATTTTTATATATCAAAGCATCAATAGTTCAAACGTAACTAGTGCTCGTCCTAATTTTTATAATACGAGTGATATTTGGTGTGAATCTATTCAATCATACATCGTGTTTATTTATTGCACGACTATTGTTTATGTTCAAGCGCCCACCAGCGGACATTTTGTTTTAGTTAACGCCTTTTGTTCTAATTTGAATATATTTTGTTCATTGCTAGTGTAAAAGATCAATTATATAGAACAACTGGATAGTAACGTAATCCTTTTAATTCGTATAAGGACGACGGTTATATGTTTGTTTACAATGTATTTGTGTATGTATATGTGTTTCGTCATAACTTAGTAATTTAACAAATTAGGTGAACCTTTTAGTGAGAAACTTGTAAGTTTTGTTGACGGGTAAAGACTACATCAAGTATCGAAACAATTATCTTTAGTTTATCTTCATTATTAGTCTATTCATCATGCTGGGGACGAGAGTAAGAATACAATTCACCATTCTCTGTCTTGCACGTGGGTGTCATAAAATACGATTAAGAGATATAATAAGCATATAACATCTATGCAGGTGAAGAATAACTTGATATAAAACCTTATGTCAACCTGTCTGATCAGCATAGGACCTGAGTTGGTTAATCTATCAAGGCGTCCAAGAAGATCTTCTGTCTAGGAGGGTACGTCTGCGAACAGCTCATCACACCAATTACCGTTGCTAACTCACCTGCTAGTCGTGGCGATTATGACATTATCAACTTAGGGACGGCCTATGTTCAACAGTTGACGCAAGGATTAGCGACCAAACAGTCACTTAACTGGTACAGCAGTCTGTGTTGAAAAATAAATCCCTGTATATATAAAAAAAAAAACTATTATCACATTCAGGCTCGGAGCAATCATTTGTGTGTCCCACAAAGAATTACCCTGCGTGGGAATCGATCCCATTACACTCGGCACAAAAGATCGGTTCTTTGAAAGTTATGCTATCTGTACAATCAAATGCCAAATATTATGTAATACCATAAAATGTTACTATTTTTGTTCGTATCTTGGGCGCGTTGTAGTGACGTAATGTACGTATAATCCAAACCAAGTTGGTCAAGTTAATGGTGCAGTGCAGCGAAACACAAGGTCAACTAAATGGCTGAACGCCAACCGACAGACACCATAGCGATATTTTTGAGTTTATATCCGCCACTCGCATCTTATATTGATCTTATTGACACATTATTAAGATTGTATTTCTGGATATAATAAACTCCATCCGTTCAGTCCGCCCGTGACCATGAACGCTGTAAAGTGTTCGAAACGTCGGACAATCAATAATCAAATACAAACGCTATAAAATTCATATAATAGTTTTATTTTCAATGTGTAATACTCGCGTAAACATCATTAATCATTAAATAATAAAGTCATCATCACAGCTTATAAATATACGTCCCACTGTTGGGCTCAAGCCTCCTCGGTAATAGGAGGGAAATTGGCCTACTATACCACGCTGCGTGTTGGTATAAGATTTTACTTACTACACTTAATATTTATTATTTACTAGCAACCCACCCTCGCTTCGCTGTCAGTTGCTTTACCCGCTTGGTTCCCGTTCCCGTGGGAATATCGAGATAAAATATAGTCTATGTTACTCTCTGATATTATAGCTTCCTATTGGTGAAAGAAGTTTTGAAATCGGTTCGGTGGTTTAAGCGTGAAAGCGTAACAAACAAACAAACGAACAAACTTACTTTCGCATTTATAATATTAGTAAGAATTAGTATTACTCGTTATTACTTGTCTAAAACAATGTTACTTTAATTATAATCCAATGAATATGGTATGTGATGAAAAAGTATATTTCTTCTATTTCATATGCATTTTTTTTAATTAAGCCTTTTGTATAATTCTTCACAATAATATTGTGTAAGTGTTTGCTTGGAATATTATCAACATTTTTATCCCTTCTGATTATAATAAAAGACGTCTAGGAGTTCTACACCGATCTAGACTAATTTCAGTTTCTAAAGGGAGTGGGTTAGCGGCCCGTCATAAAACTTAGACAAAAACTTTTATAGCTTGTTTTCTTTTCGATGTATGTTAGAATAAGAAGTCACGCTGTGACAATCACACTTCTTATTCTTCTTCTTAGACTTATTCTTCTTAGACTTCTTATTCTTCTTAGACTTCTTATTCTGATCATTATTGGCAATAAAATTTATATTTTTGATTGAATATTTAATTAAAACCGAAACTATTTCTCTATAGATTTATTGTATCTAATCAAATTAATCTATAAATACTTATGGTATTTTATGTCACATGGGTTTAGCGTCTGGTCTGTTATTTATGTCCTCAACAACCACAACGAATCTTCCTTTCGCCCCGGGCTGCTGAACAGGCAGGACTAGATCATGTCCCAAAAACAAGCGAATATTCAATAACTTTTTTAACGTACAGTTTTCAGTCACGTAGCTATCTGCCGGGCATATAGTGAGGTTGGAATAATTAAAAGGAAACACGATACTCGATAATATACATCCATATATATTTATCGTGTGTAGTTTTAGAATAAAAAATATATGAGCCAGTCACGCTAACACGCACCCATCATATATAATATATATGATTATAATGATAGTATGTATAGTGCTGATAGAAATAATACAATAATTTGCAGTTGAAACTTTTATTATACAATCTGTCAGCGAAGCGGTGGTAATGTGTTGCAACTTTGGTGAAATCGCTCCAGTGTCGTTTCTGTAACTAAAGGAAGAGGTATGGACATTATTTCTACATCTAATCATTACATAGTCTGAGATTCATTAAGGGAACGTATACATACTGCGAGATTTCTTTTACTTTTTTTTTCTAAAACCTTTTTTACGATGTTTAACCGAGTTGGGACTTGAAACCATACCTATTGACAAGCTGTTGTAACCTTTACCTTAACAAATTAGGCCAGTGTGGTTAGGTAATTCGCCACCCCATATCTTGCTCGTGGGTATCGTAAGAGACGAGTGAGGCATACCATATGCATGTAATATCTATGCAAGAAAATGAAAATTCTAACTAAAATCCCATGCCAACACGCCTGACCCGCGTGGTATAGTAGACAGTTTTTCTTCTGATGTGGAAGAGGCTCGAGTCCAACTATGGGACATATATGAACTTGTGACTGCCATTATCGCCTTAACAATTCCCAAACAAGTTTTATATGCTATCATGAAATATTTAACGATTGTGCCGACTATAACATTTCATTTAGAATTGTATTAATGGATGACACGACCCAATAATCTAAATTACTGACATTGTTTGTTTCTAACCAAATCGCTTCTTTTGTTCAGTGGTATTAGCATTTTTTTTGGGTGGTTATGACCTGGAGGCACACCGTCCGTTCCTTAGGAGTGAAGACAGGGCAGCCATTGGATCGACCACTGGTACCGTGTCCTTGGCGTCCGTGGTCAGACCGGTGGGTTAGCCTTTCTGGTAATACAAATCTCTCATTATAATAAACGAATGCATAAATTTCTTAATTTAGGTTTTGTTATAAAAATGCTCCAAGACGAACATGACTTCCTTCTATTCTGCAATATGTTCAAACAATCAAGTTATTTAACTCGTATATTTTTTTAAAATGACAACACATTGGATAATCTAAGAAATAATTAGCCAAAGAATTATATTCGTCCCACTTGCGACTATATTTGAAGTGTTCAATTGTCCGCAACCTAGTATCTCGAACAATATAATAGGTATATAGCCGCTAGCTAACAGTTGAACTCATTGAGGAGTTACGCTTGTCTTACATAACTAATCTACTTTGTGTATGACATTTGGTTATTATTTGTTAATTCACCGTCGCTGTTATTGTACATACACACAAGTCAAACTTAAACAATCTGTGTGAAGTAGTAGATTAATTACCTTAATTTCCGAAATCCAAATACAAATGCGATGAAAGCCGTAAAAATAATTTCATTTATAATGTGTAAATACTCGCGTAAATATCAGAATAACTTAAAATCTGAAGTAAAAAATTACAATATCCAACAATTACAAAAGATTGATTCTATTTAATATAACGCAAACCGATCGATACACGTGTAGTGGGACTTGAATTTAACGGGCGTGTCATTACAGACTAAACAAATTGGGTTTTGTCTCGGCTCGCAATCAAATCATTATGGAAACTAGATGGTAGTAGTGGGTCGTCGACGATTTTACAGTCGACGCAACGAGACCGTTTATCGTCGATGGTAAACTAGTTGAATAAACAGTCTAATTTTCGACTAGTTTACGTCGTAGACGATTAGACAAGACGAGACGTTTAGTTTATATTATGACGTACGTTGATCGTCCATTAGTAAAGGACAACGAAACTTCAACGAATTTTATTAGACAACAGTTTCATTGTACAATATACATTGACGCTTCAATATGTAATGATAGTCCCATCAGATGATAGCAGAGTTCAATGAATTGCAATCAATCTATCTATGCATTATGATTTCGGCTCAACTCACGCCTACGGGTGGTGAGGTTTGCGGGGCGGGTAAAAAGCGTAGCGAGCCGTGCGAGCGCGCGCGCATCTCGTCTTCCAAGTTCGGGCCGATTCGGGCGCTTTCGAATAGTGGCAAGTCGACGCGTTCGTGTCATTCGTTGATACGACGACCGTTTCGCGAAGCCGTTCATACGTAAACATGTTTATCAGTCAACTATAAACTGGTTTATTAGTTCACGGCAAAGAAACAGTCGAAAAAAACTGTTCGTTTATTCAACGACCACCACTACTAGATGGTATTTTCGAAGGTAATCTTTATTTTTCTTATATAATTATCCTCTGTTCTATCTCCGTTCTCTTTGGTTGATCAAATAAAGCTAGCTTTGTGAATTATTGAGATTCTCGTTATGTTAAATCAGACCTTTGATAAGATATTTCATATTTCGGATTTAACTTGACGATTCAGTTATGTAAATGATCTTATTTTATTTGGAAGACGAGCAGTTAACAAGAACATTATAAATTAAACAATTAGCAGCTTAACTTAATTAGAAACTTAATAATATGTCTCCACGCTTATTCAACAATATAGGTAACAAATGTTAATAAAAGATGATATCCTCTTCGTGCTGCTGTTAGGATTCTTTAAACCATACGTGCCACTATAAGACACGGGCTCCCTCCACAATAAGGGCAATTGACATGCGAAAACAAGCACATCAGACAGATACATGATTTTAAGTATTTCTTCTCTTGTGGTCTGGATGGAAACTAACCTGGGTCTCTTATTTTATGCCTACCTTAAGATGTTTTCTGCTTAGATCCATTAGTCATATTCACGATACCTGGTAGGCAGAAAAAGGTAGTGTATTTTATTCTCCTACTCTTTCAAGAAGAAAATAAACGAAATCTCATGAATATAGAGGTCAGCGCATCATTATTTCTTTTTTTCTATGATATCAGGTAGATGAAAGCGGAACACAGTAGGACTTTGTCTGAGGCCTTTCTCTTGTGTGGCTATTTGTAAATTACTTTCATATACATAAGTGGCTGTCACACAATAGTTATATGACACGATGGCTCCATAACGCGTTTAACGCCCTGTCATGAAGTTCCCACGCGATATAATATTAGAACCCGTGACATATACCGCGATATCGTAACCACTACGCAAATTGTGCAGTCAAATTGTATTTTAAGACTGAAATAAACTTGCGTTAAGAGATGGTGGTAACTTCCTATTCATTTTGGAGTCTTTTCTTCATTCTTGAGCAGCGTTTGTATTGGTAGTATTCATGTATACTTTGGAGTCGTATTATATGTCATTATCATCTTTATAATTCTGCTCTTATCCCCATTCTTTAGAGTCTGCTCAGTATTTACTCTTCTTTTATAGTATACTAGCTTCTGCCCGCGACTTCGTCCGCGGAAAATTTCTTGTTTTAACATAAGATTACACTCGATTGATATTACTGTATTTAATTTTATTAGTAAAATATTTTTTGGAATCAGATCAGTAACTTAAAAGATTACCGAAGTTCTATTTTCTGCTCAAGGTAACTTAACCCTTAGTTGCCTTTTACTTATTTTATTTATTTGTTTAAGTTAGGTATCTATTTAATTTAAAGCTTCTCTATATACAATGTTTGAGGTTGTTTTATTTTCCGGTAACAGAATAATCTGCCTTTCGGATGATCCCACTCTTGATAGACCAACATATAATTGCCCATGGGAAAAACATTCTTTTCGTAGGTCAATGCCAACCAAAGAGAATGTTTGTCCCTGGGACTTATTAATAGTCAGGGCAAATGATGTTTTTATTGGAAACTGGAGTCGTTTAAACGGTATGGGTAGGTCCGTCGGAATCATTGGAATTCTTGGGATGTGCGCCAACTGGCCAGCTCCTGGGCCGATGAGAATGGTCGCCACAATTAGGTTGTCTTTTAAATCTTTTATTAGTAGCCTTGTGCCATTGCACAGGTTAGGTGGGCTTAAATTTCTTAAAAGCATGATAGGTGTCCCGGATTTCAACAGCAGTTCGTGAGGTGGCAGACCAGATGGTTTAAGGGAATTTAAAAATTCCTGCGGATAGTGGACTGCATCCTCGATATTACACACTGTATCAATTGACTTGTAGATTTTACCATGGCCGGGAACTTTTTGTAAAATTAGATTATTGATTTCATTGACTGTATCGTTCCTTGGTGAGACGATAGCCCTTGAACAATGCCAATGAATGTCTCTATCTAGTAAATATTCGAGGTCAGGATATACTGCATCTATAAGATGCTGTAGACTGTGAACTATACGACCCAGAGTCTCATTTATAACGATTTCCGCAGAGTTAGAGTCCAAGGTTCGAGAAGAAAAAGACCCTTCTCCAATTTTGAGCAGCTGTTGTGGAAAATCGTTATCCATATTTCCAATAACGTGGACTCTCATGTTCGTACGTAAATTCAAAGTTTGGACTATACTCCATAGGGGCGATGATTTTAGACATGCCTTTATGATATCCGCACGTGTACCTCTTGTGACGACGGGAAGTGTCTGACGAAAGTCACCTGCAAACACAAAAGTGACACCACCCATGACAGCGACTGAGTTTCTCAAGTCCTTAAGTGTTCGATCCACTGCTTCAACATGAGCTCTATGACTCATGGTACATTCGTCCCACATTATCAACGACGTATTCTGTAACAATTGACCAATGGGCCCATTTTTGCGTATCGAACATACCGACTGTTGCTCCAATGAAACTGTCAATGGGAGTTTGAAGGTAGAGTGAGCAGTTTTACCGTCACTCAATAAAGTAGCCGCAATCCCAGAAGAAGCCACTGCCAAAGCTATTTTTCCGGATTGCCTAACATGTGCTAATATTAAATTAGCGAGGAATGTTTTCCCTGTGCCTCCTGGGGCGTCTAAAAAAAAAATTTTTCCTTTATTATTCGTTACGCTATCAATAATTTCATCAAAAGCCTGTTTTTGGTCTGTGACTAATTTAGGCAAATTTTCATTTACAAAAGTAGCTAATTCACTGATGTTGTGCGGATGTACCAACATTGTATCTATTGCATCATTTACAGGGCGAACTGGAGACGGTAATCCAAAGTCACTCAATGTTTTATCATTCAATGCTAAAAGTTTGTTTTCAATTTGTATTAAACCTTCATTGTACATAACATCATTAAAAGGCATGGTAAAGTCCTGATTTTGTTGTCGATTTCTATGTCTGATATCTTCACAAAAATTGTCCTTGAAGATATCCCATAGTTTTAACGGTTCAGATGGCTGACAAAATAGCAGTATCACCACAAATAACTCCCTAAGTTTCAATGAACATTCCGACATCGAAGCTTCTCTTAATGTCTTCTCCCAGTGATCATCATTTTCCAGCAAACCTCTGTCCCGGCAAGCCGCTTGATACGTCTCCTTGACCACTCCATTTATAGTTTTCAAATCTTTGAATGATGTGGGACCGCGTACGTGGTGCAATAAAATTCTTAGATAAAAGCATTCTGATTGTGACGGATGTACACCGTACACTCTTCCCAAAGCTTCATCTCTTTTTATTTCTGGATGCCCATCGACGTCTTGACCGCGCCTTCGTCTTGAAAATTTGTTATTAGCCCACGTATAATAGTGTGGAACTTCGTGGTACAACAGCGTTTTTGCAAATTCGTCGGTATTGCAGAGTTCAAAAAACGCTAATAGAGTGGTTTTGCGCGGATTTTGGGCAACTTGTCGCGCAGTTCCTGGTGTGAAAAACACCCTTTGCCCGTTTTCTAAGTGCACGGCCAAATGCACGACCGTGGGATGTCGGTCGTGGATCGGAAATTCGAGTATTCGCCAGACGGCTTCCGATGTACTTACGAGGGGTGATCCAAAAGTAATGATAATCAGTTATTTCTAGTGCACACAAAAATACAAAAAAATTTCAGTCACTTGCTCAGTTACCCACTAGTTCAGGAAAAAAAAATCATATAAATAGGCCACAATTCCCGGGAGCTACATTCATTTGAATACGGACTGTCAAGGAGTGAACATCAAAATGGAAAAACACGAAATCAGAGCTGTCATTAAATACCTCTGCTTGAAAAAAATGTCTACCAAAGACATACACAGCGACTTGGTGGAAACATTAGGGGACTCTTCTCCTCCATATTCCACAGTTGCACGCTGGGCTAAGGAGTTTAAGCTGGGAAGAACATCGACGGAAGACGAACACCGCGAAGGACGCCCATCGACGTCCCTCACTGAAGAAAATGTGAAAAAAGTTGAAGAAGTTGTATTGGAAGATCGAAGAGTGACTATCAGGCATGTAGCTGAGGTCACAGGGATCTCATATGGCAGCATTCAAAGAATCCTTGCGAACGAATTGCATATGAGAAAGGTCTCCGCGCGTTGGGTACCGAAAATGTTAAACGACGAGCAAAAGAAGAAACGAGTCGACATGTCAAGAGCAAATCTCGAAAAGTTCCAGGCAGACAAGGACAATTTTTTGTCACGTTTTGTGACCATGGACGAGACCTGGATCCACCATTTTGATCCTGAAACAAAACAACAATCGATGACATGGAAACGATCCGATGAACCGACGCCGAAGAAATTCAAAGTGTCAAGCTCAGCAGGGAAGGTTATGGCGTCTGTTTTTTGGGACGCTGAAGGAATAATCATGGTGGACTACTTGGAAAAGGGGGCCACTATTACAGGCTCCTACTATGCAGAACAAATAAGAAGATTGCGGGAGGCTATTAAGGAGAAAAGGCGAGGCAAACTGCGGGCTGGAGTGTTGTTCCATCAAGACAACGCACCTGTTCACAAAGCTGCAATTGCCATGGCTGGCATTCAGGAAGCGGGCTTTGAGTTGGTGGAACACCCCCCCTATTCACCAGATCTAGCCCCCAGTGACTTCTATCTCTTTCCACGACTCAAGGAACACCTCCGAGGCAAGAAATTTGATGATGATAGCGACGTGATGGCCGCGGTTGAGGACTTTTTTGAGAGTCAAGATAAAGATTTTTTTTGTAAGGGAATTTTAGGTTTAGAAAAGAGATGGACTAAATGTATAGACTTGCTAGGAGACTATGTTGAGAAATAAATATATTTTTTTATTTTATTCATTGTGTTTATTATTGATTATCATTACTTTTGGATCACCCCTCGTATATATCGCCCATTTAAATAATTTTCCACCTCATCATGCGGATTTCTAACGCTGAACGTGGCTTGATCGGAACCTTTATTTATATATTTACATATATATTTTATAGCCTGAACTGAATGGCAGTATTCGACGTTAATGTGGGCGTTAAATGACCTGCACAACATTGGAGAGTATGGTACAATCCATCTGTTATCTATTGTAATCGGCCTCCCTCTGATGTTTACAACTGCGACTTGACCACCATTTTCAGCATTACGACGACGATATACAGGATAACCATCCTCGCCTGTCTGAGTATCGGTGACGAATCGCCGAGGATATTTCTTTGAACATATACCGTTCTTCATACACGGTGATGATAAATTGTGCTCCCCACAAGGTCCATGGATCATGTTTTTGGTGATAATATCGAATAATATTGGGTCATCATCTTTGTTTGGTAGTTCAGCAACTATTATACTGTCTATTTCATCTGGTTGTATTTTTTGTGCAAACCAAAACAGCATATGACAGTGTGGTAGTCCGCGTTTTTGCCATTCAACACTAAGCATATGGCATTTGACTTTGCCGAATACCTCGTCTTTAGTGAACGACTTGATCATTTTCTTCATCTTTAAATGAAAAACCCTAGCAATAATGTCATGACGGTCGAAAGAACGTTGGCCAGCAAATAGCTCTTTCTTAATTTCTGGCCACTCCGGATTGCAAGTGAACGTCACAAATAAATCGGGTCTTCCATAGTTGCGTACATACGTCATTGCATCTTGGGTTTTTTCATGCATGTAACGCGGAGAGCCGGTGAAAGATGAAGGCAAGATGACATGTTGGCCAATATTTGCAGCGTTGACATTAGCATCCTGATTTATAGCGTCTCTTAAATGGATATAGTCATCAGCTCTCAGTTGTTGTTGATTGCGACTTATGTAACTTAGTCTCTCTGTTATCATTTTAGCCATCATGTCAACACAGTATTGACTAAACAAATCCCGATAATAATGAAGGGGATTAAAACTGTTGGCCCTGGTCATCAATCTATACATATAAAATTGCATACACGAAACTGTTTTATTTCGCGCTGAATTTTGTAGAGGGATAGTCAAATAATAACCATCTTCACCGTTAACAAACATCAAAGGGTATTGTAAGGGATCGTAAGCTCTGTGTAATTCAGAAACTCTTTTCAGTTGACCATCTTTGCAATGAAGGACTATATCTCTAGGTCCCTTATCTTCGTCCACCAATAATACTGCAACTTCGTTTGCTGTAGGTGAATTGTATCTTCCACGATGTTGATTTTGTGGAGTGCGGTCAGCGTGAATGATTAATTTTAAGTTTTCAGATGAAGAGTTATGTTCTAAATTGTATTTGAAACTGCGAATATAAATGTTATGACTATTTAACGACGTCTGTAAATCATTGATTAAATCGATATTTAGGTTAGGAGCAATATTAGACCGCAACGAAAGTTGGTCGGCATCAGAAATGAAATAAATTTGTAGAAACTGCGGGCTTTGCCCTGGCGAAGGGAGTAGACTACCAATTAAGTGATAAACTTGCCCTTCTACTTTAAATGTAGGCATAAAGTTTCCTTCGCGAATTTCTTTAGCACCGAATGACGTCATTTGGAAGAGTGTATTATACTTTCGTATGTTTTTTAAAAAATGCGCAGATAATAGATGATTGCCCAGTAATAGATCTTTTATTGGTTGTGGTGGTGCCTGGATATCAGGAAGAACCACTTTTCCTGCAGCACAACACATACCATTTGGTTCATCGCTCCATTTATTTGCAAAACACTTAGGACATGTTTTATTCATTTCGCCTATTTTCACAGTGTTTTGCTGAGCATAATCTATATTGGCATCGTAATTGAAGGCTGATCTATTTCCTTGGGCTATATTCCGATTACGCGCTCTGACTGTAGCTGCTCGCTGTCTTTCTGTTGCTAGGCGCTGCGAGCGCTCAGTGCTAGTCTCCCTATCCCTTGTCTCACAGACATGCTGCCTTAACTCAGATAGACGGTGCGCACGTTCAGCGCTAGTTTCTCGAGCACGGGCCCGCGTCGTCCTCACATTTTGGCTTGCGAGGCGCTGTGAGCGCTCGGAGCTAGATTCTCTAGCGCGTGCTTGCGAAATATATTCTCTATTTCTCGAGAGGCGTTGCTCATTTTCAGGGGCAGATTCTTCCGTACGGCGTACTCGATCGGCTCTTGTCTGTGATGTCTGCCGAGACAGTTGAGATTTCCTTTTAGGCATGCTCTCAACAAACCACGCACAGACTTGAAAACAATTATGAACAAAGGGAGAGCGACTCGAACACCGTCCGCCTTTACAAAACAAAACAATCGTAATATCGAATAACTCGTGTCGATTATTACGATAGAACGAAGTACGAAACTACGAACATACAAAACAAACGTACAACGAAATTACGATATTTTCGATTATGAGGTATCTATCAACAACAACAACCATGCGAACGAAACAACCGAAACCAATAACCAACTGACATGTAATTTTTAGAACTCCAACTAACGACAACGTGGGCATAATAATTCGAGAGGGTCATCAATCCACGGAAAGTCTTAACACCGCGATTCAGAAAAATGACGTCATTGCAGAACGCCATCTATGGGCAAATAGGTAAAACGTCTGCACAATGAAAGTTATGCTAGGGTCATTTTGCGTTTTAGTAATTTTATATTATCTCCGAAACTGTATGACCAATTGATATACTGTAAATGGCAAATCTTATCTGTATGATGTTCCTGTGATACTGAAATAATTTATTGTCATAAGAATTAATATTTTGTTGCTCAAATAATCAACCAAACGTAACAATGCCGAAAAAAAAATTTTTTAATGCAATAATAGAAGTATAAAAGATAAAATATAAAAGATAGAGATATGGTATCGCTGACTTTTTTGTAGAAATAATTAAGATGAACCAGGTAGCCATACATTCTTTTTAATTTTAAGCAACTGTTTAGGCAGCGCACGCAAATAATTCTGTTTTACGAGGTATTTTTTTCCGACTTGCCAGACAAAAGTTGTGATAGCTCGGTTAATATACATGTTATAGAAACAATTTATAGCCTATAGCACTCAGGAATAATGTAGCTTTCTGCCAGTTAAAATAAAATTAGAATTAGATTATGAGTTCCAGAGATTACCCCCTGCATACAAACTTACAAATTTTACCTCTTTATAATATTAGTATAGATACAGTAGAATCCGGATATAGCGACCTTTAAGGGACCGGCGATACTCTGTCGTACTAGCCGGATGACGTACAAAACGGTAGGATTATTTCTTAAGTACATAAGTACCTAACCTACGAATACATAATTATGTACACGCCAAACTCCTTCGCGAGGGTTGCATTTGATTCACCGCCTTCTAATCGGTGTAATATTGCACTTTTTCTTCAATTGTAAAATGCTTTCGCTTCACAGAACTCATTTTGTCGAGCTTTAAGAACTTTTCGTAACATGTGACAAACACTAACTGTGATTTACGCGCGCCAATAAGGAAAGGTGAAGCTCGCGGGGCGGAATGAAGTTGGGCCGCCGAAGTATTGGTGCGTAGGTTGTATAAACAAAACATTGCGCGTCGTTTTAACCGGACGTATTAATCACAAAAATGGTCGCTATAAGCAGTTTGTCGTTTAAACCGGAGTCGCACTAAACGGTTATATTTTCTCAGTACCTAACTATGAAACCTAACTTGAGTAAACATTATCGTCGTTAAAAACGATTAGTCGTTATAAGCGAAGTCGTTATATATGAATTCTACTGTATTGCAAAAGTTATTGACGATAGTTTCATGACCAACCGCCTGTTTAACGTCAACCGTCCTTGGGAATGTAATTGTTGACCAGACGACATCAGATAGAGTGGGCCCAGGTCGAGGTGTAAAGATTAGTAATTTTCGTACTCGCTACCATACATTCATATTATATGTATTGAGCCAAAAAGACTTATTACAGGACATTAAGAATAAGTTAATAATGTTGAACCACCGTAATTTGGAAAGTAGCTACGATTATAATGCAATAATCAATGAAACAATCAATCATGTTCTTCGTATCGACAAAACGCGCTATAAGTATGAATGCGAAAGTATTTGGATTAGTCACTTATTGTCCTCGTGGTTCCAATAGCATAATAGTGGTATAAGCATATGTTTGTGAAGTCTCGAGTTCAAGTGCGCATTCGAACCAAATTTTGTTATGCGTTTACTATCAGGAAATTGTTTTACTGTAGTACTCCGTCTCTAGTTAAGAAGCAATTTCGTGTACATTGTTTTCCATATTGAACGTACATTCTCATTAAGGAACCTTACTCTCTATCTTCATTATATCACTGTGAAAAGATTATGTGGTGACGGAGTAGCAATACAACTCATCATCCCCATTTCTTGTTCTTAAATGTCTTAAAAGACAGCTTCCAGATATAATATGAAAATAACAATTATGCAAGAGAAGAAATACTCAAAATAGAACCCTAACACCGACTCATCTGAGTAGCGTAGTATAGTAGGTCCATTATCATCCTATTGTAGAGAAGGCACAAGCTGAGTTGATGATGACTCTGAAATGGTTTCTCAATGCTTCAATTGCAAACATGTTTTAGATGAAGATAAGGTGATAGTATTTATGCTATTACCTGAACCATTTCTACAAGATCGCAAGAAAGTCAAGTTTCACGTTGAATGTCAGTGCTTTCCCTTTGTAGCTCTCGATGTTAATTGCATATCACGTGTCCAGTTAAAGTGTTATGTGTCGACTGTAATACACGGTTACTGCATGTACACAGCGCCACCGATATATCCTCTCATATTTAAAGCGTTTGCAAATTAATGTGTGTGTAGTTTTGTGTTTGTCGCATTCAAAATGCGTTTGTTTAGTCCTGCATTTTATTCATTTTAACCCCCGACGTAAAGAGCGGCGTGTGATATGTTTGACGTTTCTATGTGTCTGTTTGTGGTATCAATTTCTTTTTGATTGCAAGCCGACTTGATCGATTGAACTGTTCAGAAGTTTCAATTTCACTAGCTCTTTTTGTTAACTGCCATAGCGTTCTTAAACGCATAATGCGTAATTATGTTCAAACGTATTTGTGACCTACATGATTAAATATTTTAAACACCCTCATATATTTAACTTAACTATTCTGATGATGGAGCTCGAAGGTAGGTGATAAAATCAAGGATTGCCTATTACTAAACCCTTTAAGATTAGGGCTTAATAGGATCGTATTAAGTACTTTTCATGTCTCCTGTTGACGAGGACATGATATTTAATTATTTACTTTTTCTTATATTTACTAGATACTTTGCCTGCGTCGATGTAGATTCTTTCAACATATTTTTATTTATCAGGTTCAGTGTTTTCTAAGCCAGGAGTTTAAAGTGTTTCTTTTATTCAAAGTTAGTGTTTCATTCTTTATGAACCCTGAAAAAGTGTAACAAACAAATTTAAATATATCGTGTATTTAATAGATTTCTCTATATCGAGATTTAGACCTTGCGGTGATTCGGACTATTTAGATCTATTATTTTGAAAATTATCGCTATAATAATAACGTTTCTATTCACTAAGGGATTGCTGTGACCTAAACGTGATTAATAGTTTTGAAAATATATTAATTGAATTGAATATCTCTTTTAGTGTCAACGTATTTGATCCCTGAAGAGTTAGAGGAATTTATCACTGTCCGCAGAATGTGCTAAAAGTTAACATTTTAGAGTGCTTGTATCTCAATTATTTTACGGTATATAAATAGTTCTAGAATAATAACATCCGTTTTATTATTGCTTCGGTAAATATATGATAAATGTTTAATTTTATAGGTTATATAAACAGCTTTATAGATTTATACTGTAGACTGGTTGTTTAATACATAGTTTGTTAAACAGCTTCCACTAAATATGTGTGTAAATTCGTCGTTCGTAACATGTGGAACAACTTCTGAGAACTATCAATAACTGTTTAACACAGACTTATTCAATCTTTCATCATTGTGGAAGGTGAAATTTTTCTATTATACAATAGTTCTTATAGTAACGATGATCATCAATGAGTCAGAAACGAAATTATGACTTTTTAAGCATCAATAAAATTTAAAATAGAAGAACTATCCAATTGAAAGTTTATATTTTTAATAAATCGACGTCATATCCCAGAATTTTGTTTATCTAATATACAAACTTGAGTTATGAGGGTAAAAACGTGGACGTATCGCTTCAAGAAAATAGTTAGGATAAGTAAGTACCCTTGCGTTTTGCTTGGCCCGTCTTGGCGGCAGAATGTACAAATTGTGAAGATGTTATGGAGCTGTTTAGTTCTCATAATTATTTGTCGAAGGTAATGAAGGAGTATTTTTATGTAAAATAATGAAGTAAATTTAATCATACTTTATCTAAAAAAATCGGCGTATGTACATATTTTTCACTCGAGTTATCAGTTGTCCAATAACTTGGTGTAGTATGCGGTTCGCATGCAATGATGCTTGCCGACTTGCTCATACAGGTCGTCGGTCCGTCCCCACCAGGTGAATTGACGTACCACGACGTGCATGCCGGTCATCGGCCGCCGCTGCTCAAGAGCACACAAATGTCACACTATTAGCGAACTTTGCTAATAAACTCATTTGCAAAAAAAACGGGCGGTTTTGATTTTCATTCATATTTAAAAAGATACAATACCAAAAAGGTTTCAATCGTTTGTACACGTTACTGGCCGGTTTTAAAAATGCTGTGGTATTTAAAAAAGTACGTTCTAAATTCAATTTTTCATTTGATGTTCATTTTTACAGAAAACCCCTTTTTATCCTACATTTTTGGCGCGAAGTTCCAGAAGTTAACATCGACTTTCATAACTTTTATTCAATTTTTATCGATTAATTTCATATCCTTGACTGTCAAAGCTTTATTTAATGCTGTTTGGCTGTATCAAAAATGGTAGATAAAGTGGTAAAAGCTACCAAAATTATCGCGCTGCTTGAAGAGGGTTGCAGCCAATGTTTCGTGGCTAGGAGGCTAAATGTTAGTCGCTCGACAGTCCAAAGGACCTGGCAGCGATATCAGGAGACTGGTTCCGTCGAGAGAAGGCCTGGTTCTGGAAGAAAACCATGTACCCAACCACGGGATGATCGTTTTCTTGTGAGTCGCGCATTGAGAAATCGCAAATCTTCGTATGTGGATCTTAAGAACAACCTCCAAGAAGTAAGAAATGTGCATATTAGTCTATGGACGGTCAGGAGGAGGCTTCTCGCTGCCAATATACGCAGTCACCGCCCGGCCCGCGGCCCCAAATTACTCCGTGAGCACAGAGTTCACAGGCTTAGGTTCGCTAGAAATTGTGAATCATGGACTCAAGACGATTGGAATAGGGTTTTGTTCTCTGATGAAGCCAGGATATCTCTGTTCGGTGAAGATCGACGTCGGCGAGTGCTAAGAAGACAAGGAGAACGCTTTGCAGAGGCATGTTTCGAAGAAATCACACCTTATGGTGGGGGCTCTGTTATGTTTTGGGCAGGAATAAATTCAATGGATCGTACAGAGTTAGTCTTCATTGAAAACGGCTCACTGACTGGGCATCGATACATAACGGAAGTTCTAATTTCTCATGCACAACCCGCATTGGCCGCTCTAGGTGAAGACTCGATTTTTATGGACGACAATGCTCGCGCCCACCGATCCCGCGATGTTAATGCGTATGTGCAAGAGGTCGGCATTCGTCGTTTGGATTGGCCAGCTCGAAGTCCCGACCTCAATCCCATAGAGCATGTCTGGGACGTTCTGAAACGGCGTGTGAGATCAGTACACCCGGCTCCGCAGACCATCAGAGAGCTGAAGAATGTGATTACTGCGGAGTGGGAACGTATTCCGCAAGCAAGTATCCGGGATATACTCGCTAGCATGCCCAGACGAATTCAAGCTGTGATTTTAGCTAGAGGGGGTCACACTCGATACTAAACATTTATCTGCTTTTACTTTATTAAAGAAAAACAAACAAAAAAACTTTTTTATTTTTACTTCATGAGCATATGCACTACAAGCGAATATACACTACTAGCGAGGTTTAGCATTATTTCCCATAAATTGTATCTAAATTTTATGAAATACTGATGAAAACGATTATTTTCTTATTAATTTAGCAAATTGTGTGGATAAAACTACCTATAATTATCAAACAAAGAAATATTAACATTTGAAATGGTTCATTGCTTAGGTGCCCGTTTTTTTTGCAAATGAGTGTATTATACTGCTATTTTATATAATAACTAATACTAGTGAGACCTTTAAAATCATATTGCAGTCATTGATGATGTAAGTGTAGAAATAAACTATGGTGTCATCGCCTTACATAAATAACTTTATGATATATTTTCTCGTGAAGTTATTTCAAATGGTTTGGATATGTAGAAAGAAAGAGTGAAAAAAGGTTGACGAAGCAAGTATACAAAACTAGAGTGGCACGATTGCAAGAGAAAGACCACACCGTGCGTTTCTGGATCAAATTTGAGACGTGCTGGAGAAAGGTGCATGTTAAAAGTATGCATAACTGTAGCAGAGAAGGCATGAAGACTTTAATGAGTGTGAGTGAAGCGATGGAAGTATGTCAGGATCGTGGCTTGTGGCAATCCGTAATCTCTGCCTACCCCTCTGGGAAGCAGGCGTGAGGCTATGTATGTTTGTATTGCAGTCGGACTCTTAAATTTTTTTTCATATAGTATTTTTCCATTTCATTATCATCTTAATTCATATATGTCCCGCTGGGCTGGAGCCTCCTTCACAATGAAAGTGAAATTGAATTGATCAGTCGAGACGTTATCTGCATATAAAAAACCCTAAGTCGTATTTTGCGACACTCACGGGCTAGAAATGGGGTGATGAACTGTATGTTCCTATTCCGTTACCACACAGAATGTAGTAGGTAATTTATAATCAATAAGACAATATTACATTCAAATGTAAAACTATTTATTATGTACTAACAATTTCCTGGGTAGTGACAGTGTCCATGGGCATATGTAGCCCATGTAACTTGGCGATAAAGTAACTTTCAATATTGAAGGAATTTTTAAAATTGATTTATTAGTTTAGATGTGAAAGCGTAACAAACAAACTCACTTCCACATTTATAATGGTAGTTTGGATAAATCCCGCGAGGGGGAACATACATATTTTTTTTTTAAATACACTGATTACCTTCAATTAATTCAATAAACTCATCTTAATCACAGATCGGCACGCAGTCCGGCAAGAAGCTCCAGAGATTTTAATTGCATATATATTTAATGTTCTTTTTTATACAATTGTGTACTACTGTTACCACTTCTATGTATAATAGAAGTAGTAAAAGTACATAGAGAATAAGTATTAGTTGGTGTTTGCCCACGATACAACAATTTATTCCTAAGTGCCTATCAATATACATATAAACAACAATAGTTATTGTGTGTCATGCATGGGGTGTCGTCGCGTCACACATTAGCACATACATTAATTGTTCATTAGTGTAGTTGAGTAACAACAATCTTACGGGCGTCGCTCTCGACAAAAGTGAAATTGTCCATGCCTACGTACGCATGACGTATGCGTGCCTCTAACTACCTGTATGTATATAAAGATGTATATTTTGAAAAATGAATAATCTAGTTATAGCATAGCAGAACAGATCGTACGGATCAACTCCAGACCATAGCTTGCTACAAAAAAAAGCGTATATAAATACATAACAGAAGTAAATATCAACTTTAATAGTAATAATATCTTTAATTCTCGTATTATTATACTTTCTGTTCTTTACTTATTTCGTGTGATGACTGAGTGAAAACTCCAATTCATCGCTCCCTATCTTGTCCTTGGATGTCGTAAAAGATGATTAAAAAATATAAAATGCAAACAACATCTATGCAAGAGAAGGAAAAACTCGAAATGAAACCTTGTACCAACACGTCTGATTAGCGTGGTAAAGTAGGTCAATTTCCCGCTTATAGTAGAGGAGACCGGAATCCAATAATGGAATGTATATGGGCTGAGATGATGATGATACTTTCAGTTTCTTTATATAACCGGCGGTATCGTCAATGATACAATAAGATCACTCAGGTATCTCGTTTCACTTGTAACCTAAATTTTATATCAAATATGTTAGAAAATAAAAAATACGAAAAAAATATATTTATTCGTATATGATACAAGGGTTTATAACCAGTGTGTGTTACCAGCGACAACATATGGTACTGAAACGTAGTCTCTTAAATGCCGACCTCATAAAAAGGCTCAAAGTCGCTCAACGTTGTTATGGAGAGAGCTATGCTCGCTATTTCTCTACGTGATAAAATGCGGAAATCTAAATTCGTAGAAGAACAGGTGTAACCGACGTAGTCCAAAGAATTAGCTCGTTGAAATAGAAATGAGCAAGTCACATCGCTTGTCGAACTGACAACCATTAGGAAAGAAAGGTTCGAGTGGCGACCACGAACGACGACGACGCAACGTAGGACAACTCTACTAGGTGGACTGACGACATCTTGGAAGTTGCAGGGAACTGTTTGATGCAAGTGGCACAGGACCGTCCCGAGTGGCATTCGCGTGGGGAGCTTATGTCCAACAGTGGACATCTATGGCCTGATAGATGGATGAATACGATACCAGATCAAGGATTATACGGTCTTTATCACAACTAGAATCTATTGAAATATGAATATATAAATCTGTAACGTATTCATTCAATAATATCAAGGTTGTCAGGTGTTAGTTTTTAAATTATTACTTTTTATTTGAATTATGTATATTACTTTACGAAAAAATTAAGCCTATTTTTTTATTGCTGTACATAGCAACTACCGGGCTCAATTCTCATTCACAATGGATGAAAAATTGACCTATACTATCACGCTAGTCAGAAGGAATGGTATAGGGTTTTATTTCGAATGTCTTTTGCATATTGTACCCTTCCCCGACTTTTAGGACACTCGAGGGCAAGAAATACGATGATAAACTGTATGCTTACTCTATGATCATAAGGAAAGTATCTATATTATTGTGAAATTAAACTATATATGTAAATAGTATAAATACCCTTCAACCTAATCTCGAGCTTAAGTGACATCTGTTATTAACGTGTAGTTAGTTTTGTCGTGGCGTGTAACACAACGTATTATATACACAAGGTCTGTAGTTTATTTAATGTAAATGTAATTAAACATGTAGGACATTGAGAAAATTACACTATTTACCTTTTCCGTGTTCTTAAGTAATTGCCATAATTGACCATTGACTTAAGCTTTAACTAAACGTTTGTATATTTATTGCAGTTGACAACTGTTATTATCACAAAAGTTTGTACAATATGTCGAAGTATATTATCAATTATAATAAGATTAGAGATTTTATGAAGGTTTACAATCGTAACCAAAAACACGTTACATTATTGTATCTACTAAATGTTACCCTATAAATAAAAACATTGTTACTTTGTATTTTTAACTTCAAAAAAGAGCAGGTTGTCAATTCGATCAATTTGGATTTTGTATATAAACTCATTTGCAAAAAAAACGGGCACCTAAGCAATGAACCATTTCAAATGTTAATATTTCTTTGTTTGATAATTATAGGTAGTTTTATCCACACAATTTGCTAAATTAATAAGAAAATAATCGTTTTCATCAGTATTTCATAAAATTTAGATACAATTTATGGGAAATAATGCTAAACCTCGCTAGTAGTGTATATTCGCTAGTAGTGCATATGCTCATGAAGTAAAAATAAAAAAGTTTTTTTGTTTGTTTTTCTTTAATAAAGTAAAAGCAGATAAATGTTTAGTATCGAGTGTGACCCCCTCTAGCTAAAATCACAGCTTGAATTCGTCTGGGCATGCTAGCGAGTATATCCCGGATACTTGCTTGCGGAATACGTTCCCACTCCGCAGTAATCACATTCTTCAGCTCTCTGATGGTCTGCGGAGCCGGGTGTACTGATCTCACACGCCGTTTCAGAACGTCCCAGACATGCTCTATGGGATTGAGGTCGGGACTTCGAGCTGGCCAATCCAAACGACGAATGCCGACCTCTTGCACATACGCATTAACATCGCGGGATCGGTGGGCGCGAGCATTGTCGTCCATAAAAATCGAGTCTTCACCTAGAGCGGCCAATGCGGGTTGTGCATGAGAAATTAGAACTTCCGTTATGTATCGATGCCCAGTCAGTGAGCCGTTTTCAATGAAGACTAACTCTGTACGATCCATTGAATTTATTCCTGCCCAAAACATAACAGAGCCCCCACCATAAGGTGTGATTTCTTCGAAACATGCCTCTGCAAAGCGTTCTCCTTGTCTTCTTAGCACTCGCCGACGTCGATCTTCACCGAACAGAGATATCCTGGCTTCATCAGAGAACAAAACCCTATTCCAATCGTCTTGAGTCCATGATTCACAATTTCTAGCGAACCTAAGCCTGTGAACTCTGTGCTCACGGAGTAATTTGGGGCCGCGGGCCGGGCGGTGACTGCGTATATTGGCAGCGAGAAGCCTCCTCCTGACCGTCCATAGACTAATATGCACATTTCTTACTTCTTGGAGGTTGTTCTTAAGATCCACATACGAAGATTTGCGATTTCTCAATGCGCGACTCACAAGAAAACGATCATCCCGTGGTTGGGTACATGGTTTTCTTCCAGAACCAGGCCTTCTCTCGACGGAACCAGTCTCCTGATATCGCTGCCAGGTCCTTTGGACTGTCGAGCGACTAACATTTAGCCTCCTAGCCACGAAACATTGGCTGCAACCCTCTTCAAGCAGCGCGATAATTTTGGTAGCTTTTACCACTTTATCTACCATTTTTGATACAGCCAAACAGCATTAAATAAAGCTTTGACAGTCAAGGATATGAAATTAATCGATAAAAATTGAATAAAAGTTATGAAAGTCGATGTTAACTTCTGGAACTTCGCGCCAAAAATGTAGGATAAAAAGGGGTTTTCTGTAAAAATGAACATCAAATGAAAAATTGAATTTAGAACGTACTTTTTTAAATACCACAGCATTTTTAAAACCGGCCAGTAACGTGTACAAACGATTGAAACCTTTTTGGTATTGTATCTTTTTAAATATGAATGAAAATCATAACCGCCCGGTTTTTTTGCAAATGAGTTTATATTACGCGATAATATCGCCAATTATGAATCAATTTTGATATACTTTTTTTGTTTGGTAGATCATACTTCAGAGATGGTCCCATATAAATTTGATCAAGATTTAACCAATAGTTTTTGAGTTATCCTTAATAACGAGTATTTAGTTTATCTCTACTACACGGTTTTGAAGTCTGTTTTTATTTGTTAAAATTTTGTATTACACTTTTAATATTCTACAAATATTTATTAAATATTTAATCATTTAGCATTATAATAGAAAAATTTGCTAATTTTGCTTGTGATGAATGGTTAATAATACATAGGAAGCTCGACTGGCGAAGCAAATAGAAAGGATTACCAATATTTTGTTCAAGTCTTTCCTGACATAATATCCTTTTAGTTTAACAAACCAGTTATAGGTATGTATAAATTTTACGGTCCACATAGTATGTCCCACTGTTGGTCACGAGTCACGAGTCTCCATCACAATAGTAAAGTAATAAGTAAATTAATAATAAAAATGTAGTCTTGCCCAAATGCAAGACCAAGACGAGACTTAGACCGGTCTTGGTCTTGGTCTTGCAACATCACACCTGGTCTCGTCTTGGTCTTGCGCACCCGAGTCTTGGTCTTGGTCTTGGTCTTGGGCACCCGAGTCTTGGTATTGCAGCAAGAGTCTCGCAAAATTTTGCAGTTAGAATAACGTAACAGTAATTTATCATGGCAATGAAAAATCCAACTAAATTAATCAAATATCCTATCCTATCTATCCATCTGCTAGCCTATAGTTCACTATTGAATACAATACTTACCACTGGAGAAAATTACTCTTCTATTCCCCTGGTGTTCCATTAGACAGCGTTACTACTCTTATGACAGGACTTTCGACCCTATTTTCTTAAGACGTCACCACACGAGGCAGTTGATACAATAAATTTTATGTCATTTTATAATCAATGCGATATTTTACAATTAATGCGATTGTTTATATTCCCCTTCAAGTTAAGTGGTATGTATCTATTGTATTTCCAGTTTAGTTACTGATACTCTGGATACTTGAAAAAACCTGTTGCTCTATTGCCTATATAAATACTTTGGCCGCTGGATCCATGTAGCTCTTAATATACTATTTATTCAGGAACATATAAAACTGATTTAAAATTTTATGGTTTTAATACTTGTAAAATGTATGATATTCGTCGTCATCGTCACAGCTCATAAAAGTGCCACTGCTGGGCTTAAGCTTCCTTCCAGTAAGAGGAAAATTGATCTACTATACCACGCTGGTCAGACATGTTAGTACAGGGTTTTCTTTCTAGTTTCACTTCTCTTGCGCATATGTTATATACACAGGGTGTATCAGGTTATGGGACAACTGTTCATGTATGTTGTAGTTCAACAGTCATAGATCATAATTAGAATGTATACACAAAAACAATATAACGTAAAAGTTATAGTGATTACAAAAATGTGTGTCTAAGAGTTTATGCCTTAAATTTTATGCATTATGTAGGTATGTACAGACAGGATATATGTAAGCATGTAATATTTCGACAGTATAAATAGGTATTAGATTTGTGCGAACCTTTCAATGGTTACGTAGGTACAAAGGCGACTCATCAACGGTCATCGGCCGATCAGCTGATTTATGTTAAAGCGAAGTTTGTCTTGCTTATGCAAACGTAATCATTGATTTATTCAAATTCTAATGAACATTTAACAAAATACGAATATGTTGTAGATTAAGTATCATTCCTTTATACATTTTAATCAATTTACATGAAAAAACGATGACACAATTGAGAACTTACATGTCTCTCAATTCATTAACGAATCGATATTTTTATTTCAATTTTTTTTCATGGGTTCCTAACACCATTGCCCGATCCGATTTGATACGACATCCACGGGTGTGGTGAATTATATTCGTACTCTGTCTTTTTTTTTTGTGTGTGTGTAGCTGTTGGTCGCAGATGACCTTGACAGCTTAACGCGGTCAATGGGTGAGCGCTGATGGCTCTCAACCCGGTAAGTAAGTTAAGCGAACATCGCCCGAGGGCTCCCCCCTGTGGGGAACGGACCTCGGCTCGGGGCGTCGCTGAGAGCAAAGTGGGCGTGGCCAAGTTTAGGTTAATGACTTTTACGCGGCGCGGTTTTCGACCTCGACGGCGAGGGCGATACCGCGGAGTTTTATCTGTTATCGCTGCGCGAGCTGTGTAGGTCCTTTCTTGGGCGATCATAATAGCGTCATCTTCTTCTTCAAGAAGATGACGAGGACGTCGGACCGCGGATATTTTTGAGGGGACGTAGTTTACCGCCCCAACCACTAGTGGATTGGGGTGAGTCGTGGCAGAGGCAAAATAGCGTTGGGAGCAACGCTTCATGTACTGCCTAATGGTGATCATACTCTGTCCCTACATGGACATTTATATAGATTAATTGTAGGCATATTTCTATGTCCAACAGTGAACGTCGTTGGGCTAATGAATAAACGGATATATAAATATGTATAATGGGCAAGAGCACTCTCGTGATTACGGTATTTTTGTCCTTAAGCCTTTCCGAAGAGTAATTCTGAAAAGCCAACACCAACATTGGGAATCGATTGGCCAATAGATGGATATCTCAAGACTGATTTGATTTGCCGCGTAGTGACGGAGTAAGAATATAATTCATCACCCCCTATTTTACCCGTGACTGCGAACCCACGACTAAGGGCTATAATATATAACATCGGTGCAAGAGAAGGAAAACTTGACATGTAACAACACGGCCGATCACCGTGGCGATTCCCCTCCGGCCACGGCCGATTCTCCTCCTGTTATGTAGAAGATACGAGCTCAACCGTATATAAGCTGAAATGGTGATTTGAATTAAATGCAAGACCGCGAGACTCTTGCAGGGCCAGTCTTGGTCTTGGTCTTGCAAAAATTAAGCAGTCTTGGTCTCGGTCTCGCATTTCTCGCAAGACCAAGACTTTTTTGGGCAACACTATAAAAATGTTATTTACTCTGTGTTTTATGTTTGTGGCACATGGTATTGGTCATGCTCACTGAAGGGTCTGCTTGCGGTAGCTACGATGAGCGGGTCACTCCCTTCCCTCCATTGTGGTTGAGGGGAGTGATGACCGCTCTAGTGGTTAACTCGTGATCGGGTGCCGCTTGCGGGATCTGGTCCAGCCATGGTACTGTGTCGTTATATTTAATAACTGTATTGTATGATGGTTCGAAAGGCATCACACTTGAGCTATTAATAGACGTAATGTTGCATATTATTTTATTTAAAATAAAAAATAGTAAATGAATAAAAAAGAAGACAATCGCACTGAGCTACTTGCTGGATCTTCTCAGTGCGGACGCGTTCCGATCCGGTAGTAATTTAAGGTAAAATGTAAAAAAATTACCATATGTAAGTGTCCCCGCGGGGTTTATACATAATAAAGGATTTGAATTTGAGTCACAGTAGCATGCTGGCAAGACATATTGGAATATAGTTCATTTGGAAATTTCCTATAGCTACAGTAATATTATCTTGTTACGTCCACTAGTCGTCTTTTGTGACCTTTACGGGACAGGAGGGCATGTTGATACATTGTATTTTGAGACGGTCACTACAGATTATCCTACTTAAAGACATATAACACATATGGTTTATAGAACTATGCGAATGAGTACGCATTTTCTAACACATGCTGTTAATATCAAATAGGAAGCTTTGAAACGCCATTTGCAGCTGTGTCGTGTATACAGACAGACCGGCTTGTGTACTAAATGGTTAATGCGTGCGGTTATGTCGAGCGACGATAATCGCTCGACACGTGGCCACGTTTTTTTACTTCCGTTACAAGATATGGCGATGACAGACCTCGATACGGATCAATAAAATAGCTCGGGACTAACATTTTTGTTAGACGGCGATATAAATTGAAATTTTACGCAATTATCTATAAAATAAGAGCGTCCACACAAACATAGCTTCCGAAAATTAATCATTAACAATTAAGTTTTGATTAAAGATGAGAATCTATCGACGCAGTATAACAAGAATCTTCTATAAGACGGAGTGACATTGTAAAAGTCTCAGGGCACCAATAAGTGCAATGCAAACAGGATTCTTTTTTGAGGGGACTCTATGATGCTATTAATGTAATGCGTGTGGAGGACGGAGAGGACGGCGCGCCCATAAACTAACATGTACATATCACTGTGGCCAAGTGAGCAGGCCATCGGTAATGTAAACAGCATAGAGACTATTCAGCGTGACTCCTGGGTTGGCTTAGGTATGTCCAACTGTGAACATGATGGTCGATACACTATTAAGGAGAAGAGTATTCTGTTAAAATGTCATTCGTAAAATAGTTAAATTGTCAAATTAATTCTCTAATATTATTACAATTAGAATTTATATAAATTACTGAACTCTTGCATTTGACATAACTTATTTGCGAGCTAAAAAGTGCCACAGTGATTTGATTTGTGCATATAACAACTGTATTGGAGAAGGACAACTCGAAATAAAACCTTATACCAACCCACCACCAGCGTATGTCAATTTCTCTCTCATTATGGAGGATGCTCAGGCCCAGTGGGAAATAGGATGTATTTGAACTAAGACGATGTGTGAAATTACGCGTTGATAATAAGATAATGTAAAGATTAGGCGTTATAACTTGTAGTGGAATGTCGCCGGACCGGTGCGGTGACGGCGGCGGCGGCGCTGTGGAGGCGGTCGGCGATTCGCCGCTACGCGGTGTGAAGTGCTAACGGTAACACGAGTGCTGGTTGACGTTGGCAATGGTCACTGCCGTCACTCATGTGGGTGTGTTGTATCTGCATATAATTGTATTCACTTCATTACTACAACGATATTTTTGTTTATACATAAGCGCACTTTTAAAAAAAATTATGTACTTATATAGGAAAATATAATTATACTAGCTGACCCAGCGAACTTCGTACCGCCATAATTTTTTCGTAAATATATTTTCTAAATTGCCGAAAATATAGTCTCTAATGGAATAACCATTAGGTACAGCTTTGTCGGGAAAGATTCGATCGTCTTGGTCGCGGCATTGTTAATGAGGATTCAAAGAGAATACAAATTACTGATATTATTGATTTCTGACAAAATTATAATTATCAAATTTTCAACCATACTTAACTATAGACAAAATTACTCTTAGCTGTTATTTGCGTTTTTTTTTATTACTCATACTCATACATTATAGGTATATCAGATGCGTTTTTTATACTACGTTTCATAGTGACTTGTTTTCTTTTTGACATTTTATGTCACGTCACACGGGAACGCGATCGAACGGGATAAAAGAGTTATTGGCGAAATCTTGTAAACTCCATAATAAAAAAAAAAACGGGATAAAAAGTATCCTATGTCCGTCTCCTGGTTCTACGCTACTTCCCCACAAATTTTCAGTCAAAGCCGTACAAGCCGTTCTTGAGTTGTAACTAACACGACTTTTTTTTATATATTGTATATATATATATATATATATATAGATAACGTCATATTATTCTCCTTGTACATTAAAAATTTTCTGTGTGGTGACGGAGTAAGAATACAACTTACCACCCCCCTTTCTTGCACGTGGGTGATAAATAAAAGACAACATGCATATAACATCTATAGTAGAGAAATATAACTCGAAACAAAACTCTATGTCAACATGTCTGACCAGCGTGGTATAGTAGATCATTTTCTCTCACATAGTGGAGGAGGCCTGAGCTGAGGCCAACAGTGACGCGTATATGGGTTGAGTTGATGGGATGTAGATGATTAAGAATAGCCACAAGAATGACGGGATTAACGAAATTCAGAAAGGGATTTTTTTACGTGGCGTAGTTATAATATAGATAAGTAGTAGGTAAATAGAAAATTAAACCGCTATAAAATTTGTAAAAATAGTTTTATTTCATAACTAGTTTTATCCCCCGCTGCTTTGCTTGATCGTTGCGTTGATCATATATTCAAATTTATTACATTGACACCTTGTTTTAATTTTATAACTAAGTACTAGCGATAAAAACGGTGTAAACTGCATTCAATTCCATGTGCTAGTTTTTTATTATTAAATATACAAACAGACAGAAAAATTTTTTTTTTTATATTCTGGCTTCTGTCGCTCCAGTAAGTCTTCTTCATATTAGTTTATAATATACGGCCATCTGATTGTTCATCATCATCATCGCAGCCCACATACGTCCCACTGTTGGGTTCGGGCTTGCTCCACAATGAGAGGGAATTTAACCTACTATACCATGCTGGTCAGACATGTTGTTATAGGGTTGTAGTTCGAACTTTCATTCTCTTGAACAGATGTTATGTGCATTTTATATCCCATAGTCGCCTTTTACGACATCCACGGCCAAGATAGGGAGTGGTGAATTGTATTCTTACTCCGTCACACGGAATAATCTGATTGTTACAATTTTATTATATTTATAGACTAGCAATCCGCCCTCGCTTCGCTTCGGTTATAGGTTATAGTCGTTTTACCCGCGTAGTTCCCGTTCCCGTGGGAATACCGGGATAAAATATAGCCTAGTTTACGCCCTGATATTATACTTTTCCATTGGTGAAAGAATTTTTGAAATCGGTCCAGCCGTTTTGAAGATTACCTGGAACAAACAGACAGACAGACAAAAATTTTTTAATTGCTATTTTAGGCATAGGTGTCGTGCAAATAACCGTGTGAGCATGAAAAAGCCTATTATTTTGACATTACAAACAGACACTCCAATTTTATTTATTGGTATAGATTTAATAACTTTATGTGACCACGAATCAATCGGTAGTGGTTAGCTCTCTCCATAATATTGGCACTTTTATCGCGAGGTAGTCTGGACACATCTACCCCGACCAGGGTTGCCATGTCGCCAAATATAATAACCGGACAGGCCCAGTTCCAGTTTGACCGGACATTTGGTTAAAAATGTCGGACACCTCAGATTATTGAGGATTTTGTGTCTTAGTATTAATAGGTACGACAAAAAAAATGTGTTTAAAATCAACCTTTTTGATTATTACCATAAATCTGGTTAAATATCAATGAAATACAAAAAAGCCGGACAAGCCGTATACCGTTTAGTTTGACCGGTCATACAATCAAAAAACCTCTGTGCGCCTTTATTCGGACGTCACGCCACGGCCACGCTAATCCGGCCTCCTTCGAGGCGACTTTACATAGTCCCTCTTATCTGCTGGCCACCTGCGGCTTTAATACTTCTAGTAACTTAGTGCTATTTTCTATCTAAATGTATAGACATACAACATGTAGGACAAGTTATTGCCAATACATCACATATTGTTAGGGGGCGTTCATAAAATACGTGAGATGTTTAAGGGGGGGAGGGGGTCGAGTCAAATCTCATCTAATCTTACGTTGGAGAGAGGGGGGGTCTCGGCAAATATCACGCAATTTTTTTTTCGATGGAAACAAAAAAAAAATTGTTAAATTTTTATTACAATTATAATTTAACTCTCAGCGATATTGATTACTAGTCTTAACTAGTCGTAAATAAAAGCACGAAGCAATTTTTTTTTCTTTTTACAATAACAATCCAACGCGTTTACGTAAGAAACCCACATTTTGAAAAATCTCATGTGAGATTGGGGGATGGGGTTGAATAAAATCTCATGACATCTCACCAGGGGGGAGGGAGGTACAGAAAATTTAAAAAAACAACTCACGTAATTTATGGACGCCCCCTTACGAAGCATAATAATATATTGTTGTAAACGATTGGCACAGCTGTACGTATGAATTGTTCATAAATAATTAAGTACACTTTGTATTGTTGATCTTATTGTGGGCGCGTAGTCGAGGTAACTGTAACTTAATATATATAGAAGTAGTGCGTATTACACACATATTGCAATATATACTACACTAGTCAACGGCCTCGGTGATACTTCAGTTGAGATATACACCAAATCATTGAGCGATGATCCCATAAATCTCCGTGTTTGTCAGAATGGTATTACAACTATCCTTCGATTTATATCGAGGATCAGCAAATTCTCGCGAGTTCACCCGTGTAGTTCCCGCTACGGTGGGAATACCGTGATAAAATATAGCCTAAGTTACTCCTTACATAGACAGCTACGTGCTAGTAAAATATTATTAAAATCGGTCCAGTCGTTTAAAAGATTATCCGAAACAGACAGACATTATTTTTTAAACTGGTTTTTAGGCATTTATATCGTGTAAATAACCGTGTAAGCATGGAAAAAACGTATCATTTTGACATTACAAACAGACACTTAAGGATTACTTATTTGTACCTATAGATGGGTGCCCGACAAAATCGTCTAAAATAAAATCTGCGATTATGCTATGTAAAACGAGTAAACTCTTAATATATGCTCAGTTCAGTCATTTATTTAAATAAAACGAAGGTTATAAAAAAATGTCTCAAAACCTCTTGCGTTACGGATTAGAAAAAAAATAAAGCAAAAAATGCCCAACAAATTAAATAGGTTGATTAGGTTTATTCGCAGTAATTACTCTCATGAACTACTTTGTGTTCGTCTATATACATATTTGCCTATATGTTCCCTAAAATGTATATTATATTGTATTTCATAATACGGGG
Organism: Lymantria dispar; assembly: GCA_032191425.1. Classification (NCBI taxonomy): domain Eukaryota; kingdom Metazoa; phylum Arthropoda; class Insecta; order Lepidoptera; family Erebidae; genus Lymantria; species Lymantria dispar. The sequence continues at coordinate 37,663,335 of CM063445.1, forward strand.
AGATCCTCGTCATTGCCATCAGTGTTGCCATATAAATGAGTTTTCCATATTTCTTAATTCATAAACCGTGTATAATCGAAGTCGTGTAAGACAAGTACCATGTAAGTAGGGGAATAACTGTGTTAACTTGAGTAGGCCTATGATCAACAGTTGACCGTAATTGGCTGAAGAATTCTACTCTTAATGTGTGATTAATTGAAGTATTGTGGGTAATTTTAAAAACTTCCCTTGTAGTGACGGTGTAATAATACAATTCACCACTCCCTCTCTTGCCCGTGGGTATCGTAAACGACGATTAACTAACAATATGCATATAACATCGGCAAGAAAATAACACAAAATAAAACCCTGTACCGACACGTCTGACCAGCGTGGTGTGGTAGGTCAATTTCCCTCCTATAGTGGAAGAGGGTCGAGTCCAACATTGGGATGTATATGAGCTGAAATGATGATGATGAATATATAGAAATTACAATTAAACTCCGAAAGACCATTTCTGAATTATAGAAATAATTGTCCTGTGTGAGAATCAAAGCAGCAGGAATGTACATATTTAAGTCCACAACAGTTGACGCGCGAAGTGTAAAACTGATGATGTAGGTCAGTCACGCAATGTATTATGTCATGTGGATGTGGTCAGGAACAGGAATACCGTTTGTGATTCATTACGTATTTTGTGCTACGGGTTACTTGGTTAAATATATCGCAGTAGTGTGGTATTAATACCCTCTACAGTGTGAATAACGAGGCAAAGGTTATTGGGTTTTACTACAAGCAATTAGGAATTAATACCTGCGTACACTGACGACATCTAACTTTTGACAATGTTTAACGATTTCTGATGTTAACACGAGAATTACACATTGTAAATAAAACTATTTTACGTATTTTATCGTGTTTGTATTTGATTTTTGATTGTACGACGTTTCGGACACTTTACAGCGTTCATGGTCGCGGGCGGAATAACAATTTTTGAACTAAACTTCACCTTTGACAATGTAATTGACACATGGCTTCAAATTGTATGTGTCATTTATATTGCTGTAGGTGTTACTAAAATGTAAGAGTCGTTGATGAAAACAGGCACGAGTCTGCTTTATTACGTCACTTGACATGAAAAGAGTTGTTTGACGAAGTGTAATTAAGTTACACCACAATCTACTTTCAGGCCTTTGATGTTAAAAATGAGAAATATAATTTATATCAAGTCGACTTTGATATGTACCCATACGAGTTAGGTACGACAAAGCGCTTTGATTATTTGTAATATATAAATATATACACACACTTTTAGTTCTTTATACCAATAACCTCACAGGTAAGTCCCGTGCTATGACGAATCCAGGACAGCACTACACTACAGTGTCTACATATTGTGCTGTCGCCCCGGACGGAGTGGTGCGAGGAGCGCGCCGACCGCAACACACCCCCAAAAAATAATGGGATTTTTAAAAACCAGCTTAGGTATTAACAAGATAATAATAGGTGGGTCTGCAATTGTAAATCCAACTACTATATTCAGCCATGGACGTCGTTAGGCTAATCTACACAAATTAATTTATCGAGTTTTACATAAAAATGAAAATACAATTCACTACCCCTTATCTTACCCGTGGGTGTCGTGAAAGACGACTAAGGGATTAAATATGAATATAATATCTATCCAAGAGAAGGAAAACTTGAAAAAAACCCTATACCAACCCTCCTGACCAGCATGGTATAGTAAGGTCAATTTCCCTGCCTTTGTGTAGGAGGCTCGAGCCCAGCAGTGGGACGTATATGAGCCGAAAATGAAATGATAGTGCCTCACTCAGCTGTTAAATCTACTTTGACGTCAACCAGTCATAATGAATGTGACGCGTATAGACTTTAACCCTCGTCGCGTCATTCACTGTTTCACTTGAAGAGGTGCATCGTACACTTGCAAATGTCCGATACACTTGACACAGCCTAAACTAAATCACATACGAGCAGCAGGAAATACAGTTAAAGGTCGTCGACTTTAAGCCGCCCGGGCCTGTGAGCACGTACAGTACTCATTGATAACGATGCAATCGTACATACATACCTATTTGTTGGAGGCTGCAGTTATATAACTAAAAATATACACGTAAGGTCCAGTGATTTAAGCGTTTCTATCGTGTGCAGAACGAGTTTGCTTCGATTCCTACACAAGACAAATATGTAGCCTCCTCAATATTAATTTGCTGTATAGTGACGGAATAACAATAATAAATAATTAGCATATAACAAGAGCGGGAAAACTAAGAATACAGTCTTGTACCGACTGCGCTTGACTAGCGTGGTATAGGTAACGTGACTGTCATACGTCCCGTTTCGAACGGAACAATTCTGTTTTTGTGTTGTATGTTCCTTTGCTCCGAGGCGTACTAAAGTGTCCCGTTTCTGCAAACAGAGTAATTCTGATAGGAAACATCCCCATTAGAATTGCTCTGTTTGCAAAAACGGTGGTTAGGGATTCTTGTATTTTTTTTAGGTTATAAGTTTTACCTATTCCTGCAAGACTTCATGAATTCTTTTTTTTTTTTACTCTTAATATCATATCTGTACCTGTTTCTGCAACTTTCACACAAAGAATAACGGAACTGTTACTCGAATGACCTAAAAAAATATGGTCACATTAGGTATAGGTCAATTTCTCTCCTGCTGTGAAGCAGGTTCGGCTGTAGCATTGTGACGTATATGAGCTGAGATGACGATGATAAAATTAATAATAATTAGCGTGCATTAATTTTAATTGAACATGGATGAAGTGTAAATTAAATATTCTATGCAATGTTGTCGCGAAGACTAGTGTTTTGGTTTTATAGTATAAATACTCAAAATCGAAACGTACTAAACATCATCTCAGCCCATGAAGTCCAAGGGTTGAGTTCGGGCTTCCTCTACAATAGAAGAAAAATTGACGCAATCTACCGCGCTGTTCAGACGTTTTTTATATCGAGTTTTCTTTCTCTTGCATATTATCTGGAAATCGTATTCGTCGTCTTTTACGACACCCACGCGTAAGGGGTGTCGTAAAAGACGACGAATTCCGGGGTGATGAAACTGTATTCTGACTTCGTTTCGAGGCGGAATAATATTACAATCAAATATTATTTGAAATTATTGTAATTAGTTGTGTGATATATGATACATTACTGCCTATAAATCATATAATTTAGATTTTTTAATTCCATGCTTTTTTTTCTTAGCCATTCTGAATTGGTATGCACGTGTGTTATAAATTTTATAAATACACTAAACATTAAATGACATGATGACACACTGATGCACGATCATTACATTAAAAGGTGCTTCCAGGCTCCCTTAAGTACTCTTGTTTGGGTTAATTTAATATCCATCTGAATGAATTTTATTCTTTCTCATAATTGCGTAATTATAAAATAAGAACATCATTTTATACGTTGATATATAAATATAAGTCATAATTACTTATTCGTTATCTACTTCTATCAGTAAGAGCAAATCATCTCAACAGGAAGTGAAACTGTTATCTAACAAAAAGTGTTTCCTCAAAAACGTGAAGCATTACTGAAAAGTGAACGTAAATGTACCTACATGTTTATGTCACCGTTCGAATAATATTTCGGTGCAATCTAATATCACCTAGTCATTCATACCTTAATGTTTAAATTAAAAATTGAACTAAAATAATAGGTAAACATTTATTTTTATCAAATATTTCTAATAAAATACGAGGGGTGATCCAAAAGTAATGATAATCAATAATAAACACAATGAATAAAATAAAAAAATATATTTATTTCTCAACATAGTCTCCTAGCAAGTCTATACATTTAGTCCATCTCTTTTCTAAACCTAAAATTCCCTTACAAAAAAAATCTTTATCTTGACTCTCAAAAAAGTCCTCAACCGCGGCCATCACGTCGCTATCATCATCAAATTTCTTGCCTCGGAGGTGTTCCTTGAGTCGTGGAAAGAGATAGAAGTCACTGGGGGCTAGATCTGGTGAATAGGGGGGGTGTTCCACCAACTCAAAGCCCGCTTCCTGAATGCCAGCCATGGCAATTGCAGCTTTGTGAACAGGTGCGTTGTCTTGATGGAACAACACTCCAGCCCGCAGTTTGCCTCGCCTTTTCTCCTTAATAGCCTCCCGCAATCTTCTTATTTGTTCTGCATAGTAGGAGCCTGTAATAGTGGCCCCCTTTTCCAAGTAGTCCACCATGATTATTCCTTCAGCGTCCCAAAAAACAGACGCCATAACCTTCCCTGCTGAGCTTGACACTTTGAATTTCTTCGGCGTCGGTTCATCGGATCGTTTCCATGTCATCGATTGTTGTTTTGTTTCAGGATCAAAATGGTGGATCCAGGTCTCGTCCATGGTCACAAAACGTGACAAAAAATTGTCCTTGTCTGCCTGGAACTTTTCGAGATTTGCTCTTGACATGTCGACTCGTTTCTTCTTTTGCTCGTCGTTTAACATTTTCGGTACCCAACGCGCGGAGACCTTTCTCATATGCAATTCGTTCGCAAGGATTCTTTGAATGCTGCCATATGAGATCCCTGTGACCTCAGCTACATGCCTGATAGTCACTCTTCGATCTTCCAATACAACTTCTTCAACTTTTTTCACATTTTCTTCAGTGAGGGACGTCGATGGGCGTCCTTCGCGGTGTTCGTCTTCCGTCGATGTTCTTCCCAGCTTAAACTCCTTAGCCCAGCGTGCAACTGTGGAATATGGAGGAGAAGAGTCCCCTAATGTTTCCACCAAGTCGCTGTGTATGTCTTTGGTAGACATTTTTTTCAAGCAGAGGTATTTAATGACAGCTCTGATTTCGTGTTTTTCCATTTTGATGTTCACTCCTTGACAGTCCGTATTCAAATGAATGTAGCTCCCGGGAATTGTGGCCTATTTATATGATTTTTTTTTCCTGAACTAGTGGGTAACTGAGCAAGTGACTGAAATTTTTTTGTATTTTTGTGTGCACTAGAAATAACTGATTATCATTACTTTTGGATCACCCCTCGTATAAGTAAAGCTATCGGTGGAAAATTTCATTAAATTAGAGTTAATTAGAGTGGTTAAAATGACTTTTGTTTATATTATTGAAGTGCTATTAAGGACTCTTTAATTTAACCATATTAAGAATACGTACAGGCTCGTTGAGAATGTAGCATTATATTATTGAAACAATTTTTCAATCGATCCGATAGTTTTTCAGTTTGTTCATTATTCATAAAAAAGGAACAAATATTCTATTAACGTAGATTAGTGTAGATTATCCATGATTACTTCATAGATAAAATCACGTCTATAATGTGTAGATGAATTTTAATAGTTTGCTAGTGCTGGTTAATAAAATGCGCCGGAAGTATTATTTGCTCCTAGCAAATGATGAATTAAATAGCTGTTGTTACACTTGTGGCTATCATGAGTTAGATCAAATACTTTGTGTTGCACACTTTTGCGATTTGACACTTTAATTGTCAGTGGACAATTAAAGTTTTTTTTTTTTTTGTGGGTGGGCTGCGGTCGGCGCGCCTCCGCACCACTCCGTCCGGGGCGACAGAGGGGCTTAAGCACGCAACTCCCGCAACCCACCCGAAAACCACCTCGCCTTCGTCATTGGCCGGAGCAGAGTTACTTGTCATTAGTGGTCGGCCCGACGGAATACCCCCTACGCGGGGTACCCTCCCATCGACCGACGTCCCCCCCTCGGGGAGGACGTCGGTCTTTCCACACGCGGTCGGCCTCTCGGCGGGTGACGGACTAATCCCCGGTCACGTCACCCGCGGCCTCGGCTAGGGCGGCACTTTAATTGTCCACTGTATCAATGTTGATTAGAACGTTTCCAGACGAAATGAACGAACAACATTACTATCACAGACTTCTTTCATTGGGCTTAGCAAGAATATTTTCGTCAAAGTATTCGTATCGTTAGTGATTGACATTTGGAGCAGCGCCTTTATATGGGCACTGCATCCATACAAATTTGTCACATATGCTGGAGTTTTACTTCGAAATTTCCTTCTCTTGTCCAGATTTTATATGCTTATTATATCCCTTAGTCATCTTTTACGACATCTACGGGTAAGATAGTGAATGGTAATTTGTATTTTTACTCCGTCACCACGCGAAATTGGTCTAGTAGAATAATATTTGTCGTGTAATCTATTAAATAAAGAAGTCTAATATCGATATTCGTACGTTTCACTTGTCACCTAACAGCACATGGCGACTCTGTCATATACGAATGCATCGCGCATTCTTCGGTCGCGAACAGTGGCGGCTGGTGGGTCATCAAAGTGGTGCTGCACTTCACTTGCTCACTAATTATTAAGATCAGAAATTGCAATGGAACAACAATTTACGTAAAAATGATTTTTTTTTATTATATTTGAACGCATTACAGTTTGTAGGTACTTGCGAAGAAAAATATTTTTCTGTTTTTCACACTTCAAAAAATATTTATAAAAGAGGGGCTTGGCAGTCTCGCCAATTTATATCGACTTTATTTTGAAAAGTTTTGTTATTGACTATATTAAAGACTAGCAATCCGCCCTCGCTTCGCTTCGGTTATAGTCGTTTTACCCGCGTAGTTCCCATTCCCGTGGGAATACCGGGATAAAATATAGCCTAGTTTACGCCCTGATATTATAGCTTTCCATTGGTGAAAGAATTTTTGAAATCGGTCCAGCCGTTTTGAAGATTACCCGGAACAAACAGACAGACAGACAGACAAAAATTTTTAATTGCTATTTTAGGCATAGGTGTCGTGCAAATAACCGTGTGAGCATGAAAAAAACCTATTATTTTGACATTACAAACAGACACTCCAATTTTATTTATTGGTATAGATAATATAGTCTATATTTATGACCATTTTCACTCGCACCACGCACTGTATATGCAGTATGAAATAGAACTAAGACCAAAATAAAAAAACAATGTAAACAAACCATATTAAACGCGTCTCAGATACATCGAAACTATACCTACTTACTGTACTTAACGAGACGCCATCGGCGAATTTCGTCGAAAGTCGAGTTCTCTTGGCAATATTCGGGTCGCACGTGCGTCGTACGGGAACAAACTCATTTTTAAGTATATTTCTATGAACTATCTTCTGTCTCACGCGCCAGGCGTTTTAACTCGTTACTAATACAGGTTGTATGGACAGTACCCGTGCGCTCGCCTAAGCGCACGTGATTTTTTTTACAGGGAAAATAAGTTTTAATAGTTTAGTAAAGCGCTTAAATTGTTTCGCCATAATTTGAAATTTTATTTGTTATATGTTTTTGTATGTTCAAAGAATAAATATATTAATATATGGTAATTTAAAAAATAAAGATTAAGTAACATTTTGCAATTTTCAAATCTTTTGATTTGGTGGTTCAGTGCACGAGCGCACTTAAGTTTTAGGAGTGGTAGGACCACACTGTCGACAGTTATCTGTCTACAGCCGCGGGCCGGTCCGTCCGGGGCAGTACCATGCTCTCGCAGAAAATCGACGTCTGAGTAGTAGCAATTTGTTACTGCGCTTCGTTCGGTGAGCGAGAGAGCCGGAAGCCCAACTTTCTGAGGGTGATTACGTGTGGAGGGTTTTGGTGGTGCCCTTGGTATCACCGAGCCTCAATGCACGCATTCACACTCCCTTCGCTTTCTTTGCGGTAGGCAACAGCCTTGTAAAGGTCCATGAGCGGCAGCAACACTTACCATCAGGTGTACTGTTTGCTCGTTTGCCACCGTTTGCAATAAAAAAAAAAAAAAAAAAAAAAAAAAAGGTACAGCCGCCACTGGTCGCGAATGCATTACAATTGAACTTGCTACTACAACTACAATTAAATTTTTATTTGTTATTTTCGTCTCTTAAATAAAATGCGATCGTTTTCTAAATTGATGCGTTATTACATATTCCATCCGTATCGTATAGTACATGTATATTATTTTATTAATCCTCTAAATGGTTTAGGGCAATTATATAAATATATATACCAGCTGACCCAAAAGACGTTGTTCTATTTAAATAAAATAAAAGGAATTCTCCTTGAAATCGACAGTAGCGCCACCTACCGGGTCCAATTGTGAATCTAAACCATCCTCGAATCCCCTTGTATACACACAAAAAATTTCGTCAACTTCGGTCCAGCCGTTTAGGAGGAGTTCAGTGACATACACACGTACGCTAAAAATTTATATATAAGATATAAATAAGTTTCTTCAAAAATCGTTTTTGTGCAGTAACATATGTAAATAGTTGTATAGGCATGTTTCATAAACAAACACAGTTTGTTCTGCCATATCTTATACACGACAGATTTATGGCAACGACATATTTTATACTAGCAACCCGCCCTCGCTTCGCTTCGGTTTCAGTCGCTTAAACCCGCGTAGTTCCCGTTCCTGTGGGAATACCGGGATAAAATATAGCCTATGTTACTCCCTGATATTATAGCTTTCCATTGGTGAAAGAATTTTTGAAATCGGTTCGGTGGTTTAAGCGTGAAAGCGTTACAAACAAACAAACAAACATCCTTACTTTCGCATTTATAATATTAGTATGGATTCTAAACATACAATGTGTGATGTCGGGTATTGCTTAAAATAAACCTGTTAATGAATGAAATAAATATTGTTTCTACGAAACAGTTTTATACATAGTGGTGTTCCCTTTTTCAAAAAATCATTGTAGGTAACAAATTTTTAAGTGAAAATATGGACGGTGAAGCATCGTAGAACGAGAAACTTGGGAAGAAACCCAGGCGTGAACCGTTTGTCGAACCCTATGACCTGCCCATTGCCACGTCAGCGTGATAATTCTTCGTGCTATGTCGGTTATAACCGTTCTTCTAGGGATTTTCGTATTTTGAAACATAGAGAAATTCAATATAGTACCCCGAGTGACGGTAAGCTTAGTTATGGGGCCAACATTTAGCGATCTGGGGGCACGGCGGTGCCCCCGCCAAGTCGAGCAAAAAAAAAAAGTCGGGCAAAACGCAAAACTGCCGTAACATACTTTTCTCGAAGCAATTCAGGCCATTTTCGACCCCCTATAACTTCGTTGTTAATAAAACTAGAAACCTGAATTTTTAGTAACCTAGCAGGTCATGTATACACATTGTGTATTTCAAATTTCATTCAATTTGAACCAATAGTTTAAGAATTATAACTAGTCAAAATTTCGTAATTTTGTCACTCACTGACTGACTGACTGATCATCAATATTAAAGTGGCACTTCTAGCCGACATAGAGGCTTCCAATTTAGAATACAATTAGTGTTTAGTGTACAAATGAAGGAAAAATTATTAAACATTATAATTATCATCCAGTTTCCGAGACACACTAACTGCATAAATAATTTTGTAAACTCATATAAATATATAGGATTGCAAAGTTACATTTGCAGTTAATGAATTGTAACTTTGTAAAAAATAAGAATACATTTGTCGCCATCCTTGCTTCTCTATGGGAATCGTAACAAGTGGCTAAAGACTGCGCAGATGCCGTAGTGGTTAAGACACCAACGTACCGCGCTAGTGTCACGGGTTCGAATCCCATGCAAGACAACACCTTGTACGATCCACAAATTATTGTTCTGAGTCTGAATGTAATTTGTGTCGGTTAATTATATGTTCTTTCCGCAATTCACCACTCTTTATCTTGACCTTGGATATCGTATAAGACGACTATGGGATATAATATGCACATACCATCTGTGCAAGAGAAGGCAAACTCGAAATGAAACCCTATATCAACATGTCTGACCAGCATGGTATTGTGAGTTTAATTCCCTCCCATTATGGAGGAGACCCGAGCCCAACAGTGGGACATATGAGGGCTGCGATGATGATGCGATGTTGAATTATATGTTTGTAAAGTCCCCACAATATAAGGATTATTATTCCCTTAGTTCAAGGCGTTGTCATTTAAAAAAAAAGATTAAACAGGAAGGAGAGTGGGCAGCAGCTCTCGCCGGGGAAATGTATGACATCTCACTGCGAAACCAACCCGCCTACCAAACGTGGCGACTACGTCATTATTCCTCATAAGGCGAAGAAAAATGAGCTCTAGTCATGGCAACCCTTTAGCGTCGTTGGACGCAGGTGCCGCAGTACCGCACTTTAGGGTGAAGCCGGGGGGGGGGGGGGTCTATGTTCCACAGTGGACGGCGATAGGCTGAATGATGATTGGCATAATAGGTGTAGACAGATACCCAGATATAATTATGTTCAAAGATAACTTGTAAAATGGTCAACCAACTTAATGAAAAAGCAACAGTGGGATGTGTCTTATGAAATTGTACCAAAATCTATCGATTTAATTACCTCCATGACACTCACACAAGATCCTTGAGATCATCGGAGAATCTGAAATTAAAGATACCAACCCACTACACGGATTTCATGGGTAAATCTTTTACTGTAAAGGCTACTTTACTATGGAATGCATTGCCCGTAACAATTAGATAAAGCCAAACTTTATCTGCTTAAAAAAAAAGTTGACCGATCACTACTTGTCGCTGTAATATTTATTTATTGTTTCTTTTAGGTACCTATTATGCAAGTCCCTAATATATATATATATAGATGTGTACGTATATGTATGTGAATGTCTGCATGTGTAGGTATTAGGTGTATATCTGTGCGTGTGTAATGTGTATATGTATATATATTTATGTCTCTTATTATGTACTATTTATTGTTTTATATTGTTTTTATTTTACAGATTATACAATTTATTATATAGTCGTTATCTATGACTTTCAAATATTATTTACACTGATCTCCATTACCACCAGCAGTAAACTACCTACCATATCTCTGTTCTACCATTTCCATCCCAAGGTTGTCTGGAAGAGATCGCTTATAGCGATAAGGCCGCCCTTTGTACATTCTGTGTTATGTTAGTATTTAAGTTTTTGTATTTTGTTTTGTAATCGGTGTACAAATAAAGAGTTATCTATCTATCTATCTATCAAAATCTCCCAAAGTATTAAGCAAACTAAATTGCCTCAAATTTATCTGAAAGAAAGAACGCCATCATTAGGCTCGATTGCCATCAAAGCGGAGAGGAGACTAGAGGAGATGTGTTTCGTAAAACCAATCAAATTTCTTTATTACCACATCTCTCCGCTTAGTTTAGATAGAATTGACTCAAGCGGAAAGGAGAGATGTCTCATTTTTCTGAGAGTGTGCTCTAAGAAAATCCTTTGTTGGTATTCAAGAAGTAGAAGGTACCGAAAAGGCAAATAAGTAGGCCTATCTACAAAAAGAAATGAGATACCATCAAAAACAAGACTTGTAAAAAAAAGCCAAGCCTCGCAACTGAATTCTTCTACCATAAAAATTTGTGAGATCCATGTATACTAAGTCGGTTAACTCATTCAGTCCCTGCTTAAGGCACCTTTCTTCTTAAGTTATTACGTAAATAGCTAACCTAACAACTTCTTATAGTGACTATATCAATATTAAGGATCTTTTATATTTTAAATAAATAGATTGACTTGGCAATCGCACTATGTTTAGTACAATTTAATATAATATGTATTACTTGTGAGGTGTGTCTTTATGCGATAGGTTATAATCGTTGTACCCGCGTAGTTCCCGTTCCCGTGGGAATACCGGGATAAAATATAGCCTAGTTTACGCCCTGATATTATAGCTTTCCATTGGTGAAAGAATTTTTGAAATCGGTCCAGCCGTTTTGAAGATTACCCGGAACAAACAGACAGACAGACAAAAATTTTTAATTGCTATTTTAGGCATAGGTGTCGTGCAAATAACCGTGTGAGCATGAAAAAAGCCTATTATTTTGACATTACAAACAGACACTCCAATTTTATTTATTGGTATAGATATTGTGTAGGTAATGACATTGTTTTTACTGTAGACACAGGTCCCCTACCAAGTGAAGTGGTCAACACCGCCCATGGGCCAGGTTATTCAGTTATTTCTCGTTAGTAGTTTCTGTGTGGCGATGGAGTAAGACTACATCCTATTTTTTTTTCAAAGCTACATATTTGTAGGGAAATAATCCTTTTATCGCGAGGCATTATACTAAGATGCAATTAATGGATACAAGTGATTCGGAGCATCAATTTGTGGATTGCATGGAAATTACCATGCGCGGCAATCGCACCTGTCTTTTCAATACTACGCCATCTGTACCCATCAACTCGAGACAGAGCTAACCGTGTAAGTCGATGTGAATAGGTAACGCCGCTCACAAAAGAGGGAGAAATTATAGTAACACTATAAGCGTCTGGTTAGAGGATAATCTACCTTATCTTGAAAAAGCCCCTTCTCGGAAATGGTACGTATGAAGACTGAAGACAGTTTAGTCATGTTAACATGCGTCTACTTGCTGCGGTCTCACAGCGCGCTGTGATACGACCAAATGTTATTGGACCTTTACGTTAAGGCTCTCTTTTTTCAGTGCTAGGCAGATGATAATGGTAGTATATTACATAGGATTCAAAAATAATAGCGATCTAAAGGGTTGTGAACCATTTTTTAATAATAATAATCGCTTTTAATGCCACAAGCTTACTTATGAAGATTTTGAAGGCAAAACTTCTATAGGCAGGTTTGGACGGGGACTAAATTCATGTAAGTCGTCAGCGACATGGTCACGCGTCATGTTGACGCTAATACTATATCTGTAGCTATGTCTATGTCACTGTATCTGTGCCGATAGATGTCAAAACTATATTATAAATGCTAAAAGTTTTAATTTAAGATCAAGCAATTAATTTGATTATCCAAAAATAACAACTGTTCGATCATAGTTTTAAGTTTTCACTTCTGTGGGCAGGACTTATGATTGTTTGATTTCCTTTTTTTATTGCTTATGGTGGCAAACGAGCAATCAGTACATGTGATGGTAAGTGATATTGCCATTCATGGAGTAGGTCAATTACCCTCTCGACGATGATAGTATATAATAAAACTTATTACTTGTTATTTGATTAAATATGTGAGGATGTCGTACACGACATGCGACAGATGTCACGTGTTGTTTTAATTAAATGATCAAACTAAATTAACTTTGTTGTGTTTATATTGTACGAGAGTGGCGTGTTGTATTTTGGTTAACTGCCAGCACGTTATCGGCGTGACATGTTGAATGACGTCGCGTCACGTCGGTATCTGTGTCTCGCATCGATGTTTTGTTTTGAGTCCATCGTGTATTATAAGTATTATATGCCTAGGTTATTGTATCTCAAAGTAGTGTTTCTCTTACTCTTTAAACTGTAGTTTTATAGATGAAATAGTTATTTCATCTCATCCTATATACGTCCTAATGCTGGACTCGAGCTGAGGAGGAACTTGACCTACTAGACATGTTGGTATAGGGTTTTATTTCGAAGTTTTCTACTCTTTCATAGATGTTATATGAATATTAAATCTCTTAGTCGTCTTTTACGACATGATCAATTGTATTCTTACTCCGTTACCACACTGAAATAGCCCTTTAGCTATTCAAAATTATTTATCAGGTATAAACCCCGCGGTTGCAGTTATGTATTTGTAAATTTACGTTTAACATTAAATTAATGCAATGAAGTGCCACCGGATCGGATCGCGGTCGTCACTGCGAAGATTCGACAAGAAATTCAGTGTACTTTTTTATGACTACCTTTTATATATAATAAAATTGTATGCAACATGTTTTTGTTAAGTATTAAGCTCGAGTGTGATGCCTTTCGAATCAGGATATAATACAATTCTCAAAATGCTTAGTTTAAATTCAGTAATCAAATGTTAGCGAGCGATGTTTGTTCTATGAATAATTCAGCTAAATTGTATTAATGGAGGTAGTTTATCTTCGTTGTTATAACAAATATTTGTGCGATATATAATTGAGATGACTTTATGTTCATGAATTACTTATTTATTGTTACTCAGCTTTTTTTTGCTTAAATGGCGAAATTTTTAAAAACTCAACAACATATTTATATATACGAAGTTATTAATTAGGTGTTTGTATTTTTATATATAAATGCTTATAATGTAATCTTCATTAAACCATAGAACAATGATTTATAGGAGGAGGAACAATGATTTTTTTTTTATATACAGGAGGGCTATATTGGAGGCAATGAGATTGAGAAACACTGCTTATATCTAAGTTAATATAGACGTAAAATGAATTGTGGGGATGTTATTTCGCGCTCGTCGCCGGCGGAACTGAACGCCTCGGGACGGTTAATGCGCGTCGGAAATGAACTGCCGCCGTGACGGACGTAACCAACGACTACCCGAACTGTAGCAGAGTTATACAAAAACTGCTGGTCATTCATTAGTGAGAGTAAATAAAATGTTAATGAGGCGTGACGCTTCTACCACGGTAGGTATCCTCGATCTTATCTGTGGGATGACGTAGTAAGCTTTTCCGTGGGTGTTGAAAAAATGTGACTGTAATTTACGCTATGAAATAAACCTTGATGCGTGATATACATTCATTATCGTAGCCCATATACGTCCCACTGTTGGGCTCGGGCCGCCTCCACTTTGGGACAGATATTGACCTACTATACCACTCAACACGACTAGTGTTGGCATAGGGTTTTGTTTGGAGTTTTCCTTCTCGTGCATTAAAAAGATATAATTACCTGATAGGAATTTCAATTTGTCTATAGTGATGGGAGTAAGAGCACACTTCACCGCCTCGTCCCTTGCTCATGGGTGTCATAAAAACTTCGACTCACGAGATGAAAACTCGACGTAAAACTCTTCTAACCGGCGTGGTATAAGGCCGAGGCCGACTCTGAGCCCCATAGTATAACATATATGTGCTGAAAAAACCAGAATAAGATAGAAATAACACATAAACTCTAAACAAATACAAATAAAAGAGTGTAAAAATAATTAAGAGTGGTAGGACCACACTGTCGACAGTTCTGTCTACAGCCGCGGGCCGGTCCGTCCGGGGCAGTACCACACTGAGCAGAAAATCGACGTCTGAGTAGTAGCGATTTGTTACTGCGCTTCGTTCGGTGAGCGAGAGAGCCGGAAGCCCAACTTTCTGAGGGTGATTGCGTGTGGAGGGTTTTGGTGGTGCCCTTGGTATCACCGAGCCTCAATGCACGCATTCATACACCCTTCACTTTCTTCGCGGTAGGCAACGACCTTGTAAAGGTCCATGAGCGGCAGCAACACTTACCATCAGGTGCACTGTTTGCTCGTTTGCCACCGTTTGCAATAAAAAAAAAAAAATTATCACGTGCGATGCAAAATGGACATATGAGTAACTAGATAGCAGTTAATTCCAACCTATTCTCATTATTCATTCATTACAGCCGTAAATGATGGACTTTTGTACAAATTTATTAGCGCTTAGCTTACTTAGAATTAATTGCGCCTCTATTTCGTGTGACAAAGTTGATATATAAAATAAAAAGAAATACAAAAATGTTTAGCACAATCGTCACGCAACTTGTACAACCGTTTGATCGTATCAATTAACCCTAATTCGCGAGCCGTTTCCACAATAAACGAGCGGACATTTTGATTGGACGCAACAAAGAAAGAATCCCTGCAAATTGAAATTTATAACGTCCTCCAAATTTCGTGAGACAAAGATTGTTTCTGGCTCTGCGAGTGACAAGAATTGTGGAGTATCAAGTTTGATGTGAATGACCGTTCGCTGCAGACGTGCCGTCTCAATGATGAACTTGAGACACACTTTATCGATACAGATATCAATTGTAACAAGCCGCATTCATTTTATTGATAAATGTAAACTTGTAAAGGGGTTCCGTCTGGGTTATCATTGAATATTGATAATGTCGATACATTTATTATATAACATACATATTTTTAAAATAAAACTTGTTTCCATAACAATTATATACAGGGTGTATCAGGTTATGGGACAAAAAAATAAAAACACAGAAATTGAGAGATAAATATATCTCTCAATTTCTGTGTTTTTATTTTTTTTGTCTCGGTCATCTGTCCTAAAATGCAATTTCTCTATAGTAGATTAAACCCCGGACGGAGTCGTGCGGAGGCGCGCCGACCGCAACCCACCTACAAAAAAAAAAAAGAAATAGTAGATTAAACGAGCTTACATTCTAAAATTCATTATCGGATCTTATTTTTTTACATAGGAATTGAGATCGTAAAAATAAAATTATTGTTACGGATTTTATGGCGTTTGTATTTGATTTCCCAGCGTTTCAAGCACTTTACAGCGTTCATGGTTACGGGCGGATGGACTTATAATACTCGAGTAAAAATCTGAAATTTGGAGGTACTCTACTTAACAGTGATACTAGTACAAACTCTAGCTAGAACGCTGTTTAGTTAATAGGGCATAATTTAATTGTCTCCTAACTTCACAAATGCAATCTTATATTAATAAGCATTAAGCTTTTTAAATGTCCTGAATTGCGACATTGTACTCCATCATTAGACACAAAGTAAACGTGAATGCTGTTTTCATTACTAAATAATAATCTATCCCGGACAAAAAAGGCCTGTAGTCAATGACACCCGAGGCAAGTTGAAAGATCAACCGCCTCATGTTTTTACCTGTTAAAGCAGAATCAGTTTTCTCTGCATGTTTCAAGTTGTAACATATTGATTTTTGACATTCGTCTGCGATATTTTTGACGTGCCTTAAGGTAATTAAATTGTTTCCCAGGATTTTCTGAGGGTAAGGGGCGAGGGTATCTAGGTGTAAATGTCAACTATGGATGAAGACTTATGGATCCTGGCTTACAGGAGTTATGATGCGATTGTGTTGTATGATAATTACTAAAATATAAAAAAAATATCTTATTTACACTTTATTTTCTCATACCAACATGTCTGACCGACATAGTATAATAATAAGTCAATTTTCCTCCTATTGGGGAGGAGGCCCGAGCCTAGCAATGGACCGTTTATGAGCTGAGATAACGACACTAATTTATTCGTTGTATTGTATAATTACTAGCAAATGGTTACAGCTATCGGTGGATTCTCTTAATGAATTAGAATCTCACAAATAAGTCGAGCGCTAACGATAGACGAATGAGGACGTGAACAGCATCAATCAATCACTTCACAGAGAAATAATAATATTCCAGTCTAATTGTTGGCTAGACACTAGTTTGTAAAGTATTGCCAGGTCCATTGTGTCGGTGCGTATAAAGGCCATAAAGAATACAATTGGAGGTATGTAGTGTCTAGTTGAGGGCAGGCCATTAGTGCGATGTCGCGACGCGCGGGCGCCATTGTCGGACCGTTGTCACTTCGTACGATTAACCGAACGGACTGAATTGTCCATTGTTTGCGTACTAACGATTACAGGACATATCGCTTTACGAATAATGTTCATGGCGATACATAAGATCATTATCGCTCTTTTGTTACTATTTTATTATAAACAATTTTATTTATTTACTATCAATACCCCATTAATGGAGAATTTATTTTTAACTTTTGTAGCACGTATAATATGAAATGAGTGTTTTTAAATATGTGTAAAATGTGTAGATCTGGTGACAATGCAATTATATGTTTATGAAGAAATGATCTCGATATGGAAATTGTAAATATTAGTGCAGTACATCTCTGCTTAGTCAAGACGTAAGATTATAAGGAAGAAATATTTTTTATTTTCAAAATTACTTAGAAATAAATTCTAGTATAGCTAACATCAACCGTGTGGTGACGGAGTAAGAATTAGTGTTGCCCAAATGCAAGACCAAGACGAGACCTGGACTAGTCTTGGTCTTGGTCTTGCAACATCACACCTGGTCTCGTCTTGGTCTTGGTATTGCGCATCCGAGTCTTGGTCTTGGTCTTGGTATTGCAGCAAGAGTCTCGCAGAGTCTTGCAAGTCTTGCAGTTGGAATAACGTAACAGTCATTTATCATGGCAAGGAAAAATCCAACTAAATTAATCAAATATCATCCTATTCTATCTATCCATCTGCTAGCCTATAGTCCACTATTGAATATAACCCTTACAATTGAGGAAGATTACTCTCCTATTCTCCTGATTTTACATTAGACAACGTTACTACTCCTATGCCAAAGGAAGGAATTTCGACCCTGTTTTCTTAAGACGTCACCACACGGGGCAGTTGATACAATAAATTTTATGTCATTTTAAATATTTTTTTATAATAAATGGTAATGTTAATATTCCCCTTCAAGTTAACAATATCCGGCCATACCTAATAGTTGCGCTATAAAAAGGAATGTGTTAATGACGATTTTGATACCTATAATTCTACCTACCTAACCTAACCTACCTCTAGATATATTTAATACTAGCTGTCCCAACAGCTTCGCTTGCTTGACTTACCTATCCATATAATGCTATTATTGCGTTTAAATAACCATATCGCCCCCTGGCATTAAAAACAATATCACCATTTATAATATCCTAATATACCTACTTTAATCACAATTTTTGTTATCTAAGTAGGTAGTTGCCGTAACAACGGCTACTACGGAGAACCCTTAACAGCTTTAAAATGTTGTCCGATTTGTTACCCTTTATAGACATTGCTCCGGACCAATTTACCAATATGTATGTCGAAGTGGTATGTATTAGAGCCTAAAACTTTTCTGGATAAACATACTATCCGACAAAATAACATTCTTTTGGAATATTTTCTGAGATTAGGGCGTTCAAATAAACAATTTCTCCCGATAGTTTTTAATAATATACCTATGAAGAGGGTCATCAAATGTATGATATTCGTCGTCATCGTCTCAGTTCATAAAAGTACCACTACCGGGTTTAATCTTGCTCCCAGTAGGTGGCAAATTTACCTACTATACCACGCTGGTCAGACATGTTAGTGTAGAATTTTATTTCTAGTAGTTTTACTTCTCTTTCACGTTATTATATTGTGATCTTTACGTGCGCATACCAATCTACGCATGATAATTCTTTTATAAAATAACACCCAGACTCGCAGTCTGTGCGTTATTTATGTAGATTAATTGTAGGCATATTTCTATGTCCAACAGTGGACATCGTTGGGCTAATGAATAAACGGATATATAAATATAATGGGCAAGAGCACTCTCGTGTGAAACTTATCAAGACTAACCAACAGGGTGACGATTATGGTATTTTTGTCCTTAAGCCTTTCCAAAGAGTAATTCTGAAAAGCGAACACCAATATTGGGAATCGATTGGCCAATAGATGGATATCTCAAGACTGATTTAACTTGCCGTGTAGTGAGGGAGAAAGAATACAATTCATCACCCCCTATTTTACCCGCGAGTGCGAACCCACGACTAAGGGCTATAATATATAACATCGGTGCAAGAGAAGGAAAACTTGACATGAAACCCTGTAACAACACGGCCGATCACCGTGGCGAACCCCCCCGGCCATGGCCGATTTCCCTCCTATTATGTAGAAGACACGCGCTCAACCGTATATAAGCTGAAATGGTGATTTGAATTAAATGCAAGACCGCGAGACTCTTGCAGGCTCAGTCTTGGTCTTGCTCAAGTCTTGCAGGGCCAGTCTTGGTCTTGGTCTTGCAAAAATTAAGCGGTCTTGGTCTTGGTCTCGGTCTCGCATTTCTCGCAAGACCAAGACTTTTTTGGGCAACACTAGTAAGAATACAATTCACCACCCCCTCTCTTACCTGTGGGTATCGTAAAAGGCGATTAAGGGATATAATATGCAGATAACATCCAGGCAAGAGAAGGAAAACTCGATACAAAACCCTATGCCAACCCGTCTGACCAGCGTGGCATAGTAGGTCAATTTCCCTCTCACTGTGGAGGAGGCCCGAGCCTAGCAGTGGGACGTATATGGGCTGAGATGATGATAGCGAACATACAATTACGGACATGGCGTGGTATCATGTTCTGTCTGATTGATCGATATCTAAGTCTGTCTGATATTACAACATTTTTTTGGAATACAACTGCAAGTGTTTGATATTAGCGCGTTATAAACTCTTCAGCTTTATAATATTACTAGCAGCAACCTGCGGTTTCACCCGCAGTTTCTCTTCCCGTGGGAATATCGGGACAAATTATAGCCTATGTGTTGTTCTGATATGTAAGCTATATTATTGTGAAGTTTCATCAAAATCCATTCAGTAGATTTTCCGTGAAAGAGCAACAAACATCTTCACATCCTCACATATTCACAAACTTTCGCATTTATAATATTAGTAAGGATAAGGACTATCTGACCCACCAGATCTTGAAAATGTAATCACTTGAAATCGATCGCTCTGGCACCTACCGGGTCCTATTATTGACCTAAAACATTCTTGAATTCATTAGAACACACACAAAAAAATCATCAAAATCGATTCAGCCGTTTAGGAGTTCATATAAGCACGGCCAGAAAAATTATATGTATATATATTATATGTATAATAATATATAATAATTGACTGATCTCTCCATAACGTTACGATTTAGAGGTTAAATTCTTATTATTTCAGCTTACCGCGATTCAAGGACAAATTTCTAATTGCTTGGTAATGTCATCTTAAGAATGTTAAAACAGATTTTCAACAAAATTTTAACAATTGAGACTATATATCTTATGTAGTAAGTTATGTATAAATGAATCCTGACGAACCGTGTAGTGGCTCCGGGGCGATTGGCAAGAGGGTATTTACGGGTAGTGTTGGCTCCTACGTCCGGCCGTTCACCTGCGCCCAGGGTTCGTGCAAGGTGACTCGTTAGCGACACCGGAGCGCACCCACGTATAATGGACTATACATTAATATAATGATATATGTGTCCATTAACAATCATTGTACAATAGGTTTATTCACTTTGTCCTGATGGATTAAGAATACTATTACTTTTCCTTACGAGTCGTGAAAATTTGACTAAGGAGTCGTGGAAGTGGACTGCAACGCTCCTCTCCGGAACTTGTAGAGTAGGCTTGACGTCAAACCGATGGCCGGTCATAAAACTATTACCAAAAACGTTTACAATATGTACTGTGAAAGAAGACTTCATATTGAGTCAGCCCCAAATAATTGGGATAAGAACAGGATGAGGATAATGTAAAATATAAAAATAGTTGCTCTGGGGTTATCCTTAGGAGATGGACATCTACTATCGTAGTCATTATTGTAAATCTTTTCAAGATGTACAATTTCGTAGTAGATTATTTTAATATATCTCATAAGGCCAACGTTATCCACAAACATGTTTTTCACGACATCGCATTATAAAATCTTTGAAATTCTCGCCTTTTCTCTACTATAATATCCATGTATATATCCGTGTGGTGACGGAGTAAGAATACAATCCCTTTTTTTGCGTGTGGGTGTCATAAAAGACGACTAAGGGATTAAATATGCATATAACGTCTGTCCTCGTATTACAGAGACTTTAGCTTGAGCTCAACAGTGGGACGTATTAAGCTAAGATGATAATGATACGTATATCTTCCCCATGAACCACTCTGTCTATTGATGGAAACCGCAATAAAACCCCTGACGCAGTTTAAAAAAATTGCAGCAACTTTGTTTTATATCACGTGTAGTTATAATGTTAAGTTTATTGGTTCGTAGCGCGCGAAGGGCATACAGTAAAATTGTAACGATGCGATGGTCATTATCTATATCTATACCAATAAATAAAATTGGAGTGTCTGTTTGTAATGTCAAAATAATAGGCTTTTTTCATGCTCACATGGTTATTTGCACGACACCTATGCCTAAAATAGCAATTGAAAAATTTTTGTCTGTCTGTCTGTATGTTTGTTCCGGGTAATCTTCAAAACAGCTGGACCGATTTCAAAAATTCTTTCACCAATGGAAAGCTATAATATTAGGGCGTAAACTAGGCTATATTTGATCCCGGTATCCCCACGGAAACGGGAACTACGCGGGTAAAACGACTATAACCTATAACCGAAGCGAGGGCGGGTTGCTAGTTATTATACATATATGATGTCGGTTGCAAACGTGGCGCGTGCGCTTGTGTGGCCTTGTGTGACCTTGGCACGGGCCGCCGCCGCCACGTCACCAGTCAGGTGTGTACACTGTCATATTAAACGTATACAATTAATGCAGATTAATGTAATACAAAGTATATAACAATGCATGTTAAATGCACAACTGGCGTAGTGATATAAGTACCGATCTGTCTTGTTGAGTGTCACGAGTTTGATACATTCACATAACTTAATGCTGTCCACAATTGTTCTGAGTTTGATTGTAATTTTTGTTCGTTAAATGTATGTTTGTGAAGTTCCCACGACACATGGACTTATTTTTTTAATCTAACCTAATTTAGGATTAAGGACTAAATTCTTGTTGCGAGGAGTTGTCATCCTAAAGCGTGGCGACGCATTCCTGGGCCCTTTCTCTTTCAATTATGCAGGTACTTACCGAAAACCCCCTTATCCAGTAAAACCCTACAATCACCAATGCGCCAGGCAAACCTAGCGACAATAACAACATCGGGGGCTCGGACCTCCTCCACATTGGGAGGGAATTTGACCTACTATACCATGCTGGTCAGACATATTGATATAGGGTTTTATTTCGAGTTTTCTTTCTCTTGCACAGATGTTATGTGCATATTATATCCCACAGTCGTCTTTTACGACATCCACGGCCAAGATAGGGAGTGGTGAATAGTATTCTTACGCCGTCACCACACGGATAACTCCGTCACCACCATAACTCCTGTAAGCGATCATTTCTTCCACCTACAGTGCAGAATCTGGAATCAACTATCTGCTGGTCTGTTTCCCCAGCGTTATGACATGTCGTTCTTTAAGCGAGGTTTAAGCAGATCACCTTACTAAGGCTGCGACCTTGCTGTGCCCCTGGTATTGAATACGTCCATGTGCGGCCGTAAAGGACGTTGAATTTTGTGCGTCAGGTAATCCCAGGGAAACACTTTTAAACTATGTATAGATCCGGTTTTATTATACAAAATTAGTTTATACTAAAAACAGAGGTATGTCGTCGATATTTATAAACATGGGTTTATAACATTGATGTATGATTCATTGTATCCCACGCTCGTCTAAAATATATTTTAGAGTTCGACCGATGCGTTTGTCATTCATTTATATAACTATATACAACAGGGCTATCACAATCAACGCTGTTTCACACAATATTATTAAACATAGCTAAAATTAAATTTAGTTATTTAACTGAGAAGGAAAACTAGACATAAAACCCTATACTAATATGTCTGATCAGCGTGGTTATAGTAGATTAAGTGGCCTCTTATCGTGGAGCTGAGAGCACTGTGGGCTTGAGCCCAGCAGTGGGATGTAATAAGCTGAAATGAATGAATGAAATAACAGTATTTATTGTACATTTTCCATGTGGTGACGGTGTAAGAATACTATTCACCACCTCCTATCTTGCTAGTAGACGTCGTATAAGACGACTAAGGGATATAACACGCTTATAATATCTATGCAAGAGAAGAAAAACTCGAAATAAAACTATACCGCCTCGTCTAGGTTAATTTCATTCCTTTTTTTTTCAGGGGTGGGTTGCGGTCGGCGCGCTCCTCGCACCACTTCGTCCGGGGCGACAGAGGGGCGTAAGCACGCATACCCGCAACCCACCCACCTGCACGTCGCCTTCGTCGTTGGGGCGACCACCGGAGCAGAGTTACTTGTCATCAGTGGTCGGGCCGACGGAATACCCTCCCATCGACCGACGTCCCTCCCCTTGGTACCACTCAGGTGTCGGTTTTCAGCTAGAGTACAGGCTATGGCTGCAGATAGGAATGTGTCATCAGTGAGCTGTAATTTTAAGTTTAAATTATAAGTTGACGATAATTATATTCTTACTCTGCCACCGTAAAGAGAAATTTAATGTTTGCACAATTTATACTCATTATATGTGCTTGCATTATTATGAACCATTTAAATAATTCCTTTTCACACACATACACACACATCTCGTCTAAACATGCCACACATCCCTAAATTAACATAGATGTCCTTCGCATCCCACAATTCATAAGTACGACGTGTATTAATTATCAAGTGACTAGACATACCCACGTACATACTGGATCTATACAAACATATAAAATTGAAATGTCTATTTGTAATGACAAAATAGTAGATGCACACATGGTTATCTGCACGATACATATTCTTAAAAACTAGATTAAACGTTTTTTGTCTTATTATTCCAGATAAATTTCAAAAGTACTGGGCCTTTTTTTTTTTTTGTTTTTTTATTGCAAACGGTGGCAAACGAGCAAACAGTACACCTGATGGTAAGTGTTGCTGCCGCTCATGGACCTTTACAAGGCCGTTGCCTACCGCGAAGAAAGCGAAGGGAGTGTGAATGCGTGCATTGAGGCTCGGTGATACCAAGGGCACCACCAAAACCCTCCACACGCAATCACCCTCAGAAAGTTGGGCTTCCGGCTCTCTCGCTCACCGAACGAAGCGCAGTAACAAATTGCTACTACTCAGACGTCGATTTTTTGCGAGAGCATGGTACTGCCTCGGACGGACCGGCCCGCGGCTGTAGACAGATAACTGTCGACAGTGTGGTCCTACCACTCCTATACCTATTTTGATAATATTTAATTACCAGGTATCGGATAAAGAGTAACATAGGTTATTTTTCTTCTCAGAAAACTCTAAAATTTCGCTCGATCTGGGACTCAAACCCGAGGACTTGAGTATCTTAGGAGGAGACGAAGTAGCTGAAACCGAAGCGGCGCTAGGGCGGGTCGCTAGTATAGAATATGACGGCATTCATTGTAAAAGCAGATGCTCTCGTGACTGATGTGTTTAGTAGGTGTAAGTAATAAACTTAAATGTCAACAGTTTGGGTTTGATTATATGTATACATTGCCTTAACAAGGCACACGTCGTACTTGAAGAGGCGCGTAATTATCAAACCAGGACCAAGCTCATGTGATTATTACCTACTAGTAAATTGCCGTTGTTTCACCAGCATACTGCCCGTTTCTGTGTGAATACGAGGATAATATAAATTATATTTTACTTGCTGAAAGTATACTTTACCATTAGTGAAAGATGTTTTAAAATACCTTTAGTGGCTTAGACGTGAAAGGGTAACAACAAAAAAATTTAAATTCGCTTTTATAGTATTAAGTCAGGTAAATTTTCGCCACCGGTTAGACGGGTTGGTACAGGGTTTTATTTCGAATTTTCTTTCTCTTGCATAAATGTATTCATATTATAATCCCTTAGTCGTCATTTACGATATCCACATGCAAGAAAGAATTGTATGCTTACCCCGTCACCACCAATATAATAATAGAGTAAGGATATAATTCATCACCACCTCTCTTGCCGATGGATGACGTAAACAACTAAAGAATATAAGCAGATAAACATAAAAACTATACAAGAGAAAGCAACAACAAATATGACACAAAATTCCATACCTGTCTGACCAGCGGGTATAGTAAATTAATTTCCCTCCCATTGTGGAGGAAGTCCGAACCAAAAATACCTATATTGATTGAGATGATAATAATTAAATAAAAAGAAAATACTGAGCCACATGTTACCCTGTGAAGCTTACCTAAAAATGACCATACGTCCTGTTTCGAACGGGACAACCCCGTTTTCAAGCGGTCTGTCCCGTTGTCCCGAACTGTACAAAAATGTCCCGTTTTATAAACAGAGCCTAATCGGTCATTTATTATACTGACAGGGACGTTTTTTTTTTATTTTCAGTCCATATTTATAATAAGTAACCATTGCTGACTTTTTTTCACCGGGTTGAGAGCCATCAGCGCTCACCCATTGCCCGCGTTAAGCTGTCAAGGTCACCTGCGACCAACAGCTACACACACAAAAAAAAGCTGACTCTTTACGCGTTCTTGATTTTTTAACTTTTAATTTCACAAGTTTACTTATTTTTGCAAGTGTCCCATTTTGATCAATTAATTGTTCAAGCGTCCCGTTTTGAGTTAACAAAAATATGGTCACTTTAAGCTTACCTTCACCGAGTATTACTTGCGGATCAATATAATATGTAACGTTTCGTATGTATTAGTTTTACTTGTACTTTGTAATTGTATATACTTCCTCGTTCAGCTGTGTCGAGTTACACAAAACTCAAGACGGTGATGTCACGCGCACCAAATCCAATTACCCGGTGCCGTGTCAGTGTTCATTGTGTAGTACGTGCCGAGTGCCACCGAGACATCAAGTAACTTACCACCGATACATTTGAGATGATCCAATTGAATTTATTATTGACTCATTGCTATTGCAACGGAATGGAAATTGTGTTTCATACCGCCGATGTCGAAACGGAAGTTTTAATACATACCTATATATCTCTGTATATTATTTTTATAAAATACCTCCCATAATATTCTAATGAAATAACCTTCACAGCTAATATACTAGTGCTGGGCGCCTCCTTCAAAGCAGGACGCATTGACCTAACATACCACGCTGGTAAGACGTGTTGGTATAGAGTTTTACTTCGAGTTTTAATTGTTGCATAGATGATATCTGTCGACTCTTTCCGTGTGGTGACGGAGTAAGAATACAATTCACCACTCCCTATCTTACCCGTGGATGTCGTAAAAGACGACTAAGGGATATAATATGCACATAACATCTATGCAGGGGAAGAAAAACTCGAAATAAAACTCTATACCAACTTTTCTGACCAGCATAATAAGATCAATTTCCCTCCTATTGTGGAGGAGGCTCGAGTGTAACAGTGGGACGTATATGAGCTGAAATGAAGATGATATCTGAATATTATATTCTCTTAATCGCTAAAAAATCCTTTGATTCTTTCGCCTGTGATAGGTTCAAGAACGTACGATAATATATATGTACATATTTGTAAAGTTTTGGCCTCCAACTCTAAAACTAATCGTAACTGAGCGTAAGTGCTGTGTGGTAGCAGCTATGAATACTATTAACCCTTACTTTCGTGGGTGTCGTAAAAGCTTACTAAGAGTTTTACCTGTGGCAATTCCATTTCATGATGTCCGGTCATCAATTACATTCACAAGAAGGTTGACTTTAGATAAGCATGGGACTTGCACTTGCATCTACTGGAATTCCGTTTCAACCGTCTTACCGTTTAAGGTAGTGTGGTTAAGGTACATATGATAACCCAATTGTGACGCCCATCAGCGTCATTACGACATTGATAACCATAATATAATCTTATATCTTTAAACGAGCAATTCTTGTATATATATATTCAGGATCTCGGAAACGGCTCCAACGATTTTGTTGAAACTTGGCATACTTAGAGGACTCGGGTCCAAAAAATCGATCTAGCTAGGTTTTATTTATAGAAAATGTTGTTTTGTCCGTGTTTTTAGCAAAATAAACAATGACATTAAATTTTAAAAGAATATGAATTCAAATTTCGATGTTAACGTCATAAGTTACGATAGCTCAGATGGGAAGGTGACAGGTTTTAATTTTGGTATTTTTTCAATCAAACAGCGTCGGTTCGAATCTCGGTGTTATTATTATTCTCTTTTTGTAATTTTTTATATATTTTTCATTATTTATTTTTTAGTAATACATATATATCTAAATAAATTCGATAAAAATATGCCGAGCGAAGCTCCGTCAACCAGATATTAATTACTATATGTATTACGGTTATCACCTTGACCCACTCACTGTATTCACAGTTCATTTAATAGAAAAGAAATTGTTTTTAGTGTTCAAGTACTGCAATGGTATTTGCAATTGTTTTAATATTATTCACGTGAGTTCACACGTAATAATGACATGAACGGTGACGTGTTATCGGTCATGCGGGCGCGACCTTGACCCTTGCACTCGGCGCGTCGTAGCGCACGCAATGTAAACGAATGAAAACAATATGACAATACAGTAAAGCAAACCGACATTGTATTCTAGTCTTTCATTCTATCGTTCTAATGGAATTATGACCTAATAATGTTATCATCATCCTGTGTGCCTACTCTGGAAATCCATTCTAATTTCGAATCCGATTCAATTACAATCTCACCAAACTTATATTTGGTACTCTTAAGCAAAATCGAGACTGAATTCTTCGCATTTGCCGTTGTTATTTTCACCAAATATGCCGTATTTTATTACTTTAAATTGATAACGTTACCAAATTCGATCTCTACAAAGACACTTCCTTGAAATTATGCAATATTATCGATTTTAAACTATATCAAAATCACGTCGGGAGTAACAAATATTTGACTTAATCGACGAGAGTGGAAAGCATTTAGCTTAAAAAAATTTCACCGAATTTGATTCCAATCGTGCTCTAGTCTCGCTTTCAAGAGTAGGTACTAAATTGCTCAAATTCGAGCTGCGATTGTATTTAGGATTGGAATCGAAATTCAAGAGTAAGCACACAGATGTGTTGGTATAGGGTTTTATTTCAAGTTTTCCTTGTCTTGCACAGATGTCATATGCATATTTTATCCCTTAGTCGACTTTTACGACATCAAGGGGGTGATGAATGGGATTCTTACTCCGTCGCCACACTTGGGGTTTGTTACTTGGAGTCGACTTAATATGTATTCTACTGTCATAGTACATATTGCAATAGTTGTACCACCGGTCGCCTGCCTGACGACAAACCTTGGGAATGTAATTGTTAATCTGACGGTATGAAATGGAGTTGGGCCATGTTTATGTGCACCTCTTAGTCGTCTTTTAGGACACCCACGAGTAAGGCTACAGCAAACTATGAATTATGTAGGTATATAATTATTATGGGAGGGGATAATATCATAATCGCCACGTTTGGCTGCGATCGCAGCTGGTGTTCCGTCCTCGTCATTTACGGGTAGTATTTTAATATATAAAAATCAGCTGCCTGAATCCCGCTTTTTAAATACAAAAACGGAAAGGTTTTTGCATCGTATTGTGACCGGTGACGATAAATAGATTTTTTACGATAATACGCGAACCTCTGGAAATAATGGTTGGATATGAAAATTCTTCTTATGTTAGACTGATTGAAAGAGTGTAGGGTATAAAACATAACGCTGCCATCAAACAGGAGCCGAGTAGTGATCATAAATGTTAGAAAATCGATAGAATATTAGTAGAGAGATGCTGTTAACGGGTTACTAGACAATCGTTGTTGTCATAACAACTGTTGAAACAACATAGTCGTTTTAAATTATCCGTAACTATTATTTGCGAAAATTATCTACAATAATAAGACAATTTAAAACAATGGTAAATTTATGCAAATTAATAATATTATATACCTGAGTAATTTTAGCGAAGTTACGGTCATTAACGAAGCTACGGGAATAACAAATGCTTAGTTAGTATTGATTGTACTTTCAATAATTATTTTTTTTATGAACTGAAAAAAATTAAACAAGTTTATGTTATTATTTTGCGGTGTGGTTACAAAGGAACAATACAATTCACCACCCTCTTTATTGGTGGGTGCCGTGGGTGTAGTAAAAAACGACCAAAGGGATTATAATATGCATACAACATCTATGCAAGAAAATGAAAGTTCAAAATAAAATCCTGCACCAAGTCGTCTGACCGACGTTGTATAGTAAGTCAATTACCTCCCATTGTGGAAGAGGCTCGAGCCCAGCAGTGGATATATATATACACATCCCAGCTGTAATGATGATGTTGTAATAAATGGTACGTTCGTAGCAGGGTGATAGAAAGACGTAGTAGGCCTTAAATAGTTTTTATATTGCATCACATAACTCGAACAGTCGAGCAGGAAAATAGTCGCTAGGTATGTATACATGTATATATAGATTTCGATGAATATAGGTATATACCTTTCCAAGAAGTTTGTATTTCTATATATAAATACTTGAAGCAAAAACTTTGTACCCCTTTTTACGAAAATTACGTGGATGTACAAGTATGAAATTTGGCACAGTTGAAGTATATAATGAGGAGAAGTGCATAAAACTGAAATTTCATATAATAATGGATTACAAATGCATTAAATTCGTTAAAAAAGGCATTACGCACACTACAACGCAATCGTTACACACACACACACACGTTTGTGTGAGTGGGTTGCGTAGCAACGCTTATACACTTGTTAAGATAAAATAACAGATCATTTTTTTAAGGAAGTACTACAGTAAGTATGGCGTATGTAATTACTGTTTTATATTTATACTAGCAACCCGCCTTCGCTTCGGTTTCAGTCGCCTTACCTGCGTAGTTCCCGTTCCCGTGGGAATACCGAGATAAAATATAGCCTATGTTAATCCCTGATATTCTAGCTTTCCAATGGTGAAAGAATTTTTGAAATCGATTGGGTGGTTTAAGCGTGAAAGCGTAATAAACAAACAAATTTCTTTCGCATTTATAATATTAGTAAGGACACATGTGTGGCGGATTGAACATAGAACGATTCACTTTCCTATCGAAGCCATGTCCGACAAACATTCGCTGTACTTCCCAGTTCCTGTGATTCAAATGTTCCTACATTTTGTTTTAACAATTCCGACGTTTTTTCAGTTTCTTACAAAATTCATGGTCCCGGTTGGTCTAAGATATTTGATGTACAGCAAGTCTCCGTTATTACAGAAGTTTAGTTTATCGGCACACTATACTGTTGGCTGTTCGTGTGGTGACAGAGTATGAATACAATTCACCACCCCCTATCGTACCCGTGAGTGTCGTAAAAGACGACTAAAGGCTATAATATGCATATAATATGTATACAAGACAAGGAAAAATCGAAATGTAACTCTATGCCTATACGTCTGAGCATGGTATAAGAGATCAATTTTCATCTTATTTTGAAAGCTCGAGCCCAGCTGTGGGACGTAGGTATATGAGCCGAGATGATTAGATAATGCAGTTTATATGCTACCACCGGATCGAAATACAATAATACTGAGAGATATCCGCTACCACTCCATCACCGAGCATGTAAAAAAATATTTCTAAACATATTGCCGAACCGTTATTATAATGTCAATATCAATTTTTATTACTATATTTATTATTAGCTATTAATTTTATATTTTAATATTTATTTATACATTAATATCAGTAGTTTTGCAATTAATCAAATATTTATGTTCGCGAAATATCAAGGTTTCAAATTTATCATAAAGTATTAAATGCAGTTTGAACAGACTATATGTAGCGCCATATATGTAGCGTTTTATTGTTTATTTTCGTTATATTTTTATTTGATAGGAGTTCGTCTTGTATATATAATAAGAGTACCCCGTGTATTGTCTCTTAGGTTTTTCATAAATGGTAAGTCTTACTGTCTGATATATGCTGCCTTATGATAATTTATAATACTTAACAGATGGCTTAGTCGTTAGGATACTAAACTAACTTGACGATTGTCGGCTCGTGGAGCAGTGTGGCCTGCATGGAGACGCGTGTGCCACACCAGTGGCAATAATAGATTATTGTCACTTCAGCTAATTCTTCGTGCTAATTCAATCACCTTCTTCTGCAGATTTATGTTTCAGATTCTATCGCGCAGATAAATCCCGAGCCTAGTCCGCTCCGTAGCGCGCTGAGCGACTTTGAGTATATCTATGAGGCCTAGAGAGATTTAGAGATCAAGTTTCCGTGTCGCAAATCATCACTAGTAACACACACTGGTTGTAGTGCTTTAATCGTGTAAATAAAAATGAATAACTCCTTGCATCTGGATGGGTTAACTTGTTTCCCACTTTCAGGAAACAATGAATTAATAACCGTTGGAAAAACAACTCGAGACATCCTAAACTCAATTTGAACAGAAAGTGAAATTCTGTGCTGGTCAAATCTATTCACGAAACCCATTTAGTTGGCAAACCGTAAAAATGTATAGTCTCATCTGCGCTCCAGTATACTGTACTAGTTGGTATGTCTGCTACTAATTGTGTTTACACAATTGTATACGCGTCCAACACAAACGTTTATAGCACTTGTTTAGTTTAATATAATCACTATTGTTCTGTTACAAACTACAACAACATAGACATTTAATTTGTTATGAAAAAGTTCACCTACGAAGGTTATTATCGTATGACAAACGTATGCGATGACAAAAAGAAAATTTTATGAAATAACATCCTATTTAGCTATCCTATTATTATTATATTTATTCATCATCATCGCCGCAGTCCACATACGTCTCATTGTTGGACTCGGCTCTTCTCCATAATAGGAGGGAAATTGCCATACCAAAACACGCTGATCAAACGAAAATATTTTCAATTACCTATGTCAGTGTATTATATGTACATATATAGCTGTATAGTAAGTCAATTTTCCTCCTATTTTGAAAGAAGCCCATTGTACGTAGGTGTCAATGTAGGTAGATCCAAAAATATTTAGGTTCGACGCCGTTAAATTTAAATATATATCAGTTTTAATGTATGCTTAACAGAGATAAGTCTAGTAAGCGCGCGTTACGGAATGTTAGCTTGAAGCTAGGCATCCCAATGCCCCGTGTTGATACAAAGTCAGTAGTTCATGTGAATACGCCCCCGTTGCTTGCCCCTAAACAGTGCCACTGAAAAAGAAGCTGTATTGCTACAATTTTGAAGTTCATTTCATTCTACGAATATTTCCTAGATAGTGATAGCTATCTTTACCTATCACCATAGATAAAGTGTCAAATATATTCCAAGGTTTGTGGTTAATATCGTCCACCTACCTGAATTCAACTTAGTTTGAGTGATTTATTCCTAAGAAACTGACTAACTCATTTGCTATGTAGGCAAAACCTCTATTCAATTTACATGATATTACGTAGCAATGCTTGCCTTCCCATGATGATACTATACAATTCAATATCTTTTCCTTTTTTTACCCTTATAGAAGTGGTTCTTAAACAAATTTTGCACAAATATCTTGCCCAGTTGCTCGCGTTCGTTTTCTACGTAGGACAATATACTGTGCGATCTATAAATTGTTATACCGATCCCGGGTATAATTTTTGATGATAAATTGTGTTTTTCCCTGTGGTGACGGTTTAAGAATACAATTTGCCACCACCTATCTTGTCCGTGGATGTCGTAAAAGACGACTAAGGGATATAATGTGAGTTTTGCTAGGCCGTTACCTACGAGGGGTGATCCAAAAGTAATGATAATCAGTTATTTCTAGTGCACACAAAAATACAAAAAAATTTCAGTCACTTGCTCAGTTACCCACTAGTTCAGGAAAAAAAAATCATATAAATAGGCCACAATTCCCGGGAGCTACATTCATTTGAATACGGACTGTCAAGGAGTGAACATCAAAATGGAAAAACACGAAATCAGAGCTGTCATTAAATACCTCTGCTTGAAAAAAATGTCTACCAAAGACATACACAGCGACTTGGTGGAAACATTAGGGGACTCTTCTCCTCCATATTCCACAGTTGCACGCTGGGCTAAGGAGTTTAAGCTGGGAAGAACATCGACGGAAGACGAACACCGCGAAGGACGCCCATCGACGTCCCTCACTGAAGAAAATGTGAAAAAAGTTGAAGAAGTTGTATTGGAAGATCGAAGAGTGACTATCAGGCATGTAGCTGAGGTCACAGGGATCTCATATGGCAGCATTCAAAGAATCCTTGCGAACGAATTGCATATGAGAAAGGTCTCCGCGCGTTGGGTACCGAAAATGTTAAACGACGAGCAAAAGAAGAAACGAGTCGACATGTCAAGAGCAAATCTCGAAAAGTTCCAGGCAGACAAGGACAATTTTTTGTCACGTTTTGTGACCATGGACGAGACCTGGATCCACCATTTTGATCCTGAAACAAAACAACAATCGATGACATGGAAACGATCCGATGAACCGACGCCGAAGAAATTCAAAGTGTCAAGCTCAGCAGGGAAGGTTATGGCGTCTGTTTTTTGGGACGCTGAAGGAATAATCATGGTGGACTACTTGGAAAAGGGGGCCACTATTACAGGCTCCTACTATGCAGAACAAATAAGAAGATTGCGGGAGGCTATTAAGGAGAAAAGGCGAGGCAAACTGCGGGCTGGAGTGTTGTTCCATCAAGACAACGCACCTGTTCACAAAGCTGCAATTGCCATGGCTGGCATTCAGGAAGCGGGCTTTGAGTTGGTGGAACACCCCCCCTATTCACCAGATCTAGCCCCCAGTGACTTCTATCTCTTTCCACGACTCAAGGAACACCTCCGAGGCAAGAAATTTGATGATGATAGCGACGTGATGGCCGCGGTTGAGGACTTTTTTGAGAGTCAAGATAAAGATTTTTTTTGTAAGGGAATTTTAGGTTTAGAAAAGAGATGGACTAAATGTATAGACTTGCTAGGAGACTATGTTGAGAAATAAATATATTTTTTTATTTTATTCATTGTGTTTATTATTGATTATCATTACTTTTGGATCACCCCTCGTACCATGAAAAAATTGAAGGAAGTGTGAATGCTTGCAATTAGGTTTGGTGATGCTAAAGGCACGAGGCGGACCGGCCCGCGGCTGTAGACATACGATTGTCGACAGTGTGCGCTCTTACCATAAAGTACACATCCAAATTTTTCGTCGCATCAACGTAATGTTTAATGTAGTGAATGTACAAATTTTCTTGTTTATAACAGTATACTTTGAGGAGTCGGTTATTCAGCGAAGGCAAAATACATTTATTACGGTAACACAAATACTTTTACTATCTCTATTAAGTCATGCCCACTTGGCGTGTCAAGAATTCCATTTGCGGTTAATAATAATATTCAAGTAGGAATAATAATATATATATATTTAATTAGGTTCATTCAATGTTGTGGTCGAGTAATCTTGGTCTTTGAGCCTTGCAATTCGACTTGTTATAAACCATTAAAATGGATAGCGAGATGTAATCAAATCACTTATTATTATCATAAACACTGAGAGGGTACTTATATATTGTCATTTTTACATTTAGTCTGAAATTAATCTAATAATTTAGAACCGGAATAGAACGCGGCCGTGACATAGGGTCACTCTGCGTACTCTAACGTCCGTCTCATTCATGCGAACTGCTCTGAGGAACTCTTTGAGTTGGTACCACTTTGACCCTTTTATTAAAGTAGCATTCGACTCCGTAGTAGGGTTTATCCATTTCACCTGAAAACGTTATGGTCTTTAACTGTACGTTTTCAACTATCATTTCTGCCACGTACGTCCAGGCTCTGGAATTAACTAACCGCTACTGTGCCCGAGCGCTATGACATGTCCTTCTTTAAATGAGGTTTAAACAGAAGAATTTCCTCACGGTAGGCAACGCTCCTGTTATTTCCAAAGTTTATGTGCTACAAAATCAATTACCATCAAGTGTGCTGCATACTCTTTTGCCACCGTCAGCAATAAAAAAAAAACTGGAAAATCCGATAATGAAGTCGGTGTACGTATACCTCATTTATTTAGTTATCTCTTTCAAATAAAATTGTACAAAAAATGTTTAGTAAGCATTAATTTCAGTGTGATACCCTTCGAAACGAATATTTATTTTTAATTTTCAAATATGAAGTCCCATAACTCCTAGTATAATATTTACTTATATAAAATAATACAATACGCAAATGCGTATGCTTTCACTAGTTTAAACCTATTGCTAAGCCTTGTGTTCTGTTTGTTAATTGGATTCAGTGTGGAAGGCTAACATACATCATTAACTATTAATAATTTAATTATCTATCCGCGTGCTCATGGAGTAAGAATACTGTAGCCCACATGCCTAGTACTACAGTCATAAAAATAACCGCAAGAGAAGGAATACTCGAAATAAAGTCCTAAATTTCCTCCCTGTAGTGAAGAACGAAGGAAAGACGGATTGCGCGAATCACGACTTGGATAGAAAGGAAGTGACCACAGAGATAACATCTGATAGGGTTGTAGGGGTAAAAGGACATTTTGTATCTATCTCAAGTAATTATGATAAGTAAAGGATGATGATGAACCTATCTGACCAGCGTGAGTATGTAGCTCAATTTTCCTTGGACTTTCCACAGTGGTACACACTCCTCCAGGCGGTTCCAGCCCAACAATGCTATATACTTAGAATAATAACATATAGAAGGTAAGTCCACGCACAAAAAGTGAGGCATTTCAATCGGAGCCTAATGGAGCCTACGCCGGAACAGTCCCGTAATGTACAAGTCATTGCACTGCACGAACGTACCCAACTCTTAAAAAATAAATAGGTAATTATGACAGCTTGTGCATTCAAATGGTGCCACAACACATTTGAAAAACATAAAAAGGTTTTTAACATTACTTTTAAAAGTATTTCGATGATTTATGTTAATAAAAACAAAATTTGATTTCATAATTTGTATAGTGGTTTCCGTGTGTACGTGTGTAATCGTCTGCCCGCCATTAGTATTTTTAGATTCAAATTTTTAAAGTTCGAAGTACTGACACTATCCTTCTATACGTTATTATTCTAAGGCTATATACATATATGAGCTGAGATGATGATGATGAAAAAGAATTCAATTAATTACGTATTTGAAGCGCTAACACAAACAGTATTAATTTCTTAATAAAATTGAACGTTCAATAGCTATAAATAAATTATTATTGAAATGATCGCTGTTCATGTTGTGAGAAACGATACAGAAACTCCAATTGGAATATTTCGTATTACGTGCCCTCCCATCGGATGCGAAAAGCAATAAAACCGACAGAAGTACGACGAAAACATAACGATGATAACGATTTATATTGTACTAGTAAAAACTTGTATGTACCGGTTAGTTAGTACGATTTGGTATTATTATGACGAACGTGGCGCATGGACTCTATATAACCGTTTATATTATTTGTTAATGTCAGCTCATATATGTCCCACTGCTGGGCTCGAGCCTCCTCGACAATAGGAGGGAAATTGACCTTACTATCCATGTTAGTCAGACATGTTGCTATGGGGTTTTATTTCGAGTATTCCTTTTCTTGCATGGATATTACATACATATTTAATACCTTGTCTTTTTCGACACTCACGGGCAAGAACCCTTATTTGGTGGTGGTGGAGAATTTGTATTCGCACCCTGTCACCACATGAAAGACAATACTTTTTATTATATATATAATTTTTTTGTTACAGGTAAGGACGAGTTGACGAATTATCAGTAATTTAAGAAACGACTAAGTGAAAACTTGCCGATCCGTCTGTGAGTATGAAACTAATTCGTATAAATAAATCTGGTATCATTATTATTTATTTATAACTTTTGCACAACAAAAACAAAACAAACGCACAAGGCGGACTTAATGCCATAGGCATTCTCTCCCAGTCGACCTAGGGTGGAGCAGAAATAATGTCAAAAAAACATAAAATAAACATTATGTTGTCCAGTTGCCCAGCTGATGGTGTGGGTTCTAATCCTGGGCTTGTTTCGAAACTATGTTTAAAAACCACTAAAAAATAAACTACCTCTACCTAACCTACCTCTTTGCTATAGGTCTAGGGATAGTCTATTTTTCTGGGACCAGTGGGAGAATAAATAAGGTTTGCTTATGTGTTGCGTACGTATTATATTTGTTTTTAATGTGATTTGTATTGAATTGGCAAAATTATCAAACTATTATTATTATAAATACCCTTGCCCGATTCATTTCGGTTATATTTTTTTTGTTAAATGCATTTTTAACCGGTACCTGATAGAGAAGAAACTGGTTTTATATAAGTTGTGTTTGGATTTTTTTAAACACGAATTTATCTCTGTCGCACTTTGTAATTTGATTATCTTTGCTTTTTGGGGATAGGCTATGGTCTGGTCAAACCCCTGCCAAACTGCCCGGGGCGGTGATAGAACAGGCATGTAGAACCACAATCTTGTTTTAGAAAATATTTATAACGTAACTTATACGATCTCCTGTGACCATGAATGACAACGAAGTATGTGGTAGACCCACACTACGGACAGTTGTATGTCTACAGCCCCGGGCAGCTCCGTCCGGCGTATAGTACCGCAACCCTCGCAGATAATCGACGTCTGAGTAATAACAATTGGTTACTGTACTTCGTTCGGTTAGCGAGAGAGTCGGAAGCCCAATCTTTCCGAGGGTTGTTGCGTTTTGTAGGTTATGGTGATGCCTTTAGTATCATTGAACCTCGTTGCACGCATTCACATTCCCTTCACTTTCTTCACGATAGGATATTATATCTCTTAATCTTCTTTCACGACACCCACGAGCAAAAGAGAGAATGGTGATCTGTATTCTTACTCCGTCACCATATGAAATGAAATAAATCGAGATAATTCGTAAACATCATCATCATCGCAGCCCACATACGTCCCACTGTTGGGCTCCCGCCTCCTCCACAGTGGGAGGGAATTTTACCTACTATACCATGCTCGTTAGACATGTTGGTATAGGGTTTCATTTCGAGTTTTCTTTCTCTTACACAGGTGTTATGTGTATATGACATTCCATAGTCATCTTTTATGACATCCACCGTCAAGATAGGGAGTGGTGAATTGTATTCTTACTCCGTCACCACACGGAAAAATTATAAATAAAATTATAAATTATTATTAAACATATTCTTCGTAAAATCATGTCAGTGTATGTATCTACAATTATATATATTTAATATTTATATTTCAGAAACAGAAGTTAAATATATTATTTAAATATATTCAAATATAATATTTGCGTTTAACAATTAGTCATGCGTTATATTAAAATGTACGTAATTGAGATTTGAGACGCAGCGCCCACTAACAATTATTCATCATATAACTAAATGCGAATGAGTGTTTAAGAATATTTGGAATTACACAGATGATGTGATCGTTTGGCAAATCGCCTCGCACCGCATCAAATGTACAAATACCGCGTGATATCACAACTTAGTAATACCGATTTCATCACTACCGCTCCATGTTTACCTGATTAGTGCATCTTTATTTATGCATTTTCCACTAAGGAGTCTAAACCATAGTTTGTTTTTTATTGCTGTTGATGGCAAACGAGTAAATGGTACATATGATGGTAAGTGATACTGCCGCTCATCGACTTTTATTAGGCGACTGCCTAGCGTGGATAAAGTAAAGGGAATATGAAAGCGTGCAGTAAGGTTCAATGGTAGTAAGCCATCACTAAACACACCACCATACAGTGTCATGGATTCGATCCTCAGTCCTCACGCAGGACAATTCTTGGTGCGATTCACAAATGGCTATCCTGAGTCTGATTCTGATTTGTATCCGTTAATATCTATATTTATGGAGTCCACCGCGATACAAGGCATATTCTTTGTCACGGGATCATCATCATCAGCTTGTTCTTATACCAATTACTTAGACGCAATATACATAATCTACGACCAGTGTGTGTTACCAGTGATGACTTACGGTACGGAAACGTGATCCCTAAATGTAGGCCTCATATCAAGGCTCAAAGTCGCTCAGCGTGCTATGGAGCGGGTTATGCTCGGGATTTCTCTGCGAGATAGAATCCGGAATACGGAAATCCGCAGAAGAATGGGTGTAATCGACATAGCACGAAGAATTAGCACGCTGCAGTGGCAATGGGCAGGCTATATCGCTCGAAGAACCAACAACCGCTGGGGACGAAAGGTTCTCGAGTGGCGACCATGTATCGGACGACACAGTGTAGGACGCCCCCCCCACCAGGTGGACCGACGATCTGGTGAAAGTTGCTGGGCGTCGTTGGATGCAGGTGGCACAGGACCGCACTTTGTGGCGTAACATGAGGGAGGCCTACGTCCAGCAGTGGACGGCGATAGGCTGAACTGATGATGATGATGATAATGAATATATAATCTGCTTCCATCATAAATATTGAAAAAGTTTTCGCAATAGTTTTATGACGGGCTGCCTGTCTGACGTCAACTCTCCTGAGGAATAGATAGAGTAGATAGTATTTGTAGTCTGTTAGAGTAGATAGTATTTGTAGCCAACAGCAATCCTTGCTGCAAAATGTTGTCTCAAAAATCTAATACAAATTATATCCAGACTAGAACAATTGTGAATAGCGCAATGATTCCGTGAATAGTTTGCTATTCGAAGTTATCTAAGAGATGCTCAGCACAGTTTCGTTGAACTAATACAAATTATTATTGTTAATAAAGACAAGAGTATAATACATAATGCAATTCCAACAATAATTAGGTTTATTACCACAATAAAACATAATACAATTGTGATGCCGACACGGTAATAGTCTTTAATATGCTATCTTACAACCGGTTAAAACAAGTTCATCGCTAATGCAACTGTCTCTCAATTAGAAAAGTCTAGGTCACTGTATCTCAAAGATGACCTGACCTGACCCGACTAATGTGGTGACAGACTAAGATTATAATGTATTTGCAACGTTTAACTTGCCCGAAGGCGTCAACTAAGCGATATAAGTTAAGGAAAGTAAGATGGAAAATTTGACCCAAAATCCTGTGACAAGTTTTTATGATCAGTTCACGATCCTAAATAATGTTTGAGATAGCGATTTGGTGTTATTGTAAATATCATTATCATCATCGCAGCTCATATATGTGCCATTGCTAGGCTCAAGCCTGCTCCACAATGGGAACGAAATATTTAACCTAATAATTTCTGAGTCGTTTTTTACGATACCAATGGGCAAGAAAGAGGGTGGTGAATTGTATTTTTCTCCAACACCACACGGAATTATAAGTTGTAACTATAATAATCATATGATCTGCGAGAAAAAATGTTGCAATTCGCTTTGAATTAACAATCGCAATGCTTAACGGCATTCACAGACCGTCTTAATGTAATATTAAAAGAACGTATATAGTGTACTGGTTCACTACTACTACAAGAGTTTATAATCAGAACGATGACATCATTGCGTATTGTCATTGTTTTTCTTTTATATTTTCTATACCAATATTATAAAGAGTAAAGATTTGTTTGTATTAAATAGGCTCCGAAACTACTGGACCGATTTCAAAAAATCTTTCACCAATGGAAAGCTATAATATCAGGGAGTAACATAGGCTATATTTTATCCCGGTATTCCCACGGGAGCGGCAACTACGCGGGTAAGACGACTGAAACCGAAGCGAGGGCAGGTTGCTAGTATTATATAAATTAAAAGTGCTGTGTGTGTTAGCGGCTACGAATACTACCAATGCTTAAATTTCTCATGGATGTCGTAAAAGAGTATTAAGGAGTTTTCTCGTCTTGTCAACAATTACGTTACTAAGGATGGCTGACGTCAGGCAGACGGCCAGTCATAAACGATTGGCAATAACTTGCAATATGTACGATAGAAGAGGAGTAGGTACATATCGACACCAAGTATTTAGGTCGAGAGCACGCAAATGTTGATGTAGATTATGTAAAATAAAAATAGATGAAAAATAATGAGATCCATACTTGTATACTTAGCATAATAATAATTTAATGTACCCCCCTCCCCCCCGTTTCCCGTATGGCCTGCGTGTCTGTAGCGACTGTCTGAAGGGGCCCATTCAGTGAGTTAGCGAGTCACCGTCTGCCAAAGTTCAAGACGATAAAGGTATTGAAGGCAGACGACATTTTTAAATCAATAGTTTTCCGTTAATCCAGTCCATTGAACCTCCAACCCTATAATCATGTATTAGATACCATCATCACACAATAGTTTTACACCTACCGTTGGCAGTCCACGTGTGTTATTTTATTTTATTCAGCACACCAACAGTACAATTACAGCAAATGCACTAATACAACAAATTATTAACATATTTAGCTTAGTAGTAATTATACAGATGATAGACATAACATTCATTATCACATTAGATTAGAGACTAATTATTTTGTATATTATTATAATTATTTGTAATAAATTATATATTATTATTTATTATATTTATTATTTTTATTTGTTTATAAATAAGCTAATAGTATAGGATCCCGCTATACAACGACCTTCACCGAGATGCTTCTTTGATGAAACTTATTTTTTATGTAATTTAATATGTCAATAAATATATTGCATATGTGTTGCCTAACAAATTTTAGTCCAGAGTATGATTAACTAATAATTAAAAAAAATAATTTTTTTTTTGAACATTGCACCGGTTTGATTATTAGACAAATTCTATACCAATCGAAAGTATGAAGCCCATAGAATATGCAAACGTTAGATTGCCTATTCTTCTCCAATCACAACTCTCGTGTAGCCAGGTATAAACAGATAAATCGATACTAGCATTTTGCACCGGTCTGATTGACGTTTGCATTTTCTATGGGCTTCATACCATTCATCGATTGGTATAGAATTTGTTTGATAATCAAACCGGTGCAATGTACCTACATAAAAAAAAATGAATCATACTCTGGACTAAAATTTGTTAGGCAACCCATATGCAATATATTTATTGACATATTAAATTACATAAAAAACAAGTTTCATCAAATAAGCATCTCGGTAAAGGTCGATGTATAGCGGGATCTTAGACCATAACAGAGTATCAGTAAAAAAGAAAACAAAGTATAACTAAGAAGCCACTACTCGCCCTTTAAAAGGCAGTGTCTGTATGTTGCATATGTCATTGAAAATATGTCGATGTTATCCATTTCAACAGACCTTATATTATATGACCTTGCCATGCGTGTAAGTGGACTGTTGAAGGTGGTATTTAAGGTAGATGCTGGGATATCAAATATACGGGGTTGACGCAGAGTTCGCGTGCTAACTCTGAATTTCAGATAGTTGATTAGCGGAACGTCTATCGAACCATTTATGATCTTATAAATAATCAGTAGATCAGAGTTGTTTTTTCGTGTTTTTAGACTTAGCATATGAAAGTAATCTAGCTTAGTACTATACTCTGGAAGAGCCTTACGTATACCTTTTTTAATACATATATAAGTATCTCAGAAAACGGGCCTGGATACATTCTACTCTATCTATATGAGTCGAGTAATACGGAGACCATATAACAGAACAATACTCTAATAGACTTCGTACCAATGTATTGTAGAGTATTATAATACTATCAATATTACTAAAGGACTTTGATATTCGGATTATAAATCCAAGTGTTTTTCTAGCCTTACTGATTATACTGTCTATATGTTCACGAAATGATAGTGATGTATCAAATAATACTTCTAGGTCGCGAATCACGGAGACTCTGTTTAGACCAGTACCTCCTATATGATATTTAAATTGTATATAGTTTACTTTATTAGTAAAATGCATGACAGATGTGCAGACATGGAGTGTCATCGGTAGACGTCCCATCCCATTTTTAGATTAAATTTCTCCAAAGGCCTCTGCGTGTTGGATCCATATCCCCATGTAAGCCTTTCAAAGGACCGAGTATCTTCCCTTGCAAGATAGCCGTGAAACTAGGAGATACATAATAATAATGCCTCGATTTATATTCATCTTTCGAAAACTACTGATACTCATTTACATCGTAAAACCAGTTTAAATGACATTTTTATTATTAAAATTACATTATGCAATGTATTAATTTAACCTGAGTTATACAATTCATTAAAACTATAAAATAGTTGCTTGATCAGCCAACGCATCAGATGGGTTTTAAAAACATTAAAATCTTTAAGATACGCCCTTGGTAATTGTGAGTGGCAGGTTGACAACTGCCTACCTACATTAGCTGATGTTTTTACATTCACTCGTGTCAATGTGTGCACTTTTGGAATTCTTTATCATCATCATCATTTCAGCCTGTCCCTGTCTACTGCTGGACGTAGGGCTCCTTCATGTTACGCCACAGAGTGCGGTCTTGTGCTGTCTGCATCCAATGACGCCCAGCAACTTTCACAAGGTCGTCGGTCCACGTAGTTTCGTCCTACACTGCGTTGTCCGATACGTGGTCGCCACTCGAGAACCTTTCTTCCCCAGCGGTTGTCGGTCTATCGAGCGATGTGGCCTGCCCATTACCGCTTTAGCGTGCTAATTCTTCATGCTGTGTCGGTTACACCCGTTCCTCTGCGGGTTTCAGTATTTCCGATTCTATCTCGCAGAGAAATACCGAGCATACTATAATTAATTCTTTATATTATTACTAAATTAGGAAATACAACTAGCTCATTGAACCGTATATGTAATGCCATCATACATATTATAGTTATTACAGTACTCCAAAATTAAACAGTAAAAAATTAAAGAAATTTCAATATACGAGGGGTGATCCAAAAGTAATGATAATCAGTTATTTCTAGTGCACACAAAAATACAAAAAAATTTCAGTCACTTGCTCAGTTACCCACTAGTTCAGGAAAAAAAAATCATATAAATAGGCCACAATTCCCGGGAGCTACATTCATTTGAATACGGACTGTCAAGGAGTGAACATCAAAATGGAAAAACACGAAATCAGAGCTGTCATTAAATACCTCTGCTTGAAAAAAATGTCTACCAAAGACATACACAGCGACTTGGTGGAAACATTAGGGGACTCTTCTCCTCCATATTCCACAGTTGCACGCTGGGCTAAGGAGTTTAAGCTGGGAAGAACATCGACGGAAGACGAACACCGCGAAGGACGCCCATCGACGTCCCTCACTGAAGAAAATGTGAAAAAAGTTGAAGAAGTTGTATTGGAAGATCGAAGAGTGACTATCAGGCATGTAGCTGAGGTCACAGGGATCTCATATGGCAGCATTCAAAGAATCCTTGCGAACGAATTGCATATGAGAAAGGTCTCCGCGCGTTGGGTACCGAAAATGTTAAACGACGAGCAAAAGAAGAAACGAGTCGACATGTCAAGAGCAAATCTCGAAAAGTTCCAGGCAGACAAGGACAATTTTTTGTCACGTTTTGTGACCATGGACGAGACCTGGATCCACCATTTTGATCCTGAAACAAAACAACAATCGATGACATGGAAACGATCCGATGAACCGACGCCGAAGAAATTCAAAGTGTCAAGCTCAGCAGGGAAGGTTATGGCGTCTGTTTTTTGGGACGCTGAAGGAATAATCATGGTGGACTACTTGGAAAAGGGGGCCACTATTACAGGCTCCTACTATGCAGAACAAA
This sequence comes from Lymantria dispar, assembly GCA_032191425.1. Lineage (NCBI taxonomy): Eukaryota > Metazoa > Arthropoda > Insecta > Lepidoptera > Erebidae > Lymantria > Lymantria dispar. The sequence continues at coordinate 37,708,172 of CM063445.1, forward strand.
TAAGAAGATTGCGGGAGGCTATTAAGGAGAAAAGGCGAGGCAAACTGCGGGCTGGAGTGTTGTTCCATCAAGACAACGCACCTGTTCACAAAGCTGCAATTGCCATGGCTGGCATTCAGGAAGCGGGCTTTGAGTTGGTGGAACACCCCCCCTATTCACCAGATCTAGCCCCCAGTGACTTCTATCTCTTTCCACGACTCAAGGAACACCTCCGAGGCAAGAAATTTGATGATGATAGCGACGTGATGGCCGCGGTTGAGGACTTTTTTGAGAGTCAAGATAAAGATTTTTTTTGTAAGGGAATTTTAGGTTTAGAAAAGAGATGGACTAAATGTATAGACTTGCTAGGAGACTATGTTGAGAAATAAATATATTTTTTTATTTTATTCATTGTGTTTATTATTGATTATCATTACTTTTGGATCACCCCTCGTATATGTATTTCATCTCACGATAAGAAAAGAAATGAGTTTTTTGTTTTAGTCATGCTTAGATTTTGAAAAGTTGTCGATTAAAACAAAAACCTTACCTACTGATTTCAAACTGGATTTTTGACACTTGATTTGTAATTAAACTAAGTAATTATAAACTTGATAATTTTAAACTTGATTTATTATTTATTATAATTATGTATGCATATAATTATAATGATTTTAATTATTATTACATTAATTATTAATTTACAACAATTTTTTCTTTTAATTGATTGAAGCTTGCGTGCATTTGATAAAGTCAATTGGGGAGGCAGAAAACTCATTTGAGAAACACTAGTGTGGTCTTGAATATTGTGCAAAGCCATAATAAGTCTGTGAAACTTCTTCCGCAAAACATGATGACGCGACGCGAGTCACAATTTGGTTACCTTACGTACCGACCCACACTAGACTAATTGTCGAGTATGTTGGAACGGAAATACAATATATGTGAATTCAAATCTCACGTGCGGTATCATAAGTTTATAGAAATAGACCAACAAGTCAAATTCTAAATGTCAGCAGTTTATGTTATACTAACTGACCTAACAGACGCTATTCTATTCACATCTGAAAAAAAAAGAAATCTGCTTATCATCCTTCGCAGCGCCACCTACCAGGTCCAATTATTAATTTAAACCATTTTTGAATCCACTGGAAGACACAAAAAAAAAATTAAACATCAAAATCGGTCCTGCCGTTTAGGAGTTTAATCACATACAACACGGACCGAAAAATTATATATACAAAGACATTCTGATTACATTATTCATCTCAGTAGTACTTGCTTTATATATTACACTAGCAATCCGCCCTCGCTTCGCTTCGGATTCAGTCGCCTTACGCGCGTAGTTCCCGTTCCCGTGGGAATACCGGGATAAAATATAGCCTATGTTACTCCCTGATATTATAGCTTTCCAATGGTGAAAGAATTTTTAAAATCGGTCCAGTACTTTTTGAGTTTATTCGTTACATACAAACTTACAAATTTTACCTCTTTATAATATTAGTATAGATAAGTGTCTATTTATGTACACGTTACAGTTTTGTTCATTCGCAATGTTTATATAAGTGAATCACCAGTCGGCGCTCGCGTTGTGCCACACACTCTATGAACATTTTGTATTTGTTGATTTTATTTATTAGTGGGCAAACTTCACCACAAAAACATTTATGTGGTAAAACATTTTTCTCTTCTATAAGGAAAATTAATATTTGCTTAGAAACGCTGGTATCGTAGCGTACACTGTATTCGTCATCTAAGCACATTTTCCTGTGGGCATTAGTCTTTTACACGCCCCTACCCCTAAATTTTAGGTATCATCTAAGGTAATATTAAAGCCAAAGCAGTGATATTAATATTTCTTTTTATATTAATTCATGTTCAGTAAAATCAAAACTTTATGTAACACCAAAGACGAATGATAAATGATATTGACATTTTGTCATTTAATCATTTACATTGTCATTAGGTGTTGCTTCAAATTTAGGAGTCATCGAATAACAGTAATGCAAGAGAAAGAAAGTATGAAATAAAACTGTATGCAAATTATTGGATACTTTTTGTTGATTGAGCAGTTGCCGTACTAAGCTATTTATTTAAACTTATTTACAAACGAAGTATGACGCGTGAAATTTGAACCCACATCAATTGGATATATCAGAAGAATGTGTAAACATTTTCTGCTAGATGATATGATAAAAAGTCACCCGTAAAGACGAGAATGCGAGTAATAATTTATGTTACGAGTAATAATACGTACCTACGCTATTCTAATTGACAAGGCAGTTGAAATTTTTTTCGAATACATGTGGATTGAAGTCCCTCTTGGGGTAATTATTTTCTCCTCACGAACGAGCTTTAATAAAACTATGTACCCGGCTAATTTATTATTTACTAGCAACCCGCCCTCGCTTCGCTTTCAGTCGTCTTACCCGCGTAGTTCAGGAATACCGGGATAAATTATAGCCTATGTTACTCCCTGATATTATAGCTTTCCATTGGTGAAAGAATTTTTGAAATCAGTTCGGTGATTTAAGCGTGAAAGCGTAACAAACAAACATACTTTCGCATTTATAATATTAAGTAAGGATTAGACCAATAACTGTTTCAGTATTGTTTATATTGTGAAAACAAATAAAGATCTTTTATTTATTTCTTATTTCATCACTACTTGGGTATTAGTTTTGTTTAAAACTATGGTTGACTTGGAAAATATTTAGTATTAGCATATGTTTAAATTACAACTCTGCCGTGTCTATTATGCTGTACTGCTACGCCAGTCGTAGCTGTACATTATCTTATTTATTAGCCTATTAGTCAGTTTTATTTAATCTCCCGCTTTGAGTAGGAGGAACTAAGTGGAGTCTCTCCACCGACTCCTATTTTAAGTATTTTTAATTAATTTCGTTGCAGGTCCCGAGACAATTATGAGTATTTCTCGGGGCTTTCAGAAGATCCAATCTCGGTGTCAATTATGGAGACTATTGTGGCTCCTCGCTTATAGGAGTTACAATGGCAAACATGTGTAGTATGATTATCTCCAAATAAAATGTAGAACTGCATAATTGTGGACTCCGAGGACCTGAGTGAGGGTTTTAGTTCTTTGTCTAACGTTAAACTGTATGTAACGGTTTTACTGTATATTTTAGTAGTACCTTGTCTGTGAACTGCAGACTGCTATAGATTTGCCGCAATGGAATTTAAATGTTACGCGATGGTATAAAGTGGGTGTATCCACTTCCGAGAAGCATCGAGCACGGCTCGCACCATTGCACGTTGAGCAACTAAATATAAATTGATTTGTGGTTTAGTCTTGTTTGAATATGTTTGACATCCTGACACAAATGCATCGCCTCATGTAGTGGGAACGTGCCACGTGTCGGCATAAATTAGACAAAATATAAGTATTAAATAATTGGAAAATCTTATTTGTCTTTGACACTCTTCAGTAGAAGGTCTTAGGGAAGGGATGGGAAAAGCGCTTCTTGGGATTCCCCGAAGTTGTGACCCGAAGGGTGTCTTGGTGTTTTACACGGAGACCATTATGGATCTTGGCTTACAGGAGTTACAATGGTGGGGAAGTGTGGTAGGATAAGTCCTATTAAAACTTAAGTAGAAGTAGCTAAATATATACATATTTAACAAGTAATTTTTATTATTTATTAGACATCGTTTTGCACCAGGGAACTAATTCTTTTATAGCGGGTGACTTCACCCACACACAATTAACGGACATATCAACAATTATCTGTGCGATTTACAAATAAAATTGTTCTAAGTGTGGGTGTTAATTATATCTGTTGTATTTTTAAAGTACATTACGTTATAAGGGCTTATTGCGCAGCGCTGAGTGTGGTCGCATAATAATGAAAGTAACCTAAACATATATTTCAAAATTTTGGAATAAGGGACACTGCGGATTGAAGTTTATAGAAAGCTCTAGTGGTAGTGTGAAGCCGCGTTTATAGAAAGCTCTAGTGACAGTCTTCTTCTTGTTGTCACAAATGGATAGATTCCTACGGGTTAGCATCATAATGGCAGAAAATCGAGTCATATACATACTTTACCGTAGGGAGCGACCTGGGTGCCGGCCTAACCACGGATGTTAAGGATTCGGTGCCAGTGATAGGCCTAATTGCGAAGGTGAGGGAATACGGCGTGTTATGAGGCCGCGCGCCACCCTTTCGTCACCCCGAACGGAACGGACTGTGTGTACGCCAGCCATAGGCCACCTAAAAACCCCTTTCATACCCCTACTTTACCATAGGGAAGCTGAGTATGCCTATGCCATTGCAGAAGTCCATGAGCGGCAGTTACCACTTACAACCAGTTTAGTTGCTTTCTCGTCCTACCAGCAAAGGCAAACAAAAAAAAAAACATACGAATTTACAATATGAATAGTGTAACGAACTATCGGAATGGCGGGCGTCTAGATTTAACCGCTACCCAATTCGTCGGTAGAATATTGGGCTCGCCCATAAACCGTACCGTTTGGTAGTTGGGCTGTTAATATTGATTTACGCGACCATTACTTTCTATACCAAATACAATATAATTTGGAGCAGTAATAAGGAAAGAACTGATTGCATCACTGTGTACTATTTGTGTGAAACTAATTCGTAAATTGTAACGCATCGGAGCGTCGATGTACTTCTATAATGATGATTTTATGATTAGTGGAGCGGTAGCTGCCAGCGATAGGTAAAATTACGAATGTGTAGGTTGTATCTACGTTTGCACAACTCAATATAAATTCACATTAAGCTTTAAGATAGTTTCACCTGTCCAGGTGTCTTATCTGTCTGTCTGGAAATCTTGCACGGTAAATTTGACCTACTTCTCGATGTCACACTAAATTCAATATGGCTGGCGTTCCAACATGATAGATTACGTTTTCTTTTCAAAATATGTAATTTTAAAAAATAGAATAAATTAAAATAAGCTGTTATTGTATTAAAAAGTTACTAAAAAGTTCAAAATAATTTATATTTTCTCTTTTCCTTGCTGTTGTGCAAAATACATATATTTTTTTAATTTATTTTTTTCGTGGTGTGTCGTGTGGTAATTGTTATATATTTGTTTCATATCGATTTGTTTGTATAATTTAATATATAACTGTTTATTTACACAAATTAAATAAATGTTAGACAGCTACATACTTCTCTGATTCGATTATCGACTTATTAAATCCACAAAAAATAACTACATGACAACTGTAATAACTCAAAACCATTGAAAAAGAATCTAGATACTTGCTCGATGCTCAAAACTCATGATATGCTTCATCATCATCGCTGCCCACACACGTCCCACTGTTGGACTCCCTCCATAATGGGAGGGAATTTGACCTACTATACCATGCTAATCAGACATGTTGGTATAGGGTTTCATTTTGAGTTTTCCTCATCTTGCACAAATGTTATGCATATTTATATCCCTTAGTCGTCTTTTACGATACCCACGTGCAAGATAGGGAATGGTGAATTGTATTCTTACTCCGTCACCACACAGATGGTAGGCTTCATAGCTTCTAACACTACGTGCTATCTTTACAGTCGTGTCAGTGATTATCTTGTGCATGTTATAACTTGGTACTGCAACAACGAACAATGAGAACCAAATACATGATGTGAAATATCAGATAGGGCGCATTCCCGTGGCAATACTGGCGTGTGCTTAATATGTAGTTGTGCTGATGTTCAATAAACCAGCTACAATATCCTGCGATCGCAGCGCTCCCTAACCGCTGCGACCCTATTTCGCTTCTATATTGACGCTTCACAATGCACTTGTATATCTATGTATTTATATGTATGGTGACTTTGGCAATACTTGTAGAAGCTATATTAGAATAAAATATTACACGAAATTATACACCTAGTTATCCCTATGTTGACTGAGTAAGAATTATAATTCACAGTGATGAATTAGGGAATGCTCTATATTACCATGTTAAGGTTTTTAGGAACTCACTGATATTTCTAGAGGTTAGAGTTCACACAAACAAATGCTTCAGGGTCATAATAGAAAAGATAAATATGGAAAATCAGAAGGAAAATTTTCTACTGTACTAAGTTAGCACTGGACGTTACTTAACATATGAAATCCGAGTTAAATGTATTAGGTCGCGCGATGTTATATTTATTCAAAAGTCAATAATTGGATAATTGTATATATATCCCCTGTGGTGACGGAGTAAGAGTACAATTCACCACCACCAAAAAATTGAGAACATATACATTAGGTAATTATAATATCAATTTTAATCTCTTTCGCTGAACCTCTGTTTTTTATTGGCCAATTTCTGAAATGGAGCGGTTGATTTAAATAATAATAGTTTCACAAATCAAAATAAATGATATATTTATTTGTACTCCACAAGTCAAATTCAAATAATTTCTTATGCATGCATTCGTGTGGTACCGGAGAAAGAATACAATTCACCGCCCCCTCTCTTGCCCGTGAGTGTCTTAAAAGATGACTAAGGGATTATAATGCGCATACAACATCTATGTAAAAGGGGGCAAACTTGAAATAAAACCCTGTACCAAGATGTCTGATCAGCGTGGTATAGTGGGTCAATTACCCACCCATTGTGGAGGAGGTTCGAATCCGAAAGGGGGATTTATATAAGCTGAGATGATGATATCAAGCTAGCTTGGGTCATTACTTAATTGATAACACGTTACTAAATTGATATGGTCTTCAACTGTACGTTTCCAGCGATCATTTCTCCCACGTACGTGCAAGCTCTGGAATGAACTACCTGCTGCCGTGTTTCCCGAGCGCTATGACATATCCTTCTTTAAACGAGGTTTGAAAATAGTATTTTCTTCGCGGTAGGCAATGGCCTGGCTGTGCCCCTGGTATTACAAAGGTCTATGTGCGGCAGAATCACTTACCATCAGGTGTGCTGCTCGTTTGCGACCGTTAGCAATAAAAAAAAACACGATATCCAAGCGAAATATATTGAGGCGGGCGATATTATATTTATTTAGTCAATACACAATAATTGGATAACTGTATGTGTGAAATACCCTGGAATGTGTAATATTCCAATATTGTTGTTGTGTCGTCCTATAAACACGTATTGTTTGTTGATGTAGCACCGAGTTGTTGGATACGGCGCCAACGGTGCAGTCTGCGTGTTTGTTTGTGTGTTTAGCTCAGGCGCGCGGCGGCGTGATTGTGTGTTTGTTTGATATGTATGCGCTTGATTGATTTAGGTGTTGCAATAGTGACATGGTGATTTAACGATCTATTTCATTTTTAATTTTTAAAATACCCCGAACTAAGACAAATCCTTGAGTTACGAGGGACTCCATTAATTAACGGATGCGTTTAGGGGCTAGACTCAAAAAAAAAACAATTACTTGGAGAATTGTATTTATTTTGATTTGTGAAACTATTATCATTAAACATGAAAACACAGGTCTACGACCAGTGTGTATTACCAGTGATGACTTACGGCACGGAAACGTGGTCCCTAAATGTAGGCCTCATATCAAGGCTCAAAGTCGCTCAGCGTGCTATGGAGCGGGCTATGCTCGGGATTTCTCTGCGAGATAGAATCCGGAATACGGAAATCTGCAGAAGAACGGGTGTAACCGACATAGCACGAAGAATTAGCACGCTGAAGTGGCAATGGGCAGGCCACATCGCTCGTCGAACCGACAACCGGTGGGGAAGAAAGGTTCTCGAGTGGCGACCACGTATCGGACGACGCAGTGTAGGACGCCCCCCCACTAGGTGGACCGATGATCTAGTGAAGGTTGCTGGGCGTCGTTGGATGCAGGCGGCACAGGACCGCACATTGTGGCGCAACATGAGGGAGGCCTACGTCCAGCAGTGGACGGCAATAGGCTGAAAAGATGATGATGATTATCATTAAAACCATCGCCTCCATTTCAAAAATTGCCCAAAAATAAACAGAGGATCGTATATCTTTTCAACTTTTTATTTGTATAGTTTAAAAAATATATAACTATAGCGATATTTGTTTTTTTATATAAAGTGTAAATCAAATTGCATTATTATTTATTACACAGTTTGCGTTAAAGATAACAGAGCGTGAGTATTGTGTGAACAAACATATGAAACTGACATATTTATAGTTTTAGATGAGATTGGAATTGTATAAGAAAAATGTGTCGCATTTTTGCATTTCAGCTGATATACGTCCCACTGTTGGGCTCGAGCCTCCTCTACAATAGAAGTGAAATAGACCTACTATAACCACGCTGGTCAGATGTGTTTGTTGCGCTTTCATTTTGAGTTTTCCTTCTCTTACATAGATAGATGCTGTATGCATTTTATACCTTTTAGTCGTCTTTTAAGACACCCGCGGGTCCCACCCACAGTTTAGGAGGCCCAAGCCGAATAGTGCTGCGTGAATGGGCTCAGAAAACTTGTGTAAAGCCAGGGCCTTACAATCAATAATAAAATTGATAAGAATAATGAATGATGAGGTGAAGGTAATCTATTCAAATACAAATTATGTTGTAATAGTTGTTAAAGCATTAGTAGGCGTGGTGACGTCATACCTTCTTACATTACAGTATTGCAGAATGCGTATGGGCAGACTGCGTATGACTCAACAATAGGCCTTGATCAATCCATCTATCCGTTAACTTATCGACGTCCACTGTGAGACAGATCTCCACAGGCATGGGGACATCATAATATGATCACCACGCTTGACCTTCCAGTAGGCGATCGCTGTTGCTCTTATAATTTTCTCTATAAAATCATCATCATCCCAACCTACATAAGTCGCACTGCTGGCCTCAGGCCTCCTCCGTAATAGGAGGTAAATTGACCTACAATACCGCGCTGGTCAGGCCAGTTGGTATAGGATTTTGTGTCCAGTTTTCTGCCTCTTACATAAATATTATGTGCAGAAGGATGTGGTGAATTGTATTCTTACTCCGTCACGACACGGATGAGCACCACACGGTCTGCAGGATGCTGTTGCTCAATTCCCTGATTTCTTCTCAGCCTGCTTTTATAACTTCCTTGAGCAAGTAAGTGCTAGTGATGAATAGTATTCTTAAATCGTCACCATTCGCGGGTGACTGGACTGGGGAGTTAGTCCGTCACCCGCCTAGAGGCTGACCGCACGAGGAAAGACCGACGTCCTCCCCAGGGGGGGATGTCGGTCAATGGGAGGGTAATCCTCAGGGGGTATTCTGTCGGGCCGACCACTGGCGATAAGTAACTCTGCTCCGGTTGTCGGTCCAACGATGAAGGCGACGTGGTGTGCGGGTGGGTTGCGGGTGTGCGTGCTTACGCCCCTCTGTCGCCCCGGACGTAGTGGCGCGAGAAGTGCGCCGACGGCAATCCATCCCCCAAAAAAAAAAATCGTCACCATCAGCATCTTGTTCTTAATAACTTTAGAGATGAAAATGTATTTTGTATTTTAATGATTATTTAACTTAACAACCCGGTTGGGTACAGCGTTTGATTTCAAGGAATTCTATTTTTCTTTATATTCCTACAGAACAGCGCCTATTTGATTGAACTAATAGGTATCTATAAATACTAGTAAATTCCCGCGATAGTTTATCTTCGTAGTACGTGTCGGAATACGCAGATGAAATACAGCCTACTAGCGCCCTGCAGTTTTACCCACATAGTTCCCTTTCCCGTGGGAATATGGAGATAAATTATAGCCCATGTGTTGTCTGTATGTGATATGTAAGCTATATTATTGTGAAGTTTCATCAAAATCCATTCTGTAGTTTTTGCGTGAAAGAGCAACAAAACATCTTCACATACTCACAAACTTTCGCGTTTATAAATATTAGTAGGATGTTACTCGCTGGTAATGTAGCTTTCCATTGACAAAAGAATTTTTATAAACGAAATTAATCAAATTCCTTTTATTTCAGCCGCGTAGATACAGTTTTCGTGCGAATATCAGTATAATAATAACATATAGCCTATGTTACTCGCTGATAATGTAACCAATGGAAATTGATCAAGATTTTTTTAAATCAGTTTAGTGGTTTGGACGTGAAAGTGTAACAAACAAACAGATATACTATCGCATTTATAATATTATTTAGGATATGGTAATATATATTCTAACGACTATATTCACTATATTTAATTGTTTTATAGTTATCATTATATACATTATAAATTCTAAGAAACCTCTTCGTTGTTCTGTAAGTTCCTCTCCATGCATGGTTGCCTATAAAAGATCGCTTTGAGCGATACGGCCGCCATTTTATATAAATCTTACATACTTGGTCTTTTATAATTACTGTTTTATTTTAGTACAGTCTTATCTTTCTTTTGGGTAAGTTATGGTCTCGACATACCACGTCCCCAAATGTTCGGCGTAAAGGAGGGGCGGCGTTCCACCCTATAACCTGACGGTACAGGTTTTAATTGTGCGTACCTTTAAACATAAGCAAATAAATTGAGTTAATAAGAGATTTGATTATTATGTGATAGAACCGCATTATCAACAGTCGTCGCTCTACAACTGTGGGCTGGTCCGTCCGGGGTAGTACCACAGCATATGATCGACGTCTGAGTAGTAGTAATTTGTTACTACGCTTCGTTCGTGTGAATACGTGCAATGAGATTCGGTGATACTAAAGCTATCACCAAAACCCACCACATGCAAACGCCCTTCACAGTTAGGCTTTCGACTCTCTTGCTCACCAAAGTGCAGTAATAAATTGCTACTACTCAGACATCGATTATCAGCGAGAGTGTGTCTGTAGACACTCTAGTACACTACCACATAATTTACACACAAACTCGATACAACCATTTGTAGATTGCAGAAGGTCATGCATGGGAATCAACACCCGACATTCAGCATAAGGAGGATCGCTATTTAGAACACTGTGTTATCTCGTTTAACTGCTTTAAGACAAATCTTAATATAAGATACAAACAATTTACATCCGTATTTACTACTATCTGCCCCATATCCGCTCCAAAGAGATTAAGTTCACCAGATGCCCTGTGTTTTACGGCTTGCCCGTTATCCCGTTTCGACCCGCACTAATATTTAGTTTACCCCAATTTTAATGGTTATAAAATCCAGGGTGTTTGTATACGTTAAACTCTGTTAAATATTGTATGTATATGTAAAAATAAACATTAGTATTCTTAAAATGTAAGTGCAGCAAGTGGAGTATGCGACTGTAGATATGAGGTCCCGGGTTCAAAGGTAAAAGAGAACAATAGAGTAATGTTACATATGTCTAACAAAGTCTGTTACGTTTCTATATAAAAAATATTTACATAAAATTGATTTATGTTTTTCCTGTGGTGATGGACTAATAATACAAGTCCCTTTCTAGCGCGTGAGAGTCCTCTTATATAGATATTATTTACATATGATATCCCTTATCGTCTTTTAGGGCATCCTCGAATAAGAGGGGCGGTGGATGGTATTCTTACTCCGTCACCACGCAGATTTAAAATTTAATTGACTGTGTTGAATATTGTAAAATTTCTTATAAGACCGCTGCTATCCATTCTATAGATTTTTACGGGTTCCAGGTGTAGTAAAAATGGTCTTGTTTGCCGTCACAGTGTGTATCACATCGTTGTATTAATTGTTCAAAACAACACAGTCATTCAAACAATTTACATATACATATATGTATTAAAAGCACTCATATATATTATAATTGTTTGAGGATCGACTGATTACGACTATTAGCATTAGAACAATGATTTAACTGCCCTCTCTATTCCCACGAGTGATATTAATAATAATATAATTAACATGTAAATCGCACGCACTCAAGCATTTGAACATCTGGACGAGCCGTCTTGATAAAAACATCACGCCACATGGCATGACGGCTAAAAGGATTAGATACATTTATTTCATCAAGACCAGTAACATTATGTTTCTAGAAACATGTTTAGCTCGAAGTAATTTCTAAATACCGTCAATTATGTTAAGAATTTTCGTCAAATATCTGTCAAAGCGGTTCAGTTTGTCGTACAGGTATGAGCGTTCACGACGTCCTTAGATATATGATAAATAAAAAAATTGTGATATCCAATTACTAGATTTGTCTTGCTGCTCAGGGAGAAATTCATCAAATCACTCGTTTAATTACAATGTTTCATCGCTGCATCTAAATTATAAATATATCTTTTGTATGTCTTATCTTATACATATATCTCCGTGTGGTGACGGAGTAAGAATACAATTCACCACCCCCTCTCTTACCCGTGGGTGTCGTAAAAGACGATTAAGGGATTATAAGGGAGAAATTGACTACATATATATCCTACACAGTATGCATACAACATCTATGCAAGAGAAGGAAAACTTGAAGCAAAACCCTGTGCCAACAAGTCTGACCTGCTCTGGTATAGTAGGTCAATTTCAAAGATGATATATTTTGTGGTAGGACACTGTCGACAGTTGTCTGTCTCCATCCGCAGGCCGGTCCGACCGGGGTAGTACCACACTGAGCAGAAATATAAACATCTGACTAATAGCAATTTATTACTGCACTTCGTTCGATGAGCGAAAGAGCCGCAAGCACAATTTTCTGGGGGTGTTTGCGGTGTGGTTGGTTTTGGTGATCACCGAACCTTACTGCACGCATTAACATTTCCTTCAATTTTTTTCGGTAGACTAGATCGGCAGGCAGATCGCAAAGGTCCATGAGCGACAGTATCACTTACCATCGGGTTTGTTGTTTGCTCATTTACCACCAACGGCAATAAAAATAAAATAAAACTAATAAAAAAATCTTTAAACATGGTACAGTCACAGGGGAGATGTACAGTCAAGTGGTTACATGTATCAAATTATGGCCCATTGTTATTTGAAATGAAGTTAAGATTTAACTACTTATATATTTAATTTTAAAAAAATAATGCTAAGTACATCATACGTCCACTGTTTGACACTCGCCTCATTGAGGTGTGATTAATGACATAATCGCCACGCTTGGTAGAAGGGTTGGTGAACGTAATTTGTAAGTTTTTTAGAAGGATTTTAGACTCCATTCTCATGGTAATCCTCATCCGGTTATTACGATACCCACGGGCAAGAAAGTTTTTTTTTCATTAGATCCAATAAATGTAATATGAAATTCGCTATAAAATTCAGCCAAAGGATCCCTTTTCCCATTTTCCTCGAATCTATATCGCCACATGTTCCAATTAACCGTGTAATGATGTACAAGAACATAACTTGTCCACGTGTCTCTCTCTAACGGCTTGCGTACACGAATGATTGAAAGTTCAGGTCCTTAACCTCATACACCAACCATTAACACAATATATAGTAGTTTATACTTATAGCAAAACCGTCGTAGCTACAAATAACTTGACATTTGAAAATAACTGTATAAAACTAAAAGCTGTTTTTAAATATAAAAATATACTCCTTGTAAAAGCACGCTAAATTTAATGAAACATATAAAGATATGTTCGTTACAGAATCATGTTTTTGATGTCTTGAGAAATATATATTAATTATGTCAGAGTTTTGAAGCTTAAACACATCAAGCGTAAGACCCATTACAAATTTTTAATTAGCAACACCAATATAATATATTAAATGTATGTTAAAGTTTTAAGGATTAATCAGTATTATGTATGTAAATATATATTAACCCTTTTGTTTTACATTATAAAAGCTTTGAAGCTCTTTTTATGGATAGAGAAACTAAATGGATTTTAAATATTATGAGCAAAAGCACTTACTTCCTTTTTTAAAATATACTTCTAATAAAAAAATATAAGCAATTTTGTTGGCATGTCATATAATAACTGTTGGATTTACAGCGTTCATAGTCATTCTTACACTGACAATAAATTTGTACCAAAATGTGGGTCAATATTTAATAACTTAATTTTCTGTAGCGGGTAGATAATTATAAATCTCTGTATCTCTCACTGATGGACTCGAGACGTCACGTTGGGAGGAATATTGACTTACTATATCACGCTGGTCAGACGGGTTGGTATAGGGTTTAATTTCGAATTTTCCTTGTCTTGTATATGTGTCATATACATATTCAATCCGTTAGTAGTCTTTTACAACACCCACGAGTAAGATAAGGGCTGATGAATTGTATTCTGACTCCATCACCACGCTCCGAACTTTATATGAATGCATTATTAAATATTTTTACATAATTAAACAAATATTATATAATATATTAACTGTTTATTAATTAAGTGACATTTTAAATATCTTAACGTTATATGCTTTTTATAAAATTTAATTACAAGCGGGATTTAATTAAACCCACGTCTATTGTAAATGGCGTATCAAATGTCAACAAAAAGTCAATCTATAAATACATTATTACATTGATTTTCTTTAAACAATCATGTTATTTTTTTTTTTTATTGTTATTGGTAGCAAAAAGCATCCCTGATGTTACCGCCACTGCTACTCATGGACTTTTTAGCAAAATTAGCTAGTAAGCTAGTAGAAAAGAGTTTGTATAACTACGTGAAACGTAGCAACGAATCGCCATTGAATTACTGCGAATCATTATAAAGATCGGGAAATATTATATGTGAATATTTATCTAGCATCTGTCGAGTAATCAGTTCACATTAATCTGACAACGGCGTAGACGGGGGCCATGAGAGATCTCTTCAGCTGATCGCCTCGTTTTCACAACAAGTTTGCTATTTCATATTTCGGGACACTAGCTGTGTTAGGAGCTTCACTGCCATTTATTCCCTACATTATTTAATATCATCTTTACTTATTATTTAATTTAAAAACACATTTCGTTTCGCGATATTAATATCCAAATAAAATTTCCATAATAATGATTAATTATTAACATTAAATATATATTTTAATTGTTATTTTCTTAATTTAATATGCTAACTACTACATTTATCAATATTAATTAAAAAAAAATATTTAAAAATGTAAAAAGCGTTTTAACTCACCGGCGGCGAATACAGGGACCAACCCGATGTTGGTTAGGACTCCAAAGAGGAACTTTCTCACGACGCGAGCCGTGTCCAATAACACTGCCTTCTGCGTCAGACCTCCAATCCGACCACCTAATGTAAGATTCTTAATGTGTTAGTCGAGACTTTTGGCTATTAGACCGTTAGTCGAAACGACTATCTGTACAACTTATTACCGTGTTCCACGTGTCGACAATCTTGTGAGCTAAGTCTTGATATTTTATCTGTTTATCTTTCTCAGCCTTCGCGAGATTTCCGTCATGAGGGATATCGACAATCATAGCACAGCGCTTTAGTCGATCTATTACGTGAACAGCCGGGAACGAACAGCCGGAATCGATATGCCTGAGATACTCATCTGGTAGGTGGCATGCGCGACAGATATCAGCAGTGCCATCCCTCTAGATATATTTCCGGTAGTTATTCGTCTTGATAACTTCATCAGCAATTGCACAGACAAAATCTTCGGTTTCTCCGAAGAGATTGCCGAATCGTAGCCAGGCCACTGAGGTTAACAGGTCTACATTCGGGTCATGAAGTTGATCTGTAGAACCTGTCATGCAGCTCTTTGCTTTGCCATACATTCTCGCGGTCACCAGTGCTTAGTACTTCGGGTCTGTGCCAGTTATCTATACCAATAAATAAAATTGGAGTGTCTGTTTGTAATGTCAAAATAATAGGCTTTTTTCATGCTCACACGGTTATTTGCACGACACCTATGCCTAAAATAGCAATTAAAAAATTTTTGTCCGTCTGTCTGTTTGTTCCGGGTAATCTTCAAAACGGCTGGACCGATTTCAAAAATTCTTTCACCAATGGAAAGCTATAATATCAGGTCGTAAACTAGGCTATATTTTATCCCGGTATTCCCACGGGAACGGGAACTACGCGGGTAAAACGACTGTAACCTATAACCGAAGCGAAGGCGGATTGCTAGTTGTTAACAATTATTGTTATTATTAACATTAATTATTATTTATCTCAGTCAAATGTCCTACGGCTCGATCCTTCTCCACAATTTTTTTTATGGGTGGGCTATGGTAAGCGCGCACGCGGTCCATTCCGTAGAGCAGGGTGACTTGTCGTCAGTGGTCGGCCCGACGGAATACCCTTTCGGGTACCCTCACCTCTCAACGTCCTTGTCCCGGGACGTCGGTCGCCGTCGCGCGGTCAGCCTCTCTGCGGGTGACGGACTAAAATCCCCGGTCCGGTCACCCGCGATCCTTCTCCACAATAGGATTGCAATTGACCTACTATGTCATGCCGATATGCCGAGGTTGGCAAAGGATTTTGTTTCAAGTTTTTCTTCTCTTACATAGATGTTATATGCATGTTATATCCCTTAGTTGTTTTTTACGACATGCACAGGCAAAGATAGAGAGTGGTGCAGTCTATTCCTCCTCCTCGCACAGAAAATTGTTATTATTAAATATTAAGTATCCCTTAACATAATATTAATAATACCCCCTTAATTATGATTTTTGTTATTTGAACAGTTGTCTTGGCAACAGCGACTACTTTAGGCCTAGTGTTATTATATTTTGTTCAATTTGACAACATTTGAAGACACTGCTCAGTCCCTATCTATCTCAGCGTTATATTGGCAACCCGCCCTCGCTTCGCTTCGGTTTGAGTCGCCTTACCCGCGTAGTTCCCGTTCACGTGGGAATACCGGGATAAAATATAGCCTATGTTACTCCTTGATATTATAGCTTTGCATGGTGAAAGAATTTTTAAACGTGAAAGCGTAACAAACAAACAACCAAACTTACTTTCGCATTTATAATATTAGCGATGATAATGTTTCTCGATAAACAGACTATCTAATATGTTCCAATTTATTAGAATCCAACTGGAATGCACTGAGATTAGTTCAAACAAACAAATTCTTTATAATGTTATATACCTTTCATACGCGCAATAACTAATGTGCCCTAAATGTTTACGTTAAAACGGGACGCTTGTATAACGTGACCATTATTTTTTGTGTTCGAACGGGACACTCGCAGAAATAGAACAATATAAGAGTTTAAAATAAAAAAAAAAACATGCACACTTTTACTGCAGATATAGGTAAAACTTGGAACTTGAAACTTAAAAAAGGACAAGAATATCTGAAAATTAAATAGAACACGTCCTTATTCATCATCTCGGCTCATTTACATCCCTCTGCTAGGCTCGAACCTCCTCTACAATAGGAGGGAAATTGACCTTACTTATACCATGCTGGTCAGACAGGTTGGTGTAGAGTTTTTCTTTTCTAGTTTTCCTCCTCTTGCATAGATGTTATATGCATATTTTATGCCTCAGTCCAGTATATTATATCCCTCGGTCATATTATATGCGTCCATAACAAATTATCATTTGTGATCAGTTTGCAAGAATGGGACATTTTTGTTACGGCTAGGGACAACGGGACAGACAAACTGAAAATGGAACTGTCCCGTTTAGAACTGGGCGTATGGTCACATTAGTAATAACGCTTGATATTTTAGCAACTACTTCAAATAATATTAATATCGAGTGCGTTGATTTTTATTTCGGATAAGAACTTGCGATATCACCGCATAGTTTCGATTGAGCAATTTGTTTTCGAGCGTTTAACCTGTTGAGGGTTTTGTTCTGATGTAATTCATCTTACATATGTATGAAAAACAAAGTTGTGTTATTGACTAATAGTAAAGTTAATTGACTAATCAGTATATTGTACAGGAAGTGTGAACGTGTCTCTATATGTATAAATATAGCGAACTTGATACGTATCATATACCAAGGTCTACCACGGTTGACTATGTTAATGATAATTTATAGTACCTACCCCTTCTATATTTCACACACAATTGAAGCAAATTTGTTATTTTTTTTTTATTATTGGGACGTATATGAACTGAGATGATAATGATGACGATAGCTTATATTTGTCGCCTGTTATGAAATGCAGGGGAGTGATGGCTGCTCTATTAGTTAACTCGCACTCTGGTCCAGCCGTAATTTTAATATTATATTTGAATTTGTACTATATGGTGGTTCGACTGAGATCACATTGGAACTATTAATAGACATACTGTTGTATGCAATATTGTGTAAAAAAATTAAAAAGAGATGTTATTGAAATTAAATAAAAAAATAACAACGGTAAAATGTAAAAAATTACAATATTTAAGTGAGCGAGGTTTATGCAAAATAAGTGATTTGAATTTGACACGAAAGAAATGATATAACGCTCTAAATTGTATTATTTATACAATATCCTTAGTCACGTGACAAGCAATGGATAGATCGAGAGAGAGAGAGAGAGAGATATGTATGCGCTGGACATCTGTTGCGATCTGACACCGCGACATCTGCCGACCTTGGTCCAATTGCATTGCACACAACTGGCGCGCCACATCGGGCACAAGATACAAATTAATAGCCGAGCTATATATATAACGTGACTATTGATAATAAATAAATCAACGCTTTGTTATGCGCTTACAGATAAATAAATACAAACATTGATTGATTAGTTAAAAGATTACGAAACCCTTTTATTTTGGTTAGTTGATCTTTTATTGAGTATTAAATTAAGCTGTATAAGTTTTCGTTTGGAGACGGAGTTTAAATACTTATTACTGCATGTTTATTTATTAGGTAATTATTTTGTGATCAAACCCTACCTTTTGGTGAATAAAGGAAAAAAGGATGTCCTAGTGAGGGTCGTCGATGCGTGATATTTTTAACGACTTCTAAAAAAGGAGGAAGAAGTTCTCAATTCGGATGTTAGTATTTTTTTATAGTTCGCGCATAACTCCGTCGTTTGTGGACCGATTTGAATATTTTTTTTTGTTGTCAACGGTGAACCCTTTTTCAAATGGTTCCATATTTTTTTTTTTTTTTTTTTGTGGTTGGGCTGCGGTCGGCGCGCCTCCGCACCGCTCCGTCCGGGGCGACAGAGGGGCTTAAGCACGCAACTCCCGCAGCCCACCCGAAAACCACCTCGCTTTCGTCGTTGGGCCGACCACCGGAGCAAGTTTACTTGTCGTCAGTGGTCGGCCCGACGGAATACCCCCTACGTGGGGTACCCTCCCATCGACCGACGTCCCCCCCTCGGGAAGGACATCGGTCTTTCCTCACGCGGTGGGCCTCTCGGCGGGTGACGGACTAATCCCCGGTCACGTTACCCGCGGCCTCGGCTAGGGCGGCATGAGGCGCAAATGGTTTCAAATGGTTCCATGAAAAATTTATCGAAATCGGAGAAGCGGTTTTTGCAAAATCAACAAAAATCTAAAAGTTTATCTACATTGTCTACATTAACGATCTTTTCAACTCTGCATTGCGTTTCGAAGTCGGGTTTTTTTTAAATTATCTTGTTGTCGTTTACGTTACCTTGACATTAAGTTGATTAATATAAATCCCTGTGTAAGTTGCCCTATAAGTCTCATTGAGTACGTGTTCGTATTATTCAGCGGTGCCCGTAAGCTTGCCGTACGTAATGAGGGCGCGGCTCGCTGTCGCAACAGACTACGAACAGAACAGCGGCTAGCACGCGTTTGTGTACGCGCCGCATGCAACATACATGTTTCGCTTTATTTCCGCCGCCGTACATCAAAAGGCGGAGTTATTTTTCTTATAAATTGTTAGTACTGTTGCAAAGTGTGCCCTATATTACTACCAAAATGTAATGATCACACAAGGAGTTTGTAAACGCGCCGCCTTCTGCGGCAGAACTTGCGTTAAGGTTCTTTTTTTTTTTCATTGCGAACGGTGGCAAACGAGCAAACAGTACACCTGATGGTAAGTGTTGCTGTCGCTCATGGACCTTTACAAGGCCGTTGCTTACCGCGAAGAAAGCGAAGGGAGTGTGAATGTGTGCATTGAGGCTCGGTGACACCAAGGGCACCACCAAAACCCTCCACACGCAAACACCCTCAGAAAGTTGGGCTTCCGGCTCTCTCGCTCACCGAACGAAGCGCAGTAACAAATTGCTACTACTCAGACGTCGATTAAAAATATGAACGTTTAGATGTTTAACTATTAAATTAGATTATTATTTTCAATGTTGCTTTTGCTCATTACAACATATGTAGTAGACATATGTATAGTATAAAATTGTAGGTACTGTACATTAACAGACAATAAAATAAAAAGTACCCAGAAATTTGTATGTAAACAGCGACTAGGCACGTCTTAATAACGTATATCAAAGTGTATGAAAACAATGTTGCTAGCTTAGAATAATAACGTATAGAAGGATAGTGTCAGTACTTCGAACTTTAAAAATTTGAATCTAAAATTCTAATGGCGGGCAGACGATTACACACGTACACACGGAAACCACTATTCAAATTATGAAATCAAATTTTGTTTTTATTAACATAAATCGTTGAAATACTTTTAAAAGTAATGTTAAAAACGTTTTTATGTTTTTCAAATGTGTTGTGGCACCATTTGAATGCACAAGCCGTCATAATTACCTATTTATTTTTTAAGAGTTGCGTACGTTCGTGCAGTGCAATGACTTGTACATTACGGGACTGTTCCGGCGTAGGCGCCATTAGGCTCCAATTGAAATGCCTCACTTTTTGTGCGTGGACTTACCTTATATATGTTATTATTCTAAGGTTGCTAGGTTACAGATGTATACGTAACTAGTTGACTCATACAACTATGTTTGCCTCAAATAAAACAGAGAGAGAGAGGACTAGAGGTGGGGCTTAGGCAAATAGATTGATAGTCCGACATGTCCTTCTTTAAACGAAGTTTAAGAAGAGTACTTTCTTCACAGTAGGCAACGGCCTGGCTGTGCCCCTGGTATTGCAAAGGACCATGTGCAGCAGTGTCACTTACCATCAGGTGTGCTGCTTGCTCGTTTGCCACCGTTGGCAATAAAAAAAAAGGAACAAATTTTGTCGGTTTTTGGAACATTTTTATTAATGCTCCTCCTATACTATTGGTCGTTGTGTGATGATTAAATTGCGTTATCTAACACTAAAATATGTATGTACATATTTAATCTATACCAATAAATATAATTGGAGTGTATGTTTGTAATGTCAAAGTAATAGGCTTTTTTCATGCACACACGGTTATTTGCACGACACCTATGCCTAAAATAGCAATTAAAAAATTTTTGTGTGTCTGTCTGTTTGTTCCGGGTAATCTTCAAAACGGCTGGACCGATTTCAAAAATTCTTTCACCAATGGAAAGCTATAAATAATATCAGGGCGTAAACTAGGCTATATTTTATCCTGGTATTCCCACGGGCACGGGAGCTACGCGGGTAAAACGACTATAACCTATAACCGAAGCGAAGCGAGGGCGGGTTGCTAGTTTGAACTAAGATTAACGCATTCAACCAGATAAGCTCTTCAGCTGTATAATATTAGTATATATTATATACATCTGTGTAGTGAGGGAGCAAGATTACAATTCACCACACCCTCTTTTGCCCGGGGGTGTCATAAAATATAACTAAGGGATATAATATGCAGATAACATCTATGGAAGAGAAGGAAAACTCGAAACAAAACCCAATATTATGATGATATACAGCTCTCTCTCTCTCCATATGGTGACGGAGAGAAGAAAAGAAATTACAACACGCTGTATTGCCCGTATATGTCGTAAAAGACGGCTAATGGATATAATATGCATATAACATCTATGCAAGAGAAGGAACATTAGAAACAAAACCCTATACCAAACCGCCTGACCAGCATGGTATAGTAGGTTAATTCTCCCTATTGTGGAGGAGGCTCGAGCCTGTGAACAGTGGAACGTGTATGGGCTGGGATGAGATGATGATATATACCTAGTCCATTTAGTCGTTAACATGATAAGGGGGCGTCCATAAATTACGTGAGGTGTTTTTTAAAATTTTCTGTACCTCCCTCCCCCCCTGGTGAGATGTCATGAGATTTTATTCAACCCCCTCCCCCATCCCCCAATCTCACGTGAGATTTTTCAAAATGTGGGTTTCTTACGTAAACGCGTTGGATTGTTATTGTAAAAAGAAAAAAAAATGCTTTGTGCTTTTATTTACGACTAGTTAAGACTAATAATCAATATTGCTGAGAGTTTAATTATAAGTGTAATAAAAATTTAACATTTTTTTGTTTAAATCAGAAAAAAATTGCGTGATATTTGCCGAGATCCCCCCCTCTCTCCAACGTAAGATTAGATGAGATTTGACTCGACCCCCTCCCCCCCTTAAACATCTCACGTATTTTATGAACGCCCCCTAATATGCACGTATATTTATAAGCGGTTCTTACTTAGACCGTCGTCGCGTAACCCCCGGGCCGCTAATGACTGAGACTAATGTTTTTTTGCATATAATTTTATTTGTTATATTGTATTTGCATGTGTTATTACAAACAATTAATGCACGTAATGTACTGTTTGCTCGTTTGCCACTGCTAGCAATAAAAAAAAAAAAAAACGTAAATAACAATTGTAAATGTGTGTTTCGTATATGTGTTTAATGCTTTATATACAGAATCAGGCTGTGACCACTGCGCTCGTAGTTATGAGAAAGTGACTATTATTTGTTTAAGAAATGTTCAATATTTTGATCGCACGTTAGTGATAAGTTAGAGATACATTTACATTACTTATTAACTGTGCTTACATGAATAATGTAGGTACTTAGGTCATCATCATCATCTTGCTCTTATCCCAATTACTTGGGGTCGACGCAATATGTCATCTGTTTTGACATATTGCAAAAAGTATCGGCAATGACTTTTATGACCGGCCGCCTGCCTGACGTCAACCCTCCTTGGGAATGTAGTCGTTGACCCAAATGGTACCAGATGGAGTTGGTCCGGGTCAATCTAGGGCTCTTAGTCGTCTTTTACGACACCCACGAACAAAGCAAGGGTTGGTAGTATTCAAAGCCGCTACCACACAGCACTTATTATTATTTTACTTACTATTATTATTATTTTGTTTTGTCCGCGATTCCGCGTCACCCTATTACACCTCTGTGTCCACCGTTACGAAGAATAGTTTTAGGCGGTAATTCTCTTTATACAAGATTTTGTAGGGTAGTGAACAGCTGCAGTGACATAGTCGATTTACATTTTGATTCAGTGTTAACACAAAAAGTACAACTGAATAATTTATTAGAACTATAATTACATAGCTTCGTTGGTCTCGTGATTGATTGTTGCTTGCCTGTAACTCGCTGTATTTTTTTATATATTATTATTTTGTCTTTCACACGTGGTGTTTACCTTTAAGTAATTATCATGTTGTTACTAGCATTAAGAATTTTGTTTAGTATTAAGCTTTAATGTGAACAATTGTTGGTAAACCTTAATAAAATAAATAAACACTTACGGGGTTTCGTGGTTAATAATAATAATTTTAATTAATTGTCATTTAACGATTATACTGACACGTGTGAAGCACTTAATCGATTAATCATACGTAATTATATTATTTTGAATAAGAGCTGATACTCTTACAATGCTGGACCGATATTAACCAAACATAGCTAAGAACCAACGCAAGGAAACTGGCTTTCAAATGAAAAAAAAGCATCAAAATCAGTCCATCCGTTTGAGAGCTACGATGCCACAGACGGACACGCACACACACAGACAGACAGACATCGACGTCAAACGTATAACACCCTTCTTTTTACGTCGGGGGTTAAAATAACAAGCAACAAATATAATTTTTGTATGACCCTGAACATATATATCTTATTATAATTCGCTTAATAATATCCGTTGCCTATTGACATTTAATACTAGCAAACCCCTCTTCGGTTCGGTTTCAGTCGCCTTACCCGCGTAGTTCCCGTTCCCGGGGAAATACCGTGATAAAATATAGCCTATGTTACTCCCTGATATTACAGCTTTCCATTGGTGAAAGAATTTTTGAAATCGGTTCGGTGGTTTAAGCGTGAAAGCATAACAAACTTTCGCATTTATAATATTAGTAAGGATGTAACATGAATAGTTTATAATCATTCATCATCATCATCATTTCAGCCTATCGCCGTCCACTGCTGGACGTAGGCCTCCCTCATGTTGCGCCACAATGAGCGGTCCTGTGCCGCCTGCATCCAACGACGCCCAGCTACTTTCACTAGGTCATCGGTCCACCTAGTGGGGGGGCGTCCTACACTGCGTCGTCCGATACGTGGTCGCCACTCGAGAACCTTTCTTCCCCAGCGGTTGTCGGTTCGTCGAGCGATGTGGCCTGCCCATTGCCACTTCAGCGTGCTAATTCTTCGCGCTATGTCGGTTACACCCGTTCTTCTGCGGATTTCCGTATTCCGGATTCTATCTCGCAGAGAAATCCCGAGCATAGCCCGCTCCATAGCACGCTGAGCGACTTTGAGCCTTGATATGAGGCCTACATTTAGGGACCACGTTTCCGTGCCGTAAGTCATCACTGGTAACACACACTGGTCAAAGACCTGTGTTTTCAGACACTAAGGTATGTTGGGCGAAAAGATCCTCTTAAGTTTCCCGAACGCTGCCCAACCGAGTTGGATTCGTCGGCTGATCTCTTTCTCGAAATTGGATCTACCTAACTGGACTGTTTGTACTAGGTAAACATAGCATTATAATCATTGCCACGCTAAAATTGACTACAATATTAAAGTTGGTAGTTGTATCTGAAGTTCTTATAATATTGGTTATATAAGGTAGTTAACACGCTACATTTTGTTTAAGTCAATATAACATAATTATTGTGTAATAAACTCATTTGCAAAAAAAACGGGCGGTTTTGATTTTCATTCATATTTAAAAAGATACAATACCAAAAAGGTTTCAATCGTTTGTACACGTTACTGGCCGGTTTTAAAAATGCTGTGGTATTTAAAAAAGTACGTTCTAAATTCAATTTTTCATTTGATGTTCATTTTTACAGAAAACCCCTTTTTATCCTACATTTTTGGCGCGAAGTTCCAGAAGTTAACATCGACTTTCATAACTTTTATTCAATTTTTATCGATTAATTTCATATCCTTGACTGTCAAAGCTTTATTTAATGCTGTTTGGCTGTATCAAAAATGGTAGATAAAGTGGTAAAAGCTACCAAAATTATCGCGCTGCTTGAAGAGGGTTGCAGCCAATGTTTCGTGGCTAGGAGGCTAAATGTTAGTCGCTCGACAGTCCAAAGGACCTGGCAGCGATATCAGGAGACTGGTTCCGTCGAGAGAAGGCCTGGTTCTGGAAGAAAACCATGTACCCAACCACGGGATGATCGTTTTCTTGTGAGTCGCGCATTGAGAAATCGCAAATCTTCGTATGTGGATCTTAAGAACAACCTCCAAGAAGTAAGAAATGTGCATATTAGTCTATGGACGGTCAGGAGGAGGCTTCTCGCTGCCAATATACGCAGTCACCGCCCGGCCCGCGGCCCCAAATTACTCCGTGAGCACAGAGTTCACAGGCTTAGGTTCGCTAGAAATTGTGAATCATTGACTCAAGACGATTGGAATAGGGTTTTGTTCTCTGATGAAGCCAGGATATCTCTGTTCGGTGAAGATCGACGTCGGCGAGTGCTAAGAAGACAAGGAGAACGCTTTGCAGAGGCATGTTTCGAAGAAATCACACCTTATGGTGGGGGCTCTGTTATGTTTTGGGCAGGAATAAATTCAATGGATCGTACAGAGTTAGTCTTCATTGAAAACGGCTCACTGACTGGGCATCGATACATAACGGAAGTTCTAATTTCTCATGCACAACCCGCATTGGCCGCTCTAGGTGAAGACTCGATTTTTATGGACGACAATGCTCGCGCCCACCGATCCCGCGATGTTAATGCGTATGTGCAAGAGGTCGGCATTCGTCGTTTGGATTGGCCAGCTCGAAGTCCCGACCTCAATCCCATAGAGCATGTCTGGGACGTTCTGAAACGGCGTGTGAGATCAGTACACCCGGCTCCGCAGACCATCAGAGAGCTGAAGAATGTGATTACTGCGGAGTGGGAACGTATTCCGCAAGCAAGTATCCGGGATATACTCGCTAGCATGCCCAGACGAATTCAAGCTGTGATTTTAGCTAGAGGGGGTCACACTCGATACTAAACATTTATCTGCTTTTACTTTATTAAAGAAAAACAAACAAAAAAACTTTTTTATTTTTACTTCATGAGCATATGCACTACTAGCGAATATACACTACTAGCGAGGTTTAGCATTATTTCCCATAAATTGTATCTAAATTTTATGAAATACTGATGAAAACGATTATTTTCTTATTAATTTAGCAAATTGTGTGGATAAAACTACCTATAATTATCAAACAAAGAAATATTAACATTTGAAATGGTTCATTGCTTAGGTGCCCGTTTTTTTTGCAAATGAGTTTATATAATCAACGTGCTATTTACTATTCATTTATTTTCTTGTGAAATTATTTTATCGGTGGGGCCGTTTCATAAGCGGTGGAGCTGCGACCGTCTGATATTTACATCGAGATATCTACATTCTTCCGTGTGGTGACGGAGTAAGAATACAATTCACCATCCCATCTCTTGCACGTGGGTGTCGTAAGAGACGACTAAGGGATATAATATGCATTTAACATCTATACAAGAGAAGGAAAACTCAAAACAAAACCCTATGCCAACATGTCTGACTAGAGTGATATAATAGGTCAAATTCACTCCCATATCTCAGGAGGCCTTAGCCTAACTGTGGGAGATGGGAGATGATTTTCTTCGTCTTCTCTGTGTATATGACATTCCAGTGTCAAAGTCGAACCTACTCCATAATAATAGGGTAATTCTGGGTCATTTTCTATCCTAGTCAGCCGAGTAGCATTACAGTTTTTTTTTATAAAGACAACGCCATGCAGTCGTAGCCACTTACCGCAGGGCGTTGTCGTTTTCGAGTCGAAATCACTTGTTTGTCTTTTGCGATAATGACGGGCAATGAAAGGGGTAATTAATTATATTCATCTGGATCGATTTCGATAACATTTTACTACCAGATAGCTATAAGGAGTAACTTGGGCTTTTTTCTCTCAGTAAAACCGTATAAAATTTTACCCGGTCGGGACTCGAACCCGAGGTCACGTCTTAAGAGATATTGCAGTCAATTACTAATATAATGTTATTTAGTTACTCAATCAAATGAAATTGCTCATGAAATTCTTTACTTGTAGTAATATTATTCAGTCCTCAATCGCGGATCATTATAGAAAGAAAGAAAGAAAGAAAATTATTTATTTGGGTTCTACAGCATTATTTTCTAAGAGTAAAAAATCAATTAACAGCTATTATATTATACAAAATTAAGAAACACAATCATATTAAAGAAAAAGAACAACAACAATACCGTAGTACACCAAAAAGGTTCCATCTCAGCATAAGCTGTAGCACAGAAGTGTTACAGCGCTGGTTTTCAGGTAAAACCATTTATTGAGTACAGGCCGCTACGACACGCTGTATACATATTTTAATTGTCAAAATTGAAAAAATATTGGATGATATGAACAGTATAAAAAATATTAAATATTATAGATATAGACACTATGCTCTGTGAATCACGTACGGTTCGTTCACCACAAAATACGAACTATTTACCAATATCAAATAAGTAAAAAAATGTGTACCCACACCGTGTTACCGTATTGTGGTAAACCGCATCCATTTCGAGCCGAACCTGATTCAGGTCTATAAACAAAAAATTCAGAGATATTTTATATATGGAGATATTTAAGTAAAGTTACCACTAAAGCAAATCAATCCAAATATTGCTTTTATAAATTTGTAAATAAAATTCGGAGCATGGACACTGTAAAGTGTTCGAAACGTCGTGCAATCAAAAATCAAATACAAACGCGATAAAATACATAATAATAGTGTTATTTACACTGTGTAATACCCGCGTAAACATTAGAAATCTTTATAGATTTTTTGAAGTCAGCTACAAATTAAACGACTTGTATTTTGTAGCTGATTGATTACCAATGTCGAACACGTTAATCTTTCAAGTAGCTTTTGCTTTAAGTATAAAGAGGTGGGATGGTCGTGTTAGAAGGAGGGGAGGAATGGTTACACCGGCATAGGTTTTCCCTGGGTAATTTCGTTATGTAATACGTTATTTGTCCGTGTGGTGAAGGAATAAGAATACAAATCACCACTCCCTCTTACCCGTGGATGTTGTAAAAGACGATTAACAATAAGGGATATAATAAGCATATAACATCAATGCAAGAGAAGGAATATTCGAAATAAAACCCTATACCAACCTGTCTGACCAGCATGGTATAGTAAGGTTAATATCCCTCCTATTGTGGAGGAGGCTCGAGCCCAATAGTGAGACGTATACGACCCGAAAAAGAAGTTAAATTCTAATTTATATAATTTGAAATTAAAACTCTTAAACTTATATAAACTAATACAATATAACGTACTTTTATCTAATTTCTACTAATCTAAACTTGGCAGGTGCGTAGACGGGCATTTGAAATACCTACTCCAATCATGACATTAATCTCTCTGAAAAGGTACTTTCGGTAACCTTAAACAAAAGTGGAAGTATAAAGTTTCATTGTCCACTTAATAGAAGCCGCTACGTTAATAGTGATAACAGAAACAGGAGAACCGACGACCTCCGCTACGTTCCAGGAATTACCTCGTAAATATTGACCAAGAAACCGCCCATAAACTTGCTGCTTAGATAGCAACTTACGTCACAATGTATATAAGTTACAGCTTACAACGGACAACGTTTAGTTAAAAAAATTAGTGTAGTATGTGTACGACGTCGTATGGGCTTATGGACTAACGCCGTGTTTGACAGAAGAACCTAAGGTTATAGTTTGATGTACCTAAAGCCCTTAAGTTCCTAGCCTATCTGATGGGATGCCTGCACCGCGCTACCTAAGGTGACAGGTAGATGTAAGATGGATGTTGGGTGGAGGATTGGTAATTCTCACTGCCGGTCAAGCAGACTCACAAGACCGATCAGAACTGACGGCTAAGGGTGTCTTGGCCACAGTGAGATGGAGGTTTGGGTGGAGGATTGGTAATTCTCACTGCCGGTCAAGCAGACTCACAAGACCGATCAGAACTGACGGCTAAGGGTGTCTTGACCGCAGTGAGAGTGTAGTAACTGAGAGATGAATAAATTCATTCATATGTATATTGGATTTTGTGGCTAAATATTTCTAAATTAGTTCCTTTGGTTAGTGTGATGGTTTGTCATAGAATATGTGGAAACGTTTTTCAACATATTTTTTCTTTAAGGCCATTTTTTTATAATCTCATTTTTCTTAAGTACTCGCTGAGCTTGCGGTTCGGTTTTTCGTAATGTATCTGGGTATTCTTGGTAGCTTGGTAGTTTGTATTGTGCTCTAGAGTCGTTTATATGTGTTATTCGAGTATACAATAAATAATATGAATTAGAACATGTATGTATAATTTTTAATGTAACAGAAGAAAAACGTGCGGACGTAAGCCGTCTTTAAGACTTGTTTGCCCTCCTAATAAATAGCGATGATTCTGCCATATATTCTGCCGTATGCAAATAGTTCTGATGAAGCTATGGATTTTGCGCATAAAGATATTTGATGTTTAGACATAAAACTAAAATATTTTCTATGCATTCTATAACATAACTAGCAGACCCAACAAACACTTCTGTGTCTACAAATAAAAATAAATATAGAATTTCTTGAAATCCTTCATAGATTCCACCAGGTCTAATTGTTGATCAAAACTATTCTTCAATCCTGATCCCTTAGAAAATATTGCATCAAAATCGTTCCGCCCGTGTAGGAGCAGTTCAGTTAAATACAGAGGAATTGTATTTAAAAAAAATTGTTGTTGTTCTCACTAAATTTTATACATTTCACGTATGTGATCATAGGAAAATCCTAAATTCTGGTCATTAGTGAATTGGTGATTAAAAAAACCACAGGATTGTGTAACAGAGATCTCCTAAGAAGCTCGAAAAAATTAACTGCAATTGCCAACCAAACGCGAAAATGGCATTGGCCTCCCATTGTCCATCCAATGCCAGTAAAAATAAACACTAAAAAACTGGTTAAATGTAGGGATTTTTTTATTTTCAACCTTTCTTATTCACTGCGAGATAACATCTGGTTAGATGACAGTTTATGATTGAGTCATTCGTACTTCATAACATCAGATTACATTTTAAAGGGTAAGACCTAATTTTAAAACTATTGTTTTCTTTATTCCCTTAAAGCTTTACAGTACATTACGATAAAATCACCCCTGTGACTTAAAAAGCTTTACTGGCAAAGCTCCCGTGACTTCCAACTAAATAAAATTGTCGTTATCTTAACTATGCTCGGAGGTAGGGTATAAGTGATATCAAAAGGGGCATTATACGGCACGGAAGTGAGGTCATTCGGCACGCGATTTCGAGTCACAGTAAAATTTCTTAATTTAATTATATTTTTATATTATTCGAACTGTTTAGATCGTACTTAGGTTAAAAATTCAAGGGTTCGTGAAAATGACAACTAGTGTTGCCCAAATGCAAGACCAAGACGAGACTTGGACCGGTCTTGGTCTTGGTCTTGCAACATCACACCTGGTCTCGTCTTGGTCTTGGTCTTGCGCACCCGAGTCTTGGTATTGCAGCAAGAGTCTCGCAAAGTTTTGCAGTTAGAATAACGTAACAGTAATTTATCATGGCAATGAAAAATCCAACTAAATTAATCAAATATCCTATCCTATCTATCCATCTGCTAGCCTATAGTTCACTATTGAATACAATACTTACCACTGGAGAAAATTACTCTTCTATTCCCCTGGTGTTCCATTAGACAGCGTTACTACTCTTATGACAGGACTTTCGACCCTATTTTCTTAAGACGTCACCACACGAGGCAGTTGATACAATAAATTTTATGTCATTTTATAATCAATGCGATATTTTACAATTAATGCGATTGTTTATATTCCCCTTCAAGTTAAGTGGTATGTATCTATTGTATTTCCATTTTAGTTACTGATACTCTGGATACTTGAAAAAACCTGTTGCTCTATTGCCTATATAAATACTTTGGCCGCTGGATCCACGTAGCTCTTAATATACTATTTATTCAAGAACATATAAAACTGATTTAAAATTTTATGGTTTTAATACTTGTAAAATGTATGATATTCGTCGTCATCGTCACAGCTCATAAAAGTGCCACTGCTGGGCTTAAGCTTCCTTCCAGTAAGAGGAAAATTGATCTACTATACCACGCTGGTCAGACATGTTGGTACAGGGTTTTCTTTCTAGTTTCACTTCTCTTGCACATATGTTATATACACAGGGTGTATCAGGTTATGGGACAACTGTTCATGTATGTTGTAGTTCAACAGTCATAGATCATAATTAGAATGTATATTACGCAAAAACAATATAACGTAAAAGTTATAGTGATTACAAAAATGTGTGTCTAAGAGTTTATGCCTTAAATTTTATGCATTATGTAGGTATGTACAGACAGGATATATGTAAGCATGTAATATTTCGACAGTATAAATAGGTATTAGATTTGCGCGAACCTTTCAATGGTTACGTAGGTACAAAGGCGACTCATCAACGGTCATCGGCCGATCAGCTGATTTATGTTAAAGCGAAGTTTGTCTTGCTTATGCAAACGTAATCATTGATTTATTCAAATTCTAATGAACATTTAACAAAATACGAATATGTTGTAGATTAAGTATCATTCTTTTATACATTTTAATCAATTTACACGAAAAAACGATGACAAAATTGAAAACTTACATGTCTCTCAATTCATTAACAAATCGATATTTTTATTTCAATTTTTTTTCATGGGTTCCTAACATTGCCCGATCCGATTTGATACGACATCCACGGGTAAGAGAGTGGTGAATTATATTCGTACTCTGTCTTTTTTTTTGTGTGTGTGTAGCTGTTGGTCGCAGATGACCTTGACAGCTTAACGCGGTCAATGGGTGAGCGCTGATGCCTCTCAACCCGGTAAGTAAGTTAAGCGAACATGGCCCGAGGGCTCCCCCCTGTGGGGAACGGACCTCGGCTCGGGGCGTCGCTGAGTGCAAAGTGGGCGTGGCCAAGTTTAGGTTAATGACTTTTACGCGGCGCGGTTTTCGACCTCGACGGCGAGGCTGATACCGCGGAGTTTTATCTGTTATCGCTGCGCGAGCTGTGCAGGTCCTTTCTTGGGCGATCATAATAGCGTCATCTTCTTCTTCAAGAAGATGACGAGGACGTCGGACCGCGGATATTTTTGAGGGGACGTAGTTTACCGCCCCAACCACTAGTGGATTGGGGTGAGTCGTGGCAGAGGCAAAATAGCGTTGGGAGCAACGCTTCATGTACTGCCTGATGGTGATCATACTCTGTCCCTATATGGACATTTATATAGATTAATTGTAGGCATATTTCTATGTCCAACAGTGAACGTCGTTGGGCTAATGAATAAACGGATATATAAATATGTATAATGGGCAAGAGCACTCTCGTGATTACGGTATTTTTGTCCTTAAGCCTTTCCGAAGAGTAATTCTGAAAAGCCAACACCAACATTGGGAATCGATTGGCCAATAGATGGATATCTCAAGACTGATTTGACTTGCCGTGTAGTGACGGAGTAAGAATATAATTCATCACCCCCTATTTTACCCGTGACTGCGAACCCACGACTAAGGGCTATAATATATAACATCGGTGCAAGAGAAGGAAAACTTGACATGTATGACCTGTAACAACACGGCCGATCACCGTGGCGATTCCCCTCCGGCCACGGCCGATTCTCCTCCTGTTATGTAGAAGACACGAGCTCAACCGTATATAAGCTGAAATGGTGATTTGAATTAAATGCAAGACTGCGAGACTCTTGCAGGCCCAGTCTTGGTCTTGCTCAAGTCTTGCAGGGCCAGTCTTGGTCTTGGTCTTGCAAAAATTAAGCGGTCTTGGTCTTGGTCTCGGTCTCGCATTTCTCGCAAGACCAAAACCAAGACCGCAAGACCAAGACTTTTTTGGGCAACACTAATGACAACGTGCAAGGTTCAATGGTTTCACTGTATCTATTAAGTACACGTATTAAAATGTGTTTTGTGTGTACTGCATGGATCAGCATGCAGGTCGATCCACCTGGTGGATGGGCATCCTACACTACATCGTCAATACGCTACTCATGATATTTCTTCGCCAGTGCTTATAAGTTCGACGAGCAATGTGGCCTGCTCATTGTCACTTCAGTGTTAATTCTTTGTGTCATGTTGGTTAGACCCGTTGTTCTGCAGATTTCGTATTTCGGATCCTATCTTGCAAAGAAATCCCGAGTATAGCCTGCTCCTTAGCATGCTTAGGGAGCACATTGCCGTGCCATATTTTATTATTTAACATCGAAAAATGTATTTAAAATGTTATGTATCATTTATGTTGTCTTAAGGTGTTACTTAAAATTTAGGGATCGGGATCGCTAGTGTAAATGGGCGCGAGTTTATTTTAAGTTCACAGGCGCCGTATTTACGCGTATGTACGGCGATAGAGGCACTACAGAACCATGTTCCGACGTGACGTTTTTGTGTCAGCGTCTATATCGGTATGTTGAAGGAAATGTATATGTCGTATCGTCATTGTGCTGTACGAGTACTTGATACCTACTTGCATCATGAATATTAGCGTACGTGTTTGTACTATATTTCAGCAATACTTACATATATTTTTATAATAACCTATGTTTACGCGAGTATTACATATTATTATATGACATAATACTATATTTACGGATAATATCGTTTTGTTGTAAAAAATGACACCCATTTTTGTCAGGCAATGGTCTTACACACCGTCCATTCCGCCTGCGACGACGGCAGTGCGGAATGCGGCCCAATAACTCACCGCCCTATTGCCATTGGGCCAACCACGCACGCGTACACAGGCACGCGCAATCATGCACGCACACACCCACGAACGTATGCAAGCACGAGCGCACACACGCACGAAAACACGTGCGCACGTAACACACATAGCATTGGTCCCTTGTCTTTGTTGTGCTGGCCACTGGGATAGATGCCTTGAATTCGCCCCGCCAGAGAGATTATCTTTTCAGTTATCTCAGTGATGTCAAATAAAGTACTACTCGGGGTCTGAACACCCGCTTAATATTGTTACCTATCTGTATGTCATCTCCTATTACTTTTATGTAAAGCGTACTATTTTTGTTGTTACAGGGAGGAGGTGCGCAACCACGCCGTATTGTGGAACGCGCAGTTCTCGTTCGTGTGCAAGATGTGCGCCAACGCGAGCACCGGCGTACTAGAGAAGGCTACCATGAGGGTCTCCGTGCGTAAGGAGTCCAAGGGTAAAGGCATTCACTCCATCGCTACGACTAATATTTTACACAGCACCATACATTAACAAGTCGTCCAATATTCCGCAGTGTCTGAAAACAAAGGTTTATAACCAGTGTGTGTTACCAGCGATGACTTACGGCACTGAAACGTAGTCTCTAAATGTCGGCCTCATAAAAAAGCTCAAAGCCGCTCAGCGTGCTATGGAGAGGGCTATGCTCGGTATTTCTCTACGTGATAAAATCCGGAATATGGAAATCCGTAGAAGAACGGGTGTAACCGACATAGCCCGCAGAATTAGCACGTTGAAATGGCAATGGGCAGGCCACATCGCTCGTCGAACCGACAACCATTGGGGAAGAAAGGTTCTTGAGTGGCGACCACGAATCGGACGGCGCAGTGTAGGACGACCCCCCACTAGGTGGACTGACGACCTTGTAATAACTAGCCATGTTTATTATCCACTACAATACTAGTTACTTGCTTTTGATACAGTATTGATTGTTAGTAGGGCAAGAAAATGATCAATCATTTTCTAAAGACTTTATTGAAAATTTAATATTTAAAAATATTTTATTTTCTGTTTGCTTGCATCATCGCAGCTTATACATGTCCCATTGCTGGGCTCGAGCCTCATCCACATTGGAAGGGAAATTGACCTATTATACCACGCTGGTCAGACGCGTTGGTATAGGATTTTATTTCGAATTTTCCCTCTCTTGGATAGATGGGATTGCGGGTGAATGGACAGGCGATTAGTCCACCACCCGCAGAGAAAAGGTAACACTGTTTATTGTACACGGTGGGTTTTGGGGTCGGAAGCCTTTCGTCACTCGGACGGGACGGACTGGGTGTCCCTAGATCAGTCTGACAAAAAAGTTAGTGTGTTGTTATTTTTTTAATGTTTATTAATATAATATGTCTTCTTTCCGTGTGGTGACGGAGTAAGAATATAATTCACCACTCCCTATCTTGCCCGTGGATGTCCTAAAAGACGACTAAGGGATATAATACGAACATGTCTGACCAGCATGGCACAGTAGGTCAAATGCCCTCCCATTGTGGAGGAGGCCCGAGCCCAACAGTGGGACGTATGTGGGCTGCAATGATGATGATGAGGAATATAATATGTCTTATTTTTATAAAAAAATAAATCTATTGTAGGGCTCCTCAGATACATAACAGCACTGACCATCCACGTTTGCATATGTTAACGTCACCATGCCACGTGACATATTTAAATATTTTCACATCAATATTGTACCGTTGTTACATTCAAAATTCATCACTCGTACACTGCGCCCGGATATAGGTATATGGACGTCAAGTTCGCAACAAGGAATCAACATAAGATACAAATACACTTCAGTATTGTGTATAACTTACATATAAATACATAATGAATTTGTAACAGGAGGCCGATGTCTGTAAAGAAACTAATATGAGGAGTCTTTAGTAGTGAAACGGAAACATTTTTAAAATTTTCATCTTTCCGTGTCTATTTGTACACGAACCACGGGAAATGTTTTAATTTGCCCGGATGTAATGCTAGAGGCAGTTATAAAAAAATAACAATATGTCTCAAAAATAACAAAAAAAAAAATCATTCTAATAAGTGTTGAGGTCAAGCACACGACAAAACAGTAACACATCTCTGTAGATGTGCAACTCTTGCTACTTTATAGCTCGATATAAAACAAGACAGTCATCAGCGATCGTAATGACGTGTAAGTTTGTGATGTTTCCAGGTGGCAGGTCATACCAGAAGCTGGGCTTCTGCGACGTGAACCTAGCTGAGCTGGCGGGCTCAGGTGAGACGACACGGCGATGCCTGCTGGAGGGCTACGACAGAGATCAGCGCCTCGACAACTCTGTGCTGCGGCTGCGCATCAAGATGAACATGATCTCGGGCGATCCGCTATTCAAAGTGTATGTACTTATACTAATAAATTGCTATGCAACACATAATTCGGGTGACCGAACCGAGAGCAGAGAGGCTGACCGCGTGAGGGCGATGCCCCGGAGGCAGTCGAGGAGGGTGAGTACTCTAAATAGTGTTGCCCAAAAAAGTCTTGGTCTTGCGGTCTTGGTCTTGGTCTTGCGAGAAATGCGAGACCGAGACCAAGACCAAGACCGCTTAATTTTTGCAAGACCAAGACCAAGACTGGCCCTGCAAGACTTGAGCAAGACCAAGACTGGGCCTGCAAGAGTCTTGCGGTCTTGCATTTAATTCAAATCACCATTTCAGCTTATATACGGTTGAGCTCGTGTCTTCTACATAACAGGAGGAGAATTGGCCGTGGCCGGAGGGGAATCGCCACGGTGATCGGCCGTGTTGTTACAGGTCATACATGTCAAGTTTTCCTTCTCTTGCACCGATGTTATATATTATAGCCCTTAGTCGTGGGTTCGCAGTCACGGGTAAAATAGGGGGTGATGAATTATATTCTTACTCCGTCACTACACGGCAAGTCAAATCAGTCTTGAGATATCCATCTATTGGCCAATCGATTCCCAATGTTGGTGTTGGCTTTTCAGAATTACTCTTCGGAAAGGCTTAAGGACAAAAATACCGTAATCACGAGAGTGCTCTTGCCCATTATACATATTTATATATCCGTTTATTCATTAGCCCAACGACGTTCACTGTTGGACATAGAAATATGCCTACAATTAATCTATATAAATGTCCATGTAGGAACAGAGTACGATCACCATCAGGCAGTACATGAAGCGTTGCTCCCAGCGCTATTTTGCCTCTGCCACAACTCACCCCAATCCACTAGTGGTTGGGGCGGTAAACTTCGTACCCTCAAAAATATCCGCGGTTCGACGTCCTCGTCATCTTCTTGAAGAAGAAGATGACGCTATTATGATCGCCCAAGAAAGGACCTACACAGCTCGCGCAGCGATAACAGATAAAACTCCGCGGTATCGGCCTCGCCGTCGAGGTCGAAAACCGCGCCGCGTAAAAGTCATTAACCTAAACTTGGCCACGCCCACTTTGCTCTCAGCGACGCCCCGAGCCGAGGTCCGTTCCCCACAGGGGGGAGCCCTCAGGCGATGTTCGCATAACTTACTTACCGGGTTGAGAGCCATCAGCGCTCACCCATTGACCGCGTTAAGCTGTCAAGGTCATCTGCGACCAACAGCTACACACACACAAAAAAAAAGACAGAGTACGAATATAATTCACCACTCTCTTACCCGTGGATGTCGTATCAAATCGGATCGGGCAATGGTGTTAGGAACCCATGAAAAAAAATTGAATTAAAATTATCGATTCGTTAATGAATTGAGAGACATGTAAGTTCTCAATTTTGTCATCGTTTTTTCGTGTAAATTGATTAAAATGTATAAAGGAATGATACTTAATCTACAACATATTCGTATTTTGTTAAATGTTCATTAGAATTTAAATAAATCAATGATTACGTTTGCATAAGCAAGACAAACTTCGCTTTAACATAAATCAGCTGATCGGCCGATGACCGTTGATGAGTCGCCATTGTACCTACGTAACCATTGAAAGGTTCGCGCAAATCTAATACCTATTTATACTGTCGAAATTTTACATGCTTACATATATCCTGTCTGTACATACCTACATAATGCATAAAATTTAAGGCATAAACTCTTAGACACACATTTTTGTAATCACTATAACTTTTACGTTATATTGTTTTTGTGTAATATACATTCTAATTATGATCTATGACGATGACGACGAATATCATACATTTTACAAGTATTAAAACCATAAAATTTTAAATCAGTTTTATATGTTCTTGAATAAATAGTATATTAAGAGCTACATGGATCCAGCGGCCAAAGTATTTATATAGGCAATAGAGCAACAGGTTTTTTCAAGTATCCAGAGTATCAGTAACTAAACTGGAAATACAATAGATACATACCACTTAACTTGAAGGGGAATATAATCAATCGCATTAATTGTAAAATATCGCATTGATTATAAAATGACATAAAATTTATTGTATCAACTGCCTCGTGTGGTGACGTCTTAAGAAAATAGGGTCGAAAGTCCTGTCATAAGAGTAGTAACGCTGTCTAATGGAACACCAGGGGAATAGAAGAGTAATTTTCTCCAGTGGTAAGTATTGTATTCAATAGTGAACTATAGGCTAGCAGATGGATAGATAGGATAGGATATTTGATTAATTTAGTTGGATTTTTCATTGCCATGATAAATTACTGTTACGTTATTCTAACTGCAAAACTTTGCGAGACTCTTGCTGCAATACCAAGACTCGGGTGCGCAAGACCAAGACCAAGACCAGACTCGGGTGCGCAAGACCAAGACCAAGACGAGACCAGGTGTGATGTTGCAAGACCAAGACCAAGACCGGTCCAAGTCTCGTCTTGGTCTTGCATTTGGGCAACACTAACTCTAAAGGGTATCCTGCGGAGCTTGCCACGGACGTCAAGAGTCTGTACCAGTCGTCAGCTCAATGTCGAAAGGGAGGGAATATGGTGAGTTATAGGGTCGAGCAAAAAATGTATTACCTAATTGAAGTCGAATTTTGCTACACCCAAAAGGAGTGTGGTAACGATTTATGAATACAATGTGTTATTCCCACCTTTTTTTGGGGTGGGCTACCGACTGCGCACTCGCTGCTCGGCTCCGTCCGGGGCAACAGAGGGGCGGCGCGTGGCCCCGTAACCCGTCCGATAGCACGTCGCCTTCGTCGTTGGGCCGACCACTGGTGCAGTGTCCAGAGTGCCTTGACTTCAGTGGACGGCCCGACGGAATACCCGGAGGGAGTACCCTCTCCCATCAACGTCCCTTTCCCGGGACGTTGGTCACCGCCGCGAGGTCAGCCCCCCG
Source organism: Lymantria dispar (assembly GCA_032191425.1). NCBI lineage: Eukaryota > Metazoa > Arthropoda > Insecta > Lepidoptera > Erebidae > Lymantria > Lymantria dispar. Next base: position 37,747,210 of record CM063445.1, read on the forward strand.
CGGGTGACGGACTAAACCCCGGGTCCAGTCACCCACAGTGTTATTCTCCACTCGGGAATCCTAAAAACGCATAAGGGAGAAGAGTGCCAATTGTGGCGATTATAATATTACTTATCTTTAGAAGATTCATAGTGGATATCGATCAGCTGTTGAATGAATGCTATTTGCCTTACAGACCGGAGCGCAAACAAGACGTAGCCGAGGGCATGACGGCGGGCGACAGCGGTTCGGAGCTGACGACGGGGGCAGCGCCCGACGACGACTGTGGCTCCTCCACTGCCAGCTCGGGCTTCGGCTCACTCACCAAGAAGAAGAACTATGGTGCGTCAAATTATTTATTTAGTACTTAATACTATAGATTCTCTTATTAAATTAATATTTGAGATATGATGAAGTTTTTCCGTGCGGTGACGGAGTAAGAATAACCCCGAGCAAAATATATCGATATGTCAAAACAACGATATTATTTCTGAAAATAATTGATAGATATCGTTGATGTTTTAATTTCGAAACATGGATATTCGATATTTTTCAATAATAATAAAAATTGTTTACAATATTTTACTTTACTAATAATTTTGTTTTTAATTTACTAATAATACTAAAAGTATATGGAAATTTTATACATATATTAGTAAATAATAAATACATTTAAATTTTATTTATTAATATATAATAAATAAAATTTCCAAATACACGATAATTTTATTCGCGCTTGAATATTTTGTAAATTTTTCTAATACCCACCGTGGAGTAAATTATCGATTTTATTCTCGATCGAACTATCTCAATCGATCGGTATCTTTAGATATCGATACAATAACATATATTGTATAATATTCCGATATTTTTTTCCATTTGCTCATCTCTAGGTTTAATACTCCGCTACAAGCACTAGTGATAAATAACTTGTTTTTTCCAACTTATTTTGTATTAACAAGTTGTAAACAAGAAACATGTAAAATTGTTATTACACAAAACGTGTTAGTGGTACATTTTTTTAAAAAAGTGTATAGTAATGTCGTGTGATGTATAATAGTAAGTATATAACAATGTCGAATGGTATGCGAATATTGATAGATGAGCTTTTGACCAGTTTTTCTTGTTTCTAGAAATAGTTTGTGTATGACAGCACGCGTATACTTAGTAGACGATAAATCGTGAATTTTCCGTTTGGTGACGGAGTTAGAATACAATTCACCACGCCCTATCTTGCCCGAGGATGTCGTAAAAGACAACTAAAGAATATAATATGCACATAACATCTGTACAAGAGAAGGAAAAGTAGAAATGAAACCCTATACCAACATGTCTGACCAGCATGCTATAGTGGGTCAATTGTTTTATCAATCGTGGAGGAGACCCGGGCCCAACAGTGGGACATATATGGGCTGCGACGATGATGATGATAAAATCAGTTTTGTGGATAATTAGATAGTTGAATTTTGTAATTCTCAAAGTGTATAGCAAAACATTTGAAAGATCACCCCACTTTTGATTATAAGTAGCTGGGGGAATTGAATAATATTTGTTGACGCGTTTCTGTTCACAGAGGGTAGTGTATCGCAGACATTAACGTTGGTGCCCGCGAGCGAGCCGCCCACTCCTGACGGTGACGAATCACCCGTCGCACCCACGGCACCCGACCACCCTGGTTTGTATTCTTCTATATTATTTATCTGAAAAAGGTTAAATTACGTTACCTAATAAATTAATATATAAGTATCTTTAATAAATTATTTATAAATTAAATATAGTTCTCACTATTTTATAAGTAACAAAGCAGCAAGACATAAGTTTTATAATTTTTTATTCTGAACTTAAAGAATGCAAACTTAGTACCAAATTTTAGTTAAATGGATTGTGAAATAAAACTACTTTTGCGACTGAGGTCTCTACGTTACCATGAACGCTGAAAATTATTCAAACCGCCGCGAAATTAATAATCTAGTTTTATTTGAAATATCTTTTAACAGCAACCACCAATACATGTTTACTAACTATACTCTGCGATAATAAATAATTTCTATGTGAACTAAGAACATATACAATATCGAGTGCGAACACCAATCCGCGGATTACGAGAGAAGCAATTTGAAAGTCTTCTTATCTTCCTTAACCTCTTTCTATATAACAGTTAGTACACGCAGATAAAATATTTAAAGTAGTTTTATATATAGTCTGTTAATATAATCCGATAAGACATCGCAATTGAGGAAAAAATAGCACAAATATTATATCATATTTTCAGGTTTTCCTGTTTTTTTAAAGACTACACTCCGCACTAAGGAAATAATCTTTTTATTGCGGAGAACTTTACAAACATATAATTATCATATATCATACAAATTACGTCCAGACTCAGAACAACAATTTATGAATCGCACAAAGTATTATCCTGCATGGGAATCAGACCCAAGACAGTGGCACGATGATCTTAACCAACACGCCGTGTTTCTATGAGGAACTTGCCGTGCTTACGCAGCTTTTCGCCTTTGTAGTACACCACTGGCCTCCCAACGTCAAATATTATATATATGTCGTGTATGACATAGTTTTGTACGTTTACAGGTTTCACGTTGGTTAGCGCAGCATCTACGACGGTGCCGACTTCGTGTGCGTCGTGTCTTCAACAGCATCACACACACTCCAGAAACTCGTCCAACACATCCGGTGACATGAGCAGCAAGGTGAGACAAGCATAGCCCCGGAATATATATGTCTACAAACATATATAATTAATGACTTTCTTTATTTTAGTGAAAATTAACCTCCGTGTGGTGACGGAGTAAGAATACAGTTCATTTTCTTGCACGTGGGTGTCGTAAAAGAAAACTATGCGATATCATATGCAGATAACATGGATGCTAATGAAGGAAAATTCGAAATGAAACCCTATGCCAATACGTCTGAGCAGCGTGGTACGTCAAATTTCCTCCCATAATGGAGGAGGTCCGAGCCCAACAGTTGGCTGTATATAGACTGAGATGATGATAAGTCTAAAATATAAAAACGAACAGAAATAACCTTTTCATCTCTATAGTGCTCAATTTTTTTTTATTTGTGGTGGCAGAATTAGTATTGAAATAATCAGTTAACCAAAGCGGTTTTGTACTGGCCAATTGAATAACAATGTCGAAAATCATGCCACTTTGACAACCTTGTCAAACCTGTCATTGTACGACTTGACCAAACGTGTTTACACGTCTTTTAAATTGTAATTTGCATTAATTTTATTATTATATAACGAGTGGTTTTGGAGTATTAAAAAAAATATTACTTTGTTTTGCTAATTACATGCAGTGTCATTTTTTTTTTGTTCGATCTATCTGTTGAGACAGGCAAAGATAACACTCGGTATTCAAACAAACTTTGTTCTTCTAAGTCTATAGTTGTTTAAGGTCATTGTCTTTGAAAACATTTATTTATATAGGAATATAAGCTATTTATCTGAACATAATTAGTTTAGGCAAGTTGGCAGTTAACATTTGAACCTCTAATATAATAAAATCTCAAAAGCATCCTAATTTTTGTATTAAATTTTGTATTGTCATTTACATCTACAGAATTATACATAATGCATATATTTTGTAAATATCGCATATTTTAGTAGTGCAATTATTGAATCAATGGATGTTTTATTATTTTGTTCTTGTTCCTCAAGTTGCTGTAGTAGTAAAATGTTTGGAAAAGTACACACACTGGTATTAATATAATATACGTTTATATAAAAAGGGTAATAAACATCTTTGTGTTGATGGAGTAAGACACAATTCACCACCACCTCTCTTACCCGTGGATAACGTAAAAGACGACGTACTGACTAATTAATCCGATTTTGATATGGTTCTTGAGTTGAAAGTTTCCGTTATATATTAAAAATCCTGCAATTTTTTCTGCATAGGAGTCTAAGCTGGGGATGTTATGGATGGAAACTAGGGATGTGAAGTTTCGGATCTGGATACGGTTACGGATATGGATACTGTTATGGATATTAGGATAACATTATATCGGTTACAGTTACGGATATGTAATTATTTTGGATTATTCAACAGTTTCGGATAGTTTAGCTAATCGTGGTGATCATTGTATTGTTTTCCTTTAAAGAGGCTATGTTTAGGCTATCAGATCGGCTGGTAGATAGAAAACCTGCCATAATCTGTCTCATACAGACACAGGCCATATCCGAAAATATCCGAAACTTTTATATCGGTTACGGTTTCGGTTATATTTTCATTTCGGTTATCCGATTTTCTGTTCCGGAGCTCCATAAAATCCCTAATTCATACCACGATATTCGACATAGATGGTCGCTATTTAGGCCAGCAGTCTATATTTATCTTTTTGTTTGTGTGTACCAGGCGTCCGGCTACGGTAGCTCATCGGCTGCGTCGGCGCACTCGCGGCAGAGCTCCGAGGGTGACTCGGCGGGTGACTCGTCACGACCACATCACAACAGGTATGACTGCTACAGTTCAAGGGAGCGTGGTGTGTTGTATGCGCTCGACCGGTGTGGAAGTACGCGTAACCCTGGTAGCGAGGTGTGCCATGTAACTCTACCCCATCTCCAATATCACCCGCATTTTAATGTGCCTTGTGTTGTCCTATGTGTGCCATCATATATATATATGTGTGTGGGGACAGGGGAACGGAACGCGATACCAACTAGTGATGCAACGAAAATGAAATAACGGAAACAGTAGTATAAAGTATCATTTAGTGGACACCATCAGAAACGGTTGCAGAAATCGAAGTGTTAATACAATAGAAAACTTTGTTTTTTGTATAAAAACAATTTTTAATTTAATTAATAATAAAAATTAGTGGTAAGTTATACTTTAATAAAAGTAATTTAGTCATTTTTGTACATAACAGTAATCATAACATTTGTTATGATGAATTCATTACTAGACTGCGCTTCATGCTCCCCGCAAATGTCTTAAGTTCCATTCAAATTTCCGTAATAAAAATTGTAAAACTGAAATGGATGTCAAAAAACCCGCAGAATTTCGTAATTGCGGCATTATAAGTAGAAATCTGTTGTATCACTAATACTGAGACGTTTATAATGATCATACTGCTTCAGTGTGCCGTTGATCAGATATCCACAGCGTCACCTCGACCATTTGTACAGTGCTACATGTAATATTACGGTCATTAACAGTGTACGCACGGTAACTAACATCTTTATTTGCTCTCGCACTTTTTTATTTATTTGCTTTATTAATTTATTTTTATGTTTTTTCTCTCTCGACCCACCCCCGCACCCCGCGCCCCGCCGCACGCAGTGTACGCTTAGAGCGGACCACGACCACGACCACCACGCTATACGTTCCCTCCCAGAGCAACAAGCACCACGCGGGTCGCACGCTCACCAAGCTGCTGATGGAGAAGACCCTGGTGAGCGACACGTCCGAGCTGTATCTCACGCCCAACACTACGCTCACCGGCCCCCCGGATGTGATCCCCCGACACCTCATACAGTCTCCCCCCATCGAAGATTACAAAACACCGGACACGACGCTTATTACTGAAAACGGACACGACAACTCGTTCGCTATGCCCACTTACTTCGATAAAAAGAAAAAAGTTGCCGCGACCATCATCAGCGCGGCCGTGGAGCCGCTCGCTAACTTCCAGATATTTAAACAAAAGTCCCTCAACACCATCCCCGTGCTACTGGAGAAGAACAAGAAGAACGAGGAATTGTTCAACAACTTCCCCTTCTTGACTCCACTTGCACATCGAAAGAACTCCCTCGTGTCCAACGCGAATAGACTGTCCGGGTGTATAGAGGACGAGTTTTACTGCATACCATCGGACCCAGAAGTGGATCTGGGCTCGTCCGAGCGCGTGGACATCAGACACCGATTCAGGAGTTTGTCCAACCAGGCGCTCAATGATGAGAAAATTCTGACTTCGACACCCAAATGCGAATTGATCGAAGCGATGTGCGGGGAGAAGATCGGTCGTGGACGACGCCTCGACGCTGCCTCCACGCTGCGGCACAGCTACACTGACACCGTGAGGTGAGTCGCCGCTTGTCTCCACCTGCCCCCTTTCCCGTGCGTGTGTCTTCCCCTCTCCCCCCTCCTCGCCGGCGATAACCCCGTACGAGCGTACTAAACACGGTTGCGGGCGTGGACCGTTTCTTGTGGTTCTGTTCTATCACCTATGTTCTCCTAACTGTGAATGTTCTCTCACTTGATTTTCTCTACTAATGTATAAGTTAAGTCAATAGTTGTGCGCTCGTTACGCGCAATCTTATTAGTTAGTGGGCGTGTGTGTGACAGGCGGGGCGTCGCCGGCGAGTGCGGGGCGTGCGGAGCGCCGCGTGACATCACTGCGGCGGGGGCGGGGACAGGCGGCGCGCCCCCCGCCGGCTCGTTGCCGCGCCGCCCCAGCTCCGCGCTGTCAGTCGCTCACTCGCACTGCGCACACGTACACGAGCGATCGGTGCACACGTCATCGGCACACATACCGCATAATGTACTCTGTATATCTTAATACAATCAGATCTATAGATATCACCGCCAATTTTATGTGTAACTGTTAAACCATTCTTATTAATTGTAAAATGTTTTTGAATTACACAACGTTACACAAGATGGCCGCCTGAATCATTTAGAAAATGGCCGACATTAACACCGTTAATTTTTTTCAGTCACGATGTTAAAACTAACAAATGCTCCATTCGATAGCTAGTAAAATGGATTCCATAATTTAAAAGGCACATGAAGAATGAATATATTGGCAATTGCGTTTCTGCATGAGCTCTTTATGTGGTCCTTAAAAAAAAACTTTGTCTCAAAAGACAATAAAGAGAAATAATGGACTAGCTTATATGTATATAATATAAACCTAAATCTTAATTTATACTAAGAGGTTATATATAATGTCAAAACAGGACGCTTGCATAACGTGGCCATTATTTTTGTGTCAGAGCGGGACACTTGCTGAAATAGCCAAAAATATGAACATAAAACCTAAAAAAATTCATTCGGTGTGTTTACAAAAACGGAATATTTTTATTATGGCTAAGAACAACGGGACAGACAGCCTGAAAATGGGACTGTCCCGTTAAAAAGGGGATATATGGTCACCTTCACGTCTTTTATATTTCTTTATTTTCTTCAACGATTTTTAAGCCTTCGTGCCATATTTAAATAACGATTTTACTCTCAACCATTTGGCGATGACATTCAAAATGTGTGCATACTTGACGTGTGAATCGACGTACAAGTTATTTTGTAGATGTTGTGCGTTTCGATGTATTGTCGAGTTAAAATGTTGTTCGTCTATTATTTATAGCTTTACATATAACACGCTTAAGTGTAACTTCATTAAACTGTTTCGAGACGAACCTTCTCGAAGGTCACTATACCGATATATTATCGAAGTTGCACTTCTGTCGTGTGTCGACGACTTCTAGTTGTTGTTAGTCATTTTTTATACTTTTTAATTATATTTTAAATGTCTTTCATGATTATTCTAAGTACATATAATATTATAGATATTAAATTATTAAGAATAGCTCAAAAAACTTTGTTTTATTGTGTGTAATTTTGTAATTATATTTAAAAATGATATGGTGCATGTTATATTTCAATCTATCTTATATAATATTGATGCTTGATATAATGTTCTAAAGCGCATGTTGATAATAAATATGATATTAACAATGCATGGGGATTAAAGGTGTGCTTTATAAAAATATATTTTGTTTGTACGTTATATATGTATGTGGTGTTTTGGGTGACAATTATATTGAACGAAAGCGTTGTATGACCGCGATACTTTACAACTATTAGATATTGTGTACTATAATTGTAAACCTAAGGGCCTGTTTGTTTGAATGCTCTCATATCAGTTGGATTTCTAAATATTTCTATTTCGTACTGAAAATCAGAGAAATCGGGTTAACCCGTGATGCGCCATATCTAATTGTTATATATAACAATTAGATATAGCTCATCACGGGTTCTGTATAATGCTCGTTTTCATAACAACTGCTAAGTTAACATATAATCATTGTTGAATATTATTAATGTTATCGTTAATAATTTCGGAGGTGAACGTGAGTTTTCAAACAAAATGCTAACAATAATTCGTTGATAATCGCGAGTGAACCTGCTGGCACAACTAGTGTTACATAAAACTATTTCTACGGATTTCATCGCGTTTTATATTTTATCGCACAATGTTGACAGACGTTAAATTCTCTTATACTGAAAGGTATTAGAAACATTAAAATTTACTATTCTAATAAAATCTGTAAAAATAACTTTATTTTTTCATACGCGCGATATTCGCGTATGAAACAAAGCAATCGATGATTTTTATAAGTATGTTATATTCATGGACTTATGTTACATTTAGTATAAGATCTGACTGAATCATTGGAGACCATGTGGTGTGGGGCTCATCCCTTGCACTGTACACCAGTGACTATCAGTATAAATATAATCAACAATAAATGTGCTCGTAATATAATAATTTCTTCCATGATGCTCAATGTGTGAGGAATCGTAGACTCCCTTTTTACGGCGACAATTTTAGTTTGTTCAATTCAATTGCAATACATTGTTGAGTGTGTGTTAATCGATGTCGCTAGAATTGTCTGTATGACGTACACAGTAACCATAAAGTGAATTTAATGCGCATATAGATTAAATAAATACCTATTCGTTCTATTTATAAACATTGGAACCCTCAGCGCTCACCCATAGTACGAAGCTGTTAAAGCCATCTGCAAATAACAGCTATAAACACACAAAAGAAAAACATATATTTTCACTATTCATAACGTAGGTTCATCTGGTCGTACATGATAACAATTTTATGCTTAAAGACAACACCCCCCCGAAATAATCCTTGTATTGCGGGGGACTTTTCAAACATATGATTAACAGACACAAATTACATCCAAACTCAGAACAATAATTAGTCAATCGCATAGTGTGTTTTTGTCTATAAATTTATTGATTTATAAGCTTGGTTGAGTCGTTTGGTCTCGTTATATGAACATGTTTGTTGACTTCTAATAGTCTGTTACGTGTGTGTTTGTATAATATAGTGTCTGTGTACAGGAATCCCTCGTCTGGGTCGTTGAGCGCGTCTGCGTCAGAGGGCGGCTCATTGGAGCGAGCGCGCGCCGCACACGAGAGACGCAAGCGAGCCGCACTCAACACACAACAGGCGCCACCGCCCCCTGACGACACGCAGGTATATCATCTTTTTGTCAATGAATCAAATTGTAGACTAATTTAAATAATGTGAAAACTTCTATATAGAGCAAGAGCCCGTGAACCCCATCATCCATTCATCATCATTTCGGCTCATATACGTCCCACTGCTGGGCTCGAGCCTCCTACACAATAGGAGGGAAATTGACCATGCTGGTCAGACAGGTTAGATGTACTATGCGTAATATATCCTTAGTCGTCTTTTACGACACCCACGAGTATGAGAGAGGGGTGGTGAATTGTATTCTTACTGTGTCACCACACGGAAACAGTGAACCCCAGACCTTATATTATAAAAGCTGAAAGTTTGTCAGAGCATACCCCCAACATAGATAAGAACGATGGACTATTATGAAGATTGGTTACTGTGACTTTGGCAGGTAAACGGCACTAACGTTGTGTAAAATACCGATCTAAATTCAACAAATAATAAAGTGTGATTTTGAAGTATTGCCTTCAGAATATTATTAAAAATCACGTCATTCATTGCCAGACACTTAACATCGTGACAATCCCCTTGCCACACACCTTTAATGTTCGTAAAATTATAATTCTACTTACTTGGGTAATAAGTAGGTGATGTATCCTCATTAGCCAGACATTTTTGATAGTCAGCTCTAGACTTGAGTAATATTATTGAGTCGCTGTCGGCTGCAACTTGGCTCGTTCATATTGCGACGTGATTATTGAGTGTAAATGTTATGTTACAGCACGTGGTGTCTAGTAGAGTGGGCAACACGCGAGTGAACCCGGACCACTTGATCAACGAGCTGTTAGCAGCGACCGACCTCAAACAGGCCGTCGAGGACCCCGCCGAGAGTAAGTATACACACGCGAACGCTCACTGTCAAATAGACGAATGTCACAATACAATATATTGCGTCAAATAATGCGGTCCGCTTAGAATAATAACGTATAGAAGGTAAGTTCGCGCACAAAAAGTGAAGCATTTCAATTGGAGCCTAATGGAGCTTACGCCGGAACCGTTCCGTAATGTACAAGTCATTGTACTGCACGTACGTACGCAACTCTTAAAAATAAATAGGTAATTATGACGGTTTGTGCATTCAAATGGTGTCATAACACATTTGAAAAACTTAAAAAGGTTTTTAACATTACTTTTAAAAGTATTTCGACGATTTATGTTAATAAAAACAAAATTTGATTTCATAATTTGTATAGTGGTGTGCGTGTGTACGTGTGTAATCGTCTGCGCGCCATTAGTATTTTTAGATTCATGTTTCGAACTTTCGAAGTATTGACACTATCCTTCTATACGTTATTATTCTAAGGCGGTCCGATTATATAACAAGCACCTTTAGCTCTACTACGAAAATATAAACGAATATAGAGCCGACTACGGACAGTCCTTTTTCCTATTATCTAAGTCTTGGATTCAAATAACAATGTCATATTGGAAATGGTATAAATAATGGTACAGTCCAGTTAGGTAGATCCAATTTCGAGAAGCAGGTCAGCCGACGAATCCAACTCGGTTGGGCATTCGGGTAGCGTTCGGGTAACTTAAGAGGATCTTCTCGTCCCATATTCCGCAGTGTCTTAAAACAATGGTTTATAACCAGTGTGTGTTACCAGCGATAACTTACGGCACTGAAACGTGGTATCTAATTGTCGGCCTCATAAAAAGGCTCAAATTCGCTCAACGTGCTATGGAGAGAGCTATGCTCGGTATTTCCCTACGTGATAAAATCCGGAAATCCGTAAAAGAACGGGTGTAATCGACATAGCCCGCAGAATTAGCACGTTGAAATGGCAATGGGCAGGCCACATCGCTCGTCGAACCAACAATGGTTGGGGAAGAAAGGCTCTCGAATGATGATCGCAAATCGGACGACGCAACGTGGGACGACCCCGACGATTGGGTAAGAAATAGGTGAGCCGTAATAACACTGCAATGAAAAATAGGAGATCCCATTCAATCATGCGTCATGGGTTCGATCCCCATTCAGATCAGAAGGGATACGGTATGGTAACCCTGAATGCGACATTAGCACATATTCCGATCCCAATACCATTTTATCGAGTATCTATAGTGGCCATTAAATTATTTGAACGATTCACAAAAATTGTGTTTGTTAATTGTTATAGAGGTGAGTATTAATGTGTTTGTTCGTATGTCACACGCAGCGTCCGGTCTGCAGTTGTATATAACGCGCGACGGTACCGCCGAGTTGGGCACGAGACAGCGCCAACAACAGCTCGCGCGAAGGGATTACAAGCGCGTAGTACTGCACCCGCACGACAACAGGTACGCACACACACATTAGACACCGCACACACACACTAGACACCGCACATACACACTAGACACCGCACATACACACTAGACACCGCACATATACACTAGACACTGCACACACATACACACTAGACACCGCACATACACACTAGACACCGCACATACACACTAGACACCGCACATACACACTAGACACCGCACATACACACTAGACACCGCACATACACACTAGACACCGCACATACACACTAGACACCGCACATTCACACTAAACACCGCACACACACATACACTAGACACCGCACATACACACTAGACACCGCACATACACACTAGACACCGCACACACACACTAGACACCGCACATACACACTAGACACCGCACATACACACTAGACACCGCACACACACACACACTAGACACCGCACATACACACTAGACACCGCACATACACACTAGACACCGCACATACACACTAGACACCGCACATTCACACTAGACACCGCACACACACATACACTAGACACCGCACACACACACTAGACACCGCACATACACACTAGACACCGCACACACACACACACTAGACACCGCACACACACACTAGACACCGCACATACACACTAGACACCGCACACACACACACACTAGACACCGCACATACACACTAGACACCGCACATACACACTAGACACCGCACATACACACTAGACACCGCACATACACACTAGACACCGCACATACACACTAGACACCGCACATACACACTAGACACCGCACACACACACACACTAGACACCGCACATACACACTAGACACCGCACATACACACTAGACACCGCACACACACACACACTAGACACCGCACATACACACTAGACACTGCACACACACACTAGACACCGCACATACACACTAGACACCGCACATACACACTAGACACCGCACATACACACTAGACACCGCACACACACACACACACACTAGACACCGCACATACACACTAGACACCGTACATACACACTAGACACCGCACATACACACTAGACACCGCACACACACAGACACACACTAGACACCGCACATACACACTAGACACCGCACACACACACAGACACACACTAGACACCGCACATACACACTAGACACCGCACACACACACTAGACACCGCACACACACACTAGACACCGCACACACACACTAGACACCGTACACACACACTAGACACAGCACACACACACACACACTAGACACCGCACATACACACTAGACACCGCACACACACACTAGACACCGCACACACACACTAGACACCGCACATACACACTAGAAACCGCACATACACACTAGACACCGCATATACACACTAGACACCGCACATACACATACACTAGACACCGCACATACACACTAGACACCGCACATACACACTAGACACCGCACACACACACACACTAGACACCGCACATACACACTAGACACCGCACACACACACACACACACACACACACACACACACACACTAGACACCGCACACACACACACACTAGACACCGCACATACACACTAGACACCGCACATACACACTAGACACCGCACACACACACACACTAGACACCGCACATACACACTAGACACCGCACATACACACTAGACACCGCACACACACACACACTAGACACCGCACATACACACTAGACACCGCACATACACACTAGACACCGCACACACACACTAGACACCGCACACACACACTAGACACCGCACACACACACACACACACACACACACACACTAGACACCGCACACACACACACTAGACACCGCACACACACACACACTAGACACCGCACACACACACACACTAGACACCGCACACACACACTAGACACCGCACATACACACTGGACACCGCACATACACACTAGACACCGCACATACACACTAGACACCGCACACACACACTAGACACCGCACACACACACACTAGACACCGCACACACACACACTAGACACCGCACACACACACTAGACACCGCACATACACACTAGACACCGCACACACACACACACACACACACACACACTAGACACCGCACAAACACACTAGACACCGCACACACACACTAGACACCGCACACACACACACACACTAGACACCGCACATACACACTAGACACCGCACATACACACTAGACACCGCACATACACACTAGACACCGCACATACACACTAGACACCGCACATACACACTAGACACCGCACACACACACACACACACACACACACACACACACACACACACACACACTAGACACCGCACACACACACTAGACACCGCACACACACACTAGACACCGCACACACACACTAGACACCGCACACACACACACACACACACTAGACACCGCACATACACACTAGACACCGCACATACACACTAGACACCGCACATACACACTAGACACCGCACACACACACACACACACACACTAGACACCGCACACACACACACACACACACACTAGACACCGCACATACACACTAGACACCGCACACACACACTAGACGCCGCACACACACACTAGACACCGCACATACATACTAGAAACCGCACATACACACTAGACACCGCATATACACACTAGACACCGCACATACACATTAGACACCGCACATACACACTAGACACCGCACACACACACACACACTAGACACTGCACACACACACTAGACACCGCACACACACACACACACACACTAGACACCGCACATACACACTAGACACCGCACACACACACTAGACACCGCACATACACACTAGACACCGCACATACACACTAGACACCGCACACACACACACACACACACACACACACACTAGACACCGCACACACACACACACACACACACACTCACACTAGACACCGCACACACACACACACACACACACACACTAGACACCGCACACACACACACACACACACACACACTAGACACCGCACACACACACACACTAGACACCGCACACACACACACTAGACACCGCACACACACACTAGACACCGCACACACACACTAGACACCGCACACACACACACTAGACACCGCACACACACTAGACACCGCACATACACACTAGACACCGCACATACACACTAGACACCGCACACACACACACACACACACAAGACACCGCACATACACACTAGACACCGCACACACACACTAGACACCGCACACTCACACTAGACACCGCACACACACACTAGACACCGCACACACACACTAGACACCGCACATACACACTAGACACCGCACATACACACTAGACACCGCACACACACACTAGACACCGCACACACACACACACACACACACACACACACACACTAGACACCGCACACACACACACAAGACACCGCACACACACACACACACACTAGACACCGCACACACACACACACACACACACACTAGACACCGCACACACACACACACAAGACACCGCACACACACACACACACTAGACACCGCACACACACACTAGACACCGCACACACACACTAGACACCGCACACACACACACACTAGACACTGCGCACACACACTAGACACCGCACACACACACTAGACACCGCACACACACACTAGACACCGCGCATACACACTAGACACCGCACATACACACTAGACACCGCACACACACACACACACACACTAGACACCGCACACACACACTAGACACCGCACACACACACTAGACACCGCACACACACACTAGACACCGCACACACACACTAGACACCGCACATACACACTAGACACCGCACACACACACTAGACACCGCACATACACACTAGACACCGCACATACACACTAGACACCGCACATACACACTAGACACCGCACATACACACTAGACACCGCACACACACACACACACTAGACACCGCACACACACACACACACTAGACACCGCACACACACACACACACTAGACACCGCACATACACACTAGACACCGCACACACACACTAGACACCGCACACACACACACTAGACACCGCACATACACACTAGACACCGCACATACACACTAGACACCGCACACACACACACACACACAAGACATCGCACATACACACTAGACACCG
Source organism: Lymantria dispar (assembly GCA_032191425.1). NCBI lineage: Eukaryota > Metazoa > Arthropoda > Insecta > Lepidoptera > Erebidae > Lymantria > Lymantria dispar. The sequence continues at coordinate 37,762,875 of CM063445.1, forward strand.
CACACACACACTAGACACCGCACACTCACACTAGACACCGCACACACACACTAGACACCGCACACACACACTAGACACCGCACATACACACTAGACACCGCACATACACACTAGACACCGCACACACACACTAGACACCGCACACACACACACACACACACACACACACTAGACACCGCACACACACACACAAGACACCGCACACACACACACACACACTAGACACCGCACACACACACACACTAGACACCGCACACACACACACACAAGACACCGCACACACACACACACACACACACTAGACACCGCACACACACACTAGACACCGCACACACACACTAGACACCGCACACACACACTAGACACCGCACACACACACACTAGACACTGCGCACACACACTAGACACCGCACACACACACTAGACACCGCACACACACACACTAGACACCGCACACACACACTAGACACCGCACACACACACTAGACACCGCGCATACACACTAGACACCGCACATACACACTAGACACCGCACACACACACACACACACTAGACACCGCACACACACACTAGACACCGCACACACACACTAGACACCGCACACACACACACTAGACACCGCACACACACACTAGACACCGCACACACACACTAGACACCGCACATACACACTAGACACCGCACACACACACTAGACACCGCACATACACACTAGACACCGCACATACACACTAGACACCGCACATTCACACTAGACACCGCACATACACACTAGACACCGCACATACACACTAGACACCGCACACACACACACACACACTAGACACCGCACATACACACTAGACACCGCACACACACACTAGACACCGCACACACACACTAGACACCGCACACACACACTAGACACCGCACATACACACTAGACACCGCACATACACACTAGACACCGCACACACACACACACACACTAGACACCGCACACACACACTAGACACCGCACATACACACTAGACACCGCACATACACACTAGACACCGCACACACACACTAGACACCGCACACACACACACACACACACACTAGACACCGCACACACATACACACTAGATACCGCACACACACACACACACACACACACACACACTAGACACCGCACACACACACACACACACACACACACACACACACACACACACACACACACACACTAGACACCGCACACACACACACACACACACACACTAGACACCGCACGCACACACACTAGACACCGCACACACACACTAGACACCGCACACACACACACACACACACACACTAGACACCGCACACACACACACTAGACACCGCACACACACACACTAGACACCGCACACACACACACACTAGACACCGCACACACACACTAGACACCGCACACACACACTAGACACCGCACACACACACTAGACACCGCACACACACACTAGACACCGCACACACAAACACACACACACACACACACACACACACTCACACACACACACACACACACACTCACACACACACACACACACACTCACACACACTAGACACCGCACACACACACACACACACACTAGACACCGCACACACACACTAGACACCGCACACACACACTAGACACCGCACACACACACTAGACACCGCACACACACACTAGACACCGCACACACACACTAGACACCGCGCATACACACTAGACACAGCGCATAGACCTCATTGAGAAGATGGGATATTAACAAAATAGACACTTGACATGCTAATTCTATATCGATATTTTTTTCGACTTATGGATTTTCGATATTGATATATCTAAATATATCGATATAGAAAGTGAAGATCTCAATCCTAATTAAAAAGTACTCGTTCATGATTCGCAAATGAATATTTAAAAAAAAATTGTTTTGCTGACCCTACCCAACTGATTCAAATTGACGTCACAACATGGCCCAAAGTTGATCCTATTCGTATTTGAAACGCATAAATATTAATAATTTGCCATAATTTTCATTTATTTTCCCATTTTTTTTTTGGATAATAATTTTAGTCAGTCAGGGGTTACTCTTCCATGATATGCCTGTCCGGCGATTGTGGTATGGTAATTCGGGGTATGCGTCCCAGGCTTCCCGAGCTACTACTGTGATAAACCGTATCTTTCGAGACATTAGTATCCTAAACCCTATCATCCCATCATTTCTTAACCTCCTGTCTGTAACTCCCACTCCTACTCCATATCCTTTGATTCCTTTCTACTCCGCCAATCTAAGGTCTGCCGTGCCGATAGATGCGTGGCTAGGGGCGAGCCTAGTCTGTAGCGTGCCGATTGCCCTGGGACCGGGTGACCCCAGAATATGGCTAAACTTATCCTAGTAAACGGGGCTCTACTGGGATGGACAAAATAATTCCCTTGCTTCTCGTGGGAACGCAATGAGTTTCAATAAAAATAAAAACTGTACAAATGGCGGTGGTGTGGTTCGCGACACGTCACGTCTCGTTTCCGTCGGGGGCGAAAAGTGGCCCACAGAGAGCCGCTTTGCTACGCTGAATGTAAGAGGAGGAATAAATGACAAAATAGATGAAGTATGCCAGGTGATGGACGAAAGACGGATTGATGTTATGTGTGTGAACGAGACAAAGCGGAAAGGATGCGATACCACGAGTCATGGACCCTATGTGGCGTACTGGTCCGGAGTACCTAATACCAGCCGAGGTAGTCAAGGAGTGGGTATAATCCTATCTGCGAGAATGGTTGAATGTATATCAGAATATGAATGTGTGAATCCCAGACTTGGATTAGACTGAAAATCGGTATCACCCGCCTCTTTATCCTAGGTATCTATGCACCGACAGACTTGGGCTCGGGGGGATCCACGGAAGCCAAGCAGGCAAGAGTGGAGTTCTGGGATAGTATGAGAGATATTCTAATGAAATGTAAGGACAATGAAAGGATTATTATGCTAGGAGATTTTAATGGTTGGGTAGGCCTAAAGCGTGATGGGTATGAAAAGATTCTAGGTAAGTATGGCGACGATAGAGTGAATGAAAATGGGAAATGCTTGCTGGAGATTTGTTTGGGATGGAATCTTTTCGTGGCAAATACCATGTTTGCTCACAAGAGGATCCATACGTTCACGAGAGAGGAATGTGGCTCAAGAAGTATGATTGATTTTGTGATTGTTGACGAAAGATTGAGGAAGAATGTCCTAGATACCCGAGTGTACCGTGGAGTCAGTGTTGACACAGACCACTTTCTGGTGATGTCCCGGATAAGTGGTCTGTTTAAACGCTGGCGGCATAGACTGAAGAATATTAAGAATGATCTGGAAAGAATTAAAGTGGAAAGCTTACAAGATACGATGTAAAAGAAGTCTATCCCGAAAGGTTGAATGAGAGATTTAAAGATATCGACAAGGTTTGTGAGATAGAGGAATTGTGGAAGATGTTTAAGGAAGGAGCTGTAAATGTAGCTATTGAGGTGTGTGGGGTCTCTAAAAGGAGGAAAGGAAGGAAACAGTATAAGGTCTGGATGGATAAAGATGTACAAATGGTTATTAGTAAGAAAAAGAAAGCATGGATGGACTGGTTAGCAACAAAAGCTAACCTAAGAATGCAAAAGGCGACGAATAAGGATTTAGACGAAGCAAGAAATAAGTATAAATGTTTGAAAGAGATGGTAAAGAAAGCTGTGAATAAGAAGAAAGATGAGCGAAAGGATGATTTTTTGATAGGAGGCTTTCTGAGGATTTCCGGTCTAACATTAAGTTGTTCTGGAAATCCATAAGGATCGCTCGAGGGAGGTCTACGAACTCGGAGCTTACCAAAATCAGAGGTCAGGATGGAAGTATTATAAAAGAACCAGATTGCGTGATGAAGAGGTGGAAGGAATATTATGAAAGTTTATTTGAAAGGGACGAAGTACTGCTTCAGAGACCGGAACAGGAGCTGAATGATTATGATTGCGAGATAAGTATAGATGAGATCGTGAATGCGTTGAAGCATATGAAGTTAGGTAAGGCTGCGGGATATGACAGGGTGTCGGTCGAAATGCTGAAAGCTGGCGATGGCATAGTGGTGAATCTGTTGTACCGCCTTTTCAACTTGCGCTGGAGGAAAGGTCGAGTGTCAGAAGACTGGTGCAAAGCTGTCATCGTGCCGTTACACAAAGGAAAAGGGTCGCAACAAGACTGTGCCAATTACCGCGGAATAAGTCTTCTCAGCGTCGTCAGCAAATTGTATGCAAAGGTACTAATAGAGAGAGTTATAAAAGAGACGGATGAAAGAGTCTGGGATGTGCAAGCCGGATTCAGAAAGGGAATGGGATGTACGGATCAGGTCTTTTCCTTGCGTTGCATAGCCGAAACGTTTCTGGCGAAGAGTCAGAAGGTCTATTGCGCGTTCATAGATTTGGAAAAGGCCTATGATAGAGTGGTGAGGAATGAGTTGTGGTCAGCATTATCTTTGCATGGGGTGAACAGCAACCTGATACGGGCATTGCAGTCTCTCTATGAGAACTCCAGTGCCTGCGTCAGAATCGAAGGGGCGTACACTGAATGGTTTAGTATCCAAAAGGGTGTTAGACAAGGATGTGTTGCGTCACCATGGCTGTTTAACCTATTCATGGATAAAATTGCCTGACTGATTTAAAAGAGAGTGAATACGGACTGAGAATGAATGGGTTACTTGTCAAATGTCTTCTCTACGCTGACGATCAAGTCCTACTTGCTTCGTCGGTGGATGAGTTGCAAGAGATGGTAACAGTAATGCATGATGCTTTTGAAAGAAAGGGAATGAAAATTAACGTAAAGAAGACGAAAGTTATGGTATTTGAAAGGGGAGAATGTATGACGGAGTGCAAGATACGCATAGAAGAGGAAATATTAGAACAAGTACAAGAGTTTGTATATTTGGGATCTACTTTTGCAAGAGATGGTAAATGTGAAAATGATATTGAAAGAAGAGTATGTAAGGGCAATATGGTGAATGGTGCTTTACACACCTTTATGGGCAGCCAGAGCCTCTCTAAGAAGGCTCGCCTGGCTGTGCATAGGGGAGTCCTTGTACCAACCCTAACGTATGGAAGTGAGAGCTGGGTATGGCAGAAGAAACATGAAAGTAGAATAAAGGCGGTGGAAATGAGAGCGCTAAGGAGCATGATTGGTGTAAAACTGAGTGATAAAATTAAGAACAATGTAATCAGGGAACGTTGTGGTATGAATGTTGATGTAGTGACAAGGATTGAGAAAGGTATGTTAAGTTGGTTTGGACATGTAGAGACAATGAATGAAAGGAGATTAACAAGAAGAATTTATAAGGCGAATCTGAGCGGAAGTGTTGGAAGGGGAAGACCAAGGCGGACGTTTCACGATCAAATCGGGGACGTCCTTAAGAAAGGCCAGGTTAGAAGTACCCTAAATCGAAGAATATGCATGAAGAGATTAATGAATGTAGAAGAAGCGAAATTAGTATGTCAAGATCGTAGCAAGTGGAGGGAAGTGGTCTCTGCCTACCCCTATGGTAAAAAGGCGTGAATATATAATAAAAATAATAATAATTTTAATTATAGATAAGAAACATTTGTATGCTAAAATTAATTAATCTAATGTATTTTTCAGGTAGCCAACAGCGTGATGTGTCGGTATGTGCCCGCATGCGTTAGCGTGTGTGCGTGCGTGCCGTGTGCGGACAGTATTACGTGTGCGTGCGTGCGTGCGTGTATGCGTGCGTGTACGTCATCGAAGAGCGTACACATGAACATATTTATTGTTTTGTCTTATATATATATATACATTATAATATATGCCATAATTGTTTTAACGATACGTACACAAATGTTACGTTCATTATTATTATAAATAAATGATACGTTAGCGGTGACCACCGGTGACCGGTGACCGGTGTGCGCACCGACTGTGTTATCGCAACACACAGGACTTGTATGTTTTACAAACGTTTTTTTTTAATTATTTAATGTGTTAATGTAAATACGAATGTTTACATGTTTTATTGACGACCTACACGACGACTGATTGTTCCTATATTATTGCGTAGCGTCAGTGCTTCCTTACATACTGTGCGTTTATCGCGCTTGCCTCTCACAGTGTCGCGCGACAGTCGCGCAACACTTGCGCCACGCTCTAGTGCTCACAACTGGTGCTAAGCGCTGAGTCGGTGCGCTCGACTCGTATCAATATAATTGTTATCGTATAGATTCGTCATCGTTAATAATTTATAATATATTATATATTACGACGCAGTACACCAGAATCCCTCCATAATTATATTTGATTGTGAATTTTTGTATAAATTTAGTTGTGCCAAACGAAACACGTCGTTGGGCGATCGTGTGTTTGTAACATGTCTAAGTACATAGCGAGGTGGTGAATCTAAGTCATTCCTTTGCATCGTCAGCGGCGAGCGCTTACCGTTATACGAACTAAAACATTTTATGTAACATGACAATACATATATCTTAGTTGTCTTTCATTTACAAATAAAAAGGAAAGTATGATAGCAGTGATATACTCGCTAACCGTTGTATCACCAATTGGCAGCGATATCATTGTAATACCTTTACAGATTGCGTATCACTTACACAAGTACACATTTTATTACTTACATTAACAATTTTGTAAATTATTATTCTGTAAATTAAATCAACATGATTGAAATCATTCGGTTAAATGTGTACTTGTGTTAGTCAAGTTGCATCTGTATGGGATATAACCGTACACAGCTGTGTGTGTTTGTGTGTGTGCTGACCTGCGGCGTCGGGCGACGGGGCCTGACACGAGTCTATAGAGCCGCGATACTATTAGAGGAGCTAGGCTTGCCAATATTAAAGTTTAACCTTATAGAAAGTTAGAGGTGATTTAATAGTCTTAGATAATTAGAATGATTAGAAAAGGTATATTTTAATCTAAAGCATGATATAAAAATTGAGTTCCAATTAACACAAAAACTTTGAAAAACAATATGGCTGTGAGCAGTTGGTCTACACTGATCGTTATAAGGATGGTGCTGTCAATGTATAGATGGGTTTACTAGTGGTGGGCAAGTTGAGTGTGGACGACATGGCATTGATTATGTGATGTCACTGAAGTTAATTAATGATAAATGTTGGCAACCCTAGCGTCGGTGAGCGCGGCGCTCAGCCCCCGCCGCCCCGCGCCTTTTTATTGTATAATATTCTATAGAGCCTGTACAGTATTTGAATAAAGGATGTGTCTAGAGCTATCTCTGTGTCTTATTGCTTTAATGCACTGACGTATGACCCCTTACCCCTGATTCCTGACTCCAATGTCGACGTAGGCAGAATATGGTGACTCACGACGTCATTCATCCGTTATTGTGTATATATAAGGTAAGGTTATAATTAGAGATGTGCCGACTATGAACTAGCTGATTAGTCTGTTGCAAAAAGGCCGACTAATCAGCCAATTAGTCGGCACAGACGATCACAACTTCAGGGATATTTGGAAAGTCTTTATTGGATCAAAGAACAATATAAACATTAAAATACAATCCATGCACTACTACAAAATGTACACTAGGTAAATATAGCTATTATTACATAGAAAAAAAAACAGCATAATTTTCGTGTAGGTACATGGATAAGCTCTAACTCCTAACTAGGAAGGGAATTGCCGTGACACTGTTTACCTTCAGCTGATCCGCGCACAAGGCGCACTACCTCCACAGACGTCAATGATCCGATACGGTCGCCCCAATAGCGCTAGGGAGGGAATACAGTTGGTTATGTAATATTGTTATAGATCATTGAAGTAAGGTTTTTTTGGGCAATGACGAAATTGAAGTGTAACCAATGTCAAATGATAATTTCTTGTGGTGATCAGGGAAAATAGCGGATAATACAACAACCATATTAAATGTAATTTCTCCTACATACAGCTGTCGGCACGTAGCGCTGGGTCCGCCCACATTCGGCATCAACCACGAAAGGGCGGACGCCGCGCCGACAAGGCGGGGAACAAGTCGATGGAAATGCTCCCGGAACCAAAAATGCCCGTCGAGCACCAGGCTCAAGTACTTCATGTGGACCTGGATGCTGATGGTAACCGACTTCACGGTGATCGAAGCGCCGGCGGGAAGCCCGGCGGTACGGAGGCCATGGAACAAAAGGGCCTTCGTCTTTTCCAGGGCTACCCTCAACCCCAGCGCTTCGATCCGCCTGACAATCTCCTCGGTGCCGAGAGTTGCCAGGCGTGCCGCCTCCTCTAGCGTCCCACCCTGGGCTGTGACGAGTGTATCGTCGGCGTAGCAAATTACGCCCAGCCCGGCTTCCTCTCAACGCCCAGTCGTAGCCGATGTTCCACAGGGTCAGACCCAGAACCGACCCCTGTGGGACACCGCACGTTATGGGCGTTCGCACAACGTCCCCTACTCGGTTGCAGTTCGACCCCTAGCGTTCTTTTTACCTGACGCGACTTATGAGTATATCATGAACAACTCCCAAGTCGCGTATATCTACAAAGTTCAACGTCAACTCTACAAAGTTCTCCTACTACGACGTACTTGGATCCTATTATATTATTTTTCCTTGTAAATGTTAAATGGCGCATTTAGATGGATTTAAGTCAAGTTCTTTGCTCTTTGGGCATTTGTCGATATCGATGATAAAAATCAATGGACCAAGAAAAGATCCTTATGGAACTCCACTAAGTATATGTGTCCACCGAGAGGCGTAGTTATTGATGGCTATAGCTTTTGACCTATTACTTGTTTGCCAGTGTTTCTTATATTGGTGGCTTTCTTTGTGCTCTGCTTCGTGCCCCGTACGTAGATATAGTGTGTTTGGACCTCAGCGTTGTAAAGCTTTTTTAGTAAAGCAGTACCTACAATATTTTTTTAGGTTTCACTTCTACCACTTGTGAACATGTGCACGTTTTATTATAGTACCAGAGTAATAAAAGCTTTTTTCCATACGTTTGGAACCGCACCCTGTCTCGGAGAATGTTCAAATAAAATTATATGCTATTTTCTACGCATTACTTAATTCATTTTTACTTGTTTTATCTAATGAAAATTACCTTATAGTCAGATTAGGCAGTGTGTGCATCGAATACAACATTATTGGATTTGGCTCGTCTTTTCGTTTATAAGTTTATAATAAGTCGGCTAGATTATCAGAAGGCAAACACCGTGAGATCAGCACTAGTATAATTACAAAACAATGTTCTCGTATATATGAAAAATGTGATCAGATAGTACGTTTTTCAGTCATACTATTCCAGTTGATACGAATCTAATTCTCGATAAGGGTTACCTTTACCTATAAGTTTACCCTTACCAATAAGTATACCTTTTGATAAAAATCAAATTCAATGATTAGCCCATCGGCGTCCATTGCTGTGCATGGGCATTAATGACATTAAAACCATAACATATTCATATTTCTTTTTGTCAAAATATAATGCAGAAAGTTATAAGTTGAGCCAGATCCTACAAACGGCATCCAATCCCGAGTAACTTACCAGAGCACTACTCTCTTACCCACATTTAAGACATGCTCTACGTAGCTAACGTAATAAGATAATTATCCGGTATAGGATTTTAAAATACTAGGATAATAAAACAAATGTATTTTATCTATAATATTATATTGAGTAAGGCCAAAAGGCTGCGTTGTGTTGTACACGAGTAGACGGGTCGCTACAGTACGCACACTCGATACCTACGATATACAGTACAGTTTGATTATGTAAGTTAATATACTAAGGTGTAATGTTGCTGCAGTTGAATCACGTTTGTGACATAATATCATATCTTATATTTAAATACATGAATACAACTACAAAATTCGTGTTAATTACGAGTCATGTGTACAGACTACGCACTATACAGTCGTTTCATATATAAATTCGTAGATATTAGTTTGAATAATACAAATGTACAATGCCTGCTTATTGTATATATATAATCACTTAATATATTGAATACGCTTAACGGACGGTTGAAATATTATAAACACTAATGCTACAAGTCTTAAATATTACGAACGACAAATATAAAAGTAACAATGTATAACGAAAGAAATATTTTTTAAACAAATAATATATCACAAAAAATGGAATTGTTTTAATTAACATCGCGTTTGGGTGATCAACTAAATCGCGACTTGAGCACTTCGGTAAGTAAGTACATAGAATTAAGTAGGTCGTGTGACCATCACTTACACTAATATATTACAATTAAACTACATCGTTATATATAAATATTTTGTGTGTATATATGTATGTATACGCGTCACATTACATAATGTAAAACTGTTCACACGTAACAGACTTGTGTTGAAGGCACGCGTTTGCTTCACACAAACACTCACACTCACTAACACTACACTTACACTAAAACTTGTCACTAACGAACAATGACGAGAGCTGCCTCACTCCACGCGTTGTTGGACAGATACGACAGTCAACGCTATATAGATTGATAGGTTTAATATCGTGTATATAAACCCCATTGACTATCACCCACGAATCATATTTGAAAACTCTTACCCACCTATTAAATATTTAAAAAAATAAGCGAAGATACTTAGCGGTATTAAAACACTTTCAACAGTGTGATACGTACATAAGGAGACTATAATTTCGTATGTCAATATTTTTATTTTGAATCTTTCTACGAAATATTTAAGTTACTAAGAGGGCGTACACGACATTAAAATTATCAAGTTAAAATAAGTCTACGTTAGGATGATAATATTTGTATATTTATATATGTATTATAATAAGTATTTATATATTAACTTTGTGTCTGTTAACGCGTAGAGTGCGCGGGGGGGGGGGGGGGGGCGACGGGGCGGGGCCGGTGTGGCGGACCAGTCACGTCTATAACTTACATTTAATTTAGAATCTTGCACGCTTCCATTTACTGATTTACACATCTTATATCTAAAATACATACGTCGATAGAGCAATGCGAGCAGATAACTATACTCACTATGGACATTTCATTCAACATGCACCCGATGAAATGATTTTCAAACTATTAAAAATATCACTACTAAAATTAGGGCCGTATTTGCAATTTTTATAAGAAATATAGATATGATTATTTTCATTTCATAAATGGTACAAAATATACAAATTATTCCTACAACTTGATAAAAAAAACCTTAATTAAGAGCCTCGCAAAAGTGCGTGAGTATATTTTTAAAATAATAATTTCGTAAATTTTACGGTATAGATATATCTCGCATTTAATCTAGCGACTCTTCAGGACACGGCTGGTACAACTATCAACTAATTTAATATTTATATAAAAGTCGACACTCGTTAAGTTATAAAATGTTACAATATAACAAAGTTCGAGTAATTATGTACAAATCAATTATTTATTTGTATCTTATGAGCTCTGAAGGAGATCGAAGCATGATACCCGGGCAGTGGTGAGCTGTTGGTAAAGTGACATATAAATAACCTTTATATGGTTAAATATGTCCGCTTGTCTATGCATTGGACTACACAAACCATAGAATATAAAAAAATATATAATCTGTGTATAATCCAATACTATACCTCTAATATATAAATTGTTGATAAGTTGGCCATCAAAATGTCCTAACTACAAACTACAGGCTACGGACTAAATGTCACCCATGGCATAACTTATTCAATGCCGATGGGTTGATTAAATAAATATATTTCTCTCAGCTAGGGTTGCCAACAACACAGAAATAGTATTGCAATAAAACACATTTTTTCATTCTACTTGTAATTAACTTAAGAGAGAAATAAAATCAAAGTATTACAACTTTTAAATATTATTTTAGCGATAAATATAATGTTATTCTAAGTTCATTTCATACCTGTAATGACTTGGTATGAAACAGAATACAGTTGGCAACACTATGTACATAAAATGGGGTAATTGATCTACATTATTATAACTAATATTTCAACCATATTGTATAATACTGGAGTGAAATATAACACTATATATTTAGTATATATAAATACGTATAATATTCATTTCGCTCTCACAGTTAAAACACTAATATAAATAATTCAAATTCCATTGTCTCAGGCACTGCATTTCATAGTTAATGTTTACTTTTTGTAACGATTAAAATATTGTTTTCACCTCGAATTGGATAATAAATGTCGATTAATAATATTATATATCAAAATATATGACTCTTAATCTACAGTATAATTCGATTTAGTCGATATATATGTATAAATTTGTCATTTTTATAAATAATGTACATCTGTTACACGCGAGCGTGTATGGCGGCGCCACTGTCGCTTAATGTCACAAACAATATAAAAAATGTGCTCCTATAATATAACCCGTACAATTGGCGCTTACAAATGGACACTATTATTTTTCAAATGCTAGAAAACATGAAACATAAGAATTAGATGTCGAATGAATAAATTAATTTGTGATTTTGAAGAGTTCACCGAAGAGAAGATTTGAATTTAAATATATCGTTAATGCTTCCATTAATTATGAGTTTTCTAGGCAAGAAGAATATTTTCTAACGTTTAAAAAATATAGTGTAAACCTTACATTAGTCATTTATTGCTTCCTTGGTCCACGTCGGGGAATCCCCTGTAATAACCTTAATCCATGTGCTCTCTATATTATCGTTCGAACACAGTGTAGGTACACACACACACACACACAACAAACAAACACACATGCTATCATCACTTACAAACGCACACAAAATACACTCTCACACACAAACACACAAAAAACTTTTCTGCTTTTGTAATTCATATTAATTTGTTCGTATCCAACTATTTGTGTCAGCATCTGAAAGATCAAACAATTTCACAATTAATACATGCAACAAACGAGCATAAATAACAAGTGCTGTACTGCTCGTATATCTTGACTTCAAAATCGCTACCAGTGGTCAGTTCAAATTGCGATACAGTTCGTTCATACAGATATGGCAAACCGCCATTCCTTCCGTCGCCCTGAATGGTATGGACAGGTTGCCTCAAAGACCATCATAGGCTATCCTATAAAAATAATAATTACTCGACGTGTAGACATGATAATTAATTAAATAATTATTATTTTGGCGGGTTATGTTGCCACCCATTAATTGCCCGTGGAAGTCCTTCGCTGAGGGAATTGCCAAGAGAATGGGCGACAGCAGTGTCAGCGGCCACTTACAATACCAACTGCGATGGCCAACTTGTCTGACAAGCGCCACTATCATGACATAATTCTCTCTTAGGTAAGTCTAGTCTATGTTCAAAAGTGTTCGTAGATATATTGACAATGTAATTTTTTTTTTGCCGTCCACTGCTATATTTATAAAACGCTATAAGTCAGGGTACTGTGCCGCTCGCATCCAACGACTCCCTGCGTCGTAGACCAATGAATTTAATTTGATTACAAAATACAGGTACTTAAAATAAATTAAAGGAAATCTATAATACGATAAAATTTTATCAGCGAGCATGATAATCGTTAGTGCCAATTGTTTATCTGATATTTCCTTAATAAAATGATGCTTTTGATTTCACGTGTGGTGACAGGATTGAAATACAATTGACCGCCACCTTCCATACAAAAGGATGATTGTAAAGATAACTAACTGACGCAAGCACATATCAACAAGTAAGAGAGAAAGGAAATTCCAAAATGAAACCGAACGATCGAGCCCAGCAGTGGGATGTATTTGAGCCGAAGTGATGATGCTTTTATGCGCTGCCGTTTTTTCAATTGTGGAATGAAATTATAATTCCTGAGAATGGTTTGTCTGCGACTGAAACAGGACTTTCTACCGAAATTATTCGGCAGAAAGTGAAACTTTTTCACGAGTTTTTAGTCTAGTCAAATTAGTAACAGTCACTTTTTTGGGTCCAGTTGCGCAATAATTGGAGAATTTCGAACAGACCGCGTGCACAGTTTCCAGGAGTTCATATCGTTCGAGGATTCACAAGATTCCAGGCATTGTAAGGGATTGTGTAATTCGAGCTGAAAACTTTCGAAGCTCTCGGATTGGACAGGTGTAAATTGGATTGTAGACCTCATCAAACGAGACCACTCGACTTTGCCTCATATCATTCAGTGAGCGCTCGGTTTTAAGTCTAACGATCACAGCGACATTATTGAATATTTGTCGTTTGTCTCCAATATGAAGTATATCTTGCTTCTAGTTGAACCATCGGGTCTAACCCCGGTCCACTTCTTACGTGGGAGGTAAGGAGTGATGACAAATTATCCATCATCACAAAAGTGATTATCAAGTATCAATTGTGTTGTACTAAGATAGTGTTAACTCACCGCTATATGAGTCGTTCCTCGGGCGGTGGTTTGAGTGCGTGTGGTACTTTCTCAGCGCGCGGGTTGCAGTACTCCTGTCCTGAGGGTGAGTAGGTGCCTCGCGTGGCACGTTTGCGTCGCGCCTGCGCACCAAGTCCGCCTAGCGCGGCCGCAGCTAGCGCTAGTCCGACCAGCGCAGCCCCCACACCGATCAGTACAGTCGATGAACTATCACCACCGGCAGTCGCGCCCGAGGATACCACCTGATATACATACACACACATAACATAAATAACAATATACCCCATCATCATTCATCATCATTTTTATATGGTACTAGCAACCCGCCCTCGCTTCGCTTCGGTTATAGTCGTTTTACCCGCGTAGTTCCCGTTCCGGTGGGAATACCGGAATAAAGTATAGCCTAGTTTACGCCCTGATATTACAACTTTCTATTGGTGAAAGAATTTTTGAAATCGGTCCAGCCGTTTTGAAGATTACCCGGAACAAACAGACAGACAGACAAAAATTTTTTAATTGCTATTTTAGGCATAGGTGTCGTGCAAATAACCGTGTGAGCATGAAAAAAGCCTATTATTTTGACATTACAAACAGATACTCCAATTTTATTTATTGGTATAGATAACACGCTGTGGTCTATCCAGGTTAGTATCACAATGAGCAGAAAATCGATGTCTGAATAGTGGTAATTTGTTATTGCACTTCGTTCGGCTAGAGAGGGAACTGGAAGCCCAACTTTATGAGGGTGTTTGTGTGTGATCGGTTTTGGTGATGCCTTTAGTATCACTGAACCTCATTACACGTATTCACATTCCCTTCACATTGTTCACGGTAAGCAACGGCCTAGCAAAGGTCCATGAGTCCAAAGGTCCACTTACCATCAGGTGTGCTATTTACTTGTTTACCGCCAACAACAATAAAAATAAATAACATCATTCTTATCCCAATTACTTTAGGATCGAGGCAATATATACTGGTCTTCTATCTTATATACAATATATAGGATTTCGACAAAAGCTTTTGACGTTAGTTTTATGACCGTCCGTCTGACGTCAACCCTCCTTGGGATTTTAATTGGTGACAAATGGCGATGCAAAGCTATTAGTCATCTTTTTCGACAACTACAAACAATGTTAGGGTCAGTTAGTGGCATTCGTAGCCTTAGATATTGCCAGTTTGTTTTCATCCCTTCATTACGTCCCTCATCATTCTCATGGGCTGATGATCGGTACCGATTTTCTAATTTCGGTTGTACTTTCGAGCACCGATAGCATACTTGTTGGCGGGTTGTCGGCTTTCACAATAAAATATAGTTAAGTACCTGTTGCGAGCAGTTCTTGCCGCCCCATCCGTCGACGCAGTGACATATGTAGTCTGTGCGCGAGGAACAGCGTTGCTCGCAGGGCGCGCTGTGCAGACAGGGGCCAGTTCCATTGCCGTCATTCCGCGGCGCGAAGCACGGGTCCTTGAGTGCGCACTCGTCGCCACAAAAGCCGGCGGCACAGAGGCACGTGTATGAGCCATTCAGATTGAGGCAGTCGCCAGGTCCACACGACACTGCGCCCGTCGCACACTCGTCCACATCTACCTCACAGCGCGCACCCGTCCAACCTGCATACACATTACACTTCATTTAGCATTTGATATGATTTTATATAACTTGTCGGTAATCCGAAAAAGTCATTATCACAGGCAGAACTTGAATCAACATGTAAATTTTATACATTGTCGTTTTATAGTAGTACCCTGAATCGAAGAACATCTATGAGGAGATTAATGAATGTGGAGGCGGCAAAAGTGGTATGTCAAGATGGTAGCAAGGGGAAGGAAGTGGTCTCTGCCTACCCCTATGGGAAAGAGGCGTGATTATATGTATGTATTGTCGTTTTATTTACTACTACTATACTTATTTATTATCTCCATCGCACTGTTTAAAATCTTAACGAGTTTCGGCGAGAATATGGAAGTATCATATCACGCTCTTGAATTATTTTGCTGATATTTTGATGTAGATAAGAAGCTGAAGTGTTGTAAAGATATAATAGTGGTTTAAGTGTATTTTCATGTTCTACCGATTTTCCTAGAGTAATTATTAATTTGGTTTTCAGCGTCCAATTAATGGCAGTGACTCGACTTAATAACGGACGATGATTATTAATGAGCTACTCAATATGAAGAAATAATAAGTGAAGAAAATTGTATAAGATTTGGCTGTATAGGCTATGTTCCCTTTGCCTCTCCGATTGGACAAACAGAACAATAAAATAATCTTAACTGATAGAACAATCGCTGATGTGGTCATTTCATGAATAACAAAAAAGAAATCACCAATTTGATGTTATAAAACTTAAAATATAGAGGATGCAAATACATTTTATCAAGAGACAATAGTAATATTTTGTTTCATAATTATCATAAGTATTTCTCGAAGACCTATTATTGCACTTAACATGTAAAATATATATATTTTGTTTATAAAGCCCATATCGATCGTACACAAATATCTTACATAAAAAATCAATAATATTTACTTTTGATTTAATCGTATTTATTCATATAAATATCATTCATATGATTTACTATCAGTTGTGTTATCAATCATATTACATATATTTGAAAGTGCCTCACTTTATAACTGAACGTGATAACTGTGTCTATATCAAAACTGACAGAAGATATATTTTACCTATGCGGGTATTGTAACAGTGTAAAACACAATTGATTATTGTTAATATGCATTTCATACGGCGCTGAAACGTATTCTCTAAATGTCGACCTCATGAAAAAGCTCAAAGTTGTTAAACGTAGTATGAAGAGGGCTATGCTCGGTATGTTTATACGTGATAAAAGCCTGAATACGGCAATCCGCAGAAGAACGGGTGTAACTGTAACTAACATAACCAGAAGAATAGCACATTGAAATGGCATTAGGTGGGCCACATCGCTCGTCGAATCCGCCAACCGTAAGGGTAGAAAGGTTCTCGAGTGGCGACCACGAATCGCACGACCCCCTATTTGGTGGATTTAAGACATATTGAAAGTCGCAGGGAACCGTTGGATAAAACTGGCACAGAACCATTGTATGTGGCATTCTTGTGGAGAGGCCTATGTCCAGCAGTGAACATCTATAGATTCATGAATGGATGGAAGCATTATTTTTTTTATAAGATAATATTAAATAAAAACAGACATCCTATTTAACTTATGCAAATTATCGGTTGTCAGTGGACAATATGTCCGGATGGGCAGCAATATTGCCATCTTGAATGGCAATGCTTAAAATCTCTGCGCCAATTTCAGAATGCCGGTTATGTGTGCAAAATATTATTTAATGTCTAGTAACTAAAGCGACAATTTGTATATTTTAGTGTCAATAACCACAGAGCCAAACCGCTGAATCACGCGATGACCCATATCAATATGCGTCATAAGGATTACAAATTAAAACCACTCGCGCTGAATATAAGAAAACATGACATTATTAATTTAATACGAATTGTTTAACAAATATACTATAATATACGACCTATTAATTAAATAAAAGTTGGTTAAAACAATCCTTTTTGAAATATAGACTCTCCTAGATTGTTTCAAGTTCACTTTTACCTTTCATCAATATACAAATTAATGAAATTGAAGTGTCTATTTGCAATGTCAAAATAATAGGTTTTAATCATTCTCACATAATTATTTACACGATATCTATGCCTAAAACCACTATTTTTTGAAGTGAAACTTCTTTAGAATCGTGATTTCAAACTCGATGAAACGAAAAAGCGAGTCCATAGGGACACAAACATGTAAATGTATAGGATTCAGCCGGCGAGTGAATGAGATAGAGGATAGAGGATGAAAGATGAGGGATGAAGGATAAAGGAATTTCACTTCTGATATGCGTACTTCGTACACACACCCTTTTTTTTGTCTGTTTGCTCCGGGTAATCTTCCGAACTGCTGCACCGAATTTAATAATATTTTACCACTAGGCACATGTGTCCGGGAATCGAACCGAGGCCTCATTTACTGCAATCGCGTATCGTAATGGTTTAGAAGATATTGGAGATTTAAAATGCGGAGGCTCAGCGACTGAAATTGAATTGAAGCGAGGGCGGATTGTTTGTCCAAAATATAAGGTTAAATGAAGTTCCATTAATCCCGCTGGCAGCCAAATATGTCTGGATATATCATAACTGGTTCGATTCCAATGAAATTTTTTGCACGATTCGTGAATTGTTATTCTGAATCTAGATATAATTTGCGATTTGTATGTATTCCAGGTAGTAACATAGTAACAATAAAATGTGTCACCCTTCCATTCCAATGGGTGAGGTAAAAGACAACTAATGGACGCAATCAAACCCACTACCGGAGAAGGTAAACTCTAAAATAAAAAACTATACCAACTAGTCTAACCAGGTCATAACCATAAACCTTCCGAGAGGTTTATGGTTTGCTGCTAACATGGACATGTATTGATTTTTAAATGTATATAATTAGTTATAACAATGAATTAATAATTATTCACTAGTTTATGTGATTAAGTTTTGTTATCAAAGTTTAATTGTTTCATCGTGATAACGTTATCAGTAAACAATGTTAAGGCTAAGTAACCGTGAGCTTACTTAAGACTATTTCTACATCATGTAAGGTAATACAAGTTATCTTACTCAGAAGGCAATTGAAGGTTACCATGTATAAAAAATAGCGATATTGAGACTAATGTTTAGAAATAAGACGTATTTAAAAACATTCAAATATTTCTAAATGATTAACATAGAAATTGAGTAAAAAAATCGCTTTAAAAAAAAGGTAAAACGTTTAAAAATATAGACAGCATTTTATATAAGAAAAAGATTTACGGTAGACACTTATTCAGCTGTTTATTTTTTAATTTGTACTATGTTATTATAATTGTTTTCTCTAATTTTCTATACGGCTTATTGTTGAACATTAGATTTTAGTATAGAGACCGATCTATTGTAATTATATATTTATTTTGTAAACATAACTCATAAACGCCCCACTGCTTGGATCGAGCCTCCTCCACAATGGGAGAGCAATTAACTGACCATACCACGCTGGTCAGACGTGTTGGGATTTTTTTTTTATGGGTGGGCTATGGTAAGCGCACGCGCCGTCCATTACGTCCGGGGCGATGAAAGGACGGCGCGCGGCCCCATAACCCACCCGTACCTACGTCACCTCGTTGTTGGGCCGACCACCGGAGCAGGGTGACTTGTCATCAGTGGTCGGCCCGACAGAATACCCTTTCGGGTATCCTCACCTCTCGACGTCCTGGGCGTCAGTCGCCGACGCGCGGTCAGCCTCTCTGCGGGTGACGGACAGACGTGTTGGGATAGGGATTTTGATAATACTTTACTACCAGGTAGCAGTCTATATAAGGAGTAAGTTGGGCTATATTTTATCCCGGCATTCCCACGGGAACAGCAATTATGCGGGTAAGGCGACTGAAACCGAAGCGAGGAGGGTTGCTAGTACTGAATAATTATGACGAAATACTAAATAACACATCGGCGAATAATAAAAATACGTATAAAAATGTGTAATCCTTACTAATATTATAAAAGCAAAAGTAAAATTGTTTGTTTGTTACGCTTTCACGCTTAAACCATCGAACCGATTTCTAAAATCCTTTCACCAATGGAAAGCTGCAATATCAGGGAGTAACATAAACTATATTTAATCCTGGTATTCCCACGGGAACGGGAACTACGAGTAGTGTTTTTAAAACATTTAATTCAGAATGCGCCGGTGCGTTCGGTGCGAATCGACGTGCAACGCGTCGATGAGGCGCGACCTCTAATTGCAATGCTTCACAATGTATTTAGTTAGCGATACTAAATATGACCTCGTTATGTTTGACGGATCTTCTCATTGTCACTTAACAAAAAATATTAGGAAGTAATAACGGAAGTACTTGACAGTCTATATTTATAACAATAACAAATAAATACTTTCCGTGACACAGTAAGAATACAATTCACCCCCATTTCTAGTACGTGGGTCGTCGTGGGTGTCGTAAAATATGACTAAGATCTCTTCATCGATCTGGGCCTAGTCCATCCGATGCAGTCTAGTCAAAAATCACATTTCTCAGGGAGGGTTGACGTCAGGCACGCGACCAGTCAGAAAAACTATTGTCAATAACTTTTATAATATATGAAAAAGAATACACATGGTGTCGACTTCAAGTAATAGGAGTAATAAGAGCAGAGTGAAGATGATGATGTTTATATGCATGTTCATTTCTATTTCCGACCGTAAATACCCACTGGCTCTATCGATTTTGATAAATCATACGTCATTAGATTCGCCTTGTTGGTGCGAGTATCACTGAATACATATAATTATAAAAAGGATATCGTGCAACTTGAATTAAAGTACAATTTAAAAAAATCAAGTGGAATATCAAAATAAAGAGCTTTATATGGCAAGCACGACAAACAAACTGACAAAAATTCACAACAAAATGATTTTACTATGAACACCTGCACTTATTTACTGCATATATCAGTAAAAAAGATTATTTAGATATTACAAACAGATAGGACAATATATTTATTCCTATAAATAACAATAACCACTGGTGTCATTCGAACTAAGGGCTCGAAACTGGGACCCTACCAAAGCCAACCATTTTTAAAACTTTGATCTAAAGAAATACTACTCAATAATATTAACGAGGAAAATTAATTTATTAACACCATAACTATAAATATTCTAAGTGCAATCAAACGGTAACTACGTAATCGATAAAAAAAAAACCCCTACACAATACCTATAAGCAAAACAATCAGTAGTCGCTTCATCATCACGTCATCACTAATATCACATCACAGCACGTATCACTACATCACAAATATTAATTAATACATTTAATATCACCGCTACAGCACAGGTGGGACTGTCAGTGTTACTGCGCGAACTATTCTCGTCCGCAGTACAAGTGTCATAAGACAGTGATTCACAAACTGATTTGTATTTTCCTCTAACACAAATAGTATGAACTTGTAAATTGTATTAGTTTAATAAAAGGACACTGGCTATTGTTTTATTAATTAATTATATTGGTTGTGTCTCATCGCTGCCGGTCCTCGTACTATCAATGCGTACAAACGAGACAATTGACGATTTCAATGTCAATAACAATTTGTAACGTCAATGGCGTCGATCTATAGTATAAAAAGATCATAACTGTCGACTATAAGTACAATTTCCGAGTCAGAGAAATCTATAAATAGATTAAAATGAATTCAATCATCAATTTGTCGTCGTCCGTTATCCGATAGGCTTCCCCCATAGAGATATTGCCATAAAATCAAGTTTAAATGATTTTTTATGCATAAACCACGAGAGGGCACTTACATATAATAATTTGATTTAATTTGTAAAATTAAATCAAATTATCCAATAAATGGGAGGAAATTTGATCTACTATACCATGCTAGTCAGACATGTTGGTATAGGATTTCACTTCGAGTTTTCCTTCTCTTGCACAGATGTGACGTGCATATTACAATATCCTTTAATCGTCTTTTACGACATCCACGGTCATGATAGGGAGTGATGAATTGTACTCTTACACCGTCACCACACGGTAACGGACTTGGTTATAAGTGGTATAAGTTTCCCAGAACATTGCCGATACACATTTGCCTGTTAATCCTCCCTCAACCGGTTTTTATTACTGCCACGAGAAAGTAAGAATTGTATGTATTGCATTTTCAAACCTTTATACCGGACTTATCATAGAAAACGAATCGGTTTTTTTTCAATGAACTCGGGTTATAAAAGTTAATTTATTATAAAAATTACTTCTCTATATGTATTCTAGGTTAAATGTGTTCTAGGATACACGAATAATTTAAATACAATTTGTTGTGTTAATACCGGCAAGTGAACGTATAGAAATCAGGTAAAAACATGATTAAATAAAATAAAACCAATCATCATCGTATATGGATGGGCATTTTCATAAAAATGTACAAGGGCGTTTTCAGGCCTGTCCCTCTAAAACATTACCTTTTTTAAACAATTAATTCTATTTGAAACTAGCACAAAATTTTACATTAGGTTTATTGTACATTTAAGTAATATTTTATAATATTATTTAAGCCAATTATAGTATAATTTTTCGATTAAAAAATAATATAATAACAGATTGCTATCATTTTATCGTGTCCCTTTGTAGCCAGACGATATTTCAACACTGAATTTATATATTAGTTGTAATAATTTGCTCAGTGTCGTATTTTATTTTTCTGGTAGATAGTGTAGGATCAATTTATTTTTTTTATGATTTTTTTTAATGAAAATGCCCATATACGTCCTACTGCTCAAGCCTCCACATTAGGAGATAAAACTAAACCTTTTTTTTATTAATGGGTGGGCTATGGTAAGCGCACACGTGTTCCATTCCGTCGGGGGCGACGGAAGGACGGCGCGCGGGCCCATAGCCAACTAGTACCTACATCGCCTTCGTCGTTGGGCCGACCACCGAAGTAGGGTGACTTGTCGTCAGTCAGTGGTCGGCCCGACAGAATAACCTTTCAGGTACCCTCACCTCTCGACGTCCCTACTCCGGGGCGTCGGTCGCTGTGGCGCGGTCAACCTCTCTGAGGATGACGGACCAAAATCCCCAGTCAGGTCACCTGCGGCCTCGGCTAGGGCGGCATCAGGCGCAGGTACTCACGCCTGCGCCGCCCGAATTGCCGGCGAAGGAACGTGTCACCGAAGAGGAGCATGGTAAACTAAATCTACTACACCATGCTGGCCACAGGCGTTGGTATAGGATTTATTTCGAATTTTCCTTCTCTTGCATGGATGTTATATGCTTATTATATGCCTTAATCGTGCTTAACGACAACCACGGGTTGGTGAATTGTTTTCTTTCCGTGTGGTGATGGAGTAAGAATACAATTCACCACCTCTCTTGCCCGTGGGTGTTGTAAGAAACAACTAAGGGATATAATTTGCATATAATATCTACGCAAGAGAAGGAAAATTCAAAATGGAAGCCTATACCAACACGTCCGCCCAGCGTGGACATAGTACGTCAATTTTCTCCCATTGTGGAGGAGGCTCGAGCCTTACGTCATCACACGGATATTTTCTATTGCCGGATTGCTTATTGTAAGTTCGTAACATTTAAGTAGTTATTTATGAAATACTTTGATAAATTTTTAACCAATAATATATAACAACACAATTGCAAACAAATGATATATTAACATGTATGTCAGCATAACATAAGTTTGAGAGCCGGTGTCGTGCCGTTATCACTATCAATGCTATCGAACATTGATAACGATAAGGCACATCGTCGCTCACGTAATCACTATACACACACACACAGACACACATACAAATATAAGTAGCCAGTACATACATAAATCGTTTGTCCCAGTTTACAACGAAATTGTGTTACAACCCATATTCAATAAGTAAATATTAACACTGCACAGATAGCGTAGTAGTTAACATACTGACCTACAGTGCCAAGAGTCGCAGATTCCTTCCCCATACAGTACAAAACTGTGCGAATTACAATATTTTTTTTTAGTGTGGGTATAATTTGTGTTGTTTCAAAGTCCCTTCCTTTTAGGATTTGTTCCTAAGTGCTGGGTGACTTTTTAAGAATAAAATAATTTCATCCGGTATTTGGCTGTAAGTATTGTGACTGATTAAGATTATATGTGTAAATATATCTCATTTTCCCGTGAGAATTATAAAAAGCCAGATGAGGGTAGTCGGCTGAAGGTAGCATCATTCTCCTAGGAAATTTATGGCCTGAACCCAACAGTGAGACATGTATGGGTCGAAATGAAGCAATACAATATTACAAGTGAAGAGTCTAATCAATTATTATTAATACAATATGGAACTGTTATATATTACGTACGTTATATTATTGTGGATTCCTTTATATACTCCCATTATGTATACATGTAGCCTCCTATATCTGTGTCAAGTATGTATGTGTCGCTCACCAGTGCCGTCGCAGTCGCACAGATAGTCGCCCTTAGCGTCTAGACAACGTCCGCCGTGCAGACAGGCGGCCGCACCGCCCGCCTCGGCGCACTCGTCGCGCTCAGTCTCGCAGTAACGACCGCTGAATCCAACCTCGCACGTACACATCGCCTCCTACAAACATTATAAACATTATTTAAACTTATATATGAATAATAGTCGTACATATTATGGAAATAAAACCTCTTTAGGGCCCGCTTAGGCCTTAGCTATGGTATACCCAGGACATACTATAGAAGGTGGAGCGGACCCGCAACAAATTTTATTAGAAAGGTAAACGCATGTAGTTGGAAGTACCTCCTGTGCAATGTGAAGGACAGGTTAGACAGGAAACAAAAAAAAAACATTGTATCTAAAACTATCCTATATTTCAAGCAAGCTATATGTATTGATAAGATTTCATTGAACTCGATCATGTGGTTTCGATTCGCAAAATGAAAATGATATTTAAATTAAAGATTTTTTTGCTTTTGATGGCAAACGAGCGCACCTGATGGTAAGTGACACTGCGCAGATGGATCTTTGCAATACTATGGTCACAGCTAGACCGTTGCCTGCCCTGAAGAAAGTGCTTTTATTAAGCCTCGTTTAAAGGACATATCATAGCGTTCGGGCAACAGCTTCAGATAGTTCATTCCAGATCTTGTACGTAGGAGAAATGATCGCTGTAAACGTACAGTTGAAATCCCGTAAGAGTTCTAGGTGAAATGTATGAACACTGGCACGATGTCAAGTCCTACGGTAACGATGGTAATCAGTTCCCCATGAAAGAGCCGATAGAGGTCACGTAGTGACTCAGTCTCTCCGCGGTTGCAGCGAATCCAATCTGACCATCAAAGAACAGCTCCTTAAGTGACAACGGGGCAAGAAAACAATTGTCGCCACTCCTTGTTTGTCCGTGGGGTTCGTAAAATTTTACTGAGAGTATCCAGGCAAATGGAAAAATTAACGGCTGAATAATGTTGGCAATAAAAATATGTACATAAAAGTATATATTTAGCAGTATACATTACCATGCTCTCGTTGACGCACTTGCCGTGTACGCACGGTGTCAGCTCACAGAACGCTCGCTCGCAGTACACACCCTCGAATCCGTCGCGGCACTGACACGTGAAGTTATTGCCCGTCGGTGGATCTGACACATTCAATTACAAACCTTAGAAAATGTTATGTCTGGGTGTTACATTGTTTTGGTCCTTCGAGCCGGATGACAATGATGGTATGTTGGTTATATAATTTTTATTGATATACAGAAAAGAACATAACTTAAATAACATATTAAATAGGAAACCACTATTTATGAATTGCACAATATATTTACTCATATAATCTAACGAAAGAAGGTGAATAAATGAAAAACAAGGACTGAAAGGACTCATTCATCAAAAGAATCATTCAATCATGATTCTTTCGATCAATTTTGTCCAATACTAGTTTCGGACTGTTAGTGGGATGATAATGATCCTGTATGCATCTTTACATTGGAAAGTTTTAGTTATTAGAATGGGCTCACCCGCAGAGAGGCTCACATACACTATTAATGGTATCTTTTGGGAATTTTGGTGGCAAACGAAGCCATCTGTAAAGCACTGTTTATATTCATTACACTCTAGCATTTTCTCCGCATCACATTACATAAAATGCCTTATGTCACGTTAAAACACTAATATTCTGAATATAATACAAGACCACATGAAGCTTTCACTTTGTTGTTAAAACGGTCGCCCCTCACTTTTTTCGTGAGGATAGCGAAAAGATTATCACATTCACATTTGCTTGCATCTAACATATTAATAAGGTAGTATACCTGGTGGTACGTCTTGGCATGCGAGTGCTGTCGGTGCGCATGGTTTGTGCGCGCACGATCTGTCACGTGGCGCTGCACACGTGGGACCCCGCCAGGCGGCCGCGCACGTACACGTGAATACACCCGCACCGTCCACACAAGTACCGCCGTGCTGACACGGTGATGAAGCACACTCGTCTATATCCTGCTCACAACTGAGAACAGACACACACACCAACAAACAGAATTAGTTATATATGTATAGACTAGAAGACGTCCCGTGTGGTGACGGAGTAAGAATACAATTCACCATCCCCTTTCTTGGACGTGGGTGTCGTAAAAGACGACTAACGGATTGTAATGAGAAAGAAAGATCTTTGCAAGAAAAAGAAAATCGAGGCTAGAAGATACATACTATATTAGCGAGGTCTATACACTTCATAATGGCGTATTCATCATTAAAATTAATGCAATATTAAATGAGGTTTATGAGGTATTGCATTATAACAAAAATAAAATGAACGAAAATCGGTAAATCCAATAATAAAGAAACAATCCGGTGTCCAGAATGCTGGTAGCATTACCACTTTGAATACTTAATGTGTGTGCCAATTAAAAAGCAACATTTTGCTCACGTGTCGCTTCTATTAGGCATTTATTTAAATCTATAAGCATATTATAGGGCCGTGTACACGTATTTTTAAAGAAAACAATTAAGGTCATCATGCGATTTCCAATTAGAAACTTTTTTAATGTGAATTTTCATATTCCGAGTAAATCATCCCTCTCCGACATCTGTTGTTTGCATACTATCTCGTCATCCTATATATGATGGACGTATCTATGTTTAAAATTCGCATGTGCTATTAATAACGTATTATTAACATAATGTGTTAACGCTCATTATTTTCCACCGCGAGAAGATATAGTTTCGTTTCAATTAAGTTAGACTATATTTAATATTAATCTAATTAGTGTTACTCACAATCGTCCCGCGTATCCTATACGACACACGCATGTGTAGTCAGCGACACCGTCTACACAGGTGGCGCCGTTGCGACACTGATGCGCCGCGCACTCGTCAACATCGATCTATAAACATTAAACAATATATACACATCACATTTACACAATATTCAAATGGTGACCATATCAGCCCACATCTATCTCATTGATGGTGCCTCCACCACAATGGCAGGTACATTGACCTAATATACCGCGCTGGTTCGACGTGTTGATATAGGGTGTTATGTCAAGTTCCCTCTCTTAAAATAAGTATACATCTTATTTATCTATATAAAATGATATTTTCATTTCATATAGCTATTAATCTATAATATTTTTTATACAATCATACTATTAAAATCTTATATTTAACTTTACTTGTTGTATGAATGTCATCATCATCTCATATAAGTCCCTGTACTGGACTCGAACGTACTCTAAAATAGGTGAGAAATCCCTACCCAAACCTACCCACCGCGACCGAGCCACGCGAACGAACGTCGAACGAGTTGATGTAGAGTAATATTTCGAAATTTTTCTTCACTTCTAAGTAAACTGACGTCATTATAGATTAAATGTGGCGAACATCACAAAATAGCGTATTATAACATTGAACTTTATACGACAATAGTGATAACAAGTTTTAAACATGTTAAAATGTTAACAAGAACAAGGTATAATATTGGTTATAAATAAAATATGTAGAAAATATATTTTAAAAAATATAAATTAGCGTATGAATAAGTTACCTGACAGTAGTCGCCGTCGTATCCGGGCGGGCACGCGCACGAGTACGACGAGCGTACGTCCGCGCAGTGACCACCGTTGGCGCAGTCGCTTTCCAGGCACAGCACACAACCCACACCGGTCGTAGCTCCGTACGGACGACCCGACCTATACAAACACTGCATATAATTCGACTGCATAAATGGCGTAGTGGTTAAAATACCGCCCTACCAGTGTCAGGGGTTCGGATCTAACGCAGGACAACACTTAGTGCGATCCACAAAAAATTGTTCTGAGTCTCGATATGATTTGTATCCATTATATGTTTGTGAAGTTCCACCCCAATACAAGAATTATTGCCCTAGTGCAGGGTGTATGTAGTCTTGCTATAAAAAATAGATTACACGTTGAACGACCGTTTGCAACTGTACTTAAGAATTACTTGATACATATTATCAGCACACGTCTTTTTTATAATCATGTTTTTATACCAATAATTGTTATGACAACGGCAGGTTCCTGTGTCATATGGTCACTGTTCGATTCATATTGTTTTTTTTCTTCTCAACCCATACGAGGGGTGGAAATTGATATATTAATGTGACTGATATTGTGTTTTATATAGTTTTCCTTGTTTTGTATCATAAATTTTTCTTCCTTTTGACACATAAGGATGGTGAATTGTATTCTAACTCCGTCAAAATACGACTCACATCTAATACGATTAGTTGTAGCTATGTTTTTGATAAATAAACTATCAAATGCAGAGATATTTTCTTTTCATTTTACGGTGACTGCAGTAATCTTAAATACTCGACATAAAAGCCAATACCAACATGTCTGACCAGCATGGTATAGTAGGTCAAATTTCCGCCCATTGTGGAAGAGGCCCGAGCCCAACAGTGGGACGTATGTGGGCTGCGATGATGATGATGATTATCTAGAAATAAATAAAATTGAAGTGTTTGTTTGTAATGTCAAATTAATAGGTTTTTTTTCATGTAAACACGATTACTTGCATGTTACCTAAAACCAGTTAAATTTTGGTTGTCTGTCTGGCTATCTATCTGTTTGTTCCGGGTAATCTTCAAAGCGGCTGGATCGAATTTGATAATCTTTTATTACCAGATGGCTGTTTATATAAGAACTTAGGCTATTTTTCTCTCAGAAAAACCCTATAAAATTTTGCCAGGCGCGGCATTCGAGGTCATATTTTAGGAGGTATTGCAGTTTTAAAATGCTGGATCAAAGCGACAAAACGAGGCGAACAGTGGGTCGCTAGTATGAAATTATTTCAGTATTCGTACTGTAGCGCGTAATGCGGTTGTGATGCGAGCAGTGCAGCCGTATTCCCCACGAACAGCTCCTCCTCAGTGAAGAACGGTAACAGCAGTCCGCCTACGTGAACAGCGCCCATACAACCCTGCGTACAAACATACAAACACATATATATACATCACATAATTTTTTATAATATCTAATGACTTATAATTTGCGCACACTGCGATTAAGATACCCACCTACCGTATCAAGAATTGTACTGTACCGTGTCATGGATTTCATACCCGCGCAGTACAATACTTTGTACGATCCACAAACTGTTCTGCCAAGTTTGTCTTTTGTTTGTGTTTATTAATTGCATATTTGTAAAGTCCCCCGCGACACAAGAATGGTTTTCTTAGCACAGGATGTTATTAAAGATAAACTACAGTGGATTTCATTAATATCGACCTCGGTTGTAACTTTTCGGTTATAGCAACGTCGAACTTGCGTCCCTAGAATTTAAAGCATACTTTCGTAGGAAATTCATTCGGTAATAGCGACTCCGGATATAACACCTAATTCGGGTATACCGACTGTTTTTATGAACTATTTGGGACAGATTCCTGGAAATTCCTTGCGGATGTTGCGACTGAGTCGGCAAAGGCACAAAGTCTCATTCATAAGCTTTAACTATTAAGCTTTCTTATCCTTTGTTTACATTCGCAGATGGTCAAATGCTTTGTTTGTATGTATGTACTTAGCATGTGCACGAAGTTAAAATTATGAATCAGTTACGTAGCTATTTCCAGTGAGTGAACAGTGTTTCTTAAACTTGTGAAAATGACTCCTAGACGTACATTTACTGTTAAAGAATAACTGATTTCGGATTTAGAGACTTCCGGATATAGCGACGACATTAAAGTGGTCCTTCCGCCGTCGTTGTAACTGAAATACACTGTATTTTTATAAGTGGTTTTTGACGCGTCATAAAAGTATTTATAGTATCTAATCGAGGCTTCAATATGTCAATAAGGGCCAGTAGTGGTACTGTCACAATCTACAGCATGGGACCATAGGGTCTTTCAGCCAGTTTCTCTTAAGAGAGGATCTCATACGAAGTCCGTTTGTCTTCTCTGTGTCCTCGGTTAGCGCAGATAAATGTTAGGATACCATATACTTATTAGTTTAATCTCCTGGAATTAAATAAAACAATATAAGTGTACAATATATTTACCTTGAAGTATTCACCGGCCAGGTTGTCGCCGATCACCTCCTCGCCCTCGGAATACTCCCACACGTTCGGATCTGTCGAGCTCTCCGTCTGTACAACACATAATTATTTATTTGTTATGTATATTAAATTAAATAACAATTTATAATGTTTACGTTTGTTACATATTTGCGCAACATATAAAATGCTGACATTAGTCGACTCCATTACAGGCCATCGCCAGACATCGTAGACAAGAGGCCGCTGATTCAGCAAAACGTGCAATAACATCGTGCCACTTTTAGCACAAGGCATTTCGCAATCGTTTCCGTAGTTATAATTACATAATTAGAATTAAATTTCATATGGAGTCGGAGTAAGAATACATTTCACCACTGCCTTGCCTGGCCGTGGAGGTTGTAAAAGGCGACTAAGGGATATAATATAAATATTATGTCTATGCAAGAGAAGGAAAACTCGAAATAAAGCCTTATACCAACCCGTCTGACCAGCGTGACATAGTAGATCAATCAAAGGTCGATCAACGGTCTCAATGTGGACTATGAAAACTAACACGTATTAAAATGTGGGCTGTAAAAAATGCACCTTGCAGGAGATAATGAATCGAATGTCAAAAATGATATAAGTAACACGTATATAACCGTACCATTGCTGTGGCGACAGCACTACTCGACGTGGTGGTTGGCGGTGGTGTTGGTGTTGCTTGTCCTATACCACCGAGGTGTACCCGTCCCTCCATCACGAGCGCCTGCCACGCGGCCGTGTCTATGGGTGCGCTCAGTGTCACGTCTTCGTGCCCCGGCGGCTCAATAAACGCACCTGCAAATAATACCGTTTATTTATAAAGTAACTAGCGTACCCAGCCCGCTTCGCTGGCCTAGATTTTATTTAAACAATAAACTTTACATCATTAAATATTTAATTTAAATAAAAGCTGTATTTGACAGTTCAGAAAGAGGAGTGCTCCGATCGTCACCAAACTTTACAGGATTACTCGCCAGGTCAATCTGGAGATTCCCTGAAAGTTTCATTGAAATCGGTTCAGCCGTTTCGGAGCCTATATGGAACATACCCATACACTTTCTCTTCTATATATATAGATAACACTATACCTATACATATAAAATGATTTGACAAGTGACTGACTGACTAACGGATCAACGTACAGCCTAAACTATTCATCGTAGGGATCTAAAACTTAGAGGGTGTGTTCTTTGTATGCGGTAGGCTTCCGATAAGAAAGGATTTTCCGAAATTCTATTCTTTCTAAAAAAAAAAGCAAAAATTTTGTACAATAATAATATTAACTACTAGCTGACCTGGCGAACTTCGTACCGCCTTTTTTCCTAATTATTTTTATTTTAGTATTTATCAGTTTGGTTTTAGTATTATATATATATATATATATATATTAGTGACGAAGTAAGAATACAATACACCAGCCGTGTATGTCGTAAATGACGACTAAGGGATATAATATGCATATTAATATCTACGCAAGATAAGGAAAACTCGGAACAAAACCTTATACCAACACGTCTCACCAGCGTGGTATAGTAGATCGATTTCCCTCCCATAGTGGAGGAGGCCCGAGCCCAACAGTGGACATGTATGGGTTGGGACGATGAAGATGATTTATCAGCCTCCTACAAATGGCGTAAAGTTGCCGAAGCTGGGGCGGTCTCGGGACTCGGCCTCAAACGTAACAATATAATGCAATTATTGATAATCCAAACTGAATTTAATTTACGGAAAGTGTTATATTGCCTTAGTCCGCTACTTTTCACTATTTGTGGGAGTCTGATAAATCATCATCATCTCAGTACATACACGTTCAACTGTTGGGCTCGCACCTCCCACACTATGGGAGGGAAATCGACCTGCTATACCACCTGGTCAGACGTGTTAATATAGGGTTTTTTTTCGAGTTTTTCTTCTCTTGCTTAGATATTATATGTACATTATATCCCTTAGTCGTCTTTTACGACAAAGACCGACGTCCTCCCCGAGGGGGGGACGTCGGTCGATGGGAGGGTACCCCGGGTAGAGGGTATTTCGTCGGGCTGACCACTGATGACAAGTAACCCTGCTCCAGTGGTCGGCCCAGCGACGAGGGCGACGTGGTGTTCGGGTGGGTTGCGGGAGTTGCGGGCTTGAGCCCCTCTGTCGCCCCGGACGGAGTGGTGCGTAGGCGCGCCGACCGCAGCCCACACAAAAAAAACAAAAAAAAAAAAAAAAAAAAAAAAGTCGTCTTTTACGACACCCTCGTCTGTTCGTTGAATTGTATTCTAGCTATTTAATATACCGCCTTTTTTATCGATTCCAATACCTTTTTTAATCTTGATATATATGTAATTATGCCAAAAATGCCGAACCGACGGGACGAACATCAAATGTTTGACAGGTACGAACAGTTTGTATGGGAAAATGAAATTGTTGTTTTTAGTATTTTACTCGCAATTTTCCATATTTTCTCACCGTTTAAACCTTCCCTGGATTTCCACAAATAATTCAAGACCAAAATTAGCCAAATCGGTCCGGCCGTTCTCGAGTTTTAGCGAGACTAACGAACAGCAATTCATTTTATATATATAATTAAAACCAATTTCGACTTTTACGCGAACGAAATCACGGGGAAAAGCTAGACTAATTATATAATTTTGACATATAATATTTGTAGATTGTAATATTTGAGATTTTATGTACCTTCACTCTCATTTTTTGGTCTAGACTGACCGGACTAAAATTTAAAAGTTCATTACACAATTTGCACATTCAATCATTTTTTCAATAAATAATCCTAATTTTTGGACATAATTTTTCAGTCTCTTACTATGAAGGCACTGATTTTGAGAGATCTTCATATTTTTTTTTTAATTTATATATGTATTATATGTTAGTCGATTAGTTACATTTCTCAGCGTTGTTACACATTTTATTGTTTGCACTATATTACTAGTCTATTAAGATCATAACCGTTACGTTACTCGTATGGTATGAAATTCCCTGCGCCTCATGCCGCCCTAGCCGAGGCCGCGGGTGACGTCACCGGGGAATTAATCCGTCACCCGCTGAGAGGCCGACCGCGTCAGGAAAGACCGACGTCCTCCCCGAGTGGGGGACGTCGCACATAGGACGATTTGACTGATCTATGCGGCCAAAATTGATTTTATCAAGTAGCAGTAAATGCCTAAAACAACTTTCCTAGGCCTCAAGGACAGTCCAAGCGTCAATCTTCGCTGCCTTTCATTTTTATTACTCTCACTTGGCGCCCGCGGCGGCAGTCTGAACTTAATCGTCTACCACTACGCACGTTACTGTCTTTTACATCTTTCGCGAAAGCAATCTTTTGGAAGTTAATATTTGTGGTATTATTATAGCTACAAAAACAAAAGTCATGGATTTAAGTAATCAAGGTAAGAACTAATAAATATTTTGACGTTCAGCTAATTTAAGTTATTATTTATAATAGTTAGGGTACTTTGTAAAAAGCATGTTTGAAATGTTTATTTTTAGTATTTGTTTTAGTTTCAATAAGGGTTTTGTTACATTTCTGGTCCCGCCCCGATAGTTAATTCTTTACGTTATGATACTACGTACTTTTACCAGTATTTAACTGGTTTTATCAGCTGCGGATTAGGTGCGAATGTAAAGTTAGAGAGGATTGTGTGTAGAGAGAGAAAAGTAACGAAAATCTGTACATTCACTAAATTAGATTTCATTTTGTTTTTTCTTATTCTAGGTTCATCCAGCTCGTTAGGAGTTAAGTTAGTGAATCGTAAATACCTATTCGATTTAATGCAAAAGCAAGACTTGCTTGGTATTGACGAAAAATTGGATTTTTTAGATTACCTTATATCTGAATACGGCTATACAGACGAAGACCTGAAGATATTCAAGAAAAGATTTTAGCGTTTTAAGTCCGCCATCAAGAAAAAGTGGGTGAAATCGCACAGAAAAGAAAATGTTTTCTTAGGAAATAATAAGTCTTGGTTAGACGGTACATTTGAACTACCTTCGAAAGTCATCTCTCGCCCTAGTCGCCGTAGTAAGTCGTTTGAAGAGTTCAGTGAGAGGAGTAAGCGACGTAAAACTGAACAGGTTCGTACTATGGTTGATGATACTCTTTTGATGCATGCTGCACAATCATCTTTGAGAGTTCGAGGGAAAAGAGATGCCTCCCAAATACTGAAAGACATAACAACTTCTCCAACAAGAGCTGGCAAATATAAAAAAGCTTACCAAGTACAAAATACTGACAGTACATTTACTAAATTATCACCACTTCAAGCCTTGTCAATGTTTGTGGAGGCTGATTTAACGAAGCGGCAATATGAAATAATTCGTAACACAAACAAGACACTATACCCTGCTATGACAGGATAGTACAAGCTAAACAAGAATGCTACCCGCCTAAAGAAAGCATGCGAATTACGAGTACCTGCGCGGAATGTAATCTACAAAGCCTCATCGATGTTACCGTAATACGCTTATCATCGTATTTAGAAGACTTGTTATTGACCCTTAATGAAGAACAAAGGAAAAACTTAACAGTTATTTGCAAATGGGGCTGCGATGGATCGCAACAAGCGACATACAAACAAAAGTTCGAGACTGTTGGTGAATCAGACGGCAATATATTTCTGAGTTCCTTTGTGCCTTTGCAAATAGTTTGTGGGAAATCTAAAAAAGTCATTTGACAGAATCCAACTCCATCGTAACCAAGATACTGTCGGCCAATCCGCTTTAGATTTGTGAAAGAAAACACAGACGTAATTAAAGAGGAAATTAATTATGTTAAAGATTCTGCAAAAGCTCTTGTGCCCACTGAATTCGATATAAATGGAACGGAATTCCATTTTAGACACATTTTAAAAATGACAATGATTGACGGCAAGGTATGCAATGCTGCTACGGACACAAAGTCTACAAGTCGATGTTACATTTGTGGTGCCACCTCAAAAGACTTCAATAATCTAGAAGTAAGAAATAAGATATGTCCTGAGGCTATGGAATTTGGTCTGTCTATTTTACACGCGAGGATTAGGCTTTACGAAAGTTTGCTACACTTAGCCTACAAACTGTCAGTAAAAAAATATATGGAAAGAAGAACTGAAGAGGAAAAAGTATTAGAAAGGAAAACAAAAGAACAGATCCAAAAGAGATTTGAAGAAGAAACAGGATTGATAGTTGACAGGCCTAAGGCTAATTACGGTAACACAAATGACGGGAACACGAGCCGAAGGTTTTTCGAAAGCCCAGCATTAGCTGCTGATATAACAGGCATAGATTATGAGCTAATTTATAGGCTAAAAGTCATCTTAGAGACAATTTCTAGTGGCCACATAATAGACGTCCAAAAATATGACGCTTATGCTATAGAAACGGCCAAAACTTATATTAATTTATATCCATGGCATCCTATGACTCCGACCATGTATAAGATATTGATGCATGGGGCTGCTATAATAGAGAATTCTCTACTGCCTATAGGACATTTGTCGGAAGAGGCGCAAGAGGCAAGAAATAAATATTTTCGCAATTATCGCGAGAATTATGCGCGAAAATTCTCTCGCGAAGAATGTAACCGAGATGTTTATAATAGGCTATTATTAAGCTCAGATCCATTCTGAATAGACGGCACAAAAAAAATGTTCCTAAAACCTACTGCCTGGAAACAATAGAAATGCTTCTACCAGCTGATCCGGATTCAGACGCTAACGTCATAATTGAAGGTTCGGATAGCACGCCTGAAGAAACATAACTTTTTATTTTGTTTAATTTTCATAAAATATTTGATTTGAATGTTTTCTTTATCAATTTTGTACTTTTTTTTCATTAAATACTATGAAAATATTAACAAAATCGTATTAGTTTTATTTCTAAATATGTTTAGAATAATTATAGGTATTAAATAATATTGGCCGCACAGATCGATTAAATCGACGTATGTGCGTCCGTCGATGGGAGGGTACCCTAAATAGAGGGTATTCCGTTGGGCCTACCACTGACGTCAAGTCACCCTGCTCCGGTGGTCGGCCCAACGACGAAGGCGACGTGCATCGTGGGTGGATTGCGGGTGTGCGTGCTTACGCCCCTCTGTCGCCCCGGACGGAACGGTGCGAGGAGCGCGCCGACCGCAACCCACCCAAAAAAAAAAAAAAAAATAATGGTATTAAATTCCCAAGCGATCTAAGCATTCATTCATTAGTGTTAGATGTTGTTGTTAATAAAATGTTTATTTGCCAACGCATTTATTTGAGCGACAGTAATAAAATAAATTAAAGATTAAGACTGACTACATCTGACCAGTGAATTGTAACAAACTGCGCAAACAAACCGCCTGCGGTTTGTGTACATGATTAATTTCTCGCAGGTGGTCATAAAATGTCACTCAATCGAATGAGTTCCTCGCGTGGTGTAATACAGAAAGTATACAACGATCAACATCCCGTCTCGTCCTCCCATGGATATCATATAAATTGATCGAGGAATAACATCATTACAAGCGAAGGGAAATTCGATCTGAAAATCTACACCAATCCGACAAAATAGTGTGGTCATCATTATCATCAATTCAGGCCATATAAGTCCCACTGTTGGGCTGCCTCCACAATGGAAAGGAAATTGACTTCTTTGGCATAGGATTTTATAATGATTTCTGATGTTTACGCGAGTATTACACATCTATAATTGGAGTGTCTGTTTGTAATGTCAAAATAATAGGCTTTTTTCATGCTCACACGGTTACTTGCACGACACCTATGCCTAAAATAGCAATTAAAAAATTTTTGTCTGTCTGTCTGTTTGTTCCGGGTAATCTTCAAAACGGCTGGACCGATTTCAAAAATTCTTTCACCAATGGAAAGCTATAATATCAGGGCGTAAACTAGGCTATATTTTATCCCGGTATTCCCACGGAAACGGGCACTACGCGGGTAAAACGACTATAACCTATAACCGAAGCGAAGCGAGGGCGGGTTGCTAGTTTTAAATAAAACTACGGATTTTATCGCGTTTATATTTGACTAGCAACCCGCCCTCGCTTCGCTTCGGTTATAGGTTATAGCCGTTTTACCCGCGTAGTTCCCATTCCCGTGGGAATACCGGGATAAAATATAGCCTAGTTTACGCCCTGATATTATAGCTTTCTATTGGTGAAAGAATTTTTTAAATCGGTCCAGCTGTTTTGAAGATTACCCGAAACAAACAGACAGACAAAAATTTTTTAATTGCTATTTTAGGCATAGGTGTCGTGCAAATAACCGTGTGAGCATGAAAAAAGCCTATTATTTTGACATTACAAACAGGCACTCCAATTTTATTTATTGGTATAGATTTTTGATTGCCCGACGTTTCGAACACTTTGCAGCGTTAATGGTCACGGGCGGACTAAGATGTCTCACGTCCAACAAGTCATCGTTATTACAGAAAATTTATAATTATCTACCCGATGCAGAAAATAGTTATTAAATGTTTTAGGATTTATAGGATTTTATGTTGAGTTTACCTTCTCTGGCATATGTGTTATATGCATATTTAATCCCTTCCTCTTATGGCACCCAAGGACAAGAGAGAGGGTGGTGGACTGTAATCGAACGTAAACACACGGAAATGGTGTGGCATAGTAGGTTAATTTTCCTCGTTGATATTCGGCTGATTATTTCGCTCCGGACGGTTAGGCAGCTGAGGTCAGGGCCAGTCCAAAGATAAATAGTGTGTGCTCACCTCTGAGTGTACCGCCGGCGAGGTTGAGTCGCAGGGTGGTCCAGTGCAGGTGTGAATGTGAGGCGCGCAGTCGACGCAGCGCCGGCACTACTGCGGTACCGAGTCGCCACTGCACAGCCACTTGTTCTTTATAAACACCAACAGTGAACCATGAGCCGGCTTCGTCCACCGCGTGAAATAGTGTACCGCCTGTCTTACTCCTACAATACATATATGATAACAAATATAAACACCCTTACTAATATTATAAATGCGAAAGTATGTTTGTTTGTTACGCTTTCACGCTTAAACCACCAAATCGATTTCAAAAATTCTTTCACCAATGGAAAGGTATAATATCAGGGAGTAACATAGGCTATATTTCAATCCGGTATTCCCACGGGAACAATAACTATGAGAGTAAGGCGACCGAAACCGAAGCGAAGCGAGGGCGGATTGCCTATTAATCGGTTGGAGAATCTGCAAGTAAGATCATTCTTTTGTACGATCCATAAATGATTGTTCTCAGTCTGGGTGTTTTTATTTTATTTGGGTGCCCGTCAACATATTTCTTTTCCTTAGTGCAGGGTATTTAAAAAAAAGAAGTACTAGTGTTTTTAAATGTTATTAATAATTTTCGCCGTTAATTATCATGTAAAAATACGAATATTTTTACATTTTTAACTATATTTCTATTTAATGATTTAGAATTCAAATAATATTCATTAAACATAAATAAACAACGACTAATTGATTACATTTATTTTCTTATATTGATTTCATTGTTTATTATATGTATATCACAATATTTGTTTAGTAAAATTATAGCTATTCATATATATTGCATATATTAATAAAAAAAAAATTAAGTAGCTTCAGCATTGTTTCAATATCCAATATTAATGAATTTCGTTGGATAGTAACAATACTAACGCTAATAAAATAAATGATTCATTATCAGATTCTATTTCGTTTGAATTTCATAGTAATATCTTAGCAAGCACAATCAATACTTTTCGTATCCAAAAACAATACAATTAGCCACTTCATATATATATAGTTTACACTGACTATAATCTTCAAAATAAAACTAGTTACAATGTGCCCTGTAATGTGAATTTGCTTTTTAAATGTCATTCATTTATTTCAGCTCAAACACTTCCCACTGCTGGGTTCGTCCACAACAGAAGCGAAATTTACATAATATACCACTCTTATCGGAGGCTTGGATATAGGGGTTTTATTTTTTTTTCTCTTACAGACAGTATCTTTTACGATAGTCAGGGGTTAAATAGGGGGTGGTGGGTTCTATTGTTACTCCCTCACTAAACGGTAATCAGGAAGATTTCTAATGTTAATATTCCACTGTTAATATGAGTTACCTGTATGTTATAGTCAGTGTGTCAGGTAGTTCCCGGTGATGCGGCGGTGTGACCGTAGCGGCGCGCGCCGGTTGTCTCAACTTGTACGTTAGCGTTGTATTAACACCGTCGAATGTCGCGTTAGAGACACACTCGTACCTATAACAGCATTACATATACAATAAACAGTCAACAGAGGGATACAACAACAAAACTGTTATATAATATGTAATATTATCGAACTTGTTGCTGACAATTTGTCCGATAACATCCTCTTAAATCGCAAATATAAACTGAACAAATGATACGGTGGTGAAGATGCTGATCTACCCTGTCAATTGCCAAGCCATAATGGGTTCTATACTTTGTGCGATACATAAATTTGTGACAGTTAATTGTAGGTTGTTTAATGTCTCCCGCAATACAAAAGAGTAGGTTAGGTTAAGTTATAATATTTAAAAATTAGCTGCAATAAATCCCATTTTAATTTTGTTATTGTTTAAGCCAAGATTCGAATAAATAATGTAAAAACACAGCATGCTCATGACTCGGCTTTGCGATCGCAGTTGGTATTATAACTTTCTCGCCGCTCATTGTAGTGGTGGTACCTACCGCATTGTAAATTAGCATCGCCACACGTGGTGAAAAGCGCTTAGAAGTATATATAATATTGTGTATAACATACCCAGCATCCAAGTTGCGACAGTGCGAGTTGAGCGGACACCCTTGTAGCTGACAGAACTCAACCTCAGAGCACTGCTTACCCTTGTAGCCGCGCGGACACTGACAACTGTATAACAAATCGGATAACATTACACGTAAGGTGATATAAGAGTATACTCGTATATATCTTACACGATTTGGAAATTGTTAGATAATGCGAAAACTTTAGTATTAGTATAAAGGGATCCATATACTTAACCACTTATATAATTATACTCAATTTCAATGCACAGATGGTGTAAAGATTAAAATACCGATGAACGGGACCATGTGTCTTGGATTCTATTCCCAAGCACGATAACACTTGAGCAATCCATAATGGTTTTCTCAGTCTGGATGTAATTTATGTTCGTTAATTATAGGTTTGTAAAAGCCCCCAACTTTCCGTGGGGTGACAGCATACAATTCAACACTCCCTCTCTTGCCCGTGGGTGTTGTAAAAGGCGATTAAGAGACATCTTATACATAAAACAATTATGCAAGAGAAGGCAAAGTTGAAATAAATACCTATACCAACCCGCCTGACCAGTGTGGTATAGTTGGTCAATTGTCCTCGGTACGTAGAGGAGGCTCGAGTCAATAGTGGGATGTATACAAACTGTAATGATGATGAAATTCTCCCAAAATACAAAATTTATTCTTAGTGTAAGGTGTTATCTTTATTTAAAAATAGGCTCTGTCGTGCAGGATTGGTCACGGACCTCAAGGATTTTGTACTAGTGTTCGGCCTAATGGTGATGGAGAAGAAATATTATGGGGCATGGTGCCGCATATCGCCGGTCACCCTGGACGGAACGGTCAAGGTGTGAACAGACCATTGCCAACCAAAAAAAATGTATATTGCCTGTACTCACGTGTAATCGTTCCATGTGTTTGTGCATGTAGCATTATGTTGGCAGGGCGCTTGTGCGCACGCATCGTCAGATACGACACCGCGTAACACACCGGTCGGGTCGAGTGTCACCTCACCGAACGGTGCCGGCAACTGTAGACCATCCACACGCAACGGGAAGAACTCAACTATAGACACGTTCACACCATTTGATATCTGTAAACAAATTTAATATAACACACAATTAACATACGTGTTACGGCCAGGCTGTTGACAATATTATAATCTGCAACCATAAATAAAATATAGGTTTAAAAAGTAAAAATAGCAATAGCGACATCTATCGAATGATGATTAATCGATGGAATACAATGTTTTGCCACCCTTATCGCCAAGGCAATAACTGCAATTCTAGTTCACAACTGCCAAAACAGTGAAAGGAAGCGCTTTTTTGAAAATTTTTAACACTTAACTGTTGTCGCCTACCTTAACTGTTGTCGCCTACCACACGTGGGGATGACGACTTTATTCACTTGTGATTCAATTAGAGAGGCATATGTCTAATAGTGGACATCAATAAGCTGGTAGATGCAGACGACGTAAATTAATTTAAACTAGTTGTAAATTTCAGCAGACTAATAATGTCGACTGCCGTGTGATGACGTAGTAAGAAAACAAATCACCACTCCCTATCTTACCCGTGGATGTCGTAAAAGACAATTAAGGGATATAATATGCACATAACATCTGTGCAAGGGAAGGAAAACTAGAAATAAATCCCTATACAAACATATTTGACCAGCATGGTATAGTAGGGCAAATTACCTCCCACTGTGGAAGAGGCCCGAGCCCAACAGTGGGACGTATGTGGGCCGCGTTAATGAATAATGTCAAGAAATCTGTACCAATGTTAAGAGTGGTAGGACCACACTGTCGACAGTTATCTGTCTACAGCCGCGGGCCGGTCCGTCCGGGGCAGTACCATGCTCTCGCAGAAGATCGACGTCTGAGTAGTAGCAATTTGTTACTGCGCTTCGTTCGGTGAGCGAGAGAGCCGGAAGCCCAACTTTCTGAGGGTGATTGCGTGTGAAGGGTTTTGGTGGTGCCCTTGGTATCACCGAGCCTCAATGCACGCATTCACACTCCCTTCGCTTTCTTCGCGGTAAGCAACGGCCTTGTAAAGGTCCATGAGCGGCAGCAACACTTACCATCAGGTGTACTGTTTGCTCGTTTGCCACCGTTTGCAATAAAAAAAAAAAAAAAAAAAAAAAAAAACCAATGGTGAGCTCAAACAAAGAAGGGGAGCCCCATTTTACTTAATAAGGCGGATTATTAAACACTGAACTTCCATTACCCTGGCCGGATCAGACATTCGTGCGACGTTTAGTTGGGGGTCACAATTATATTCAAAAGTAATATAAGCATGTTAATTTAGAAGATATTTTATTTCTATTTTATAAAATCTCTATTGTAATTCAAAAATGTACATTACGTATGCTATAAATAACTATAAATAAGTATGACTAAAAATAGTCCCTTGGTAATGAATTATAAAGTTCTTTACGCACATTCCTACGCATTACCTAGGACCTAGTTTCCCACTAAATGCCTGTCTTCTATAGTAACCACATTGCACTGTGACAAATAAAGTGTACAATTTACCTGTACATCTTGTATGATGCCCTTGAAATATGCGGAGTCATCAGCTACGTTCACGAGAGTTTCCGCGGCGGGTGTGGGTGCTGGCGCCGGTATAGCGGCGGGGACGGCCGGCACAGAAGCGGATGGTGGTACTGGGCCGGACAGTGCAGCCGCAGAGGGCGCCACAGCGTCCACCGGCGGCATTGGTATGGGTGGTGGCCCGCCCAGGTACAGTACCTAAGACATGTACATTCACATTTATCACTGAAGTACATTAACACAACAACATTTGGCAATGGTTTAATATAAAATTTATCCCACCAACCATTTCTAAATCACCTCTTTAAGTTTCATTTTTATAAAATCCAATCCAAGTCTCCAAGATCCAATTTACCATTTCTTTTAACACTTTGATTGCAGTCATATATCGCATACAGATACATTACGATGCGGCGAGCCGCCACACGCAATCGTGTGCCGCACACGCGTGTGTTATCAAAAACACGCTTGTGTGTTTTCCTGCAGCAAACGTGCTAAAAGACGACACTCTAAACTAAAAAAGGAATATTTCTATTGCGGGGGATTTTACAAGCATATAATTAACGGATACAAATTATATCCAGACTCAATTAATAATCAACTTTGGTTCGCACAAAGTATTGACCTGCGTGGGATTCGAACCCGTGACACTGGTATGGTAGGTCGGTATCTTAACCACTCATATTATGTGCCGTCAATCAAAGTTAATAAAGTCGGTTCACCGATTTTAATAAGAAGGCTTTCGTTCTGTAATATTAAAAATTTCGAATTTTCTGTTTATTTAAGAGGAAAGTATGTGGACCACAGCATCAATCCTAAAATATATATATCCTGGAACACAGATCTTGATAAAAACATGAGAAAATGCGTCTAAAATATCGGGTTGAGAGCTCTCAGCTCTCACCCATAGTCCAGGCAAAGCTGTGAAGCCATTTGCGGCTAACATTAAAGTGCGCTATACACACAATAAAAAATATCTGAAATGTGTCAGGTAACCGTTGTAAGTCTTAGTACATCAGCTAATCCTTTCTCACAGAAGTGCGGAGGTTGACAGTGTAATAGGTTCGATTCCCACGAACATATATTTGTTAGATCTTTTAATTGTATCTTTGTAAAGCTTATTTCAGTTAATAACTTTTATATAAAAAATATATCATACTTGCGCGTCGATTTGTTTGGCCGCAGATATTGATTTCCTGAAGTACTCGGTGCCGTTCAGTTTGACTTGTACAAGTGTGGCGTTACGTACGACCTCTATCAGGTGCAGGTACCCGTTGTCTAGTCGGGTACCACTCACGGTGTAGTTCTCTGGAGTCTGGTTAAAACGTAGTTGTAGCAGAAGTTCACCGGCTTGTAGCGAGGCACCCACTTGACTCTCCTCTGTTGCGCCATATCTTCAAATATAATAATAATAGCTT
Organism: Lymantria dispar; assembly: GCA_032191425.1. Lineage (NCBI taxonomy): Eukaryota > Metazoa > Arthropoda > Insecta > Lepidoptera > Erebidae > Lymantria > Lymantria dispar. The sequence goes on from CM063445.1 coordinate 37,806,956, forward strand.
TTAGTCCTGGCTTTGGTTGCGTCGAGGTTCGGTTACGTATCATCGGATTTCAGTTATGCATATATGTTCTATTTAAAAACTATTTTATTTAACTAAATTAGGTCAAAACTGTAAGGATAAAAAGTTACATTGGAAGTGCCCATTTCAACGGATATTTCTCATAATTGCATAATTTTGTTATATTGCTTTATATAAAGCGTTTACGGGGAATAAATTTTTATTTGTATTATTTACTAATTTAACCAAACACGTGAAATATTGAGTTTGGTTAATCCAAATATATTACCGCAGGGATACCACCAAATCCGTGGCATTTAATATTAATAATATGCCGACATAATATCATTGGTATATAATCCATTACATTTATAGATATTATTTCTCCAAAAGACTGCTTGTTGGACCCACATTTCCAAATAAGCCCACCAAAGCATCAGGTGCCTTCCCTATTAAAAGGTCCCGTTAAAACACAGAGATACAATAATAATAATTACGCTTTATATTATACATTCCTTTTTGATATTGTATAATCTATTTCATTATGTGCATACCTAGGTAATGAGCCCAGATAGAATATCCGTCCGGAGGGTTTCCTGGTACGTATGAACATGGATATGTCGAGCGCGGCGCGCACAGCTCGCCGGGCGGACTCCGACACGGCCACCTGCACCATCGAGTGTTGCGTCGCAGACTCCTGCACGATTAACATCGCACGATATTAACAAACAGGACATCAACACATTCATGTATAATTATTATTAATAAGGACAGATGTCACTATCGCTGATATTGTTAAACTGTATGAACAATAGTTACCATTAGTGGTGGTCGTTGAATAAACGAACAGTTTTTTTCGACTGTTTCTTTGCCGTGAACTAATAAACTAGTTTATAGTTGACTGATAAACATGTTTATGTATGAACTATGAACGGCTTCGTGAATCGGTAGTCGCATCAACGAATGACGCGAACGTAACGACGACTTCCGAGTGTTCGAAAGCGCCCGAATCGGCCCGAACTTCGACGACGCGATGCGCGCGCGCTCGCACGTTACGCTCTTTACCCGCCCCGCAAACCTCACCGCCCGTGAGCGCGAGTCGAGCCGAAATCATAACGCATAGATAGATTGAATTACAATTCATTGAACTCTGCTATCATGTGATTGGACTATCATTACATATTGAAGCGTCAATGTACATTGTACAATGAAACATTATTAGTGTTAATACTTGCACTGAGCTTATTGCTAGATCAAAATAGACTCTATTTTGATTAGTGTAAATATATTATTTTGTAGTGCATTTATTATAAAAAAGTATTGGGTTACAAATTGAAATTTTGTTTGTTTACATTATTTTTTTTAGTTTCATTCGAATGCGTTACGCGCAGCGCAGGTCAAAGGTGACTGCAAAAAAGAGTATCGCGAACTCGAATTGTTAAATTGTGTCATATATTTTTTATTGTGTTAAGAGTGTATCTAGTGTTTAATACGTATACCTAAGTAGGTACGCATTCAGTAATTATGTCGGCTCGTAGAAACACCAGTGTTCTATGGCACCATTTTGAAAAGAACAATTCTACTTTAAATCTACGTGTAATATATGTAGAGATAATCTCAGTTATTAATCTTCTTCTGCAAAATGAACTTTTAAATACGCCAGGTTCATAATATTTAACTTAAAACTAAAAGAAGGTATTTAATACTATACTAAGTGAATAAAAGTTACAAGTCAATTAATATTAAATGACAAGGAAGCCACTTTAACTTAAATAATTTAATCTTATTATTTCCTATTAGCTATCTAAAATAATAAACCTGCCAGTTCTAAGCTTGGAAAAAGTATGAAGGGGTTCATTTCAAAATGCTCGTAAATATTAAATATTGTTGTCTAATAAAATTCGTTGAAGTTTCGTTGTCCTTTACCTAACAATGGACGATCAACGTACGTCATAATATAAACTTAACGTCTAAGCGTCTACGCCATAAACTAGTCGAAAATTAGACTGTTTTTTCAACTACTTTATCGTCGACGATAAACGGTCTCGTTGCGTCGACTGTAAAATCGTCGACGACCCACTACTAGTTACTATATACTATACTATTATTTCCTCATCTACAACTAAAGATAAAAAAAAAATCGAAAAATGACATTTTTTATGCAATAGTGAATTTGCTTATGACTATGAACATTGAACTTGGACATACGATGTACGCCACGTATGTGATACATAAGGGGGCCTGGCGTAAAGGGGGCGTGTCACGTACATGTCCGAATGTTGCCGCCGTGTAGTTGTATTGGCAGGTTTCGCCCAGATGTGGTCGGGGGCAGGTGCACACGAAACTAGTCCAAGCGTCGAGACATGCGCCGCCGGACTGGCAAGGGTTGGGTGCGCACTGCTCACGTCGCGGGCACGAGGCGCGCACTCCGCGCAACACGGCGCGCGCCCCACCAGACCACGTCTCCTCGCCATCCGACACCTCTGCACTCTCCGCCGCCTCCTCGGGGCCCGCCTCCGTTGTCATCTCGGCGCTAGTCGCGTTCGAATCCTCCGGTAATACCTAATGAGCAGATCAGATGTAATTATGACGATATGTAGCTTATTATCTACTTATATAGGTCAGACTATCTAGCGCTCTGATCCGTACAAACTAAATGTGTTTCATTTAGATTCTGATGTTAACCTTTTCTTTCCTGTAATTCATAGCGCTTTGGAGTGCTAATTTTTGGATTACTTTGGTTATGTGTGTCCTTATACGAAATTTTTGTTCGTTTATGAAATCAGTATTTACATAATTGACTGAAATTATTAAATATATATAATTTAAGACCATTTTCCTTAATAGTACAAATAGATGTAGTTGATTTCTTATTACGGTCCTATTTTTTAATTATTCAATCATACAAAATACTAAATAAACTTGTTTACGGCTTTTATCGTGTGTTGATTTTTACTGGACGCTCATGGTCACGGGTGGAAACTAAATGTTCAAACCGCCGGGATAGTAAAAAGCAAATACAAACGCGTAAAAACAGTATTCATATGCTCGTATGCGCAATATTTCATGTGCTCGTGTCAACATCAGAAGTCATTACGATCGAAGTACACTGACAAGAACTAATGTGACTATAAAAGTTATATTTACCCATTGTCCATTAACGACTACATCTTGGAAGCATCCTACGAAGAAGTTGGGTCCGTGGGTGAGAGTTGCATACGAGGAGCCTGCTGTGCCGAGACGAGTTGAAGGGAACGAGGTGACCGAAGAGTTGTATGCCTCGTTCTGACTGATCGGGTATATGGTCTGCTCCTCGTTAGCCGCGAGCACCAAATGCGATGAGTTGATTGTTACAAACACCTTCTGCCAATTGCTGTCGTTCAAACTGGACCCGATGAATACACCCTCCCATTTGTTTAATAAACTTGAATGCAAATTGAGTCTTCCATTCGATAGTTCTAAGAAGAAGTAGGTGAGACCACGCCCCATTGCTAGTAGACCGCTACCGAGGGTAGTTTTAAAACGGAATGATATATCGTAGCCGACTTCACGCGATGTGTTCACTTCTGCGTAACTGCTCTTCTCTAGTGACATTGTGGTTATCTGTTAATTATATAATTGTAATATTAGTATAAATCACAACTAGTTTTTATACTTGTAAGCGATATAAGTAAAGTTTCAGGTATAAGTGAAGCATTAAGACAACAGTTCCAAGTTCTATACTTGAGGGTGTTACAAATAGGTATAAAGTGTCGGCTCTTATTTTGCATGAAAATAATCAACAGGGAAAAAGACAGCAACGTTGTTCTGGCAAACGTATAATACCTGGCAACCCGCCTATCGAGCGTGGCGATTATCATAATAACACCACCAAACAATAACCGTGCAATGTGCCACGCAATGCCACGAGGGAGATCCACATCCAGCTTTAGTATAAGCCAGTTTATACACTAAGCATGTGTAAAATATTTAGGAAGATCTCTGATTATTGAATTAATTCTGATACATATTCCTATGGCGACGGGATAAGAACACAATTGTCGCTACCTCTTACTTGTCTGTGGTCATAAATAGGTAGAAATAGGAGATCGCATCGAAATTCATCTCTGTACTGAAAACCATATAACACCGTGCCGCAATCGCTATCCTACATGCTAGGCGTGGCGATTGCGGTGCCCTCTTCTCATTTGTGAGAGAAGCCTACGTCAAACAGTAGAAAATCCAAATAATGTTAATATCCTTCTAAATTCGGTAATAAATGTTCATGTGAAATATCGTATATACAATTGTGTGTGCCGTATAATCCGCATGGTGACGAAGTAAAAATACAAATCACCACTCCCTATCCTGCCCGTGGATGTTGTAAAAGACTACCGAGGCATATAATAGGCATGTAGCATCTATGCAAGAGAAGGAAAACTCGAAATAAAACATATAACCTGTCTGATCAGCATTTCCCTTCTATTGTGTAGGAGGCTCGAGCCCAACAGTGGGATGTATATGAGTTGAAATGATGATGATTTGTGTGTGTGTAAACATTGTGTATGTGTTACCTTCTCGCACGTGGTGCCGTAGTGTCCCGGTGTGCACGAACAGTTGAACCTGTGATCAGTCTCGTCACGCAACCACGGGTAGCAGGCGCCGCCGTGTTTGCACGGTGCCCCGCGACACCCCTGCAGCACCACGGAGCAGTTCCGCCCGCCCCAGCCGGCCGTGCAAGCACACTCGTACGTAGCACGACCGTCTATACACTTGCCGTGAGCGCACGGTGTATATCTACAACATAAGTGATACGTATATATTAAATAACAATCAGGGGTGGGATCACCACATAACCCTCCTCCCACATACGTCAAAGGACCATAATACAATTATTTATTTTCGTCTCACATAAAGCTTTTTTTTTGTTTTAAAAGGAAATTAATTGCATTAAGGAAATAATCCTTGTGTTGCGGGGGACTTTATAAAGATTGAATTAACGAACACAAATTACATCCAGACTCGGAACAACAATTTGTGGACAGTAGAAAGTGTTATGGGATTCAAACCCGCGACACTGGTACTGTAGATCGGTATCACCACGCCATCTGTGCAGTCAAATGGTGATAAAAAGAAAAAAATACTAACTATATTCCTATACTAAGACGTCTGACCAGCGTGGTACAGTAGATCAATTTCCCTCCTACTGTGGAGGCTTAAGCTTAGCAGGGGGAGGGGCATAGGAGCTGAGATGATGATGATGGTGATGATGAAAGGCTCGCACTATACAAGTATTATATTCCTTAGTACAGGGCTAGTTTTTATTTAAAATGAAAACATATAAAGTACATATGTGTATGTATATGTTGTGTTACCTGGCGCACTCGTCTATCTCGTTCTCGCAGTGTTGCCCCTCGTACCCGTCGAGACAGTCGCACGTGTACGAGCCGATCGCGTCAATACACTTGCCGTACTGACACTGCGCCGTCGCGCACTCGTCTATGTTAATCTCGCAACGTGTACCGTTTGTACCCAACACGCATACACACTCCAAACTGTTAACATACACACACGTTGCATAACAATACAATATAACATCTTCACTCATTAACTATAGTGGGGGTAGTGTGCCCAAAAGGGCATAATAGCCTGGTCAGCCGAAATAAACATTGTAGGATACTGTCCGATAATTTTATCACGCCCTCAAAAGTGGACTTAAAACGAATATTTGAATATTCGTATCGTTATCAAAAACAATTTGTATGAGATTTGGAGCAGCGCCTCTATCGGACGATAACAGATTCATTCAAACCCCATACAAGTTAATCTCGATAACCATACGAATACTTTGACGCAAATATACGTACAAAGCACAACGGTATAGTTACGCCATCCGTAGGTATCGTAAAATCAATTAGGAGGAGTAAAAAGATAATATACAAGAGAAAGAAACTACAAATACATCCACGTGTAGTAAAAAAAAAACACTTAATCAACGTTGAATGCAACAAAGTTTGGCACTAAGTTAGTATAGTTGGTCTATTAAATATATTCAGGGAGGAATTCCACCAACATGGAAATTATGTTCAATTCACCAAACATAGCATTGAAGCAAAGTCAAACTTAGTTTATAAAAAGTTAAACTAATTAACACTTACTTTATATTTTCGAGTTCCCGTAAAAAGTAATCCATATCTATTTTAAAAAGCTATCAGATGAAAGTAGTAATTGTCGCGCTATCCCGCCAACATACAATAAAAACCTCATACAATATATTGTATACCAGCAACCCGCCCTAGCTTCGCTTCGGTTTCAATCGTCTTACCCGCGTAGTTCCAGTTCCCATGGGAATATCGGGATAAAATATAGCCTACGTTACTCCCTGATATTATGGCTTTCCATTGGTGTAAGAATTTTTGAAATCGGTTCAATAGTTTCGGAGCTTATAAACAAACAAAACTTTCCTTTTTATAATATTAGTATAGAATATAGATTGTTACTCACCCGGCGGCATTCTCGTAAGAGAACGGCTGGTAGAAGAAATCTGGCAGCACCATCTGCGGTTGGTGTCCGACCTGCACGGTGGCGCCGTCCTCGGGCATGTAAAGGCTTGCGTTAGATCGCTCCAGGCACACACCGCCATACTTGCACGGCTCGTTTTCGCAATCGCTTATATCCACCTCGCAGTTCTTACCTACCACATGCACAATATTTGTCGACTATTTAGCAAAGGTATTTTTATATTATTTTAATTTTAACGTTTGATACGGCATATTGAAAATTATTTTTCATTCTAAAAACAAAAAGTACCTATAGATGGTGTATGGAACGTCTGGCATAAAGACTACAATCCGAGCGATAATTTGGTTGTCTACGTCAGCCCACGTTCTTCTAATTAGTAAAACCGTTGAAACGAACATCTGATAGATCTGGGTTCAAATCCCACGAGTAGCAATGATTTTACACTTGTAAATGCCGATTTTTAGAAAAAAAGAGTCCATTTTAAAATAAGTGTTTTCATTAAAATATCAGATGATCATATAGGACGTATGTCACTAGATAACCGTTGCATACGTAATAAATCCTACACTAATAATGCGAAGTATTTTCACAGGACTTTTAGTATTATTATAATGAAAATAATATTATTAAAACAATATTTGAATGATAATAATTTTGAAACTATAATCTAATATTTTTACATTGTTTATGAAATGGGGTGAAAATTAATGATAGAAGGTAGAAAAAATTATTGGGCGGTGAGTACTAGGAGAAAGATAATCATCGCCGGGCCAGCAACGGATATCGGTACTAGTGGCGGCCCAATGGTGATAGGGAGGGAACAAGGTAGGTTATGGAGTCGCACGCTGTCCATCCATCGGGCGATTGGGCTGGGTGTGTCCAGATAATAGTCTACCATAAAAAGGAGGAATATAGTCATACAGGTAGAAGAGTAATGTCTATTATATACACCGTGGAATCTAATTGGCTGTTTTACTGAAACGTATGTCTCAGTTAATCATTCTTAATATCCCCACATAACTAAAAACATAATACAATTAGAAAAAAGTCTGATAATTAGACATTCTTAAGTTTGCCTGACATGCAACGGTATTGTTCCCAACATGCCTACGACATAGCATTCGTATTAAATCGCAATAATAGGTAAAACAAAATAATTTTACGCATAACACCTCGGAGCTCGGTGTCGCAAGTCACCCCGTTTGCGTCCCGCACCCCTTTCTTCTTTTGTGATGCGCCCGAGTCGCGCGACCTTGGTCTATGTTTTAATAGGTCATTTAGCATGCTACCATGTGGTATTGCTGTGTGGTAGCGGCTTCGAATACTACCAACCCTTGCTTTGCTCGTGAGTGTCGTAAAAGACGACTGAGAGCTCTAGATTGACCCGGACCAACTCTATCTGGTACCATTTGGGTCAACGATTACATTCCCAAGGAGGGTTGACGTCAGGCAGGCGGCCGGTCATAAAAGTCATTGCCAAAACTTTTTGTAATATGTCAAAACAGATGACATATTGTGTCGACCCCAAGTAATTGGGATAAGAGCAAGATGATGATGATGAGTTAGCATGCTACCGTACATACGGTCAATGCCCTTAACCACATGTTACAGTTATGCAAAAATGATATTTCAAGGAAACGTCCAGGATTGCGAATGACAAGAATTTATGGTTTTATTTTTTTGAATAAACGCTATAGTATGATTCTACTCGTATATCATTTACTGAATATGTACGTTTCGAGAAAACAGTCAATTAGATTACACGGTGTATATACGTCCGATAGTGTAGTGATGATGACGAATTTGTATTTTCAATTCGATAACATTACATCTCGTGTTATAAAAAATAATCAGTTATATTGTTGTAACTATTTATAGAGTTATTATAATAACGCATCCTCTATTCTCGTAGTGCAAAAGGAAACCGGACGTACGTGTCTCTCAGACAACACATTGTTAAGATTCTTCATTTTGTCGAAGTTATTGTTAATAAGTGCATATGACACACGATGAAATGTTAATTTCTTTAGTAATTATTTCTTTTGTTTTCGGCGTGAAACTCGTGTGCCAACTGTAGGGCAAACATGTCGGAAGTTCGCGACATAAATTCCTAAAAACATATTTAGGGTTTCTGTTGATGTGTACTGTACACATTACAAATATTGAAGAAAAACCATTATTGTTTTTTATGACAGCTACAGAAATGAAAACAAAAACTTATTATTATGTTATTATTTTTAGAATTTTCGTCTGTGTGTTTATCACGAAAACACTATATTCAACTACGGAATTAAATGCAGTTTACATCGATGCTAGAATTCTCTATGATTTAAGATAAAAATAAAATCACAAATAGTTTGGTATTATGGCGAACGAGCAAATCAATTTATGTATGACTGCAGACAGAAAACTGTCAACAGCGTGTTACTACAACTATTTCCTTTTCAGATATAGAACTGTTAATTCAAATCATTTATAATACATAAACGCCGCGGGGCGCACGAAGGTACATCTATACCAATAAATAAAATTGGAGTGTCTGTTTGTAATGTCAAAATAATAGGCTTTTTTCATGCTCACACGGTTATTTGCACGACACCTATGTTAGGCATAGGTGTCGTGAATAGCAATTAAAAAATTTTTGTCTGTCTGTCTGTCTGTTTGTTCCGGGTAATCTTCAAAACGGCTGGACCGATTTCAAAAATTCTTTCACCAATGGAAAGCTAATATCAGGGCGTAAACTAGGCTATAATATCAGGGCGTAAGCTAGGTTATTATTCTAAGGCCGTCGCTTTGAAAACTCTTTTTTTGTACTCTTTCTTATTTTGTACCTTGGTATTAATCCTTATTAAAATAAATTACTTTATATTCAAGACGCATTCAATACCTTTCTAGAAATTTTTGAATCATTAAATTCGGACATAAGTATTGACACTATTTTTGAATCATTAAATTCGGACATAAGTATTGACACTATCCTTCTTCTATACGTTATTATTCTAAGCATACAACCCTATTAATAGCCTTTCGAAAAATGATATAATACAATTTACAAATATAATGAAAATATTATGGTTCTCTATAGCTCTGTTAAGTTAAATGTACGCGAGTGTGTATGTATACGTGCACGTAATTGTGTACGTGCCCGTGCGTGTGTGTGTGTGTGTGTATCTAACCTGTGTACGCCGCGTAGCAGGTGCAGTGGTAGTCGTTGATGTCGTCGATACACGTGCCGCCGTGTCTGCACGGCTGAGGTGCACACTCGTCTATGTTGATGGCGCAGTCGGGCCCAGTGTAACCGGTGCCGGCGCACTCGCACGTGTAACTGTTCAGACCGTCGATACAACGACCGCCGTGTAGACACGGACCTGACTGCAAAACACACACACACATATTTATATTAATAACAATATTGATATTATCATTGTCCCACTGCGACGTCGCTTTCTACACAACGTGACGGACCTTGACCTACTATACAACGCTGATCATACGGGTTGGTTTTATGGTTTTATTTCAAGTTTTTCTTCTCTTGCATATATATTGTTTGCATATAGCGTTGCCAGGCGTCCGGATAAAGCTGGACATAGGTAGGCTTTTTAATTGCGTGTCCGGTCAAAATAATCGGTGTCCGGCTTGTCCAGCTTTTATTAGGCTTTTTACATTTCGCAAACGAGCTAGCGCTAGGGATGATCGATGTTAGAAAAACATCGATGTTCGATGTTTATCGAACACCGAACATCGATGTTAGGAAATCATCGATGTTACAGAAATATCGATATCGTCGAACATCGATGTTACGATATAAAATTCTCGTGGCAAATTTTGATGAGCTTTTTTTTAGGCAATTTCGTTCTGCCCATACAACAACAACAACAACAACAGCAACATCGATATGTTTTCCTTTCAACATCGATGTTTTCTTTTCAACATCGATGTTTCCTTTTCAATATCGATGTTTTCCTTTCAACATTGATGTTGAAAACAGTTAACATCGAGGTTACGATGTTTTACCTATAGCAACATCGATGTTAAAACATCGATGTTTTTCCTTTCAACATCAACGATCAACGAACATCGATGTTCATCGATCATCCCTAGCTAGCGCCGAGAGTGGCCGAGCACATGCGAGTCGACTGTTGTCATAATAATCCAAAAAGCTTAATTTACATACATTTTTTTGTCGTACCTAATAATACTAAAACACAAACTCCTCAATAATGTAGGGTCTCCAGCCTTTCTACTCAAATGTCCGGCCAAATTGGCTGGTCTGTAAGGCTATTATATATATATATATATATATATATATATATATAGGTTTGACGACCTGGCAACCCTATTTGCATATAATATATAGTTGTCTTTTACGACACCCACAAGCAAGAAAGCGGGTGGTAAATTTTATTCTTACACCGAAAAACATTGATATAGTAACGAATATCAAAGACAAGTCGCACTATTTTTTTTTATAAATATCACAGTCAGATGCGTGCATGTAGTATTTTCGTTCATAAGAATTAAAATGGCAGAAGCGCCATTACAAAAAAGTATTAAAATAAATCCCTACTAATATTATAAATGCGAAAGTAAGTTTGTTTGTTACGCTTTCATGCTTAAACCACCGAACTGATTTCAAAATTTTTTTCACCAATGGCAAGCTATAATTTCAGGGAGTAACATAGGCTATATTTGATCACGATATACCCACGGGAACTACGCAAGTAAGGCGACTGGAAGCGAAGCGAGGTCTGGTTGCTAGTATAGAAATAAATAAAGGAATATGTCTACTATTGAAATTATACTATGTAAGGTACAAGTCACAAGGTTACGTCAACAGTTAACCTGTTTACAAGATTACGTCAGGACATAATGTTTTAAAAAAGTGAAGCCGATAGTGGATGTATTCACAGGGTCATATCGCATCAACACGTGCTGTGTAATGGCCAATACGAACACTACCAACCCTAGCCTTGGTCATGGGTTGCTCCGGTGGTCGGCCCAACAACGAGGTGACGTGGGTACGGGTGGGTTATGGGCCCGCGCGCCGTCCTTTCATCGCCCCGGACGGACTGGACCGCGCGTGCGCTTACCATAGCCCACCCATAAAAAAAAAGCCTTGGTCATGGGTGTCATAAAAGACGACTAAGAGGTTTACAATGATCTGGACCAACTCCATCTAATGCTGTCTGGTCCTCGCTTACATTACCAGGGAGAGTTGACGTCAAACAGGCGGCCGGTCTTAAATCTATTGCCAATAACTTTAGTCAATATGTACGATGACAATACACATTGCATCGATCGCATTGATTGTGATAAAAACAAGACAATGATGATCCCATCAACAACTCTTACAATATATAAGCTTAACTGTTGACTAGTTTTAATCGTACACTCTTTTCTTTCACAGTTGATAAAGTTGCACATCAACAACTTGACTAGTAAAACTGTAAAAGTTATTTTGTTTTGAAAACGACATTGAAAGACATCATTCATCGCTACTAACAAGTAACGTTATTCTTTCAATAATATGAATTGTAAAAATTCACTCTTACAATATTTTCCTATCTTCAATGATGCACGAAAACTACTTAATAATCTGAATATTTAAATAACAAAAGAATGAACAAAAACTCGTATAGATAAACTGAGAAATTACGAGTCGATGAACAAAAGTAGAATTTGCACTGTAAATATTAAAATATTGTTAATACCTAATACAAATATGCAAATGTATACACAATGTTGTTTAAAAAGTGATTATAATGAGTAATAGCTGTGCTATAGAATTTGTACATGCACTTTACCTGACAGTCATCAATGTCCGTCTCGCAGTTAGGCCCCGTGAGTCCGTCCTGACACACGCACGAATAACTGGCGATACCGTCTACGCACGTCGATCCAGCCGCGCACGGATTTTTCTCGCATTCATTAATATTAACCGAACAATCCTTGCCTAATGCAGAAATAATAATCATTAAGCATAAAAACTAACAATTATAAATGAATAAATTAAGTTAATTGAGCGCTGACCTTCGAACCCCTCCATACAAGTACAATCGTAATTGTTCTCTAAGTTCTGACAGGTGCCCCCATTCTTGCACGGTGACGATAAGCACTCGTCGATATCCTGTTCGCAGCTGTCGCCCGTATACCCTACACAACGATAGCAAATACGTAAAACGACACTTAAATTGCAAATGAATGTGGCAAATAGTGCAAATATACATACCAGGGCGGCAATAGCACTGGTACGAGCCGGGAACGTTCACGCATACTCCATAATGACATATTTTTGGTTTTATTGTACATTCATCAATGTCCATTTCGCAAAAGCGACCTGAAAATAAAACAAAGAATAAATAAAATTAATGAATGAAGCAAATCGTTTTATTACCCATTATTACCTGTAATAAATATGAGAAATAAAAATATTTCAAATGACATAATCTCTATTATAAAACGCAAACAATAACAAAAAAAAAGTTAAAATTTAAATCACATGTACATTATATCTCAGAAATTAAATTCGTCACATAATACATGATTCAAACTGAGTTTGTACAGGTGTATTCACGAACAGCGCTAACACGCGAGACTAATAACGCAACAGAAGTATTGCAGACGTGACTAGCAGACGGAAAAAAATTATATTAAAATAAATATATTTTAAAAAGATACACATTGTTTTCAAATTAACTATAATTTAAATCAATGCTAACTGTGAGTCATGGCTTGGCATACAGGGAATTTAAATTACGTTACTAACCGGTTACGAAACTATACGGTACTAACAGGTTTATAAACTTTGTAACATCCCTAGTACAAAGTCATTTCTTACTTGTCAAACTTGTCAAAAGAATCAAAACGTCAAATTGTTTATTGTATGTGCGTGCTGTAGACATAATAATAATTTATAAAAGTAAATAATGATTATTAGATTCGAAACATAAATTATTTAAATATTCTCTACAAAGATCAATGTTGCGCCTAATGTGTATTCCGATAACATGATGTTATGTTCAGTGCGTCATGTGTTGAGGTTAAGTCGGCGACAAACAGTTCTAAACAATAAATATTTTAATCACATACGAGCTTCCACTGGGCTTACTAATACTCAAATTGAAGAAAAACCCAAGGGAAAAAAGGATTTTACCACATTACTGCAAAAATACAAAGGAAAAATTACTTTCAATTCATACTTGGAACACGATAAGTTGGAATTAGGATATTACAAATATCACATAAAAACTGTAAAAATTGCAAAGAAAAATTTAGAAAAAGAAAATGAGGAGAAGTTATTGCCGCCATTACCTATAGCATTACAATACTACCTAGACAAAGATAGATTAATAAAAGAGGAAGAAAATGCTAGTACTATTCAAGAATCAAATAATGAGTTCCAGTTACCTTTTGGTAGTTCCACTAAGGTAGAATATGACAAAAATGAAGTCGAAATAAATGACACTTATAATAAATCAAAAATACAGAGCAATTCCGAGGAATTTGATCGCTCCAATATAGATAGATGGATGACAAATTATGAGCATTTTGATGACAGCACAATTACATCGGAGAGTTACAATGAATCTGAAGAATTAGATGATTTTAGCTGGTCGAGATATTATGGTACTCCAGATCCTAAGGTAAATGTGAGCCGAGTGCCCTGTGGTGGATGTGGAGCATTACTACACTGCACTGAGCCTGCAATACCAGGTTATTTGCCAAGCGAGATATTCAAAGACAGTTCCATTGAAGATTTAAAGTCAATGGAGTGTCAGAGATGTCATTTCCTAAAGGAGTACAACATAGCTTTAGATGTTAATGTGGAACCAGAGGAGTATGAGGCATTACTGCAGTCCATTAGGTATGTTGCCCTATCTATTAGAAATTTTTGATGACCCCTAAAAAGAAAGTTATGCTTGAAAAGCCATAGTTCTGATTGTAAATAAAACTACTTTTACGGATTATATCGCGTTTGTATTTGATTTATGATTGCCCGACGTTTCAAACACTTTGCAGCATTCATGGTCACGGGCGGACTAAGGTGTCTCACGTCCAACAAGTAATCGTTATTACAGACATTTACAATTATCTACCCGATACAGAAAATAGTTATAAATTTATTAAATTGTTACCCACATTTTAGTACAAATTTATTGCCAGTGTAAGAAGAAAATGAATCTATATGAAAAAATTATATTGTTTATGGTTAGTAATTATTAATTATTAAATTTGTAGCAATTATTATTACAATTTGTTGATTTAAAACTAACAAAACTAATATACTACCACCGGATCGGAACGCGGCCACACTGAGAAAGATCCGGCAAGAAAACTCAGGGGACATGATGCTAAATTAATATTGATTTTTAATTTTAGATGCGGCTTACTAAAAAATTTTTGATTTATAAAATTATCTTTAACTATTATTATTGTGGGTCAAATCTATACAATAAGTGCTCACAGTATCAATGTGTAGTGCTCGTGTAAACATCAGATATCATTACATAGTGCTGATGTTTATATTCAAACCAATTGCTTTGTCATAAGTATGTGTTTGTGTATATATATATATATATATATTGTAGTAATGTAAATACAGTAAAATATTAGTACAAGTTGCACTTAGCACATCCCTTTACCCATTTTTGGTTTGAGAGCCCTCAGCGCTCACCCATAGTCTGGGCTAAGCTGTAAACTTAGCGGTTAACACAAAAAAAAACTTATCCATTCACTACTAGTACAACAAACCAAGTCATGTCAAGATCATGTCAAGTTTTACAACATTTTTAATGAATGCATACCATGCATTGGTGATATTGAAAATCTTTAACTTTACATTTTTGAAAAGAAGTGTATTCTAAGTCAATTTAGAAAGAGACTATCTTCTAGAACCATTTACACAATTTCATGAACTCTGAAGATGTTATATGGATCACAATTAGATCTTTGGCTATCTTTATAATTTCTTTATTATACTGTATAGACTTATCAAACAAACACAAAATATATAATACTAGCAACCCGCCCTCGCTTCGCTTCAGTTTCCTTACTCGCGTAGTTCCCGAAAGTAGAGGGTGAAAATTAAAAATGCTGAAACATGTATTTATTCATTTTTACTAAAGACTATTTTTGGCGAATTTGAAGAAAATCGATGTAGTTTTTTTTTCTCCTTATACAAACTTTGTTGCTTTGTTTACCCCCTAGGGATTGAATTTCAAAAAACCCTTTCTTAGTAGGTTTCAACGTCACGCAAAAAAACTAATGTCAAAATTTCATGTTTCTGGCTTCAGTAGTTTCGGCTTTGTGATAAGTCAGTACTGACATCTTTCTACCTATTTTACACCCTTAGAGGATGAAAATGGACAAATGCTGAAACACGTATTTATTTATTTTTTAAAGAGTATTTGTGCTTAATTTGAAGACAGTAGCTAAAGATTTTTTTTTCTTTCCATACAAACTTTCACCCCCTTAGGGGTAGAATTTTAAAAAAATCTTTGTTATAGTGTGCCTACGTCACGAAATGAAACTACTAAGTTTCATATTTCTAGCTTCAGTAGCTTCGGCTCACCCTGTTCCTTTATATGTGTATTATTGTTAAAGCCCCCGCAACACCCCTTGCAGGTGGAATTTCGTAAAATCCGTTCTTAGCTGACCTCTACTCGACGAAATTTCAAGACTTACGCCTTATGGTTCCAGAGATATGGTGAAACCCGCCTCCCCTATATATATATAGATGTGTGTTACCATCCTTGTAAATCTTGTTTTATAAGCGTTACATATATATTTTCAGACGAACAAAGGCATTGGTACTACTGATGGTAGATCTACTAGACTTTCCCTGCTCCATATGGCCTGGAATTGTGGACATTATTGGCACAGATAGACCAATTATAATTGTTGGGAACAAGGTAATATATTGATATCATACTTTATCTAGCTTATATGCAAAAATATAATTTTTTGGTTAATAGATCATACTTAAGAGATGGTCCTAAATAAATTTCGACGGTCTCTATGTACATAAAGACATGTCAAAAATCGCATTTTTTATTGTATTCTTTGGATTTTCAATACACATGCAGTGTGAAATGTGCGTATTGAAAATAGAAAGCCTAAAGAATACAATAAAAAAAGTCTAAAAATACAATAAAAAAATCCATTTTTTGACATGTCTTTATGAACGTAGGGACCGTCGATTTGTTCAAGATCTGCCCAGCACTTTTTGACTTATGCTTAAATCTTGACTAATTAATTTAAAGGCAGTTTTATTTGTTAAAATTTTTATGGTTAACAATCACAACATATTGCAGAAGTTAATGTTTTATTGGATTTTTTTTTATTTGTATATGTTCACAGATATTCAACACACTTGCAATTTGTTGCTAACAATAGTATATTTTAATGTTTTGTTTTTCAGGTAGACTTATTGCCTGGGGATAGTATTGGCTACTTGAACAGGATAAAACAAAGTCTCATTACTGAAATTAATAAAACGAAACTAGGCACAGCCAACATAAAGTATGTGTCTCTTATATCAGCTAAAACTGGTTATGGTGTAGAAGATCTTATTTCTGTAATGTTCAAAACATGGTTGTACAAAGGCCATGTCTTCCTTGTGGGATGTACCAATGTCGGTAAGAGTTCTTTATTCAATGCTCTCCTACAATCTGATTATTGCAAAGTACATGCTGTTGACATTATCAAACGTGCCACTGTGAGCCGATGGCCAGGTACTACATTGAATCTTCTAAAGTTCCCAATAAATAGACCATCAGGATGGAAAATATATCAAAGAACGAGAAGATTAATGGCAGAATCTAAACTTATGAAGGTAGAAAAAGAAATAAGAAATGCTCATCTGGAGGGTCAGACACCCACTTTGGCACCTGCTTTGATTGGGCATATAGGACGATCATTTGTAGACATAACAGCAATTGAAGACCCAAATAAACGGATGACTATGTTTGATGAGAACCATAAGCTGTTCGCTAAGAGTAAATGGTTATATGACACTCCTGGTGTAATCCATCCGGACCAAGTGCTATCATTATTAAGTACTGAGGAGTTATTACTTACTATACCAAAACAATTAATCAGACCACAGACATACTATCTGTATAAAGGACAAACACTTTTCATTGCTGGTTTGGCACGAGTTGACTTTGTAAATTGTGCAGAGCCTTGTCGGTTTACTGTATTTTGTTCAGAGAGTTTACCAATCACAGTAACACAAACAGAGGATGCTGATGATGTTTACAAGAACTTTGTGGGTACTGAACTGTTTGCTGTGCCAAGTGGTGGTGAAGAAAGACTTAAGAGTTGGCCCGGGTTGAAGAAATGTCCAAATGTGATGAAGTTTTATGGGGAAGGTCCCAAAACGTGTTGTGGTGATATAGTATTGTCTTCTATTGCTTGGGTCAGTGTCACAGCAAAAGCCGAAACAATTTGTAGTGTGTATGCATGGACTCCAGAGGGCAGAGGTATTTACAAGCGACATCCTTCTGTGTTGCCATACTCCATTAATTTAAAAGGAAAACGAATACGTGATACGCCTGCTTATATGGTAGGAAAATTATTTTCTGATAAGGAATAAATAAATCGAATAATGTTCTAGATCAATAAATAGCTATTTAAGAGTTTGCGTTTTTATTCATAATTCTTTAAGCGTCTTCTAAAATGTTTACCTTTTGTCCTATTGAAATATAACATAAAAACCATATTATCGCTTCTTAATACCGCAACGTGACGACGGCAAAGAATACAATACGGAATATGCACGAAACTCCAAAATGAACATATTATTTTTATTTGTAATCCTTATTGCTTAAAAAACGTACCTATACAATTAATTCTTAATTTTATTATCATTTAATAATTAAATTTAAATATCAAAAAGTTCCTTTTTTGAGATTCGCGCGCAAAATTTCTAAAACACAACGCAGTGGTTGTTCATAACGTGATATCATAGTCCTCCCGAGTCTTCTGATTAGGGCTGTCGATATTTTAAAAATATAGTTTGTCGATATAGCGATATTTATAAATATATCAATATCGGAGTTCGATATAACGAAAATAAATATCGATATTTCGATATTTTCCCCATGATCACTCTTTAACTTCGTTCTTTGCTGGGTTACCGTGCCGAGCTTTTTTATCAAATTCTAGGAGTAAGTGATAACTGATCATCAATTTCATGCCAGCGCTTTTTCAGTAGATTAAGTTTACGGTGATTTTGTAGAATAAATACTTTACAAGAAAAGATAAAACACCAAATTTATTCAAATAAATATCGACCCTCAATACTTACTTTTTATTACCGATATATCGTCCAAAAAAAAGTTCAGTATTAAGTATCGATATTTTTAAATAATAATATCGATATTTTGACATATCGATATTTTATCAACAGCCCTCCTTCTGATATCAAGCTGTTGTTTGTATGTTTCTAGTGATTATTTTGTAATGTTACCCCGTTATTTCATAATAAGTTATTAGTTTTCTATGTTCAAGTATTAATCTTTGTGAATAAAAGACCTAATACAATGACTAGAACCGGTATCGTCAAAGTACAGTCAGATAATCTTCTTAAAATAGACGTGTATATGATGACAACGTATTTCGCGTTTAATTCAGATTTAACGTCTGTTAAACTCGGAGGCATAAAAGCTGCAAGGTAAATAAGATATAATATATTTAATAATCGTAATAATAATAAAAATATCGATATTTATTCCGATATTGATACATTGTAAAATGTCGATACATATACATTGTAAAATGTCGAAAAACGATATTTATAAAAATATCAACAGCCCTAGCAACTTGTATGAGTGTCGAGTACTCTGACGTCACAGAATACGTGCGCCGAAGTAGCCGCGTTTACATCGCCCTTTAAAAAATTTTTTTAGCGTAATGTTTTTTTAGCGTAAATCTTTTGGATGTGTTATATTTATTTCTAGTAATGTAATAACTAGTAGAAACGTTTAAAAAAAAAATCATGCATATTCCCTATTGTCGCCACCCCTTATTTGTCCACGGGAGTCGCAAAGAATGGGTGAGGGATTCACCAGGAGAGTGGGCAGCAGTATTCTCCTTGGAAATGTATAACATCTCACTGCTATCGCCAAGCGTGGCGATTACGGCATTACCCTCTCATATGACGTGCAGGCGGCACAGGACCGCACTTTGGGGCGGAACATGAGGGAGGCCAACGTCCAGTAGCGGACGGCTATAGACTGAATGATAATGAATACTGAAATGAAATCTTGACCTGTTTATAAACTATATCGTGTGAAAAGAACGTAAATGCAAATACAAACAACACTTTTAGGCAAATACATTTTTTTGTATAGATCATTTTATGTGCATTTTGTGTATGGTATCAATAAATAACGGCGGATAGTATGACCGTAATAATTACATATCTATTACTACATTAAGTGCATTAGTTCACGTTGTGTATAAAATGAAGTCTTCGTAGAATGAAAAAATAGTTCAGCAACGCCATGGTTATAGGTGTTGTAAAAGACGAGTAAGAAACTGCATATCATTTACGTGAATGCAAGAGAAGGTAAAGCCGATATATAAATCTATGTCAACTCGGCCTCGGGCCTCCTCCACGGTGGGAGGGAAATTGACCTATTATACAACGCTGGTCAGACGTGCTGGTATTGGGTATTGTTTCCTTCTCTTGCATAGATATTATATGCCTTAGTCTTCTTTTAGGACACCTATGTACAAGAGATGGGGTGGTGAATTGTATTTTGACTCCGTCACCACACGGACTGATAATAATAAATGTGTACTGACCGTTGTTTCCTGGTGGGCACTGGCATTTGAACAGTCCATTGTCGAGGGCGAGACATGTGCCGTTATGACATGGTGACGATGCGCACGCCGAGTCTGGTGCGGCCGGTGCGCAGCGCCAAGCACCGCCCAGTTCTATGCACTCGTGGTGAGGTGGACAAGCGGCTGGCGCTGCTCGGCAGTCACCCGCGAGCTCACAGCGCACACCAGTCCAGCCGCCGCGACATTCACACTCGCCGGTGTTGCGACAGGTACCACCGTTATCACACCCGCGTGAAGAACACTCCTCTTCCATAGCGACCGCAGCACCGGGCACGTCGCACCGCGGCCCCGACCAATCCGCCTCACATTCACAACGGAATCCTGTCGCCTGTATTATGGACACACAACTAACCAGTCAGTGTTATTTCCTTATCATTTATTATGAGCCTCAAAAAAAATCTGATAATATAAACTTTCAGATATTACTTTCTAACTTCACTAAAATGCGTATGAATATTTTTAGTTGTTACTTTATTACCTTTGATATGTAGGTATATCGGCGCTGACAAATCAATTTCCTAGTGTTAGAAGAAAGCAGTCAAAAGAACTGCTTCTTTGCCGTCGACGAAAAAATTCGTCGCAAAAATTAACTAAAGAATATAAGCAGATAACATTGCGGCAGAAGGAAATTTTGAAACTGTTGAGAGCAATATGGGATCAATTTTACTCAAAGTCGCTAAGCGTGCTATGGAACGGGCTATGCTCGGGATTTATCTGCGAGATAGAATCCGAAGTACGGCAATCCGCAGAAGAACGGGTGTAACCGACATGGTACGAAAAATTAGCACGCTGAAGTGGCAATGGCTGCCCATTGCCACTGCCACATCGCTCGAAGAACTGACAACCGCTGAGAAAGAAAGGTTCTCGAGTAGCGACCACGTATTGGACGACGCAGTGTAAGGACGCCCCCTCACTAGGTGGACCGACGACCTGGTGAAAGTTGCTGGGCGTCGTTGGATGCAGGCGGCACAGGACCGCACTTTGTGGCGTAACATGAGGGCGGCCTACGTCCAGCAGTGGACGGCGATAGGCTGAAATGACGCTGCGTATAATTGCCGGCACGTAACTTGGCAAGGTTTTGCGCTAGTAGGAGTAAGTTCGCGCCTGTTCACTTAGTGGAAGAAAATGGCTACTTAAATTACTTATCATTATTTTATGGTGATTGCCATTATTTTTTTAAATATCTGTTTAGTAGAAAGTTAAAAGAATGTCAGGCGGGCATTATGTCCAGGTGACTGGACCAGGGAATAGTCCGTCACCCGCAGAGAGGTTGACCGCATGAAGGCGACCAACGTCCCTGAAGGAGGGAGGGTACCCGGAAGGGTATCCCGTCGAGCTGGTCACGGACGATAAGGAACTCAGTACCGGTGGTCGGCCCAATGGCGAAGGAATAGAGAGTACGGTGGGTTATGGGGCCGCCCGCTGCCCTTTCGCCACCCCAGACGAACGGGACGGCGGGTGCGCTAACCATAGACCACCTAAAAAAAAGGCATTCGGGCAGTATGCATATTAGATGTAGATAATAATAAGTAATAAAAAATATAAATCAAAGGTTAAGAAATGTATCATACTTAAAACACAAAATTGTAATTGTTGTTTAAGGATTTGGTCCATTTTATTGTACCTTCTTAGTTTTGACTTTTTCTATGTAACGGTACACATTACAAACCATTTTTCTGGCATATCTAAGTAAAATGGTATTAGTTCTAGGGATGTGACTTGGAGGGAAAAATCTATTAATAAATAATCGAGATTCCTTAAAATAAACTCGTAATAAAAATACTACAATTTTAATGCAAGCAATGTACTTACGAATAAACGACGAATAGACGCGTTGCGAAAGACAAGGCTCGAATGATCAACAATCGTATACTGGGAATGATACTATCTCTTTGCCGGCGTCCCGCCTGATTACCTGCATAGGTACCTATGTACCTAAAAACGACTTCTGCGCACTCAAGTCTCTTGCCAACTTACGTGCCAGTAACTATACAAATCTTGAACCATTAATATTTTGCTTTATAGGCATGCCTCTATCCTCTTTCTAAATTCAACTAATAATTGTAATTAATGAAAAATGAACATTGATGGCAGTATACATATCAATAAGCGTCTCACTGGGGCCCACTTAGACTATACACGAGCGTATGTAGACATAAGCATATATAGTACTCACAAGGTCTTGACAGCTCTTGGCGTGTAGACATGGCGCATTGGCGCAGCGTTCGCCCGCCTTCAGTTCTGAGAGCGCCTTGCCCGCTGCAGCGCTGGTGCCCGTCCCCACTGTGGCCGCCACCTCGCAGTACGCGCCTACACACACACACATGCACGCACACACGTAAGCATAACAACACACACGACGGTGACGTCACATGCAACACTCTATATTAGTTGCGATGACATTTGAGACTAAGGCTCACCATTCAGCCTAAACTGTCATACAAATGCCAAAATGATAATGAATGATTGTCAAGTTTCTTTTTACTATTAAATTATAAATAATTTCGGGTAACACATGCCACAGACAACGACGACAATAAAATACTAAAAACAGGTTCGTACCCTTGTAGCCGGGCGCGCAGGTACAGTTGAAATGATCTGCACCCAGACTGCATGTGGCTCCGTTCTGGCACACTCCCACTTCGCACACATTCTCCAACGTTGTGCAGTTAGGTGACACACCCGGGGCACCTATACAATATATAAATATGTATATTGTATGAGAAGATATTGTCTCACGCCTTATTTTACAAAAGTACGCATTTCAATATTTAATCATTTTCATTCAACTTCTCGCCGTTCATTACTAGACCGTGTTCTCCCATATTAATAAGTGTCCTAGGAGATTTATGAGACAAAGGTGAGACCCTCAGTCAATTTCTTGAATTAGGGGTGGCAATAACCGCATGCTTATCCCGTCGCCACACAGGGTCAATATTTAAAATCGTGTATACATATAGACAAAAATTTGTTAAAGGAAAACCACGCCAGACCCTGACTTCTTTGACAGGCTATAGTCTGGACTGCCTCCAACTAAATCGTTTGTATTAAGGGAAGGGCAGCGCGTACCTTCATAACTTGCCTTGTTGTAATTTGAGCTGAGCACCGTTACTAATACCTTGACATTGGTGGCTTGCCCGATAATTATACGTATAGCATCTTAGTTCACGACAGCGCTAATATGTGTTAATGAACTACAAGTTTATTTTATAACAAATTACCAAAAAGAATAATCCTTCACTAAGTAATACCTACTAACAAAGCAAATTTACAGATTTTAGCAAACATGTATTGCAAACACACAACATAAGGTATTATAATTACATACCATAGTATCCGATATCACAGACGCATGTAACTTGTTTCGCTATCACACCGGTCACAACCATTTGACTGGGCATACCTGTACAATTAATTATGCAATATTAACAACAAAACACTACATGAACAATAGAAGTATCATAAACACAAAAAAAAAACCACCTCTCAGAGTTAATATATAGGGATTCTTTAAGCGAGTAACCATGTACCTAGCCGTTAAAAACAAAGTCGGAGATGTGGTGCCCATATGAAAAAAGCCTACGCAGAAAGATTTAAAACGAAATATATTAAACTACATTTTTTCATATTTGCATATTAGTGTTGTCTTGCTCCGTATTTATATTGTGGTACTTACAGTGGCTCCTTGGCGGGCAAACGACGTCAGCGCATACGGTGGCGGCCGCAGAGGCGGCAGCGGGGACGGGCGCGGGTGCGACGACGGCGACAGGAGCGGGTGCGGCGAGCGGTGCGACGCAAAGGGGCGGGGCCCACCCACGTGCGCACACACAGCGGAACCCCGCCCCACCGCTTTCCTCCACACAAGCGCCACCCGCCCCACAAGGACCAGACGCACACGCTGACATCTACATATACATGGAAACATCGTGACTAAATTGAATTAACGATACGCGAAGACTTTTAACAGGAATGTTAAAATTTCATGTAGCACTTTTTAAGTTTATTCAGTGTATTGGTGTTTCACAGTATTATATTGAATTATTTTACTGACATTTAATGTAATATAATCCGTGTGGTGACGGAGTAAGAATACAATTTACCACTCCCTATCTTGCCCGTGGATGTCGTACAAGACGACTAAGGGATATAATATGCACATAAGATCTGTGCAAGAGAAGGAAAACTCGAAATGAAACCCTATACCAACATGTCTGACCAGCATAGTATAGTAGGTCAAATTCCCTCCCATTGTGGAGGAGGCCCGAGCCCAACAGTGGGACATATGTGGGCTGCGATGATGATGATGATGAATGCAGATAAAATGCTGAATAGAATGAATATAATATAAAAGTGTATTGCGTGGATTTTCATATTCTGCCAATAATGCCCAGAGGAATCCTAATTTTGTTGTCAGCACCTAATCGATGATAACGACTGTGACTAATACACTAGACGTGAATATTATAACTCGATACTGGCACGATAGCTCATAATTATAGCTTACTACAAAAGCTACTCATTAAAAAAGAAGAAGAAAAACGATATGCAAAATTTAAAGAAAGAAAGAACTTTTATTTTGTAAACCTCACATAATATAGACACCAACGAAAGAAATAAGTACTAACTAAAAACATGGAGTGGAATATGTGAGGCCAAAATATGGTGCCTGTCTCAGCTTATGGTACAGTAAACATGATACTACACCGCTGATATTCTGATGGGCCCGTACAAACAAATCGCGGAAGCAACAATATATGCAAAACAAATATATGTAAAAAAAGTTAAACAGTAATATTTGAAACTGTAACATTAAATTAAGGATAAAATAAATTAATACTATATTAATGGGCAATCTTTTACAAATAGACTCGGTATTTTGATAGAATCATTCAGTTCATGGTCTGTTTATGAAATGAATACAGGAGGAATATAGATATCAAGGAATCAGGTCAGATGGGCAAGCAACTATGTGAATAGGGGAAACACCTAGGAGGATAAGAATGGATGTGACTGAAGTATGTAGTGTTGTGTAATGTCCTCACACTGTGACACCGTTCGCCGGTGTATCCCGGGTGGCAGGCGCATACGAAGCTGCCGTAGGTGTCGTAGCAGAGACCGTGACCGCACACGTTGCGCTCCTCCTCGCACTCGTTCACATTCACCTCGCAACGTACACCCGTGTAACCTGACCAAACAGACAAACAAACACAAACATTAACAATTAACACAATATCAGCTCTTAGACATATATACGTATCACTCAACCTCGAGTCTCCTACACAATACGAAGGAATTTTTCCTTCTCTTACATCCGGAGTAACGAATGAACGGCGCGTGGCCCCGTTATCTTTTATCCTAGATGGTCTAGACCCGGTATTCCCAAAGTGTTCCGCGGAATTTAGGGGTTTCGTAGCATAATCATCAGGGTGCCGCCAAAATTAAATAGCTTTTGATTTTACTAATTTGGATGTGAAATAATACCACGCTTACAAATATTATTTTAAAACGGGCAAATTAGAGCAGAACTCATTACTATTATGTAAGTAGACAAATAGCAAGAATTATGCCCAAACTATGACGCAGAACCGTTGATTGCTTAATATCATTTGATGTGGGGTTCCATAAAATAAAAGGTATTCGGTTGAGGTTCCGTTATATTTAAAATTTTGGAACCCCTGGTGTAGACACACCCTGCCTTGTCAAGGGCGACAGATCCGCGGCGTGCGCCCCATAATTTATCATGTTCCCTCCCCATAGTCATTGGAGCGACCAGTGGTACAGATTCCTTGACATCCATGCTCGACCCGGGGGTGTTAATAATAGCGTGATTTACTATCACGTAGAAACACTAAGATATTGAATAGCATACAAAACCAATTATGAAGCTTTCGCGTTCCCGCCAAGATTCCCATTGCTTGCTTTGTACTCACTTTAAATTATGTCATTATTTCTGATGTTTACGCGACCATTACACATTGTAAAGAAAACAATTTTACAGGTTCTGTCGCGTTTGTATTTGATTTTTGATTGCACGATATTTTAAAAACTTTACAACGTTCTTAGTCCGCCCGTGACCATGAATGCTTTAAAGTGTTCGAAACATCGGGCAATCATAAAACAAATACAAGCGCGATAAAATTCGTAAAATAATTTTATTTACTATGTCATTATTGTCCATTATAGAAATTCGCTCTATATATTAAATATTATATTTAAATATGTTGATGTAGATATGATACGGTATTGGAATGTTTGTTTGTCTGTGTTACACTCACCTGTGCCGGTGCAGTCACATGTGAAGTTGTTAACAGCATCCAGACACCTGCCACCGTTGAGACATGCGCCCACCTCGGCGGCGCACTCGTCCACATCGGTCTCACAATTACGTCCGGTATAGCCTACCATATACAAACAAGCACAACACTAGCTAATTAATGAGCACTACAATCTATTTACTTTGACTACATGGAATTTTTGTATATAACCCGCACTAAGGAATTACTATATGCTATCTTCTTTACATCATCTCAGCCCACATACGTCCCACTGTTGGGCTCAGGCCTCCTCCATAATGGAAGGCTCATTGACCTACTATACCACGCTGGTCAGACGTGTTGGTATAGGGTTTTATTTCGAGTTTTCCTTCTCTCGCATAGATGTTATATGCGTTTTATATCCCTTAGTCGTCTCGTACGATCACCCACGGGCAAGATAGGGGGTGGTGAATTGTATTCTTACTCCGTCACCACACGGAAGCTTCTTTACATATTATTATATATTTCTTGTGTACGTGTGTGTGTGTCACTGAACTCCTCCTAGACAGCTGGACCGATGTTGATGAAATTTTTTGTGTTCAAGGGGATTCGAGAACGGTTTAAATTCACAATTAGACCCGGTAGGTAGTGCTGTCGAACTCAAGGAGAATTCCTTTTATTTTATTTGAACAGAACAATGTCTGTTGGGTCAGCCAGTTAATTATATAATTGTTTATATTTCGGGAGACTTTACAAATACATAGTTTTTTTCAGCTCGAGCCTCATCCTGGATAGGAGTGAAATTAACCTACTATACCACGCTGATCAGTCGGATTGGTATAGGGTTTTATTTCGAATTATCCTTCTCTTTAACAGAAGTTATATGCATATCGTGTCACCCAATTGCAAGATGTGGTGAAGCAGTTGTGATGACGTGCTGAATTATATTATAAAACCCTATATCAATCTGTCTGATCAGCATGGTATAGTAAGGTCAATTTATCTTCTATTGTGAAGGAAGTTTGCCAGCAATGGAACGTATATAAGCTGAAATGATGATAACGATTAGATATATAAATGTATATCTTATGACAGCTATAAAAGTGACTGATGGTCTATGACCCGAAGCAAGATCGGCATCTTCTTTCCAGGTGTTTTTTTTTTATAATAAATAATAATATAAATGATTGAATTAGGCGATACATAGCGGCAATCCATTATTATTTTAAAATGGAAGGAAGGAAGGGAGACCTACCATTTTCCCACGGTTAATCGATATACCGTACACCACGATTGCATGAAAGGAATACAGGATCAAGGTGGACTAGGAGATAAGGAATGAAATTCAATGGCGCATTTGAAGCCGAACCGTTCTGAGGATGCTTTGTTTAGAGGCGAAACACGTGTCGAATAAATATTCGATATTCTGCTGTAAATTGCAAATTGTCGTTCTAGAAGGTGCTCATAAGACTAAGATTTCCTTATTATTTAAGTATATTGATTAACCGTGGGCAAGTGGTGGATCTCCCTTCTTTCCTTCCTTCCATTTTAAAAAATTATATTAAACTTATTATCTTAGCGCATTCTCTTTTTCTATATGTTGTTCTATTTGTAATTAATCAGTTTACCTGGTGGACATGCGCAGATGTATGTATCAGTTCCTGGTGGTACTGAACAGCTGCCGTTGTTAACGCACGGCCCGGCTACACACTGCGGGTCTAGGGACACCTCCAACTCGCAGTACGTTCCTGCAAAATTAAACAGTGGTAAGTTATCTATGCAGTGCGTATCGCTTTCACGTATGTGCAAAACACGACTAAAATATTAATGTAAATATCAAGGAATACTGGAAATAAAACTATATCACAACATATAATGTATTATCACTCAGCCCAAATACGTCCCACTGTTGGGCTCAAGCCTCCTCCATTATTGGAGGGAATTGTCTATACCACGTAGGTCAGGCGTGTTGGTACAGGGTTTTGTTTAGTGTTCCTTCTCTTGCATATTATATGCATTTTATTTTCCTTAGTCGTCTTTTACGACACCCACGGACAAGGACAAGAGAGGAGGTGATTATCTATACAAATAAATAAAATTGAAGTGTCTGTTTGTAATCTCCTGATCACTACGTTTAGCAATCCCAGGAGTGTAATAAGTGTTCCCACAAGCATTGCCTCTTCGGTGTTCTCCTGGTAATTCCTCTGCCGTTTTTACGCCTCACCGTACGTTTGTAGTTACAACTGTACGTTTCCTGGGGGTCCATGTGCGGCAGTATCACTTACCACCAGGTGTGCTGCTTGCACGTTTGCTACCATTGGCAATAAAAAAGCCACGGGAACGAGAAGTGGTAGCGTATATTTAGATGATGCTGATAGAAGATACTTACCATGGTATTGTGGTGGGCAGTCGCACGTGTAGTCCCCGCGTACGTCCTCCACACATCGTCCGCCGTGCTGACAGGGCCCAGAGGCGCACGGCTCACCCACGTCCACCTCACAGTTGTTGCCAGTATAGCGCGCCGTGCAGTGACATTCGTATCTGAATACAAAAGCAACTTCATTTAATACACCTAACAGAATAAGACGTATTAAAATCATCATCAGCTCAGCCCACATAAGTCCCACTGTTGGACTCGGGCTTCTTTCACAATGGGAGAGAAATTGACTTATTATACCATCCTGGTCGGACGTGTTATGATTATTATGTCGCATTTTCCTTCTCTTATATAGATGTTATCTGCATATTATATCTCTTAGTTGTCCTTTACGACACCCACGAGCAAGAGGGACTGGTGAATTATATTTTTACTTCGTCACCACACGGAAATGTGAAAAGATAAAATATACATAAATATTTTAAAGTAAATTGAATACAGTTAGCGCATAGTTTGATGCACTATTTCTATCTATATCAGCTTATATATTTCCCAATACTGGGCATA
The DNA here is from genome assembly GCA_032191425.1 of Lymantria dispar. Classification (NCBI taxonomy): domain Eukaryota; kingdom Metazoa; phylum Arthropoda; class Insecta; order Lepidoptera; family Erebidae; genus Lymantria; species Lymantria dispar. The sequence goes on from CM063445.1 coordinate 37,836,503, forward strand.
CCTTCTTCACAATTAGATTTAAAAAATATTTTTCATCTAAGATGAAATAAAATATTGTTTTCCCTCGTACATATATGAATAATTAAAATGTTAAATTGTAGGTATTATTTATTATATTGCGACAGGTGAACGCTCGTGTATTTTTCACAAAACAATTAACAATACATTGAACTCGTAACGTAACAAATGGCTGTCCTTAATAATATGAATGACGTCACGCTACCTCGCGCATCCTACACAATCAATACACAAATATATTTTTATTAATAAGACAACGCTTGAATACTACGGGTTGAGAGCCCTCAGCGCTCACCCACCAGTCCGGGTAAAGTTGTCACAGCCATCTGAGGCTAACAACTAAGTCACACAAAAAAAAAAAAAAAAAACGCTTGAATATCAAAATTATCCATGTATTGCGGGTAACTTTACAAACACACAATTAAATTATACAAACTACACTCAGAATCAGAAAAAGAATATATAGATCGCACAAAGTCCACCCCCTGTCTTGCCCGTGGGTGTCGTAAAAGATGATTAAGAGCGTTATCGGTAATCGGCACTTCTCGCATTTTTGGTTTTTTGCTACGGTTCGATATCGACGCACACTAATGCACTACACACACGCGAGTTCATAGAATGACCAGTCTTGAGCCTTGGCGCTTATAATAATCAATCTCTAATATATTCTTCGGAGAAGTAGATTTTCAAAAATCAACATGATGTAAATTTTAAAATTTTTAATTAAAAACCAAATCTCATAACAGTAAAACTGTTAAAATTGTATTTTTAATATGCAAAGTACAGGAAATAGTAAAATATAGGCACAGAGTATAACTTACAAGGAGACCCTCAGACGTGTGGGTCGGGGAGTTCCATGATTTTTGGTGGGGTGGTAGAGGGGGCACGAGGGTATCACAACTACCAAATATTAGGGTCAACTGGGCCCTCGTTAAAAAGATTTTAAGGGTCAAAGTTGGATGGGTAATTTATGTACTAGAAAAATTCAAAGTCGAATCGCCAACAAGTGGTAATCTTGTGGTAACGTGCTCGCCGGCGGGAACTCTGGTCTCGGGTTCGAGACTCGACAACTTATTTTTTTTAAATTATCACATTAATGTGTAATAATTTTAAGAAAATAAAAAAACCCCAATCGACGTCGGTCGCCGTCACACGGTCAGGCTCTCTGCGGGTGACACACTAAAGTCCCCGGTCCGGTCACCTGCGGACTCGCCTAGGGCGGCGTGAGGCGCGGATACTCGTATCTGCGCCGCCCGAGTCGCCGGTGGCGGAACGTGTGACCAAAGATTGATCACACACGAGCCGGCTTCTCCTTTCGTGAGATGACAGCCTCACAGAAGGCGGTGACCGCGTTCCAGTTCCTGACGCTGCTGAGCATCTCCCTAGTGATGGTCGGCAGGGTCCGGTCGGCACCGGTGATTGCAACGAGTTCACGGCGCTTCTCTGCCCACGAGGCACACACCTCGAGCCTGTGCTGCACCGTGCTCACGTCGCAATAGCAGTGGTGGCAGGATGGTGTGCTCTTCCTCCTAACGAGCTTGCGCAGGTACTTGGCTATCGTGACCCATCAATACCTGCACCAGTCGGAAGGAATGTACCCCGTGCTGCCGACCCAACCACCCCATCAGCACCAGCTGAAAGGACTCGACGGTCCTGATACCGTATTGAGGCTTCTCCAGTCCGATTGCCCAACGAGCAATGGCGTCTCGGCGGGCGTCGACCCGCCAGGCGGCAATCACCTTGATTGAGGCTATATGTGGCTCGCGTCTCTGATACTCGCAGGTAAAGCTCGGCGAGTACCTCCGCCTGCAGGTCCCACCGGAGAGTTCCGGCCAAGAGGCACGCTGCCTCCGTGGCTGCCGTGCAGTAGTCGAGTATGGCCCTAGTCCCTATGGCCATGGATGTCTAACAAGTCCAGTCAGAGATTTAAATCTACCCACTACAGAAATTAGTTATTAAATTTTGATCCACACTTTACTACATATTTATTGCTAGTACAAGAAGAAAATGATTCTCTATGAAAAAATTATATTGTGTATGGTTAGTATTATTAAACATTAAATTTGAGTTAGCTGATAATCTTCAGAAGATGAGGCTGCTTAAATGTTCCGTTCAGATTTTTGATGTGAAATATCTATAGGCGGGGTGAACCTGATCGTCGCGTGGCATTAAAAGCGGCGTTAACGCCACGCTTTGCGGTAACGACTTCAAAATCATTTTGATGTTTCACATCTGCCAGGCGTCCTGAGTGACGGCTCACTTCTCTTTTTGTTTACTCTTTTGAAACTATAAGTACCTTACAGTTTTGTCGTGTGTTCTCAAAGTCCGACTTTACACCACCTGCATACGGCCTATCATGACCTATGCCAGCGTGGTGTTCGCGCACGTAAAGCCACACAGGATCCACAGGCTACAGACACTACAAAATCATTTCATGCGCCGAGCTACGGGAGCACTGTGGTTCATACGAAACGTCGATCTCCACATCGACCTCGAACTGCCGACCATCAAGCAGTTTATGAAACGGTGCTCTCAGAGCTACTTTGACTCTGCCATGACACACCCCAACCAACTAGTGGTTGGGGCGGCTTCCTATAGACCCTCCAAAATCTCATCCATCCGACGTCCTCAACGAAGAGGACGAGAATATCACACTCGCTCAACAAAGAGCCTACACGGCCCGCGAGGCCTTAACAAATAAATATCCACGGTTCCGCCCTCGCCGTAGAGGTGCGAAACCGTGCCGCGCAAAAATCACGACTAAAAACGTAAAAAGATTCTATATTATTCTTTATAGAGATCGCATGAAAGTAATTAAAAGAATTAGGTAGTAATAAATACTTACGAATCAAAACCGATCAGTCGCAGTATACACTGAAGTTCGTATTGTCGTCTTTTACGCTGTGAGCGGAGAGCTCGAGCGACGTGACCCTGCTCCGTTGAGCGCCAAGGCGCGACTGGCTTACGAATAATTATGCCGTTCAATTTATAGTAATATTTAAAATTTAATTACGAGGGTGACTATTCGTATTTCAATTTGGTTTTTTTTTTACTGCTTCTACAATAGTCGAACAAATAGTGCATATTTTTTTAAATATTCCAAGGTTAGTATTATTCACAAAATTAAATGTTTTACAGGAGCCATTTTCGTCAAACTAATCTTAAGGAAATATTTTTTTTTTTAGTTTTAAAAGGAAGAAATCTTGAATTTCATTTTATACATACCCAAGAACAGTAATTTTCCTAACATCTACAATTTTTTCGAGCTGCCACGACTTATCGTTTATTCGTACCTGAACTTCAAAATTCAGCGTTTTCGTAAAATCTTATTAACTTAAGTTCAAAATACCCTTGCCTTTTAATAAAATAGTTACAATATTGAGTTATAATTCTGTACAAGCACAATATAAAGATGTGTTTAATGTAGTGGTTATATAAATTTTTAGTAAGCTATTATGATGAACGAGTAACCAGTCCTCAAAAAACCACATTTTTGGGTTTACGGCCGCTTATTACCGATAACGCTCTTAAGGGATATAATATGCATATAATATCTTCGCAAGAGATGGAAACTCGAAACAAAATCCTATACCAATACGCCTGACCAGCGTGTCCCTCTTATAGTGGAGGAGCCCAACAGTGGGACGTGGGGCTGGGATGATGACAAAGTATTACTTGGCGTAGGAATCGTATCTGTAAGGCTTGAAAAGGTGATGTTTAACCATTAAGCTATACGTGTAACCACATTTTTGCAATCACACGCCTAAATTCATAAATAGGATGGACAAGGTTGTGAGACAAATATCATGTATAGCTAAAAATTATTCTGTCTTTATAAAACAGTACTTTTGCAGTCTTCTCTGTACGAGGCATGCCTTTTAAGTTTTGTCGTTTGAAGAAAAAAACACAACTAGAACCTTATAGTACTTTTTATTGTTTTTCAAAGTATTCACTACGTAGCTTAATACACTTTTCCATTCGCTCAAATCAGTTATTATAACATTTATTCCACTCTAAAGTGGGGGTGTTCAAAATGGCTGACTTTAAAGCGTCGACTGCTTCTTCACCGGACTGGAACCTTTGACCACGAAGACTTCTCTTAATTTTAAGAAATGTAAAGAAATCGTTAGGGCTTAGATCAGGACTGTATGGAGGATGGTCAAGAATTTCTACTTTTTCCTGCTTCAAATACTCAATCGTTTGACGAGCGCTGTGTGAGCTTGCGTTGTCGTGGTGCAGGATGATGCGTCGCTTTGAGTTAGATTTTCGAAGTTCGGCGATGACTTGTGGTAAACAAACTGTGGTATACCACTCTGCGTTAACCGTTCTACGATCTTCAAGTGCAATAGTCGCAACATGGCCGGTTTTTCCAACGAATGTGGCCACCATCTTCTTTGAAGTGCTTCGAGAACGAACAACTTTAGTCGGCTTTGGCTCGTCTTGAAAGACCCAGATTGTAGATTGTTGTTTGGAATCAGTATCGTAGGCATAGATCCAAGATTCGTCACCACTGATGATGTCCACCACTGTGATTTGACTCTCCTCGATTGAACCTTTGCAGAGTTTTCTTACACCATCTGACGCGGGCCGCCTTGTGATCGTCGGAAAACAGATGCGGTATCCAACAGCAAACTAGCTTTCTCACACCAAGCGCTTCACGCAAGATCTTCTGAATGGTTGTCCCTGAGATTCCTAATAGAGCCTCTATCTCTCGATACGTCACATGACGATCTTCGAGAATTAGTTGTCTCACAGCAATCTTCAATTAAGGCGGATTTTGGGCGTCCTTCGCGAGATTAGTGACTAACACTAGTGTGTCCACGCTGGCATTCTAAATACCAACGTTCGACAGTCCGCAGACATGGGGCTACATTACTGAACACAGATGTTAGCTCTTCAAAACACTGAAGCCGTGTCAGGCCTCTTATAAAGTTGTAGAAAATTATTGTACGAATTGCACGAACACTTTCTTTAGAAAGATTCATTTTCGTACGTAACCTGACAGATTCCAATCGACGCTGTGACTAAACAATAGCATTAATCCTAATACTTTCAACTGTTTTGAGATTCAAAATTTAAACACATTCGAATATAGAACAGTTCCAAATTCAAAATTGCCGGGAAATATGGAAACGACAGAAGTTAAAAAGGCATGCCTAGTATACCTAAAATTGTGTATACAAAATTTCAAGATAATGAGGTAGGAGGCATGAAACTGTAACAAACAAACTCATATTCTTAGAATAATAACGTATAGAAGGATAGTGTCCGTTCTTTGAACGTTCGAAAGATGAATCTAAAAATACTAATGGCGCGCAGATGATTACACACGTACCCACGCACACCACTATACAAATTACGAAATCAAATTTTGTTTTTATTAACATAAATCGTCAAAATACTTTTAAAAGCAATGTTAAGAACCTTTTTAAGTTTTTCAAACGTGTTATGACACCATTTGAATGCACAAACCGTCATGATTACCTATTTATTTTTTAAGAGTTGCGTACGTACGTGCTACTGCACTGCAAGTACTGCAGTACAATGACTTGTACATTACGGAACGGTTCCGGTGTAAGCTCTATTAGGCTCCAATTGAAATGCTTCACTTTTTGTGCGCGAACTTACCTTCTATACGATATTATTCTAAGCTCATATTCTTATAATATATAACTTTTTAATCCCCCGTAGTGGTCCCGTACGAGACTACTACGTTCATATATAAACCATAAACGAATGTAGTATGACTGATCAACAATTGCCTTCCTCTAAAGTACGTTACGGCCAGTCTGGAAAATTTGTATTAGAGTGGGAATTTTTTTTCAGTGGATGGCCTGAGGACATGTTCAGTCTAGTAGTAGTTCAGTCCTTTGTAAAATGCATCACTAGATCGGTTTGGCTCTGAAAGTAGACCTCCAATTATTGTTATTACGAGAAAGCCGGAAGCCTAATTTTCTGAGGATGTTTGCGTGTGATCGGTTTTGGTGATGCATTTAGTATCACCGAACCTTATTGCATGCATTCACACTCCTTAACTTCCACAACGATAGCCAGCCGCCTTGCAATGGTTCATGAGCGGCAGTATCACTCACCATCAGGGGTGCTCGTTTGCAATAAAAAAAAATTACAATGTAGTTACCTGTCCTGTCTTGATATGCATGTGCCATGTCTCATACACGGCTCGTTGTAGCAGTGGTCCTTCGGCGGTATGCGAAGCACATCCTTCCTATCGATACCTAAAACAGTAATTAATACAACACTTGTTCAATATAATAACGAACATTTCGTCATCGTCACGTCACATAAATTTCCCTCTGTTGAGGTCGAGCATCCACCTCAATATGAGAGAAATTTATCTACTATACCATGTCAAATCAAATCATTTATTCTGCATAAGGGCACCCTTAAGGGCACTTACATATTGTCAAATTACACAACGTTTGAACTTAGCCTTTTTTTACGAGACCCACAGGCAAGATAGGGGTCACCTCTTCTGACTAATAAGTTCAAAATAAGTGGCATGTGGACAATCACGTATTTCCTCGTTCCTAATCCCTGTATCCTAGGGGGACAAGATGAAGATACAATTAAACCCACAACAATCATTTGTAGATTGTATGAATTCTTGGCTGGAAATCTAATCGACTTTTTACACAAAAGGTGACGATAATTAATTGAATTAGGCGACACATGGCGGCAATCTATTATAATTTTAAAATGGGAAGGGAATCCCTTCCTTCCTTCCATTTATACACATACATGATACACATAACATACTTATAATTACGGTATCTATACTGTAAACTACATAAATGACATTTTCTTTTACAGCCTATTGATATTAAAATACTAATCATCATAGGCCTCCTTAAGAATGGGATGGATCCTTGGAAGCTATTACACCACGGGGGTCAGATGTTACGGTTACGAAATTTTATTTAAAATTTTCTTTCTCTTGCTTTGGTTAAGACATCTGCTTGCACCTCTTAATAGTCTTTTAAGCACAAGAGAAATAGTATTCTTACTCCATCACCACAGAGAAATGCTGTGCTGACGTCGTAATTGACAGACTTTTCAACGGATAATAGACAAACGAAACTCACAGTCGTCGGTGGTGAGCGGACAATGTCCGAACTGCACGTTGCGTATCTGTGACGGTGTCGCATGGAACTCTAGCTGCGGACCCTCGAGTATGCATCCGCTAAACACGCTGCCAACCACCAGCACGGCACCGCCAGACTCCAGGTCGCCCGGCGACAGCAACTCCGGGTTCCATGTCACGTTTGATATTACCTGACAAATATTTCACAATAACATTCATTTCTACATACATATATTCACTACTGGATAGATACTAAGGGCAAGGGGAGAGAAATTAGTCTACTACACCACACTGACGACTCAGCATTGGCATTCATTTTAGTTTTCTTTTCTTGTGCACTCATGTTATTTGCTTAGCCCTCTCGAAAATCTTTTAAGATCTATGCAAGAAATTGTACTCATAATTCACACAAGGGGGACATTTCACAGAAACATTTTCTGAATTTTAGTGACGAGAACATCTAATAAATATTTTTATCAGATGTCCTTAAAACCAAAGAAGCCTGCTAATTAAGACGACGAACACGAGTGGCCTTCAATTTTTACCCTCAACCAACTACGATTAATAACCACGTGCAAAATATATGAGACACTTTCGCTATTATAGAGCGCATAATATTTGCTCTTGCATACAACATTTGTATCAACTGTATTGAATGATTTATGTATACAGCTGATCTAAACTTATTACTATTGAAAATGTATGCGAACAATCACCTGATTGAACGACAATTTCACTGAATTACATTGACATTACAAGGTCAAGTTAACATAAACATTATTGAATCAATAAACACTTTCAATATCTTTTAATTAGTAACTTTGAATATTATGTGAACAGTCCATTTGAGATTACAAGCTCATTAAAGAAAGTAAACATATCATAAAAAGCATATCTATTCTCTCTACAGTCACACGCCGGTCCCTCCGGGGTAGTACCACACTGAGCAGAAAATCGACGTTCGAGTAGTAGCAATTTGTTACTGCACTTCGTTCGGTGAGCGAGAGAGACGGAAGCCCAACTTTCTGAGTGTGTTTGCGTGTGGGTTTGAGTGATGCTTTTAGGATCACCGAACCTCATTGCACGCATTCATACTCCCTTCACTTTCTTCGTGGTAGGTGCGCGCGAGGTGGCGCGCCTTTCAAAGGTCCATGAGCGGCAACATTTATCATCATGTGTACTGTTCTCTCGTGCTCGTTTGTCACCATTTGCAATAAAAAATATACATATATATGTATATTTATAGTAACTGACCCAACAGACGTTGCTCTGTTCATATCTAAGACAGCAGTGCCACCCACTGGGTTCAATTGTAAGACTAAACCATCCTCGAATCACCTTGAACACACAAAAAATTTCGCCAACATCAGTCCAGCCGTTTAAGAGGAGTTCAGTGACATACACACGTACGCTAGAAATTTATATTATAAGATATATATTTTATTTTATTTTTTTCAGTAAACAGACTAATGAAGGTCGTTCTTACTTCGGATCTTAGACCAAATCAATTTTGACATACCACGGCGAAGCTGTACATGCTTATGTCACCTTAATAACGTGGTTGAAATGATAAAATCCATTATTGTTACCTGCGTATCTTTGTCAACTTCGAGCAGTAACGACGGTGGATTGGGCCTGTAGCGCAGCGCGACCCAGTGCCACCGGTTGTCCAGCGTCTCCTTTGTGAGTCCAGCCTCTTGTTGTGGTTGATTAGGTCGCGCCCACTGCACGACCACCTGCTCGAAGAGAGCACTCACGCGCAGCGTGTAGCCCTCGAACCGTTGTGAGAACAGCTCGCCTCCTGGAAAACATGAATTGACACTTTTCAATATAGCAGTGTTTTAAAAAATACATATGTACCGCTATGAATGTAGTAATAGCGAGAAGAAGAATGGTTTATAAGTAGAAATTCTGTCGCGACTTTCATCTCAGCCTATATAAGTCTCACTATTGGGCCAAGGCCTACTCCACCAGGAAAATTGACTTACTTTTCCACGCTGGACAGATGTATTAGAATCGCATTTTGTATCGAGTTTTCCTTCTCTTGCATCGATGTTATCTGCATATTTCCCTTAGTCGTCTTTTACAACACCCACGGGCAAGAGAGGGGGTGGTTAGTTGTATTCTTACTCCGCAGCCACTCGGCTTTATTCCTTTTTAAGTACGGTAACCAGCTTTCTAGGCTATTGTATTATTATTTGTATTTTTTAAATAACCGATGCATAACTACGTATGACATATTCGCGTGATTTAATAGAATAGAATAATAATTTAATCTTTCAAGACTCCAGTCCTTTGCACCCTTCCGTAACTGTTTTCCAAATGGAGCGGCTGATATCTGAATTCCGCAAGCACGAAGGAGTTCTATATTCTAGGATTAAGCCAGATGTCAGAATAATTTAGCGTACCAATAACTCCACAATGAGTTGCGATAGCTCAGTGGCGAAGTAGTCAGGTTTAACTTTATTTCCTACTAGCAACCCGCCCTCGCTTCGCTTCGGTTTTAGTCGTTTTACCCGCGTGGTTCCCGTTCCCGTGGGAATATCAAGATAATTATTCTCTTTTTGTAATTTTTTTACATAATTCTTAGTTTTTATTAATATACTAGCAATCCGCCCTCGCTTCGCTTCGGATTCAGTCGCCTTACGCGCGTAGTTCCCGTTCCCGTGGGAATACCGGGATAAAATATAGCCTATGTTACTCCCTGATATTATAGCTTTCCAACGGTGAAAGAATTTTTAAAATCGGTCCAGTACTTTTTGAGTTTATTCGTTACATACAAAAATACAAATCTTTCCTCTTTATAATAGATTACGATATTTTCGATTATGAGGTATCTATCAACAACAACAACCATGCGAACGAAACAACCGAAACCAATAACCAACTGACATGTAATTTTTAGAACTCCAACTAACGACAACGTGGGCATAATAATTCGAGAGGGTCATCAATCCACGGAAAGTCTTAACACCGCGATTCAGAAAAATGACGTCATTGCAGAACGCCATCTATGGGCAAATAGGTAAAACGTCTGCACAATGAAAGTTATGCTAGGGTCATTTTGCGTTTTAGTAATTTTATATTATCTCCGAAACTGTATGACCAATTGATATACTGTAAATGGCAAATCTTATCTGTATGATGTTCCTGTGATACTGAAATAATTTATTGTCATAAGAATTAATATTTTGTTGCTCAAATAATCAACCAAACGTAACAATGCCGAAAAAAAAATTTTTTAATGCAATAATAGAAGTATAAAAGATAAAATATAAAAGATAGAGATATGGTATCGCTGACTTTTTTGTAGAAATAATTAAGATGAACCAGGTAGCCATACATTCTTTTTAATTTTAAGCAACTGTTTAGGCAGCGCACGCAAATAATTCTGTTTTACGAGGTATTTTTTTCCGACTTGCCAGACAAAAGTTGTGATAGCTCGGTTAATATACATGTTATAGAAACAATTTATAGCCTATAGCACTCAGGAATAATGTAGCTTTCTGCCAGTTAAAATAAAATTAGAATTAGATTATGAGTTCCAGAGATTACCCCCTGCATACAAACTTACAAATTTTACCTCTTTATAATATTAGTATAGATAACTGTCAATCTAAATTGAGTAATTGGCGAAATTCTGTAAACGCCATAATATAAAAAAAAAAAAAAAAAAAAAACTCCACAGCAATTGTCAAAGATGTTTATAACGACCACAATGGGCGTCTTAACATGCTCATCCTCTACCAGAACATATGTTTTCTTTCATCGAAAAAAACAAGAAATCTTATACACACGACGTGTGACTATTACACACGAAAAATCATAGTTGTGCAGCGTTAGAACCGAACCCAAGACCTCTAATCACTATAATCAATTAGACTTTAGCGATTACGTACATCCTGTTAATATCGCACAATAACTTGAAAGTAAATACTTGGACCACTAATGACAGGTATTTGCCATTATTATCATTGTTGGACAAAATCGCCGTACTATCTATCTTTATATAAAACCCTTTATGAAATTGTCATAACCGCTACCTGAGGGGTAAAAATATGTGACGCATACATAGTACACGAATGTTCTGTCATGTGTGACCTTTGACCGTCAAGTTCAAGCACATAACGGTATAGAGACTGAGCTAACATAACTACCTTAATGTTACATTTGAACTGGAAAATGCGAGTAACGGTTACAATAAATAAAATTGATGTCAACACGATTTAATCTGCGCTTAGCGTTTGAGAGCTACTGAGCAGACGGAGTACGAACTGACGAACGCTTTCTCAATCCATTATAGTTCCACTTTAAGTCAATGGTTTCTGTTATGTATGCTATTATAACATGATATGCATGGTGCTGTGTCGGCAATTTTGGTTTTCACGCAGTTAAACAATCGAATTGTTGTAAAAGAGCAATAACTTTTTGATCATCAGATATGATTCAAGATTAAAATAGTAGATTAGGTATTTGATTTCGTGTAGTTCATTGGTATCCTGTAGTACCTAGTGGGTTTGAGTTGTAGTATTATTATTGTCATCTAGAAAAACCAATGCATCATTTCCTCTCTAAGAATAGTATTATCGCTTACCACTAGACACTTTTAATGAGACGCTTATTATCAGTAAATAGTAAGACAATTTCCTCAATTTAATCAACTATTGCAAGTGGTAGCAACGTCAATTAATTGAGGATTTTTTTTTAAATACTTCTTTGTAATTCCTTATTAGCATGAGGTAATGCGAGTTATAACATTTCTTTTGTATAGTTCAATTAAATTTGAGTTAATTTTTATAGTATTGACTTTTTGACGCTCGACAGTAAGTCTACTGACAAAATTATTACGCTCTATATGCGTTTGTTTTTTTTTTAATATGAATTTATATATTTCTTCATATGATTCACAAATGAAATAATGCTCCTGTCAGCCGTTATATCTCTACACACTGCTTTCATCCCTCCTCATCACATGTCCATACTAAGACAGGTCAAACAATATTGTATACACTATATTAAAAAAATACTAAATAAAAGAATAATATAATTAGCGTTTAGGTCAATTGTCCTTCCCATTATGGAGAAGGCTCAAACAAAACAGTAACACGAAAAATAGCCGAGAAGCACGAAATTATGATCTAATGGGAAAACATATTTGCTTAATGTCTAAACTTCAACCAGCATCATCCTAGAATTGTATTTGTGATTATGAGGTCTTGAGTGTGTTAACTATGCAACTCGCCCTCAGCTCATTGATTCTTCACGCTTTACAAATGGTCTTCATACGTGTACGTCCATGTACGTCATAAACGGGTGACAGTGTCATGGTAACAAATAGCGTCAATCTATAAATATTAATACTAGTATGTTTAATAATGTTCACGGGTGGTCTACAAAACAAACAATATCTCGTATTTATTATCCAACTATCAATGTATCTATTGCTACATATTTATAAATAATTTAAGCTCTCTACACACTAGATATTTTTAATATTAGCGATTTCGTTGCGCTCGTGTAACGCAAATATTTTATTAAAGTATATATCGAAATGTCCACAATTTATTTAATTGTTGTATGTCTATATATAATGTATAATTACATTAAATATGTGAATATCAAACATATAAATAAGATTGTGTCGTAAATCGAATTGCATAAAGTAGCAATTATAGTTTAAATAAGGAGAATTAGAATCAAATTGCCAACAGAATGTCTAGTGTTTAAGAGCCATTTCGCGTTTACGCTCGAAATTATCTGATTTTGGGCTCCTAATTTACCGTCGTATGTAACATCTAGATATTATTGAATACATATTAAAATGGGCCATTCTTTCGTATTGACGATTAATTTAGCACTTTTTCTAAAAGTCAATTGTTCGATCCATAGTAGCCCATCTCCCACAACCATTTTACTGGAAAATCGCCTCAGAGTCAATTTCAGAGCCTTGTATCTATGAATAATATTTATATTTTAGGCCACAAAAAATATAGTAAACATCAGAAATATACTCTTATTGCCATTTAATTTAACACATTCTAAATTTTTTATACCGTTAATCAGAAAAAAAAATAAAACTAGGGCGATTTTTAAATTTTGCATTGCTTAATTGCAAAATTATTCTAAATTAAATTACACATTAAACTATGGAGAATATCTTTGGAGAATCGAATTCTACAGTTATATTGAAAATCCTTGTATGCAATTAATTGTATTTAATTATTGAATATTAGTCCAAATTACAATAAATTACCCAATGGCTGAATATCCACAGATAAAGATGTTCGACCAACCCATCCCCTGGACAAGGGAGGTCAAATATCTGGGTGTGACCTTGGACAGACGACTGACCTTCGGTCCTCACATAGGGCGAGTCCGCGCGCGCGCAGCCCTAGTGCTAGGATGGTTACACAGCTTAGTACACGCAAAGTCTAAGCTATCTCTCCGTAATAAAGTTAGATTATACACCGCTTGTATACGTCCTATCATGACGTATGCAAGTGTAGTGTTTACACAAGCGAAGCCACGCAGGCTACATCGGCTACAGGCATTACAGAATAGGTTCATGCGCCGAGCGACGGGAGCACCGTGGTACATGCGCAATGTGGATCTTCACATAGATCTTGGCTTGCCGACCATCAGGCAATACATGAAACAGTGCTCCCGCCGCTACTTCGACTCTGCCGCGACACACCCGAACCCATTAGTGGTAAGGGCGGCTTCTTACATCCCCTCTAAAATGTCCGCGATTAAACAACCGCGACTAATACTCGACGAACCCGACGACACTATTACTCTCGCCCAGACTGAGGCATACACAGCCCGCGCGGCCTTGACAAATAGTAGTAAATATCCACGTTACCGCCCCCGCCGACGGGGAAGGAAGACGTGTCGCGTTAAAATCATAAACGTGGGAGTGCCCACTTTGCCAGCGACCGCCCGAGCCGAGGTCCGTACCCCACAGGGGGTGCCCTCGGGATGGGTCGCTTAACTTTAAGCGGGTTGAGAGCCCTCAGCGCTCACCCACCAGTCCGGGTAAAGTTGTCACAGCCATCTGAGGCTAACAACTAAGTCACAAAAAAAAAAAAAAAAAAAAAAAAAAAAAAAAAAAAAAAAAAAACGGGCACCGATTAGTACGGTGCGAGCACCCGTTGAGGATGGATCTATGTCGCTTGTTCCTGCGTCCCGATTCAGTGCGTTCGTATTCTAAAATCATTATTATACTGCAATTACATAGTTTTGATACATTTCGTATTTTGTCATAAGTTAAATTTTTATACTATCAAGTATGTATGACTTACGTACGATGTACATGTGTGAGTATGTAAAATTTGATCGGAATAAGAGTACGAATCCGATCCGATTGCGGCAAGACATGAGACAGGGATACGTCGTCTCTCCGAAACTATCCACCACTGCACTGGAATATGTCTTCAAGCTCTAATACTGAGTCGGACTCGGCATTAACATCAACCTCATCTTCGATTTATAGTAATAGCGTCATTTTTTTTTATTATTGCAAACCGTGGCTAACGAGCAAACAGTACACCTGATGGTAAGTGTTGCTGCCGCTCATGGACCTTTACAAGGCCGCTGCCTACCGCGAAGAAAGTGAAGGGAGTATGAATGAGTGTATTGAAAACCACCAAAACCCTCCACACACAAACACCCTCAGAAAGTTGGGCTGCCGACTCTCTCGCTCACCGAACGAAGCGCAGTAACTAATACTCAGACGTCGATTTTCTGCGAGAGCGTGGTACTACCCTGGACGGACCAGCCCGCGGCTATAGACAGATAACTGTCGACAGTGTGGTCCTACCACTCTTGAATTATGCCAGAATCCATGGAGAACCTTGGCACCATGCTCAACGATCTCAGTACGATTTCTCAACTCGCGGGTTTACGAATGAACATGAACAAGGCGAAAGTCATGTCAAATCCCATGTCATTCCTGTACCGGTCCTAGTTGCGAATGCGATAATCGTAGATATCGATCATTATGAATAACTTGGACAAACAGTTCAGTTGGGTAGGTCAAATTTCAAAAAAGAGGTCAGTTGATGAATCCCGATCGACTGGGCAGCGTACTTATTGACTAAAATATCGAATACAAAAGCATCTATATCGAAAGAAAAGTACTCGATACCTAAAGATAAAGTAAATAAAAGTACTGGATACTTTAAACAGTACGTTACTTATCGTACGATACTATTCATGAGTTCAGTATCGATACTTTATATTCGATACCGTGTCTCTACTCGTACAAAATAGTTTCGATGTTTCACATCTGTCAGGCGTCCTGAGCGACGGCTCACTTTTTTTTGTTATCTTATTTCAGCCATGGGACGCAAGGACTGCGTAATAATTCTGGTGGATTGTGGCCCAACTCAGTGCTCAAGAAAATTATAATATAGAAAAATGTCTTTTTATAGACGAGGAATTTTTATATTTAGGGCCAACACCAGATGCGTTGTACAGTGAAGGATTAGTGGAAGTGAAATGTCCAACCTCGCTGTTAGAAAATGATCCTGATGCTGTCTGACAAACTAGAGGACTGAAATGTTTTAAAGTGAACAGCCAATCTTAAATCACGACTGGTATTACTGGTTTCAAGGCCAATTGCACATAGCGAAAACTTATGTGTATGTGCTATATGGATTGGTCCTCATTTTCTATTGAAAATAGTAGAAAAAGACAACCTTTTGGCAGGAGAAAATGCTATCCAAATAAAATATTCATTTAGCATTTAATTGACATGTATTTGTTTTTATGGTAATTGTTATTATATGTTTTACATAACAAACTTATTTGTGTTTTCCTATTAATCTAACAGAAAATCATTAGACAATTAAAATAAGTAACTTATTTTCTTACAATTAATCTTTTATCAAATCACATCCCGTTGACGGCTCAAGACTACTTTGTCTATCTCGACCCTCGCGTTACACGCGCATCTGTAGTTAGTTACGCACACATAAACATTTCTGCAGTCTTTTACCTAAACTCGAGCGTAATGATTTTGCGAAATGGCTCTTAATTAGAAAAATGCAATTTAATTAAATAAAAGTTCATCCTTTCAAACTCCTAGATTGTAAACAGACATTTGACACTTCAAAATATTTATCTAATGTTTGGCACTCATTCTAAAGTCTCTTAACAAATTGTCTTTTATCTCCAAAATCGCAGATTGCCGATGCTAAAAGTGCGTGTGTGGGGAACCCTATCTACATCTAGCGTCTACAAAAGATGATATGTAATACCTAAGGCGTCGCATGATGCATTCCATGAGGATGATGTTGAGGCAGCTAAATGAGCGAAATGTTATATTAGTAAACACGACACAGTAACAAAATGATGAAGGATGCCTACATTTTTATTGTTGCGGCTTAGAAGTACCCATTTCATGTAAGGGTACGTATACTACAGGACCTGTTTACGATAGGGGTCTTCAAATATACTAGAATTGAAACAAGATTTGATCTCAGTTAGTGCTACGAATGGCCACCAAAGGGGTGACGGGATTGCAAATCGTAAAAAATGGGTAAAGTAGTATCGGTAAGTTCCCTATGATGATTCCCCAGAATAAAAAGTACAGTATTCAAAAATAACCTAACTCTTTACTAATTATTTTTATATTGGTAGTTTCATGAAAATAATATCTAAAATTTAACAGTTTATAGTAATAGTAAAATAAAGAAATAATTCGAAAAAGAAAAAACTTGAGCATGATACATGGTAGGTCAATTTCCTTCCTATCATGGAAAAAGTTCCAGCGCAGCTGTGAAAGATATAAGCTGAAATGCTGACGAAAGAAATAATTTACAAGGATACACAGAGTTGTAACCCCGTGTTTGCCCCCTGGTCTTAAAACTACTATAGGATATTTAAGTGGCATATCATCAATGCGCGAGAAAGAACCCTTTAAATAAACTCCTATACGTCATCTGACAGGAATAATAGAAAGTACTACATATAGGTCAATGTCTCCTTCATTGTAGAAGAGACTTGTCTAGTAATGGAAAGTATTGAACCTAAAAAGAAGAACCAAGAACACATGAATGTAACATATCGAGAATTCTTCTAAGAACTTTAGATCCTAAGCGAGGGTGATTGGGCATTTGATAAAAATTCTAGTTTAGCAAACTCATTAAGGCTGCCTTGTTAAGGCCATTAAGTCGTGTTAACCGATACTAGGCAAGTCCTATCATATTCTCTAGTGTAGATCTTACTGGAGTTATCATCAAGCTGCTCTTATCCAAATTACATGTGGTACACAATATGCACTCTTCTACCATCGTAAACGTTTTGGCAATAATTTTATGATACGCCGCCTGCCCGACATTAACTCTTCTTGGGAATGTTATTATTGGCTAGACGGCATCAACAAAGTTGGCCCAGATCTATGGTAAGATCTCAGTCGGCTTTTTAACACCCACAAGCAATGTAGGTAATGGTTGGTAGTATTTGTAGCTGATACCACACAGCATCATCAGTAAAAGATCCTATTAAAGTAAGAAATAAATACCAAAATGATGATATTTCAATTATGCCAATACGCTGGGCCGATTGTGGCGGTATCTAGAGCCCAATAGTATCTATATAAGTGGTACAATAGTCATGGCTATGTGTCATATATCACGTATGGTGTTCTTGACAGTTGGAGGTAATTAGAGCTTATGTAAAACATTATAGCTTGGCGTTTATGAGTCATTTACGGTTTGGTAACTAACAGTCCGGAAAAGCCGAAATCCAGTTCTAGGTAGGCAACGTTCATGGTAGATATATATTGATAGATTATTTAGTCTATAAGGACGAATATTTTATATATAGATATGTTATGTGAATGATCCCTTTCTCTTAATCACTATAACTATATTACAACATGATGGAACCGGTCCAGAATGGGCACGGACGGGTCGTGAGCACGCGTGATCTCTGTGACGTAATTGTCACGGCAATGGTCTGACAACCTAAATTAGGGTTGTCTAACATTTAAAAATAACATATTATCAAGATTGTAAAATGTGTTCAAAAAAACCTTTAATGACTGATAAGTTAACACACTAATAGTTAAATATGTGATTACAATGATGGCAAATAAAAATAAATATTTACTATTTACACTAATATTACAAGGAGAAAACTCACAAATTACAAGACCGATTGTAAAAAAAAACTTTAAATACAAGAATTTATCAACAAATTATTACCGAGTAATATGGGCTATAGTATTAATAATAGAGTAAAATTAGGTATCCCTTTTTTTGGTGTGGGCTATGGTCAGCTGACTCGGCGTCCGCTCCGTCCGGGGTGACGAAAGGGCGGCGCGCGATCCCATAACCCACCGTATTTCCTTTCCTTCGCCATTGGACCGACCACAGGTGCCGAATTCCTTCGCGGGTGACGTGACCGGGGATTAGTCCGTCACCCGCCGAGAGGCCGACCGCGTGAGGAAAGACCGACGTCCTCCCCGATGGAGGATGGGGACGTCGGTCGATGGGAGGGTACCCCAATAGGGGGTATTCCGTCAGGCCGACCACTGATGTCAAGTAACCCTGCTCCGGTGGTCGGCCCAACGACGAAGGCGACGTGGTTTTCGGGTGGGTTGCGGGAGTTGCGTGCTTAAGCCCCTCTGTCGCCCCGGACGGAGTGGTGCGGAGGCGCACCGACCGCAGCCCACTCACAAAAAAAAAAAAAAAGGTGCCGAATTCCTTGTCTTTCGTGGCCAGCCCGGTAAATTAGGTATCCCTACAAAAACTTGATAAATGTAACCCAAGGTGTTAATAAAATAAAATTCATTTCGAATGTTTCATTTGACTGGATTTTAATAAAATGTTTATTATTCAAAAATATTTGATACAAATTAATAAATGTTTTCTTTTGCAAGGCGAGGATTGGTCGCTAGTAATATTTTATTTAAATTTTATTCCTGCGGTTATTATTTTTCCGCCTTTATTCACTAAAAGATAAGGTTGGATCACAAAGTGATCATGTCACCTCCATAAACATGCAGTAATTAGTATAAATAATTATAAGTTAGTTATTTCTACTTTTCAAACCTTCGTTTACAATATTGTACAATAGTATTGCTTCATCAGATTAAGGCAACAATCAAAAACTGTTACAGGCTTCAATCGTTCATAAAAAAAATGCAGATTACTTATATTCCGTGGTTTTTTTTTTTGGGGGGGTGGGTTGTGGTCGGCGCGCTCCTCGCACCACTCCGTCCGGGGCGACAGAGGGGCGTAAGCACGCACACCCGCAACCCACCCACGATGAACGTCACCTTCGTCGTTGGGCCGACCGCCGGAGCAGGGTTACTTGTCATCAGTGGTCGGCCCGACGGAATACCCCCTATTTGGGGTACCCTCCCATCGACCGACGTCCCCCCCTCGGAGAGGACGTCGGTCTTTCCTCACGCGGTCGGCCTCTCGGCGGGTGTCGGACTAATTCCCCGGTCACGTCCCCGGCTAGGGCGACATGAGGCGCAGGTAATCGCGCCTAATATTCCGTGTGGTGACAGAGTAAGAATACAATACACCATCCTCTCTCTTGCCTGTGGGTGTCGTAAAAGACAACTAAGGAATATAATATGCATATAATATCTATGCAAGAGAAGGAAAATTCGAAACAAAACCCTATACGAAGACGTTTGATCAGCGTGGTATAGAGTAGGTCAATTTTCCTTCTATAGTGAAGGAAGCCCGAGCCCAACAGGGGGACGTGTATGGGCTGAGATGATGATAATATAACATAGCTAAGTGATTGTTGGCAGCCCTAGTCGAAGGGCGTACGCGCACCGCTCCGCCTTGCTCTTACCGAACATTACCGGTGTGTATCGATTGATTCGCTATCTCACAATCGCAACGTGCTCATACGCCGATCGTTAGACAATATTACTAACATAGCTTACTGAGAACACAACGATACGACCTTGACGCTAAATACGAATACAGTTCATATCATTATTTGTTGGTTAATGATATTTGTAAGGTCACTAAAGTGAGGCTCATCACACACGAGGCAGCTCTTGGATTACATTGTTTTAATCCTTGAGAACCATCTGCAGTTGATGGAAAAATTGCATTTATAGAATTAATTTTTAGTTTCTACAAGACGCAATGTTCCTTTTTGTAGTGGCAATTTTCTATCAAAATTGTGGGTCAATATTTAATAACTAATTCTGTAGGCGGATTCCTTATACCAGTAACCCAAGTTAGAGACCGTGTTGCAGCAGCATTAGGTATTAGTGCTCCAACGGTGGCGAAAATCACTAAAGAAGCCTATGGTAGTAGTGGTATTGAACAGAACAAGCTATCTACGCCTAAGAAAAAACGTCAGCCCCGTAAAGTGACAGCAATTGACAGTTTTGATACTGATGCTATTCGTCGTCATATATACAATTATTACACAAGCAAAGAGATTCCTACTTTGAAAAAATTAGTAGCGTCTCTACGAAATTGTGGCTTGTTTCGTGGTCAAAAATCTTCTTTGTCAAAGGTGCTGCACCAAATCGGGTTCTTGTATAAGAAATCCGACAAAAGAAAAATTTTAATGGAACGTCGTGATATAGCCTTGTCTCGCTGTGAATTTTTAAGACAAGCGAAGAAAATAGAATACCAAAAGGTTGGACTGACGATACTGCTGCTTCTACTTCTGCAGTGCCAATGGGGAAAGGTGAACGCCTCATCATTTGCCATGCGGGAACTACAAAGGGATTTGTACCAGACGCTCTGTTAGCGTTCAAATAAAAAAAACAGGAGACTATCATGAGGAGATGAATGCGGACGTGTATGAAAAGTGGTTCAGAGAAATGCTTACATCACTTGAAGAGCCATCAACAATATTTATTGATAATGCACCCTATCACTCTCGCCAAATTAATAAAATGCCAACAAAAAACACGAGATTATAAACTGGCTTCGTGATAATGGGGAAGATGTGGACGAATCCCTACTAAAAGTAGAATTATATTAAAAAGTAAAAAGCAGCCAAAACGATGTCATCGACGAAATGGCAGCAGAATATGGGCATGTTGTAATCAGAACTCCTCCGTACCACTGTCAATATAATCCAATTGAAATGATCTGGGCACAAGTCAAAGGACACGCCGCAAGAAACAATACAACTCCGCCTTTCACAGCAAATAAAATGCTTGAACTTTTAAAAAACGCATGTGCTAGTGTGACAAAAAATATAATATTCTCTGATTGGGATCGGGAAATTGAATTTGACAACATACCTACACAAGAGTTAATAATAAACACTGCAGATGATTCAAGCGACGATTCGAGTTCGTATGAAGAATCCGACGATTCGTTATAATAAAATAATATTAAAATATTTTGGTTGTTTTATTTCATGTTATAGGTATGATGAGAAGATTTTTATATCTCCCTGATACAATTTTAACGTGTTGTCTATTACAACAATTCAAAACTCAGTTGTCAGCCGACTTAACTGCAAATAAGTGTAATCGATTATTTGCGATTCATTAGTTTGCACCGAATACTTTTGATCCTGTCACTAGATGCGATAGAACGTAACTTTTTTTATAACGGAAATGAATTATCACTTAAATTTTATGAATAGAGCTATTTACGGCATATTAATGTATTTAGTGGGTAATAATTAAGATATATAAATATTATTGGGCAGTTTATATATTTCTCTGTTCACTCGTTTCAAAGTTAATAATTGCGTATAATGAAACAGTTACGTCCTAAAGCATGTGTCAAAAGTAAAATAAATGGTTGGAACGAGTATAGCTGGTTGTTACATAAGACAAGTCAAAATCTCGTCTATACTCAACACGCTTCACACAGTCTTCAGTGATTTTAAATAATTACGTGTTAGCCCCGCAAGATTATTACGAATAGCTCATCAAATCGTGTCATTAATAGCATTGATACAAAGTAATAAATTGCATTCATCTATGTACATTGACGTAACAACCGACAGTCACTTACTATATTGCCGATACAATGACATGTGGACCGGCTTTGATTGATATCAAGCCTTCTACACCGTCAACAGGTTCATTTTTAAATCGCCTAATATCGCGTTAAAGTGGATTTCACAATTATAGTGTTAATCGTATATTCAAACATGAATATGACAGGTTAAGTTTTATCATTATACACATAAGTCTCACTGTTGGGCTCGGGCTTCTTCCACAATAGGAGGAAAATTGACATGCGCTGCTAAAACGTAATGGCGTAGGGTTTTATTTCGAGTTTTCCTTCTCTTGCACAGATGTTATCTGTATATAATATCCCTTGGTCATCTTTTTTTTTTCCTTTTACCTCAGAGCGTGACAGATCAACCTCCCTTACAGCCTAGGAAAATATCTGTGTGCGGTGCGTCAAAAGAAGTTCACTTCAAGTATCACTTCAAAAATAAAGTTTTAAAACTTATTAAAACTTACCGACGCAAGTTCGAAAGCTAAGTCCGACGAGCTGTTTGAGTGAGATGGGCCTGGATAAGCGTATGTACGAGCTGCCATTGAAGTAGGCCTCTGGCCTGTCGGACGGGCCAAGCGGACCGGCGGCGTGGACCCCGGCCCATGAGGCCAACGCCACCAGCAACAGACACCAGGCTGGAACAAATAAAACATTAAATTATTATTAAGTTTACACACGGATTACAAATATTTTGTACATGGTGGTCATCATCATGTCTGTACGATTTATTACTATGAGATCGAAATAAATAAGTTTTCCTTCTTTCTTCTTCTTTCAAATAAAACCAACACGTCTGACCAGTATGGTAGTAGGTCAATATCCCTCCCTATTATGGAGGAGGCTGGAGCCCAGCAAAGAGAAATAAATGAGCTGAAATATTCATACACACAATGCTTAACGTTGTCGATTGTAATTACCAATTCTGCTTCTACATAAAATATAACATATGTATATATAGTAGACAAATGTATATTATACTCGTTCCAACCATTTATTTTACTTTTGACACATGCTTTAGGACGTAACTGTTTCATTATACGCAATTATTAACTTTGAAACGAGTGACCAGAGAAATATATAAACTGCCCAATAATATTTATATATCTTAATTATTACCCACTAAATACATTAATATGCCGTAAATAGCTCTATTCATAAAATTTAAGTGATAATTCATTTCCGTTATAAAAAAAGTTACGTTCTATCGCATCTAGTGACAGAATCAAAAGTATTCGGTGCAAACTAATGAATCGCAAAAAATCGATTACACTTATTTGCAGTTAAGTCAGCTGACAACTGAGTTTTGAATTGTTGTAATAGACAACACGTTAAAATTGTATCAGGGAGATATAAAAATCTTCTCATCATACCTATAACATGAAATAAAACAACCAAAATATTTTAATATTATTTTATTATAACGAATCGTCAGATTCTTCATACGAACTCGAATCGTCGCTTGAATCATCTGCAGTGTTTATTATTAACTCTTGTGTAGGTATGTTGTCAAATTCAATTTCCCGATCCCAATCAGAGAATATTATATTTTTTGTCTTGTTGACGACACTCGCCCAGTTTTCAGGCGTCACACTAGTACATGCGTTTTTTAAAAGTTCAAGCATTTTATTTGTTGTGAAAGGCGGAGTTGTATTGTTTCTTGCGGCGTGTCCTTTGACTTGTGCCCAGATCATTTCAATTGGATTATATTGACAGTGGTACGGAGGAATTCTGATTACAACATGCCCATATTCTGCTGCCATTTCGTCGATGACATCGTTTTGGCTGCTTTTTACTTTTTAATATAATTCTACTTTTAGTAGGGATTCGTCCACATCTTCCCCATTATCACGAAGCCAGTTTATAATCTCGTGTTTTTTGTTGGCATTTTATTAATTTGGCGAGAGTGATAGGGTGCATTATCAATAAATATTGTTGATGGCTCTTCAAGTGATGTAAGCATTTCTCTGAACCACTTTTCATACACGTCCGCATTCATCTCCTCATGATAGTCTCCTGTTTTTTTTTATTTGAACGCTAACAGAGCGTCTGGTACAAATCCCTTTGTAGTTCCCGCATGGCAAATGATGAGGCGTTCACCTTTCCCCATTGGCACTGCAGAAGTAGAAGCAGCAGTATCGTCAGTCCAACCTTTTGGTATTCTATTTTCTTCGCTTGTCTTAAAAATTCACAGCGAGACAAGGCTACATCACGACGTTCCATTAAAATTTTTCTTTTGTCGGATTTCTTATACAAGAACCCGATTTGGTGCAGCACCTTTGACAAAGAAGATTTTTGACCACGAAACAAGCCACAATTTCGTAGAGACGCTACTAATTTTTTCAAAGTAGGAATCTCTTTGCTTGTGTAATAATTGTATATATGACGACGAATAGCATCAGTATCAAAACTGTCAATTGCTGTCACTTTACGGGGCTGACGTTTTTTCTTAGGCGTAGATAGCTTGTTCTGTTCAATACCACTACTACCATAGGCTTCTTTAGTGATTTTCGCCACCGTTGGAGCACTAATACCTAATGCTGCTGCAACACGGTCTCTAACTTGGGTTACTGGTATAAGGAATCCGCCATTGCGGCTTTCCTTTTCAAAAAATTCACGAAGCCGCAGCACTAACTCTCTGGATTGTCCTTTAAGCACCATACCTTTCGGCATTTTGCAAGTAAAATCTTACTGGGAGAACCGATACGCTCAACTCAATCAAAGTAAGAACAATGAAATCAATACGGTGGAATATAAATACTCAACACAGCGTATGAAAAATATGAAAGAGCACTCAGCGAACAGAAATGTGACTAGCACGGGAGTCTTGTTGCGAGTGACAGACAACACGACAAAATGGCGTCGCCGGCGCGCCGTTCAGTGTTGCCAATTCGGCTTAAAAAAAATGGGTAGGCTGGATGAGAAAATTAGTGATTTACTACCGCAGACGAGGGCGCCATTGTCTCTAAGTAAAGTTTGGAGCAGCGGACCCCGCTTAATGGAAAAATGCTTCATAAAGTAGTTATTTTTTATTTTGCAAAGTACAAAGTAAAATATTTTGGGAGGACTGAATTAGTGGGTATGCAAAAATTAATGTGCCCAAATAACAAATATATTTACAGAAGTGAAGTTTTTAAATAATATGAAATATGTATTTAAGCAAAAATAAAATATCCGTATTAAATCGATTAAAAGTTCTTCCTGACTAAAATCGATTATTACAAAACATAGTATCCGTAATACATTGGTACAACACTAATTGATCAGAATTCGACCTGCCAAAAGTAAAATAAATGGTTGGAACGAGTATAGTTGCATATAAAATTGTATAGTACGGTAGCAAACAATAGAATAAAATCACCCATAAATTTGTATGCGCACCCAGTGACTGGGCACGCCTGAATATGGACATGGAGAGAATGTGGTTATTGCTCGGTTTGGGGTAACAGTTTGCTGGCTCAATATAATATGGCGGTATACATACGTACATATCTATCTGCAATGCCATGGGGCCGGGTTATCTACACTAATATTATAAAGAAGAAAAATTTGTATTTTTGTGTGTGTGGATGTTTGTAACGAATAAACTCAAAAACTACTCCGCCGATTTCAAAAATTCTTTCACCAATGGAAAGCTACATTATCCCTGAGTAACATAGGCTATCTATCCCGCTAGCTATTTATCCCGGTAACAGGAACAACGCGGGGTAAGGCGACTGCAACCGAAGCGAAGCGAGGTCAGGTTGCTAGGTGTTTATAAAAAAAATTAATAAGTAAAGCGTAACGCGGCAATCATTACCTACTAATGCAAAAGTCACTGTACGTTTCCAGCAATCATTTCTCCCACGTACCTACAGGCTTTAGAAAGAACAGCCTGCTGCTGTGTTTCCCGAGCGCTATGACATATCCTTCTTTAAACGAGGTTTAATAAGAGTATTTTCTTCACGGTAGACAACGCCTGTGCCCCTGGTATTGCAGAGGTCTACGTGCGGCAGCATCACTTACCATGAGGTGTGCTGCTCGCTCGTTTGGCAATAAAAAAAATTAAAACAATGAGCCGATCCCATAAACAAAATAATAGACAAGCCCGTTGAGTTTCCTGCAAGATTTTCTCGATAACGATCGCGTCCGATCTGGAGTTACTTCATTGGATTAATATATTTCAATTGTGTTAAAATTAATAGCATGTAAGTGCCCTCTCGGGGTTTATGTATAATAAATGATTTGAGTTTGAAAAAAGAAAATGAATTTAAAGCTCAGTCGCACATTAAGTAGTTATGTCAGAATTGCTCAATACTGTTTGTAGTCTTACTCTGTCACCACACAGAAAACCATATCAGATTTAAGATTTTAATTATAATATCAGATGTTAAAAATTCGACAAAGTAATTTTAGCTAGATTGTAAACAAAAACATAAATGAAAATTCTAGGAATCAGTGAATTTGTTTTGTCTATTCAGTTATATCTCAATAGACTACTCTCCTAATCTAAATCCCCATTATTTTATATAATATTCTTAAATATCTTCAAATTTTGCGAAGCAATGTTATAAGTTTCAAGTGAAAATACCTTAAAAAATATTCAAAAAAAAACTTTTGCAGTCTCAAGTTGTTACATTAGATAACAAATGTTTCAAGTGTTCAGTTAAGTGATTAACTAACACGTGTAGGCACCTATTCATATTTTTGCAACACTCAACACTATTTCTCGTGTGACTAAACTTGAAAGGTCGTCACCAAAATAAAAAAAAAGATTACAATAATAAAATCTTGCTTTGTGGCATTATTATCAACACCATGTTCATATCAGCCCATATGCGTACATCATCTCAGCCCACATAAATCCCACTGTTGGGCTCAGGCCATCTCTGCAATGGGAGAGAAATTTACCCACTATACCTCTCTGGTCAGACGAGTTTTCCTTCTCTTGTATAGATGTTATATGCATATCATGTCACTTAGTCGTCTTTTACGACACCCACGGAGAGGGAGTGGTGAATTGTATTCTAACTCCGTCACCACACAAAATATACGTACTTAACATCCATACTAATATTATAAATGCGAAAGTAAGGATGTTTGTTTGTTTGTTTGTAACGCTTTCACGCTTAAACCACAGAACCGATTTCAAAAATTCTTTCACCAATGGAAAGCTATAATATCAGGGAGTAACATAGGCTATATTTTATCCCGGTATTCCCACAGGAACGGGAACTACGCGGGTTTAAGCGACTGAAACCGAAGCGAAGTGAGGGCGGGTTGCTAGTAAAATATATATATGAAATAGTTGGGCCGAACGAAACGTTAGCAGTTTATACATTGGTGCACATACAAATAGCGGCATACATTGTCCAGAGTGTGCGGGCACTTCAGACAACTTAGCTTTTTTTTATTGCTAACGGTAGCAAACGAGCAACTAGTACACCTGATGGTAAGTGATGCTGCCGCTCATGAACCTTTACTAGGTCGCTGCCTACCGAGAAGAAAGTGAAGGGAGTGTGAATGCGTGCAATGAGGTTCGGTAATACTGAAGGCATCACCAAAACCTACCGCACGCAACACCCTCAGAAAGTTGGGCTGCCGGCTCTCTCGCTCACCAAACGAAGCGCAGTAACAAATTGCTATTACTCAGACGTCGATTTCCCGCGGGAGTGTGGTACTACTCCGGACGGACCAGCCCGCGGCTGTAGACACAACTGTCAACAGTAGTCCTACCTACTAACAGTAGCTTTATTCTGGCTTCGATTTACAGTCAATCTTTATAGAACGAGTCCAAAACTAAACTATTTAGTGGTTACTTTTAACTGTATATCTCGCGTTGCACTCAAAACGATTAAGAACCGAACGAATCGTGTGGCGTGCCTGCATTGGCCTGGATTCACAAATATTTAGTACAAACCGCTCGGTATAACACTTAAACATGTTGTTTTGCAGTTTTCGATACAAAATGTATACGTACCTAACGGATTACAAATGCAATTTATCTATACCGTTTTATAGACTCGTGGGTGTCGTTTAAACGAATTAAGGCAATGATTCCTTCAACCGTGCACGTTTATCGCCGCAGTATAATGTATTATGGCAGCTTCGCACAACTTCCTAATTGTAATTTTTATCACCTAATTTCATCCCTTTCATCCCTTTCATCATTCGTCCGTTCTTTTGAACGTGAAACCTCACTGCCAAGTGTGCATAAGTATGCCGCCCTAGCCGAGGCCGCGGGTGACGTGACCGGGGATTAGTCCGTCACCCGCTGAGAGGCCGACCGCGTGAGGAAAGACCGACGTCCTCCCCGAGGGGGGGACGTCGGTCGATGGGAGGGTACCCCAATAGGGGGTATTCCGTCGGGCCGACCACTGATGTCAAGTAACCCTGCTCCGGTGGTCGGTCCAACGACGAAGGCGACGTGGTTTTCGGGTGGGTTGTGGGTGTGCGTGCTTACGCCCCTCTGTCGCCCCAGACGGAGTGGTGCGAGGAGTGCGCCGGGCTCGTACCACCTTCTCAATAGGAGGAGAGTTCACCTACTATACCATGCTGGTATATAGTTGGACATGTTGGTATAGGGTTTCATTTCGAGTTTTTCTTTTCTTGCATAAATGTTATATGGGGAGTGGTGAATTGTATTCTTACTCTACCACACGGCAGCCAGGTATGAACACAAAAACATTTTACAAAGAAAGACAACGGTAGATAACTATCTACAAGACGAATGAATGAATGTACTGTACGGTACAAACTAACAATAATTATTTACTAACATTTAACTAGCGTATCTTAACATGAATGAGAAAGAAAACTTTAATGACAATTCTAACCACTTGGCAATTGAGTATATATTCACCATCCCTTATTCTGACCATGAGTATTGAAAATGACTATATTGATATAATGTCTAACCCAACAGTGACGATCGTATCCCTCAAGGCTATGTCGCGCATCTGACAAGAAGTTTCTCACAGTCTAATAAAACAATCATCTCAAAAGACTGGAATTAAAAAAAAGAGTGTGTGTACAAAGTACGGATATCGGCAATGAAACTCCTTTATCCTCTATTCTTTATCTCATTCTCTCGCCGACTGAAACCTATACATTTACGTGTTTGTCTCTCTATGGACTCGCTTTTTCGTTTCATCGAGTTTGAAATCACAACGATTCTAAAGAAGTTTCACTTCAAAAATCTGCGTCCCAATTTTCATATGACAGAAACTTTCATCTATTGCATGTATGTCAAACATTTTCAATTTAATTCAATTTTTATAAAAGTCTATTTCAGTTCTATAAAGGTGTGAAGAGTCATTCTTCATTCTTGGTATGAAACCATATGAGTTACAATAACGATTAGATAGTACAATGTCGCTGGGTTCTTTGACCTTTGCTGTATCATCAATAGCTAGATCCAATTAGTGGGCAACACCTTACGGATGGATGTATGTATAAATACTGCATAACGACATGTTAAGATACTAAACATATAAATACAGTGCAACCTTAATATAACAAATCCGACGGGAACTCGTAAATATTCGTTATATCAAGAAATTCGTTAAACTGAGGTTTGTTATATTGAGGTAAGGTTGGTCTAAAATTTTTTATAAAGAGGCCAAGAAATAGTTTTGATCACCTCAACATTTTTGCATTCAGCAACTAGAATCTTCAACAATAGTGATGAGCACTATTTACATTATTTCCCATCAAACGACTTCAATTGTTTTACGAAAAAAACGTGTCGGAACCTGTCGCGACTGAATCACATACTATGGGACTAAGGGTCATATAGAGGTATTTACACTATTTTTTGATAGTTGAAAATTCGTTATAAAGAGGATGTTCGTAAAAAAAATTTGTAATGTAAAGGTATTATTTACACTGACTCTTATGGACAATTCAAGGGGATTAGAAAAACTTTGTTAAATCGAGGAAGTCGTTAAGTTGAGGTTCGTAATATTAAGGTTGCACTGTATATACTTTAACTTTATCTTATATATCATGAACATAATCCCAACTTACACACAATGCGGCGCTCGAATCTCCTCTACAATAGAAAGCAAAATAATACCTACTATACTACGCCAATCAGATGGGTTAGTATAGGATATAATTTCGAGTTATCCTTCTCATATTAACTTGCACAGATACTATATGAGATTATATCCCTTAGACGTCTTTTGCGACATTCATGGGTAAAGTAAGGGATGGTGAATTGTGTTCTTACTTGGTCAGCACACGGACAAGTATATACAGCATATCTTGTACCTATAAATCTTAATATATATAAATTACGTGTCACGTTGTTTGTCCGCGATGGGCTCCTAAACTACGAGTACTTATCCGATTTTAATCAAATTTGCTCACCGTGTGCAGTTTGATCTAACTTGAAAGATAGGATAGCTTACATCTTAATTTATAGTCGCAATATTATTTTATTGCAAATTATTTGTGTAAATATTTGTTTTATTTGACATTCACAATTATCTGTTAACTCCAAACGATATCTGTTGACTGGATTGAGTAATTAATTAATAGATGGCGCTGCTACGTCAAACCTACAAACGTGTCATATACGATTTTAACTTGCTTGATTTTTTACATAGCTGCCATTTGTAAAAAAATATGACGACCTCCATGATAGATGTTCTCCTACAGTTCCACTTAAATAGTTTAATAAAATGAAATATAACAAAAACATTAGCCACAGCAACGCGTGGCCGGGTCTGCTAGTCTTTATATATAAATTTCTTGTATACGTGTGTATGCCACTGAACTCCTCCTAAACGGCTGGACCGATGTTGATGAAATTTATTGTATGTATTCAAGGGGATTCGAGTTATAAGTGCTGTGTGGTAGCGGCTTCGAATACTACCAACCCTTGCTTTGCTCGTGGGTGTCGTAAAAGACGACTAAGAGCCCTAGATTGACCCGGACCAACTCCACCTGGTACCATTTGGGTCAACGATTACATTCGCAAGGAGGGTTGACGTCAGGCAGGCGGCCGGTCATTAAAGTCATTGCCGAAACTTTTTGCAATATGTCAAAACAGATGACATATTGCGTCGACCCCAAGTAATTGGGATAAGAGCAAGATGATGATGATTCAAGGGGATTCGAGAATGGTTTAGATTCACAATTGGACTCGGTAGGTGGCGCTGCTTTCGATTTCAAGTAGAATTCCTTTTATTTTATTTAACAGAACAACGTATGTTGGGTCTATACATAAACTCATTTGCAAAAAAAACGGGCACCTAAGCAATGAACCATTTCAAATGTTAATATTTATTTGTTTGATAATTATAGGTAGTTTTATCCACACAATTTGCTAAATTAATAAGAAAATAATCGTTTTCATCAGTATTTCATAAAATTTAGATACAATTTATGGGAAATAATGCTAAACCTCGCTAGTAGTGTATATTCGCTATATTCGCTAGTAGTGCATATGCTCATGAAGTAAAAATAAAAAAGTTTTTTTGTTTGTTTTTCTTTAATAAAGTAAAAGCAGATAAATGTTTAGTATCGAGTGTGACCCCCTCTAGCTAAAATCACAGCTTGAATTCGTCTGGGCATGCTAGCGAGTATATCCCGGATACTTGCTTGCGGAATACGTTCCCACTCCGCAGTAATCACATTCTTCAGCTCTCTGATGGTCTGCGGAGCCGGGTGTACTGATCTCACACGCCGTTTCAGAACGTCCCAGACATGCTCTATGGGATTGAGGTCGGGACTTCGAGCGGGCCAATCCAAACGACGAATGCCGACCTCTTGCACATACGCATTAACATCGCGGGATCGGTGGGCGCGAGCATTGTCGTCCATAAAAATCGAGTCTTCACCTAGAGCGGCCAATGCGGGTTGTGCATGAGAAATTAGAACTTCCGTTATGTATCGATGCCCAGTCAGTGAGCCGTTTTCAATGAAGACTAACTCTGTACGATCCATTGAATTTATTCCTGCCCAAAACATAACAGAGCCCCCACCATAAGGTGTGATTTCTTCGAAACATGCCTCTGCAAAGCGTTCTCCTTGTCTTCTTAGCACTCGCCGACGTCGATCTTCACCGAACAGAGATATCCTGGCTTCATCAGAGAACAAAACCCTATTCCAATCGTCTTGAGTCCATGATTCACAATTTCTAGCGAACCTAAGCCTGTGAACTCTGTGCTCACGGAGTAATTTGGGGCCGCGGGCCGGGCGGTGACTGCGTATATTGGCAGCGAGAAGCCTCCTCCTGACCGTCCATAGACTAATATGCACATTTCTTACTTCTTGGAGGTTGTTCTTAAGATCCACATACGAAGATTTGCGATTTCTCAATGCGCGACTCACAAGAAAACGATCATCCCGTGGTTGGGTACATGGTTTTCTTCCAGAACCAGGCCTTCTCTCGACGGAACCAGTCTCCTGATATCGCTGCCAGGTCCTTTGGACTGTCGAGCGACTAACATTTAGCCTCCTAGCCACGAAACATTGGCTGCAACCCTCTTCAAGCAGCGCGATAATTTTGGTAGCTTTTACGACTTTATCTACCATTTTTGATACAGCCAAACAGCATTAAATAAAGCTTTGACAGTCAAGGATATGAAATTAATCGATAAAAATTGAATAAAAGTAATGAAAGTCGATGTTAACTTCTGGAACTTCGCGCCAAAAATGTAGGATAAAAAGGGGTTTTCTGTAAAAATGAACATCAAATGAAAAATTGAATTTAGAACGTACTTTTTTAAATACCACAGCATTTTTAAAACCGGCCAGTAACGTGTACAAACGATTGAAACCTTTTTGGTATTGTATCTTTTTAAATATGAATGAAAATCAAAACCGCCCGTTTTTTTTGCAAATGAGTTTATAATTTTGTCAACTACTTTAAACAAATTAATAGATCCTTTTCTTCCGTCAACTTGACGTCTTTAGTATGAAGCATATTCGCCACGCTTGGCAGGCTGGTTGGCGACAACAATGGGTATTATAAATCTTCCAAAAGGATGCTATTGAAAGTTCATACCCCTAATAATTCTTCAGTCGATTTTTACAACTCCTGTGGGAAAGGATAAACGGGTACCTAGCGTTTTATTCTTACTAGGGGTCGCCGTGTGGTCGAAATTCGGCCATAATTCATTTTAATTAATTTTTCTGCTACACAATTTTCTTTAATTTATTTATGTATAATTGTAAATTGAGCAAGCTATATTTCACTAATAACTAATATATAAGTACAAATCTCTATTAGACATTGTCATCATAATTATGATTGTTTGACATTCAGTTCGACCAGAGATTTTAACCGTAAACAAAAGTGTATAAGCGTTGCTACGCAACACACTCACACAAACGTGTGTGTGTAGCAAATGCGTTGTAGTGTGCGTAATGCCTTTTTTAATGAATTTAATGCATTTCTAATCCATTATTATATGAAATTTCAGTTTTATGCACCTCTCCTCATTATATACTTCAACTGTGCCAAATTTCATACTTGTCCGTCCACGTAATTTTTGTAAAAAGGAGTACCTACAAAGTTTTAGCTTCACGTATTTATATATAGATACCATAACTACACTCGTCTAATCTGATGTGAGAATACAATAAAAAAAGCAAGTTGGCAGCGAACGCGCTCCTCACATAATTGAGTTCCAATCGATTCGTCTCAACACCGATTCGCGATGTACTGCAGCTTTTTTTTTAATTATCAGTGGTGGCAAACAAGCAAACAGCACACCTGATGGTAAGTAATATTGCCGCACATGGACCTTTGCAATACCAGAGGCACAGCTGAACCGTCGCCTACCGTGAAGAAAATGCTCTTCATAATCCTCGTTTAAAAAAAATCATGTTTTTTTTTAAATGACAGCACGTTCTGTTTCTGTCGGATCTTCTCCGCTTGTGGCCGCGTACCGATCCGGTGGTAATTTAACGATATGTAAGTACCTTTAAGGGACTTATGCAAAATAAATGATTTGAATTCATTGCACTGGCGGTTTTTAAGAGTGCTAGGGTCAAATACAGGGTGGAAACTCACTATACTCTTAACTGGAGCAGAGCAATATTAATTAATTATTAGCCATTAAAAAAGTAACAGGTATGACAACCTAATCAACTTCCAGTAACTAAATATGTATGCATTTGATAAATATCAAAATATTAAATTATTACTAATATTTTATAACAAGGAGAAAAAACCGTAGACCAACACGTTTGGCAAGCGTGGTATAGTAGGTCAATTTACCTTCTATTAGGGACGCTCGAGCCCAGCAGTGGGACGTATAAGGGCTGTGATGATGAGGAAAATTTACAAAAAAAAATAACAAAATAATATAAAGTATATCCATACATTCCTCACGTAACGGTGTTTATTTAGAGCAGACGCAGATTAGTATGCAGATTGCGACGATGACGTCATCTTGTTTGTATTGCTTTCTCTATCTAATTAATAAGATTGAAATGCTTGTAACTAGTTCAAGATAAAAATAAATGTTGTTTTCACAAATAAGTGTTGGTTTTTTTTCTATTTTTTTATGTATATGCGCCATAAAAAGTATTTATAAAATGTATTTATTTAACATACCATTTACATATCTAAAATAGTTTACATTAGCGCAAAAATAACCATAATTGAATCGATTCCTTATCGGCTCGTTACAATTCAGGGCTAATTAAGTATTTCGACTTATTTTATGGTCATTATGATTTCAACACTTGTAACTAACGTATCTGAACTTTATTTCGCTTCGGTTGTATTAATTTCGTTTACAGAATTAAAACTAATTAGTAAAATTGTTCAATAAAGGATAAATTAAAGGTTAGTTGTTTGACGGGTGAGAGCTGATGGTCGATACAAGCAAATAAAAAGCTTTATGTGTATATGTATATTATATGCATATTTGATATCACTATGACCGAGTTGGATTAGTATAGGGTTTTATTTCAAGTTTTCCTTCTCTTGCTGTTACCTGCATACTATATTTCTTAGTTGTCTTTTACGACACCCACGGGCAAGATATTGGGATGGTGAATTGTATTTTTACTCCGTCACCACACGGAAACTTACGATTCACCTTAGATTTTAGCTTTAAATTTATGGCATATGAAACTGTGAATAAAACCCATTTTTTTTTTGTGTTGACCTACGGCCGGCGCACCCGGTGCCCGGCTCCGTCCGGGGCGACAGAGGGGCGGCGCGCGGCCCCGTACCCCACCCGATAGCACGTCGTCTTCATCGTTGGGCCAACCACCCCGGTGCAAAGTTCTTTGATTTCAGTGGTCATCCCGACAGAATACCCCGAGGGAGTACCCGCTCCCATCGACGTCCCCTTCCCGGGACGCCAATCGGCGTCGCGAGGCTAGCCTCTCCACGGGTGCTGGACTAAATCTCCGGTCCGGTCACCCGCAGCCTCTGGTGAACAAAACCCATAAAGCCCAAAACCCATATATTAATCAAAATTCGAATCACATAAAGGTTTTACGACAAATCTTTTTTTAGCAATAACCTATCCAATGTGGCCTATCCGTGACATGTGGTGTTACATTGAGGAGGCCCACATTTATCACAGAACAGCAAAAGGTTGAATGTTGAAATTTTTATATGTACCAATCATCGCACAGTAATTAATCGGCCATCTCTAAAAAACCTATCTATAGGTTTCACAAATATAATTACTACTCTTCACTATAAGAATCTAATGTACTGTCAATAGAGAGTGCGCGAGCAAATATGTTTGCATGTTATTGCAAGAACACATATTTGATTGCATATTTTAACATAAGAACGTCATCAATTGAACCAATAATTACTAGTTACGTGTAAGATAGTTTTTTATTTAAATATGTCAGTTACGTGTTGATACCGTCTGATAATATCACAAGAGAAACTGACATATTTCTTATTACCTAGCCGCGCTCGAAACGTGACTTATCGTTAATCCGTGAAATAACAAAACGCCAACCGGAACAAAATCAATTTTATAAATCGTTTATACCGGAGAAGCAAAGGAAACGTAGTCTGTACAGCCAAATTATTTTTATCAGTATTTAGTTTATGTGTGTGTTGTAAAAGACCAAAGTGATGTAGGCATATATCGGCGTAAGAGGATGAAGACTCAAAACAAAGCTACCTCGTCTGACTAGAGAGTCTGCGACCAATAGAGGGATGCAAATGATCTGGAGAAAAAGAAGTAGTGCCACTTGCATTAAATTTCTTTGATTATTTTCTCCTAGTAGCCCTCGTTTTGCTTCGGTTTCAGTTGCCTTACCCGCGTAGTTCCCGTTGCCGTGGGTATATGGGGTTAAAATATA
Source organism: Lymantria dispar (assembly GCA_032191425.1). Taxonomy (NCBI): domain Eukaryota; kingdom Metazoa; phylum Arthropoda; class Insecta; order Lepidoptera; family Erebidae; genus Lymantria; species Lymantria dispar. The sequence goes on from CM063445.1 coordinate 37,872,863, forward strand.
GCCTATGTTACTCCCTGATATTATAGCTATGCATTGGTGAAAGAATTTTTGAAATCGGTTCGATGGTTTAAGCGTGAAAGCGTAACAAACAAACTTTCGCATTTATAATATTAGTAAGAATAACGAAAATAAAATTTTCTGTCTTAATATCACGACGACTTAATATCACAATGTGTCATGTCCTCACCCTTTGCCTTCGCATGGAATTCGCAAAAATTAACCGATAAGTGATCACGAATGTGGTAGGAGCACGCTGTCGATAATCGTCTGTCTACAACCGCGCGCCAGTCCGTCCGGGGTAGTACACACTCTACCAGAAAATCTACGTCTGAGTAGTAGCAATTTGTTACAGCACTTCTATCAGTAAGCGAGACGGCCGGCAGCCCACATCAGTTTCTTCACGGTAGGCAGCGGTCTTTTCCGTGTGGTGACGGAGTAAGAATACAATTCACCACCCCCTATCTTACCCGTGGGTGATCGTACGAGACGACTAAGGGATATAAAATGCATATAACATATAGATGTGCGAGAGAAGGAAAACTCGAAATAAAACCCTATACCAACACGTCTGACCAGCATGGTATAGTAGGTCAACTAACCTTCCATTATGGAGGAGGCCCGAGCCCAACAGTGGGACGTATGTGGGCTGAGATGATGATGAGGCAGCGGTCTAGCATATGTCCATGGCAGTATCACTCACCATCAAGTGTGCTGTTTGCTCGTTTGCCACCAACAGCAATAAAAAAGAATAGACAGCAGTTCTCTGCTGAAAAATATATAACACCGCCTAAGCGTATCAATGATGTTATTGTCAATACAACGGTTTACATCAATAGGCAGATGAATGGACGCATGTCTTCTATATTACTAAGAAGCGCCTCAATCTATAAACATGTCGGTTATGCAATGTGATGTCAGTGAATATCGTATAAATTACAGCGCATCGATTGTCTAATAACTAATGCTAGTTGTGCAATATGTATGCGTGTTGCATCGTTGCACTTGTGCGCTTCAAATATGCACTTTTACACGCAAACAAACATTAATTGTATACATTAGCACAGCAGCTAATCGACATCCACGTCTTCATCCATCTGGTCCCTGCGTCATCGTTCCACAGGTACCACACAGTATTTTTCGATACGTGTAATACAACTGCATTAATAATAAAGCAGTTTTGAATCAGATATTGAGGGAGTTAAAAAACATATTATCGACTGAGCGAGCGCAAAGTCCGTTTTAGTTTGGGCAAAATGCTTTCGTTTATTAATCCAGGGTCCGAGCATCGATCTGTTCTCCTCTACAGGTCGCATTTCTCAACTGATTCTCTTGAAATTTTTTGAGTAGGTTAAAAAATCACAAGAGGTTTTTTATTGATTTAGTTTTTGGATTTTTTCGGAATAGCGGCTAATATAGATTGGTTCAAAATGTAAAAAAGAAATACATATTTCAGTCATATTGAGACTCGCGATGTATTTACATCACAGAGACATAAATAGAATTAACTGTTCACAGAAGACCACTAAAATAATAAATTCAAAGCAGCAGTAATATTTGTTTTTTCTTTTGCCAGGGAATTAAAGATGTTTCATTCAGTTGACAATTATTACTTGTAAATATCTTATTATTTGCGCTACGTGCCAGACAACTGTTGTACGGGATTGATTGTTTTAGTTCAATATTGGTTCCATGAGACATTTCAATTCATCATCATCATCATCATCTCAGCCCCTATATGTCCCACTGCTGGGCTCGGGCCTCCTCCATAATGGAAGGGTAATTGACCTACTATACCACGTTGGTATAGGGTTTTATTTCGAGTTTTCCTTCTCTCGCACATCTATATGTTATATGCGTTTTATATCCCTTAGTCGTCTCGTACGATCACCCACGGGTAAGATAGGGGGTGGTGAATTGTATTCTTACTCCGTCACCACACGGAAAGACATTTCAATTAAATAAGAAAAAAAAAACAAGTTGTAAGCTTCAGCAAATGACCTACAACTTTGAATTATTTTAATGACCTATTAATAAACTTGAAGGCCAGATTTACTTGGCAATGACTCACTCATATGGACAGGTTACGATGATTACCAAAATAGTAAAAGAATTTTTTAATTTATATTGAGACATGATGTTAGGCGCACCACATAAACAATGACTTGACTCTCACCCTGGTATAAGGATCATTATCTTCACTTACCACTTAGGTAGTACCAGGTGGACTCGTGACTCATGCCAACCAGTATAGGCATAATCATCAAGGATTAAAATCAAAATATCCGACTTATTTTATGCATAGCAATATAGATTTACTTTTCTTTTTCCTCCCTTTTCTAATTATTATTATGACTTATTTATCTATTTTTATTATTTTCATTTTGTTATAATAAGAATTTGAATTTTGTAATTTGAAATCATTTTATTGTAATGTGAAGATAGGAGTTATGATTAAAAAAAATAATGACATTTGATTTGTCCGTGTGGTGACAGAGTAAGAATACCTACCACCACCTTGCTCGTGGGTCCGATACCCACACATTTCGTAAAAGACAACTATGAGATACAACATGCATATAACATCTATGCAACAGAAGAAAAACTCAAAGTAAAACCCTATGCCAACACGTCTGGTCAGCGTGGCATAGTAGGTCAATTTCCCTCCTATTGTCGAGAGGGCTCGAGCCGAGCAGTGGGACGTATATTTGCCGACATGATCATAACATTTGATTTTAAGTAAGCTTAACTTAGGTGTCGCACTCGACGGCGACTCCCGTAATTGTCGTGCCGACAATATTCCGAAACATCGCCTTCACTGTGTCTGGCGAACTGACAGCCACACCGAGCATCAGTGTATTAAGTATAGGTTGTATTAAGTATGTAACCAACGGTTAGTGAGTCGACCTCCACAGAGATGATCGGCGGAAGAGCCTCGCGCGCTACCGACACTTGTCGTCATATTCACAATTATCATACAATGTACATTCGCACCACTGCGTCGAGAGCCTTGAGGGTAGCTGCGGTGTGTTGGACGATTCGTCGATGTGTTGTATCTGTACTTTCATATGACTTATAGTCTGTTATATTGGCAAAGTAAGTCGTATTATAATATGTGAATGACACATTGGCAAACAAAATATAGTACATGATGGCTACTTATTAAATAATGACGCTAGTAAAGAGTTTAAAATAAGGTTTTTGAAGTGGAACTTCTTTGCGCGCATAAGTGTAATTTTTTTACGGATGAAACGCAATTTAGCGTCACGAAGATGTGCAGCGTTTTTGTCGAAGAAGAGGGAGAGAGCGTTTGAGACCGATTGAGAGAGAGTGAGAAAGGGCGAACATAGCACGAAGCACAACCATGGGGTGAGAGTAAGGAGGAAGTTTTTTTTCTTTTTTAATACTGATAAAAAACACATGGCACCAAATAAGTTTCACTTCTGACATGCGTACGTAGTACTCACGCTATTTTTTTTAATTTTTTTTAAACTATCAGTATATAGGTTTAAACAAAAGTAGATTTGAAATTCTTTCTAAATATTTTCTTTGGTGACAGACAAGCAAGCATCCTACTTGAAGCGGTAACTAGCACTTAAGGACCTCAACAATGCCAGATGCACCGCCTGCCGCAAGGCGGACTTTGAGCGTCCAGTTGTCTCACCTATTTAAACGCTGAAGCAAATTGCTACTACTCAGACGTCGATATTATAAGAGATTGTTATTATACCCCGCCGTAGTCGACCCGTTTATGATTGTTCATAGAAAACTGTAGGTTGTATTGCTCTACCATCAGAGTAAGACATTGCAGACAAAACATTTTTGTATAAGTAAGAGTGTTTGTAGTGACTACCCGTGCTAATACTACCTATATCTCGCCTATAGGTGTCGTAAAAAACGTCTAGAACAGTGGTGGGCAAACTTTTTAAATGGTGGGCCACAAAGTTTAAGAAATTCTAGAGGAGGGCCAGAATTATAGAAAAAATGGATTTTATATTAACGCGACTGATTTCACTCGTCCCCGCCGCCCGCGCCTCACATTTCACCACGCTTTGCGCCCCAACTTTCCCAACACATAAACTACGAACCTAGTTTAGCTTCACCGATAGTTGAATAGAATGGAATTTTTCCAATAAATAAACTAATACCTGTGACAGACTCCCGAGATAATTATGGCAAGTTAATTATGAGATAATGAAAGCTTTTCAATTATAAACATCAAATTTTATTTTTCGCGCCAAAATGCTGACTAGAATATTTAGGAAGGATGGACTCTCGGCGGGCCAGATTAAATACTTTCGCGGGCCGGAGTTGGCCCACGGGCCGTACTTTGCCCATAACTGGTCTAGAAGGTAAAAATTTAAAAAGACAACACTCTGTACAAAGAATTGATCCTTGGTTCGCGAGGGATTTTAAAATCATATTATCTGTACAGTCGACTAAGAGTTTTACATCGACCTGCGCTATCTTTCTGATCATAGCTGTTCAACAATTACATTCTCATGGGGAGGGTTGACGTCAGGCAGGCGGCCGGTCATAACACTATAACTTTTACAATATGTATTATAAAAGAGCTGTACGTATTGCGTGAATTCCAAGTAATTGGAATAAGAGCGAAATGATGATAATGTAGACTCAAACCCAGAAGTTGGTCGTATATGGACTAATATCCTGTTGAGATGAGTATCAACTAATTCAAACGTATTAATCAACACTAATATTATAAAGAGAAAAATTGTATGTTTCTGTGTGTGTGTGTGTGTGTGTTTGTAATGAATAAACTCAAAAACTGCTACGCCGATTTCAAAAATTCTTTCACCATTGGAAAGATACATTATCCCTTAGTAACATAGGCTATATTTTATCCCGGTATTCCCACGAGAACGGGAACTACGCGGGTAAAGCGACTGTAACCGATGCGAAGCGAGGGCGGGTTGCTAGTCATTTATAAGTTCCAAGTAAATAAAGAACTCTGACGTAATTATTAATTAATACATTTCACATTTCTATTAGTTACAGAGACTAAACAAAAGACATATAATTAAGAAATATATATAAAAAATTATATTCTAACATTGACCTCAATTCTATTTGATATTGTAATAACACAGTATTGCATCTCACTCTTGCACGCGTTAAAAGATAGCGACAGATAATTGCAGTTCAAGAATGGTGATTCCTTTGTTGTAGTAGCAGTAGTTGTACAATAACTTTTTATTACCATTGAGGGTTTTTAATCAGTAGGAAAGCGAGTTTCAATCCTCAAATTGTCTCTTCATCAGTCTATCTAGGCGCAATATTACAGCTAGGCCTTCTCAAGCGATCATCATTTGGGCATATCATCATTTCTGATGTTTATGCGAGTTTTAAACATTTTGAAATAAAACTATGTACTTTTACAGATTTTATCGGGTTTGTATTTGATTTGTTTTTGATTTGATTTACGAATATTTTACAACGTTCATGGTGACAAAGTAGTACAAAGTATTCGAAACATCGGGCAATCAAATATAGACGCAATTAAATCCGTAAAAATAATTTTATTTTTAAATATCATAATCGTCAAGCTGACGAAATGACGCCCAGATTAATGTTATGCTGTTCAGGAGGATGCTGCTGGTCATAATCCTCGTGATCACTCAGCAGAGTGGTAATATTACGCGTGACGTGACCGGGGATTAGTCCGTCACCCGCCGAGGGGCCGACCGCGTGAAGAAAGACCGACGTCCTCCCCGAGGGGGGGACGTCGGTCCTCCCCGAGGGGGGGACGTCGGTCGATGGGAGGGTACCCCACTTAGGGGGGTATTCCGTCGGGCCGACCACTGATGACAAGTAACCCTGCTCCGGTGGTCGGCCCAACGACGAAGTCGACGTGGTTTTCGGGTGGATTGCGGGTGTTGCGTGCTTACGCCCCTCTGTCGCCCCGGACGGAGTGGTGCGAGGAGCGCACCGACCGCGGCCCACCCCAAAAAAAAAAAAAAAAAGTGGTAATATTCAATTCATTTATTCCATATAGGTCTATCTTGGATAAAAAAACAGGTTAAACTTACACGTACCGCATGACGGCATAAACTATAAAAAATAAACTAAACGCCTTCCGATAGCTACGTTCAGTCAACATTTCTCTCACTAATGGATGACATGGTGTTCCAATCTAAGTTATCTAGTATTATGAATAGCCCAAGAAAGAGCTGCTGCCAACTCTCACAATGCTCCTTCAGTCGGATTTTCACTCGGGCCGACCACTGATGTCAAGTCACCTGCTCCGGTGGTCGGCCTAACGACGAAGGCGACGTGTCGCGCGGGTGGATTACGGGTGTGCGAGTTTACGTTCCACTGTAGCCCCGGACGGAGCGGACGAGGAGTGTGCCGACCGTAGCCCAACCCTAAAAAAAAAATTTTAAAAAACGACTCGGATTTGCACGACTCTCACGGGAAAGTAAAGGGGTGGTGACACATTGTAATCTTAATACATCACCACATATATTTAGTAATCGTAAGTTTGATCATTTGTTTGTGAAATCTATATACAGGTTGTATCAGGTTATGGGGCAACTGGTCAAACGGGAGGTAGGCAATGGTGGTAGGAACCCATAAAAAAAATTTGAAGGAAAAATATCGATTCGTTAATTCGAATTAGAGACATGTAAAGTTTCAATTTTGTCATTGGTTTTTCGTTTAAATCTGATTGAAATGTATAAAGTCAGTGATACTTAATCTGCAACACATTTGCACTTTGTTAAATGTTCAATAGAAATTGAAAAAATCAATGATTACGTTCCCATAAGCAAAACGAACTTCGCTTTAAATCAGCTGATCGGCCGATTACCGTCGCCGAGTCACGTTTGTACCTACGGCACCATTGAAGCGTTTGCGCAATTCTAGGTATGTATGAATGAAATTATACTGTCGAAGCTTTACATGCCTACATGTATACTGTCTATCCATGCCTACATAATACGTAACATTTAAGGCATAGACTCAAAGACACATTTTTTTGAAATCATTATAACCATTATGTTATATTGTTTGTTGTGTAATGTACATTCTAATTACGATCTATGACCGTTTAACTACAACATACTCGAACAGTTGCCCCATAACCTAATACATCCCGTATATAAAAGAAAGTCGTGTTAGTTACACTATTTATAACTCGAGAACAGCTGAACCGATTGGGCTGAAAATTGGTGTGGAGGTACCTTAGAACGAGGAGACGGACGTAGGATACTTTTTATCCCGTTTCCTTTTTTAATGGTGTTTACAAGATTTCGCCAATAACTCTTTTATCCCGTTTGATCACGTTCCCGTGTGACGTGACATAAAATGTCAAACAGAATACAAGTCACTATGGAACGTAGTATAAAAAAAACGCATTTGATATGTAACAACAAAATGCAAATGACAGCTAAACGGAATTTTGTCTATAGGTAGTTAAGTATGGTTGGAAAATTTGATAATTATAATTTTGTCAGAAATCAATAATGAGTAATTTGTATTTTGACTTTGAATCATCATTAACAATGCCGCGACCAAAACTACTGAATTTTTCCCGACAAAGCTGTAATGGTTCTTCCATTAGAGACTATATTTTCGGTAATTTAGAAAATATATTTACGAAAAAAATTATAGCGTTACGAAGTTCGCTGGGTCAGCTAGTTATAGCATAATTCATACTTTCTATATATATAATAACTATATAGAAATTATGCGCATTTTTTTTCAGTACATACCACTTAATTTCAGTGATATTTAAAAATTTAAATGATAAAGTATGAATATTTACAAGATCTTTAAAAAGAGTTATGCGTAATTTATATAATTTAGTACACAAGATTTAATAATGACGATGGCCAAGAAAGGAAAGTCTTTTTTGAATATTCAAAGGGTGAAATTTAAAGGAGTGAAAATTGTCACAAAATGTGACACGTACCTTTAATTTATTATATTTTTTTATACAATCGCTTTAATATAATACTTAAAAGTAAATTCTTGCCGACTTTACGAACCCGGGCAGTAGTCTTACTTAGTCAAACACAACAGTCCGGATAAAGTTGTTATAGCCATGGGCGGCTAACAACTATACTCAAACATAAAAAAGAGATCTTTGAATCTAGATAAAATCTGTAATTTACTGTTGTAAATAAACTACTTTACGGATATTATCGGGTTTGTATTTCATTGCCCGACGTTTCGAACGTTTTAGAGCATTCATGGTCACGGGCGGATTAAAATGTCTGACGTCCAACATGTCATTGTTATTACAGATATTTATAATTATCTAACCGCTACAGAAAATTATTAATCTGAATAAATGGTCACGCTCACGCTTTCCAAAATATTTAGATATGCGTTAACAGACTCGTCAACTGGCCGTCGTCAAATATTCGACCGTCAACCGGGAGCTTCTGTATTTGGATTATAGATCGTAATGAAATTCGATAAGAGACAGATTCCCTGTTGGTGTTAATGAATATATTTACCTTACCTTGATATAATACTACGTCACCAGACAAATATTGAATATATTTGAATTAGATATAAACTACTAGGTGTCTAGATGATACAGTTCGATAAATATTTATAACTCCGGTAGATATAAAAGAAATAGAAGCATGAGGAGACAAACACTGAAGTTTTACAAAGAAGAGAGACCACTCTACATTTCTCTTGCGGGTTACCAAAAAAGATAGACTTTAAGCTAGTTAAGCTAGAGATGAAGTCGAATTGGTAACAATGATACCTATTCCACCTATACGATATTCGGTCCTTACATATGAAACTAGCGTTTTGTCGTAGACAAAGTGACCACTTTGATCTGAAATATCTCCTCTTTGGTTAAGAATTCCAAACTCAAATTTATAAATTCATTTAGCTGGTACATGTGAGTTTTGAAAAGTCATTCATTTGTTTTTTCCTCATTATTTTTTCTTTGGCGTCGCTTATTACCGCACAATGGAAAACATGAAATATCGGTATATTTACGAGTACGAGTTCGACCGTGGCACCAATGCTGTAGAAACAGCTCGAAGGATTAATGATGTGTACGGCGCTGGTGTCGCAAAAGAAAGCACGGTACGTTTTTGGTTTCAACGTTTTCGTTCTGGAAATTTCGACCTTCAGAACCAACCCCGTGGACGACCGGCGACCAAAATGGAAAATGAAGAATTAAAGGCTATTGTGAAGCGAATCCATCACAAAACACTTCAGAAACAGCTGCCGGCTTCGGGGTAAGTGACAAAATTGTTTTAATCCACTTGAAGTAAATCGGGAAAGTAAAAAAGCTTGAACAATGGGTACCTCATGAATTGAGTGAATCGAACATGCAAACATGCGTAGACTGCTGTGTTACTTTGCTCAACAATAATGAAGGGATTTTAATCGAATCATTACTTGTGATAAAAAGTGGAAACTGTACGATAATCCGAAGCACTCGTCGCATTGCCTGAGCCCTGGAGACCCAGCCAAATCCTGCCCTAAACGAAAATTGACTCAGAAAAAGTTACTTGTGAGTGTTTGGTGGACTAGCGCTGGTGTCATTCACTACAGCTTTCTAAAATCTGGCCAAACGATTACTGCAGATATCTATTGTCAGCAACTGCAAACCATGAAGGAAGAACTAGCTGCTAAACAACCGAGATTGGTCAATCGCTCTAGGTCACTGCTGCATCACGACAACGCAAGACCACACACTGCACAACAAACAACCACTAAGTTGGATGAGCTACAATTGGAATGTGTGCGACATCCACCGTACTCCTCGGATCTCGTTCCAACAGATTACCATTTGTCCGGAATTTGGACAACTTCTTACAAGGGAAAAAATTCAACTCTGATGCGGTAGTCCAAACCGTCTAAAAGAGTTTAATGATTCTCGCACGGTTTTTTTTTTTAGTAAAGGGATCAATGAACTACCTATGAGATGGCAAAAGTGTATAGATAAGAACTGTGCATACTTTGATTAATGAAATATATTTTACAAAAAAAAAATGGTCTTTATATTCCTCCCGTACAAAACTCCAATTTCATATGTAAGGACTTAATATTTAAAACTACCTACATCCTATGGATCGACGTCCAATTTTGAACATAGGCCCACATTTATTGCCATAAACGCTTGGCAAGCGGGTTCGCGACAGCACTTAATTTTATAAGTGTCCTAGGAGAGTATTAATGTCCATTCTCATGGTATCCGATTATACACGATGCCCATCATCAGAGTGAGTGCGCAGCGGTGTCTGCGAGTCGACACTAATTTATTTCCTAACGTGGTCCTCCTTAAATTTATTAAACATGACCCATGTTTAATAAATTTAAAACTTATTACTGATAGACTGAGTTTAATTTTGTTAGAATTTCTTCCTTTGGATGAACATTTCTTTTTTAATACTTTATATATTCATCATCATCATCATCATCATTTCAGCCTATCGCCGTCCACTGCTGGACGTAGGCCTCCCTCATGTTACGCCACAAAGTGCGGTTCTGTTCCACCTGCATCCAACGACGCCTAGCAACTTTCTATAGGTCGTCGGTCCACCTAGTGGGAGGGCGTCCTACACTGCGTCGTCTGATACGTGGTCGCCACTCGAAAACCTTTCTTCCCCAACCGTTGTCGGTTCGTCGAGCGATGTGGCCTGCCCATTGCCACTTCAGCGTGCTAATTCTTCGTGCTATGTCGGTTACACCCGTTCTTCTGCGGATTTCCATATTCCGTATTCTATCTCGCAGAGAAATCCCGAGCATAGAATAAACTTTATATATTGCTTTCAATTAAATTGTGTACATGTATTGATAATTCTGGAACCTATTCCGTATACCTAATCCAGTATATATACGTGAACCGCAACAGTAGGCACAGCACCGGTTACACCAGAGCACGTAACTCATAGAGACAATACGTGGGCGTCGAGGTTGATGTTGCGACACTACTACTAACCTGAGATTAACATCTCAGCTGCTGATACAATATGTAGCCTACCATCAAGCGACAGAGTTCAGTTTACAACGACCGCGGTACAACAATGGACCGTTAGCGTTATTCATACCGAACTAAATACTATATTAATACTCAATACAATATAAATACTCAAACTACATATTATATTATACATGTTTTCATCAACAGTATCTAAATTTTAGGTAATACCTAAAGCAACTTACACCAAGCCACCCAATAGTAATAACTGTGGATCTCTGCTATATATCAGATCGCTGGACTTAAGTCTGCGGCTCTCTTGCTTAAGCGAAACGTCGCCGTCGTAGTAAATTGTTAATACACATATTCATACGAGATACCTACCCCTGACCAACCCATATGGGTGCATAGTGAAGACTATCAGCTGCCTGGCCTGGCCCACTAGAGACTAAAAATTATACAGTATTTAGATATTTTAGGTAGTAATTGTGCTTTAAAACAAGCACCTTCATGTCTATTCGTGAATCAGCCCGTTACTCTTAACAATGGCTCACAACACATACATAGGTGTGCAGAAAACGGCAACACATCCACACAACGTTTGCCGGTCCATACAACGACCGCGAGCAATACATTGATCACAAATTCTCAACGCACCGCAAGTGGGCGCATAGCGGTGCGGTGACGTCACACCAGGTACAGGCCACCCATCGCTGACTCATAAAGCATAGTCCTTTACCTTCGCGGAAGTGAACAAACATTTGGAAATTATTACTCATAAGTACCTACTTTCATTCATAAAGGTTTCACTGGTTTTCCCCTACTTTAAAACAATCCATGACTCGATCGGTAAGCCACATTCGTGGCAAACGTTTACCACACTGCATACTGTTAAAAGTCATAAAACTGTAATTGCAAATATTATAACGTAACTGCAGTAATAACGGCGATAAACTCGCCCCCTTTTATTAGGGTTGACACTTACTTTGTTTATTGGCGGCAACGATTTAAGCGACATGAAATTCCTCAGTCGAAAGGCAAGGTTCTCTGGCCGTAACTCTCACGGAAGAGTTCCGTCCAACACGCACCGCACTGTGGTCAATGTCGACCGTACGTGGATTTCATACGTTGTGACGCCTATATTCTCGTACGGTCCTGATCGCGCCTCTCTGTGGTCTTCACAAGGTTTTTAATTCACTAGTTTTATGGCTCTAAATCGATGAACAAAAATGATTACAAATTATAGTCCATTAAAAATATAATTTCACACATCAACTAGGGTCTGCATTAACCGCAGTAAGTAAAACTAATATACATACACTTTTTTATAACATACATTACACGATTTTTTTTAAAAGTCTGGCTTTGGTTGTTTTGAAAGACGGCAGCCCTAACGATAAAATAGTCCCAAGTAACAACAAAGCTTATCGTTACCAATAGTAATTTTAAAGTAATACCATGAAACAAAAAATTACATGGCGAAATGTGAGTTTATTGAACTTCTGGGTAGTGGACTTTCAATGTTAGATATACTTTTTAGTTATTCACAAAAATAATACAAAGGAACCGTTGTATTTAACAACAATACACGTGGCATTTCTTTCTCCCGTCGTATTTTGGACGTGTGACGTGAACATGACGAACTATTCACAATTAACAACAGTTTCACAGTTACAGACAAAACAAAGCACTTTCTATTTGACATGGTACGTTTGGGAGTTATCGAGCGATTAGCGTAACGCATAAAGGACTGTGTACTATCGGCGACGCGACGGCAAAAGATGGTGACATATTCTATTCTTAATCACTCACTACACTGGATAAATCTCTACTTCAGATATCTCTAGTTTAATGCAATTTTATTATACACTCATTTGCAAAAAAAACGGGCACCTAAGCAATGAACCATTTCAAATGTTAATATTTCTTTGTTTGATAATTATAGGTAGTTTTATCCACACAATTTGCTAAATTAATAAGAAAATAATCGTTTTCATCAGTATTTCATAAAATTTAGATACAATTTATGGGAAATAATGCTAAACCTCGCTAGTAGTGTATATTCGCTAGTAGTGCATATGCTCATGAAGTAAAAATAAAAAAGTTTTTTTGTTTGTTTTTCTTTAATAAAGTAAAAGTAGATAAATGTTTAGTATCGAGTGTGACCCCCTCTAGCTAAAATCACAGCTTGAATTCGTCTGGGCATGCTAGCGAGTATATCCCGGATACTTGCTTGCGGAATACGTTCCCACTCCGCAGTAATCACATTCTTCAGCTCTCTGATGGTCTGCGGAGCCGGGTGTACTGATCTCACACGCCGTTTCAGAACGTCCCAGACATGCTCTATGGGATTGAGGTCGGGACTTCGAGCTGGCCAATCCAAACGACGAATGCCGACCTCTTGCACATACGCATTAACATCGCGGGATCGGTGGGCGCGAGCATTGTCGTCCATAAAAATCGAGTCTTCACCTAGAGCGGCCAATGCGGGTTGTGCATGAGAAATTAGAACTTCCGTTATGTATCGATGCCCAGTCAGTGAGCCGTTTTCAATGAAGACTAACTCTGTACGATCCATTGAATTTATTCCTGCCCAAAACATAACAGAGCCCCCACCATAAGGTGTGATTTCTTCGAAACATGCCTCTGCAAAGCGTTCTCCTTGTCTTCTTAGCACTCGCCGACGTCGATCTTCACCGAACAGAGATATCCTGGCTTCATCAGAGAACAAAACCCTATTCCAATCGTCTTGAGTCCATGATTCACAATTTCTAGCGAACCTAAGCCTGTGAACTCTGTGCTCACGGAGTAATTTGGGGCCGCGGGCCGGGCGGTGACTGCGTATATTGGCAGCGAGAAGCCTCCTCCTGACCGTCCATAGACTAATATGCACATTTATTACTTCTTGGAGGTTGTTCTTAAGATCCACATACGAAGATTTGCGATTTCTCAATGCGCGACTCACAAGAAAACGATCATCCCGTGGTTGGGTACATGGTTTTCTTCCAGAACCAGGCCTTCTCTCGACGGAACCAGTCTCCTGATATCGCTGCCAGGTCCTTTGGACTGTCGAGCGACTAACATTTAGCCTCCTAGCCACGAAACATTGGCTGCAACCCTCTTCAAGCAGCGCGATAATTTTGGTAGCTTTTACCACTTTATCTACCATTTTTGATACAGCCAAACAGCATTAAATAAAGCTTTGACAGTCAAGGATATGAAATTAATCGATAAAAATTGAATAAAAGTTATGAAAGTCGATGTTAACTTCTGGAACTTCGCGCCAAAAATGTAGGATAAAAAGGGGTTTTCTGTAAAAATGAACATCAAATGAAAAATTGAATTTAGAACGTACTTTTTTAAATACCACAGCATTTTTAAAACCGGCCAGTAACGTGTACAAACGATTGAAACCTTTTTGGTATTGTATCTTTTTAAATATGAATGAAAATCAAAACCGCCCGTTTTTTTTGCAAATGAGTTTATATCATTACACAAAAAAGGATGATGTAGTATTATAATAACTAATTTCATTTGATATCCGAATAACCTATTATAGAGATTGGTACTAAAATAATTTAATTGGTTATTCCGCGGGCACAGTTTTATGCAGATTAGAGTTCACGGTACCAATCGAATGAGGAAGAAAATTGTCAAGTTGTCAAATTCGCTAAGAAAATCCACGAACACGCCAAGGTAAGTTGACCTGAAATTAAATTTACCTAATAATGTCTTTGTTTGACTCAAATTAATAGAATAATCTCAGTAATCCTATGCGTTCATGTTTGTCAAACAAATTGTCAAAATTAATCCCTTAATGTAGTCAAAACACGTGCCACAACAAAACTGACTGCTGCCAATTCTGTTTTGGCCATTCTCATTAAGCTCTACGATTCACTGGATTACTAGAGTGGAATAATGTAGCTCAACCTTTACCGTAAGCGATTGACATAATGGCCTTGCGCCGCGCTGACGAGGCGGACAGATCTAGCGCCAGATGCGACTCGCTGAACAGTTTACACGGAGCGCACGATAACAACATAACTACAACACAACAAGTGCTTTTTTATGTTAATATAACAGCTTCATGTTTATGGACGGGCATTTAATGTCATGAAAGTAATAAAAGGGAAATTTTCTTCATGCTTTCCATATCACCATGGCGAATGATAAATAGTTTGCGTGTGAAATTATAACTTGATTACTAACGTTCGTTTAAACGTATACGACAGAAACTTTTCATAAAGAGCCAAGGCTTTGTCGACGGGCTAAAAGGGAAATGTATCACGACAGTATTTTTACGCGGGTATCATAAAACTACGTCTAGGCTTAAAGCAAACTAAAAGCAAATGCCAACTCTTCTAGCCAAAGTAATACAGTGTAACTAATGTCACCACCGCGGTAGAGTATGCTCGTGCCTAATAACGACACTTATGTGGGCGGTCAAGAAAGCAGTTCATGAAATTATACTAATTTAACGGACGAAGGGACGATACTCATTAAATGTGAATTAGTAATAGAATCGCTATAGCATATACGATGTCCACGATATGCGTACTGGAGTATTGCCGAAGTTTACAACATAATACCATCCATGTAGTTATGGCGTAAGAATACAATTAACCACCCGTAACTCTTGCCCGTGGGTGTCTTAAAAGACGACTAAGGATTAAATGCAACATCGATGGATGAAAAGGAAAACTAGATATAAAATCTTATTCTAACACGTTTGACTAGCGTAGAATAGTAGGTCAATTGTAGAGAAGGCTCTGCTCAATAGTGAGATTTTATAGGATGAAATGTATGATGATTGAAAATTTACTGATTTTGGCTTAAGTTTTATCATCACGTCACCTTCGCTCTTACCTGTCGCAGTGCTGGGCCCGAGCATTCTTTCTATAAGAGAAATTGATCGATTATACGCTAGTCAGACAAGTTAGTATAGGGTTTTATATCATATTTTGCGTAAATGTTGTATGCATATTATATCCTTTTGACGTTTCTCATGACACCCACTGGCAAGATAGAAGTAGGTAAATTGTATTCTTAATCCGTCACCATACGGATTAGGCTAAAATTTGCACTATACAAATGGTAGGAGCACAATGTTGACAGTTGTCTGTCTACAGCCGCGGGCCAGTCTGTCTAGAGGGTAGTACCACAAAAACACTCACAACAAATCGACGTCTGAATAGCAGCAATTCGTTACTGCACTTCGATCGGTGAGCGAGAACCTCGAACACCCAATTTTCTGAGAGTGTTTGCGTGTGGTGGATTTTACGATGCCTTTAGCATCACCGAACCTCATCGCACACATTCACCACCTTCACACTAGGCAGCTGCCTAACAAAGGTAACCTTTTAGGTATACACCTGATCACAGGATCAGGTGTACTGTTTGCTCGTTTGTCACCAACAGCAATAAATGAATTAGTCCATATTGTATTGCAAGTGCTAATCCTTAGTATAAGTCTCTTGTAAACATGCGAGAGCTTATAATACATATTTGCTTATCTCCCAATCTGGGGTAAAAGTGAAAGTGAAGTAAATAACGTCGCAGCAAATTCAATAACACACAGAAATAAAATGATAATGGATACTGAGTATATCTGAACTTCAAGAGCATAGATGCGATACAATGGTAAATAGGTTTCTATCACATTTAATATGTACTTTTGAAATTAATTATACTACAGTTTTAATGTTAGTTAGCCTTTGTTTTTAAAGACAAAACACTGCACTAGAGAATTACTGCTGATATTGCAAGTCTTTACATAATTAACGGATACATTTTGCATTCTCTCAATCAAACATCAATATGTCGTTGGCGAAAAATATTGCTCAGTTTTTCGCAAGGTATTACAATGCTGCCCATTTCAAATAACAACATTCACAGACAAATAAGAGGGTAGTGAAATAACTTATATTGTTTGTGACATATTTTGTATTATTAATGTACCACTAGATAGGATTGGGAATCTAGGATTAGTAAAAAGTCATCGTCATCATCTAAGCTCATACATAGCCCAATGTTGGGCTCAACGGGAGGGCAATGGACCTATTATATCACGCCAGTTCATTTGGACCGATAAAGGCTTTTATTTTCAGTATACCTGCATAGATGTTATCGGCATTCTAACTCTTAGTCGTCTTTTATGACACTAAAAGGGAGGTAAGGAAGGATAAGGGATAGTAAATTGTATTCTTGCTCTGTCACCACACGGCCAATCGAATAAAAAGACAAAAGCTTGTAGATACAACATATTGTATAAGTATACGATAGAAACTCATGTTGCCAATTCACATCAGAGCGCAGCGCTCGAGTGTGACGACTGTCTCACGCTGACAACGGCATTCATACCACCGTTATCTCAAACTAACCGAGATGACACTAATCTTCGTGTTCTGATAAAAAATATTAATGCAATAAAATAATCAAGAATTACGTATAAACATTATAATAGACTTTAGGAGTCAAATAAATATGGTGCCCAGTGGACCATTCAAAAGACGGCAAATTGTCGCATGATAGATTATCAGATACCACGCTTCGCTAATGTCACTCTGGACGGTCAAGCGTGGCGTGGTCAAACAATTTCATTAAGGAATTTCAAATTTTGTAAAATAAACGATTGTGTTGATCTCCAATACTAATGCCAAAAACGAATATAGTTGATGCCCTGGCCTCGATTCCATATGTTGATGGAGTAAGAACACAATTCACCACTCCCTTTCCTGCCCTTGAGTGACGTAAAAATAAAAAAAAAATACTAGCCCATTACAATATGCAGATAACATCTAAGCAAGAGAAAAAAAAATCTAAATTAAACCTATGCCAACCCGCCTGTTCGGAGAGAGCGTTCGACGATCGCGGCCCTGCTGCGCCTGAAGGCCATGGTAGCGGAGGCCGTCACTGGCGGAGGAGTCCTGTTGGCGGTGTCCCTGGACATCGCCAACGCCTTCAATAGTCTGCCATTCAGCTGCATCAGGGAGGGCCTGAGGTATCACGGGGTGCCCGTGTACCTCAGGCGGCTGGTGGCAGACTACTTGGAGGGGCACAGCGTCCTCTACGTTGACCGAGTAGGGGACGTTGTGCGAAAGCCCATGACGTGCGGTGTCCCGCAGGGGTCGGTTCTGGGTCCGACCCTGTGGAACATCGGCTACGACTGGGCGTTGAGAGGAAGCCTCCCACCCGGGCTGGGCGTAATTTGCTACGCCGACGATACACTCGTCACAGCCCGGGGTGTGACGCTAGAGGAGGCGGCACGCCTGGCAATTCTCGGCACCGAGGAGATTGTCAGGCGGATCGAAGCGCTGGGGTTGAGGGTAGCCCTGGAAAAGACGGAGGCCCTTTTGTTCCATGGCCTCCGTACCGCCGGGCCTCCCGCCGGCGCTTCGATCACCGTGAAGTCGGTCACCATCAGCATCCAGGCCCACATGAAGTACTTGGGCCTGGTGCTCGACGGGCATTTTTGGTTCCGGGAGCATCTCCATCAACTTATTCCCCGGCTTGTCGGCGCGGCGTCCGCCCTTTCACGGCTGATGCCGAATGTGGGCGGACCCAGTGCTACGTGCCGACTGCTGTTGTACGTGGGAGTGATCCGGTCGATGGCCCTGTATGGCGCACCGGTGTGGGCGGGGTCCCTGACCGTCCGTCTTAGGGCCCTCCTGTGGCAACCACAGAGGGTCATGGCGATCAGGGCCATACGGCGTTACCGCACGGTGGCGACGGAGGCAGCGTGCCTCCTGGCCGGAACTCCCCCGTGGGACCTGGAGGCGGAGATGCTCGCCGACATTTATCGGCGGGTGTCGGAGACGCGCGCCCGCGGCGGCATGGTCTCCAACAAAGAGATCACCGCCTGGCGGGTCGACGCCCACCGAGAAGTCATTGCCCGTTGGGCAGTCCGGCTGGAGAGTCCTTGGTACGGTGTCAGGACCGTCGAGGCCCTCCGGCCGGTGCTGATGGAGTGGTTGGAGCGGACGCACGGGGTGCTTTCCTTCCGACTGGTGCAGGTGCTGACGGGGCACGGTTGCTTCGGGAAGTACCTGCACAAGATTGTCAGGAGGGAGAGCACACCGTCCTGCTATCATTGCAGTTGCGACGAGGACACGGCGCAGCACATGCTCGAGGAGTGTGCTGCATGGGAGGGGGATCGCCGTGAACTCGTCGCAATTATCGGTGCCGACCTGGCGCTGCCGACCATCGCCAGGGAGATGCTCGTCAGCGTCAGGAACTGGAACGCGGTCGCCGCCTTCTGTGAGGCCGTAATCTCACGGAAGGAGGCGGCGGATCGTGTGCGAGTAGAGCTCCTATTCGGCGACACATTCCGCCGCCGGCGACTCGGGCGGCGCAGGCGCGAGTATCTGCGCCTAATGCCGCCCTAGCCGAGGCCGCGGGTGATCGGACCGAGGAATTGTGCGTCACCCGCAGAGAGCCTGACCGCGCGACGGCGACCGACGTTCCAGGACGTCGAGAGGTGAGGTTACCCGAAAGGGTATTCCGTCAGGCCGACCACTGACGACAAGTCACATCTGCTCCGGTGGTCGGCCCAACAACGAGGTGACGTGGGTACGGGTGGGTTATGGGCCCGCGCGCCGCCCTTTCATCGCCCCAGACGGACTGGACCGCGCGTGCGCTTACCATAGCCACCCATAAAAAAAAAATGCCAACCCGCCTGACCTGCGTGGTATAGTAGCTCCTCAATTTCCATCCCATTGTGGAGGAGGCTCGAATTCAGCAATGGCACGTATATGAACCGTGTAGACGAAGACTGGCCTCGATCTGGTTATCTGTATACAGGTCTATATTCAACAGCACTTATGGATTGCATTATGTATAGATTGCTACAAAATATTACAAAATGTTCCTATGAAACGGTGTCGTGATATCATACAGTTATGAGCCAGTTACGGTGTAAGATTGTATTCAGATTGCACCAAATTACAGGCTACAATGCTGAGACAATGATTACGAAATATTATATTGTTAGTTGTCGGGTCTCATCATTTATGCACTTATATGTACCGCTCGCTACTGAATATGTCTTCTTGAACAATTGGAAGAGTAAATTGCGAGCGCTTTTGGAAAGGTCTGACGTCGAAATGCTTTTCAATGTAACACTCGTGTAAACTCTTGTTACGATTGTGAGAGAACTTTCCCGAAGTCTCTATTGTGTACTACGTAATAACTCACTACCAGTTTATGGTTCATAATTTAATTAGATATGTTGGCAGTAAACTTGCGCAATGAGAATGTGTGTTGATTCTAAAATTATGACTCTACATTGTAAATACTGTTAGGAATCACAATTTCGCTATTGAGCATTATTACAAATGAGCCAATTGATCATCTCGAGGTCATCTCTAGTGACGGACTAATAATATGTTACACATCATCGCCCGCAGGTATCTTGCAAAGAGATCAAGTAAAAGGTTCCTTAAACGTGCACTCGCATGTAAATTTGTGCTTCGCAAACACTTTTTATTACCTACTTTGGCAAACGGGCAAGCAGTACACCTAATGGTGATTGATACTGCCACTCTTAGGTATTAAACATACCAGGTACACAGTCAGCCGGTTGCCTATCGTAAAACATTACATTACGCGTCAAGGAGAATTTGCTTGCGGAGTCGCTGTGTTGTGATCCGTCGTGATACTTAGTTGAAACCCAAAATACGAAGCGTACTTAAATAATGCATAAACCGCAGCCTAGTCCACTAGCATTTAATGAACGTCAATTTTATACTATTAAAGTCCCTCATTATTTCATCATCATTTCAGCTCATATACGTCCCACTGTTGGGCTCAAGCCTCCTCCACAATAGGAGGGAAATTGACCTTACTGTACTATGCTGGTCAGACAGGTTGGTATAGGGTTTTATTTCGAGTTTACCTTCTCTTTCATAGATGTTATATATGCATATTATATCCCTTAGTCGTCTACGACAAGCATGGGCAAGATAGGTAGTGGTGAATTGTATTCTTACTCCGGTATAAGTATTGAAATATTAATTGCTAAGTTCGTTCATCAGCGTATCGACATATATTGTGGACATAAAACCAATGGACGATAATGTAGCGATTGGCAAGCGAGTTCGCTATAGCAGCTCAACACCAATTTTCTAAAAGACAGCTCTGCTGTCCCTCTTTGTGATGCCGGATTTTATAACTTCCACAGGCAAGTATGATGTGGTGAAATGTTAGATTTTAAACCCATCGCCTCACACGGTGATTTTTCATTAGATCAATTTTAATTAAACATGGAATGAGTCATACGTTCTAAATAATGTCTTAGTAAATCTATAGTTCAACTTGCAAGTGTCGTTAAACTAGTGAATGAATAATAGAGCGATAACAAAAGTCGTATATGTTGTTTATGAATGAAACTGGAACATCTCAAGTAGAACGTATGAATTATGAATAGTATAACACCACATATAGTTTCCCTTTTCAAACTGAATACAGAATTAGAGCCGTCTGTCAAAATCACAGACTTGCGGTAATTGTGTTCTATTATTGCAATTGAGTTTTTTGTCGCTTTCTTGCCGGATCTTGTTAGTTGCGACCGCATTCTAATCTGCTTGTATATTATTTGATTAATTTAAGACAAAATATACAATTGACAATATATGTGTAAATACAAATGATTTTTCGTGTAGTAATGGAATAAGAATACAATTCACTACTCTCTTTCTTTCTTGGCCATAGGTGTAGTAAAAGAGAACTAAGGGATTATAACATGTAGATAACATCATTTCAGAAGGAGAAAAGATCGAAATAAAGCCTGGTACAGTCGGTTAATTTGCCTCCCATAGCGGAGGAAACTCGATACAGCTATGATAATAATAACGATGATGAAATGGTTTACATATAATAAATGATTTAAATATTGCTGTGGTCTTTTCTCAGTGTGGTCAAACGCTTTGATCGTTCTGGAAGATCATCAGTGATCAAAAAAATGTGTCGAATGTTCTCCATAAAAAAGTAACCATTTTTTTATGGAGAATAATCCGCTAGTGGATCAAAATTTGAACAAGTTATTAAACAGCGCATATGTACGATGTGAAAATAAGATATGGCGGTAATATGAATGCTTATGCAAGTAATGCAGGACTGTGAACGGCTGAACGTTCTCTGAATTGAGTTTCCTTAAGTTTTTTTTATTCTGTCAGAGACTAACAAATTGCTCGTCTGATATACTTGTAAATTTACTTACCGTAACCAACTAACTGGATGGTTGTTAATATATGCTGTGTATGGCAAGTGGGACACCTTGCTACATTTAGTATTTATGAGAATTAAAATATTTGTTACAAACTACAAGTATAGTATAAATTTATGTTATTCATAATTAATGTTATTGTTCCAAATGTTACTGTTTTACTTTTTTTGAATAAATTTGTCGTTGCTTGATATCCGCGACTTATTGTGCGGGCCCGTCAGAATATCAGCGGTGGAGTATCGTATCGACTGTACCATAAGCTGAGACGGGTAACATATTTTAGCCTCGTATATATTCGACTCATGTATTTTTAGTTAGTATTTATTTATTTCTTTGGTCTCTATATTAATCTGTGAGGTTTACAAAATAAAATTTCTTGCTTTGTTTCTTTTATTTTATTTTCTTTTCTTTCTATTTATCACATACGTTTTTTTATGTTGTTCTCCGATATTCAAGTCTTACAATTCGTTTTTAATTTTGACTATCAGCTACAAAGTCTGATTACAGTTAAGATAGCATCAAGTAGTTTAAAAATTCAAATTTTGAACGAAGCCCTTTCCTAAAGTTTCGGCCATTTTGTCATATCTCTTCCATTTCTCTCCCACTATGTAGGAGGATCGAGCCAAGCGATACGACGTATTTGAGCCGAGTTGATGATGATGATGATTATTTAAGTACTTCCGAGGGCAATACTATAATAATACAATAGGTGGTATAACTAATAACAATGTGATACGCAGCGCTATATAAGGTATGATGACGTCACCATATGTCACACCTATATACATTCCAATCATATCAACATAAATATCTCACGCTAAATTAACATTCTTCTTCTTCTAAACGAACTACTGCTATACAGCCATATAAAGATAACAAACATTCGCCTAAAATACCACATGTTTGATGTATTACGCGCTTAATTTTTTATTTGACAGGAAATTTATATTATTTAGTGTTAATGTATGTTAGTGAAAGTAAACACTGAGGGACATCCTGCACATGAATGTCATACAGACTTGCGAACAGTTTCACTTGTATTTTGTGTTATTTTATTGTAAACTAGCAACCCGCCTTCGCTTCGCTTCGGTTTCAGTCGTCTTTACTGCGTAGTTCCCGTTGGAATACCGGGATAAAATATAGCCTAGTTTACTCCCTGATATTATAGCTTTCTATTGGTGAAAGAATTTTTGAAATCGGTCCAGCCGTTTTGAAGATTACCCGGAACAAACAGGCAGACAGATAAAAAAAATATTATATAGTGCAAATAACCGTGTGAGCATGAAAAAAGCCCATTATTTTGACATTACAAACAGACACTCCAATTTTATTTATTGGTATAGATAGATAATGTAGTGATATAAGATATCACTCGGGAATCATCGCTATCGGGACGATTCCCGTGTTACAAATAAACCAGCTTATTACTACTTATAAGCTTATAACCTTAGAATAATAACATATAGAAGGTAAGTCCACTCACAAAAAGTGAGGCATTTCAATTGGAGCCTAATGGAGCCTACGACGGAACAGTCCCGTAATGTACAAGTCATTGCACTGCACGAACGTAACCAACTCTTAAAAAATAAATAGGTAATTATGACGGCTTGTGCATTCAAATGGTGCCACAACACATTTGAAAAACATAAAAAGGTTTTTAACATTACTTTTAAAAGTATTTCGACGATTTATGTTAATAAAAACAAAATTTGATTTCATAATTTGTATAGTGGTTTCCGTGTGTACGTGTGTAATCGTCTGCCCGATATTAGTAATTTTAGATTCAAATTTTTAAAGTTCGAAGTACTGACACTATCCTTCTATACGTTATTATTCTAAGCTAATAACTATAAATCTATAGGTTGTCGTTTGGACACCACTAATCACACGTGACTACAGCCAACTAATTACATTCAATATAAGTTTTATCAGATGACCTAGTGCCATCTATCAGCACACCACGGAATCCTAATAAATTTATCATTTTAAAACCGTTGCTGAATGAAAGTGTGATAATAATCTGCAGTGATATCTTATATCACTACAATAACTGGCACGCTTCAGCCTGTGTCAGGTACACGGACAACGTCTCGTCTCGACACGTATTTTTTTTTATTATTGCTAACGGTGGCAAACGAGCAAAACAGTACACTTGATGGTAAGTGTTGCTGCCGCTCATGGAACTTTACAGGGTCGCTGCCTACCGTGAAGAAAGTGAAGGGAGTGTGAATGCGTGCATTGAGGCTCAGTGATACCAAGGGCACCACTAAAACCCTCCACACGCAATCACCCTCAGAAAGTTGGGCTTCCGGCTCTCTCGCTCACCGAACGAAGCGCAGTAACAAATCGCTATTACTGAGACGTTAATTTTCTGTTCAGTGTGGTACTACCCCGGACGGACCGGCCCGCGGCTGTAGACAGATAACTGTCGACAGTGTGGTCCTACCACTCTTAATCTTTATACCACAGTACAGGTATAAATACGCGTCGAGATATTATAACTGTGGTGAATAGTAAGAATACATTTCATTACCCCATCTCTTGCCACTTGTGTCGTAACAGACGTCTAACGGTTAATATATGCTTATAATATCATCATCATTCATTTCGGCTCATATACGTCCCACTACTAGGCTCGAGCCGCCTCCACAGAAGGACGGAAATTGACCTTACTATACCATGTTGGTCAGACAGGTTGGTATAGGGTTTGATTTCAAGCTTATAACATACATGCAAGAAAAGGAAAACTCGAAATAAAACCCTATAGTATTTATTATTATCTATACTATAATATTATTATCCTCATTGGTGACCAATTAATTGAGCATATAATAAAATCTTAATTTTTTTTGATAAGAACCACCGAACTAAGTATATTTTCCTCATCAATATAGTAAACTGTATTGTTATTCGACCGTATTTGATTACGGCATTGTTTAATTTATCCGACAATGTCCGACATGAACTAAGCGAAAGCGGTTTTGTATATCTAATACACCAATGTCACCAATCGTTTTTGCTATGAATGAGGTAACAAACATAAAAAAAAAGACGAATTGAGAACCTCCTCCTTTTTGAAGTCGGTTAAAAATTTGAACGTCCATCAATCTAAATTGGCGAGGTTTATTATAACTAGGCTATTTGCAAAAAAAAATATTTGCGAGCAAAGGATGATCATCATACTTGGGACTAGAAACTACATACATCTGCCTAACGATTAGGCCAGTGTGGGTGTGGATTTCGTATGATAAATAATTGCGACTCAAACCAACCCGTTTGATTAACGTGCTATAGTAGGTTCTATCCCTCCTATTGTGGAGACTCAAGCCCAGCAGAGGGACGTATTATGAAAGGCATAGAATTAATCATCCGAATTAGAATAGTATAGCATCTGAACCCGGTAGAACAATAAACAGGTTGTAATAATGACTCGAAGACAAATAAAGCGTACCGTACAAAAAGTGCTAAGCTGTTTTTGATGAGCCATTCAAATAAACTATTCAAGGCTACAACGACAAAACGGTTGCTTCAATTGTCTATTATTATTATCGTATATAAAACTTGAATAAATAAAATAGTAGACTAAATGTAGGTAGAATTATTTGGTACCTTGTAGGTCATTAGCATTAGCGACAATTATAGTGGGGATGGAATTTTTTTCTTTTTTACTCCTGTAGGTGACAATCGAGCAAACGGCACACCTGATGACGAGTGATACTGCTGCTCCTGAAGAACCTTTGCTAGGCCGCCTACCTATCATGAATAATATGAAGGGAGTGTGAAGGCAAGGAGGTTCGGTAATACTAAAAGCATCACTAAAACCCACCACACCCAAACACTCTTAGAAAGTCGGGCTGCCGACTCCCCCGCTCACCGCACGAAGTGCAGTAATAAATTGCTACTACTCAGACGTGATTTTCTGCGAGAGTACCTCACCGACGGACTGACACGCGTCTGTCTGCAGTGTGGATCCTAGCAAAAAAAATAATTAATGTATAAGCAAGTGGCAAGATCTTTAGAAAATTTGTCTTGTCTCATACACTATCATGACACCGAAAATTATGCAATATTATGCTGTTAGAAATTAGACTTATCTGAATGAAAGGGATCCATATTCTTTAATGTATGTACATTTTAATAGCTTCTAATATTGTTAAGTAGAACGATAGCAGGACTTATTAAGGCTTTCTTGGAATATTGTGACAGAACACGAAAAAATGGTAGTGTTGTTATTTCAGATTCACTATACTTCAGCACTTTTTCTGCTTTATACAATATGTAAAATTCTATCAAATGTATTTAATATTAACACCTTATAATCTAAAATATTAATGACATTTACGCAATCATGCCAAAAACCCAATGAGACCTATCTAAGAGCTCCATAGTACATGTTGTTTTTTTTTTTCATATAATAAGTAAAATATTAATAAATTTGTTTTTAATTATTTGTGTGTGTGTACATAATAAATATTAAATGCTATGAAGCGAACAAATAGCTGGTAACTAGACTATTATTACGCGATTAGCTACTAACTTTCAAATAATTAAAAGTGTGAAGTTGCCCAAAAACAAACATTTGTTACATACAACGCAACACGAAGCGAAAACTTAACAACATTTGTTAAGTGTTCACTTTAAAATAAATTAACCGTACTAAAAAAATACAACTTAAAACTTTCCCAGCACTTCGCTCGCAGAACCGTAACTAACAATAAATGTTGACAGGTTGCCTCACTAAAACTTCAACAGTTAAAACTAAAATTAAAAAAAAATAAAGGCGCAGCCGATGTTCATGGAATTTAAAAATGAAGACGATTTTTTGTATTATAGATAAACTCTCCAAATATGTAATCGAGAACATCTATATCAAGTGGTTCATATTGCCCTATGTAGGGCTTCACTGGATCAACAAAAAATAAATCTTTTTTTAGGCCAATCCCTACGAGGTTTCCATATCGACATATTTATAACGACAAGTATTCAAGTATGTACAATATTCTGATTTTGGGGTAGGTAACAATGTGTCACCATCGCATCGCAAATAGAAAGGCATTCTCCCCACATCCAACATTTTCTTCCCATATGTGGCACATATTCGCCCTTCGAGAGGTACAACCTCTAACATCGTTGATAAACTGATGGATTAGATTAAAATATGATGTCATAAACTATCATTGCATTAGGAAAAAAAAGATAGGAAAACATCGAACGCTTTGTTCGTTGTTAATTACAAAACGTGCAAAAACACAAAAAAAACACAGCACCAAACGTGAGATATACACATTTCAGAATAGAAGCCATTGTTTTAATTATGTTTTTTTTTTTATACAGTACACTATTTTATGGAGTCGGTGACCTTTGTAACAAAGGCTGGACACCCAACAAAGACCTTTTTCTCAGTTTGAAAATTTTACACACTTCAAACATAGGCTGAATAAATGATAGCTATTTTCCGTGTGGTGACGGAGTAAGAATACGATTCATCACTCCCCACCCCATACCCCAAAAGACGAGTAAAGGAATATGCATATCCTTTGCAAATCCCATCCTGACATACAGATGTTTAAGACAAAACAAGAGAAGGAAAACTCCAAATAAATCCCTATACCAACACGTCTGACCAGCATTGTACGTGAACATATGTGAATTTCCCTCCTATTGAGGCAGAGCCTCGAACACAGCAGTGAGACGTGTATGAACTGAGGGGAACTAGCTATATTAACTGAAAATTGTAGATTTTTTTCTACTGGCAATGGTGACAAACGAACAAACAACACACCTGATGGTAAGTGATACTGCCGCGCGTGGACTTGCAATACCAGCAGCTAGACCTTTGCCTACCATTGTACGAGTATGTATACAAAATAAAACTAACAGTTTTCTTTTTTCAACCTTTGGTAATCAATATTTCTGGTTCCTGATAATATTTCAACTTATGGTACAAGGCAATGCAGTCTCAGACGTCACATATTAACTTCGTATTTGACTTTCACCTGGTCTATCTACACAACTATCATCAACTTATCGACGACGTTCGATGTTGGGAATAGGCTTGGAGGAGTCCAAGGGGTGATACATTGTTCCATAGAAGCGCCCGCATTTTAACATGTAACTACAATCTATACCAATAAATAAAATTGGAGTGTCTGTTTGTAATGTCAAAATAATAGACTTTTTTGCGCTCACACGGTTATTTGCACGACACCTATGCCTAAAATAGCAATTAAAAAATTTTTGTCTGTCTGTTTGTTCCGGGTAATCTTCAAAACGGCTGTACCGATTTCAAAAATTCTTTCACCAATGGAAAGCTATAATATCAGGGCGTAAACTAAGCTATATTTTATTCCTGTATTCCCACGGGAACGGGAACTACGCGGGTAAAACGACTATTCGTATCCAAGACTGCATGTTCAGCAGTTACATACTAATGTCATTGAACTACTGATGCGATATGTTTTAAAATAAATACAAAAATATTTGGTTAAGTAAAATGGCGTTTATAAACTGCAACCTGTTGACCTTTAAAGCGACAGCGGCGTGGGCGCGCCTGCTACCTACAGAAGATTCGATACATTTCACAATATTAATATGACTGCCCGGCAATTGATTAAAAAGCAGAAACAGTACACAGTATTTTTGCTCAATAAATAAGTGGAATAAGTGTATCACTGGCTTAATCGGGGGACCTTAAAATTACATATACACACAGTACAATCGAAACGTGAAACGTACATACAACTGTCATGAACGGGGATCGAGTCCATTACCAATCACACCCAGGATGGAAAATCGTTGTTTAAATCACTGTCCTTACATCGAAAAGTTATTCGTCTTATATTTGATATTATAATAATATTTGATCAAACAGTGTTCTGAAATTCGAGTAAATTATAGGTGCTCACTATACCGTTTCATATTATGACCATACTTGTAACAGGTCAGGTACTGAAAGAAATGCGACATGGACTACTATACCCGCCAGACAGTACAGAACGTAGTGGCACCGGCAAAATATACTTGCGTGGCTTACGCTTGCATGGCACGCAACGGTTTTAGTTGGTGACGTAACGATCTGGTGTTATATAGTTGCATACTTTAAGATTTTTTAATCTGACACGTTCCTAATATCGTTATAATGAAACACTGCAGTGTGCAGACTCCATAATTCACAATACCTTAGTCAATCTAAAAAATTTAACCCTTGACTTTTCCTCCTAAATTTACACAGAGCAACATTATTATTGCGTCAACAATAAATGTCTTATGACATTAATTTATTTTTAGTCAATCTTCAATATAATTGTTATCGCTTATTTATAATAATAACTTTAAGTAAGTATAATTGCGAGATAACCGTAGCGAATATAAAATTTATCCACTCGATGACGTTTTGTTTAATACTTAGTTAATTTAGTTTTCCTGTAGATGGTGATATTTGTTCTAAAACATCTATTCTTAGAATCTTGTAAAGTTAATATCCACAGTGTCTGAAAACAAAGGTTTATAATAACCAGTGTGTGTTACCAGCGTTGACTTACGGCACTGAAACGTGGTCTCTAATTGTCGGCCTCATAAAAAGGCTCAAAGTCGCTCAACGTGGTATGGAGAGGGCTATGCTCGGTATTTCTCTACGTGATAAAATCCGGAATACGAAAATCCGTAGAAGAACGGGTGTAACCGATATAGCCTGCAGAATTAGCACGTTGAAATGGCAATGGGCAGGCCACATCGCACGACGAACCGACAACTGTTGGGGAAGAAAGGTTGTTGAGTGGCGATCACGAATCGGACGACGCAGTGTAGGACGACTGCCTACTAGGTGGACTGATGACATTTTCAAAGTCGTAGGGAACCGTTGGATGCAAGTGGCACAAGATCGTTCTGAGTGGTATTCTCGTGGGGAGGCCTATAGGCTAATAGATGGATGTTAATATCATATTCACTATTGGAAGAAACACAGAACACTTCAAGTACGTATAATTTTTACGAACAAGCGTTTCATTGACATTTTTCCTTGGGATTTTCATTGTTTTTGTAACATAAAGAGCTGAATTGCCTAAGTCGCTGTACAGTAATTAGTCGGTTTTTACGACATTCACAACCTTTTGGTATTTAGTCGTGATCTCCTCAATTGTATTATCTTGTAACAATATGATAACTTGTATGCTGCTAAACTATACACATGCTTCTCAAGGTCGTAAGAAGAGCTTAAACGACTGCTAGGTACGTCGCTTATTTACGTATATTTACAACTAGCGACCCGCCCTCGCTTCGCCTCGGTTCCAGCCGCTTTGCCCGCGCATTTTAAATCTGTAATATGTATCTCCTAAGATATGGCTTCGGGTTCGAATACCGAACTGGGCAAAATTTTATGGGGTTTCCCGAGAGGAAAAATAACCTAGGTCACTTCTTGTATAAATAGCTACCTGGTAGTAAAATATTATCAAAATAGGTCCAGCCGTTTTAAAGATTACCCGAAACGAATAGACAGACGGACAACATTTTTTAAATTTGCTTTAGGCATAGGTATCGTGCAAATAACAGTGTGAGCATTAATCTTACAAACAGCCACTTGCAATTTTATTTATTTGTATAGATAAGGTTGTACCCTTGAATTTCTACTCATAGAGCACAATTACTAAACGCGTTTGCCATCAAAGGATGTACATACTGAGGGCAACTACATTTGAAGGTAAGCACAAGATGCTATTGCAGTGTGTACTTAATTATGACAAACAACCGGCTCTGTCCTTATTACAACAATTACATCTATAGATCAATTTTTGTTTATTTCAACCGGTGACGAAATAAGACCACAATTCACCACCCTCCTTTCTTGCGGGCGATGGTCGGCAGCGTCAGGAATTGGGACGCGGTCGCAGCCTTCTGCGAGGCAGTAGTCTCGCGGAAGGAGGCGGCGGATCGCCTGCGCGAGGAGCGCAGCCTCAATGAGATCGGCGATCCGCCGTCGGCGAGTGGGGCGGCGTAGGCGCGAATACCTGCGCCTGATGCCGCCCTAGCCGAGGCCGTTGGTGACGTGACCGGGGAGTTAGTCCGTCACCCGCCGAGAGGCCGACCGCGTTAGGAAAGACCGACGTCCTCCCAGAAGGGGGGACGTCGGTCGATGGGAGGGTACCCCAAATAGGGGGTATTCCGTCGGGCCGACCACTGACGTCAAGTCACCCTGCTCCGGTGGTCGGCCCAACGACGAAGGCGACGTGCATCGTGGGTGGGTTGTGGGTGTACATGCTTACGCCCCTCTGTCGCCCCGGACGGAGTGGTGCGAGGAGCGCGCCGACCACAACCCAACCCAAAAAAAACAAAACGAAACCCTCCTTTCTTGCCCATGCGTGTTGCAAAAGACGACTAAAGGACTATAATACGCAAATAATATCTATGCAAGGGAAGGAAAACTCGAAACAAAATCCTATGTCAACAGGTCTGACCAGCGTGGTTTAGTACAGTGGGAGCTATATGGGCTGAGATGATGATGATCTATATTACGTTTTCTTTGTCCTCTCTATAAACAAAAGTAAAAGCTACTTATATTTCAGACTGGGTTACCATACAAAAAAAAAAACATCAATGAAATTGAGAATAATTGAATAAATGTCACTTTCTATCGTAATTCAGAGGCAAGTGTCGAGAAACATTTTTTAACTTTCTGTGCTAGCAACAATTATTATTATCAACCTCACGGCTTTTATACTCGCGGGTGTAGATAGGTATGTAGTACGGTCACATTTCGTCAAGTGCTTTTAATACAGCTAATAGAAGTTCGAATTCATTGTCGTACACTGCACTGCGCACAGTTCCGGACTACGTGCTGCTATTGATAACTTTTTGAGGTCATATTCTTGCCCAGAACGAAACCTCGTGATCGGCAAAACCGAAAGAATCGTCTTAGTCGTTGATTATTATTTGTTAATTTGACACTTGGCTTTTCCGTCTGGTGACAGAGAAATAATACAATTTACCACCCCTTTTTCGGCCCGTGGGCATCGTAAAAGACGATTAAGGAATATATTATTCTTATATACATAACAACTATCAAAGTATCAACCATGAAAGAGAAGTAAAACTCCAACTACCTCCCTATATCAACGCCTATGAGAAGCGGGATACAGTAGGACTTTCATATTTTGGAGGAAATTTAAGTCCAGCAGTGGGACTTATATGAGTTGAGAAGACGACGTCGATACGAGGCTTTTTATGAAACTCATTAGTGAAGCAATTGTCCTACACTGCCATATTGTTCCATTCTAAAAATGAATTCACTAAAAATTTGTTAATTTTCTCGCTAAAATAAACAAAATTATGTAGAACTTTCAAAACGTATCTTTAAGTGTTTAAATATATATTTAATTGCTAAGTTATAGTTTTATATGTACAAAATAAATCCTAATAGATGTTATGATTATTCAAATAGATACCTATAATAAAAAACAAATAATATGGACACAATAGAAAAACACTAATTCTATAACGGTGCGAATACTCGTACGGATCTTCTAGACATTTTAATTGATGGAAAAAAAGTGTTAAGATCGTGAAAAAAGCTAATGACGGTAAATCATTTATCATTATAGCTGCAATCAATGGATTTAATTAGTCGACGCGACGTCTAACCGCGTAATTTACGACCGTTCATACATTATTCATTAGACTAGATATATCTTAATACCCTCCGGGTTCAACACGGCACATCGCCCGAAGACATGGAATATACAGAAATGATTAGATAATAGTTAGAAATAAAAAAAATGTATCATATTAGCTGATCAACCTGCTAAATACTGGGAATATCAAAGCACTGTCTATTTATGTTTTAAATTGTCATGCAAAAGTCTGCTAGTATAGATTTTCTCCTTCTTCCATTCCAAATATATGTGTATCTCTTTTGGATGCAACGATTTCGCTGACGGCGTCTTCACCGAGGAATGGCAACCGTTAGGCCAGTTTATATTGCAGAAAGTCTGCGAATACTGGCGACACTATGGAGAGGACTGTGCTGTGACGTTTTCTGAAAAAGGTTTCGTGCACCGGTGGACAACGATGACCCGATATATAGATGAAATCTTCTCTTATACTGATGATTATATTTCAGTCATCTTTTACAAAACCTCTGACAAAGAAAGAGGCGCATATTTTTCTAATCGATTACTACACCAATTATGGATTTTTACTAAACCGACACAGCGAGCACGACCTCATGTCATATCTGTGATGCGGACCTTGTAGCCATACCTACTATTGCAATCAATCTAAGGCTGGTTTTAGAATCACGCTGACTGTCGGCGCCGACAGCTCACCGCGTCGCTTGTCAGCGTTAAAGTTCAGCGCATGACGTTCCATTATCGCAAAAACGCTCACTGAAGGCAGAGGCGCGTATGCGGAGGTCAGCACCGATAGCTACGCGGCGCTGACGCGCGACGCGTACTGCCGCTGACCTATCAGCGCGGACCACCGCACGCGCTGATACCTACGCGTTATTCTAAAACGCTTCCTAGACGTTCATACATTTTGGCTATCAGCGCCGACGGTCAGCGAACGGTCAGCGTGACTCTAAAACCAGCCTTAAAGCTCACATACAGGCACCTTAAACTCTGTTATATACGTGGTGCTGTACTGCTGCGCCTCACGTAGCTGTACATCATCTTATCTACTTATTAGCCAATTTTATCACAATTCCTTAAAAATTACATAAGTGGAACTACATGAATCCTTCGGAGATTTTGATATAATCTCATGTCCCTAACCGTAACCGAAATATCTATATACGAAACTTCATATCCATAACATCCCTAATCTAATATAGGTAAGTGCAACTAGAGTTGCCAAGCGTCCTGTTTTCCTAGAACAAACCTAGCTCTGGGATGTCCTGAATCGATTTTAAGCAGCGCCCTGTCCTGATAGTCATGAATTTTAAAATTCATGGGTCATTTTCTTACAGTTCTTACATTACAGGCGGCCTCACGGTTCCCGAGTATGCCCGCTGACGTGTTGTGTTAAAACAAAGACACAGCGTGCCCCACCCAGTGATATTTCTTTCTCTATTGCCTCTCTATTACTCCTAATGGTCCTGAGGTTCCTAGATTATTTTAATTTGGTGTTGCCAACCCTAGTGTAAACCATTAGAATATCTGCAAATATATACAAACATAAATTAATACATGTTATTCGCTCACTCTATTAGGCGACAGTCATCGCAGCACCGCTAGATGCGGGTAATGACTTATCCGACGTCTACATCGATTTCTAATATAACCACAAAGATGTACTCAAAAGACAAAACGACAACTTAGGAAGTGATTACCACTAAAACTATTTTAAAGTAAGGAAGCAGTTAATTTAATCAATTGAGGAAGGACAACTTACAAACTCATTTCATGAATAAAAACCATGTTTAACATTTATTACTAGTCGAATTAAATATCTGTATTATAGCGCAAGGAGGTACTTAGCGACCAGGGCTCTAGAACATGGATTAAAAAAACAAATTATTCTCAAAGGCAGATAACGTAAGATCGACAGTTAGAAATAATCCCTTTTATTTTTAGTAAGTCCGGATACAGCCTGTCTATTCTATCCGGGACGACACAAGGCGTCGTGCGGCCTCACAACCCGTCATTTCGCCATTGAGCCGACCATTGGTACAGATTCCACGACATCCGGGAACAACCAACAGTGTTGCCGGAGCATCGTCCTCGCGCAGAACTGGTAATAAACTCTTAACTAACATTTTTACAGATCAATGTGGTTTTTCGTCTTACATACAGCTGTGCATTTAAGACTATTGCATGATGAACCAGCTTCTTGACACACGTACGCGGGACAGTTAACATAATAACAATGACCAACATAAAGGTCCATCCATAAAGTACGTTACGCCTTAAATGGGGAGGGAGGAGGGTCGACGAAGTGTGACATTTTGTGCCTAGGTGAGCGAGATCCTAAGTTTCGTGACGTAACTTTTAAAATTATATATATCTAAATACTAAATAGACAATTTTGAGCTATTAACGAAAAACTTAAAAATATTTCCAACCCCATCTCTTCAGCAGCATCACTTCTGACAAATGCTGCCATACGCACCGCGTTTCGCCGTGATTTCATTATTTATATTTTGTAAAATTGCCTTAATGTGGCGTCACATTAAGGTCTCACAAATGTGACAAGGACGGAGTGTAGGGGTCACAAATCCCGAAATTAATGTGACGTACTTTATGGATGAACCATAAGTACTAAAGTTGACGTATTATTTATTTAACGATTTGCAATACCAAACCTCAATTTAAAACGTTAATTATAACTCTGATTTCATTATGAGTTTAATTATTTATTTGATTGGTCGAAACAAAAAATATTACATTCCACATTTTACATTGTTATTGTAACGTAAAGAAAAAAAGATAATAATCAGCATTATTAAATCCAGTTTCAGTCAGAATTTAATTACAAAAACACGTTAATAGGTACTGCAAAAAAAATGTGTTTATAATCTTGAAATTTTGTAAATGGTGTTTGCTACCGCGGCATGGTATAGACGGCCATTACGGGAGGCCCAATTTAGGGCACAAAAATTAAAACAATGGCTTAGAAAAAAATCAGACTTGAGTGCGAGCTGAATCGCTGACAATGGGTTCCGTACCATTGTATAAGATTTAACACTTAGATACTTTCGAAAAAAAATAAGGCGTGGTCAAAATACGTGTTTCTTATATAGGGAGTGCTTTTATTTTTGATATCTATTGTTTATCTTATTAGCTGTGAGCACAGATACTAACAACATTGCTCGTTTGTGCCGTAAAATTCGGTCAGATGCTTTGTTAGATTTTAAGACGTAAAGACACATTTCATCTTGTGTTGGGTGATCCACTATAACGTTTCGAAGAACGGCTCTTTTAATCAATCCTTGCCGCTGATTAATCAATGCCTTAATAGACCCTATACGTATTTCCTTCTGCTCATATTTTGTGCTTTCAAAAATATGTATGATACCTATTTTCCTCCATATAAAGGTAATCATAATTGAATTGCAACAAATAGAAGCACAAAAAGCAATGCTACAAATAACAACCTCGCTGTATTATCACTTTTTAATACTTTTATTTTTGCTTGACATGGGAAAAGCCCTGAACTGTTCCGCGACGGACCTGTAAGCATAGCTCAAGTTAACCATAAGCAATAAAAATCCAATGACTATTTTTAGAGGTTAGTGCAAGTCAACATTGTAATATGAAGTTTTTTAATAAAGATAACTGGCCTAGACAAAATGAAATGGTCTTCCTGACACAAGGAAATTCATAGACGATACAAAAATTGCAACTCTATCAGGTGTCCATAGTAACGTCGTAGTATAACAAAAACATCAGCTATATTTAAGTACGCAATGAGGTGGGGTCCCGGCCACTAGTCGGGGCGTCACGGATGGGTGCTCCAACAAGTGAAGCCACGGCGTCGCCATTGAGACACCTGCCCTATGTAAGTGCGTGTCGCCATATTAGGGGTACCAGCTACATTTTATAATAAAATTGCTCAGACATTTCACTTATATAGAAAGTAACATTCCTGAGCTACCTGCTTCATCTTAATTTTACATACGTAGGTAGAACTTGTAAAAGCTGAAATAGTATTATCATCTCAGCTCTTATACGTCCCACTGCTGGGCCTCCTCCAAAATGGGAGAGAAATTGACCTTACGTGCTGGTCAGACAAATTGGTATACGGTTTTGTTTAGGTTTTTAACTTTTTCTGATGTTATGTGAGCATTATATCCCTTAGTCGTCTTTTACGACAATCATGGGCAAGACAGGGGGGTGGAGAAAGTATTCTTATCGTCACCACAGGAACAAGATTCTTAAATATCTAGTGGAGAACTGATATTGACACCATTCGGTTGCATTATTACTATTGCACTAACGCTTGTATATTGGGGTTAAAATAATGTGTAGTGTGGGTAGGATCGATACCACTAACACGTATTGTATATGTAGGTGGATCGATACAGCAAGCCGACGGTCGCTACCACCCGCCGCATATTAATTGAATCACTAATTACATACTCAATATTTAAAATGAACGATTTTACTATACCTACATTTAATTGGGTTCTAAACGAACGAGAAACGATTCTATTAAGTTTTTTACCCTTTTTCTTGCACCCAGCAGTAGGATAAATATGAGCCGAGATGATGATGATGATGATGATGATGATTTAAGACTATCATGGCATCATTATATATAAACGCTCCATGTGATAAAGAGCTGAAAACATAATGAGCCACCACCCTTTACATTTTCGTGGGCATCGTAAAAACTGGTCAAACAGCGGTTAATCAACGGAATAAGACCTGCAGCATTCCACTGGGAAACTACTTAACAACACCAACTGCGATCACCAACACGATTAGCAAGAATGCCGATTATGGCACATTTTTACTTGTAGATAGTCCATGTGCAATTTTGTCTGTATGGACATACATAAGTTTGTTCTTAAATAATTCGCGGTCGCGTCGCTGGTATCAAAGTACGTATATATTCACAGACAGAAAAGATCAGAGATCAGACGCACATGCAACCAGACCTTAACTAATTTATGATGATTGTAAGTAGACGATTAATTTCGAAAACTCACAGAAAAACTATATTAATAGCAAAGCTAGATTGTAATTCGCGAACTAAAATTGTATATCGTACTTGATATCTCGATGTGGCTGGTTTGTTCACAATGTATCTATATTATATATACTGTAGACAAGTATTACGTCAGAATGCTTTAATTTGATTAGGTACATCATGCGAATTGCTATAAAAAAATATACTTTTTACTGTCTCTCACGCGCGATTGTCGCATGTCAAATGTACTGAAGCGTGGCTTTGTATATTATCCCACGCCTTTATCTAAAATAATACAATATTATAACATTCAATTGAACCCATTGCCTTCTGGGAATATTCAATCCTTGATACAATATAATTGTAGCAGGCAAGTACGTTAAAATCGAAAATGTATTCGTGAAAGTAGTTCCATTCTGATAAAATGGAAATTTGTGAACCATACAATTTGCGTTCATGTTAATTCCATACAGTGGTTTAAATGAAGAGTCTTTAAATTAACTAACATCATGAATTGTTACAAATATTTTACTGATATATTACAGGAGTTTTTTTTTATTGCTGTCGGTGTCAAACGAGCAAACAGCACATCTGATCGTAAGTGATACTGTCACTCATGGAGGCCGCTGCCTACCGTGAAAAAAGTAAAGGTCGATATGCGTACAATGAGGTTCGGTGATATTAAAGGCATCATCAAAACCTACCACACCCTCAGATAGTTGTGCTGCCGGCTCTCTCGCTCACCGAACAAAGTGCAGTAATAAATTGCTACTACTCAGACGTCGATTTCCTGCGAGAGTGTAGTACCACCCCGGACGGACCAGACCGCAGCTATAGACAGACGATTGCCAACAGCGTGCTCCTATCACATAACACTTAAATGATGAGGCTGAAAAAAACTATTTGGTAAAACGTAGAGATGGCAGAATAGGCCGTACCTCAATTCTTATGGATTCAATTTATCGATAATCATTCATTCACGTTACGTCACGTTGTTTAGAGACTAACCGACTGTACTTACTTTCTACAATATGTGTTCTAAAATTAAGTACAATAATCGGTATAACTTATCAATATCTTTTGGACATGAAGATAAGAGAAATAAAATGATACGATGAACTTTTAACCGTAAACCTGTAGACCTTCACGGAAGGACGAGTTGCGTGACCAGAATGGATGTGACACTTGCTTTTATGTAAAAAAAAAAAAACATTTTTAATTAAACTATACAACGCATATTCTACAATTTCTTGTATGATATATTTCCACGCACAGAGCATGCTTTTATAAAAGAGCTTAATGGTAACAACTGCTATGGAGTGTGCTAAGAGATATACGGACTTTTCGCATTATGATGGAGTACGAATATAGTTCACCGTCCCCTTACCCTTGTGTATCGTAAAAACGATTAAAGCGTTAAATATACACATATCACATATATGCACCCTATACAAACCTGTCTGACCATATGTTTGTGGATGGATGAAAGAATTGTGGGAGCCTCAAAAAGAGATCTGGATGAATTGTGTGAATGAGTATATAAGCGTATGAAAGCAATGAGTGCAAATTTGACAGCTGGTAGGAGCCTTAGCGTGGGATGAGGACAGGCAAAGAATGATGTGGAGGAGGTTTGAACCCTCTAGTGGAACGTTGCTTGTTATTTGCCTTAATGTCAAATTTCGTCTGTTCTAAACTTAAGAATAGTGTTCCTATATGAAACTTTTTAACTTCTTCTCTCGCCTTTTTTTGGTGATGGAACTGTGAGCACTTATGGATAAACACGATGTTTTACCGAGATCTGTTTATGAATATAATGCTCTTCATGCACGGCTGGCGATGTTTCACATCAAATATAAAGGTCAATTGGCTCATCTGACTGTCGGAGGCTGCAGGTGGTACCGTTATGACGGCACGTTCGCACGTGTATATTAGCAACTGCGGCGCGCCTCAGCTTTCCTTCATTAACGGTACCGCTCGTTGTAAACGTTTGTAACATTTTACAGGGAAATTAACACAGATATATATATATACACTTCGCAATACTATCAGGGGGATTAACTGTATTCTTTTTTATTTATTAGAAATTCAATCATTTATAATAGTACCTATCCTGCAGAAACACATGTCGTAAACTTTCCATTTATCTTAAATTGATTCAATAATCTACCACCGAAGTTTGGCAAAAATTTAAACGAGCTAATCCTCTTTTTTAAATTATTTATAATTATATAAATTTGTATTTATTATTATCCGTGTGGTGACGGAGTAAGAATACAATTCACCACTCCCTATTTTGCCCGTGGATGACGCAAAAGACGACTAAGGGATATAATACGCATATAACATCTTTGCAAGAGAAGGAAATCTCGAAAATCGAAAAGGAAACCCTATTCCAACCTTTCTGACCAGCATGGTATAATAAGGTCAAATTCCCTCCTATTGTGGAGGTGGCTTGAGCCCAACAGTGGGACGTGTAGGGGCTGACATGATGAATGATATATTAATTTATTATGTAAAATATGTTTCATAAACATTAGCTAGTGTGCTGTTCAATTTTTTTCTGAACACAATACTAACTACTTCAAAGAGCTGGTGTATAGACACATCGCACTCTAGCACCTGACTATATTTTTTACACATCTGACTATTTTTCTAGATTTTAACTCCAACTAGATCTTGTATTGCGAACTATAACCCCATAACACAAATTTTTAACTTTTTTATTTGAACGTCGTATAGTAAGTGCTCTCGACACCCACGGCATCTAGGCAACATTAATCTAACGAAACATTAATCATCATCATCTTGCTCTTATCCCAATTACTTGGGGTCGACGCAATGTCATCTGTTTTGACATATTGCAAAAAGTTTCGGCAATGACTTTTATGACCAGCCGCCTGCCTGACGTCAACCCTCCTTGGGAATGTAATCGTTGACCCAAATGGTACCAGATGGAGTTGCTCCGGGTCAATCTAGGGCTCTTAGTCGTCTTTTACGACACCCACGAGCAAAGCAAGGGTTGGTAGTATTCGAAGCCGCTACCACACAGCACCTAACGAAACATTAATAAATAAGGTAAATAATTAGTTAATCATTAAAAATATGACACAATTTCTGTTTCACTATCCAATAAGTAATTTATTTTAAGTAGGCAAATGAGTGTTATAACTTTTACAATTGCTATTAATGAAACATTACAACATATTCCTCGTGTATTGATAGAATACAATGTGTCACCCTCATAGGTGTGTGTGACACTCGTTGAAAGCTCACCAGAATAAGGGACAGTAAAACTTTGTTGGAACTCTTATGGACATCAACTCATCATCGCCCTGATCTTAATTGGGGTCGACGCAATATGTGCCGATCTTCGATCGTACATGTTCCAAATATGTTATTCGGTCCTTACATATGAAATTAGCGTTTTGTCGTAGACAAAGTGACCACTTTGATCTGAAATATCTCCTCTTTGAATAAGAATTCTAAATTCAAATTTATAAATTATTTTTCTTTGGTGTCGCTTATTACCGCACAATGGAAAACATGAAATATCGGTATATTTAACAGCTGGAAGTATTAATGATGTGTACGGCGCTGGTGTCGCAAAAGAAAGCACGGTACGTTTTTGGTTTCAACGTTTTCGTTCTGGAAATTTCGACCTTCAGAACCAACCCCGTGGACGGACGGAGAGCCAAGTGGAAAATGAAGAATTAAAGGCTATTGTGGAAGCGGAGCCATCCCAAAGCACTTCAGAGATAGTTGCAGGCTTCGGGGTAAGTGACAGTTTTCTCACTTACCCCGAAGCTTGAAATCCACTTGAAGCAAATCGGGCAAGTAAAAAAACTTGAACGATGGGTTGGTGGAACCTCATGAATTGAGTGAATCGAACTTGCAAACACGCGTCGACTGCTGTGTTACTTTGCTCGACCGACACAATAATGAAAGGATTTTAAATCGAATCATTACTTGTGATGAAAAGTGGATACTGCACGATAATCGGAAGCGCTCGTCGCAATGGCTGAACCCTGGAGACTCAGCCAAATCCTGGCCTAAACGAAAATTGACTCAGAAAAAGTTACATGTGAGTGTTTGGTGGACTGGCGCTGGTGTTGTTCACTACAGTTTTCTAAAATCTGGCCAAACGATTACGGCAGATATCTATTGTCAGCAACTGCAAACCATGAAGGCAGAACTAGCTGCTAAACAACCGAGATTGGTCAATCGCAATCAATCTCTCTGCCACTGCTGCTTCACGACAACGCAAGACCACCCACTGCACAACAAACAACCACTCAGTTAGATGAGCTACAATTGGAATGTCTGCAACATCCACCGTACTCCCCGGATCTTACTCCAACAGATTACAATTTTTCCCCGGAATTTGAACAACTTCTTAAAGGAAAAAAATTCAACTCCGATGCGGCAGTCCAAACCGCCTTCAAAGAGTTTATTGATTCTCGCCCCCCATGGTTTTACTAAAGTAAAGGGATCAATGAACTACCTATGAGATGGCAAAAGTGCATAAATAACAACGGCGCATACTTTGATTAATTAAATATATTGTACAAAATAAAAATTGGCTTTTTATTCCTTCCGTACAAAACGCCAATTTCATATGTAAGGACCTAATATTAACGATGAATATGCATGATGGCAAAGTGCTGACGTTAAGAAAATTCTTTAGTTGTCTTTTACGACAACCACGAAGAATCTAAGTGTTGGTAATATTCGTAACCACTACTACACAGCAGTTAACATCAACTGCAATCACCAAATTAGCCCGTCAAACGTAAGGATTTATTAATTATACCTCCTTGGGGAGGCTATGTTTAAAATTCATCACCTTTTTAGCTCATATACATCCCACTACTGGGCTCGAGCTTCCTACATAATACAAGACGAATCCTACATAATACAGACGAGTTGGTGTAAGGTTTTATTTCGGGTTTTCCTTTTTTCCACCGATGTTATATAAATATTACATCGCTGACTCGTCTTTTGCGACATCCACGGGCAAGAAATGGGGTGATGAACTGTATTCTTACTCCGTGACCACACGGAAAAGTATTTTCAACATTAACTAAACATAAATAAAAACAATAACCACCAATCTCATTAACAATATTCATTAGGTCCAGTTTTATACAGAGAGGTCCTGCAGACATTAACAAATAATTAACTAACGCTACGTAATAGTACAAGTATTTAAATTTTTTTTTTCTACAAGGCAAGTGAGTCAATGACTCATTCGACCGTTGGGTGATTAGTTGATTATGTGAAGCGGCTACAGCCCACGGCGACTTGCCTATATATACAATATTATATTCAAATACCTGTACCCGAATATCTAATGGTAAAAACTTGTAGTTTAAAAAGGAAATTGGATTTCTAAATATTAGTTTACACAAACGCATAAAGGTTCAATATTATTTTTTTTCTGACAGGCTTTGGTCTGAACACACCCCCATCCAATTCACACAGCGGCTTAACCTACGATATCGACTCCCCATCGCTATTGAACTGACCACTGATACCGATTCTTTGACCTCAGTGGCGTCCATTACTAGATATATGTAAGTCTTGCGAGAACACCACGTCGAGCAGCCTATTGAGACTGTTATTATGTTGTCAGTGCATCTTGTCTAATCTAGTTGCGGCTTCGGGCTATCGTTACACCTACTCTTACCAGTTTATATTTGTATCCCATATTCTATATCCTAGAGAAATCCCGAGTACAGTTTCCTACAAACACGTTAAAACTTTGCGCTTCATTACGGGTACAATATTTAGTAACAAGGTTTCAGTGCGGTAAAATAACACTCGATTGTAGAAATTTTCAGACTGCGAATAAACAAGAAGACAAATTCCTTACAGAACCATAAAATTATTAATGAGGTTACAAGACCAACAAGGTGATCAGCTATACTGTGCAAACACACACACACACGCGCACGCGCACGCACGCGCACATACACACACACACGCACACACACACACACACGCACACACACACACTTCTCTTTTGCATCGGGCAGGTAACGGGGTGTATAGGCCCCACATACTCGTAAATATCTATCCGGCTTCATAGTTGGAGTTGGTGGTCTTGTTATACATTTTTTTTTTACATTGATAAAATTGGTAATGCAAGAGGTACGTAAACATATCTCAAGAGCGATGGATTGAGTGCAGTAACGAGGTGTGGCATCAGAGATCTCTGAACTAGATCGCGCAAACAATATGAAAGCTGCACTTTCGACAAGTGAAGCACTTCGCTGTATGGCACGCGGCAATTCACTCAAACAATCATGTGAGCCGCTTTCCTCGCGAGAGAGTCGCACACGCCCAAACCGACAGTTACTATTTGTTGTCATACTTCATTCTCATATCGATTTTATCATATCCCCGAAGGAGTTAGCACAGGTGTACAACATCTGTGTTCAAAATCCACAGTATTTTTAATCCCACGTTACGAGCTGCAATTCTGTTGTGGTTAACCAATAACAGTACATATTTTCAAACTTCGTCATGCTTGCCATTGACAATAAAACAAAAAATTAAAGGTTGTAAATCACTTCTGCCAGAAACAAATTTCCACCAGTCTTTTGGGAGATTACCAATAACCGCATAGTTTTAAACCGTATCTAATAGGAGGAATCATATTCGCTCCCTATTACTTGATTTACTTGTATGTGGAACTCAAAGGTTACGCAGCCAAAACAAATATAAGCGTGCATAACACCAAATACTCCTTCAACGAAAAAAATGCGAAGTTTTCAAGCTTTTACATACTTGCACATCACTGTGCAGTTGAAAATTACGACGGTTCCAAATTAACAATAGCTATTGTTGTGCATAACAATATACATAATTAAATGTGTTGTTTACTGATCCATAAGAGATAGAACTGTTGAAGGATTTAACACAAGCTCCATACATTTAGTTACACTAAAGGATTTAATATATTTGTTCAGCTTTTATTTTTTTTACATAAACATATGCATGCAAACAATTATGATTCTTTGCTTTTCGAACAGAATATCTATGAAAAAACTGTGTACACTACTGCAGATACAGCACTAACTATTTAAACTCCGTTCATATTAATTTCGGTACATGAAATGTGTGATTTGTTTAAAGTGCAGCTCTTTGCTCTATAAATTATTGTGTTTATATTGTAAAATAAAATGATATATGTGTAAATCGCAAGAAT
Source organism: Lymantria dispar (assembly GCA_032191425.1). NCBI lineage: Eukaryota > Metazoa > Arthropoda > Insecta > Lepidoptera > Erebidae > Lymantria > Lymantria dispar. Next base: position 37,917,830 of record CM063445.1, read on the forward strand.
TTTATATATTTCTATTTAATAAATGATATAAAGTAAATAGTCTGTCAGTTATGTTAAAAGATTGCTTGGAGAAAAAGGATAAGTAATCGAGATAACAGTGATGACATAATTCAAGCAACTATGCATTCAACAACTAATGTTTATGCATTCAACTTTGCTCTCATTGGAATGTCAATTTTCCTAACAAAAAAGTTAACCTGTAGAACTTGTATGTTAAGGCTATACAAACAAATAAAATTTAAGTATCTGTATGCAATGTGCAAATTACAGTTTCCTCAATGCATTTGGAAGTACATATGGGGCCTCAAATGATAATATAGTTTAGGGACCAATTTCCGAAACAGATAGACTGATTTTGATGAGACTTTTACTGGTAAATAGTTGATGTTACAAGGAGTCATTGGTCTACTTTTAATTCAGTAAAATTATTAGCATGCCAAAGAAGTGAAAACCATTAGGCACTCAATATATTTTTCATCTTATTAGTCATACTGTACATTTATATTTTAGTCTAACTGCTAAATATTTGAAATTATAACTGAAACATGTATTTACCAACTTTTTGCATAAATGTGATAGCAATCCATTTTGATACCCATATTTTTTTTAAAGACCTGCATTAAGGAAATAATGCTTGTATTGCAGGGCAGTTAACAAACATATAAATAAAGGCACACAAATCACACCCAGACTTGGAATAATAATTTGTGAATTGCACAAAATATTGTGGGTGGTGGGAATCAAGCTCACAACACTGGCACGGTTTCTCGACACTATGCAATCTATTGAACATAGTCTGGATTGTGTCTTTAATCTTTAACATTCCAACTACACTAATATTATAAAGAGGAAAGATTTGTTTGTTTGTATTGAATAGGCTCCAAAACTATTGGACCGATTTCAAAAATTCTTTCACCAATGGAAAGCTATATTATTAGGGTGTAATACAGGCTATATTTTATCCCGGTATTCCCCTGGGATTGGGAACTATGCAAGTAAGGAGACTGGAACCAAAGTGAAGCGAGGGCGGGTTGCTAGTGTGGTAATAAAGTAAGAATCCAATTCACCACCCAATTCATTTGACGAGCATGGTGTAGTAGGTTCATGACCCTCCTATAGTGGAGGAACCTCGAACCCAGTATTGGGATACATATGAACTAAGATGTCTTTAATCTGAATCAGATTGGTGTGGGTTATCATCATCATCATCTCAGCCCACATAAGTCCCACTGTTGGGTTCGGGCCTCCTCCACAATGGGAGGGAAATAGACCAACTATACGGTGCTGTTCAGACATGTTGCCATAGGGTTTTATGTCAAGTTTTCCTTCTCTTTTGCATAGATGTTATTTGCATATCATATCTCCTAGTCATCTTTTACGACACTCATGGGAAAAAAGTTGTGGTGAATTGTATTCTTACTCCATCAGCACACAGAAAGCATGAATGGATACATACAGTTCTTGGTTATAACTATTATTATATTTTGGCTAGTTTAATTTCAAATATAAATATGTATTTATTTCATTTTCAGTCAAGGTCTTATAGTTTTTGTTTAAATACCTTCACTAGTTATTACAAGGGCATAGATAAGCAACTCTGATACTAAAATATGTTCAGTTCGTAGGCACAAATTTCAAATATTCTACATACCATAGGAATGTATTCATACACTGGTATGTTATGTATGTGTATAATTTACTATAATATTTACAACTATTCTGTGTGGTGACGGAATAAGAACAATTCACCACTCCCTATCCTGCCCGTAAATGTCGTAAAATAAGAAAAACGTGACGTAAAATCGTGAGATGGTGCTACTAAGAAAACTGTTAATAATCTTTGGTTTTTAATTGTAGGATAATAATACATAATTACATTTATATCTTTGTTATACAAGCTCTGTTTTGGGATTGGAAAGTCTTATACATTACAAAAACAGGTGCGTCCTGTGTTATCCTTAAATTTATATGTGGTTTAAACACAATGATTCAGCCAAAACCAGATGAACTAAATTTCAATAAATTAAAAATGTATAAATAACGACATTAATTTTTATTTTTCTTTGCTTGTTGATTTATAATTAATTAAGAAAATTACAAATGGGAAATCGTCGTGAAAGTGAAATTCAATTTTAATATAGGTAACATATAAAACGAAATCTGATGCTTACATTAGTTTTACCGCAGGTGGCAAGTTTAAGCGAACAAAAAATTTTACTATGCACGACATCCGCCACTCTAATGGAAATATTCGTGTGACGAACGCTATGACGTCTCCTGCAAAGCCTTAGTTTGAAAATAAAAAAAAACCTTTTACAGGCACTTCGTGTTTAAATTAATTGGTAAACTTCGCATATTCACAAATGCACTACAATGTTTGCATTTGGCCATCAGAGCTAACTGTATGTATTATGTTAAAAATACTATCAAAGCGCGAGCAAAGAAACCAACCTGCCAGTTTTGCAGCACTGCGTCGCCCCCAGACGATGTCCACCTTCATTATGTTGAAATAATAAAACACAAAACTATTCACCTGCACTAAATTAACAATGTTTGCTAACTAATTCATGTTTCACTTGTTTTGAAAACAGAACGTACACATTAAATAAAATAAACCGCACGAAAAAACATAAAGCTAGATGTCACAATAACATAAACATAAAAAAAGACATCACCACAGAACTCCACCGAAAGATTGACGAGCGCAACTAAATAATCACGGCAATCGGCCTTATCGCTGTTGTACACCGCCGCCACCACTTCAAAATTTTTCCCCCCCTATAGTAAACTCGAAATTCCTCAAAATATTAAATCTAACACAAAGATTGTAAAAATATACTTATTTATATAATTTTTACACATTTATATTTTTATAATTAACTTTTATCCTATAAATAGGAATTCTCATTACTCAATCATGATCGGGTAATTTTTTATATCAAATGTTTTAACTTTTAACCCCAAAACTACAAAAAGAATAATAATTATACTTATAATAATTATGCATCCACTTATTTAATTATAATTTAATTATAATAATTGAGATTTGAAAGAAGCTTCTGTGGTTAAATTAATATCACCCGCAACTTTATTTAGTTCAGTATCACTAGTTAAAAAGTATTTAAGTAATAAATCAGGTACTCGAATACTGATAGCTATGGTCAAATTTAATTTAGATACAATTCTTAACTATGAGGTAAATTTTACAATCCAAAAAACCTGTAAACATTTCCCTTTTAAGAAACCCAAATTCATGCTCCTATATTGGAAGGGAAACCTCCTAAGCTGGCTACACTGAGGTTGTACAGCGCACACCCGCTGATAGACAGATTCTATTTTTTATTAGCAATAGAGAATATTATTTCGTTATTGTTTTTAAGATTCGAATATATCTTGCTTGGGGACGCTTTCCTATTGAACTGCAACATTTATTTTAAAATTTTATAAGATATCTGTCGAAGGAGTATTGACGGGAACGTGAATGCGTCATGTGGCAGTCTTTTATTATAATATTCTTTTTATTATTTTTTATTTATTAAACAATGGTATCTTATTTACTATTACACATTATTCTCGCCAAACCTAATTGTTTAACGGCGATATGTAATTGTCTTGCAATTGTCTCCCTAGTAGTTTAACATGTTATATGAAATAATTTTGATTGCACTTTATGTAACACGATGCGCAGAAACTGCAGTGTTGTAATGATTATGATATAAAAGTGCTTGAAAAATGTTTTCATTAACTACCAAAATTCTCAAAAGATAATATCAACACCGTGGCCATAACAGTATTGAAGAAGTTCGATTTGCCGGATTTGCTTTACTGACGGACAATAACTAATATGAACGAACTAAAGTTGTGAAGAAACTGATAATTTAATTTGTGAAGAAAATTGCAAATCGACAGTGGCAACAATAGGCTCGTATTAACAGCTGATTGCCAATACAAAGATGAAGAAATCTACGGTTCCATAGATTGCGACGGTAAAATAAACTAGTAGATAGGTATATCATTATTCGTGATATTATTTCATTACGCACGGTAATAAAGCAGTAAATTACAAAATAAACATTTTATGATCATGGTACTTGTTATATGACCTCCATGTAATTCGGCTGATTTATGCTTTATTATGGACCAGGGACTCCAGATGCCGCCTGAGCAACAAATACATTCCTAAGGAAAATTGACGTGAGACAGGTGGCCGGTCATAAAACTATGACAACTATTGCAATATCTTTATATATATATATATATATATATATATATATATATATATATATATATATATATATATATATATATATTTCTTGTATACGTGTGTATGTGACATACACACGTATACAAGAAATATACGAACTCCTCCTAAACGACTGGACTGATGTTGATGAAATTTTTTGTGTGTACAAAGGGATTCGAGAATGTTTTAGATTCACAATTGGACCGGGTAGGTGGCGCTGCTGTCAATTTCATGGAGAATTCCTTTTATTTTATTTGAACAGAACAACGTCTGTTGGGTCAGCTAGAGTATTATAAAAGAGGAGTACATTAGGTCACATCCCAAGTAATTGGGATAAGAGCAGGATAATGATAGTGTATTTTATATAACTATATGTATTTTAAATAACTGTATATGCCTTTTGCTATTGCAAAAGCAATTTGAATATGCTTTTAAATATGTTAAATTTTAATGCTATCTCTATACCTTGGTGTTGATAGCGCCGCATTTTCGTTATCTGTCTTTTTAATCATGTCTTATCTAGCTAATAATATATTATATAATCTAGGCCATAGAATTAATGGAATGCTGAAAAAGTTCTAAATTCTAGTAAATGATAACAAAATGCTAGTTAACCTATAGGTACTGATTACCACAAAAAAATTGTTGACTGTTCAAAGAACAATATTTAAATTTATAAAAAAAAATAATGTATTGGTAAGTATTTATAATAATTATTTTTTGCAAAAAAAGAAACCGCCTTCAATAATGTAGACAATGTAGATATTTTTTTTTAGATATTTGTTGATTTTTCAAAAATCACTTGTCTGATTTCGATAAAATTTTCATGAGACCATTTGGAAAGTATGCTCTTTCCAACAAAAAATAAATCATCAAAATCGGTTCTTAAATGATGAAGTTATCCGCGAACAAACATAAAAAAAGCATATATTCGGTCGAATTGAGAAAGCTCCTCCTTTTTTGAAGTCGGTTAGTAAAATAAAAAATTTATCGAATTTACCTTCAACATGGAGCAGCTTATAAGAAATAGAAGTGGACCCTTCAAGGAATTTTTTAACTTTCTTCTGTGATAAAACTTTTTAATTCGATTTCGCAATATCATAGATATATAGATAGATATATATATTAGATCCTGGATTAAAGGCAGTACCGCGGATATTTACGTATAGTGGTTTTACAAGTCGTATATGCTCTTTGTTGAGCAAGCTTCATTTGATCGTCAGTCTCATCGAGATTCGATCGACGTTGGATTGCGGGGATGTGCATTAGCTCAATCATATAACCTATTAGGTATTAAAGCATTACCGGGTTGAGAATCATCCTAAACTCAAAGTTGGTTAAAGGCTAAACACTTACAAAAAAATATACACATTTTTATGTACCTACATCAAATATTTTAAGTTTATTATGAAATTCTAGAAGTAATTATTGTTGCCAATACGTGCCGTTTTGATATCTATTTTTAAAAATTAGGTATATACTCGAAGGATATAGAGCTTTATATTATATATGTATAGCGTTATAATTGTCTCTAGTTCTCAGAGCATAAAACGATATTTATGCAGGCAATTGACCTGGCAGAAATTATTATGATTATCATAACCATAAATGTATTAGGTGCCTCTAGTGACATAAAATTTGAAAATAACAGTATCTATTTACACATAAGCAGGTTGCGCCTTATGTTTTTAAAAGCAATGACGTCAGCATGGCTAACGTAGGGATGATCGATGTTAGAAAAACATCGATGTTAACATGTCAACATCGAAAGCCCAACATCGATATCCGATGTTTATCGAACAGCGAACATCGATTTTAGGAAATCATCGATGTTACAGAAATATTAACATCGATGTTACTACGATAAAAACTCTCGTTGCAATAAAATCCTCCGGGCAAATTTTGATGAGCTTTTTTTTAGGAAATTGTCGAATATTGTAAGATACGGCGGGAGTTATAACATCGATGTTACGGCAAAGATTTATAATCCTCCGGGCAAATTTCGATGAGCTTTTTTTTTTAGGAAATTTCGTTCACAACTGAGTTTATATTCAAAGATGCGTTCCATTAACATCGATATTACAATGCTCTGTTCTGCCCATAGCAACATCGATGTGTTTTCCTTTCAACATCGATGTTTCCCCTTCAACATCGATGTTTTCCTTTCAACATCGATGTTAAAAACAGTTAACATCGATGTTACGATATTTTGCCTATAGCAATATCGATGTTTTTCCTTTCAACATCAATGATCATCGAACATCGATGTTCATCGATCATCCCTAGGCTAACGTCATCCACCTCACTACGATGTTGATAGTGTTGATTGTGTTCCATGATAAACGTAATTGAAACAATAAAGTTGAAACAGTACTCATTTTATTGAATTCTAGTTTAAAACTAAGTGGAGTATAAAGCTCCGCACTGTTTGGCTCACAGACTACTAAGAGATACTACGTTTGGCTGCTAGCGATCGAATGAATTGAATGTCGTACCTTCTTTTATTTTTTGTGTGTAACTTAGTTGTTAGACTTGTTAGCCTCAGATGGCTATGACAACTTTACCCAGACTGGTGGGTGAGCGATGAGGGCTCTCAACTCGTTATGTCGTACCAGCAAATGTTCGTATTTATAGTAAAGCCGAGAGCGGTGAGCTCCCGATGACAATTTATAAAAACTGTTTTATAATAACATGTGTTGTACTATTTATCTTAAGTATTGGAACTAATTATTTTAAACTTAAAATTAATTATTTTAACTGTAATCATAATTTAAGTGTATAAAATAATCAATCGTGCGCCGATATATATATTAAACATAATTATTTTTTAAACAATACAAACACATAAATTATAGATCATCTCTACGGTATAATTTTAATTCCTAAATGTTCTCTTTAAAAATGACAGCACAGAGTAAATGTTGCTATTTTACATAAAAAATGGCAGCCTTTATGTCGTAAGCTTTTCTTTTCTTTTCTACAAATGAAAAGTTTCTGTCGTCAATATGTGGAGAGAATAATGCTGTTGAAAGTGATTCAGATGGTTAATTGAGTATTGAAAATAGTTAGATATATAAATATTAAATGTCGTGAGTCATGTACTTCGTATTGGCTGTGAGTACCTACTACGTGGTTATGATTATTTTCGTAATTTGCTTTTTTTAATTTACGCAAGCTTAGAGTTCGTATTGCTTAGTGGTAAAATTATCGATAGTTTACACTGTGTATCTGTATATTTACTGTACGAATGTTTGCATTTCAGGCATCATAATCAACGGGTACATATGCAAACGTTAAACGGATCAAAACCGATCAAAACGAAAAGTTCATTGTCAACAATAAATAGAGCTATCATGAGCGCTGGCAGTGTGACTCTAGACCAAGAGCTGGCAAGCACGCGCCGTCTATTGTGGGGAGATCAAGTCAAAGACGATGTATTTCGACGGTGGGCTCAAGGCTTCCAGTTTAGTCAAGATGAGCCAAGTGCTCTTATTCAACTAGAGGGTGGTCCTTGTGCAGCTATAGCTCCCGTTCAAGGATTTCTACTCAAAATATTGTTATCGGAAACTCCGGGACATAATTTTCATGATTTAACATCGGAGAAGTGCAATTCTCTATTGGTTAGGGCTGTGTGTACAATATTAAGTCAGTGTCTAGCTCCTAAGTACAGTGTTGCTGTTTACCGGAAGAGTGATTCGGATGCAGAGACGAGCAGTGGCAATACCTTGGAAGGACACTCCACCACAGTGTATGATACTATTGAACAGTTCCATCGGCGAATCGAAGTTCATCCTTTTCAGACTATATCAGAAGTAGAATCGTTCTACACAAGGAATATTAGGATATTGAAGGACAAGTATGGTGTTCTGCTTCTGTTATATAGTGTAATTCTCAGCAAGGGAGTGTCTGTAGTGGAGGCAGAACTTGCAGAGCTGTCAGATCCTCTCATACATTCAATATATGGCTATGGTTCACAAGGTCTCATCAATCTAATGCTCACCGGGAGAGCAGTGGCACATGTTTGGGACCATGATCAAGTTGTGGGTGGACTTAGACTGCGTGGAATTGAAAGACAAAATGATATTGGATTTCTCACCATTATGGAACATATGCAATACTGTACCGTTGGATCCTTTTACAAAAATCCTAAACATCCTGTTTGGGTTTTGGCATCTGACACTCATCTCACAGTATTGTTCTCTTTGGAGAGACGATTAGCAGCACCTGAAACAGTTGGTGAGTCTGCTGAGAGAATTTTTCGTTCGTTTGACCCTGAGGGTAACAATTTTATCCCCTCAGCTGCCCTGCAAGATGTGTTGTGTGCCGCTGATCTTGTTAGTGAACCTGAATATGTAGAATTGATGAGAAGGAAATTAGATTCTGAAAATTTGGGTATTATATTATTGAGTGCATTCATGGATGAGTTCTTCCCGGGATGTGAGCGCGGTGCTCCTGACACTTTTACACTGCACCATTACAATGGCCTCATTCGTAGCAATCCGGGCACTCGTGTCATTTACCGCACGGGGCGTGCAGCTTTGCTGGAATGTCTCATGCGTGCAGCTAGCACTGATGCAATGTTGACGTGTTTGCAAACAAAGTGGCCCAGCATCGATGTAGTGTGGGATGATGGACAGTCTCCATCACTTAACTAGCGTAAACATCTTTCCATTGACATCTTGCTCGGAACTTGTACTGTGACTAAAGTGAGGAATGCGTCGAAAGTACCTTTAGATATGTTTTAATGTCGCTGAAAAAAATTCCATTATTGTATTAACTTATGTATAAAAATTGTATTGGATGGATTGCGTTAAGGCTCCAAACGGATGATTCTTGCACTGATATAAACAGCTATTTTGCATTAATTTGTCACAATTGTGATAGGTGTATTGTCACACCTAGAGCCAATTATGTGCATGATGCTGTATTATAGAGTCAACAATTGATAATTTGTGATATCAGTCCAATGTTGTGAGAATACATAGCTCCAAGCAACTTGTGTATATGAGTGATCTGATAAATTAAGCAATAATCTATAGGAGAGTGTAAAAACACAATGTAAAATATAATTTTACAGTGATCTATATTTGTTGTAAAAAGATTAAAGTAATTTTGTTAATAAAATTGGCCAGGACTGATTGCAAATGTATTTCTGTATTGATAGTTAGCAGTTACTTTTTTTTACCTATATTTGCTCACTTAGATTTGATGATGGCAACAGGATTATGCGTTCCTAAGCATCAGTTGTGATAGTTTTACACATAGCTGATATATGCACTAATTGAACCTACACATTTTGCTCTACCTATATTAACCTTATTATTCTGTCTGTTGTTATGTCACAAGATAAATATTTTTTAGCTACACTTGAGGATTTAATTGTGTAATATCTTTCGTTACATATGGTGGTAATATAAATTCTAAGTATATTGTAATATACTATATTGTATCTGTATTTATCTATCTATTCTATTAAAACACCGGTTTTAAAAAATATGACAATTTCTATGTTTGGTTTCAAATTTCTATATTTTACTTCTACTATTGTTTTAAAGCTATCTAAAGGAAGCGCAGTAGGTGTCTAATATGAAATTTGAATGGATTGAGTATTAAAACTTCGTATATGTAAACCACCTGAATTGTCATAATAATTGTAGATGTGTGTTTTGATTTGGTATTCTGTAAACAGTTTTTGCCTTTGTCTATTGTAACTGAAATAAATTAGCTATAACTATACCTGTTAGATATATAATTTTACTACAAACAGACATTATATATTGTACTATTTTGTATTATCCACCATTATTAGGTTTATTTATCAAAATTGTGATTCTAACATAAGTTGCAACATTTCTAAATTGATATTATTTTCCTTTGCCTCTCACATGTTATGGAAGTAAACTAAAAGTTATAATAAGTCTTATTTTCATGATATAAACTGTGTATGTCGTCAGATTTGTGTAAAATAGCTGTGCACATTAGTGTAAAAAGAGCATAAAGAGTACTTTTATTGAAAGAAATTTTGAGTTAGTCATACAATATTGTAACATGCTTTTTTAAATTACAATACGTGGGTTTTATTTTGATTATTTTTTTTTAACTTTGTTATAAAAATTATTTAAATGTTGTTAATCTATACAACAGAATTTCCCAAGAAGTACTGATGATAAGATTATCAAAATGGCATAATGTCCAGATGTTTGTTTATGTTATGGTACCCTTCCATCGGTACCATTTACCTTAGTAGAGTTTGTGTTATATAAAAACAAAAGACGAGGTGGTGATAAAAGAAATATGTCGCGAAGGATGAAGTCGCTGTTTTTTTTTTTTTTTTTTTTATTGCAAACGGTGGCAAACGAGCAAACAGTACACCTGATGGTAAGTGTTGCTGCCGCTCATGGACCTTTACAAGGCCGATGCCTACCGCGAAGAAAGCGAAGGGAGTGTGAATGCGTGCATTGAGGCTCGGTGATACCAAGGGCACCACCAAAACCCTCCACACGCAATCACCCTCAGAAAGTTGGGCTTCCGGTTCTCTCTCTCTCACCGAACGAAGCGCAGTACCAAATTGCTACTACTCAGACGTCGATTTTCTGCGAGAGCATGGTACTCCCCGGACGGACCGGCCCGCGGCTGTAGACAGATAACTGTCAACAGTGTGGTCCTACCACTCCTAAATGTGAGGTGGTGTTCATGACCTATCAAGACGGTCCAATCTATTGTTATAAGCATTTACTCGGGTACCGCACCGTAAGAATACCGCCGCTATGCAGATTGCCATAGTACGTTTCGCTCACTTTTTTAAATGCGTGTTTTTTCATTATCAAGAATGTTCGCGGTGATTAGTGATCGATTATTAGAGTATCAACTTGACGTGTATTAATTAGAAACTAGATATTATCAAGTTAAATTAATAAACGAAAATTTAGATTTTAGATACATAGATTTGAAGCATTGCCCCTGTCCTCTGATAGAGGGCTGATTCAAATCCCATACAAATTGCTCTCGATAACTATACGAGCACTGACGCAAATATTCGCGGTAAGTCCACAATACCAGGCCCAAGGGTCGTTTTGATTGTTAGCCGGATTGCTGCGAGAGATTCTTCGCACCCCTCGCTCCAACGCTACCGGGCCCAGGCCCGTAGGCTACCGGAGCTGCCATGACTTGGGAACCATTTTTGTTCTGTCCATCAATACTTACGACTCGACAATTGTATTCTTATCCTATCGCCTAACGGGGAAGTAGTGTTAGTTAATCAAGTAATAATATCCGTATAATCAAGTATTGTTTGGTTTTTATTAAGCGCTTTAGTAATTATGTATTAATTTATACTTTATCGGACTTACAGTTGAAGGAAGACAAAAGTTCCTCTTGCTATTAAATAGTAGGAAAATATTTTCTGAGGGAATTTTTATTAGTTACATTAAGGTTGTGGAGTTATAAATGCACTAGTATTGTTTGCCCTTGATGTACTTTCCAATCATCGTTAATAACCAGGAAAATAATTTTTAAATGGAGTTCACAATTATCTATTGAAAACTGCCGAAAGGGAATATTCAAGCTCTTATGAAGTTTATATACCTCTGGCACAACTTAAGGCCCTTCTTTAAAAGCTACTAATTAGCTTATGGATTTCCCGATAGACAGACTCTCGACTGAATCGAAATTTGAATACGCGGTAAATAAAAATTGCAGTGAGTCATTAGTAATTTAAAACTATGTTGTTTAACGTTAGCGTTTAATAAATCCACTGTTCTTGCCGACTCATAAAAGATTAACGCAGGTGTGGTGAAAGACAAGGAAAGTACGACGACCTCATTTATTGTCAAAATTTTTCATTTAATTTAAAGACCTATCCTTTTAGGTTCTTCAAAATATATCTCATTAACGTCCCAGTTCCTGACGCTGTCGAGCATCTCCCTAGCTGCTGCGCCGTGTTCTCGCCGCAATCGCAGTGGTGGCAGGACGGTGTGCTCTCCATCTTCACGACTTTGTGCAGGTACTTGACGAAGTAACCGTGCCCCGTCAACACCTGTGCCTGTCGGAAGGAAAGCACCCCGTGCCACCGACCCATCAGCACCGGCCGGAAAGCCTCGACGCTTCAAACAGCGCATCGAGGCCTCTCCAGTTGGACTGCCCAACGGACAATGACGTCGTGACGGGCGTCGGCCCGCCAGGCGGCCAGCTCCTTCAACGTCATTATGCCGCCGCCCGCCTGCGTCTCTAACGTCCGCTGGAGACGTGTTGGCATAGGGTTTTATTTCGAGTCTTCTTTTGTTTGTAAAGATGATATTTGAATATTGTATCCCTTTTTTTGGGGTACTCCGTCACCACACGGATATAAAAAATAATATATATATTTTTTAATTTAATGAGTCATTTGCCCTTTCGTATATCTTCTTATTTGATGGCAATGAGCTACAATAATATGAGCTATTGGTGCCAGTGTCGAGTTATAATATTATATTTATTATTCACGTCTTCAGTCTTAGTCTTTCAGTCAGTCGTTACCATGATTTGGTGCTGATATCCAAGTCATGCCTTCTCTGGAAATTTTGGCAGATTGTCAAAATGCACGCAATTCACTATTATATCATATTCACAACATTTCAGAATTTAATCGGCATTATATTACATAAAATATCAACAAAATTATTCAATACAACACTTCAAAACACTAAAACAATGAAAAAAATATAAAAGCGCTTAAAGCGCTACATGACATTTTGACATTCGCGTCAAAAGTCCCTTCGTATATCATTTAAGACATGAAGTTTGAATGAGAACGTAAAATGTCAGCAATTTGGAAGTGTCGTGTGGTGTTCTTGTATTATATTCAATATCTTAGTGTTTTAACGTGTTATATTAAATAATTTTTATTGCATTTTATGTAATATGTGGTGGAAGAAATGCTGATGTGTAGGGAATATGATATGATAACAAAATGCTTTAGTAATCTTTTTGTTTCTACCAAAATGTTCAGAAGATACCGTTAATAGTGACCATAACACTGATGAAGGCGAGAATTTGACTTACTGACGTACCATTACCAATATGGAAAAGCTTATAATTCACAAAGAAAACTATAACTCAACATTGGCAATAATAGTTCGTATTAGTAGCTGATTGCCAAGACAAAAAGAAAAGAAACTTGGTTTCCTTTGGCAACACAATCACTCAAGCTGATTTAAAACAAGTCAAGCCTGAAGGGGTTTTCCGGCGCGAATATGGAAATGTCATGTTAAGCTCTTGTATTATATTATTTTTTTTTAGTGTTTTATAGTGTTATATTGAATCATTTTGCTGATGTTTTATGTAATATAATACAATTAAGGTGCTGAAATGTGGTGAATGGAATATAAGAGTGGTTTACGTGTATTTTCATATTCTACTGAAATTCCCAGAGGAATGATTTAATTAGGTTTTCAGCGCCTAATTAATGATAACGACGCCTCTCTGACGGACTTTGACTATTAATAAGTTATACAATATGAAGAAGTAAATAATATGTAAAGAAAATTATTTTTAAGCTACGTAAGACAAGGCAGTATGGTCGAAAAGACTTTAGCCTGCCCGTAAGGGTGAACCAAACAAAAAAAAAATGAAGTTTGTTTACTAATAAAAATCTGTCATAATTTCAATGATTATATTGGTTTTCTTCATAATTAATCACATTATTTTTATTTTCTGGAAAAAAAGTAATTAGATTGCGTCTAGATTTGCTTTATTGTATTTATAATATTCAAATATTAAAAACTTTTGTTTAGGTTATATATCTAGATAGGCTTTTTTCAGGAGTGCTGTTCATAAGAATTATTCTATAATATATTATTGCCTCGATACAAATATCTAGACCAATTTGTATAAAATGTCTAAGAACGACAGATTTATTGAATTTAAGAAATACGCCACAGAATACGATCCAATTAAAATTGGCTCCATAGACGGTATGTTTAAATTTACACCAATTTAAATACTATTTAATAAGATAATAAATAGACCATAAATCTTCGTATGGTGTTGTCTAACTCCTCTCTTGTCCGTGGGTGTCGTAAAGGACGACTAAGGGATTAATATTGGTGCAAGAGAAGGAAAACTCAAAATGAAACCCTATGCCAAAACGTCTGACCAGCATAATATAGTATAGCAAATTCCCTTCCATAATAGAGGAGGTCCAAGCCCAGCAGTGAGATGTATAAGGGCTGAGGTGATGATAATTTCTACAAAACATTTGTATTACTTTATTTCACAGGTACAGATACGGAGCCTCACGATCGCGCGATCTTGCGCGCCCTGCGTTCCGAGTTCATTCCCAACAAATCAATAAAGGGAAATCCAAATAACACTCTTTTTATTGGCAGGCTCAACCCAAGAACCACAGAAGTATGTATACTATTATAGAAAATGATTAACTAATTTTGTTTATAAAAGCTTAACCATATTTATGTGTTGATATAAACTAATTAACCATTTGGTGATGGAATAAGTATAAAATTCACTACTTCTTATCTCGGCCACGAACATAATAAAAGATGACTAAGGGATATAATATGTATAGAACATCTATACAAGAGAAGGCAAACACAAAAGAAAACCCTACATCAACCTTTCTGACTAGCATGGTATAGTGAGGTCAATTTCCGTCCTATTGTGGCGGACTCGAGTCCAACAGTGGGACGTATATGAGCAGAGATGAAAAAAATATTGTTGATCTTCTATAAATTGTGTGACAAAAGAGGTAGCAATCCCAAACCTTATGGGATATGGGTATTTAAGATTAGACCAAATGTTTGTAGGTACCTCTTCTACATACAAATTGCTATAAAAATTTACAGCAATGACTGATTTCTTTAGTATGTTCTCAAAGACAGATTAGATATCTACAGCAGGACTAGCAAAGAGTGCAAATAACAAAGACTTAACATTTTACTCTTTTTAATGTCTTTTATCATTATGCACTATGTACAAGAATAGTTTATTTTATATTAAACTGGTAGTTGTAGACTACAAATACTAATCTCATCTGATGACATGTGGACCGGATGGCATCCCTGCAGTGGTACTAAAGACGTGCGCCCCTGAATTGACTCCCACCCTCACGCGCCTATACCGACTTTCCTACGCTACTAATAGGGTTCCGTCTTCGTGGAAGGTAGCCCATGTCCACCCGATCCCTAAAAAGGGAGACCGGTCTGACCCATCGAATTACAGGCCAATTGCGATAACATCCTTGCTCTCCAAGATAATGGAGAAGGTTATAAACCGCCAGCTTCTGCAGTACCTTGAGGATCGCCAGCTTATCAGTGATCGCCAATACGGCTTTCGTCATGGTCGGTCGGCTGGTGATCTTCTTGTGTACCTCACACACCGTTGGGCAGAGGCCTTGGAGGGCAAGGGTGAGGCGCTGGCGTTCAGCCTAGATATCGCAAAGGCGTTCGATAGGGTCTGGCACAGGGCACTTCTATCGAAGCTACCATCATACGGAATCCCCGAGGGACTCTGTAATTGGATTGCCAGCTTTTTGGATGGTCGGAGTATAAAAGTCGTCGTAGATGGCTCCTGCTCCGATACCATGACCATTAATGCTGGTGTACCACAAGGCTCGGTGCTCTCCCCGACGTTGTTTATCCTGCATATCAATGACATGCTCTCTATCGAGAGTATGCGTTGCTATGCGGATGACAGTACGGGTGATGAGCGGTATACTGAGCAACGGAATATCCCTCGGAGTATTCAGGAAAGAAGGGTTCAACTTGTGTCTGAAGTCGAGCGCTCTCTGGGGCGGGCCTCGGAATGGGGTGAACGGAACCTAGTCCAGTTCAACCCCACAAAGACACAAGTTTGCGCGTTCACTGCAAAGAAGGACCCATTTGTCATGGCGCCTCAGTTCCAAGGAGTAACTCTTCCAATTTCTGAGAGTATTGGAATTCTCGGCGTCAAAATATCGAGCAAAGTCCAGTTTGGGAGTCATTTGGAGGACAAAGCCAAATTGGCAAGCAAAAAGTTGGGCGTCCTGAACAGAGCCAGGCGGTACTTCACACCGAGACAGCGTCTTGTGCTATACAAAGCACAAGTTCGTCCTCATGTGGAGTACTGCTCACATCTCTGGGCAGGTGCGCCCAAATATCAGCTAGACCCACTTGACTCCCTGTAAAGACGGGCTGTTCGAATCGTCGGGGATCCCAATCTTACGGACAGATTGGAGTCGCTGGAGCAGCGGAGAGACTTTGGGTCACTCTGTGTACTCTACCGACTCTTTCACGGGGAGTGCTCCGAGGAACTGTTTGACTTGGTACCACCGTCACCATTCTACCAACGTACCACTCGACATCGCAGCAGGGTTCATCCATTTCACCTGGAAACGTTATGGTCTTCAACTGTACGTTTCCAGCGATCATTTCTCCCACGTACGTGCAAGCTCTGGAATGAACTACCTGCTGCTGTGTTTCCCGAGCGCTATGACATGTCCTTCTTTAAACGAGGTTTAAGAAGAGTATTTCCTTCACGGTAGGCAGCGGCCTGGCTGTGCCCCTGGTATTGCAATGGTCCATGTGCAGCAGTTTCACTTACCATCAGGTGTGCTGCTTGCTCGTTTGCCACCGTTGGCAATAAAAAAAAAAAAAAAAAAAAATGTGGACAGCAATTACAACATTTACAACATTACATTCTCAAGTGGAGGGCAATATCCGCCCGGGGCGATGGATGGACGGCATGCGACCCCATAATCCACCGTATTCCCTCCCTAACGCCATTGGGCCGACTATTGATATTGATTCCTTGACTTCGGCGGATTACTCATTCGGGTATCCTCCCGTTCGACGCCCCGCCATCAAGACAGTGTTGCCGGCGCGTTACCCTCACGCGGTCGACCTATCTACGGGTGGCAGACTAATCCCCGGCCCATCTACCGGCGGTCTCTTCTAGGGTGGCATCATGCGCAGGTACTCGCGCCTGCGCCGGCGGCGGAGCATGTCATGAATTCTTCCCGCACACGCTCCGCCGCCTTCTTCTGCGAGATAACTGAGTCGCAGAAGGAGGCGACCGCGTCCCAGTTCCTGACGCTGTCGAGCATCGTTCTAGCGATGGTCGGCAGCATCAGGTCGGCACCGATGATTGCGACGAGTTCACTGCGCTGTTCTACCCAGGCCACGCAGACCTCGAGCGTATGCTGCGCCGTGTCTTCGTCGCAACCGCAATGGTGGCAGAGCGGCGTCCTCTCCCGCGACCTTATGCAGGTTTTTGCCGAAACAACCATGCCCTGGCAAGACCTGCACCAGTCGGAGGGTGAGGACCCCGTGCCGCCTACCCAACCACTCCATCAGCATCGGCCGGAAGGCTTCGACAGTTCAAACACCGAATCGAGGTCTTTCCAGCCGAACTACCCAACGGGCAATGACGTGTGGGCGGCGTCGCCCCACCAAGCGGCCAGCTCGCGAAGCGAGACACAGCCGCCCCCTGCCAGTGTCGCCGACACCCGCCGGTAAAGACCAGCGAGCATCTCCGCCTCGAAGTCCCACGGGGAGTTTCTGCCAACAGGCACGCTGCCTCCGTCGCCACCGTGCGGTATTCGCGTATGGCCCTGATCGCCATGGCCCTCTGTGGTCGCCACAAGAGAGCCCTGAGTCGGTCATCGACATAATAAATTACGCCCAGCTCGGGAGGGAGGCTATCTCGTAACGCCCAATCGTAGTCGGTATTCCACAGATTCGGCCCTCAGATCGACTCCTGCGGAACACCACACGACATGGGCGTCCGCACAACATCCCCTATTCAGTCTACGTAGAGGACGCTGCGCCCCTCTAAATAGTCTGTCGATAGCCGCCCCAAGTATAGAGGCTCCTCGTGATACCGGAGCGCTTTCCTGATGCAGCTGAATGGCAGATTTTTAAATGCGTTGGCGATGTCCAAAGACACTGTCAACAGCCCCCTCTGCTGGTGACTGCCTCCGTGACTATGACCCTTAGGCGCAGCAAGGTCGCGATCGTCGAACGCTCTTTCCGGTAACCGAATTGGCCGTCCGAGTTTACATCCCGTGACAACACGACGTATTTAATTGTACTATAGTGCTAGTGGTCGCCGAGTGGTCGAAATTCGGCCATAATTCATTTAATTTTTTTGTTGCTACACAATTTTCTTTTAATTTTATCTATGTATAATTGTATATTAAGCAAGTTGTATTTCACTAATAACTAATATATATCTATTAGACATTGTCATCATAATTATGATTGTTAGACATTCAGTTCGACCAGAGATTTTATCCGTAAACAAAAGTGTATAAGCGCGCGTATGTGTGTGTGTGAGTGTAGCGATTGCATTGTAGTGTGCTTAATGCCTTTTTTAATGAATTTAATGTATTTTTAATCTATTATTATATAAAATTTCAGTTTTATGCACTTCTTCTCATTATATACTTCAACTGTATAACAACAACCAAATTTCATGCTTGTCCATCCACGTAATTATCGTAATAAGGGGTACAAAGTTTTTGCTTCACGTATTAATATATAGATACTACCCCTAAACCTAGAATTGTTTCTTTAAACTAGCTTAAATTAGACAGTTCTTAAAAATGCAATCTCAGTTCTACATGAGCACCTCGATTGTTCGTTCATATGTGAATGCCAAAAATTTACTAATGCAATTCTATTTAATTTTAGGACACAATTACTGCAGAGTTTTACTAATAATAATAATGTCTATTTATTGCAGACCACATAGATCCATAAATGTTAGTAATATAAAAATACTTAGGTAGCTAGGATTAGTAAAAAATAAAAAATAACAAAAATAACACTACACACGGAATTAAAATAATTTAACAAATCATATTAAGACAAAAGCTAAATCACATTACATTTTGCGACTGGGGCGTGTAAATGCGTCCAGTGCTCCAGTATTGGACAATCCCACCTATCGTTTATCACTGACAGGATACTGTGTGAACTGGAGCGTAATCTCTGTAGCAGGGAAGCGCAGCTTTTTCTAACGAGAGCTTTGAAGCCATCAACGCCCTTCTCTGCGAACATCCCAGAAGCGCTACAAAAACGAGGCAGCCCCAACAGCATCCTGAAAGCGTTGTTATACTGAACACGCAGGTCACTATATGCCCTCTGCGTGTACTTGGCCCACAGGCTACACGTGTACTGTGACTGACAGTAGGCCTTGAACAGTGTCACCTTAACCTCGGATGTACACCGTGCAAACCTGCGGGCCAGCATGTTGCATCGGATAGCCAGCGCCCTGCGTGCTCGTTCAATGTCTACGTTATCTCGCAGATCCTCCGTCAGCCAGTGGCCCAAGTACTTGAACTGAGTTACTCGTGTTAGCGGTTGATTGTATAATGTAACTGGTGGCACGTTACTGTAGCATTTGGTGCCAGCTTTAAACACGAGTAACTCGCTCTTTTTTATATTATAGGTCAAGCCGTGAGTGACTGCATAACCCTCACATATCTCCAATAGCCGCCTAAGAGCACCAACTGACGGACTTAACAACACCATGTCATCTGCGTAACTAATATTGTTTAGACATACGTCATCAATATGGCATCCGATTTTGGTGTTGCTCAGCTCAGCGATCAACCCATTTATATAGAGGTTGAATAGGCGAGGTGAGGTAATCCCCCCCTGTCTCACCCCACAGTCCAAACGATACACTTGCGACATTGCTCCCGCCCACCGGACATAATTCGTCTGGTTGGTATACCAATATTTAAGTAATGATGTTACTTCGTTTTCAATTTTTGTTTCTTTACTTAACTTATTACAAAGTATTTCATAGGACACCATGTCAAATGCCCGTGACAAGTCCAGAAAACATGCATTGATGGGTGTTTTTCTACGGGTGTAGTATTGAACAGTCCGCTTCACACACATTATAGCCATCTCAGTGGATAATCCTGGTCTAAACCCAAACTGCGCATCGTGTAGCTCAACACGTGGAGCCATATATGCGTCAAGTAGACTGTCCAACACTTTTGCCGCAGTAGTGGCAAGAGATATGGGCCTATAATTAGTAGGAGCAGCCGGATCACCAGTTTTGGTTTTTATGATTGGCACAACAACGGTTTTCATTAGATCGTGTGGCAGAAATGAATGACTTAAACATAGGTTATATAGCCTAGCCAACATATTTGGTAGATGTTCACCAGCAAACCTTAGGTGCTCAATACTGAGGTGATCGTGACCTGGAGACTTGCCTAATACAATTCTATTTAATTTTAGGACACAATTACTGCAGAGTTTTACTAATACAATTCTATTTAATTTTAGGACACAATTACTGCAGAGTTTTACTAATACAACTCTATTTAATTTTAGGACACAATTACTGCAGAGTTTTCACAATTTGGACGAATTGTCAACTGCCGTGTAGTAAAAGATATAGTAACGGGCAAATCAAAGCAATACGCATTTGTAGAATATGAAAGTACAGGCAGTATGGATATAACATTGAAGAATATGCATAAAGAATACATAGACGGATCAGAGATTATTGTGGAACGGGAGGCAGGCCGTCGTTTAGTCGGCTGGCGGCCGCGACGACTCGGAGGTGGTTTTGGCGGACGAAAGGAGTCTGGACAACTTCGTTTTGGATGTCAGGATAGACCATTTAGGAAACCATTTATTGTTACACCGAAAACTGAGGAAGATGGCTTGCGCGAGAGAAGATAGATAAAAAAAATACGATCAAATTGCTTACTCAACTAAGTCAGCAAAACATCCATGCTTACCAGCACATAATGTAATTCCTGACTGAATTTATATTATATTAATACAGATTAGGATTAGTTAAATATTTAGGATACAAAATATAAAGCAAACAGGACTACGAACTGATGTGGAGTAAATGTAACAATATATTACGGCATCTCATGTGTTTTTTTTTAACAGAAATAAATATGAGGAGACAAAAACCAAACACTTGGTGCTTGGTATTTACCACAGTAAGGCCTTGATAGTCAACTATGTAAATATGTTAAGATTATAGTATGTGGGTATCTAGTGGGAATGGTGTTATTTAAAATAAAGATTATTAGAAAATAAATGTATACAAATTTTAATAATTAATTATTACCCATATTCAAAAATACCTCACTTGGTTATAGAGGCGAAGGGGGTGGGAGATAGGTTTTCATCACGTAGCCGAGCTAATTCGTTCATCTTCACCACGCTGTTAACAGTTGTCTGGCTACAGCCGCGGGCCGGTCCGTTTGGGGGTGGATGATCGTAAAAGGTAAGCGACGTAGCAGATAACATTATGTTTTTTACATCTTTAGTTAAATGCCTTTGCCAACCCGTCTGACCAGCGTAGTGTAGTAGTTACTTCGATTTACGCTGCGGAGGAGTGTCGAGCCCAGCAGTGGGATATACATGTACTGAAATGTTGAAGATTATTATCCTGTAAAAAAATCGACTACAGTACTTTAACGAGTGCTGTTCAAAATCTGCTTGATCCACTTATTCCAAGCATTTACATACGGAAAACAAAACTCTAATACCTATATACATATGTGGAGCCAAATTTCAACATAGACCATCCAACACCTTGAAAAGTTATAATTGACCGCTAATGATCAATCGGGACAATATTTTCCGATCGCATAGGTCATGTACGTCATTGCACGTCCAAAGGATATTGTACATTATAATGACATGTGATGTAAAATAATGTGTAACGTGTGCTGGAAGGAGTTCAAAGGCTGGTGTAGGTCATTTACACGCATCGAAATTTGTCTGTCGCTCGTGCAAGCATTGTTGCTTACCATACTTATTGCTTTTTTGACATTTTTAACACTTCACTTCCTAGCCTGCCACGATGATACAAGCAAATTGTTAGAAACAACAGTAACTTTTTCACCTCAAACCGATGAATCTGAAACTGAAACTGAGCAATTTAAAAAAATATCAAGTCCTCAATCAAAGACACCAGTTGAAATGTCATCCTCACCGCCCGAGACCTTCACATCGCCCTCAACATTAAATACTGAAAGAATACTAAAGGACGTTGAATGTACATGGATACCTTCCAAAAAGACGAAAGCTACTACACATTATTACTTGACTGAACGTGTCCAGCTTACTGAAACTACGTACAATGCAGATATCTCAAATGAATTATTACAGAATCTCCAAACCAGCTATCATGCTATCGAAGAAAATCGGGACGGGGACGAGGCTACGACGAAGTATAAGAATTATGTTGCGGCGCTAGTGAAGTTAGAGCCGTCCGCGAAACTAATTTTTGGATGTATTCTTACAAAAGTGACTCGGTACTGGACGCTGACGGCGGGTAGTTGTATCGAGTCAATCGAAGAGGTGGATTCGCTAGATTCTTTCTTTATAATGGACTCATTTGGTGAATCTACGCAGGGTCAGATTCATGTTGTAGCGGATGTTCAAATCCACCCTCTATACCAAGGTGCCAATTACAGTTATGACCTGGCTGCATTGCGCAGCGACGACGCGTTGGCATCCAGTACCATCCATCTGCTGCGGCTACCTACTATATTAGATTTTTTCCTAGTTTCTATCGGTGAGAGATTCATCATTCTTGGATATGGAGCATATAGGTATATACATTTCTGTCAAATAGGTCTCTAATTAAACTTTAATGGATGCTTAGGAATTGATTGGATTGTTATAACGTTTGTGCATTTGTTATATAATCACCATATAATATGTAAATAGATCAATGTCTTCTTTCAAGATTTGCACGACAGAATTCCATATGACATGATGCTACGAGATATCTGGTAGTCTTTATGCAATTTTAGTTACTTAAGCCAGAAAAGGGAATGAAAGATAAGAAGCTATAAACTCGCATACACAAAGCTCTAGAATTCTAGATATATAAGGAAGATGTGAGATTTTATGAGACTTTTGAGACAATTGTTGAAAACTAAAATGAATGTGTATATTAGTTTACAGCTAATCATCTTTTATTCCGAGACCTACGTAACATTGGTGAAGTTGAGTTCACTCGCTAAGGGAAGTTAGTTCGGGGTGCTACGCCAGAAACCTCCGCGTGGTGTACCCTGGGCATGAGCGACAATTCCTTGGACTGCTCTCTGGAATTGTCGCTCGTGGCAAATATCTGGCCCGAGGGGGGGCCCAGTTTATGGGATGCCCCAAATTCGCTCCATGCCCTCTAATTGTAGAGGGTATTGGACGCGAAAATTCGACGGGCCCAGTCACTCATTCGTTTGAGGACTAGGCAGGCATTTGCCTACCGCGACAAATCGTAGACCTGATTCTTGCTTCGGGACATTTGTCTTGAGGCCTAGACTCAGGAGCGAGGGGTTAAGGGGGTTAAGCCAAGAGCTTAACCGCCTGGACCGCGAGGAAGAAAACCTCTATAAAACAATCACCCAGAATCCTAAGTTCTGGCGCGCGGCGAGAGGATGCATGGCTGATGGGTTGTTCAGTCGTTAGCGCGCCCCCAGCCAGGGTACCTGCGGACCCCCTGTGTTGGGAAACAAATGTACGCTTGCCCGGGTATCGGGATCTCTGCCCGGGTGGACCGTCACTTCTCCCTTACTCGTGGGAACTATATGGATTTCTCAACAAACATTGATGCAGACAGGAGGGGTGAGATGCCCAAAACCAGCAAGAATGGGGAGTCTTGTTCCCACAATAAAGCCCAGCCAAGCTACAGAAAAACTGGCTTAGAAGACCTGGATGCCTCGTCGGACTGCAGTTCCGTACTGGAGGCATCCAAATCAGCCGAGGGCCCGGCGAAAATTGAGGCCCGAAAGAAGAAGAGGGGGGGAAAACCCACCCCTGCAACGGAGCGCGCCAGACGGCGCGCAGCGCAGAAGCGACGGGCGGAGCTGAAGGCACTGCGTACTGCCGACGTTTCGCTCAGTGACTCCAGCGTCTCTGACGCAGGCAGTATTGCGACGGCGGAGACCGACGCGACCGTGGAGCAGTCGACGGACGAGGGTGGTAATGCCGCAGGGCCGTCGGATACCGAAGGCGGCAGCATGTCGGCTGCTGAGACCGTCGCTGAGTCATCGCAGTCTCTGGCGTCGGTCCTCACGGCGGCCCTAGCAGTCAGGGAGGGGGTCCTCTCCTCGCAGGTGCGGAAGCGCCCCCTGAACGAGGGTGGAAGTTCGGGATCCTCCGAGGGGAGTGGCACCATCATGCCTCCTCCCAAAGTTCCGGCCTCTCGCAGGGGACGAGGGGGCGCAGTAGTGGCGGCAAGGTCGGTGACGCCATCGCCGGCCGGCGCAGTACGGGGGACTGAAGCCCAGAAGCGGGCAAATGAGGCGGCTGCCGCGAGGATGATGAGGGTGTTGTCAGACATCCCTCCCACCGACACGGCGGCTGCTGAGTCCGCTGTAGGTGGCGACCCCCGAGCTGCCAATGTGGCCACCCTGCAGGCCGAAAACACCCGCCTTAGTGGTGAGGTCTCAGGCCTGCAGGAGAAAAACAAGGCGCTACGAAAAGAGCTGTCGGCGGTGCAGAAGGCGAACCGCGAGTTGGCAAGACAAATGGCCGACTTGCGGAGCCAGGTCGCGCAACTGGCGAAGACCTCGCCGCCGACAAGCGCCGGCCCTGCGGCCGTCCCCGCCGTCCCCGTTGCGCCAATTCGCGCTGTGGCGAGTCGCTAGAGGGCCCAGCCGGCCGAAGTGATCCCGCTACCCGCAGTGGATGGCGTGCCGGACCAGACCATGCGCGCCGTAGTGGAGGTTGTCGGCAAAATGCTCGACGCGCGCATGGCGGCTCTGGAGGAGAGATTGTCTCTGCCTCCGGAGCTCCGTCTCCGGCCGCCCCTCGCTGCGGACAGGCCGAAGGTCGTGGCGTCAGCCCCTACCGCGCTACCCTGCCAGGGAGGGCGCGTAGGAAATTACGCTGCGGCCGTTGCTGGGCCGAAGCCCAAAGGACCCGCCGCGAAGAAGAAGGTGGCACCGGCTCCTGCCAAGGCCGGACCTCAGCCGCTGCCGGCAAATGCACCGCCGGCGGCGGTCAATGCAGCCGCGGCCGTGACTGCTGTGCCCGGCACCCCTGCTGCGCCTGAAGAGGGTTGGCAGACGGCCGAGCGCAGCCGAAAGAGTCGCGGCCAGAAGAGAAGAGCGGAGGCCAAAAGCGCCGCCAAAGCCTCCGCTCCCAAGGCAGGAGCCGAAAACAAGAGGTCGCGCAGAAGGCTCCGGCCGCCAAAGTCAGCCGCGGTGGTGATCACCGTGCTGTCTGAGGCGGCCGAAAACGGCCTCAGCTATGAGGCCGTCTTACGTCGCGCCCGGCGGGAGCTTGACGTCTCCGATTTAGGAGGCGTCGAAGCCAGGACCCGCAAGGCCCGGACAGGAGATCGGATTTTAGAGTTCCGTGGGGCCGAGGGCGCCAAGACGGCCAATAGCATGGCCGCCAAGCTGAGGGGTTTGTTTGCTGCGGAGGATGGCGTCAAGATCGCCAGACCCGTAAAGTGCGCAGAACTACGCGTCGCGGGTCTGGACGACTCCGTGACGGTGGATGACATCCGGGAGGCCATCGTCTCGAAAACCGGGTGTCCCGTGGACACCGTCCGAATTGGCGCCATCCGCCCTGGTCCGGGCGATGTCGGTGCTGCCTGGGTGCTGTGCCCGGTGGAGTCGGCCAAGCAATTGGCCGACTCAGGCAGGCTCCTCGTGGGCTGGAGCTCGGCGCGGGTGTCCGTGCTGGAGTCCCGGCCTGCGAGGTGTTACAAGTGCATGGCAGTCGGACACACTCGGCCGACATGCACTAACTGCTTTGACTGCAGCGACCTTTGTTTCCGCTGCGGTCAACCCGGGCATAAGGCGGCATCGTGCGCCGGCACTGCCAACTGCCCCGCGTGTGCGGCGGGCAATAGGCCCGCCAAACACCGCATGGGGGGCAGGGAGTGCAGACCCCCGGCTTCGGCCCCAAAGGGGCGGAGCGGCCCGACGACTCCGGCCGCTCCCGCCCCTAGCGCGACCCGATCGCCCGCCAGCGTGGAGGAGGTGATGGATACGGCCCACTAATGGCGGCCGAATCTTACCACCTCCTGCAGGCCAACCTCAACCACGCCGCTGAGGCACAGGACGTTTTCCTGCAAGCCATGGCGGAGTGGTTGATCGGTGCAGCCGTAGCCGTGGAGCCGTACGTGGTGCCTGACCGGCCCAATTGGCTGGGTAGCAGTGACGGCTCTGTGGCGATCGTCGCCTCCACGTCGTGGCATTCCCCGCCCTTGTTGCTCAAGGACAGGGGCGATGGGTATGTCGCGGCGGAATGGGGAGAGGTTACGCTATTTGGTGTTTACTTCTCCCTTAACAGGAGCGCGACGGATTTCGGGATCTTCCTCACCATCCTGGGGGCCTCGATACGGCGACTGGCACCGCGCCAAGTCTTCGTTCTGGGGGACTACAACGCCAAGTCCACGGCGTGGGGGTCCCCCAGGACGAATGACCGCGGGCGGGCGGTCGAAGAGTGGGCGGCGGCACTGGGCCTCTGTTTGCTGAACAGGGGCTCGGTGTAAACGTGCGTGCGGCAGCAGGGCGGGTGGATAGTGGACTTGTCGTTCGCTAGCCCTAATGTCGCAGCACGTGTGAGGAGCTGGTGCGTCCAGGAGGAGGTTGAGACCCTATCCGACCACCGATACATCCGGATAGAGGTCTCCCGGACCCTCCTGCAGCCCAGCAGGGGTCACAGCGCGGACGGAGCTCCCGCGTTTCCGCGGTGGGCTGTGGGTCGATTGGATCGGGACCTGTTGGTGGAGGCAGCCATCGTTCAGTCGTGGCTGTCCTCACCGCCCCAGGCGGACGGGGTGGATGCCGAGGCTGGCCGCATCCGCTGTGCGTTAACGCAGATCTGCGATGCGGCCATGCCCCGTGTGCGGCGTCTGCCCCCGAAGAATGCGGTCCCCTGGTGGTCCCGAGAATTGGTGGACCTTCGGGCCGCGTGCATACGTGCCCGGAGGGCTTACACCCGCAGCCGAGCGCGCCACCGCGACGCTGAGCGGGAGGGCCAGCTGTACGAGGCTTACCGCAGTGCGCGATCTGCTTTCAGGCTGGCCGTCCGTACCGCCAAGGACGTTAGTCGGCGAGAGATGCTGGACAGTCTCGAGCGTGACCCCTGGGGTCGCCCCTACCTCGCGGCGCTGAACAAGCTCCCCGGGCGGGCCCCCCCCTCACCGAGACTCTCCAGCCCAGCCTCCTCACCAGAGTTGTCGAGGACCTCTTTCCACAGCGGGCGGAGCACACGCCCCCGGTCATGGCTTCGCCGGACAGTGACCGGGAGGCCGACGATGAAAGTGCTCCGCCCATCACGGAGCCGGAAATGGGGGTGGCGGTGGCGCGTATGCGAGTCAAATCCACCGCCCCCGGGCCCGACGGTATTCCGAACCGTGTGCTGGCCCTGGTCCTCGAGCGCCTGGGACCACGCCTCAGGGGACTGTTCGACGCTTGTTTGACGTCCGGGCAGTTCCCTGGGTGCTGGAAAGAGGGGAGGCTGGTTCTCCTGCCGAAGCCGGGACGGTCTCCCGAGTCGGCCTCGGCCTATAGGCCCATCGTGCTGCTCGATGATGCGGGCAAGCTGCTGGAGAGCCAGCCAAAGGAGGAGAGAGAGGAAGCCAAAATCGGCTACGACCAGTCGTAGCCGATTTTGGCTTCCTCTCAACGCCCAGGCGTTGAGAGGAAGCCTCCCACCCGGGCTGGGCGTAATTTGCTACGCCGACGATACACTCGTCACAGCCCGGGGTGGGACGCTAGAGGCGGCACGCCTGGCATCTCTCGGCACCGAGGAGATTGTGAGGCGGATCGAAGCGCTGGGGTTGAGGGTAGCCCTGGAAAAGACGGAGGCCCTTTTATTCCATGGCCTCCGTACCGCCGGGCCTCCCGCTGGCGCTTCGATCACCGTGAAGTCGGTCACCATCAGCATCCAGGCCCACGTGAAGTACTTGGGCCTGGTGCTCGACGGGCATTTTTGGTTCCGGGAGCATCTCCATCGACTTGTTCCCCGGCTTGTCGGCGCGGCGTCCGCCCTTTCACGGCTGATGCCGAATGTAGGCGGACCCAGCTCTACGTGCCGACAGCTGTACACGGGGTGATCCGGTCGATGACACTGTACGGCGCACCGGTGTGGGCGGGGTCCCTGACTGTCTTGCTGAGGGCCCTCTTGAGGCGACCACAGAGGGTCATGGCGGTCAGGGCCATACGCGGTTACCGCACGGTGTCGACGGAGGCAGCGTGCCTCCTGGCCGGAACTCCCCCGTGGGACCTGGAGGCGGAGATGCTCGCTGACATTTATCGGCGGGTGTCGGAGACGCGCGCCCGCGGCGGCATGGTCTCCCTGCAGGAGATCACCGCCTGGCGGGTCGACGTCCGCCAAGGAGTCATTGCCCGTTGGGCAGTACGGCTGGAGAGTCCTCGGTACGGTGTCAGGACCGTCGAGGCCTTCCGGCCGGTGCTGATGGAGTGGTTGGAGCGGACGCACGGGGTGCTTTCCTTCCGACTGGTGCAGGTGCTTACGGGGCACGGGTGTTTTGGGAAGTACCTGCACAAGATTGTCAGGAGGGAGAGCACACCGTCCTGCCACCACTGCAGTTGCGACGAGGACACGGCGCAGCACACGCTCGAGGAGTGTGCTGCATGGGAGGGGGAGCGCCGTGAACTCGTCGCGATTATCGGTGCCGACCTGGCGCTGCCGACCATCGCCAGGGAGATGCTCGACAGCGTCAGGAACTGGGACGCGGTCGCCGCCTTCTGTGAGGCCGTAATCTCACGGAAGGAGGCGGCGGATCGTGTGCGAGTAGAGCTCCTATTCGGCGACACGTTCCGCCGCCGGCGACTCGCGCGGCGCAGGCGCGAGTATCTGCGCCTAATGCCGCCCTAGCCGAGGCCGCGGGTGATCGGACCGGGGAATTGTCCGTCACCCGCAGAGAGGCTGACCGCGCGATGGTGACCGACGTCCCAGTACGTCGAGAGGTGAAGTTACCCGAAAGGGTATTCCGTCGGGCCGACCACTGATGACAAGTCACATCTGCTCCGGTGGTCGGCCCAACAACGAGGTGAAGTGAGTACGGGTGGGTTATGGGCCCGCGCGCCGTCCTTTCATCGCCCCGGACGGACAGGACCGCGCGTGCGCTTACCATAGCCCACCCATAAAAAAAAAAAGGAAAAAAAAAGGGAAGTTAGTTCAGTCCATCCATCCATCAGCCTATAGATGTCTACTGCTGGACACGGTACTGTGCCACTTGCATCCAACGGTTCCTTGCGACTTTTAAGATGTCGTCAGTCCACCTAGTGGCAGGTCGTCCTACGCTGCATCATCCGGTTCGTGGTCGCCACTCAAGAATCTTTCTTCTCCAACGGTTGTCAGTGCGATGAGCGATGTGGCCTGCCCATTGCCATTTTAACGTGCTAATAATTCTGCGAGCTATGTCGGTTACACCCGTTCTTCTACGGATTTTAGCACGTAGAGATATATCGAGCATAGCCCTCTTCATAGCAACTTTGAGGTCAAGTGGTAAAGCCTCCTCAGTTAATAATATGTTTTCAGGACGGTGGAGGCGGATGCTTATGAGCGGCGATTGCGGCAGGTGGCAGCGTACACAGTTTCTGGGTCTCAGTGCAGCGATGTCGCGGACACTTGGGCGCCTAGACACTTGGTCCGTGGAGGGCCGCTGGTGGCAGGCGCATGCGGCCCGGCGGCGCTGTGTGCGGGCGCACTATACGCGCGCGACGAACCCTGCTCCTATTGTGGCGGCACCCCTCTGCTGCGCGCTGGCATACTGTACGGCGTGATGAGCGACAACCGACAGTGTGGTGTCGTATGCGAGCCAGCGCATTATGTCAATGTAGCCGCGCTCCGCGACTGGATACACTACGTCGTATTTTAACGTTAAATAAATTATTGTTATTTATTTCTATGCCTTGTTTTATTCCATATTTAGGTTGCACACGTACGGTTCGCTGATTAAGTTTCCTTATTAGAAATTCAGATTCGGACTTCCCGTCATCATCATTCATCATCATTGCAGCCCACATACGTCCCACTGTTGGGCTCGGGCCTCCTCCATAATGGGAGGAATTTGACCTACTATACCATGCTGGTCAGACATGTTGGTATAGGGTTTCATTTCGAGTTTTCCTTCTCTTGCACAGATGTTATGTGCATATTATATCCCATAGTCGTCTTATACGACATCCACGGGCAAGATAGGGAGTGGTGAATTGTATTCTTACTCCGTCACCACACGGACTTCCCGTAACTAGAGCATATATCCATTTTCTTAAATTGAAACGGATGCCTGGTTTTCCGTTCGGAAATAGAAAGAACGTGTACGCCTCGTTGTATTTTATCTAAGTGGAATATTCAGCCTTCCGAATCTGAATTCCTAATAAGGAAATGATATCTGATGTTTATGCGAGCACTACACATTGTAAATAAAACTACTTTTACGGATTATATCGCGTTTGTATTTGATTTATGATTACCCGATGTTTCGAACACTGCAGCATTCATAGTCACGGGCGGACTAAGGTCTCTCACGTCCAATAAATCAGCGTTATTACAGACATTTATAATTATCTACCCGATACAGAAAATTAGTTTATAATATAATAAGGAAACCTAAACAGGAAACTGTACGCCTATGTCCCACCTTATGTTTGTCAGATTTTATATAGTTATGTTTATAGCATTGAGCACTGGTTTTTTACACAATTTTAGTACACTATTTCATATATGTTTGGTGACGGGTTAACAATATGTGTCACGACTACCCTTCTAGCTCATAGACGTCCACTGTTGGACATAGGGCTCCCCAAGGGTTGTTATCACCACAGTCTGTACGTTTGGTGAGCGGATTGGCGATTTAGTTTGTGTTATAAGTTGTCCAATGTCTAGAGCATTATGTGATTCTGTGATGGTAATTCTACAGGCAGTACCTATTTGTAATAGCTACGTGCTGGTAACGCGTGGTTACTCGCTTTATCCTTAACTCGAACAATGAACCAAATTCGCACTTCTTAAGAGAAATATCTTTTCCTTATTAATTTGCCTATTAATCGATTTATAACAATCAATGTTAGCTTTCTAATGATTTCAATCATTGTCTTGCCTAACAGTAGCTACTCAGGAATTTTACATACAATACAAAAATTGAACGGTTTTCAAACAAATAACGTTAATTACCGTAATTTAACGTCCGATACACCTCATGGTTCTTAACCTAGGTCCTATTTTATTCAATATTTTTGTAAATTATCTGCCAGGCATTTTCTATCCTAGATTTGCTAGGCAAATTGAGTTACCACGTGTCTCAGAACTTTTGCAGGCAGATTTGAATGGACTCATTGACTGGGATATGCTAACGTCGTTTGATGACCTTATTAAGCTGCGCACACATTACGAATGGAACGTCCCCAAAATGTTTTCTATGGCATCTAGTATTTAGTAAAGGGCTGATAATGCAATTAACTTCGTATAATAAACGTCTGCAGTATTTAAAGGTGACCTCTTTATTCGACCGCAGTTTCGTTACATATGCTTTATCTGGTTTTCAGCCTTTAAGAAATGTGATTGACAGCCCTGTCATGCCGACCCTCTTAAGTTTGGATGCCCCGGTTGGATATCCTCGTAACCCTTGTCGCCGAAGTACTACAAAACACAGTACATGGCGAATATGTTATATGTTAAACTCTGATATCTAAACAACAACACTTTATATACATGCCAATAGGTTCAGTTAGCTATTTCAATATATTGGCGCAGAAACACTGATCTCTCAGGTCGGGGATCTTTCACCCCTTAAATGGCCTCCTGCTTCTCTTAGTTATTTCAATATACTGGCGCAGAAACACAGATCTCTCAGGTCGGGGATCTTTCACCCCTTAAACGTCGGGGATCTTTCACCCCTTAAATCTCTCAGGTCGGGGATCTTTCACCCCTTAAACCTCTCAGGTCGGGGATCTTTCACCCCTTAAATGTCGGGGATCTTTCACCCCTTAAACCTCTCAGGTCGGGGATCTTTCACCCCTTAAACCTCTCAGGTCGGGGATCTTTCACCCCTAAAATCTCTCAGGTCGGGGATCTTTCACCCCTTAAATGTCGGGGATCTTTCACCCCTTAAAGCTCTCAGGTCGGGGATCTTTCACCCCTAAAATGGCCTCCTGCCTCCCCTCACAGCCATCCCGAGCCTCGCTCTTATAATCTGAAATTTAGACATATCTGATTCTGTTCTCCGATATGCCCAAACTCGGTTTGCCGATATATTTGAATCTCGTATTTAAACATATCAACACTGATCTGCTTTCTGCTCTGAAATTCAGACACATCTGATTCTGTACTCCGATGTGCCTAAACTCGGTCTGTTAATATATGCGAATCTCGTATTCAGATATATTAACACTGATATCTCTCGCTAATACCTGATATACCATTACATTGAAATAGCCTCTGATAAACACTGGTACTTAACTATACTAGTGACTCATATAATTCGATCGAATATAATGTATACACAATAAAATATTACTCACGTGTTACTGTCACGACGACTGGCACTCAACTCTGCGACTGCCTCCTCTCGTTCGATCTTAGCCACTGCGCCACCGCGCGCGCGCGCCCATTGTGGGCCTAATAATCTTTGTTATTGTTACAATCTTATATTTATTTACTCTCATATTACTTCGCTTTCGCGACAACCCTATAACACCACTATATTCTTCCTTAAAAAGGACAGTAGCTACTTATTGCAAATTCATCTACCTATATCAGACAGACAACCAAAAAAAGTGAGCCGTCGCTCAGGACGCCTGACAGTTGTGAAACATCGAAACTATTTTGTACGAGTAGAGACACGGTATCGAATATAAAGTATCGATACTTAACTCATGAATAGTATCGAAAGATAAGTGACGTACTGTTTAAAGTATCGAGTACTTTTATTTACTTTATCTTTAGGTATCCGAGTACTTTTCTTTCGATACCGATACTTTTGTACTCGATATTTTAGTCAATAAGTACTTTTTGGTAGGTATCGTATCGAGTAAATTATCCATTTGAAAATTGACTTTATGACTCATATTTATGGTAACGTCATTTAGTACAAACGAAATGAACCTTCTAAAACGTAGCTTGAAATAATTTGCGATTTATAAACCAGAAATAGCGGCATTTATTGAGCAAACGACTAACTCTAAGCTACAATATATTTTATAAAGAACTCTCTAATCCTTTAATGATAATAAGACAAGCTGTTTAAAGTGAGTCAAAATCCAATTCTTAAGGAGTTGGTGACATACAAACAAATAAATACACAGCTGAAACTAATAAAAGCCTATAAAAAATGAAATGCATTCATCCGTTCACAGATATTTTTTCCGCACGAAGAGTGTGATTTAGGAAACAGAAATGGCGACATTTATCGAGCTAACGACCAACTCTCAGCTTCAATATATTTAATAAAGAAATTTTTAATCCTGTAATGGTAGATAATAAGACAAGCTATCTAAATAATTTTAACGTCATTGGTCCTCCTTAAATTTTCAACTTTTAAATGAAATTTGACTGTTTAAAGTGAGTCAAAATCCAATTACTATGAAGTCGGTAATATTTGTATATACAAAGAAATAAATATATATATACACCTGAAACTAATAAAAGCCCATAAAAAAACGGTTCTCCAGTTTTCGTAGCTGAAAGTAAACTAAATACCGTACCTACTGGTATATTTATATTACTAAGTTAGAGAATTTTACATTAATTTATAAAACAAGTATATATGCATAAAAGAACATTAGATTACGACAGGAACTAATACAATAAAACTAAGGCATAAAGTATTAATAAAATATCGCGATTTTTTTCCAAAAAATGATGATTTTTATTCAATAAACATTTATTTTCATTAATATACATTATAAGTAACAATTTACTTTGAGTTCACTAGATGGCGTTGTACAAAATTTTAAATCGCACTATGGTTTCGTTACAAAAATGTAGGTATATGCATCCAAATATTTATACAGTAATGTGGCACATTCCACGCTTGTCCGTCTCTCGGTACGCTAGCGTGCCGCTCCGCGCTCCCGATTGCGTCACACGCACGCTCCCGCGCGCTGTCGATTACGTCACCCGTACGCTCAGCGTTCGCTGTCGTTGTTTCGCGCGCTTTCCAACGGTCACTGCAAACGGACGAAGAAGTGGCAGTTTAAAACCGCCTTTTTCGAGGCGAATTATTAGACTGCTCACGAATATCACTAACTGCCTGCGTTCAAAGCAAGGTCAGGTAGTGATATTTGTTTCTGTCTAGTGGATAAAGGTCATAGTGGCCCCATAAGGGCAAAACCAAGTTTCTCTTGGTCCCCGGTTGAAACCTAACGGTGTCAACAAAGCCGGGTGAGGCGAAGCCCCGAGTCGCCTGCCGACCCCCTTCAGGGCGAGGCGCACAACTCGGACGGGACCGGAACAGTAGGCCTTGGGGGTGACCCCTAGTCTACCCCGGTTATCTCCTACCCACCCTTCCACCTCCTTCTCCTATTCCCGAGTGCGTAGTTTGGGAGTGCCGGCCCTCAAAGGCCGAATACCTCTCCGCCACTCGGGCAGCTAGGGCCCCCTCTCGCACATTAAGATCGGCGAAGGGCAAATCACAGCTTAGGGCACACCTAGTTTTCTAAGTACATCCTCCTGACCTAACCCGGTTGGGAGGGAACATAATTACACATCCCCGGGTTTTCCCCCTGGGGAGTTAGGAATTTTTTTTAAAAACGCGTAGGAATCCTTCATCTCCCATCATGGCTCTTCCAGCATTAAATTTCGAAATGCTCCTCGCCGACGAGGAGATATACTCACTGCTAAAAAGACGGTTCGGGAACATGATTCCCGACCGCCCCGCGATCGCGAATACCGAGCCCGTAACCGGGCCGGCGCACATTGACTCCCCCGCCTCCCCGGATGCGGAACCAACTCCGTCCGAGATGGAGACGGAGGAAGCCACCGACGACGAGAACGCCGACACGGCGTCGTCGTCCGCCGAATCGGAGTCCGAGTCCACCTCGGCGGACTCCGAATACACGGTAGTCAGCTCCCGCAAAAGGGGGCGTAAAAACCACCCAAAGCCGAAAAAGGCCGCGAGAATAGACGAGGCGAGCACTTCTGCCGCCACCGACGTCTCTCCCCCCACCTCACACCCTAAGCCACAGGCCGCTGTACAGCAGCCCCCGGCTAAGGTTTACAAACCCCCCACCCCGCCTCCCCTTGTCATTAGAAACAAGGAGAAGTGGATGCCCGTCTCGGCTTGGTGTAACACCAACCGTGTACAATACCGTACGGCCCGTTCAACGGCCGAAGGTATAAAGGTGCAGTTGTCCACATCGGACGACCACCGCAAACTTACGGCTATGTTACGTAGCCAAAACATTCCCTACCACACCTTCACCCTCCCCGAGGAACGAAAACTTCGCGTAGTTATACGCAACGTTCCGGTCGAGTTAGGTACCGACCTTGTCAAGGAGGACCTATCCCAACAAGGACTACCGGTGATCGAGGTGCACCGGATGATCCGTGGACATACGCGCCAACCTTTCGACCTTATAATGGTCGTCCTCGACCTCTCTAAAGAGGGAAAGGACATCTTCAATATCACCACGGTGTGCGGCCTCTCCGGCATCGTGGTAGAACCCCCGCGTCGGAATGGCATGCTATCGCAATGCCACCGATGCCAGCTATATGGCCACTCAGCGCGCAACTGCCACGCGAGGCCCAGGTGCGTAAAGTGCCTGGAGGACCACGCTACGGCGGACTGTGCTAGGCCTAAAGCTAACGACGCCATAAAAAGTACCACACCACCATCGTGTGTACTATGCGGGCAAGTGGGGCACCCCGCAAACTACCGTGGCTGCCCACGCGCACCACGGCCAGTTATGAGGAGGCCACCACCACCCCCACCACAAAGGTACCTTCCGGCACCTAAACCCACACGCAACCCGTGGGTTAATTCGCAAAGCAGGGCGGAATACCCCCCCCTGCCCACCAAACTAGCCACCCCGCCGGTACCCGCGATCGCGACACCGACGGCAAAGGCCGGAACTAATACTAATAATAATTTATACAAACCGCCAACCGTTGGGCAAAAACTGCCACCCGCGGGCCTTCCTAAGCCTCCTCAAGGCAAACAAGTGCACACACACGCGCCAGCCACTAGCGGTCTAGACCCGGATCTAGACCTAGTGGCCAGATTCGCGCAAATAATAAACATCTCAGAAATACGCGTAATCGCAGCAGAACTGCGAAAAAATGAAGGCAATAGCCTCGCGTTACTTAACGTCGCCATGAGGTTCTCACCCGTCCTAGAGAGCCTCGGTTCCTTCAGAGCCTAAATAATGGATAGGTACACACCAGGCAGAGTCAAAACACGATCACTCCGCGTAGGGTTTTTCAACGCGAACGGTCTCGCTCGCCAGAGAGACGAAGTAGGTACATTTCTACAAGACCAGCAGCTTGACCTTTTACTAGTCCAAGAGACTTTTCTCAAACCCTATTCAAGAGACCCTAAAATTGCAAACTACAATCTAGTGCGCAACGATAGGGTCGGCTCTCCCCTAGGCGGGACTCTCATTTATTATAAAAGGTCACTGCACTGCACACCCCTAGATCCCCCCGCCATGACGTACATTGAAGCCTCGGTCTGTCGGTTGGCCCTTACCGGTCACCAGCCACTGATCATAGCATCAGTATACCTCTCCCCTCCTAATGGGGACCCACCAAAAGAGTTGCTTGAGAGTGATCTCCAAGCCCTCTTAAAACTCGGCGACGCCGTCATCATCGCAGGCGATTTAAACGCCAAAAGTAAGTCGTGGAATAGCCACACCAACAACCGCAGGGGACTGGCCCTCGAGACTTACGCAGATCGGCTCGGGTTCGACATCATAGCCCCAATGGAGCCGACTCACTTCCCTTACACAGTCGAGCACAGGCCCGACGTATTAGATATAGCCCTATTAAAGAACATAAACCTACGTTTATGTCTAATAGAGGTAATACACGAGCTTAACTCGGATCACCGCCCGGTGGTCGTAGACTTCGCCCCCCGATACGGCCCCTCAGGCCCCACCCCCCCCACTGAGAAAGTGTGCACAGACTGGGAGCGACTGAAGGTAAAACTCCAGTCCCCCTCCTCGTCCGCTCATCTTGACAGTGTATGTAGCACATTAAATAACAAAGAGGACATCGAATCCGCGATCGACGCCCTCACCGGTCACGTACAATCGTTAGTTAACGATTGTTCACGGAGAGTGCCTGACACGAGCAATCGTAGAGGGCGCTTACCCGCTGACGTCCGCGACCTACTGAGACGTAAGAACGCAGCCATAAGAGCCTACGACCGCTTCCCCTGCGAAGATAACCGCTATCACATGCGGTCAATGCAGAGGGCGGTTAAAACGGCTATAAATGAGTTTCGACAAAACGAATGGGACGCCACCTTAAGCGAACTGGAGCCTTCGCACCAGGCTTACTGGCGGCTTGCCCGTTCTTTCAAAAAGGATACGGTGTCCACCATGCCACCCTTGAACCGCCCCAATCAACCGCCGGCGTTCGATGACGATGAAAAGTCTGAATGTCTGGCGGCCGACCTTGAGCAGCAATGTACGACGAGTACACAACACACAGACGCGCGACACACCGACACCGTTAACAGCGAAGTGGAACGATGTACATCGCGTACGCGTACCGCAGACGCTGAGCCACAAGAGCCTATACCAACAGCGACAGTGGAGGAGGTTCAGTCGATTGTTAGAGGTCTCCACCCTAGGAAATCCCCCGGTTCGGACGGTATTTCTAATAGAGTTATTAAACTCTTCTCTCATTCATTATTATTAATATTAACAGCAATTATTAACGCCGCATTAGTCAATCACATATTTCCTAAACAATGGAAAAAAGCCGTGGTAATAGGTATACCTAAACCCGGCAAGCGACGTACCGAACCGTCATCATATCGCCCGATTAGTTTACTCAACAGTTTAGGTAAAATATATGAGCGCGTACTACTTAGTAGGCTAAGAAAGTGCGCTGAGGATAACAACCTCATCCCGCCGATTCAGTTCGGCTTTCGCACGCAACACTCTTGCGTTCAGCAAGTACATCGAATAGTCGAGTATACAAGTTATAAACTGCAACGCGGTTTATATACGGGTATGCTTCTATTTGATGTAGAAAAAGCGTTTGACAAAGTCTGGCATAACGGCCTTATTTTCAAGTTAATAAAGCTCAAAATCCCCCACTACTTAGTTATGATAGTTAGGGACTTTCTACTCGAGCGTAGCTTTCGCTACAGAGTGGAAGGTACTCTATCAGCACCGCACAAACTAGAAGCCGGCGTTCCCCAGGGATCGGTGCTCTCTCCAATACTCTTCTCGCTGTTCACCAGCGACATACCCCAACATAGTAGAATTCAAACAGCATTATTCGCTGACGACACTGCCATCTTTTATGCAGGTCAATCCCCCCCAACAGTGATAACCGCTCTCCAAACTGCGGCTACCGCCCTAGCGAAATGGACTAGGAAATGGAGAATCGGTATAAACCCCACCAAAAGCCAGGCGATCATATTCCATAAGGGGATAGATCGCCGCTACCCAATGGCTGAATACAAACAGATAAAGATGTTCGACCAACCCATCCCCTGGACAAGGGAGGTCAAATATCTGGGTGTGACCTTGGACAGACGACTGACCTTCGGTCCTCACATAGGGCGAGTCCGCGCGCGCGCAGCCCTAGTGCTAGGATGGTTACACAGCTTAGTACACGCCAAGTCTAAGCTATCTCTCCGTAATAAAGTTAGATTATACACCGCTTGTATACGTCCTATCATGACGTATGCAAGTGTAGTGTTTACACAAGCGAAGCCACGCAGGCTACATCGGCTACAGGCATTACAGAATAGGTTCATGCGCCGAGCGACGGGAGCACCGTGGTTCATGCGCAATGTGGATCTTCACATAGATCTTGGCTTGCCGACCATCAGGCAATTCATGAAACAGTGCTCCCGCCGCTACTTCGACTCTGCCGCGACACACCCGAACCCATTAGTGGTAAGGGCGGCTTCTTACATTCCCTCTAAAATGTCCGCGATCAAACAACCGCGACTAATACTCGAAGAGCCCGACGACATTATTACGCTCGCCCAGACTGAGGCATACACAGCCCGCGCGGCCTTGACAAATAGCAATAAAAAATATCCACGTTACCGCCCCCGCCGACGGGGAAGGAAAACGTGTCGCGTTAAAGTCATAAACGTGGGAGTGCCCACTTTGCCAGCGACCGCCCGAGCCGAGGTCCGTACCCCACAGGGGGTGCCCTCGGGATTGGTCGCTTAACTTTAAGCGGGTTGAGAGCCCTCAGCGCTCACCCACCAGTCCGGGTAAAGTTGTCACAGCCATCTGAGGCTAACAACTAAGTCACACAAAAAAAAAAAAAAAAAAAAAAAAAAAAAAAAAAAATACAGTAATGTATCGCCCGATTACTTTACTTAACAGTTTAGGTGAAATATATGAGCGCGTACTACTTAGTAGGCATGGGCGTTTTCGGATTTTTTCACAAACCGATACAAAACCAATTTCAGATTTTGAAATCGATTTCAAAAACCGTTTTTAGAAATCGATTTCAGTAGCGAATATCGGAGCGTAGTTACTAAAGGTGTAAAAGTAACGAAAGAATGCGTACCCGTATGTATTCGTTACTAGAAGAATTAGTACTCGTTACTTTCGTATCGTTACGTTACTCGTTACTTCTGATTAAAGGTGTAAAAGTAACGAAAGAATGCGTACCCGTATGTATTCGTTACTAGAAGAATTAGTACTCGTTACTTTCGTATCGTTACGTTACTCGTTACTTCTGATACCCGTATCTTAAGACACCGAATCGAGTCGTATTCCGTACGCTTACAGTATAACGTCGTGGCGTAGCAACATTCGTTATTTGTAGAATAGGTATATCAAACTGCGTAAGGTGCAATTTTTACCTTACCGTATATTGAATCAGACTTGTGTTAAAGTTATTGTAAATTTAATTTCATTTAATAGGTAACGTGTGAAACTACTAATGAACTATTAACAGAATCTACAATATTTGCAATGGATTTATTATTTTAAAAATGTTCACAATGAGCTTGTTATTTCCAATCTTAAACTTCGTCTACAAACACAATATATTCAACAAACAGTAAAAAAATTAACGATGCCCGATGAATTGCCAAGTTATATCTTACTAGCAATCCGCCCTCGCTTCGCTTCGGATTCAGTCGCCTTACGCGCGTAGTTCCCGTTCCCGTGGGAATACCGGGATAAAATATAGCCTATGTTACTCCCTGATATTATAGCTTTCCAATGGTGAAAGAATTTTTAAAATCGGTCCAGTACTTTTTGAGTTTATTCGTTACATACAAACTTACAAATTTTACCTCTTTATAATATTAGTATAGACTTATCAAACAAACATCGTTCTTTTTAACGTACGTCTTTAAATTAACAGAATAAGCGCGCGAATGCATAATATATACGATCAGCAAACGGTTTTATTACAGGCATCAACGTTACTTTTGTGAACTAAAACAGTGTAGGTACCCATAATACGAAACATGCGAGTAACGAAATGGATTCGTGAGTAACGTTTCGTTACTTCGTACGAAACTGTGCACCCGTTACTCAGTACCGAATACATACGGTTTGCTACAGTTCTACTTATTGTATTTACCCAATACCTATCCGTGTTTGTTTATTAGTATCTACTAGCGAATATCGGAGCGTACTTACTAGTTATATTAGACGACAAACGCAAACAATCGAATTCTTATTGTATTTACCCAATACCTATCCGTGTTTGTTTATTAGTATCTACTAGTGCTGGTGGTTTTTAATTTGTAAAATATTATAGTATGTAATGGTTTGTAATTATGACGATTTTCCCTCATGCTTTATTATCATCTAGGCTTGGGACTAGCATAAAGTTTTGTTATTACGTACGTTTCATGTTCCAATTACTCATAGATAATAGCTAACACTTTATGGCGCATTTAAACATCGTTTTATTTACAATGATTGCATGTTTTTTTTCTTTTTTTTTCTTGTTCTTCATCTTTGTACATATTTACATTTATTATTTACACTTTTGATTTATTTATCAAATCTTTTTGGGTTCAGATTTGCGTTTAAAAACGCGAACTGTTCGACTTTTTTGGATTTCAGACGACACCTTTTTTCATTTATTATTAACCCAGTCTTAGAAAAGAGTCGCTCACACGGGACTGAAGTTGCAACAATGTTGCATTTTGTGCAATACAGTTCCGATAAGTGTGGGTATATAATTTTATGATCCCGCCACCACTGCGATGGGCTATTCCAATTACCATCAGAATTTTTACGGAGCAGCATGTCATCATCGAGGTACATCTGTAGCTCTCGTATAGCCCTGGCCTGAGCGCTCCCTTGTGGCTTATTTTTTTTTAAAAGCTCGTCGAATCTGTCCCATGCACTGAGGTTTGCTTGAGCTGTTTGTTGTATTCGGTCATCGATGGTCATCTCTGACGGTCTGTTATTATTTATAAGACCCACTATTAAAGAATGCACATGTTTTTTTAAATCAGACACCGCATTCTCATTTTTAAAAGACACAAGTTTGAAACGGGGGTCCAGTAATGTACATAACTCAAAGGTCTTGCTGTACTCTACGCTAGGAAATCTGTCAGTTAATCCATTTTTTAAGCTTGTGGCCACTTCGAGCACACTTGCATATAAGTCTATTTTTAAAAAATCTTCACAAATGTCCTTTAAACAATTTGTTATGACTATCACCATACTTCCTGTGGGGTATTGGTCCCCAATAATGGAAGAAGTCACTTCCTCAAAGGGCTGTAATATTTTGCACATCTCTTCCATGATAACCCAATCATCTGAACTTAAATAAGGCCAGTCTCGTTCAATAAGTGCCATACAGTGTTTTACAGCTTCCTTGAGTAAGACAAACCGGCATAACATAAAAAATGTAGAGTTCCACCTCGTAGGCACTTGTTGAATTAGTCGTACCGGTTCTTTACATTCCGACATAATTCTAATTTGATAGCTAAGTAGCATGTCTGTTGCATTAGTGCTTCGTTTAAAGAAAGCTACTATTTTTTTTACATTTTCTATCAACTCTTCGATTGGTCGTAGTGCGGTTGACACGACGAGATTGAGGGTGTGGGCAACACAGCCATAATGCTTCGATCCCAATTCAGATTCAATAGCTTTTACTATATTTCTTGCATTGTCCGAAATAGCGAAGTTAACTTTGTTTGTCAAATTATATTCTTCAGTCACTCTCTTTAACTCCTTTGCTAAATTGGTGCTTGTGTGACTCTCAGTCATTGATTTGCACTCTAAAAGTATTTGTTGTGCTTCAAAATCATCGTCGATGTAATGGATAGTCACGCCAATATAGTTTTCTGTCTGTGATGAGGTCCAACAATCAGTGGTCAGGCACACAGATTTTACATCCTTAGAAATCCTCATCTTGACGTCA
This sequence comes from Lymantria dispar, assembly GCA_032191425.1. Taxonomy (NCBI): domain Eukaryota; kingdom Metazoa; phylum Arthropoda; class Insecta; order Lepidoptera; family Erebidae; genus Lymantria; species Lymantria dispar. The sequence goes on from CM063445.1 coordinate 37,960,574, forward strand.
GTCAATGCCGTCTGGTACAATGCAGGAATCATAGCGGACGATATATTTTTTCGACTTGGTAACGAGTATCCATTTGAAGCCTTTGTCTTCGACTATTCTAAAAGGTTGGTAATCTGTGATAAACAATTCTAGCAAATCACGATCAATCTTTTTTCGTTCTTCTGGAGTAATTGTCTTAACCATAAAATTTTGCAAAGTTCTTTGTCTTTTCCGAGGCGGTTGAATTCTAGGATTTAGTAAAGCAGCGGCGACAAAAGTACTAGCGGCGCTGGAGGAGCCAGCGGCAGCGTCTTTTTTTTGAAAATGCGTCCATATTTCGCTTATTATGCGCAACATATTTAAAAAAACCTTCCAACTACCTAAACCTAACTGTTAAAAAAACTCTGTCGCCAAACAAACTAAAATTAAACAACACTAATTAAACAATACTATTTACACTTGACAATCCTAACAAAACAATGTAACAATAAAACTTTTTAAATCACATTAATAACTTTCACGAAAATCAAATAACTAGGTTAGGTACTAAAATATTATTACGCGCGCACCGACCGTAGATACAGCGCGAGCGCGTGTCACCAAGGTCAGGTCAAGCGAACAATAAATAATAGCAATTTCAACATCAATCAAGTCAAAACAAAACTCAATTTTTCAAAATAAACATCAAATAGTTGCAATCTGAATTAGACCCTATCACCTCGTTTTTAGTTTTCAATGTGCAATTCATAAAACCGTCAACAATTCAAAATCCATAACGATTCGCTTGCTTCGCGACGATTCGCTTCATCTCTTTTGCCCTTTCGACGGATCACTAAGTTAGAAAGAAAAGGAAATCAAATTCGCTCTCTCTTATTCTAACTAAGTAGTCGTACCGTAGAGTGATAGAGAGCGAATGAATATCAAAACTATCGAAAACTGTAAGATAAATTTCGTTTGCAGTTTGGTTAGCAAAACTAAACTCACGGTTTGGTTTCGTTCGGATTAGATTGTTTGCGTTATCGTGGTATTGTTAATGCGTTTTTTAAAAACGGTTTTCTCATATTGGAATATCGATGCGATACGATTTCTGACTGCAATCCGATTTCAGTTTCGTTTTGATATATCTATCTCATGCCTAACGCTGAGGAAAACAACCTCATCCCGCCGATTCAGTTCGGCTTTCGCACGCAACACTCTTGCGTTCAGCAAGTACATCGAATAGTCGAGTATACAAGTTATAAACTGCAACGCGGTTTATATACGGGTATGCTTCTATTTGATGTAGAAAAAGCGTTTGACAAAGTCTGGCATAACGGCCTTATTTTCAAGTTAATAAAGCTCAAAATCCCCCACTATTTAGTTATGATAGTTAGGGACTTCCTACTCGAGCGTAACTTTCGCTACAGAGTGGAAGGTACTTTATCAGCACCGCACAAACTAGAAGCCGGCGTCCCCCAGGGATCGGTGCTCTCTCCAATTCTCTTCTCGCTGTTCACCAGCGACATACCCCAACATAGTAGAATACAAACAGCATTATTCGCTGACGACACTGCCATCTTCTATGCAGGTCAATCTCCCTCAACAGTGACAACCATTCTCCAAACTGCGGCTACCGCCCTAGCCAAATGGACTAGGAAATGGAGAATCGGTATAAACCCCACCAAAAGCCAGGCGATCATATTTCATAAGGGGATAGATCGCCGCTACCCAATGGCTGAATATCCACAGATCTGGGTGTGACCTTGGACAGACGACTGACCTTCGGTCCTCACATAGGGCGAGTCCGCGCGCGCGCAGCCCTAGTGCTAGGATGGTTACACAGCTTAGTACACGCAAAGTCTAAGCTATCTCTCCGTAATAAAGTTAGATTATACACCGCTTGCATACGTCCTATCATGACGTATGCAAGTGTAGTGTTTACACAAGCGAAGCCACGCAGGCTACATCGGCTACAGGCATTACAGAATAGGTTCATGCGCCGAGCGACGGGAGCAACGTGGTACATGCGCAATGTGGATCTTCACATAGATCTTGGCTTGCCGACCATCAGGCAATTCATGAAACAGTGCTCCCGCCGCTACTTCGACTCTGCCGCGACACACCCGAACCCATTAGTGGTAAGGGCGGCTTCTTACATCCCCTCTAAAATGTCCGCGATTAAACAACCGCGACTAATACTCGACGAACCCGACGACACTATAACGCTCGCCCAAACGGAGGCATACACAGCCCGCGCGGCCTTGACAAATAGTAGTAAATATCCACGTTACCGCCCCCGCCGACGGGGAAGGAAGACGTGTCGCGTTAAAATCATAAACGTGGGAGTGCCCACTTTGCCAGCGACCGCCCGAGCCGAGGTCCGTACCCCACAGGGGGTGCCCTCGGGATGGGTCGCTTAACTTTAAGCGGGTTGAGAGCCCTCAGCGCTCACCCACCAGTCCGGGTAAAGTTGTCACAGCCATCTGAGGCTAACAACTAAGTCACACAAAAAAAAAAAAAAAAATACAGTAATGTGCGGGTTGAGAGCCCTCAGCGCTCACCCACCAGTCCGGGTAAAGTTGTCACAGCCATCTGAGGCTAACAACACAGTCACACACAAAAAAAAAAATTGGTTGCCTGTAAAGTCGGTATACGGGCGAAAGTTTTACGTGACAACGACTTTGAGTGGTAAAATAATTTTAATGTGAATATTCATTCGTATAGTAGGAAGAAGGATGAAATAATAGTAACAATTTAAAACATTTATTTATACAAAGAATTATATTTAAAACATTAATTTATACAAAGAATCTCGCACTGAATTTCATATTAACAAAATTTTATTTTTACCTTTACACATACATACGTATTTATATACAAATATACAATTTTTATGTCTGTCTCTCTCGCTCTTAGGCGGGCTAACCATGCCCGAGTGGAAGGGACGCGTGCCTCTCACTCGCTCTCATAGTGAGCGCATAACGTGAGCGGAGCGTAACGCAGTTTCTTGAAGTGTCACCCGGCAAACCAATTTATAAGACGTTGTCACGTCAAAAAAAATATGCAGTATTTTCGCGGGTTGAGAGCCCTCAGCGCTAGGCATGGGTAACTCAACGATAATCCTTGGGTTAACTCAGTAGCTCAGGCGCAGTAGACTGCACCGGCTCATTGCGCCACCTCAAAATTGCGCCATGGCGCAACAAAATGTAAACACGACCGAGTGAGCTACGAATGAAATGTGCGCCATCTGCGCCACTGCAGGTATAACTCCATTTCTAACTCATTGCGTCATGGCGCAACACATGAAACAACCGAAGGAGCAACTAAATGCGCACCTAGGTATAACTCAATTTTTAAAAGAGTTATTTACACTTCACAGAGTTATTCGACCTTGAGTTTTTCGGCGGGAATATGGGAGTGTCATGTTACGCTCTTGAATGAATTATTGTTTTTAGTTTTATATTTTATCTTTATTTACATTATATCTATTTGTTGTGTACGTCACTGAAACTCCTCTTAAACAGCTGGACCGATGTTGATGAAATGTTTTGTGTATGTTCAAAGGGATACGAGAATGGTTTAGATTCACAACTGGACTCGGTAGGTGGCGCTGCTGTCGATTTCAAAAAGCATTCCTTTATTTTGTTTGAACAGAACAACATTTGTATTGAGTCAGCTAGTTTAATATGTAATACAGTTGAAGTGTTGTGAATATCATATAATAGTGATTTACGTTAATATGTATAATAGTGTATTTGGTTTTCAGCACCCAATTAATGGTAACGACTTACTGACGGATGTTACTTATCTCTTACGCTAATAATAAATTATATGTAAAGAAAATTATGTGTAAGCTACGTAAGACAAGGCAGTAAGGTCGACTATAGCCTGCCTTATAGGCGCATAAATAAAAAAGTTGTTCAGATTCGCCGGCGCTGCGACGATTGCGCCGTGCGCTAACACATTTTCTAGAAGTGAGTTGATACTTCCAGCGCAGTGAACTGAGTTGTCGCAATTGCGCGGCGCAGCGCAGTGTTACCCATGTCTACTCAGCGCTCACCCACCAGTCCGGGTAAAGTTGTCACAGCCATCTGAGGCTAACAACTAAGTCACACAAAAAAAAAAATAAAAAAATTCAGTAATTTCTCTGCATACGGCCGATCATGACGTATGCCAGTGTAGTGTTCGCGCACGTTAGGTCAAACAGGATCCACAGGTTACAAACACTACAAAATAGATTCATGCGACAGGCAACGGGAGCACCGTGGTTCGTTCGTAATGTCGATCTACACATCGACCTCGAACGAATTGCCGACCATCAGGCAGTATATGAAGCGTTGCTCCCAGCGCTATTTTGACTCTGCCACGACTCGCCCCAATCCACTAGAGGTTGGGGCGGTAAACTACGTCCCCTCAAAAATATCCGCGGTCCGACTACCCCGTCATCTCCTTGAAGAAGTGGATGATGCCATTACGATCGCCCAAGAAAGGGCCTACACAGCTCGCGCAGCGATAACACATAAAACACCGCGGTATCGGCCTCGTCGACGAGGTCGAAAACCGCGCCGCGTAAAAATCATTAACCTAAACGTGGCCACGCCCACTTTGCTTTCAGCGACGCCCCGAGCCGAGGTCCGTTCCCCACAGGGGGAGCCCTCGGGCGATGTTCGCTTAACTTACTTACCGGGTTGAGAGCCTTCCGCTCGCCCATTGCCCGCGTTAAGCTGTCAAGGTCATCTGCGACCAACAGCTAAATACACACAAAAAAAATAAAAAAATATTCAGTAATTAATTAATAGGGGACCGCGAGGCGTGGCGTTAAACGCCACGCGACGATCACGGTCACCCTCGCCTATAGATGTTTCACATCATAAAATATTTAAACTGGTTTTTAGGCATAGTTATCGTGTAAGTATCTACCTAACGTTAGGAGCATAAAAAACATATCATTTAACGTTACAAACAGATACTTTAATTTTATTTATTTATAATTAAATTATTGAATTAATTAAACAAATAAAAAAAACCTGAAGGTTATTTCTAAACTAAAATAATATCACTTGTAATGGATTCCGATCGAATTGTAAAATTAATGGTTATAATTTATTTTCTAACTCAAATGAAACCTCACTTATCAATACTTGTCATGTCAAAAAAAAATACTCATCTGAGCGACAATAGAGAATTAATATTGTTTTCTGTTGTCAAATATCAAGTACTATAAAATATCACTTGTTGTCAACGGAACAACAATTACTTCTGCCACGTTTTAATGATTTTAATTTTGAGCAAAACAACGTCTGTACACAACTAGGATAACACGACGTCTAAGACCAATATAAAGTATACTAAATCTACGTAAACATTCACAGTGTGCGGGCACAAGGGCTTACTGCTTCTTTCTCTGGTGATGGCGTTCTTCATCATCAGCACCATCAGCGTCGCTATTGTACAGATCATGGCAATTTACGAGACCAAACAGGATATTACGTCTAAATAAAACTTATAATTAATTATGTTCGTTTAGTTTGCAATTATATACGGTATAGTAAGGTATCTATATACCTAATCACTTATCCAATTATGATAATTATTGACAGTAGCTAAAACTTACAAGAAATTGAAATTTTGAATTCATTATGTTATTTAGCAACAGTTATCGATCGCAATGGTTATGATATTAAGGGCTACTATGTCATCATCATCATCACAGCTCATAGACGTCCCACTACTGGGCTCGAGCCTCCTCCACATTGAGAGGGAAATTAACCTACTATACCACGCTGATCAAGCGGGTTGGTATAGGGTTTTATTTCCAGTTTTCCCTCACTTGCACGGTTGTTATTGCACAAATATCATTTTGTTGCCTTTGGAAAGAGAGGTGGTGAATTGCATTTTTACTCCGTCACCGTACGGATTGTTTTGATAGATAAAAAAAAAAAAAATTCATAGAATTTCCGGTAAATCCTTCCTTAGTACGTATCTACGTTACGCAAGTAATACCTATGCGAAATTTGAGGTAAATGTGACTAATGGTGATAAGGTGGTCAGTGAGTGGTATCATCATTTCAGCTCGTATATGTCCCACTGCTGGTCTCCAGCCTCTTCCATAATGGGAGAGATTGACCTACTATACCACGCTGGTCAGACGGGTCAGTATAGGGTTTCATTTTAAGTTTTTTCTTCTCTTGTATGAATGTTATATGCATATTTCATGCCTTAGCTTACCGTCACCACACGAAGAATAGTATGGCGGTGAATGATGTGGCACTTGATCATATACACGATGTCTCAGATTAGGTATGGAACAACTGATCAAACGGGAGTTAGGTGGTAGGCACCCATGAAAAAATTTAGGCTCTCTCAATTCATTAACGAATATACTATATTTTATAGTATATTCGTTAATGAATTGAGAGACATGTAAAGTTTTCAATTTTTTGCTTTTTTGTGTAAATGTCATCGAAATCTGCCACATATTCACTTTGATAAATGTTCATTAGAAATTGAATAAATCAATGATTACGTTCGCATAAGCTAGACAAACTTCGCCTTAATATCAGCTGATAGGTCATTGACCGTTAGTCGTCACAGTTTCGTACATAAGTACATATACGGTCGACGCGACTTACAATTCCTACACGTATCCTGTTCATAACGTCTAACATTTAAGGCATAGACTCTTAGACACACATTTTTGTAATCACTAACTGTTATGTTTTATTGTTTTTTGTGTACATATTAATCCATGAACGTTAAACTATAACATACTCGAACAGTTGTTCCATAATCTGAGATAACCTGTATCAGGTTATGGGGCAACTGTTCGAGTATGTTGTAGTTTAACAGTCGTAGATTGTAATTAGAATGTATATTAAACAAAAAACAATATAACATAAAAGTTATAGTGATTTCAATTCAAAAATGCGTGTCTAAGAGTCTATGCCTAAATGTCTCCCATTTGAACAGTTGCCCCATAACCTGATACACTCTGTATATAGATATATATTGCGATTCTGTCACACGGCTTCTGTTCGTGGTACTATAATTTACAACTATTTGTTTGAAGTGACATTTATAATTTACGAGTGCTTCTGGCTAGCTTTACTTCTAATGTGAATTGTTTTAAGGTATATTGTAAATGGTATAAAAAATATACAAATAAAACACGTGTTAAGCATAACATAAACATTTATTTAAATATATTCCATAAGTTTTGTATCGTCATATAATACAGTGAAATCTAATGTGTCTGTCCGTGCCCCTCGCCCCCCTCAATATATATATATCAAACGAAGCTAGACTATACACTCGCGAACAGACGACCCTATAGATACAAGAGTTTCTAAGGCATTTAACATTTTATACAACCGGCCGGGGCCGTTTAGTTCATATAAACATTAGCTATCTATATATCGAACTTATATTACATACATATGTATATATATATATATATATATAAGTGAAAACTAATAACAGAAAAAAATATATTATTGTCTATTGATAGAGCCGAAACCAAAAATTTAATTGCACCACATTTTGAAACTTAAACTAAATCCCAACGTCATCACCGATATACGGGCGCGTTCATTATTCACATATGTATTTGAATGTCAACTGCATGTGAATGAACGCAAAGCGAATACAATTAAACTAAAGAAATTTTATAATAATACCAAATAATAAATTCAATAATTAAATAATACAAATATTCATTAACAAATCGGTTTTTCATCATTTAATAAATTGTAATTAATAAATCATCTATATTAGGACGAGTGTAATGAATGAGAAAATAGTACAGAAGGAATGAAGGATTTAGTTGCAATAACACTAACAATAGATATTGTCTATGAGCAAAATTATGATATCACAAATGTATTCGTTATCTATCGTCACACTCGCCTCTTTACACACGACTTGTCTATTATATAAACAATTGTGGTCTAGTTTTAATAAGTAGAATATAGGATGTGTGTAAACAGGGGTGCGTTTATATAAGTGACGCTACAATGTGGGGCGTGTCTTGCGAGTCGTCACGCCCCCCGCCCCCACCACCGCGTCTGTTGTAACAACAGGTGGAGCGCGTGATGCACAGAGCGGTGGGACGGCTCTGACGGCAGTTACCACACACAACTAACAGTCACACTATCCCTGGGCGTGCTGTGATCACATACTTAGACAAATACAAAACGTTACGTGTCGCGTCATTTTACGATGTCACATTTGTATTGGTTCAGAAAATAATTCAAGTTTTAAATTATATTAATTAAACCATTTTAAAATAAGTAAGACAAAAGAGTTTTAGAACTAAAGTCGATAAAAATACAACAAAAAGTGACTAGAGCGCAGATGTCATAAAAATAGTTTTAAAATTGTATTGAATGTGAATGAAAATACGCAAAACCAGATTGTAATTGATTTAAACAATTTTGAACTGCGTTAAAGAATAAATGATTAGATAATATAAGTTCCAGAAATACGTGCACTGTTTTTCTGTACATCCGAATCGCAACAAATATGACATAAGTAAAATTCGCTTTAAATTGCACCACTTCCTTAGTGGTGGAAAGAGTCAGCCATTCGCGATATATAATGGAGTTACGTGTATATATGTCTTTTTCTTAAATGGCATTTGTACTACCGAACATTGTATTTCTCATATCCTTGTGTTCATCTCGAGGACTAATTATCAGATTTTAAAATTTGACGAGTAAAATTTGTAATAATTAATTGCGCCTGTTTTGAATTGAAGCTAGTATAATATAACCCTTTCCACCACTACAGGGCACGTTTTTCCTCGGGCATCCACTGACATTTCGTAAATTGAAGGTGTTACTAGTGCTGCATGAGGAACGCAGCCTGACGTGACCTTACAATAATATAAAATACTCTACCCAATGCCAGTAATACGCTATGCAAACATCTGTAACAATTCCACTGAATTCCACCGATCGTGTGGTGTCGATGTACCAACACAGCAGTTCACCACGTATTCCGTTCCAACGGGTATCATAAAAGTCGATTAAGAAATGTAAACAAAACTTGATTGCAAAAGGAGGAAAAATCGAAATCAAAACATTCTAACTGTTGTACGCTAATTTCCCTTCTTCATCTAGAGGAAGGCCGTACAACAATTGGATTTAAAAAAAATGTTGGAGGAGCAGTAGAGAGCTGTACTGATGTCAGTCAGTGTTACGACGGATAATAGGATGTACGCAGTTACGATGAAAGCAATTCAATACTATTTTACTTCTGAATGTCCTCCCTATGTGGTAACGGAAGAGGTATGCAATTGTTATTAGGTATCTCCATTTTTGTACGTATGGGTCGTAAAAATCGCCTAAGTTTTCACTAAAAGAGTGGGCAGCGCCTTGACGATAAAATGTTTAAAGATGGACTCCTATTCTTATTGAGATCACCAAGATATTTTTTTATTGTAGCTAGCAACTGTTATTAGATAAGTTTCATAAACAATTTTCGGTATACACTTCTGTCTGCTACCTTTAATAAATTATGTGCTTAAAATGTTTACATTTTGAACACACATTGAGTATCATTAAATCCTAATTATATGTGTCTTTTTTTTTAAAGGGCAACATACAGAAGCGCACAAGGAAAAAATCTTACAGCCATGTAAAAATTTAAAATAATAAAAACCACGCTCGGTGTAATTCAGCCTTGTCAGTGCTAGGCATCGATGATTTTATACGTAGAAAGTTTATTATGATTAACCAACGTCAGGAATTCTCATGATAAGAGGATCTTCAGACTACAATTCGTTACTTAAACCAAATGGAAGGCTAAAATCTTACAGCACTCTTCGCAATAAAATTTCATTGACCGTTCAAAGCATGCGATTTTTTTTAGAACAAATACCATAATTGCTAAAAGACTTTTCAATGTGGGTTTGTGTGGGTGTCTTGTTACCCACACGGCGATCACTTCACTTGTTCAATTTGTATGTTATCTAGTTGTTGGATAGTGTGTTGAGCAGCAGTGTAGTTGTCGAGCTGTCGGCGCGTGGTCGCTGGTTCATATCCCGCTGCGGTACATGTCGCTGTCGTAGGTGTCGCCCTGGGACGGGTCGTACGCGCCGCCCTGTCAACGTATAATAACATGTTACCTTGTGATCAGCTAACGCGCTCAGCGCTCCATCAAATATACAATAAATAAACAGCTCGGTAAAAAAAACCACTACTAAGGGATATAATATGCGCATAATATACCTCGTTAATGTCCGTTGGGTAGGTTTGCGTCCTGGCAGCGTGAAATATACGCACAGAGTTACATGACTATTAAAATATATGTATGAGAGAGAGAGAGAGAGAGAGAGAGAGAAAAAGAGAAGTTTGGGGTCGGGCCTCCTCCATTATGAGTAAGAAATTGACCTAGTATGGTGCATTTTCTTTTTAGCTGATAATGTAATAATGCGGTAGGAGTAAACTACATGCCGGTCTGGTCAAGGAACTCGGTACCGGTGGTAGCCCTAATGGTGAAGGAGAGGAAATACGGTGGGGTATGGGGTCGCACATCGCCCTTTCGTCACCACGAATCGGCGGCAGGTGAGCTGGTCATAGTCTACCGAAAAAAGGAATAAATTACATCTGATGCCTAGCCGAGGATTACCGGTAGGTAACCCGCCGGATTGGCCACCGATATCAAGCAATCGATTCGGGCGATCAGTCTAATGGGAATGGGGAGGGAAACCGTAGGTTATGGAGTACGGCTCCATAACCTACTGTTTTCCTCCCCATTCCCGGCATCTAGCCGTCATCCTGGGCAGATTAGATTGAGTCTATCCAGATTATAATCTGCTATAAAAAGACTTCAATTTTTTTTGAAGTGAAACTTTTTAAGACTCGTGATTTCAAACGATGAAACGAAAAAACGAGCTCATAGAGACACAAACACGTAAATGTATAGGATTCAGACGAGATAACGAGATAAAGGATAGAGGATAAAGGACGAAGGATAAAGTATAAAGAAGTTTCACTTCTGACATGCGTACTTTATACGCACGCTTTTTTTTTAAAGTCAACATCCTGCAGTAAGGATATAATCCTGCAATAATCTTCGTATTTCGGGAGACTTTTCGAGGCAAGCTGAACGAATGAATAATTTACTATTCACTACTCTAATAAAACAATATAAAAGAGACAAAAGTGCATTATACCATTTTGTGTACCTTTCTGGTTCTGAGCGGACGTGGGGAGGGACAAGGCGTGGAGGTGACGGAAGTGGGTATCGATACATGTACCACGCCGAGCAACTCTTCGTGTTCATTATCCTGTTTCATTTGGATATGTAGCGACTTATTGATAACTAAGACATTATATAATCTGATACATTTATATACAAAATTATCATCCTCACTAATATTATAAATGCGAAAGTAAGTTTGTTTGTTTGTTACGCTTTCACGCTTCAACCACCGAGCCGATTTCAAATATTCTTTCACCAATGAAAAGCTATAATATCAGGGAGTAACATTTTTTTTATGGGTGAAAATCATTTAAAATTTCATAAACACCACGCTGGTTAGGCGAATTAGCGATCACAGTCGGCGATATGAAGTTACCAGGAGGGCGTGCCTACTCCCTAGGTGTTTATTAGGAAGTATTACAAGACTTATAGAAAAATAAAACCGCTGCCGTGAGTAAAATGGCTCGTGCAAACGATACCATAGTCAATGAAGTCAAAAAGTATATATTATTGGTGTTACCTGTGACACAGGTGCCGGTGCCGGCACGAAGTAGTTGGTGGGTGGTCCGAGTGGCGCCGCGGGGCCGAGCACCTCTGCAGCGGGCGGCAGCGCCCTTGTCGGTGCACCGGTCGGGTTGAACACGTCCACGTAAGACTTCTTTATGTCTGCAATAATATAACTTGACTTAAACTAGCCTGACATCATTATCACCATTACAGCTCATACAGGGCTCACTGTTGAGCTCGAACCTCCTCCACAATAGGAAGGAAACTGACCTATACCACCCTAGTCCGACTTTTTTTATTGCAAGCTGTGGCAAACGAGCAAATAGTATATTTGATGGTAAGTGTTGCTGCCGCTCATGGACCTTTGCAAGGCCTCTCTCTACCTACCGTGAATAAAATGAAGGGAGTGTCAATGTGTGCAATGAGGTTCGGTGATACTAAAGGCATCACTAAAACCCATCACATGCAAACATGTGGTGGGTTTTAGTGATGCATCAGAAAATTGGGCTTCCGGCTCTCTCAAACGACGACATGTTTGTATTATTGATTTCATTTCAAATTTTCCTTCTCTTTCATAGTCGTTATTTGCATATTTAACCCGTCAGTCGTCTTTTATTACACCCACGGGTAAGAAAAGGTGTGATGAAGTGTATTTTTACTCCTTCACCACACCATACATCATCATCATCATCGCAGCCCACAGACGTCCCACTATTGGGCTCGGGCCTTCTCCACAATGGGAGGGAATTTAACCTACTATACGGTGCTGGTCAGACATGTTGGTATAGGGTTTCATTTCGAGTTTTCCTTCTCTTGCACAGATGTTATGTGCATATTATATCCCTTAGTTGTCTTTTACGACATCCACGGGCGAGATAGGGAGTGGTGAATTGTATTCTTAATCCGTCACCACACGGAAATACATGCATGCATGTGTAAAATTTGGCAATAAACTACAAATCATGACACTCGAACTAAATGTCATAAGAAATACAATTAAGATGTTAATATAACAAAAATACTCACGTCTTCCTTTCTGCATCTTGAATATATTAGAGACTGGTGCCGCCGTAGGAGCCGCAGGAGGTGCAGCGCCCGGCGCAGGCGCCGCCGCCGCTAGTGGGGGCGAAGCGCTCCTACATCACAAAAACATGCAACATTATTCACGACTCACACAAAACAATACTTATTTAACACTAACAACTCTACCCGCACATATATAAACTGATAAGGTAATGTAACTATACCGCGTGAACTGTTCAGAGGGGAGATGCTCTTCAAAAATACTACAGTTAAATTAAATTGCGCTTTTGTCGTATACTACAAGTGCTCACCAAAGGATGAGAAGGTTAACAATTTATTACCTAACATAACTTCAATAGTTGGAATCCTTATGTAAGAAGCGTGGTATAACAGCTTAGTTTTTTTCTTATTACGAAGGAGATCCAAAATCCAATAGTAGAACTTATTTGGACTGAAGAAGAATATTGACACTGGTTATTTTATTTTTGTAAACCTGATTGGTATTTGAAAGGCATACTAGAATCATTAATTGTGTATTATAATAATTAATGAAGCTATCCAACTGAGCACACTGTATCTTTAAAATAAAATGTCAAGTGCAACTATAACTTCTGTTTTTAAGAGTCCTTCGAGCCGGATACGTCGACTCTCTGAATGACATAGGTGGTGGCCCATTGATGATCACGGACGCTTCACATCCATCTTCATAATCAATCAGTCTCCGAAGCAAGCAGAGACATGCTTTGGCAGATCATAATAACCCCATCAACGTCTACAGTTGTACATAGGCTTCTTTAAAGGGAGGTAATGCCGTAATCACCACGCTTGTCCTGCGGCGTTGGCGATCACAGTTGCTGTTAAAAGTTACCTATTCTCCTGGTGATTGTATTTTTTACGAGTCATGATAAACTACAGGAGGTGGTACAAACAAATATATTTAAGCTGCATGATATGTTATCAAAAATGTCAGAGTCAATCAGATACAACACCGATGGCTTTCACTGTCCTCTGAAGAACACTAGGGAATAGTTTATAGATAAATATGTGCTCGCCTTGGTTTTAAGTTCAGACTTAATGTGGTTTGAAATTTTGAATTCGACTCTTCATTCGCACTTAATAGTTTATTTTAAATCATAGTTCAGTGCAGTACCTTAGCAGTAAATATTGCACATCGACTCTAGAACTGAGTTAATCGACTAATTTTGGCTTCGTAGAATACTGACCCTGTCGCACATCACCTGTGTGACGTCGCACGAAACACTAACAGTAATAATTTTAACAATTGCGAATGAGGTAACGAATTCATACCTTACCTTAATACTGAACTTAAATACAAGGGGAGTGTTCAATGCACATTGAACATGCAACGCAGCAAATTCAAAAGTAGAGCATGTCAACATACAAGTAAAGCATGTCAACATACAAATTTGCAAAATTAGCACTGACATGATTAAAGACACTGCGTTATACTTTACACTTACGACACACTAACACAAAATGGTATATGTGTGTATTAGCAATAAGTAGTATATAAGGTGTACATTGTGTAAAATAAATCAGATTTGAATTTATTCATCTCTCAGTTACTACCCTCTCACTGCGGCCAAGACACCCTTAGCCGTCAGTTCTGATCGGTCCTGTGAGTCTGCTTGACCGGCAGTGAGAATTACCAATCCTCCACCCAAACCTCCCTCTCACTGCGGCCAAGACACCCTTAGCCGTCAGTTCTGACCGGTCCTGTGAGTCTGCTTGACCGGCAGTGAGAATTACCAATCCTCCACCCAAACATCCATCTCACATCTACCTGTCACCTTAGGTAGCGCGGTGCAGGTATCCCATCAGATAGGCTAGGAACTTAAGGGCTTTAGGTACTTCAAACTATAACCTTAGGTTCTTCTGTCAAACACGGCATAAGTCCACTAGCCCAGACTACGCCTGTACAGGGAGCATATAATATTTATTCGTAAATTCTCGCTCGTGTGCTTCAGGGGATAGCTAAACTTATTGGTGTTGTGATTGAATGTTTTCGTTTGTCACGACTACAGCTTGCATTGAGTGGGACTTTACAAGCATAAATTACTCTCAGACTCATACCATAATTTGTAAATTTCACAAATTGAATCGTGCACGGCAATCGAACATTTATCTACACAGCAGTTATCTACACTAATATTATAAGGAAAAAATTGTATTTTTATGTATGTGTATGTGTGTGTGTGTGTGTTTGTAATAAATAAACTCAAAACTACTGGGCCTCTTTTCAACAATTCTTTCACCATTGGAAAGCTACATTATCCCTGAGTAATATAGGCTATATTTTATGCCGGTATTCCCATGGGAACGGGAACTACGCGGGTAAGGAGACTGTAACCGAAGCGAAGCTAGGGCGGGTTGCTAGTGTTAGTAATATATGTGTATGTTTTATACTGACTGCATGATGTGCGGCAGGTCCTGTGTCTTGGGCGGCGGTGGTGGCGGCTGGTCTGGCTCGTCCGCATCACCGTCCACGTTGCGCCAGCGCTTCGTCTCCGCGTCCCACACGATCTGCGTCACGCCACGTCACGTCACGTCACACACTTCGCATCTTTCGTACGTATTGTATAGCCCGTTTACACGTATACAGTGATCACAATCAAATATATTTTAGTTATATATTATACTATTTAGGTAATCTTCATTGAAAATGTATTTAATAGTTACAAATATTGTAATGGTGATTCATTTCCATAAAAATCTGATTCTTCTGTATTTTACTAGTTTACATAATTTTAGGCACGTGTAAACGGGCTCATAATGCAAATACTAGTCACAATGTTGTATAGACAAACAGACATTCAGAAAATACATACGCAGTCAGTGTAGTGTAGTCAACTGGCTCTTAAGTATAAGTTTTAACACTAATATAGTTTATATTAGTATTACATCGACATGTTGGCCTACAAAAGCGTCGAATGAGAAAGCATCGCATGTGACAGAGCTGCGAATATTAAGGTAGATGTGATGACGAAGTATGGACATGCGATTAGACGGGATGAAAGTAATATTGTGAGGAAAGTATTAAGTATGAATGATAAAGGCTTTAGAGGCAATGGAAGTCTAAAGTAAAGATGGTTGGAATGCGTGTAAAGAGTGACAAGGATGACGACTGAAAAGTTTGCATGAAAGAAGAGTGCAGTCAACCCCAAGTAATTGAGAGAAGAAAGAGAAGAAAGAGCAAGATGCTGATGATGATGATGATGACGACATTATACATATTAGTAAATAGGGTACTTAAAATTGTGTATTTAAGAAGAGGCGAATAATTTTGCGGGTATGTTTATACTAGTTGGCGCTGTGTGGATTTTGCCATTAGAAGTATGAACGAATATCAAAGCATATAGTCGATAAGTTAGTTTTGGTTATAAATTGATAACAAATTTGAAAAGTTTAGGGCTTCGTGTTGGACACTGCTCTAAACTAACTTCACGAAACACTTTTGCATAAAAGAAAATTTTGTTATTTTATTTAAGTGACACTATGAAACGCTGCTTGAAAGTAATTTAATGTTTCAATGTTATAATAATAAAAGACAAAGGACAACAACATATTTATTAAATATATACATAGATATAATATAAAAATCATATTAAAATAGAAAAACCCTATGAATACAATACATACAAATAAATATCATCATCATCATTAATTTTTTTTCTTAACACTGATAAAGAAACAAATAAATTCTAAAATATTAGATAAATAACAAAATAATTAATTATGTAGAAGAAGAAAGTCCTTGCTCAATATCTAACAATTCCATTTCACCCACAATAAAGAATAGAGAAAAGTATTAGAGAATGGCAAATATTTTATTTTGCCTAATAAGCAACTTCCTAAAATTGAGGTTTGCAATTTACCGCAAACGTCAAAATTAATTCGCGCGATATTATTTTTCGCGAGAAATTAGACTCGCGTTCTGGAATTTTATTTCTTTGTTACCAACAGGTAACAAAGAAATAAAATTATCCCTATCATTTCATCTTAACCTTTCACGTCTTCGATAGAGAGACTGCATGGAATTGTAGATTGTCGGCAAGTTGTAGGCATGTGTGACTTTCGTAGGTCTATAGCTCGTAATAATCCAGATTACGAATGCTGACCATATTGTTCTCAGCTTTCTGCTGAAGCAGAGATTTTGCAATTATTTTTCGACAATAAAAATCATAGTATGTAATTTAGAACTGTACAGCAATATTTGTTCCGGATTGAACAAATTGAAAGTTACACATCAAAGGCTTTTTGTTTAATTTTTAAAGACAACATCCTGCACTACGGAAATAATCCTGACATCCTACATTATATGGGGATTTTACAAACTTATACTTAATTAACGGACACAAATTACCTCAAGACTTAGAACAACAATTTGTAGATCGCACAAAGTGTCGTCCTGCGTGGGATTCGAACTCCCTTACACTGGCACTATAGGTCAATATCTTAACCGCTATGCCATGCGTATAGTCGAACAATATTGTTCTGAGCTCTCTGCTGAAACAGACTTTTTGTTTTTTTTTTTTCGACACGAATACCATAAACAGTATGTAAAAACTGTGCCCAAAAAAGAGCGATATGTATTATCCGACTGAGCAAGAATACGTTTGTTCCGATTTGAATTTTACGCGAATGAAGGTAGAAGTTACATGAGGGTGGGCACATCAGTGGTGTGCGTGCCGCCCCGCGCTACACTTGGTACACTCACGGAAGGGTTCTTGTCGTCAGGCAGGATCATCTGATTGGGCGCACGCAGCGACAGCTTGTTCAGTATACCGCCCAGCCAGCCACCGCCTTTGTTACCTTTCGAGTCACTTTTGCCCCCGTCTCTCGACTTGGATTCTTGTTTCTTCGCAGCGGTCTTAGGTGAGTCTGTATCTCTGCCGTTCTGCTAAACATACAAAAAAATATACGTGGTAATGACTAGTGTTAACCACTCTTAATGGTGAGCGGGGAGACCAATTACAATGAGACATTTATATACTCTATTCCTTCACTGACGAAACTTCTACCTGACTGTGATCGGCGATATACCAGTTCAATTTCTCTCTTAATGTAAAAGGAAGGTCGTGCGCGGCTGTGGTACGTATATGAGATGTGATGATGATGACAATTATTTAAGTAATAAATCTTCAATTGATATAAGCGAAGTGTTCGCCTGTGTATTCTTAATGAGCGAAATATTCACATGTGTATTCTTATTGAGCGAAGTATTCGCACGTCGTTATTACTACATATATCAATAGGGAATATGCATAATTTTTTATTTTTTTTTTAAATGTTTCTACTAGTTATTACATTACTAGAAATAAATATAACACATCCAAAATATTAACCTATACGCTAAAAAAAAAATTAAAAAACGCGACTACTTCGGCGCGCGTATTCTGTGACGGCAGAGTCGAGTCGAGAGTGTCGAGCTCTCGTAATTTAAATTTTTAAATATCGACAACCCTAACTAGAAGACTCGGGTGTCACGTGTTCAAAACGTGACATCATAGTTCTCCAACCAATGCATAGCTACGTTTTTTAAGCAATAAAGATTACAAATAAAAATAATTTGTTCATTTTGGAGTTTCGTGCATATTCCCTATTACTTGCACAGTGACGATTGCCTGCACTGGTGCCTTTTTTATACCAAAGGCTTCACTATGTGTAAGTAAGTTTGCCGCGATCATCACTATATTGAAAGCGATAGTTTAATAGCATGCTTAGTATCGCATCAATGTGTAACATTAACATAACTTGTGGTGAAGGGTTGAGAATTTGTCTCCTTTATTACACAAAAGCGTGTCGTAAGAAACTACTAAAGGATCACTTGGAGAATGGGTAACAGCATATAAGTCTGCTGGTTGGTGTGTGGATGGAAGTAATAAAAAAGTAATTACGTCAGTGCTGGGCGGTCTATCATCGTCGTAATCGTACATGGGGGAGCGCGGTTTGTTAGTTCCTGGCATTGTGATGCTGGGCGGTGTCTCCTCCGCGCTAGCTGTCCCTCCGCTACCAGCTCCCTGCACACAAATACATATATTGCTTAAAACACAAACACAACTGCATAATTATAATAAGACTGAACAGATGACCTAGTTGCTAAAATATTGATCCCTCGTGTCAAGTTTCATGAATTCGATTACCAGGAATGACATTACTTTCAATACTTAGTACGATCCACAAATTGTTGTTCCAACTCTGAGTGTAATGTGTCCATTAGTATGTTGGTAAAGTGTCCCGCAATCATCATCATTTCAGCCTATAGCCGTCCATTGCTGGACTTAGGCCTCCCTCATGTTACGCCACAGAGTGCCGTGCTGTGCCGCCTGCATCCAAAGACGCCCAGCAACTTTCACCAGGTCATCGGTCCACCTAGTTGATGGGCGTCCTACACTGCGTCGTCTGATACGTGGTCGCCACTCGAATATCTTTCTTCCCCAGCGGTTGTCGGTTCGTCGAGCGATGTGACCTGCCCATTGCCACTTCAGCGTGCTAATTCTTCGTGCTAGTGTGTCCCGCAATAGACAGTTGAATTTCTAACTGCAGTGTTTTCTTTAAAAAAATACGTTATAGGTGTTTCTTACATAATTTACTGATGTTTCTTACTTTTACGATAAAATGAAACAATTGTTCGATATAATGAGTGCAGAAATTTTTACTAGTGTTTCAACTACATTCTATAGCTTGCAAAACAATTATGTTCAAAGTTTGGTGTGTGGGAATCGAATGTCGTGCACTCTGAAGGCTATTTACAATGCTACGCAATATATAGTCTATGTAAGACAGCGGTAGGTTATAACTATAATAATAAGTAAATAGATCATTTATACAAATAGGGGAGTGGAGAATTGTATTCTTACTCCGTCACCACACGAATATCATAAAATATGACTAAGGGATATAATATTCATATAACATCTATACAGGAGATGGAAAACTGGAAATAAAACCCTATACCAACCTGTCTGACCAGCGTGGTATAGTAACATCAATTTACCTCCCATTGCGGAGGAGGCTTGAGCCCAACAGTGGGACGTATATGAGCTGAAGTGATGATGATGATGATACAAATAAAAAAAATTAAGTGTCTATTTGTAATGTGATAATATGTGCCGACCACTGACGTCAAGTCACCCTGCTCCGGTGGTCGGCCCAACGACGAAGGCGACGTGCATCGCGGGTGGGTTACGAGAGTGCGTGCTTACACCCCTCTGTTGCCCCGGACGGAGTGGTGCGAGGAGCGCGGCGACCGCAGCCCACCGCCAAAAAAAAAATGTGATAATATGTACGTTTTTTCATGCTCACACGGTTATTTACAGGATATCTATGCCTAAAAACTACTTTAAATATTATGTTTGTCTCTATGTCTGTTTCGGGTAATCTTCCAAACGGTTGGACCGATCTTAAAAATATTTTACTACCAGATACTGGTATAAGGAGGAACTTGGACTATATTCCCTCTCAAGAAACCTCTATCAAATTTTGCTCGGTCCGAGAAACGAACTCGAGGCATCATGAATTGTAGTCACGTATCGAATATTTTGGAAGATATTGTTAATTTAAAATGGGGGGGGTTTCAAGGTGATTGAAAGCGAAACGAGGTCGGATTGCTAGTCTTTCATAAATAAATAATTTGTATGGACATTGTAAAAATTCGTAAGGATCGTAAATCTCTCAGACGAGCTTGCTTCCCGACGATGGTTTCCTTCATAGTTTGAAACAAATTATGGGACCCTCGATGTCTCAATCAGATGTTTCCTGAATGGCGTGCGTAACTATGACGACCGTTTAGGGGCCCAATGTGACGACGACTTACTGTCTGCAGAGTTCAATGCCATCAGAAGATTAAAAACTGAACAATATAATCATCACCTCGGTCCCATTATTGGGCTCGGGCCTCCTCAGCAATGGGCCGGAAATTGACATAATACATACATACACTGCATGTATTATGTATAGAGTTTTATGTCAAGTTTTCTTCACTTGCATATATGTATATTATGTGCAAATTTAATCCCATATACATATTTTTTTTTGGGTTGGTGACGGTAGGCGCACCTCTCGCTCCACTGCGTCCGGGGCGACAGAGGGACGTAAGCACGCACACCCGTAACCCACCCGTATAGCACGTCGCCTTCGTCGTTGGGCCGCCCACCGGTGCAGAGATCCTTGACTTCAGTGGTCGGCTCAACAGAATACCCCGAGGGACTTCTCTCCCGTCGACGTTCCCTACTGGGACGCCGTCGCGAGGCTAACCTCTCCGCGGGTGCCCGGACTAAATTCGTGGTGGTCAAATAGTCCGATCACCCGCAGCCTCTGCTAAGGCGGCGCAGGCGCAGGTACTCGCCCCTGCGCCGCCCGAGTCACCGGCGGAGGACCGTATCCGCGTGGAGTATATTTAATCCCATAGTCGTCTTTTACGACATCCACGGGAAGAGTAATGAATTGTATGCCTAGTCCGTCACCACACGAATATGTAACACTAATATGTAGCTTAGATATAAATCCGTGTAATGATATACCTACTGAAGTAGGTGTGATGACGGAGTAAGAATACGATTCGCCACACTCACATCTTGCCCGTGGGTGTCGTAAAAGACGACTAAGTGATATGTTATGCATATAACATCTATGCAAGAGATGGGATTCTCGACATACGCCTGACTAGTGCGCTGAAGTAGGTCAATTCGTCTCCCATTGTTGCGCAGGCCCGAGCCCAACAGTGGGACTTATGTGGGCTGAGATTATGGTGATTTCAAATTTATCCTAATACATTTCCCATGAAACTTTCCTATCTTGTTAACTAACGCGTATTGTGTTATTTTTTTATATGTTAATATGACGTCAATACTTCAAGTATGTTTGTGTGAAAACAAAAAACAGATAGCAAATATAGACATTTTGGTATATATAAGTATCTGTTTAAACTAATAATCATTCAGATTCAATCACACGAGGTTATTCCATTGGAACAGGGATATCGAGCTACATCTCAACTCTTGCAATATCCCAATGTAGGACATTAGTCTAATATACAAAGAGAAAGATTATACTGTATTGAGTTGAGTGAGTGAATGAATGAATCCTTTCTTGTCCGTGGGTGTCGTAAAAGATGACTAAGGGATTATACAATATGCTGATAACATCTATGCAAGAGAAATAAAACTCGAAATAAAACCCTATACGAACACGTCTGACCAGTGTGGTCATTTTCCCTCACATTGTGGAGTAGGCGCCAGCTTAGCAATGAGACCTAAATGAGTTGTGATGACGATACAATAATATATTATTTACATCTGTAACTTTTTTATTGGGTTCATACGAAAGTATAACGGAACACATAAATTTGGACAAACACATATTCGCCGATTGTCACCGACAATCAAAATATTCAGTAGAGCATCAGCTATGCAAAAAAAAAACGTATGTCAATCTGCACTAATATTATGAAGAGCAAAAAAAATTTGTGTGTGTGTATGTTTGCAATAAATAAACTCAAAAACTACTATGGCGATTTCAAAAATTCTTTCAACATTGGCAAGCTACATTATCCCTGAGTAACATAGGCTATATTTAATCCCGGCATGCCTACGGGAACTACACAGGTAAGGCAACTATAACCGAAACGATGGCGGGTTGCTAGTCAATAATAAAAGAGGAAGTAGATCCCGGGTTGTTTTTGATAAGAATTCTGATGTAGATAGTAATAAGTGTCAATGAACTATACATGTTTTATTACCCCAGTATAATAAACTGTTGAAGAAATACGTCTGTAAAGTTTCACATAGAAAATATATCTTCATTAAATGAAAACAAAAGTAACGCGAGCGTTCGTCTAAACTGTTAATCAACCGATTAATTTATAGTTTGTTTATCCCGCATTGAACTAGTAACAGTTATAAATAGCTTACTTTGTAATTAAAAACAACCATTCGGCAATGGACGGAGGTTAGCCAAGTTAATTGTATAATATTTAAAGAAGGTACCGCTATACAATACAATACGCGATCTAAACCAATCAACGATAAACATTGCACGTTTTATTTGCGTACACGTTGAATAGTCAAGTACAAAGGTGTCAATGGAATGTAATGTTGGATAAGTTATAGTGAAATACATTTTTACGCTAAACGTTTAATTGTTATAACAATTTTCTACAATACATGTGAGACAATTTTAAAATATAAAGACACACAAGTTTTAAAATATATTGTATTTCTGTGCGGTGACGCAGTAACAATACAATTCACCACACCCTTACTTGCCCGTGAGTATCGTAAATAACGACTAAGAGACTATTGAAGATAACATCTATAAGAAATCCAAGAGAAGGAAAAATCGAAATGAAACCCTATATCAATACCAGTGTCTGACCAGCGTGGTAGATGAATTTCCCTCCCATTGTGGAGGAGACTCGAGCTCAGCAGTGGGACTTATATGAGCTGTTATCATGATATTGTTATAATAAAATCAATAGAACTTAGATTCAATTGTTAAAACTCTATTCAGTGAACTAAACTAAGCATACTCGTACAAATTTTAGTGTACAATTTAATTGTGATAAGTTGTTTAGTGATAAAATATATTATACTTTTGAACGCACATTGATATTTCAAACTTATCGAAATATTACTCTACTTATGTATTTTCTATAATGCACATTGCAATTTAAGATATATGTGCAATATATAGAAAAAAACAAATTTTAAGGTTTTAAATTTATTAGATATGACATCTCTATCTCTTTTATCCCTTTCTCACACAACGATGTTTGTTTACTCAAGTTTGTAAGCAATGCATATAGTTTGTATTGTTCTCTCTGTCTAATTAATAAAATTGAACTGCTTGTAACTAACTCAATATGAAAATAAAGGTTATATTGTTTTCCCAAATCTAACAATTATATTTCAATAATATAAATAACTACACTGATTTTAAAATATTTTACGTTTATAATAATTTACTAGAAATGGTCCCTGTTCACGACAGAACTTGCAGTATTTGACCAACATATTATCATTATTACGGATAATCTGTAAGATCAGTTATTTATTTTAGGCCTAGACAATTTTGATTTAGAAACAAAATTAATTAAATAGAAAACATTAATATTACACACCTTTACATTAATATTGTAATAATACGACAGTTTATTAATTTAAAAACAAACAAGCGTTGTACATATGTATGTTTTACAATTTCGATACAGTAAAAATTTATTGACGTGATATAAAATATGTATAAATAATTTAATTTTAACATTAATAACAAAACATTAATGAATCATTTTCCATATAATTAATTGTATATTAACAAAAGTATTACCGGTATGTATAAAAATGCATTCGTTTAATTTAAAACATTAAATATTTTATATATCAGATCAATATATATCACAGAGGGATTGCATACGAAGATAATAAATAAAAGCAACACAATATAACACTTAATACAACAATGGTAACGAATACAAGCGGCATAGTATCGCTCTACGCCACATCTCTTTGGACATATAACGCAAGTGATCGATTATATGAACGATACAGGTTCGTCAATGTTGAATGTCTTGGGTCCTGACACGTAATACTTGGTATCTCTCTCGTTGCGTGCGGTGTCTGGCGGTGGGTCCCCGGCGCCCATCGGTTCGTCTATGTCGTAAGTGTGGGCAGTTCTATTGGCAGTGATGCGTTTGCGCACTCGCATATCGGCGTCGCGTCGCGCTAGGATCGCTTCGAATTTATCAAGACTCTGTTCAATGGTTCTTCTCAGCTCGCGCTTATGCGCCTCGCCGTCTAACACAGCGGTGGGCACGTCTATAGGGTAAGTGCCACCGAATACCAGCGGCCTGTAATGGTCGCGGGTGCGAGCGCGACGCGCCCAGGAATCCACTGTGTCGTATATGAGACGGTTGGCAGGGCGCGCCGGCAGCGGGGAGGGTGTCGAAGGGGCGACATCTTCGCGGTCCCGGGGGCTATGCGTGACGTGGACATCCAGATCGGAGAGCGGCGGTTCAGGCTCGAGGCTGGCGGCGCGTGGCGGAGGCGCCGCGAACGCCACGGCGACTTGGTCTCGCTTGGGGTGCACGCGGCGGCGCAGCCCCGGCGAGCGCTGGTACTCCACCAGCTCCAGCGGGTCGATGGGGCGCTGCACAGCCCCCACACAATAACGTTAGACAGTGAGCGAGTGCGCCGGCCCGACAACTACGGACCGGACCGACACTCGCCTCACCAATCACGGTGACCGAACGTACTCCTCTATACAACACGGCCGTCGCATATAAAACTCTACGTATCGCGTGTAACTTTATATATTAGCGTTGCGCACAAATATGAACGGTACGTGATCACTTGAACGCAGTTCGACGCCAACTACCAGTTGGCAGTCATGACAGTTAAATTGATTGTACAGCTAACGAACAGCACCTACGCCACAATATATAGAGCGCGCGCCTCGACCACGTGCGTCTTGTACAAAACATACGATACTCTTAACGTAACTTTAATATCGTGTAGGTATATAAAATTTTAAGCGATATATCGTAAGTATGAAGTTAAAAATGTTGCATAAAAACATAACAATTCATAGCTGAAGTGAAATTTCATATTAATCATTCACACTTTTAAGAATAAAGTTATTTGTCAGAATTTATTTTATGATGCGAACTGGAGTGATAAGTTTTAAGAATTGTCTTATTAATGGAATGTATGTATGTGACTACTGACTCTGGGTTTTTGGGTTCGAGTACCGGGTGGCGAAAGAAATATATGTAATATAATTGCCTCGATTTTACGCTAGAAATAAACTAAAAATCAATTATGTGATACTATTAATATAGTTCTGTTGTACTTCTGTTCATCTTAGGGGGGCAAAAACACCAAATGTTTAATAATTACAGACCATAGACAATTATTTATTAATATAGATGCATTCTTTTTGTACTGGTGATAAATTTTTATCAAAATGTAGGTTAAAATTTGCGCATGGCCATGAACTCTGTAAAGTGTTCTAAATGTCGGGCAAATCAAAAATCAAACGCTATAAAACCTGTATAAATAGATTTAAGTTTAAATGTATAATACTCGCGTAAATAACAGTAATCATTGTGAGATAAATACTGTAAGACTATAATAAGGAGGACCAAGTCAGCCAATTTTACATTTTTTTAAAATACTATGTTGATTTATAACTAGCGCGGTTACAACCGCGTTCTTGCCATTCACATGGGACTACCGAGGATGAAATATAGCCTAAGTATCTCCTTATATACTACTCTGGTACAAAAATATTATCACATTCGATCCAGGCGTTTTAAGATTATTCGGAACAAAAGACAGACAGACAATAAATGTTTGGACTGGTTTTTAAGCATCACGCAAATAACCGTGCGAGCACGAAAGTAGCCCGCTATTTTAACATTACAAATAGATGCTTCAATTTTTTTATTTGTAGAGAACATACGAAGTTTCACTTCTGCCAGGCTATAACCAACACCTTAACATACCCCATCCCGTATTACTTACCTCTGTATATCCGCTGTACGTGTTCTCCGGTTGCCAGTATGGGTCTGCATACTGTTGGTGCTGCTCCTCGGCCCTGGGCCAATCGTCGTATGACCCGTACTGCTGTTGCTCAGTGACGGGCGCCTGGACTGGTGGCGGCGCGTAGTATTGAGCTGGGTACTCCGGTTTCTCTTCGGGTGCGACCTCGCCGTATACCGGCACTGTTTGTTGGACTTGTTGGTACTGCTGCGCCTGAACAAATAATTGGACATCATCATGGTGTTTCCTAATTACTTGAAATCAATGCAATAGTTCTTTCAATTCTTTTTTCAATTCTTCCATCGTACATATAGCAAATTTGTTTTGTGTGGTGACGGTGTATTAAGAATATAATTCACCACTCCCTATCTGGATGTCGTGCCGTGGATGTCGTAAAAGACGACCGAGGGACATAAAATGCATATAACATCCTTGCCAGAAAAGGTAAACTCCCAACAAAACCCTATATCAATCAACCTGTCTGACCAGCATGGTATAAGGCCAATTTCCCTACTATGTATTATGGAGGAGGCTCGAGCCCAGTAGTGGGACATATACCTACACATGAGCTATATATAATTGTCTATACATTAGTTTCTGTAAAATCATTCAATCACTTAATTGTTGTTTTATTGTGAGTAATATAGTGTTAGTTGTATTGAATACAAAATAAAAATTATAAAGAACAGACTATGAGCGCAGAAAATAAAAATATATCTATATACAGGATGTATCAGGTTATGGGACAACTGTTTGAGTATGTTGTAGTTTAACGGTCATAGATCGTAATTAGAATGTACATTACACAAAAAACAATATAACATAAAAATTATAGTGATTTCAAAAAAATGTGTCTAAGTGTCTATGCCTTAAATGTTACGTATTATATAGGCATGTACAGACAGAATACATGTAGGCATGTAAAGCTTCGACAGTATAATTTCATTTATTTATACCTAGAATTGCGCAAACGCTTCAATGACATTTAGGTACAACAGCAAGCGGTCAACGGCCATAGGCCGATCAGCTGTTTTAAAGCGAAGTTTGTCTTGCTTATGTGAACGTAATCATTGATTTATTCAATTTCTAATGAATATTTAACAAAGTATGAATATGTTGCGTATTAAGTATCATTGACTTTATACATTTCAATCAGATTTACACGAAAAAGCGATGACAAAATTGAAAACTTTACATGTCTCTAATTTCTTAACGAATCGATATTTTTCGTTCAAATTTTTTTTATGGGTTCCTACCACCATTGCCTAGCTCCCTTTTGACTAGTTGCCCCATAACCTGATACATCCTGTATATAAAAGAAAGTCGTGTTAGTTACACTATTTATAAGGCCAGAACGGCTGTACTGATTTGCCTGAAAATTGGCGGGGAGGTAGCTTGGAACCAGGAGACGGACATAGAATTTTTATCCCGTTCGACCGGGTTCCCGTGTGATTTGACATAAAACGTTAAAGAGAATACAAGTCACTATAAAACGTGGTATAACAAAAACTCATCTATCATGTAATAACAAAACGGAAATGCCAGCTATAGACAGACTATATTTTCAGAAATTTTGAAAATATATTTACGAAAAAAAATATGGCGGTACGAAGTTTGCCCGGTCGGCTAGTTATACATAAATCTAGGTTTAGACACGGCTATGTTCCTCAATTACTTCCATAAGCGTACACATTAATACAATACCTTATTTCTAACTCGCACCATTAACATCAATTGATACAACATATACAAGAAGCCTCTCTCTTGCCTGTGCATGAATGCTGTAAAGTGCTCGAAACGTCGGGCAATCAAAAATTAAATACAAACGCGATAGAATCCCTAAAGTAGTGTTATATGCAATGTGTAATACTCGCGTAAACGTGTGTTGCGGTGAGATTTTACAAACATATAATTAACGGACACAAATTAAATCCAGACTCAGAACCATGGGCGTACCCAGGTAGGGGCAGGGGGGGCGTTGGCAGCTGCCCCTCCCTAGAAGATAAAATGTTAAGAGATGAATTTTCGAAAATCCTTTCTTAGTGCTCCCATACGCTATAAAGGGAACCCCTGTGCAAGATTTCTAGGTTCTAGCTCTTATATTTTAGGCTCTGCGTTGATATGTTAGTCAGCTTCTCCTTTTATATGTATAGATAAGCAGCTAGCGTATAAAAAATCTGACTTGCCTCCCCCTGGCCCAGAACCTGGGTACGCCCCTGCTCAGAACAACTGTTTATAGATCGCACAAAGTGTTGTCCTGTGTAGGATTCAAACCCACGACACTGGCATCGGTACCTTAACCACTAGGCCATCTGTGCAGTTTTATTTGATTGCGATCCATTTAAAGGAACTAGCTGTCGCTGAGTGATCGAAATTAGGCCATAATTCATTTAAAATATTTTTTCTGCTACACAATTTTCTTTTAATTATATTTATATATATTGAGCAAGCTGTATTTCACTAATAACTAATATATAAGTACAATTGTCATCATTGAAATCATAATTATGATTGGTTGACATTCAGTTTGACCAGAGATTTTAACCGTAAACCAAAGTGTATAAGCGTTGGTGTGTGTGTGTGTAGCGATTACATGGTAGTGTGCGTAATCATTTTTTTTAATAATTTTAATGTATTTCTAATACACTATTACATAAAATTTCTGTTTTATACACTACTCCTCATTATATACTTCAACTATGCCAAATTTCATACCTGTCCATCCACGTATTTTTTGTAAAAAGGGGTACAAAGTTTTTGCTTCACGTATTAATATATGGATTCTATTTTTATTTAAACAATTTTTGTCAGCTAGCTATAATATATCTATATATATATAAAAGAAAGTCGTGTTAGTTACACTATTTATAACTCGAGAACGGCTGTCTGATTTGGCTGAAAATTGGTGGCGAGGCAGCTTAGAACCAGGAGACGGACATAGGATACTTTTTATCCCGTCTTTTTTTTAATGGTGTTTATAAGATTTCGCCAATAATTCTTTTACCCCGTTCGATTGCGTGACACGTGACATAAAATGTCAAAGAGAATACAAGTACGCAACGCATTTGTATGTAATAACAAACCGCAAATGACAGCTAAACGTAATTTTATCTATAGTTAGAAATTTTATTTATTTTAAATCAATAATGAGTAATTTGTATTCTCTTTGAATCATCATTAACAATGCCGCAACCAAGATGATTGAATCTTTCCCGACAAAGCTGTAATGGATCTTCCATTAGATACTATATTTTCGGAAATTAAGAAAATATATTTACGAAAAAAATTATGGCAGTACGAAGTTCGCCGGGTCAGCCAGTATAAAATATGTTCAATGTTACCGACCTGTTGTTGTTCGTTCCACCCGTACTGTTCTTGTTGAGTCGTATAGTATTCGTGTTGGGGTGTTGTTTGCGCCGATATCTGCGCAGCGCTCTCTGCCTACACGTAACATCGCACACAAACAACATTGTTAATGTAACACTATCAAGCTTTAATTGTTATAACAATAAACAACGTGTCCCAAAATTCAACGATAAACGAGCACCAACAGATGGGCCTAGTTATGACTGCTTCAGAAAAAAAAAGAAAAAAAATCTACCCTTTTTTTTCATTACGAAAAGAAAGTGAAATCTTGGTCTAACAGTAAATTTTTTACAAAATTTATGGAAAACAGTTTTGGTTAATTTTTGTGTAGAAACTATAGACATTCTGGGATTTTAATGGTTGTGATCGATAGCAGTGCTACTTACGTTGCTAATACAAAAATAAATTCTGAATTATTTGTAAAATTGTAGCAATGGCACTTTTCACCTTTTTTTTTAAAAACGTAATGAAAAAAAATTAAATAAGGGTAATTCTTTTTTCTTTTTTTTTCTCGAGCAGTCTTAAGTAGGCCCATCTGTTGGTGCCCGCTTATCGTTGAATTTTGGGACACGTTGTATATGTAAGCAAGCATATTATAGGCAAGTAGCAGACTATTCACGGCAACGAAAGAACAATAATTTTTTTTTACATGCTATGTCTCGGTCATACTTCACTCACTCTCTGTGGTAATGGAAGGTCAGGATGGCGTCGTAGAACCTAATTATTTCCTATCATTTGATGGCCTGCTTTAATAGACATTTCTGTCAGCCCATACACATCCCATTGTTGGGCTAGGGCTTCCTGGACTATAGAAGGTATACTATAACACGCTGGTCAGACGTGTTGGTATAAGGTTTTATTTCGAGTTTTCCTTCTTTTCCATAAATATTACAGTCGTCTTTTACGACACCCACGGGTAAGAGAGAAGGTGGTGAATTGTATTCTTACTCCGTCACTACACGGATAGACATATTTATCTAATTATTTTTCCTTGTCTATTTCTAATAATATCCTGTACAAAGATTTCGTGGTGTTTGTAGTTTATTTTGATTTATACATTATCTATATAGGTTCTCAAAGGTGTCTTTGTCGATGTAAGGTATCTTCCATAATATTGTTCCAAAGTTAACGTTTAATACGCCATTTTGATGATTACCCTCTGATGACGCAAAAATAGATTGTTTAAAAAATCTATTTCTTTCGCGGTAACATTTTGACAAATAAGACCCAATATTTAAAGGCCAAATGAATGAGATGTAGAAGCAATTGTTTAAATTACAAATGATGCAGAGACTCTTGAGGCTCCAGAATCCAACCAATCAATGCCTCCAAAAATTGCCGTATAGTCACAGGTGAATTATCGCGTATATATTTAAAGAACACTAACTATACTCTCGGCTGCCCTCATCTCTACAATAGTACTTTTTTTAGATATATAAGTAGGCTATATCGCTTTTACTGTATCGCTGACACCGTGGAGGTGAAATTTCAACATGCTCGGTCTAATAGTTACGGTGTGAAAGCGTCACAAACAAACATCTCGCATTCAAACTCATAAAAAATGTTAATATATATTGTTATGTATGTCTCTATGTACTTACGTTGAGCATGCGCGCGACGCTCTTAACGTCGTCCAACCACTGTTGTTGATGTCGAGGCGAGGTCTCCGCGCTGTCTGCCTCCTCAGCCGGCGAGGGCTCCGCGTGTAGCGCCGGATCGTGATACTTCAATCTGTAGTTATACCGTTCGAAGTTAGCTCGCTATTAAATTACTGACTGTTTATATTTAACGACAGGTAATATTCAACAGCTAGATCATCAACGGACCTATTATTTTTCAAGATGGGGTCTTGCTATTTCATATTATATTGATCAGTGTCCGTGTGGTGACAGAGTAAAAATACAATTCATCACCACTTTCCTTGCCCGTGGGTATCGTAAAAGACGACTAAGGGATATAGGGACTATAATATGTATATGACATCTGTGCAAGAGAAGGAAAACTCAAAATAAAACCCTATACCAACACGTCTGAACAGCGTGGTATAGTAGGTCAATCTCCTTCACATTGTGTAGGAGGCTCGAACCCAATAGTGACACGTATGAGCTGTGATCATGATCACGGTACCAAAGAGTATCACCCTTAGTCTCGAGTGTCACAGCTTCGATATCCATGCAGGACAATACTTTGAGTTATAAAAGAGTGTTCCGAGCCTGGGTGTAATTTGTTGCCATTATGTAAAATCCTCCGCGATAAAAGTTCGCGAATGGTGTAGTTAAAAACGAAATGTGTATAATGTATAAGTGCGGTACCTGTCGGCGAGCTCGGCCAGGTGAGCGATGAGCGTTCGCGAGTAGAGTGATGGCGTGCGTGTAACGGCGCGTGCAGCCGCCTCCGTGTATGCCAGTGCACGCTCGTACAATCCACAGTCCGCCATTCGGCACGCCAACATCAGCTTGTACGTCTGCGTACGACGCATAAGTTATCGTAACGGACCGTATCACGTAAATTTATATAAGCAACCAATGAGTATAATTGAGCAAAGTGGGTGTCACTGGTCACGCCCACTTTGCTCCTTTATATCGACTATCATGCATATACGGGCTTATTATAAACCACTCGCTGATTTGAATTCTGAGATCAATCATTCAATCATAGATTATTGCGATAACTAGTTGCATACTTTCAAACATATCTAAAGTTACAGGTGTGTTTATATCACAAGCCCTTGGGACCATTGCATTACTTAGTACGTTGCAACAACAATTCAAAACGAATACCTATAGATATTTATATGAATTCAATAGATATCATTGTATATAAACGAAAGAAAAATCGTAAACGGGAAAAGGAAACAAAATTGTTCCTACTTAGGTTTTTAAAGTTTATAATATGTTCTGATGATTCAAACTTGAATTTTTTTGAGAAAACATACTTGTTTTAAATCAAGAACGAGGCAAATTTTTCATAATGATGAGCTGAATAGCACAAAGAATATACAAGCTTGATGGTTCAACTATATGTATATCGGCAGCAAACCTAAGACTTCATCAATTAAAAAATATTTTCTTATGTGTAAAACCATAGAGTACTAAGTATTTTGGAGAATTGTGGAATATTCAGTTGTAAGTACACACCTGTAGCTCAGTAATGACAAAGTCGTCTTGGCTCAGGGAGAGCGCATACTCGTACACCTCGGTGGCGAACAGCGCCTTGTTAGTGGCTAACTGCTGCAGGCTGTTGGTGCGTGGGTCGGACAGCAATAGAGCAAGACGCGGTGGCGCCGAGCCGCCGGTAGCCGCCCCTCCCGCCGGTGGCAGAGGCGATAGGGGATGCCGTGTGAACTGCACACCGGCCGATAGGTAGCAGAACTGCGCTGAGTATAGAAGACCCCTGGAGTAGAGACTATCTCCTACAAAGAACGAATCAATTTTATACAAATTCAGACACAAAAATATTATATATATATTTTAGTGGTTAATATAGCCTACATATATATTTTTGTATATCAATTTTATAAAGAACTTATGTTTATAATGGAAAAGATAATCAAAATTTGTTTCTATTAGATATATTTTTTTTATTGATGACACATTGTCTACTGATCAGTGGCCCCACACAATATTATTTGCGTCTTAGTTTCACAGATAAGAGCAAAAAAGAAGAATAATAAAAAGTGACAGTCTTGGTTCAAGCTGATTGGTACAAATATTTTAAATCATTTGATAATTATTAAGCAAAAAATGCACACAAATATCGTAACACTGTTATTAGTGTAATTTATTATTCCGTTAATAATTATTTAATTAATAATTGCTGCATTTCATTTAATTGTTCTCAGGTGCTAGTAATTGATTTTCGTTATATTAAATTATAGATATAGCCTAAAATATTGAAATTTTACAAAATATATAAGTATTATTTTACATGATTTTAAAATAACATAATGATTAGACATACCAAGTTGTATGAGGGTACGCTTGTCCTGGTCGGGTTTAGCGGACGGGTTGGAGAGTACGATGGCAGCGTGCGGCCGCCAATCCCCCCAGCGCTCGTCCGACACACACTGCGTACAGAACAAACATTATCACTATTATTCTATTTTTTTTAAATACAACTTTCAGCACTAGGGAATAATATTTGTATTGCGTGACACTTTGCAAACATAAATGAAGCGATAAAAATTATTCTGCTTTGGAATCAAACCTGTAGGTCGATATTTTGATCACTATGTCATCTTTGCAGCATCTTTCTTTTGCTTTGCACACAATAACTTGTTTTGTTTATTGAACGATGACGTCACACGTTGCCACGACCATAATGCTGCCTTTTTATAGTGTGCCCACGACACTGGCACGATAGTTTGGTACCTTAACTACTACGCCATCTGTGCAGTCAAATTGGCAATAGTTGTATGAACGGTCGTCTGCCTGACATCAAACCTCCTTGGGAATGTAATTGTTACCAGTCAGCATTAGATAAAGTTAGTCAAGATCGATGAAAAACTATTAGTCGTTTTAGTAGTATTCGTAACAGGCACCACACAGCTCCCGTGGTGACGGAGTACGAATACAAATCACCATCTTGCCCGTGAATGTCGTAAAAGACGATTAAGTGATATAATACGCATATAACATCTATGCAAAAGGAAAACTCAAAATCAAACCCTATACAAATACCCCTCCTTTTCAATCAATTTCCATCCTACTGTGTATTATGCCGTGTGATGACGGAGTAAGAATACAATTCACCACCTATCACCCTCTCTTACCAGTGGGTGTCGTAAAAGACGATTAGGGGAAATAATTATGCATATGGCATCACACTGGAGCTAATACCACATATGTTGTACGAAGCATAATATTATGTATATTTAAAGGATTAAGAAAAAAATGACTGGCCGCTGAGTTTCTTGCCGGATCTTCTCAGTTTGTGGCCGCGTTCCGATCCGGTGGTAGATTGTTGTATTGTATTCAAATGTGTAATTTGACAATATGTAAGTGCCCTTAAGGGGCCTATGCAGAATAAATGATTTGATTTGATATAACATCTATGTAAGAGAAGAAAAACTCGAAACAAAATCATATTCCAACACGTCAGATCAACGGTGAATAGTAGGTCAAATCCCCTCCCATTATGGAGGAGACCTGAACCCAACGGTGGGACCTTAGAATAATAACGTATAGAAGGATAGTCTCTGTGATATTTCGATAGTGATATTTCTGTTCTGTGATACTTCGAAGGTTCGAAATCTATACCAATAAATAAAATTGGAGTGTCTGTTTGTAATGTCAAAATAATAGGCTTTTTTCATGCTCACATGGTTATTTGCACAACACCTATGCCTAAAATACAGATTAAAAATTTTTGTCTGTCTGCCTGTTTGTTCCGGGTAATCTTCAAAACGGCTGGACCGATTTCAAAAATTCTTTTACCAATGGAAAGCTATAATATCAGGGCGTAAATTAGGCTATATTTTATCCCGGTATTCCCACGGGAAATACGCGGGTAAAACGACTAAAAGCGAAGCGAGGGTGGGTTGCTAGTTTGAATCTAAAAACACTAATGGCGCGCAGACGATTACACACGTACACCACTATACAAATTATGAAATCAAATTTTGTTTTTATTAACATAAATCGTCGAAATACTTTTAAAAGTAATGTTAAAAACCTTTTTAAGTTTTACAAATGTGCTATGACACCATTTGAATGCACAAACCGTCATAATTACCTATTTATTTTTTAAGAGTTGCGTACGTACGTGCAGTACAATGACTTGTACATTACGGAACGGTTCCGGCGTAAGCTCCATTAGGCTCCAATTGAAATGCCTCACTTTTTAAGCGTGAACTTACCTTCTATATGCTATTATTCTAAGGGTGGGACATATATGATCTGAAATGATGATATGTGTGTTACGTACAGTTGCCGCTGATGGTGTATTTGTTGCGAGGCTCGAGTACAGAGTATGCAGTGGGTCGTTCCGCGCCAGTGCTGCCACGAAGCGCGCCGCTACAGCCGCCCGAGTGCGTCTCTCTGCGTACGCTGACAGTGCGAGCGCGTGAGACCACAACGAACGTGACATCGACCACTCTAAAACACATATAACAATTATACAGAGTGTATCAGGTTATGGGGCAACTGTTCGAGTGTGTTGTAGTTTACCGGTCATAGATCGTAATTAGAATGTACATTACACAAAAAAACAATATAACATAAAAGTTATAGTTCTTTCAAAAAAATGTGTCTAAGTCTATGCCTTAAATGTTACGTATTATGTAGGCATGTACAGACAGAATACATGTAGGCATGTAAAGCTTCGACAGTATAATTTCATTCAGTAATACCTAGAATTGTGCAAACGTTTCAATGACATCGTAGGTACAAACGCGAGCGGTCAACGGTCATAGGCCGACAGCTGTTTTAAAGCGAAGTTTGTCTTGCTTATGTGAATGTAATCATTGATTTATTCAATTTCTAATGAACATTTAACAAAGTATGAATATATTGCGTATTAAGTATCATTGACTTTATACATTTCAATCAGATTTACACGAAAAAGCGATGACAAAATTGAAAACTTTACATGTCTCTAATTCCTTAACGAATCGATATTTTTCGTTCAAATTTTTATCATGGGTTCCTACCACCATTGCCTAGCGCCCTTTTGACCAGTTGCCCCATAAACCTGATACACGCTGTATATACATATAAATAACATTCAAGTGCCTATATTCCTGCACTCAGAATAAATTTGTAACAAAATGTAGGTCAACATTTAATAACTAATGTCTGTAGCGGGTAGATATAAATCTTTGTAATAATGATGACTTGTTGTATGTATGACGTCTTAGTCCGCGCGTCACTAAGAAAATTACACGCATCAATGTCGCCGTCTGATAAGTAAAATGTTACGTGCAGTCATGGTTATGCGATTTTTAAATTAATTTCGATTGAAAAAAGAGTGCATATTCAATGTCTTTAGCTGGAATGGCTTACCCTGTTACAGTGTTACAGAATGAAGGCGTATCTAACGTATTAGGAAGAGGTTACACTGCATCCGTCTGAGGTATAGCCTGTGTCAATGGGTTTATTTGTAAACGCTTAAAAAACCCCTTCAAAAACGCTTTCAATGCACCTTCAAAAACCCTTTCAATGAATATCCGAAGGGTCCCTGCCAAAAATACGTAAAATATTCTTATTTACAGTTGAAGTGTCTGTTTGTAATGTCAAAATAGTAGATTTTTTTATGCTTACACGCTCACATGGTTACAACACCTATGTCTAAAATCCAGTTTATTTTTTTTTGCCTGTTTGTTCTGGGTAGTCTTCAAAACGCCTGTACCGATTTTGATAATACTTTACTAGCAAGTAACTGTCTATACAAAGAGTAACTTAGACTATTTTTTGTCGGTAATACCTTATAACATTCCCCGTCCCGGCCCGGTCTGGGCATTGAACCCGAGGCCTCATGGACTGCAATTGTACACCGTAAGAGATAGTCTGAATAACAAAAGTCGAAAATTTATTTCATATTAAAACCGAAGAAAATTTGAACACGCCTGTAATTTGCCTGATATACTACAGTCTGTAAATCCTTAATCATGATTCATATACACCAATTTAAATACCCAACTAACATAAAAAAACTTGGGTTCAATTTCCATACACTAATCTTCTTTGTGTGACGACGGTATAAGAATACAACTGTCGCCACCCCTTGCTTGCCCGTGGCAGTCGTATGAATCGGCTGAGAGTTCACTAGGAAAGCGGGCAACACTTCTTTTCCGGGCAATGTATAACACCTCACTTCGATCGCCAACTTGCCTGCCAAGCGTGGCGATTACGGCACTATCCTCTTATATCCAAGCACATGACAGCACCTTGAAGCGAAATATGAGGGAGGTTTAAGTCCAACAGTGAACAGCAAATGGCTAACCGTGTATAAGTATAAATTGAGTTGTCTTTGAACACAATTACGTACCAATAGCCTCCTGTCTGTTGCCGTAGATGAGCAGCTCCCGCAGTCTGTCCAGGGCGGCGCGCTCCTCCACCGCCGATTGTCCCGGTGAACTTAATGATTCTTGATCTGCGTTAGAAACAAGTGCTGCTTGTTAGATAGAACGCTATTAGTGAAGTCACCTATGATTATCTTTATACAGGTTGAGTTTCAGTTTATGGAACAACTGCTCGAATATGTTATAGTTTAACGTTTTAGAATGTATATTACACAAAAAATAATAAAACATAATAATTACAGTTATTTCAAAAATGTGTGTGGGTGTCTATGCCTTAAATACTACATATTAAGGACAGGATAGATGTAGGCATTTAAGTTGCCTCGGTGGTATAAGTAGGTATGAAGGCGCACCGTCGACGGTCATCGGCCGATCAGCTGATATTAAGGCGAAGTTTGTCTTGCTTATGCGAAGGAAATCATTGATTTATTCAATTTCGAATTTATTAAAGAATCGATATTTTACTTCCATTTTTATGGGTTCCTACCACCATTGCCTTTACTCGC
This sequence comes from Lymantria dispar, assembly GCA_032191425.1. Lineage (NCBI taxonomy): Eukaryota > Metazoa > Arthropoda > Insecta > Lepidoptera > Erebidae > Lymantria > Lymantria dispar. The sequence goes on from CM063445.1 coordinate 37,998,718, forward strand.
GTTTGATCAGTTGTTCCATAACTTGAGAAATTGTGTACATATGTCGGCGTTATCTTCACGGTCACTCATTGTAGGTATTACAGGGATGCCAACGAGAAATAGACTTTTCGTAAGTTGCAATTAATTTATTAGACAAAAAAATTATAAAATACAATTATAGTTATTACTATCCTAATCTAAATCTATGTGTATGTGATAGAACACTTCCTACATTTGATAATTTATTGCGTGTGTTCCAGTGGAATTGAGAATAGTTTAGACTAACAATTCGACCCGATGGATGTTGTTACGATTGATCTCAATGATTTTATTTTTATGCTTAAATCTTTATATGAACAGCGTCTGTTGGGTCAACTAGATGCAATAGAAAATATCACACGCAATGACTATTATGCTTTAATAAGCAAATTGATTCTTCTAAAAGCCAATCGTGTTAATCCGTAAGTGACACCACAACATAAATTCAGTAACCAGGATGGCAACTAGACTGGGAACTGTTCAACAATTAGCAACACATACGCAATTAGTGTGTAAAAATATTTAGTTGTGTTAATACGTCATGCCTTTATGACTTGAACACATTCCCCACGAGAAAGTTATTTAACTCTAAATTATCTCGCTACCACCAGGAATGCGGGTAGCAATACTTGCCTGGGAAACCTATCGCCTTATCCCAATGGCCCAACTCGCTTGCGAAAGCGGCATGTAGCATTGTATAGAGGAGGTATATATATATATATATATACCTCCAGCAGTGAACGGCGAGTAAATAAATATGATAAAGATATTATAAGTAAACATTAAAAAAGGCTTTTTCGTATGACCAAGTTGAGATTATTTTTTTAATTACAAATACTAAATATTTTTTCTAAAATTTGTGAAATCCAAGATCACAAATACAATTATAACAGCATATTTATGATTTTTTTTCTGTAAGCTTTACCTAAAATACGGTAAAACCCATAAAAATAATTTTACGCCGTATACTTACTGATGTTCTCGGAGATTGATAGTGAAGGCTGCTCGGGGGAGGAGCTCGCCTCGCGCCCTTCGCCCGATGCTAACGAGTCGCGCCGGCTATCGTCTGTGGTGATACACAAGTATTATGACCGTTCGTCTTTACACACTACCTCAACAGTGTAGTAGCAACGAAATGACCACTTGAATACTATTTCAGATATGAATTTATTAATTTCAGACACAAAATTTAACGTCAAATTATCTTATCGAAAATTTCAACAATATGTTCAGTGGAGAACCATAGTCAGTTTATTTCAGATTCATCAAAGTTCCATAGAAAAAGCTCGCCGTTGGAATAAATACTTCACATTATTTTTTTTTTAATTACACCTACAGGTTTCAGAATATGTCCTGCTACAATAGAATAAAGGTTTGAACCGTTGAACATAAAATATGTTATCCAGTAAATAATTCAAGTACACATTTTTTTTTTATTGCAAACGGTGGCAAACGAGCAAACAGTACACCTGATGGTAAGTGTTGCTGCCGCTCATGGACCTTTACAAGGCCGCTGCCTACCGCGAAGAAAGCGAAGGGTGTGTGAATGCGTGCATTGAGGCTCGGTGATACCAAGAGCACCACCAAAACCCTCAACACGCAAACACCCTCAAAACGTTGGGCTTCCGGCTCTCTCGCTCACCGAACGAAGCGCAGTAACAAATCGCTACTACTCAGACGTCGATTTTCTGCTCAGTGTGGTACTGCCCCGGACGGACCGGCCCGCGGCTGTAGACAGATAACTGTCGACAGTGTGGTCCTACCACTCTTGTTCTGTCATTATATTTTGATTTAAATTTGTATCAAAAACTTGTTTACAAGTGAAAAATTTTAACTGCACGCGGGATTCGAACCCACGTCTATCGTAATACCGTTCCTATCATCCTAAGTTCAGACCAGTGTGGACTGATACTCAATTTGTCACTCGTGTTTGTCGTTTTTTCCGTGTGGTGACAGAATAAGAATACAATTCACCATTCACCAGCTCATCTATGGCCCGTGGGTGTCGTATAAGATGACAAAAGAATATAACATGTGCGCAAGAGAAAAACACTTGAAGTGAAACCAGTTAGAACTGTTTTAAACGATGTCACACCCATATTATCTAAATTAGTGAGATTTTGAATTTAACATGTTATTTATAACAAAACGTTATTCCTACAGGTGAAGGTTTGACTTCTGCAATATTTCTTCACTAGTAAACAAGTTCTTATAAATAATGTTAAATGCTAAATTTCAGTAATTTAAATATATGTCATTCATATTTAAATTCACATCAATCAATTAATTCCCAAGAGAAGAAAAACTCGAAATGAAACTCTATACTAAAATGTTTGACCAGCATGGTATAGTAGGTCAAATTTCCTCCCATTGTGAAGGAGGCCCGAGCCCAACAGTGGGACGTATGTGGGCTGCGATGATGATGATGAATCAATTTCTATCGCGTATTTTTTTTTTACAGCAATGTACTGTTATCATCATCATCATTATTTCAGCTCATAAATGTCCCACTGTTGGGCTCGAGCCTCCTCCACGATAGGAAGGAAATTGACTTAGTACATATATCACGGTGGTCAGACAGGTTGGTATAGGGTTCTATTTCGAGTTTTTCTTCTCTTGCATAGATGTTAAATGCGTATTATATCGCAATGTGCTGTGCTCAAGTGATACTTGCTGAGGGGAACAAAGTGATACATATTATATATTACGTGTATGTGTTCATACCATTATGCGACTTATTATTTGATGGCTTGTATTCATATTCGCGTGCATTCTTCATTAGTAGCTCTGCTATGTCTGACCCGACTACAACCTGCAATTGAAAATATATTAATCAATAATAGAACATGTGTTTATCAATACAATGCATATTATATCCCTTAGTCGTCTATTACGACACCCACGTGCAATAAAGGGGGGTAGTGAATTATATAAATACTCCGTCACCACATGGAAACCATAAATTAATAAAACACGGCGGGTAGTTGTTTAAAGATTAACATTTTATCTTTGCAAACTCACAGATTGTACAATATTAACAGTAATTATGTAGTACAGATAATTATAAACAGAGGGCCCTAGTAGTACTTAAATTTAATATTTTAATAACAATTGAAATACAAATAGTATAAACGGAATTATAAGTATAAATGTTCATGTTATCGTAAATAATAAATAAATTAAAGTTAAAAATAAATACATTAAGTGTGTGTATGTGTCATACCCCGTTCTGTCGTAGCATTAGCGCGAGTAGCTCCCACAGCAGCACGTAGCCGGTCAGGTCGCGCGTACCCTCACGCTCAGCACTGCGGGCACGTGCACCACAGTAGTCGATCACGCTCTTCTTGTGAGTCACACCTACATACACACAAACAAACACACAAAATATTTAGAATAGACTTTATCGTTATTACGACATTCATTTCAGCTCATTTGCGTCCCACTGTTAGGTTCAAACCTTCTCCACAATAGAAGGGAAATTGTCCTATTGTACCACGCTTGTCTGACGTGTTGGTATAAGGTTTTATTTCGAATTTTCCTTCACTTTCATAGAAGTTATATGAATATTTAGTCCCTTAGCCGTCTCTCTTAATCACCATCAGTTTCTTTTCAGAAACAAAAAAAAAACAGTAGAAAAAGGATAATTCGAAATAAAAGTCCTAATGCTAACCAGTGCGTTCAAAGTGCTGTTGGAAGTTAATTTTTTCCTTCCCGTATATGTGGTAGGTTAGGGTAGTGTCGTAGACTAAGGGATATAATACGTATATAATATCTACGCAAAGGTAAATTCGAAATAATATTTAGTGGTAGGAGCAGCCGTGGGCCGGTCCGTCTGGGGTAGTACTACACTGAACCGAAAATCGACGTCTGAGTAGTAGCAATTTATTACTGTGCTTCGTTCGGTGAGCGAGAGAGACGGAAGCACTAATTGAGGGTGTTTGCGTGTGACGGGTTTTGGTGATGCCTTTAGTGTTACCGAACCTCATTGCACGCATTCAAACTTCCTTCACGGTTTTTTTTTTGTTGTGTGTGTGTATAGCTGTTGGTCGCAGGTGACCTTGACAGATTAACGCGGGCAATGGGCGAGCGCTGATTGCTCTCAACCCGGTAACTTCCTTCACGGTTGGCAGCGGTCTATCAAATATGCATTAGCGGCACTATGACTTGCCATCAGTTGTACTGTTAAAAATACTTATAAAAAAAATCGGAAAGAGCACGGTGCCTAGTAGTGGAATGTATATGTGTTAATAAGAAGAATTTAACGACTGAATTTCAAGGAATATAATTATTTTTACGGATATGTATATATGTATACAGACAACTGCCGACAGTGTGGTCCTGTCACTAAATATTATTTCGAATTTACCTTCGCCTGAATAGATATTATATACGTATTTTTTTTTTTTTTTTTTAATAAATTTTTTACAAATAAACCCTTGTAGGAGACTGGTATCTGAACTAGGTTGCCCTGTCATACAGATTACCAGAATATTACCAGAATATTATATAGAAGTATTATATCCCTTAGTCGTCTTTTACGACATCCACGAGCAAGGTAGGGTAGGGTAGGGTGTAGGGTAGTGGTGAATTGTATTCTTATTCCATCACCACAGTACTCGAATAATGTATAGGAATCATTATTCAAATAACTGTCCTGTTTTATTTTTATTGTTACCTTTAACCAGTGGTCCCGGGAAGGCGGTCAGTTCGCCCGTCTGCGGGTGATGCGCAAGCGCAGCCGCCAGTGAAACTATATGTACGGTAGCCGGTACGCCGTCCACAGGGTACGAAGGACGCACCACCACCACGTCACGAGACGATATACTACCCTGAAAGGAAAAAATATGAGCGACTAATTAAACTATGTATTTAATATTTTTTGAAGTTGTCTTTTAAGTTTCTAATAATAGAAATACTAGGAACCAAAAGGCATGTGTCCTCATCTGTTGCTGGACGTAGGCCTCCCCCATGTTTCGCCACAAAGTACGGGCCTATGCCGCCTGCATCCAATGACGCCCAGTAACTTTTACCAAGTCGTCAATCCACCTGGTGAGGGGTTTCCTACACTGCGTCGTCTGATACGTGATCGCACTCGAGAACCTTTCTTTCCCAGCAGTTGTTGGTCCATCGGGCGCTGTGTCCTGCCCATTGCCACTTCAGCGTGCTAATTCTTCGTGCTGTGTCGGCTACACCTGTTCTACTACAGATTGCCGTATGAAGGCTTGTGTAGGTGCTACTTAATTTCGAAGCAACCAATGAGGAATGTTATAAAAGGCATATTACCTGCAAATTAGTTATAAATAGATATTGCTGGTACTCATTACCTTGATGTGTGTGGTGGAGTATCTGAAGGGTGTCATTCTCTCCGAGCGCACCGTGGAATCCTCCTGATGAAGATTCAGGGACATGTCCGTCAGGTCCCTGATAGCACAACAAATATAACTTTAAGTATATTTTTTTATTTGTAATTTGACTGCAAAATACCCGATTACTTGAATAGAATAGATTCATAATTGAACCTAATAGCACTACACTTTTTCATATCAGATGTATATTCTTATTATTAACATTTGAAATTTTAAAAACTTCCGCCCGATCAATTTTATTTGTATACTGTACTTATTATTAAAATTTAAAACAATTGTAAGTACAGTACACAAATAAAACTGAACTGCAAAATTTAAGAAATTCAGAATAATAATTTATTCTTTTAATTATACTATATACCGCGTGGTGACGGAGTAAGAATACAACAGTCACTACTCCTTCCTTTCTTGTGAGTCTCGAAAAAATCTAATAAATTATGTAAACAGTTAACATCACTATCAGAAAAGAAAACTTTTTACCGTACGAAGCTGTAACTAAGACTACACCACGTCTAGTACTACTTCCCCTGGCAAGTTACAATCGGAATAAATAAAATCTGGACCTAACATTCGGGTATAAGAAACGTGACACTAGAATTTATACCAATAAATAAAATTGGAGTGTCTGTTTGTAATGTCAAAATAATGGGATTTTTTCATGCTCACATGGTTATTTGCACTATACATATCCCTAAAATACACTTTATATTTTTTTGTCTGTCTGTCGTGTCTGTTTGTTCCGGGTAATCTCCAAAACGGCTGGACCAATTTCAAAAATTCTTTCACCAATGGAAAGGTATAATATCAGGAAGTAAACTAGGCTATATTTTATCCCGGTATTCCCAAGGGAACGGCAACTACGGGGATAAGACGACAGAAAGCGAAGCGAGGGCAGGTTGCCAGTCTAGAATAAAATTCCGTTCGTCACCTCCACACATGTATATCATCATCATCACCACATATGTTCCGCTGTTGGGCTCGAGCCTCCTTCTTTTAGGTATGTAACTGATCAAACGGGTTGGTATAGGGTATCAATTTAAATTTTTCTTCTCTTACATAGATGTTATATGCATATTAATCCCTTAGCCGCCACGGGCAAGAGATGGGGTTAGAAGCGCCCAAAAATAATTATGTGATGTCATCAAATGTTTAATTAATTGCAAAATAATTCTTTGTAGTTCCTATAAAGAAGTACATTAAGATGAAGTAAGCTGGTATTGAGTAGAACTGGAAATATTTAGAAAGTGTATGCGTGAGTAAAATACATTTGTATGTGTGTATACTATATTTGCAGCTGATCATGCGTTGCTCAAATAAATACAGTAAATAAGTAGCAAAACAAAATGTCTGAAGCATTTACGCGATATTAGTAGATAATATTGAATTACAATCTAATAATTAGATATTCATGATAAATGTGTAACTGAACTATAATTTGCTCATTGAGGGAATACATTTGATAGGCAATATAAATAGCGTCATCCGGTCGTATCCGATTTTGTTAAAAGATTATAAATAGTTCTGAACAGATCGTTAAGACTTATAAACTTAAAAAAGAAAGAAGTATTATTATTCAACATTATCATCTTGTTCTTATCGGGTAATCAAAAATAAAATACAAACACGATAAAATAAAAAATATGTAGTTTTAATATAATATTCATATTGCCTCAATGGTCCGCTTATAGTTCAAGATATTTGTTATATGATCTTAAAATAAATGATTCTATTAATTTCTAATTTGTAGTTAAATCTAGATCGAAAAGATGTAGTACATTTAAATATTTTTTAATGTAATATTTTAAATATAAATAACACAAATCATAGTGTTGTGATTTTTATAACCATAAACTACCAAGTTCTTTTCCATTATCCCGTGTAATTTGTCAAATATTCAAATTATACCTGTGTCAAAAAGATTGAATAATGACCGATTCGATCACCAATCAGTTAAGACCAGATCTTTCGTGATCGTTCGATCGCGAGCTACCGACAAGACCCGCCTCGATCCTCGTGAACGGTGACCGATCGAAATCGATCTCGGTTGGTCACCATTCAATTCAATCAGTCACACAGACAACGCAATTCGATCTTTTTGATTTGATCAATCACCGACACAGGTATAATTCAAATTAAAAATGTAAATGTAATAGCAAATAAGCAAGTAGTTGCGTGTCAATGTGTTGTAGTGAGGTGTATGTGTGTGCATGTGGGTGTATTATATACCTGTCGGAGAGGTCGGTTCGCAGCGAGGGCGCGTCCCTCAGGGAGGCGGGCGCGTCGCGTCGGTAAGCGCCGTAGTACCTAGTGAGAGCACACGATCGCATACCAAGCGGACCCCACATACTAACATCTCACAATCAACGTAACCTTCACTATTATGCACAACCAGTAATGACTTTTGATGTTTACCTGAGTATTACACATTATAAATAAAACTATTTTTACGGATTTTATCGCGTTTGTGTTTAATTATTGATGGCCCATGGTCACGGGCGGACAGTCCGCACATGACCATGAACGCTAAAGTATTCAAAACGTCGGCCAATCAAAAATTTTCACCCGGTAATTTTTTTAAAAAGCTTTTCTATTGTGTATGTGTATAGCTGTTAACCGCAGATGGCTTTCACAGCTTAGCCCGGACTATGGGTGAGCGACGAGGGCTCTCAACCCGGATTTTAAAAAGCAATAAAAACAAAAATGCTAAGTAATGTAGATAATTACGCTATGATAGAAAAAGCTTTAACATAGCGTTTAATTCGTAAATTTTGTAGTATTTTGTAAATATTATTAAGTTTCTGAATAAAATTTTATAAACATTGAAAACCTTAACTCTATGAAATTATTTTTCTCCCTAAAATTGGTAGAAAGCCATTAAGTTACTAGGCTACACTGCTCTTCATATATTGTATTTGTAGATATTCAGGTGTATCAGGTTATGGGACAACTGGTCAAACGGGGGGTAGGCAATGGTGGTAAGAACCCATAAAAAAAATTTGAAGGAAAAATATCGATTCGTTAATGAATTAGAGACATGTAAAGTTTTCAATTTTGTCATTGTTTTTTCGTTTAAATCTGATTGAAATGTATAAAGTCAGTGATACTTTATCTGCAACATATTCGTACTTTGTTAAATGTTCAATAGAAATTGAAAAAATCAATGATTACGTTCGCATAAGCAAAACGAACTTCGCTTTAAATCAGCTGATCGGCTGATTATCGTCGCCGAGTCACGTTTGTACCTACGGTCCCATTGAAGCGTTTGCGCAATTCTAGATATGTATGAATGAAATTATACTGTCGAAGCTTTACATGCCTACATGTATCCTGTCTATCCATGCCTACATAATACGTAACATTTAAGGCGTAGACTGTTTGACACACATTTTTGAAATTACTATAACTTTTATGTTATATTGTTTTTTGTGTAATATACATTTTAATTACGATCTATGGCCGGTACATTACAACATACTCGAACAGTTGCTCCATAACCTGATACACCTGTATAACAGAACAATAAAATCGATCAATATATAATACATTATATTTGCTAATATGCGTGCTAATGTGACTTAAAATAAAAATGCGCGCGACAGTAAAAAATAAAAAGAATATCACTATATTTATTCTGCCTAATGCCCTTAAAGAAAATAGCACTACGTTCCAAACTCAAAAATATTACCGATCTTATAAATTTTGAAATTGTTTCTTAAATTAGTCTGTATAGTTTCCGAAACAATTTAATAATTTTTCAGTATTTATTACGTAAAATATATTTATGATAGCTAAAAGTAAGGTATTATTAAGATACATATCATTATTGGGAGTGCATTTAATTTTAATAAATAAAATGACCAGTGACATGTTAGTGATGATTGAAAGATGTTATTTCAATGGCAGTATTTATATACTGAAAAGAATTATGAAAGTACATAGACTTGCATTATTCTTCTCAACATAGGCTACGATAAAACATTTACACATCAAGTTTTAATTTTTCAAAGCGTTCCATTTACAAATATTGTGCATAGACACACCACAGTGATAAGTGCAAATGACAGGAGACGTCATAAACGTCAAAATATATACAACTTGTATTTTTCTTTAAATAACAGAAAATATGTAATAGAAATTTCTCAATCTTGATGTACAAAATTTATATAAGCATGTTTAGTTAATATAATGTATAATAATGCGTTAATATTGATGGCAATAACCAAAATTCAATCTATAATGCCCATTTGTAATATGTGCTAAAAATGGCTGACAGCACAAGCGAAAATGCGGGTAATTTGTATGCACTTTGATTTTTAAATATGCCAGTATGAGTTGAGAACTATTTTGCATACGAAATAGTACAGTCAATGTTGGCTACTATATCTAATTATATATCCCCAAATAAACAGATTGTTTCTTATATTCCATATATTCGCTTATAAAGTGTTTATAAAGCTGACACCCCATGTGCATAGTGTTACTATGAAATGAGCGCATTAACAGCGCACTTACGCGTCATTGCCTTTGCGACCGGTTGCGCTACTGCGGCCGGAGTGAACACTGCCGCGCTCCTGACGACTGTCGTACGGTAAACTACTGAACTCTGTAAGATAAAGTTTCATAACAACATGTTAAATTCCAGCTAAATTAAAAAGAAAACGAATGTTTTGGGTCTGTCTTACATTCAACTGAACAACTACAAAAAAAATACAGGGCAGTCTTTGGGGACTGCCGATAGAAGTGAAAGATAAGTAATTTGTGAATTGTATCGTCCAGATATTAGATTATTATTTTTGGTTTGTGAAGAAGTGCTAACGTCCAATTTAAACTTTAATCCTTGATCATAAACACTTCTTTATAAACCAAAAATAATTCGAAAATAATAATCTAAAGTAAGTATTAGAATATCAGTTGTGCAATATTTTTAACAAAAATTGGATAACATTTCCAAATTAGGGCTTGGTGTTTGTGGTTTTGAAGGCAAATAGCAGGCGCGCATGCGCTCTATATCATTTCTTGAGACAGGCGTTCGGTGACGATGACGCGATTGCCATGATCACCAAAAAAAGTGCTCAAGGTATCTAAAGAAGTTTTCACTTCAAAAAATCTGGAACAGTGGACGATTATAGCTGTCTTGAGCAAAGCCACAGTATTCAGAATATAAGTAGTAATAAAGGAACATGTCTATTGCAGCATATTTTCATCAGATTTATAAAATAAACACTTTTAACAAAACTGCTGCTTTTAAAGTGTATTGGAGTTTAGATAACCATGAAACTCGTTAAGTATCAGTAGTTATTTGGTTAATAAATTGGCTTGGTAAGGACATGTGATGAGGAGGCATGAAGGGTATGTGACAAGACGGGTTATCAATACAATTGTGGATGAACGTAAGAAGCGTGAGAGACCCAAAAAGGGATGGATGGACTGTGTGAATGAGAATATGTGTATGAAAACAGTGAGTGCAGATATGATGGCTGATAGGAGTCTATAGAAGGTAAGTATATGTTGTGTCGACCACACTTAGTGTGGGGATGAGGGCAGGCAAATGATGAGTTATTTGGTTAATGACAGATTCCAAGTAACCAGGAAAACATTTTTTTTTGATTCTGGCAAATACAGAGATCAGAGATTTGTGATAGATTATAGGTTCAATGTAACTCACCATCAGAATAGGGGGGGAGTGTCTGCTGAGGTGCATGCCCGGCCATAATCTGCTTGTAGATCGCCATATACGCCGCGGGGTTGGATAGACGCAGGTGTTCATAATACTGGTACTGCTGACGTTGCGCCCGGTACGCCTCCGCGTACGCACCACCGGCACCATACTCTGCAAAAAGATCCCAATATATTATCCAGTCTCACCCTTTACTCAGAAATAGAGACAATAGCATTTCGTCATATCACTTTAAATTACACATGATAGGCAGCGAATCTGTAGTCAATATTCGATCCAAGTTAAATTACTAAGTTACTGACCGTCCGGCTGAGGGCCCTCTTGAGGCGACCACAGAGGGTCATGGCGATCAGGGCCATACGTGGTTACCGCACGGTGGCGACGGAGGCAGCGTGCCTTCTGGCCGGAACCCCCCCGTGGGACCTGGAGGCGGAGATGCTGGCCGACATTTATCGGCGGGTATCGAAGACGCGCGCCCGCGGCGGTATGGTCTCCATCAAAGAGGTCACCGCCTGGCGGGTCGACGCCCGCCGGGAAGTAATTGCCCGTTGGGCAGTCCGGCTGGAGAGTCCTCGGTACGGTGTCAGGAGCGTCGAGGCCTTCCGGCCGGTGCTGATGGAGTGGTTGGAGCGGACGCATGGGGTGCTTTCCTTCCGACTGGTGCAGGTGCTTACGGGGCACGGTTGCTTCACGAAGTACCTGCACAAGATTGTCAGGAGGGAGAGCACACCGTCCTGCCACCACTGCAATTGCGACGAGGACACGGCGCAGCACACGCTCGAGGTGTGTGCTGCGTGGGAGGGGGAGCGCCGTGAACTCGTCGCGATTATCGGTGCCGACCTGACGCTGCCGACCATCGCCAGGGAGATGCTCGACAGGGTCAGGAACTGGGACGCGGTCGCCGCCTTCTGTGAGGCCGTAATCTCACGGAAGGAGGCGGCGGATCGTGTGCGAGTAGAGCTCCTATTCGGCGACACGTTCCGCCGCCGGCGACTCGGGCGGCGTAGGCGCGAGTATCTGCGCCTAATGCCGCCCTAGCCGAGGCCGCGGGTGATCGGACCGGGGAATTGTCCGTCACCCGCAGAGAGGCTGACCGCGCGACGGCGACCGACGTCCCAGGACGTCGAGAGGTGACGTTACCCGAAAGGGTATTCCGTCGGGCCGACCACTGACGACAAGTCACATCTGCTCCGGTGGTCGGCCCAACAACGAGGTGACGTGGGTACGGGTGGGTTACGGGCCCGCGCGCCGTCCTTTCATCGCCCCGGATGGATTGGACCGCGCGTGCGCATACCATAGCCCACCCATAAAAAAAAAAAAAAAAAAAGTTACTGTTGAGAAATTCAAACCAAAATCAAAAATACTCTCATCATCACAGTTCGTTTGCACCCCACTGTTGGGCTCGAGCCTACTCAAGAATGAGAATGAAATTAGCCTGCTATCCTACGCTGGACAGACGTGTTATTATAGGGTTTCATTTCGAGTTTTCTATCTCTTGCATAGATATTATATACATATTATATCCTTTAGTCGCCGTTAAGACAGCCATGGGCAAGAAGGGTGATGAATTACTGTTACTCCGTCACCACACGGAGAAAAATACTTTATTTTGCCAGAACTTCGGGTACCACTTTGAGACGTCGCGATTTGAAGGAGTAAATAAAATGTCTCCTGCTATGTTCGTAGGTATCGTAAAAGAGAACCGAACACACAGGCAGATATTGATATTGTAAGAGACGGATAAAGCGTAACAACATCTTATATTAATCCGTCTCGCCTAGAATTTCGCCACAAGATGGAGGCCGATACCAAACGGTGCAGTTTATGAACTGCGACGAAAAATGGGTAAGTCCATCGTTTTGAATGAACTTATATAAAATTTATATAATTAGACGATGATGTCACTACTACGCATCCATCTATCAGTCATAAAGTCCAATGTCCGACGTATGTCTCTCCACGAGATGGAGTAATGCCACAATGCACGTTAACAGGTGGAATGCCGATCGCAGGCGATATAAGTTTCCTAGAAGAGTATTGCGGGCAATTTTTCTAGTGATCATCTAGCAAATTTTTACGAAAAGTATTTGTTATAATGTAATATGTGTGAGTCATTTCATCATCATTTCAGCCTATTGCCGTCTACTGCTGGACGTAGGCCTCCCTCATGTTACGCCACAATGTGCGGTCCTGTGCCGCCTGCATCCAATGACGCCCAGCAACTTTCACTAGGTGATCGGTCCACCTAGTGGGGAGGGCGTCCTACAATGGGTCGTTCGATACGTGGTCGCCACTCGAGAACCTTTCTGCCCTTCACTGCCCATTGCCACTTCAGCGTGCTAATTCTTCGTGCTATGTCGGTTACACCCGTTCTTCTGCGGATTTCCGTATTCCGGATTCTATCTCGCAGAGAAATCCCGAGCTTAGCCCGCTCCATAGCACGCTGAGCGACTTTGAGCCTTGTTATGAGGCCTGCATTTAGGGACCAAGTTTCCGTGTCGTAAGTCATCACTGGTAACACACACTGGTCGTAGAACTGTGTTTTCAGACACTGAGGTATGTTGGACGAGAAGATCCTCTCAAGTTTCCCGAACGTGTGTGAGTACCTTCACCACACGTAGAGTGATAAATTATCAAATAATGGTTGGTTCAATTGCATTACAAGACGAGCATGTGTGTGTTCCATAAGTAGTCGGTCCAAGTGTAAACTGTTTGTACCGTCTCGAGCACAACATTTCGCGCTCATATAAAATGTCTAATTGATCAGGAAATACAAAATTATATGAATGTTATTTACTATATTAAAAAGCATACATCCGTAACAGCAATATTTGTAAAAGATCTTCGTATATCGAATAAATTTATACATATACATGCAATTAACAGATACGAATTACTTTCAGTTTCAAATCAATAAATTTGTGGATCGTACAAAGAGTACACTTCGAAGGCCTATGTCCAACAATGAACATCTAATGGGCTGAACTCGATATCATTCCATTTGGTTAACAACTTCATTCTCAAGGAGGAATGACGTCGGTCAGATGGTCGGTGATAAGATAAAACTATTGCCAATAAACCTACTTTACGGATTTTATCGCGTTTCTATTTGATTTTTGATTGCCCGACATTTTGAACACTTTACAGCGTTCATGGTCACGGGCGGACTAAGATATCTCCCATACATCTTAGTCCGTCCGTGAATACAAACGTGATAAAATCCGTAAAATAGTTTTATTTACAAACTAGCAACCCGCCCTCGCTTCGCTTCGGCTTTAGTCGTTTTACCCGCGTAGTTCCTGATCCCGTGAAAATACCAGGATAAAATATAGCCTAGTTTACGCGCTGATATTATAGCTTTCCATTGGTGAAAGAATTTTTTAAATCGGTCCAGCCGATTTGAAGATTACCTGGCACATACAGACAGACAAAATTTTTGACGTGACAACGTCTTATAAATTGGTTTGCCGGGTGACACTTCAAGAAACTGCGTTACGCTCCGCTCACGTTATGCGCTCACAATGAGAGCGAGTGAGAGGCACGCGTCCCTTCCACTCGGGCATGGTTAGCCCGCCTAAGAGCGAGAGAGACAGACATAAAAATTGTATATTTGTATATAAATACGTATGTATGTGTAAAGGTAAAAATAAAATTTTGTTAATATGAAATTCAGTGCGAGATTCTTTGTATAAATTAATGTTTTAAATATAATTCTTTGTATAAATAAATGTTTTAAATTGTTACTATTATTTCATCCTTCTTCCTTCTATACGAATGAATATTCACATTAAAATTATTTTACCACTCAAAGTCGTTGTCACGTAAAACTTTCGCCCGTATACCGACTTTACAGGCAACCAATATTTTTTTTTAATCTGTATTTTATGCATAGGTATCGTGCAAATAACCGTGTGAGCATGAAAAAAGCCTATTATTTTGACATTACAAACAGACACTTCAATTTTATTTATTGGTATAGATAGCAACCCGCCTTCGCTTCGGTTTCAGTCGCCTTACCCGCGTAGTGCCCGTTCCCGTGGGAATACCGGGATAAAATATAGCCTATGCTACTCCCTGATATTATAGCTTTCCATTGGTAAAAGAATTTTTGAAATCGGTTCGGTGGTTTAAGCATGAAAGCGTAACAAACTTAGTTTCGCATTTATAATATTAGTAAGCACATCCTTGCTAATACTCGCGTAAACATCAGAGATCATTATTGCCAATAACTTTTGAAGTACTATGAGTAGATATTGCGTAGATCTCAAGTAATTGGGATAACAGGAGGGTGATGATGTGTAATTAATGTTCACTTTAACATCAAAAATCATTCATCACCATCATCGCGGCTCATATACATCCCACTGTTCGGTTCGAGCCTCCTCCACAATGGAAGGGAAATTGACCTACTATACCACGCTGGTCAGACGTGTTGAGTTTTATATCGAGTTTTCCTTCTCCTGTATAGATGTTATATGCATATTAAATCCCTTAGTCACCTTTTACGATACCCCAAGGGGTAGAGGGTAATGAATTGTATTCTTACTCCGTCACCACAGGAAAAAATCAGAAATCATTACGATCAGCGAATTCTCGAGGTTTATATGGTATGGTATACCGGGAGACGTATGTACCTACGCAGGTAAGCAATCATTTATTTAATATATAAATAGTGATTAACGTAATGTGAATAGTTAATATAAAACATACACTTGACCGTGAATTTTATTCGTAAGCGCTACATTTCACGCTCCGATTGCGGTGAAATTTGGCTCATTAAATCATTCTCTCAAAATCGCACTAAAGTTAAACCATAACGTGAAGTACCGAACACAATATCGTTTTTATCTTCTTCTTCTCAGCCCACTGCCCATGATGATCACGTGTATATATAGATTTTTGGAATGGCGCCATTTAATTTTTGTTTTGGGGTGCGTTGCGGTCGGCGCGCTCCTCGCACCACTCCGTCCGGGGCGACAGAGGGGCGTAAGCACGCACACCCGTAACCCACCCGAACACCACGTCGCCTTCGTCGTTGGGTCGACCACCGGAGCACGGTTACTTGTCATCAGTGGTCGGCCCGACGGAATACCTCCTACTTGGGGTACCCTCCCATCGACCGACGTCCCCCCCCTTGGGGAGGACGTCGGTCTTTCCTCACGTGGTCGGCCTCTCGGCGGGTGACGGACTGATTCTCTGGTCACGTCACCCGCGGCCTCGGCTAGGGCGGCATGAGGCGCAGGTATTCGCGCCTACGCCGCCCCAGTCGCCGGCGGCGGATCGCCTCATCAAGGCTGCGCTCCTCGCGCAGGCGATCCGGCGCCTTATTTAATCAAATTATGGCAGTTCGTTATCAACAATCAAGCATGGTGTATTGTTGATATCGCTAAAATAACTTACTAATTGTGTTGAAGTTCTATAAACAGTGCGCAAGGTTTTATACACATTGTTGAACATAAGTACACAAGAAATTTCATGGAAATTCTATCCTTAAGGAGGTAAAATAGAGTTATATAGAAAATTTAAATAGGTAAAGCTACTGACATCAAACTTAGCTTTTTAGCCTTTAATAAAAAAAATCTGATTTCTAATAATTACGCGAGTATTACACATTTCAAAAATAAACTATTTTACGGATTTTATCGCGTTTGCGTCAAGATTTTTAATTTCCCAACGTTTGTAACAATTTGTAGCGTTCATGGTCATGGGTGGACTATGATGTCTCAAGTCCAACAAGTCATAGTTTTCACAGGGAATTAAGTATATCTACTCGCTACAGTAGTAGTTTTTAAATTCTGACACAGTTTTCATATGAATTTGTCATATAAAAATAATGTTTTTGGCGAGTTATTATTTATTAAACATTAAAATTATGGTTAATGATTGTATAATGACAGTTTATTAACAAATCTAATATGCTACCTTTGATGAATTCATGAGTTATACGGACATAAATTATATAATTGTTTGTTAAAGTATAATTGTGCTAATATTTATTTTGATAACCTTCTTTTCGAACAGAGCACAATAATGTGAGCAGCTATTTTGATATGTTCTGGTGTCTAAGCGCGCGCCCGGACCGAGCGCAAGGATTTGCATAATAAACTAGTTTCACAACATATTTGTATGTATATACTGTTGAAATACAGTCTTTACTACTTTCTTTCTGATAAGTGAAGTCTATGGAACAATACCGTGATGGCTGTTTATCAACTGTACCGCTGGTATTGCTAAGCTTCATTGGTGACAGATACCATTTGGCTTATTTACCAAATAGGCAAGAAAAATACATATTATGTTCATCTATACAAATAAATAAAATTGAAGTGTCTGTTTGTAATGTCAAAATAATAGATTTTTCATGCTCACACGGTTATTTGTTGGACACATAGCTCAAAAAACAGTTTAAAAAATATGTCCATCTCTTTGTTCCGGGTAAGCTTCAAAACGGCTGGACCGATTTTGTAAGTATTTTACTACCATGTAGCTATCTATATGAGAAGTAACTTAGTCTATATTTTATCCAAGTATTCGCAAAGGAACGGGAACTAGGCGGGTAAAATTAGTAATAAGTTCGTAAGTATATTTTTTTATCTGTATAATTAACCCTTTATGGTCAGCAACAGGGGTGTAGCTGTCGCCGTATCAATGATACGGGGCCTGGGGTCCTTAATGTGTGTTAATCATACGTGTCTATAAAAGTCAATAAAAGCAATCTCTTTCGCCCAAAAAATGCAAAAATCCTGTAAATATAACGACTACAAAAATATGTTTCATTGTTACTTACCATCGTAGAAAGGTTCAGCGGTCCGTCTGGTGCGTCTGTCGCGTCTGCGTGATTCAGTACCGTCGTCATCCGTGGCTGTCGCCTCGCGCGAGTCCGCACGCGACGGGGAAGAGTACTCGCCTGTTTCATATCAACATACACATCATATCTCACACCGAAACATATATTCCTCTCAGTCCATATACCCCCCGACTTGGAACCTATACACATTGAGAGGGTAATTCATCTATTATACCACGTTAGGGCATGAACATATCGAGTTTTTCTTCTCTTGCATTGATATTATATCCCTTAGTCATCATTTCGACAGCTAGGGACAAGAAAGATAATGGAGAATAGTTTTTTTACGCTATCACCTCATGGACAATATATGTAAGTATATGGACGACAATAATTGATAGCACATATGGCGGAGTGGTTGAGACACCGACCAACCAATGCCAATGTCAGGTGTGCGATCCACAAATTTTTGTTATGAATCTGTATGTAATTTGTGTCCGTTAATTATATGTTTGTAAAGTCATCCGCAACATAAGGATAATTTCCTTAACGTAAGGTGTCTTTAAAAAAAGGGATTCTTTTATATATATATGTATATATATATATATATATATATATATATATATTACTAAATTATTATACTAGTGTAGAACACATTCATGACACAATCGTAACATCTACAGGATTGACAAGATAAATATCAAACGATACAAGATAACGTGACGCTGATAATGTACATACTCGTATGTAGAAGATAAAACATATACACACACACACACATACACACACACACACATACACACACACACACATACACACACACACATACATTACATACATGTGGTTTATATAACTTTACGAACTTTTCCCCGAAATATAAGGCGCGGTTGAGCGCCCGCCCAAAGCACCAGATATAAAGGAGCGAGGAAGAACCCCCTTCCTTTTCCTACCCTTATTTTTTGTTATTATAAATACATTTAAGGCTATTTTTTTATGAATAATGGTTATTTAATTATATCAATTGCTTTGTTTAGGTATGGGTTAGAATTTCGGTTGAGGGCACTGTGAAAATATCAACGAGATAATTCCGAAAAAAAAAATACTGACTTCAACCGTTTTCTCATGAATACCATTATCAAAACTAGACCAAATTGAAATAGGACCACACACGAAGCACCAGCTTTCAAATAAAAAAAAGAATCATCAAAATTGGTTCATCCAATCGAAAGTTCTGAGGTAACAAACATAAAAAAATACTACAGTGGAATTGATAACTTTCTCTTTTTTTGAAGTCGGTTAATAACAGCACTTTTTTTTTTGTGGTTAGGCTGTGGTCGGCGCGCCTCCGCACCACTCCGTCCGAGGCGACAGAGGGGCTTAAGCACGCAACTCCCGCAACCCACCCGAAAACCACCTCGCCTTCGTCATTGGGCCGACCACCGGAGCAGGTTTACTTGTCGTCAGTGGTCGGCCCGACGGAATACCCCTACTATTGGGATACCCTCCCATCCTCCCCAAGGGGGGGACGTCGGTCTTTCCTCACGCGGTCGGCCTCTCGGCGGGTGACGGACTAATCCCCGGTCACCTCACCCGCGGCCTCGGCTAGGGCGGCATGAGGCGCAGATAGTTGCGCCTACGCCGCCCCAGTCGCCGGCGGCGGATCTCCTCATCGAGGCTGCGCTCCACGCGCAGACCATCCGCCGCCTCCTTCTGCGAGATCACTGTCTCGCAGAAGGCTGCGACCGCGACCCAATTCCCGACGCTGTCGACCATCGCCCTAGCGATGGCCGGCAGCGTCACGTCGGCACCTCGAGCGTGTGGCGCGCCGTGTCCTCATCGCAATCGCAGTGGTGGCAGGACGGTGTACTCTCCCTCCTTACGACCTTGTGCAGGTATTTGGCGAAGCTCCCGTGCCCCGTCAACACCTGCACTAGTCGGAAGGAGAGCACCCCGTGCCGCCTTTCCAACCACTGCATCAGCACCGGCCGGAAGGACTCCACGGTTCGCACCCCGAACCGAGGCCTCTCCAGCCGGACTGCCCAACGGGCAATGACGTCTCGGCGGGCGTCGACGCGCCAGGCGGTGAGCTCCCTTAACGAGATCTCACCGCCCTCCGCTCGCACCCCCGTCACCCGCCGATACAATCCGGCGAGCATCTCCGCCTCCAGGTCCCACGGGGGAGTCCCGGCCAATAGGCACGCTGCCTCCGTTGCCACCGTGCGGTATCCGCGGATGGCCCTGACCGCCTGACGCCCTCTGTGGTCGCCACAGAAGGGCCCTAAGTCGGACGGTCAAGGACCCCGCCCACACCGGTGCGCCGTACAGGGCCATCGACCGGATGACCCCCGTGTACAGCCGTCGGCATGTAGCGCTCGGTCCGCCCACGTTCGGCATAAGCCACGATAGGGCGGACGCCGCGCCGACGAGCCGTGGAGCGAGCCTGCGGAAATGCTCCCGGAACCACCATTGCCCGTCGAGCACCAGGCCCAAGTACCTCATATGGGCCCGGATGCTGATGTCAACCGAGTGGACGGTGATCGAGACGCCGATGGGAGGGCTCATACGTCGCCCATGGAACAAGAGGGCCTCCGTCTTGTCCAGGGCGACCCTCAACCCCAGCGCCTCGATCCGCCTGACGACCTCTTCGGTGACATAGGTCGCCAGGCTTACCGCCTCTTCTAGCGTCCCACCGCGGGCTATGACGAGCGTGTCGTCGGCGTAACAAATCACGCCCAGCCCGGGCGGGAGGCTCCCCCGCAACGCCCAGTCGTAGCCGATGTTCCACAGGGTGGGTCCGAGGACCGACCCCTGTGGGACACCGCACGTCATAGGCGTTCGCACAACGTCCCCTGCTCGGTTGGTACAGAGGACGCTGCGCCCCACCAAATAGTCTGCCACTAGCTGCCTCAGGTAAGCTGGCACTCCGTGATGTTAATAACAGCACTGGATGATGTGTAACACCCAAAGCACCAGAGCACAATCTATAGCTCAATCAGAGCACAATCTATAGCTTCAATTAATAGGTGGTGAGCCTATTAAGGGCAGATCTCCAATTTTCCTGACGCTGCCAGCTATCGCTAGGGCGATGGTCGACAGCGTCGGGAATTGGGACGCGGTCACAGCCTTCTGCGAGACAGTGATCTCGCGGAAGGAGGCGGCGGATAGCCTGCGTGAGGAGCGCAGCCTCGGTGAGGCGATCCGCCGCCGGCGACTGGGGCGACGTAGGCGCAACTACCTGCGCCTCATGCCGCCCTAGCCGAGGCCGCGGGTGACGTGACCGGGGATTAGTCCGTCACCCGCCGAGAGGCCAACCGCGTGAGGAAAGTCCGACGTCCTCCCCGAGGGTGGCCGGCCGGTGGTCGGCCCAACGACGAAGGCGACGTGATTTTCGGGTGGGTTGCGGGTGTTGCGTGCTTACGCCCCTCTGTCGCTCCGGACGGAGTGGTGCGAGGAGCGCGCCGACCGCGGCCCACCCAAAAAAAAAAAAAAGATCTCCAATTTTCGAGATTATGTGTGTCAATTTCACAAGAAAATCCTTAACTCCTGTGGATAATATCATCTTTTCAAAAACAAGGCTCTCATTCCGTCGTCCCGAACGGGTTTAGCGTGACACAAAAAAAGCAAATGGGAGAATCGATAAATTAAAAATGTACTTTAAAGTTTTGCGTTATAATATTATACACACATAGCATGTCATAATTCATTAATTTTAACATATAAAGATGCAAAAGTAAAAAACACATATGAATTAAAAACATGCTTTTTACAAAACCATTGATGGCCATCAAAGGCAAACAAACAACACCTCACACTTTATATATAATCGAAATAAAATTAAAATAGTACACTTAAATATTAATATACACATATATATTGATTAATCAAATATTTATAATATATTAGCAATCATAATGTTGGTGCCGATTCTAATGAACTCTGTCCTAAATTACTTTTTCGCTCTAAAGTTATTTGACCATACAGAATTAACATCATAAGTCCTATAATCGAAAGTCTCTCATTCTTTAGTGGTATTTTACAACAATCACGGAAAAAGGGGGTTAGTAAATTATGTTTTTATCATCAATAAGTACAGTAATTTTCGACACAAATGGAGAAGAGAATCGTATCGTGACGGATTAAGAATACAATATCTTACGCGTGTGAGTCGTAAAACCGAGCTGAAGGAGTACCAGGAAAACGAGCACCAGCACTCATCAGTTAAGATCGCCAATATGCATAGTATGTATAACATACCATATGCTTACAACGAAAACAGAAAGAGAAAATAATAATACCTAGTTTATCTACATTATGATATATAACTATTATCACGACAACATAGGGTCTCATATCTCTTTACTCAAAAATTAACTACCATAATTGGCAACGAATTACTGCAGTACTGAAGAGCAACTAAATATTAAGTAAAATAAATGAATAAAGTAGTGTAAGATTTAGATAAAATATTTTAAAGGATAGCGTTTGAGAAATCATTTATATTCTAAATGAATATTTACATTAGCTAGAGCTACCAGAATCGGCGTCAATATTAAAACGACAATGCACGTGTCTTACGAATCAGTTAATCGGGTTAAACAATCCAAACATGTGGTGGCATGCATGCTTCAACAGACGATTTTTGATATTCTATAAATGGATTACACCAGACACTTTAGGATTATATCTAACTTTTACTAATTAATCATTCAAGGTTATGCATCGACTCGTACGAGCATATATGAAAACAAAACAATTACCGCGAACAGGAGAGATCTATTATTTAGTTTAATATTGTTTTACACTAAATATTTTTAATGGATGCCAATTCATGGATTTAGTTTATTAAATAATATAATTTTTGGCTGTGAAAAAACTGCCCTCAGACCTCCGCGACACAAAGAGTACTGATGATCTAGGATATTTGAGAAACTGGCTGATTATATCGAATGTCACAGCTGTTCATGACAGCCAAGATCGACAGGTCTTCGGGATTTGGATTTTACACATCCTCGAGAGAAGCTAGCTAGAAGAAGCGAAGAGAGGCCAGCTCTAATGGACATACGATGCAAATGTTCGAACGAAGAAAACAAGAGTGTCACAGCAATTGCCTACGCGATGCAGTCGATATTTTTAAAGGTCCGTCGTGTTGATAGTGCTATAAAATTTTCTGATCAGACTCTTGCGCTTATAAAAACGAATGACGGCGAAGTCTTCAACTGATCAGTCCAAATGTAGACAGATAAAAACAGATCTCCAAGTCTGAGACGCGGTATTCGCCGATTTGATACACTGTGTCAAAGAAAAGAGAGAGCGGATTCGAAGTTTTAAAATGTTCAGACGAGATTTGTCTAATGTACAAAGACAAATAACTGCTAATAACTGCTAAAGGCTGATGACATATTGAGAAACTATCATTTCATCTCATAGTGATATATATATTGAGGAATGTTAAAAGAAACAACCCAGAACATTGTCGTGGCCTAGGTACAAGATTGCCAACTATTCAAGGTAACCGCCGAAGAAAGCCCGAAGGTTGGTTTGTAAAAGATCCGAATAGCTCTCAACCAGCTAAATAACGGCATACAGCAAATAACATTTGCGGCAGAACTTTTGAAAGCCCTTCAGGACTTATTAAATAGTTATTCTTGCAGGCGATATTCTAGAATCTTGGACCAGGAGTGCGGCGGTGCTATTCTTCAAGAAGAATGACAAAACCCCGTTAACTAGACCTATGTCAATTATTTGTTTTCGAGATTCATATGAAATCGACTCGCGCGAATCTTGTTAACTTTTAGCCGCTAAAGCAAGCCAATTTCCGAAAAGGCCTAAATCACATAGTAGATTACACAGAAGAGCGAAGAGTATAATCGGCCCCTGTGTTTAACGTTTATGAGAAAGCCTATGATTCGGTCTAATCCAACTCGACTAATCAAAGTTTCTGGAACTTAAAAGGATTTTCTCATCCAACATTCCTTACTGGAAGCATAAGTCTAAACTAGCGTATAGTACCGATAAATAATAGCACCGAATCTCGAACTCGAAATATCGACCTTTTCACTAATCTCATAGTAACTCAGGGCGCTACAAAGCGGGCTATACTAGAGATTACAAGATAAAAGTTGAAATTGGTATTTCGTAAAGATTTGGTGTAACCGACATAGCCCGAATTATTTATTAGTACGATAAAGTGGCAATGAGAATGTTATATAGCTCGTCTAACCAATAAACGTTGGGATGATGTTTTAGTAACGACCATGTTACTCACGAAGCAAATTAGAACGGCCCTCCACCAAGTGGATTGAATACTTCTGCAGGGAGGCGTTGGATGGGCAAGCACTTCACACTTTCTGAGGGTGATTGCGTGTGGAGGGTTTTGGTGGTGCCCTTGGTATCACCGAGCCTCAATGCACGCATTCACACTCCCTTCGCTTTCTTCGCGGTAGGCAACGGCCTTGTAAAGGTCCATGAGCGGCAGCAACACTTACCATCAGGTGTACAGTTTGCTCGTTTGCCACCGTTCGCAATAAAAACAAAAAATAGCACAGAACCGCACTTTGTGGCATACTATGGGGCTGTCTATTCTATAAGTCTGATGAATATTGTTTAATTTAATTACAAATCACACATTATGAGTCTAGAGATAGTTGATTTGCCAGTTATGTTTGTAAATGTTAATATGAGTTAGTGTGAGTGCAAACTGTGCGGGGACACCACACGACACAACTAGTAGTTGTCTGTACCTTTCACACAACTATCATTAGTTTTTGCATCTGGCGAGAATGTGACAACTGTAAATAAATAATACGAAATATAATGCCTGATAGTTAGTGCCAACATGTAATAAATATATAACATATTATATATATATATATATATACTTAAATTATAATAAGACATATTTGATTACCAAATGAATGTATGTATATTAGGTAGGATATGTATTTTTAGTTAAGTCTAACTTTCTCCATTGATTTAATAGTGCGTGATTTGACTAAGAATCATTTATGTGGAATGAGAAGAAATTCACTAGAGGGTTAATCCCAGCTTGTCTACTCTATTGCATATAAAACACTAACTTTTACCAATTTTGATCGTTTTGAAGGTAAATTGCGAATTATTCGACATTCTGTGAACATATTTCTTTCTATTTTTGCTGGAAAATTCAAGTAATACATAAAAGAAAGTATGTTCAAATAAACTTTAATCCAATTACTCGAACCTTAATCATGAATTCTGACAGAGTAAGAATACAATTCATCACCCCTATCTTACCCGTGGGTGTTGTAAGAGTTCAAAAAGATAGTAATATGCTATTAGGTCGGCCAGAACTGGCCTGGGTTTAAATATTGTTGGCGCTCTCACCTCGCCGTGGGTCTTCTTTCTCCCGTTGCCTCCTTAGATTGCCGTACTTCCTAGTAGGGTCGATGTCCCTGTAGGCCCGCTCGTAGTTGTCACGGTCGCGGTCCCGATACCGGTCGCTGCGTCGCCGCGCCTCCCGGTCCTCATCGTACTGTCGGTCTCGTTCTATCGTATTGTAACGTTTGCTACGTTCTCGCTCATCGTAACGTCGATCCTTGTCGCCCGGACGTGGCGGCTTGGACGATGTGTACGAACCCTCGCGAGGGCGCCTGAAATAATATTAATTACCAACCATCCTAATGCCAAAGATTATTCCATTTTAAAGTATTGTTCAAGTACCTTCGATCTCTCTCCCTGTCGCTATAGTAGTCGGTGTCCTCAGTCTCGTAGCGATGGGCACGGGTGCTACGACGTTGTCGTCGGGTATCGGGGCTCTCGTCGCGAATCCGTCGGTCACGGTAACCATCCCTATCTCGCCTTTCCCTCTCCGAACGCCGTTCATCTCTAGTAGACCTTCTATCTGGGTCATATTTTCTATCTCCCCGTGAATACCTGCCATCTTTATCGCGATCTCTATCTCGCTCTCTATCTCTGTCACGTTCCCTTTCTCTGTCACGGTCACGCTCACGTTCTCTTGATGACTTATGCTTGTCCCTCCGTGGTGATAACTTAAAAGTTCTATCTCTCTCAGAGTCTTCGCCGGATGTGTTAACTCTATTCAGTGACTGTCGTCGCGAGCTGGAGGCTTGGTGTTCTATAGAGTCAGATAGATCTGTCTTTCTATCAGTTGCTATGTCAGTAATAGTCATATCCGCACCATCTAGTACTTGCTCACGGGTATATGGCAGTTCAATTGATGATATTGTACTTATATCCTCTATATTCTCGCCCTCCACAATAACCTCTCTTTGTTGCTCTTCAGGTTGTGCAGTGAAATCAGGTGATACATCATTGCTAGACTCTCTAGCGCCTATAACGTTTCTGGGCGGATTTCTCAGGTTCTGCTCTGTATAATCTGAGCCATCAACATTCTGTTCCCTCACGTCTGGTGGACCAGCATCCACCGCTATAGCAAAATTGTGATCCACTCCTGTCACTACACGCTGCTCATTGGCACTAGTATAGTTTGAACTTTGATACTGGGAATACTCATCATTACTGGGTTCTCCCGGTACCATTCTATCTAATCCTACAGGCCTTCTCTCAGTAGCCCGGCTGGAAGGTGGCTGGTTATAACTATCAAGTGTCTGTTGACCATCAGCTTGTCTGTAAGGGCGTGCACTATTATCAGTTGTCTGGCCATCAATATGGCGATCTAAATAATTGTCACCTGGCTGATTGTAACTGTTGTCTACTTCTGTTTGTTGTCCCGGTACCATTCTAGCTAGGCCCGGTGGTGGCTCATCGCCTGACATATTTAAGTTCTGATTATATTCAGATTCCTGCTGACCCACTACCATTCTCCTGAATCCTGGAGGTGGAACACCTCTACTGAAGTCTGTATTGCTGCCAAAATCGCCACTCGAAAGATGAGCTGTTTGAAGATACTCGTTCCTGTCATTTCGAGGAGCCACTTCCATATTGTCAGGCACCTGTTGCGACACAGGCAATGGTCTGAATGCAGATACTTGAGGCTGATCTGGCCTTTCGGAGTTATCAGGAGTAGTTTCTAAATTTGCTTCAAATCCTAACGGAAGTCTATTATGTTGTGACACTTTGATGACAGCTGCTGGTGATGTCAAATTTGTACTAGGTATTTGTGGTGGCGGGAATGTTTGGACAGAAGATGAACTCGTTGGTCCCTTAGCCAAAGATTTGTGTGAAAATGTTCCTGCATGTTTAAATGGATTTGAGTTTGATATTGGTGGTGGCAAATTAGGTGGAGGCATATTTGATGAAGATGGTGGGGTTGGCACAGATGCAACTGGAGGAGCAGGAGGCATTGCTCCTGTGGGTGGGGGTGGTAAAGGTAGATTGGTAGATACTGGAGGAGGAAAATTGGCTGGTGATATTGTTGGTGGTGGCTGTGATACCTGCACTGCTTCATTAATGTTTCTAGATGTAGTATCATGACCAAGATGTAAATTGTCTGTTGATATATTTTCATGATTTGATAAACTCATTTCTTTCATAGAACTTGATAATTCATCATGACTCTCCCTCCTACTACTACTTTGATTACTATCGGCTAAAGTAAGTCCATCAGAAGGTCTCGACCATTCACTATTTTGAGTGAAACCCTCATCCAGACCTGCTTGTGAATAGTTAAAGTTTGGGTTATCAGTATTTAGGCCAGGACTACTCTTATTAGAATTTCTCGACTGATTTTCACTTCTGTATGTTCCTTCCGACTGGGTATGTAGACCATCACTAGATTCTTGAGACATTTGGGACTCTATAGACCACTGTG
Organism: Lymantria dispar; assembly: GCA_032191425.1. Lineage (NCBI taxonomy): Eukaryota > Metazoa > Arthropoda > Insecta > Lepidoptera > Erebidae > Lymantria > Lymantria dispar. Next base: position 38,026,335 of record CM063445.1, read on the forward strand.
GTGTTAAATTGTCTAAATGAAATCGCTTGCCCAGAGCTAAATTAGGTAAGCGTTCCTTCACAACCTCTCGATCACTCAAAGTTCTTACTTCTTCAGCATGTTGTGCTGATATGTTGCTGGCACTTCTTGGTGAAATAGGTTCAGGCACTACGGTATTTTCTACTACAGGATTCAAAGTAGGTAATACAGATGGTTCATGATTGGTTAGCGCTGGTGCAGCTTCTTTAGAATCTTTTTTATCATCCATAGCCCAGTTCCAACAGTTACTATCTGTCACAGCAAAACTTTGTTCTATAATATTAGCATTATTATATACTTGCTGCTGATGTTGAATGGGTTGCTGTTGAGAAACTTTCGGCACTTGTTTAGAAGAATCCTCACCCCAACCCCAATCCCAGTTATCCTCCCAGCTGTCCGCATTGAGTTTGTTTTGAGTAAAATTTTGTTGTTGGCTCTGAGTCTCAAGCCCCTGATTTTGATAGTAATTTTGTTGCGGATGCCTTACTTGTTGAGTATTATTGAAAGCTTGACTTGGATAATTCATATTATTATAATTTTGTTGAGGATAAAATTGATTAGCATTAGCAGGATAGTCCTGTTGCTGATACACTTGGCCATACTGCTGATTATATTGTGGCTGTTGTTGTTGCTGAGGGGGCATCTGCCAGTACTGCTGTTGCGACTGCATGTTCCCTGCCACACCTTGATAATTTGGATACATGTTTTCTTGATTACCAAATGGCTGAAATTAGAAAAACATCATTACAAAACAACTAGAATTGATCTAAATTACATAAATAGCAATGTTCGGGTTACTTGACATATGCTAACAATGCATGTGTTGCTACATTATTTTCATTTATTAGTATAATTACTTAATTTGCATAACAAATTAAGCGATTACAAATAATGTTTAGTAGCGGAAAAACGTTTTTAGTAGTAGAAAGTCACAAGGGAAAATGAATTTAAAAGTGAATAACAAATAAAGGGATAGCATAGCCAATGTTTATATGTCAATCATATGACGAGTAACCCAAGCAAGTGAGGTTGGTCCACGTCATTGTTTACGTCCGTGCACATATAACCTGTGCGAACTCACCTGTGCCTGCTGGGGTGCGACGTAAGGCTGCCGCTCAGATCCTGGCGGCGGCGCCGTACCGCCCTGAGGCCGTTTAGCCCACGACATTCCTCACGGTACTAGCTCTTGCATAACATTTGCGGGTGCTCGGCTCGCATATGTTTCTGTTGCGACCGACAGTCCTGTCACTATCACAAAACGGAGTGAAACGAAACAGTCAACACTTTCACTTTCGAACCAGATGTTATCACTATATACACTACCCCTATTAATCTAATATCACTTCTATTTCGCCCAATGAGACTGCAGAAGAGAAACTGCGTCTATAATTAATTTATTTAATAAATATTTTATAAAGAATTTGTTGACAGCAACCCATCGATCGAAGGTGCCCTGTTGGCAGTGTCGCCATTCTTCCACTTTTTAATTTTTCCCAATAATCTCTCGAAATTACAACATACGCTTATTTTTTTACATATACACGTATAAAAGTTTTAAATTAACGAATGAAATATATCGATATACGCAAGAGCATTTTATATCTATAACTTAAGGATATTATTAAATCCAGTATGCATATATAATCTACAATAATACCTGTACCGAAAATGGAATTTACTTGTAATTCCTTTCGTCAGAGAATAGACAATTAAAAAATATATAATAATTTGACATATAAATGACATAAAGCCTCAAACAGACGTCCGGATCTTGTGTATCTTGCCCAAGACTTATAGTTAAGGACACCATCTTGTATGGGGGATTAGTCGGAAAAGTGTCCACTTGTAAACAGCAAATTAATAGCGCTAGTGTAGCAAGTGGAAATGATATGAACTTAGCAGTTATAAACAGAGTTATGGAGTGAAGTGTGCTGGGTTGAAAAATTTTATATTTATCTTGACTTCTATCGTTAAGAAATATGCAGTATTTAAAATCTCAACTATTTACGTAGTCAACTGTAATTTAGTAAATAATAACCTATGAAACTTAAGAGTGAAGTGTGCTGGGTTGAAAAATTTAATATTTATCTTGACTTCTGTCGTTAAGAAATATTATGGAGGACAACAACAAAGCGGAAATGTTTCTTTCCTTTTCTAATTTAGTATCCTACTCTAATAATTTGTGGCGCTCTATTTAAAATTCTTCCACTTGCTACTATAGCGCCACCTTAATTTGCTCCCTTTCAACGGACACTTTTTCAATACTGAGATGGTGCTCCTTACTTCTACACTCCATACTTATAGTTAAATTAATAGAGATACCAGAAAGGAAAAATACTATTTGGGGCTACAATACTTTTAGAATACAAAAAAATTGTACCGAATAATAGTTCATCTGATTCCATATTCCACCATTGTTTAAGAATTTTCTTTAATCACTTTAAATCAGGGGTGTACCGGGTGTAGCTATCACCGTATGAGATCGTATCAGCCGTATGAATGATACGGCGCCCCCCGGCTACAGAAGGGCCTAATGTGTGTCGATCATACGTATACAAGACCTATAAAAGGCAAGAATACCAATCTCTTCTGCCCGATTTAAAGGTTCGTCCAAAACGTAGGATTCTCATAATGAGCTTATTTTAAGCTAAATTTCTAGGAGGAAGTGATAACTTAGAATAAATTTCGTGGGAGAATTTTTGTTTCTTTTCCGAGAAATCTTTACCATACACTTGGGCCCCTAACTAATTTTGTTACAGAGCCCCTCCAAGTCACGCTATGCTACTGCTTTAAGCCCTGCGCTAAGGAATAGTTCACAAAAATTATGAATACAGATGTAGATCGCACGAAGAATTATCCCACATGGGGTTTGAATCCACTACTCGGCATAAGAGGTAATAATTAAACATGACACATGACCATGTCGATAACGACTTACATGAATTTACCCTCCATCCAAATCGGCATATAGAACTTTCATTTAAAAAAATACGCTTGTAATTTCTTTGATTGTGTTTATTAATATTTTAAGCCAAAAAAATCTAAGATCGATAAAGTGCCAAGCTGCGCACACCTATACGTTTTCAGACTTGTGTGCTTAATAAGAAATTGCAAATTTTTATTTGTTTCAACAGTGAAGGAAGATACCTACCTTCAATATTTAATTAATTCAATCATACAAAGTTATAATATAACTAGCAACCTGCCCTCGCTTTGCTTCGGTTTTAGTCGTTTTACCCGCGTAGTTCCCGTTCCCGTGGGAATACCGGGATAAAATATAGCGTAGTTTACGCCCTGATATTATAGCTTTCCATTGGTGAAAGAATTTTTGAAATCGCTTCAGCCGTTTTGAAGATTACCCGGAACAAATAGACAGACAGACAGACAAAAATTTTTTAATCGTTATTTTAGGCATAGGTGTCCTGCAAATAACCGTGTGAGCATGAAAAAAGCCTATTATTTTGACATTACAAACAGACACTCCAATTTTATTTATTGGTATAGATTACTTATAGTTGTCACAAAATAAAAGGCCCGTTTCGACAGTTCACGCCCAAGAAGTTTTCTATTTTTTACCGACCGAAATGTTTTGAAGGTAATTACATTTTCACTGACGCGTACTGCCCACTGGGCTAAGTGCTGTGGTATAACGATTTTTTCATATTGTCCACAGACTATTAATAATCGGTTAAGGAAAAATAAATCGATCAAGATATATTTTTTAAGGTGGACTCGTACTTGGCCGCTGTTATTAATTTTAATACTAGTATTTAGACCAACTAATTACTGAATTTCACCAGCTGTGTAGTGGTTTTTACTGAAAATTCGAGACGTCAATATTGACAATATGAAAGTGAAATAATATATATATATATATATTGGTGACGATAGCTCAACTGACAATTTTGGCTCATCATCTTAAGAAAATGATTGACTGAAGATTCACTTTTTCTCGATATTTTTGTGATTGAGTGAATGTTATTGTAACAAAAATATTAAATGATAGAGAAATGATCATTCGTAAAATTGCATCATTTCAATATACCTATAATATCACAGTGTAAGTAAAATTTTCAAATCAGAACTTTAATTCAATGCACTTTACAATACATATTCAGATCGATTATATACTCATGCAATGAATAAATTTGCTGATATTTATGTAATATAATACAGTTAAGCAGCTGAAGTGTGGTGAATGTGATATAAGAGTGGTTTACGTGAATTTTCATATTTGACTGAAATTCCCAGAGAAATCATTGTATTAGGTTTTCAGCGCCTAATTGATGGTAACGACTTGGCTAATTGACGGAAAATGACTATAAATAAGCTATTCTATATAAAGAAACTAGCAACCCGCCCTCGCTTCGCTTCGGTTTCAGTCGCTTAGTTGCCGTTCCGATGGGAATACTGGGATAGAATATAGCCTATGTTACTCCCTAAGGAATTAACATCAATGGGACATATCTAAATCATCTAAGATTCGCAGATGATTTGATACCTATGTATATCAGACAACCCCAAAAGCCTTCAAAGTATGCTCTAAGATTTATCACAAGAAAGCAAAAAGATGGGGTCTAACAATAAATAAAACAAAGACCAAAGTATTAATAAACAGATCACATATAAAAATATCAACAGGGGAGGAGGCTATAGAATATGTCAATTTCTATATATGCCTGGGCCAAATTATAAGCTTCGATAACCCAATGGATTCGGAGATAGAAAGACAGGTAGCCAATACATGGCAAAGATATACTCCGCAGTATCGGCCTCGCCGTCGAGGTCGAAAACCGCGCCGCGTAAGTCATTAACCTAAACGTGGCCACGCCCACTTTGCTTCCAACGACGCCCCGAGCCGAGGTCCGTTCCCCACAGGGGGAGCCCTCGGGCGATGTTCGTTTAACTTACCGGGTTGAGAGCTATTTAATAATCACTACATATTATAAAACAAAGTCGCTTTCTCTGTCCCCATGTCCCTATGTATGCTTAAATCTTTAAAACTACGCAACGGATTTTGATGCGGTTTTTTTAATAGATAGAGTGATTAAAGAGGAAGGTTCATATGTATAATAATATCCATTAAATAGTGCAGAAATACTGTTATTTTTGAGGTTCCTAATGTGATGTCGTAAATAATTACATTTTTTTTCGCTTACATTGCAAACGCAGGCTGAATCCTACGAGATTTATCAAAATAATGTACTAAGTATTGTACGCATTGAAAAGTTCTACAGAAAACTCCACGATGGTATATGTCTATCTCTTATGCCTCCACTACACGTCGGCAGATGCGTCCGCAGATGTCGTCAGATGCATCGGCAGATGAATCTCTGTGCGCCGTCCACACGTCTGCAGGCCGATCAGTCTGTATTGATTCTTGACGGACGCAACACGTACGCACGCGAAATGGATGTTGAGACCGTGGCTGCCGCAGCAATTTATTTATTTAGTACCTTTAAGAATTATTTAAGTGTACATCGCAGTAGAGTAATTAAAAAAAAAATTATAAGTACCTAGTTAAATAAAATTAATTAAATGTGTACTTACAACGTTTTTATTTTTGTGGTATTTATTTTTTGGATTCCACAGACAGTTTTCTGCTTGATACAGCTCCAGGAATTTGAAAGTTTCATTAGTGCTCATGTTAGCCATTTTTACGAACAAGTAAATAATAAAAACAAAAAAAAAAACAGCAGAAATCACGCGTGCACTCTCATTCGCTTTTCGATGAACACTGATGCGTCTTCAGACGTGTGGACGCAACACACAGCGTTGGCGTTGAAACCCTTTGATCCGTGCTACAAAAACCGACAACTAACGGATGAGTGCCAGATGCATCTGCGGACGTCAAATACTTACCACAGATGAGCAAATCACCCCCTCTACACGTCGGCAGATGCGTCCGCCGATGATATCTGCGGACGCATCTGCCGACGTGTAGTGGGGGCATTATGGATATCCCACAATAACATTCTTTTGTTATTGGAACGAAGTTCCTTACGGCAGGCTTGGAGGAGGTAGGGATTTTGCTGCGCGACCGAACTGAAAAAATGTGATAGTAAAACCGTAAGAAAAAGTGCGTGGAATAAAACCGTTAAATGAGACGAAATTGTTTTGACCGCCGTATCTCAAAAACTATAAGTGCTAGACCATTTTTGATAGAAATTTTGACCCCCCTTGCATCCCACATTGCCGCCCGGACTACCCCTACCTCCATTAGAAACTTCCCTCCCCCCCCTTCTTTTGATGTGAAACATCGTTCAACCTACAATTGTTTTGACCGCCGTATCTCAAAAACTATAAGTGCTAGACCATTTTTGATAGAAATTTTGACCCCCCTTGCATCGCACATTGCCGCCCGGACTACCCCTACTCCCCATTAGAAACTGCCCTCCCCCTCCTTCTTTTGATGTGAAACATCGTTCAACCTACAATTGTTTTGACCGTCGTATCTCAAAAACTATAAGTGCTAGACCATTTTTGATAGAAATTTTGACCCCCTTTGTACCCTACATTGCCGCCCGGACTACTCCTACCCCCCATTAGAAACTTCCCTCTCCCCCTTTTTTTGATAGAAATTTTGACCCCCCCTTGCACCCTACATTGCCGCCCGGACTACCCCTACCCCCCGTTAGAAACTTCCCTCCCCCCTTCTTTTGATGTGAAATATCGTTCAACCTACAATTGTTTTGACCGCCGTATCTCAAATACTATAAGTGCTAGACCATTTTTGATAGAAATTTTGACCCCCTTGCACCCCACATTGCCGCCCGGACTACCCCTACCCCCCATTAGAAACTGCCCTCCCCCTCCTTCTTTTGATGTGAAACATCGTTCAACCTACAATTGTTTTGACCGCCGTATCTCAAAAACTATAAGTGCTAGACCATTTTTGATAGAAATTTTGACCCCCCTTGCATCGCACATTGCCGCCTGGACTACCCCTACCCCCCATTAGAAATTTCCTTCTCCCCCTTTTTTGATGTGAAACATCGTTAAAACTCCAAACTGCCATAAATAAGTCATCTTTGACCGGATTTTTGACAAACCTCATAGAATTTCCAGTAGAACCGATTTAATACTAAAAACCTAAATTTCAAGAGCCTACACCCAATAGTTTAGTCACAACAAATTTTATAATTAGAAACTAACAATGTTCGGAACAAGGACGCCAACTAAAAGAGCCCTGAATTTTGATTTTTTTTGCAAATTGTGTCGATTCTACATTAGCCGAAGGAACTTCGTTCCTACCTGGTGTCCCACGACACCACATTTCTTTTTTTACTTTTTACGACAAATAATGACTAATTTTCGAAGCGATTTTAACCAATACAGCATTAATGCTTATCCAATTAAATACCTTAAATACATTGTTGATTTAATATAGATCTATATGGTTACAGCATATGATTTAAATGAATATTTTCGAAAATATTACAGATTTAAAAATTGCGGGACGTAGCGTTTGCGAGGAAAATAACAATCTATACTAGTGATGTAACGAATGTCGTATTTTGGACATTCGCGAATGCGAATGCGGATGCGAATATCTGCTGCCAACATTTGCGAATGCGAATGCGAATATTCAGTATAAACGTGTGGCAAATGACATTTAACTTGGTAGAAAGTGAACAAAGAAAGATCGTTCTTCTGCTTCCTGTAGTTCGGCATTATTTTCGACGATCGCGGCTCTGTTGCGCCTGAGGGCCGTGGTGACTGAGGCCGTCACCGGCGGGGGAGTGCTGTTGGCGGTGTCCCTGGACATCGCCAATGCATTCAATAGTCTGTCATTTAGCTGCATCAGGGAGGCGCTTCGGTATCACGGGGTTCCAGCTTACCTGAGACGGCTAATGGCAGACTATTTGGAGGGGCGCAGCGTCCTCTGCACCAACCGAATAGGGGACGTTGTGCGAACGCCTATGTCGTGCGGTGTCCCACAGGGGTCGGTTCTCGGACCCACCCTGTGGAACATCGGCTACGACTGGGCGTTGCGGGGGAGCCACCCGCCCGGGCTGGGCGTGATTTGTTACGCCGACGACACGCTCGTCACAGCCCGCGGTGGGACGCTAGAAGAGGCGGCAAGCCTGGCGACTCTAGGCACCGAAGAGATCGTCAGGCGGATCGAGGCGCTGGGGTTGAGGGTCACCCTGGACAAGACGGAGGCCCTCTTGTTCCATGGGTGCCGTATGAGCCCTCCCATCGGCGCCTCGATCACCGTCAATTCGGTTGACATCAGCATCCGGGCCCATATTGGGCCAATCATCGGTGCCGACCTGACGCTGCCGACTATCGCCAGGGCGATGGTTGGCAGCGTCAGTAATTGGGACGCGGTCGCAGCCTTATGCGAGACAGTGATCTCGCAGAAGGAGGCGGCGGATCGCCTGCGCGAGGAGCGCAGCCTCGATGAGGCGATCCGCTGCCGGCGACTGGGGCGGCGTAGGCGCGAGTATTTGCGCCTCATGCCGCCTTAGCCGAGGCCGCGGGTGACGTGACCGGGGATTAGTCCGTCAGCTGCCAAGAGGCCAACCGCATGACGTCGGTCGATGGGAGGGTACCCCAAGTAGGGGGTATTCCGTCGGGCCAGCCACTGATGACAAGTAACCCTGCTCCGGTGGTCGGCCTAACGACGAAGGCGACGTGCATCGTGGGTGGGTTGTGGGTGTGCGTGCTTGCGTGCGCCTCTCTGTCGCCCCGGACGGAGTGGTGCGAGGAGCGCGCCGACCGCAGCCCACCCCTAAAAAAAAGTTCGGCATTATTTAATTAAACCACCAACGAGTGTAGATTATTATTTTTAGTTTTTCTCAAGAAGATAATTACAACATTAAACTTTGGTAAAAATTCATAGAAGATTATTTTTGCTTGATTACATTGCATTTAGGCCGTTTAGTATATAGTTTATTTTTTAAATTGTTATAAGTTTGATTGTTATGTTTCATTGCCTAAAGTTAAATAAAAAAATGATACCAATTGATAAAGTGAAGACCGATAATGTGATTACGAGGTTAAGTTATTTTTATTGCATTAAAAACATAAGAAATTAATGGAATTGGATTTTCTTATATTAACCAAGTATTATTACCTACTTAAAAAAATTATATACGCAAAAATATTCGCATAAACATTCACAATAATTTCGCGAATGCGAATATGCAAAAAACATGCGAATATTCGCGAATGCGAATATTCGTTACATCACTAATCTATACCAATAAATAAAATTAGAGTGTCTGTTTGTAATGTCAAAATAATAGGCTTTTTTCATGCTCACAGGGTTATTTGCACGACACCAATGCCTAAAATACAGATTAAAAAAATTTTGTCTGTCTGTCTGTTTGTTCCGGGTAATCTTCAAAACGGCTGTACCGATTTCAAAAATTCTTTCACCAATGGAAAGCTATAATATCAAGAAGTAAATTAGGCTATAGTTTATCCCGATATTCTCACGGGAACGGGAATTACGCGGGTAAAACCACTAAAACCGAAGCGAAGCGAGGGCGGGTTGCTAGTTTATTATAAACTCATTTGCAAAAAAAACGGGCGGTTTTGATTTTCATTCATATTTAAAAAGATACAATACCAAAAAGGTTTCAATCGTTTGTACACGTTACTGGCCGGTTTTAAAAATGCTGTGGTATTTAAAAAAGTACGTTCTAAATTAAATTTTTCATTTGATGTTCATTTTTACAGAAAACCCCTTTTTATCCTACATTTTTGGCGCGAAGTTCCAGAAGTTAACATCGACTTTCATAACTTTTATTCAATTTTTATCGATTAATTTCATATCCTTGACTGTCAAAGCTTTATTTAATGCTGTTTGGCTGTATCAAAAATGGTAGATAAAGTGGTAAAAGCTACCAAAATTATCGCGCTGCTTGAAGAGGGTTGCAGCCAATGTTTCGTGGCTAGGAGGCTAAATGTTAGTCGCTCGACAGTCCAAAGGACCTGGCAGCGATATCAGGAGACTGGTTCCGTCGAGAGAAGGCCTGGTTCTGGAAGAAAACCATGTACCCAACCACGGGATGATCGTTTTCTTGTGAGTCGCGCATTGAGAAATCGCAAATCTTCGTATGTGGATCTTAAGAACAACCTCCAAGAAGTAAGAAATGTGCATATTAGTCTATGGATGGTCAGGAGGAGGCTTCTCGCTGCCAATATACGCAGTCACCGCCCGGCCCGCGGCCCCAAATTACTCCGTGAGCACAGAGTTCACAGGCTTAGGTTCGCTAGAAATTGTGAATCATGGACTCAAGACGATTGGAATAGGGTTTTGTTCTCTGATGAAGCCAGGATATCTCTGTTCGGTGAAGATCGACGTCGGCGAGTGCTAAGAAGACAAGGAGAACGCTTTGCAGAGGCATGTTTCGAAGAAATCACACCTTATGGTGGGGGCTCTGTTATGTTTTGGGCAGGAATAAATTCAATGGATCGTACAGAGTTAGTCTTCATTGAAAACGGCTCACTGACTGGGCATCGATACATAACGGAAGTTCTAATTTCTCATGCACAACCCGCATTAGCCGCTCTAGGTGAAGACTCGATTTTTATGGACGACAATGCTCGCGCCCACCGATCCCGCGATGTTAATGCGTATGTGCAAGAGGTCGGCATTCGTCGTTTGGATTGGCCAGCTCGAAGTCCCGACCTCAATCCCATAGAGCATGTCTGGGACGTTCTGAAACGGCGTGTGAGATCAGTACACCCGGCTCCGCAGACCATCAGAGAGCTGAAGAATGTGATTACTGCGGAGTGGGAACGTATTCCGCAAGCAAGTATCCGGGATATACTCGCTAGCATGCCCAGACGAATTCAAGCTGTGATTTTAGCTAGAGGGGGTCACACTCGATACTAAACATTTATCTGCTTTTACTTTATTAAAGAAAAACAAACAAAAAAACTTTTTTATTTTTACTTCATGAGCATATGCACTACTAGCGAACATACACTACTAGCGAGGTTTAGCATTATTTCCCATAAATTGTATCTAAATTTTATGAAATACTGATGAAAACGATTATTTTCTTATTAATTTAGCAAATTGTGTGGATAAAACTACCTATAATTATCAAACAAAGAAATAATAACATTTGAAATGGTTCATTGCTTAGGTGCCCGTTTTTTTTGCAAATGAGTGTATAATTAACTTGTTACTGAGATGGAACTGGTTCCCAACACAGTTTATGCTAGTTTGGGAGTCAGAACTTGCAAACAAATTTGATGGTACAATAAAGATTATTATTATTACCTACCTATAAAATAATATGATTAATCACAAATTATAAAATATAGAACCCCCAGATAAGACGGTAAGTCACTATAGTAAGTTTAGACAGCAATCATCTTTGTCAACTTGGCAGCGCTTGTGAGCTTGTAATTACTATTTTTTTTTTTGTGTGACTTAGTTGTTAGCCTCAGATGGCTGTGACAACTTTACCCGGACTGGCGGGTGAGCGCTAAGGGCTCTCAACCCGTGTAATTACTATATTTACCTACGTAGCTATATTTAAGTATGAATATCTACCTATAATATCTATATACGTATAGATGACTTGAAATTAAAATAGAGTAGTAACTATAGATTGTTCATTTTTACCTTTATATATATATATATATATATATATATATATATATATATATATATATATATATATATATATATATATATTTCTTGTATCCATTATACGTGATTATGCAAATCAGTAACGAGACTTGTGATTAAAACAAAATGCGCAGGAGTCTTACGAACAAGCAGCCATTTGTATACCATGTAAACGCAATATGCAGTGTTTCTACTTAAAAGATTGGCTTTCCCCACGCTTCAATTCAGATTTCCCCTTTTCGGGACTTATTTCCCCTTCATAAGTTATTCTGCTGTAGTTCTTAGTTTTGGCACTAGTGTAATAACTAAAAAAAAAACTTCGATTTCCTTCTAATGGTTGGTATACGCGACAACGATATACCGCAGCGATTTGACGCCGCAGACCGTTTGTGCAGTTAATCAAACGTCCATACATCGTATACACGTTTATGATATCTGCGGCGATCGTCTATTTGCAGCAGAAATTCAGGCGAGAATCTCGTCATCCGTGATGGAAGACGATGAAGCACTGGCGCTAGCGTCGCTCATTTTATGTAAAAAGCAAAGAAAATCACGTAGTATGTGGTGTAGAAATTGGCTTCTTAAAAGGAAATCGTATGACTTGACGACTGAAAGTATATCTCATGTGAATTTATTGAGAGAGAGACACACACGTAAAACATACACGCAGAAGCCTCTGGAGGGACGTATGCAGTATGTGGTGCAGAAATTGGCTTCTTAAAAGGAAGTCATACTCTCATGTGAATTTATTGAATTTTATTGATTTTTTTTACTACAGTCTCCCTATTGGCATTAGAATCAATAGGTTTGTACATATTAATTAGCCTATCGTAGGCAGCATTTATCTTGTTGCAGTTATGATAGTCTTTACTTTTCTTATTCCAGAAGCAAATTATAACTCTGTATTAACTCTTCCAATAACTCCCGGTTATTGCTATTATTAATATTATTATCGTATTGCGACATGTTGACTTGCACCTATAGCAAGCTTCGTGAACGAACTGAAGGATTGCTACGACTTCCGTCCACATACTACGACAAAACTGTGCAAACACGATCGACAACAATTTATCGAATAGTTTTTGAAACTGCCCTGATCGTTTGCGCCAACCAGAAAAATATGAGACGATTTTCGTATACACTATCGATAAAACTGCACAAACGGTCAGCGCAGTCAAATCGCTACGATTAATCGTTGTCGTGTATCATCATCATCATCATCATCATCATTTCAGCCTATTGCCGTCCACTGCTGGACGTAGGCCTCCCTCATATTGCGCCACAATGTGCGGTCCTGTGCCACCTGCATCCAACGACGCCCAGCAACTTTCACTAGGTCGTCGGTCCACCTAGTGGGGGGGCGTCCTACACTGCGTCGTCCGATGCGTGGTCGCCACTCGAGAACCTTTCTTCCCCAGCGGTTGTCGGTTCGTCGAGCGATGTGGCCTGCCCATTGCCACTTCAGCGTGCTAATTCTTCGTGCTATGTCGGTTACACCCGTTCTTCTGCGGATTTCTGTATTCCGGATTCTATCTCGCAGAGAAATCCCGAGCATAGCCCGTTCCATAGCACGCTGAGCGACTTTGAGCCTTGATATGAGGCCTACATTTAGGGACCACGTTTCCGTGCCGTAAGTCATCACTGGTAACACACACTGGTCGTAGACCTGTGTTTTCAGACACTGAGGTATGTTGGACGAGAAGATCCTCTTAAGTTTCCCGAACGCTGCCCAACCGAGTTGGATTCGTCGGCTGATCTCTTTCTCGAAATTGGATCTACCTAACTGGACTGTTTGTCCTAGGTAAACATAGTGATTGACAACTTCGAGAATCGCATTGCCAACTAGGACCGGTACAGGAATGACATGGGTATTTGACATGACTTTCGTCTTGTCCATGTTCATTCGTAGACCCACTAGTTGGGATACCCTGCTGAGATCATTGAGCATAGTGCCAAGGTCCTCCATGGATTCTGCCATAACGACGATATCGTCTGCGAATCGAAGGTGAGTGATGTATTCGCCGTTAATGTTGATGCCGAGTCCAGTCCAGTCTAAGAGCTTGAAGACATCTTCCAGTGCAGTGGTGAACAGTTTCGGAGAGATGACATCTCCCTGTCTCACGCCTTTCTGCAACTGGATCGGTTTCGTACTCTTATCTCGGATACGGACTGACATTGTGGCGTTCCTATACAAACACTTCAGCACCTCGATGTAGCGATGGTCGATTTGGCACCGCTGAAGGGACTGCAGCACCGCCCAAGTTTCGACTGAATCAAAGGCTTTCTCATAGTCCACAAACGCTAAGCACAGGGGCCGATTATACTCCTCGGTCTTTTGTATAATCTGCCGAAGCGTGAGGATATGGTCTATGGTACTATAGCCTTTTCGGAAGCCGGCTTGTTCGGGCGGCTGGAAGTCATCAAGCTTGCGCGTGAGTCGATTGGTAATGACCCTCGAAAACAACTTATAAACATGGCTCAGGAGTGAGATGGGTCTGTAGTTCTTTAAAAGAGCTTTGTCACCCTTCTTGAAGAACAGCACCACCACACTCCTGGTCCACGACTCTGGAACGTCGCCCCCGAGGATAACGGAATTAAATAGCTTCTGAAGGGCTATTAATACCGGCTTGCCGCCCGCCTTCAAAAGCTCTGCCGTAATTCCGTCATCTCCCGGTGCCTTACCGTTACGTAGTTGTTTGAGACCCATTCTGATCTCGTACAAGCTGATGTCCGGGATTTCTTCGGTATAGTGCCGAGTTAGCTTGGATCTGGGATCTTGGACCAAGCCGACAACAGGATTTCGGGATGATTTGTATAACTGTCCATAGAACCTTTCGACCTCTCCCAAGATCTCACTTTGGGATAAAATGACAGTGCCGTCATCGGTCTTCAGCTTAGTCATTTGGCTTTTCCCAATAGACAGATCTTGTGCGAACACTTTCGAGCCACGATTCCGCTCTATCGCTTCTTTAATACGGAACGTATTAAATCGGCGAATATCGCGACGCACAGACCTGGAGATCTGTCTATTTAGCTGCCTATGTTTGGACCAATCGGCTGCAGACTGCACCGTCATCTCTTTTCTCCGCTCCATGAGCTCGAGAGTCTGGTCAGAAAGTTTTTTAGGTCTATTAACGCGGTGAGCCTTGAAAAATTTCGACCCAACCGCGTGGACAGTTGCCACGAGCCTGTTGTTCATATCGTTCGGAGATTTGCACTCGTCCAGACATTGGAAGCGATTATGTAGTTCGAGTTGAAAGTTTTCGAGGTTCTGGTATTGGACAGATGTAGGTCGGAGTGTAGACTTCATCAAGCGTGACCGCTCGACTTTTGTATGGATATTCAATGTGCCTCGTACCATCCGGTGATCGCTCCCAGTTTTAATTCTGCTGATCACTGAGACATCATTCAATATCTGTCGTTTGTCTGACAAGATGAAGTCTATCTCGTTTTTTGTTGAACCATCGGGGCTAATCCAGGTCCATTTCCTTTGTGGCTGCTTCCTGAAGAAGGAATTCATCATAAAGAGGCTTTCCTTCTCCAGAAAATCAGCCAGTTTCTGGCCCCTCTGGTTTCTCTGTCCATATCCATGTTTCCCCACTCTCAACTCATCATCACTCCCTTTGCCTAGTTTCGCGTTAAAGTCTCCCATAACCACCGTGAAGTGGGTTTTGGACGCGTGTATGGCTTTCGAGATGTCCTCGTAAAATGCCTCCACCTCGTCGTCAGAGTATGTCGAGGTCGGTGCGTATACCTGTATAACCTTCAGCGAATACCTCTTGGTAATTCTGAGTATAAGGTACGCTACCCTTGTCGACACACTCTCGATCCTCTCCACGTTGTCCATGAGAGACCTACGAACGATAAACCCTATACCACCTTGGGACGGGTGATCGCCCTCCCGGTAGAAGAGCAAGTTTCCAGACTGGAGGATTATCGTGCCCTCGCCCTCTCTTCGCACTTCTGATAATCCTACAATGTCCCAGGGGATTTTGCTCAATTCCTCTTCCAGCTCGATGACCCTCTCGTCAGTCCTGAGTGTCCGAATGTTGTGTGTTACCAGGGCCAAGGGTCGTTTTTGTTGGTAGCCGGATCGCTGCCGGAGATTCCTCGCACCCCCCGCTCCACCACTACTGGGCCCGCCACCAAAATGAGCCCGTAGGGTACCGGAGCCGCCGTGACTGGGGGCCATTTTTTTGTTGTACGCCATTTTTAAAAAAGGGGATATTGCCGTAATCGCCACGCTTGGCAGGCGGGTTGGCGATCGCAGTATGGATGTTTTACGTTTCCCAGGAGAGAGCTGCTGCCCACTCTCCTGGTGAACCCTCAGCCGATTTTTACGACTCCCACGGGCAAGTAAGGGGTGGCGACACATGTATTCTCAAACCGTCGCCACACGGCGCGTCGTCGTGTATACCGACCAGAAATATATGAAACCTGCACGTGTTGCCACTGTTTCTTTTATACAGTAAAACTCTAATCCACGGTATAGTGCATAAGAAATTAGTTCCGAAATTTTCCGCTATATTTTAGGCTAGGCTTTACCTATGGTTTACCGCAATTTCCCCTTTTCCTTTCCTTCCGGACCCTAATCTCTCCTCAAAAGGGGAATTTCCCCTCATTGTGGAAACACTGCCAATATGGCAGCGGCAGACGCTGTCATTCGGTTGTCATTTTATCAATTCGCCAGCGCCCCTAGTGTCATTCTATTGTAGCTAGCTGTCAAAGCTGTGTGATAAATCATAAATGTTATTTGGCTTTTGGTATTGTAAGTTCATAACAAAATAAAAGTTCAGTCGGCATGAAGCTGCCATTGCTAAGTTTGCATTAATTTATAAGGTATTTTCTGAAATGGCAAAAAGAGGTAATCCTTTCCTAGAAGACTATATACCTCAAAGCAAAACATATGTAAGCATTAAACAATTTAATAACAAAGAACATCGTTTGCAAAAAGTTTACGGTATGTGGTGTCTATTCAAATAAATTTATACATTAATTAATTATATTTTTAATTTGTTTTTAGATAGTTTGTAATTTATATTTTTATATTTACAGAGAAGACATTAGAACTTCTTTATAAAGGAGCTCAGAGATCTCAAGTACCTGATGTCATTTATAATAATATTAATGTAATAAATACTATAGACAAAAAAGATAAAATGAAACAATTATTTATAGGCAAAAATGGCACTCTGTTGCATTCTGGTAATGTGGTAAGAATATGTTTTACTACCTTCTAAAATTAAAATACTATTCTAAGAATGAATTAATTTTGAGGTCTGCTTTATATATCTCTGCTCATCTTTTAAAAACAGTCAATTTTTATAAACGAATATATAAAATTATCATGCTGCTCTTATCCTAATTACTTGGTATTGATGCAATATATACTCTCTTATTATGAAACACATTGCAAGTTCAGACAATCATTTTATAACCAGCTGATCACCTGATGTTAACCCTCCTTGCGAACATTAGTATTGACTAGATGGCTTCTAATAGTTGGCCAAGCTGTATGTAAATCTCTTGGTCATCTTTATGACGCTTCCAAGCAATGGGATAGTTGGTAATATTCATAGCCACTACCCAGCAAACTATCACACAGCTATTAATATATGATATAATTCAATCATCATCATCTTAGATCATATATGTCCTACTGCTAGGCTCGACTCTCCTCCACAATAGAAGGGAAAATGCCCTGCTATACTATGTTGGTCAGACGGTTAATATAGGTCTTCATTTCAATTTCGTCTTCTCTTGCATAGTAGTTATATGCATATTACACTTAGTTATCTTTTATGACATATGTAAGGGCAGTGATGAATTGTATTCTGACTCTTGTCACCATCCAGTAGTCTAAACCAGGGGTTCCATGATAAACTACCATGATAACAGAACCCCATCCGAAAACCTTTTATTTTATGGAACCTCATATCAAATAATGAATGGTTCTGAGCCATAGGTCAGGCCTAATTCTTGCTATCTGTCTACTCACATAATAGTAACACGTTCTTCTCAACACTAATTTTATGCTATTTTAACATAATATTTGTAATTGTGGTATTATTTCAGAGCCAAATTACTAAAATTAAAAGCTATTTAATTTTGGCTTGACCCTGATGATTCTCTCTATTCTATAGTACCCCTAGGTTCCACGGAACACACTTTGGGAATCCCTGGTCTGAACCATTAATATGAATATATGATATAATCCAATTAATAAAAAATATTTATTATTTCAGGTAAATGAGAAGTCCAGTATAAAACAATGCCAATGTGGCAGAGGTGGTGACTGTCAGTGCAGCTATTGCGAGGTGTGCCTGTGTACAAGTTGTCAGCTCATGTGTACTCGTTGTGAGCAACCTCATTGTAAAACTTGTACACTAATTGGGTAAGACTTATACAGCTTTATATTATTGTGGTACTCATCATAATGACAGCTCATGTACATACCAGAAACTATGGGTAGTTAAGGGTTTTTGGAAACCATTCATTCATGTTCAGTGTGATCTTGACAATGGAATTTAAATAAACAGTTAGTAGACTAGTCAACAAGTGCCTTTTAGACCAACCTTTTTCAGCAGTCTCCAAAAATTATAAATGAGGTGTCATTTGATTCGGAATGGCAACTCGATGATTTTTGAAAAAAAATTAAGTACCTAGTATAAGTACCAAAAATTAAGTACTTGGTCCAAAAGGCACTTGTTGACTAGTCTATAGCAGGGTGACTTGTCATTAGTGGTTGGCCCGACGGAATACCCTTTGAGTACCCTGTCCTCGACCGACGTCCCCCCATCGGGGCGGACGTCGTTCTTTCTTTGCGCGGTCGGCCTCTCGGCGGGAGACGGACTAATTCCCCGGTCCAGTCACCCGCGGCCTCGGCTAGGGTGGCACCAGGCGCAGGTACTCGTGCCTGCGCCGCCGGCGGCGGTTCGCGGCGTCGAGGAGACGTTCCTCGCGCATGCGCTCCGCCGCCTCCTTCCGCGAGACTACTAACAAAACATTCAAATAAAGTAGAAATCGTTAAAAGTATGCATTACACAGCATTTAATTGTATACTTACAGCATACAAATCTATACCAATAAATAAAATTGGAGTGTGTATTTGCAATGTCAAAATATTAGCCTTTTTTCATGCTCACACCGTTATTTGCACTATACTTAAGCCTAAAATACACTTTATATTTTTTTGTCTGTCTGTCTGTTCGTTCCGGATAATCTTCAAAACGGCTGGACCGATTTCAAAAATTCTTTCACCAATGAAAAGCTATAATATCAGGGCGTTAAACTAGGCTATATTTTATCCTGATATTCCTACGGGAACGGGAACTACGCAGGAAAGACGACTGAAACCAAAGCGAAGCGAGGGCGGGTTGCTAGTGAAAAATATGTTTACCGCGTTTTATAAATCCTAATTATCCTTGTGGTGACAGAGCTATAATACAATTCAACACTTCACACCTTGCCTGTGGATGTTGTAAAATAAAACTGAGGGATATAAAATATAACGTCTATGCAAGAGAAGGCAATCTTAAAATAAAACCTTATATCAACCTATCTGACCAGCGTGGTATTGTTAAGTCGATGTCCCTCCTAATGTAGAGGTGGCTCGAGCCCAACAGTGGGATGTATATACAAATCCAAAATATTAAAACATCAACAAAATGCTGACCTAAAGAAGTTGCGCATATTGGCGCCTCCTCCTCTCTGGTCGTGGCCAGCGATGCCGGGTCAGCTGCGGAGCGAGACGCAAGTGTCTCGCTCCGCAGCTGTCTTCCTTGTAAAGACGGCCTCACAATGTGATGGCATCGACGACCAGCACTTGTCGCTGTCGAGCATCTGTGAGACGATGGTCGGCAACGACAGGTCTATTCCGAATGAGAGAAATTGACCTGCTACACCATGCTGGTCAAACGTGTTGACACAGGGTTTTCTTCTAGTTTTCCTTCTCTTGCATAGGTATTATATCCCTTAGTCGTCTTTTACGACACCCACGGATAAGAGAGGCGATGGTGAATTGTATTCTTACTCCATCACCACACGGAAATTTTTATCAATAGATGTATTTAATTTCTTATGTGTATATTTTTATCAATAGATGTATTTAATTTCTTATGTGTATATTTTTACAATAGATGTATTTAATTTCTTATGTGTATATTTTTATCAATAGATGTATTTAATTTCTTATGTGTATATTTTTATCA
This sequence comes from Lymantria dispar, assembly GCA_032191425.1. NCBI lineage: Eukaryota > Metazoa > Arthropoda > Insecta > Lepidoptera > Erebidae > Lymantria > Lymantria dispar. Next base: position 38,046,162 of record CM063445.1, read on the forward strand.
ATAGATGTATTTAATTTCTTATGTGTATATTTTTCAGGTTGGAGGGTTCAGAAGTGTGCGTGTCTTGTTATAGTTAAAATATAATTAATAATTTAGTTAATTTATGAATGTAAGAAACTTGTGATTTTTTGTGTATAAAATTGTTAAAAGTATTAAGTTTTGAATATATTCGTAGTATTTAAAAGTTGAACATTAAATGTATTGACTAATTAAATAAAAACATCTCAAAATTCGTAAAGTTGTTTATGTAAAATAAATAACAAAACTGAACTATGCTTAACAAATATTAAAATTTCATGTTCTTAATATATAACGCAAGGATGTCATTACGACTGTTTCATTAATTTGCAATATATAAAATGGTTTCTTCTTGACTGTATTTACATAGCGTCCAGACATATATTTGGGTACCACTTGCCAAACCTTAAAGGTTACTCTGATGCTTCATAACAGCTTCAACAATGTTACATCAATATTAAAAAAGAAGAACTAAAGAAGAAATTTGTAATTGTGCAAATAACTATTGCTTTTAGTTGCCTAATATAGGTATACAGAGCACAGAAAAGAAAGGTTAAAAAAAAAAAAAAGAATTGTAAGTATTAGTAACACATTTGCTCAAATGCAGTATTTTCTCAGGACATGATTACTGTTATTACACATAGCCATACGCCATCATTTTACCCAAAACTTGGCATGTGTGATGATGGAGTAAGAATACAATTCATCACCTCCTAACTTACCTGTGGGTGATCGTACGAGACGACTAAGGGATATAAAACGCATATAACATCTATGCGAGAGAAGGAAAACTCGAAATAAAACCCTATACCAACACGTCTGACCAGCGTGGTATAGTAGATCTTTTTTTTTGTGTGACTTAGTTGTTAGCCTCGGATGGCTGTGATAACTTTACCCGGACTGGTGGGTGAGCGCTGAGGGCTCTCAACCCGTTTAAAGTTAAGTGTAGTAGATCAATTACCCTTCCATTATGGAGGAGGCCCGAGCCCAACAGTGGGACGTATATGGGCCGAGATGATGATAAAACATTAATAACTTAACGATTGTCTATTTTCCATATGATGGCAGAGTAAAAATACAATCCAACATCTTGCAGCTATAGTTTGGTATATAAAAAAAAGAGAGTGTGTACAAAATACACGTCAGAAGTGAAACTTCTTTGGTGCCACATGTTTTTTGTCAATATAAAAAAAAAATATAAAATGATAGGAAATATTGGACGCTACTCATTGCTAACGCTCGCACTTGTCTGTTACAGGTATAGGTACTACGCGCATGCGTTCGAGTGCCACGCATTCACTCTCGCTCTGTCTCTTTCTATTCCCGTAGCGTTTAACGTAACGAAACGTTTAACGCAATATTGTTGGAAGTCGCATTAGAAGTTTCACTTCAATTAAAACAATTGGCGTTAAAGTAGTGATGTCGATCGATAAGCTGATATCGATAGTGCGGCAATAGTGAGAATATTGATAGTACTAAAACTATCGGTACTAAAAGTTGTGATGAATGAAAATAGCCCTATCTGATTTTCAAGGTCAACTATCGATAGTTTAGCATCACTAGTTTATAAGGTCGATAGACCATTATAGATATATAAATAAATTTGCAATAATATAATGCTGATACAAATAATAATAATATTAAACTCGGACAATGGATAACAAAACAAGTAATATAATATTAACATTTAGGCAGGTTTGGCAAGCACTTAAATTCCAGTTTACATATATTAATTATATTTTGTGCATAGATTAAATTGCTTCCATAATAGAAGTAACTACATGTAAATGGACACAGTTTTATATATTAACAAATAATTGACCACAACATACAATTCCACAAGCTGCATGTTACATTAATAATTAGAAAAATCAGCACCTAAATATACCCTTATCCATTCATACATAAACATGAATTTTATTTATACCAACTACCTCACAGTAATGACTGATTCAAGAATATCGATTGTACGAGCGATATATTTAATACATCGCACCTTTAATCTAATACCGTCACTAAACGATTTTTTTTGAAAAACTTGTTTTTAACGGCATCTATTTGCTGAGCACTGAATTTACACATTGCTTCAATTTATATATATTTTAATTTCACTTAACTTTTTACATTTTTCGAAAATGTGTACGTCACTAATATTTTAAATTATTTATATCCACTAATTAATAATAATTAAAATGAAAAGAAAGTGTTTTAATAGGAATAAAAGTTGTTAATAAAATAAAAGACAATTATTCCTGAAACGCTAATACTCTTATTTATATTAGTTAATATTTGTCTTAAATCTTTAAAAAACTATCCTGTAAAATTTGCTTATTTAGGATAGTGACGGTATTGGAATAAAGGTGCGATATGTATTAATAAAAATATGCATCCTTTCAACTGGTCTCAATTAACTGGAACTCTCCGCGGTTCCATCCTAGCCGAAAATGTGTCAGCAATTCAAACGTGGGAAGTTGGGAACATCCACTGCCTCAGGCGACGCCACGCCCCAAGCCGAGGTCCGTTGTCTACCAAGAACGCCCTTAGGGCCTCGATTAACTTATTCTCATCGGGTTGACAGCCATGAGCGCTCAATAAGTCTGGGCCTAGGTGTCAGTCAGGACTAACGACTTAAAAAAAAATAAACTGAACTAATAGAAAGATACTTAGATGTTCTTTTTTTACTTGTAAAAAAAAAGTGGAAAAGTGCTGATAGTGATGAAACAAATTAAAAAAAAACATCTAAAGGTAAAAACATGCATAAATTGAACTATGACTCGTTAATTCAATCGATATTCTGCACAGTACGCTCTTATATCGATAAGCTACGTTTAAAAACCCCCTTTTTTTCTAAAATAATCGTATAATGCATAGGCGTTGAGAGTATGCATTTCAATTCTTAATTCACAGAAAATATCAAATCGAATCTAGTCACAAAGTTCAAATAATCAACAAATTATAATTAAATTTCTTTAATTATTCTTTTATATTATCAGCTTATTGTCAAATGCATACTCTCAGCGGCCGGTCTGTAAGTAGTATAATTTACTTAAAGCTAATCTTAATAAATTACCAAAGACAAATAGTAACCATGTCATAAACCTAAGGGAAAGGTTACGCGTGCAACCGAGTAGCTAAGTGAAACGTCAGTACTAAACATTCTTAATGTTTATATTATCTCCCATCACGTCTTTTAACTGTGCTATGCAGTTGATACGAGAATATAGAAGCAGAACGTTTTTTTAGCTGTAACAAAACGTATTATCGTTTTTAATTATCGAGTCTATATGCGTGAGAATTTGACAAGGCTACTGTTAAAATATTGGCGTCATCTATAGACAACAACCATAAAAGATAATAATTCGACGAAATTAGTGTTTACGTATAAAAACGCTAAAGGAGTCTGATGATAAATAAACGTCATAACCACAATCATAACGTCTTTGGAAATTATTTGCGAATGTTAAGATTTCACGCAAAGAGTAGTTTCAGGCTTAATATAAATATACCTAACGTGACCAAACGTCCTGTTCATGACGAGATAGTCCTGTTTGCAAGCCTTGTTCCGTTATGCCCAGTCAAAACAAAAATACCTCGTTTTGCAAACGGACGCCCATTTTGATTACCAAGGCCAAAATTAGCATATTTTGTTATAAATTGCGTTCCTATATGAAAACTAGGCGCGATATTTCAAAATTGATATGCACCGCTCAGGAATATTCTTATGTATATATAACATAGAATAATAATGAATGCGCCTGGCACGGATATCGAATATTGATTAATCATGTTTTATAAGTTTTTAAATGTCCTTATTGTTTCTATAAATTTAAGTTATTATTTTTACCTATTTCCGGAAGCGTCCCGTTCTGACATAAAACAAATAATGGTCACGTTAGCCATACCATATGGCGCGAACAATGAACATTTGCCTCTTTCGCTTAACCATTTAATTGTATTAATGTTTAAATAATAGTACTAACTGCATATTGGCATTTCAAATTGAAACGTATAAAATATTATTATTAATCTAATATACAGCCAAACGCCACTCGCGCCTCATAAGCGCCACGATTTTTTTTGGGACTGCTAACCACCGCCTCGCCTATCACTGGCCAAAAATGATATCATTCCAAGAAAGATGCATAGCTACTAAAAATACTATATCTCTCGGGATGTCACCATTCAAACTGTTCACTACGGTAATATTATAGGTACTTTTTATGCACCTAATTATAGAGATCGGCAATCATCTCAGAAAGTTAACCTTGATTGAATATCACCCAATTATTTATTGACTATCGATATTATCTTGTTCATTTTATCTTAGTTTTAATCTCTATTTGCATAATTTTGATGATTTTATGTTGCTGATAGCGAGCGTTCATTAAATATTTTTTGTATTTCAATATTCGCATTTAGCATTGTGTTATTTACAAATTATTTCATTCTGCCGCATGAAATTCATGGCAGAATGCTCTTTTGGTCAGAGCAGACCCCTGCCTACGCTTTTTTGACTTACTTTTTGTCTTGGGCACGTTACCTAAAAAGTGTTAAACAGAGTATGACATTATTACAAGTTCCACGAAATAGTATTCTATTGCCGTTAACCAAAGCTAGTTTTAGACCAGAGTCTTGCTGCTGAGCATGTTAAGAAATCCACGCAAAACAAAAGAAGCTACATTTTTCGACAAAATTCAATAACAGGACCTCACAAACGCATTTCCATAATTATACTACTGGTTTAGCCAGACAGTTTACGCGTATCCAGGGGAAAAACGTGCGCTAAAGATCAAGACGTTTCCAGATTTCTACAAAATATTAACAGGCATTTAAACGTGTAATAATTATAGTTATTGCAACCTCTATGGTTAATATTGTACGCGAGTACGACAGGCGTCTTGAGATTTAATAAGATATTCTATTTGGTAGCGAAATGGTTTACGAAAATGGACCCTTCGTAAACCAGAAAAAAATGTTTTATAACTATATCTCTCTTGGCATGAGGTATTTAATAATATTATAGTTAGAATTAAAACGACACATCTACAAGCTAGATAGCACTATGGTCCAATTTCAAAGGACAAATTATGTATGCGCCAAAGTAGTTTTTAATTCTAGTTTGTTTTATTTACGGTTGTCGGAATTCATTGCAGTTTTAAAAGGTTTTTTGAGATTTGCAAATCATACTAACGTGCAAATCTCAAAAAGTCGTCTTATAACTGGTTTGAACATAAGGCTGTATATATAGACCAAGAACTCAGACGCGTCAGACATACTAATTTTCGGAAAGACTGAATGTGAGCCTTTGTGTAGTGCTTATATGAAATGGCGCTGTTACACAAAAATAAAAGACCGTTTGATATCTGACTGATCAAACAAATATTTGAAAGTATGTTACTTTATAAATAAAAAACAAACATGGAAATTTTACATAAGTTCGTGGTATTTTTATTTAGGTAAATTTGTTAGTATCTCTAAATCGGCCATCTAAACAACTTTGCAAGTATCTTGGCATGCGATATACAAAAGTGCAGTTAAAGCTCCACATTTTGTCTTTGGTATGTTTGGTACATCTCGGTTCTTGGTTTAGTAACTAGTAACGACCGTAGTATCGTATATTAATTGGCCCACTGATCATTCCGTAGCTGTTATTACTCTGTTAAAGCTTCTGTTTAATACTCATGTGCTATGTTTGATAGCCCGTATAACCTATATCGATGAGTTATCCAAAATAGAAATCGAACAGGCAGTTGTCGAGGTTAGCAAGTACAAACAACCCAACTCTGCCTTATTTTTAAATTTTCTAAATTATGGCTTGACGAAACAAAATTATATATTTTCTTAAATATATGTTGTAGAATGTTTTTATACTGTAGAAGTCTGTTTATAAAACTGTATTTCTGCTGTAAGTCTTGTGGGTGGCTTCGTGTTGCGGGGCGCATGCGTGGCGGCTGCGTGTCTTGCCCGTTACTACGCGAACAGGTATCGGTAGAGGATGGTCGCAGCGATGCCCAACAGCAACGGTGTCAGCCAAGAGCTCAGACTAGAAACAAAACATCATCGTGGTTAGTATTCTGTGATACGTTTGGAAGCAAATCTACGTAGATTTTGTATTAGCTAATTCAATATTAGTTTTCCAAACACGTTAAGAACGAACAAATAATAGTATAACAGGATCTTTATTGAATTTAATTATTTTTTTAAGGCTTAAGACGGTCAATTGTGCATCTAACAAACAATTGCGTCAAAATCGAACCCATAGCAGGTTTGATTTGGAATAGAAGACCGCTACTTATACCACTGCATTTTTAATACATATTAAGAGAAGGAAAATTCGAAATAAAATCCTATGCCAACACGTAAAGAATAATGGAGGTATAAGTTAGGGTTATTATGGATATGAAGTTTGGGATCTGGATACGGATATTGAAATAAAATTATATAAGTTCCGGATATTTATTTCGATTAGGGATAATGAATTTTTAAAGTAGGTATTGTTAAAATTAAACGCCAATTGTTATGATAATATTATTTCCCTGTGGAGAGGCTTAGAGTCGTAGCCGACTTATACAGCACCGCTCCCACACGGGGTATTATTAGCATGATAACATCTTATATATCGATGCATGGACAAAACAGCAGGAATCATTGTCACGTTCCGCCCGAGCCGAGCGTGCAAGCGAGAGTGCGGAACAAGCGATAGAGCGGCACGATCGGCCCAAGCGTTCGACTTGTGACGTTTTACAGACAACCAACACAAAGTTGTAAAATTAAAATATTAATAGAACATTATTACTTCTAATTAATCAATTGTACAATTTAAATAAGAAAATATTTAAAGTAACGAGTGCAAATAAATGTTATTTTTTATCAAAAAAATTGCACCTTCAATTAATTCCTTCTTTGTATTATACAAAATATTGATAATTCAGTGATAATAAATCAATTCATAAAAGCAGCAAACGCAATACTTCAATGTTTTCTTCTGTAATTATCGCGTGAAATTATCGACAACCAATTTTTCTTAAATAAAAAATTGCGTCCTCTGTAAACATAGTTTACATTGACAATATGAACTAAGGTCCACCTTGCTGTAAGCAAGCCCGCGTGATGTATGTACACAGAGTCAGATTGCTCGCTTGAAGCACGTATTTCAACTTTAGCATTTTATGCACTGAAAAACTACGGTTTTGTGTTATTTCCCGCTATGCTATTCAACGTCAGGTCTAGTGTAGATGACTGCTAGCTCATAGCTGTAAGCGCGGGAACAGCTAGTGGCTTGTTAGCTGTCGTATCGAAGCGTGGACAGCCAGTAGCCATCTCCGTATAAGGCTATGTTGGGCGGTAGCGGTGCTGGAGCGGGGTTGCATAAATGAGCTACGACCCAGTGGCGTAGCGTGCCTTGGAAGGGCCCTGTATCAAAATTAGTTGGGGGCCCAAATGAAAAGGATAAAGTTTTCTCACAAAAACAACAAAAATGCTTGCATGATATAGATTATAAGTTATTACTTCCTCCTTGAAAGTTAGCTAAAATAATAAAGCTCATTAGGGAATCCCGCATTTTTGGACGAACGCTTAACTCGGGGGAAAAAAAAAGAGATTGTTCTCGACTTCTATAGCCACGTATGACACACATTAGGGGCCGCTGTAGCCTCGGCGGCCCGTATCTTTAACATTACTGACACGGCGGTAGCTACGCCCTTGCTACAACCCTTACATTTAGACTATCAGTTCGACTGGTTGACCTGTCATAACAGGTGTTATCAAGTACTACTTCCGGCCTCACATGTACGGCTAATTTAGATACATCTTAATTTTTAACAGACTTGATTATAGTTTTATAATTTAACTGATATTTTTATAATTAGGTAAATAATTAATTAATATTTCCGTAAGTTAAGATAATTCTTATACAATGGGCGCCTTCCGCTTGTCAGCGGCGCCACTATTAAATAGTACTTATTGTTGTAGACCTCGGTACTCTCTTACACTATGTCGACTACTCGCACCTATATTCCTTATATTTTACTGCATGTATTAGATTCTTATTTCACTGATTAATGATGTCATCATTAACACGTCTGCCTGTCAACTGACGCCGTAATAAATATTTAATGTTACATAATCCTGTATAATATTTGCACGTAAATAACTATTAGAATTATTAAGATATTTTATAATTAGTATTATCTATTAAGGTTGTGTATTTCATTTTAGTTCTCGCCGCGTGTAGGTATTTATAAATACCGCCATCTTGAATATTTTAATTCATTCGTATTGTAACCGCTGTAAGGTAAATTACAAATTGTAAAGTACAAAGTGTGTCTTCATTATCTTCGCCATCACCCTTGCCGCCTTCGTTCTACACATGTCTCATACAAACACCGACCCTATCCCAAAATTTTTATATCAGTTTCGGATATATTTTCACTCCGTTATCTTATAGTTTTAGTTACGGTCACGGAGTTCCAAAAGATTCCTATTATAAGTTCTGGCTGCCCTCCTTCGATATAGGTGTGAACTAAACTACGCGGTGTACATCCATGCACCAGTTCACTACTAATAAAGGCCGCCACAATGAGCGACGATGCCAAAATGCTATTGTATTTATGCAGTGAAACTTTATAGTGATTAGTTAAATGTTCCCGAGGCCAAGGCCGAATGCTAGCTAACAGTAATAAATCTGAATGTCCACAGTTGACATACATTTTATGACTGCACTTTACGATCAAATATACTGAACTAACAAATATCCGCGGTTTCATCCGCGTAATTAATATTTTTGTGGGAGCACCGGGATAATATATAGCCTATATTATATTTTATATAGTAGGTTGTAAAATATTATCAACATCGGTCCCGGAAGTATACCGGGAATAAGAACACAGACATATAAAAAATATTTAAACTGGTTTTTAGGTATAGGTATCTTGCATATAATCGCGTAAGCATGAAAAATACCTATTATTTTGATATTACAGACAGAAACTTCAATTTTTTCATCCCCGCAGCCTACATACGTCCCACTATTCAAATCATTTATTATGCATAAACCCCTAGAGGGCACTTACATATTGTCAGGTTTACAATTTCCAAAAAAAAATACTATCACCGGATCGGAACGCGACCGCTACAAATTTATTCATTTGTATAGATGTATTTATTGAACGTTATTAATTTAGCCTTCATTACTTTGTAGAATATTTATTGCTTTTAACAAGCTTTTATTAACTTGGTTTGCATATAACGTAATTTTTGAACGTGATTTCCATTCCCTGCTTTATATCGGATCAATTTAAAACGTTGCATACTTATCAATAAATAATAAATATGAGTTAAATAGTTTGTCCCATTATTCTTACAGGATTAGAGATTTTTTAAATCCGTGGCTGAGATTTTGTCGTGACTGGATAGATGTCGCTGTCCCTATTTACCGCATCGCATTTTTCAGTTCGGTTGTCGACAAAAGCGTGTTTAATGGTTATTGGAAGCCCTAGATATAGCTCTAATTAGAGGTCATTTTGAAAACGAAATTTGTTCTCCGTGTCTTTTGATTTCTCGGGGGAAGAACGGGTATAATCGACATAGAACGCTACAGTGGCAATGGGTATGGCCATATTGCCCGACGAACCGATAACCGCTGGGGAAGAAAGGTTCTCGAGTGGCAACCTCGTACCGGACGACGCAGTGTTTTAGAAATAGATGTACCGACGACATAGTGAAAGTTGCTGGGCATCGTTGGAGGCAAGCGGCAAAGGACGGTACTTTGTGGCGTAACATGAGGGAGGCCTACGTCCAGCAGTGGACGGCGATAGGCTGAAATGATGATGACCATCATTTTATGAAATTATTTTGCGATTATGAAAATTTCAAATTCTAATTTTTCACGATGCCCTGGTCCATATACCTATATGATTTTTAAAGAAAAGTTAATATCAGTTAATGTTAAATATTGACGTCATTCAATTAATGAAAGTGTTCAGTTGTGTCATATATTTTGCAGAATGGCGATAATGAATGTTTATCTATACCAATAAATAAAATTGGAGTGTCTGTTTGTAATGTCAAAATAATAGACTTTTTTCATGCTCACACGGTTATTGGCACGACACCTATGCTTAAAATTGCAATTAAAAAATTTTTGTCCGTCTGTCTGTCTGTTTGTTCCGGGTAATCTTAAAAACGGCTGGACCAATTTCAAAAATTCTTTCACCAGTGGAAAGCTATAATATCAGGGCGTAAACTAGGCTATATTTTATCCCGGTATTCCCACGGGAACGGGAACTACGCGGGTAAAACGACTATAACCTATAACCGAAGCGAAGCGAGGGCGGGTTGCTAGTTTTTAAATAATTTTACTGTAAATATAGGAATATATGTCTAGCGGTTAGCTCGTGATCGGGTATTGTGTGCGGGATCTGGTCCAGCCATACTTTTTTCATTATATTTGTGAATAGTATCACATCTTCTCAGTGCGGTCGCGTTTCGATCCGATGGTAATGTAAAGAAATTACTATGTAAGTGCCTCCGCAGGGTTTATAAATAATAGTTTGAACATGTAAATGAGAAATCTTCGAGAAAACAATTTCAGAAATTTAGAGTACTCGCTTAATATGTTTCAGATGTATCTCTGAGTGAAAACGTTTTAATTATTATTATACAGCTATTTCATTAACTCAACAATCAGTGCGTATAATCAACATTTAATCATAAAACTTTTGGCAATTTTTAAATAAACTAAAGTTTATCTACTTAACTGTACTTACTGTATATTCATATTATTCCAGTGTATTTGGCATACGATTGCTATTTATAATCCCAGCCTATATATGCCTGCCTGTTGGTTTCAGGCCTACTTCTTTATAAGAAGGAATTTGACCTATACCACGCTGGTCAGACGTTTTGCCATAGGGTTTTATGTCTAGTTTTCCCTTAGATATTATCTGTATATCATATCCCCAATCGTTTTTTACGACACCCACAGCCTAGAGAGGGGGTGGTGCTTTGTATTCTTACTCCGTCACCACATGGAAAAGTGTCTTTAGTTGTCTATAATTACCATCTGATGTGCGGACTATTGGAGCAATAGCAGTACTCAGACAACAGCAGTACAGCTTTTGGTGTCACTGTTTTGTTTATGATTTCTCTATTCTTAACGGATATTATTCAAAAGAGAGTATCTTATCTTTATATATAAATTTCTTGCGTACGTGTGTATGTCACTGAACTCCTCCTAAACGACTGGACCGATGTTGATGAAATTTTTTGTATGTGTTCAAGGGGACTCGAGAATGGTTTAGATTCACAATTGGACCCAGTTGGTGGTGCTGCTGTCGATTTCAAGGAGAATTTCTTGTATTTTATTTGAAAAGAACAACGTCTGGTGGGTAAACTGGTAGTATATAAATTATTGCCATAAATATTAAAACAATATCAAACCGTAAGTTATTTTACTGTGTGAAACATCTGTGATTTTTTATTGTGTGAAGTATCTAAATTTAACGCGTTCAACTAAATAAACAGACTCTTCAACTTTACAGATTAATCTCTAAAATAGTCTCTATCTAGAACATTCTTAGCTTAATCTCTATTTCAAAATGACGGCAATTAACAGAGCGTAGTTGCTCAACAAAATATGCTATTTGCAGTTTAGGATTGCAACAGTTCTAACGTTATCAATCTACCATTATATACTATCTATCTTACGTACCTACCTATTAACTGGACAAGTCATGATTTAAATCATTTTTTTTTTGCTTATAATATTTTTTTAAATGGTCAATTGTTTACAATTTGTGTGTTGCAAGGTACCTATAATATTATGTGTAATTACCTTTAATGATCTTATGACTCGGTGCGTTTCTATTATATTAGATACTTGTATTTGACATCGCTAAAAATATTTCTTTAGCGATGTCAAACGCCATGTCAAGGTTTTATTTAACGATTATAATAATTTTATGTTATCACATCAACTTATTGTTATTATTAAAATACTAAAGTTGGATGCAGGTGGCTCAGGATCGTTCCACGTGGCATTCTCGTGGGTAGGCTTATGTTTAGAAGTGTATTTTGTTGGGCTGATGCGTGCTAAAATAGCGAATTTGTAAATCAGCCAAGTATCACTTTGTGCAGTCTCAATTTGTGTGAAATTTTGCAAGGATATAGCTTATATCTCAAATTACATGCCTAACTACGTTTAAATATATTTAATTCTTCTGTTCATGTATATGTAACTTGCCTACTCCTAAACTGCTGGAGTGTTTATTATATTGTTTTGTGTTCACATGGATTTAAAAATGGTTTAATTTTACAATTGGACCCAGCCACTGGCACTGGGGATAAATTGCAAGGAATTACATGATTTTTTTTAGAATTGTACAGAATGGCGTCTGCTTAGTCAGCTTGCAGGCATGTCTTACTTACGCCCGTCGGACCTCTCGTACGATACCCGAAGAAGGGAACGATGACACATGTTCTTCAAGCTGATACGTCTTCTCTCCTCATTAACGTTCCACGGACTTGTTAGCATGGGGCTATATTACAGGTCTTCTCTTAATCTATTGATCCATACATCGGATAAGATAGGAGTCAATTTGTGGATATATGCCTTTCCAAGCGCAGGCAACACTCATCGCTCCGCTCGACTGGCATACTGGCGATTCTATTTGATGTTCGCACGAATGCCACCGCTCGTTTTCCTAGTGCTCCTTTTTTAGTTTTACGACTGCCACGGACAAATAACAGCTGGTGATATATTGTATTATTACCCCTTCACGATACTTAATATGTGGTGACGGTGTAAAAAAAAAAAAAAAAAACCACAATTCACCAATACTTCTTTCTCCGGTGGGTGTCGTAAAAGACGACTAAGGGATATGAGAGCCTGATAACATACTGTACAAGAGAAGGAAAATTCGAAATGAAATCCTAAATCAATCCGTCTAATGATCGTAGTATGTTTGGTCAGATTTTTTTATTTTAAATAGATTTGTATCTAGTTTTTATAGATAATTGTACATGTACTTAAACATTGTGTACATGTAAGTGAACCCCTAAACAACTGTACAGATTTTTATGGATTTTGTATGTGTATTTCACTCAGTATAGGTTTTATTTAGATTCATAGTCTGTAAGGTTGGTAGAATCCAGCGAATACAAGTTTACGGTACCAGTTTGGTGTAATGGTGATAGACATGTAAGTACATCAGGTTACGAGATTATACGTCGTCCCTTCCGCCGGCATTGACAAGCTGTAGCCAGATCAGAGCCTATTCCCAAAAAAAGCTTAGGCGGCTATGTGTTTTTTAGATTTAAGTAGCGTAAGTGTTTGATTTATTTTGAGTAGTGTAGTTAAGTAGTAGTATTTAATAGCAAACAACTTCCTCGAACAAAGTCGACATGTTTCCAGAAAATCTCCTTCAACATTAGTTGTGTTGGACCGGCCACGTACATCTGGGATCTGGGTACCTGTGGTCGGTCTAGTGGCGATTGGAATGGAACACAGTGGGTTATGGGGCCGCCTTTCTGTCGCCTCGGACAGAACGTATGGCATGTAACGAGACTATGGACCACCAAAAAAAAAAAAATAGTTCAGTATTGATATAATGTACATAAATCTTTGTAATTTTTTGTTGCATTTGATGGTAGATGAACAAGTAGCTACCCGATGTGGTAACTGTCGTTGCCAACCCTAAGGTGTAGTTGGCATCTCCGGCTCTCTCGCTCATCGAACGAAGTGCAATATCAAATTGGTACTTAAACATCAAATTCTTGTGTGGTTGCGGTACTCCTCATCATCAGCTCATCACAATCCATATAAGTTCCACTGTTGAGCTCGGACCTCCTCCACAATAGGAGGGAAATTCAGCTACTAATTCCATATACATGTTGGAAGTGGGTTTCGTATCGAGTTTTTCTTCGATGTTACATGCATATATATCCCTTAGTCGTCTTTTACAACACCCATGGGTAAGAGAGGGGTGGTTAATTGTATTCTTACTCCATAACCACACGGAAGAGAGGGATAGTGTGGTGGAAATACGGCTATAGACAGAAAAGCGTTCAACAGCGTGACTCTAACACTCTATTAATAAATATATATTTTATACCAGTTATTTTATTAGACAATATATGTAGATGGTAATATTATTATAAGACACGTTCGTACAGGTAGGTAAGGTTTAATATCCGAAGGGAAAATTCAATAATGACGTGCCTAATACTCGCGCAATTGTGTAGATACAGGCTTGGCGCCTGACCTTGCGACGCCAAGCTTCCGTTGCATGTAAATATTTAGCCATTTTTTTAGAACAGCCTTATCTTTTATTTAAAACAGCAATTTTTTTTCCGAATTCTTGCCGAATTTCTTCAGTACAGCCTATTTTTAAGACAAACACAAATGACTCCAGGACCGTATTATAGAAATATACCCCCGCTTGGAACTACTATTTGAACACAAAGAATTGTTCCGTAAGGATCGAGACCAAACAACTCATCACGAGAGATAGACAACTAGACCATTACGCCGTAATGTAGTCAATTACAATTCATTTCAATTAGCTAAAAATAAATTTATTACACCGCAAATTATGTTAAATGTCAAATAAAACTGGTTAAGAAAAGCTCTAAAAATAATCATCTAGCTCTTAAATATGCGACGCACATAATATTTATTTGCGGCCAGTTTTACTAAAATAGTATAAACTTATCAAAAGGAGTGACAATAATCAATCAAAAGACACAAAGGTCACCACCACCTCAAGTGGTCTGACGTCATATTAAGCCCTCCGTCCAACAATGGACGTTTATAGACTGATGCATGGATGATTGTCATCATCTTTTATTTTCATCATTTTCTTTTCTTGTCGTTAAAATCAATGAAGGTATGTAGATAAATATTATCATTGCAAAAGAAGGAAAGCTCAAAATAAATCCGCACCCAAAACTGTCAAGCTACCGGGACAATATGCTAACTTTCCTTTCCTCATTTGAAACCCCGTGACCAACGATGGAACCCATATGAACTGACAAGACAAAATTTTCTTAAGTTATATGCTTTGTTTTCACGAAGATGATAATATAATAGCGAGATTAAGGAGAAAATCCCTTTTACATGTAATTGCTCACCGCGAGCTCCCATATTAAAATAATCAGTTGGGCTTTATTTGATTCTACCTTCGAAGAATTCTCAATAATAGCATGAATTGCAGAGTTATGAAAAATAGTTGCAATAAGTTCACAAAGTCACAGACGAGGGGTGTGGCTGTTTATATCTCTGTCCATTCCTCCTGCGATAAATATGTCAGATTATAATATACTCCATATATCGCCCGTTCCGTCGTAAGTTCCATATTTTTTATGTACGAGTGCTGTGCACTTAATGAGTCAATGTTAAAAAAAAACTTGCCCGCCATTTGCGATGAGCTACGAATACTGATGCCCGTTTTATAATGAAACTATTTTTACGAATTTTATTGAGTGTCTTGTACACGCAATAGAATACGCGATTAAATCTTTAAAAATATCTATAAATAGTTTTATTTTAAATGTGTAATACTTGCATAAGTATCAGAAAATGACCTGTCTTATTAACTACAGAAAAAAAGCACATGGATCTGTGTAACTAAAAAATATATATTAAAAAAAATAAAAGGGCTGTGAAATAATGAGGCTAGTGGAATATTATGCACTTTATTGGTCATTTATCACAAACATAATACATATAACTACATTAACAAAAATTAAGAGCACCAAAAAGGCTGAGCCTCAAATATTTAAAAATTACAAAAAAAAAAACACTGTGCGTATATGACAAGCCTTTAAAACTACTAGGACTTTTGATCTATGCCAAAACATACGTTATCTATGTAGCATATAACTATAAATATTTTTACTATTTACTTATGCGTTTACAGATCTTTTTAATCACAATTGCTTAATATAATTTTAAGTACATTTAAGTGAATTAGTTACACAGAACCATAATATTATGGTAGATAATGTTTTAGCACGTTTGTGGAAGTATAGTGTTAGGCACTAGTGATGTGCAGTGAAATAGGAATTTTAAACCAATTTAGATGAAGTGTATCATGCGAATATGGAGACAATGGCAACCATAAATTTTTCACGCGGGCAGAATCAAGGCGATAGTGTCGTCTTGAACTACTGCGTGACTTCTGTGTAGTTAACTAAGGAATGATTCGAGGATGAAATATAAGGACGTTTCGCCCATAAATTAGTAATATACCATTGTAAGTTCAAGCGTTTGCTTAGTATATGTTATTTAAACACAGCCTTATACCTATACATGCAATAGGTATGTTAGTTTATAAAAATAATACCTTTGAGATCCATATTTGGTGATGTCATTATATTTTTTTAAAACATGTCGACCGGGGGTACAAGCCGTTTAAGACGTTTGCAATATATGTAGAATTCAAAATAGTGGCATATACTTTCGAATGTGTCAATCATCACGTCAATTTTTTAATGTGTAATGTACATAGTGTGGTAAATGTAAGGATATTTGAATGTATAGGTGATATCGTGTAGGGGATATATGGTGATACACTAATGATAGTTCAATTTTACAATAAACAATACATGTGCTCTAACTTGCGTATTACAAAACAGCTAAATTAGCCTACACTAAATATATCAAATAATTTGTATATCATACCATTTTAGAGATAAATTTGAATTTAAAATGAATATCATCGAGAAATTATAGCAGCTATAACATTATAACTTAAACATAATTACCGTGACATAGGCTCAAGTCGGCCCAACGCATTCTGTAAAGTCTGTGTACCTGCAATGCATGTAGTTTCCAATAGGAGGCAGCTGGGATAATTCGCGTCGGACAGGCTGTCGATGTTATTCAAACGTAGTGCCGCAGTCTGCTCACCAAGAGACGAGATTTTGTTGGACGTGACAGGATCATATAGTTTACTCGAAAAGAATATGGTCTATGCAAGCTGAGCTTTTTTTATTTTTTTTTAATGCCATCGGTGGCAAACGAGCAGGCAGAACACCTGATGGTAAGTGAATCTGCCGCACATGGACCCTTGCAATACCAGTGGCACAGCCGGGCCGTTGCCTACCGTGAAGAAAATACTCTTCTTAAACCTCGTTTGAAGAAGGACATGTCATAGCTCTCGGGAAACACAGCAGAAGGTAGTTCATTCCAGAGTTTGCACGTACGTGGGAGAAATGATCGCTGGAAACGTACAGTTGAAGACCATATCGTTTCCAGGTGAAATGGATGAACTCTGCTACGGTGTCGAGTGGTGCGTTGGTAGAATGGTGACGGTGGTACCAAGTCAAACAGTTCCTCGGCGCACTCCCCGTGAAAGAGTCGGTAGAGTACACAGAGTGACCCAAAGTCTCTCCGCCGCTCCAGCGACTCCAATCCGTCTGTAAAATTGGGATCTCCGACGATTCGAACAGCACGTCTTTGCAGGGAGTCAAGTGGGTCTAGCTGATATTTGGGCGCACCTGCCCAGAGATGCGAGCAGTACTCCACATGAAGACAAACTTGTGCTTTGTATGGACGAATGTGTGCACAAAACGCTGTCGACAAGTTTTGTATTTATTAGTTAATTATAGTGCTAAGATTATCTCCATTGTGTCTAAGTAATTTTAATCATCACGGTACAGATCCGTGCTTATGTTGTCAATTGGGAACATATGAATTTGTGCCATTACTAGCCGACCGATCCGGGAATGGCAAATAGCACTTACGCGATAATATTAATCACTTTAAACATTTTCATGTTAAATGGAACTTTCTCGATGATATTCCGGATATTTACACGTAACGTGTTATGTAAAAGTTGGCGGTAAATATTGTATATAGAATAATGTTTTGTGCAAGCTATTCTAACTACTTAATAAATTATTCATTGAATGATAGTAGTGGCTCTGATGTACGTTATTGGTACTGTTTCTATGCGATAGTATATCACACTTTTTAAATATATAAAAATTTTAACATCTCTTTGGCTCAATAAATTTAGAAATTTTATAGATGCAAGCTTCTGTATGCGTCCTTATAAACTTAAATCTTTGGTAAATAATTAATATTCGAGGAATAATTCGCGCGAAACGTCTTAAAAATCATTATTGTATAAAAAATAATTATCAAGCGCCTCTTCGTTGACATTACTCTCATACGTTCAGAAACAATACCAACAACTGTGTGTATACTTTTAACTCAGATCGTGAACACTGGACATAGACAAGGATAGGAGATCATAGCATAAATTTACTGTCACACCAAAAATGTATGAAATAGTGTATAGATTTGTAGTTGAGTAAGATTGTTAGTGTTGTTTTTGTTGGTGATGGGTAGCGCCTAGGCGATTACGCACTTGCCCTGCTCCTGCGGCTGGTCGTTGCTCCACTGTGGCGCGAAGGCACTCTTGCTCTGAATACGGTCGGCTTCTACCAGCTCGCCTATCTTGTATTGCTTCATTAATGCTCTGCGCAATAAATATATATCATTACAACATGTGCTGATGGAATAAGAATACAGTTCACCTCTCACTGTATTAGCCATGGGTGTCGTAAAGACGACTACGGGATACCATATGCAGATGATGTTTACATAACAGAAAGAATATCCTACATTAAACCCTGCACCAACACGTCTAACCAGCGTAGATCAATTTCCCTCCCATTATGTAGGGGATACGAGCCCAACAGTGGGACTTATGTGGGCTAATATGAATCTTGCATTAAGGCGGGCAGAATTTCAAAATTAATTGTTTTTTTTTTTTAATTTTCTGTTATTGAATATGGGCTTTACTGTGCCCAGACATGTTAGCGAATACAATGTTTAAAACAGTTTACCTAATTGTCTATACGTTGTTAAAATTTTAAAGATTGTGAGGGAAGCCTGTTCATTGTAAATGTTCCCAGATATCGTCACCTGCATCCCTCAAAGGACAATTTTAATAACATTATAATGTAATTTAAACGATTTTGCTAATAATTCTGACTAGTTATATAATTAATTTTGATTATAAATAACTGTAAATTATATAAAAAAAAATATATGCAAAAGTATGACAATATTTTAACATAAATATAAATTAGTGCATAATATTTACATACCTACTAATATTCAAAATAATTAGCTACTGAATATAAAAGGCATATACTCGGCGACCGGACAGCGACATTGAAATTATTAGCACCTCTATGCTTTTTTGATAATCAGTTAGTACTCATTTTTACCATTAAAAGCGTTATCGGTAATAAGCGGCCGTAAACCCAAAAATGTGGTTTTTTGAGGACTGGTTACTCGTTCATGATAGTAGTTTACTAAAAACTAATATAACCACTACATTAAACGCATCTTTATATTGTATTTGTATAGAATTATAACTCAATATTGTAACTATTTCATTAAAGGCAAGGGTATTTTGAACTTAAGTTCATGAGATTTTACGAAAACGCTGAGTTTTGACGTCATTGCCTAATGGGCAATGACGTCTTGGCGGTTGGAGAGGCCTCTGTACGGTGTCAGGACTGTCGAGGCCTTCCGGCTGGTGCTGATGGAATGGTTGAATCGGCAGCACGGGGTACTTTCCTTTCGACTGATGCAGGTATTGCCGAGGCACGGTAGTTTCGCCAAGTACCTGCACAAGGTTGTTACGAGGGTGAGTACACCGTCCTGCTACCACTGAGATTGCGATGAGGACACGGCGCAGCACAAGCTCGAGGTGTTTGTCTAGTGGGCAGAGAAGCGCCGTAAGCTCGTCGCAATCATTGGTGCTGACCTGACGCTGCCGACCATGGCTAGGGAGATGCTCGGCAGCGTCAGGAGCTGAGACGCGGTCGTCGCCTTCTGTGAGGCCGTCATCCAACGAAAGGAGGCGGCGGATCGTGCGAGATAGGAACTCGTCTTTGGTGACACGCTCCGCCGACGGCGACTTGGGCGGCGCAGGTGCCAGTACCTGCACCAGATGCCGCCTCAGCCGAGGCCGCGGGTAACCAGACCGGGGACTTTAGTCCGTCACCCACAGAGAGGCTGACCGCGCGACGGTGACTGACGTCCCGGGACAGGGACGTCGAGAGCTGAGAATACCCGAAAGGGTATTCCGTCGAGTCCACCACTGAGGACAAGGAACTCGGCACTGGTGGTCGGCCCAACGACGAAGGCGACGTGGGTACGGGTGGGTTACGGGCCCGCGCGTAGTCTTTTCGTCGCCCCGGATGGAATGGACGGCGTGTGCGCTTACCATAGCCCACCCATAAAAAAGACATCATAATCCGCCATGAAGCAGCGTTAAAGCGTTCGAAACGTCCGGCAATCAACAATCAAATACAAACGACAAATTCCGTAAAATAGTTTTATTTACAAAGTTATACTATGTGCCTATGCTTTACATATTGTGCGTCGATATCCGAACGTAGCAGAATACCTAAACCACGAACACTGCATTTACCGATAGCCCTCTTAATGTCAATGTCAAGTGAATGTTTGTCAAGTCTGCATTTAGTTTTGAAGAGTCTGTCATTAAATCAAAATGGCGCCTGTAATTTTTTTCTATTGCTACGAGTGGCAAACGAGCAAACAGTACACCTGATGGCAAGTGATAGTATCCCTAATGGACCTTTGCTAAGCCGCTGCCTACCGTGGAGAAAGCAAAGGGAGAGTGATTGGACGCAATGAGGATCGATGATACTAAAGGCATTACCAGAACACACCACACACAAACACCCTCAGTTGGGCTGCTGGATTCCTCGCTCATAAGGATGCAAAATATCGAAACCAAGAATATCGATGTTTCAGAACAAACATCGATGTACAAAAAGAACCGCCGTGAAAACTTTAGCCGTAAGATGTTTTTTTTTTAAAGATCTGATAGTTTCCTTGCGGGATTGCGATGACTTTTTTTAGTTAAATTCTAAGATTAATTACTTATAATACATTTCATGCAAGCATGTTTTTTACGTGAAGCACCTACATTTACGTGATGAGCTTTTTTTTAAATTATTTAGAAACAGAGTAACTAACCTGTCATGCAGGCTCTGCTAAGAGTGCTATACATTTTAAGTAATGAGTTTATTTGAGTTTATTCATTACAAACACACACACACAAAAGTAAAAAATTTTACTCTTTACAATATTATTAGTTTATTTCCCTATTTGTCTGTGGCTCGATGTGGCAATTACTCTGTATAAAAACGTTAGATGAAGCGTGTAAAAACGAAATAAAATTCATCAACCCTTTCTCTCACGAAGCTGTTGAGAAATGTGACCAAAGAATGTAAGCAGCTAACAGTACAGTCGTCTCAGCTGATATAGTCCCAGTGTTGGGCTCGAGCCTCCCCCACAATAGGAAGGAAATTGACCCTCTATTCCATGTTGGTCAGACATGTTGGTATAGGGTTTACTTCGAGTTTGCCGCCTCTTCCACATATTACAACCCTTAGTTGTCTTACGATACCCGCAGGCAAGACGGAGTGGTGAATTGTATTCTTAGTCCATCGCCGCATGGAAAACAGTACAGTAAAATAAGGAGAATATATACTTAGTTTTGTTTTGCGCGCTAACACTTGGGTACCTTTAGCATTTAGTCAATATAGTCTCAAAATATTTTATGTTTATGAACGGTCTATAAATAACTTCTAAAATGCAGTCATCAATCGAAAAAAAAATAACCTTGTCTGGTATTACAAGGACCTTGTTCATGAAATACCTGGTTAGGTATAGATGGTTGTCTAGGTCTAATAAAGCTGTTTACACACGTTCGCATATCGTTCAAACATATCAAAAAAGGTCGTATACAGCGAAATATTGCAACGATACGAACATATTGCATCCCAGTATTATTATTTATTTTATATTATTTATTTATTTTATAACTAGGATGGCCAGGTTTAAAATTGTTGGACAAAATTTTTGGAATGATATTCCACTACACCGTACGAAATGATATAAATACAGTCATCTCGTTGGAAGTACTGCACTTGAGTTCAATACTCATATAAATATTATGATTTTTAATTCCTATTGCGGCAAATATATTTTATGGGGGCAGGATAATAATGAGTGAAAAATATCTACATGAAAGCAGGTCGTGTACAGTGACAATCGACGCGTGGTCATCACCTTTTAGTATCACAGGTGACATTTACCTGGCATCGGAACTGTGACTGACATCTTCAAAGGGTTCAGTTGCGTCCTGTCCGGCCTTCTCCAGTAGCACCTCCTCCCCGCCAGGATGCTGCGAACAAATCGTCAGACAATAAACAACCATACATAATGATTTCTAATATTTATACGAGTATTACACATTGTAAATAAAATTACTTTACGGATTTTATCGAGTTTGTATTGATTGCCCAACGTTTCAATATTAATGGTCACGGGCGGTCCGATAAAATCCGTAAAATAATTTTATTTACAACCATACACAATACAATATTAATTAAAAGCCTCAATAACGTCAATGAGATTTATCCATTTTATTTTTACTAGTGGTCGGCGTGTGGTCGAAATTCGGGCATAATTAATTTTTCTGCTACACAATTTTCTTTAATTTTATTAATGTACTAGCAACCCGCCCTCGCTTCGCTTCGGTTATAGGTTATAGTTGTTTTACCCGCGTAGTGCCCGTTCCCGTGGGAATACCGGGATAAAATATAGCCTAGTTTACGCCCTGATATTATAGCTTTCCATTGATGAAAGAATTTTTGAAATCGGTCCAGCCGTTTTGAAGATTACCCGGAACAAACAGACAGACAGACAGATAGACAGACAGACAGACAAAAATTTTTTAATTGCTATTTTAGGCATAGGTGTCGTGCAAATAACCGTGTGAGCATGAAAAAAGCCTATTATTTTGACATTACAAACAGACACTCCAATTTTATTTATTGGTATAGATAATTGTAAATTAAGCAAGCTGTATTTCACTAATAACTAATATATAAATCTCTATTAGACATTGTCATCATAATTAGAATTGTTTGACATTCAGTTCGACCAGAGATTTTAACCGCAATCAAGTCTAGAAGCGTTGCTACGCAACACACTCGCACAAACGTGTGTGTGTGTGTGTGTGTGTTTGTGTGTGTGTGCAGCGATAGCGTTGTAGTGTGCGTAATGCCTTTTTTAATGAATTTAATACATTTCTAATCCATTATTATATGAAATTTCAGTTTTATGCACTTCTCCTCATTATATACTTCAACTGTGCCAAATTTCATACTTGTCCGTCCACGTAATTTCCGTAAAAAGGGGTACAAAGTTTTTGCTTCACGTATTTATATATGTATAGATTATTTCTACAATTTGGTAGTGAAGCCGTTTTCTGTGTATTGACGAAGTATGAATACAATTCACCTCCCCCTATCTCGCTCGTGGGTGTTTTTAAAGACGACTATGGGTATGATATGCAGAGAACATTATTCTTGTAGGTGACCATCGCTCCCTCTGTGGAGGAGGCTCGAGCCCATGAGAGCAAGAGCTGTGAGGATAACGATACGGGAAAGGTATTTGACAGTTTTCAGCTTGCTACCATAAATGTGTCACTTCGTCCTGGGTATTCTAACACTCTCACAGCAGAAAATTGCTACTGCGCTTCATTCTATACGAACCTGAGGACCATGAGAGGCAATTACCATTTCATCATCATCATCATCATTTCAACTCATATACGTCCCACTGTTGGGCTCGAGCCTCCTCCACAATAGGAAGGAAATCGACCTTACTATACCTACCATGCTAGTCAGACAGGTTGTTGTAGGGTTTTATTTCAACTTTTCATTACCATTTACCATAATAAAGTTTTTAAAGTAGATAACAACGAGTTAGTGTTTGCGCGGTTAAAAAAATATATCATTAGAAAAAATAATGAATTACTAATTAATTCAGAGATTATTATTTAAATTATTTTTTTGTCGTCTTCATTCACTGTGAAATCGTAAGATATAATTACAAAAATAAGCAGCATTAGATACAGCTGAACTAATAAAGAACTTGAAATATAAATTATTAATTTAGGACAGATGACAGTGTGATAATCAATTCCTCTTAGCCTTTCGCGTTGGACTGGACATCATCGTCATCATTTCAGCTCACGTAACACTCGTGTCTGACGTGGACTTCTCTACAGTGGAAGGAAAATTCATCCACTATAACCGCGTTGATCAAACTAGATAATTTTATTTCGAGTTTTCCTTCTCTTGTATCGATATTATCTGCATATCATTGTTTAGTCGTATTTTACGACTCATGGACAAGGGAAGTAATGGTAGATTCTTACTTGTCTGTCACCACACCGAAAAAAAAGTCGGGCATGAGCAAGTGGACACCAGGTATTCTAACTAGTCACATGGCTGTGTTCTAGTCGCTCTTGAAACTCGGCATTTCTTATCATTTCCAAATCACTTCAAATTTATTTATTGTTAACATCAAGATTGTACATTATTAATAGGATTCTCTATGTCCTGCTACAGTGAGCATACAATATTAATGTCTTATATGTATATGGATGGATTAATTAATTAGCATTATCATTTAAAATATCGTTAATATTATAATAAGTTTTGTTAATTAAGAATGTATGCAATTTATTTGTAAAATTAGGTAGTTCTGGCGTCTTTAAAATATCTATGGATATTTTATTAAAAATTCTTGATACCATTCCAAAGAAGCTTTTGTCTAGTAATGCTGTTTTATGAGTTATGGCAGGAGTTTTAAGTGCGTTTCTCTTAGAAATAAGCTCACCAAATAAAATTCTATTGGTTCTAACAAAGACTTCCACCTCATCTTAATATATATATATATAAATTACGTGTCACGTTGTTTGTCCGCGATGGACTCCTAAACTACTTAACCGATTTTAATCAAATTTGCACACCGTGTGCAGTTTGATCCAACTTGAAAGATAGGATAGCTTACATCTTAATTTATAGTCGCAATATTATTTTACTGCAAATTATTTGTCTATTATTTGACATTCACAATTATCTGTTAACTCCAAACGATTTTAACAGATGGCGATATCTGATGACTGGATTGAGTAATTAATTAATAGATGGCGCTGCTATGTCAAACCTACAAACGGGTTATTTACGATTTTAACCTGCTTTTTTACATAGATGCCATTTGTAAAAAAATATGACGACCTCCATGACAGATATTCTCCTACAGTTCCAAATAAATAGTTTAATAAAATGTAATATAACAAAAACATTAGCCACAGCAACGCGTGGCCGGGTCTGCTAGTATACCTACATATAAATAGATGCAAATGTCTGCACTTGACACAACTCTAATTGCGATAACAATTGAAATTCGTAAAATGCAAATTTTTTATCATTAAGTTTTAGGAAATCTACCAAACATCAATTGTTATCGTCATCATCATCGCAGCCCACATACGTCTCACTGCTGGGCTCGGCTCCACAATGGCAGGGAATTTGACCTACTATACCATGCTAGTCAGACATGTTGGTACAGGGTTTCATCACACATCACTTGTAATGAAAAAACTACCTTTAACAAACAAAAAACCGACCACTATCAAAGTGGACCAAATAGAAATGCGACCACACATGAAGCACCAGCTTTCAAATAAAATAGAATCATCAAAATCGGTTCACACAGTCGAAAGTTCCGAGTTAACAAAATAAAAAAAAATAAAAAAAAAATTAACGTGTGTACAAAGTACGCATAGCAGAAATGAAACTTCTTTATCCTTTGTCCCTTTGTTCCTTTGTCTCTTATCCGTTTATCCCTTTATGTCCATTTTAAATAAAACTACTTTACGGATTTTATCGCGTTTGTATTTGATTTTTGATTACCCGACGTTTCGAACACTTTACAGCGTTCATGATCACGGGTGGACTAAGATGTCTCACGTCCAACAAGTCATCGTTACATAATGGCTGACCCGCTCCTCGTAGCTACCGCAAGCAGACTCTTCAGTGAGCATGACCAATACCATATGAAAGTTATATATGTGCACTGGGCCTTAAATACATCTATTAATAAAAACCTGTTCTAATAATTCTTCCAGTGAATTCTGTAGATTGCATAATATAATGCTTTATGCAATTTACCTGTTAAATGGTTCAGTACTTGTTAAGTAATATTACAGTTGCGTAATTGAACTATTTTTATAGATTTCATCGTGTCTGTATTTGGTTTTTAATTTGTCGACGACTTGAAAACTTCCGCGTTCATGGTCGCGGGACCCGCATTATAAATTGAAGTATTATATTTTAATAGCTTTGACCGATTTCAAGAAGGAAGTTTTAAAGGATAATAATTAAATTATTATGTAGCATTTTCTTATGTACATATATCCGGATTCTAAATTGGTTCATAAACGAAGTAGATATTTTCTTTATACATATATGAACCAATTTAAAAAATGAAATGACGTTTTATTGAAAAGGGGATAATTCAGTGGCAGCTCCTGTATAATTTTTAAGGTATTCTTTTTTTTCTTTTTAAAGTATCCCTAGTACCTATCTATGTCTTCGATTTCAAATTTCTCTTAAATAAACTTAATCACATCGACTAAACATTGGCGCAACATTAACTAACATTTAACACAGAGAGATGGCGTAATTTAAGTACGGGACACCCATTCCAGTGTCATTGGGTTCGATCCCCGCGCTGAACTGTTATTTGTGCGATTCGCACTAAAAGTCTAAGTGTAATTTAAGTAAATTACACTCAGACTTCTTAGTGCGAATGCGTCGATTGCATATTTGGGGAGGCCTCTGCCGTATAAAGTATTAATTTGTTTGTGTGGAGTATCCATACTAATATTATAAATGCGAAAGTAAGGATGTTTGTTTGTTTGTTTGTAACGCTTTCACGCTTAAACCACCGAACCGATTTTAAAAATTCTTTCACCAATGGAAAGCTATAATATCAGGGAGTAACATAGGCTATATCTTATCCCGGTACTCCCACAGGAACGGGAACTACGCGGGTTTAAGCGACTGAAACCGAAGCGAAGCGAGGGCGGGTTGCTAGTATTGTATAAAAAGTATTATTAGTAATATATTGTAAAGTACAACTTATCAAAACGAAGTCAATCGTTGAAAATAGGCCAAACATTCCTCGCGGCACAGCGGCTGTCACAATTGCGTCATTTGTTTTTAAGATAACACACAACACATCTGTGCTCTATACTGCTGTATGTCCCCTTCCTCTATCTATCAATCTCAACACCTGACTGGGGTGTAGTCAGACCATAGCATCTTTATCACAGCACATACGTCCCACAAATGGGCTCGAGCCTACTCCAAAATAGGAGGTAAATTGACCTAAAATACCATGTTGGCCAGATGTATTATATTTCTTGCTCCTCACAGCACAGTGAGGAATTATTAATATTTCCAAATACCTTAATCATTCATCATTATTAAAACTCATATACGTCCTCTGTTAGGCTCCAGCCTACTCCAAAGTCATCATTTGCCTACCCTCATCCCACGCTAAGGGTGGTCGGCACAACATGTACTTACCTTCCATAACCTTCTATCAGTCGTCATATCTGCACTCACTGTTTCCATACGCATATCCTCATTCACACAGTCATCCAGCACTTTATGGGTCTCCGATGCCTCTTATGTCCATCCACAATCATATCGATAACCCGTCTTGTCACATGCCTTTCATCCCTCCTCATCGCATGTCCATACCAAGACAATCTTGCGCTCCTAATCTTCTCTATCACTGGTGCTACTTTTAGGCTTCCCCTAATATACTCATTTCTTATCTTACCTAAACTTGTAACTCCACACATACATTTTAGCATACGCATCTCTGTGGCATGCAATCTTCTCTCATCCGTCTTTTTCAATACCCAACATTCAGATCCATACATAGCAACAGGTCTGAGGATACTCTTGTATATTTTCCCCTTAAGTTTAAGAGGCATCCGTGCGTCACATACTCCACAATAACAGGAAAATCAACCTACTGTCACGCCTTGTCAAATATTATGTTGCTATATGATTTTATTTCGAGTTTTCCTTTTCTTGACTAGATGTATTATTTGCCTATTGCAATCTTTTAATCGTCTTTCACGACAACCAATGGTAAGATTGGGGATGGTGATTTTTATTGTTACTCCGTCACCGCGTGGTGACCGCAATGGAATAGAGAATTACGAAATGATTCACGTAGTAATGACACGGACACAATCCATTGATTATTACGTTACATAATTAATTATACACACGCCATGCTCCAATTCCGTGATAACTTCAAAACCAATAAACAGATAACACAACTTGCTATTAAGCCAGCCACGCGATCGAACACGCGCTGAATAAAATAAATATTAATAAAAAATATTAAAAAAATCAAATAAAATCATTTACGTTTTTCATTCATTTTGACTGCTATACGTCCTACTGCTGGGCTCGAGCCTCCTCCACAATAGGAGGGAAATTGACTTTACTATTCCATGCTGTTCAGGCAGGTTGGTAGAGGGTTTTGCTTGGAGTTTTCCTTCTGTAGTATAGATGTCATATACTTACTATACCCCGGGGAGTGGTGAATTGTATTCTTATTCTGTAATCACACGGACATTGTACCAAAATATTTATACATTGTGTTGTTTACCCTTGAACATATGAACAAGTGCGTGGTGACGGAGTAAGAATACAATTCCTCATTCCACTTTCCAGACCGAGGGTGTCGTAAAAGGCGATATTATGTACATAACAACCATGCAAGAGAAGGCAAATTCGAAATAAAACTCTGTCCTGTATCAGCCTGTTTGACCAGTGTAAGATAGTAGATCAATTCGCCTCATAACGTGAAGGAGGCTGGAGCCCAGCAGTGGGACGTTTGTGAACTAATATGATAGTGAGGAATATGGTAGAGAGATATATTCGATAGGTATTATAAGGATGGTTGCGAATGCACAGATGGCTCAGTGGTTTAGATACCGACCTGCCGTTCCAGTGTCGTAGTTCGAATCTCAGACGGGATAACCCTATGCGATCCACAAATTATAGTTAATTTGTGTCCGTTAACTATATGTTTGTGAAGTCCCTCGCAATACAAGAATTATTGCCTTAGTGTAGGCATTTAAACATATTGTTTCGACTTGGTGTATCGGGTAGATAATTATATATGTATTTTAAATAAAACTACTTTACAGATTTTATCGCGTTTGTATTTGATTTTTGATTACCCGACGTTTGGAACATTTTGTAGCGTTCATGGTCACGGGCGGACTAAGATGTCTCACGTCTTCGTTAATACAGAAAATTTATAATTATTTACCCGATACAGAAAATTAGTTATTAAATATTGACCACTGCAAAGTGTTCGAAACGTCGGACAATCAAAAATCAAATACAAACGCGATAAAATCCGTAGTTTTATTTAAAACTAGCAACCCGCCCTCGCTTCGCTTCGGTTTCAGTCGCTTTACCCGCGGCGTAATTCCCGTTCCTGTGGGAATACCGGGATAAAATATAGCCTATGTTACTCCCTGATATTATAGCTTTCCATTGGTGATAGAATTTTTAAAATCGGTTCGGTGGTTTAAGCGTGAAAGCGTTACAAACAAACAAACAAACATCCTTACTTTCGCATTTATAATATTAGTATGGATGTGTAATACTCGCGTAAACATCAGACATCGTTATAGAATTATTATTTCTTTGTAGCCATATTGTATTTAGTTGTTTCGCACAAGAGTTCATGTAAGCTAGGACGATACGATCAACTTCATTATTACCATCTTAAAATGTGCATAAAACATAGGTATTTAATTTTAGTTTATCAACAATCTTATTAATCAATCTCAATCTACATCCAATCTGAAATGTAAATATTTTATCGTGTCGACGATCCGAGATGAGGGGACATAACCTACAATTCACAAAGAAATAATACATATTGATTAGATAAAAAACGGCGTAAATCGATTAAATTAGTTTCAGCGAAGAGCTAAGGACGTATAAATGTAAATATCATTAGCCGGGATGTGGAAATGGCGGTAAGGAAAATAAGTCTACTACGAGACACCAAATTTCCTAAATTTATAGTGCGTTCTTTCGTCATAAGTGGTAGGCAAGATTCCCTCCCGCATTGTGTAGGAAGGAAGTGGAATCAATCTCTTCCAACGCCTCTGGTTTAACTTTTTTTTATTAAATTTGTTGCAAGTCTCAAGACAATTAAAATCATTTCCCGGGACTGGCTGAGGGTCAAACCTCGGTGTGATCTGGATCCTGGCTTACAGGAGTTACAATTGTGGGATTAGTCCCAAAAAAAGGCAAGAGCTTCCTTATTTTTACTATAATTTATTTAATAAAAAATGCAAAATTTTAATATTTTAAACAGACTTTGTAATGTACAGTGGGAAATATGACGAGTTCAGTTGGGACAAAGCGCAGGAAATAAATATACATTAATAAAATATTGTGAGGGAAACAATGCCGATATAGGTCACTGAGAGGGGGTTATTCATAAGGCGTTGCATACCACCGCCCACTTTACTATATAATGAGAAATACCATCGCGGCAAGAATCGCATTATTAACATTCCCGCCGGCTGGTGCGTCTGCCGCATTCTAATGGGGATCCTTCATAATTTTTATTAGTGCTCTACTTTGTGGAAAATATAAACTATCTATAGTCATTTTAATTTTGACTGTATACATAGCGGGGTGGTTTAGGTTACTAACTCTGAGGCAAGAGGGAGAGTCTTTGGGGGTCTGTGGAGCCAAGTTGATAGGTTCGATCCTCACGCAGGGCAATATTTTGTGTGATTAACATTATTGCTCCCTGTCTACGTCAATCTGATAACACACAACCCTATGTGTTATCAGACATGTGAAGAATGTTATTGTATGTTTGTAAATTCCCCCGCGAAACAAAGATTTATTTCTTTACGCTTGCTAGAGGATGTTGCCTTTTAAAAATAAAAGAAATTTTACCACACTATAATATATCACCACCTATTTAAAAAAAAAGATATTAATCGAATCGAATCAAATTCTACGCCCAAAAATCGTCACTTCGAAACAAACTGCTTTGAGGAGCAAATGAAAAACTACTTTCATAATTTACTCTTCAAAGCATTTTGTTGTTATTTTATTAAAGAATATTCCTAATTTAATTTTTTTTTTGTTAGATGGATAAATACATTCGTCGTGTGTACGATTTGGCAAGTAAAAATGGATAAATTTGATTATTGTAAGGTTTTTACACTATTATACAATTTCAAATGCTATAAAATTCTAGGTATCTGCCATGCGTTGAATACATGAATACATAAGCAAATGTATACAGTGCTTCAAATAAATACAAATCACACAGAATGTACAACATATTATACATAAGAATGACTTTTGCACATACAAATTATCACATGTATTACAACTAAACGTTTAATTCACACAACGATACGACAGCATAATTGCACAGTTGACCAGATAACAATCTGCGAATCTTTATAAGACAACAGCCAATAGGTAAGAACATTGTATTATTAACATAACGTTTATAACGGCTCACGTTTTTTTTCTTTTATAAACGTGCATAAGGCTTATCATTAAAAATAAAATCCTATTTATAGATAAGAGCCATTTGCTATATTAGAATGTAAGAATATACATGCAAAAATGCTAATTTAAAAATATTAAATGTATTTATGTCTAAAGCTAAAAGAAATGACCTTTAGTCTTTAATTACAAACTAATAGCCTAAATTATCTGATTGCCTACATAAGCATTATTTAAATTTTATATTATGCCGCATATTTAATGAGAGTTAATAGTTAGTGTCCATTTACGAACTAATTTTGATCTATGAAAATGCATTTTAAGTAACAGGAGTGTTGTTGTAGCAAGGATGTTTAAATGTCATGTCTATGCCGTTTTAGCATGTTATAATAAAAATATTTAAGGCATTTTATGTAATACAGAGAAAATGCTAGTGTGCGGCGTATATAAAATAACAGTACTCTACACCAGGGGAACAGAGGGAACTTTACGGAACCCCATCCAAATATCTTTTATTTTACGGAACGCCTTACCAAATGATTATACAGGATACGTGTGAGGGTCCCAATCCGTTGCCCAACATCGCGCTATCTCACTGGCTACGTGCGCTGCTGTGTCATAATCGGAGCTGAATTCTTGCCATTTACCTCCTTAGATAAGTAGATTTTCTCATTATTAATTTTGCGCTATTTCAGTGTAATATTTATAACTGTGATATTATTTCACTTCCAAATTTCTAAAATTAACAGCTATTTCATTTTGACGGCACCCTGACGCCTATTCTAGGGAACCCCTAGCCTACCACGGAACAGACTTTGGGAATCCCTGCTCTACACAACTTTTGATGTCCGACAATTTTCCAGAGAAAACTTTCAGCAAGGTGCCATCGTTTTACCAATGATAGCAATTTAAAATACGAAAGAAAATTGATGGGGGTCCGCTTGCAGCTAAATTGCGTTGTATATAACTTTGGTTTTAAATAGTAATATAATCTGTTAAATCTAAGTAAAGTTTACTTTATCTATGATAATGTTTTCTATGTTAAATCCTGTTTCCGTTCTTTAGTGTTTTTTTTTTTGCAAAAGCCATCGCCCTGAACAAAGGAAGTAATCTTTATATTGTGGGGAAGTTTACAAACATAACGGACACAAATTACATCCAGACTCAGAACAACAATTTGTGAAAACAACAACCCACGACACTGCCACGGTAGGTCTTAACCACTCCGCTATCAGTGCAGTCATTACTTTTAAATTGTCTTTGTTGCGTCTGTTTTTATCTTATTTAGTTTTTTATTTAATTATGCAGTCACGTTAGTCTCCATTAATATTTTAATTATTAGAAACATTGTTACAAGTGTAAATTATTTCTTTTAAATCCGAGAATGCAAATTAATTATATAAACAAACATGTAGGTCATCAATAATAAATATTGCCATTTCTAGACTATTAAAGAACTTCGCATATGATTTCAATACGTTGTTGCAATAAAACGCATTACAATGATGCGAATATTTCTGTTATTGTCGCAACAATTTATACACTATTAGATAAAACGATTGTAATATATCATTCATCATCATCTTGCTCTTATCCCAATTACTTGGGGTCGACGCAATATGTCATCTGTTTTGACATATTGCAAAAAGTTTCGGCAATGACTTTTATGACCGGCCGCCTGCCTGACGTCAACCCTCCTTGGGAATGTAATCGTTGACCCAAATGGTACCAGATGGAGTTGGTCTGGGTCAATCTAGGGCTCTTAGTCGTCTTTTACGACACCCACGAGCAAAGCAAGGGTTGGTAGTATTCGAAGCCGCTACTACAAAGCACTATATCAATAAAATATATTGTAATATATCAATATCTACTTATTATTAAACAGTGGAGAAATAATATGGTCTCATTGAAGATGTTTTAAAATAAACAATAGTTTAAAAAATCGGCTCTAAGTGCGAGTTGGAGCCGTGCACGAAGGGTTCCGTATCCATACCATCTATATACCATAATATCAAGCAAAAATAGGCAAAAAAAGGCGCTTTTTGTCTAGGAGCCTCCCTTAAATATTTATTTTATTTTTGTTATTTATTCATCATCATCATCATCTCAGTCCATATACGTCCCACTGTTGGGCTCGGGCCTCCTCCATAATGGAAGGGTAATTGACCTACTATACCACGCTGGTCAGGCGTGTTGGTATAGGGTTTTATTTCGAGTTTGCCTTCTCTCGCATAGATGTTATATGCGTTTTACATCCCTTAGTCGTCTCGTACGATCACCCACGGGTAAGATAGGGGGTGGTGAATTGTATTCTTACTCCGTCACCACACGGAAATGTTATTTATTATTAAAGTAAAAATATAACTGATTATTTTGTGAATATTTCAAGTGCCTTCCTGTTGCCATTATCGATATCGAGCAAAAAAATTAAAAAAAATCGCGTTGATTGTATGGGAGCCACCCTTAAATATATATTTTATTTTGTTATTAGTATTTGTTGTTATAGCGGCAACAGAAATACATAATTTCCAAAAATTTCAACTGTCTAGCTATTACGGTTTGAGATACAGCTAGGTGACAGACAGACGGACGGACAGACAGCGAAGTCTTAGTAATGGGGTTCCGTTTTTACCCTTTGAGTACGGATCCCTAAAAAGTAGAAAATTATCATAATCATCAGCACTCAGCCTATCAGCGTCCACTGCTGGATGTAGGCCTGCCTGGAGTGCAGTCCTGTGCCGCCCAGCGACCAACGACGCCCAGCAATTTTCACCAGGTCGTTGCTCACCTAGTCGGGGGCCGTTCTATACTTTCTTCCGGTTGCCAGTTTTTCGAGCGACATATCCTGCAGCGTGGTAATTCTTCGTACTATGTCGGTTACACCCGTTCTACGGATTTCCGTATTTCGGATTATATCTGACAGACAAATCGCGAGCATAGTCCGCTCCATAGCACATTGAGCGACTTTCAGCTTAGTTATGAGGCCTACATTTACGGACCACGTTTCCGTGCTGTAATCCTAGTAAGCAAAAAATAATTATCAATAAATTTAAATTAAGAATTTCTAGAGTGATTAACAAAAAAACATATTTTTTTGTAAAAGTTTCCGTGTGATGACAAAGTAAGAATGCAATTCACCCCAACCCATCTTGCTTGTGGGTGTCGTAAAAGACGACTAAGAGATTATAACATACATATATACAGAAAAGAAAAGAAAACACCTATTAGTAAAGAGAGAGCGATTCTGAAAATATCTTAAAAAGCACCCCATGCTTTTTTAGAATAAAATAAAGTTTATTGTTAAACAATATATTCTTAATTTAACAATTGTATTGAATCTACAAAGGCGTGTTTTTTTCAATATTTTAAACTATTATTTATTTTTCACTTTTTAGTTCAATTTACCGTTAGTGCGTGATTAAAAAAAAAAGAAAAAGTAAGGTGCGTGATTTTTAATTATTTAAACGATATTTTATTGACAATGAACTAAGCTATTTATTTTTTTTTTATTTTGGAAATAAAACGTCTTTATTTTATTTATATTGGATTGAACTTTATTAATGTTTTATTTAGACCTATATAGAATTAGCGTATTAATTTTTCTTGGACTATTTAATTATTTCGAAACGGAGAAAATATCATTTGACAGATCGTTTCGAAACCCATTAAAATACATGTTAAGGACATTTATGTGTAAATTGCAGTATTATTTGGGCTGATACTTTAAAATGAAATACATTAAAACCCGTTTAAGACGATTTCCCAGGGACCCGACCAAAAACGCGTCTTAGGCGGGAAAGCGTATTATGCGGGAAAGGCAAAAAACGTGCCATTGTTATATTATATTATTATTTTGAATACCTACGTATTGAATTAAACATTTAAAAATTACCTAAATAAAATGTTGTTTATTTTCTTTATTTAACATACTTACTAATAACGTTACGCGTTATCGAACTCGATCACTACAAAGACGCTTTCTTGCAATTCTGCAACATTAACGATTTTAAACTACGTCAAAATCGCGTCGGCAGTAGCAAATATTTGATTTAATCGACGAGAGTCGAATTCATTTAGTTCAACAATATACCACCGAATTTGATTCCAATCGTGCGCTAGTATCGCTTTCAAGAGTACCAAATTTACTCAAATTCGAGCTGCGATTGGATTTAGGATTGGAATCGAGATTCAAGAGTAGGCACACAGGTCAGCTCAATATGGAGCCGCCTTGCTGTCGGCTTGGACATATCGGTCTTGACTCTAGTTCATCAAAAGAAAGGTTTATTGTGTTTACAGCAAATCCAATGTCTACTGTGACTGGTACACTTGTAATAAACTTATCAATATCCAAACAAACAAATTCTCTGTTTTATTAATTCATCAGGCTATTGAGGTCCATTAATGTTCAGGTGGGTTGGTGATTGCAGTATTAGAATTTTCTCATAAACACTACTGTTCATTCTTCTAGTAATGCCCTAAGCAATATCAACATTCTCCCTACTCATCACCACATTGGATCATCATATTTATACAATAGTGGTAATGATCACCGAGTCCAAGATGATAATTAGTTTAATTCAATTAGAATTGAATGCCTTAAATGTAAATTATGTTAACATGTCAGTGTATTAATTAGGGTGAATAATTATGTGAAGCCATTGTGAGTTCACATTATATGAGCATTGACATAGCATAGTTTCCTTAATACACTAATTAATTACACATGTCTGTGTAAACCAACCCCATTTACATATTGATTAGAGCGAACAAGCAAGTTAGTCATACAAGCAGTTCAGAACTACAGTATAATTCTACTAATATTATAAACGCGATAGTTTGTATGTGAGGATGTGAAGATGTTTGTTGCTCTTTCACGCAAAAACTACTGAATGGATTTTGATGAAACTTCACAACAATATAGCTTACATATCAGAATAACACATAGGCTATAATTTATTTCGATATTCCCACGGGAAGAGGAACTATGCGGGTAAAACTGCAGGGCGCTGCTAGTCTTAATATAATGAATCTCAATATAACGAATTTTACCATATAGTAGATCAATTTCCCTCCTATTCTGGAGGAGGTACAAGCCCATCAGTGGGATAGCTGCGATGATGCAAATAGTGATGTCGATATTTTAAAATGAAATAATGACACACTATTCCACTTGAAAATAAAAAAATAAATTGTGACATTCAATTGTTTTTCCTAATTCTTATTTAGAACATTTTTAATTAAATAAATTATAGTTTAAAAAACCCAAAAACACGCTTACAAGTTACAAGTCAAGTAGTTTATTTTCATGTTTTGAATGCAACCTTGAGTCTTTGCTGCACTGTGCGAAGGTGACAGCCCAAATCGTAGAAGTTTTGAATTGCACGCATGCATAGTTCACACACTAACTTTATCTCTCTTGCTCTTACACAAAGGATATGATAAGAAATTTCTAAATCCTGGCGAATCTAATCAGGATATTTGGTTATTTTGATTGAATTATTGCATCGTCATGGGCCTTTGTCAAGTGTGCAAAGTTTAAATAGAATCTGTACGTTTAAAAAGGGGGGAAAATGACATTCAAAGATTTCATTACATACAGGTGAAACTAATAAAAGCGTGTCAAAAATTAGTCATTCATCTCAACTCACATAAGTCCCAGGCCTCCAACAACAATGGGAAGGAATTGACCTATTATAATGCATTGGTCAAACGTGTTGGCATAGGCCTTTACATAGAGTTTTCCGTCTCGTGAATAAATATTATCTGCATATTCCATCCTTCAGTTCTCTTTTACAACACGCGAGGGACACGCATCGTGACTTGCATTCTTATTCTATCACAAAACAGGATACTTGAACCAGTTTTCATTTTAATTCATACACTTGCCAATGTTGGGCTCGAGCCTCTACAATAAGAGGGAAATTGACCTAATATACCATGCTGGTCAGTTATATGCATATTGAATCCCCTAGTCGTCTCTTACAACACCCACGGGCAAGAGAAGGGGTGGTGAATAGTATTCTTACTCTGTCACCTCATGGAAAACCCATTTTATGATGAGAAAAAGATTTTAACATATTTTCTATCTTCTTTTATATTCTACTAATTTTGCCTGTGTGTGTGTACGATTATGCATGCACAATTGTTATAAAGCAAACAAAGCAAATCTTGTTGACTGCACTCTAAATTAGTAATAGATGAGACTCATAGCTTAAAAGATGAACTATGCTTAATGATTGTTGCTGATAATAATTATAAATTACTAATTTTCACAGTCATAGCTACTCATTAATTAGCATCTTATCTTTATAAATATATGATAATTTTAAATATAATAATCAGCGATAAAATATTTTTAATTACCTATGAATACATTATCAAAAGTATTATTACCATATTCTTCACAAAATGTTGCAGTATTTTAATTGAATCTCTTTTTGTAATATTAAAATATTATTTACAAGAACCTTTTTAAAGAGGAAAATGAATAAAATAAACTTATTATCTTTATATTGATATCAATATAAAGATAATAAGTTTATTTTATTCATTTTGAATATTCATATCTTTATATATAAATTTCTTATGTACGTGTGTATGTCAATGAACTCCTCCTAAATGGCTGGACCGATGCTGATGAAATTTTTTGTGCATGTTCAAGGAGATTCGAGAATGGTTTAGATTCACAATTGAACCTGCTATCTGTTGCTTATTTGAACAGAACAACATCTGTTGAGTCAGCTAGTATATTTATAAAAGGAATTCAATTAGATTAGAGAATACATACAGTAAGTACTACAGACACTTTCCGGCGAATAACTTTTAACTGGAATTGGACAATATAGAAGAAAGTACTCAATAATACTTCAAGATATTCTAGTTATATAAAAATATACACCGCCAAATAGAATATTTTTTCTTTCAAAATATGAATGTAGAATACAGTGGCGGCCTTAGGGGGTGGCGAACAGGGCAATCGCCTGGGGCCTTGCGCTTACAGGGGCCTCGCGCTTACAGTGGCCTCACGCAACCCAACACACCCACACACAACCCAAGCAAATATAAAAAAATAAAGATTTAAAATTACATTTTTACTTATTAATTATATTTTTCACTTTGTTTTCAATATTATAAAACTTAAATTTGATTTATTTGTACAACTTTAGTATTTTTCATCAAACATTATGACAAATCCCTAAACCAAACAACCAGACCTACTTTCGTATCTCATACTTTTCACGAAGGACAAAGGGCCTCGCAAAGACCTGCCGCCCGGAGCCTCGCAATGTGTAAGGCCGCCGCTGGTAGAATACCATAGGAAAAAATATATATTTGCATTCATTATGAATAAGATTTACCCTGTGATGATATATATAATAAATAAAGTTAGAATTATAATACTTAAGAGATAAATAAAGTAGTCAGGTATATATTATGATAGTAAGTTGATATAAAGCTCTAGAAATTTCAGTGGCACTGAAATATTTAATTCTATTCTGAGGAGTATATATTATTTCTATGTAAGATTTTCTTGATTGGATTTATCATAGAGAAACAGTAGTTTCTAATAATATATTAATGTCTGCAACTAACTTGCTGCATGGCAATATCGTTACACCATGGAACTAAGTTGCATAGTAAAATGACATCAAAAACACATCTACATCCCTATGTACAGATTACAATTATAATCTTTGCAACTACCAGATAGAAACCAATAGTTTAATAAAGCTTTAGGTCCCATCAGGGCACAGGTCAAAATTGATAGCATACAGTAAAAGAAATATATTTGACAATTGACTGACCTCTATAAGGAACGACGTGACGTCGTAGACCTCGTTGTGGATTATAAGAACAGCATCATTTCTTGTGCAACGAGACTTCAATTCTTCACGTGTAAATAACTTTGGCTGCTCCATAGTTTGTTTTAGAGTAGTATTAAATGACGATGAAAATATATATTGTCAGAAAGCCGTGCACACCGCACTCTACACAGGCGAACACTGAAGTTTGAACCGATAATGAATGATTACGATGGCAGTGCCGACTTTTAAACGATTCCACCTAACGAGCTGTATACTGTGCAAATAAGTTTCTTAATATCTCTGCTAATAAAACTTTGGTAGTTCACTGAAATCTCTAAGGGCGATACACTGTTGAATTACCTTATAATAATTGTCGTCTCATCGACTGCCTAACCTATGTGCCTAACCTACTACTTTGCCTATTACAAAGTACCGCTGAAGATAAGTACTTAGGTAAAGTACATAAGTACGTCAGCAGACGAGAGCAGTAACTAGGATTGACAGCTGACACTGATAACTGATATTACATTTTTTTAAATTATGTTTTTTTGGGTCCGTTTGTCCCACCGGCTAGGTGAAGGGAACAATACCCATACAGCCAAGTCTTATACAATTTTCTTTATATATTATTCAAAATTTCTTCATATTGACTAGCTTCTTAAGAGTCATCGTGAGTTAGTAAGTCAAGCCGTTAATTAGGTGCTGAAAACCTATTTAAATGATTTCTCTGGGAATTTCGGTAGAATATGAAAATACACCTAAACCACGCTTATATCACATTCACCAAACTTCAACATCTTATCTGTATTATATTACATAAAATATCAGCAAAATTATTCAATATAACACTATAAAACACTAAAAAATGAATATCATTCAAGAGTGTAACATGACATTTTCATATTCGCGCTGAAAATCTTGTTTGTTTTTGGTTCTCTTTGTCCATTCGGATGGGCGAAGAGAACAACCAAGTCTTATACAATTGTCTTTGTATATTATTCAACATTTCTTCATACTGAGTAGCTTATTAACAGTCATGGTCCGTCAGTAAGTCAAGTCGTTACTATTAATTGGGTTCTGAATATTAAATTAATGATTTCGCTGGGAATTTAGGTAGAATATGAAAATACACATAAACAACTTTTATGTAATATTCACCACACGCCTTAAGGTAGACCGCGCACTGCGATAGCCCTCGTATAGTTGGCCCTCCTGCCAGTGGCGTAGCGTGAGTCACTATCGCCCGGGGCGGAGTCATAATTTGCCGCCCTTTTGACGTCGTAAAAATAATAATTGTTGGTGATGGTACGAAAAAACGTAACGAAATTAAAGAATTGAGTGAAAAATATTTATTCCCAAACCATGTACATGTGTAAGTAACATGACTGTGTTAACATTAATAATGTACACTATAAAAATAATGTTTATTGTTTAATAAAGTCTAAACAGTCTAAAATTCTACTTTTCGCAACTTACGCGCAGCGAAATCATTTATAACTTCGCAAAGTCAATATCGTCTATCACACTATATTCTATCGACAAAGTGGCCAAATTACTCAATCTTATGGAGGGTGCATGTGCACGTCTAAACACAAATAAGGGGGCTGACCGCCACTCATGTTATGCAACAATTGTTTTGGGCGGGACATTTAATATGTGCACGTCAGTAAAAGCTTCTTGAGCAAACTTCTTGAAAAATTAATTGTCCGACTCACCGCCAGTCATCATTCATTACCATTTCAAACTATCGCCGTCCACTGCTGGACGTAGGCCTCCTTCATGTTACGCCAAAAAATGCGGTCCTGTGCCGCCTGCATCCATCGACGCCCAGCAACTTTCACCGGGTCGTCGGTCCACTTAGTGGAGGGCATCCTACACTGCGTCATCTGATGCGTGGTCGCCACTCGTGAACCTTTTTCCCCAGCGGTTGCGAGTTCGTCGAGCGATGTGGCCTGCCCATTGCCACTTCAGCGTGCTAATTCTTCGGGTTATGTCAGTTACACCTGTTCTTCTGCGGATTTCCGTATGCCGGATTCTATCTCACAGAAAAATCCCGAGCATAGCCCGCTCCATAGCACGCTGAGCGACTTTAAGCCTTGTTATTAGGCCTACATTTAGAGACCACGTTTCCGTGCCGTAAGTCATCACTGGTAACACACACTGGTCGTAGACCTGTGTTTTGACACTGAGGTATGTTGGACGAGAAGATCCTCTTAAGTTTCCCGAACGCTGCCCAACCGAGTAGGATTCGTCGGCTGATGTCTTTCTTGAAATTGGATCTACCTAACTGGACTGTTTTTCTTAGGTAAACATAATGATCGACAACTTCAAGAATCGCATTGCCAACTAGGACCGGTACAGGAATGACATGGGCATTTGACATGACATTCGTCTTGTCCATGTTCATTCGTAAACCCACTAGTTGGGATACCCTGCTGAGATCGTTGAGCATGGTGCCAAGGTCTTTCATGGTGCCATAACGACGATATAGTCTGCAAATCGAAGGTGAGTGATGTATTCTGCGTTAATATTGATGCCGAGTCCGGTCCAGTCTAAGAGTTTAGATGCTGGACGGTCTCGACCGTGACCCCTGGGGACGCCCCTATCGCGCGGTGCTGAATAGGCTACGCGCGCGGGGCCCTCCCCTCACCGAGACTCTCCAGCCCGGCCTTCTCACCCGGGTCATCAAGGACCTGTTCCCGCGGCGGGCGGAACACACGCCCCCGGTCATGGCTGCGCCAGACACTGACCGGGAGGCCGATGACGACAGTGTTCCGCCCATCACGAAACCCGAGATGGGGGTGGCGGTGACGCGCATGCGCGCAAAGTCTACCGCCCCGGGCCCGACGGTGTTCCTAACCGTGTGCTGGGCCTGGTCCTCGAACACCTGGGACCCCGCCTCAGGGGGCTGTTCGACGCGTGTTTAGCGTCCGGACGGTTCCCTGGGTGCTGGAAGGAGGGAAGGCTGGTGCTCCTGCCGAAGCCGGGACGGTCTCCGGAGTCACCTTCGGCCTACAGTCCTATCGTGCTGCTCGATGACACGGGCAAGCTACTGGAGAGGGTGGTAGCTGCCCGCATCGAGCGGCACCTCGTCGGCACGGGGCCCGATCTGTCAGACGCCCAGTTTGGGTTTAGGAGGGGTCGTTCGACGATCGCGGCTCTGTTGCGTCTGAGGGCCGTGGCGACTGAGGCCGTCACTGGCGGGGGAGTGCTGTTGATGGTGTCCCTAGACATCGCCAACGCATTCAATAGTCTGCCATTCAGCTGCATCAGGGAGGCGCTCCGGTATCACGGGGTGCCAGTTTACCTGAGGCGGCTAGTGGCAGACTATTTGGAGGGGCGCAGCGTCCTCTGCACCGACCGAGCAGAGGACGTTGTGCAAACGCCCATGACGTGCGGTGTCCCGCAGGGGTCAGTCCCCGGACCCACCCTGTGGAACATCGGCTACGACTGGGCGTTGAGGGGGAGCCTCCCGCCCGGGCTGGGCGTGATTTGTTACGCCGACGACACGCTCGTCACAGCCCGCGGTGGGACGCTAGAAGAGGCGGTAAGCCTGGCGACCTCTAGTACCGAGGAGGTCGTCAGGCGGATCGAGGCGCTGGGGTTGAGGGTCGCCCTGGACAAGACGGAGGCCCTCTTGTTCCATGGGCGCACTATGAGCCCTCTCATCGGCGTCTCGATCACCGTCCACTCGGTCGACATCAGCATCCGGGCCTATATGAGGTACTTGGGCCTGGTGCTCGACGAGCGATGGTGGTTCCGGGAGTATTTCGGCAGGCTCAATCCACGGCTCGTCGGCGCGGCGTCCGCCCTATCGTGGCTTATGCCGAACGTGGGCGGACCGAGCGCTGCGTGCCGACGGCTGTACGCGGGGGTCATCCGGTCGATGGCCCTGTACGGCGCACCGGTGTGGGCGGGGTCCTTGACCGTCCGACTTAGGGCCCTTCTGTGGCGACCACAGAGGGTCATGGCGGTCAGGGCCATCCGCGGATACCGCACGGTGGCGACGGAGGCAGCGTGCCTATTGGCCGGGACTCCCCCGTGGGACCTGGAGGCGGAGATGCTCGCCGGACTATATCGGCGGGTGACGGGGGTGCGAGCGGAGGGCGGTGAGGTCTCGTTAAGGGATCTCACCACCTGGCGCGTCGACGCCCGCCGAGACGTCATTGCCCGTTGGGCAGTCCGGCTGGAGAGGCCTCGGTTCAGGGTGCGAACCGTGGAGGCCTTCCGGGCGGTGCTGATGTAGTGGTTGGAAAGGCGGTACGGGGTGCTCTCCTTCCGACTGGTGCAGGTTTTGACGGGGCATGGGTGCTTCGCCAAATACCTGCACAAGGTCGTTAGGAGGGAGAGTACACCGTCCTGCCACCACTGCGATTGCGACGAGGACACGGTGCGCCATACGCTCGAGGCCTGCGCGGCTTGGGTAGTGCAGCGCTGTGAACTCGTCGCAATCTTCGGTACGGACCTGACGCTGCCGGCTATCGCTAGGGCGATGGTCGACAGCGTCGGGAATTGGGACGCGGTCGCAGCCTTCTGCGAGAGAGTGATCTCGCGGAAGGAGGCGGCGGATCGCCTGCGTGAGGAGCGCAGCCTCGATGAGGAGATCCACCGCCGGCGACTGGGGCGGCGTAGGCGCAACTATCTGCGCCTCATGCCGCCCTAGCCGAGGCCGCGGGTGACGTGACCGGGGATTAGTCCGTCACCCGCTGAGAGGCCGACCGCGTGAGGACAGACCGACGTCCTCCCCGAGGGAGGGACGTCGGTCGATGGGAGGGTACCCCAATTAGGGGTATTCCGTCGGGCCGACCACTGACGACAAGTTAACGCTGCTCCAGTGGTCGGCCCAACGACGAAGGCGACGTGGTTTTTGGGTGGGTCGCGGGAGTTGCGTGCTTAAGCCCCTCTGTCGCCCCGGACGGAGTGGTGCGGAGGCGCGCCGACCGCGACACACCCACAAAAAAAAAAAATCTAAGAGTTTGAAGACGACTATACATATCGTCCGCAAATCGAAGGTGAGTGATGTATTCGCTGTTAATGTTGATGCCGAGTCCAGTCCAGTCTAAGAGCTTGAAGACATCTTTCAGTGCAGTGGTGAACAGTTTCGGAGAGATGACATCTCCCTGTCTCACGCCTTTCTGCAACTGGATCGGTTTCATACTCTTATCTCTGATACGGACCGACATTGTGGCGTTCCTATACAAACACTTCAACACTTCGATATAGCGATGGTCGATTTGGCACCGCTGAAGGGACTGCAGCACCGCCCAAGTTTCGACTGAATCAAAGGTTTTCTCATAGTCCACAAACGCTATACACAGAGGCCGATTATACTCCTCGGTCTTTTGTATAATCTGCCGAAGCGTGAGGATATGGTCTATGGTGCTATAGCCTTTTCGGAAGCCGGCTTGTTCGGGCGGCTGGAAGTCATCAAGCTTGCACGTGAGTCGATTGGTAATGACCCTCGAGAACAACTTGTAAACGTGTCTTAGGAGTGAGATGGGGCTGCAGTTCTTTAGAAGAGCCTTGTCACCCTT
The DNA here is from genome assembly GCA_032191425.1 of Lymantria dispar. NCBI lineage: Eukaryota > Metazoa > Arthropoda > Insecta > Lepidoptera > Erebidae > Lymantria > Lymantria dispar. Next base: position 38,091,028 of record CM063445.1, read on the forward strand.
CTTGAAGAACAGCACCACCACACTCCTGGTCCACGACTCTAGAACGTCGCCCTCGTGAAGGCCTTTTAAGACCGGCTTACCGCCTGCCCTCAGCAGCTCTGCCGCAATTCCGTCATCTCCCGGTGCCTTACTGTTACGTAGCTGTTTGAGAGCCATTCTGATCTCGTACAAGCTGATGTCCGGGATATCTTCGGTATAGTGCCAAGTTAGCTTGGATCTAGGATCTTGGACCAAGCCGACAACAGGATTTCGGGATGATTTATATAACTGTCCATAGAACCTTTCGACCTCTCCCAAGATCTCACTTTGGGATGAAATGACAGTGTCGTCATCGGTCATCAGTTTAGTCATTTGGCTTTGCCCAATAGACAGATCTTGTGCGAACACTTTTGAGCCACGAGTCCGCTCTATCGCTTCTGTAATACGAAGCGTATTAAATCGCCGAATATCACGACGCACAGACCTGGAGATCTGCCTATTCAGCTGCCTATGTTCGGACCAATCGGCTGAAGACTGCACCGTCATTTCTTTTCGCCGCTTCATGAGCATGAGAGTCTGGTCAGAAAGTTTTTTAGGTCTATTAACGCGGTGAGCCTTGAAAAATTTCGACCCAACCGCGTGGACAGTTTCCACGAACCTGTTGTTCATATCGTTCGGGGATCAGCACTCGTCCAGACATTGGAAGCGATTGTGTAGTTTGAGTTGAAAGCTTTCGAGGTTCTGGTATTGGATTTCAATGTGTCTCGTACCATCCGGTGATCGCTCCCAGTTTTAATCCTGCTGATCACTGAGACATCATTGAATATTTGTCGTTTGTCTGACAAGGTGAAGTCTATCTCGTTTTTTTTTGAACCATCGGGCTAACCCAGGTCCACTTCCTTTGTGGCTACTTCCTGAAGAAGGAATTCATCATAAAGAGGCTTTCCTTATCCAGAAAATCAGCCAGTTTCTGGCCCCTCTGGTTTCTCTGTCCATATCCATGTTTCCCCATTCTCAACTCGTCGTCGCTCCCTTTGCCTAATTTCGCGTTAAAGTCTCCCATAACGACCGTGAAGTGAGTTTTGGACGCGTGTATGGCTTTCGAGATGTCCTCGTAAAATGCCTCCACCTCGTCGTCAGAGTATGCTGAGGTCGGTGCGTGAAACTGAATGACCTTCAACGAATACCTCTTGTTAATTCGGAGTATAAGGTACGCTAGCCTTGTCGACACACTCTCGATCCTCTCCACGTTGTCTACAAGAGACTTGTGAACGATAAACCCTATACCGCCTCGCCGCGGGACGGGTGATCGCCTTCCCGGTAGAAGAGCAAGTTTCTGGACCGGAGGATTATCGTGGACCTCACCCTCTCTTAGCATTTCTGTTAATCCTACAATGTCCCAGCGGATTTTGCTCAATTCCTCTTCCAGCTCGATGACCCTCTCGTCAGTCCTGAGTGTCCGAATGTTGTGTGATACCAGGGGCAAGGGTCGTTTTAATTGGTAGCTGGATCGCAGCCGGAGATTCTTTGCACCCCCCGCTCCACCGCTACCGGGCCCGCCATCAAAATGGGCCCGTAGGGTACCGGAGCTGCCATGACTGGGGACCGTTTCTTTATTAATTATCATCATAAAGGGGATAATGCCGTAATCGCCACGCTTGGCAGGCGGGTTGGCAATCGCAGTACGATGTTTAGATGTTTAACATTTCCCAGGAGAGAGCTCCTGCCTACTCTCCTGGTGGACCCTCAGCCGATTTTTACGACGCCCACGGGCAAGTAAGGGGTGGCGACAAATGTATTCTTAATCCTTCGCCACACGGATAGCCGCCATCACCGCCAGCGCCAGTACCCGCACAAAATATTTTTCTTCCAATTTTGCCGCCCTTCTCATAGTGGCGCCCGGGGCGGACCGCCCCCCCTCCCCCTTGCTACGCCACTGCCTCCTGCTCCTCGTCGCAATGGCGCTGTCGGCTGCGGGTGTAGGGCGTTAAGTCTGCGTTTAATAACGAACGAAGGAAGTAAAAAAAAAAATATTAAAAGTTGTGTTGCAATGTAGCTTAAATTTTTTTTCCAAATTTTGTACAAACACGATTTTTACCGAGCAAAGAAATAAAGATAATTGATAAAAACATTTATTTTCATTCAAAAAATGAATAAAAATCAAAAATTGTCCATAATGGTGATTTAGGCGAAAAGAATAAATTTGAAGCTTCGGTGCACTAAGAAAAAAAAAGCGCATCTTTTTGAATTTTTTTTAAGGATTTTCGGGACACTTTGAAGTTAAAAAATTACTGACGATATCCTTCGTTCATCCATTTTATCCAAAGTTATACCGATTTATCCAAATATCCTTAATTATGCAAATTAAGAAATTAAAAAGATTTTCACTTCGAAAAAAATTTTTTCGCCAATAGCCATTTACGGTATCTTATAGGGAATATCATGAAGTTTTCAGAACTCCAACGATTTTCCATACGATTATTATTGCTGGAGTTATTGAATATTAAAGTTAAAAAAAACCTTTTGGCTTTGATTGACGATAACTCCACGGCAAATCATCGTACAAGCTTTATGAAAATATCAAATTAAAGGCGATTAAATTTTCTACAAGAACTTTTGAGTGGAATTATGGAAAAAATATTTTTGAAGTCCGTAGACCATTTTTTAGACGAGAAAAAATTTGGAAAAATTTTTTTTTTGGTAGTTTCCTTGGAATTTCTCCAGACTCAAACATGAAAAAAATTTTCATGGCCATATCTGAAAATTAGATACTTGAAGCTACAATTTGCTTTTTTTTTATTTGCTGTACGATCATTTTCCTCGGAGTTACAGTTCGTTGAATTTTACCCAAAAATATAGATTCTTTTTTATATCCCTTAATTTTTGGTCCTAGTTTATTTATATCAATCTATTGAATATCTACTTTTAATAGCATCCGAAAGAATTGCTTCTACAACCAATCTTATAGTGTCTAATAATCATAGTAGTGAAACAGCTGCACGTATAAATCAAAGTATATATTTAGAAAACTTAACTGTAAAATATTGGTTTACATGATTGTCTGGTTTCAATTATACAATATACAACACAACTATACAATACAACACACAATACAATACAACTTAATACAACTATAACCTAATTTAATTTTGCACTTAACTAAAATGTATAAAACATTTTAGTTAAGTGCAAAATGTTGAATAAATATACTGTGTTATAAATTGTGTGTATTTACCTGTATTTATAGAGTTGCTCACTACAATCACACCCTCCTCCTCTTGGCGTTGGTGTTGGTGTAAAAGACAACTATGAGGAATGATACGCATATAATATTGATAATAAAGAAGGAAAAAATTATATAAAATTATATGTCAATATGTGAGACCAGCGTGGTAAGGTCAAGTTGTCTCCCATTGTCGACCGTAGGACTTATGTGGGCTGGGATGTTGATAGTAAATTGTATAAATCATTTCTGAGACCAGAAATTCTTGTTTGTCGTCTATATAGCTTTTAGTCGCAGATGGCTTTGCCTCGACTATGGATGAGTGCTGAGTTCTTTCAACCATTTTTAAGATGATCTACGTTTTTTTTTATAAAGGCCAAAAATCGAGATATCGATATTTTTGATGTGAAACATTTATAGGCGAGAGTGAACCTGATCGTTGGCGTGGCGTTAACACTAACAGAATTTTTGACGTGACAACGTCTTATAATTCGATGGAGCCGGCTGCACACACGAAAAAAACATGACGTATGCGGCGTTACCTTGCTCTGAGGCGTTCCATTTAAGGCTTGATCTATACAAAATATCTAACAAACAAATAAAATTAAAATTTTCTTTTGAAAAATGAAACCATTCTATCAGTATTTTCTTATGACGTTGTCACGTTCAACTTTGGTGCTTTGCTGTTGAGCTTCTGAGTTTTGTTTGAAATAACCGTCTTTTCTCCAAATTATTGATGTGAAACATCCATAGGCGAGGGTAAACCTGATCGTTAGCGTGGTGTAAACAGGCTGTGGCGACGCGACGCCACGCTATATGACGGAATATCCGAGGTTAAGCCTTATCATTGGTGTGGCGTAAACAGGCCGGAGACGTAACGCCACGCTATTAAGGCTTCCAATACCGAGATCTCGGTAATGCGGGATCCCGCGCCAATTTCCATCCCGCATGATGCGGGATTACGGGCGCGGGATCCGCGGGATTTGCGGGATTGAAAAAAACTTGCATGCAACCTCAAACTTAATATTGACTCTCAAACTCAAACAGTAACATATCCTATATAAATTTCCAGTGTAAAATGTTTTTTTTTTTGTTGATTTTTTAATTTAATTAGTCTATTTTTTGAAGATTTGTTTTGTTTTTATTTATTTTTTATTCAGTATTTGTTACTGTTTTGTGAAGAAGTGATTTGCTTGATCTCATACTAGTAGTAATACTTAAATAAATATGGAGTTATAATAGTTGATAATTCATAGTATTTTTGTGATAAATAAACGGAGTAATTTCATTGATCTCATACTAATAGTAATACTTTAATAAATGTGTAGTTAGTTGCTTAATTCTATTCTTTTTTGTTACAAGTAAACGGTGTAATTTGATTGAGCTCATATTAATAGTAATATGCATGTAAATAAATGTGGAGTTGATTAATTCATTATTTTACTTGCCTTATATAAATGTGAATATTTTCAATATGCGGGATCCCGCAAATACCGAGATCCCGCGGGATTAAAAATTCGTAGTCCCGCAAATACCGATATTGAATTCAGACTGCGGGATTGGAAGCCCTACACGCTATATGATGAAATATATGTACTATACGTAGTAGTGGGTGAGTGGGACGGAACCACGTAATGTTGTGCGTAAGCGGTGCGGTGATATTTTAAATAATAATATAAATTTAATATAAGTTTAAGCAGCATTGCTTAAACTGCAGAGATGGCGTAGTGCTTAAAATACCAACATACCATGCCGGTGTAACGGGTTCAAATCCCACGCAGGAGAACACTTTGTGCGATCCATAAATTGTTGTTCCGAGTCTGGGTGTAATTTGTGTCTGTTAATTATATCCCCACATTACAATTTCTTAGTCTTTTTATAAAAAAAAAAATTATGAATCGTAACATTTTATTTATACACTAGCAACCCGCCCTCGCTTCGCTTCGGTTATAGGTTATAGTCGTTTTACCCGCGTAGTTCCCGTTCCCGTGGGAACACCGGGATAAAATATAGCATAGTTTACGCCCTGATATTATAGCTTTCCATTGGTGAAAGAATTTTTGAAATCGGTCCAGCCGCTTTGAAGATTACCCGGAACAAACAGACAGACAGACAGACAAAAAATTTTTAATTGCTATTTTAGGCATAGGTGTCGTGCAAATAACCGTGTGAGCATGAAAAAAGCCTATTATTTTGACATTACAAACAGACACTCCAATTTTAATTATTGGTATAGATTATGCTATATTAGTTCCTGCCCTAATCTGTTCTTTTATGCATATACAGGGTGTGTCGTAAATAGTGGTCCACCGTTAAGGATTCGATAAACCAGATAATTTACTATAACAAATTCCATTTTTAACCATTTTTAGCCGAGGGTTCCGTAAATATTAATTTTTAGTTATTTATTTACCAAATTTCTACCTCTTGTAACAAATTTGGTTGTAGTTTTATCAAAAACCATTATATTTTCATTTTGATTACTGTTAATTACTGCTGAATACAAGAGCTATCGTTTATTAACATGTTATTTAATGAAGATTTAGATCTTCTGCAAAAAAAAAAATGATTGTACTCTAATTTTAACGGATTTTTTTAACATATCATGCTAATTCAAAAGCGATTTATGTAAAAAAAATGTACTACACTGTCAGTGCCCATTAATTTAATAATATGCCTATTTAATACCAATTTCAAAATGGTATCATAATACCAGATCCCTATAAAAAACAGCAAGATATCTAGAAATTTAGAATAATGGTAATAAATATTACCATTATATTGCCCTACATTAAGATTTTTTTTTAATTATGATTTCTCACTCATAATAAATATTAAAACAACACACAAATTCATAAAAAACTACAAGAATAAAATTGTAACATAGGTCTCGCAATTTTTCAACATTTCTGTCGTTTAGCAAAAAAATAAAAATGAAGATTATTTATTTTGACGTGACAACGTCTTATAATTCGATGGAGCCGGCTGCACACACGAAAAAACATGACGTATGCGCCGTTACCTCGCTCTGAGGCGTTCCATTTAAGGCTTGATCCATACAAAATATCTATCAAACAAATAAAATTAAATATTTCTTCTGAAAAATGAAATCGTTCCATTAGTATTTTCTTATGACGTTGTCACGTTCAACTATCGTCAGTAAACCGACTTTACAGACCGGACTTTTGACGCGAATGTCAAAATGTCATGTAGCGCTTTTATATTCTTTTCATTATTTTAGTGTTTTAAAGTGTTATATTCAATAATTTTGCTGATATTTTATGTAATAATAATGCAGATAAAATTCTGAAATGTAGTGAAAATGATATAATAGTGAATTACGTGCATTTTGACATTCTGCCCAAATTTCCTGAGATACATGACTTGGATATCAGCACTAAGTCATGCTAACGACTGACTGAAAGACTAAGACTAAAGACGTGAATAATAATCAATATACTCGACACTGGCACCAATAGCTCATATTATTGTAGCTCATTGCCATTAACTAAGAAGAAGAAGAAGACTTTACAGACAACCGATTTTTTTTTGTAGCAACATTCCAAAATTAGCAAAAAAGCTATATTCAGCTTTAAAATCTTGATGTGTTTTGAATAACATTATAGTAATTATTTGAAATTTATTAACTTGTTTTTTATAACTATTTAGATGTTTATCACATTTGAAGTATTTTACATAATAACGTAACCTTCTGTATATTTTGATTAAATTTTTGTTGCTTTTTTATGAATTCATGTGTTGTTTTTGTATTTATTATGAGTAAAAAATCATACTAATTTTAAAAAAGTTCTTAGTGTAGGGAAATATAATGGTAATAAATAGAAAAAATGAATCTAAATAACATTAAGAGTTAGTATTTATCAATTTCTTACATTTTCCGGTATGAAAATGGCTGTAAATTCATTAAATATTGGTGGCATAACTCTTTTTTTATGAATCAGTTCTTTTTTCTTCCTACTTTTGGCGGTTTGCTCGAAAAATTAAAAGAAAATATATTTTTTTCAAAAACTGTACTTTGACGACTCCTACTGGTGAACCAGTGCGAGTTACACAAAAAAACACTAAGACTATTTTGAAGAGCGTGAAATTCCCCACAAGTTCCATCAAAGCGATTTGCAATATTGTAAAAGCTAGGTAAGCATTAGAAATTTGAAAAAAAAAAAAGATTTTTTACATGCATTTTGAATGGTAAAACTTTAAATTGAAAGTACTTAAAATTAATATTAAGAGCTCAAACTTGGTAAGAATTTTTTTTTTCTATATGTAGATTAATATTTTGCATGAGCAACGAAAAAAAAAATTGCGGAAATGAACCACCCTATTATATACGTACAAAATCATTTTGATATTTCACATATGCCAGGCGTCTTGAGCGACGGTTCGCTTTTTACCATCATTTATTATTTCGAATACGTTCAACTCGTCTGACCAGCGTGGTATAGTAGGTCAATTGCCCTCACTTAGTGGAGGAGGCCCGAGCCCAGCAGTGGGACGTGTAAGTACTCCTTCAGAGTGGAGGCGAGCGCGGGTGCTAACGCGGGCGCGTGTAATTCAAATGTATTTAGACGCCATCGCCAGTTGCGTTCACGGTAGGGATGTGAAAAATTATCGATTTTTATAAAAATCTTATAATACGCACATAACACCAAGAGAGAGAGAGCTCGAAACAAATCCATAAGGATTATGGTATAAACCAACCTGTCTGACCAGCATGGTATAGTAAGATCAATTTCCCTCCTACTGTGGAGGAGGCTCGAGCCCAGTAGTGGGACGTATAAAAGCCAAAATGCAATATATTTAGAATGAAATTAAAGATATTTCATTATATATGTATACACACAAACACACGGGAGGGAATGGGGGAGAACGAGTGTAACATCTATCCGGCCCCAACTGTCAACCTCACCTGCACCCGCGGACACATATTTCATCCGCGACGGTATCCTGCCGATACCGTGGTCCTCCTGCTAGATAATGAACGAGGCAATGGCGACCGAGCAATGGCGGTATAACCATACACCTGACCAGTGGTCAGAAGAGGCTTCATGAGCCTTGGAGGTTTAAATAACTCCAAAAAGTTTGGTGCAGATGCAAGGGGAAACCACTGCAACTATTCTCCCGAGAAAATCATCATGCAAGTAAATTCAAATGAATCACGTCTGCCATGCAAACCGCGTAGCGACCGGCGCCACGCCGCGTCCGAGGCGCGCGGTGGTAAATGGGTTACCGGCCATGTTGGGGTAGGAGACCAGGCCCAGCATGGAAATAATACTACTGGAATCTGTGTTAAGCTGCGAAAGATTCAGAAAATAGGGACTTGGAACATTCGAGGCCTACTACAACCCGGCAAATTGGACATATTAGAACGAGAGGTGACTCGGTGTGGTTTATGTGTTTGCGGAATGAGTGAGATCCACTGGAGAGGCAACGGCCATTTCTCTACTGACACTCATGTCATCTATTTTTCCGGTAATGACAATAGCAGCCAAAATGGGGTGGGATTTCTTGTTCCGAAGTATCATAATAATAGTGTATTGGGATACGAGCCAGTCAATGACCGTATATATAATACGGTCTGAAGTTAAAAGCATCACCTATGAACTTGAACATCATACAAGTCTATGCCCCTACTAGCACAGCTAACTCTGACATCATTAAGAGTTTCTACACAGAATTATAAGAGGTAATAGCAAAAGTTTTCAATAGAGAACTACTCATAATCATGAGCGATTTTAACTCCAAAATTGGCATTATTCACCAAGAATACAATAACTGCGTGGGTAAGTTTGGACTTGGCTTATGTAATGAAAGAGGCGAAAGATTAATGCAGTTTGCGAGTGAAAATTATCTGATTATAGCAAATAGTTTATTTCAGCATCATCCACGACGACTGTACACCTGGACATCACCAGGGGGAAAATATCGCAATCAGATTGATTATATTTTAGCTAAATCTCGCTGGCGCTCCTCTATTCTCAATGCCCATACACTACCCGGGGCCTGTTGTGGCTCGGACCATGAACTTCTGATCACAAAGATACGATTAAAACTGAAAGCTGCTCGACACTCCAACAAACAAAGAAGGATTGAAGTATCAAACAAAGTAAAGTTCAAAGCGGTTTTGGAGCAAAACTGGGTAAAATGGGCTAACATGAACCACAATGAGGCTACACCGAACATACTATGGAACCAAGCTAAGGAGCTCATCCAAAATGCAGCAGCTGAATCTAGACCATCATCAGTAATGCCTAAAAGGCAACAATGGATGACTGACAGTACTCTTGCTCTAATCGAAGAGAGACGAAGCAAAAAAATCTGAAGGAATACGCAGGAGAGAGCTGAATAAGTTGTCTGCCATTATTCAGACAAACTGCAGACGAGACCATAATTCCCATCTTCAAAGAATTTGCGATGAGGTTGAAGAACATTCTACAAAATATGAAACAAGAGATCTTTACCACAAAATTCGTATTATCACTAAATCGTTACCTTGTAAAATCTGGGCAATTGAAGATGAAAAAAATGAAGTGGTAACAGAGCTAGACCAAATCTCTGAAACATGGAAGCGCTACTGTCAGTCACTGTTCCGAGATCCACAGTCACAGAATTTTATAAATATAGATCCAGACAGTGAGGATTTGGAGCCGGACATTCTTTTGTCAGAGGTCATAGCTGCTATTAAACATATAAAAAGTAGAAAAGCAACCGGAAGAGATGCGATACCCATTGAAACGATAAAAGCTCTAGGAGAGCGGGGAGACCACATATTTCATACTATTTGCAATAAAGTGTGGCAAATTGGAATTAGGCCATCAGAATGGACGCATACTATATTCACTCCCCTACACAAAAAAGGCTCCACGAGGAAATGCAATAATTACCGCCTCATCGCATTAATTTCACATGCCAGCAACATTTTGCTACATATTCTTAATGAACGATTGAAAGCTTATTTATCCAAAGAGATTGCTCCAGAACAAGCTGGATTTGTAAGGGGTAAAGGAACTAGAGAACAAATCCTCATCGTACGCCAGATTATCGAGAAAGCGCGTGAGTTCAACAAAACGGTATACATTTGTTTTGTTGATTTCTCCAAAGCATTCGATTCAGTGAAATGGCCAATTCTGTGGAAGACCTTGCTAGACATGGGCACACCAAAACATCTTGTACATCTTTTAAAACGTTTATACGAGGAAGGGTCAGCCTCCGTACGCACAGATGACGCCTTATCAAGTGACTTCCATCCGAGTGCTGATGTACGCCAGGGGTGCATTGTATCTCCACTTCTATTCAATGCGTACACCGAGCTTATCATGAGCATCACTCTAGAAGACTGGACAGACGGTGTTAGAGTTGGTGGCTATAAGATAGCAAACTTGCGTTATGCCGATGACACCACCTTATTTGCGACGAGTGCACAACACATAGAAGAGCTGCTGTCTAGGATGGAACGCGTAAGCCTTGAGTATGGGTTAAAGATTAACCGTTCTAAGACTAAGTTGATGATTGTTGACCGCGCCAATAGTAACACGGAGGAAGTAAGTCAGATCGCGAGCTGTGACGTTGTCCAAACCTATATATATTTTGGAACCTTAATTTCAAACAATGGCGGTTGCATAGATGAGATAAAAAGACGTATGGCCATCACAAGAGCAGCAATGGTTAAGATGAAGAAAATATGGAGGAATCGAAATATCACGAAGGCCACAAAAACTAGACTCGTACGAACCCTTATCTGCCCCTATATGCTGCTGAAACATGGACGTTACGCGAAGTGGAAAGGAAAAAGATAGACGCGCTGGAGATGTGGTGCTGGAGAAAAATGCTTGGAGTATCATGGACCGAATTTCGAACCAACGCTTCCATACTTCAAGAACTCGGCATCAAGCAGCGTCTATTTTCTATAGTACAGTCTCGCATACTGTCTTTTTTCGAACATGTTTCCAAACGGGATGGCCAGTCCATAGAACGCCTCATTATCCAGGGCAAGGTGGAAGGCACTAGGCCGCGTGGGAGGGCACCCATGGCGATGGACCGACCAGATTAGATCTGCTGTGGGTGGTCCTTTAAATGAGTGTACCAGAATGTCCTCAAACAGAAAAACATGGCGAAATATCGTGAAGCAAATAAGATCTGCCTCATCCCGTGCTACATGATGATCACTACCGTTCTGCTAAGAACGAACCGACTAAGAAGAAGATACACACAAAAGAAATAAAGATATTAATTTGTAATAAAGTAAAATTTATTAGTGCTCTTAAAACACATAAGTACATACAAAAGCTACTAAATTTAAATAATCTACTTAATTATCATATCTTTTCTGACAATAATCATCCATTTGGTCTACAATCGTATTGTTATTGCTTCCTGTATCTCTTTTTGTTAATGAGTACCATCACAAAATGGCCTGTTTTTAGTTTGCTTACAGTTGCATAGCATACATTTCGTTGTTTCTACTATAAATTTTACAGGTCTGAAAACAGGTTATAATCAATATCCACTTGCATAGCCTAGTGTATAAAGCAGTGACTCGGGGAACTAACATAAATTTCACACCATAGTTGCTATTTTAATGTGCTTTTACATTGAAAGATTGTCTTTGTTTAATTTTGAGAAACAAATTCATGTGTGAGCCGTCACAAAAGGGCTGTGATTTAGATCTACCACAAAGACACCAGTGATATTTTTTCCCAGCTTTTAACATTATATTAACAGGTCTCGTATCATAAACAATACCATTTTCTATTGCTAATTGATTCTTTGAAATCTCAGGCTTGGGCACTTTGCTTTCATAGATGAACTACAAAATTGTAATTATTATATATAATATAAGGTTAATAAAAACAATACATGATTGTGATAAAACTATCAATCACAATAATTTGACTTGAATTTAATTTGATAATTTGAAAAATGTTTTTAAAACAATTTCATAAAATAAACACTTAATATTTAACTTTTCAAAATATTTTCGAGCAAACATTTTGTGTATTAACATTGTTATTATTATTATTGATAAAGTTTAACTTATAAGAATTCAGGTAACTCAGATAAGACCCAAATTCATTAACACACCACTAACAGATACTACGCTAGTACACTACTAACAGATACTAATATTATCAGATAGTATGATATCATAAAATGTAATCATTACATCAGACAGCTAATATTGCCCATCGGAAGGCGGTAACTCAAAGTATGCTCTGGCAACATTTGTAGCTGCGTAGTAAACAAATTGGTATAAAGTCAACACGATGTCGACATCTATATCTATACCAATAAATAAAATTGGAGTGTCTGTTTGTAATGTCAAAATAATAGGCTTCTTTCATGCTCACACGATTATTTGCACGACACCTATGCCTAAAATAGCAATTAAAAAATTTTTGTCTGTCTGTCTGTTTGTTCCGGGTAATCTTCAAAACGGTTGGACCGATTTCAAAAATTCTTTCACCAATGGAAAGCTATAATATCAGGGCGTAAACTAGGCTATATTTTATCCCGGTTTTCCCACGGGATCGGGAACTACGCGGGTAAAAAGACTATAACCTATAACCGAAGCGAAGCGAGGGCGGGTTGCTAGTTGTAAATAAAATTATTTTGCGGATTTTAGCACGTTTGAATTTTATTTTTAATTGCCCGACGTTTCAAACTTTTTACAGCGTAGTTCATGGTCAGGGGCGGACTGTTCGCCTAAAATAGTTTGATTTACCATGTGTAATACTCGCATAAACATCAGAAATCATGACGGCGATATTGTTTGTATAATGATTATTTGATCAGAAAAATAAAAAAAAAAAAATAGAAGCTGACGCCCGCCGAAGTGTCATTGGGCAATTCGGCTGGAGAGGCCTCGGTACGATGTCAGGACCGTTGAGGCCTTACGGCTAGGCCAGGTACGTCCAGGAGGGCAGCAAATCAAGCGACTCATCATGTAATTCATGTCAAAATATTCACCCTACCTTAAGTATAGAAATGTCATCGCATAGAAAAAAGAATGGACCGATTGGCGTTAACACCGCCATCAATTGCTATACGTTAAAACTAGGATGCAATACCAAACTAGCCAGCACTTAGGCAGGGTCGGTGGTCCCGATCTGTCGGAGCCACAGTTCCATTTCAGAATCCTTTCTCTTCGACGATCGCGGCCTTGCTGTGCATAAGGGCCATGGTCATCAAGGCAGTCCCCGGCGCAGCGTCTTCTACGTGGACCGAATAGGGGACGTTGCGCACCCATGTCGTGCAGTGTTCCGCAGCGGTGGACCTTACTCTTTGGAAGCCAGGAGCCAACTCTTTGGAATTGAACTGGGACCCAGTTGCCGCCTTCTGTGAGGCAGTCATCTCACTGAAGGAGGCGACAGAGAGTGCGCGAGAGGAACTCCCCTACCGCGACATGGTACACCGCCGGCGACTCGAGCGGGGCAGGCGCGAATACCTGCGCCTTATATCGCCCTAGCCAAGGCCGCAGGTGACTGGACCGGGAACTAGTGCGCGCTTATTAGGACCGCGCGAGGGCGACGGACGTCCCGGAAGGGGCATTGGAACGGATGTATCTTGCCCGAAAGTGTAACCCACTGGACTGGCCACGGGTGACAAGGAACTCGGTGCAGTGGTCGGTCCAATGGCGAAGGACATGGATTACGGTGGGTTATGGGGTCGCACGCCGTCTTGCCGTCGCCCCGGACGGACTGGACGGCGTGTGCACTGACCATAGCCCACCCAAAATAAAAAAGGGTGGCCCTAAATAAGACGAAGGCCCTATTGTTTCATGGGCCTTGCAAAGTTTCAACCGCCGAGGTCTCGATCACCGTCAATTCAGTCCCCATCAACATCCGAGCTCAGATGGGTCTGGTCCTCGACGGGCGATGGTAGTTCAGGGAGCATTTCCGCCGACTTCCTCCGTGGCTTGTCGGCGTGGCGTCCACCCTTTCGTGGCTCATGCCAAATGTGGGCGGACCCAGCCCTACTTCTCGCGGGAGTGGTTCGGTCCATGGCCCTGTACGGTGCACCCGTATAGGTGGAGTCCCTGACCGTCCCATGCGGAGGACATGGCGACGAAGGCAGCGTGCCCGCATGCGTTGGCAGTAGTCCCAAGGGGGAGTCCCTTGGGACTAAGACGGAGATGCTTGCTGGTCTTTACCGACGGGTCTCGGCAACGCTGGCAGAGGGTGGCTATGTCTCGTTACGCGAGCTGGCCACCTGGCGGGGCAACGTCCGCTGGGATGTCATTGCTCGTTGGGCACTCCGGCTGGAAAGGCCTCGGTTCGGTGTTCGGACCGTCGAGGCCTTCCGGCTGGTGCTGATAGAGTGGTTGCGTCGACGGCACGGGGTCCCCTCCTTCCGACTGATGCAGATCTTATCAGGGCATAGTTGTTTTGGCAAGTATCTGCAGTAGGTCATAGGGAGGCAGAGGACGCCGTCCTGCCACCACTACGATTACGACGAGGACACGGCGCAGCACACGCTCGGGGTCTCCATGGCCTGGGCAGAGCAGCGCCGTGAACTCGTCGCAGTCATCGATTGGCGATTTGATGCTGCCGAGCAGCGCTAGAACGATGCTTGACAGCGTCACAAACTGGGACTCGGTCGTCGCCGAGGTGGCGGATCGGGTCTGGGAGGAATTCCTCTACCACGATATACTGCGCTGCCGGCGCGTTGGGCGACGCAGGCGCGAGTACTTGTGCCTGATAATGTCTTAGCCGAAGTCGTGAATGGATGGACCGGGCATTAGTCCGCCACCCGCAGGCTGGCGGCATGAGGGCGACGCCCCAGCCGGCATCACTGCAATGATGCCGGGACGTCAAAGGGGACGGTATCCGAAAGGGTAACCCGCTGGGTCGGCCACAGATGTCAAGGAATCGGTACCAGTGGTTGGTTGTTATCCAATCTTAACGAGGAGCGAATACGGTAGGTTATGAGGTCGCACGTCGCTCATCCGTCGCCCCGAACAGATTGGGCGTGGTGTAATTGTGGTCTTCCAAAAAAAAAGGGCGGCATAATCGGTATTGCACGCGAGCGATGAAACTCCTAGCGGCGGGCCTGCTTACGGTCGGTGCTGAAGGAGTGGTTGGATCGGGAGCACGGGGTGCTTTCCTTCCGACTGGTGCAGGTGTTGACGGGGCACGGTTGCTTCGCCAAGTACCTACACACGGTCGTGAGGAAGGGGAGCACACTGTCCTGCCACCACTGCGATTGCGACGAGGACACGCCGCAGCACTCACTCGACGTGTGTGCCGCGTGGGCAGAGCAGCGCCGTGAACCATTGGTACCAATCTGACGCTGCCGACCATCGCTAGGAAGGTGCTCGACAACGTCAGGAACTGGAACGCGGGCCTTCTGCGAGGCAGTCGCTTCGCAGAAAGAGGCGGCGGAATGTGCGCGTGAGGAACTCCCCCACGGTGATGGTCCACCGCCGGTGACTCGGGCTGCACAAGCACGAGTACCTGCGCCTGATGGCGTCCTAGCCGAAGCTGCGGGCGACCGAACCGGGATTTTACCGCGTGAGAGCGATCTATGTCCCGCGAAAAGGACGTCAAAGAGGAGGATATGCCACTGGGTATCCCACCAGGCTGGCCACGGAAGACAAGGAACTTGGTACCGGTGTTCGGCCCAATGGCGAAGGAGAGGTGATACGGTAGGTTAGGCGGCCGCGCGCAGCTCGATATGGCAAAAACGCCTGAATGTACGGCAATTTTCTCGAGTTGCTACAAGGTCCGTATAGTATACTACCCCAGACGTGACTTGCAGATTGTCTAACATGAGGTTCCGCTCGTTACGCCAGAGAATGCACTAGAGAGAATGCAAGTGTACTTATCCTATAGTTGCACACATGAAGTAATGATAATGATAAGACATTAAGAACATATATCAAAGAAATGGGTACTTCCCGATAAGATTATCGATATATTTTTTGACAAAAAGATATTATAGCTAAAAATTTTATACACAGCAGCACCTATATTCAGGTTAAAAATATTAACCTTTAAAGGGTGTGGTAAATCATCGCCTATAAAGAGAAGAGTTACTAAAGTGTGAAATAAAAAATTCATCATTAGATAAGTAATGATATCTGATGTTTACGCGAGCACTACACATTGTAAATAAAACTACTTTTACGGATTATATCGCGTTTGTATTTGATTTATGATTGCCCGACGTTTCGAACACTTTGCAGCATTCATGGTCACGGGCGGACTAAGGGGTCTCACGTCCAACAAGTAATCGTTATTACAGACATTTATAATTATCTACCCGATACTGAAAATTAGTTATAAGTTTATTAAATTTTGACTCACATTTTGACCGCGACCGTGACCATGAATGCTGCAAAGTGTTCGAAACGTCGGGCAATCATAAATCAAATACAAACGCGATATAATCCGTAAAAGTAGTTTTATTTACAAATTAGATAAGTAATTAATTTATTTTCAACTGACCCACAATTTGAATCTTGGTCGTCACTGTCGCCAATCGCACGTTTATATTACTGGAACATTAGGACAGTTATTATTAGAAAATTTGAGATAAGGTTGCCTTGGACATTTATACAAATGTTTGTGGGCAAAGGTGTTAAAATGATTATATAACTAGTAAGAATTGGGCAGGCTCGTTGAACCGATAATCATTGGGGAAGACAGGTTCTCGGAGGACACAGCCTAGGACGACACCTATACTGGTGGATTGACGACTCTTGGCAAAGCAGTAGGATACAAGTGGCACAGATCTGTCCCGAGTAGCATTCTCGCGAGGAGGTCTATGTCCAACAATGGATGTCTATGGGCAGCTAGATAGATGGTCGCAGGTGTAGTTGTCGGAGTTGCTGTAGGGAAGATTATGGTTAAGACATTGTATGTAGTGATGATTAACTATGACCAACATAGTAGTGGTGACGAATTAAGAAAACAATTCACCACTATCTATCTTGCGCGTGGATGCCGTAAAATACGACTACGGGATATAATATATCTATACAAGAGAGGGAAAACTCGAAACAAATCCTTATACTAACCTGTCTGACCAGCATGGTATAGTCAGGTCAATTTCCCTCCTATTGTGGAGGAGGCTCGAGCCCAGCAGTGAGATGTATATGATCCGAAATGAATATAGCAGTAACACAGTAATTTCAGAAAAACACTGTGCTCTTTGCCTATTTTAATTTTGATTAAGGATACCTACTGCCTTAGCTTGCTCAGTGTATGCTGTGTATGTTAAATATGCTCATACAAACAGGGATGTCACCAACATACCTGGATATAGATACTATAGAACAATTTGAAGACTTTTTATAGAGAAGTATAGAAGTCAAAATGACACCCAACAATTTAGGTGCACTGCTTTTATTAAGCAGTGGCAGAAATTTTCTTAAAAAATAATGAAAAAGCTATCTAGATCATGCTCAGTGTGCATATGGACATGTGAAATGTGACTCTAGAGAAGTACCTGATACTAAAAATCAAATAACATCAATATTAATTGATTTACTACTGTGTCTAATTATTATTTTCATGAATATGTTATTTTCCATGTGGCGACAGAGTAAGAATTCACCATCGCCAACAGTCCCTCCTACCCTATCTTAACCGTGGGTGTCTAAAAAGGCAACTAACGGATATATTACTCATACATTTGCGCAAGAGATAGAAAATTCGAAACCCTATATCAACCTATCTGACCAGCATAGTGTAGTAAAGTCAATTTTCCTCCTGATATGGAGGAGGCTCGAGCCCAGCAGTGGGACACATGACTGAAATGATGAAAAATATATTGTACACTTTTTTTTCAGTGAAGTTAAATGTGGCCATGTGTAGAGACAGATGCTTCTCTATTATAATTACATGAAAGTAAATACATTAAAATTGAAATTAAAGACATTTCTTTATAATTGATTGAATTAGGCGATACATAGCGGAAATCCATTTTTATTCTGAAATGGAAGGGAGGAAGGAAGACTCACCATTTTCTCACGTTGATCAATATACCGCACACCACAATAAAAGGAATACGGGATAGGATTAAGGTGGACTATGAAATAAGGAAATCTTACTCTCACGTGATGAGCACCTTACAGAACATCAGCTTACAATTTTCTGCAGAACTTTGAATATTCATTCGACACGTGTTTCGTCTCTAAACGAGGCATCCTCAGGACGGTGCGGCTTCAAATGCGCATGCGAGTGTGGTGGGTCTCCCTTCTTTCCTTCCATTTCAGAATATTTCTTTATGTAAACACAGCAATCAAATAAAATAATATGTAATAAGGGAAAATTTATTAGTGCTCTTAAAACACATACAAATAACAATAACTAAATTTAAATAATCTACTTAATTATCATCTCTTATCTAACAATAATCATCTATTTGGTCTACAATCGTATTGTTGTTGCTTCCTGTATCTCTTTTTGTTTATGAGTCCCATCACAAAATGGCCTGTTTTTAGTTTGCTTACAGTTGCATAGCCAGTACTCTTTCGTTTTTTCTACTGTAAATCTTATAGGTCTGAAAACAGAGAGGTTATAATCAATATCTACTTGTAAATCCAAGAGAATGAAGCAGTGATTCAAGGCACTAATGTACAAATTACCTTTGATTAATTTTGAGAAATACATCTCTGTGTGTGCCATCACACAATGGCTGCGATTTAGACCTTCCACATAGACACCAGTGATAAGTTTTCCCAGCCTCCAAATTTAATCTAAAAGGTTTTCTGTCATAAACAACACCATTTTCTTTTTGATTATCAGCTGAATAAACTGATGCTATATTGTTCTTTGGAATCTCAGGTTTAGGCACTTTGCTTGCATAGGTGACCTGCAACATGTGTAATAATTATAAGGTCGATAAAAACCATACATATAATAAAACTATCAATCACAAAAACTTAACTATAGTTTGGATGTCTACTTATGAATTAAAAATTATTTTTTTAGAATAATCTCTTACAATAAATACTTGAAATTACCGATTTTATTGAATTAGATAGCTTTCCAAAATATTTTCGAGCAAACATTTTGTGTAAAATTAGTAAATTGTACTCGGATAACTTAGGCACGATCTAAAGTCATTTATTTCAGTCTTTTACAGAATGTAGACGTGAAGATAACCGCACTAAACATGACATTTAGGGATGGCGATCTGAGATCGAAAAATCGAAGAATCGGTTTTCAGGCCCAAAAGATCGATTTTATATATCGATACGAAGCACATTCAGTGCTTCGGTTCGATTCGGTGAATCGATTCTTTACCCCTAAGAATTGTCATTCGATTTTTTTTAAGGAAGACCAATAACAATTAACACCTTCAGATTTTCTAACAAAAAAAAAAGCTCATCACATATTTACTCTCCTGACTTCCTAAAAAAAAAAAGGCCATCACAAGCACGTCCAAAAGAAAAGATTGATAGATCGATTAATTGGGTATCGATTTTTCAGACCTTGTGAATCGATTCTTTCGATTCAAGAATCGATATTTTTCAGAAAGATCGCCCATCCCTAATGACATTCATATTGACATTTAATTGATTATTGCTGCAGGAAAAAATCAAACACTTATCACCACTTACCCTTTTGCAATTATTGTTTTAATAAAGGTATTGGCGGAGATTAATAAAGACGGATGAGAGAAAAGTGCATGCTACAGAGAAGCGAATGCTAAGATGGATGTGTGGGGCTACAAGGTTAGATAAAATAAGAAATGAGTATATTAGGGGAAGCCTAAAAGTGGCGCCAGTGATAGAGAAGATTATGAGCGCGAGATTGTCATGGTATGGACATGTGATGAGGAGGGATGAAAGGCATGTGACAAGGAGGGTTGTCAATATGATTGTGGATGGACGAAAGAAGCGTGGGAGACCCAAGAAGAGATGGATGGACTGCGTGAATGAGGATATGCGTATGAAAGCAGTGAGTGTACCATGGAACTAATAAGTACTACGTAACATAGTACTTATTACTTCCATGGAGTGCACATATGACCGCTGATAGGAGGCTATGGAAGGTAAAAACATGTTGTGCCGACCCCACTTAGCGTGGGATGAGGGCAGGCAAATGATGATTGGCCGATATTCAATGTAAATAAAGTATATAATATTCTTTTATTTCATTTCATCACAGGTCATATACGTCCCCTGTTGGGCTTGAGCCTCCTCCGCAATGGGAGGGAAATTGATCTACTATACCACGCTAGTCAGACGAGTCCGTATAGGGTTATATTTCAAGTTCACCTTCTCTTGCATATTATATCCCTTAATCGTCTTTTAGGTTACCCACAGGCAATAAGGGGGATGGTGAAATGGATTCTTAGTCCTTCAACGTCTGACTGGCGTGGTATAGTAGGTCAATTTCCCTCCTATTGTGCAGGAGGCTCGAGCCTAGTAGCTTTTTGTTGATTGTGTATATACGAGCTGTAGTAATGTTGATGATGAATATGAAGAAAACATTTTTTTATAAATTGTAAACAAATTTTAAGAAATACATAATATAAAACATTTAGTCAAAGGTCTCTTTATGACAAACAATGGTCTGGCACATGATCCACGCTAACTCGCCCAGACATGGTGTGCCTGTGCAGTACAGACTATCCATATGACTATCCATCGTCATATCATGTATTCATGCTTGAAATCGTTAGACAAGTTTATAATTAATATACTGATGGACACTTGGACAGTGACTGAACAAGCTATGAATATAGAGGTATAAAGATATTGACCTATATTTGACAAGATTTGCCTGTGTGTCCATGTTCCCTTCGCCTGTTGGAACGGACATAGATCTAGAAAAGAAAAATGTGATCTAACCTATATTTATATTTTGTGTTTTAATGTTTTTTTGTTGATTGTGTGTATAATTCACGCAAAATAATAATAAAGCGGTGATTGTGATAGTAAAATGCTAATAACGCTTATAAGTAATGTCTAGAATTAGGGGAATAGAAGTTAAAGTTCAAAAAGAAGTTTTACAAACTCGTAAATATGGTCTTAACGAAATACTCAAGAAGAAAAATGAGAATCAGTTTGCGAATTCGAAAGATAATGCTGAAAGTAAGTTTCAGTTAAGCTTATACTAATATCACTATTAGTTTTGCATCTCCTGCTTAAAGATTTGAACGTACTATTCTTTTGTGGACAGAAAAATAAGAATAGTGATTTATTTCAAGTTTCTTCACCTACGCTGATGTTGTCTGCTTACGTCCTTAATTGTCTATTATGATTACCCGCGGGCAAAGAAGTTGACAAACTGAATTTTTATTATTTACCACATAGAAAATATTGATTGTATTGAGTGATTAAATTCAAGTGCTATAAGCATTAGCTTGAGGTTAAAATTCTCGGTTATCTTCATTTCTAGGGCTAATTTCTTTTACTTTCACATCTTGGTTTTATCAATAATTATTGAATTCAACAACATTTGGCTTCAGTGTCGACTTTTTAGAGAACTCAACTATGAAAATGCCTATTGTCTTCAGTTTTATGCTACCAAGACTACAACTCTTATTTTCTTGAATGCCAAAGCACCAATATATTGGGAAAATTGTTCCAGTTAGAAGTTACCATCATGATCTCAGCTCTTATATGTCCCATTGTTGGGCTCGAGCCTTCTTAATACGAGGGAAACTGACCTACTATACCATGCTGGTCAGACGTGTTGGCATAGTGTTTTATTTCAAGCTCTCCCTCTCTTGCATTGATGCCATATGCATATTATATCCCTCAGTTGTCTTTTACGACATCCACAGGCAAAATAAGGAATGGTGAATTGTATTCTTACTCCATCACCACACACCTGTTAAAAGTGAAACTTGAGATTATTAGTTCACATACTGGTGGCAATTTATTGTTTATGTCTTTTTCATCAAATTAAGAGTTAAACTGTCATTTTAGAATATCAGATAAATGAGCTGCTGCACAAGCTACCAAAGTTAGATAAAATATTTGAAATTCATCGCAAGATTGGTGAGGGAACATTCAGTTCAGTGTACTTAGGCTCACTGAGACAGCACGCCAGCCTGCCTGATACAGAGAAGCGATGGTTTGCTATCAAACACCTAGTGCCTACTGCACATCCTGCTAGAATTGAACATGAGCTCCGCTGTTTGCAAGATATAGGGTTGGTATTATAATACTTTATTCTACATTCACAGGTATTCAAAGTTTGAATGTCATTGCCAAGAAAATGATTAGACAGATACAATATTTTTTTTAAATTATAAATACAGTTATTCTTAAATAATGACCAATACCATTCTATTGAAACTAAGTAATCAGGCAATCTTTAAAAAAATGGTTTAAAATAGCTACAAACATATTCACCTAATTATCACGTTAGCCACCTATTACAATTAATTTTACCCGTGTATTGATAAGCTAAATAAATAATTGAATAGTTTAATGGTGGCTAGATTTAAAAAATTAAAAGGACTGTGAAACTTGGTTGCAGTATAGCTTTATTGACATTAAAGGTGAACGCACACTTCTCCGAGCCGAACGAAATGAATTTTAGAATTCTGTAAATGAAATCTCATAAAACCTCGCACACTTCTCCGCGTCGAATTGTCCGAATCTGAGGTGTGCGAGGTTTCATGAGATTTCATATAAAGAATTCTAAAATTCATTTCGTTCAACTCTTTCGACGCGTTTGGCTCGGATAAGTGTGCGTTCACCTTTAGACAGGTGATAATTAAGTTAAAAATAAATAAGTTAAATACTTACCTAGCTTAGACAACATTGGTTAAAGGTTGATGGAACAGATCTTTTCCAGTTACCCACATTTCATATATAGATATGAAATGTTAGTGTAAAAGTTTATAGTCACTATTGTCATTATATCTAAACACATATCATACATGCATATAGAATTTATTAAAGTCATCATAATCACAGCTCATTTACGTCCCACTACTAGGCTCGAGCCTCCTCCACATTGAGAGGGAAATTGACCTACTATACCATGCTGGTCAGACATGTTAGTATAGGGTTTCATTTCGAGTTTTCATTCTATTGCATAGATCTTATGTGCATATTATATCCCATAGTAGTCTTGTACGACATCCACGGGCAAGATAGGGAGTGGTGATTTGTATTCTTACTCCGGAATTCTTACAAAATTCTTACACGGAAATTGGTGTTGATAATATATGGATACACACGGAATTGATGATATATGAAAAGTAATATATACATTTAATAATAAGCCATATTTCTATGTCTAATTTATCAGACATTGAAGAGTGTATGGTTGTGACACTTGGTGATTTAACAATATTATTTTATTTTGTCACTTTCATATTCATGTTTAATACTTTTAAGTTTGTTTTATAAATGAGGAGCACTGAAGAGCCACTCAACTACCTATTTATTCACCCTTTAGTTAATTCATCCAAAAATGAAAACAGTCCATATAGGCTTAGAATAATAACATATAGAAGGTAAATCCACGCACAAAAAGTGAGGCATTTCAATTGGAGCCTAATGGAGCCTACGCCAGAACAGTCCCGTAATATACAAGTTATTGCACTGCACGAACGTACGCAACTCTTAAAAAATAAATAGGTAATTATGACGGCTTGTGCATTCAAATGGTGCCACAACACATTTGAAAAACATAAAAAGGTTTTTAACATTACTTTTAAAAGTATTTCGACGATTTATGTTAATAAAAACAAAATTTGATTTCATAATTTGTATAGTGGTTTCTGTGTGTACGTGTGTAATCGTCTGCCCGCCATTAGTATTTTTAGATTCAAATTTTTAAAGTTCGAAGTACTGACACTATCCTTCTATACGTTATTATTCTAAGCCATATAGGTTTTACATTTCCCTCACAAATGATGAAAGAGTATTTCATTTCATTTATTTTGCATAAGTATTAGATATAATAAAGTATGGTGCGATTAGATGGGAATTTTGGTAAAATATAATAAAAGATAAAGCACTTAGGTATGATAGTTAATTGTAAGAGCCGTCTGCAGTTGTAAGTAACCTTTGTAATTTTATATTTCACAAAATTTCAGAGGCAAGAATCATGTGATAGGTGTGGAGTTATGCCTTCGTAACTTGGATACCATAGTATTCGTAATGCCTTATATACCACATAAGAAATTTCCTGTAAGTAATCCAACATCAAATTCAAAATCCTGCTCTTTTACCAGTTACTGTGTACTTTTCTTCCATTGTACATAATGTAAAGGTTTTGGCAATAGTTTTATGGCCGGCTGCCTGCCTGATGTCAACCCTCATTGGCAATTTAATTGCTGACCAGGTGATGACCAATGAGCAAACTAAGGGTTGGTATTTGTAACTGCCACTGTACAACAATTATGTAGTTATTATAATTAAGTAGTATTTTATCTAAGCAGATGTGAATTGTGATCATATTCAGAGCACTTTTTCTCCTTCAAGAATAAATCTTCTGTTTTATGTATAGATTTATTTGCCTAGATAATGTATTCAGTGGTTGGTGTCGAGATACTTTTATCAATTAAGACGTTGAACGCCATGCAGGACACCCTGTGGGCGACATTTACATGGTATTGTGACCCCCTTGGCGTTCAACGTGTTAAGCAACAGTAGACGCATGTTGTAAGCAATTCATCATCATTTCAGCCTATCGCCGTCCACTGCTGGACGTAGGCCTCCCTCATGTTACGCCACAAAGTGCGGTCTTGTGCCGCCTGCATCCAACGACGCCCAGCAACTTTCACCAGGTCGTCGGTCCACATAGTGGGGAGGGTGTCCTACACTGCGTCGTCCGATACGTGGTCGCCACTCGAGAACCTTTCTTCCCCAGCGGTTGTCGGTTCGTCGAGCGATGTGGCCTGCCCATTGCCACTTCAGCGTGCTAATTCTTCGTGCTATATACCCGTTCTTCTGCGGATTACCGTATTTCGGATTCTATCTCGCAGAGAAATCCCGAGCATAGCCCGCTCCATAGCACGCTGAGCTACTTTGAGCCTTGATATGAGGCCTACATTTGGGGACCACGTTTCCGTGCCGTAAGTCATCACTGGTAACACACACTGGTCGTAAACCTGTGTTTTCAGACACTGAGGTATGTTGGACGAGAAGATCCTCTTAAGTTTCCCGAACGTACACCTATACGTAACTGTAAGCAATTGCAGATCTATAATTTAGCAGATCTGTTTGTGTAAACTAATCATACTCATCATCTCATATTGCTGGGCTCGAGCCTCATTCACAATGGGAGGTCAATCAACCTATTATTCCAATGCTAGTCAGACAAGTAGATAGAGTGATAACCCGCTCTCGCGACCCCACTATATGTGCCCAAATATTGCGTTAAAATGCCTCGAATTACGCGAATTTCTTTATTTTTCACGGAACTTATTCCTCGTGTAAAGCGAAGTATTACTGTATAAGGCTGTAGTTCGAGTTTTTCTTCTCTTGCAGTCAGTACTTGCATCCCATAGTCGTCTCTTGTAACCACCCACAAGTAACAAAGGGGGTTGTGAATTGTATTCTTCATCACCACATAGATTTAATTCATTCATTTGTTCATTTCAGTTCATATAATGATTTACTGTTGGGCTTGAGCCTCTTCCACAATAGGAGGGTTTTATTTTGAGATTACCTTCTCTTGCATAAATGTTATATGCATATTTTAATCCCTTAGTCGTCAATAGGGGATATGCACGAAACTCCAAAATGAACAAATTATTTTTATTTTTAATCTTTATTGCTTAAAAAACGTACCTATACAATTATTTTTTAATTTTATCATTATTTAATAATTAAATTTAATTATCAAAAAGTAATTTTTTTGAGATTTGCGCGCAGAATTTCTAAAACGCAACGCATTGGTTGTTCAAAACGTGACATCATAGTCCTCCCGAGTCTTCCGATTAGGGCTAACGATATTTAAAAAAAATAGTTTTTCGATATATCGATATTTTGAAATATATCAATATCAAAGATCGATATATCGAAAAAAAATATCGATATATCGATATTTTCCCCATGACCACTCTTTAACTTCGTTCATTGCGGGGTTGCCGTGCCGAGCATTTTTTTTACCAAATTCTAGGAGTAAGTGATAACTGATCATCAATTTCATGCCATCGCTTTTACAGTAGATTAAGTTTACGGTGATTTTGTAGAATAAATACTTTACAAGAAAAGATAAAACACCAAATTTATTCAAATAAATATCGACCCTCGATACTTACTTTTTACTATCAATATATCGTCCAAAAAAAAATTCAGTATTAACTATCGATATTTTTAAATAATAATATCGATATTTTGACATATCGATATTTTATCAACAGCCCTCCTTCTCCTTCTGATATCAAGTTATTGTTTGTATGTTTCTAGTGATTATTTTGTATTGTTACCCAGTTATTGAATAATAAGTTATTAGTTTTCTGTGTTCAAGTACAGTAGAATCCGGATATAACGACCTGTAAGGGACCAGCGATACTATGTCGTACTAACCGGATGACGTACAAAACGGCAGGATTATTTCTTAAGTACATAAGTACATATCTAACTTACGAATATATATGTACACGTGTATTATAATTGAGAAAGTTTGTTTGGTTGCATTTGATTCACCGGCTTCTAATCGGTGCAATATTGCACTTTTTTCTTCAATTGTAAAACACTTTCGCTTCGCAGAACTCATTTTGCCGAGCTTTAAGAACTTTTCATGACAAGTGACAAACACTAACTGTGATTTACGCGCGCCAATAAGGCAAAGTGAAGCGCGCGGGGCCGGATGAAGTTGGGGCGCCGAAGTATTGGTGCGTAGGTTGTATAAACAAAACATTGCGTCGTTTTAACCGGACGTATTATCATAAAAAATGGTCGCTAAAAGCAGTTGGTCGTTTAAACCGGAGTCGCACTAAACGGTTATATTTTCTCAGTACCTATGAAACCTAACTTGAGTAAACATTATCGTCGTTAAAAAACGGTTAGTCGTTATAAGCGAAGTCGTTATAAATGAATTCTACTGTATTAATCTTTGTGAATAAAAGTCTTATTACAATGACTGGAACCGGTTTCATCAAAGTACAGTCAGATAATCTTCCTAAAATAGACGTGTATATGATGACAACGTATTTCGCGTCTAATTCAGATTTAATGTCTGTTAAACTCGGAGGAATAAAAGCTGCAAGGTAAATAAGATATAATATATTTAATAATCGTAATAATAATAAATATATCGATACATTGATATTTTTATCGATATATCGATATTTTTCCGATATATCGAACCCCGATATTGATACATTGTAAAATATCGATATGTCGAAAAACGATATTTATAAAAATATCAACAGCCCTAGTTGACAGCCCTAGAAACTTGTACGAGTGTCGAGTACTCTGACGTAACAGAATACGCGCGCCGAAGTAGTTGCGTTTACATTGCCCATAAATGATAGCGATTTTAAAAAATTTTTTTTAGCGTAACTGTTTATATTTTGGATATGTTATATTTATTTCTAGTAATGTAATAACTAGTAGAAACGTTAAAAAAAAAATTAAAAAAAATCATGCATATTCCCTATTACTACCCACGGGTGGTGATTTGTATTTTTATTACTCTATCACCACACGGAAATATAGTTTTAAATTGGTAGTAAAAGAATATTAATATTGATACCTTTTTTATCAGGATTATGTTGGTGATATGGACGCCGAAGAGCTGAGACAGTATATGCAAGCACTCCTGATTGCACTACAACATGTTCACTCGTTTGGTGTTATACATAGAGACGTGAAACCGAGCAACTTCTTGTATGACAGAGATAATAGACGGTACATAACATTCCACTCACCTTTTTATACAGAATGTATCAGGTTATGGGGCAACTGGTCAAACAGAAGCTAGGCAATGGTGGTAGAGGAACCCATGATAAAAATTTGAAATAAAAATATTGATTTGTTAATGAATTAGAGATATGTAAATCAATTTTGTCATCACTTTTTCGTGTAAATCTGATTGAAATGTATAAAGTCAATGATACTTAATATGCACCAGCGTTCGGAACTGTACGATAATTATCGTACACATACGATAATTTTGTGCCTACGTACGATGTACGATAGCATATTATTATCGTACGCAGATTGTACGATAATTTCTATCATGATGCAAAATTTGAGAATTTATATTATTTCACTCATGCGCTGATAGCCTAAATCGCAATAGCATGATTTTATTTTGTCCAATAAAATCTTGGGAAAATACCGGGAAATATAAGTTCTCTATTCCTATTGGTTCTCACGATCCGCTCTGCTAAGTTTCACCACTGCCGATACTGTAACTTTATCCAGCCGCTGCTGTACACGCTTTCTTATTGGTTAGTATAGCATCTATCAATGCGAACAAGAGAATACAAGTTCTCTATTCCTATTGGTTCTCACGATCCGCTCTGCTAAGTTTCACCACTGCCGATACTGTAACTTTATCCAGCCGCTGCTGTACACGCTTTCTTATTGGTTAGTATAGCATCTATCAATGCGAACAAGAGAATACAAGTTCTCTATTGCTATTGGTTCTCACGATCCGCTCTGCTAAGTTTCACCACTGCCGATACTGTAACTTTATCCAGCCGCTGCTGTACACGCTTTCTTATTGGTTAGTATAGCATCTACCAATGCGAACAAGAGAATATAAGTTCGATATTTCTTTATAAATACAAAATTTTGGCGTGTTTCATACCCAACTTGCATGGGAACAGTGAAATTTTGTCTGAGTGAATTTTAAACTTGGCGCGTTTATTGAACTTAAAGTGGAAAGGGAATCAGTTCAGTGTGCCTACTCTTGAATCTCGATTCCAATCCTAAATCCAATCGCAGCTCGAATTTGAGCAAATTTGGTACTCTTGAAAGCGACACTAGCGCCCGATTGGAATAAAATTAGGTGGAACGTTTCTAAACTAAATGAATTCGACTCTCGTCGATTAAGTCAAATATTTGCTACTCCCGACGGGATTTTGACGTAGTTTAAAATCGTTAATGTTACACAATTTCAAGAAAGCGTCTTTGTGGTGATCGAGTTCGATAACGTTATTAATTTAAAGTAAGAAAACATGGCACATTTGGTGAAAATAACAACGACGAACGCGTAAAATTCATTCTCGATTTTGTTCAAGAGTACCAAATATAAGTTTGGTGAGATTGGAATCGAATCGGATTCCAAATTAGAATTGATTTCAAGAGTAGGCCTACAGGTCTGTACCACGTGTAAAACATTTGGGTTTCAGTGTTCTGTTATTATCACAGCGGTGGTTTAAAAAAGATAAACTATAGAGTACTTGCATGCATATCAATATTACAATTTATATGATTTATTTATCTATAATAGACATTATCCTAAAAAATACGATAATTTCGATCCATGTACGATAATTTTACGCCCCTGGTACGATAGTCAGTTCAAGTTGCTAACGCTGATATGCACCATATTCATACTTTGTTAAACGTTCATTGGAAATTGAATAAATCAATGATTACGTTCGCATAAGCAAGACAAATTTTGCTTTAAATCAGCTGATCGACCGATGACCGTTGACGAATCGCCTTTGTACCTACGCTACCGTTAAAGCGTTCGAGCAAATTATACCTATTTATATTGTCGAAGCTTTACATGCCTACATGTGTCCTGTCTGTTCATGCCTACATAATACTTAACATTTAAGGCACACAGACTCATAGACACACATTTTTGTAATGACTATAACTTTTATGTTTTATTGTTTTGTTGTGTAATATATATTCTAATTACGATCTATGACCGTTAAACTACAACATACTCGAACAGTTGCCCCATAAGTCCCATAACCCGATACTCCCTGTATATGTCAATAATTTTTGTGATGTCTGCTAGCTGAATTGCATGCTATGGAATATTGCATAACAATGAAAATTATTAATTAAAACACTGTTTGTACAGTTCAAAAGATATTAACACGTTAAACGCCAGCCTGATTTTCAGTTTTTCCATCTGGGTCATGGTCCCCCATAGCCGACATATAGTGTTCCGTTGGAGCTGTGACACCATATGACCCCGTAAAGCAAAATAATTTTCTTCCGTGTTTACTGTGATTCATCGCATTTTACAGACCCTAAAGCAATAAAAAATATTAAAATTTTAGAAACAAGCGATTTTATGCTGGCTTCAAATACTAGATAAGTGAGCCCATATGGTGACCCCTATAGTGTTCAACGTGTTAAGATTATTGATAAACAATTAACTTGTAAACTATTGACTTTGCCGGTGAGTTATTATTGGATAAAAAATACAAAAGTTCTTTCACATTATAATAATGTATTAAGGTCACCGCTGGCATCGTGGAATTCATAAAAAGGAATGGAATAGTTTCTTCCATACATCTTTTTATTAATTCTTTCTAAAAAAGCGCTTGAAGATCATGAAAGTCGTTATTTATATACCTAATCGTGTCATAAGTACTGGTCACAAATCAAAATGTATTTATTTATTTTATGAAATAACTAGCAACCTGCCCACACTTCAGTTTCAGTCGCCTTACCCGCGTAGTTTCCGTTCCTGTAGAAATGCCGGAATGAAATATAGGCTATGTTACTGCCTGATATTATAGCTTTCCATTGGTGAAGGAATTTTTGAAATCGGTTCGGTGGTTTAAGAGTGATAGCGTAACAAACAAAGAAACTAACTTTCGCATTTATAATATTAGTAAGGATGTAATCTAAATTAAACTTATTACATGTAAATTATTTCATGAAGACTGAAGAAATAATTAAAAAGAATTCTATTCGAAATGACTATTATATTTATTGTGTCTATCATTATATATCTTCATTTGTGGAAATGTTTTCCTAATTGAAAACGATAATTCTGCGCCATTCAGCCGCGTATCGAGAGAATAAGCATTTTGAACAGCCTTCCCTCCTTAACTATAGGGATTGATTTAAGATATGTACTGTATTCTAATAGTCGAATTTCAAGTGGGCCATTTTTGTTAAAATCTTACAACACCCAACGTGAAAATTATAACATTATCATTTCTAGTCCCACACCCAACAGTGAACGCTGATAGACTGATGATGATTGGCTAGTTTTAGATTTCAATGGAGATATCATCATCATTTCAGCCTATCGCCGTAAACTGCTGGACGTAGGCCTCCCTCATGTTACGCCACAGAGTGCGGTCTTGTACCGCCTGCATCCAACGACGCCTAGCAACTTTCACCAGGTCATCGGTCCACCTAGTGGGGGGATCGTCCTACACTACGTCGGTATGCAATGGAGATATACTTTTATATTATTATTGTAGATATCTGCTGGTGGATTTTGGTCTGGCGCAGCGTATGTGCATGGCGCCCGAGGAGCCGGCCGCAGACCGTGCACCCCCGCCTGCACACACTAATGGATTGAGGAAAAGGACTCGCGAGGAGGTACTGCACACCTTTCTTCTTTACATATATATTTTATGAAAAGAATATTTAATAATTAAAAAAAGTGAGCCGTCGCTTAAGACGCCTGGCAGATGTGAAACATCGAAACTATTTTGTACGAGTAGAGACATGGTATCGAATATAAAGTATCGATCTGAACTCACGAGTAGTATCGAAAGATAAGTAACGAACTGATTAAAGTATCGAGTACTTTTACTTACTTTATCTTTAGGTATCGAGTACTTTTCTTTCGATACCGATATTTTGGATTCGATACTTTGCATTCGATACCGATACTTTTGTATTCGATACTTTGCATTCGATACTTTTAGTTACTAAGTACTTTTTGGCAGGTATCATCTCGAATAAATTATCCATTTTAAAATTGACTTTACGGTTCATATTTATGGGAACGTCATTTAGTACAAACGTAATTAACTTTCCAAAATATAGCTTGAAATCCTTTAATCCGTTCACAGACTTTCTTTTGCACGACAGGTGCGATTTATAAATCAAAAATAGCGGCATCTATCGAGCTAACGACCAACTCTAAGCTAAAATATATTTTATAAAGAAATCTCTAATCCTGTAATGATAATAAGGCAAGCTGTTTAAATTATTTTAGCGTCATTGATTCTTGCTAAGTTTAGAAATCTTAAATGAAATCTGATTGTGAGCCAAAATCCAATTCTTAAGGAGGCGGCGACATACACACAAATATACAGCTGAAACTAATAAAAGCCTATAAAAAGTTATTTTTGCACAAAATGTGCGATTTAGGAAACACTTAGCGCCATCTATCGAGCTTACGATCCACTCTCAGCTTCAATATCTATACCAATAAATAAAATTGGAGTGTCTGTTTGTAATGTCAAAATAATAGGTTTTTTTCATGCTCACAAGGTTATTTGCACGACACCTATGCCTAAAAAGCAATTAAAAAATTTTTGTCTGTCTGTCTGTTTGTTCCGGGTAATCTTCAAAACGGCTGGACCGATTTCAAAAATTCTTTCACCAATGGAAAGCTATAATATCAGGGCGTAAACTAGGCTATATTTTATCCCGGTATTCCCACGGGAACGGGAACTACGCGGGTAAAACGACTGTAACCTATAACCGAAGCGAAGCGAGGGCGGGTTGCTAGTATTTAATAAAGAACCTTTAATCCTGTAATGATAATAAGACAAGCTATGTATATTATTAGCATCATTGACCCTTGCAATTTTTGAAATTGCAGAGTTTACAAATTTTAACTGAAATCTGACTGTTTAAAGTGAGTCAAAATCCAAATCCTAAGGACATTCGGTGACATACAAAGAAATAAATATATATACAGCTGAAACTAATAAAAGCCTATAAAAAACGGTTCTCCATTTTTCGTAACTGAAAAGTAAACTAAATACCATACCTACTGGTGTATTTATATTATGAAGTTAGAGAATTATACATTAATTTATAAAACAAGTATATATGCATAACAGAACAGATTACAACAAGAACTAATATTAGCATAAAGTATTAATAAAATATCGCGATTTTGTACCAGAAAATGATGAATGATTTTTATTCAACAAACATTTATTTTCATTAGTATACATTATAGGTAACAATTTACTTTGAGTTCACTAGATGGCGTTGTACAAAATTTTAAATCGCACCATGGTTTCGTTATAAAAATGTAGATATGTTTCCAGATATTCATTTTATAGTTTATTAAAAAGGGACCGCGAGGCGTGGCGTTCAATCGCCACGCGACGATCGTGGTCATCCTCGCCTATAGATGTTTCACATCAAAAAAATACCTATTAACAAGTGAAAATCTATTTCTTGAAACTTGTGATTTTTGCGGACACAAGCGGAACGATATTTCTTTTATTAATGATGATTAATTTGTCATAAAGTTACCAACACAGTTACCTGTGGAAGTCGTAAAAATTGTCATAAGAACCACCAGAAGAATGAGTGCCAATATACATGTTAGTAAACTCGTTGAAATATTATCGATTTGCTCCCCTTTGACAACAGATTTCATAAAAACAAGTAAATTAACTTCTGCCAATATATCTTGCACATATTGTCGACGACAATTTTGGCATTAAGCTAGCCTTTTGAATGCTTTGCACTTTTTTATATGTATTAATTATTATGATTTTGAAAAAACAAAATGTAAACGTATTCTATTTCGAAGGGCATCACACAGGAACTAATATATTGTATACACACAAACGATCTTTAAATTTGACGTGCTATGCTAATTTCAAATGTAATATAGAGGCAAATAATGTGTAGTATAAACTTGTAGGAGGAGACAGCATCGGTTGCCAAACGTATGGCATTAGACTTGAGCACGGGTAGGCCAGTCGCCGCCGCGGTCGGTGCGGGGCCGCGCGCGACGTTGGCTGCAAGCGGTAGTGGAGGAGGAGCAGCTCGGGCACGATGCGCATGCGCGGGCGCAGGGGGCGTGTGCTCCACGTGCAGCTCGCGCCCCGCCCCCCGGGCACCGCGCGCCGGCACACAGGGATTCCGCCCACCCGAGGTGCGTACTACACGCTATTAGCATATATTGTGAAATATATAAAATAGTATAAAATATTAATAGAAGTACTGGTTTATCCGTGTGGTAACAGAGTAAGAATACAACTCACCACCCTCGATCTTGCCCATCGGTGTCGTAGAGATATTATATGCAAATAACATCTATGCAAAAGAAGAGAAACTCTAAATAAAACCATATAACCACCACCTGGGTGGTATAAGCAGGTCAATTTCCTGCCTATTGTGGAGGAGGCTTGAGCCCAGTAGTGGGACGTATACAGGGTGTATCAGGTTATGAGGCAACCGTTCGAGTATGTTGTAGTTTAACGGTCATAGATCGTAATTAGAATGTACATTACACAAAAAACAATATAACATTAAAGTTATAGTGATTTCAAAAAAATGTGTCTAAGAGTCTATGCCTTAAATGTTACGTATTATGTAAGCATGTACAGACAATACATTTAGGCATGTAAAGCTTCGACAGTATAAATTCATTCATAATACCTAGAATTGTGTAAACGTTTCAATGATATACTCAGTGCCAGATAACGTGGCAAAAGACGACCTTCACCTACCTTCACCACGATATCTTAAAATGCAAAAAAATCTATCGCTTACCATACAAATCTATCGAAAAGTTGTATCGCAAAATTCTCTTGGTAGATGCCTACCAGGAAGCAACATTACAAACAGCACCACCCAAAATTTTACGAAATCTAGTAAAATTACCATAGAAAATACCTATATGTTTTTAATATCCTATAATCATTTATTTCATTGTTTTAAAATACCAGATTAACCTGTAACTGGTGACATTTCATTATTTTATAAATAATATCATTGATAACAATGCCAAATTACTTTCAAATGTCTGAATATCAAAAGTTTTAAGCAACATTAAAATTAAGGTACCGAGAATATTTATATAAATTCAATATATTATAGATCCTATAATTAAATACGTAATTAGCTTCGAAGAATTATGTAACGCCCAAAAAATGCCAAGTTTTAAGTTATGACACATTCTTTCAACTCATTTTACCGTCAGGTGTAATAAATCTAAAGGATCGCACAAGTAGATGCAAGATTTTAGGTTATGTGTATCAAACATAAAATCTTTTCTTAACTGATTTTAGAGTCAGGTGTACGAGATCAGTGGCGTCGTGTGGCCCAGTCGCCATTTTATTGACATTCCGTGTGGAGCACGTAAAAGATATTGAAAAAAAAAAATGATGTGCCTCGATGACAGTAGGTACATACCGAAATTTTGATGCATTCATAATTCATGTATCTGACAGCAGTGATAGTAACAGTAGTGGAAGTGACAATCCAGAACTACAGATTTTTGTAGTCATAAATAAATTATTTTAGTATATTATTTTACCTCACCTTACATATTTAACAAAAAGTTAGGCTTAAGATAGGTTAGCTATCAGTTTCATGCTAGGGCAGTGGTAAGGTAGGTAACGTGTACGTATGCTTTATTATTGCACGTGTAGGTGTTTAATAATTAGGGAGAGTACACCGTCCTGCCACCATTGCGATTACGACGAGGACACGGCGCGCCATACGCTCGAGGCCTGCGCGGCTTGGGCAGTGCAGCGCTGTGAACTCGTCGCAATCATCGGTACGGACCTGACGCTGCCGGCTATCGCTAGGGCGATGGTCGACAGCGTCGGGAATTGGGACGCGGTCGCAGCCTTCTGCGAGACAGTGATCTCGCGGAAGGAGGCGGCGGGTCGCCTGCACGAGGAGCGCAGCCTCGATGAGGAGATCCGCCGCCGGCGACTGGGGCGGCGTAGGCGCAACTATCTGCGCCTCATGCCGCCCTAGCCGAGGCCGCGGATGACGTGACCGGGAATTTGGCCGTCACCCGCCGAGAGGCCGACCGCGTGAGGAAAGACCGACGTCCTCCCCGAGGGGGGAACGTCGGTCGATGGGAGGGTACCCCAATTAGGGGTATTCCGTCGGGCCGACCACTGACGACAAGTTAACGCTGCTCCAGTGGTCGGCCCAACGACGAAGGCGACGTGGTTTTTGGGTGGGTTGCGGGAGTTGCGTGCTTAAGCCCCTCTGTCGCCCCGGACGGAGTGGTGCGGAGGCGTGCCGACCGCGACCCACCCACAAAAAAAAAAAAAAAAAAGGTGTTTAATAGTTTCTTAATTAAAATTCTAAACAAATTACACGCAGACAAATGTTTGTAACCTCTGTACAGTCTAGACACCTTCACCACGATATTACAACGATAAGACGGTTTGTATGGAAAGCGATAGAATTAGCGATAAATTACTTGGATTTGATGATATCGTGGTGAAGGTCACCAAATCACCTCTTTTGCCATGCTATTTGGCAAACACTATAGTGTAGGTTTGTACCTACGAGCGACGAGCGGTCAACGGTCCAAGGCCGATCAGCTGTTTTAAAGCGAAGTTTGTTTTGTTTATGTGAATGTAATCATTGATTTATTCAATTTCTAATGAACATTTAACAAAGTATGAATATGTTGCGTATTAAGTATCATTGACTTTATACATTTCAATCAGATTTACACGAAAAAGCGATGACAAAATTGAAAACATTACATGTCTCTAATTCCTTAACGAATCGATATTTTTCGTTCAAATTTTTTTCATGGGTTCCTACCACCATTGCCTAGCTCCCTTTTGAGTTGTTGCCCCTGATACACCCTGTATAAGCCGTGATGATGATGGCATATCCTAGTTCTTAGTGCACCACACTGGACCTAATATTTAACATATTGTATACAATTCTTTTTACTGTCCATGTGGTGATGGAATAAGAATACAATTCACCACTCCATCACTCATCTCCATCTTGTCCGTGGATGTAGTAAAAGAAAGAAGGAAAACTCGAAACAAACCCTATTCAAACACGTCTGGCCAGCGTGGAACAGTAAGTCACTTCCCCTCCCTTTATGGAGGAGGCCTAAGCCCAACAATGGGACATATATAGGCCGATATTATGATAAAAGATTATTTAAAAGAAATAATTTAAATAATATGACATATTTGCTGTGTATCTTGCCGGATATCAGCTTGCGGCTGCGATTATAAAATTATTTTGAATGTAAAACTGACAATAATACCCGGCG
Source organism: Lymantria dispar (assembly GCA_032191425.1). Classification (NCBI taxonomy): domain Eukaryota; kingdom Metazoa; phylum Arthropoda; class Insecta; order Lepidoptera; family Erebidae; genus Lymantria; species Lymantria dispar. The sequence goes on from CM063445.1 coordinate 38,128,303, forward strand.
TGATAATAACAGGCGTGAGTGTTTATATGTAAATGATTTCAATTTGTATAGGTGTTACTCAAGTACCCGCACCAGACGACTGCAGTGGACGTGTGGGCATGCGGCGTGGTGCTGGCCAGCGCTCTCACGGCGCGATACCCGTTCTTCCGCGCCGGTGATGATGTCTCCGCGCTGGCAGAGCTCGCCGATCTGCTGGGCACCGAGCCGCTGCAGCAGACCGCCCACAGCCTCGGTGTGTAACGTGACTTTTATTTTTGAAGTGAAAATTCCTTTAGACGCGTAGAACACTTTTTTGTGTGAACAAAATCATGGCACTCGCGTCATCGTTGGATGAACAAAAAGCTTAAAATTCGCGTCATCGTTACCGCATGCTTCCTTGTATACTATGTACCTCTGATCAAAACTTGACAGAAATATGATTCTGGCATCCTTGAGAGCACGTGACCTAAGGGAGGCAGACATTTGACTGATCGATGGATCAATCAATAGATAATTTTAATTGAAGATTCAAAAATAGCAACAGAATGTTCATAGCTTTAAGTTTTCACTTCTATCGGCAGACTGCTTTGTTTTTTTGGTTCATATTGCCCTTCAAACTTCATAAATTGTTTGACTTGATACAATTGGGTGCGGGTTATTCGGATGCGCATCCTATGGGTAGTCATCATCATAAATATATAATTTTCTCAACATTGTAAATATAATTGAGTGGGGGAATGGGTGGTCGTAATTTAATATGTAATAAACTTATACAGACACAAATATATTTTATATTCGTTATACAGGTCGTCGTGTAGTGATGTCATCGGCCAGACGCGGGTTGTGCCTGCGGAAGTTAGCCGCACGCCTACGCGGGGCGGGGCCTGCGCCCGGAGTGGGCGGGCCCTGCACTAGGTGCCGCCTACCGAACAATCAGTGCCTATGCCGCGATGAAAATGGAAAGGTGCTCATAGATTTCATAATCTTGATTGTTATTGAGACTTATTTTTTTTTAAAGACCACCCTGCGCTAAGGAAAGAATCCTTGTATTGTGGGAGACTTTACAAACATATAATTTAACGGACACAAATTACACTCATATTTATGGCGCTTGTGTTATCTGTTTGGTAATGCATTTTACACACAAATGTCACCACCCCATGATGATACGACCGCCAGTCAGGTAGTCACTGTAAGTAAAGAGCATCTCAAACCAAACGACGTGTGCCATTGATGGCGACTCAGATTTTAATTTATAACTGAAATCAAATAGATATATTTGGTTTGCTTAAAATCAGTCGTGAATCTATTTTACTTTATAAAGACATACACTACGGAACTAAACCTTGTATTACGGGGATCTTCATAAGCACACATAGCATCAAACCTCTCTTGCTGTATGCGCTGACATGGTAAGTTTTCGTTTAACAAAGTAGAGAAGATATTATTTACTGCTTACCTATTAGTACCCAAATTGTGGGTACATGTTCCACTTGTGGTATTTTTTTTCTGAAGTTTAATCTAAGTCATTCATCATCTGAGTCTGTAAATGTCCCACTGTTGGGCTCGGATCTCGTCCACCATGGGAAGGAATGATTGTTGTGACGTTGATATAGTTTTGTTTCAAATTTTCCTTCCCTTGTATAGATATCCCGTCCCATCCCTTATTTGTCTTTTAAGACAACCCACGGGCAAGAATACCGGTGGTGATTTGTATTCTTACTGCGTTACCACATGGAATTAATCTAAGTAATTATTTAATAGTAGATATTTCTAACAGGCTGAAGAGTTTGAGCCAAGTCGTTGGGTAGCTGGCTTTCCGGACGCGGCCTTCGCACTGGCGGCGCGCCTCTTGGATCCGAACCCGCGCACTCGTATCTCAGCTACAGACGCGCTCCAACATCCATTCATCACATCGCCGCAATCTCTTACCATACACCTCACGTAAACTGTTACCTTCTCACAAACAACCATCAAACACATGAACACGTATTCTAAAATATACATTGAAATTACGTTCTTGTCTCGGTCAACAGGTGTGTCGTAAAGACATACTATACAAGTGAAACTTTTGTATTATAGGGTAACATTTTTATTATCATAAAGCAGTTTTGTATAGCATACATGGTATTTACCATTCATACGTAAATAATTGGAACCTAAAAGAATATGTCTTCTCAAGTTAGTTAAATAGTTTAAGTAAATAATACATCGCGTAACATAAGTAACGTTACACACGATTCACTTGAAAGTATGTGAAAGTAATATGTTAAAAATTATTTAAAAATCGTTTGAGCTACATTTCGTCAAAGAAAATGGTTTCGTATCAGAATTTTAAACTCCTACTACAAGTGTCACTTCAATAGTATGTATTTAAATAAATGTCATTATTATTTAGTGTTATATTGATACAAGTCTAGTGTATTAAACGATCATCATCACACCCATATACCTCCCATCCGCTATGGGAAGAAAATTGACCAACTACACCACGCTGGTCAAATGTGTTGGTATAAAGTTTTATATCGAGTTTTTCTTCTCTTGAATAGATATTGTATACATATCATATCTCTTGGTCGTCTTTTACGATACTCTTGGACAAGAGAGGGGATGGTGAATTGTATTCTTACTCTGTCACCACACAAAAATATTAAACAATACCCAAGGATTATTATTAAATCGCGACTCCTCCACAATGGGAGAGAATTTGAACTACTATGCCATGCTGGTTAGACATGTTGATATAGGGTTTCATTTCGAGTTGTCCTTTTCTTGCACAAATGTTATATGCATAGTATATCCCATAGTCGTCTTTTACGACATACACGTGCAAAACAGGGTGAATTGTATTCTTACTCTGTCACCACACACAAAACACTATCAAATACTTATGTAATATTTAAAACATGTGGAAAACATTGCACTGTTTGCAGAGGAATTATTACGTATATAACTGTAACCTAGCCACCAGTATCTTTGATAAACATATGATAATGAATTCCATAACGGCAAATATGGGTAACTAAAAATGTTATCATCGCCATTTTTACATGTTTATGCCCATTGCTGCTCGTGGGCATAATTATAAATGCCAAATCCAATTAGCTTACGATATCAACAGTGTTATATGTTTTGAGTTTGCCTGATATTGCAATTTATTCTTTTAATTGCATTTTCCTACGCCTGTTGGATGATTATATGTTAAATGGTGATTTAGGAACAAGTCAGTTATATGACAATGTTTAGTCTCTGGCACTATGGGGCGCAGACATTACAAGCTAAGTACTTTTATATATACATTGTTGATTAGTTATAATGGGGATCTCAGAATATAATTTAAGTTACACATATCAAGTACAAAGTAGTATTATGAGGACTCGCGCAATGTTACATTGGCGTATCTACGGGTACACGCACCTTACTGGGGACGATCACCAGGGGGTATACCTATTATAGAGGACTATATCATCATCTTTGGGTAAGCAAGTAAATTGTCTCGGCCATTATTTAGGTGGATATGCGTTTACATGTTTCTGAAAGTTTGTATAACTTTTAACTTGTGGGTAGCTACTGTGTACAAATTGTGGGTTGTTACTGTTTTGTAATCAAGTAATTAAAAAATTATCATTGGTTATAAGTTAAAAAAAATTACATATTACATTAAAGAGAGAAGAAAAACAAATATTCTGCTCTCGTTAAAACCTTAAAAACAATCATAATTAAACAAAATAATTTTTAAACCGTAAAATGTAATTACATAAATACTCGTCTTATATTTTCGTTTTTATTGTTTACATTAAAAGTTATATCAGATTTTAAACAATAAGACACAATTATCTTCACATAATAAGACTCGACAGTTCTGTACATTAAATATTTAAAATACTAGATATATTTTAGTAGTCAAATAATAATATTAACTTCTCGATATATACACCATCACATGGTAAGAATTATATTTATTTTTTTTATATTTATTTATGTTTGTAAAGTGCCCTGCAATACAGTTGTATTGCAGGGCACTTTACAAACATAAATTACATCCGGACTCGGATCAATAATTTGATCACAAAAGTATAGCAGTAAAGTTGATCGCAAAAAGTATTGTCCCACATGGGATTTGAACCCACGACACTGCCATGGGTCGGTATCTTAACCACTGCGCCATCTGTCCAGTCAATTATTAATAATAATTAAATGTTGAAATAATAATGAAGCCAACAATGTAAATGAATTATTACAAGTTTTAAGAACATCTTCACTCGAAATATCAGCTGAGAGGTAAAAAAGCAAAAACGCCACTCTTCATTCATTTAATGAAAAGTAGTCGTTGAGATATTTGTCAATATTTTAATATTTCAAAAGGATTCAGAGATAGACCAGTGCCGAAGCCTTCAAAAATGGTAAAAAATTAAAAAAATAATAGTAGGATGAAACCCATTAGAAAAGGAGGGGAATATGATAAAAATGAAAGGAAAAATAAATTACGGGCGATCCGAGTTCGGGAAGTGGGAGGGGGTGGGTTTTTAAGGGTAAAAATGGTTTATCTGGATTTCTGCCAAAACTATAAGTCCTACGAAAAAAAGTTAAATAAAAAAGTTGTAGGTAATAAAAAGATCTACAACTTTTGTATTCACAATTTTTTCACATAACCTCAAAATTTAGGTGAAAAATTCAAATAACTAAGATTTTGGTTTATTTGTCTTTTTCAAAAAAAAAATTTGCATTGAAAATTGGTGAATCCTTACCTTATTATGTCCCAAATACACTTTAATTTATTTGATTTAAAATATTTATTTTTTTCGCCTTATTTTAGCTTAATATAAAAAAAAAAACACCCTAATTTTCGATCGAAAATTCTCCCGTCAAAATATCAGCTTTTTTCAAAAAGTTGGGGGGGCTTTTTGTTCGTTGAAATCTCTACTTTCTGATAAGCACCGACTTTAAAAAAAAACTGATATTTTGACGGGAGAATTTTCGATCGAAAATTAGGGTACTTTTTTGATATTAAGTTAAAATAAGGCGTAAAAATAAATATTTTAAATCAAATAAATTACAGTGTATTTGGGGCATAATAAGGTATGATTTCATCAAATTACATAGCAAATAAAAATTTTTGAAAAAGAAAAATAAAAAACCAAAAACTTGGTTATTTGAATTTTTCACCTAAATTTTGAGGTTATGTGAAAAAATTGTAAATACAAAAGTTGTAGATCTTTTTATTACCTACAACTTTGCTCTTTAACTTTTTTCTGTAAGACTTGTAGTTTTGGCGGAAATCGAGTTAAACCATTTTACCATTAAAATACCCACCCCCTCCCACTTCCCAAACTCAAATCGCCCGTAATTTATTTTTCCTTTCATTTTTATCATATTCCCCTCCTTTTCTAATGGGTTTCATCCTACTGTTATTTTTTTTTTGGTTTCAAAAATTATCGACCCTGGTCTAAGAATGGTTTTTACAACATAATAACTAATCAAACACAAAATATGTACATTTCTTTTGAACTACTAATTGTCGTATTAAATTTGCCTCACTTTGATTTATACATTATACCTACCCTTCCACTATTGAAAATTATATTTTTTCCAGCAATTAAATAATATTTTGAAATTTTCTTTGTTATTTCTACATTTTCTAATATTCTAGGCTTAGAATAATAATCTATAGAAGGTAAGTTCACGCACAAAAAGTGAGGCATTTCAATTGGAGCCTAATAGAGCTTACGCCGGAACCGTTCCGTAATGTACAAGTCATTGTACTGCATGAACGTACGCAACTCTTAAAAAATAAATAGGTAATTATGACGGTTTGTGCATTCAAATAGTGTCACAACACATTTGAAAAACTTAAAAAGGTTTTTAACATTACTTTTAAAAGTATTTCGACGATTTATGTTAATAAAAACAAAATTTGATTTCATAATTTGTATAGTGGTTTGCGTGTGAACGTGTGTAAAGGTCTGCGCGGCATTAGTATTTTTAGATTCAAATTTTGAAAATTCGAAGTATGGACACTATCCTTCTATACGTTATTATTCTAAGATTCTAGATTTATGCCGCCATTGAGATGATGATCTGTAGATACGCCAATGTGTTTAACTGTTAATATTGGAACCTTGTGTGCCTTTGCTTGTGTTCAGAAGAATATTGTTATGTTACCTTTATTGAATAAACGATAAGATTAAATTACTCTTTTTATTGTTGGTAAAACATAAGATAAATAAACTCATTTGCAAAAAAAACGGGCGGTTTTGATTTTCATTCATATTTAAAAAGATACAATACCAAAAAGGTTTCAATCGTTTGTACACGTTACTGGCCGGTTTTAAAAATGCTGTGGTATTTAAAAAAGTACGTTCTAAATTCAATTTTTCATTTGATGTTCATTTTTACAGAAAACCCCTTTTTATCCTACATTTTTGGCGCGAAGTTCCAGAAGTTAACATCGACTTTCATAACTTTTATTCAATTTTTATCGATTAATTTCATATCCTTGACTGTCAAAGCTTTATTTAATGCTGTTTGGCTGTATCAAAAATGGTAGATAAATGGTAAAAGCTACCAAAATTATCGCGCTGCTTGAAGAGGGTTGCAGCCAATGTTTCGTGGCTAGGAGGCTAAATGTTAGTCGCTCGACAGTCCAAAGGACCTGGCAGCGATATCAGGAGACTGGTTCCGTCGAGAGAAGGCCTGGTTCTGGAAGAAAACCATGTACCCAACCACGGGATGATCGTTTTCTTGTGAGTCGCGCATTGAGAAATCGCAAATCTTCGTATGTGGATCTTAAGAACAACCTCCAAGAAGTAAGAAATGTGCATATTAGTCTATGGACGGTCAGGAGGAGGCTTCTCGCTGCCAATATACGCAGTCACCGCCCGGCCCGCGGCCCCAAATTACTCCGTGAGCACAGAGTTCACAGGCTTAGGTTCGCTAGAAATTGTGAATCATGGACTCAAGACGATTGGAATAGGGTTTTGTTCTCTGATGAAGCCAGGATATCTCTGTTCGGTGAAGATCGACGTCGGCGAGTGCTAAGAAGACAAGGAGAACGCTTTGCAGAGGCATGTTTCGAAGAAATCACACCTTATGGTGGGGGCTCTGTTATGTTTTGGGCAGGAATAATTTCAATGGATCGTACAGAGTTAGTCTTCATTGAAAACGGCTCACTGACTGGGCATCGATACATAACGGAAGTTCTAATTTCTCATGCACAACCCGCATTGGCCGCTCTAGGTGAAGACTCGATTTTTATGGACGACAATGCTCGCGCCCACCGATCCCGCGATGTTAATGCGTATGTGCAAGAGGTCGGCATTCGTCGTTTGGATTGGCCAGCTCGAAGTCCCGACCTCAATCCCATAGAGCATGTCTGGGACATTCTGAAACGGCGTGTGAGATCAGTACACCCGGCTCCGCAGACCATCAGAGAGCTGAAGAATGTGATTACTGCGGAGTAGGAACGTATTCCGCAAGCAAGTATCCGGGATATACTCGCTAGCATGCCCAGACGAATTCAAGCTGTGATTTTAGCTAGAGGGGGTCACACTCGATACTAAACATTTATCTGCTTTTACTTTATTAAAGAAAAACAAACAAAAAAACTTTTTTATTTTTACTTCATGAGCATATGCACTACTAGCGAATATACACTACTAGCGAGGTTTAGCATTATTTCCCATAAATTGTATCTAAATTTTATGAAATACTGATGAAAACGATTATTTTCTTATTAATTTAGCAAATTGTGTGGATAAAACTACCTATAATTATCAAACAAAGAAATATTAACATTTGAAATGGTTCATTGCTTAGGTGCCCGTTTTTTTTGCAAATGAGTGTATATTCCTTCATTACGTATATTCAATCACATCCCTGCTGAAGGATTTTGGATGCTGGAACTAATATTATAGCATACATCAGTTTGCCTGTATCCCAATTACTTGGTGCCGACGCAAGACGTACTCTTCTATCGTACATATTGCATTTGTAATAGTTTTAAGACCGGCTCTGTCTGAGCTCGGTCTGCCTGACCTCGACTCTCCTTGAGAATGTATCAGAAAGCGAAGGTATATGATAGATGGAGTTGACCCAGGTCAATGTAAATTTCTCAAGTCGTCTTTTTTAAGAGAGTGATGTAGGGGCTGGTAATATCTGTAGCGTATAAGCCATGTGGTGGCATACGTTATATATATGGGGTGTGCGAACAATTCGAACTTATGAATTCAAGAATGGTTTAGATTAATATTGATAGGTGGCGCTGTGATTGATTTTTAATTATTTGGATTTGCACAAAGCAGCCTCTATTTTTATTTAATTTTCAGATATTGGTCAACTTTGAAGTTACCTTACAAAAAAAAATTGGTTGTCTAAGTCGGTTTACGGACGATATATTTTTACAAGTTTTTATTTAATTGCAATGTATGTATGTATGTAAGTTTGTTCGGGTGGAATTTTGCAACTTAATTTTGAAGCAGATGGCCTCAACCGATTAAGCTGAAATTTTGTATACACATTCGATGTGGACGACAATTTATGGTTAAATGTGTGACGTTATTCTAAATCCAAGATGGCGGAGTAATTATATTTAGTGTACTCCTACAATAAGGGTATCAAATGAAAGGACTAGCTAAGAGTAACTCTAAAAAATTAAAGTGACGTTTAAATCCAATATGGTGGACTTCTAAAGCTTGAAACTTTATTTTGAAGCAGATATGTATATTCAACCGATTGAACTAAAATTTTGTATACAAATTTGATTTGGATGACAATACATGCTTAGCTGTATGACATCATTTGAAATCCAACATGGTGGCACATACAAGATCGCGGACTAATTATATTATTTTGCAATATGGGTATCAAATGAAAGGGCTTGCTAAGAGTCATCATCATCATCTCAGCCCATGTACGTCCCACTGTTGGGCTCGGGCCTCCTCCACTATGGGAGGGAAACTGACCTACTATACCACGCTGGTCAGACGTATTGACATAGGGTTTCATTTGAGTTTTCCTTCTCATGCATAGATGTTGTATGCATATGCAAGTAAATACGAGTACTTAAATCTCGCGACAAGCTTTTGTAACGTATAAATTGTCTAATGACATTATCAGTGATAGAAATTATTTAAAGTTTATTTTTAGTTTTTTAGAGCATTTAAATAAAAGCATGTTTCTAAAAAGATTTTTTTTTTTAATTTATAAGCATCATAAGAAAACAGTGATAAAAATTACATACTTTTATGAAATGAATTATTTTTTTTTTACATTGGGACTAATTCCACCACACATTCCCACCACTGTAAGCCAGGATCCACAATGGTCTCCGTATAAGACACTGAGGTTTGACCCTCAGGAAGTCCCGGGCATCGCTTTTAATTGTCTTGGGACCCGCAACAAAAAAGAAAAACAGGAGGAGTTGGAAGGATTCCACTTCCCTCCTATGCAAAGCGGGAGACATGAAGCAAAGTTGGCTAATAAGCCAGTAAATAAGGATTTGTACAACTACGTGAAACGCAGCGGTACAGCACCACGGATTGGACAAAGCTTAATGGACCTATTTGTGAGCTTTAGGTTTGGTTACAGTAATAGGTATGGCAAAAGCGCCTAAACGCACGGAAATTTTCTCGAGTTGCTACAAGATCCGAATAGTATATTACCCCAGACGTGACATGCATATTGTCTAACATGAGGTCCCGCTCGTTGCGCCAGAGAATGCACTCCCAGAGGATGTGATGAGCTGTTTGTTCAAGCTCATCAGTTCAGCTGTGTGTTTGTCAAATGAATTATAGTAGTTTTAAAAAATAAATCATCTCATATAGTAGTTTTTTAAGAATAATCCAACTAATCAACAGGACCGAGAATTGGAAAGCCCACAACAAAACTTGTTAAATCTCTTTTAGATGTGAAACATCTAAATTATTTTGTACAAGTGTATATGCATAAAAGACGACAGGAACTAATATGGCATAAAGTATTAATAAAATATTAAGATATTTTCTAGAAAATGATAATTTTTATTTAATAAACAATTATTTTCATTAGTATACACTAGTGATGTAACGAATGTTAGGATTGAGACATTCGCGAATGCGAGTGCGAATATTCATTTTCAATATTCGCGAGCGCGAATACGAATGTTGACTTTCAAATAAAGTGCGTGCAAAATATCATACATGGGTTGGACATTTCGTACCAGCCATGTTTTTAGCCGTTAACCGTTACAAGTTGAACGAATGAAACTAGTCATATTCATTCGAAAATATTCGTTGTAATTTGAGATTCATCATCATCATCATCTCAGCCCATATATGTCCCACTGTTAGGCTCGGGCCTCCTCCACCATGGGAGGGTAATTGATCTACTGTATCACGCTGGTCAGACGTGTTGGCATAGGGTTTTGTTTCGAGTTTTCCTGCTCTTGCATAGATACGAAAATATATTATATGTAAAAAAAAATATCGCTAACTTCAAAAGATATTGTGACATTCATGAAATGAATACTCGGAATAAGGACAAACTAATTGTACATACTACTCGTCTCCAAAAAATTAGCAAATCATTCATGGGGCAATGTATACGTTTCTACAATAGATTACTTAAAGATATCCGAGACCTGCCAACGAAAAAGTTTAAAAAAGCTATCAAGAATAGACTTTGTAAGAAAGCTTATTATAAAATCTCGGATTATGTAGGTGATAATACTGATTGGTTGTGAGCAGCTCCTCATTATGCAATTTCCTTGTTATTTTAAATAAACTCTTTTTTAATAACTCTAATATTGTAAAGCGTAGCGTGTTTTGCTTAACGAAATTTTGCATTTTCGTCGTTTGTAACATATGGTCTTGGTCATGCTCAGTGAAGGATCTACTTGCGGTAGCTGCGTGGAGCGAGTCTCTCCCTTCCCTCCATAGTGGTTGAGGGGAGTGATGGCTGCTCTAGTAGTTAACTCGTGATCGGGTGCCGCTTGTGGGATCTGGTCCAGCCATAATCATTTGAATTATATTAAGTATCTTGCAGTTCGAAGGGCATCACACTGGAGCTAGGTCTTACAAAACATGTATACAAATTTATATCTAGTAAGAAGAAAAAAAAATTAAAATAATAGACAAGCCCGCTGAGTTTCTTGCCGGATCTTCTCAGTAGCGGTCGCGTTCCGATCCGGTGGTAGTTTATTTTTATTGGATAATTTAATTTTATTTTGTAAAATTGACAATATGTAAGTGCCCTCTCGGGGTCTATACATAATAAATGATTTGAATTTGATGTTGTATGCATACAATAATCCTTTAGTCATCTCTTACGACACCCACGAGTAAGAGAGGGGGTGGTGAATTGTATTCTTACTCCGTCACCACACGGAAAAAAAGAAATAATGATAATCGAAATTTGAGATTAGTCTATTATTATTGTATTTGTCAAATTTACAAATGAAAAACATTTTTTCATTTGTAAATGCACATGTTACTGAAGTGTGGACTTATTTCACAATTTGTGACGCTGAGAGTGTTAAATGTGTGGTATGTCACTAAGTTTAATAATTACTAAACAAAAAGAATGTATTTTTTTCATATAGATTCAGTTTCTTTTTGTACTGGCAATTAATATGTATAAAAATGTGAGTCAAAATTCAATAACTAATTTTCTAGCGGGCAGATACACGGCTCTGTAATAACCATAACTTGTTGGACGCGGAACATCTTAGTCCGCCCGTGACCATGAACCCTGTAAAGTATTCGAAACATTAGATTGCGTAAATCTAAAATCAAATACGCCATAAAATCCGTAGAATTAATTTTATTTACAATGTGTAATACTGGCGAAAACAACAAATAATATTTTTGTAAATTGTTTTTCGTTTTTTTGTGATTTAGTTTATATTTTAACAAGTTTATTCCCCGCCCGCTTGGCTGGGTTGAAATTGTAATTTGTTTAAATGACAATTATGACAAATAAATAATTGCATTATTATTAATCATTCTTGACAGTTCTCGATTTACCAAATGACTAATATTAATAAACATAACCAATAGAATTAAATTATCAAATGAAATGAATTCAGTTACAATAAAAATTCATTATTTCTAACACAAAAAACGAATATTAATTTCCGGAAAAATATTCACCAACATATCATATACTAGATCTTTCTCCGAAAGATGCTACTTCTTATGGTATAAATATTATTCTGATCGTTTCAGTGGTTTTCGCAGTATAACAGAACAAAAAACCTGGCTCCCCATTTATTAGTATACATTAGACTGACAAGAATAAGAGAGACAGTATTCCTAATTTAGTTGCCGACCTTGAGTTGAGTTCCATAATAAATTTTTATTCAAATATTATAAGTAAATAACAATAATAAATATTATCAGTTATATAATACATATTATCATTCCATTCCACTGTGACATATATAACTTTCTTGTAGTTTGCCAATACATTCGCATCGTTCCTTGCGAATGCGATTGCGAATGTCAAAAACATATGCGAATATTCGCGAAGGCAAATGCGAACATTCGTTACAACACTAATATACCCTATAGGTATGTGTTTAGGTTAATTTATTTTGTGCTCACTAGATGGCGTTGTACAAAATTCTAAACCTCTTTTTTTCTAAATTATGATTCCCAACATATTTAAGTATATTTCAGGCAAATGAAATGCAGTTATGGTTTAAAATAGATAATTTTATTAGCAGTCTTTTGTCTACTGTACAGACATACAAAATAATATTAATTATTGATGTGACTTATCTACTTGTCTAAGGCAATCTATGATTACAGGCAACATAACTTTATAAAGCTGTACGCTGCTCTTGTAACAATATATGTACATTATCAATTAAATATATGTTATGTACAATGACATTGTCTTGAATAACAAAATATAATTTTCTAAGATTGCCAATTTTATTACCCTTAGCTAATGTATTTATTCTAATAATTAAATTAACCCTTAATTCAAAGAAATAGTAACATAAAGAAGTAAACTGGCCATTGAAATGTACTGTGTGAGTGTGGGGGCTGTATGGTTGATTATGGCTTAGAATAATAACATATAGAAGGATAGTGCTGGTACTTAAGCAATCCAAAACGTGAAGCCAAAAATAGTACATGCGTGCAAGCGATTACCCACGTACACCACTATACATTAGCGTTGTCTTGTATGCAGTGACTTTGTACATTACAGAACGGTCTGGCGTAGGAAGCCATCTTGCTCTAATTTAAAAGCTTCATTTTTTTTGCGCGTTGTTACCTTCTTTGAGTTATTATTCTAAGGATTATATGATTAAATATATATTGGTTACACATAATACAGTTAATAAAATACATGTAACAAAGCAACTATTGTAAATACATTTGAATTAATTTTGTCAGTATATACGGTAGAAACTCGATTATTTGGCCCTCGGTTATACGGATTCGCGATTATCCAGACTACCAACCACGACCTTATTGTACCTACAAATCGAATTTATGCAAGCATGAACATGTCTGAAATGGAATCTCCCGTTCGCGCCCCGCGGGATTACTGCTCCACGCATGTCATTGTTTTATTTACTAACTGTTACAGCGGTCTGAGGTGCATGACCCATGGGATATGTATTTGTCTTTTAATAAACGCATAAAATTAGGTAGACATGCACAAAACCGAAGGGGGTTTTTTATACATTTGATTATCCGGATGCTTACCAACAACAATTAGTCCGGTTAATCTAGTTTCTACTGTGTATATATAACACTTGCTAATTCGACAACAATATTCTCCAGCATTTATCTATGTATTGAGATCCTTCTCTATTCACAGCTTAAAGGATAGTAGAGCATAATGCAGGACTATTATTACTAGAACACTGTAGTTCATTTTTTTTTATTTTATTGTCTATGATAAAGGGCAATTGATGATCTTATTGTTGGCAAGTAGTAAATGCAATCCAGGGGACTTAAGCACCAGAATACATCAAATCCACTTATACAATTAATGCTATGCCTAATTATTGGCAGTATATAATACTGTTGAGCTGTTTAAATTTAACTACTTTACGGATTTTATCACGTTCGCATTTGATTTTTGATTGCCAATTTCGTACACTTTGCAGCCTTCATGGCCACGGGCGGACTAAGATGTCTTACGTCCAACAAGTCATCTTTATTACAGAAAATTTATAATTATCTACCCTATACAGAAAATTAGTTATTAAATATTGAGACACATTTTGATACAAATTTATTGCCAGTGTAAGAAGAAAATGATTCTATATGAAAAATAACTACTAAACATAAATGTTAAATAATTACTAACCATAAACAAAATAATTTTTTCATCAAGTCAAATACAAACGCGAAAGTAGAAAATACGTGTAAAGTAGTTTTATTTACAATGCACATAAACATCAGAAATTATTGTTTAAACTTGTTAAAAATTAAAAAAAATGAACTAGGTTGTGAATATTCTTATCTTTCATAATTAATGATATCACCCATTTTGTAAATAGGTAAAAGTACATATAGAAAGTGCTAGAAATGAGGTCATCTCATATATTCAAAAGATTAAAATTTTCATAGTGCTATTTGCATTTAGAAAAATAATTTTGTTATAAAATACAAGGTACCATTTAGTTTGATGCTAATTATTTAAAATACACAGCACTATGGAGCTTACATTAGGCTTATGTTAATTTTTCCAAAAATTAGGGTTTTGCTGTAATCTCCTTTCGAAGTTTTGGTACCAGGTGTGTAGTGTGTTAAGTGGTATGTAAGACACCCCAGGAGTGAGGGTCATTTGGTCTTGTGTCACTGAGAAGGAAGCTACAAAGTTCACAAGGTTCTCTAACATCTTCTGAGCAAATGTTATGTAATTGTTCTGTTGTTGAGCCTGAAATCATATATATATAAACATTAACTTTTATTATTATTGCTTTGTCATGCAAACTTATTTTATTTGATAGTTCAAAGTATATAAGGAGAATTTTTTTGATTACATAAGCATTATTTACTAACAGCTCTGAAATAAATAATTGCTGTAGTTTCTAGAATGAACATGTACATATATGCTCTCAAAAATACAATTTATAATTCAAACAAGTTCACTACGTAAGTGTCTGAATGAAATTATAACTTCTAGGACTAAGTATGATAGCCAAATTATTACAACTTACCACAGAAGAGGCCAGAAGTTGAACATTTGCTTCTGGTTCAATAGCTATGCCTATTTGTGCATTGTTACATATTTGAGGCTGACCAAAGGCACTAATGAATTTATTTTCATCTGAAAAAGATAATAATATGTTTAGTAAATAATGATTACAGATAAGTTTTAAGTTCTGATCAATACCTTAAGTACCTAATTCATGGAGTTTTTTTAAAGTTCCTATTTTAAATATAGCAGAGGGTTTAGTGTTAGATATGTGTCCTAGTAGTTGCCAGTTGGGAGGTGCCGCCGGGTCGGGCCAGCTCCAGTACACCATACCAACCGTACCCGGCGGTAGTGGCGCCACCCCAGTCAAGAACACGACCAAATGATTGATTGTATCTGCCTCTGTTATAGTACTTAGAAACTGGGTCTCTGACAAAGGAGTGAAATCTGTTTGCACCTGCACAAAATAGAAAATAACATTGAAATAGGTAAACTCTTTATTATCGACTAAATTCTTGTTTTAATACTCACAAAACGTCCCGATACAATTAATCCGAACACATTTGACATGATGTTATGTTATATAAAGAGAATACTACTTATAAATATAAATCACAACAATAACCTTATTTCTTTATTCTAGAAGAAACGTTCACGGCTTTGACAGCTAGAACTAGCGATGCGTAATTCGAATCATTTAATTCGAATAACTCGAATAAGACTATTGACTCGTTCATTCGAATCGCCGTTGACCGAAACCGAATCAATTCGTTAACGCGTGTCATTACGAACAAGCCAGCTTCCGTAAAGGCAATAGCACCATAGACCATATCCTCATGCTTCGGCAGATTATACAAAAGACCGAGGAGTATAATCGGCCCCTGTGCTTAGCGTTTGTGGACTATGAGAAAGCCTTTGATTCAGTCGAAACTTGGGCGGTGCTGCAGTCCCTTCAGCGGTGCCAAATCGACCATCGCTATATCGAAGTGCTGAAGTGTTTATATAGGAACGCCACAATGTCAGTCCGTATCCGGGATAAGAGTACGAAACCGATCCAGTTGCAGAAAGGCGTGAGACAGGGAGACGTCATCTCTCCGAAACTGTTCACCACTGCACTGGAAGATGTCTTCAAGCTCTTAGACTGGACTGGACTCGGCATCAACATTAACAGCGAATACATCACTCACCTTCGATTTGTGGACGATATGTATAGTCGTTATGGCAGAATCCATGGAGGACCTTGGCACAATGCTCAATGATCTCAGCAGGGTATCCCAACTAGTGGGTTTACGAAGGAACATGGACAAGATGAAAGTCATGTCAAATGCCCGTATTATTCCTATACCGGTCCTAGTTGGCAATGCGATTCTCGAAGTTGTCGATCACTATGTTTAGCTAAGACAAACAGTCGAGTTAGGTAGATCCAATTTCGAGAAAGAGATCAGCCGACGAATCCAACTCGGTTGGGCAGCGTTCGGGAAACTTGTGCCTGAACACACAGGTCTACGACCAGTGTGTGTTACCAGTGATGACTTACGGCACGCAAACGTGATCTCTAAATGTAGGCCTCATATCAAGGCTCAAAGTCGCTCAGCGTGCTATGGAGCGGGCTATGCTCGGGATTTCTCTGCGAGATAGAATCCGGAATACTGAAATCCGCAGAAGAACGGGTCGACATAGCACGAAGAATTAGCACGCTGAAGTGGCAATGGGCAGGCCACATCGCTCGACGAACCGACAACCGCTAAGGAAGAAAGGTTCCCGAGTGGCGACCACGTATCGGACGACGCAGTGTAGGACGCCCCTCCACTAGGTGGACCGATGACCTAGTGAAAGTTGCTGGGCGTCGTTGGATGCAGGCGGCACAGGACCGCGCATTGTGGCGCAACATGAGGGAGGCCTACGTCCAGCAGTGGACGGCAATAGGCTGAAATGATGAAAAAATGAAATGTGTCATCAGTGTAGCCACCCATACGATTTAAATCTTATTTATACGACCTTTTTGGTTCTTGTACGATGTACGATCGAGTAATCGAAATCGTACGCAAAATATACGAGCTTTTGAATGAAATCTTATATGTGTTATTTTTAGTAAATAATTTAGATTTTTTTAATGTTGTAGAAATAAGATGAAACCAGGACAACTTTTAACCGCATAAGTAAATCGTATACAGGATGTATCAGGTTATGGGGCAACTGTTCGAGTATGTTGTAGTTTAACGGTCATAAATCATAATTAGAATGTACATTACACAAAAAATAATATAACATAAAGGTTATAGTGATTTCAAAAAATGTGTCTAAGAGTCTATGCCTTAAATGTTATATGTAGGCATGTATAGACAGAATACATGTAGACATGTGAAGCTCCATCAGTATAATTTCATTCATTAATACCTAGAATTGCGGAAATGTTTCAATGACATCGTAGGTGCAACGGCGAGCGATCAACGGTCATAGGCTGATCAGCTGTTTTAAAGCGAAGTTTGTCTTGCTTATGTGAATGTAATCATTGATTTATTCAATTTCCAATGAACATTTAACAAAATATGAATATGTTGCGTTTTAAGTATCATTGACTTTATACATTTCAATCAGATGTACACGAAAAAGCGATGACAAAATTGAAAACTTGACATGTCTCTAATTCCTTAACGAATTGTTTTCGTTCAAATTTTTTTCATGGGTTCCTACCACCATTGCCTAGCTCCCTTTTGACCAGTTGCCCCATAATCTGATACATCCTGTATTTAATA
The DNA here is from genome assembly GCA_032191425.1 of Lymantria dispar. Classification (NCBI taxonomy): domain Eukaryota; kingdom Metazoa; phylum Arthropoda; class Insecta; order Lepidoptera; family Erebidae; genus Lymantria; species Lymantria dispar. Next base: position 38,146,176 of record CM063445.1, read on the forward strand.
TATCTCTATGGAAAAGACACCTACAGACAACTCAGATGAAACCATAACAGTTTCATCTCAGTTGAAGTTGTTTTTAATCAAGGTTCAGAATATACCTACATTTTTTTAACCTAAAAAAATATAATTTAATAATTATATCTTAATGCAAGATAAACGTTAATTGAAAATTATAATTACATGACATTTTTTAATTATCTTACGGAAATTTTAATGAAATCCCATTGCATACTATTATATTTCTTGAATTCTTGGCAAAATACTATCTTTTTTAGTCCGTGGTACGATCTTTAAAAAAAATTAAGTTGGCAACACTGCGTGTCATACTCGTAGGCAGGTACTCGTACCGCGGGCGGCCGCGACGGCATGGTGATCAGTAGATATGGGCGTTTTCTGTTTGTGCCACAAACGGTTATGTATCCGATATACAGTTTGCATATCGATATCGAAAACAGTTTTCTCATATCGATATCAGTAGTACAGTTTTCAAACGTTAACATTGATATTAAAATGAGCAAACTAACTACGAATGCGAACTAACACAAACTCTCACATTTACAGTTAAGCTGTCAGCGGTACATCGATGCAGGTCTTAGGTATAGGTATAGGTATTTACAGTCTTATAGGTATTTACCTAAAGTTATTTAACAATTAGCTAACTGTAACTACGGCGATTTCCCTTCATGCTTTACTAGGCTTAGGACTAGCAGAAAAGCTTTTGACTAGTAAATGTAATTTTTTTTTTGTGAACTGGTATTACTTCTCTGACGCATTTAAATATTGACATATTTACAATGATTAAATATAGTACAATTAAAAACAATCACAAACAATACAAAATGTGTTTTTCAAATCAAAATATGTCACGAAACAACAACAATTATTATTATTACTTAGACTTGTGTCCATATTGTAACAACTCAAATTCAACCTTATAACTTCGAAATTTAGTTCCACTTTGTAGAATAAGTGTCTCATTAATATCGAGTAGCCGTAGCCGCCAGAAACGTTATCATAACTATAACTATACAATGGAAACTAAACCTTATTGCTAATACAGTAAGATATATTAACCACGCAAACATGGCTAAAGTTATTTCATATTCTCTTCATCTCTTTTATACTAATAAAAGAATATATAATTAGAACGAGAGGAACGAATATGGTTCATATCTCAATATCGTTTGTGAAGTTTACGTTTTGTTCGTACGTGTTCATATCGTTATAGTTTTAAGTTTTGACTCGATATGGTTTTTGTGATATCGGCTACATTGATATAGATATCGATATGGTATGATATCTAACACATATCCGATATAAGTTACGTTTTGATATATCGAACTCATCATTAGTGATCAGTCGACTCGTCTTTATTGGACATTCGTTGACTCGTTCTTTATTCGTTGATTCGCTCTCTATTCGTTAATTCGCTCTTTAATACGGAGTCGAAAAATCGTATGAATGAATTCTACGAGTGAGAAAATACACGAAATGTTCTAAAGAGTCACGAATTGGTTGTATGCAGTGTTGCCAAGTTTATTTTTTAGAAGATCGTACCACGGATTAAAAAAGATAGTATTTTGCCAAGAATTCAAGAAATATAATAGTACGCAATGGAATTTCATTAAAATTACCGCAAATCAATTAAAAATAGGGATGCAACATCGCTCATAAAAAACATCGATGTTAGGATATCGATGTTTTCAAAAGTAAAGCATCGATGTTAAAAATATCGATGTTTATGAACGATATATCGATGTTTATGAACGATGTTCGATGTTCATCGAAAACCATGCATCGGTGTTACAAATAAGAAATAAAATTCTCCGGACAAATTTTGATGAGCTTTTTTTTTCACAAAATTTGTCAGGACTTATAGTCCATAAAATATAGGATGATCTCTGTGACAGTTGTCCCTAGTGCTGCCACGCTTACAATAAATTCCGTAGTTTTTTATCGATAAAACTGTCTATTTTTATAATTGTGATTCTCTATTATAATTAAAATACAACCAATGAAAATCTTTTTGAATTTATTTAAAACAAAAACTATTTTTTGACTGTTTTAATTATTCAAAAGGAGTACAATCAAGGTCTAGGTCACTATTATCGTCATCACTAGAGCGTTCCTGCTAGAACATTTATCATTTTTTGCCAGTCGTTAGATCAATCGATCAATTACGACTGTTTTATAAATAAATATGTCTAGTTTATTGACAATAATGCGTACACAATATTATCATTTACTCTGAGACGTAAAGTAGTTTAATTAATTCAATTTATGTATTTTATAATGTAACTGTCTGTTTTAATTGTAAAAAATATGTGGATAGTTTTATATAGGTACTGTATTGGGTTTATTTCTTTTATGAATAATTTAATAAAGATCGGTTATCGATTTACGTATATCGACTGTCCCATCTCTTTTTGATTTTCAGTTCACTATGACTTTGTACGTGAGCGTCATTTATGTATAAAATGTTTACTAGGTATTTTAGTACTTACGAGGTATATTTTAGGCATGAATATTAATATTTTTATATTTATAATATATTAAAATTCAGTTGCAATAAAACTTGCACGTTAAGAATGAAAATATATTTGACACAAAATGAAATTGTAAACATGTATTTTATGGACTATAGGTACATTATACCCCTTAAACATCGTTCTTCAACAACGATGTATCGTCGATGTTTTGGTTATGAACAAAAATTTTGATGAGCTTTTTTTTTGGGAAATTTGTGGGCTGTTTAAACGTACAGCGGGGTGACGTTAGCTAGCTACATATGTTTAATCTGTGTTAGGCGTGCAACATCGCTCCTAGAAAACATCGATGTTAAAAGTATCGATGTGTATCAACAATACATCGATTTTCATAAACGATATATCGTTGTTAGCATTGAACATCAATGTTACTATGTAATAAAAGAAGAAATAAAATCTTTCGGGCAAATTTTGATGAGCTTTTTTTTTTAGGAAGTTTGTCTGATATTTTAACAACAGTGGGATGACATCGATGTTACAACGAAGAAATAAAATTCTCCGAGTAAATTTTAATAAGCTTATAATAAAACATCGTTATAAAACATCGTTCTTAACAACGATGTATCGTTCATAAACATTGATGTTTATGAACAATACATCGATGATTTTAATATAAATCTCGAGTTTATATGCAGTTAAAAGTTGTCCTGGTTTTATCTTATTTCTACAACATTAAATAAATCTAAATTATTTACTAAAAATAACACATAAGATTCCATTCAAAAGGTCGTATATTTTGTGTACGATTTCGATTACTCGATCGTACATCGTACAAGAACCAAAAAGGTCGTATAAATACGATTTAAATCGTATGGTTGGCAACACTGCTACGAACCAAGCAGTGGTCAGAGGACCCAAAAGGGGCTTCAACCACTACTTGGTATCCATGCTGGTGTGTAGTTAGCAGAAGATGCAGTAAAGAAGACTCATGGCTCTCAATATCTGTGATACGGGTGGGCTGTGTCACCAGTTGTGAGAGACCATAGGCCGAGACCATATTGAAGAGCTGTCGACCCTGGAGGTCAGTGGTTCGGAACCCCAGCCACTCTCTATGATGAGCGTTGAAGTCTCCAAGAACCACCACCTCCGCTGATGGACACTGCTCCAATATTTCGTCAATCCCCCATTGGACGTTCTCAAATAATTGAATTGACCCCGGATCACTGCCATGGGACCTGTAGAGGCACGCGTAGATGCGAGTAAGCCCTCCATAGTCTACACGTAACCATAGAATTGACAGGTCACCATGTTCGAGGGCCCGAAGGCGGCGACAGCAGATATCACTCCGGATGAATACGCACACCCCGGCTTTATGACGGAAGGTATGCTCCAACTCGTAGTCGGGGTAATTTAGGTACGAAATGTCATCCGGAGCACCTATCTGCGTCTCCGTTAAAAAGAGTAGGGCAGGCTGCGCCGTCTCGAGGTGATGGTGGACGGCGTCGAGATTGCTATGTAAACCCCTGATATTGCAAAAATCCACATCAAATGTGGATAAGGGGACCGCCGTAGAAAACGTTCTCTTTTTATTTTTCTTGGCTATGAGTTATTGTTTAAGAAGAGGAGGAAGGGAGTGTGAATGTGTACAACGAAGTTCGGTGATACAAAAAAAAAAATGAGCGGGGCATAATGCATGGTCGAGGAATGAGTTTTGTGAGGAGCTGACACGATGCACGGAAGGGCCCCCGATGCCCCACCCCGTGCGTATCCGCCTAGGTCCACTCCGGTTTACCGCACTGGCACGACGACTACCCAACGGGATTTTCACCGGTTGGTGGGACAGCCTCCCAGGGAGGATGATCCTGGGTTCGGGTCCCTTGCTGACCGGCAGGTGGCCGGCGGTGACCATTCCCATCGGGTCTGCCTGTACACCATGCCAGCCCCTCACGCTCAATACCCCGACCAAGACCTCACCACCGCAGGTTTCAGGCCTCACCAAAACCCGCTACACACAAACACACCCAGAAAGTTGGGCTCCCGGCTCTCTCGCTCACCGAATGAAGTGCAGCAACAAATTGCTACATTCAAACGTCGATCTTCTGCGAGAGTGTGGTACTGCCCCGGACGGACCAGCCCGCAACTGCAGACAAAAGACTGTCTACAGTGTGGTCCTACCACCAAAATTCAAATTCCACGATCCAGTCACCCGCGGCTTCGGCTAGGGCAGCATCAGGAGCAGGTAATTGCGCCTGCGCTGCTCCAGTCACCGGCGGCGGCTCGCGTCGTCGAGGAGTTGCTCCTGGCACACGCGCCCCGCCGCCTCCTTCCGCGAGACTACTGCCTTGCCGAAGGCTGCGACCACGTCCCAATTTCTGACGCTGTCGAGCATCGCCCATGCGATGGTGGGCAGCGTTAGGTTGGCACCGATGATTGCGACGAGTTCTTGACGCTGCTCTGCCCAGGCAGCACAAACCTCGAGCGTATGCTGCGCCGTGTCCTCGTCGCAATCGCAGTGGCGGCAGGACGGTGTACTCTCCCTCCTAGCGCCGGGAACAGGTATTTGGCGAAGCATCCATGCCCCGTCAAAACCTGCACCAGTCGGAAGGAGAGCACCCCGTGCCACCGTTTTGGCCACTGCATCAGCACCGGCCTCCGCGGTTTGCACACCGAACCGAGACCACTCCAGCCGGACTGCCCAACGGGCAATGACGTCTCGGCGGGCATCGACGCGCTCGGTGGTGAGCTCCCTCAAAGAGACCACACCACCCCCCTCTCGCCGATACAAATCGGCGAGCATTTCCGCCTCCAGGTCCCACGGGGGTTCTGTACCACGTGGACGAAGTCACGAGCAGGAGCTAGTAGAAGATATTAGTCAATGAGATTCACGGTTGACCTTGCACTACAGTGGGTATGGATTGATGCCCTTCATCTCCGAAACGGTTTTTATGAACTTTGACCTTGAATAATTTATGGCGCAGACCCGAAATTTAATAATACAATTTTTAGAACATCAAAATGGAGGTATATACGAGTTTAAAGCTTATTATCTCTCTTTTTATTGCTGTTGGTGGCAAACGAGCACACACCACACCAAATTGTACCTAATAGTTACTGCCGTTCACGACCTTTGTTAGACTGCTGCCTATCATGACTGTGAATGCCAAAACCCATCACACGCAACCACTCTCAAAAAGTTCGGCTTTCGGCTCTCTCACTCAACGAACGAAGTGCAGTAGTAAATTGCTACTACTCACACGTCGATTCAGTACTACCCCGGATGAACCGGCCCGCAGCTGTAGACATACAGTGTGCTCCTGCTATATCTATACCAATAAATAAAATTGGAGTGTCTGTTTGTAATGTCAAAATAATAGGCTTTTTTCATGCTCGCACGGTTATTTGCACGACACCTATGCCTAAAATAGCAATTAAAAAGTTTTTGTGTCTGTCTGTCTGTCTGTTTGTTCCGGGTAATCTTCAAAACGGCTGGACCGATTTCAAAAAGTCTTTCACCAATGGAAAGCTATAATATCAGGGCGTAAACTAGGCTACATTTTATCCCGGTATTCCCACGGGAACGGGAACTACGCGGGTAAAACGACTATAACCTATAACCGAAGCGAAGCGAGGGCGGGTTGCTAGTAAAATTTAATTCCGAGGTTGACCCCTCCTTTTTTGGTTCTGTGTTAATAGTAAAAGAGCAGTTGTGAATGACATGATTACGATGAATATGATTTTGATATTGTCATATATAAGAATATCATTTCACCTTACCGTGCCGTAAAGTATAGGACCATAAAACTCCTTTTGTTTATTTTTTATCATTTATACATATAAACCTTTTTCTTAATAATAAATGGCTCTCTCTTGTGATTACTGGTTATTTAATTACATCTTTTGCTTTGTTTTCCTATGGGATTTAATTTCAGTTAGGAAGCGCCGTGGAAATCTTGTCTAGGGCGCTGGCAGTCCCGGTTAAAATATGAAGATGAACTATATTAGATTTAAATTAATAAATTGTCATTATTATTACTAGAAAATTTAATGTTTAATAATTACTAACGAAGAACAATATATTTTTTTTTTCATACAGAATCATTTTCTTCTTGTACTGCCAATAAATTTGCATCAAAATGTAGGACAACATTTAATAACGAATTCTGTAGCGGGTAAATATAAATCTTTGTAATAACGATGATTTGTTGGACATTAGACATCTTAGTTCGCCCGTGACCATGAACACTGTAAAGTGTTCGAAATCAAGTACAAAGGCGGATCAAATAGATCAATCAAATATAAAATCCGTAAAATAGTTTTACAATGTAAAATAATTAGCTAGCCTTACCGTTCTTTCCTTTATCAATTGGTGTTAACAGTTTCTACGAGTGATGTTGTCTATACCTACTCCTTTTTTTTTTTTTTTGCGGGTAGGCTGCGGTCGGCGCGCCTCCGCACCACTCCGTCCGGGCGACAGAGGGGTTTAAGCACGCAACTCCCGCAACCCACCCGAAAACCACGTCGCCTTCGTCGTTGGGCCGACCACCGGAGCAGGTTTACTTGTCGTCAGTGGTCGGCCCGACGGAATACCCCCTACGTGGGGTACCCTCCCATCGACCGACGTCCCCCCCTCGGGGAGGACGTCGGTCTTTCCTCACGCGGTGGGCCTCTCGGCGGGTGACGGACTAATCCCCGGTTACGTCACCCGCGGCCTCGGCTAGGGCGGCATGAGGCGCAGGTAGTTGTACCTGCGCCGCCCCATTCGCCGGCGGCGGATCTCCTCATCGAGGCTGCGCTCCTGGCGCAGACGATCCGCCGCCACCTTCTGCGAGATCACTGTCTCGCAGAAGGCTGCGATCGCGTCCCAATTCCCGACGCTGTCGACCATCGCCCTAGCGATGGCCGGCAGCGTCAGGTCGGCACCGATGATTGCGACGAGTTCACGGCGCTGCGTGGCCCAAGCGGCGCAGGCCTCGAGCGTATGCTGCGCCGTGTCCTCGTCGCAATCGCAGTGGTGGCAGGACGGTGTACTCTTCCTCCTTACGACCTTGTGCAGGTATTTGGCGAAGCTCCCATGCCCCGTCAACACCTGCACTAGTCGGAAGGAGAGCACCCCGTGCCGCCTTTCCAACCACTGCATCAGCACCGGCCGGAAGGCCTCCACGATTCGCACCCCGAACTGAGGCCCCTCCAGCCGAACTGCCCAACGGGCAATGACGTCTCGGCGGGCGTCGACGCGCCAGGCGGTGAGCTCCCTCAAGGAAACAACACCGCCCTCCCCGCGCACCCCCCACACCCGCCGATACAACTCGGCAAGCATTTCCGCCTCCAGGTGCCACGGGGGAGTCCCGGCCAATAGGCACGCTGCCTCCGTTGCCACCGTGCGGTATCCGCGGATGGTCCTGACCACCATGACCCTCTGTGGTCGCCACAGAAGGGCCCTAAGTCGGACGGTCAAGGATACACCGATGCGCCGTACAGGGCCATCGACCGGATGACCCCCGCGTACAGCCGTTGGCACGTGGCGCTCGGTCCGCCCACGTTCGGCATAAACCACGATAGAGCGGACGCCGCGCCGACGAGCCGTGGAGCGAGCCTGCGGAATCTATACCTACTCCTGGTAGTCAATCAACCATTTTTAAGACTCATTTGATGACACATTGTAACCTTTTATTTTTCTTTTCTCACGGCACGGTGCCCACGTTTGATAGATGGAGTATGTCGGGCTCAACGTCGATTTATTATCAGTGCCGCTACCAAGTAAAAACTACACACTGTTCCTGTCCCTCGGCTACGACGAAGTCATGGGACCGTTTTCACATGCATCACAACTCCGCCGCAAACACATTGTAACCTGAATCAACCAGTAACGACAGTCATTGTCAACGAAGACTGTCCATTTTTTCAAGCAGTGGCGTTTTCCTTCATCCGTTAGGTCCTCAAAACTCCCCAAGAGTGCGAGGGAAAGGACGAGACATTCGCAAACTGAATCCTGTAAGACGCCTGTACACCTGTTAATGTGACTATGGACTAGCCAGTAATTTTTTATTACTTTTTTAATTTCCTAACTACTAAGTACACCCTACCTAACCTGACTACTAAGTACATTTGTAAATATATTATTAAAAAAATATTATTTAAATACCGGCAACCAATACAGGGACCAAGCTACCGGTGGTTAGGGCTACAAAGAGAGGGAATTTCTCACTATGCGCGCCGTGTCCAGTAGCACCGCCTTCTGCCCAACTATCTAACGCGAGACCCTTTAGGTGTTCATCAAGGCTCTTGGCTATTAAGCCGTCGATCTAAATGACTATCGGTATAACGATTGCCGTGTACATCGCACATGTCGACAATCTCGTGCTGTCTTAATATTTTTATTTTCTCAGCCTTCACGAGATTGCCGTCATGAGGTGACATTGACACTCATTACACGGCACTCTAGCCGATCTATCACCACAATGTCCAAATTACTGGTCACAATAGTCCAAGCAGTGATAATAGATCGGTCTCGGTACAATGTGACACGACTATTTTCGAGAACCAGCTCCGGTACCGAGAACGTCTACGCTCATAAGTTGGTATTCCAAAGCAAGTTGTTGATGGATGACCCTAGCTACTTGGTTGTGTCTGTGTAAATACTTCGCAGTTAGCAAGACGAGAACAGCCGGCAACGATATTCCTGCACGCCCAACAAATATCAGCCGTGCCAACCCTACAAATATCAGCCGTGTCATCCCTATGTTTTATTATTATTGGGAATATCCACTTCGAAGTTCGACATTGAGAAAAAAGTATAAGAATTGGCCTACTGTTTACGCACGAACAAAAATGCTTTACAGCTGACGCGGACATAATAACGCACATGCCCGCTTGGCAACAAGATTCTCATTCAATGCCAAACTATATTTTTTTCTTTTTTAAAAGACCCTGCACACAGAAATTTATTCTCGTATCGCGGCGGACTTTAGAAACACACAAGCGATCATAAATTTGTGCATCGCAGAAAGTGTTGTCCTGCATGGGAATCGAACGTATAACACCTGCCATGGTAGGTCGATATCTTAATCCCTACCCCATCGTCCAGTCACTTTTACTTTAGCACCTGCAGAAATATTTAGTAGCTAATTACCCATCGCGTATGATTTATTTACAAATAGACAAATATCGTTTCATCTTGTATATTACACTAACACTTAAGCGAACCATTTGCTCAATTCTTACACTAGATTTTACAGAAAATCTAAATAAATTTAACTATGAAATTATGGAAAATATTTACGTAAAATTGATTTTTATGAATAGCTGTTGTGAAGATTTTCCAGAACAATACATCCTTCTTATGTATTACTTTGTTAACGTTTTTGTCATTTGCATAATTAGAAACTTTGTAAGTTAGATATGCGTAGGTTTTGTTAGAATGTATCGTCTGTTTGCCAGTCCATACATACAGTCGCATCAATGCGTCAGGAACGAACTATATAACGGAGACACACTTCCCATCCCCGGGTTCGTTACTATGATGGAATCTCCTGTTTCCTTCACTCCTACAGCACAAAAATTCACAGGCAAAACATGATTGTATCAACCGGTTTCCAATTTATTGCAATCCCCGCGATCTAGGATTATAAATTCTATTTTATAAAGGTCTATCACCATATTCAATCTGATTGGGTATCACCTGCGAGGTGACAATGCATTCCCACATTGTGTATCAGTTTCGAGTTACGCCTAGTATCACGACTTGAGTCAAGCTTCTCATCAGAGTAAGTACTGCGCAGTGAACATCCGTTCATCAAGACCCTACCAGATTATTTCTGTTTACGTCATATTATAATCGATGGTAAACTAATGTATTCTGGTGGTGATCACCTATATAGGTAACTTACATATTGCTCGCTGATGATGCAAAAAATGATCTAAGAGGTGATTACCGAGCTGGCACCTGAGGGAGGGGGGAAGCAATATCGACACTCGAATTTTATCTTGATTTAGTTATACAAACTTCTCACAAGCAAGATTGGTTTGTTCCCAAAGACTTCAAGAAAGGTCTAATCCAGCTTGTGTGCTTGTGGAAATTTGATTTTTTATCTCCATTTCGTGATCTGTATGTAATATGAGTATTACATGGACAATTGTAAAGCTTGATCGATTCTAAAACTCAAAACTTTATACAAAATGTTTCTTCTTCCAACCACCTATGTAAGAAGACATGATGTACCCACTCCTGAGAGCATGTGTCAGTGAGTCAGCCGCTGTGCAGGCGAATATATAAATTGAACTTGAGTAAAATTAAAGCTATCCGTGTGGTGACAGAGTAAGCATACAATTCATCACACCCTATCTTGTCCGTGGGTGTCGTAAAAGACGACTAAGGTATATAATAAGCGTATAACATCTAAGCAAGAGAAGGAAAGCTTGAAATAAAACCCTATTTCAGCCTGTCTGACTAGCGTGGTACAGAAAGGTTAATTGCCCTCCTATTGCATAGGAGACTCGAGCCCAATACTGGGATATATATGAGCTAAAATTATGAATGAAGAAAATTAAAACAATACATTGTTCACAAATCTATCGATTTTATTAATTTTAATAATACAGTCATATACATAATAAAAAACAAGTAACAGGAACTAGCATCTGACAAGATAAACAAAAATATAAAACAACAATATTCATTAACAAAAATAAATATGGATTGTAAATGAAGTTAGTATGGCATAATAAATGCATTTAATGTCAGAGAGTAAGCAAAGCTGAATCACAAACAGATATGAAGAGCTATATAGATAACACATATAACAGTAAATACAGTGATTGATAAGGAATAGTTACGACTGATAGTGCGCGACGGGAAACATTTTTAAGTAATATATTTAACAAATAATTACATCATATTATAGTCAAAACACCCTACTTATTACATTAGTGCATATTATATTCTGCATTGTAATCAGGTAACAAGCTATACTATACACAAATATTAAACTTTAATATTATCATAATTATTATACATCAATTGCATGTGTAATATTCATATAAATAAATATTTAATTAATACCGATAAATTAATACTCATCAAAAAAAGATCAATAGTTTCACTAAGATTAATTATTTTGCATTCTAAATTTATACCTATAACTACATTATAACAATTTATTACTGAATATGTATGAAGTTTTTGTTATTGTACTGATTATTATTTCTTAAGACTACTTTCAGACAATTGTTGCTTTTATTCAGAGTTTAATCTTCCATATAGGGGTAGTTGATGTCACGCAGGGGTACAAAAGTCTCTTTAATAGACTGAGGTGATGTCCATCTCATTACATAGTTTGGTCCACCTGCTTTATCATTGGTGCCAGACATGCGACCGCCACCAAATGGCTGTTGTCCTACTACTGACCCAGTAGATTTGTCATTGATGTAGAAATTACCAGCTGTCATCTTCAGTTCCTCGAGTGCCCTCTGCAGGAAGGCTCGATCTTTAGCAAAGATTGCACCAGTCAGAGCAAATTTGGTTGAAGAGCCAACAAGAGCTAGAGTTTCATCGACTTGATTGTCGTTATACATGTACATGGTGAGCACAGGGCCGAAGATCTCCTCAGTCATTAGTTTGTCATGAGGATCTGTTGTCTCAATGATAGTAGGTTGGACAAAATAGCCTTTGCTGTCATCAAACTCTCCTCCGCCAATGATTTTGTTCTTAGGATTTTTCTTGGCCCCTTTAATATAGGATACAATTCTAGCAAACGCTTTGTCATCAATGACGGCTGCGCTGAATACTTTGAAATCTGATACATCACCGATTTTCAATTTAGCACGTTCTGCCAGTAAACCTTGCTTGATTGGTTCATAAAGGGATTTTGGAACATAGATCCTTGAGCATGCTGAGCACTTCTGTCCGCAGTATTCAAATGCAGAGCGAATGGTACCAGCCACAACGGACTCTACATCTGCGGATGGGTGAATAAAATGATAATTCTTACCACCACATTCACCGATGAGCCTAGGGTAATTGCGGTAACGCTGGAGGTTTTTTCCAACTTCATTCCATAACCAGTTAAATGTTGGCACTGAACCAGTAAAGTTTATACCGGCTAAATATGGGGATGACGTAATTGTACGCCCAAATGTAGGACCATCAGCGGGCACAAAGTTCACAACTCCATCAGGCAGCCCTGCCTCACGCATAATGTTAAAGATTCTCCAGTTTGAAAGTATAGCTGTGTCAGATGGTTTCCATACAACACCGTTGCCCATGAGAGCAGGTGTATAGGGTAAATTACCACCAATGGCAGTAAAATTAAATGGACTGATTGCAGCAATAAAGCCATCAATTCCACGGAACCTTAGTGAGTTTTTAGTAACATTTGGATTCTCAGAAATTGGTTGATACTTAGCATTTTCCTTTAAGAAATGTACATTGAATCTAAAGAAATCAATGAGCTCGGCCGCCGCATCAATTTCAGCTTGTATCACACTCTTGGACTGACCTAACATTGTAGCAGCATTCAGTTTTTGCCTGTAAGCACCTGCCATCATGTCTGCGGCATTCTGCCAAATAGATAGGCGCTCCTCCAGGGGGGTGCGGTCCCAGCGTACTTGAGCATCCACTGATACCTGTATTGCTTTTTGAATGGTTTTCTCATTGGCATAGTAGAACTTGGCTATCTTTTTAGAGTGATCATGTGGCATCACTTGATATCGAGGCTCACCGTCCTTTATGGTTTCACCGCCGATGACGATGGGTATCTCTTCTGTTACGGCAGCAGTCCGCTTTAACTCCTCCGCAAGAGCAGTACGCTCAGCACTGCCTTCGCGGTATCCAAGAATGGGCTCATTTTGAACAGAACCATCTGGGAACTTAGGCAATTCTACGACGCTCGATAGCGAGCGCTCGAGAACCCGGCCTCCGCGAACAGACTTCGTCAATACACTTAACATTTTCGCTATTAATTTTATGCAGGTTGTTTGATTACAACTCAGCAACTCGCAGCTCGGTTATTAATTTCAATTTTTGACTCCTACCTCAGTGCGCCAAGCATTTATGAAAAACAGAATTACACCGTATTGTTACGTAAACCTAACCGTCCGTGAAACGTATACACCAGACAAAAAGCGTTCGGATACGGTTATAATGACGATGACTTCAGTTTTTACAAAAATAGTGACCTCCACCGCTGCATCACAATGTTATTAAACGACAACGAAATATTATTCTTGTTATTACACAGTAATGAGTTCCTCACGACGTAGCACTTTAGTCAATAATAAAAATATATTATTAATATTTACGCATTACGCATACATTTCTCTATTTTTGGAAAAAATCGAGCAATTTTCCAATTCGATTGTTCGATGCAATCACTTTTGCACTTCCATTGACGTTTAATTTTTCGTTTAGGATTAGCAGTTAGCATATATATATAGGTACGTACCTACTTATGTAGAAGTACAAGTTGCTGCAGTGCAACAGACTTGCGCACCTAGTTACTGCTTTAACTTAAAAATATCGCTGGCTCTTTCTCTCCTCCAGATTTTCATTTATTATTCTTGGGCTCAGTTCAGTCGTAGAGGTTATACTAATTTTTAAATGTCTACTTATATATTAATTGTACTTGAGCATTACAGCGAATTTTAATATAATATTTTTCATTAGGTACTATTACGAGAACAGCAAACAATAGAAATCTTTCTATTACTGATAACAGCGCTCGCGATAGCGATTCATCTATCAAAAGGGTTATAAGCGAGAGATAGTTAAAGTTTCTCTAGGTAGATATGATATTGTACAAAATAAAATTATTTGACAGGTTGTAATAGATTTTGTACAGGCCAGGGAGAACCCACTGATGCACTCTGTCACAGATGCAGTCGTGAATACCTTTAATTGATGTCCTAGCTGAGGTCAGGCATGCACAACTGAGTGCTGCGCTCGCTGTTTATAGGGCAACCGACAGGGCCAGGTAGAGTAATCCAGTGGGCGTGTCAATAAGGTGAAGAAATCGGTTCCAGTGGTCTTCCCTATAATTATCTAAATTTTCTACTACTGGTGTTGTGTTTCTATGCTGGTGGGTTTCAATATCTGGTGTCGGATGTCGCGCTTCGCCTATGTATGTAAATGCTATGTTTCACTACAAAGAACATCATCATCATAATCCTGCTCTTATTCCAGTTACTTAGGATAGGTTTCTTTGATAGAAGAGCAAAAGTTATTGGCAATAGGTTTATGACTGGTCGCTTGCCCGACGTTAACTCTCCTTGCGAATGTAATTGTCAACCAGAGGGCATCAGATGGATTAGGCTCTGCGTATTCGTAGCCGTTACCACACAGAAGATTCACTACCGAAAACATTCCATTGGAAAAAGACAAATAGGTAGTACCTACCTAATTGGGTCATTGTCTCATATCGAATCAAATTAATAGCCCAGATTAATTTTATGTTCCATTTAATAAAGCCGATTTATGATGCGATATGATGACCTAAATGCGGTCGAAGGGCACTATTTCAGATTTAGTCAAATAATTTCGAAACAACTATATGTCAGCATAGACTGAAGGCAATTTCACACCCTTGATCACTTCTCTAAGACACACCAGAAATTGTCCAGTCAACTGACAAGGTTAAAGCTATATTGGTGATCACTGATCGGCTGATGATCTTCAAATTACTGTAGAAGAATACAGTTTATCAATATCTTCACTTTCTTTCAGAGTGTATTGAGATCAATTGGGGTCCAGGGCGGCAATGCTAGTAGGGGACTCCGACGTACTATTCAACTATGAACAAAAACTGTGGGAAATTACGGGTTGTAAAATTACCCCATGACCAAAAATTTTAGTAATTTAAATACATTGTTGTCGCGTGGATCGTTTTTTGTCAATATTAAAGCGTGGGTTTCTGAAGGACGGTATAAGAGATTCCCACATTGCTTTTCTCTGCGCACAGGTGCAGGTTGTCCTCTTTTATCATTTTATTCTCCAACGTGAGGAAAGGAGGAAGGAGAAAGCCACTTGGAGCGGGTTTTAAATGTATGCAAGTAGGATTTGATTCATAGGGTGCAAAAACACTGTATGACGTGGAAATTCTGGGCTTCCTTGAGCTCATTTCTAGCACCTGTATAATTTGTGTTACAATCGGCATGAATGTGAAAAGGTGTCGCGAAACCAATCTTGGTAACGCCGCGAAGAATGTCTCTGAACTGAGTGAGAAGACAAGCTCTAAGCGTACCGCTTTCTTTGAAATCCAAACAAATATGCAAAAATATGCTTTTCAGAGTTTAGCATTACATAAGCTGCTGACCTTAATGAGGAAAGTTCCAAGAAAATCAGTTGAGCAATGATCGAATACAGACAAGTGTAGCTCTGTCTCATGGCAAATGTGCTATGAGCGGAGGGTTTTGTATGTGTGCGGAGTCGAAACAATCGTGTACATTTATATACAAGATGTCGTATGATACGACGAGCTGAGATTATCTAAAACGGATGACGAAGTATAGCGTACAATGTTTCAGCCCCAGGATAGCAATGGTATTTTGTGATAGTGATCGATAAGCTTCATAAGTGGATTTGAACTGGACAGTATCAGTGGTTGTTGAGCATCATCTGATGTAATGAAAGCACAGAGAGATGACCACCGGCTCTCAATTTCATAAAAGACAAGAGATGTTAGAGCCTTATTGCACAATCTCTTTAAGTCTGAAGGCGATAAATGTCGCTCGTAAAGTCATTGTGTAATTTGATCGTGCCCTGTACAGTAATGTCTCTGTACGCTCTCTTACTGTGAGAGGACCCGAGCGCCTCTTATCAGGTGGGTTTTGGCAAAGATGTGAACCATTTAACGCTTCAACTTCAATTTATTGAACTGTCTCGCACCTAATAGATTTTGTAATAAGCTTAAAAGAATAAGAAGTGCGATACTATGTCAGGTACAGCTATATAGCACTAAGACTTGGTAATGAATTATGGTCTAACATTGGAGGTATGGCTGGCCGATTGTCTGACGTTTGTTTGATTTAATCAGGAGACCAGCAAAGATCTTGACGGATCAAGCCGATATTCCTCTGCTTGCACAATCTACAGAGTTAAATGCTGAGGGCACATGTTTCCATGTAGAGCTGGCTGGATAGTAATTATACATGTACAAGAGATCGCCCAGGTGATAATTCAAGTGAGTCTTCACGACACCCCTCAGGTGTTGCTCTAAAACACGATGTAGTTAAATAAAACTTCAAATATCGACTTCAAAATATTTATTGCATATCAGAATCAATACATTATGGGCATACAAGTAATATAGTACGCAGTACGTCGACTGGACTGCTCGCGTCATACCACGAGCTCAGACATAACGACTGCGACTATTATTTTGACTATCTGGTAATAGTTATAATAAAATTTTTGTACACGTCACCTACAACACACCGACTCATACCAAGAGTCTCATTTTAATATAAAAAAACGCAATATATTGCGGCATTAAATATAAGCTATCACTACACTAATTATTAATAATAATGAATCATATAAAAATGTCATAATATGCATAATGTATATAACTAGGCATTGGCAAGTATCGACCGGGCGGTCGCGCCGCGCTCGCGCACCACTCTACCTCAATAAACGTTACATTTGTATACAAATATCGTTAACTATACAACTGACATTGTGATTTTAAAATCGAAATATGTATAAAAAATTGGTTGTATGTAAAGTCGGTTTACGGACGATAATTTTACGTGATAACGTCAAACGAAAACATTGATGAAAAATTGTATACTTTTATGAATTTAATTGTTATTATTGAATTATCATTTAGTCATAAATTTTCTAGATAAATAAACATTTATTTGCACTCGTTAATTCAAATATATTTTTACTTAAATTAGAAATAGATGCGTCACAAGCGCAACGCTTAGGCTGCTTGTGTCTCCCTATCGCTTGTTTCGCGCTCTCGCTTGCACGTTCGGCTCAGGCGGAACGTGACAATGAAAAATGCTTATTCTTGCGTTCATTGATTTATAAAATGTTGTCACACCAAAAACTTACCAAAGAGTTTCTGTTAAATATTTGATGAAATATCACAATACTATTGAAAGTAATACACAATATACATGTGATATAATGTATACAAGTGACATATATACAAGCGACAAGACAAAATCTGTTATAATACATATAACACCAGTTTTATTCCAAGTATAATGATTCGTCGTCCAACGAAATTGTGATTGTATATAAACATATTTAATCAGTATTAGCTCGGTGTATATTATGTATACAATTATATGTTACATGTGCATGTGTTACGGTGCACGTATCGTAGTTGGTGCGCGATCGCCACGTACACTAAATTACTATGACACTTAAAGTGTGCCCGAACGTAACATCACTAAACATTATTTATATATGTATGTGTATTTAAATATAACTAGGCAAAGCGCTTATGTGTTGCGCAACACCCCATTGCTGAACATACAACAGTTCCAAGACCATTTCCTACGCATAGTGGGACGACACGCGTCTGTGAATCGATTATCGCGATTAATCGATCACATAACATTTTAAACTGTTATAAAAAAATATTTTTACGGATTTCACTTCGTTACTCCGTTATTTTGTTACTCTCTGTTATTACGTGTCCAACAAGTGATCGTTATTACGATGACTTGTTGGACGCGAGACATTTTAACCTGCCCATGACCATAAATGTTGTAAAGTGTTTGAAACGTTGGGAAATCAAATACAAACGCGTTTAAGCCCGTAAAAATAGTTTTATTTATGTGCGATACTCGCTTAATGTAAGAAATCATTATTTTAAATTCCGTATTTGTATAATTGCGAAATATATAAGTACTGTATTTTTGTTTCTGAATATATAATTGGTACTGCAACTGTCATAGATTATTTCTGATTACTTAATAAATAACAAGTATTATATAATTACAAAATATTATCAAAATGTTACAAGAGTCCTAGAATATGTTTACATATTTCTAGTATGTAATACAAGTATTAACTGTATACACAATATACTGGTACATTACAAATGGTACACAGTAAATGTAAATACATTCAGACACTTAAAAACACTGATTGTCCACTGGGTTATAGAGTGATATGTTTATTTTTTTAAATTCCATAGACAATGCATTATAGGTAGAGGCGTGTGAGCGCAGACTGTCTGTAGAATTTTCTCCATCCGTCAAATATTACATTCAACAATATTAAAAACATACATGTTTGTACTAAGTCATTTTTGTAACTTCTATGTAATAATTATAAAATACCATTTTGAAGATAAAAATGTCTATACGTCGATTTGAATAGTGAAAATATAATTATAATTTTTTCATCTCAATTAAATTCAGTTACTACCTTGGACATCGCCTTTCTCTCAGTATGAATGAAGGTTTGGGCTCCATCAGTCCCTAGCCCAATGCGTGTGTATGTAGTATATGGTTCCCTGTTCAATTCCTAGTGGCGAGCGTACTATTTGGGGGCGATGCGTACACAGTTCTGAAGGCACATGTTTACAGCACAAGTCAGACGCGACTACACCAATACATGAATACACTAACACAATATATGACGTACACACATCACTAATATCATTATAATATAATCACAAAATATATATACTGTCTTCATACTATTGTTGTATACACCTTACATAGTATTGTTTTTTATATAGTATATGTATATAAAAATGTTATATACTCGCTATAGAAGTGAAACTTTCTATAAAGTTCTAACTAATATTATAAATGCGAATGTTTGTTATGCTTTCACGCATTAACTACTCAACTGATCGTCTTTATTAACGGCAAGAGATGCCGTGTGCATGCGTTGTGAAATGTTTTTTTTATTGCCAATGGTGGCACAGAAACAAATAGTACACCTGATGGTAAATGATACTGCCGCAAACGGACCATTGCAATACCAGGGCCACAGCTAGGCGGTGTTAACCGTGAAGAAAATACTGTTTTTAAACCTCGTTTAAATAAGGGCATATCACAGGAATGTTGCGAAGTAAATTGATAGGTTATTTTTTCATGTGGTCATGCAGTAAGAATACAATTTATCATTCCCACTCTTGCCCGTGGGTGTCGTAAAAGACGGTTAAGGGATATGATAAGCGAATCATCACTGCAAAAGAAGGAAAACTTGATATAAAACTCTATGCCAACACATCTGATCAGAGCGGTATAGTAGGTCAATATACCTTTCATTGTGGAGGAGGCCCGAGCCCAACACTGGGACTTGTGTGGGCTGAGATGATGAGGATGAAATTGTTAGGTGTATGAATTTGACGCTCTCAGTATTTTTTTAAACCATAATTTAACTCAGTCTCAGACCAATTTAATAATTTTCAAAAATATATTTGCATTTTTGCTGTCAGATTCAGTTTTAAGTACGAATGCCGTGATCAATACAAGTTTCACATCTATAAACGCGTAATAACTTCGTATAAAATTCAGTAAACATTACAAATATTGCAAGGAATGCGTAAGGGAATGAGTATAATATCATCACAATACATTTGACCAGCCATATGGGGGTGATGACATTGCACAATATGGTGGCACTTCATCAAAACACACTCAAAATACATTATTTCATGGAACTTCTCAAATATTTACCTCAATAATCATGCAAATTTACAAAAGGCATGATGACAGTAAACAAAAATCACTAAAATAATGTGTTTATCTACTGTAACACAAAGAATATATCTTGAAATAAATATTTATTTTCTTTTATATGATGAGATTATTAATTTATTAAATAAAGTAAAACTATAAAATACAAAAGTCCGCCATACTCAGCTAAAGACCAATCAAATTGAGTTACGTCACTCCTATGTATACCTGTCATTATCATCGCAAATTCTGTACGAAACTCTACGATCGTTACACTTATTAATTATTTTAACTTGCATTTAAAGAGTATATCGTGATTTTCATCGATCTCTCTGTTACTTTTGTGTTCTTACAAAAAATGTAAGTCATGGAAGAAGGATTCACCAAGGCAAACAGCTCTAATTTGCCTAGAGTTGATTTGTTAATGCTGGGAGAGTACCTAGCATTAAACAAAGACTTCTGTTCAGCAGAATTTAGAAATCTCAAAACTACGGCTTAAGTAAAATATTGGTTTAATATAATCTTCTAACACCAATAATTTAAAATCTATTAGAAATAATACCGCTTGAGATGCTAACATCTCAGGTTATGTTATTTAAATAATGCTTTTGTAAACTTGGTATTAAACTGCACTTTAAACAAAGACACACACCAAATAAAATATACGATATAAAGTAATTACTTACGTTAAAATGATCTTCACAGAAATAAATAGTCTCCTATTTATTTTTTTATATTTAAATTTATGACTTTTGGATCTCGCCGTGTAATATTAAGCCGTTTATATCTTATTGTTTTATTGTGTGGCACATAAACAAACAGTTTGTTAGGGGTTTTTGTTGATGTATTAACACATTGAGGATCTGCACACCACTTATAGACTTTCGAATTCATGTCTAAATAAAATATATCAGATTTTTTGCTTTAACTCGCTCACGTTTACAACTCAAGTGAATAGACGTGACGTCACAAGCAGACGCCATGACACTAGGCATCGTTTTGGCGCTAATTTATATGCATTTAATTTTTAATTAAATTTTATTTCTAAAGAAACCGCACTTATTGCAAAAATAATATATTTTTGGAAAATAGTAGTTATTTAAGAATATAAAAATCATCCGTAACAATGTTGAAAGTCCCGAGCTTCTCTCTAAAATAAATTTGAATACTCCAGTCAAATCAATATGGCATCATACTCCATTAAGTTTAACCGTAGTACCTACTAATTACAGACAAAATAGTTTTTTGTGGCGAGCAGGAAGGACACTTAACGCAAAATGCACGACGTTGACGTATTTAACACAA
Source organism: Lymantria dispar (assembly GCA_032191425.1). Classification (NCBI taxonomy): domain Eukaryota; kingdom Metazoa; phylum Arthropoda; class Insecta; order Lepidoptera; family Erebidae; genus Lymantria; species Lymantria dispar. The sequence continues at coordinate 38,167,607 of CM063445.1, forward strand.
GCGAAGTAACAGTGAGAAGATTGCTAAGCCAGGAATTTTGTAAGAACTATGTTTGTATGTAACCTACCTAATTGGATTAACAATTTATAGTGTCTACAGTCTGTTTGTTGAAAACGTATCATATTAGCGGAGACCTGTAATTAGCGGTCTGATGTATAACAAGTATTTTAATATTATTGTTGTGATGTTGGTCTTCTAAAAATAAATAAATAAAATAAATAAAAAAAAAAAAATTATAAGACAGTTTTTCAAAATTAGTCATCATGCCTATTATGTCACTGAAATCATGGAATTGATTCCAGTCAGCCATTGGAGAGAGGAAATAGGCAATTATATAAATCATATTAAAACTCTTTAAATTTTACATGTTCAACCATAATGTGCAATATCTTGGGCCAGCCTATATATCTATGGTATACCATAGATTAAAAATGTCTAACACGCTACACAATATAAATGCTCTAAAATGTCTTGGCTAATTAGCCGCGTTATTGTTAATTAACTACAGATATGACTTGATGTAACTTACAACTCCTTAGCTTGAGCAGTTATTAATATTATAAAAACAATTACAATACTAGGGAATGATTCCCGTCATACATACAGCGTCACGGCTATGGTCACTGGGGCAAAGTGCCAGGCCGATATTATTTATAAAAAAAAGAAATAATCTGTGATTTTTCAATACCAGAGCATTTAGCGAAGTATATGGCATGTTTATTAGACCCTAACCACGACGCTGGCCATCCACGTTACAATCATACCATCAATGGTCACAAATAAAATGCAGTGTCAAACTATTTCTATAATACGAAGATATAAATCCTGTGCGAGATCAAACTCGCTCGAGGCCATTGACTCGTTACATTGACACGACACACTCGCACCGCGTACCATTACGCTGTTTTATAAGTGTTGAGTACACTGTGTACGATGGTTACTCTGTGCCTTGGCGCGAAAATTTTCTTCTTTCACTGTTAGACGTTCACTGTCTCTTCTCGCTACCTGCAAAAACATTTTACATTTTATTTACTGACGAATGAGTGCAGAAAACATGTTAGCGAATATTGTAAATATGTAGTATAGTATGAAATAATTCATTACAAAGTTATAGAATACCCTTAGAATAATAACGTATAGAAGGTAGGTTCACGCTCAAAAAGTGAGGCATTTCAATTGGAGCCTAATGGAGCTTACGCCGGAACCGTTCCGTAATGTACAAGTCATTGTACTGCACGTACGTACGCAACTCTTAAAAAATAAATTGATAATTATGACGGTTTGTGCATTCAAATGGTGTCACAACACATTTGAAAAACTTAAAAAGGTTTTTAACATTACTTTTAAAAGTATTTCGACGATTTATGTTAATAAAGACAAAATTTGATTTCATAATTTGTATAGTGGTTTGCGTGTGTACGTGTGTAATCGTCTGCGCGCCATTAGTATTTTTTGATTCAAATTTTGAAAGTTCGTTGTATTGACACTATCCTTCTATACGTTATTATTCTAAGAGAATACCATTATTAATAGTTTAACACGTTGAACGCCATGGCGGACTCATGTACTTTGACCCCTTCATCGTTCAACGTGTTAAATAATTTTAATAAATAAAAAAAATCCGACTGCAACTTGACCAAATTGAAATGACCATGCGGGAAGCACTAGCTTTTAAATAAAAAAAGAAGCATATAAATCGGTTCACCCAGTCGAAAGTTCTGAGGTAACAAACATAAAAAAATACAGTTGAATTGAGAACCGACATCAAGAAAGGTCGACACCTTTTTTGATGTCGGTTAAAAATCTTAAAGCACGCAACATTCGCAGAACAAACCTTTTTTAAAATTCTCACTATTTGTATTAATAACATAAATATTTATTGTAATTACATTCACTCTAAGTAAATACCGTTTTATAAAATGTTGGTCCTTCGAGATGGATTTGAAATACCCTCAATTATTTGACAAGCACTATTCAAGTGATTCCCCCTTTTGTAGATGTTGTTAGACTCACCGCGGCTGACTAGAACAGCAGGTCGGTGGCGTGGGTACGCGCCTCGCTCCAAGAGCGCGCCACATCAGCACCGCATGGTCTCGCATCACCCTCCGACGGACTAGCACAACCATCCTGTGTTGGGGACTCGCCCGCTGTTGGAAACAATATATACAAACACATGTTATTATTTTTTTATTGGTGGCAAACGAGCAGGTAGCAGACCTGATGGTAAATGATACTGCTGGCCATGGACCTTTGCAATACCAGAGGCACTGTGAAGAAAGTTCATTCCAGACCCAGCATGTACGTGGGAGAAATGATTGCTGGAAACATAGAGTTGAAGACCACAACATTTCCAGGTGAAATGGATGAACCCTGCTATGGTGTCGAGTGATAAGGTCTTAAAACGTTGACAAAGATACCAAATCAAACAGTTCCTTAGAGCACTCCCCGCGAAAGAGTCGGTAGAGTACATACAGTGATCCAAAGTCTCTCTACCGCTCCAGTGACTTCAGTATAGCCGTGACTTTGGGATCATCAACGATTTAAACAGTGCGTCTTTGTAGGGGGGTATTTGGGCTCGCTTGCCCAGACATGTGAGCAGAGTACTCCACGTGAAGACGAAATTGTGCTTTATATAATATACGCTGCCTTGATGCGATCTACTGTCTGGCTCTGTTTAGGGGGCCTACGTTTTTAGTTGCGAATTTGACTTTGTCCTCCAAATGATTACCAAACTGGACCTTGCTTTTTGACGCAGAGTATTTTTTATAAAGGAAAATTGACGTGCTATTGCTCAAACGGATTTAATTTCGAGTATTCCTTCTCTCACATTGATATCTGGACGCTCACATGAATGTACTGGTCTTTTACAACACCCAAGAGTAAGAAGAGTGCTAACTTTACTGTTACACGAAAAAAAATAACAGGCCTCCTCTCACAAGGGTGTCAAAACAACAACCGAGCTATGTAGTATTCTTGCAATATATTCATATTCTTTACATGTTACTTTATATTTATATGTATATACATATATATACTGAAAATGCCTTGGTGCTATAATTGATTCATCATCATCATCGCAGCCCACATATGTCCCACTGTTGGGCTCGGGTCTCCTCCACAATGGGAGGGAACTTGACCTACTATACCATGCTGGTCAGACATGTTGGTATAGGGTTTCATTTCGAGTTTTCCTTCTCTTGCACAGATCTTATGTGCATATTATATCCCTTAGTCGTCTTGTACGACATCCACGGGTAAGATAGGAAGTGGTAAATTGTATTCTTACTCCGTCACCACACGGATAATTGATTGCAAGATTTAAAAATAAATATACTGTAGAAAAAACATACTGTGATTTTCTCGAGAATGTGTGCAAAAATGGAAAGTTGTAGGTAACTGCAACAATTCTTTTCTGTCCAACACAGGTACGAACCGAGGTCGAGGATAGTTATGTATTCATTAAAATATCCACATTCGGTGGATCAAGTGAGTTATCCTTATTCATTTTCCTATTTACATATACACAAACGAGCATAAATATTCATATATTTATCTGCTGTAATATTCTAATATGTTAATATTGTACAAAACATTTTAATATAATTGTTTTAAGGAAAATGGCAAAACATATTTGTTATGAAAGCAAGTCACGTTACTCAGAACATTGAATCAACAATACTGTTAATATATGAATTTTCTCTACTTCACACATTATTATTTGTCAAATTTTCACAATATTTTTATATTATTTTAAAATATAATAATAATATTATATTACCATAATTTAATAACATTTCACAAACAAGCCTCTACTGGCTGGCAGTCAGTTTTAATTGTAATATTAGTGGGATAATTATCTTATACCAATCTGTCTGACTGTAGTAGCTCTATATCCTTGTGGAGCTGTCCTCTGTTCAGTCATCAACATCATCATCTCAGCTCAGACATGCTACTGCTGAGCTTGAAGCTGTCATGGTCTAGTATATTACGCTGGTCAAACATATTGGTAATAGTTTTTTTTAAAGACGCTAAAATAATCCTTGTATTGCAGGGGAATTTACAAACATATAATTAACGGACACAAATTACATCCAGACTCGGAACAACAAGTTGTGGATCGACAAAGTGTTGTCTTGCGTGGGATTGGAACCCAGAACACTGGCACTGTAGGTATCTTAACTACTACGTCATCTGTGCAATCATTTTATTTTTTTATTCGTTTTATTTCTTGTTTTTCTTTCGCAATGATATACATTAGACCTTTTTGTCACCGTTTACGATACCCACGGGCGGGATAGAGGATTAATTATGTTCTTACTCCATAATCACATTAAAAATAGTGAGTATAATTAGTACATACGTGGTGTGTTTCTGTCTGCGGCGATGGCACCGTTGTCATGCCTGGTGACGCCCAACTGGAAGGTGCCCGCCGCGGTCTTGCTGGGCGTGTAATGCGACAGTGCCGCCGAAGCTGTGGACCGAGCGATACGACACTACACTACACGCACTCACTACGTACACTTAGCGTACTTAGCGTATATACACTACATATATTACAGCTTATCATTAATAACTTGTTCAGGGGTTCATGAGAGCCACAGAACCTCTTTTTTTTCAAGCTGTGGTCTAGACTAGGTCGGTAACAGGCGGTCCATGCAAAGTCGAACCTGGGATCGCCAAATATTGTAATGTATTGTATATCAAATATAAAGTCTTCGAAATTATTATTCTTCTCGTAAATCAAACTATGAAAAACTGGCTCAAGACTGTCGGTGCAGTTTCCCATATTAATTTTAGGTCTTGCGTTTTATAATTCAGAATTTTATTTGAAACCATACAATAAATAACTAGCCTTAATTATTATTAGTTGTTTTTTTCTAGACCTCATTAAAGTTCTAGTCCCCACTTAAAACTACTAACTGGTCTAGAGACCACATCCGATCGATACGAGGCGAATGGAAGGCCTCATAGTTTTACGTATCACCTCCCCCATTGGGCTGAGCGGTACCAATTGTTTAGACTTTGATGGGTCAGCCATACAACTTGTCAAGTCCAGGTAAAATAATGATTATCTTAATGATTTACAAGTAAGCGGCATTGCTTATGTTAATATCATTACTAAGGGAGGCCACTATGTCCGGGTGGGTAGAACGGGTACGTTCCCTTAGATATTTATAACAAAATTAGCTGAAAAACATTTTAGAGCATTTTGTATTTTTGTGTTGCTCATTCAGCTTTATCGCAAGTAGATCTGTAACGAATCTATTATCCAGTCGGTGCGAATATGTATTCTGTCCTTTTATACCGCCTATAATTCAGTATTATAGTTTGATAATTTGTGCCTCCCATCCAGGATACAGCCTTGTGGCTGGGCAATGCAGTCCCTATTTATGGATATGTTCGTTAATATTGCTGAGCGATTTATACCGATTAAAATGTAGGTTTTGAAATAACGTATATGATTATGCTAACAGCTGGTGACGACTGTGGAGACGACCTATTAATACTGACGTTGGGCGTTTTATTTAACTGTATGGTGCTCATGGGGAAATTCAATTATATATATACTATACATATCTAGATATTACTAATACACTAAAATATGAAAAGTATAGTCTAGTGATTATGTAACCGTATAACTATTTGTTTAGCGAATGAATGAGTGAATGGAACGATAATGAATCTCATTCAAAAGTATAATTATTTACATTTTTTTCAACGCCAACATTGTGTACAAGTTATACAGATAATCTTCTCTATAAAGTCTTGAAAAGAAGCTAATATGTATATTGACTCGGTATTGAATAGTTTCTATTATATTCTATCTCTAAACTTTTCAGAAAAGTTAAGAAAAGAAAACTTATTATTGCTTTCCGTTGGCTATATTTATAAGTGATTACCAAATAACTACGAAAATAATAATATTTATTTATCTATCTAACTAGCTGTATGTATTAACTTATCTATGTAAATGAGTGGTCGTGTATTGTGAAGGTAGCTAAAATTGTAGTTGTATGCAGGTCGAATGAGTTAGCGTATCTATACGAAGGTCTCATCAGGAACGTATGACAGGGGCGCGATGCGTTTCAAACGGTGCGGCCGGCTGGGGCGGATGTGTAGCGTCGAGGGCGGAGGCGGGGGAGGCGGGGGCGGCGCCCGATACACGCGTCTCACTCTGTGATATACTGTCACCATCGCACATATATGTTATATCTTGTTAATATATAAAGAAACACTAGCACCTTGCTGATTTATGGACTCTTCTATCGTAGTACATATTGCAAAAGATATAGGCAATAGTTTTATGATTGGCCGCCTACCTGTCCTCAAAGATCCTTGGCCATGTATTTATTGACCATACAGCATCATATGGAATTGGCCCAGGTTTATACAAATGTCTTAATAGTCTTTTACGATACCCACAATCATTAGAAAAATAATATATCATCATTTCAGCTAATATACGTCCCACTGTTGGGCTCGAGCCTCCTCCACAATAGGAGGGAAATTGACCTGACCTTGGTCAGATAAGTTGGTATAGGGTTGTTATTTCGAGTTTTGCATAGATGTTATATGCATATTATATCCCTCAGTCATCCTTTACGACATCCACGGGCCTCATAGGGTGTGATGAATTGTATTCTTACTCCGTCACCACACGGGGATAATATTATATATAAAAATATATATTTAAAATCTACAAGTAACGTCCTTTCCAATGACAGACGGCATATTTATCTCAATTTTTTTTTTTTAACATAGTACTTTATCACCGCTAGTGGGCGCCACATTAGATTCGGTGACACGTCATATAGCCTATAATCAGCAAACAATTAAGACGCTTCGTGACGATCCTTTGTCCAGTTCTAATCAGTAGTTGAAAAGAGCTATGAGGGAACAGATGAACATACATACAGTCAGTCAAATTCATAACCCTCCTCCGACCGTAGTCGGGTAGCAAGTGCACAGGGCGTATAAGACAATTTTTGTTAAAACAAATGCATAAGTATAACAAGAATAAGCTATTAAATATAAAATAATAGTATTATATCGAGTAGTACACAGGTTATCAATGTCAATGTATACAAACAATTACATACATTAATATGTCGTATAAATCACTCGTCACTCAACTATGTGTATTAATTAAACTGTGTCAAAGTTGACGTACTATGTAGGGTTGCCACCTTTTTTTTGTGCAAATAAAGTACATTTATTATAGTCCATAAAATATAGGATGATCTCTGTGACAGTTATCTCTAGTGCTGTCACGCTTACGATAAAGTCCGTAGTTTTTTATCGATAAAACTCTTTATTTTTATAATTGTGATTTTCTATTATAATTAAAATACAATCAATGAAAATCTTTTTGAATTTATTTCAAACAAAAACAGTTTTTTGATTGTTTTAATTATTCAAAAGGAGTACAATCAAGGTCTAGGTCACTGTTATCGTCATCACTGGAGCGTTCCTGCTAAAACATTTATTTTTTGCCAAATAGGGACAGTCGTTAGATCAATCGATCAATTACGACTGTTTTATAAATAAATATGTCTAGTTTATTGATAATAATGCGTACATAATATTATCATTTACTCCGAGACGAAAAGTAATTTTTTTATGTTAAATTAATTTAATTTATGTATTTTATAATGTAACTGTCTGTTTTAATTGTAAAAAATATGTTGGAAGTTTTATATAGGTACTGTATTGGGTTTATTTCTTTTATGAATAATTTAATAAAGATCGTTTATCGACTGTCCCATCTCTTTTTTATTTTCAGTCCAGTATAACCTTGTACATGTGTAAGCGTCATTTATGTATAAAATGTTTACTAGGTATTTCAGTACTTACGAGGTACATTCTAGGCATGAATATTAATATTTTTATATTTATAATATATTGCAATTCAGTTGCAATAAAACTGACACGAAAAGAATGCAAATATATTTGATACAAAATGAAATTGTAAACATGTCGCTCGTTCAAACTTACTTCGTTGGTTTCGTTGACATCTGTCACAGAGATCAAGCTATATTTTATGGACTATAGTGAAGTTAAAAAAAGGTACATTGCATCAAAATAAAGTACGATTGACTTTCCTTCATAATCTTGGTCAATAACATAATTTTAGCAACTTTTTATCACATAATTATCACAAATAAACATCTATTTCATCTACTCATTAAAGTGAAACTAAATAAGTAATTAATTTGTATTGTAAATCACATGCATATCTTTACCCATGAATGCTGCCGCGGCAGAAATCGACATTTAATATGTAATTAATTTATTCAAATTTGAAAAAATGTCTTTCATGTCGAGTAATCAGTTCATGCGAAATAAAGTATTTTCGCGTACTTTATTACATACATCCTATCCTACTAATATGTATTATAAACGCGAAAGTTTGTGAGTATGTATGTGAGGATGTTTGGCGACTCTTTCACGCAAAACTACTGAATGGATTTTAACGAAACTTCACAATTATATAACTTACATATTACAATAACACATGGCTATAATTTATTTCGATATTCCCACGGGAAGGGGAACTATGGGGATAAAACTGCAGGGTGCTGTTAGTAAAGTATAAAGTACAATAGTTTATAATAATGTATGAGTGACAGCCCTATATGTGGTACAGTGGTGCGCTATACATATCAATCTTATGTAATAACACATTTAACATTTGAACTGCACTCTTTTGATTGACATAATATTTACTTGTGACGTGTGTTACATATTGTTTTACCTGCCACAGGCAGACAAGTGTTATATAAACTCATTTGCAAAAAAAAACGGGCACCTAAGCAATGAACCATTTCAAATGTTAATATTTCTTTGTTTGATAATTATAGGTAGTTTTATCCACACAATTTGCTAAATTAATAAGAAAATAATCGTTTTCATCAGTATTTCATAAAATTTAGATACAATTTATGGGAAATAATGCTAAACCTCGCTAGTAGTGTATATTCGCTAGTAGTGCATATGCTCATGAAGTAAAAATAAAAAAGTTTTTTTGTTTGTTTTTCTTTAATAAAGTAAAAGCAGATAAATGTTTAGTATCGAGTGTGACCCCCTCTAGCTAAAATCACAGCTTGAATTCGTCTGGGCATGCTAGCGAGTATATCCCGGATACTTGCTTGCGGAATACGTTCCCACTCCGCAGTAATCACATTCTTCAGCTCTCTGATGGTCTGCGGAGCCGGGTGTACTGATCTCACACGCCGTTTCAGAACGTCCCAGACATGCTCTATGGGATTGAGGTCGGGACTTCGAGCTGGCCAATCCAAACGACGAATGCCGACCTCTTGCACATACGCATTAACATCGCGGGATCGGTGGGCGCGAGCATTGTCGTCCATAAAAATCGAGTCTTCACCTAGAGCGGCCAATGTGGGTTGTGCATGAGAAATTAGAACTTCCGTTATGTATCGATGCCCAGTCAGTGAGCCGTTTTCAATGAAGACTAACTCTGTACGATCCATTGAATTTATTCCTGCCCAAAACATAACAGAGCCCCCACCATAAGGTGTGATTTCTTCGAAACATGCCTCTGCAAAGCGTTCTCCTTGTCTTCTTAGCACTCGCCGACGTCGATCTTCACCGAACAGAGATATCCTGGCTTCATCAGAGAACAAAACCCTATTTCAATCGTCTTGAGTCCATGATTCACAATTTCTAGCGAACCTAAGCCTGTGAACTCTGTGCTCACGGAGTAATTTGGGGCCGCGGGCCGGGCGGTGACTGCGTATATTGGCAGCGAGAAGCCTCCTCCTGACCGTCCATAGACTAATATGCACATTTCTTACTTCTTGGAGGTTGTTCTTAAGATCCACATACGAAGATTTGCGATTTCTCAATGCGCGACTCACAAGAAAACGATCATCCCGTGGTTGGGTACATGGTTTTCTTCCAGAACCAGGCCTTCTCTCGACGGAACCAGTCTCCTGATATCGCTGCCAGGTCCTTTGGACTGTCGAGCGACTAACATTTAGCCTCCTAGCCACGAAACATTGGCTGCAACCCTCTTCAAGCAGCGCGATAATTTTGGTAGCTTTTACCACTTTATCTACCATTTTTGATACAGCCAAACAGCATTAAATAAAGCTTTGACAGTCAAGGATATGAAATTAATCGATAAAAATTGAATAAAAGTTATGAAAGTCGATGTTAACTTCTGGAACTTCGCGCCAAAAATGTAGGATAAAAAGGGGTTTTCTGTAAAAATGAACATCAAATGAAAAATTGAATTTAGAACGTACTTTTTTAAATACCACAGCATTTTTAAAACCGGCCAGTAACGTGTACAAACGATTGAAACCTTTTTGGTATTGTATCTTTTTAAATATGAATGAAAATCAAAACCGCCCGTTTTTTTTGCAAATGAGTTTATATATATATTGCAAACTGTTATAATGACAGATAAATAATTGACTTTTTTAATCTATACAAATAAATAAAATTGAGGTGTGTCCAGGTGTTGGCAGAATACCAGCGCTATTTGCAGGTGTTGGCAGAATACCAGCGCTATTTCTTTCAGGTGTTGGCAGAATACCAGCGCTATTTCTTTATGATGAAGTAGCACAAGCTGAGCCAACAGCCTTTTTTGTCTCTCGTTAGAATTATTTCAATTTATGTAAGAAGCTCTTTTTTAGTTGTTTGTGTTTTTTAAGATTTAACGAGAACAAAATAAATGTTTTCTTCTTCTTCAAAATAATACGTTTTGTTTTCATACTCACACGGTTATTTACACAATACCTATGCCTAAAAACCACTTTAATTTTGTTTTGTCTGTATGTCTGTTTATACCGGTTAATCTTCTAAACGGCTGGAGCGATTTTAATAATATTTTACTACCACGTCCTATAATAACGTCTGTACGTACGTGGGAGAAATGATCGCTGGAAACGTATAGTTGAAGACCATAACGTTTCCAGGTGAAATGGATTAGCTACGGTGTTGAGTGGTATCACTATATCACGGGTGTAATATGAAGTATAGTATTTACTTATATGAGTGTTGGCAGCGAGCGGCGCCAGCAGTGGCGACTCGGCGAGCTGTGAGGTCGTGGTGGGGGCGGAGTGCGCGGGGGCAGCCGCAGCACTCGGTGTCGCCGGCTCCTCGCAGAAGGACGTCTCCGAGGGATACTCGAAGGTGCGCGTCAGCGAGTCGTCGAACTGTAGCTTTAACTGAAAGTGATATACAATAATAAATTAACTGGTGAACAATATTATTACAGTACTATAACACAATTTTATCATCATCACCATTATTTTACTCTAATGTCAATCACTTAGGGTTTACGCAATATGTATTCCTCTTCTATCAATATCATCTCAACCCATATACGTCTCATTGTTGGGCCTTCTCCATTGTAAGAAGGAATTTGACTAGAGATATGCCGACTCCTTCTGCGAGGCAGTGATCTCGCAGAAGGAGGCGGCGGGTCGCGCGCGCGAGAAGCGCAGCCTCGACGAAGCGACCCGCCACCGGCGACTGAGGCGGCGCAGGCGTGACTACCTGCGCGTCATGTCGCCCTAGCCGAGGCCGCGGGTGACGTGACCGGGTAGTTAGTCCGTCATCCACCGGAAGGCCGACCGCGTGAGGAAAGACCGACATCCTCCCCGAGAGGGGAACGTCGGTAGATGAGAGGGTACCCCAAGTAGGGGGTATTCCGTCACGCCGACCACTGATGACAAGTAACCCTGCTCCGGTGGTCGGCCCAACGACGAAGGCGACGTGGTGTTTGGGTGGGTTGCGGGTGTGCGTGCTTACGCCCCTCTGTCGCCCCGAATGGAGTGGTGCGAGGAGTGCGCCGACAACCGTAGCCCACCCAAAAAAAAACAGAGATGTGCCGACAAGTCCGTAGAGTGAACTATCCGGCTTCTTACTTTTTATGTATTTTTCAATAAAATGTACGAGTATATAGCCTCCTATATAGATTTAATACGGTTCATTATACTTGTAGTATTTGCTGTTTCTTCCCGAGCACCACGAGAAATTATCATATGATATTGGTTACATTTCACTATTGGGCCGACCACTCATATCAAATTATTTATTCTGCATAAGCCCCTTAAGGGCACTTACATATTGTCAAGGTTATACGTTGTTTGAATACAATTCAATAATCTACCACCGGATCGGAACGCGGCCACAAGCTGAGAAGATCCGGCAAGAAACTCAGCGGGCTGAGACTTTTTTAATCTTTTAAATATATACAATATCAAGTTGACCGAGCTTCGCTCGGAATATTTTTGTAGGATTTATTTAGGGATATATTAATAAAAGTAAAAAATAAATAATGAAAAATATATAAAAAATTACAAAAAGAGAATAATAATAACACCGAGATTCGATCCAACGCTATTTGACACACAAAAACTAAAATTAAAACCGGTCAATGTCTCACCTGAGCTACCGTAACTCTTGACGTTGCGAACGAAATTTGAATTCATATTCTTTTAAAATCTAATGTCATTGTAACGTTTTGCTAAAAACACCGACAAAAGAACATTTTCTATACATAAAACCTAGCTAGATCGATTTTTTGGACCCGAATCCTCTAGTATGCCAAGTTTCATCAAAATCGTTGGTGCCGTTACCGAGATCCTGAAAATATATATATTTATAAGAATTGCTCGTTTAAAGATATAAGATATAATTTTATACTTCGTACAACATATAGTATTAGCATTCAGTATGATGCCCTTCGAAATTGTATACATGTATCAATTTTCAAATATTGGTACAAAACAAAAATAAAAAAAGAGAGTATGGCTGGACCAGATCCCACAAGCAGCACCCGATCACGAGTTAACTACTAGAGAAGCCATCACTCCCCTCAACCACATTAGAGGGAAGGGAGCGACCCGCCCCACGTAGCTACCGCAAACACTGATACCAGGTTCCTTGTCGTACGTGACCAGCCCGGCGGGATACCCTCCTTTCCCGTCATACCTTCGGGCGTCGCCCTCACGCCATTAGCCTCTCTGTGATGGACTATTAGCGGGTAGAGTCATCCGCGAGTTCGGCTAGGGCGGCATCAGGCACAGGTAAATCGAATAGCAATAAATAGAACTGCTCCAATTGGTGAGCCGATTGCATCGTATTCCCAATAGGCGTACGTTCATATCCCACGCGTGGTAATCATTATTCGTTCGCAAATAGATTTAATATAAATATGAAAACCAAACGTAAAAAATTGTGTATGAAAGTAAAATGTACGATAACAATTATGCGTCACAATCAACTCGTGAAAGCACCTACATAATTATAATTTATTCACAAACGAAACGTAGCGTTCATGTTGAATTTTTTGTTTTTAATATAAAACTATTCGAGAGAGAGAGAGAGAGAGAGAGACAAGAGACTCTGTAATGTGACTTTTTTTTTTTTTTTATTATTGCCAACGGTGGCAAACGAGCAAATAGTACACCTGATGGTAAGTGTTGCTGCCGCTCATGGACCTTTAAAAGGCCGCTGCCTACCGCGAAGAAATTCAAGGGAGTGTGAATGCATGCATTGAGGCTCGGTGATACCAAGGGCACCACCACCCTCCACACGCAAACGCCCTCAGAAAATTGCGCTCCCAGCTATCTCGCTCACCGAACGAAGCGCAGTAACAAATCGCTACTACTCAGACGTCGATTTTCTGCGAGAGTGTGGTACTGCCCCGGACGGACCGGTCCGCGGCTGTAGACAGATAACTGTCGACAGTGTGGTCCTACCACTCCAAAATCACCTCCTCAGCAGTGATCATTGCTGAGAAGGCTCTGTTAATGTAATACTAATATGTTATATATTTATGAATCACGTTTGCTATAAAGTTCCTTCCATCTCCGGTGGGACGTTTATAGGTTAAAGTTTAATCTGGCATGCGTGTGGGACCGAAAGGACAACCCAGACTAGTCATATGGGGATATATTATATAGGATTAGAAGATTAACGTGCTAAACGCTCTAATTCTAGCCGAGGCGGTGGATTGTATTGTTTGAAAACGTTTGCAGAATAGGTATTTATTTTATTGTTATTTTTAAAGGCTTATCGAATTCAGCCTTGTATTCCGTGAGATATTCATTGTCTTCCCCATCATTTCAACTCATATAAGTCACACTGGCCTCTCCGCAATAGTAGTGTAATGGACTTACTTTACTTACCTACTTGCTTTTACGACAGACAAGGGAGGGGATGGTGAATCGTATTCTTACGTTGTCACCACACGGAACTTATTGTATTAATATATTATATTTGTAATATGCAATTAACGAACATAAATTACAACCATATGATAGCTCACATAAAGCATTTAATTGCATGAACTCGCGATACTTGATAGATTGTTATTTGATCCACTACAGCACATATCAAATTAATATACACTCACATTCAAACATCATTTACGTTATATTTTGCGCGTTACAAGTTGTTATACCTGGGAGCGAGAGCCCTCAGAGCTCAGCCAAGTCTTGGTAAAGTTGTCACTGCCATCTGCGGCTAACAACTATAGTTATACAAAAACAGTTGTTATAATGATAGGGTATGAACGTATTTATATGCAAAATATATATTTATTATTATAAATATATATGTACGTGTGAATTGTATAAACACTACATGATTGCAAGTCTTTTATTTATTAATGTATACAAACGATTTTACAAAGCATTTATTTTGAATTAAGTATTTGACGTGCAAAGCATAAATAGAAAAGGAATGTAGGAAAACGATATTTTAATTTTCACAAATAAGTATACAGTGCAACTTCGATATAGCAAATCAGATGGGAACTCGTAAATATTCGTTATATCAAGTAATTCGTTTAACTGAGGTTTGTTATATTGAGGTAAGGTTGGTCTAAAATTTGTTATTGTTAAAAAGAGGTAAAGAAATGGTTTTAATCACCTCAACAATTTTGCATTCAGCAACTAGAATCTTCAACAATAGTGACGAGCAGCACTGTTTACATTATTTTCCATCAAACGACTTCAATTGTTTTACAAAAAAAAGTGTCGTAACCTGTCGCGACTGAATCACATACTATAGGGATTAAGGATCATACAGAGGTATTAACACTTTTTTTTCAATAGTTGAAAATTCGTTATAAAGAGGTTGTTCGTAAGAAAAAATTCGTAATGTAAAGGTATTATTTACACTGACTCTTATGGACAATTCAAGGGGATTACGAAAAATTTGTTAAATCGAGGAAGCCGTTAAATTGAGGTTCGTTATATTAAGGTTGCACTGTATATATCTCTGTAACTTGTGTACGTTTGATTCGTGTTCAGTTATCGCTTTTAAAAGTTAAATGTTATTTTAAGTTTCGTCCCACTGCTGAGCTTGAACCCTATCACAATGGGAGGGAAATTACCATACTGTACTACGTTGATCAGACAGAGATTATATTTTATTGTTTTTTGTGTAATATACATTCTAATTACGATGTATTATCGGTAAACTACAACATACTCGAACAGTTGCTCCTTAACCTTAGACAGTCTGTATACATATATATTGATTTTAATATTCCTAAAAATGTGTGTAGCAAGTGGGGTTGCGGCGTGTGATAAGTGACGCGGGTGTGGCACACGCACAACCAGTGCTGACAGACCCGGGCACTGCGACGGTAATGACCGCGTCGTACTCCCGACACCGCATTCCCGACATCAGACCGGTTTGGTACACCGGAAACTTACTATATCATCTTATCGTACATATAAATTGAAAAAGAAATAGTCGATAATAAAAACTACATATCAATATAATATCAATATATTACCGATCACGCCATTTTGATGATTATTTTTTAATGTCGCAAATATGTAAATATTAAAAAAAGAAAACGATTTAGTTAAATAATTAGATGATTCTCATGCGTGTGTCAACCTTTAAAAGGGTATGTTTATCAAAGTATAAACGTACCGTCCTTAGGTTACAGTTATATACGTAAAAAATTCTTCATGAACAGCACCGAAGAATTTGCATGGGTCTTCTAGTATTATATTTTAGCGGTGCTGTTATTGATTAATTTTTATTGTATTAGTGTAATCGGTAGCTGTCAAATATTTTGCTAATGTTTTCGTGTGTAGAGGTCAGCAGTTGCTAGACACGCCATGCCAAATGACATTCATTCATCATCATCATTTCAGCTCATACACGCCCCACTATTGGGCTTGAGCCTGCTCCACAATAGGAGGGAAATCGACCATCGACAACATACCACGCTGGTCAGAGTTGTTGGTATAAGGTTTGTTTTGAGTTTTCATTCTCTTGCGTGGATATTATATGCATATTTAATCTCTTAGTCGGCTTTTACGACACCCATGACACTACTAGTAATAGTAGAAAATGACATGACAGTATAGCAATTACAGACGGCACAAAATCAAATTAGCGATTTTTTATACGGAGTGTCGCATGTTCGATCCGCGTGCAGGATAGTTCTTTGTGCGATCCTAAAACCATTTTTTTGTGTCTGGGTATTATTTATGTCAGTTAATTGTATTTTTGCAATTGTAAAAAGTTGTCTTAAAAAAAGCTTTAACATTGAACGAGTTTAATAACTTACCTTGGCAATGCGATCTCTGTTCGGTTTGCCGGGCATGGAGGACCTGCCGTTGATGAGTACGTTGTCGTTGATGAAGCGCACGCAGCACGGTGATGGCGGTCCACCGTCAGTTTCCGTCTCCGAGTCGGAGTCGGAGCGCACGAGTGCCTCCGGCCGCAACACCACTATGCCCGGCTCGCCGGCCTGACAACAAAAATAATGCATTTGAAAAACTATTATAAATATACTCTTAGCCAATATTGACTCATATCTCCCGCTTGAAGGAAGTGGAATTTTCCATATGCCCGTTTTTCTATTCTAATGAAATTAGTCGGCTGGTCCCAAATCATTTAAAGGCATTTCCCGGGACTTCTTGAAGGTCAAACTTCGATATCATTTATGGAGCCTAGGTATGCTATTTTCCGTGTGGTGATGGAGTAAGAATACACCATCCTCTATCGTGCTCGTGAATGTCGTAAAAGACGACTAAGTGAAATTAAATGCGTGTAACATCTACGTAAGATATGGCAAACTCGAAATGAAATACTATATCAACACGTGTGCGACGAACTTGGTATTTAATATAAAAAAAAATTAAAGGGAGGGAAATCAATCTACTATACTGCGCCAAAATTCGTCATTTGTTGCACTTTAAAATATAAAAATAAATAAATAAAAAAGCACTATTGCTAATAAAAGTTACCGATGTGTATTTGTTGTACAATAAAATAAAAAATAATGTTAACACATAAAGTGATAGAAGAACACAATTGACACACACAAGACGTGAACTTTTTCTTTTTTAATGCTGTTGGTGGCTAACGACCAAACAGCACACCTGATGATAAGTGATTGATACTGCAGCTCATAGACCTTTGCTAGACCGATCTCTACCGTGAAGAAAGGTGAATGTCTGCAATGAGGTTTGGTGATACTAAAGACATCTCCAAAACCCACCAGACGCGAACACCCTCAGAAAGTTGAGCTTCCCGCTCTCTCGCTCATCGAATGGAGTGCAGTAACAAATCGCTAATATTTAGACGTTGATTCTCTGCTCAGTGTGGTATTAGCCAGGACGGACCGGCCCGCGGCTGTAGACAGACAACTATCAACAGTATTTGTCCTATAGTTGAAAGTTCTAACAATTGAGATGACATGTCTAGAATATTCTTTGCTCACATATAATTCGATCAAAGTACAATTTTAACAAAATTCTTAGTACAAGTAGGAAGGCGGAGCGCAGACGCGATACAAAAAACAGTTTAAACGTGTTTTATTAAACCATTAACAAATTAATGCATTCATGCATACGTTTTATTGTTCGCAGGTAAAAAAACATCTAGTGTGATTAGTTGAACGTTGGCAACACTACGATTATACACGGTGACTATTATTGCATTCACGTATACATAATACTTTAGACTCGCAGAGAAACGCTTCCAAAAATAAAAAAAAGACAGCAAAAAAAAAAAACCAACGCGGAGAAGCCTTTTTTTGAAGTGAAAACTTTCGCAACGTGATTTGGAACTCTATGAAACGAAAATGCGACCCTAAAAACGGGTACAGAATGTGACGGATTAAAATTGCAATTCTTCAGAATATTTTGATTTTTTTTTGACTAATCCCACCACTGGAGCTTCTGTAAGCCAGGATTCACAGCCGACTCCGAAAAGATACCGAGCGTTAACCCTCAAGAAATCCCGGGTAACGCTTTTTTAATTAAACGTACGAATTGGAAAGATTCCACTTCCCTTCTATACAATTTGAAGATATCAGACAATTGCTATCATCTATCTATATACACTCATTTGCAAAAAAAACGGGCACCTAAGCAATGAACCATTTCAAATGTTAATATTTCTTTGTTTGATAATTATAGGTAGTTTTATCCACACAATTTGCTAAATTAATAAGAAAATAATCGTTTTCATCAGTATTTCATAAAATTTAGATACAATTTATGGGAAATAATGCTAAACCTCGCTAGTAGTGTATATTCGCTAGTAGTGCATATGCTCATGAAGTAAAAATAAAAAAGTTTTTTTGTTTGTTTTTCTTTAATAAAGTAAAAGCAGATAAATGTTTAGTATCGAGTGTGACCCCCTCTAGCTAAAATCACAGCTTGAATTCGTCTGGGCATGCTAGCGAGTATATCCCGGATACTTGCTTGCGGAATACGTTCCCACTCCGCAGTAATCACATTCTTCAGCTCTCTGATGGTCTGCGGAGCCGGGTGTACTGATCTCACACGCCGTTTCAGAACGTCCCAGACATGCTCTATGGGATTGAGGTCGGGACTTCGAGCTGGCCAATCCAAACGACGAATGCCGACCTCTTGCACATACGCATTAACATCGCGGGATCGGTGGGCGCGAGCATTGTCGTCCATAAAAATCGAGTCTTCACCTAGAGCGGCCAATGCGGGTTGTGCATGAGAAATTAGAACTTCCGTTATGTATCGATGCCCAGTCAGTGAGCCGTTTTCAATGAAGACTAACTCTGTACGATCCATTGAATTTATTCCTGCCCAAAACATAACAGAGCCCCCACCATAAGGTGTGATTTCTTCGAAACATGCCTCTGCAAAGCGTTCTCCTTGTCTTCTTAGCACTCGCCGACGTCGATCTTCACCGAACAGAGATATCCTGGCTTCATCAGAGAACAAAACCCTATTCCAATCGTCTTGAGTCCATGATTCACAATTTCTAGCGAACCTAAGCCTGTGAACTCTGTGCTCACGGAGTAATTTGGGGCCGCGGGCCGGGCGGTGACTGCGTATATTGGCAGCGAGAAGCCTACTCCTGACCGTCCATAGACTAATATGCACATTTCTTACTTCTTGGAGGTTGTTCTTAAGATCCACATACGAAGATTTGCGATTTCTCAATGCGCGACTCACAAGAAAACGATCATCCCGTGGTTGGGTACATGGTTTTCTTCCAGAACCAGGCCTTCTCTCGACGGAACCAGTCTCCTGATATCGCTGCCAGGTCCTTTGGACTGTCGAGCGACTAACATTTAGCCTCCTAGCCACGAAACATTGGCTGCAACCCTCTTCAAGCAGCGCGATAATTTTGGTAGCTTTTACCACTTTATCTACCATTTTTGATACAGCCAAACAGCATTAAATAAAGCTTTGACAGTCAAGGATATGAAATTAATCGATAAAAATTGAATAAAAGTTATGAAAGTCGATGTTAACTTCTGGAACTTCGCGCCAAAAATGTAGGATAAAAAGGGGTTTTCTGTAAAAATGAAAATTTAATTTAGAACGTACTTTTTTAAATACCACAGCATTTTTAAAACCGGCCAGTAACGTGTACAAACGATTGAAACCTTTTTGGTATTGTATCTTTTTAAATATGAATGAAAATCAAAACCGCCCGTTTTTTTTGCAAATGAGTTTATTAATACGTGAAACAAAAACTTTGTACCCCTTTTTACGAAAATTACGTGGATGGACAAGTATGAAATTTGGCACAGTTGAAGTATATTATGAGGAGAAGTGCATAAAACTGAAATTTCATATAATAATGGATTAGAAATACATTAAATTCATTAAAAAGGCATTACGCACACTACAACACAATCGCTACACACACACACACACACACATGCGCGCGCTTATACCTACACTTTTGTTTACGGTTAAAATCTCTGGTCAAACCGAATGTCAAATAATCATAATTATGATGACAATGTCTAATAGGCATTTGTATTTAGTACTTTATTTATTAGTTACTAGCAACCCGCCCTCGCTTCGGTTTCAGTCGCCTTAACCGCGGCGTAGTTCCCGTTCCCGTGGGAAAATATATATAAAATATAGCCTATGTTACTCCCTGATATTATAGCTTTCCAATAGTGAAAGAATTTTGGAAATCGGTTCGGTAGTTTAAGCGTGAAAGCGTAACAAACAAACAAACATCCTTACTTTAGCATTTATAATATTAGTAAGGAAGTAAGGATTAGTGAAAAACTTGTTCAATTTACAATTATACATAAATAAAATTAAAAGAAAATTGTGTAGCAGGAAAATAATTAGCCGAGGCCGCGGGTGACGTGACCGGGGATTAGTCCGTCACCCGCCGAGAGGCCCACCGCGTGAGGAAAGACCGACGTCCTCCCCGAGAGGGGGACGTCGGTCGATGGGAGGGTACCCCACGTAGGGGGTATTCCGTCGGGCCGACCACTGACGACAAGTAAACCTGCTCCGGTGGTCGGCCCAACGACGAAGGCGAGGTGGTTTTCGGGTGGGTTGCGGGAGTTGCGTGCTTAAGCCCCTCTGTCGCCCCGGACGGAGTGGTGCGGAGGCGCGCCGACCGCAGCCCACCCACAAAAAAAAAAGCAGGAAAATAATTAAAATGAATTATGGCCGAATTTCGACCACACGGCGACCACTAGTTCTTTTTATTACACATGGGTGTCGTAAGAGCCGGCTAAGAGCTTTACATCGGGGCCAACAACTTCTGATGCCATCCGGTCAACAATTACATTCTCAACGAGTATTGATGTCAGGCATGCAGCCGATCACAAAGCTATTGCCAAAACTTTTGCAATATGCAATACGAAAGCTCGTCGAGCATTTCAGCGTTACAATTAATTACCCGGGGAGATTTCATGCTCATTTTGTATTATTTATTACATTTCCGCGATAGACAATTTATATAAAGTTTTAACTCGATTGATGAGAAGCCACGTTTGGCAGGAGGTACGTCAATTGCCGTTGACATTATAAGTTTAGGAAGTACTCTTGGTTATCCCTGAGGCTACCGCCTCCCTCCTTTATCCAGGTAAATACGTCAAAAAGGTTCAATAAACATGAAAAAGTCAGCCAAGTAAATATTATGATAATTATGGTGCTGTTGTAGAATTAACCGACAAGACTTGAAATATAAATAGGTGACAAGTTCCGTAGATAATCCT
The DNA here is from genome assembly GCA_032191425.1 of Lymantria dispar. Lineage (NCBI taxonomy): Eukaryota > Metazoa > Arthropoda > Insecta > Lepidoptera > Erebidae > Lymantria > Lymantria dispar. The sequence goes on from CM063445.1 coordinate 38,189,085, forward strand.
AAAATTTATTTATTAGAAAATTTTAATAAATCAAAACTTCTTCTTTATCTTCGACTATAAAAGTGTTCGCTATTTATAAATCTTTATTCTAATAGTTCAACTATTTACATTAACCAAATAACTTGTGACACATTGTGTAGAATAAGGGAACAATGTAATCATGTTTGCCGTACTGTTAGTTAATGAGATTAGCACACTCAAACAGACTAATTAGTTTCATTACAGTAGTAATAGATATTACGTAGTGCTTATAATAAACGAGAGCAAATGTCGATATTGCAAATGGGAGCTGGTCTTCCGGTCATGGCACCTCCCACGTCTCACACGATAGACATTCATTATATACAATAGCATGTGATATTCAGTTCATTATACAACACAAACGTTTTATTATTTTTAAATGTAGGATAGAAAGGCAGACAGTCTTACTACTTTCCTACTGTTAACTAATATATAGTAGTTATATCTCGACTTACGCTACCCCGTTTTACGCGAATTCAAAGATACGCGGTTTTCACTTTGAGCGCTCAGGGTTTAGTTTTAGTTTTTTTTTTCATAAAATTTCAATTATTTTTATCTAACATTTTGACCATATTCTATACATGTTTATTCAATTATTGTCTTCTTTGAACTAGTCCCCAATAACCTTTTTTTGTACATTGTAGTTATATTAAGCAAAATTAAATCCCGACTTACGGGATTATCCCTCAGTCGCACCTATCGCGTAAGTCCGGGGTATTACCGTACCGTAAACCTCGAAAAACGGAGGAGTATATAATGGGACCAAGGTGGAATAAGACATAAGAAAACTCCTTACTCTTACTAAATGAGCAGTTGCCACTTTCTTTCTAGCATGTATCGCAAAATACCACAACAAATGTAAGAAAATAATAAGTTTAGAAGAAAACTGGGGTTGAGAGCCCGCAGCGTTCACTCAACAATCCGGATAAAGTTGTTATAGCCATCTGCAGCTAGCAAGTTTAGTTACCACAAAAAAAAAAGAATACAAGGAAAAGTAAACTAGAAATAAAACCCTATACTGTTTTTCTCTAAGATTTTCCCATTAAGGACGAGATCCGTGACCATTTATGAACTTGTATGGTCTGAAAAAGAAAGCCAGGATGCATATTATGGTGAGACCATAGCAAACAGCAAACTTGGGACATACCATTTAGGTTAATTACGTCACAGTAGACCATTAATAAATTGTAATCGCCGATTGCTCTGTAACGAAACAACTATGATTTGATGGTAAAAGCGGTCTTGGTCGATTTGTTCAGCTTGTTTTAGTCAAACATTACATAAATCTGACTTCCACCCCAATCGCATTCGTAACAAATAACTGTCATCCGAAAATAATAGAAAATTATATAAGAAAAAAAATGTTACATTAAAATAGATCCGGCCTCAAACTAACACGTAATTATTTCCACCGAATATTAATAAGTGGAACTTGTATTAATTAAATGTAATTGGTGCTAACTGAGGCTGCGGCGATAAACAACATAGGTTTGCCAAATTCACATACATTTTGACAAATATTAACATTCAACAAAACGAAAAAATCTTTTATAGGTAAGTAATAAAATATAGACATTTTAAGAATACCAGGGGTCAGTATACAATTTAGTCAAAATGAAAAGCTGTATGAATTGTGCAAATGCCTAAATCCCAGATTTTTTGTTATCTTAGCGGTTGTTATGATAACGGCGACTGAACAGAATGCCTGTAATGATTGCCCATGTTACTAAATTTCGTCCGAATTGCGTACACGAGTTATGTACAGCTATAGCCTAAAACCTTTCTCAAAAAACAAGTTATCTTACACAATTCGATTTTTTCAGAATTCAAATTATTGTACCTGAGACTACCGCGTCCAAATAAACAAACTCACAGCTTTATATAGATTTGTGTAATTGTGTTGCCATGTAGATAAGCAGTGTTTTCTTTTAAATATTTTCGTGCAACACCGGATTCGTAATAATATAATTTCCGCTTTAGTGCCACAGACCAAAAAAATAACTACGAATAGCGAATAATAAAAATTGGATTCAAACTTTTTTGTCTCGCTCCATCTGGTATGATCTGTGATCTTGTACGTGATTATCTACAAGGTCAGGCTATCGAAGTATTTAATCGCACGTACTCAATCGTGCAATAAGATTTTTTTTATATCGAATAGCCATTGCATTTCAAAAAGACAACATTTCGCCGTCACGTCTCGGATGAAATATCCCGAGGCGTGTGTTGGACGATTGGTGCTGTTCGCTCAGGAATGCGGTCCGGTGTCCGGCGACCGTGACGGGGCGGGTTCAAGGGGAACGTACCGAGCCAATCATCCTATGACTGTTCAATCACATCGATATAAAGTTTTGGACACGGGTGAAATCGATGCATGAAAGTGGCCAATACAATTTTATAAACGATAAACATTTATGTAATTACTTTTTATACGTATGTATCTTTCTCGTTAAAAAAACAGACGAATAACTCGTTTAGGTGCGGCTTGTAATTCTTAATTATTAGCGGGACGCTTATCAAATTGAAAGTTTATACTCTGTTATGTATACTCTCGAATATATGTATAACATCATCAACTCATATTTTCCAAAATAGGAGGGAAACTGTTCAGACCACGTTGGTATAGTTTTATTTATAGTAGTCCTTCTAAGAGAAGATTATAGATTTTATCTGCCTAACATATCCCTTAGTAGGAATTTACGACACTCGTAAGCAAGATAGGGTTTGGGTAATGTGTTCTAAATCTGTCATTAAACGAAAAAGTATAAATAACAAACCATTTAAATATAATTGTAACGAACATTATGTAAATTTATAATGTTATCTGCCTACAATTGTCACAGAGAAGACTCTACAGTAAAATATGTCTTTTAAATAAAGCTGTTCCTATATTTTTCTAACAAAATATATCTTTAAAATGAGGCCGTTCCTATATTTTTCTAACAAAATATATCTTTAAAATGAGGCCGTTCCTATATTTTTCTAACAAAATATATCTTTAAAATGAGGCCGTTCCTATATTTTTCTAACAAAATATATCTTTAAAATGAGGCCGTTCCTATATTTTTCTAACAAAATATATCTTTAAAATGAGGCCGTTCCTATATTTTTCTAACAAAATATATCTTTAAAATGAGGCCGTTCCTATATTTTTCTAACAAAATATATCTTTAAAATGAGGCCGTTCCTATATTTTTCTAACAAAATATATCTTTAAAATGAGGCCGTTCCTATATTTTTCTAACAAAATATATCTTTAAAATGAGGCCGTTCCTATATTTTTCTAACAAAATATATCTTTAAAATGAGGCCGTTCCTATATTTTTCTAACAAAATATATCTTTAAAATGAGGCCGTTCCTATATTTTTCTAACAAAATATATCTTTAAAATGAGGCCGTTCCTATATTTTTCTAACAAAATATATCTTTAAAATGAGGCCGTTCCTATATTTTTCTAACAAAATATATCTTTAAAATGAGGCCGTTCCTATATTTTTCTAACAAAATATATCTTTAAAATGAGGCCGTTCCTATATTTTTCTAACAAAATATATCTTTAAAATGAGGCCGTTCCTATATTTTTCTAACAAAATATATCTTTAAAATGAAGCTATTTCACAGCATTCAGATATATAGACTGCATTAAAGGTCGATTCACACCGCACAGTTTAGTTTACTAGAAGTGAAAGCGTTATCTAAATGTATATCTATCTATACTATCTGTTAATGATACGTTTAATTACATGAACTGACACAAGTTACGGTACGTTTAAGTATATAAGGAAGTTTGTATCCGCATTACTTAAAGTGAACAAACTTATATCACTATGTATTTATATGACTTTCACGACAAAATATATTTGGAAGTCACATAGACATATCATTATGAAGATGCCAATCATTCGCATATAAAATATATTGTACTAGGTTCTACCCGCGACTTCGTCCGCGTGGAATAGTTACTTTGGGCTAACGCTAACTTTAACTTGCGACTTTGTTAACGTAGGTGTAAATATTTTTAAATAATAAGATTCTGCCCGGCATGATTTTTGTGAAACTTTAATCGTTTACGCAGCGCATGAAGCGGAAGATCTTAAAAGAAAAAAAAAACGATTTTGAAACACTCTTTATATCTATACTCCTATTCGTATCATGATAATATACAGTCTATATAAACTTCCTCAATAAAGGGACTATCTAACTCTGGAAGAATTATTCAAATCGGACCAGTAGTTCTTGAGAAAAGCGCGTACAAAGAAACTCTTCAGCTTGTATGTATAGATTACTGTCAGATTGCCGCATACATATTATCACCGACCGACAAATTAAAAACGTGTAGAGGATAACTGATGAGGAAGAAAGGTTGTCAATTAGCGACCAATTATCGAACGAAGTAGTGTAGGACCCCACTAGATGGACAGGCCAGACCAGGTGAATGTTGTTGGGCGTCGTTGGATGCAGGCGGCACAGAACCGCACTTTGTAGCGCAACATGAGAGAGGCCAACGTTCAGTAGTGGACGGCGATAGTCTGAATGATGATGATAAAACGTGTTTTCATTTACGTAAATTATATCTAATCGGGAGTGTTCCTGCCACAGAAATACCCATAATTATCCTCTATCACATCTGGTTTTTACACAAAACAAATAAAAAATGATTGTTATATTATTAAGAGAATCTATCATCTATACCAATAAATAAAATTGGAATGTCTGTTTGTAATGTCAAAATAATAGGCTTTTTTCATGCTCACACGGTTATTTGCACCGGCACCTATGCCTAAAATACAGATTAAAAAATTTTTGTGTCTGTCTGTTTGTTCCGGGTAATCTTCAAAACGGCTGGACCGATTTCAAAAATTCTTTCACCAATGGAAAGCTATAATATCAGCGCGTAAACTAGTCTATATTTTATCCCGGTATTCCCACGGGAACGGGAACTACGCGGGTAAAACGACTAAAACCGAAGCGAAGCGAGGGCGGGTTGCTAGTTATGATATAAAATTGTATTTAAAACTAGCAATCCGCCCTCGCTTCGCTTCGGTTATAGTATAGTATAGTAATATATAGTATAGGTAATATATACGTAATATCACGGAAGGAGGCGGCGGCTCGTGTGCGAGTAGAGCTCCTATTCGGCGACACGTTCCGCCGCCGGCGACTGGGGCGGCGCAGGCGCGAGTATCTGCGCCTAATGCCGCCCTAGCCGAGGCCGCGGGTGATCGGACCGGGGAATTGTCCGTCACCCGCAGAGAGGCTGACCGCGCGACGGCGACCGACGTCCCAGTACGTCGAGTGGTGAGAGGTTACCCGAAAGGGTATTCCGTCGGGCCGACCACTGATGACAAGTCACATCTGCTCCGGTGGTCGGCCCAACAACGAGGTGACGTGGGTACGGGTGGGTTATGGGCCCGCGCGCCGTCCTTTCATCGCCCCGGACGGACTGGACCGCGCGTGCGCTTACCATAGCCCACCCATAAAAAAAAAAAAGGATGGTGAACTGTGTTCTTACTCTGTCACCACACGGCAAGTAAACTAAAATTTACTATATTTTAATTGAATTAGATTTGAAAATCTCATTTGGGTTTACGAATCCAAGTGAGGGCATGGCGCTAATTTGATATAATAAACAATTATAATAATATTTGTTCGTTGTACAGACAGGAAAATAGTTAATAAATTAACTGGAATTTATTCCTCATATAGTGGCTAATAATAACTTTTGTATCAAAGTAAGTAATGTACCTACATTTGTGATAGTCGTAGAGGCTTCTATCAAATTGGAAAATAAAAGTTTAAAGTAAAAACGTCAAAAAAATTTACCTTATCTATACCAATAAATAAAATTGGAATGTCTGTTTGTAATGTCAAAATAATAGGCTTTTTTCATGCTCACACGGTTATTTGCACGACACCTATGCCTAAAATAGCGATTAAAAAATTTTTGTCTGTCTGTTTGTTCCGGGTAATCTACAAAACGGCTGGACCGATTTCAAAAATTCTTTCACCAATGAAAAGCTATAATATCAGGGCGTAAACTATGCTATATTTTATCCCGGTATTCCCACGGGAACGGGAACTAGGCGGGTAAAACGACTAAAATCGAAGCGAAGCGAGGGCGGGTTGCTAGTCAAATATAAACGCGAATTTTGTAAAAATAGTTATATTTGTTTTTTTTTTTTTTTTGTGGGTGGGCTGCGGTCGGCGCGCCTCCGCACCACTCCGTCCGGGGCGACAGAGGGGCTTAAGCACGCAACTCCCGCAACCCAACCCGAAAACCACCTCGCCTTCGTCGTTGGGCCGACCACCGGAGCAGGTTTACTTGTCGTCAGTGGTCGGCCAGACGGAATACCCCCTACGCGGGGTACCCTCCCATCGACCGACGTCCCCCCCTCGGGGAGGACGTCGATCTTTCCTCACGCGGTCGGCCTCTCGGCGGGTGACGGACTAATCCCCGGTCACGTCACCCGCGGCCTCGGCTAGGGCGTGAGGCATGAGGCGCGGGTAGTTGCGCCTGCGCCGCCCCAGTCGCCGGCGGCGGATCTCCTCATCGAGGCTGCGCTCCACGCGCAGACGATCCGCCGCCTCCTTCTGCGAGATCACTGTCTCGCAGAAGGCTGCGACCGCGTCCCAATTCCCGACGCTGTCGACCATCGCCCTATCGATGGCCGGCAGCGTCAGGTCGGCACCGATGATTGCGACGAGTTCACGGCGCTGCACTGCCCAAGCCGCGCAGGCCTCGAGCGTGTGGCGCGCCGTGTCCTCGTCGTAATCGCAGTGGTGGTAGGATGGTGTACTCTCCCTCCTTACGACCCTGTGCAGTTATTTGGCGAAGCTCCCGTGCCCCGTCAACACCTGCACTAGTCGGAAGGAGAGCACCCCGTGCCGCCTTTCCAACCACTGCATCAGCACCGGCCGGAAGGCCTCCACGGTTCGCACCCCGAACCGAGGCCTCTCCAGCCGGACTGCCCAACGGGCAATGACGTCTCGGCGGGCGTCGACGCGCCAGGCGGTGAGCTCCATTGACGAGATCTCACCGCCCTCCGCTCGCACCCCCGTCACCCGCCGATACAATCCGGCGAGCATTTCCGCCTCCAGGCCCCACGGGGGAGTCCCGGCCAATAGGCACGCTGCCTCCGTCGCCACCGTGTGGTATCCGCGGATGGCCCTGACCGCCATGACCCTCTGTGGTCGCCACAGAAGGGCCCTAAGTCGGACGGTCAAGGACCCCGCCCACACCGGTGCGCCGTACAGGGCCATCGACCGGATGACCCCCGTGTACAGCCGTCGGCACGTAGCACTCGGTCCGCCCACGTTTGGCATAAGCCACGATAGGGCGGACGCCGCGCCGACGAGCCGCGGAGCGAGCCTGCGGAAATGCTCCCGGAACCACCATTGCCCGTCGAGCACCAGGCCCAAGTACCTCATATGGGCCCGGATGCTGATGTCAACCGATCGGACGCTGATTGAGACGCCGATGGGAGGGCTCATAAGGCGCCCATGGAACAAGAGGGCCTCCGTCTTGTCCAGGGCGACCCTCAACCCCAGCGCCTCGATCCGCCTGACGACCTCTTCGGTGCCATAGGTCGCCAGGCTTACCGCCTCTTCTAGCGTCCCACCGCGGGCTGTGACGAGCGTGTCGTCAGCGTAACAGATCACGCCCAGCCCGGGCGGGAGGCTCCCCCGCAACGCCCAGTCGTAGCCGATGTTCCATAGGGTGGGTCCGAGGACCGACCCCTGTGGGACACCGCACGTCATGGGCGTTCGCACAACGTCCCCTGCTCGGTTGGTACAGAGGACGCTGCGCCCCACCAAATAGTCTGCCACTAGCCGCCTCAGGTAAGCTGGCACTCCGTGATACCGGAGCGCCTCCCTGATGCAGCTGAATGGCAGACTATTGAATGCGTTGGCGATGTCTAGGGACACCGCCAACAGCACTCCCCCACCAGTGACGGCCTCAGTCGCCACGGCCCTCAGGCGCAACAGAGCCGCGATCGTCGAACGACCCCTCCTAAACCCAAACTGGGCGTCCGACAGATCGGGCCCCGTGCCGACGAGGTGCCGCTCGATGCGGGCAGCTACCACCCTCTCCAGTAGCTTGCCCGTGTCATCGAGCAGCACGATAGGCCTGTAGGCCGAAGGCGACCCCGGAGACCGTCCCGGCTTCGGCAGGAGCACCAGCCTTCCCTCCTTCCAGCACCCAGGGAACCGTCCGGACGCTAAACACGCGTCGAACAGCTCCCTGAGGCGGGGACCCAGGTGGTCGAGGACCAGGCCCAACACGCGGTTAGGAACACCGTCGGGCCCGGGGGCGGTGGACTTTGCGCACATGCGCGCCACCGCCACTCCCATCTCGGGTTCCGTGATGGGCGGAACACTGTCGTCGTCGGCCTCCCGGTCAGTGTCTGGCGGAGCCATGATCGGGGGCGTGTGTTCCGCCCGCCGCGGGAACAGGTCCTCGACGACCCGGGTGAGAAGGCTGGGCTGGAGAGTCTCGGTGAGGGGAAGGCCCCGCGCGCGGAGCTTATTCAGCACCGCGTGATAGGGGCGTCCCCAGGGGTCACGGTCGAGACCGTCCAGCATCTCCTGCCGACTGACGTCCTTGGCGGAGCGGACGGCCAGCCTGAAGGCCGACCGCGCATTGCGGTAGCCCTCATACAGCAAGGCCTCCCGCTCCGCGTCGCGTTGGCGCCGCCGGCTGCGGGTGTAGGCCCTCCGGGCGCGAATGCACGCGGCCCGGAGATCCGCCAGCTCCCGGGACCACCAGTGGACCGCCCTACTTGGGGGCGGACGCCGTTCCCGGGGCATGGCCGCTTCGCAGATCTGCGTCAACGCACTGCGGATGCGGCCCTCGGCGTCCACCCCGTCCGACTGGTTGGCAGAGGACAGCCACGAGTAAATGATGGCTGTCTCCGCCAGCTGGTCCCGGTCTAAGCGACCCACAGCCCATCGCGGGAACGCAGGACGTTCATCCGCCCCGTGACTCCTGCTGGGCGTCGGGATTGCCGGGGAGACCTCCATCCGGATATACCGGTGGTCCGACAAGGTCTCCACCTCCTCCACGACGCGCCAGCTCCCCACGCGTGCGGCGACCTCGGGGCTAGCGAACGAAAGGTCCACTATCGACCCGGCCCGTTGTTGCACACACGTATGCACCGAGCCCCTGTTCAGCAAACAGAGGCCCAGTGCCGCCGCCCACTCCTCGATCGCCCGTCCTCGGTCGTTCGTCCGGGGAGACCCCCACGCCACGGACTTGGCGTTGAAGTCCCGCAAGACGAAGACCTGGCGCGATGCCATTCGCCGTAACGAGGCCTCCATGATGGTGAGGGAGGCCTCGAAATCGGTCACACTCCAGTTAGGGGAGAGATAGACTCCGAGGAGCGTAATCTCCCCGTAGTCCGCCGCGACGTATCCGACGCCCCTGTCCCTAAGGGTCAGAGGCAACGAAGGCCACGACGTGGAGGCGACGATTGCCACGGTGCCATCGGTGCTACCCAACCAGTTAGGCCGGTCGGGCACCACGTACGGCTCCGCGGCTACGGCTACTCCTATCAACCACTCCGCCATGGCTTGCAGAAACACGTCCTGCGCACCGGCGGTGTGGTTGAGGTTGGCTTGGAGGAGACGAATGGATACGGGGTCCATTAACGGTCCGTATCCATCGTCACCTCCTCCGCGCTGACGGGCGATCGGGCCGCGCTCGGAGCGGGGACTGGCCTGGTCGATGGGCCGTCCCGCCCCTTCGGGGCCGATGCCGGGGGTCTGCAGTCCCCAGAGCCCATGCGGTGTTTGGCAGGCCTATTGCCTGCCGCACACGCGGGGCAGTGGGGCACCGCAGAGCACGATGCCGCCTGGTGTCCGGTCAGACCGCAACGGAAACATAGCCCGCTGCAGTCAAAGCAGTTCCTGCATGTCGGTCGGGTATGCCCGACCGCCATGCACTTATAACACCTCGCGGGCCGGGGCTCCAGCACGGTTACCCGCGCCGAACTCCAGCCCACGAGGAGCCTGCCTGAGTCGGCCAATTGCTTGACCGACTCCACCGGACACTGCACCCAGGCAGCACCGACGCCGCCCGGACCAGTGCGGATGGTGCCAATCCGGACGGTGTCCGAGGCACATCCGGTACGCGCCATAATGGCCTCCCGGACGTCCTCCACCGTCACGGAATCGTCCAAGCCCGTCAGGCGCATCTCTGCGCACTTGACAGGCCTGGCGATTCGGTCACCATCCTCCGGCCCGAACAGCCCCCTCAGCATTGTGGCCAAACTATCGGCCGTCTTCGCGCCCTCGGCCCCAGGGAACTCGAGTATTCGAGCCCCTGTCCGGGCCTTGCGGGTCCTCGCCTTGACGCCCCCGATGTCGGAGACGTCCAGCTCCCGCCGGGCGCGTTTTAGGACGGCCTCATAGTTGAGGCCCCTCTCAGCCGCCTCAGGCAGCACGGTGATGACCACCGCGGCCGTCTTCGGCGACTTGAGGCCCCTGCGCGACCTTTTCCCCTTCCTGCCGGCTCCCGCCTGGGGAGCGGCGGCCACGGCGGCACTTTTGGCCGCCGCTCTCCGCTTCTGGCCGCGTGCCTTCCTGCTCCGCTCAGCCACCTGCCAGCCCTGTTCGAGCCTGGCAGCAGCGCTGAGCGCAGCAGGAGCGGTCGCGGGTGCGCTGGCCGGCGCCTGCGGTGCAGCCGCTGGCGCCGGCCGCGGCCCGGCTTTGGCGGGAGCCGGCACCTTGCCGAACTTCTTGGCCCCCTTGGGCCCGGCCGCGGCCGCAGCGTAGCTCACCACGCGGCCACCCTGACAGGGCAGCGGAGTGGGAGCTGACGCTTGCGGCCGCCTCGCCTTGTCCGCGGCGAGCGGCGGTCAGAGGGGCGGCTCAGGCGGGAGCCTGGCCGCTACGGCGGCGATACGCGCATCCACCATCACCCCTACTCGGGCTAGGATGACGCGTACCGCCGACTCCGACACGCCGTGCACCTCGTCGGGCGGCGGCTCCTCCCCCTTCCGAGGTCTCCCGCGGCCACGAGCCGGCGGAGGGACCACGACGAGGGGAGGAAGCGCCGAAGCCGCGACGGGCGCTGCCGGCGCAGCAGCCGCGACGGGCGCAGCCAGCGCCACAGACGCAGACGACGGGCCCGCCCCCCCGGCGCAGCCCGTTTTGGTAGCGAGGCTGGCACCGGCGGCGTGGCCGGCGCCAGGCGCGCGAACTGGGCCCGCAGGTCGGCCATCTCCTTGGCCAACCCGCGGTTCTCCCGTCGCACCGCCGATAGGTCCTTCAGCTTGCGGTTGCGTTCCCGCAAGCCGGAGACCTCCTGACTAAGGCGGGCGTTCGCGGCCTGAAGGGCCGCCACCTCGCCACCGTGGCCAGCCGGACCCGGTGTCCCCGGCCTCGCCGCCACCACCGATCCTCGGCCTCTGCGCCCCCGGCGCATGGTCGGGACCTTGGGAGGAGGCATGATGATGGAACTCCCCTCCGAGTCGGTGTTGGAGTGGCCACCCTCTTGCAGGGGGCGCTTCCAGGGTCTCGGGGGGAGGGCCTCCTCCCTCTTCCTCGCACTTGGGGCTGGGGCTGGCGCCTTTGCAGCCCTCTCCGTCCTCTTCCTCGGCGACGACGATGGCGACGACGGCGACGACGACGGCCTAACGGAACCCTCAACCGACGGCCCGCCTAACAACTCCCTACTAGCAGCGCATCCACCGCCCTCGTTCCTACTCCGGCCGACTTGTATCCAGGGGGTGCTGCTCTCCTCGGCGGACGGCTCTGCGGCACTTCCGCCCACGTCCGTCCACCAATGGAAAGCTATAATATCAGGGCGTAAACTAGGCTATATTTTATCCCGGTATTCCCACGATAACGGGAACTACGCGGGTAAAACGACTATAGCCTATAACCGAAGCGAAGCGAGGGCGGGTTGCTAGTTGTAGATAAATGCAATAGGTACTAATTAGTGTACAATGTCTAGACACGCGGTAGCCTGTTCAGCCGATAGTACTGGTGAAACGCACCGTGTGTAAGTTTACACGAGTTACTTCCAGTCACATTTGAATTCTTTCATAACTAAACAGCTATCAACATAAAGAATAAATTCCTGGTTTTTGGCTATTATTTTTTTAGGGTTCCGTACCAAATGGTTAAAAGCAGGACCCTATTACTAAGACTTTTTTGTTTTTTTATTTTGGGGTAGACCATTTTGAAACATTCTTCATTGGTGCTCCGCTCCTGTTGGTCTTTTTTTTTTGGGGTGGGTCGCGGTCGACGCACTCCTGGCACCACTCCGTCCGGGGCGACAGTCGCTTCGTTTGAGGCTGCGCTCCTCGCGCGCGTGACCCACCGCCTCCTTCTGCGAACCATATTACTAAGACTTCGCTGTCTGTCCGTCCGTCTGTCACCAGGCTTGTAACTCAAGAACCGCGACAGCTAGACAGTTCAAATTTTCTTTCACAAACTATGTATTTCTGCCACTATAACAACAAATACTAAAACCAAAACAAAATCAATATTTAAGGGGTGCCCATACAACAACTGCGATTTTATAGATAATGGTACGGCATCTTTCGTGTGCAACTCCGACTCGCATTTAGCCGGGTTTTTAAGACAAAAACTTGCACTAAGAAATAATCCTTATTTCGCGGGGGACTTATCAAACATATAATTAACGAACACAAACTCTATGCAGACTCAGAACAACTATTCGTAGATCGCACAAAGTTGTCTTGTGTGGATACGAAACCCACGCCACTGGCATTGTAGGTGTTTTGTAAATCTTAATCACTACGGCATCTGTGCAGTCAATTATATTTAACTAATTAACTCATATCAATAAAATAATATCAAAATAGTTCGTTCGGATCATATACGTCCCACCGCTGGGCGCTGGCGTCCATGCTGATTAGACAAGCTGGTTATAGGGTTTTGTTTCGAGTTTTCCTTCTCTTGCATAGATGTTATATGCGTATTATATCCTTCAGTTGTCCTTTATGACATGCACGGGCAAGATAGGAGGTTTTTATCCGTCAACACACAAAAAATATGTAGTATTATTTTTATATGGTTTTCGCGAAATATATTTATACAATCAAGATGGTGATGAAAAATATTGTCGTATTATGTTTATATTGTATCAATTAACTATGTACAATATATCTATTGCTCTAATTACAATAAATAATAATTAATATTAGCACTTTATTAATAACAAGTACATTTGTGTCACATTGTTGTGTGTACTCTCGTTATCAGTGTTTGCGTTACACATAGCTTACATATTCAACACAATATTCTAACTAATATTATAAATTGTAATGTGTGTTTGTTACACTTTTGACGTGACAACGTCTTATAAATTGGTTTGCCGGGTGACACTTCAAGAAACTGCGTTACGCTCCGCTCACGTTATGCGCTCACAATGAGAGCGAGTGAGAGGCACGCGTCCCTTCCACTCGGGCATGGTTAGCCCGCCTAAGAGCGAGAGAGACAGACATAAAAATTGTATATTTGTATATAAATACGTATGTATGTGTAAAGGTAAAAATAAAATTTTGTTAATATGAAATTCAGTGCGAGATTCTTTGTATAAATTAATGTTTTAAATATAATTCTTTGTATAAATAAATGTTTTAAATTGTTACTATTATTTCATCCTTCTTCCTACTATACGAATGAATATTCACATTAAAATTATTTTACCACTCAAAGTCGTTGTCACGTAAAACTTTCGCCCGTATACCGACTTTACAGGCAACCAATATTTTTTTTATGCCTAAACTAATAATCCGATTTTAATTCTTTCACCAATGAAAAAAAATTTTATTAGTCTATATTTTATCCCTGTAATGAGAACGGGAAGTACTTCGGTAAAACGTCAAGAATTTAGCTGTTAATGAAATACCATATTTGTACAATTACAGACGTTCCTTTGTGGTGACGAAGTAAGAATACAAATCACCACTATCTTGCTCGTGGATGTCGTAAAAAACGACTGAGGGATATAATATGCACATAACATCTGTTCCAGAGAAGAAAAATTCTAAATTAACCCCTATACCAACATGTCTGACCAGCATGGTATAGTAGGTTAATTGCTCTCCCATTGGTCCAACAGTGGGACGTATGTGGGCTGCGATGTTGATAGACGTAATAAGCGTTTGGAGGCGGTTGGATAAAGCCGAATATAGGCTTTTTGATTGTCCGGTCAGAATAAACTGTGTCCGGTTTATCCAGCCGGTAGCCAGCAACCAAAAAGTTACTGAAGCAAAGTTGTAGAGAATTTAATTTGCAACAAATAATGTTAACAATTTTTTTTTATCAGATAAATAGTTTAAGAGATATATCGTAAAAACCATTTCAACCCCTATTTTCAAGATGGCAGCCGTGGGACAAGGGTGGCGATCCCACAAACTTGGTTTTAGCTTTACACTGACCCCTCCTACACATCAAAAAAATAAAATTGCGTCCTCTAAAAAACGCAACTCCAAATGTAACTTTTCAATGGACTACTTGCATTTCATTAGAATTTAAAAAGATTTATGGGAATAATAAAAAAAGGTTGAGCTGGCATTTTTTTTTGTCGTAGATATAGTCCTATAGGTATCAGTATTGAAACAAAACTCTCAATAATGTAAGGTTTTTAACCAAATATCTGGCTAACCTGGTTGGTCAATCCGGCTATTAGGTTTAGCTACCTGGCGGCCCCAGACATAACTATACATCTCTACCTATCCATTGGACCGATACTTAAAAACTTGAATAAACCTTTAAAGATAACAATAATGGTATTAATTAATTACTTTCAATAACTATTGTATTAAGGAATGGATTAGCATATAATCTTATAAAAATAATCTTGAATGATTATCATATTAATTATATTAATGAATGTTTTACTTGCAAGTGACAAGCTCGCGTAGGTGGCTGACTAAGAATACAATTCAACACAACTAAAGACTAAGGGGTCATAATATAAGCGTGTTTTGCCAAACGAATTTTTTATTTAATCTGTGTTTTGTTTGTGGCGCATGGTATTGGTCATGCTCACTGAAAGGTCTGCTTGCGGTAGCTACGAGGAGCGGGTCACTCCCTCCCCTCCATTGTGGTTGAGGGGAGTGATGGCTGCTCTAGTGATATCCCTTATCATCTTTTAGGGCATCCTCGAATAAGAAAGGGGGATCTCGTGATCGGGTGCCGCTTGCGGGATCTGGTCCAGCCATGGTACTTTTTCGTTATATTTAATAACTGTATAATGGTTCGAAAGGCATCACACTGGAGCTATCATTAGACATGTAATTGTATGTTATCTTGTTTAAAAAAAATTGTAGATGAATAAAAAAGAAGACAATCCCATTGAGTTTCTTGCCGGATCTTCTCAGTGCGGTCGCGTTCCAATCCGGTAGTAATTTAAGGTAAAATGTAAAAAAAGTGACCATAATATGTAAGTGCCCCCGCGGGGTTTATACATAATAAAGGATTTGAATTTATACATCCAACATCTATACAAGAAAAGGCAAACCTGAAGTAAAATCCTGTACCAACACATCTGACCAGCGTGCTATAGTGGGCCATATTCTCCCCTATTGTGGAACAAGCTTGAGCTCAGCAGTGGGGCGTATGTGACCTGTGATCATTATGATGATGAATGTCCACAGAGTCACTTTTAAGTTACCTGTTCACTTTTAACATTTATAATGTCAAACGCGTACATACACAGGTACACACGCACGCGCATACACACACACACACAGACACACACATACGTGCCAAATTACTATGAATCTATACCAATAAATAAAATTGGAGTGTCTGTTTGTAATGTCAAAATAATAGGCTTTTTTCATGCTCACAGGGTTATTTGCACGACACCTATGCCTAAAATAGCAATTAAAAAATTTTTGTCTGTCTGTTTGTTCCGGGTAATCTTCAAAACGGCTGGACCGATTTCAAAAATTATGGAAAGCTATAATATCAGGGCGTAAACTAGGCTATATTTTATCCCTTTATTCCCACGGAAACGGGAACTACGCGGGTAAAACGATTATAACCTATAACCGAAGCGAAGCGAGGGCGGGTTGCTAGTTCGGTGATACTAAAGGCAATCACATACAAACAACCTTAGAAAATTGGCTTCTCGCGAACGAATGCAAAAACCAATAGCTACTACTCAGACGTCAATTATCTGCGGGTGTGGTACCATCCCGGACGGACCGGCTAGCGGCTGTGGACGGACGACTGTCGACAGTGTGCTTCATAAAAACAAGTTTAGAACTCTAATAACTGAATATGTATATTGACATGCGATAGTTTAGGGAATCTGGAATGTTTATAGTTTTACGTTACTTCTGAGCTTTCGTTTCGCACTCATATAACGGATATATGTAAAAAAGCGTATAGAAATTTGGGTTTTGTGCTAAGGCAGACGCGAGAGTTCACCAATATTGCTGCAGTCCGGGCACTGTATGATGCATTAGTCAGGACTCATCTGGAACATAGTGCAATTATATGGGCCCCACACGAGGCTAAGTACTCGGTGATGTTGGAGCGAGTACAGAACAAATTTACGCGGTACTTATATAAAAAACTGTATGGTGTATACCCATTTTATCCGTTAATGTACCCAACTTTATTTGTGCTGGGAATGGTCGGGTACAATGAATTAAGAGTGCGACGGGAATACGCGCTGGTTTCGTATCTAGTAAGATTATTCAGAGGTCTGCAACACAATCCGGGTGTGTTGCAAAACCTATGTCTGTGCGTACCAGATCGCTATGTGTGGAGGCGTAGGCGTCCACCACTTCTGGCCCTGCCAACGGCTAGAACTAACCTGCTAGCCAGAACGCCAATAACGCGAGCACTTGGTACCCTAAACGAAGTTCACACAGAAGTTGATATTTTCACATGTCAATTGAGTGAATTCCATAAGACACTTGTTTCTATCCTATGTTATAAATTAAGTTAAAAGTAGTATTAAGGTATAGATTAATTGTAAATCATCTAGAAGTAAGATTAGGATTAACACTAGTGTACAGACTATCGTATTAGGTTTTCAACCTGTAAATAGATAGTCCTATTATATTAAATAAATAAATAAAATAAATTACTTAATAACACAATCATTAAAAACTATGATGAATAAGATGAATAAGTTATTTGAAACCATGCGCATGTTTAATTAATATATTAGCAGATCAATACATCTGATAACCGCAGTAAGATTGTTATTTCTGATCTGGTTTTGAGCAAAGCAATTATATGTTATACCGTTAAGCAAATCCTAACAACAGCCTAGTCTGAAGCAGCTTCAATTATAATGAGAATACATGCTCCATATCGTCTCTGATTATTCGTTCAGGAATAAAGAATCTTTAAGCATTGTTTCTATTAAGTGGTACAAGTTATTTATGTAAATGCTGAATACCTTGATTAGAAATATGGGTCCCTCTTCACGCAAGATGTCTTGCAGTCGACTCAACATGGCTGTTATCACTTATATTTAAAAAAATCACTTTTGATAAAAACTTGAAACACTAATCCGTATACACACAAAGTCACAGTTGGCGTTTAATTGTAAAAATGTCACTCTCATATTTGACAAAAGCATTATCTTGTATTTTATCAATACATGTGAACTATTCGCGTATAAATTGTACGGGATTCAAATCCACAGTCGACACTAACTATATTACTTGAACAAATGCCTCAAATTCTATCTTTATAAGTTCTATTTTTGGTATAGTTAGTTTAAATACTAATTGAAAGTCTCTTCGTTATGTCAACACGTTTGCCCGTAGATCAAAATAAAGTGTCTGTCTTTGAATAATAGCTGCACAATAGGTTGTTCGACTGTTAGTTTGTGTTTCATCGGTCGAGTCTGTACAGTGCTCGCGGCGTCCTCGTTGCGATATCGTATCTATATCGCGGATTACATACACTCGTTACACGATTAATAAACATTCATTATCTAGTTATGAACTGTAATCTACAAGACATATTTGTTGTCGATATCATGTTTTCTATTTGGCGATAGGTATCCGTAAAGTACTTCTTACACGTGTTATTAAGGCCGTGCTAATAAATAATCCAGCTTATATACATACAGTAAAACTCTAAATCTTGTCTATCTGTTCATTTATTTCTTCATAATGCAAAATTATTAAATAGCTTTTAAGAGAACTTGCGAGATCCGAGCGAATATTTTGTAAGTTACAAAATATAAATTACTGTGACTTAGGACTTAATATGCTAGGTTATCTATAAAATTTTGTTTACGAGTGAAAAACGATTGTCACACGTGGGATTCGAACCCAAACCTATTGGAAATCTGTTCGAGTAGTCCTACTAATTGGATCAGCGTGTACTGGCGCTTATGATAATCTAAATATTATCTCTCCTATTTATCATTTTTACGGAGACGCGCCACCTATCGTAATTTTTTTGTTGATATTAAACGATGACGCGAACCTGTTATCTAAATTACTGAAACTTAGCATTTAATATGCAAGGTTTTTTTTAAAAAAAACTGCTTTTCATCAGCAGCTATTTGCTCCTTTTTAAATTAATACTTAAGTTTTTCTGAAAACTAGTTTTTTTCTTAGATACTTCATACTTACAAACTTCGAGTCTTTGTTATTTTAGCATGCTACACTTCGATTTCATTAGTTAAAAAAAACAGCACCCGCCACTTCGTATAAATACTTGTGTGACGGTGGACTTCATAAACAATTGAGTTACGTGGAGATGAAATTATCAAAATTCGGCATGAGGCCGGCGCTTAGACCACTCCGACAGCTGTTCAGCTGTCCAATCATGGACACCATTATTAACGCAGGACCTCTTACAGTTTTGGGTAAATAATGTCCTATTTATTAATATTAAAATATAGTTAATTTATCGCCATTGTGATTCGCGAAAATTCAAAGATCACTCTCACAAAGCAGTAGGTATGTGCTTCTATAAACTATACTTGTCTACGATACCTATGTCACCATGTACATATATGCCGTAGTACATATAGTTATATTCGCTGTCTGGTATCGACCCTCGACACGTCACGGTGCAGCCATGATCCTCGACATATGTACATACAGGTTTATATGCACCAGTACCTATTGAACTCATCCTGACTTCACAATGGTGCTTATATATTTATTCATATTACTTGTTTAAAGAAATAGATTTGATAATTAGTGCCAGATATGTTTTTATTAATTTCTTTATAAGTCTAAATATAAACTGATAATTGAAGCCCCGTATTGTTGATGCCCACTTCATCCCTAAATTGTTAGATGGTGTCATAAAAAGCGGTTACGGGATCACGAAAACAATGGGCAACCAACAATTTATTGGGAAAATCGTATGCAAAAGTTTAATTCCAATAGCGGACGTAGATAAGTTGATGCATTGATCAGACAAATGTCCTATGAAGATGCTTTAACCCATATCAAATATTCATTATTTCAGCCCATAGATGGCCCACTGTTGAGCCTCCTCCTCCAGGGAAATTGATCTACTATACCGCGCTGACCTACTAGGGCGTTTTCATTTTCTTGCATCGATGTTATTCATTCAGAAGTTTATTGGTTACAGCAAGTCTTCAGCCTCACACTTCATGTTGTCCGAGAACTCTATTCTCATTGCTATTAATGCGATATTTTTCCAAACGGCCACGCATACTGTTGATATCTGTTCGTGCATATGCATAACCGCGAGGTTTCAGCTTCGAGTTTTGTAATGGACAATGATTAACTACTGTTCATCATCTTAACTCATTGAGCTAGGGCCTCCTCCATTATGGGAGAGAAATTGACCTACTAGGTATACCACGCTAGTCGTCTGACTAGCGTCAACACGTCTGTGTTGACATACGGTTTTGTTTCGAGTTTTCTTTGTGCATATTGTATCCTTTAGTCGTTTTTTACGACACCCTCGAGTGGGGGGTGATAAATTGTATTCTTATTCCGTCACCACTCATTAACTACTGTTAGATTGCTATAAATATACAACTTATCAGGTGGCTACTCGACATCCGTTTATATAGAACCCATTATATATTTATCGATCAGGATTTAGATAGCGTTTTATAGCTACGATAGAGCAATGTCTCGTAATAAACAGATGCTATAGTAGTCTACATGAAGGACTTCCCTGATCGACATCCCAGGAGGGCTGTTAGGGAGGGACGGTACACGAAAGGGTCTTCCGCCGTGCCGGCCATGAACGACAAGAAACTCTGTACTAGTGGTCGGCTCAATGGTGAAGGGTATAACGGTGGGTAATGAGAGTGCACGCCGCCTTTTCGTCACCCTGGACGCAACGGACGGTGTTGACCATAGCCCACCCAAAAAAAAAAAAATGAGGGGGACATCTTTGTCTAAGTTATGGACATAATCTCTATACAATACAAGGTAAATTATATTGGTCAGTCTAGATGTATTCGTACATATATACATATATTCACGCCTCTTTCCCATAGGGGTAGGCAGTGACCACTCCCCTCCACTTGTTACCATCTTGACATACCACTTTAGCCTCCTCCACATTCATTAATCTCCTTATGCATGTTCTTCGGTTTAGGGTACTTCTAACCTGGCTTTTCTTAAAAACATCCCCGATTTGATTGTGGAACATCCACCTTGGTCTTCCCCTTCCAACACTTCCGTTAACATTCACCATATAAATGTATTCGTGGTTGCCATTGGCTTTCCATTCGTGCTGGGTGTTTCTTAAGAATATTCCTCTCAGAAGGCCCTTTTTTTGGTAGGCTATGGTCTAGGCCCTCCCCGCCCTATCTGGTAGGGGCAACGAATGAGTGGCAATCCCATAACTTACAGTATTACCTCCCCATTGCCACCGGTACCGATTCCTTGACATCCGTGGCCGGCCCACCGGGTTACTCTTTTGGGTGCCGTCTCTCAAAAAACCCTATGAAATTTTGCTAGTTCTAGGACTCGAACCCGAGGCAAATTCAAATTCAAATTCAAATACTTTATTATGCATAAACCCCGCGGGGGCACTTACATATGGTCACTTTTTTACATTTTACCTTACACTACTACCGGATCGGAACGCGACCGCACTGAGAAGATCCGGCAAGAAACTCAGTGGGCTTGTCTTCTTTTTTATTCATTTACTATTTTTTTAATAAGATAATATACAACAACATGTCTATTAATAGCTCCAGTGTGATGCCTTTCGAACCATCATACAATACAGTTATTAAATATAACGAAAAAGTACCATGGCTGGACCAGATCCCGCAAGCGGCACCCGATCACGAGTTAACCACTAGAGCAGCCATCACTCCCCTCAACCACAATGGAGGGAAGGGAGTGACCCGCTCCTCGTAGCTACCGCAAGCAGACCCTTCAGTGAGCATGACCAATACCATGGGCCACAAACATAAAACACAGATTAAATAACAAATTCGTTTGGCAAAACACGCTACGCTTTACAATTATATTAACAGCAACAGAATAAACATGTATGTAACACCTTTTGAAATAATGAGAAAATGCCCGAATGAGGAGCTGCTCATAACCAGTCTGTATTATCATCAAGATAATCCGAGATTTTATAATAACCTTTTCTACAAAATCTACTCTTGATTGCTTTTTTAAACTTATTAACTGGCATAACTCGAATATTAATAGGTAATTTGTTGTAGAAGCGCATAGGCCATACCTGAAGAGATATTGCAGATTTAAATTGCAGGACTAAAGCGGCTGAAATCGAAGCGCATCAAGGTCCGGTTGCTAGTATTTATTAAATTACTTTTGCCTTATTAAGTACATATTGAAAATAGCTAGAACGTGACACAGACACAAGAGCCATTGCGGTTATTTTCTGAACTAATAATTTAATATTTTCCTCCAGGTATTTGTTTCAATTCGAATCTCTATCATCCATAATTACAATATTACAGTCGGTAAGGGTGTTTAGTTTCAAATAATAAGTATATAAATTAGTTAATCCTCATATAATCCGATTCGATTTGATAACGCGGGAATGTTGCCTAAAATATTATCCATCAGCATATAAATTATTAAAATAAATATATACATGATAAATGTGTCTATATATTATAAGCTTATTATAATATATTTATTATAAGCGTTTATCTATTATCACAACACGTAAGGCAATAACATCGAGCTACAGTTCTTAGTCTGGGTGTGATCGTCCGCTAATTGTATATTTATATCAACACATCTGACTAGAGTGGTTTTAGTAGGTCAATTTCCCTCTTATTGTAGAGGAGGCTTGAACCCAGCAGTGGGATATATATAAGTTGTGATTAGGGTTGTCACCCGTATTTTATTATAAAGTATTGCACGTTATTTCGGGTAATTGTACTCTATATTATGTATTAGCAATCCGCCCTCGCTTCGCTTCGGTTATAGTCGTTTTACCCGCGTAGTTCCCGTTCCCGTCGGAATACTGGGATAAAATATAGCCTAGTTTACGCCCTGATATTATAGCTTTCTATTGGTGAAAGAATTTTTAAAATCGGTCCAGCCGTTTTGAAGATTACCAGGAACAAACAGACAAACAAACATTTTTTAATTGCTATTTTAAGCATAGGTGTCGTGCAAATAACCGTGTGAGCATGAAAAAAGCCTATTATTTCGACATTACAAACAGACACTCCAATTTTATTTATTGGTATAGATGAACAACAAAGTACGCGATAATACTTTATTTCGCCCGAATTGAATTCTCTAAGAAAAATTTTCAAGATAGTCAAAATTTTTTTGAATCTGTTAAAAAATATTATTCATTTACTATAAAATAAATATAAAGTACAAATATGCTGTTTAGTATTGATGATTATTTATTAAAATTTGCTAAAAATAATTGTAAATATGTTTTAAAACAAAATAACACAAACCGTACTTGGACACACAGTAGTTTATTTTTTTTTCATTCATTTTCTAATATACTTTATTGAAAGAAACAAAAGGTGGCAACCCTAGTTGTGATGACGATGATAAATATAACAAAAACATTTTCCCATGTGGTGACAGAGTAAAAATATAATTC
The DNA here is from genome assembly GCA_032191425.1 of Lymantria dispar. Taxonomy (NCBI): domain Eukaryota; kingdom Metazoa; phylum Arthropoda; class Insecta; order Lepidoptera; family Erebidae; genus Lymantria; species Lymantria dispar. The sequence continues at coordinate 38,212,129 of CM063445.1, forward strand.
ACAGCTCCCTCTCTCGTCTATCGGTATCGTAAAAGACGAACGAATATCAGTATTGAAATTATCGTGAGATTGATACATATTATAATATCTATAACGGCAAAACACTCGCGTACTGACAGTCCGCACAGGCAGTGCACGTCGGGGCCTCGCAGACGCCGCTGCGCACTCGCCCTGATGATGAGCATCGGACATGCTCGAAACCCGAGTCCACTTAATCGATCTCAGTACGTGAGCGTTTTGCCGTTATAGATATTATAATACGAACGAAAATATGCATATAAAATCTATGAAGGGAAAGAAAACTCGAAGCTGACAACATTTACTTGACAATCTAGATAAAAATACAATTTCATAATACACAGTAGCGCTAATATAATTGAAACTACTTGAATTAATTAAAATAAAACAAATGTTGATTACAATTCAATTTTTACAATCAGATTTTATCAACCGACCGACCATTTAATTGTTGGGCAATAATTAATGTGGACTTTAACTTTGATATTATTCCTTGTAATATTATTTTGATTACAACCAAAAGGAATTGAATGGATTGTATGATTCATTCATATGTATAAAAGTAGCAAGTGTAAATATGAAGAATGACCGGGTTGAGAGCCCTCAGCGCTCATTCATAGTCCGGGCAAAGCTGTGAAAGACAGCTTTGGCTGACAGCTATACACACACACAAAATATGATGGGTGCCAGGAGTCTATGGAAGGTACAAACATGTCGTGGAGACCACACCTCGCGTGGGATGAGGGCGGACAAATGATGATGAACATTATTTTAATTGCACAGACGACGTGGCTATCCGAGTATTGACAGGCGTGCCAAATGATTAAAGCACTATTCCCGTGCAGAACAATTGTTTGTGGCACATACGTTACAAAGATCAAACACTATTAACCATCTCCAACATAGTTACGTCGCATTAAGAAATACGTAGAAATATACACTTTACTTTCAGTAACACCCCAAGTAGAAGTTCGTAATCCATAAGGGTTGACCTTACCACTGAAGACAATAGCTCGATACTTGTAGTTGACTTAAATGGTAACAGAGAGTTAGTGTACGTCAGCTTATCGAGTTGCATGCTGTATCTACCGCCATCTTGGGGTCCTTTAAAAAAAGCGATAAACTTTGAAGGAAGTAGCTCAATATTTCTTGGGCGCCATCAGTGTCCACCGTTAATTATCCGTATTCATCATCATTACAGTTCATGTACGTCCCACTGTTGGGCTCAAGTCTCCCCTACAATGGGAGGAAGATTGACTTACTATAACACGCTGGTCAGATACGCCTGATGCCGCCCTAGCCGAGACCTCAGGTGATCGGACTGGCGATTAGTCAGTCACCCGCATAAGGCTCATCGCGCGACGTACCCCATAGGGTACTTCAGCGGGCCGACCACGGAGGACAAGGAACTCGATACCGGTGGTCAGCCCAACGACGATGGCGACGAGCTACGGTGGGTTATGAGACCGGGCGCGCCCCTTCTTCACCCCGGATGGAGTCGGGCGGCGGGTGTGCTGTCCATAGCACACGCCAAAAAAATTGAGTTTTATTTCAAGTTTTCGTTTTCTTGCATAGATGTTATATGCATATTATATCCCTTAGTCATCTTTTACGACACCCACGGCCAAGAAAGGGGGTGGCGAATTGTATTGCTACTCTATTACCACACGGAAAACATATATGTTTAAGCGTATAATGAAAAACATGTCTAGCTATAAAAAAGTTTCGTTGCGATAATGAGCGTAAATTTCACTGAGTCATACAGTTCGGACGGCGCGAAACCTAGTTTTAGCTAACTGTATAGATAGACCACCCTTGTCCCCCCTCCCACCTTTATCACCGAGTAAATAGGGAGCGGTCTATCGATCCATTTCCGTCTGGAGTGAACCCTCACACAGTTTTTGTTAGGTTTAAAGCTTCGAACCTAACTGTACACGTTTAATATTAAATATCCTGTAACACAACACCCAACTTCGATCGCCATAATGAATAACGACCAGATGGACAACTAGATAAATTATAAATAAAGGTTACAATGGATAGAATATTGCTTTAATATTCAATATTCTTAGTTTTGCGGTAAATTGCTAGCTAAGTTCTAGAGGTTGTTCATTTTGCTAGTTTTTTGTTTAGACAAGGGGGATCGCCTCAGATGACTATTACATACTTACGCGGTCAGATCAGGATCAGTGGTGAGTGCAGAACAAAACAATGTTTTGTTTTGCACTCGTTGCCAAAGTTCGTATTGTATGTTTTGAAAACATACAATACGAACTTTGGCCTGGGAGATAATGAATCTCATATTTTATTTTTATTGCCTATGATAATAAATGAGCAAACAGCACGCCTAATGGTAAGCGATACTGCTGCACATGAACCTTTGCAATATCAGGGGCACAGCTAGGCCGTTGCCTATGGTGGTCATACCGTGAGATAAATACAAACATATTATTTGCCTGAAAGGGTGCCATCAAAACCGGCCATAAGCCTGCCATTGGAGTAAAGGTTTTCATTATATTCTTGATCGATTTTAACGTACCCACAGCACTGAAACTTTTGGTTTTGGGAAAACGATTGTTCAAATGCACGCACAAAACTCCATCATGCAATTGATAAGTATGCATGCGTGTATAATGCACCATGTGCCCGTATGCAAACTGATTTGATTTTGTTATCTAATAACGTGCCTCGCGAGAGATAATTATATGATAAGATGGCCGACCAATGCCAATATATTGTGAACACTATAGTTCTATGTAATAGGTATTGAGAGGTACAATACAAACATATAATATCTCATCTCCATGTATATTTTTTTTATGTACGTGTGAACTCCTCCTAAACGGCTGGACCGATGTTTATGAATTTTGTGTGTTCAAGGGGATTCGAGAATGGTTTAGATTTACAATTGGACCCGGTCGATGGCGCTGCTGTCCATTTCAAGGAGGATTCCCTTAATTTTATTTGAACAGAACAACGTCTGTTGGGTCAGCTAGTTATAAATAAAATTTATACAGATTTCATGGAGGACTCGAGTCCTCCCGTGATCATAAACGTGAAAAACTGTTTGAAATGTAAGTAAATCAAAATTTTTTATTTTTTATTACACACGGTGCCAAACGAGCAAACAGTACACCTGATGGTAAGTGTTGCTGCCGCTCGTGAACCTTTGCAAGGCCGCTGCCTACCGTGAAAAAAGTGAAGGGAGCGTGAATGCGTGAAATGAGGTTCGGTGAAACTAAAGCCATCACCAAAACCCACGACACGCAATCACCCTCCGAAAGTTGTGCTGCCGACTCTCTCGCTCACCGAACGAAGCGCAGTAACAAATTGTTACTACTCAGATGTTAATTTTCTGCTCAGTGTGGTAGTACCCCGGACGGACCGGCCCGCGACTGTAGACAGATAACTGTCAACAGTGTGCTCCTACCACTTTTAATTTGGTTGCAGTACGTAAGATGTGAATTTAACTCCTCATGTAGTACCTAATCTTTTTTTTTAAAGACATCACCCTGCACTAAGGAACTAATCCTTGTATTGTGGACTTTACAAACATATAATTAACCGACACAAATTACATCTAGACTCAGAACAACAATTTGTGGATCGCACAAAGTGTTGTACTGCGTGGGATTCGAACCTCTGACACTGGCACTGCAGATCGTTATCTTAACCACTATGCCATCTGTGCATTTTATTGTAAACTAGCAACCCGCCCTCGCTTCGCTTCGGTTTTAGTCGTTTTACCCGCGTAGTTCCCGTTCCCGTGGGAATACCGGGATAAAATATAGCCTAGTTTACGCCCTGATATTATAGCTTTCCATTGGTGAAAGATTTTTTAAATCGGTCCAGCCGTTTTGAAGATTACCCGGAACAAACAGACAAAAATTTTTTAATCTGTATTTTAGGCATAGGTGTCGTGCAAATAACCCTGTGAGCATGAAAAAAGCCTATTATTTTGACATTACAAACAGACACTCCAATTTTATTTATTGGTATAGATATAGATATAAACAAAGTATTTCTATTAATGACAATACAAATGCCAATATGTATGTTTATATGTATATATATACACGTGTTCGCTGCGATGACGATGGCTCGTCTCGGTTACACCGCAGTCCGCAAGCACCGTCATCATCGCGGTAACACTATCCGCGCGTTACACAACTGTTTGCTACGCGTTTAACAACACCTGCACACACCATACTATAAATAGGTACTCTTACACTAGGAGCGTACAACTTGTAATGTAATTCAGTATCAACGTTATACATCTCTTAATGTCACGTGGAAGATACGAAAAATAAATAATAGTTCAAAAAAACTAAAAAAATACGCTTTTAAAGAATATCCAACTAAAAAATAGACAGACCACGCTTTTTTACAATAAAAAATACTTTTTCTGATATACACTATTCTTAATACAAATTTAAAAAAAATTATTTTCTATTTTTTAGTTGGATTTTCTTTAAAAGCGTATTTTTTTTAGTTTCTTTTTGAACTATTATTTATTTGTCATTTTTAATTGAATTTTCGCTAATCCTGATTATCCTAGTAAGGATAACGGGTCAAACTGTTTAAAATATTGAATTGTCATCGGTCCTTAATAAGTATGCCAAATTTCGAGTTAATCCGACGTTTTGAAGGGGGTCAAAATCATGTTCAAAGATTCCGTTACATACTAACATACATACGTCTGAAGCTAATAAAAGCGTATTAAAAAGAGTGTGTGTACAAAGTACGCATATCAGAAGTGAAACTCCTTTATCCTTTATCTCATTCTCTCGCCGGCTGATACCTATACATTTACGCGTTTGTCTCTATGGATTCGCTTTTTCGTTTCATCGAGTTTGAAATCACAACAATTCTAAAGAAGTTTCACTTCAAAAAATCCGCATAACAATTACCCGGTAAATAACACTAACCACGATTGCTAAATGATCTGCCGATTGTAGCAGTTATGACCTTTATGAGGAGGCTTAGGTTCAACATATGCTTAAATGCAAAAGTATGTCTTTTCATTATCACCATCATCACAGCTCACATACTGCCTACTGTTAGACTCAAGCCTCCACCACAATGGGAGCGAAATACCTATCTCCTATCCCATGCTAGTCAGGTGGATTAGTATAGGGTTTTATTTCGAGTTTTACTTCCCTTGTATAATATACTATACTACTGCAAGTCGGTCATCTTTTACAATACGGCAAAAAGGCGGTGGTGCCTTGTATTCTTAGTCCGTCCCCATACGGTATATCTACCACACGACATACATACATATATTCACGCCTTTTTTCCATAGAGGTAGGCAGAGACCACTTCCCTCCACTTGCTACGATCTTGACATACCACTTTCACCTCCTCCACATTCATTAATCTCTTCATGCATATTCTTTAGTTTAGGGTAGTTCTAATCTGGCCTTTCTTAAGAACGTCTCTTAATATAAGTACGAGGGGTGATCCAAAAGTAATGATAATCAATAATAAACACAATGAATAAAATAAAAAAATATATTTATTTCTCAACATAGTCTCCTAGCAAGTCTATACATTTAGTCCATCTCTTTTCTAAACCTAAAATTCCCTTACAAAAAAAATCTTTATCTTGACTCTCAAAAAAGTCCTCAACCGCGGCCATCACGTCGCTATCATCATCAAATTTCTTGCCTCGGAGGTGTTCCTTGAGTCGTGGAAAGAGATAGAAGTCACTGGGGGCTAGATCTGGTGAATAGGGGGGGTGTTCCACCAACTCAAAGCCCGCTTCCTGAATGCCAGCCATGGCAATTGCAGCTTTGTGAACAGGTGCGTTGTCTTGATGGAACAACACTCCAGCCCGCAGTTTGCCTCGCCTTTTCTCCTTAATAGCCTCCCGCAATCTTCTTATTTGTTCTGCATAGTAGGAGCCTGTAATAGTGGCCCCCTTTTCCAAGTAGTCCACCATGATTATTCCTTCAGCGTCCCAAAAAACAGACGCCATAACCTTCCCTGCTGAGCTTGACACTTTGAATTTCTTCGGCGTCGGTTCATCGGATCGTTTCCATGTCATCGATTGTTGTTTTGTTTCAGGATCAAAATGGTGGATCCAGGTCTCGTCCATGGTCACAAAACGTGACAAAAAATTGTCCTTGTCTGCCTGGAACTTTTCGAGATTTGCTCTTGACATGTCGACTCGTTTCTTCTTTTGCTCGTCGTTTAACATTTTCGGTACCCAACGCGCGGAGACCTTTCTCATATGCAATTCGTTCGCAAGGATTCTTTGAATGCTGCCATATGAGATCCCTGTGACCTCAGCTACATGCCTGATAGTCACTCTTCGATCTTCCAATACAACTTCTTCAACTTTTTTCACATTTTCTTCAGTGAGGGACGTCGATGGGCGTCCTTCGCGGTGTTCGTCTTCCGTCGATGTTCTTCCCAGCTTAAACTCCTTAGCCCAGCGTGCAACTGTGGAATATGGAGGAGAAGAGTCCCCTAATGTTTCCACCAAGTCGCTGTGTATGTCTTTGGTAGACATTTTTTTCAAGCAGAGGTATTTAATGACAGCTCTGATTTCGTGTTTTTCCATTTTGATGTTCACTCCTTGACAGTCCGTATTCAAATGAATGTAGCTCCCGGGAATTGTGGCCTATTTATATGATTTTTTTTTCCTGAACTAGTGGGTAACTGAGCAAGTGACTGAAATTTTTTTGTATTTTTGTGTGCACTAGAAATAACTGATTATCATTACTTTTGGATCACCCCTCGTATTATTACACACCGATTTCACGCAGTATTTAAATATTGTTTTGGTCATGCCAAATACGCAGGTTACGTACGAAATTTGATAAATACAGTTAATAATTCCAATCCAATACTTATTATTACATTTTAAATTTATAAGTGTTAAACATGATCAATAACTTGTTCGTTGAACCCTTCTAAGCTCGTCTAAAATGAAATCTACAGCGGATGTGATTATATAATAAATTGAACATTAGAATTAATTAATAAATTGGCTGTGTTAAAATTTATTTTATTTTTCTAAGAATTGAAATATTAGTCGTCACACAACACGTCAATTAATTTAAAATTAAAAACCCATCGAAAAATTTGAAATATAAAATTAAAAAGCCAATTGATAAAACCAGTGGAAAGAACAGTATTTATTATGCATACAACTGATATGTAAGATTTTTCTATTAAATTCAATTATCATCTCGGCTTACAGACGTCCAATTGTTGTGTTCGAGCCTCCTCCACGATAGGAGAGACATTGATCTCACTATACCATGCTAGTGAGACAGGTTGGTATAGTTTTTATTTTGAGTTTTCTGTTTCATAATGTCATAATGTTCATAATGTGTATTATATCCCTTGTCTTTTACGACATCCGTGGGCAGGTTAGGGAATGGTGAATTGTGTTCTTATGCCGTCACCACACGGAAATTAAATCGTTAAATAAAAGAAGTGGTTGTCTGTAAAGTTGGTTTATGGACGGTAATTTTACGTGATAACTTCATAAGAAAACATTGATGAAAATTGCATACATTTGAAGTGAAACTTGTTTAGAATCGTTGTGATTTCAAACCGGATGCAACGGAAAAACGACAAGTAAGAGACACAAATACAAAAATGTGAAGGATGAAGCAAAGAATGAGACAGAAATATATATACCGTTTTATATTATTTTTAAATCCGTCTATAATTGACGGATTAAAGGATAAAGGATGAGGGATGAATGATGAAGGATAAAGAACTTTCACTTCTGACATGCGTACTTTGCACGCACGCTTTTTTATGAATTAAATTCATTATTTTGTATAATACAAAGAAGGAGTTAATTGAAAATGACAATATATTCGAAATTAACATCGATCAACACTCGTTAATTCAAATATTTTGTTATTTAAATTAAAGATAGATGTGTCACAAATCGAACGCTTAGGCCCATCGTACTCTAGGGTTGTTTTGCGCCCTGGCTAGCACGCTCAGCTCAGACGGAACGTGACAATGAGTCATATTTTTACGTGCGTGTAGCCGGCATTCAATTTGATTTATAAGATGTTATCACTTCAAAATATCACGGCGTATATGAAGGCGTTTTTTGGTTTACTTACTGGTAATTGAAATCATTCAATGTTACATAGAGCATTACAGTCGAACGCTCACAGTGAGATGATACCCTTACACGGCGTACCGCGTCGATCTACATAAACGTAAGTATTTGTATTAGTCGAATAATGCGAGGCTCACAGTTAAGTATGCCACCGGCACACAGCTGCGCCGCTGAAATATCAACTAGACTATCTGTCCACTAATATATATTATTATTTATAAAGATACAACAACGGTATGCGATTGCCAAATAGTTATATAAACCGTTTTATTCACTCGTAAGTACTTGATAATGAGCTATGTGATAATTAACGTATTTATTTAGAAAAGAGCAGTAATTTTTGTGCACTCAATACTTTTTTTTGGGATGTGTTGCGGTCAGCGCACTCCTCGCACCGCTCCGTCTGGGGCGACAGAGGGGCGTAAGCACGCATACTCGCAACCCACCCGAACACCACGTCGCCTTCGTCGTTGGACCGACCACCGGAGTCACCGTCATCAAGTCACCCTGACTTGACGTCAGTGGTCGGCCTGACAGAATACCCCCTGAGGAGTACCCTCCCATCGACTGACGACCCCCCTCAGGGAGGACGTCGATCTTTCCTCGCGCAGTCGCCCTCTCGGCGGGTGACAGACTATTTCCCCGGTCACGTCACCCGGTGCACTCAATACTTGTAAGATCTCCACCACAGAGCATGCGAATAATTGGCGATACAAAAAGTTTACTTAATTAATATTAGTGCTCTGTCCTTTAGAATTATAAATATTTTTTTTATTAAAATTTCACAGATTATATCAGCGATATCTCTTCGATATAAGATGTGTGTGTATGTTGCCCGTGGGTGTCGTAAAAGATGACTAAGGGATTAAAATATGTATATAATATCTGATCAATTATCTCGAAATAAAACTCGTATACCAACTCGCCTCATCAGCGTCGTATAGTAGGTCAATTTCTCTCCTATTACGTAGGACGCTCGAGCCCAACAGCGGGGCCCATATGAGCTGAGATGATGATCTCTTCGATATAAGAGGGAACGAGGGCATTTACCAACTATAATCATTTTTGCACTTCAGGGTACAAAAGTTTTCCTTTGCTTAAATAATATAAATCTGTATATCGTTTGGATGTCTTTTACGACACCCACGGCAAGATGGGGCATCGGTGAACTGTATGCTTACTTTATCACCACATGGGCAATATCTTTACGCATATAATAAAATTATATTAACGTCAAAAACGTAATAAATACAAAAAAAAAAGAAACATTTTTGATATAAAATTTTGACCGATTTATTTCTATCTATATGTATATGTATGATCAAAAATCACGCAAATTATGTATCGACCTTTTAATATTTTGCAAGAGTAATCAACATCACGCTATCTGTCACCTACGAGACTAACACTAAACGATTGCGTATAAAAATATTGACCTTCATTGATGAGCATAGGTTTTGTCAAGAGTTATTCGATCACCCTCCTCCTTCGTGTGATGATGGATTAAGAAAAAAATTCACCACCCCTATCGTGAAAGTCTACTAAGGGATATAATATGCAAATAACATAACAAGACAAGAAACACTCGAAACAAAACTCTACATCAACATGTCTGACCAATATGCTATTGTAGATCTATTTATCTCCTATTGTGGAGGTGTGTCTAGCCCAACAGGGGGACGTATATGGGCTGAATTATGATGATGATTAGTCTATAACCGCCATGTTTGGCAGTGATCGCTGCTGATGACCCTTTAACCAATATTTACTATTCCCACGGAGAAATATTGTATTTCATGTCCGTGTGTCCGTTACCACGCGTGTGAATATATCCGTGTGGTAACAGAATAAGAATACAATTCACCATTCCCTATCTTGCACGCGGATGTCGTAAAAAACGACCGAGGGATACAATACGCATATAACATTTACCCAGAAGGAAAATTCGAAACAAAACCCTATATCAACCTCTCTGACTAGCATGCTATAGTAAGGTCAATTTCCCTCCTATCGTGGAGGAGTATCAAGCCCAGCAGTGGGATGTATGAGCCGACATGAAATATATCGATTAGTTTATTGTACACTAGCAACCCGCCCTCGCTTCGCTTCGGTTTCAGTCGTCTTTCCTGCATAGTTCCCGTGGGAATACCGGGATAAAATGTAACCTAGTTTACTCCCCGATATTATAGCTTTCCATTGGTGAAAGAATTTTTGAAATCGCTCCAGCTGTTTTGAAGATTACCCGGAACAAACAGACAGACAAAAAAATATAAAGTATATTTTAGGCATATGTATAGTGCAAATAACCGCGTGAGCATGAAAAAACCCATTATTTTGACATTACAAACAGACACTCCAATTTTATTTATTGGTATAGATTTAAATATCGCGGATAGGAGATTGGACAGTTTATTGTGTGACAATGTCGAGGTGAGTTGATCGAGACAGTTTCGTGCGGCAAGGACATTGGAAATGTCCTTTGTGGAGTTAATTGTTTCCTGATTGTGGTCCCGAATGTCGCAAGTGGTCTGTCAGTGTGACGCACACTGAGCGCAGTCAACGAGCTGAACGGTAAACGCATAGATAATAACACGCTTACCAAATGTTTCCGCCACAGAATGCAATTTTATGTTTCAACTTAACGACCACTGTGTTTGATGACACTTCTCTTGCAATACTGTTCTTATCTTTATAAATATATTTCTTGTGTACGTGTTGTACATACACCGAAATCCCCCTAAATGGCTGGACCGATTTTGATGTATTTTTTTGGACCCTTCCGATGGATATGAGAATGCTTTAAATTAATAATTGGACTCACCCACTGGTAGGTGGCGCTGCGATCGATTTCAAAGAAAATTCCTTTTATTATTTTTTAGTTTTGCACAGAATAACGTCTTTGAGTCAGCCAGTAATAAAGTAAGTATTTAACTTGACTAATGGTCCAGTTCACCGTGTGGCGACGGAGTAAGAATACAATTAACCACTCCCTATCTTGCCCGCGGGTATCACAAAAGACGAATAAGGGATTGTAATATGTTTATAACATCTATGCAAGAGAAGAAAATCTCCTAATCCCTATCTCCTACCTCCTAAACCCTATATAAACGCGTCTGACTAGCGTAGCACTAGCCCTGGTAGGATATACCGCCAAACGTTTTGTTTGATGATACGGTCGTTCGGGGCGAAGGAGAAATTGCCCCTCTAGACTATTCCCTTGACCTCAGTGTAGGTCAAATAATCCTAACATGTTATTGATATAGAAACATACAAATTAAACGTGATCTCTAAATGTTAAATCAAATACTTGTCACGTGTAAGGCATGCCGTTATGATTATAATTGTCGTCACGGTCTACACGACTCCTCAATGATCTATTATCGTCAATATTAGACGACCAGCTAGTCACCTGTGATGATAAGGACAAGCTGCTAAGGACAACTATATGTAAAACGGCTTTTTGTGAACTTTACCTAATAGTGTTAACAAGCATCTCGTGATTTAAGTTTGAGACATCCGATTTTACACGTACACAGAAATGCTTTTTTATACACTATTTCTAAGCGCCCTGGAGCTAATAACATACATAAATTGTACATATACAATTTTATTTAAAAGTCGAGTTACATGCCGAATGTTTTCAGCTTGTAGCCGCGTTCCGATCTAGTAGAAGTTTATTGTTTCAAACGACATATATATAAATTAGATAATATGCAAGTGCTCTTAAGCAGGCTCATGCAGAATAAATTATTTGTTTTGATTTAAGCTGTTTGATTTAAGAATGAAGACATTAATCAAAAAATTTCCAATTCTCTTTCGTATATACCTTTAAGAACTTAAATCAATCAGCGTACAAATATGTCGTTGCGAGGTTACAATTATGTAGGTAATAAATTCTTAATACTGCGAACTATTCGCACTGATCATCAAGTTGAACTAATAAAAACAGTTATACTCAGAGCAGCGAATTAGCGAACAGATCAGATTAATTATCACAGATATTAACCGTGAAAAAAGAAAGTGAATTGTCTCTAATCGGGACTGCTTTTAGAATTGTACAGAGAACCTTAGGTAGTCCTCCTGGCAGTGTTGTGTCGCCCTGTCGTCTGGTAGACACAACAAGTGTAATACACATATTATCTGTCTCGTCAGACGGTAGGCAGTACCGTTGTGGGCCTCCCCGCGCGAGAGCTCGCCGACACGGGCAAACAGAGCGTAACGCGTCATAACCGCACCGCCCGGTGTGTGTGTGTTCACAGCGACCGCACTCTGTCATGTACCACTGAACCACTTGCGAACTGACTGACTACTAGTGTACGTCTGTCAAGGGGACGGGAAACGACGCGATCGTAATCAATCAATAAGTGAGCATTTCTCGGGGGTGTCAGTGGTAGAATTCTTTAGTCTGTCTTTCTTTTTAATTTCTTTCAATTTTTGAGCTGCCTGTAGCGGGTAGATAATTTAATCTTTAATAACGATGACTTGTTTGGACGTCAGACATCTTAGTCCGCCCATGACCATGGACGCTGTAAAGTGTTCGAAACGTTGGGCATTCAAAAATTAAACACAAACGCGATATAATCCGTAGTTTAATTTACAATGTGTTGTAATACTCGCGTAAACAGAAATCGTTAAATAAATAATTTAGGAATATAGTCCAGAAAATCTTGATTTCGGCTCATGTACGTCCCAATGCTGAGCTCGAACCTCTTATACAATAAGAGTGAAATACGTGGCCAAAAGCTAGCTGTGCAAGTGTCGATTACTATGCAGGACCGTACTTGCCTGGCTGGTTACAGACGTCAAGGATTCGGTACCAGTGGTCGACCAAATGCCATGAGGGATTACGATGGATTATGGAACTCGGGAACGCCCTTTCGTTGCCCTGGCGAAATGGTCGGCCTGTGTCCCAATCAAACCGCGATTATGCGCTCTACAAATTATTTTCTGGATCTGTGTCCGCTAATTTAACTGTCTTTCCCCTTTAATACAAAGATTATTTCTTAGGTTTCCTAATAAATACATAATGAGACCACTGCAAGAGAAATAATTCCAAATCAAACTATACGACCAGGGTAATATTAGACCAATTTCGGTCACATTTTTTTATGAAAAGCCCTGAAACTAAGAAAATAATCGTCATATTACGAGGAGACATATAACGGACACAAATTACAACCACACTCAGGACAAACAATTTGTGGATTGCATATCGTTCTGCGTGGGAATCGAATCAACATGGTATGTCGGTCACTATGCCATTTGTGCAGTATTTGTTGTAAACAAAAACGACGTTGTCATTCTTAGATGTCACTTAATTGGGGGGACGTCGGTAGAGGAGAGGGTACTCCTCATGGGTATTCTGTTGGGCCGACCACTGACGACAAGTCACCCTGCACCGGTGATCGACCCAACGACGAAAGCGACGTGCCGGGTGGATAACGGGACCGCGCGCCGCCCCTGTCGCCCCGGACGGCGGATGCGCTGAACGTAGTCCACCCCCAAAAAAACAAGGAAAAGATATCAGTTATATTATTAAGAATGAGACCCATCCACGCATTGGTCGCTACATACGTCACTAATCAAGTTGCCCCATACGTGTGTGTGGGTAGAACATTATCAACTATTTATCACAGATATAATATCTCGCTATCGCAATAATTGATTGGTGAGTAAGCAGACGAGGCGTACAATCCTGTGATTGATATTGCAATGTGACTCACTTAATATGGATTTTGTTTTAGATTACGTAAATAACCCATTTGAAACTCACGTACCTACATTATATACCTCAATTTACATTAAATATAGGTAGATACCCGAAAATAACGGGTTAATCCCTGATTTTGCTATATAATATATAAAATATTTCGTGGTATAATCTTTATTTATGGTTTGGTCAAACTCACCGAATGGTTCTGCTTGCGGTAGTTACGTGGGGTAGGTCGCTCCCTTCCCTCTAATGTCGTTGAGGGGAGTGATGGCTGCTCTAGTAGTTAACTCGTGAATTCGACTCTCGTCGATTAAGTCAAATATTTGCTACTCCCGACGTGATTTTGACGTAGTTTAAAATCGTTAATATTGCACAATTTCAAGAAAGCGTCTTTGTGGTGATCCAGTTCGATAACGTTATTAATTTAACGTAAAAAAAATACGGCACAGTTGGTGAAAATAACAATGGCGAACGCAAAGAATTTATTCTCGATTTTGTTCAAGAGTACCAAATATAAGTTTGGTGAAATTGGAATTTAATCGGATTCGAAATTAGAATTGTTTTCAAGAGTAGGCACACTGGTCCAGCCATATTTTTTTTTGTTTTGTACCAATATTTGAAAATTTATACATGTATACAATTTCGAAGGGCATCACACTGGAGCTAATACTATATATTGTACGAAGTATAAAATTAAATGTATTCAAAAGACTAAAAAAAAAGTGACAGCCCGCTGAGTTACTTGCCGTATCTTCTCAGCTTGTGGCCGCGTTCCGATCCGGTGGTAGATATTGTATTGTATTCAAACAATGTTTCAACTTGACAGTATGTAAGTGCCCTTAAGGGGCTTATGCAGAATAAATGACTTGATTTGATATATTTCCGATGTAAAATGTAATAAACGATGAATTTCTGCTGAATTCAGTCGTTTTTGTTTTCCTACTCTTGCACATAAATATTACTAGCAACTCGCCCTCGCTTCGCTTCGGTTTCAGTCGCATTTTTTATTTATTTAAGACAACACCCTGCACTAAGGAAATAATCCTTGTATTGCGGGGGACTTTACAAACATACAATTAACGGACACAAATTACATCCAGACTCAGAACAACAATTTGTGGATCGCACAAAGTGTTGTCCCGCGTGGGATTCGAACCCCCGACACTGGCGCTGTAGGTCGCTATCTTAACCACTACCCCATCTGTGCAGTCATTACGCATTACTTGCGTAGTGCCCGTTCCCATAGGAATACCGAGATAAAATATAGCCTATGTTATTCCCTGATATTATAGCTTTCCATTGGTGAAAATTTTTTGAAATCGTTTCCGTGGTTTAAGCGTGAAAGCGTAACAAACTTTGGCATCTATAATATTAGTAATGATATTCACATTATATTCCTGGTCGTTCATTACTACACCCTCGGCGAGGATGGTCGCATGTATCCTTATTATAACACCACACGATAAACTGAATATTTTTGGATTTTGTATCATTTGGATATAGTTCCAAGAGTGACGAAATTAAAGTGCCGTCGGTACTTATCTTTATATTGTAAGTGCCTGCAGGATAGGCAGGAATTAAGAGAGGTGCATATAGTGCACAGCGAAAACTTGAAACATGACGTTATCCTAACACGAGGAGTTAAAATGATTAATATTAAAAATTATTTTCGTCCTTGCATTATTCAAATAGTTGTTGCTCAGACGATTTCAAATATCAGTAACTATTCCTCTCATTTAAAATTAAATTATACAAATGTTAAGGTCAATATTGTTGCGTACCACGAAAATGTCATCTCCCATATTAATAATGCACTTAATATATTTTGCAGAAATAATGATATGTGCACATAATATAATGTATACTAGCAATACGCCCCCGGTTTGCTTCGGTTTCGGGTGGCTTGTTAATCTCCAATATCATTTATCCTATCCTACTAATATTATAAACGCGAAAGTTTGTGAGGATGTGAAGATGTTTGTTGCTCTTTCACGCAAAAACTACTGAAAGGATTTTGATGAAACTTCACAAACTTCACAATAATATAGCTTACATATCAGAATAACACATAGGCTATAATTTATCACGATATTCCCATGGGAAGAGGAACTGCGGGAGAAACCACAGGGCGCTACTAGTACTCTACACAAATAAACAAAATTGTCTTTAATGACAAAATAATACGCTTTTTTATGCTCACACGGTTATTTACACGATGCTTATGCATAATTGATGATTGGCGTGAAATTGAGTGATAGAATTAAAAATAGAGTGATCAGGGAACGTTGTGGAATGAATGTAGAGGTAGTGACAAGGATTGAGAAAGGTATGTTAAGTTGGTTCGGCCATGTAGAGAGAATGAATGAAAGGAGACTAACAAGGAGAATTTATAAGGCGAATGTGAACGGAAGTGTTGGAAGATAAGATTTAGACAAGAAAAACTCTGAATTAAACCCTATGCCAATACATATGGTTAGCGTGGTGTAGCAGGTGAAATTCTCTTTTATCGTGGAGGAGGCGTGCCCAACAATGGGACCTATGTGAGCTTTTATTCGTGTTTGAAGATGAATATATGTAACACTAAATTCTGTGTACGGCTTGCATTACAATAAGTAACCTTCCCAAGCCCATTAATATTATCGGGATAGAAACTATCCCATGTGCTAATCTACAAAATAGTCTTATTTATGTGCAAATTTTTAACCGACTTCAAAAAAGGCGGAGGCTTCTCAATTCGACCGTTTATATGTTTTTTTATGTTTGTTCGCGGATAACTCCGTCGTTTATGAACCGATTTTGATGATTCTTTTTTGTTAGAAAGTTGATATTTCAAAGATAGTCCCATGATAAGGAAATCAGGATTTGATGATGGTAGACCAGAAAAATCGAGGTGAACTTTCAAAAATTGTAGGGGCGACTAGTGAGTTTGTAATTTTTTTCATTATTTTATTAAAGCACTACATCATCATCCTGCTCTTATCCCAATTACTTGGGGTCGACGCAATATGTCATCTGTTTTGACATAATGCAAAAAGTTTCGGCAATGACTTTTATGACCGGCCGCCTGCCTGACGTCAACCCTCTTGGGAATGTAATCGTTGACCCAAATGGTACCAGATGGAGTTGGTCCGGGTCAATCTAGGGCTCTTAGTCGTCTTTTACGACACCCACGAGCAAAGCAAGGGTTGATAGTATTCGAAGCCGCTACCACACAGCATCTTTTATTAAAGCACTACAATTTAATAAAAGTCTGGAGTAGATCTGATGATGGAGCCGAGAGACAATCGAGGGAAGTCCTCAACGATTCGCAGCAGCCACCTTCTTTACTGTTTGAAGTCGGCTTATTTTTTTTGTTAAAAATTATTATCCAGATCTATTGATCAGTTTACGCGTGATTGAGTAACAAACATCAAAACATGATCCATCCCATCATAAAAATGTACACAAACACTAGTAGGAAGAGATTGAAAGTCAAACCGCAATGACTTCAACCCGAATACCTCCGAGTCATCATCTACCGGACTAAGTTTTTTTGCTGACAATATGTTTATTTATATATTTGCGTAACGGTAATACTCGTCACATTAACGTAGTGTAAGCAATTTTACAGTGTCACGACCTATGTCCGATCCGCCATATGTATAGCTGTCTAACCAGTGAGCGAGACCGGCGACCGTCGACCGTGCGCCATGGGGGTCCGGTAATTTCACTCTCACCTACACACAACACGTGAACCGACGCATACGTAATGTTTTTTATATAACTCGCTATCATCGAAAATATTCAACGAAACAAGGATATATCAATCGATTATCATTTGATAAGAATGATGAGTAAGTATTAGGGAACCAGTCCTCTACCTCTAGTCAAGCCATATTTTCTTTAGAATTAGATTTCAAAAACAAATTTAAGTATATAACCTATTTCTAAGCGCTGGAGCTAATACTGTATGTTGTATATATACAAATACAATTATATTAAAGAAAACGACAGTTCGCCGAGTTTCTTATCGATCTCGGCTTATGGCCGCGTTGCGATCCGTTGTTAGATTATTGTATTGTTTCATACGATGTGTAAATTTAACAATATGTGAGTGCCCTTAAGGAGCTTATTTAAAATGAATGATTTGATTTGAGTAGTTTGCCATGGATGTTGAAAAGGGAAAAGAAATTCGTTAAATTACCAATTACATTAGTACAATTTACATTAGGCATAAAGAATATAGTCTGCTACACTTTAAACATAATAATATGTTGTATTAATACAGCTATGCTGATTGAATCCCTTTCGGTAACGAGTTATGGACTAAATACACATTGTCTCCTATCCAATACAACGGCAAGCCGCCGAGGAATTTTATTTCGTCTTTCTGGAGTGGAATTTCCTGCAAGATAATGCCTGCTGATATATAAGTCACGTGTTAAGGTACATCAAGGTATCACTTTCCCTCGGAAGGTCTTATATGTAAGAGGGATTGTATCCCGGGGCGTACACCATACATATCCGAGAGTTTAAAGTGGTTTTCAGCCGCAGGCATCGCCTACGCATACCCGATAGATGCAATGAGTTTCCTTCTGGACTTTACTCACCGCTTACCATGAAATCGCCAACTCGTAAAATGTGACCACGTCGTTCCAGATTTAGACAAACTAGACCAAGCAAGTCACCTGATTCACGTTAAACGTTAATATTCCAATTAAATATACTTAATTAAAATTCGATTATTTCAACTTTTCAATAAACTGCGATAATGCTATAAGTATCTATTTATACAAGAAGAAGTGTATGTTTGTAAAGTCAAAGTAATAGGGTTTTTGCGCTCAAACGGTTATTTGCACGACACCTATGCCTAAAAACCAGTTTAAATGTTATTTGTCTGTCAGTTTGTTCCGGGTAATCATCAAAACGGCTGGACGGATTTTGATAATACTTTATGCAGTAAAGTATTATCAAAGTAGCTGTCAATATAAGAAATAAATTAGGTTATTTTTCCTCTCGGAAAAATCTTATGAAATTTTGGCCGGCTTGGGAATCGAATGCGAGGCTTCATGCAATCGCGTACCGTAATATTGCACACTGATGTAAAGCTTAAGAGATGGTTAGTATAAGTATAAGTTGATATTTACGTTTTCTTACGCACAAGACATTGCATTATGGTTATTTACTCAAAACAATCGTAAAATATTTTAGTACGAGAACATTAAATATAATTAATTATAGTCTTTTTATAAGCCTAATGAACTACATATTCACACAAAGAAGAGAATTTAATTGTTTAATAACTGAAAACCAGATTCATTATCCTTTGATATTACGAAACTGGACAACAATTGAACTCGTTTTGAAAATGGCGACATTTACCAGCGAGGCGAGCGGACAGTATGGACTTGTTATAACTTGGAAGCTAACGAAGAAACAAGACCACCACAAGATTGCAAGACACCGTGAGCACTTACTGTATAGATTTAAATATTATCCACACTAATATTTAAATATTATTTTATAAAGCAAAAAGCTTTTAGTAAGAAAAAGTAAGCCGCCTTTTAAAAATTAATGATAGTTTAGCATGACAGCCTCTGAGTTCTTGCCGGATCTTTGTCAGTGTAGCCGCGTTCCGATCCGGTGGTACCTACTGTTTAGATTTATTAGGTTTAAATTAACAAATTGTCATACTACATATTTCACGTTTAATAATTACTAACTGAAAAGAATATATTTTTGTCATAAAGAATCTCTCTTCTTCTTCTTTTACTGGCAATAAAGTATTAAAATGTGGGTCAAAATTTTGTAAATAATTTCTGTAGCGAGTAGATATAAATCTCTATAATAACGATGACTTGTTGGACGCGAGGCATCTGAGTCCGCCCGTGAACATGAACGCTGTAAAGTCTTCGAAACGTCGGGCAATCAAAAATCAAATACAAACGTTATAAAATAGTTTTATTTACAATTTAGAAGCTGTTAAGAAAACGAGCGGTTCGTATCCGTGCAGATGGAGTTCAGATGATCGACTTAGGTAAATAAATAAAAAAAAAAAAAAAGTTAAGAACCAGTCCGCGCTAAGCGACTACTTATTCACTTCATCAGCTAAAATATAAAGATAAATACTTGATCAAGGTGGCCTTTGTTCTCGCATCAAGGAAAGCACACGTTTTTAACTAGACCCATCTCTATTGTAACACCGTTCCGCGAAGTTTTTGTACAATAGAAAGTACTAATAGAATAATTATTAATTATCAAACATGTTTCCTATAATATGTAGAATGTTTTACGATCTTTTTGCAGATGTGTATAATCTTGATTGTATTCCGGGAAGCAATCGTTCAGTGAGTCATTGGCTGGTCGTAGCGCGTGTGACGAATCGTACAAATAATACTTAAAATGCATTAATGAATACAATGAGTGTAACGCTAAATGTTTGTAACGTTTAACACGCTAGTAATATATCGTAAATCATTAGATAACGATAAATTATATATTATACTACCAACCCGCCCTCATTACGCTTCGGTACCAGCCGGTTTGCCACCGCATTTAAATCTGCAATATCTTCTAAGATATGGCCTCGGGAGTAAATCCCGGACCGAATTAAATGTTACATTAGTTTCTTGGGCGAAAAATAGCCTAAGTGACTTCTTATATAGACATGATAGTAATTTATCAAAATTGGTCTAGCCATTTGGAAGATTACCAAGAACAAACAGTGAAATAATCGTGTGAGCATGAAAAAACTTACTATTTTGACATAACAAACAGACATTTCAATTGTATTTATTTGTGTAGATGTATCGATAACTGAACGTGTTGGTAAGTGATGCCGTTACGGTTGTTAAGTACACACGTTAATTAACTGTGATCTTAGTTATTGTAATATTATATGCATTATAATTATTATTATAAACATTATTTGTCTACAAGGTAAAAATCATAAAGATTTCTTGTTGTTTATGGTTGAAAATAACTTGATGGGAACTGGATTGGGACCACACATTTTAACTATTCTTGTAAACGAAAACGCACAATGGTTTTCATAGTCTGGTTATAATTTGTGTTTCTTCTTCTTTTTTGTCTTGGCAATTAGCTACTAATACGAGCCATTTTTGCCAGTGTCGAGTTATAATTTTCTTTACTTTACAAATTAAGTTTCTTTTAATTAGTCATTATCCATCAGTAAGTCAAATTGTCGCCTTCAACAGTGTTATGGCCACTGTTAACGGGATCTTCTGCGGTTTTTGGT
Organism: Lymantria dispar; assembly: GCA_032191425.1. Lineage (NCBI taxonomy): Eukaryota > Metazoa > Arthropoda > Insecta > Lepidoptera > Erebidae > Lymantria > Lymantria dispar. Next base: position 38,233,195 of record CM063445.1, read on the forward strand.
GGAAACGAAAAGGTAGCACTTTTATATCATATTTACAATACCCCAGCAGTTCGTCTGTCAAATATTACATAAAATGCCATTTAAATTATTTAATATATCACGTTAAACTATTAAGATATTGAATAAAATACAAGATCACCACATGACACTTCCACATTTCCGCCAAAAAATCTAATTTGTGTTTGTCAGTCGCAAGGTTATAAAGCTCCCCACAATATAAGGATTAGTTCTTCAGTGTGGGATGTACGTAGTCTTTTATAAAAAAAAAAAACTAACCACGAATGATTTCAGTCGAGTTTGCAAACTATTTTACAATTATTGCAGTACAATATATGATGAGGTAAGTGTAAATAATGACGGATGATAATGAGGGCGCCACTGTCTGTAAGAAGTGATTCCGTTACGCGCCCCGCCGGCGACAAGTCATCAGCTCAAAGCAGTCTGTCACAACACTACTGTTACTTGTCACTGCGCTCTCATTACAAAATTGGCGGCAAACGGCATTAGTACGCGCCATGTTTATCTCTAACATCTTCCACTAAGTTCTACTTAATAATATTTCTACTACACTTAGTTCTACATTTAGATGTTTTTATATTTAGACGGTGTTAGAATGTTGTGCACTTTCTTCGCTCTAATAACACTGATGTGTTAAATTTTTAATGATACTGTTTGACATGATCAACTGTGTATATGGCAGTCAACCGCACATATTAGCGGGCCGCTGTGAACACATTAACACATTTCGACCAATCATGACACGTATTTTTTTTAAAGCATAAAGCGGTAAGTATGGATGGAAGGATGTATTCCTTGTATAACGGGAGGCTACAAAAACATAGTTAACGGATATAATTAACACCCAAATACAAAACATTTGCGTATTTCGTTAGCAATTTCTAGTTTAGGTTAAAATTAATTCTGTTGTTTTACACGAGTAGTAACGCCTATGAAATGAACTTATTTTTACGGTTTTCATCAGGTTTGTATTTGATTTGTATTGTCTGAAGTTTTAGACACTTTTCTAGGTGAAAGTTTTATTACATATATCCATACTAATATTATAAATGCGAAAGTAAGGATGTTTGTTTGTTTGTTTGTAACGCTTTCACGCTTAAACCACCGAACCGATTTCAAAAATTCTTTCACCAATGGAAAGCTATAATATCAGGGAGTAACATAGGCTATATTTTATCCCGGTATTCCCACAGGAACGGGAACTACGCGGGTTTAAGCGACTGAAACCGAAGCGAAGCGAGGCCCACCCTCGCTTCGCTTCGGTTTTGCTAGTGTACCAATAAATTTATTTGCGGATCATACAAAGAACTATGTTGCGCAAGTTATCCTTGTTGCTCTGTACTCTGCCTCCTAACGACCGTGTACAGGTATTTGGCGAAGCATCCATGCCCCGTCAACACCTGCACCAGTCGGAAAGAGAGCACCCCGTGCCGCCGTTTTGCACAATTATCCTAACCCAGATTCTAGACAGTTAATGTCATATTTACACTTGAGGTGATTTTGTCTAAGAGTCGCGAACAGTTCATTGCGCTGAATGAGTCAGATTGTATTACTGAAAGAACAGCCCGATACGTGACCAAAATATGCATAACCACTACTTATGGCGAACTTAGCAAATTCAAAGATAATAAAACAAGAACATAGTCCATGTTTAAACACCAAGCAAATGTTAATTATAATATTCAATGTAATAACGTATGACTCCAATAAAAACAATACAAGGAAAACTAACGGAAATCGACAATAGTCGGATGTTACAGTTGACTCATGTGTTATCACAATATTAAACAGAACTAACATATAACAGGAGTCCACATTGATAACTCTCAGTACACTCACTCAAATGTAATACAATTATACAAATAAAACAACCTTCCGTGAGGCGAATCAATAAGAATACAATTCAACACCGCCTCTCTTACTAGTGGGAGTCGTAAAAGATGACTAAGGGATACAATATGCAGATAATATCTATACAAGAGAGAAAACTCGAAACGAAATCCAGTACCAACACGTCTGATCAGCGTCGCATAGTAGGTCAATTTCCCTTCCATATTGGAGGAAACAGGAAATTTGACGAGGAAGGTTGTCGATATAATTGTGGATGGACGTAACAAGCGTGGGAGACCCAAGAAGAGATGGATGGACTGCGTGAATGAGGATATGTGTATGAAAGCAGTGAGTACAAATATGACGGCTGATAGGAGGCTATGGAAGGTAAAAACATGTTGTGCCGACCCCACTTAGCGTGGGATGAGGGCAGGCAAATGATGATGATGATGAGTGCAGGAGACTCGAGCTCAGCAGTGGGACGTATACGAGCGGAGGTGTGAAGTGAAATAAAACAAAGAAATTACATTTTTCTACTGTTTCTATTGTAGCTCTGTTTATCGCACAACTCTTTTATCGCCAAACACCGTCTCCCACCATAAAGGAATCCATCGTATCGTCCCTGCAGTGGGGCGTGTACTAGCAGTTATGATACAATGAGTGTCATCATCATTAACCAGCTCTTATCCCAATTTATTTATTATCCACTCGACTCAATATAATAATCTTCTTTCATATTACATATTGCCAAAAGTTGTGGCATTAGTTTTATGACTGGCCACCTGCCTGGCATCAATCATTCTTGGTGGTAATTGTTAACCAAACATTATTGGATGGCCCAGGTCGATGTAAAGCTCTTGGTCATCTCTTACGACACCAACGAGTAATGGATAAAGGGTTGATAATATTCATAGTTGTCACAACACGGCATCAGTTAATAAGATGAAAGTAATACAAAATTAAGCAATGAATAATTTATTTGTTTTCTAGACGTTAAATGTAATTTTTATATCAAAATTATTGGATTATGATTAGAAAGTGACGCTTAGCTTCTGCATTAAGCATGAGTGTATTAAAACAAGATAATACAAATATTTGTGTTGATGTACAAACGCTTTACACATTCAACGTTTAATACAAATAACCGCTGTGTGCAAAAGGTTTATATTATGTGTTTAACACTTGACATGTGCATGTTCGTGCAAATATTGTCTCGTGTACACAATATAATATACATACATAGATATTAAAACATTTGCATGTCATATATAAATTGTTACAAGGTGATACTTAGATAAATCTCAAGATAAGATTACTTTCGATTGTAGTACTTCTCTAAATAAATAATATTACTTTCGACCGATCACTCAGTCAAGGTCCCGGTTTATATCGATAAACTATGGTATTGCACAAGGATACACACTTGAACCACATTTATACTATCTTGTTTAATATAATCGAAGTCGAATTAATACTAGAAATTCTACTGAAAATTGCAAGTTAAAAATTCTGGGAGTGCTCAAACCATAGGAATTAAGAAGACAACCTATACGATGCTTAGTACGTAAGAAGTTTTGGGCCTTATATGAACTGTGTGCGTAAGACGTCTTAGGGCCTATAAGAGCTGAGTACCTACATGAGAGGATATGGGACCTATGCGAGCTGAAAAAGTCAGAAGACTTGGGATTTACACGAGCTGAGATGATTAATCCGTTTGATCAGCGTGGTATAATAGATCAATTTCTCTCTTATTGTGGAGTAGCCACAAGCCTAGCAGCGTAGGTGCATGAAATGAATGATGACGATCCGCTATTGTATTTGGGGTTAGAAATAAATGAAGTTGGACAATCAGGTTGAAAGTTATCATTTAATTAATTGGTATTTAATAAGATATATGAAGAGAAGAAAAACTTCAAGCATAACCCTATATCAATCCGTCTGACCAGCGTTTTATAGTAGTAGCGGTCAATTGTCCTTTCACTGTGTAGGAGGAGCCAGCATGGGACTTATATGTGCCGAGAGAACATGAATCATTTCTATATTCGTCGCATACAGAAGACGTAGGTAGTAAGTCTTTATAAGCAAGTAGTATCGTCAACTTGTGTTATTTCAACAAGGCATCCGTCCTTAAATAGCTTTAATAAAACCAAAACGAAACTGCGAGCCGAGTTGATCGGGCACCTGCATATGCCATTTCAACTACAAAAGTACGCTATCTCGCAGTGAATGTCCGAACAAATAGCATTTATGAACTGGGTTGATTTAGGATTCACTAACAAGATATACATCAGATAAACATTTATTGCGTAAACTTGTTAATCGAGAGAGTTGCAAAAGCGAGCATGGTTAGGCTGACTTTCCGGTTATAAATTACATAATATTATAAATTTACGATAGAATTTCGATTACACTTTTGTTTCATCCAAAGCTTATTAGATTGTATAGCAAGAACCCGGTTCTGCATATATTTGAAAGTACGAAGCACCGTAACTAGTTATAAATAGTGAATATACGATGAGGAATTCGTTGAGCATGTCCGACTAAGTATAAACGATTGGTATGTTAATGGTTATTCTATTGAAAACCAATAAAATTACGTATTGTTACGTTGTTGACGTATCGTTCTAACATTGGCACGCAGTGAAAGCAATGTCGCCGCGGGTCAATTCAACGTATTGGAGACTGAACAATACATTGTTTCAAATATGAGTAGTTCTTCACACGATCACATTTCATACCATTAAAATCACCTTTAAAACTGACAAGAAAGTATTCAATGGCGCGGTCAATGTACTTAAGCCATAGCCTCGTCAGCGTTCTCTGCCTTCGTCGAATAGGAGCGTAGGAAGTCAGGTTATATTGTAACGAATGCACTATTGACGAAATCGAGAGTGGAATTCGGTTCGGACGTCGATCGGACGCGCCGCTCAGCCGGTTTCACTGGACATCGGTTAACTATCGACGTCGCGCCTACTATCATTAAATACTTTCACCGTTTGTTGAGAATTATTTTTATATTTGCATAGTTGAAGGTTGTGCAATCGACGATGAGCCCAGCGACCGGCCCGACTCAGGCGACAGATTGAATGCGGTCAAATGTGAAATTGCTTATTGCGAGTGAATACCTTCGGACGGTAATATCGCTGTACCAGCAATCGTTAGCCAACTTGTCGAAAGTAATATTGTTATATCTGTAAGGTCTTCTGTATTTAAGTTAATTTCAGTTGACTTTTCTCTTATAATGTAATCTAATTATTTTAAATTAGCTATATATTATAATTATATCGCTGATGGACGCAATCTTAGTGAAGCCTTTTAGTTTATCATTCAAGACAGTGAACTTGACGATGGAGTAAATGTGTTTGAGAGACTCACCTTGATCCTGTTCCTGCGGGTGCCGCGAAGAATGATGCCGTCGTTCTCTATGTAGTCGGGGACCTCCTTTCGATTGGAGAAGTTGAACACCACGGAGGTGGCGGCGGGCGGTGGGGCCCGTGGACGCCGCGCCGGTGCTGGACTGTCGCCAGGACTGCGCACCCACGGTACTGTTGTTGCGCCAGTTTCCACTTTCTTCTCTCCCGACCCGCTCCACGCTCGTTCGATACCCGCTGTGCCGATACGAGATGCAAATCCTTTGGTTTCTTGTGTTCGTTCGGGGCCAGCGTGCCCGTTCACTAGAGGCGCGTTGATCGGTTCTGGCTTAGATTTTATTTTAGCCTCTGGGCTGGGACTGCGTTCGATGATGGGCGGCGGCGAGAGTCGCGGGGGTGAACCAGATCGAGGTACTTCCGGTGGCGTGCGCGGTATCGGCTCCACCAAAGCCGCCGGTGGGGGCTCGCGGCGCTCGCTGCGGCTCTGCGGTACCGTCTCGTTCTCCAGTGGCGGTGGCGCGGTGGGTGACGGAGCACACGAAGAGACCCTCTCGTTGTGTTCGGATTTCTCATCGATCGTTTCGACAACCAGCTCCGCAGGCTCGGTGTTGCGCGCCGGCATCGGCCTGATGACACCGATGCGACGCGCGCGTCCAACCAATACGGTATTGGTGGCCGCCAGTGGTGGCAGGTGCGAGCCGGCGCGTGGCACCTCGAAAGAATATCGCACGGTGGAGCCGGCGCGGGCGATGCCCTCCAGAGCCGCGCGCGACACCTGTCTGGCACCCGCAGCTGCTTCCGGCGCGGGTTCATCGTGTATCGTCGGTGTAGTTGCGGGTACAGGTTCCTCCCGCGGCAGAGGGCTCGGCGTACGGGGGCTTAACGGTGGACCCTCGCAAGGATCGCGTGGTTCAGGTGTGGACGTACGCGGCCCCTTTAGATCGCGTATCACGGCGGACACTCGCGCGGCAGGCGCCGTGCGCCGCTGCGGCGCACTCTCGAATTTGCGAAGAGTCGAGCGCACTACATCTGGTGGAGGTCGTTCGGTCTCCCGTAGCAGGGGCGTGAGGCGGCGCGGGGTGCGAGTGAGCCGCGCCTGGGAGGGTGGCGGTCGCGCTGGGATCGGAGGTGGCGGCGGAGGCGGCGGCGAGGAACTAATCACACGGCACTCTTCGCGGGACTCTATTCGACTGAGTGCATCTACTGAGCGCGCACGTTTCACAGATTCGCGGCGCTGCGAGAGGCCGTGCAAGACCGCCGGCACCGCCATGGACTGCGGCCGCGGCGGCCTCGGGTGCACGTTGGAGCGCGCGGACGGTACCGGCGGAGGCCGCTCGTCTAGCATGTGCTCGAGACTGGCCGCGCGGCGCAGCACGGAGGGACGTCGCCGCGGCGCATCGCGCAGCGCCAGGCTGAGGTAGCGCGACTGCAGTCGTTTGACGATGCCGGGCCCGTAGCGCAGCTCCTCGTCTTCGTCGGCAGGGGGCGGAGGCGGCGGTGGCGGCTGCGCGGGGGGCGCAGCGGGCCGCGTGCGCGCCGCCCTGCGCTGCAGCAGCTCGCGCTTCCATTGCGGTAGTGAACCGTTGGACATGCCTAAATACATAAAAACAGTATTGAAAACCTCACCTCCTTCAACTTGGAGACAAACAGGAAATTTAAAAATGGGGACAATGAATTGTATTTTTCCTCTGCCATCACACAGTTCCGTGTTACTCTGTTACCACTTACGAATGTCTAAAACAAGCATCACTTATCTGCTGTAACCTACGCAGCAGATTTATGTTGAATCTGCCTCACAGAGGGTGGATGCACACAACTTCTCTTGCAGTAGACTGTTTTCAACAATAATTTGTGTACCTCATTAGTTTGTATTACTCTGCAAACAACCCTTGGGCATTGCCACATATATATCTATACAATGGAACTGTCAAAATGTCCTTTAATAACAAGTATGAGAAAGTTATTAACTAAATGTATTTTATGATATAGATATTTGGTCAGGTATATAGAACATTGCTTTCAATTTCATTTAATATTTTCTTAAAATAGTGCTATATTAAAAAGTGTCAAATTCACAACTTGGTAAATGTGAAATTAACTTGTTTAAATATTATAAATAAATATAAAATGTTTTCAAAACATTTCTATTTCTCTAGTTGCGTTATAAAATTTCATGTGAATATAACAATATAAAGACTAACTGTCTAACTGTTACATAAACACCCATCTCACTATACATTCACAACTTGTAACACCATAATATGCAAAAACGAAAGTTATTCATTATATTTAATTAGTCAAAGTCATCAGCTGATTTATCTTATATACGTGTTGTATAACATTTAAATTTGATAATAATAATAAAAATACACACATTTTGTTAATACATGGACTTCATTCACAATAGCGTTTGTGTGGAATTTAGCAATGATTTAAATTCTAGTGTATTATGTGGAGATTTTCACCTCAATCTTGAGCAACAAACTACGCAAGGAGCTTCATTGTAGTGCTGGACTGCCTGCAGCACTCTTAGTCTGCCCACAGATAGCCCATGCAAGATATTAAGATTCTACTGAAAGTGTGTTAGGCAACATAGTTTTCTTTATTGTCCCTGCCACCTCCTGATGTGAAATTGTGCATTCCTTAATGAGCTTGTATTTGTAATAATGCTATTATTACCATTAATATTACATATTATGTAGTATTTTAATAAATTTCTATTACTCTAGTATCAAAATTAATGTCTTTGTAAATACTATAGAAACTCGATTATCCGGCTCTCGGTTATACGGAGTACCAACTGCGACCTTATTGTACCTACAAATCGAATTTATGCAAGCATGAACGTGTCTGAAATGGAATGTCCCGCCCGCGCCCTGCAGGATTGCACGCATTTCATTATTGTTTTAGTTAGTAATTGTTACGCCGCTCTGGGGTGCATGCCCACGGGATATGTTTTTGTCTTTTAATAAATGCATAAAATTATGTATTTACTACATATGCACAAAACCGAAGGAGATTTTTCTTACATTCGATTATCCGAATGTCTATCGACAACAATTAGTCTAGTTAATCGAGTTTCTACTGTACATCAATAGTCTAATAATGTCCCCTGTCCAACGTAGGCCTCATTGTGAGGAGATAATAATATTATTCACACTCAGGTTGGTAGTTACTATTTCTAGTGTTCGCCCAGGAAAGTATTGCTACCCAATCGCCTATTGTAATTTTAGGCACTTTCTATGATACCTATGGAAATGTGAAAGTTGGTTACACATGATATTTGTAACCCATCGTCACATGGCATCATATTTGTAAATAAATAGAGTAAAACCCATTTAAAAGTAGTGAATAGTTTTCAAGAGATGGCATCTCCCTATCTCACACCTCTCTGCAACTAGATCGGCTTTGTACTCTTATTCCAGATGCGGACCAACATAGAGTTTCTATATAAACACTTCAGCACTTCAATGTATCGATTATCAATTTGGCATCTATGAAGAGACTGCAGCACTGTCCAAGTTTCAACAGAAACAAAGGCAGGAAGCCTTTGATAGTTCACAAATGCTAGACACAGACGCCGATTAGACTCCTTGGTCTTCTGTATAATCTGGCGTAGCGTGTGGATGTGGTCTATGACACTATAACGTTTTCGGAATCTAGATTGCTCAGGCGGCTGGAAGTCGCGATTGATCTACGGCAATGGGATATTCGCCATTCATTAAAACATTTTAAATTAATATTTTTCACAAATAGCTTTTTCTCAATTCTTATTAGATATTTCAGAGCATTTACATAATCCTTGGACTTCTTATAAATATAAGTATTCATTTGGTCATTATAAAAAAAAATAATAATTTATTCAAATTGTATTATAAAAGCTAAATAAATTTATAATTCTCTAAAATGTATGTACTATCCATTGAAATCTATTATATTTGTCTCAGTTGTTGTGGCGAAATATTTACATGTGGGTCATAGATAGTGTGACAAAAATTGGGGGAGGTAAAAAAAAAAGTTGATTGTAACATGACGTATTTTATGCCCCTTTCTATCTGTAAACTAGCAACAGGGAGGCATCTGACTAATATTTATCAAAGGTTAATATAATCAAAGTTCAACTAAACATATTGGTGTATTCACATGTCTGTAGAATTACATTAAGCATACACTATAAACAATTATCAGTCTATATATTATTGATAATATAACAATGTGATATATGAATCGATAACAATATATTGGAGAAACAATTTTTTAAGTATTTATCAATGCCATGTCCTGTCTTTTATCAATTGAATGATTACAAGTTTAAACTACATATTATTTATAAAAGTAATATAGAAATATTACAAAGTCTATGGCACAGGTTTATTTAAACCTGATAATCACTAATGCCAATGTCATTCTATATAGAGACTTGAATATCCATATTTCCAAGGTTCTTATGATAAGGGGAATGAAGAATTACAGTTGATTGACCAACCATATTGTTGGTGGTATGTATTCCCATCTTGTCCAATATTCTGTTGGCATCCTCAAGCATTTCCAGCACTTTTCAGGACCAACATATTATAGATACATTTAGTGTAATACACTACATGCATCTTATGATAATTAACTAATAATTTGAAAAAATTGCTAAGTTAATAATTACAAATTGTTATTCATATCTACTTGATATATAAGCTTAAGAATTTCAGTAGGTACTAAATAATTTTGTTCATTGAATTTTAAACTACACTATATTAAAAAAAGTTTAATATGCCAGATAAGAATTTTTATTTTTTATTTGGCAGGATAATACTGTTAGGCTAGTAATTAACTGAAAGTTAAATCAGCCCAACAAGTACTATGTAAATGCACGTACACAGAGTGTAGACATCATATTTTCTTAGGTGCCTCAGAAAATACATTACATCTAATTTTAACTAACAAATATCATGAATTTTTTTTTATGTTTTAAAGGCAATCTTTGGTCATTGTTAGAATTATAAAAATGTGTCAGTATTGCATACAGTAGACAATTGTTCCATGCATGTTACATGAATAAATAAAACATAAAATGAGCCACAAAAGAAAGAAATGAAATAGCGACACTCACCAAAGTCCTGTGAGGACTCCAGCATGGTTTCCACCATCATCTTGTGTTGGCCGCACCAATCTTAAGCAACTAAATTTGAAGCAAACAAAAACAACATTAAGCCATTTTATGCAAGTTTTTAGCAAAATTAAATAACAGTGCACATATTGAAGTAACGACAAGTGAATGATCGGCATGATAACTAATGTCAAATACTGTAGATAATATTGTTATGTGCTTTGAAAATATTAAAATCTATCACATTATTGTTTATAAGTAGTTCAGGGTGGCTATAACAACTTGACCTTCAACTGTAACTGCATTGTTTACATCTTGTCAAATATTTTGAGATCTTTGTCATGGGAATTAAACCACAATACAGAAACAATCCTAATTTATGAAATGTCAACACTGGTTAAAACTTTCTGTTAAACTAAATATAATCAATGTTCTATTGATAACACGGTAAGCGATGTGAACGAATCTTGGGGCGTCGTTGACCCCGTGTCTAAGTAGAATCGTCTAACTGTAGTTATCGCTCGGTACACTAAGTGAAGGAATTTTTCATAATAAATGAAAACTTTTCAGTAACCGAGGTCCGCAAAGTGCATATAATTATTATCTTATCCAATGTTAGGCCACCCGCTGCGACACCCGGTGCATTTTAACATGCCGAACATAAATCAATGGATGCTTACCTGTTACAAATCCATCTAGGTTTCAAGCACTAATTGCAGTAAATGGTTATTAAATATTTGGCGACGGTGCCATAGACACAAATAACTAAGATTATCAACCGCACGCACTCTGGAATACTTTTTATGTACACCAGGATCACCCACGACGATCGGTCTCACTTGCAATGATTGATTATTTACACATTTTATGTTCCACTAACTTACACTTGACACGTTATTTCACTTTTACAGGAAAAAAGTAGCGAATCACGATGCCAATATAAATTGGTAAACAGTAATTAAATATATGAAAATTAACCACTCTACGCGACAACAACCAGCGGATTCAGTTGACTGACTGAATGAAATGTAAATGACGTTATTAGAATAGAACAAAACACAAGACATAATATTTTGAATGAATGCAATATGAACGAGAACTGAGAACGAACTTTTTTACTTCAGTATTCAGTCACGAAGTATATATCTAAATTTTGTGCCGTATTCAATATTTTATGTTAAACAATTTCAGCGTCATTTTATGAAATGTAGTAGTATGTAGTAATAGTATGGAGTGTAGAGGTAAGGAGAACCGTCTCTCTCTGTGTGAAAAAGTGTCCGTTAAAATCTGCTAAATAGGGGTGGCGATGGCGCTACAGTAGCGACAGAGTAAATTTTAAAAAAGGCGCTGAAAGTTATTAGAATAAGATAGAGAGATAAAAAAGGACGAAAGAACTTCCGTCTCGTTGAAAAAGTAGAAAACAAAAGTTCTTAAAAAGCAAAATAATAAAAGTAAATTTCAAATATGTCAGTTTTGAAATAGATGTAAAAATTCATGTTAATAATTAATGAAGAATATAAAAAGACTTGATATTGACACTGTCACAACTGTCACTAACTTGACTCGGCATACTTCAATCAGTTAACAACTGCTCAATTCATATCATACCCTGTGCCTAGGAGTGAGGCGTATTTATCATAACATATATAAATCACAAGTATTTGAAAATAACAGATAACAGTTGTTCTTGCAAGGTCATTATATCTGTTAAAAAATAACATTTATAATACATCGATAACAGCCGGTCTAGTCCGGCTGTTATGTTAGTACTTACATAGCTTGAAATAACAGAACTGTTCTGTTCTGTCAGAACAGTCAATAAAAAACAAAACAACTATTCTTGTATTTGTCTTTTGTGTAATATTGTCATAAGCTAAAACGGGACACGTAGTATTTATTTGAATTAAACCAAAATTATAGTATGTCGTTTCATAAGAAGGAATCCTCTTTGAAAAGCGAATTCTTAATTAGATCGTCTTATCTGTTATTTCATTGATTAGTCTATCTCGCTCATGCCTACTTGAAAGACTATTTGCTATAACGAGAAGCATCTAGTGCTATAACCCGAAAAATAGAAATTGCAATCTAACAAGAAGATATCATTGTTAAATCGTGACTCTTTAATTAGATCGTGTTATCTGTTATTTGGTTGATTAATCTATCTCGCTTACACCTACTTGATAAACTGTTTCTAAAACTAGAAACATCTAGTGCTATAACCCGAAAAATAGAAAATGTAATTTAGCAAGAATATATCATTGTTGAATTGTGACTCGTTAATTAGATCGTGTTATCTGTTATTTGGTTGATTAATCTATCTCGCTCACACCTATTTGATAGACTGTTGCTAAAACGAGAAGCATCTAGTGTTATTATAACCCGAAAAATAGAAATTACAATCTAACAAGAACATATCATTGTTGAATTTTGACTTTTTAATTAGATCGTATGATCTGTTATTTGATTGATTAATCTATCTCGCTCACACCTACTTGATAGACTGTTGCTAAAACGAGAAGCATTAAGTGTAATAACCAGCAAAATAGAAATTGTACTCTTTCTAGCACATATCATCCTTAAAAAGTGACAAGTATTTCTTTTCGTATTATGAGTTATCTGTTTACATATTTTGTGTTCGGAAACACTGCAGAACTAATGTTGACATGATTATTTATTGTCTTATATTATTTTGTTGTCAAGCGTTGCTTCCTTAAGTAGGTATGTAATATCTGGTCGATCGAGCATTGCTCGATATAATTTTTATATTTTTTTGTAAATGGTATTTTAGCGAACATATTTAGATATTTATTAACAAATAAATAAAAATGATGAAAGAATTAAAAAAATATCAAAAATTAAAGAACAGGATAATAACACTGAGATTCGATCTCAGGCTGTTTGAATGCAACTTAATAATGATTGGCGATGGCTAAATTTACAATCCTATTCTAATGACATTTTATGTCATTTTATGGATTAGCTAAAAACACCGACAAAACAATACTTTCTATAAATAAGACCTAGCTAGATCGATTTTTTGGCCCCGAAACCTCTAGTAGGCTAAATTTCATGAAAATCGTTGGAGCCGTTGCCGAGATTCAGACTATATATAGCTCGTTTAAAGATACAAGATTTAATATAAATGGGTCAAACAATTTGCATATTTTATAAAAGTTAACCCTAGCTACGTTTCACTATAACTTACATACATACATATTGTGAGTATTAGTGAGTATTTACTTGCTCGTAACTCTATAGTATAAGGCACAGCTCCAGGTTTCTAAAAAAAAAAAATTAACATGTTCCCCGCAGTAACTTCGGGATAATAGGTAATAAAATCCGTCAGATGCCCAAAAAAAAAAGAACTCCTCAACGACAGATTCCAGGTAAAGTACATAGTACTCGATACTTTATTGAGTACGATACTTTTTCTTCGATACTACTCATGAGTACAGTATCGATACTTTCCGTTCGATATCGTGTCCCTACTAATGGGCCATGATTGAAAAATAACACTTGTTATTTAATAACAGAAATTGGTACCTGTTATTATTGCGTAACAGTAACAGAAATAACAGATATTACGTTTGTCCTGTTATAACCCATGTCTTGTGCCTATGCTAGCGCCATTCTGGAGGATTTTTGAACTGTTATTTAGTGCTGAAAGTGGGACACTTTTTCAAGTTTCCTCCCATATGAGACGGTTCTCCTTACCTCTACCCTCTATAGTTCTAGCACGCGTGAAATACCTACAGATTTCCAGAAAAACCCTTATGTACGTAGATCATGGTTATATATGTCGCGGATTACTTCTGCCATCTAGTTCTATTTTACTGCAACGTAGGCAGTAAACTGCCATCTAGTGTGTTTTATGATTACTACGAAAAACAAGTTGGGGTCAGTACATAGCGAAGTCTTATCATTATGTTAATAGATGGCAGTAGCTTTTTATCCAGGTACTACAATACTGCAAGTTAAAATTTGATTAGCGATAACCCAGTGGGACTTCAAAAGATTGCTATTGACCTCGTTTTCGATTAGCATTACATTTTTCAAAATGTAAAATATAGTAGCGAAGTAAGTGTAGCGACTAATGGACTGTAGTATGCATACAACATCTATGTAAGAGAAGGAAAACTCGAAATAAAACCCTATACCAACCCGACTAACCAACGTGGTATATTAGGTCAATTTCCCTCCCGTTGTGGAGCAGGTTCGAGGTCAGCAGTGGGACGTATATGATTTGTGATGAAGTTAGTAGTAATTAAACAGTTATGATACCTGGAAGGGTAACGCTGGGCTGGCCACGGAAGACAAGAAATAGGTACCAGTGGTTCGCCAAACGATGAAACACTTGGTTATATGTCGCGGGCCACCATGTTGTTCCCAAGGGCGCAACGATCGGCGTGCGTCCAAATCATAGCTTGCAAAAAAAAAGAGTTAATGTAACGATGTTTCACCATCCCTTTATCAACGCTCGCTTATGAAGCGTGACGATGATATTATACGCTTTTCGCGGGGAATGCTTTGCCCAATAATGGACGCCAATAGGCTGCTAGTTGAATTTATGGATGATGTGATAGTGAAGTGTTGACGTGCATGTGTATGTTAGTTAAAATATATTAGTGGTCGCCGAGTGGTCGAAATTCGGCCATAATTCATTTAAATAAATTTTGCTGGTACACAATTTTTTTTTAAATTTTATTTATGTATAATTGTATATTGAGCAAGCTGTATTTCACTAATAACTATAAGTACAGATCTCTATTAGACATTGTCATCATAATTATGATTGTTTGACATACAGTTCGACCAGAGATTTTATCCGTAAACAAAAGTGTATAAGCGTTGGTGTGTGTGTGTATATGTAGCGATTGCATGGTAGTGTGCGTAATGCCTCTTTTAATAAATTTAATGTATTTCTAATCCATTATTATATGAAATTTCAGTTTTATGCACTTCTCTTTATTATATAGTTCAACTGTGGCAAATTTCATACTTGTCCATCCACGTATTTTTCGTAAAAAGGTGTACAAAGTTTATGCTTCACGTATTAATATATAGATATTAAGTACTTAATCCGAGTGATTAAAAGTTTATACGTTATAACTTTTAAAGAGAAATATAATAAGGCTATGCAGATCAGGCAGGCTGTGCAGGATCTTTCTCAGTGAGGCCGCGTTCCGATCCGGTGGTAATATATTAGATTTGCTAGGTTTAAATTAATAAACTGTCATAATAATTACTACAAATTTAATGTTTAATAATTAGTAACCATAAAGAATATAATTTTCTCATATAAAATCATTTTCTTCTTGTACTGGCCATAAATTTGTAACAAAATGTGGGTCAAAATTTAATAAATAATTTCTATAACGGGTAGATAAATATAAATATCTGCAATAACGATGACTTGTTGGACGTCAGACATCTTAGTCCGCCCGTGACCATGAACGTTGTAAAGTGTTCGAAACGTCGTCCAAACAAAAATCAAATACAAACGCTATAAAATCCGTAAACTAGTTTTATTTACAACACTTTGTGTGATTCACAAATCATTGTTTGTTTATTTAACTTAATTATTATGTTTGAAAACTTCCTCGCAATAAAAGGATTATTTCTCCGCGTGGTGACAGAGTCAGAACGTCAGTAAGGGATGTAATATTCAATAAAATATATGCAAGCGTGAAGGAAAACTTGACATGAAACCCTGTGCCAACACGTCTGACTGGTGTGATATAGTGATTTCCTCCTAGTAGGAGGCCCAAGCCCAACAGTGGGGCTTATACGGGCTGAGAAGGATTATCTCGTTAGTGCAGGTTGATATTCTATAAAAAGTCTTACAGATTTTAAAATATGAAAAGAGTAACTTAATTTTGGAATAGCGTTTGTATTAATTTCACTATTAAAAAAATACACACCTCACAGTATGTACGTTAGTGTAAAAATCGATTCTTAAGGAACAAGTTTATAAGGTTTAGTTAACTTTTTAATACTCCTTAAATTAGTTTCCTCTAGTCTGGTCAACTTTGTACTGAAGCACCTAAAGCAATTATCAAAATTGTCTTGTAAATCGTTCTAATTAGTAAGTATTGCTCCAAATTTAGTTTGAACGACTTTCTAATAGAAAAGTGAATTGCCGTGAAGTTTCATAATAGATTTAAGTTCTGACATTTTGCGTTATTAGATATCGATCGATTCAAACCGATTCGAGCAGCAAGTAAAAAAAGTCGTCTGTGTGGTGACGGAGTAAGAATAAAATTCACCACTTCCTTGCCCGTGGATGTCGTCAAAGACGACCATGGGATATAATATGCACACAACATCTGTGCAAGAAAAGGAAAAATCGAAATTAAACCCCATACCAACATGTTTGACCAGGTCACATTCCCTCCTGTTGAGAAGAAGGCCCGAGCCCAACAGTGGGACTTATGTGGGCTGCGATGATACAGTGAAAAAGAAAAACGTTCGTTCATAGAGCACTGTATTCCATGTGGTGAAGGAGTAAGAATACAAAGGTCCCCAAGCTGAATGATGTTGATGATTAGAAAGATTACAAAATAGAAGCTGACTTTTCTTATTTTGCTGTTTTAAAAAAGTCCTTCAATTCGGATTGTTTTCAGCAGTGGTGCTATAAATTATTATATAGACTTCTTTCCATGTACTAGATAAATTTTCATGAAAACAGATTTTTTACATTTACGCAACGTCCTTTTACTGCTTGTTGAAGGACACCGAGTCGAGGACAATGATTCTCGTTTAATATGCCTACTAGATTCATGAATAAAGAAATATTTGGCTGCGAATACTGAAAATGAGTGGCAATTTTTTAATCCGTGACTAAAACTAACCGCAAATACGGATGGAAGATAGAAGAACATAGTATTTCAAAGAAGAAAATATTTTTTTGCAAAAGAACCGACTTCAGTGTGAAAAAATTTTTAGATTTTATTGATTTTTCAAAAACCGCTAGTCCGATTGCAATAAAAGTTACATGGGACAGTTTGGGAAGTACAACCTTTTTCAACATAAAATAATTTTTCAAATCGGTTGGCAAGCGACGGATTTATGTGCGACCAAAAAAAAAATTACAAACATCCGAATTGAGAACCTCCTCCTATTTTAGAAGTCAGTTAAAAAGACTGTGGTGCTTGGGAAACTTTTTACACTTATGTGGATGAGTGATCCAGAATGTTAACTTGAGATTAGCTGCAGAACTTGAAATATGAATTCGCTCGTTTCCCATTAAATGAAGCACCCTCGGAATGGTTCGACACGAAATGTACATTAAATTGCCTTATATCCTCTTTCTCGTTCTGGGGGTCACTGAGGTCTGTACTTTATAGGTGATGGCCTCGGTACTGGTCGTTTAAACTTTATCGGTTCGAGAGCCCTCAGTGCTAACTTAAAAATCCACGTAAAGTTGTCTATATTACCCAGTCTATTGTACCCTGTTCCTATGTTGCAATATTTCATTTCATAAAGTAAAGAGGAATATTGATTAAACGTGGAAAAATTATGTGTTTCACTTCCTCCATGTTAAGTTTAGTGTTGTAGGCGTGGCCGAAGGAAGCAATACATCCTCATTATTGTTCAATCCGAGGTATTAGAGGGTAAGCAAGAGTTTTACTGTTTATCGCTCATATTTGCATATTGTGTATGGAATATATTAAGAATTTCTACATAAGATAATTTAATAAAAGTTTTTCCTTCCAATAATTGAATCTATCGACCTCAGGAACTGCTGTCGGATGCTTATGTCATTAAATGAATGAGACACAATATATGTACATAAAGACTATAAATTGTCGCTAGTCATAAAATACAAGTCGTCATTTAATTTAGCCACAAAGTACGCTAAATTATTGGCCTCTATATAAGTTACAAATTAACTTTATCTCGGTATATTTATTGACGTAAGTATAACTTTATTCTGCCAAGTTACGCGATCCTTTTTCTAAACTTAATTATAGTATGTCCATTAAGTTGAACTCGGCGAGTTAGGTGGATACATATTACACAAAGTACTTGGTTCACTTTTGGGTAGTTTTGAGTTTTAAATTCTTTTTATAAGGTTTAATATTATTTAGACTTTATTGCGCGTTTTTTTCGTAGGCTTCTTTACACAGTGACTTGAAAACTACTAGTCAAAGTAGCAGGAAAATGGGTCGCAACACTTACTCTATGTTTTTCTCCAAAATTCTCAATAGGAAGGGCAGAGTATTCTCTGTGGCGTACGATAAATTACAAGGCGAAACGGAACAGGAAAACCTGTGTCAGTTACTGCTGACCGGATGTGTGCCCACTCACAAATAATCGTATCAGTTCATTCCGGTTAACTGGTAAGTAGATCTCGTGATTTCTAGAAAAAAAAAAAATATTTTACGTTTGTTAGCAATAAATAAAAATGAGTTATTCAGATGCCTTACAAAAATAATTAAAGGTAACGGGATGTTTTGAAATAATTCGATTTTATACCCTTTAAAATACGTTAGTCGAGGACTACGAGATGTTTTGAAATAATTCGATTTTAAACCCATTAAAATAAGTTAGTCAAGGACTACGAGGCTTTTTAAATTATACATACCTACATCTACGTCGGTCAGGTTCTCATTAAGAGCACTTAGGCTCTGGAGCAGGTAATTCGTGCTGCAACTGTTTTCCTTATAATTTCTAAAGTATTTTTTCCTTTTAACACACCGATGGTGAGTGAATGATTGAACTATGAACTGCTAGTCTCAGGCGGGGCGCCCTTCAAATGTTATGTGTTGTTATACTATGGTTGTCGTTATATTTATTGTGTAACATTTTGTTTTAGTACGCGTAAAACTTTATGAAAGCCATTTATATAACAAACAAAATAAAAAATATATCGACATTTTAGTATCACTTGATTTATTTGCGCGTTTGATGTTCTCTCACAGACTTTATTGTTCTGTCTTGAGTCACTCCCCTGTCTCCGCGCAACGCACACGTAACCGCTGCTCTGCGGCCTGACTTACTCCTGTACTATGTCTTACATAAAATTAGCATTTTCAGAAATCCTGTAGATATAACATTTTTATTAGAAATCTGCGTATGATGACGGAATAAGAATACAATTTACCACTCCCTATCGTAAGATAACGGGTAACCGTTGGTGTCGTAAAAGACAATTAAGGGATATAATATGTATATAACATATATGTAAGAGAAGGAAAACTCGAAAAATGCTATAACCACACGTCTGACCGGTGTGGTATACAAGGCCATATTCCCTTCCACAGTGGAGGAAGCCCGTCTATGGATTGATATGAATATTGGAAATACAGCGTTTTAGGATTTTAAAGAGTTCACCTTTGTTTGATAAGAATGACAGTCCGCTGATTTTCTTGCCGGATCTTCTCAGCTTGTGGCCGCGTTCTGATTCGGTGGTAGATATTGTATTGTATTCAACGATGTATACATTTGACAATATCTAAGTGGCCTTAAGGGGCTTATGTAGAATAAGTGATTCTATTTGATTCGGGAGGCTATGGTGCGGCCGCACGCCGCCCATCCCGTTGGGAGTGACGAAAGGGCAGCGCGCGACACCATAACCTGTCGTATTCCCTCCCCTTCCTCGTTGGTCCGACCGCTGGTAGATTTTACCATTACCCCATAATTGTTCTTCTAGTATGCGTAACTTCTATTTTTCTACCCATTATGTCCCATTGTTGGTTTTGATGGAAATTTTATCAGCTATATCACGCTAATTAGATAAAGAGTTCTAAAGTTTTATTTCGAAGATTCCTTCTCTTCCTGTAATTCTATCTGTATATGTAGATCTCTTGATGTTCAGTACGGACCCCTTTCACTATAAGAGAGAAATTAACCTACTATACCGCATTGGTCAGGCTGGTATAGAGTTTTATTTCGAGTATTCCGTCTCTTGCATAGATGTTATTTGCATATCATATCGCTCAATCGTCTTTCACGACACTATTGATCAAGAAAGACGGTGGTGCATTGCATTCTTACTCAGTCGCCACACGGAAAATATTTTACTCTATGAATGTATTCTTACTCACTCATTATAGAATGACTCTTATCTAATTGTAAGAGTAAGTTGTGGTGAATTGCGTTCTCTTCGTCAGCACATGATTACTGATATTACTGCACATAGATCTTGGATCATGGACCCAAAAATCGCATTGCCTAGGGGCCCTGATAGGGTTAATCCGGCCCTAGGTGCATGCATGTATAAGAACTGTGATGACTGTGTCTTTAGCGATGAAGGTATGCCAGAATAGTGAGTAGTGACAAGCCGTAATCTCTGCCTACCTCTTGGAAGACAGGCATGAGTATTTGTATGTATGTATCTGTTAGAGTAACAATTTATTTAAAATTTATTTATTTAAAGTATAAAAAACTTGACAAAATGTATATGGAGTACATCTTAGGTTCGTATTTTAGTTAATCTTATAGTACAGAAGAACACGCTTTATTTATTGACGTAAGTTAAGTTTTTTACTTAAGCTAAAACTTTGTGGGTGGATTTGCGGAACAACTTGGTTGTCGTAAATCGATGTGTCTTACGTATCTACAACTCTCTGAATAAACTTACAACATTAAATTCATTTTGTATAATTTTTTAAAAGAATAATACTCAGTACTTCATCATCTCAGCCCATATACGTCCCACTGTTGGACTCGGGCCTCCTCCATAATGGAAGGCTAATTGACCTACTATACCACACTGATCAGACGTGTTGGTATAGGGTTTTATTTCGAGTTTTCCTTCTCTCGCATACATGTTATATGCGTTTTATATCCCTTAGTCGTTTCGTACGATCACCCACGGGTAAGTTAGGGGGTGGTGAATTGTATTCTTACTCCGTCACCACACGGAACAGTACTTAGAGTCAACTCAGTACTTAGAGTCAATTCATTTCAGAACTCAATACATTTTTTTTGTGTCACCGTAGACTTTACAAAACATAATCGTATGAACTGATCTTACTTCCAGACTCGGAACAATTTTGTGGATTGCACAACGAGGTTTTTCGCGTGGGGCTACAGAATTAGAATACAATTGTCGTCCCTACTTTCTTTTCCGTCGTAAAAACCATTTAGAGGTCACCAGGGAAGTGGACAGCAGCTTTCTCCTTGTAAACGTATACCTACTTATTTCACTGCTATTTACAATTTGTACTCCAAATGCGGCGACAAATGCTGTCACTTTATGGAAACAGGCCATGATTATGTTATTATATATATATAAAAAAATATCTAATATTTAAAAAAAAAATCTAATATTTTTTTTATTGCTGATGGTGGCAAACGAGCAGGCAGCACACCTGATGGTAAGTGATGCTGCCGCACATGGACCTTTGCAATACTAGGGGCACAGCCAGGCCGTTGCTTACCGTGAAGAAAATACTCTTCTTAAACCTTGTTTAAAGAAGGACATGTCATAGCGCTCGGGAAACACAGCAGAAGGTAGTTCAATCCAGAGCCTGCATGTACGTGGGAGAAATGATCGTTGGAAACGTACAGTTGAAGATCATAACGTTTCCAGGTGAAATAGATGAACCTTGCTGCGGTATCGAGTGGATCGGTATATCGGTAATTTGGATAATTTTTATGTTGTCAAAGGTCATTTCTCAGCAGTCAACCTAAACAAGTATTCATTTAGTGCTAACCTTGTAGTACGATTAATGTTTCACTTTGGCGCCAATTTGTTATCATTCAACACTCGTGCACTCGTTCAGTAACGCCGGGAGGCTGGAAACAGATTGTTTTTCCAAGTTAAAATTTGTTAGCAAATAATGACTGCGGGTAGACTCCTAAAGAAATTTTAAACAAAGGGAAGCACTGAATGAGGACGGAATGTGAATTTAATTTGACTGCGGTCGCGCGGTGTGGCGGTGTGGCTAACATTTTGACATCTTTGGTGCGTTTGTAGTGGGGCGAACACCCGCCGCGGCGGCGTTTGCACCCCGTGCCTTCATTTTGTTACATTCATTGGGTTTCATTTAAACCGCCTTCATTCATCGCGTCTAATTAGTTAGAAAAATTTTGTTAAATGTTAGTATAGCAAGTACTACCACCGTCTGCGTGATTGTTATTTAAGATTTGTTGTTTATTTTATTTATTAAAGTAGTATATTTTTACTGTGCAGCTGTGTATACTACTAACCCTAACGTTGCTCCAGAGTGTCGTAAAAGACGACCTTTACATAGAATGACAAATTCCATCCGATTCTGCCTGGTCAATAGTGACATTTCCAAAGAGGATTGACGTCAGTCAGGCGGCTGATCGTAAAACTATTGTCTAAACCAGTGGTTCTCAAACTTTTTAAATGACGGAACCCTTTTGGGAAGCAAAATACTTGATGGAACCCTACAATAAAACAATTATTTTTATAAGTGTATTCTATATTAATCAGCATAATAAAAGTACAATGTATCAGTTACTAATTATTATTTACTTCACCACTTGGTAAGGACAATAATAGAAAACATTAAAAAAGAAAAAATCTAACTAGTGGGAGGTATGAAACTGTTTTTTATTTTTCATCAATTGCTTGATATCAGGTTTGATGGAAGAAAGTTGGAGTCTCATATCAGCTTCGGCGTCCAGTCTATTGCGATATTTTGTTTTCGTGGCTGCGTAGGTAGAGAATCCTGTTTCGCACAAATATGTAGTTGGGAACGGGAGAAGAATATCCAGAGCCATTTGGCCAAGCATTGCATATTCATCTTGGATTCTGCACCAAAAATCATTAAGAGGCGTCGTTTTGAACAATGACTCCATACTTGTGTCTGATGACATTTCTAAAAGAGATTCATATATCTCATTTGACATGTTTTCAGGCTTTTCCAAGTTGGGTAAAAAAGGATTATGAATCCAGGAGTTCACTTTAATTTTTGTATTGTGTTCTTCGGGAAAATACTTTTCAAAAGATGCGCGCATCGAACTGAGATATTGGACCAATTCTTCAAACACATTATCTTCAAACATTTCTGAGTCGTTTTCGCTAACAAACTCACTGAATAACGTAAAACTTTCTATTTCTTTCTTACCAATGCAAATGATCCAAAAATCTAATTTTCTTTTAAAAGCAGTTATTTTATTATAGGCCTGAAACACTGTTGTCTGTTTACCTTGCAACGATAAATTTAATTCGTTAAGTTTTTGAAAGATATCCGCCATAAAAGACAATCGGAACAACCAAGTTTTATCATACAAACGGTCCTTCAAATTAAAAGAAGTATCTGCTGAAAGAAACATTTGTAACTCGGCTCTAAGTTCAAATAGCCTTGTTAAAGTTTTTCCCCGAGACAGCCATCGCACTTCTGTATGGAGCAGCAGTGTTTTATGTTTGCTGCCATAATCTTCACACAATAATGAGAACAATCGGGATTGTAGTGGTCGTGATTTGATAAAATTAATTATTTTTATCGCTTCATCCATAACTAATTTTAGATTAGACGGCATTTGCTTCATCGCAAGTGCTTGTCTATGCAGAATACAATGACTGGAACTACAATTAGGCGCTTTATTTTTCATTCGTGACACTGCTCCTGCTGTTTTACCTGTCATCGCCTTGGCCCCATCTGTACAAATGTCAATGCAATTGTTCCAACTGAGATTATGTTCTTCAAAAAATATATTTATTTTATTAAAAATTTCTTCCCCGGTAGTGTTTGTAAGCAGCGATGAACACATAAGCATGTCTTCTTCAAAAGAACTTTTATATGGATATCTCACAATAACCAGCAGGATAGCCAAACCAGCGACATCAGTCGACTCGTCCATTTGCAAAGCGAATCGTGTATTTTGTAGACGTGTAACTAGTTCTTGTTTGACGTAGCTTGCCAGATCATGGATTCGTCGTGAAACAGTATCGTTTGATAGCGGAACAGTAGAAAGATGCTTTGCAGATTTTTCATCAAGCATACATTTTGTTATGTCTAATACACATGGTTTTATTAATTTCTCAGCGATAGTGTGCGCTTCACCTGCTTGTGCAATGCGATAGCTAACTAAGTATGATGCCTCCGTGGCCTTTTCGTTGGTAGTTTGTGTTACATGCATCATATTTTTTTGACTTTCTAATAACTGATCTTTTTTGCGAACAAAAAATTCTTTATTCTTGTCTTTAGTCTCGGGGTGTACGGTTTCTAAATGTCGACGCAATTTGGCAGGTGCCATGGAACTATTAGGAAGCAGTTTACTACAGAGCATGCAGAGAGGTGAGCCGTTGGAATCAACAAATCCGAAACTGATATAAGATTCATCATACTTCCTTTTTTTCGTCTTTGAAACCGTCGAGCTTGACGTCGTGGCACTCGTGGCATCATCTTCTGGATCGGTGATTGCTAAATTCTCCGCGCGCATTGCTTTTGAACATTCAGCGTCATTAGAAGATGTTGTTGGAACACGTTTAACACCTTTAAGCCAACGTTCCATTCTTCTTTATTTATAATGTTACAAGTCAGGATAGTGGGGTTTAAATAATGCACAATCGTTACTGCGTATAAGAGACTAAATTTAGAACCTACAGGGAAGAAATGTATAAAACTGAGACAACAGAATACAGCAGGCAGTAAAACAATGAACACTAGTTTCTCGCTAGCGAGCTTGTAAGTAGGTAGTAACTTATCGCTCCGAACGCTAATCATCAACTGACGACGCCAATTTTTTTTTTTTTTTTTGTGTGTGTACAGCTGTTGGCCTCAGATGGCCTTGACAGCTTGACGCGGACTATGGGTGAGCGCTGAGGGCTCTCAACCCGGAGGAGAGTATGCTAAGCGACATCGCCCAAGGGCTCCCCCTGTGGGGAACGGACCTCGGCTTGGGGCGTCGCTGGAGGCAAAGTGGGCGTGCCCACGTTTTTAGTAGTGACTTTTGCGCGGCGCGGTTTCGCACCTCGACGGCGAGGGCGGAACCGCGGATATTTATTTGTTAAGGCCTCGCGGGCCGTGTAGGCTCTTTGTTGAGCGAGTGTGATATTGTCGTCCTCTTCGTCGAGGACGTGACGAGGACGTCGGATGGAAGACGACGCCAACGCGCGATCGCCGCTTTTATACTTAGTCCTAGACTCGATCTCAAATATTCTCGAAAATACTCGAGTCGGCACCTTTGATAAACAAAAAGCAAAAATAAAAACAGAAATTTAAAAATAGCGTTGTAAACAATATCGACTTTATCCTTTGAAGTTAGAGACGAAAGTCGCTAGTTGACAACTATAGCGTCTAATTCAGAGGCGGCTTTTATCAAAGAGACTGAGCGCTTACAAGTATACTACCCGCTCGTTTTAAGTTTGCCGCTGGCGATAGGTATGAGTGTGTGACGTTCGAAATTTTTTATTTAATTGTAACAATAAAAATTGTGTACGTTAGATATTTGGGTAAAACTATGACACATTATAAGTTTTGTTGTCACGTGGGGGAGGGTACGCGCATTCCACAGACCGGCAAACTTAGAGCGAACGCGTTGTACAAGTATAAAATTGTTGAGACCAAACTTATGAGATATTGTACCAGCTAATGTAACACAAGCTTATACAAATACAAATAAATAAATAAATAACATTCATAGCGTTTTGTCTCCGCTCGGCCGCGGAGTCCGCACAGCCGCGGAGCGACCAGAGAGAGGTGTTTTGATTTTTTTATTTCTAAATTCTTGCGGAACCCCGACAGAGGTATCACGGAACCCTAGGGTTCCGCGGAACACACTTAGAGTATAGCTGGTCTAAACTGATTTAAAAACCACGTTTCAGTGTCGTATGTCATGAATAAAACTTTAAATAAATATTTAGATCTTGGTTGATATTTGTCATTTAAACTCTTATGTGTTGAAAGTATACCTACGTCTTCTTTTTTCGTGACGAATCGACGTAGTGTAGGATGAACTAGGTGAACCGAAACTTGGTTAAAGTTGCTCGATGCGCGCAGCACAAAACCGGACTGGGGTACGGATAACGCCGATGACGAAGCCCGCGACGTTGACGATTATAACAACGACGTGTCAATTAAAAAATGAAAAGTGGCTCAAAAGAGACCTAAGGGTCTTAGTAACTGAGCCATAAAAAGAGTCACCGTTATAAAAATAATCGGATAGTTGTGTTATTTTAAAACTCTAAAAAACTTGTGTTAGGTACAAAATGTACTATGTAGTAACGCGAATGAAAGTTGAGTGTAACTGTGTATTCATCTAGTATATATGCAGCAACGACCGCTCATGTCAAGTGACGCGACATCGCTCCCTAACTTTTTAATTAGAGTTGCTAAGTAGTTTGCTTAGTTAGTTTATAACTTACAACTAGGTGTACCGCGCGCTGTGCAAGCACTCACTATTAGTAGATTTAACTCATAAAGAGTTCACTAATTGCTTGCGTATAGTTATTAGTGTTATTACAATAATGATAACTTTTTTATTTAAGTTATCGCCCCTCGAAAGATGGCATCTTACAGTATGCTCTAGCAACATTCGCAGTTTCGGATCATCACGCTATCGTCAAAAACGGCATTAAATAAACGGTCTCGAAATTCTCGAATTACTAGACGACATTCAGTAGGAGGTTTTTGGCGGGAATGTGGAGTGTCATGTGGTAGTCTTGTATTTTATTAAATATGTTAGTAGTTTAACGTGCTAAATTAAATATATTTTTATGGCATTTTATGTAATATGTGACGGAGGAACGGCCGGATTATAATGATTATGATATAAAAGTGATTTACATACCTTTTCGTTTCCACCAAAAATCTCAGAGGATACCGTTAACAGCGGCCATAACACTGTTAAAGGCGACAATTTGACTTACTGATGAACATTAACTAATTAGAAGAAACTAATAATTTGTAAAGAAAATTATTGGCAAAAATGCTTCGTATTAGTAACTGATTGCCAAGACAAAAAGAAGAACTTGAGAGGCCGACCGCGTGAGGAAAGACCGACGTCCTACCCGAGGGGGGGACGTCGGTCGATGGGAGGGTACCCCAAGTGGGAGGTATTTTGTCGGGCCGACCACTGATGACAAGTAACCCTGCTCCAGTGGTCGGCCCAACGACGAAGGCGACGTGGTATTCGGGTGGGTTGCGGGAGTTGCGTGCTTAAGCCCCTCTGTCGCCCCGGACGGAGTGGTGCGGAGGCGCGCCGACCGCAGCCCACCCCAAAAAAAAAGACAAAGAGAAGAAGAAGAAGAAGGCAGTAGTCAGACATAGGTTGTAGTAAACAAACAGAAGGAAGCAGTGTAATAGTCGTATATTGCAAATGCATATTAATGATAAGTACCTACTGACGGAATCGATCGGTTCTATATATTCGCGATTTTATATAGTTGGATAGATGACGTTAGTTTACAGTTGATGCTAGACCCTAATAGTCTTAATTAATTCAGGCTATGAGACGGAAGGGACAGTTAAACGAACGGCAAGATGGAATAATATTTATTTTATTTTTTCGGCGGACATTTTGTGCTCCGATCACACCCGTCCAAAACGCACGGAGTGCCAAAAGAAATGACTTGCAACCTCTTAACCTGCCGTACACAACCTCTGTCGCCACGTGGGGGTGCTACCGATACTGAATCTTCGTCTTCAGTAAGACAAAATAACACTAGACATATCTTAAGCTGAGCATAAGTAAGTTTATATTTTCAGAAAAGTTAGTTACATCATGTCAAATAAGAGCTTGATGTAGAAATTAATTTACGTTGAGAACGTTTTTAGATTTCTAACCCGTATTTTTCGACAACAGTTTTTTTCTAGAGCTGGCTGAACGCACTCAGTCCTTTCCGTCCGGAATGACGAAAGGATGGCGCGTAGTCCCATAACCCAGGGTAGGTTATGGAACTACGCGCCATCCTTTTGTCTCCTCTTCCTTTCTCTTCCTTTGCCATTGGGCCGATCACTGATATCTACCGATTTTCTTGACGTCCATGGCCAGTACGGCAGAATACCCTTTCGGGTAACATGCCCCCGCCGCCGACATTCTTCTCGGAGCGTCACCCTCACGCAGTGTTATGCGAGCATCTACACGAGTAATTACGATGGATGAGAGTATCTGTGGATTGAAGTTAGGCGGTTGGTTATTTAGTGCAGGGGTTTCTTAAGGGAGTCTAAGCTTTAAAGATAACGGAACACCAAGAAAATACATTTTATTTTATGGAACCCCATATGAAATGATGAGACATTTGAACGGGGTGCGTGTGAGGGGTCCACCGCGCAACGTCAAGCATTATCACTAGCTACGTGCGCTGTTATGGCATAGTCGGAGCTGAATTCTTGCTATTTGCCTACTTACATAATAGTAATGAGTTCCTCTTATCACTAATTTTGTGCTATTTCAAAATAATATTTGATACCGCAGTATTATTTCACAGTCAAATTACCAAAATGAAACGCAAACGCTATTTAATTTTAGCGGCATCCTGATGACTATTCTACGGAACCATTAGGTTCCATGGAACACACACGGAACACACTTTGAGAATCCCTGATCTAGTGCATTGTAGCAGCTATCTTATTGACACAAACTGCAAACGGGCCTCAAATTGATAAGCATGTATTGCGCTGGTCAACAATGATTTTGTTGCCCTTCATGTAAGAGTGGTTTTAATTACGTCGATACTTAGTAGTTTCAAAATTATAAATGTATTTTGGAGATTGGCTCTAGTTTTTTTATATCCCATATATGTTACCTATAGAATATATCGTCCCTTACCATAACTATAGGTAACATATATAGGGGTGGTAAAACATATTTTTACTCCGTCGTTGTCGTAAATCAAAAAATTTCATAAAATTTTAAATTAAGTTAAATCACTTAAAGTGTAAATCATTCAAAATATAAAACGCATCAAAATCATAAAAACCAGAGCCAATTCAGATCTTTCATTAATATATTCTAAGACTGGGAACTAAAAAGCATATAAATTTGTAGAGATTACATAGAAAAGTTTTTTTTTTGTTGACCAGTGTTATAGGTGTAAGACATAAATAGAATTGAGACTTCAAATATTATATAATAAATAGAATTGAGCCCGACTTGGTCGAACTATTGTTTTAAATTACAGTTGTATTTCAAGTTTAGTTTAGCTTTATGAAGTTCTGTCCAGAAATAACTAAAGTTGCTGGTAACGGTACACGAGCGCCAACTTTGGTTCTCAGCTGTGTGTAGTCGTTAGCGGTAATTAGGTATAGTTTTAGTACTTAATAGACGTTGTGGAATATATATATATATATATATTTGGAGCGAATCTAAGCATACAATAGAAAACCGTAAAGTAACATTAAAGATAGTTCCAGTTTTTGAGGTTTGTTTGTAGGTTTGTTTGTGGTAGGGCTACGGTGGTGACAAATTTTAGTTTGCAGTTATAAATGTGTTGACTAGTCCGGGGTGCTACTACTCTCGTAGAAAATCAACGTTTGAGTAATAATTTGCTACTACCTACTATTGCCTCGGTGAATTAGAGAGGCAAAAGCATAACTTTCGGTAGGCAGCGATCTGGCTGTGCTTCTGATATAGCAAAGGCCTGACCAGCAGTTATTACGTATCATCAGATAAGTTAGTAACTTATCAGCTACTAATGGAAAACCGTTTCTGTGCAAGCAGGACATTTTACTTTATATTTTCTTTCTTCAGTTCTTACTTGGTGAAATCCAACTATTTTCTATAGGTGGTATTGTATATATTGTATATATACACTACTGGAAAAAATTAAGGGATCAAAAAAAAATTCCAAATATTTCGGTAGTTTTCAACAGGCCGTAACTTTGAGAGAAATGGTCGTACAGGAAATAAAAAAAAAGGAAATTGTAGCTCCAAGTGTCTAGTTTTTGGATTAGAACTTCAAAATATTGTAGCCTCCGCGGTTTTTGAGTAATCGTAGAAAAACCAGCAACAAAAAAATTCTCAAAATTTTTTTAGTTTTTTTTTTGGTCTACGGGCGTGGAAAAAATTTTTTCAGCTTAACCACTACAAGGATCGGATACTTTGTTCATTTAGCTTTAATTTCTTTTTTTAAACACCCTGATACGTCCACTCCTCGCTGAGATATCGGTCTTCAAATGGAAAAGAATCTTTTTGTCTTTGATTATCGATATCT
The DNA here is from genome assembly GCA_032191425.1 of Lymantria dispar. NCBI lineage: Eukaryota > Metazoa > Arthropoda > Insecta > Lepidoptera > Erebidae > Lymantria > Lymantria dispar. The sequence goes on from CM063445.1 coordinate 38,263,592, forward strand.
CAGCAACCAATGATCGCACAGAAAGTTAAAGGTGGGTTTCAAGAACTTGAATGAATTCCCCTTAACGACTGTCCTTTCCAGTACTCTCGCTCACTGAACTAAATGCAGTAACAGGAATAAGCTTTCTCTTATTAAGGTTCTCTACAAAGGAATTATTACGGTGATTTTTGTAACTCAAAGAAGTGGCAATATACAAGAGTATATTGATAGATACTGATTACCTACTTCTAGAATAGTTGTTTTTTTCAGTATTAATCATTGTAACCCTTTTTAATCACTCGTCTGACACGCCCTTACCGTAATGTAGATCGCCCACGCTTACCGTGTATTTTTAATTAAAAATGTCTCCTAGGTTCGTGGTTTAGGTAGATGTCAAGATTTGGCGTTTCAGGCTCATAAAGTTTGTCGCCCGATAAATAAAGCTAAAAAAATATGAGACCTTTTTATATTGAAAATAAATGGTAGGCAGTTACGAGCAGATTTCAGATAAAAGATTTTATTCCTAATGAGTGAAAATGTATAAAAAAGAAGTTATAGAGAATTCGTAACAGCTGCGACAAGTACCTACCTAGTTTTTAATTGGAGGTATATTACGAAACTCAATGTCCTTGTCCTTTCGTTTCTGTTATTTTTTCACACGAAAAAAAACGTAATGTCCGACCGAAACAGAATTTTCTACCGAAACCAAAAATGGATCATCGGTATGTGTTCCAGGTTCGGGCGAAATCGAAAATTTTTCTTATACCTAATGTTAAAAATCTGACCACTGAAGACAAGGAATTCGGCACCGGTCGGCCCAGCGGCAAAGGCGACGTGCCATGGGTGGGTTATGGGCCCGCGCGCCACCCCTCTGCCGCCCCGGACGGCGCCAGGCAGCGGGCGCGCTGACAATAGAAAAAAAAAGGTTAAAATCTATTATTTATGGAACTTAACTTGGCTTGACTTTCTGCAAAGATGTGCTTTAAAAGGTTATTTTCACAATATGTAAAAATATCTCGTAATAGAGTTCGAGAAACATAAGAGGATCTTTTCGTCTAACATACTTCAGTGTTTGAAAACACAGGTCTACGACCAGTATTTGTTACCAGTGATGACTTACGACATGAAAACGTGGTCCCTCATAATCAAGCTCAAAGTTGCTAAGCGTGCTATGGAGCGGGTTATGCTCGGAATTTCTCTGCGAGATAGGATCCGAAATACAGAAATCCGCAGAAGAACGGGTGTAACCGACATAGCACGAAGAATTAGTACGCTGAAGTGGCAATGGACAAGCCACATCGCTGGACGAACAGACAACTGCTGAGGAAAAAAGGTTCTCGAGTGGCGACCACGTATCGGACGACGCAGTATAGGACGCCCCCCACTAGGTGGACCAACGATTGGGTGAAAGTTGTTGGGTGTCGTTGGATGCAGGTGGCACAGGACCGCACTCTGTATCGTAGCGTGAGGGAGGCCTACGTCGAGCTGTGGACGGCGATAGGCTCAAATGATGATATTAAATAAATATAATAATAATTACTAATCAATGGTCAGTCTCAACAAGAAAAAAGAAAGGAAGGCAAATGTCTTTATGATAAACTAATCGGTCTCAAGGGAAAGGTCTCAAAAGGAAGGCAAATGTCTTTAATTTTTTTTTTATTTATTTAAGACAACACCTTGCACTAAGGAAATAATCCTTGTATTGCGGGGGACTTTACAAACATATAATTAACAGACACAAATTACATCCAGACTCAGAACAACAATTTGTGGATCGCAACAAAGTGTTGTCCCGCGTGGGATTCGAACCCCTGACACTGGCGCTGTAGGTCGCTATCTTAACCACTGCGCCATCTGTGCAGTCTATGATAAACTAATCGGTCTCAAGAGGAAGGTCTCAAAAGGAAGGCAAATGTCTTTATGATAAACTAATCGGTCTGAAGAGGAAGGTCTCAAAAGGAAGGCAAATGTCTTTATGATAAACTAATCGGTCTGAAGAGGAAGGTCTCAAAAGGAAGGCAAATGTCTTTATGATAAACTAATCGGTCTGAAGAGGAAGGTCTCAAAAGGAAGGCAAATGTCTTTATGATAAACTAATCGGTCTGAAGAGGAAGGTCTCAAAAGGAAGGCAAATGTCTTTATGATAAACTAATCGGTCTGAAGAGGAAGATCTAAAAAGGAAGGCAAATTTCTTTATGATAAACTAATCGGTCTCAAGAGACATTAGAACAATAAATTTCTACGACAATTAACTATCAATTTAATTGTAAATAAAACTACTTTACGGCTTTTATGGCGTTTGTATTCGATTTACGATTGGCCGACGTTTCGAACACTTTACAGCATTCATGGTCACGGGCGGTATCAACTTAATTTAATATTCAGTCTTTAAATAAAGAAAATATAAATATAATAACCTTCTATGTATGCCTAAAAATCACTTTATATTTTTTTGTCTGTCTGTCTGTCTGTTTGTTCCGGGTAATCTTCAAAACGGCTGGACCGATTTAAAAATTTTAATAATAATATCAGGGAGTAAACTAGGCTATATTTTATCTCGGTATTCCCACGGGAACGGGAACTACGGGGATAAGGCGACAGAAACCGAAACGAGGCGAGGGCGGGTTGCTAGTAATACATATATTGGGATAGTTTCAAATATCTGCTTGTAACGTTGTAACGGTTCCAACGCCACAATTAATATTTTTATTTTGTATGGGGACCCCCTATTTTTTAACTTTTTTTTTATTTTTAGAATTTATCCCACGCTTACACACAATTACCGAGCTGGATCCAAATTTCATCCTGCTAGGTCATCTGGAAGTAGGTTAGGTTTAGGTACATGTCAGTCAGTACTAAAATTTACGACTTTTTGACCTTCATATCTTTATAACCGTTTTAGCTAGCTTCATGAAATTTGAGTTTCTAGATGTCCTTATGGATATAATTAAACACACGTAGTTTTATGTGTTTACGTTAAAGAGGTTTTGAGTTATAGAAGGGTCAAAAGTGGCACCAACTGGTTCGTGTAATATTATACTTGGCGTTGGCTAGCCAGTTTGAACTTGGCTTGACATGCTGCCGCGTGTCTAGATTCACAATTGGACCAGGTAAGTGGCACTTTATTTCGCGTGAGGAAAGACCGACGTCCTCCCTGAGGGGGGGACGTCGGTCGATGGGAGGGTACCCTACGTAGGGGGGTATTCCGTCGGGACGACCACTGACGACAAGTAAACGTGCTCTGGTGGTCGGCCCAACGACGAAGGCGAGGTGGTTTTCGGGTGGGTTGCGGGAGTTGCGTGCTTCAGTCCCTCTGTCGCCCCGGACGGAGTGGTGCGGAGGCGCGCCGACCGCAGCCCACCCACAAAAAAAAAAGTGGTGCTTTATTTGAACAGAACAACGTCTGTTGGGTCATCTAGTTGCAATATAAATTTAATGAAAGTTATAAGACAAATCAAATGTGAATTTTAAATATAGTGATTCATATTCACGGAGTGACCCATTTATTAACAAGATGAATTATTGTCTTGACTATGAGAGCTTTGTTTGTGCACATTGCTAGATATATCAAATCATTGCGTTATTACATAGTCTTGTAGATATCTGACAGCGATTTGACATCTGACGATGGCAGGTAACACACGATACACGAATTCTCCCGAAGTAATCAGAGCGACGCGTGACAATTGACGAACGCGACGTTATGGTACCGCCGAAGGTTCGGTAGATTTTCTGCCGAAACCAGAATTGATATGAAAACTAGATTTTTGGACGATAATACTGGTCAACAAAAAAACATTTTTTGTATGTTGCCGTGGATTTTTGGATTTCTACAGATTTATATGCTTTTAATTGCCCAGTTTTATAATATATTAATGAAAAATCTGAATTGGCTCTGTTTTTTTTTGTGATTTTGGTGTATTTTAAATTTTTAATAATTTACATTTTAACTTGATTGATTAACGTAATTTCAAATTTTCATATGGTGACGCAGTAAGAGTATGATTTACCACCCCTATATATGTTACCTGTAGTTATAGTAAAAGATGATTAAATTCTAAAATATACATATAATATCACGCAAGAGAACAAAAACTCGAAACAAAACTCTATATCATAGAGCAGGCTCGAGCCATTTACATACATTAGCAAAAATGATTTTGATGACACGTTATTCTTTAGTTATATTGTTAAAATTCGTTTTCTGTACTCTGATTTGGTGCATCGACGATGGCGAAGGCGATTACTGAACTTTTTATTTGGTCAGTAAAATGGATACACAAAATATCCTTGCCTTATTTGTAAGTCTGATAGTAGAGCGAATTAAGTTCACTGAGAATAAGTGTACGACCTTCTTGAGAATCGTTGCTTGTTTATAAAGTCATCAATATAAGTGAGCAACTTTTAAGTAGAGAATAAATCACATTTCTGTCTCAAAATATCATGTGGGGTATGATAAAATAATTTGTGAAAGTATTGTACAGTACATTCTATTTTTCATCTTATAGATACAATAAGAATATCTTATAGATACAATAGATATAATAAGAGGGTCATGGCGGTCAGGACCATCCGCGGATACCGCACGGTGGCGACGGAGGCAGCGTGCCTATTGGCCGGGACTCCCCCGTGGGACCTGGAGGCGGAAATGCTCGTCGATTTGTATCGGCAGGTGTCGGGGGTGCGCGGGGAGGTCGGTGTTGTTTCCTTGAGGGAGCTCACCGCCTGGCGCGTCGACGCCCGCCGAGACGTCATTGCCCGTTGGGCAGTCCGGCTGGAGAGGCCTCGTTTCGGGGTGCGAACCATGGAGGCCTTCCGGCCGGTGCTGATGCAGTGGTTGGAAAGGCGGCACGGGGGGGCTCTCCTTCCGACTAGTGCAGGTGTTGACGGGGCATGAGAGCTTCGCCAAATACCTGCACAAGGTCGTAAGGAGGGAGAGTACACCGTTCTGTCACCACTGCGATTGCGACGAGGACACGGCGCGCCACACGCTCGAGGCCTGCGCCGCTTGGGCCACGCAGCGCCGTGAACTCGTCGCAATCATCGGTGCCGACCTGACGCACCATCAATAGGGCGATGGTCGACAGCGTCGGGAATCGGGACGCAGTCGTAGCCTTCTGCGAGATAGTGATCTCGCAGAAGGAGGCGGCGGACGTCGGTCGATGGGAGGGTACCGCAAGTAGGGAGTATTCCGTCGGGCCGACCACTGACGACAAGTTAACTCTGCTCCGGTGGTCGGCCCAACGACGAAGGCGACGTGGTTTTCGGGTGGGTTGCGGGAGTTGCGTGCTTAAGCCCCTCTTACGCCCCGGACGGAGTGGTGCGGAGGCGCGCCGACCGCAGCCCACCCAAAAAAAAAAATAGATACAATAATTATATATTAAAATGAAACAGCTAGGAACAAAATAAAAAAAAAAGTAAGCCGTCGCTCAGGACGCCTGGCAGATGTGAAACTACGAAATTATTTAGAAAATAGATTACGACAGGAACTAATATGTAAAGTATTGAATAAAATAATACGATTTCTACTATTATTTAAAATATTACAAAGAAATGATATTAGTTCACCGCTCAGTCGCTTACGACCTAACATAGCGTCGCTACGTCTCCCTCACACACTTCTACGTAGTTCAAATCAAAAGGATCGGTTAAGAAAGTATGATCTAGCTAACAGAAATAACGACATCTATCGAGCTAAGACTAAATCTCAGCTACAAAATATATTTTATAAAGAAATCTCTAATCCTGTAATGATGATGATGTTAATGAGACAAGCTATTTAAATTATTTTATCTTCATTCGTCCTTGTTAAATTAACAAATTTTAAATGAAATCTGACTATTGAAAGTGAGTCAAGATCCAATTCCTAAGAGTCTTAACACGAACAAATAAATATACATCTGAAACTAATAAAACACCTATAAAAAGCGATTGTCCAGTTTTCGTACGTGAAAGTACTGTAAGTAGGTATGGTATACTTATGTTGGAAAGTTAGAGAATTATACATTATTTTATAGAAGTATATATGCATAAAAGAACAGATTACGACAGGAACTAAAATAGCACATTAATAAAAATAATATTACGTTTTTTTTTCCAAGGAAATGATGATTTTTATTCAATAAACATTTATTTTCATTATAGGTAACAATTTACTTTAAGCGCACTAGATGGCGTTGTACAAATTTTAAATCGCACTATGGTTTCGTTACAAAAATGTACACATATGTATCCGAATTTTTATTTGTAGGTAACGGGTTGAGAGCCCTCAGCGCTCACCCACCAGTCCGGGTAAAGTTGTCACAGACATCTGAGGCTAACAACTAAGTCACACACAAAAAAAAAATTGTAGTTAATTAAAATGGTGTCCCGAGGCGTGGCGTTAACGCCACGCGACAATCGGGATCACCCTCGCCTATAGATGTTTCACATCAAAAAAAGTTGATATTTAAAAATATAATTGCAGAATTATTTACCGTTCTTACTGGTTATTTCATACAATGCAAAAAAGAAAATAAAAAAAAAAACAAGAGTCAATCTCCAAAAAACATAGTTGTTATCGAGCTAATGAAAACCACTCTTAGATTAAGGGCAACAAAACCACTGTTGACGAAGATTTCTCAGGTAGCTTGACAATAATTCATGCTGAGGTTCATTGCGCACGGTAAACCCGTAATATACATCTTCATCTACTATCTCTTGCAGTGTCTTGTCGTTTGCTTGTCTCCCTCAGTCGTCTCTTATGATTACCCACGAGGAAGAAAGGGGGTGGTGAATTGTATTCTTACTCCGTTACCGCACGGATAAGTAATATACATCGACACATTTGTTATTGTGTTAAATAAAGTAAGGGTCGAAATAAACATTGACGTTAATGGTTACTCAAGTCCACAAACAGCCTTACTGTGATATTTTATTAACAATACATACTCGTATACAGAATGTTGTATCTTATTAGTCTCCATAGCGTTGCCTATAGTTCGTCCTTCTTATTACAACGATAGTGAATAATTTGAATATTATAAATCACGGAATTAAGTTTTCAGGATCTATCTTTTTCATGATCTCAGCTCATGTGTATCCCATTGCTAGGGACATGATATCGAACAGAAAGTATCGATACTGTACTCATGAGTAGAATCGAAAAAAAGTATCTTCAAAGTATCGAGTACTGAGTACTTTACCTGGAAACTGGCGTGATGAGCTTTTTTTTTTTAGGAATTTTGACCCCGTCCGCGAATGAATTAAAATATTGCGACCTATATTTTAGAAGGTTCCTTACGTTTGAACTAGATGGCGTTATCATGAATATAAGCTGTAAGGTCAAGTTTAACATGGATACTCACTACTCTTTATTGGATACGATACCTGCCAAAAAGTTCATTGAGTAAAAGTATCGAAAGCAAAGAAAGTATAGAGTACAAACAAAAATATCGGTATCGAAAGAAAAGTACTCGATACCTAAAAGTATCGATACTTTTTTCGTGTCCCTACCCACTGCTAGGCTCGAGCCTCTTCAATAATAGGAGGGCAAGTGACCTAGTATATCACGCTCGTCAGACGTGTTAGTATAGTTTTATTTCAAGTTTTCCTTCTCTTGCATAGATGTTACACGCATATTGTATAAGCAAATAATCAAATCAAGCAATACAATTACATATTTTCTAATTACGGAGATCTATCAGGCGTCAGACCATCGGGACGCTATGTCCATCTTAGCTATTTTACTGCGATGTCCACAGGTTATCCAAAGGGCGTGTAACATTATTGTTTTTATATTGTATGCTTAGAATAATAACGTATAGAAGGATAGTGTCAATACTTCGAACTTTAAAAATTTGAATCTAAAAATACTAATGGCGGGCAGACGATTACACACGTACACACAGAAACCACTATACAAATTATGAAATCAAATTTTGTTTTTATTAACATAAATCGTCGAAATACTTTTAAAAGTAATGTTAAAAACCTTTTTATGTTTTTCAAATGTGTTGTGGCACCATTTGAATGCACAAGCCGTCATAATTACCTATTTATTTTTTAAGAGTTGCGTACGTTCGTGCAGTGCAATGACTTCTACATTACGGGACTGTTCCGGCGTAAGCTCCATTAGGCTCCAATTAAAATGCCTCACTTTTTGTGCGTGGACTTACCTTCTGTATGTTATTATTCTAAGATTGTACGTTTCTTTTCTTCTAAATATTTGATTTATAGGTAAAACTAGCCAAGTCAAATATATAGAGGTTCACTAGATTGTAAGTTATTTTCTTTACCTATAAATAATTTTACAATTACAATTTAAAAAGTCATATTTACAGCAAACACGTTTGTAGAAGAAGAATAATAAGGGATTGTGTTTTAAATTTCTCTAATAATGTTATACGTTTTACTAATAAATATATTTCAGGATAATCTACAGAACTTCGCACCCATTTATAATTCAAGTCTTTTGTCGGTGAAATTAGCAACCACACTATAATTATTATAATATTGAACTTGACTGCCTTTTTCATATTTATGTTTTTACTGGGATAACTTTATTATGAGATTCCTGTTGGCCATTCTTCTGGCGATATTTCAGTCTGTTTTCCGACTCCCAATTGGCTTACGCTGGTTAGACGTGTTAGGATAGGGTCTTAAGTATTACTGGTCTTGTAAGACATCCACGAGTAAGGCTGGTGAAATGAATGTTTCTTCCGTCAACGAACGTATTTTCTTTCGTTTACTGTAACGCTAAAATAAATTAAAACTTCCGTTGCAAACAGCGCGAGTGTTACAGACTAACACTGTCAACTTGACGTTTATTTCCTTCCGTTGCCGATAAAAAGAATAGCGCGTTTAATTGAAACATTCCTATGTCGCTTGGGCAACGCGTAGCGGACGGGGGCGGGGGCGATAACTTCGCCTCTCTGCATTGCTTGTTACTGATTGTTTAGTTTTATTATTTCTCGCGTAAGACTTGAATATCTTTACTCGAGTACTACGTATTTGAACATGCTACCCGTGGTGTTAGTAAGTATATTGGTTTTGCAAAAGTACGCACAAATTATGGTAAACGAAAAATCACTTTTGAAGGAGCACCATTATACAATAATTAACTTCATATATAAAAATCTTTTCCGTGTGGTGATGGACTGAGAATACAATTCACCACCTCTTGTCTTACCCGTGGGTGTCGTAAAAGACGACTAAGGGATATAATACGCATATAACATCTATGCAAGTGAAGGAATACTTGAAATAAAACCCTATACCAACCTGTATGACCAGCATGGTATAGTAAAGTCAATTTCCCTCCTATTGTGGAGGAGGCTCGAGCCCAACAGTGGGACGTATATGAGCTGAAATAATGATGATGAATGATGATGATAAAAAACTAGAATTTATTTAAAGTGTTAGTGTGAGTTATAGATATAGTTTATCTATCTATCTATATATATAAAAATGAATTGCTGTTCGTTAGCCTCGCTAAAACTGGAGAACGGCTGGACCGATTTGACTTATTTTGGTCTTGAATTATTTGTGGAAGTCCAGGGAAGGTTTATACGGTGAGAAAATATCGAAAATTACGAGTAAAATACTAAAAAACAACAATTTTATTTTCCCATACAGACTGAACTTACCTGTCAAACATTTGATGTCTCAGCCCATACATGTCAAACTGTTGGGCTCACACCGTCTCCGCTATGGAAGGGAAATCGACCTATTATACCATGCTGGTCAGACGTGTTAATATCGGGATATATTTCGAGTTTTCTTTCTCTTGCATAGATATTATATGCATATTATATCCCTTAGTCGTCTTTTACGACACCAATAGGTGGTGAATTGTATTCTTACTCCGTCCCCGCACGGATAATACTAAAACCAAACTGATAAATATTAAACAACATAATTACGAAAACAGGCGGTACGAAGTTCGCCGGGTCAGCTAGTTGTAAATACAACTACTTTATTAATGGTCACGGGCGGACTGTCTGCCCATGTACACCGTAAACATTGTAAAGTGTTCGAAACGTCGGGCAATCATAAAACAAATACAAACGCTATAAAATCCCGTAAAGTAGTTTTATTTACAATATGTAATACTCGCGTAATAATCAGAGATCATTATATTTAATCTATTTTATTACATTAAATCATACAACAATAATATCAAAAATACTTACTTACTTACTTACTTATTAAATGGTTATCCAAGTAAGCTTTGTAATCTGTGTGATTTAAGTTTTAATTTTTATAATTAATTATAATTAATTTAATTAATGATCTATCCAATATAACTTTTATAAGTACTGTGTGGTAGTGGCGTCGAATACTATCAACTCCTACTTCGCTCGTGAGTTCTGTAACAGTCGATTAAGAGCTTTAAGTAGAAGTGAACTAATTTCATCTGATAGCGTCTATGATTCAACAATCAACAATTATAGAAAGACTTTCTCCAGGTAGACCAAACACGAAACTGTCTGACATCGTCTGAACAACAATTACATTCTCAAGGAGGGTTGACATCAGGCAGGTCAATATGCGCATCTCTTTCCGCCGCCTTTAATGACGACAGGACTTGGTCCGACGGCTGTAGGAATGTCGCAGATCGAATATCAATAAACGATTTCAAATAATTTCCAATCCCGCATCATGCGAGATTGGAAAATGGCGCGGGATCCCTCAATACCGAGATCTCGGAGAGGATTGGAAGCCGTAATTTGGTGTTTGTTTGTTTATTTTTAACTGTTGCGGTAGAGTTTCTGCCTCTTCTAATGATCTCTGTTCTTATGACTACTAAACATATGCGTAAGTTATTATTGGTAACACATGTATTGTAATAGTAACTACAGATGTGTAGTACCTTAAGATGAATAGATGGTGTAGTGAAGATACTGTACCAACTTGCGAGTTCAATTGCCACACATTAAGTAGGCAAATTGTAAAAAAATAATTGTCGTTTGTTTTAATAGACAAAAAAAAACTTTTTGAAGCTTTCATGTTAAGGAAACTTTAAAAAAGTTCTAATAAATTAGTGAAACTCATGCCGAGCCATCGTTGCCGGCTGTTGGGAGAGCTCTTCAAATCTTGATATCTGCATTAATTCTAAAATATATTTACCTCTTTGTGTTTCATAGATGGCAATCCCTTAAGGGACAAAAATATCGAAACTGGTAAGGTAATAAAACCTACTTTAATATGTCTGCGAATAATTAAGACTCGTAATACTATAAATGGTCAATTTAAATATGACTTGTCAAAGCTCATGTACGTCCCACTGCTGAGCTCGAGCCTCCTTGCCAATGGGAGGGACACTGACCTATTATACCATGCTAGTCAGACGTATGGGTAGCCGAGTTCCTTGTCCTCAGTGGTCCGCCCGACAGACAAGTTGGTATAGGGCAGTGATGGGCAAAGTACGGCCCGCGGGCCAACTCCGGCCCGCCGAGAGGCCATCCATCCTAAATATTCTAGTCAGCATTTTGACGCGAAAAATAAAATCTGACGTTTATAATTGCAAAGCTTTCACTATCGAAAATATTATGGAAAATCAAAAATAATTCCATATGTCTCACACGTGTATTTAAAAGTAAAAGGTATTTTGTTTATTAAAAAGCTTTAATACAAAATGCAATTTTTATATAATTCTTGCCCTCTTCTTAAATTTCTTAAACTTTGTGGCCCGCCATTAAAAAAGTTTGCCCACCAACAGTCTGGTATAGGGCTTCATTTCGAGTTCTTGTACAACTGTTATATGCATATCATATCCCTCAGTCGTCTTTTACGATATCCACGGGCAAGATAGGGAGTGGTGAATTGTATTCTTACTCTGTCAATACAAGGAAAGTAATGATAAATAATGACTAACTTTGAAGTTTTAAAACGCTAGCAACAAATAAGCTTCACGCCTTAGAATAATAACGTATAGAAGGATAGTGTCAATACTTCGAAGGTTCGAAATTTGAATCTAAAAACACTAATGGCGCGCAGACGATTACACACGTACACACGTACACCACTACAGAAATTATGAAATCAAATTTTGTTTTTATTAACATAAATCGTCGAAATACTTTTAAAAGTGACGTTAAAAACCTTTTTAAGTTTTACAAATGTGCTATGACACTATTTGAATGCACAAACCGTCATAATTACCTATTTATTTTTTAAGAGTTGCGTACGTACGTGCAGTACAATGACTTGTACATTACGGAACGGTTCCGGCGTAAGCTCCATTAGGCTCGGATTGAAATGCTTCACTTTTTGTGAGCGAACTTACCTTCTATATGTTATTATTCTAAGCTTCACGCAAAAAATGATTAAATAGGTAATACAAATTGTAATACAAATACTCTTTCCTGGACGTAGGACGTGCTACAATAATGATTGAAATTAACATTTCAACATTTCAACCTGTATCGAGTTAGGTTTTATCGTTTAATTGAATAAGACCTGAATGTATACATACAAATTCGATTCATTTGAGGCTTAGATTAAAATGTGGTTTTGAGTTTATTGGACATTGAAGCCCATTGGGCGATTCGTAATTATTAAATTCTCAACGTTTCGATGATAAGTGGTAATATGGTTATAAGTTTAGTCCTGATTTGCTGGAATACGATACAATATCTTCTAACTTATTACAAATACGATACCTTATTACTTTTTCTTTTGGCATAAAATCTATTAAGGGATAAAGATAATCTTAGTGCAAAGGAGGGAGGACTTGAAAATAAGCGTGATGATGTCTAAGAGTTGTGTATATATATATACTTAGTCTGGCCATAAATACCGTTACAATCTATACCAATAAATAAAATTGGAGTGTCTGTTTGTAATGTCAAAATAATAGGCTTTTTTCATGCTCACACGGTTATTTGCACTATACATATGCCTAAAATAAACTTTATATTTTTTGTCTGTCTGTCTGTCTGTTTGTTACGGGTAATCTTCAAAACGGCTGGACCGATTTCAAAAATTCTTTCACCAATGGAAAGCTATAATATCATGGAGTAAACTAGGCTATATTTTATCCCGGTATTTCCACGGGAACGGGAACTACGCAGGAAAGACTACTGAAACCGAAGCGAAGCGAGGGCGGGTTGCTAGTTAAAAATAAATAGAATATTACATTTGAATTTGGAATCTGTCTTTTTTACATGATTATTCATTGTGTTTTCTCATTTTGGCGCCAATACATTTTACAATATTTTACGATATTAAAATGGAGTGGAGTTATAAAGAGAACCGAATCGCTGTGATTACACAAAGTAGGTATGAAGACAAATGCAATTTTTAAAACTCTCCATACGCTTGGTGTTAGTAAAATGTTTGTATATTAGGCTAAAAGGTGGTCAAAGCAGTAGGGGAACGGAATAGAAGAAATCCTGTCCGAAAGCAAAAGATTTTATCTCGGGAGATGAAGATGCAGAGAAGGTGCAAGCACCTAGAACCATGTCGTGTATTTTAAAATCATCTTTTAAATCATCATCTTTAAATCATCTTAGGACTTGCAGCCTATAAGAGACGTACTGGTCATTTCTTAACTGATAATTTAATAAGGAATAAGGTGGTAAAATCGAAACAACTACTGAAGCGGTACTCAAAGGGAGGTCACAGAAAAAGCTTGTTTACAGATGAGAAAATTTTCACAATTGAGCAACATTTTAACAAACAAAATGACGTATTTATGCACAAAGCTCTAAGGAAGCTTCCCAATTAGTCGACAGAGTTCAACGTGGGCATTATCAGACTTCAGCGATGGTTTGGTGGGGTATTAGCTATAAAGGACTATAACCGAGCCATACTTTTGTGAAAAAGGTATCAAAACATCGGCACAAGTGTATCAAGGTACCATTCTTGAGAAGGTAGTGAAGCCCCTTAACCACAACATGTTCAATAACAAAGAATGGTCCTTCCAGCAAGACTCGGCGCCGAGTCATAAAGCTTGGTCTACGTAGTCTTGATTGGAAACGAACGTTTCGGACTTCATCAGAGCTGAATACTAGCCGTCGTCTAGTCCCGATCTTAATCCGTTGGATTATGATTTATGGTCAGTTTTAGAGAGTACGGCTTGCACTAAACGCCATGATAATTTGGAGTCGCTAAAACAATCCATACGATTGGCAGTGAAGAATTTTCCCATGGAAAGAGTGCATGCTTTTATTGACAACTGGCCTCAACGTTTAAATGACTATACTGCAGCGAATGGAGACTTTGAATAAGCTTTTATATTTTAATTTTTTATATTTATGTATTGAACTAACACACTGTAAAAGTAATAAATATTATTTGCAGTAGAAACATTGTTTTTCTTTGTTATAGTATTTATGGCAAGACTAGGTATACATATATGTGTGTAAATATAATATGTAATTTCAGTACAAGAGAGACAAGTTAGACCGTGACGTAAACAAACTGATATGAAGCAATATCGGCTTCATTAATCATGGCGGCGAACAGTCGCTCCCGAGGGATTCCTCCAATATAAATTACTTAGTCGTGCACGACATGTTTCTTTGTCGTTGCGAGATAAAACCTGAAGACGATTTTTAATATGGAGTAAGCTCGAATATATCAAACCAACTTAATATTAATTCTTATCTCAATTGAGGTAGATTCAACATATAAGTTTTATGACCGGTCGTCTGCCTTACGTTGGGAATGCAATTGGTGACCAGATGGCATCAGATGTTTGCCCAGGTTTATGTAAAGCTCTTAGTCGTCTTTTACGACATCCATGAGCAATATATGGATGCTGCCACAAAATATAATATCAGTATAAAAGTAACACACTTTATATCGACTTCTGATGATTACGCGATTATTACACGTTGTAAATAAAACTACTTTTTTTTTTGTGGGTGGGTCGCGGTCGGCGCGCCTCCGAAATAAAACTACTTTACGGATTTTAACGCGTTTGTATTTGATTTTTGATTGCCCGACTTTTCGGACAGTTTGCAGCGTTTATGGTTGTACGGCGTCGAATGGGCTTATGGACCGACGCTGTGTTTGACAGAAGAACCTAAGGTTATAGTTTGAGGTACCTAAAGCCCTTAAGTTCCTAGCCTATCTGATGGGATACCTGCACCGCGCTACCTTAGGTGACAGGTAGATGTGAGATGGATGTTTGGGTGGAGGATTGGTAATTCTCACTGCCGGTCAAGCAGACTCACAAGACCGATCAGAACTGACGGCTAAGGATGTCTTGGCCACAGTGAGAGTGTAGTAACTGAGAGATGAATAAATTCAAATCTGATTTATTTTACAATATTTACACCTTATATACTATTTATTGCTAATACACACATATACCATTTTATGTAGTGTGTCGTAAGTGTGAGGTGTAACGCAGCATCTTTAGTGCAAATCTTGCAAATCTGCGCTGTTGCATGTTGAATGCTCTTCGAAAGTACGTCCGTGGTATTTATGAATTTGCTGCGTTGCATGTTCAATGTGCATTGAACAATGGTCATGGGCGGACTAAGATGTCTCACGTCCAACAAGTTATCGTTATATCGAAACGTACACTTTATATCATTAAAAAGCGCTTGGACTGCGAGTTTTGACTTGGCAGTGAATGTAGATAATAATGTCTTATAATCGTCGACGCATATAATTTACCAGCAATTATCTATAACGGAAATCTTATAGTAACTATGTAAAGAATCTTGGCCTTTTTTCGACTCGACGATGATCGATGGCAAACGCACGCCACTAACATTACAGGCAAACTTTGTTCACTGTGCTCTATGAACTATCACTATGAACTTTCTCCCAGACACGACCAAAGCATCGCTGGTTCAGACCTTAGTTCTTCCTATCATCAATTTTGCTGACGTGTGCTACTTTGACCTGAATGCAGACCTGGTCCATAAGCTGGACCTAGTAAATACGACCACGTAACCACATTTCGCTTTCGGCTAAAGCGCGGAGCGCATCCACTCACGTCCTCTTAATCAGTGTCTTAAATCAATGTTCGATTCTTGGGTGTACAAAAATTGTTGGCGTTTCCTCTACTAGTAAAGTACAAGCCGCTGTAGCTGGCACTTAACGAGTAACGGACTAATGTGAATATCAGAAGACGACTATGATGACGTGATCCACTCTTTGTTCCCGTTTTGTATCATATATTAGGGCGTTTAAAAAAAAAAAATATTTTTTTTTCACTCGAAACCAGTCTCAAAAGTTTCGTTTAGATGCCAAAATAGGCCTCTGAAAATTTGAGCTCTTAATATTAATGTTAAGTATGTCCGCATCGCACTTTTCGATTTTCTATAAGAATTACATAGGAAAATTTTTATTTTTATTCTGATTTTTGTAACTAATGAACCACACATTGCTCTGCAATTCCCATTACATATATTTGTAGAGAATTAAATGCTCTACAAAAAGGGTCTGATATCATTTTTCGATGAATCCACTCATTCAAAAGTTATTCAAGGTCAAAGTTAAACACCTTCTACAAAATGTGCTATTGAGTTATATATATGTATATATATATATATGTATATATATATATATATATATATATATATATATACTTAAAGGATCTTTTAAAGCAGATCTTCATAGAACCAGCTTTTGATTATACAGGAGCATGACTGATTATACAAAAGGTTATTTAAAAATAGGAAAGGTATTGCAAAAATAAGTTGGATTTATAGATTTAGGTAGGCAATCATATTATTTTTATATTTTTAGTACCTTGGTGTTTCTTGGTGAAGGCGGTTTTTATATTTTTAGTACCTTGGTGTTTCTTGGTGAAGGCGGTTTTTATATTTTTAGTACCTTGGTGTTTCTTGGTGAAGGCGGTTTTTATATTTTTAGTACCTTGGTGTTTCTTGGTGTAGGCGGTTTTTATATTTTTAGTACCTTGGTGTTTCTTGGTGTAGGCGGTTTTTATATTTTTAGTACCTTGGTGTTTCTTGGTGAAGGCGGTTTTTATATTTTTAGTACCTTGGTGTTTCTTGGTGAAGGCGGTTTTTATATTTTTAGTACCTTGGTGTTTCTTGGTGAAGGCGGTTTTTATATTTTTAGTACCTTGGTGTTTCTTGGTGTAGGCGGTTTTTATATTTTTAGTACCTTGGTGTTTCTTGGTGTAGGCGGTTTTTATATTTTTAGTACCTTGGTGTTTCTTGGTGAAGGCGGTTTTTATATTTTTAGTACCTTGGTGTTTCTTGGTGAAGGCGGTTTTTATATTTTTAGTACCTTGGTGTTTCTTGGTGAAGGCGGTTTTTATATTTTTAGTACCTTGGTGTTTCTTGGTGTAGGCGGTTTTTATATTTTTAGTATATTGGTGTTTCTTGGTGAAGGCAGTTTTTATATTTTTAGTACCTTGGTGTTTCTTGGTGTAGGCGGTTTTTATATTTTAGTACCTTGGTGTTTCTTGGTGAAAGCGGTTTTTATACTTTTAGTACCTTGGTGTTTCTTGGTGTAGGCGGTTTTTATATTTTTAGTACCTTGGTG
The DNA here is from genome assembly GCA_032191425.1 of Lymantria dispar. Classification (NCBI taxonomy): domain Eukaryota; kingdom Metazoa; phylum Arthropoda; class Insecta; order Lepidoptera; family Erebidae; genus Lymantria; species Lymantria dispar. The sequence continues at coordinate 38,281,028 of CM063445.1, forward strand.
TTTCTTGGTGAAGGCGGTTTTTATATTTTTAGTACCTTGGTGTTTCTTGGTGAATGCGGTTTTTATATTTGCTTCAAATTTTTTCTTGCGTTTTAGTGCCATGTCATACTATAACGTGTCTCTACAAAAACACACTCAAACTGCTTTGAGTGTGCACATAAGATTTGAAGGATATCCTCGATTTACTGGGATCTCATTATCAGATTTTGTCTTGATGACCATAGGGCCGCTGGGAAAGCTTGGGAACTTCTTAACTTTATGTGATTGATTTAACCTCTAACAATTTTTTAAACTAAGTAAATACGAGTACTTAAATCTCACGACAAGCTTTTATAACATATAAATTGTGTCATAATGTTATCAGTTGATATTAAAAGGTTTAATGTTAAAGTTTATTTTTATCTTTTTATAGAAATTAGCTTGTTAATGTAAATGTTAAAGGTAAATGTTAATTAAGCTTGTTTTTAAAAAGATCTTTTAACTTTTATTTATTTTTTACTTTTTAGTTTTGAAGCGTACTTATGCTTTACGAAACACAGTTCCGGGTCTGATTTTAGAATTATCCATTTGCTTCTTTAACCTGTCTAAGGTTGCATTTTTAGCAATCCCACTCATTTAATACCTATGTTGTTAGGAGTGCATTAAATATAATTAGTCTACCATCTTGTACGTGCCGCCATGTTGGATTTAGTCACACAGTTAAGCATGTATTGTCATGCAAACCGAAAGTACCTATATACAAAATTTTAGCTTAATTGGTTGAATATATCTGCTTCAAAATAGAGTTTTAAGCTTTAGAAATCCTCCATATTGGATTTAAAGTGACGTCACTTTATTTGTTTGAGTTACTCTTAGCAAGCCCTTTTATTTGATACCTATATTGTTAGGAGTGCATTAAATATAATTAGTCCACCATCTTGTACGTGCCGCCTTTTTTCGATTTAGAATGCCGTTACACAGTTAACCATAAATTGTCATCCAAACCAAATGTGTGTACAAAATTTCAGCTTAATCTGTTAAGGGAATCTGCTTCAATATTCAGTTGCAAGATTCCACCAGAACAAACCATATTACTTACATACTCGTACATGCATACATACATTGCTTGTACACACTTGTGCTTGTTATAAAACTTGTAAAAACACATGCAGTGGAATATAGAAAGTCGAAGTCGAAGAAGTTGAAGTTAAAATATAGATTTTATAGAACAGTTACCAATCAAGTCTGTAATTTATTAATTAAATATAACTAAGATAAAACTGTAGCAGTGTTATTCGCTACTGTATTTTATAAATTCATTGTCTTGTTAGAGTATTGATTATGTCCTAAAAGAAGGCAATAAGGAAAGGACATCCTTGATACGGGTTTTTATTGCAGGATTCGATCAATGCGGTAAAAAAGCTGAGTAAGGCTATTAAATTACTGAGAGAATATATAGAGACGGAGATAGGGGTTAAAATGCATCGATTTAGGTTTTTAATCTCATCGCGTATGATGTAAAATTCGATACACTTTATAGGAAACTTTCTTAAAAAACATTTTACCATATTTTATAGTATTTTTTTTAAATCATTAAATTTCTAATTTAATAAATTTTCTTATGTTATAAATATTGAAAATAAAAGAAAATATTACGTATATTATATACCTAGTATCATCTGTGGCAAAGTAAAAATGTGGTAACCATCTCACTCCTTGTGGTGACGGAGTGAGAATACACCACTCCCTTTCTTGGCCGTGGATGTCGTAAAAGACGACTAAGGGATACATTATGCACGTAACATCTGTGTAAGAAGGAAAACGGAGTAAGAATACAATCACCACCACCTATTTGTTTGTGGGTATAGTAAAAGACGATCAATGGACACGCATTTAACAGCTATGCATAAGAGGGTAAACTCGTTATAATCTTATATCGATCCGTCTGATCAACGTGCAGCGTGGTATAGTAGATCAACTTCCCTGCCTTTGCGAATGAGGCTCGAGCCCAGCAGTGGGACGCATATAAGCTGAAATGATTGGGGTTTAAATATATATATACATACACGTTATATTATGATCCACGAGTCTGCACTACAGCTTAATTACTCTACTACAACTCTTTATTAGTGTTGATATATAGTTTTATTGCGATATCTTTGCCAGTTCTAGCTGTTAGGTGATATTATTAGTATATACTTAATGCTTTTTCACTTTTAAAGGACTGCTGGATTTTATTGTTGCTCCATCAATGATTAAATCTGTTGCCATTATGGCAAAATAGTAGCAAATACAAGAGCTTCGCGCCTAGCAAAATGTTGGGTAGCGGTTAAGTCCCGTGACGTCAGAGCGGGATGGCGGTCCGACGTCCTCGTCATCTTCTTGATGAAGAGGATGACCTAATTACGATCGCCCAACAAAGGGCTTACACCGCTCGTGCAGCGATAACAAATAAAACGCCGTGGTACCGGCCTCGCCGTCGAGGTCGGAAACCGTTCTGCATAAAAGTCATTAGCCTAAACGTGGCCACGCCCACTTTGCTATCAGCGACGCCCCGAGCCGAGGTCCGTTCCCCACAGGGGGAGCCCTCGGGCGATGTTACTTAACTTTCTTACCGGGCTGAGAGCCATCAGCGCTCACCCATAGTCCGGGCTAAGCTTTGAAAGCCATTTGCGGCTAACAGCTATACACACACACACACAAAATAAAGAGGGGGATGGTACTTGAAAGAGTAACTCGTCGGGCTGGCCACGGGCGTTAACGACTTGGTACCAGTGGTCAACTCAATTGTGAAGTGGAGGGAATATTGTGGGTTATGAGGCTGCGCGTTTCTTTCGCGATCCAGAAAGGTAGCGGTTAAATGTAAAAAGGCAAATAAATATGTAAGTACGCATCTCGTATAAATCCGTCATCAGAATCACAATCGTTCACATATAATATATGAACTAGAGTGGACGTTTCAATAACGAGCCCATCTATTATTATATAATCTGTAAGCGATTGTACCCACACAGAGAGATCGGCCGGGGCACGTCCGGGGTCCGTACGGGGCGCGGGACACTCGGTACGTTTTTGTGTGAATGATATGACTCGTTAACGTTATAAAGTGCGACATTATTCACCACCAGTACGTAATGTTATGTTGTCGAAACAGGCCTTCACATTGAACACTTATTTTTTTCCAGTATTCCACTTGACTGCGAAATGTTTATTGTAAATAAAACTACTTTACATGTGTTTGAAACGTCGTCCGTACCTAAAGTAATTTTATTTACAACGTGTAATACTCGCGCAAACATCAGGAATCAATATGTTTTCTATATTATGGGAGGTGCATACCTATATACCAGTGTGTGGTGACAGTAACAATATAAAAAGTCGGATTTTACGTCATGCAAGGAATCATAAAAATAGATTCAGGAATGAGCACTATTTGGAATTTTTGTTGACGCGCTATGGTCAGCACACACCATCTGCTCCGGTGGTCGGCCCAACAACGAGGTGACGTGGGTACGGGTGGGTTATGGGCCCGCGCGCCGTCCTTTCATCGCCCCGGACGGACTGGACCGCGCGTGCGCTTACCATAGCCCACCCATAAAAAAAAAAAAATGGTCAGCACACACGCTGTCGATTCCATCCATCCATGGCGACGTAAGGGCAGCGCTATCAGGCCGCGCTACCCATGGTATTTCCAACCTTTCATCATAGGATCGACTACTGGATTCTTTGATATCAGCAACCAGCCTGGGCATCTTGAAAAAATATACGGAACTATTGCTTAGGAGGGAGGCCAATGTTCAAGGGCTTAGGAGGGAGGCTAAGCCTAATGAGGATGTATGAAACTTACCTCCAGTCGGAAGTAAACTTCTATCCATTTTTTTAATTTTGTGATAAATAATGTCTTTGAAATCTTTTTGTGAAAGTCTATTGAAAATATTAGAAGTAACCGAATGAAAATAGAAAAAACGTTTGGCACATTTTTCTTTCTTGATTGATAATTATATTTAATAAACGCCATATTTTTTTCGATTTGCCTTTGTGAATGTCGACATTTCTTATTCGTATAAAGCTTACTAGGACCATAACGACTTAAGCGAAACGATTTAATGTTATTCATCGACCGTATCAAGACTTATTGTCTCAGATTCTTATAAAAATATCGTGGAAAAGTCGCTTTTAGTTTTAAGAATTTGGGTGAACATTGTTTTTGCTTAGTAACTTTAGGCTGTAGATACTAAGAAGTTGCGTTCAGGATTCACAAGAAATCACAAGAAACGATTTTTGGCTTTGGTAATATACAGCACTCGGACACTGATTGGTCAAATCTAAACAAAATTCCAAAGTGTGTGTGTGTGGGAGGCGTTTTTTTTCTTCTTCTATTTCCACAGATTTTTGTCTGTGCCTTTTTTAAGTTTGATTTGAATTATTATGTTGATTTTATATAATTCAAAGATGTGCTTGAAGTGGCTTTATTACAGCTGTATTTAAATTTGAAAGAAAGAAAGAAAACCATTTATTTTGCTCTCATAAATTTCATAAATAACAAAAACAATTGAAGCATAGTTAACTTAATATATGCTGAGAGACAAAACAGGATCTTAGCTCAGCTAGTGTTATTTCATTGTGTTGAAGTAACGCTGATATTCTGCTAAGACCTAGAGTGGAATCACGGTATTTGGTATTACAGCTGTATTTAAATTTGGTTTGTATGGGAGGCTTGTTGGAGGTATACTTTGAAATCTGAGCAAAACAAAGAATCGTCTGAGTATTATATAAAATGAATGATGATAAATGTGCGGGAACAACCTTCACCTAGATGCACTGATCAATGGAACTGTTGAATGAATACGCTGCATGTATGCCACCCATCCATGTGGGATGGTTTGCATCTATGAGTAAACCTCGAGGGGCTGCTGGAGGGAACAGTTTATAATCTCTTCTGTTCTTAAAGGCCATATAAGTGTCACTGCTGGGCTGGCTTCTTCGCAATGGGAGGGAATTTTACCTACCATTCCATGTTTTTTTTTTGGGGGTGGGCCATGCTCAGCTCACTCACCGCCCGACTCCGTCCGGGGTGACAAAGGGGCATCGTGCGGCCTTATGACCCACTCGTGGCACGTCACCTTCGTCGTTGGGACGAGTACCGGTGCAGAGTTTCTTGTCTTCAGTGGTCGGCCCGGCGTAATAACCCGATCGCGGGGTACCCTCTCTTCACGACGGCGACGTTCCCCCTCAGGGACGTCGATTGGCCTTGCGCGGTCGCCCTCTCAGCGGGTAACGGACTAAGTTCCCGGTCTAGTCACCCGCGGCAAACTATTCCATGCTGGTCAGACTTGCTGGAATAGGGTTTCATATCGTGTTTTCCTTACTTGTATCGATGTTACCAGCATATATCCCTTGGTCGTCTTTTACGACACCCAATGGTAAGAGAGGGGGTTCACCTCACGATTTACAATGTGTGTAAACAATCCTCCCTTCATCATCATCATCATCATCTCAGCCCATATACGTCCCACTGTTGGGCTCGGGCCTCCTCCATAATGGAAGGGTAATTGACCTAATGGGTAATTATGGGCCTCCTCCATAATGGGTAATTGACCTACTATATCACGCTGGTCAGACGTGTTGGTATAGGGTTTTATTTCGAGTTTTCCTTCTCTCGCATAGATGTTATATGAGTTTTATATCCCTTAGTCGTCTCGTACGATCACCCACGGGTAAGATAGGGGGTGGTGAATTGTATTCTTACTCCGTCACCACACGGATAATCCTCCCTTACCCGTAGATATTTACAAGACGGTTAAGAAATCTGATCAAATAAACAGCTCGACATAGTAGTTATTTCATATTATAAATGAGGCTCGTATATAGTGGGATATTTCAAGTGCAGGTAATATCTATAAGATTTTTAATTTAAGTGAACTTCTGTATCCAATAGGTACATTTTCTGCTCGAAATAGTCACCCAATGTAACGTATCCCATTACAATAAGAAGTGTTTATTGGAGTGAATGAAATTGTTGATTTATAAACTAGAGCGACCGAGGGAGGCTAAATTATGTATGTAATGGTTACGGTTTAGCTGTCAATGAATTTAAGAAAGTTTCCACATTTTTATCTTTACAACGCTTGTGAAGAACAATGGGATTAGGTATATATGTATGTTAAATGATTTTTGTGAACATTACATTCATATATATATATATATTATTATTATTATTATTGTTAACGCCCCCGCAACACCCCTTGAAGGTGGAATTTCGTAAAATTCGTTCCTAACTGACCTCTACTCGACGAAAGGAATATTTCTGATAAATTTCAAGTATTTTTTTTTTTTTTATGTGTGTGGGCCGCGGTCGGCGCGCCTCCGCACCACTCCGTCCGGGGCGACAGAGGGGCTTAAGCACGCAACTCCCGCGACCCACCCGAAAACCACGTCGCCTTCGTCGTTGGGCCGACCACTGGAGCAGCGTTAACTTGTCGTCAATGGTCAGCCCGACGGAATACCCCTAACTGGGGTACCCTCCCATCGACCGACGTCCCCCCCTCGGGGAGGACGTCGGTCTTTCCTCACGCGGTCGGCCTCTCGGCGGGTGACGGACTAATCCCCGGTCACGTCACCCGCGGCCATAAATTTCAAGTCGGTACGCCTTATGGTTCCAGAGATATGGTGATGAGTCAATATATAGCTCGCAATCAACATCTATGCAAGAGAAGGAAAACTCGAAACAAAACCCTATGCCAACACGTCTGACCTGCTGGTCATATACGTCCCACTGTTGGGCTCTGTGGTATAGTAGGTTTATTTCCCTCCCATTATGGAGGAGGCCAGAGCCCAACAGTGAGACGTACATGGGTTGAGATGATGATGATGATGATGAGATGAATTTTACTATTTTTTAAATTGAATAGTGAATTCTTTACTTGAATAGTGTATATTCAATAAAAATAAAGTATATTTTCATTAATTAAATATGTTAAACTGTGGTAATAATCAAAGGTACTCTATCATGGGTATACCTACTCTGCTCATATTACTATTATCTCCATGCATTTATTAGTTACACATTCAACATTATTATTGTATTTAAAAACTCGTAGTACCTGCACATTTTCATGACATCACTACATACTATAAAACAAAGTCGCTTTCTCTGTCCCCATGTCCCTATGTGTGCTTAAATCTTTAAAACTACGCAATTTTAATGTTTAATAGATAGAGTGATTGAAGAGGAAGGTTTATATGTATAATAACATCCATTAAATAATGGTGAAATACTGTTATTTTAGAGGTTTCTAATGTGATGTCGTAAATAATTAAATTTTTTCCGTTTACATTCCAAACGCAGGCTGAGCCCTACGAGATTTATCAAAATAATGTACTAAGTATTGTACACATTGAAAAGGTCTACAGAAAACTCCGCGATGGTATATGTCTATCTCTTATGGATATCCCACAATAACATTTTTTTGTTATTAACTTTTTACGACAAATAATGGCTGATTTTCGAAGCGATTTTAACCAATACAGCATTAATCCTTATCCAATTAAACACCTTAAATACATTGTTGATTTAATATAGATCTATATGGCCCTTTACAGCATATGATTTAAATGAATATTTTCAAAGATTTTACAGATTTAAAAATTGCGGGGCGTAGCGTTTGCGTTTGCGAGGAAAATAACAATCTATACCAATAAATAAAATTAGAATGTTTGTAATGTCAAAATAATAGGCTTTTTTCATGCTCACAGGGTTATTTGCACGACACCTATGCCTAAAATACAGATTTAAAAATTTTTGTCTGTCTATCTGTTTGTTCCGGGTAATCTTCAAAACGGCTGGACCGATTTCAAAAATTCTTTCACCAATGGAAAGCTGTAATATCAGAGAGTAAACTAGGCTATTTTATCCCGCTATTCTCACAGGAACGGGAATTACGCGGGTAAAACCACTAAAACCGAAGCGAAGCGAGGGCGGGTTGCTAGTTATCAATAAATAAAACAATTTTTACGGATTTTATCGCGTTTGTATTTGATTTTTGAGATAAATAGTAAGAATAATAAAGATGACCTGTTGAACGTGAGACATCTTAGTCCACCCTTGACCATGAACGCTGTAAAGGGTTCTAAAGGTCGGGCAATCTAAAATCAAGTACAAACGCCATAAAATCCGTACGAATAGTTTTTGTTAATCAGTTGTAGTTGTTCGCAACGCCACGCTATATGATGGAATATGTGAGGCAAAACCTAATCGTTGGCATGGCGCAAACAGGCCGCGGCGACGCAATGCCACGTTATATAGCGAAATATATGTATTACTATACTCGTTCCAACCATTTATTTTACTTTTGGCAGGTCGAATTCTGATCAATTAGTGTTGTACCAATGTATTACGGATACTATGTTTTGTAATAATCGATTTTAGTCAGGAAGAACTTTTAATCGATTTAACACGGATATTTTATTTTTGCTTAAATACATATTTCATATTATTTAAAAACTTCACTTCTGTAAATATATTTGTTATTTGGGCACATTAATTTTTGCATACCCACTAATTCAGTCCTCCCAAAATATTTTACTTTGTACTTTGCAAAATAAAAAATAACTACTTTATGAAGCATTTTTCCATTAAGCGGGGTCCGCTGCTCCAAACTTTACTTAGAGACAATGGCGCCCTCGTCTGCGGTAGTAAATCACTAATTTTCTCATTCAGCCTACCCCTTTTTTTTTAAGCCGAATTGGCAACACTGAACGGCGCGCCGGCGACGCCATTTTGTTGTGTTGTCTGTCACTCGCAACAAGACTCCCGTGCTAGTCACATTTCTGTTCGCTGAGTGCTCTTTCATATTTTTCATACGCTGTGTTGAGTATTTATATTCCACCGTATTGATTTCATTGTTCTTACTTTGATTGAGTTGAGCGTATCGTTCCTCCCAGTAAGATTTTACTTGCAAAGTGCCGAAAGGTATGGTGCTTAAAGGACAATCCGGAGAGTTAGTGCTGCGGCTTCGTGAATTTTTTGAAAAGGAAAGCCGCAATGGCGGATTCCTTATACCAGTAACCCAAGTTAGAGACCGTGTTGCAGCAGCATTAGGTATTAGTGCTCCAACGGTGGCGAAAATCACTAAAGAAGCCTATGGTAGTAGTGGTATTGAACAGAACAAGCTATCTACGCCTAAGAAAAAACGTCAGCGCCGTAAAGTGACAGCAATTGACAGTTTTGATACTGATGCTATTCGTCGTCATATATACAATTATTACACAAGCAAAGAGATTCCTACTTTGAAAAAATTAGTAGCGTCTCTACGAAATTGTGGCTTGTTTCGTGGTCAAAAATCTTCTTTGTCAAAGGTGCTGCACCAAATCGGGTTCTTGTATAAGAAATCCGACAAAAGAAAAATTTTAATGGAACGTCGTGATATAGCTTTGTCTCGCTGTGAATTTTTAAGACAAGCGAAGAAAATAGAAGACTGGTCGAATGTCGTTTTCACAGATGACTTGTTGGCTCAATGCCAATCATTCCATACCAAAAGGTTGGACTGACGATACTGCTGCTTCTACTTCTGCAGTGCCAATGGGGAAAGGTGAACGCCTCATCATTTGCCATGCGGGAACTACAAAGGGATTTGTACCAGACGTTCAGTTAGCGTTCAAATAAAAAAAAACAGGAGACTATCATGAGGAGATGAATGCGGACGTGTATGAAAAGTGGTTCAGAGAAATGCTTACATCACTTGAAGAGCCATCAACAATATTTATTGATAATGCACCCTATCACTCTCGCCAAATTAATAAAATGCCAACACAGGCCAACAAAAAACACGAGATTATAAACTGGCTTCGTGATAATGGGGAAGATGTGGACGAATCCCTACTAAAAGTAGAATTACTTAAAATATTAAAAAGTAAAAAGCAGCCAAAACGATATGTCATCGACGAAATGGCAGCAGAATATGGGCATGTTGTAATCAGAATTCCTCCGTACCACTGTCAATATAATCCAATTGAAATGATCTGGGTACAAGTCAAAGGACACGCCGCAAGAAACAATACAACTCCTCCTTTCACAGCAAATAAAATGCTTGAACTTTTAAAAAACGCATGTGCTAGTGTGACGCCTGAAAACTGGGCGAGTGTCGTCAACAAGACAAAAAATATAATATTCTCTGATTGGGATCGGGAAATTGAATTTGACAACATACCTACACAAGAGTTAATAATAAACACTGCAGACGATTCAAGCGACGATTCGAGTTCGTATGAAGAATCCGACGATTCGTTATAATAAAATAATATTAAAATATTTTGGTTGTTTTATTTCATGTTATAAGTACGATGAGAAGATTTTTATATCTCCCTGATACAATTTTAACGTGTTGTCTATTACAACAATTCAAAACTCAGTTGTCAGCTGACTTAATTGCAAATAAGTGTAATCGATTATTTGCGATTCATTAGTTTGCACCGAATACTTTGATCCTGTCACTAGATGCGATAGAACGTAACTTTTTTTATAACGGAAATGAATTATCACTTAAATTTTATGAATAGAGCTATTTACGGCATATTAATGTATTTAGTGGGTAATAATTAAGATATATAAATATTATTGGGCAGTTTATATATTTCTCTGTTCACTCGTTTCAAAGTTAATAATTGCGTATAATGAAACAGTTACGTCCTAAAGCATGTGTCAAAAGTAAAATAAATGGTTGGAACGAGTATAGCAATGTATAGATACGTAGTCTATACGGAGCAGTACACATTACTACATAAATCACTGATTAAAAGAATTGAGTTGTCATAATTTGAAATATTATGGAACCTTTTATTCTTACTGCGTTGCTTTTAACTTTTATTTGTATAGATCTGTTTCACATATTCTATTTAAAATTTTATTGTAATAATGTTTTATTTGTTTTAAATATATGGATTGTATGGGACTTTTACAAAGAGCATAGAATATCTGTGTTGAGATTGGGTTGTCTACCTGAAAATTTCTTTAGTGTTTATTTTATTATATTTCATTTGAACTATCTGTTACTTTCCACTTTTATTAATTTAGATCAATTTTTTGTATCCTATCCGGGTATTTTACGTAATAATATTTTATGTATGGCTTATACGGTATTTTTGCGGAAAGTGTGATTCGTTTGCATTGAGATTGGGGTGTTTAGCCTATTGCGATCCTAAATTATTATTTGGTAATAAATGACTACAAAGTACTTAAAAGTTGGCTTCTTGAATGTTGGCTCTCTGGGAACTAAACATGATGAACTGGTGGTGGCGATTCAAGAACAGGATTTTGACATCATTGCGCTTAATGAGACTTGGCTGAGGTCTAATGAGGAAGGTCGAGCACCAACCGTACCTGAGTATCGCTTGCAACATATACCACGCTCCTCGTCTGTAAAACGAGGAAGGGGCGGCGGAGTTGGTTTTTACTCAAAACGTGGGCTCAATACTCGCATTCATTTGCACCCTATTGATCCGTTCCATACCTCCGTCGAGCAGATGTGGCTCACTACTACCATCGCAGGGACTAAGTTGGCAATCGGTACGGCCTACCGCCCATCATGGCAGGACATTGACATCTTTTTGGATGCGCTTACGTCTACAATAAGTGCATTGTCAGATTGCCAGCAAATGATTTTAATGGGCGACTTTAATGTGAATGTGCTGAGGGAGAAGGACCATGAAACAGAAAAACTTAAATTATTTCTCGGGTGCATGGGTCTTACTCAATTAGTGTAATCACCTACACATACCACGATGCATGGAGACTCTCTGATAGATCTTGTCTGTTCGAACTCTGATGCGCGATCTATCTCCGTAAAAGTAATTCCTGACTTAGGGACACACGCACTGATAACAGCGGAGTTCAACTATATATGTAACAAAACCAGGCCAAAAACTATTATCTGCCGGCCTCTTAAAGGTATACCGCTGAAATATTTAGAGGAGGACCTTGAGTTAATTAACTGGAACGATATTACAAATAATAATATAAATGAGACGGTAACGGAGCTTAACAGAAATATTTTAAACGTTATGGACAAATATGCACCTAAGAAAATAGCGTTAGTTAAAGAGTGTCCCTACCCATGGATTGCTGATAACATAGGACTAATGATGCATATAAGAAATGAAGCACATGGTCGGTATCGCAGGCAAAAAAGTGAAAGTAGAAAGCAATACTACAAGCATCTAAAGTCGTTAGTTACTAAGTCGCTTTTTTACGAGAAGTGTGCATATTGTAAAAGTAAAATAAATAGCCAGGTGCATGATGCTAAAGTTTTATGGAAGAACCTAAAATCGACTTTAGTGCCATCGCGCAGTAATATAGAGATACCTAACCATTTTGACTGCCCCGATAGAATTTGTAATTTCTTTTTAAATGTTCCTGGTAATGAGAAGATTGATATTTCTACCCTAAGCTTTTTACTTTTACTTCTTGGCCGTGTGGCGACAGTTTGAGAATACATGTGTTGCCACCCCTTACTTGCCCGTGGGAGTCGTAAAAATCGGCTGAGGGTTCACCAGGAGAGTGGGCAGCAGCTCTCTCCTGGGAAACGTAAAACATCCATACTGCGATCGCCAACCCGCCTGCCAAGCGTGGCGATTACGGCAATATGCCCTTTTTAAAAATGGCGTACAACAAAAAAATGGCCCCCAGTCACGGCGGCTCCGGTACCCTACGGGCTCATTTTGGTGGCGGGCCCAGTAGTGGTGGAGCGGGGGGTGCGAGGAATCTCCGGCAGCGATCCGGCTACCAACAAAAACGACCCTTGGCCCTGGTAACACACAACATTCGGACACTCAGGACTGACGAGAGGGTCATCGAGCTGGAAGAGGAATTGAGCAAAATCCGCTGGGACATTGTAGGATTATCAGAAGTGCGAAGAGAGGGCGAGGGCACGATAATCCTCCAGTCTGGAAACTTGCTCTTCTACCGGGAGGGCGATCACCCGTCCCAAGGTGGTATAGGGTTTATCGTTCGTAAATCTCTCATAGACAACGTGGAGAGGATCGAGAGTGTGTCGACAAGGGTAGCGTACCTTATACTCAGAATTACCAAGAGGTATTCGCTGAAGGTTATACAGGTATACGCACCGACCTCGACATACTCCGACGACGAGGTGGAGGCATTTTACAAGGACATCTCGAAAGCCATACACGCGTCCAAAACCCACTTCACGGTGGTTATGGGAGACTTTAACGCGAAACTAGGCAAAGGGAGTGATGATGAGTTGAGAGTGGGGAAACATGGATATGGACAGAGAAACCAGAGGGGCCAGAAACTGGCTGATTTTCTGGAGAAGGAAAGCCTCTTTATGATGAATTCCTTCTTCAGGAAGCAGCCACAAAGGAAATGGACCTGGATTAGCCCCGATGGTTCAACAAAAAACGAGATAGACTTCATCTTGTCAGACAAACGACAGATATTCAATGATGTCTCAGTGATCAGCAGAATTAAAACTGGGAGCGATCACCGGATGGTACGAGGCACATTGAATATCCATACAAAAGTCGAGCGGTCACGCTTGATGAAGTCTACACTCCGACCTACATCTGTCCAATACCAGAACCTCGAAAACTTTCAACTCGAACTACATAATCGCTTCCAATGTCTGGACGAGTGCGAATCTCCGAACGATATGAACAACAGGTTCGTGGAAACTGTCCACGCGGTTGGGTCGAAATTTTTCAAGGCTCACCGCGTTAATAGACCTAAAAAACTTTCTGACCAGATTCTCGAGCTCATGGAGCGGAGAAAAGAGATGACGGTGCAGTCTGCAGCCGATTGGTCCAAACATAGGCAGCTAAATAGACAGATCTCCAGGTCTGTGCGTCGCGATATTCGCCGATTTAATACGTTCCGTATTAAAGAAGCGATAGAGCGGAATCGTGGCTCGAAAGTGTTCGCACAAGATCTGTTTATTGGGAAAAGCCAAATGACTAAGCTGAAGACTGATGACGGCACTGTCATTTCATCCCAAAGTGAGATCTTGGGAGAGGTCGAAAGGTTCTATGGACAGTTATACAAATCATCCCGAAATCCTGTTGTCGGCTTGGTCCAAGATCCCAGATCCAAGCTAACTCGGCACTATACCGAAGAAATCCCGGACATCAGCTTGTACGAGATCAGAATGGCTCTCAAACAACTACGTAACGGTAAGGCACCGGGAGATGACGGAATTACGGCAGAGCTTTTGAAGGCGGGCGGCAAGCCGGTATTAATAGCCCTTCAGAAGCTATTTAATTCCGTTATCCTCGGGGGCGACGTTCCAGAGTCGTGGACCAGGAGTGTGGTAGTGCTGTTCTTCAAGAAGGGTGACAAAGCTCTTTTAAAGAACTACAGACCCATCTCACTCCTGAGCCATGTTTATAAGTTGTTTTCGAGGGTCATTACCAATCGACTCACGCGCAAGCTCGATGACTTCCAGCCGCCCGAACAAGCCGGCTTCCGAAAAGGCTATAGCACCATAGACCATATCCTCACGCTTCGGCAGATTATACAAAAGACCGAGGAGTATAATCGGCCCCTGTGCTTAGCGTTTGTGGACTATGAGAAAGCCTTTGATTCAGTTGAAACTTGGGCGGTGCCGCAGTCCCTTCAGCGGTGCCAAATCGACCATCGCTATATCGAAGTGCTGAAGTGTTTGTATAGGAACGCCACAATGTCAGTCCGTATCCGGGATAAGAGTACGAAACCGATGCAATTGTAGAAAGGCGTGAGACAGGGAGACGTCATCTCTCCGAAACTGTTCACCACTGCACTGGAAGATGTCTTCAAGCTCTTAGACTGGACTGGACTCGGCATCAACATTAACGGCGAATACATCACTCACCTTCGATTCGCAGACGATATCGTCGTTATGGCAGAATCCATGGAGGACCTTGGCACTATGCTCAATGATCTCAGCAGGGTATCCCAACTAGTGGGTCTACGAATGAACATGGACAAGACGAAAGTCATGTCAAATACCCATGTCATTCCTGTACCGGTCCTAGTTGGCAATGCGATTCTCGAAGTTGTCAATCACTATGTTTACCTAGGACAAACAGTCCAGTTAGGTAGATCCAATTTCGAGAAAGAGATCAGCCGACGAATCCAACTCGGTTGGGCAGCGTTCGGGAAACTTAAGAGGATCTTCTCGTCTAACATACCTCAGTGTCTGAAAACACAGGTCTACGACCAGTGTGTGTTACCAGTGATGACTTACGGCACGGAAACGTGGTCCCTAAATGTAGGCCTCATATCAAGGCTCAAAGTCGCTCAGCGTGCTATGGAACGGGCTATGCTCGGGATTTCTCTGCGAGATAGAATCCGGAATACAGAAATCCGCAGAAGAACGGGTGTAACCGACATAGCACGAAGAATTAGCACGCTGAAGTGGCAATGGGCAGGCCACATCGCTCGACGAACCGACAACCGCTGGGGAAGAAAGGTTCTCGAGTGGCGACCACGCATCGGACGACGCAGTGTAGGACGCCCCCCCACTAGGTGGACCGATGACCTAGTGAAAGTTGCTGGGCGTCGTTGGATGCAGGCGGCATAGGACCGCACATTGTGGCGCAATATGAGGGAGGCCTACGTCCAGCAGTGGACGGCAATAGGCTGAAATGATGATGAAATGATGAAGCTTTTACGAATTTGGGCGATTTGGTGACTCTGAATTCTCCTTACAAGAGGTGTCTCAATAAGCTATTGCAAAGGTTTTAGGTAAAATAAAATCTAGGGCTGAAGGTATCGATGGTATTAATCTTGACATGTTTTTATTGACTTTGTCATACTCCTTGGGTTTGCTAACGTCTATAATAAATTCTTCTATTCGCTCGTCTACATTCCCAGAGGCATGGAAAATAGCTAGAATTAAACCACTTCCGAAGAAAGTTAATGCTGTGGACTTTGGTGATCTGCGGCCTGTCAGTGTTCTGCCGATGTTGTCAAAGGTTTTGGAAAAAGTGGTTTGCTCTCAACTCGTTACTGATTTAGAAAACAATAATATATTGCCTAGTGTATAGTCAGGGTTTAGAAAAGCCCACAGCACATCAACAGCCCTCTTGGATGTCGTTGATAACATTATTACTTCACAGGACGACGGTATGTGCACTATTCTCGTATTGCTCGATTTTACGCGTGCATTCGATTGTGTTAACATAAATTTGATACTGTCCAAGATGTCATACTACGGGTTTAATGCAACGACAGTGAATCGGTTCCACAGTTACCTAAGTGGGCGAACACAGTACGTTGAAATTAAACAAAAAAACGGCTCAACCACTTGCTCTAAGCTTTGCGCCGTGACTAGAGGCGTTCCGCAGGGGTCTATTTTGGGACCGATTTTATTTATTCTGTACTGCGCAGATATAGTGCAAATTGTGAAAAAATGCAAATACCACATCTACGCTGATGACACCCAAGTTTACATTTCCTTTAAACCGGATGAGTACGAAGAGGCGTTGAAATCGTTAAACGAAGACCTTGAGCGAATAGCACAGTGGTGTAAGGTACACTCTCTCGTGCTCAACCCACTTAAAATGAAATATTTAGTTTTTGGTACCCGAGCTCAGCTAATAGAAATAGGACCAAAACTAACTGGATGTATTACTATCATGGGGGAACAAATCGTGCGTGTCGACGAGGCTCGCAATTTAGGTATAATTATGGATGCCGAGCTTCGATTTGAGAGACACATTGCTGAAAGTATTTGAAACTGTTTTTATAGGCTAAAGGTATTATACAAAGCGCGACTATTTCTTAGCGAGGAATTGCGGACTTTACTCGTGGAGACATTGATACTTTCAAAATTAAACTATGTTGATACCGTCTATGGCCCGCGACTCTTTTCCAGGAGTGAGCGGGTAATTCAGAGGCTCCAAAATGCTTGTACGCGCTTTTGTTTTGATATCCCTAGGCGATCTCATGTAACACCATACTATAACAAGCATAATATACTGCAAATGAAGGCAAGACGAAAGCTTCAATTAGCATGCCTAATGTTTCGCATTACAATGTCTAAAGCACCCTCATATTTATACAACAAGTTGGAATGGCGGCATGAACGAGACAGAAGGATAGGTAGGTTATGTACACCGCAACTATCCATTCAGCATCATCAAACTAGTGCATTCAGAGGGAGCTTTCGGTATGCAGCTACTAAGTGCTGGAATAACATCCCCCCACCGATAAAACACTGTACAAATAGCTCGACTTTCAGACTTAGGTTGCGGATATTTCTGATGGAGCACCAAAGGAAATTTGAAAATATTAGTGCAAACGTATCTGCTATTTAGCAATTTTACTGTAGTATGTATCTGTATATGCATAAGTATGTATGTATTTATGTCTATATTTTGATGTGTATTATATGTACACCTTTTTATCTGATTGTTGCGCTGCCTAGTGTAATTCAACTATAGATTGTAAGACATTGATTGCTAGTTTTTTTATTTATTTATTTTAAAGATTTAATATTTGATTGTTGAATTGATAGTTTCCATTTACAATGAGTTTATGTACTCAATGATTGTTATTTTGATTGTTATGTTTTGACATTGCTCGATTACCCTTTCAATATAGTTAAATTTCGAATTTATTTTACACAAATTAATTCATACTTAGACAAAAACTAAAATACTGTTTCTACCTGTTATAAATATAACTAATTCATGGTATGCATTATATTTTTATTTTTTAATTTGATATTGTCTTTAAAAATCTGATATTGTTTTTATTATTCGTTATTATTATCATACAGTTTCGAGCGTACGCCACTTTGGGTTGTAACTGAAAACCAGCATCAGGTAACTTTAATGTCTCCTGATATTGTGCTGAGTTGCCTGCCCTTTGGCACATATGTCATGTGACAATTTTCTTCTTACCTATTATTTTTCTGTATTGTATGTATGTATGTGCCAATAAACGAGTTCTTTCTTTCTTTCTAAATACTAATAACTCCATGATTCCCAACTGTATTGGTGTAAAATGCCATTTGGAAATCAAACAACTCCGTGTGAAACAAAACGCATCAATTTTGACAAAATAATCGAATAACTCCCGCGCAATCGGTCATTTTGTATGGTGCCACAAAAGCGTACACATGCTCTCAAAGATTTATTTTCAAAACAAATGGTTAAAGTGTGTTTTATCACCGTTTGAAGCTTCAAAATAGTAGAAAATATATTAAGATAAGTGTATTTATGATTTAAACAACCTTGTAATTTTTCCTTCCTAACAATCGGTCAACAGCCGCCGCCAGCAATAGAGCCAGTTCCTCAGTCAATAAATTTATGGACAGTTTTCTAGACGAATTATCTAAACTACCTTCTCACTACTGCCGGCAAAGAACCTTTCTGTTGTACTTGCAACCCGAAATTATATCTAAGCAACAGCTTTATACATTCTATAAAGAGGAATGCAATTCCAAAAACGTAAAACCACTGAGCATCACCACATTTTCCAATGCTCTTTCTTACCATGAGAAAAATATCCTTGTTTAAGCAAAAAAAGATCTCTGTGAAATATGCAATGGATATGTGATTGGTCAAATCAGTGAAGACGTATACAATGAGCACATTCAGAAAAAGGAGAAGGCTAGAGCCGAAAAACAACTAGACAAGAAAGATCACAAATTCATTTTCACTGCTGACGTCAAAGCTATTCTACTGGCACCTAGGTCTACTGTTTCTAGCAATTATTACAAAACTAAATTATGTATCCACAGTTGGTGTATTTTTGACATGAAAGTGGAACAGGGTTATTGTTTTGTGTGGAACGAATATGAGGGTAGCCTTAATTTGGAGGAATTTGCCACTATAATGACGAAATTTATTGTAAAAGAAGTTCAAATGGACGACAAGGACCGCTACATCGTGTTTTACACTGATGGTTGTACCTATCAAAACCGCAACGTAGTTCTCAGTAATGCCTTTATTAATGTGTCAATCCTTACTAATATTATAAATGCGAAAGTAACTCTGTCTGTCTGTCTGTCTGTCTGTCTGTCTGTCTGTCTGTCTGCTACGCTTTCACGTCTAAACCACTGGACCGATTTTGATGAAATTTGGTACAGAGATGGACTAAAGCTTGAGAAAGGACATAGGCTATTTTTTATCGCGAAAAAATGGGTATAAGGGGTTGAAATAGGGGATGACATTTTGTATGGAAATTCGTCATTTTCGATGATAGAACCACGAATCTTTGTATTGAGGCACCTAATAATAAATAAATAAATATTTGTTCAAGCGTTTTGGAAATTTCATTTACATGGGGATGAAATTCAACCCCTAAAATAACAAAAAGCATACAGCCGAAACCACTGGGCCTAGAAACGTATTTTTTTTACACCATCGTATTTCTTGTGGTGCACGAGCACTAGCAAAGGATTTATGGAAATTCACCCCCTTAAGGGGGTGAAAAACATATAGTCTTTCACGTCTAAACCGATTTTGATGAAATTTGGTACAGAGATGGACTAAAGCTTGAGAAAGGATATGGGCTACTTTTTATCGCAAAAAATGTGTATAAGGGGTTGAAATAGGGGATGACATTTTGTATGGAAATTCGTCATTTTCGATGATCGAACCACGAATCTTTGTATTGAGGCACCTAATAATAAATAAATAAATATTCGCTCAAGCGTTTTGGAAATTCCATTTACATGGTGATGAAATTCAACCCCTAAAATACCAAAAAGCATACAGCCGAAACCACTGGACCTAGAAACATATTTTTTTTACACTATCGTATTTCTTGTGGTGCACGAGCACTAGCAAAGGATTTTTGGAAATTCACCCCCTTAAGGGGGTGAAAAACATATAGTCTTTCACGTCTAAACCGATTTTGATGAAATTTGGTACAGAGATGGGCTAAAACTTGAAAAAGGATATAGGCTACTTTTTATTGCGAAAAAATGGGTATAAGGGGTTGAAATAGGGCATGATATTTTGTGTGAAAATTCGTCATTTTTGATGATAGAACCGTGAATCTTTGTATTAAGGCACCTGATAATAAATAAATAAATATTCGTTCTAGCGTTTTGGTAGTTTCACTTACATAGGGATGAAATTCAACCCCTAAAATACCAAAAAGCATACAGCCGAAACCACTGGGCTTAGAAACGTATTTTTTTGTACAGCATCGTATTTCTTGGGGTACACGAGCACTAGCAAAGGATTTTTGGGCATTCAACCCCTTAAGGGGGTGAAAAACATATAGTCTTTCACGTCCAAACCGATTTTGATGAAATTTGGTACAGAGATGGACTAAAGCTTGAGAAAGGATATAGGCTACTTTTTATCGCAAAAAATGGGTATAAGGGGTTGAAATAGGGGATGACATTTTGTATGGAAATTCGTCATTTTCGATGATAGAACCACGAATCTTTGTATTGAGGCACCTAATAATAAATAAATAAATATTTGTTCAAGCGTTTTGGAAATTCCATTTACATGGGGAGGAAATTCAACCCCTAAAATACCAAAAAGCATACAGCCGAAACCACTGGGCCTAGAAACGTATTTTTTTTTACACCATCGTATTTCTTGGGGTGCCCGGACGGAGTGGTGCGAGGAGCGCGCCAACCGCAGCCCAACCCAAAAAAAAGGGGGTTGAAAAGCATATAGCCTTTCACGTCGAAACCACTTAACCGATTTTGATGAAATTTGGTACAGAGATGAACTAAAGCTTGAGAACGGATATAAGGCTACTTTTTATCGCGAAAAAATAGGTATAAGGGGTTGAAATAGGGGAAAGTATTTTCTTTTTACGTCGTCTTATTTCTTGGGGTACACGAGCACTAGCAAAGGATTTTTGGAAAATCACCCCCTGAAGTGGGTGAAAAGCGTATAGACGAAACTCTTGGAGCTAGGAACGTAAAACTTTCTATGCAATTCTCTTTCTTTTGTTGTAAGTGAGCTCTAAGAAATTATTTTATTAAAATCAACTCCTAAAGGGGTGCAAAATATATAGCCGAAATCATTAGGCCTAGAAACATGGAATTTTATATGAAGTTTCCTTTCTTGGGGAAAGAGAGATTTTTGCAATTTTAGCCCTAAGGGGGTGAAAAGTGTTTAACCGAAATCACTGAGCCTAGGAAGGATCATTTTAGTACATGGTCGGCTTTCTTGGATTACCCCCAGATTTTCTTAGTGCTCACTTACCAAGCACTATGAAAAAATTTTTGGCAAGGATAAGCGAGCTCTAACAAAGAATTTTTGGAAATTCAACCCCTAAGAGGGTGAAAGTGTATAGCCAAAGATACCGGGCCTAAGAATGTGAAATTTTGTATACCGATCGGTTATTTGGGGTAAGCACTCACTAAGAAACAATTTTGGGCTGCCCCAAAAGGATAAAACACATATAGTCGAAGACACCCAGCCAATGATATATCATCATTATCTTGCTCTTATCCCAATTACTTTGGATCGACGCGATATGTAGGTACTCTTCTGCCATCGTAGATATATTGCAAAGGTTCTAGCAACATTTTATGACCTGGCGCACGACATTGTTGGCCAGACGGCATCACCAATTGGTCCAGGTCGATGTAAATCTTTGTCTTAGTAGTATTTTGCGATACCCACGAACAATGAAAGCGTGGTAATATTTCTAGCAGCTACCAGACAGTAAGTTACAATCAAGATATTATTCCAATTTTCTATCTCTACAAATAAATAAATTTGAAGCGTCTGTTTGTCTATCAAAATAATAGGTTTTATTTATGCTCACACAATACGGTCCAAATTTTTTTGTCTGTCTGTCTATTCGTTACAGGTAATCTTCAAAATGGCTGGACCGATATTGATTATATTTTACCATCAGGTCTACTAGTCGTACATAAGGAATAACTTAGACTATATTTTATCCCAGGTTATATTTTATCCCGGTGTGGCTGAATTAAGTCGATTTTAAAATTATTTCACTAATGGAAAGCTATTTTTAAGCGAGTAACATATTTAAGCTATTTGTATCCCGATATTCCTACGGGATCGGGTATAATGTCGGTGAAATCACGGGCATTTAATGGTTTTAAAAATTAATTCACTAATGAAAAGCTATATTATCAGTGAAAGGCTATTTTCATCCCGGTATTTGCCCAGGAACGAGAACTATACCGGGGGATGTCGAGCAATTTTTAAAATTCTTTCACCAATGGAAAGCTACCTATGTTGTCAGCGAGTAACATAGGCAATTTATATCTCTGATATTTCTGGGATTTATATTGTTTTTTTTTTGGTATGTGTGTAAATTTATAATATCAGCGAGTAACATAGGCATTTTTTATCTCGGTATTGACATGGGAATTTCTACGTGAATGAAACTGCGGATGTTTGATTGATATAATTTTTTTTTCACCAATGGAAAAGTACGTTATCAGACTAAAGAAAGGCATATTTATCATCGTATTTGCACGGCAATCTGAACTACAAGGCTGGAAGTAATATTCAAATGTGAAAGTTTGTGAAGATATTTGGATGTTTGATACTCAATCACGCTTAAACTGTTGAGCAGATTTGGATGAAAATTGACACGTAGATAGAGTATTTTTTAAATTAAGAAATGTAATACTCTTTATGCCGATAATATTCTTTGCGATAATAGTTCAATATGCAAGTAAATTTTTACGCGGGCGAAGCCGCGGGCAAAAGCTAGTCTATTATAACATAACAATAACTCATAAATACTTCGAGGTTGGGCACACAAATTGAGGTGGACAGCATGCGTGCCATGATTGAGAAGTGGCTGAAAAATCATACCATCCATGCCCCTACTGAATACATAAACTTCAGCCGAACGGCAAAGACCAATAACAAAAAATACCAATGTGAATATTTGACTTTGCCCTACTTCAAGGATTTCGATTTTAAATTTCTCTAAAGGCGTGTTGGATCCATATCCCCATGTATCTAAGCCTTTCAAAGGACCGGGTATCTTCCCTAGGCAGATCCCGTAAAAAGGAGAAACATTATAATAATAATAATATTCATTTATTTCAGCCTATGGCCATATAAAAGCTTAACTATGTCTAGTACTAATTAAAAAACTAAGTTTAAAACAAATAAATCAAAAAGTTATTGTATTAGTATGACGAAAGAAGAAAACTCACGAAAAAAAATTTTCTGTTCTATACCAACTTAAGTCATCTATCCATCTATGCGGCCGTGATTATCACGCCTATTACGGTGCGTTGCCATACGAAAATTAATTATTTTCATTTATATAACACAGTTTGTTTGTACGATTGTACTCTGCTTAAAGTTTAAGATAAAAACAAACAACTCCACTTTTAGTTTCAATTATTGCTTAAACAAAATCTAACAACTCCTTTTTTCACTATGAAACCATTGGGTTGGTTAATCATTGGATTATAAAAAAAAAAATAGTTTTTTAAGTGTTTTTAGATAAATAAAAAGCATAGTTTCCAACGGGATTTTTGATTTTTCTTTATTGCGTTAATTAAATTTATTATGAAGTTTTAAGTCTCTCCTGTAAAATTTGCTCCAGAAGAGTTAGTAGGTTTGCAAATTAGAGTATCGATATGCAGAAATACTGTTCTATATTTTGCGAAAAAAACTACAAAGTTTTGGCTGTATGAGTCTTAATACCTTTGGCGTGTTGAACGGAGGAATTTTATTAAAAAAAAGAAATATTTTTGTTTACTTTTACCTTTGAGTAGTAATTTAAAGAATTATTAATTAAAATGGAAACAAAAAAGCATGTATTTACAAACATTGAAAAGAAATGTTTCTTGGACATAATTAAAAAGTTTAGTAAGGTTATAGAGAATAAAAATACGGACGGCACTACACTGAGAAGAAAAAACCAAGCATGGGATAAAGTTACTGCAGAATTTAACGCAAGTCCTCTTACAACAAGCCAGGTAAATGCTATAGACATGATGCGTAAGATTATTTTTATTATTGTCTCGATTGGGACACCTGTAGGTATTTTTTTTTATCTTTAGAGATGGGTTTATATAATTTATTGATTAGTCCACTTGTGTCATCTTATCCATATTTTAGGCAACACATAAACAACTCCGTCGTTTATGGATGAATTTAAAACAACGACATCGAGAGGCACTGAGAAAGAAACGTCAACATCGACTGGGCATTGCAGAGGGAGCTTCAGCAAATAATCGCGACATAGACCCCCTCGCCTCCATAGTAACTCCAGCTGTTACAGTCGGCACTGATACAGCCATTGATTCTGATACAATACAAGGTATTGGTTAGATTTGCATTTGTTAAGCAAATGTAAGTAAATATTGTCATGTGAATTGGGAAATTAGGTAATAGGTTTGTTAAAATTTCAGACAAAATGAATACTCCAGATGTTGAAATGAAGAAAGAGCCAGTTACCGTACAGGAAGTGACAATTGTCTTACGAGAACAGCCATCAACACGGGAAACAACATTTATGGAGTCTTTTGACACAGTTTTAGAACAACCATCTATTTCTTTATCAACACCACCACCTTCCACCTTGAGGGGAGCATCACTAAATAGAGAAAAGTGCACTCAGTGTGCTAATAGAAATAATATGGAAAAAGAGATCAATGATCAACAGAATCTTGCTAACGAGAGACATGAGTTAGAACTGCAAATTCTTAAGGAGCAATTGAGAGAGAGTAAGGCTAAAGCTGATCTAGCTGAGCTGCTTTTGAAGCATAAGCAAAGTGTGCTTGGTATCATCACAAGAGAGAAACAAGACGATGAAAAATATGAACTAGAACTGCAAATACTTAGAGAACAGTTGAGAGAGAGTAAAGCCAAAGGTGACATTGCTGAGCTTATACTGTACGAGCAGAGTTTATAAGGTAATATTGATGGCAACTATCTAAATATTAATTATATTTAATATTACACATTTTAACAGGAGAATATAGGGGAATTGGTCTAATATAATTATACAGGGCAAATGTGTTGGTATTATTAGGCCTTCAAAGTCACTAATATAAGTAATTGTTAAGCTATTTACATATGCTATTGGCTGCTTATTATATGTATAATTTAAATCCGAGGTCAGTTATTTGTTTAATTGATAAGTAATATTAAATCTACTAAAATAGTGTTATAGTCATTATAATTTGGCCTCTCTCTTTGGCTATGTGAAAACCATTAGAACCTGTTGATTTAGTGTAAACTTCAATATACAGTGCAACCTCGATATAACAAATCCGACGGGAACTCGTAAATATTTGTTATATCAAGTAATTTGTTAAACTGAGGTTTGTTATATTGAGGTAAGGTTGGTCTAAAATTTGTTATAAAGAGGTAAAGAAATAGTTTTATTCACCTCAACATTTTTACATTCGGCAACTAGAATCTTCAACAAGAGTGCAGCACTGTTTACATTATTTTCCATCAAACGACTTCAATTTTTTTACGAAAAAAACGTGCCGAAACATGTCGCGACTGAATTACATACTATGGGATTAAGGGTCATATAGAGGTATTTACTTTTTTTTATAGTTGAAAATTTGTTATAAAGAGGTTGTTCGTAAAAAAAAAACGTAATGTAAAGGTATTATTTACACTGACTCTTATGGACAATTCAAGGGGATTACGAAAAATTTGTTAAATCGAGGAAGTCGTTAAATTGAGGTTCGTTATATTAAGGTTGCACTGTAGTGTGGTAAAAATTCAAAAGAAGAAGAAAGAGAATCTAGTGCAATGTAATGTGTAAACAGTATTAATCTATTATATTGTAGCATTTAAGTGTTATCGTTAACTGTGTGTATATCTCCTAGGTCAATCTTACTATTAGACTAAGATCCGGCATCAATGTATTCGCCTAATCATAAATGTATGTAAGAATCTGAGTTTGATTAACCACGCGATGAACGTAGTGATTTTGCAGCCGGATATCGTACTATATTGAGTGAACAGATGGTGTAGTGGTTAATATACCAACCTACCATGCGAGTGCATGGGTTCAATTCCCATGCAGGACAACACTTTGTACAATCCACAAATTGTTCAGAGTCTGGGTGTAATGTGTGTGTTATGTTGGTCAAGTTCCCCACAATACAAAGATTATTTCCTTAGATTGCAGCTTATGTGAAAAAATGCTATTAAAAATATATATATTATGCCACCTAAGTAATTTTGTATTGAATATTTTTTCATTTAAATCTGTTACTTATTCAGTGCTTACAATAATTATGGAAAATTAAATGGTAGTGAAACGTTTGACTCATATTACACAAGTACATAATAATAATAATCATAATCAGTGCTATGTGCAGGCATGGAGTGTCATCGGTAGATGTTCCATCCCATTTTATGATTAAATTTTTTCAAAGGAATCTGGGAAGGACTGGTTATCTTCCCAATTGGAAGAGTCATGGTTGCAAAGATTAGTTTTAGTCCCAAGAAACAACCAAAGAGCTGCTTTTGATTGCATTTGATTTGATTGACATTCGATGAAAGAATGATAGAAATATCCATAGAATGTGTAGACAGTATTGTTACACACGGTCTACCTCCTCGCATACTAGATTTAAAGATTGGCATTACACTCCGATTAGTGTCATTGCAAAGAAATGTTATAGAAGCTATGTTTATAATCAGATGTGGCAAAGGTGAGACTGTATTTACACTGAGAATTCCTTATAATTCGGTCAAATTTTCCCTTTGCTATCAAGAGATTCTAATTTCCAGTCAATGCCAGTATTGCTATTACATTCAATAAGTCGCATGGCGCATGTTAAGAAAAGCTAGTTTTGATTTAAGTAAAGCTAGTTTTGATTTAAGTAAAGCTTGATTTATTCATGGACAACTGTATGTGGCATGCTTTCGTGTGAGTAATGCCACAAACGATGTCATGTTGTTATTCAATGACCCCATCATCGTTTATAAATAGGTATTACAGTAATTAAATACCATGCTTTAAAGCAAGGCTGCTCAACCATAGGGGCAGCGCCACAGGTTGGCCTACGTACGCATTTTGAACATGCTAATCTCCAAATTCTGAATGGATTGTGCTGCAATTCAGAAGTAAATTTAGCCCAGCTTGGAGCAACATTTAATCTTTATTTCATTGAAATCAGTTGTCAGTTAAAAAAGTTATTATCATTTAAATTTTTAAAGCTACTGCTTACCTTTTATGCCACTGGAAAGGTTAATTTAAAATAACTATTTTATTTAAATTAAAATCATGTAATTGTTTAATACCTCATTGCTCACTCATAGTTTGGGCAAAGTTGTTAAAGTCATAGTTGTTAATAGCTAAACCCACAAACAAAGTAGAAATACACTACAAAACACATTATTTGGTAAAAGAAATTGTTTGAAGTAAATTTTTGAGACTTGGCTATGAAATTCCCTAATACTAATTTTGCTTTACGGATGGGTTGATGCGTTGGACTTATTGAAATTACTATTGTTATAAATCATTGCTACACATGATGACTATTGTTATTAGAGTTATAAATATATAATTCCATCATCCATAGAGTTATAAATATCTAATTATTATGATAATTACTTAAATATTTTGTATAGGATTTTTGTAAAATCCGTTCTTAGTATGGGTCGCGTTCCTTGCGAAAGGTCTTGGTTATGTAAAATTTCAAGTAAATTGTACTTATGGATTTGGGGATCTCGTGATACATCAGTGAGCGGTATTGCGCTTATATAGATAACGAACACTGCTAGCGGCGGTAACCTTGCGGCGGGGCGCAGTGCCGAAGATTCGCGTATTGGATTAATTTGTTTTATCATTTTTATACTCGTATTTCTAAATGAAAGTTCTGGTTCGAATTACGGAAGTACCCTTGATGATGATAAAATTATTTATTTTGAAGTATCCAAATTTTGTTTCTACCGGTGGCGACGATCTAAATTAATATTAGAACATAAAGCCTGCTATTGTGACTTAACTATAATAGTAAGACGTATTCTATTCCAGACTTTTTTGAAGACAATAAGATTTGTAAACCCTTAGTAAATTATTTTGTTTTTCCGTCAATAGTTTTTTTGTACACCTATAAAATTTTTCGTTTTCATATGTTGAGTGCGCGACCAGAATGCAAGCCTCACAGCAGGATAGCTTCGCTCGTCAATTTTGGCATCATGTTCTGTTTTGACTCGTGATATGTCAATAGCCGTCTTATAAGACCTAGAAGCGTCATTGAATTTTCGTTACTGCTCTTTGGTCGCCAACGGGTATTTTAATATTGGGGAGAATAATTCCATCCTGGTTATAATTGTTTTGTGAAGCAGTCTGCACAAACGTCAGAATCGCTAAACTAGAACAGAACGACTCCATAGTTAGGAAGCATAAAAACTACGAAGTCCATTCCAATTTGCAGGCAGGTTTCAATTATCGAGGCACTGAAGGCGGCGACCACAGATATCGCCCCGAACGAACACGCATATCCTGGCTTTATGATCAAAGGAGTGCTCGTAGTCGAGGTAATTTATGCACGAAGCCTCATTTGGAGTATCTATCTGTGTCTCCTTAAAAAGTGCAGGGCAGGACGCGACATCTCGAGATATTAGTGGATGGCATTGAGGTTATTGTGTCTCTATATCCCTATCCCTGACATTTCAAAAGTACACACCAAATGTGGATAGAGTGACCGTAGAAAACTTCCCTTTTTATTTGTCTTTTTCATAGTTATTTTGTGAGTAAGAGACGAAGGAGATGCGTGTTGTTGGTTTGGTAATACTAAAAAAAGGAGGCGAATTACGGTGCCGCCAGTATGCATTGCTGGAGGGTGAGTTTTTTGTGGAGCTAAGACGACTAAACGAGTATCTCCTTTAAGCTCCTCGGTAGAGCCTGTGGTGACCCCCCTGTATTCGCCAAAGACTAATCCGGCACGACGATTACACAATGTGATTTTATTTGACGGCATAGCCTCCTAAAACGGATTGTCCTGAGTTCGGGTCCCCTACTCACCGGCAGCCCCGCCAGGGAGCCGGCGGTGATCATTCCCACCGTTCTACCTATTCCCCATGTTTGGTCCTCACGCTCAATGTCCCAACTAAGATTTCACTATCGTAAGTTTTAAGTATTTCAAAAGCTCACCCCGCACAAGCACTCATTCTCGCTAGTGAGCTTGTAATAGGAGAATTTTATATAGATAAAATATTATGCTTTAGCACTCGGCTAGTACATATATTCACAAAGGCATATATTACACATATTCGACCATGATTCTTGCCTTGGTATGTGGTATGCTATGGTGTATGGTATACATACCGTAAATAACGGGGTGCCAAGGTAGAAGATACGGGGCAAGCCAACCCAAAAATGGGGCTGGGGGACCCCATCTTTACAGTACAGGTGTACAGTGTACAGAGTCTATGACGGCACAAAAAGTAGAAATCGCACAGGATGGCTATGGTATGAGATTGAAGTTTTTTTAAATATCTGCAGATTTTTCTCTTCAATCTGCATTTGAATATATTACAATCGTGTTACATATTTCAATGTAATGTAATGAAAAGCTTCCAACATTTTTTTTTTATTGCAAACGGTGGCAAACGAGCAAACAGTACACCTGATGGTAAGTGTTGCTGCGGCTCATGGACCTTTATAAGGCCGTTGCCTACCGCGAAGAAAGTGAAGGGAGTGTGAATGCGTGCATTGAGGCTCGGTGATACCAAGGGCACCACCAAAACCCTCCACACGCAAACACCCTCAGAAAGTTGGGCTTCCGGCTCTCTCACTCACCGAACGAAGCGCAGTAACAAATCGCTACTACTCAGACGTCGATTTTCTGCGAGAGTGTGGTACTGCCCCGGACGGACCGGCCCGCGGCTGTAGACAGATAACTGTCGACAGTGTGGTCCTACCACTCTTAAATTTATACTTTGTTTAAGCACTTTTAGCCGCATCTGTTGCACCTGGTTGATTTCTGATAATATTTTCCGATCCTGTGTGGAACAGGCTTTCTGCCATTTTATCCATTCTTGGTAGTAAAATAGAATCCACGTATCTCAGTAGTAGCTTCTTCAACGTCTGTTTACTTTTAAGCGTGATCGTGGGCGTTCTCTCAATCCAAATCTGCATCCTGTTCCAAAGTACTTTCCTCGCTACGTTGAGAGCAGTGATTAAATTCTCCATCACCCCCTTATTCGCCACTTTCATCACTAGAAAATGCTTTTGAAAGTTGAGCAAGCCGTCTTTAATTTTCCTCATTAGATATTTTGGAGCTTACACACTTAAAAACAAGAAAATTTAATCATTATGCTCCTAAAATTAAAACTTAACCAAAAGTTTTTCAAGACGTCATTTAAAGTTGGTTTAACTTGAAACGTAGCTACTTTTGGATGAAGATTTGCCATCATCTTCAATGTTGGCAGATTTTAAGGAAATTGTCTTTGTATTTTACCTGCTAAATCATAACGTTCTTTCACGTTTTTTTAAATTCGAATTGAGATATTAAGTTATAGATCAAAATTGCAAACGGAAGTTAAAAGATGAAGAGTCGTTACCCAACTTTGAATTGTGGTTTAACTTTGAACAATGTTGTAAAAAAGATTTATTAATTTATTACATGGAAGCTTTTTGTTTCAATATCACAATTGTGTTAAGCGGAATGCTAAAATGTTTTGCAGTAAAAAAATATACTATCAATGTCATAATTTTACAAATTGCCCGTTTTTCCGCGGTGAACTTGTTGGAAATGTTTTTTGTTCTGATTATATATTAGTTTAGATAAAATTTTCAGTGATTGTTTTTTTTTAAATAAATAATGGCTGCGATGGGAAATAAGCGTGTTCTACATGAGCTAGTCGTTTAGATTATAAAATATAAAGTAAATTTTGTATGTATAAATATTTATTTAGATATTATTTTGATTTCATAGAGTAATAAGGATATTATTAAGTTTTTATGTATTGTTGTAAAGTAATATGTAAGCGATCTTGTAGTGCTTATGGTACTGTTATTTGAGTTTAAGGGGTTTGGTTAAAAATTTTTGATTAAAAAAATTAAGGGGTTTGATTAAAAGTTTAATTAAAAAGTTTTGAAGAAAGATGGTTTATTATTTATATTAACCTACTGCGTACCCCCGCCCCCGGCCCTTACACATCCCTTTTATGGTACTTAATACCTACTGACATTTTCCTTACTCGCAGTTCCAAGTCTTTAAGTCATATTATGAATATGAATGTGAGTTTACTTGTTTGTTTGTTATATTCTTATGCCATACTCATTCTCTTGAAATTTAATGTACACGTTTTTTTCGAGGATACATAATAGGTGATTATATATTGCATCCGAAAAAGCATTGCGCCTGAAAGATATGATTGACGAAATCTACATTAATGCGAGAGAAGTTTGAGAGAGAGCTTGCCTTAAAACGAGGCCAACTTCAAGGTGTGTTGATAGGTAAATTATTATGCTTCATAATTATACATGATATTTCTAGCAGCTAAGTTAGACAAACAACTCAAATCAAAGAGCCACTTGACACTACTTGGGCCTTTTTTCGGTAAACCTGATTAAATCAACTGTAGTTAAAGACGATTTTAGATTTATAGATTTTCTGCATCTCATCATCATCATCATCATCTTGCTCTTATCCCAATTACTTGGGGTCGACGCAATATGTCATCTGTTTTGACATAAACGACTAGCTCATGTAGAACACGCTTATTTCCCATCGCAGCCATTATTTATTAAAAAAAAAAAACAATGAAAATGTTGTCTAAGCTATAATCAGAACAAAAACATATCCAGCAACTTCACTGCGGAAAAACGGGCAATTTGTAAAATTATGACATTGATAGTATATTTTTTATTGCAAAACATTTTAGCATTCCGCTTAACACAATTGTGATATTGAAACAAAAAGTTTCCATGTAATAAATGAATAAATCTTTTTTACAACATTGTTCAAAGTTAAACCACAATTCAAAGTTGGGTAACGACTCTTCATCTTTTAACTTCTAGTCGTTTAGATTATAAAATATAAAGTAAATTTTGTATGTATAAATATTTATTTAGATATTATTTTGATTTCATAGAGTAATAAGGATATTATTAAGTTTTTATGTATTGTTGTAAAGTAATATGTAAGCGATCTTGTAGTGCTTATGGTACTGTTATTTGAGTTTAAGGGGTTTGATTAAAAAAATTTGATTAAAAAAATTAAGGGGTTTGATTAAAAGTTTAATTAAAAAGTTTTGAAGAAAGATGGTTTATTATTTATATTAACCTACTGCGTACCCCCGCCCCCGGCCCTTACACATCCCTCTTATAGTACTTAATACCTACTGACATTTTCCTTACTCGCAGTTCCAAGTCTTTAAGTCATATTATGAATATGAATGCGAGTTTACTTGTTTGTTTGTTATATTCTTATGCCATACTCATTCTCTTGAAATTTAATGTACACGTTTTTTTCGAGGATACATAATAGGTGATTATATATTGCATCCGAAAAAGCATTGCGCCTGAAAGATATGATTGACGAAATCTACATTAATGCGAGAGAAGTTTGAGAGAGAGCTTGCCTTAAAACGAGGCCAACTTCAAGGTGTGTTGATAGGTAAATTATTATGCTTCATAATTATACATGATATTTCTAGCAGCTAAGTTAGACAAACAACTCAGATCAAAGAGCCACTTGACACTACTTGGCCCTTTTTTCGGTAAACCTGATTAAATCAACTGTAGTTAAAGACGATTTTAGATTTATAGATTTTCTGCATCTCATCATCATCATCATCATCTTGCTCTTATCCCAATTACTTGGGGTCGACGCAATATGTCATCTGTTTTGACATATTGCAAAAAGTTTCGACAATGACTTTTATGACCAGCCGCCTGCCTGACGTCAACCCTCCTTGGGAATGTAATCGTTGACCCAAATGGTACCAGATGGAGTTGGTGCGGGTCAATCTAAGGCTCTTAGTCGTCTTTTACGACACCCACGAGCAAAGCAAGGGTTGGTAGTATTCGAAGCCGCTACCACACAGCAAATTTTCTGCATCTATAGACAAATACAAGACAGACAGCCGTTCTTGTTCCACACTTTCGAGGAGGTGTTAGTCTCATTGGTACGTTTGACACAGCCGTAGTTAAGCTCCACCCGAGATAATCCCAAAAATAACACATTAATATAAAAATGCTGTGCGGTGACGGAGTAAGAATACAATCCACTACCCCCTATCTTGTCCGCGGGTGTCTTAAAAGACGATTGAGCATATGCAATGTCAATGTCATATACATTGATGCAAGTTTAAGGCATATCTCATGCATATAACATCTATACAAGAGAAGGAAAACTGTAAATCAATCCGTTTGACCAGCGTAGTATAGGTCTATTTCCGTCTTATTGTGGAGGCACTTTGGAGCCCAGACATATATGAGCTAGTCTGATTATGATGAAATTAGCCACGTATGTCAAGGGTTGAGTATCAGTTGTCGGCCTTTTGGTGAAAGGAAGGGAATACGCTGGGTTGTGGGGTCGGCCTTTTGTCATCCTAGACGGAATAGATGGCACGCGTCCAGACCATCAATAAAAATGCATACATATAATTTTTTGTTGTTTTATTTACCTTAACATCATATTAAAAGTTGGTTATGCTCGTGCTTTGTGCTATATCTGAAGTATTACATAGTTGTAGCTTTGTACATGACTTGATTTAATCTCCACACTTGACAAGCGCACCGATAGACAAACAAAAAATATTTAAATTGGTTTTAGGTGTGCCTAAAGCCAATTTAAATATTTTTTTAGCATGAAAAAACCTATTATTTTTATATTAAAAACAGACACTTCGATTTTATTTATTTGTATAGATAAGGTGCGAGATATTATAAGAATATAAAAGTTAATTTATAGTGAATCAGTTGTATGGTACTATCACGACTAAAGGAAAATATTTCTTTTAATATTTCGTTCAGAAATAATTTAAAGTTTGCAGTAAATGTCTTGTCCACGTTTGCAACAATCGCACAAACTACGAACGAACTGTGACGGACTCGAAAGTTTTACAAACGGCAGCGCTGTGTCCCTCCAACTATTGTACGTTCTTATAAGTTTTTTCATTTGGCATCGAGCGATGACCTCACCGGAGATGGTGCCATCTGCGATATCACTCCCTAACTGCAGTGACGATAGTAACTTATCATTATTATGAAAGTTAAGCTACTTATTTAAATTTTTTACTCATTTAGTTTTAAATGCGTGAAATGTTCATTATATTGGGAGTGTGATTAATAAAAGAAGTATGCTGTAATAGAGCGGCTACGAATACTACTAATTCTTAATTTAAGAATTTTAAATTACTAGGGTGTCGTAAAAGACGACTAAAAGCTTTTTTTTAGTTATTTTGGAGGAGGTCTGAGCCCAATACTAGAACTTGACTGAACTGACTGACTTGAACTAGCACTGTGGACTGAGATTACAAGATGGGATATTGATACCCATAAGTATTTATTATTTATATTAAACCAGCTGACCCAACAGACGTTGTTCTGTTCAAATCTAAAAAAATGGTATAAGGAATTCTCCTTGAAATCTCCGACAGCAGCGCCGCCTACCGGGTCCAATTGTGAATCTAAACCATTTTTGAATCCCCTTGAACACACACAAAAAAATTATCAACATCGGTCAAGCCGTTTAGGAGGAGTTCAGTGACATATGTACACAAGAAATTTATATATAAAGATAAAGATTAGCTGACTGAACATACGTTGTTCTGTTAAAATAAAATAAAAGGATATCTCCTGGAAATCGACAGCAGTGCCATCTATCGGGTCTACGGGTCTAATTCTACCCGCAGTGGATAGTCTCGTGGTAATAACGCCTGCAAGCGCCTGTAATGATATGGATGAAGCCGGTGACGGTTTTAAAATTCGATGTGCATTACTTTTTGGGATGCCCGTTACTGCTTGTATAGCAGGTACCGAGGTAGTTGAATCGTTTTCTATTTCATTGAAACTTCTTCTATCTATCTCCCTCTAAGGCATAACCTCTCTATATTTATCTCTCTCTAACTTATTTTATGGAAAACTTGCAACAAAAACATTTTGGATACATAGTAAAAGTGATTACTATCAACACTAACAATTTGCGAAATATGTTTGTTGTTCTGAAATAGTACCAATGCATATTTTTTGGCTAGTTTGCCTAGAATATTATACCATTTTAGAATTGTAGTTAGTTGCGCCAATTTTTAAAACTATTCGCCATAGTAGTGTCAATACTTTTTTTTCACGACGATGAGTGAAAGTGAGCTGAAAGTCAAAATCTTACAAAATTTATGGAAAACACAGTTTTGGTTAATTTTTGTGTAGAAACTATAGACATTCTGGGATTTTTAATGATTGTGATCGATAGCAGTGCTACTTACGTTGCTAATACAAAAAAAAAATCACTGAATTATTTGTAAAATTGTAGCAATGGCACTTAAAAATATTATAAAGGCTGTCTATTTTCTAAAGATTTCACTTTGTTTCGTAATGAAAAAAAAGGGTAGAATTTTTCTTTTTTTTCTCGAGTAGTTATAAGTACCTGTTGGTGCCCGCTTATCGTTGAATTTTGGGACACGTATATGAAGATATGATACCAAACACGGCATATTTATCTAGAATTTGTTTTTTAACACAGTACTTTATGGCCGCTAGAGGGCGCCACATTAGATTTAGTGACACGTCATATAGCCTATAACTAGTGGACGATCAGACGCTTCTAACGATACCAGTCATCATTTGTCCGGTTCTAATAAGTAGTTGAGGAGCTATGAGGAAACTGATGAATATACATACATAGCCTGTCAAAATCAAAACCCTCCTTTGGCTTTACCGTAGTCGGGTGTTGGTGTGATATATTAATTATATACTGAATATAATATCTTTTATAATACATTTTTATGTAAATTGACATTGTTGCTTTGATTTCTATTAGTTTAAATTTTAAAAACATATTTGTAGTGTGCTGTGTGGTAGCGGCTTCGAATACTACCAATCCTTGCTTTGCTCGTGGGTGTCGTAAAAGACGACTAAAAGCCCTAGATTGACCCGAACCAACTCCATCTGGTACCATTTGGGTCAACGATTACATTCCCAAGGAGGGTTGACGTCAGGCAGGCGGCCGGTCATAAAAGTCATTGCCGAAACTTTTTGCAATATGTCAAGATGACATATTGCGTCGACCCCAAGTAATTGGGATAAGAGCAAGATGATGATGATGATGATTTGTAGCACTGCAGGTTACGCACATTGGGACAGTAGACAATACTCTTTCAATTTGCCGAGATTATATTACATTACATTCCATCAAAATTATTTAATATAACACTTCAAAATACTAGAATATTAAACAAAAATAGTGTTAAAGGGCTTGCCCGTGTCTAACGTTGTCTTGGCCGAGCTTACAGTCCAAACCGCGTTAACTTTATAACTTTGAACTGAAACTTATCAGGTGTATAACAACTCGTAGGTGAGCTTCTGACGGCATTGTTTGATGCTAGTTATTCAGTCAGTTGTCCGAGTAGTTTAACCAATATATATGTTAATGCATGACATATATGAAATTTGTTTGTTATACTTTTGCAACGTATTTTACTGCTTATAAATATTAGGTAAGTATACAAATTTGCTTGTCTTGTTTATCTTTAGATGGTATTAGAGACAAATAGACTTCAAGTGCAATAATTATAGACGAGACGATATACTCTTTAGTATTTTGTGAACATAAGCTGACAGTAAATGTAGTTTAGTTGTGTTTATATTGTAATATCAGGTTGACCGAGCTTCGCTCGGAGTATTTTTGTAGCATTTATTTAGATATATATTAATAAAAAATAAAAAAAAAATATTGAAATTTATATAAAAAATTACAAAAAGAGAATAATAATAACACCGAGATTCGATCCGACGCCGTTTGTCACCGATGCCAAAAATAAAATGGAACCTGACTACTTCGCCACTGAGCTATGGTAACTCATGACATTGATGGCAAAATTTGAATTCATATTCTTTTAAAATTTAATGTCATTATATTGTCTGCCAAAAACACTGACAAAACAACATTTTCTATACATAAAACCTAGCTAGATCGATTTTTTGGGCCCGAATCCTCTAGTATGCCAAGTTTCAACAAAATCGTTGGAGCCGTTTCCGAGATCCTCAATATATATATATATATATATATATATATATATACACAAGAAAGGCTCGTTTAAAGATGTAAGATATGTGGTTCATCATCATCATTATAATGATTTCTGATGTTCACGCGAGTATTACACATTTTAAATAAAACGGGCGGACTGTCCGCCTGTGACCATGAATGTTGCAAAGTGTTCGAAACGTCGGTCAATCAAAAATCAGATACAAACGCGATATAATCTGTAGTTTTATTTAAAACTAGCAATCCGCCCTCGCTTCGCTTCGGTTATAGGTTATAGTCGTTTTACCCGCGTAGTTCCCGTTCCCGTAGGAATACCGGGATAAAATATAGCCTAGTTTACGCCCTGATATTATAGCTTTCCATTGGTGAAAGAATTTTTGAAATCGGTCCAGCCGCTTTGAAGATTACCCGGAACAAACAGACAGACAGACAGACAAAATTTTTTTAATGGCTATTTTAGGCATAGATGTCGTGCAAATAACCGTGTGAGCATGAAAAAAGCCTATTATTTTGACATTACAAACAGACACTCCAATTTTATTTATTGGTATAGATATTATCTTAACTCGTATATGCCTCACTTCTGGGCTCGAGCCTTCTTCACAATAGGAGCGATATTGACTTACTTTACCACGCTAGGTTTCATTTCAAGTTTTTACCCTCTTGCATAGATGTTATATGTATATTAAATCCCTTAGTAGTCTTTTACGATACCTATGGGCAAGATAGGGGGTGCTGAATTGTATTCTTACTCCGTCACCACATGTAAAGTATATGTAGTTATTCTAGAACATCAAATCAAATCATTTATTCTGTATAAGCCTTATATATTGTTAAATTTATACGTCGTTTGAATACAATCCAATAACCTACCACCGGATCGGAACGCGGAATCAAACCGAGATGACCTGGCAAAAAACTCAGCGATAGTAAACTTAGGTAGACATGTAAACTTAGGTGCCGATTGCTCGCCATGTGCGGGAAGTGTTTTAATATTACAAAATCTGCGGATGAGGCTCACTGGATGCTTTCAAATACTTAGGTGAGGCTGCTTTGAAAGAATATATCGTGAGTGGTTTCAATGCTTCAAAAGGAGTGATTTTGTTAATACAAAAACGAAACGAAGGATTTGTGCATTGCATTGTAACTGGTGGCGAAAAATAGTTATTTTTATGACAACCCTAAGCGCCGAGAGTTATGTGGATCTACATAGCCCCCAATATTTTTAATTATAATTGTAACTATATCACGTTTATTGTTATTATATTTAACTAGAATTTATTATTGTAAGTCATTAATAATAATCTAAAATAAACGCCATATAAGTAGATAAAATGTTAGTTTCATAAAAGCGATTTATTAAGTCACCAGCCGCCGCCATTTGACTCAACGCCAAAGAACATTACAAATTGTAAACTTTTCGCATTTTTTGCGAGTAAAAAAAGTACGAATGAGATTAAAAAATTCTTTACATTCACCGAGACGAGTATTTAGGAGGCGCGTTAACTAATATTTACGCGACCCGGACATTGTTTTGACTCAAACGGTATCTTGTCTAAATACATTTAAAAGAAAATCTTTAATAATAATAATCTGGGCCAGTCGTTATCTCACTATGAGACTAACGCAAACCTCGGAGGAACATTATATGGCTCTGAAAGTTCTTTTGGTATAAAAGAAAAAATGTATCACAAGATTTATAGAAAAGCCAATAAACCGCAGGGCAGCTTGTGGCGTGCTGAATGTGAGTGGCGACACTGCGGTCCTGAGTGCCCCAGAGAGTCGGCCAGGGCCTCGTATCCAGCTCGCCTTTACTGGCTGGCTGGAGTGGAAACCGAAGAGTGCCCGCAGGATTCTCAACTCTGGCTTGCCTTAAATGGCTGGTCAGAGAGGGGTCGCCAGAGTTTTATGCTCGGGGGTGGAAGTGTCATTTTCAAGGGCATAACTACGGGGAAACCACTGCGATGGTGAAACTGGCGCCGCACCGCTCGACACCCCAAGCCACTTGCACCAATGTTGCCCCCCTGTTGCCCGTATGGCCTGCGTGTCTGTGGCGACCGTTTAAGGGGGCCCATTCAGTGAGTTGGCGAGTCACCGTCTGCCAAAGTTCAAGACGTTTAAGGTATTGAAGGCAGACGACAGTTTTCAATCAATAGTTTTCGGTTTCCTGAGTCCATCTAACCTCCAACCCCATAATTATGTATTAGATTAGATACCATCATCACACAATAGTTTTACACCTATCGTTGGCATTCCACGAGTGTTATGTGCAGACGTGGAGTGTCATCGGTAGATGTCCCATCCTATTTTTAGATTAAATTTCTCCAAAGGCCTCTGCGTGTTGGATCCATATCCCCATGTAAGTCTTTCAAAGGACCGGGTATCTTCCCTAAGGAAAATATCTGTGAACCAAAAGGAGATACAAGATAATAATAAAACCTCTGGGCCAGTCGTTATCTCACCATGAGACTAACGCAAACCTCGGAGGAACATTATATGGCTCTCTAAATTCTTTTGATATAAAAGAAAAAATGTATCACAAGATTTATAGGAAAGCCAATAAACCGCAGGGCAGCTTGTGGCGTGCTGAGTGTGAGTGGCGACACTGCGGTCCTGAGTGCCCCAGAGAGTCGGCCAGGGCCTCGTATCCAGCGCGCCTTTATTGGCTGGCCGGAGTGGAAACCGAAGAGTGCCCGCAGGATTCTCAACTCTGGCTTGCCTTAAACGGCTGGTCAGAGAGGGGGGAGCTATATGCTCGGGGGTGGAAGTGTCATTTTCAAGGG
Source organism: Lymantria dispar (assembly GCA_032191425.1). NCBI lineage: Eukaryota > Metazoa > Arthropoda > Insecta > Lepidoptera > Erebidae > Lymantria > Lymantria dispar. The sequence goes on from CM063445.1 coordinate 38,320,905, forward strand.
CAATAACTACGGGGAAACCACTGCGACGGTGAAACCGGTGCCGCACCGCTCGACACCCCAAGCCACTTGCACCATTGTTGCCCGTCTGGCCTGTGTGTCTGTGGCGACCGTTTGGGGGGGGGGCGGGCCCATTCAGTGAGTTGGCGAGTCACCGTCTGCCAAATTTCAAGACGATCAAGGTATTGAAGGCAGACGACAGTTTTTCAATCAATAGTTTTTGATGTGAAACATCTATAGGCAAGGGTGACCGTGATCGTCGCGTGGCGTTTAACGCCACGCTTTGCGGTCCCCTAATAATTAAATATCAAATAAATATTTGGATGCATATACCTACATTTTTGTAACGAAACCATAGTGCGATTTAAAATTTTGTACAACGCCATCTAGTGAACTCAAAGTAAATTGTTACTTATAATGTATATTAATGAAAATAAATGTTTATTGAATAAAAATCATAATTTTTTGGAAAAAAATCGCGATATTTTATTAATACTTTATGCCTTAGTTTTATCGTATTAGTTCCTGTCGTAATCTAATGTTCTTTTATGCATAAATACTTGTTTTATAAATTAATGTAAAATTCTCTAACTTAGTAATATAAATATACCTACCAGTGGGTATGGTATTTAGTTTACTTTCATCTACGAAAACTGGAGAACCGTTTTTTATAGGCTTTTATTAGTTTCAGGTGTATATATATTTATTTCTTTGTATATTACCAACTTCATAGGAATTGGATTTTGACTCACTTTAAACAGTCAAATTTCATTTAAAAGTTGAAAATTTAAGGAGGACCAATGTCGTTAAAATTATTTAGATAGATTGTCTTATTATCATTACAGGATTAAAAATTTCTTTATTAAATATATTGAAGCTGAGAGTTGGTCGTTAGCTCGATAAATTCCGCCATTTCTGTTTCCTAAATCACACTCTTCGTGCGGAAAGAATGTCTGTGAACGGATGAAAGCATTTCATTTTTTATAGGCTTTTATTAGTTTCAGCTGTGTATTTATTTGTTTGTATGTCACTAACTCCTTAAGAATTGGATTTTGACTCACTTTAAACAGCTTGTCTTATTATCATTACAGGATTAGAGATTTCTTTATAAAATATATTGTAGCTTAGAGTTGGTCGTTTGCTCGATAGATGTCGCTATTTCTGGTTTATAAATCGCAAATTATTTCAAGCTACGTTTTAGAAGGTTCATTTCGTTTGTACTAAATGACGTTACCATAAATATGAGTCGTAAAGTCATTTTTAAAATGGATAATTTATTCGATACGATACCTACCAAAAAGTAGTTATTGACTAAAATATCCAATACAAAAGTATCGGTATCGAAATAAAAGTACTCGATACCTAAAGATAAAGTAAATAAAAGTACTTGATACTTTAAACAGTACGTTACTTATCTTTCGATACAATTCATGAGTTCTCAGTATCGATACTTTATATTCGATACCGTGTCTCTACTCGTACAAAATAGTTTCGATGTTTCACATCTGTCAGGCGTCCTGAGCGACGGCTCACTTTTTTAGTTTAGCCAGTCCATCAAACCTCCAACCCCATAAACAGTTATTAGATAGCATCATCACACAATAGTTTTTCTTTTTTTGTCCTATCGTTGGCAGTCCACGTGTGTTATGTGCAGACGTGGAGTGTCATCGGTAGACGTCCCATCCCATTTTTACATTAAATTTCTCCAAAGGCCTCTGCGTGTTGGATCCATATCCCCATGTAAGCCTTTCAAAGGACCGGGTATCTTCCCTTGGGAGATAGCCGTGAATCGGAGATACATGAGTATAATAATAATAAAATTTTATTTGTTCAAACACGTGTATACATACAACAAAGCATGCAAGATGGAATTAGTAGAGAGTCTATTCATGTTTGCGTACAAATATTTCATTTCGGTATTAATTATTATCTACATTAATTATACCATCAATGGCTATAATACAGGTAGAACACTAAATAAATCAGTCTAAATAAATTACTATTCCCTAATTAAATAAAAAAAATAATAATATTAATAAAATATTATAAATGTCAAAGTCAAGAATATTAATGTTACATGTCAAATAAGTAATTAATTTTTACAAATGTCATATTAGAAAATAGAAAATTGTCAAATCATACTTATTTAAATTTTACAAATATGTCCATTAGTTTTATTATAGTAGTAGTCAATTTAATTCGGCCCAGTCCAGTCCTTTTCGGATAGAAAATTCAGTAACATTATAATATATTTTATGTACTAAAAATTGTATTACGAGACGTTTGAATGCCTTGCCACCCAGCTCCCTCCAAAGTTTAGGGAATTTATTGAATATATTTGGAGCCATACAGATAATACTTTTTTGCATGAGTGCAGTTCTAGCTGGGTGTACATAGACTCTGGTAATATCGCGTCTATTACGCGTAACCGTGTTTTGTATGCGAGGAAATATATTAGGATTATTCTTTACGAACATTGCAGTTTCCAGGATATAAATACAGGGCACAGTCAATAATTTGTATTTTTTAAAATATGGTTTGCATGTTTCTATTGATTTCAACCCGAACATAGATCTAATGCATCTTTTTTGGGCTTTAAATGCAACGTCAAAATCTGTGGAATTGACTCAACAGATGATGCCGTATCTTAAATGTGTCGCTGCTAGTCCGTGATAGGCCATTATTAGAGTATCTAAGTTGACAATTGCACTAAGGGAATGCAATGCAAAAGCAGATTTGCTAATTATTTTGCTAAGAGCCTCTCTATATGTGATTTCCAGTTAAATTTTCTCTCAATTATTAAGCCAAGGAATTTACTATCATCCACATTGTCAATTTTTTTGTTGTTGATATATTATTTGGCGCAAGTCTCTGACTAAAATTCATTATTTTAGTTTTGTCTAAATTAATCTTTAAATTATTACTTTCTAACCATTGTATTATTGATTTTATACAGTTGTAAATGTCAAATTTGTATTGAATTAGGTCATTATTATCATTTGAAACAGTCACAGTACTATCGTCCGTGAATAGCGTCATAGGATATTTAGTTGACTTTGGCAGATTGTTGATATACAAAATAAACAAAAGAGGGCCCAATACACTACCTTGGGGTACGCCAAACTGTACAGGACATTCATTTGACAAATGTATCTCTTCCGTTTTTGTAGTTATATTAATCCTAGTGATTGTTGTCTTTTGTATTTTCCAAATACGATCTCATTAAGTTTAATACATTACCCCTTATACCATAAGCATCAAGTTTATTAATTAGAATGTCATGTTTTACGTAGTCAAATGCTTGTGTCATGTCACAAAAGATGGCACAAACGGGCGTCCTTTTATCCACTTTATCATAAATGGCCATATTTATGGTTCTATGTTCACGAAATCCTTTTTGTTCGTGACATAATATATTATATTTTGATATATAATTGTTTAATTCATTGTGTATAAATTTTTCAAACACTTTAGATATAACAAGAATAAGTGAGATTGGTCTATAATATTTCATCATCTCCTTATTCTCTCTTTTGAAAATAGGCTTAAAAACGACTATTAAAAATTCGTAATATAAAAGTTATTGTTGTGTTAATAAATAATCCTTTGGATAAAGAGTACTACGACCACAGTTATGCAAATAATATTTCCTTGCTTCATATATTTTAAAGCACGATTTTTGCCCGACTACGGAGGGTTATGATTTTGACAGGCTATGTATGTATGTTCATCTGTTCTCTCATAGCTCCTCATCTACATATTAGAACTGGACAAATGAAGTATCGTTAGAAGCATCTTGATCGTCCGCTGGTTATAGATTATATGATGTGTCACTGAATCTAATATGGAGCTCTCTAGAGGTCTTAAAGTACTTCGTTAAAAAATAAATTTGAGACAAATATGTCGTGTTTCATATTATTGAAAAGAGCGTTACTTGTACATTTCAAAAATAAATATATTATTAACATTTGCTCGTGACTTTATCCGTATTTATCCGTTTTTTATCGTAGTTAGGTTTTAATTTTTATTACTTTTGTAAAACACTATGCCAATGCTGTATATCATATACTATCCGTTACACGAATGCCGCCACAATTACATCTTTATAAATACATACTTAGTAACATAACCTTAATAAGCACTTGTAATATCCAAATGTTATAGGTACTTCTTGTTGACTCTTCCATGTGTGACCACCGAATGTCCTTAACTCCTTTGTGACCATCTATTTATAACCGTTGTTCGCTAGTAAACCACTCAAGCGTGACGATACGCAGCTTTAAATTCTGTCAGAGCATACTTTGTGTTGCCACCTTTCGATTGGTGATAACATCCGGCCGTCCTGAAGGTGCATCCGTCCTTGGATGCCATGATAGTCCAATGCTGAGGTTAATATTGTAATCATTAGCTAAGACTGTATTATCAGTGTAAATGTAAAAGCCTCGTCTTCTAATCCTGCTAGGTATTGTTGTACATCAGCATAAGCTATCCGTGGTCAAGGATCAAGCGGCCGGCCAGCTTACGTGATGTAAACAAATCAACAATAATGCTGTGTGGTAGCGGCTTCGAATACTACCAACCCTTGCTTTGCTCGTGGGTGTCGTAAAAGACGACTAAGAGCCCTAGATTGACCCGGACCAACTCCATCTGGTACTATTTGGGTCAACGATTACATTCCCAAGGAGGGTTGACGTCAGGCAGGCGGCCAGTCATAAAAGTCATTGCCGAAACTTTTTGCAATATGTCAAGATGACATATTGCGTCGACCCCAAGTAATTGGGATAAGAGCAAGATGATGATGATGATGATGAATCGAGATTGGCTAAGTTGTATAATTCTTGCAGAATGGAGCACGGCGGGTTTATGTGAGCGTGTTCTTCATTTAACACTTCTGATGTAAAACACTATGCCAATGCCGTATATCATATACTATTCGTTACACGTATGTTGTCAGAGCATACTTTGTGTTGCCACCTTTCGATTGGCGATAACACTTTTTATCTTGTTTAAAATCGTTTAAGTATATTTAATAATATTTAAGCCGTCAATTGTTCACCACTTCATCACAATTACGTCGTCGGTTCGCTCACAATCTGTCAGAAACACATTCCCTTAGCGGCCGCACTGTAAAACAATTATTAATATACATGATTGCCTCACAGCTGCTCAGATAATATAGTTGGTATAGTAGTTGAGAGAGCCAGAAGACTAACTTTCTAAGGTTGTACGCGTGTAGTGGGTTTTAGTGATGACTTTAGTATCACCGAACCTCATCGCACGCATTCACACTCCTTCACTTCGCGGTAGGCAGCGGCCTTGCAAGGTCCATGAGCGGCAGCAACGCTTACCATCAGGTGTATTGTTTGCTCGTTTGTCAACGTTTGCAATAACAAAGTACTGGTGGCTCATATACATCCATGCAAGAGAAGGTAAACTCTGAATAAAACGCTGTACCAATCCGTCTGACCAAAACGGTTTCCCTCTTATGATGGAGGAGGCTTGAGCTCATATTGCCCACTGCTGGAGTGGGAAATATATGAGTCATGATTATGATGATACACGTAGCAAGTATTCGTGTGATCGGCTACGAGCTACGTAGTTACGTGCTACGGCGTAGCGCAATATTCGCGGGCAACGGTTAGCTTAACATGAATATTTGTGGCTAAGTTCTCTTATCATCCGCATATCCGTATATCTCGTATATTCGATAAACCTTGTTTCAAATGCCATACAAATTGGTCTCGATAACTATATAATTCACCATCATCACAGCCCACTGCTGGGCTCGAGCCGCCTTCACAATGGGAAGGAAATTGACCTACTATAACCAAATTGGTTAAATGGGTTGATGCAGGGTTTTATTTCGAGTTTTCTTTCTGTTACATAGATGTTGTATGCATGTTATAACCGTTAGTCGTCTTTTACGACACCCACGGGCAAGAAAGGGTACGAACGTATTCTTACTCCGTTACCACACGCAAGTAAATAATTTGAAGCAAACATTCGTACTAAGCCCACTAACGTTTATTCATGTTACAATTAGCGTGTCTTATTTTTCTCAACATGAGTTTGGCAATGGTTTAGATCATAATTGTATTAGTTAATTTAAATTTTAACATAGTTTAGTGATGGGTTAAAAATATGAAGAATTAAAGATTGCTTTATTTGCTTGCGATAATCCTAAAAAGCAGCTAAAGGATCATCAAGAGAAGGGGTAGCAGTCATCATCATCATCATCATCACAGCCCATATACGTCCCACTGTTGGGCTCGGGCCTCCTCCACAATGGAAGCGAATTTGACCTACTATACCATGCTGGTCAGACATATTGGTATAGGGTTTCTTTCGAGTTTTCCTTCTCTTGCACAGATGTTATGTGCATATTATATCCCATAGTCGACAATTTTTGCCAATCAAGTACCTATATATTTTGTGCGTACTCATTATTTTCGTAATGATAAATGTTTTGTGTGATTGAAATAACTCTCACGAAATCTTTGCATTCCGAGTTCGCCTTTAGCACTAAGTAATTAGTTTTTAGACGCACCCATTCCCTCAATCGATTTGTACTATACTCAAGTACGGTAAAAGCTTGAAGACTATAAATCTATCCATCAGCCTTTTACCAATTCTGGATGTAGTGCCCAGACCTAGTAATTAAAGGGGTGGACTACTAGGTCTAGGTACTAAGGTACCTAGACCTAGTAGTCCACCCCCTGGAACACCATCCTAGACTGCTTCGCTATTTCAAAACCTGCCTTGCCCAACGGTTATCGGTTCGTCGAGGGATGGGGCCTGCTCATTATTATTATTATTTTAAAAAGGTATAAGGCGAACTTAATGCCTTATGCATTTTCTACCAGTCGACCTGGAGTGGAGCAGAAATAAATTAGGCAGGTGTAATAAAACGTGAGCAATGAATTCAGAAAATCATTACTACTTAACAACTTCGTTCTTCAACGTATTAGTAACTTATTCCAATTCTTACCTCGTAGAGAAATACTGAACATAATTGTGTCCATGGTCCGCTTTGAATCTTTGAAACTGGCATTTATATTATAGTTATTGTATTCAAATGAAGACGTTTGGCTCGTTTCTGGTATTCTCAGAATCATATCTTATAGCTACCAATTAAAGATATAGTTTAGTTTTGTTCGCCTTGTAATTAATCAACGTTCCGTAAATGACCGCCCGTCGTGTCTTAGGCGCTGAGAGCGCTCCATTATGTCTCAATACCTAAGCGTCTATCTCTCCCTTTTTGTAGTTAAAATAAATCTCGTTCGAACTAAATTACATTTGAATAATAAAGTAAACGGTAATTCGTTTGATTTGCGTAATATTCGTTTAATATTTCCAATATCAGTTGTATACCGACGGCGCGTGAATTTCATTTTCGTTCGTTTGAATAATGTTCGTTATATTAGGGATATATGTCTACATCGCACAGCGCCCCGACTGTTTCTTTTTGTTTTTTTTTTTTATGTGTGTGTACAGCTGTTGGCCGCAGATGGCCTTGACAGCTTGACGCGGACTATGGGTGAGCGCTGAGGGCTCTCAACCCGGAGAAAAGTATGCTAAGCGACATCGCCCAAGGGCTCCCCCTGTGGGGAACGGACCTCGGCTTAGGGCGTCGCTGGAGGCAAAGTGGGCGTGCCCACGTTTTTAGTCGTGACTTTTGCGCGGCACGGTTTCGCACCTCGACGGCGAGGGCGGAACCGCGGATATTTATTTGTTAGGGCCTCGCGGGCCGAGTAGGCTCTTTGTTGAGCGAGTGTGATATTGTCGTCCTCTTCGTCGAGGACGTGATGAGGACGTCGGATGGATGAGATTTTGGAGGGTCTATAGGAAGCCGCCCCAACCACTAGTTGGTTGGGGTGTGTCATGGCAGAGTCAAAGTAGCTCTGAGAGCACCGTTTCATAAACTGCTTGATGGTCGGCAGTTCGAGGTCGATGTGGAGATCGACGTTTCGTATGAACCACGGTGCTCCCGTAGCTCGGCGCATGAAGTCACTAACGGCACTACCGCCATTGGTATATATACATCGACAGTTCCATTTGTACTTGTACCTTTTTAAATATAGTTTTGTTTGATTACATTGAAGTTAAGGAAGCGATACCCGGTGGTCAGATTAATAGGCAGCCATTTCGCCTGACAATCGCGTCAGATGATTGATTTGGCTGAGACCTGATATCATAATCAGTTAAGAAAATGTAATTCTTATTGGAAGTCACGCAGTCAAATATTTAAATTAATATATGAAGCATTTAAATTATAGCCATCACGGCATAAAGTGGCGTCACGTCCTCTAATGTAATGGTATGTTATCATTATCATCCTCATTTCAGCCCATAAACGGCCCACTGTTGGGCTCGGGTTTCCTCCACTAAGAGAGTGAAATTGACCTACTATATCACGCTGGTCAGACATGTTGCATAGGGTTTTGTTTCCAGTTTGCCATCTCTTGCATATAGTTATTAAATGAATATTATATCGCTCCTTTCACCACTCCGTCCGGGGCGTAAGCACGCACTCCCGCAACCCACCCGCGATGTACGTCGCCTTCGTCGTTGGGCCGACCACCGGAGCAGGGTGACCTGACGTCAGTGGTCGGCCCGACGGAATACCTCTTATTTGGCGTACCCTCCCGTTGACCGACGTCCCCCCCTCGGGAGGACGTCGGTCTTTCCTCACGCGGTTGGCCTCTCAGCGAGTGACGGACTAATTCACCGTCACCCGCGGCCTCGGCTAATATTATATCACTAAGGCGTCTCTTACGATACCCACGGGCAAGACGAAGGGGTGGGTGAATTGTATTCTTACTCCGTCACCACACGGAACAACATGTAATTGCTTTTAATATCAAAATATAATGTATAGCAATAGACAATTCACACGCAAGCATAAATTTCTCTTTATTTTTAAAAGTAATATACCAATACAAGATGCTGTGTGGTAGTAGCTACCAATGTTATCAACCCTTACATTGCTCGTCAGTGTCGTAAAAGACGACTAAGGAAGAGCTTCAGGTCGACCTGGGCCCACTCCATCTGATAACGTCTGGTCAACCATTACCTTCACAAGGATCTCTCTTGAGACGTCAGGCAGACGACTGGTCATAAAAATATTGCCAATATTTATTGCAATATGTACTACGCTATCCGTGTGGCGACAGTACTATAGGAGTCAGAATACACCACTCCCTATCTTGCCAGTGGGTGTCGTAAAAGACGACTGAGGGATATGATATGCATATAACGTCTAGGTAATTGAAACTCGAAACAAAATCCTATACCAACACGTCTCGCGACGACGACTGACGTTCCGGGACAGGGATGTCGAGAGGTGAGGGTACCCGAAAGGGTATTCCGTCGGGCCGACCACTGACGACAAGTCACCCTGCTCCGGTGGTCGGCCTAAACGACGAAGGCGACGTGGATACGGGTGGGTTATGGGCCCGCGCGCCGTCCTTTCGTCGCCTCGGACGGAATGGACAGCGTGTGCGCTTACCATAGCCCACTCACAAAAAAAAATACCAACACATCTGATCAGCTTGTTATAATAGGTCAATATCCAATCCTTTTATTAAGAGGGAGGCTCGAGCCCAACAGTGGGACGTATATGAGCCAAAATGATGATGTATTTTATGTGAGAAGAGGCTCAGGAAATGGATGGATTATACTCTTTAACTCGCAAGAAATAAAAGGGCTTTTAATTTTATCAATTTTATTTATACTCGTAAGTCTCTTGGGATAGAGTATGTCAACGCGTGTTCACTCTGAATAGAAACGAAGGACTACTTGTAATAAGAAATGAACAATTTGATCGGTGTCAGCTCTGTGATTGATATTTGCAGCTGTCGCTCGGGTGACTGATAGTACACTGATAATTTCAATAGGTTAGCTTTATTATTGTTTGTGTTTGACCAAAACAGGAGTTTCCATCGACACCAAAAACTGATCTTCGGTATCTGTTCCAGTTTCAACGGCAACAGTAACTTTGTAATATATATGTTACAAGACTTTTTTTGTTTATAGAAAATTGGGTTATAAAGAGAGTTAAATTGTGTTAAAACAATAATTACAGTGTGTGAAAAGATAAAATAATCCTTTTGATATTATTGTTATTAGATAAACAAAAAATTAAAATCATAATAACACTTGTTGGAATAAAAAATTGTAAATAATCACAACTTATTAAAATGAACGTCATTAATTGAGTATTTCGATTACGTTTATGAATCAAACATTCATTGCGAATTTATTAATTCCAACGCGATCAGTGAGTTATATACATTATATATATAATATAAGGCAGATACACGATGGCAGTCTAGTCCACAACGCGAATGAGAAGGTTGATCTGACGGGTCAATTCTTTGCACGTAGCGCTACTTTGGATTTGGAAGCTGTTTCACCACCCTCCATCCCGCGATGTGGAATCCGCATCAAGCAGCGAGCGGGTTCGAAGTTTCCAAATTGACTGGTCAGACGTGTTGGCATAGGGTTTTGTTTCGAGTTTTTTTTTTCATGCATAGATGTTATAGGCATATTATACGGCCATTAAGTATTACCATACTAAAATATATTAATTTTCATTCATGGCAAAGGTCTATGAATACTGAAATTATTAATTTGATAGTGATTAGCGAACCGTTGATTAACTCTGATAAATGATGTTTTCGAACTACAAAGCGGCGCCAGGCGCCGGACGCGCGGGTCCTTCGCGCCTCTGTTGGTACCTCTTTAATTAATCGCTTCTCACTATGGGTAGTTCTATGACAATTGCGAGCAATAGTCAAATGGGGCAGCTGCTGCAGCTTTCAGGGTCTGTCAGCTGTCGTGCAAAGCAGAGGCGTCAAACTCAATTTTGCAGAGGGCCATATACTAAATTTTGAATTCGTAGGCGAGCCAGATTGACAGTAAAAAAAAATGATCTGAATTATTATAATATTTTGTTTATTAAATTATATAGTATATAATATACAGTTATTAAAAATCATATCAAAGTTATAAAAGAGAGGGCTTAATTGATACGGCCCAGGGCCCGGATGCGGCCCGCGGGCCGTATCTTTGATATGACTGGTGTAAAGTAAATAAATGTAAACAATAAACGTGGTGAAGTATTAAATCTGACCAATGTGATATGGTTAAGCAATTGCCCTGCTTTTGTCGAGGACGTTCGAGCCCAACAGTGGGTACAGTACATGGACTGTGATGATAAAAGGAATCACGAGTTTAATAGACGCATCTATACCAATAAATAAAATTGGAGTGTCTGTTTGTAATGTCAAAATAATAGACTTTTTTCATGCTCACACGGTTATTTGCACGACACCTATGCCTAAAATAGCAATTAAAAATTTTTCTCTGTCTGTCTGTCTGTTTGTTCCGGGTAATCTTCAAAACGGCTGGACCGATTTCAAAAATTCTTTCACTAATGGAAAGCTATAATATCAGGGCGTAAACTAGGCTATATTTTATCCCGGTATTCCCACGGGAACGGGAACTACGCGGGTAAAACGACTATAACCTATAACCGAAGCGAAGCGAGGGCGGATTGCTAGTTAAAAATAAAACAACTTGTTTACATAAGAACCTGATCTCGCAAAGGTCTAAAACATCTCCAAATCCCAAGCTTGCAACTGAGAATATTCTGAGAAAATCATTATTTAGTGTTTAGTTTTCCTGTTTCCCGCTGGTACGCCTCGCGCATATCCATACTAATATTATAAATGGGGGGCGCGGCTGGAGCACCTCCTCGTGGTGCTCCCTGGTAACGTCCATTTGGACGTCATGCGGGCATTTGGACGGCCAAGATTCCGGCAGGGGGGGGTCTCCGCGTGCGGCTCTGGTGGCAGAGCGCACGGCGGATCTGACCCGGGGCCAATGGGGCGGATGTGCCTCATGGCACTCCGTCGCCAGGGACGGTTGCGTCACGGCCCGGGGGCGTGACGGGTCGGTCGCTCGCGAGCGGCCAGACCCGGAAGGCCCAAACCGTAATCCTGAGCAGGGGGGTCAGGACCGGGGGTCTTCGGACCGCGGGGAAGAAAACCCCTATAAAAAATTACCCCTAATCCTAAGTTTGGCCACTCGGCGAGGGGATGAATGGTTGGTGGGTTAAAAAGCGCGCGAGCGTCCAGCCGTTAGAGTGGTAGTCAAGGCAAGACTTAAAAACGTCCAACAATATGGCAGAGGTTCCAAACGACGTACCTACTCCAGAGGGTCCCGGCCACGCCGGGGAATCCCTCACTGTGCTGGTTTCTGAGCGCGAGAGGCGCACAGTCACCAGCACAGTCAGTCCCCAGTCGTATGGGAGGGGGACAACACCTGCTATTTCTGCCGAGAGCCCGGCACAAGATCAGGAGGCTCACCGGGGGGAGGGGATTGAAGTTGAAGTGAAGGAGAAGGAAGAGATTGAGAAGAAGAAGAAGGGGAAGAAGAAGAAGCAGAAGCGTACCGCCCAGGCGCGAGCCCGCATCGAGACCGCAAGGTGGAAGGCGTGGCGGGAGCGGCAGAAGACGGCCGGTATGGCTACGTGCGACGAGGGTGGCAGCACTGCTGCTGCAGGGCCGTCGCGGGGCGGGGGTGGCGTTGCTGCCCAACCATCGGAGGAGGAGACCGGGTCGACCACGGAGCTGTCGCTAGACGAGAGCGTCAGCGTCGACTGCAGCAGCGGACCCGAGGACGAGGGCGGCATTGCCGCAGAGCCGTCGCAGGATGAGGGCGGCAATGCCGCAGGGCCATCCGAAGGTCTGGAGTCGGACACGGCCTCAGAGATGGTCCTAACGGACGTGGGCGGAAGTGCCGCAGAGCCGTCTGCCGATGAAGACGGCGCTGAATGGACGCAGGTCGGCCGGAGTAGGGACGAGGGCGGTGGATGCGCCGCAGGTCCGTCCAGTAGGAGTAGGGGGACGATAGGCAGGCCGTCATTTGAGGGTAGGCCGTCGTCGAGTAGGGAGAGGAGGAAGGCTGCCGAGGAGGAGACCATCGCCACCACGGTGGGTACGAAGGAGAGGGAGGAGGCCCTCCCCCCGAGCGTCCGGAAGCGCCCCCTCAAGGGGTGCAGCTCGAACACCGACTCGGAGGGGAGCACCATCATGCCTCCTCCCAAGGTCCCGACCATGCCCCGTGGGCGCAGAGGTCGTGGATCGGCGAGGCCGGGGACACCGGGTCCGGCCGGCCACGGTGGCGAGGTGGCGGCCCTCCAGGCCGCGAACGCCCGCCTTAGTAAGGAGGTCTCCGGCTTGCGGGAACGCAACTGCAAGCTGGAGACGGAGCTATCGGCGGTGCGACGGGAGAACCACGGGTTGGCCAAGGAGATGGCCGACCTGCGGGCCCAGTTCGCGCGCCTGGCGCCGGCCGCGCCGCCTGTGCCAGCCTCGCCACCGAAACGGGCTGCGCCGGGGAGGGCGGGCCCGTCGTCTGCGCCCGTGGCGCCGGCTGCGCCCGTCGCGGATGCTGCGCCGGCTGCACCCGTCGCGGCTTCGGCGCTTCCTCCCCTCGTCGTGGTCCCCCCGCCGGCTCGTGGCCGCGGGAGGCCTCGGAGGGGGGAGGAGCCGCCGCCCGACGAGGTGCACGGCGTGTCGGAGTCGGCGGTACGCGTGATCCTAGCCCGAGTAGGGGTGATGGTGGATGCGCGTATCGCCGCCGTAGCGGCCAGGCTCCCGCCTGAGCCGCCCCTCCGACCGCCGCTCGCCGCGGACAAGGCGAGGCGGCCGCAAGCGTCAGCTCCCACCCCGCTGCCCTGTCAGGGTGGCCGCGTGGTGAGCTACGCTGCGGCCGCGGCCGGGCCCAAGGGGGCCAAGAAGGCCGGCAAGGTGCCGGCTCCCGCCAAGGCCGGGCCGCGGCCGGCGCCAGCGGCTGCACCGCAGGCGCCGGCCAGCGCACCCGCGACCGCTCCTGCTGCGCTCAGCGCTGCTGCCAGGCTCGAACAGGGCTGGCAGGTGGCTGAGCGGAGCAGGAAGGCACGCGGCCAGAAGCGGAGAGCGGCGGCCAAGAGTGCCGCCGTGGCCGCCGCTCCCCAGGCGGGAGCCGGCAGAAAAGGGAAGAAAAGGTCGCGCAGGGGCCTCAAGTCGCCGAAGACGGCCGCGGTGGTCATCACCGTGCTGCCTGAGGCGGCTGAGAGGGGCCTCAACTATGAGGCCGTCCTAAAACGCGCCCGGCGGGAGCTGGACGTCTCCGGTATCGGGGGCGTCGAGGCGAGGACCCGCAAGGCCCGGACAGGGGCTCGAATACTTGAGTTCCCTGGGGCCGAGGGCGCGAAGACGGCCGATAGTTTGGCCACGATGTTGAGGGGGCTGTTCGGGCCGGAGGATGGTGTCCGAGTCGCCAGGCCTGTCAAGTGCGCAGAGATGCGCCTGACGGGCTTGGACGATTCCGTGACGGTGGAGGACGTCCGGGAGGCCATTATGGCGCGTACCGGATGTGCCTCGGACACCGTCCGGATTGGCACCATTCGCACTGGTCCGGGCGGCGTCGGTGCTGCCTGGGTGCAGTGTCCGGTGGAGTCGGTCAAGCAATTGGCCGACTCAGGCAGGCTCCTCGTGGGCTGGAGCTCGGCGCGGGTAACCGTGCTAGAGCCCCAGCCCGCGAGGTGTTACAAATGCATGGCGGTCGGGCATACCCGACCGACATGCAAAAACTGCTTTGACTGCAGCGGGCTATGTTTCCGTTGCGGTCAGACCGGACACCAGGCGGCATCGTGCTCTGCGGTGCCCCACTGCCCCGCGTGTGCGGCAGGCAATAGGCCTGCCAAACACCGCATGGGCTCTGGGGACTGCAGACCCCCGGCATCGGCCCCGAAGGGGCGGGACGGCCCATCGACCGGGCCAGTCCCCGCTCCGAGCGCGGCCCGATCGCCCGTCAGCGCGGAGGAGGTGACGATGGATACGGACCGTTAATGGACCCCGTATCCATTCGTCTCCTCCAGGCCAACCTCAACCACACCGCCGGTGCGCAGGACGTGTTCCTGCAAGCCATGGCGGAGTGGTTGATAGGAGTAGCCGTAGCCGCGGAGCCGTACGTGGTGCCCGACCGGCCTAACTGGTTGGGTAGCACCGATGGCACCGTGGCAATCGTCGCCTCCACGTCGTGGCCTTCGTCGCCTCTGACCCTTAGGGACAGGGGCGTCGGATACGTCGCGGCGGACTGGGGGGAGATTACGCTCCTCGGAGTCTATCTCTCCCCTAACTGGAGTGTGACCGATTTCGAGGCCTCCCTCACCATCATGGAGGCCTCGTTACGGCGAATGGCATCGCGCCAGGTCTTCGTCTTGGGGGACTTCAACGCCAAGTCCGTGGCGTGGGGGTCTCCCCGGACGAACGACCGAGGACGGGCGATCGAGGAGTGGGCGGCGGCACTGGGCCTCTGTTTGCTGAACAGGGGCTCGGTGCATACGTGCGTGCGACAACGGGGCGGGTCGATAGTGGACCTTTCGTTCGCTAGCCCCGAGGTCGCCGCACGCGTGGGGAGCTGGCGCGTCGTGGAGGAGGTGGAGACCTTGTCGGACCACCGGTATATCCGGATGGAGGTCTCCCCGGTAATCCCGACGCCCAGCAGGGGTCACGGGGCGGATGGACGTCCTGCGTTCCCGCGATGGGCTGTGGGTCGCTTAGACCGGGACCAGCTGGCGGAGACAGCCATCGTTTACTCGTGGCTGTCCTCTGCCAACCAGTCGGACGGGGTGGACGCCGAGGCTGGCCGCATCCGCAGTGCGTTGACGCAGATCTGCGATGCGGCCATGCCCCGGGTACGGCGTCCGCCCCCGAGGAGGGCGGTCCACTGGTGGTACCGGGAGCTGGCGGATCTCCGGGCCGCGTGCATTCGCGCCCGGAGGGCCTACACCCGCAGCCGACGGCGGCAACGCGACGCGGAGCGGGAGGCCTTGCTGTATGAGGGCTACCGCAATGCGCGGTCGGCCTTCAGGCTGGCCGTCCGCTCCGCCAAGGACGTCAGTCGGCAGGAGATGCTGGACGGTCTCGATCGTGACCCCTGGGGACGCCCCTATCGCGCGGTGCTGAATAAGCTCCGCGCGCGGGGCCTTCCCCTCACCGAGACTCTCCAGCCCAGCCTTCTCACCCGGGTCGTCGAGGACCTGTTCCCGCGGCGGGCGGAACACACGCCCCCGGTCATGGCTCCGCCAGACACTGACCGGGAGGCCGACGACGACAGTGTTCCGCCCATCACGGAACCCGAGATGGGAGTGGCGGTGGCGCGCATGTGCGCAAAGTCCACCGCCCCCGGGCCCGACGGTGTTCCAAACCGCGTGTTGGGCCTGGTCCTCGACCACCTGGGTCCCCGCCTCAGGGAGCTGTTCGACGCGTGTTTAGCGTCCGGACGGTTCCCTGGGTGCTGGAAGGAGGGAAGGCTGGTGCTCCTGCCGAAGCCGGGACGGTCTCCGGGGTCGCCTTCGGCCTACAGGCCTATCGTGCTGCTCGATGACACGGGCAAGCTACTGGAGAGGGTGGTAGCTGCCCGCATCGAGCGGCACCTCGTCGGCACGGGGCCCGATCTGTCGGACGCCCAGTTTGGGTTTAGGAGGGGTCGTTCGACGATCGCGGCTCTGTTGCGCCTGAGGGCCGTGGCGACTGAGGCCGTCACCGGTGGGGGAGTGCTGTTGGCGGTGTCCCTAGACATCGCCAACGCATTCAATAGTCTGCCATTCAGCTGCATCAGGGCGGCGCTCCGGTATCACGGAGTGCCAGCTTACCTGAGGCGGCTAGTGGCAGACTATTTGGTGGGGCGCAGCGTCCTCTGTACCAACCGAGCAGGAGACGTTGTGCGAACGCCCACGACGTGCGGTGTCCCACAGGGGTCGGTCCTCGGACCCACCCTGTGGAACATCGGCTACGACTGGGCGTTGCGGGGGAGCCTCCCGCCCGGGCTGGGCGTGATTTGTTACGCCGACGACACGCTCGTTACAGCCCGCGGTGGGACGCTAGAAGAGGCGGTAAGCCTGGCGACCTATGGCACCGAAGAGGTCGTCAGGCGGAACGAGGCGCTGGGGTTGAGGGTCGCCCTGGACAAGACGGAGGCCCTCTTGTTCCATGGGCGCCTTATGAGCCCTCCCATCGGCGTCTCGATCACCGTCCGATCGGTTGACATCAGCATCCGGGCCCATATGAGGTACTTGGGCCTGGTGCTCGACGGGCAATGGTGGTTCCGGGAGCATTTCCGCAGGCTCGCTCCGCGGCTCGTCGGCGCGGCGTCCGCCCTATCGTGGCTAATGCCGAACGTGGGCGGACCGAGCGCTACGTGCCGACGGCTGTACACGGGGGTCATCCGGTCGATGGCCCTGTACGGCGCACCGGTGTGGGCGGGGTCCTTGACCGTCCGACTTAGGGCCCTTCTGTGGCGACCACAGAGGGTCATGGCGGTCAGGGCCATCCGCGGATACCGCACGGTTGCGACGGAGGCAGCGTGCCTATTGGCCGGGACTCCCCCGTGGGACCTGGAGGCGGAAATGCTCGCCGAGTTGTATCGGCGGGTGTCGGGGGTGCGCGGGGAGGGCGGTGTGATCTCGTTAAGGGATCTCACCGCCTGGCGCGTCGACGCCCGCCGAGACGTCATTGCCCGTTGGGCAGTCCGGCTGGAGAGGCCTCGGTTCGGGGTGCGAACCGTGGAGGCCTTCCGGCCGGTGCTGATGCAGTGGTTGGAAAGGCGGCACGGGGTGCTCTCCTTCCGACTAGTGCAGGTGTTGACGGGGCACGGGAGCTTCGCCAAATACCTGCACAGGGTCGTGAGGAGGGAGAGTACACCGTCCTGCCACCACTGCGATTGCGACGAGGACACGGCGCGCCACACGCTCGAGGCCTGCGCGGCTTGGGCAGTGCAGCGCCGTGAACTCGTCGCAATCATCGGTGCCGACCTGACGCTGCCGGCCATCGCTAGGGCGATGGTCGACAGCGTCAGGAACTGGGACGCGGTCGCAGCCTTCTGCGAGACAGTGATCTCGCAGAAGGAGGCGGCGGATCGTCTGCGCGTGGAGCGCAGCCTCGATGAGGAGATCCGCCGCCGGCGACTGGGGCGGCGCAGGCGCAACTATCTGCGCCTCATGCCGCCCTAGCCGAGGCCGCGGGTGACGTGACCGGGGATTAGTCCGTCACCCGCCGAGAGGCCGACCGCGTGAGGAAAGACCGACGTCCTCCCTGAGGGGGGGACGTCGGTCGATGGGAGGGTACCCCGCGTAGGGGGTATTCCGTCGGGCCGACCACTGACGACAAGTCAACCTGCTCCGGTGGTCGGACCAATGACGAAGGCGAGGTGGTTTTCGGGTGGGTTGCGGGAGTTGCGTGCTTAAGCCCCTCTGTCGCCCCGGACGGAGTGGTGCGGAGGCGCGCCGACCGCGACCCACCCAAAAAAAAAAAAAAAAAAAAAAAAATACTAATATTATAAATGCGAAAGTAACGATGTTTGTTTGTTTGTTTGTAACGCTTTCGCGCTTAAACCACCGAACCGATTTCAAAAATTCTTTCACCAATGGAAAGCTATAATATCAGGGAGTAACATAGGCTATATTTTATCCCCGTATTCCCACAGGGACGAGAACTACGCGGGTTTAAGCGACTGAAACCGAAGCGAAGCGAGGGCGGGTTGCTAGTATTGTCATAAGTCATATACTAGTCCATTGAAATGTTATATGAGCTTTGCATTTTTTAGAGGACGCAATTTTATTTTTGGGACATGTTTGGGGGGTCAATAGAAACTTAACCTCAAGTTTGTGGGGTCGCCACCCTTGTCCCCCGGCCGCCATCTTGGAAAGAGGGGTGAAAACACTTTTTTCGCGATATCTCGGCAACTATGCGTCTTTCAAAAAATTTGTGAAATCATAATTTGTAGTAAATTGTTTTGCCTACAAATATGTTTATAGAACTTTTTGCCCTAAATTAAAAATTAAAGAAGTTATAAGCAAAGAAGTGAGAAAACGTTTATAAAAATTTCCTCTTTGTTCTAGAACTTTTTTTTTATACATTTTACAAAAAAATTACTTCAGACCAATCTTGTAGATGATCTTTTGAGGAAAATTTTTCCCTATAATTTTTTTAATTTCATTCATTGTTGACCGGGTTCGTCAATGCTCATGAGAATTCGGTCAAAACGAAATGTTTAGCTTATTTTTGATTTTTTTTTATTGTAAATATATTCTTACAAAATTTTTGTTAAATTTGTACATCTTTACTTATTCCTTCCTAACTCTTTTCCCCGCCACCTATGGGGTAGAGTCTGTAGGCGCGTTTTTTTTACGTGGTATCCCCAGTAGGCCTACTCCACGGACATCTTGCTTATAAGGTAATCCTCGACATCATAATAGTTTTAATCATATAGCTAGCTACTCTAATCGACTTTTCTTCGATGATCCAGGCTGTGGCTCAGAATCTAAATCAACGTCAAATGTGAAGGTTTGAGGAATGACAGGAGGATTAACTTGGATATTTCCATAATATTGCTGCATGTTTCGCCAGAACAATGGAGGCATACTGTAGAGCATTTTAGGCCTACTTTTCTGCAGCCACACATGCTTCCACAGTTTCCTTTGCATCTGCAGAAAATTAATTTCATGAGATCGGGGGGTGCTGGAGGCTTGGAAGCTTGTATTGGCATCCAAAGGCAGATGTTCCTTTGTCCCCAAATGGTAACTTAGACCTTTTCTACCTGCTTAACATTCGATAAGTTAAATTTAGTAAGTTCTATGGTAAAGAAAAGAGTTAGGAATGAATAAGTAAAGTTGTACAAAAATAATAAAATTTTGTAAGAATATATACAATAAAAAAAATCAAAAATAAGCTAAACATTTCGTTTTGACCGAATTCTCTTGAGCATTGACGAATCCGGCCAACTTTGGAACACCGTAACAGCGTTTTAAATGAATGAAATTAAAAAAAAATATAGGGAAAATTTTCCTCAAAAGATCATCTACAAGATTGGTCTGAAGTATTTTTTTTGTAAAATGTATATAAAAAAAGTCATAGAACAAAAAAGAAAAATTTTATAAAAATTTTCTCACTTTTTTGCTTATAACTTCTTTAATTTTTAATTTAGGGCAAAAAGTTATATAAACATATTTGTAGGCAAAATAATTTACTACAAATTATGATTTTACAATTTTTTTGTAAGACGCATAGTTTCCGAGATATCGCGAAAAAAGTGTTTTCATCCCTTTTTCCAAGATGGCGGCTGGGGGACAAGGGTGGCGACCCCACAAACTTGAGGTTAAGCTTCTATTGACCCCCCACACATGTCCCAAAAATAAAATTGCGTCCTCTAAAAAATGCAATACTCGGTCCTTAAATTGTAACATTTCAATGGACTATACTGCTCACATTCAACGATCTCAGAGCAAAAGCACCCCACGTTGTGCCGGAATTGAAGCACAGGGTCATTACTCGCGAACCTTTCTTCACCAGCGATTCTAAGAATTAAACGTCCAGAATACCATCATTTGATACAGAAGCTTGATACTGTTTGATGTTATATTAAACTCCACAAGCTGTTACATTTAATCATCACAACTTATGTACGTCCCAGTGCCGGGCATGAGCCTCCTCTACAATGGGAGGGAGGTTGACCTACTATACCACTCTGGTCAAAAGTTGACATAACTTTTCCTGCTTTTGCAATGATTTGATTTTTTTTAAGACAACGCCCTGCACTAATAAAATAATCCTTGTGTTGCGGAAGGCTTTATATACATTTAACGCACACCAATTACATCCAGACTCAGAACAATTTGTGGATCGCACAGTGTTGTCCTGCGTGGGATTCGAACCCGCGACACTGGCAGGGTAGGACGGTATCTTAACCACTACGTCATCTGTGCAGTCATTATCATTAGTTGTCTTTTACGACACCCATGGACAAGCATAAATATTTTAGCAATATTGCTCTAATTGAATATAAACCCTAAAGAGAGTCTTATTATTCAAGTCTTGATTTAAATGAAACCCAATTAAATTAAACAACCCCCCAGGCTGACCCATAAAAATCTTGAACAAGTAAAATGCTTCACAATGCTCACTTATTAATATTCCAGGCGTTCGCAGTTTGTAGGAATAATGCAAATTAATCTATTCAATTATAGTAACACGAATCGGACAAAGTTTGTCGGCGGTGACCGTCCGCTTGATGTGGGGTCTGCTCGCCTTCTGTCATTTCTTTTATCGTTTCAAACGACAAATAAAGGCTTAACCTCGTTACAAGTTGAAGCCTTTAATAACTTAAATATCTCATGCGTACCGAGGACCGTTTAAATCCAAAGATAGCTTACCGGTAAGCTTGCGAATGTGACTAATAAAAGGACCATGATATAAAGATTATTTTCTCCGTATTTACATTTAATGAAAGCATTGAATAAAGATCGTTATTGCTTTTTTTAATTCTATTTTTAATCGAATTAAAGAAAAGGGGAAGTTCTTTTTTTTGTTTGTTTTTTCATAATTTTCGAGTGGGTCTACCGATTTTGATCATTCTTTTTGAATTTGAAAGCTGGTGCTTCCCGTGTTGTCTCGCTTCAATTTGCTCCAGTTGAAGTTGTTTTTTTTAATTATTATTTATTAGCGAACCGCCCTCGCTTCGCTTCGGTTTCTGTCGCTTTGCCATTTTAAATCTCCAATATCTCCTACGATATTTAAGGCGGGTTGCCTCGGGTTTGAGTCTCGGACCGAGCAAAATTTTATAGGGTTTTTGTGAGAGGAAAAATATCCTAAGTTAGGTACTCCTTATATAGACGGCTGCCTAGTAATAAAATATTATCAAATTCAGGCCTGCCAAAAATTTTTGAAATTAGTTTTTAAGCTTAGGTATCATGCAAATAACCGTGTGAACATACAAAAAACCTACTACTTTAACATTCATTCATTCATTATTTCAGCTCATATATGTACGTCCCACTGTTGGTCTCGAGCCGCCTCCACAATATTACGGAAATTGACCTTACTATACCATGGAACTATATACTATACCTTACTATACCATAGAACGGGCTATACTCGGGATTTCTCTGCGAGATAGAATCCGAAATACGGAAATCCGCAGAAGAACGGGTGTAACCGACATAGCACGAAGAATTAGCACGCCCAAGTGGCAATGGGCAGGCCACATCGCTCGACGAACCGACAACCACTGGGGAAGGAAGGTTCTCGAGTGGCGACCACGTATCGGACTACCCAGTGTAGGACGGCCCCCCACTAGGTGGACCGACGACCTGGTGAAAGTTGCTGGGCGTCATTGGATGCAGGCGGCACAGGACTGCACTTTGTGGCGTAATATGAGGGAGTCCTACGTCCAGCAGTGAACGGCGATAGGCTGAAATGATGATACCATACTGGTCAGAGAGGTTGGTTTAAAATTTTATTTCGGGTTTGTCTTCTCTTGCATAGATGTTATATGCGTATTATGTCCCTTAGTCAAGAACAAGTTAAAAAAAGTTAATGATGTATTATTTGTGAATATCATGTCTGCAACTTCCTTTACTTTTATGCAAATATGTGGACATTAGTGTGAGTTATATGTAAACTAAAATGATTTAATAAGATTAACATTGTAACATGTAACTGTTTTATGTACCTAATAAATAAAATAAAATAGTCCTCTTCTACGACATCCACGGGCAAGATAGGGAGTTGTGAATTGTATTCTTATTCCGTCACCACACGGGACACAATTTTTATCATTACATTTCAATAATTTAATATCAGGTTGAGCGAGCTTCGCTCGGAGCATTTTTGTAGCATTTATTCAGATATATATTCATAAAAAAAAAAAAAATAAATAATGAAAATTATATAATTTAATAATTATAACAATATAATTATATAATTATAACAATATAATTTTTTCATATAGAAACATTTTCTTCTTACACTGGCAATACATTTTGTATCAAAATGTGGGTCAATATTTAATAACTAATTTCTGTATCGGGTAGATAATTATAAATTTTCTGCAGTAACGATGACTTGTTGGACGTGAGACATCTTAGTCCACCCGTGATCATGAACGCTGTAAAGTGTTCGAAACGTCGGGTAATCAAAAATCAAATACAAACGCGATAAAATCCGTAAAGTAGTTTTATTTAAAATGAAAATTATATAAAAAATTACAAAAAGAGAATAATAATAACACCGAGATTCGATCCGACGCCGTTTGTCGTCGATGTCAAAAATAAAATGAAACCTGACTACTTCGCCACTGAGCTATCGTAACTCATGACATTGATGGCAAAATTTGAATTCATATTCTTTTAAAATTTAATGTCATTATATTATCTGTCAAAAACACTGACAAAACAACATTTTCTATACATAAAACCTAGCTAGATCGATTTTTTGTGCCCGAATCCTCTAGTATGCCAAGTTTCAACAAAATCGTTGGAGCCGTTGCCGAGATCCTGATTATATATATACAAGAATTGCTCGTTTAAAGATATAAAATAAGATAAGATTAGCAAATTATAGATATGTTACGTTAGTTACTCATACAAACACTCTTTGCGGTTACTACTATTAGTCTTTTTTAAATTTTTTGTCTACTGCTATCTGTCAATGGGCAGACCACATCGCTCGACAACCGCTGGAGAAGAAAGGTTCTCGAGTGGCGACCTTGTATCAGACGTCGTACTAGGTGGACCGACGACCTCGACCGACCGCGACCTGAAAGTTGCTAGGCGGCGTTGGATGCAGGTGGCATAAGAACACACTTTGTGGTGAAACATGAGGAGGGCCTAGGTCCAGTAATGAACTCCGATGTACTGAATGATGATGATCAATGATGATCATATGGTAATAAAGACATTATTTTTCAATTGTATGATCGTAGTTGTAGCTGAGAAATTAGCGTCAGGGTCCCGACTTTGATACAAGCTGTTCGCTCTTTAAATACTTATAATGTCTATGTTTTTTAATTTACGCTATAGTGGCAATTTTCTTTTGAAGTGAATATTCTTTAGAATCGTTGTGATTTCAAACTCGATGAAACGAAAAAGCGAGTCCATAGAGACACAAACACGTAAATGTATAGGATTCAGCCGACGAGAGAATGAGACAAAGGATGAAGGATGAAGAAGGATAAAGGACAAAGGAGTTTCATTTCTGATATGCGTACTTTGTACACACACTTTTTTTTTAATTTTTAATCTACCTACTATATAATCTAGTGTATCAGTGATTTTGTTACTTTTTTTTATGGGTGGGTTATGGTAAGCGCACACGCGGTCCATGCCGTCCAGGGCGACGAAAGGACGGTGCGTGGGCCCATAACCCACCCGTACCCACGTCGCCTTCGTCGTTGGGTCGACCACCGGAGCAGGGTGACTTGTCGTCAGTGGTCGGCCCGACGGAATACCCTTTCGGGTACCCTCACCTCTCGACGTCCCTGTCCCGGGACGTCGCGCGTCGGTCGCCGTCGCGCGGTCAGCCTCTCTGCGGGTGACGGACTAATATACAGGGTGTATCAGATTATGGGGCAACTGGTCAAACGGGAGTTAGGCAATGGAGGTAAGAAATCATGAAAAAAATTTGAAGGAAAAATATTGATTCGTTAATGAATTAGAGACATGTAAAGTTTTCAATTTTGTCATCAATTTTTCTTGTAAATCTGATTGAAATGTATAAAGTAAGTGATACTTAATTTGCGACATATTCGTACTTTGTTAAAAGTTCATTAGAAATTGGATAAATCAATGATTACGTTCGCATAAGCAAGACAAACTTTGCTTTAAATCAGCTGATCGCCTGATGACCGTTGGCAGCTCGCTTTGTACCTACGCTGTCATTGAAGCGATTGCCCAATTCTAGGTATAAATTAATGAAATTATACTTTCAAAGCTTTACATGCCTACATGTATCCTGTCTGTACATGCCTACATAATACGTAATGTTTAAGGCATGTATTCTTAGACACACATTTTTGAAATCACTATAACTTTTATGTTATATTGTTTTTTGTGTAATATACATTCTAATTACGATCTATGACCGTTAAGCTATAACATACTCGAACAGTTGCCCCATAACCTGATACACCCTATATACACCGTACCGAGGCCTCTTCAGCCGGGTGATTTTGTTACTTAAATATACATTTAAGTAAATGTGATTTATTGTGATGTTATGTGAATGGGATTGATATTTCACTGAATATTTGTTTAAATCTGTGACGTGCTAGTTAGCATGGGTATTAACGTTCAAGTCATTTATAAAATAATGTGTTTAATGAGAGCAACGTTTTCTTTTTATTTTGATCCTTAACCTAACCTAATAAAACAAAAAGCACAGCTTTCTTATGTATCTGTTGGAAAAACAAGACATGTTGCCCAGATTCCTTATAAAACAGGAGGATGATGATGATGATGATGACGTTTTACGGTTACCTTTAGCGCTAAGAACTTGCTCGGGAGCGGAAATTAATCGGTTTTAGGTTGATACTGTGCCCGAAAACCAGTTCAAAGAGATATGACTTTCTTATCTCAAGAAGTTATGTTACAAGTTTCAGCAAAAGTTATATAGCATAAGTTAGCTTTGCAATCATAAATAATACTCCTTTTAATAATTCTATAGATACAGTCACTAGTCACATACAAAATGTTTATTTAAATATAATTGCTCCCTACAAAAGCGTGCTGTTGAATGGTCGATAATCACAAGTGAACACTAAATAGGACATCAAGTCTCTTTGTGTATTTTATTAACGCCTCCATTGAGAACGTTTTGAGGAATCGCATGACGAGTGTAGAATAAGCGACGGCGAGGGCAGTGGCGATGACAATGAAGACACACGTTGTACTTTTCAATTTGTAATTCACCATATAGGTAGCGGTGATAATGTGAATCACCTAAGATACTCTAACTGGTGGTATTTATACATTCATGTGACCTGAACTAATACTAAATTCATTCAAATTTACACTTAATAGATAAATATCTGGTTGACCGAGCTTCGCTCGGAATATTTTTATCGAATTTATTTAGATATATATTAATAAAAAATAAAAAATAAATATTGAAAAATATATAAAAATTACAAAAAGAGAATAATAATAACACCGAGGTTCGAACCGACGCTGTTTGAATGTCAACAAAATCAAAATTAGAACCTGTCAACTTCCCATCTGAGCTATCGTAACTCATGACGTTGACAACGAAATTTTAATTCATATTCTTTTAAAATTTAATGTCATTGTTTGTTTTGCTAAAAACACGACAAAACAATATTTTCTATAAATAAAACCTAGCTAGATCGATTTTTTGGACCCGAAACCTCTAGTATGCCAAGTTTCAACAAAATCGTTGGAGCCGTTTCCGAGATCCTGAATATATATATATATATATATATATATATATATATACAAGAATTGCTCGTTTAAAGATATAAGATATTAATTCTAAAATGTCTTAATAATTCTAATAATTATTTAAGTGGAAAAATTTTACAGGATTATGTAACATTAAATATTTATTACGGCGGAAGTTGACCCGCAGGTGTCAGTATGCTGAAATCATAAATCAGTAAAATAAGAATCTAATATACATATGTATAATGAATGATCTCTGTTGTTTACGCGAGTATTACACATCTATACCAATAAATAAAATTGGAGTGTCTATTTGTAATGTCAAAATAATAGGCCTTTTTCATGCTCACACGGTTATTTGCACTATATCGTATGCCTAAAAATCACTTTATATTTTTTTGTCTGTCTGTTTGTTCCGGGTAATCTTCAAAATGGCTGGACCGATTTAAAAATTCTTTCTCCAATGGAAAGCTATAATATCAGGAAGTAAACTAGGCTATATTTTATTCCGGTATTTCCACGGGAACGGGAACTACGGGGATGAGGCGACAGAAACCGAAGCGAAGGCGGGTTGCTAGTCTATACCAATAAATAAAATTGGAGTGTCTGTTTGTAATGTCAAAATAATAGGCTTTTTTTCATGCTCACACGTAGTCTTGCCCAAAAAAGTCTTGGTCTTGCGGTCTTGGTCTTGGTCTTGCGAGAAATGCGAGACCGAGACCAAGACCAAGACCGCTTAATTTTTGCAAGACCAAGACCAAGACTGGCCCTGCAAGACTTGAGCAAGACCAAGACTGGGCCTGCAAGAGTCTCGCGGTCTTGCATTTAATTCAAATCACCATTTCAGCTTATATACGGTTGAGCTCGTTTCTTCTACATAACAGGAGGAGAATCGGCTGTGGCCGGAGGGGAATCGCCACGGTGATCGGCCGTGTTGTTACAGGTCATACATGTCAAGTTTTCCTTCTCTTGCACCGATGTTATATATTATAGCCCTTAGTCGTGGGTTCGCAGTCACGGGTAAAATAGGGGGTGATGAATTATATTCTTACTCCGTCACTACACGGCAAGTCAAATCAGTCTTGAGATATTCATCTATTGGCCAATCGATTCCCAATGTTGGTGTTGGCTTTTCAGAATTACTCTTCGGAAAGGCTTAAGGACAAAAATACCGTAATCACGAGAGTGCTCTTGCCCATTATACATATTTATATATCCATTTATTCATTAGCCCAACGACGTTCACTGTTGGACATAGAAATATGCCTACAATTAATCTATATAAATGTCCATGTAGGGACAGAGTACGATCACCATCAGGCAGTACATGAAGCGTTGCTCCCAGCGCTATTTTGCCTCTGCCACGACTCACCCCAATTCACTAGTGGTTGGGGCGGTAAACTACGTCCCCTCAAAAATATCCGCGGTCCGACGTCCTCGTCATCTTCTTGAAGAAGAAGATGACGCTATTATGATCGCCCAAGAAAGGACCTACACAGCTCGCGCAGCGATAACAGATAAAACTCCGCGGTATCGGCCTCGCCGTCGAGGTCGAAAACCGCGCCGCGTAAAAGTCATTAACCTAAACTTGGCCACGCCCACTTTGCTCTCAGCGACGCCCCGAGCCGAGGTCCGTTCCCCACAGGGGGGAGTCCTCGGGCGATGTTCGCTTAACTTACTTACCGGGTTGAGAGCCATCAGCGCTCACCCATTGACCGCGTTAAGCTGTCAAGGTCATCTGCGACCAACAGCTACACACACACAAACAAAAAAGACAGAGTACGAATATAATTCACCACTCTCTTACCCGTGGATGTCGTATCAAATCGGATCGGGCAATGGTGTTAGGAACCCATGAAAAAAAATTGAAATAAAAATATCGATTCGTTAATGAATTGAGAGACATGTAAGTTTTCAATTTTGTCATCGTTTTTTCGTGTAAATTGATTAAAATGTATAAAGGAATGATACTTAATCTACAACATATTCGTATTTTGTTAAATGTTCATTAGAATTTGAATAAATCAATGATTACGTTTGCATAAGCAAGACAAACTTCGCTTTAACATAAATCAGCTGATCGGCCGATGACCGTTGATGAGTCGCCTTTGTACCTACGTAACCATTGAAAGGTTCGCGCAAATCTAATACCTATTTATACTGTCGAAATTTTACATGCTTACATATATCCTGTCTGTACATACCTACATAATGCATAAAATTTAAGGCATAAACTCTTAGACACACGTTTTTGTAATCACTATAACTTTTACGTTATATTGTTTTTGTGTAATATACATTCTAATTATGATCTATGACTGTTGAACTACAACATACATGAACAGTTGTCCCATAACCTGATACACTCTGTGTATATAACATATGTGCAAGAGAAGTGAAACTAGAAAGAAAACCCTGTACCAACATGTCTGACCAGCGTGGTATAGTAGATCAATTTTCCTCTTACTGGAAGGAAGCTTAAGCCCAGCAGTGGCACTTTTATGAGCTGTGACGATGACGACGAATATCATACATTTTACAAGTATTAAAACCATACAATTTTAAATCAGTTTTATATGTTCTTGAATAAATAGTATATTAAGAGCTACATGGATCCAGCGGCCAAAGTATTTATACAGGCAATAGAGCAACAGGTTTTTTCAAGTATCCAGAGTATCAGTAACTAAACTGGAAATACAATAGATACATACCACTTAACTTGAAGGGGAATATAAACAATTGCATTAATTGTAAAATATCGCATTGATTATAAAATGACATAAAATTTATTGTATCAACTGCCTCGTATGGTGACGTCTTAAGAAAATAGGGTCGAAAGTCCTGTCATAAGAGTAGTAACGCTGTCTAATGGAACACCAGGGGAATAGAAGAGTAATTTTCTCCAGTGGTAAGTATTGTATTCAATAGTGAACTATAGGCTAGCAGATGGATAGATAGGATAGGATATTTGATTAATTTAGTTGGATTTTTCATTGCCATGATAAATTACTGTTACGTTATTCTAACTGCAAAACTTTGCGAGACTCTTGCTGCAATACCAAGACTCGGGTGCGCAAGACCAAGACCAAGACCAAGACCCGGGTGCGCAAGACCAAGACCAAGACGAGACCAGGTGTGATGTTGCAAGACCAAGACCAAGACCGGTCCAAGTCTCGTCTTGGTCTTGCATTTGGGCAACACTACTCACACGGTTATTTGCACGACACCTATGCCTAAAATAGCGATTAAAAAAATTTTTGTCTGTATGTCTGTTTGTTCCGGGTAATCTTCAAAATGGCTGGACCGATTTCAAAAATTCTTTCACCAATGGAAAGCTATAATATCAGGGCGTAAACTAGGCTATATTTTATCCCGGTATTCCCACGGGAACGGGAACTACGTGGGTAAAACGACTATAACCTATAACCGAAGCGAAGCGAGGGCAGGTTGCTAATTTTAAATAAAACTACTTTACGGATTCTATCGCGTTTGTATTTGATTTCTGATTGCCCGACATTTCCAATATATATTAAGTATTACTCTAAGGCCCGACGTTTCGAATACTTTACAGCGTTCATGGGCGGACTGTCACTGACAGTCTCACACTGACAGACACTGTCACAGACAAATGCGATAGAATCCGTAAAGTAGTTTTATTTACAGGTGGATAAATAGTTTTATCACTGCGCCATATATACAGTGCATAACGACATCCACAAGAGAGAATGGGGTGGTGACACATAGACAGAATACTGTCAGTTATGTATTAGGATTGATTGATTAAAGTATTTATATAATATTACATATATTCTAAGCACAAGAGTTCTAGTCGTAAGGCACACAAGAAACCGCAATTTTTGTTCATGTTACCAGCAGCCAATATAGTAGAATGATTTGTGATGTTTACGCGACATAAAAACATAAGAAACAAAACATCGTAAATAAAACGTCTGTAAGGTATAGTGAAAACAAAATCGAAACTCAATAAAATGTTCGTAAAACCATATAGGTACTGTAAATACCCATTTTTTTTTTACCATTTCGGGTAACCTCACGTTTGGACGTACTGGGACGTCGGTCGCCATCGCACGGTCAGCCTCTCTGCGGATGACGGACAATTCCCCGGTCCGATCACCCGCGGCCTCGGCTAGGGCGGCATTAGGCGCAGATACTCGCGTCTGCGCCGCCCCAGTCGCCGGCGGCGGAACGTGTCGCCGAATAGGAGCTCTACTCGCACACGATCCGCCGCCTCCTTCCGTGAGATTACGGCCTCACAGAAGGCGGCGACCGCGTCCCAGTTCCTAACGCTGTCGAGCATCTCCCTGGCGATGGTCGGCAGCGCCAGGTCAGCACCGATAATCGCGACGAGTTCACGGCGCTCCCCCTCCCACGCAGCACACTCCTCGAGCGTGTGCTGCGCCGTGTCCTCGTCGCAACTGCAGTGGTGGCAGGACGGTGTGCTCCCGCTCCTGACAATCTTGTGCAGGTACTTCCCGAAGCAACCGTGCCCCGTCAGCACCTGCACCAGTCGGAAGGAACAGCCAACAGGACTCCTCCGCCGGCGACGGCCTCCGCTACCACGGCCTTCAGGCGCAGCAGGGCCGCGATCGTCGAACGCCCTCTCCGAAAACCAAACTGGGCGTCCGACAGATCGGGCCCGACCCCGACGAGGTGCCGCTCGATGCGGGCAGCCAACACCCTCTCTAGCAGCTTGCCCGCATCGTCGAGCAGCATGATGGGCCTGTAGGCCGAGTCCGACTCGGGAGACCGTCCCGGCTTCGGCAGGAGAACCAGCCTCCCCTCTTTCCAGCACCCAGGGAACTGCCCGGACGTCAAACAAGCGTCGAACAGTCCCCCGAGGCGTGGTCCCAGGTGCTCGAGGACCAGGGCCAGCACACGGTTCGGAATACCGTCGGGCCCGGGGGCGGTGGATTTGACTCGCATACGCGCCACCGCCGCTCCCATTTCCGGCTCCGTGATGGGTGGAGCACTTTCATCGTCGTCGGCCTCCCGGTCGCTGTCCGGCGAAGCCATGACCGGGGGCATGTGCTCCGCCCGCCGTGGAAAGAGGTCCTCGACAACTCTGGTGAGGAGACTGGGCTGGAGAGTCTCGGTGAGGGGGGGGCCCCGCCCGCGGAGCTTGTTCAGCGCCGCGAGGTAGGGGCGACCCCAGGGGTCACGCTCGAGACTGTCCAACATCTCCCGCCGACTAACGTCCTTGGCGGTACGGACGGCCAGCCTGAAGGCAGACCGCGCACTGCGGTAAGCCTCATACAGCTGGCCCTCCCACTCAGCGTCGCGGTGACGCGCTCGGCTGCGGGTGTAGGCCCTCCGGGCACGTATGCACGCGGCCCGAAGGTCCGCCAATTCTCGGGACCACCAGGGGACCGCACTCCTCGGGGGCAGACGCCGCACACGGGGCATGGCCGCATCGCAGATCTGCGTTAATGCACAGCGAATGCGGCCAGCCTCGGCATCCACCCCGTCCGCCTGGGGCGGTGAGGACAGCCACGACTGAACGATGGCTGCCTCCGCCAACAGGTCCCGATCCAATCGACCCACAGCCCACCGCGGAAACGCGGGAGCTCCGTCCGCCGTGTGACCCCTGCTGGGCTGCAGGAGGGTCCGGGAGACCTCTATCCGGATGTATCGATGGTCGGATAGGGTCTCAACCTCCTCCTGGACGCACCAGCTCCTCACACGTGCTGCGACATTAGGGCTAGCGAACGACAAGTCCACTATCGACCCGCCCTGCTGCCGCACGCACGTTTGCACCGAGCCCCTGTTCAGCAAACAGAGGCCCAGTGCCGCCGCCCACTCTTCGACCGCCCGCCCACGGTCAGTCGTCCTGGGGGACCCCCACGCCGTGGACTTTGCATTGTAGTCCCCCAGAACGAAGATTTGGCGCGGTGCCAGTCGCCGTATCGAGGCCCCCAGGATAGTGAGGAAGGCCCCGAAATCCGTCGCGCTCCTGTTAAGGGAGAAGTAAACACCAAATAGCGTAACCTCTCCCCATTCCGCCGCGACATACCCATCGCCCCTGTCCTTGAGCAACAAAGGCGGGGAATGCCACGACGTGGAGGCGACGATTGCCACAGAGCCGTCACTGCTGCCCAGCCAATTGGGCCGGTCAGGCACCACGTACGGCTCCGCGGCTACGGCTGCACCGATCAACCACTCCGCCATGGCTTGCAGGAAAACTGTAAATACCCATAGGACTTGCTTCCAATAAAGGGTGGGGCAGTGCGGGATT
Source organism: Lymantria dispar (assembly GCA_032191425.1). Classification (NCBI taxonomy): domain Eukaryota; kingdom Metazoa; phylum Arthropoda; class Insecta; order Lepidoptera; family Erebidae; genus Lymantria; species Lymantria dispar. The sequence goes on from CM063445.1 coordinate 38,353,439, forward strand.
TATCAAATTGTAAATTGATAGCCGCCATTACATTTGTCAAGCCTCGTGTGGTTTAATTATTTTATTAAATCGGATTTATTGAGGTAAATTTAAGCTCCGTTTCATGCATATATATGCATAGAAACACGCAATTAAAATATATTTAAAATGAGAGCTGTGTCCATGACAGAGTCCGTGGCAAATTTCATTATGTAGATTCTTAGAATAATAACCTATAGAAGGTAAGTTCACGAACAAAAAGTGAGGCATTTCAATTGGAGCCTAATGGAGCGGAGCTTATGCCGGCACCGTTCCGTAATGTACAAGTCATTGTACTGCACGAACGTACGCAACTCTTAAAAATAAATAGGTAATTATGATGGTTTGTGCATTCAAATGGTGCCACAACACATTTGAAAAACTTAAAAAGGTTTTTAACATTACTTTTAAAAGTATTTCGACGATTTATGTTAATAAAAACAAAATTTGATTTCATAATTTGTATAGTGGTGTGCGTGTGTACGTGTGTAATCGTCTGCGCGCCATTAGTATTTTAGATTCAAATTTTGAAAATTCGAAGTATGGACACTATCCTTTTATACGTTATTATTCTAAGTGTAGATTATTAATTGCTCGCTTGCCACCATAGACAATAAAAAAAAGAAAACAATTTCAATGTTGAAACATAAAACTCATAATCAATTATAACTGAAATTGATTCTATATTGGTGTAAGAAGCGAAGTAATATCGACTTTCAACCATCTGATTACAGGATCAAAATCATATCCTAATATATTTCATATTTTATTGAATAAAATATGATTTTCATTCTATAACCAGATCGGTGAGGGTTGATCATATATATCTATATCTATATCATAACTATAAAATATCTTCAAATCAGTTTTCAGATAATTCAACACTATCAAGTTTTGCGTATTCTGGGTACAAATTAAACCACAAAAATTTTGGATACCTGTCAGTAATTCTAATATAATATTATTATTATTTTCTCATATATCTTCAATAAGAGATGGAAAACTGGAAATAAAACCATATACAAGCACGTCTGACCAGCATGGTAGTAGATTAATTTCTCTCCTAGAGGAGGCTTGAGCTCAGCAGTGGTAGGTGTATGAGCAGAGATTATGATGATTTTTAATGCATGATTTTGTCTTTCTCTACCAGGGCCAGGCGAATGGTCAGCGGCACTTTCCAATAAAGCTGTAACACCAACTGCGATGGCCAACCTGTTCGTCAAGTGTGGTGATTATGGCATTATAGTGAGGCGACTTATGTACACAAGTCTATAAACTAGACGTCGAGTGTCTATAGGTTAGAATAACAAAAATAATTTAGTAATCTTGTTTTTTTTTTTTTTTTTTTTTTATGCAAACGGTGGCAAACGAGCAAACAGTACACCTGATGGTAAGTGTTGCTGCCGCTCATGGACCTTTACAAGGCCGTTGCCTACCGCGAAGGGAGTGTGAATGCGTGCATTGAGGCTCGGTGATACCAAGGGCACCACCAAAACCCTCCACACGCAATCACCCTCAGAAAGTTGGGCTTCCGGCTCTCTCGCTCACCGAACGAAGCGCAGTAACAAATTGCTACTACTCAGACGTCGATTTTCTGCGAGAGCATGGTACTGCCCCGGACGGACCGGCCCGCGGCTGTAGACATAACTGTCGACAGTGTGGTCCTACCACTCCTAAACAAGTATTTGCCATTTCATATTGTAAATCGAAGTTAAACGTTCATAAATAATAGGTTATTGAAACACACAAGTTACTATAATTTATGTATAAGTGACCCGCTTTTACTTGGTTTCGGTGCTAGCCGTTTTGCTTACATATTTTAAAATGCTGTATCTTTTTTTTATGGGTGGGCGATGGTCAGCGCACCCGCTGCTCTACTCCGTCCGGGGCAATGGAGGAGCGGCGTGCGGCCCATGACCCACCCGTGGCACGTCGCCTTCGTCGTTGGGCCGGCCACCGGTGCCGAGTAACCTGTCCTCAGTGGTCGACCCGGCGAAATACCCCGCTCGCGGGGTACCCTTCCTCTCGACGTTCCCCCTCGGGGACGTCGGTCGCCGTCACGCGGTCAGCCTCTCTGCGGGTAACGGACTAAATCCCCGGTGTAGTGACCCGCGGCCTCGGCTAGGGCGGCATTAGGCGCAGATAAAAACTGCAATATCTAACATACTGCTGTGAACTCAGCTGTGAACATAGACACAAGTATGTAACTTATGTCTATGTTCACAGCTACCTGCCACGTCACAGTTGCCGACACTTTTAGGTACTAAACCAACGACTAGTTGTGAACTTTCGCATATAAATACTAGTCTTCAATATATGTAATTCTTTCCAAGTAATATAAGAAGTTATTTATATACTTATGGTTTTCTTTGTAGTGACGCGATAGGAATGCAAGTTAGGGCATCCTTCCTTGCCCGCGTGGGTAGTAAATGACGCATAAAGATAACATTCGAACGCTTAGGACTGACGAAAGGGTTACCTAGTTGAGCTGGAAGAATTATTGAACAAAATTTGAATTGAGATCACCCGCCTCAAGCCGGTTTAGGTTTTATTTTTTGTAAGTCTCTCGTGGATAATTTGGAGTTAGAATTACCAAACGGTATTCGTTGAAGGTCATACAGGCTTACGCGTTGACCTCGTCACACCATGATGCAGACCTTATACAAGGATATTTCTAAATATGTAACATACTTCTGAAACGCACTTTAAGATTGTTAAGGAAGCTTTCAATGCGATACTCGGTAGAAGGACAGACAAGTTGTCGATGGGCTGAGAAGGGCCAAAAAGACTGACTGATTTCTTGAAGTAGGAAAGCCTCTCTATGATTAATTCTTGTTTTCAAGAAGCGACCAAAAAGGAAGTAGACCGGCGTTAGCTCCAATATTTCAACTAAAAATGAGCTAGACTTCATCTTCTTGACATATAAACGACAAATATTCAACGATGTCTCTGTGATCAGGAGGATTAAAACTGGGAGTGACCAGCGGATGATGAGGCACATTGAATCTTCGTACGAAAATCGAAGTCTCGCTTGATGACATCTATACTCCGGTTCTGGTATTAAATAGGCACATCTGTCTTATACCACAGCCCCGAAAGTTTTCAGCTCGAATTACACAATCGTTTCTAATGCATAGAAGAGGGCGAATCCTCTAACGATATAAGCAACGGATTCGTGAAAACTGTCCACGCGGTTGGGGGAAAATATTTTAGGTCCTGTTGCATAATTAAACTCAAAAAGCTTTTTGACCAGACTAGAGAAAGGAAATGACAGTGCAAGAATTTAGTCTATCGAACAGAGACAAATGACTAATCTGAACACTCATGACAGCACTGTTATTACGTTTCTAAATGAGATCGTGGGAGAAATCGATAAGTTTTATTCAGTTATATACATTATCCCAGAACCCTGATGTCGACATGTTCCAAGACCCCAGATCCAAGGTAACTCGGCACTATACCGAAGAATGTCTGTGTGGTGACGGGGTAAGAATTCAATTCACCACTCCCTATCTTGCCCGTGGATGTCGTAAGAGACGACTATAGGATATAATATGCACATAACATCTGTGCAAGAGAAGGAAAACTCGAATTGAAGCCCTATACCAACATGTCTGACCAGCATGGTATAGTAGGACAAATTCCCTCCCATAGTGGAGGAGGCCCGAGCCCAATAGTGGGACGTATGTGGGCTGCGATGATGATGATGATACCGAAGAAATCTAGGATGTTAGTTTGTACGAGATCAGAATGCTTCTGAAACAATTAAAGAACGCAAAGGCAATGAAATATATGGAATTAACATAAAGTCAGCATGATATAGTGAGCCACTCGCCCACTCAATATGGAAGGACTTCATGTCCAATGGTTAGATGTTTATGTACTAAGGACGAAGATAAGAATTTGATTTCATATTAGCGTGAACGAATGATAGCGCAACGCTGTTTGATGGCAATGGCACGCTCCCGAATCGTATTTATATTATTGTATCGTATTTTGATTGATATGTATTATGGAAATATTAAATATTGAAAAGTGCTTTTTATTGTACCTACTCTTTGCTTACTGTTAATATATTTCATATTACATTGCTGTATATAATCATTATTAACTAAAAGGAGTGATTATAATATAAGTAGTTAACGGAGCGCAATGGCGGACGCATATTTGACAGATAAAGAGTTATCTGAATACTCCATTAGCTATTTTCTCAGTTCAGATATTTCTTAAGGGCAATATTGGTTAAACCAATGTATATAAAATCGAATTACGTAGAGTACACATCTACGGTACATTTGATGAGTTTATCTTCAAAGTATCAATTAATCGTTTGAATCTGTTGAAAGCGTGTGTGAACGTGACGTGTGCCTGTGTGTCACCGTTGGGAAAACTCAATTCCGATAAATCTATTGTGTTGGAATTAATTAAATGAATATATTGAAACGAAAATTTGACGTTACAAAGGATATTGATAAAACGACGCCATTCCTTCTGTAAATGCTATTATTATTAAAAATATATACCAATTTATTCACTTTTGTGATTTTTATTTAGTTATTTGAAATCTTCCTTTTTGTTTTTGTGATTAAATTCTATTTATATTTGAGATTGCCCTTTTGTTTATTTAAATTGTATTTATTTATTGTTATTTTATTATTATTTACTACCATTGTCATGGAAAGATATAAATTATAACCTGAAATAAATTACATATTATGTGATTACTTATTTATTCACTTCGAATTAAGGAATATATTCTTGTGGCGGTGGAGACAATGGACAATAAATATTCAAATTCTAGAATAATTTGTAAACCACATAAAACAGCGTAAGACAGTTACGCTGTCTGATCGAACCAGTGGTACACACAGCGCATTGAAGATCATTTGTTGGACTTAGACATAACCTGTTTTATGGTCTTCAAAAATACTACGCTTGAATAAAATGGGTATACTACCTGGTACTACTACGGATAATCACTGAAGGGGTACCTAGTATGGCTACGTTCATTAGGTTATATTAAAGACTAAAGAAATAATCCTTGTATTGCGGTGGAATTTTCAAATATAATTATATCAATGAACACAAATTACATCCACAATGGCCACACTTAGCATAGGTACGATATTAACTACTAAGTCACTCTATGCCGTTAAATATAAGGATAACAGAGCAGATACAATCAACGGTCTCATATAATAGATCAGTTAAGTCATTTTGGATTTAGTATGTATAAACTTTAAATAAAATCTTCTTGGATGTACCTGTTAGTTGTATCTGGCTGGTTTTGATACTATTAAAAAAAGTTTCATTTAAAAAAAGAACAATTTTGTAAAATATTGTCTGCCGCCGTTCTTAATTTATTTTCTTTCAGTCAAAGTGAGTGAATGAAATGAAGAAATTCGATACAACTTAAAAAATTATTACAAGAACACATTAGAAGTAGAAATGACTTGAAATTTTATATACAATGCAAAGAATCATTTGTCCCGATCTTACTTACTTATGTGTACTTAAAAATATGCTGATTTCATGTGCACGGCAGAAAATATTTAGTAAACGTGTTGTCTTAGAATAATAACGTATAGAAGGATAGTGTCGGTAATTCGAACGATCGAAACGTGAATCTAAAAATACTACATGCACGCAGACGATTGCACACGTACATACGCACGTGGTGTGCGTATGTACGTGTGCAATCGTATATATACAAATTATGAAATCAAATTTTATTTTTATTAACATGATTCGTCAAAATACTATTAAAAGTAATGTTAAAAACCTTTTTATATTTTTCAAATGTGTTATGACACCATTTGAATGCACAAACATAATTATCTATTTATTTTTAAGAACTGCGTACGTACGTGCAGTACCTTGTACATTACAGAACGGTTCCGGCGTAAGCTCCATTAGGCTCCTATTGAAATGCTTCACTTTTTGTGCGCGAACTTACCTTCTATACGTTATTATTCTAAGCGTGTTGTATAATTTTCCATAGAAAGAAATCATTAAAAAATAAGAGGACCATTCTGAGTTTCTTTCCGCCACTTCTCAGTGGCGGCGCGTGCCTATTCAGTGGTTTTTTCGTTAATTTGCGTTCAAATACAAAATTGACAATATCTAAGTGACATCACAGCGGTTTATGTGTAACAAATGATTTGAATTTGTCGTTCAGCTAAAGCGCTCGGTCAGTCCACACAATGCTACCGACGGATTTTGAAAGTAATAAAAGAGCATGTACGATTTATGTTAGATTACGTCGCCGACTCAGGTCCCTCTGTGTCGTGCGACCTTTTATGTTTTCAACTGTTAAATATATTCAATATCCATTAATTTCTGATATGTACGTAGACATTAGACGCATAATGTGAAACTAGCTTTTATATTATTTTTATTATAGCGATACTTCACAGCGTCTGTTGTCACGGGGAGTGCTAAATTATTTTATATCATGTAGCGTATAAATGAATAGGTACATAGAAAACTAAAATGCTAGAATAATTATGACAAGTGACACGCAATTGAAGAGAATTTATATTTTTATTACTAAGATTACTAATAGCTTAGGTATATCTATGCATACGCAAGATAGTTATGACGTACACAACTTTGGGAGTGATACTCCCTGTCGAAAGTTATGTAGGTACATCAGATACGGTGTCTTGTGTAGAATACATCACTACAAGCCAACGTGTAAACAAAAAAAAGAGCATGCGTACAAAGTATGCATGTCGCGTGTTTTTTGTCAATATTAAATAAAAAAAAGTGGTAATATTTTATTATTACTTTATGCCATATTAGTTACTGTCGTAATCTGTTCTCACATTAGTTACTGTCGTAATCTGTTCTCACATTAGTTACTGTCGTAATCTGTTCTCACATTAGTTACTGTCGTAATCTGTTCTCACTTTAGTTACTGTCGTAATCTGTTCTCACATTACTTACTGTCGTAATCTGTTCTCATATTAGTTACTGTCGTAATCTGTTCTCACATTAGTTACTGTCGTAATCTGTTCTCACATTAGTTACTGTCGTAATCTGTTCTCACATTAGTTACTGTCGTAATCTGTTCTCATATTAGTTACTGTCGTAATCTGTTCTCACATTAGTTACTGTCGTAATCTGTTCTCATATTAGTTACTGTCGTAATCTGTTCTCACATTACTTACTGTCGTAATCTGTTCTCACATTAGTTACTGTCGTAATCTGTTCTCACATTAGTTACTGTCGTAATCTGTTCTCACATTACTTACTGTCGTAATCTGTTCTCACATTAGTTACTGTCGTAATCTGTTCTCACATTAGTTACTGTCGTAATCTGTTCTCACATTACTTACTGTCGTAATCTGTTCTCACATTAGTTACTATCGTAATCTGTTCTCACATTAGTTACTGTCGTAATCTGTTCTCACATTAGTTACTGTCGTAATCTGTTCTCACTTTAGTTACTGTCGTAATCTGTTCTCACATTACCTACTGTCGTAATCTGTTCTCATATTAGTTACTGTCGTAATCTGTTCTCACATTAGTTACTGTCGTAATCTGTTCTCACATTAGTTACTGTCGTAATCTGTTCTCACATTAGTTACTATCGTAATCTGTTCTCACATTAGTTACTGTCGTAATCTGTTCTCACATTACTTACTGTCGTAATCTGTTCTCACATTAGTTACTATCGTAATCTGTTCTCACATTAGTTACTGTCGTAATCTGTTCTCACATTAGTTACTGTCGTAATCTGTTCTCACATTAGGTACTGTCGTAATCTGTTCTCACATTACTTACTGTCGTAATCTGTTCTCATATTAGTTACTGTCGTAATCTGTTCTCACATTAGTTACTGTCGTAATCTGTTCTCACATTAGTTACTGTTGTAATCTGTTCTCACATTAGTTACTGTCGTAATCTGTTCTCACATTAGTTACTGTCGTAATCTGTTCTCACATTAGTTACTGTCGTTGCATGTTACTGTTGTTGCATATTGTCGTTGCACTCGTGCAGGTCGGACGTGTGCATTGGATGGATTGTTGGCTTGGGTCGGTCTTTAACATCGTTGTCGTTTTCTTGTCGTGTCGTTTGATTGTCTTGTCGTTTAATTGTCTTGTCAGGTCGTTGGGTTGTCTTGTCGGGTCGTCGTCGGGGCGGGAGGGGGCAGGGGTCGCTTGGGCACCGGGACTGCTACCATATTGTGGAGGCGTTCGACCGGTGTTCAAAAAGTTGCGACCAGATTTCTGGTCGTGGCCGGGCTGTATATGTAACAGCATCAAAAAACTTTAATATCGCGATTCAGAAGCTCTAATAGTATTGGAAAACTCTAATATCGCGATTCAGACGCTCTAATATTATTGGAAAACTCTCATATCGCGTTTTAGCCACTTTATTAAATCATTGAGATTTAAAAATGGACGGCGACTCTGAAGGAGAAACGGATACACCCTCGGCTGTCGAATGTGACATGGGGGAAACGGATATCACCCCCACGGGGAGGAAGCGTCTTTATATGAAGACTTCTCACTCTGGACGGCAGGATTTGGGTTCCGATACCGAGATCGAACCTATATCCAAAATTAATACCTCGCGTAGGGGTAAGGCAGTACCAAGGGGCCACAATGTGGGACTCACACGTGCCAAGGTGGATCTCAAAAATAGAGACACTGAGGCCTATGAAGTTGAATATGAGCGTGTGCTTCGAAGTCGTGCCTTCCGCAAAGATGTTACAGCGCCAGGATTGGACTCAGCGGATACCTCGGCTTCGGAGTGCCCTCTCATAGAGAATCTCTCTACCATAGGGCCGGAGGAGATGCGTGCTCGTGGGGGCCGCAACGCGGCAATAATCCTGGAGGTTACAAGGAAATCCGGTCACCTCCAGGGTCCTTTTATTAAGAAGCTTAGAGACTCAGCAGCAGAAATGCAAGGTATCATTGAAGCTTTGTGTTCGAAGTCGGAAGCGGAAGATACACGCCGATTGAGAACGGAAAATAGCAGGCAGCGCCAGGAGATAGAATCCCTCAAGGCGGAGCCTTCAGCTCCGCCGTGAATTTTCAGAAATGAGGGCTTCTTCGTCTGCGATAGGAGTGGACACAATAGAGGAACTGAGATCCTCTATTGTGAGGTCGGTCGGCGAGATGGTAAATGCTCGGCTGGCGGGATTAGAAGATCGTCTTCTGCCTGCTAAGGTAAACCGTCCGCCTTTAGCTGCCGACAAAAGGAAGACCACAGGGTCTGCAGTAGCCTTAGCAACGGCTGGTACGGCCACATTGGTACCTCCTGTCCAGCCAACGCCTAGCACTTCGGCAGTCAACCCTCCTATTCAGTCCACAGCTACGAACAGCTGGGCAACTGTTGTGAGGAAAGGGAAGAAAAAGTCTGCCTCTCCGACAGCCTCCGCAGCTGTTGCGCCCTTCACGGCCATCGTCCCAACTGTCTTAGCGCCAAAAAAATTAAAATCGGCGCTTGCTGTCCCGCGCTCCCCGGCTGTAATCTTGAAATTACAGCCGGAAGCTGAACAAAAGGGGGTCACCTACGCTGATGCGATGATTCGCGCCGAACAGGCAGTCAATCTCCAAGAGATGGGGATTAAGGAGGGCCTTAAAGTTAGGCGCTCTATTACTGGGGCTAGGGTCCTGCAATTACCCAAGTCCCAGACGATGGAAGTTGCTGATCAGTTAGCGACTAATTTGCGCACAGCACTGGCGGGTATGGCTGATGTTGTCCGCCCCGTCAAACGTGCTGACATCCGGGTGACCGGGATGGATGACTCCGCCACCGAAGAGAAGGTGCGTGCGGCAGTAGTCCGCACATGTGGTTGTGATGGCGCAGAGGTCCAAGTTGGACAAATCCAGCGTGGACCTCGCGGCATGGGCATGGTGAAGGTGCGCTGTCCTGTCGCTGCTGCTAAAATACTCATGGATGCAGGAAGGCTCCTCGTCGGCTGGAGCTCGGCTGGCATCCAGGTATTGGAGAACCTCCCTTTGAGGTGCTTCCGGTGCCTGGAATTGGGGCACACGGCACCTTTGTGTCCGTCCACTATTGACCGCTCCGAACTTTGCTTCCGATGCGGCAGTAATGGACATAAGTCGGCTGCATGTGTGGCTGTGCCGCGCTGTGCGGTATGCACCGCCGCTGGTCGCCCAGCAGAACACACGATGGGGGGCAGGTATTGCAAAGCCCCCTCAACCAAAGGCAAAGTGCCCCAAGGACCTCGGGCTACTACAGCAACTAGTAGTAACAGACCCCAGGAAGAAGCCGAAATGTCCAATTAATGGGAGACAGAGTACGCTTACACGCTCCAGGCGAATTTGAACCACTCTGCCGGGGCTCAGGACCTGCTACTGCAGTCCATGGCGGAGTGGGAAATGGATTTGGCTGTGGCCAGCGAGCCATACTATGTCCCCCACTCACCAAATTGGGTGGGGAACCTCAGAGAAGATGTAGCTGTCCTGTCCAGAGGACGTGTCGGCCCTCCCCTCACTCCTCTTGAGAGGGGCAATGGTTATGTTGTGGTGGGGTGGCGAGATCTTGCCATTATTGGCATCTATTTCTCCCCCAACCGCGATCTGGCAGAGTTTGAATTATTCTTGGACTCTGTCAGTGCCGCGGTTCGTCGTCAGTCGCCGAAGAGAATTGTTGTCCTCGGCGACTTCAACGCGAAGTCTCGCACGTGGGGGAACCCCACCACAAACGCCAAAGGCGCAGCCGTTGAGCAGTGGTCCTTGCTCTCCGGTCTATCCCTCCTTAATAGAGGGACCATCCATACCTGCGTGCGGCATCGGGGTGGGTCTGTGGTGGATTTATCGTTTACCACCCCTGGCGTCGCTCGCGCAGTGAGTGACTGGAGAGTAGAAGAAGGGGTGGAGACTCTCTCGGACCACCGTTACATACGGTTCGAGATCGCGGCCCCCCGGGGACCACAAGAGCCCCGGCGCAGATCAAGAGGTAGACTCCCAAAATGGGCCATTGGCCAATTAAACTTGGAAATGGCCCGGGAGTCTGCTATAGTACAGCGCTGGGGCGCGGCAGGACAGCTGGCCACTGGTGTGGAAGGACTCGCTGGTCAAATAAGAAGTGCCCTTGAGGCAGTATGCGATGCGGCGATGCCGAGAGCTCGGCGGAGGCCGCCGCGTCGACAGGTATACTGGTGGTCACTCGAGATTGCGAATCTCCGGGTGGCCTCTAACCGGGCGCGGCGTGCCTACATCCGACACCGTCAAAGGGGCAACCGGGACGACATCCTAGAGGGTCAGCTGCGGACTGAGTACAAGACAAAGAAGAAGACTCTGCAGCTGGCCATCAGCCAGGCGAAGGAGAGGGCTCGAGAGGAGCTGCTTGCAGGCCTCGACAGAGATCCATGGGGGCGCACATATCAGCGAGCGCGGAACAAGCTCCGCGCTTGTGGCGCCCCCATCATCGAATCGATGGAACCGGGTTTCTTGTCGGGGCTAATGGGGGAGCTGTTCCCCCGTTCAGTGGGACACGTTCCCCCTAGAATGGCTCCTCAGTCGGTGCTGGAAATGGACTCTCCAATCCCACCCATCACCGACTCTGAAATGACAGCGGCTCTCTCCCGTCTTCGCGGGAAGAGGAAGGCGCCTGGTCCAGACGGCGTCCCGGGAGTCGTCCTCGGTGTCGCCGCAGAGTATCTTGAGGATCAGCTACGGGAGCTGCTCAACGCGTGTTTGAGGTCCGGGCAGTTCCCGGAGCAATGGAAGTGCGGAAAATTATGTCTGCTGCCGAAGGAGGGTCGCCCAGTTGACTCGCCATCCGCATACAGGCCACTGGTGTTGCTGGATGAGACGGCTAAATTGTTCGAAAAAGTATTGGTGGATCGTCTCGTCCAGCACCTCGAGGAAGTCGGGCCGGGGCTGTCAGAGAGGCAATACGGATTCAGAGGCGGCCGTTCAATAATTGATGCGCTGGCCGCCCTGAAGTCCTTGGCCACCGAAGTAGTGGCCAAAAAGGAAGTTCTCCTGGCAGTTTCACTCGACATAAAGAACGCCTTCAACAGCCTCCCACACGAGACGTTGAGGGAGGCGCTCCGGTATCATGGAGTGCCTTTGTACCTCCGGAGGCTGTTGGTGGCGTACCTTGAGGGAAGGCACGTGCTCTGGGAGGGGGGCGACGGGTGCATTCATCGCCATCGGGTGGAGTGCGGCGTTCCACAGGGCTCGGTGCTGGGTCCAGTCCTGTGGAACGTTGGGTTCGACTGGCTTCTGCGGGGTCGGCTCCTTCCCGGGATGGGGGTTATCTGCTACGCAGACGACACCCTCATCACGGTGAGGAGGGCTGACTTCCAGGGGGCTGCCCGATTGGCACAGGAGGGAGTAGCACTCGTCGTAGATCGGATTGGCATGCTGGGTCTGAGGGTCTCGCTAAACAAAACTGAGGCCCTCCTAGTTCATGGCCCACGTCGAGGTCCCCCCCGAGGAGCACATATCAGTGTGTCTGGGGTTGCCGTGCCGGTGCGGGCCCAGATGAAATATCTGGGCCTGCACCTCGATAGCAAATGGAATTTCGGGCCACACTTTGCCCAGCTCGTCCCTAGGCTCACCAAGTCAGCCGCGGCGTTGGGAAGGCTTCTGCCAAATACTGGCGGTTCTGGGTCGTCCTGTCGGCGTCTCTACGCTGGAATCCTGCGGTCCATGGCGCTGTATGGTGCCCCTATCTGGTCGGAGTCCCTCACCGCCCGCAACAAGGCCCTCCTGCGTCGACCGCAGAGAGTCATGGCGGTGAGAACTATCAGGGGTTATCGTACAGTGTCTTGGACTGCGGCGACGCTACTGGCAGGCGATCCGCCTTGGCCACTTGTGGCTGAGGCGTTGGCGGAGGTCTACCAGCTCCGTGCAACAGCGCGGGCCAACGGCGAGCAAGTCTCTGTAAGGAGACTGGGCAGAGCACAAGAAGTGGCCCGAAAGGAGGTTATCCGGCGGTGGAGGGAAGACCTGGAGTCCCCCGTAGCAGAGCGGGGGACTGTGGAAGCGGTTGCGCCGCATCTCCACCGCTGGCTCACAAGGAAGCACGGCAACCTAACATTTAGGATGGTGCAGGTGCTTACCGGACACGGGGTCTTCGGTAAGTACCTGCATATGATTAGAAGAGAAGACCCCCGGATGTCATGAGTGTGGCGCGCCAACTGATGATGCGCGTCACACATTAGAGATATGCCCCGCCTGGGGGTCTCAGCGCCACGACCTGTCGGCGGTACTTGGAGCGGACCTGTCGCTGCCGACCGTTATCGCAAAGATGCTTGGCAGCGACAGGTGCTGGTCGTCGATGGCCTCATTTTGTGAGGCCATCATATCAAGGAAGGAACTGGCGGAGCGGGAACGCGAGGCGCTTGCGTCTGCTGACTTGCTTCGTCGCCGGCGACCCGGGAGGAGGAGGCGACAATATAGTGACAATATATGACAGGACGTGGCCAGACGGCCATGTGTTGGGGTGTCGGGGATTGAATGTCATCAGACGACCTCTCCGGCACCCCGTAAAAGCGCAGAAGGGGCCGCTGTGGTTTTAGTGGGTATTCCGGCCGCGGATGTGGTCGGTGAGTCCCACACGGCCCCCCCCGTCCGTCACTGGCGGGGGACAGTGCGTAAATGCATTTCCACAGCGTGAACAAAAAAAAAAAAAAAAGTTACTGTCGTAATCTGTTCTCACATTAGTTACTGTCGTAATCTGTTCTCATATTAGTTACTGTCGTAATCTGTTCTCATATTAGTTACTGTCGTAATTTCCAGAAAATGATTATGATTGCATCACGCATGTTTGCTTCAAATTTTTAATGGCTGACGTATGGACACTATCCTTCTATACGTTATTATTCTAAGGTGCAAGTGCGCGCGGGGAGAGGTTTTCGCGTGCTCGCGCCTCCGGGAATGACGCGCCCTTCTCTAGACTCCTTGGAAATCTACGGCACAAATAGATCTAGATACAAGCCTTAAGCTATATTGTACTCTGTTTTTATTGTAATTCACTTAATAGTTATTAATTATTCATTTTAAATATCCTGTGTTGTTCTCTGTTATCAATAGTCAATATATTATCTAAATAAAGCAGTTCCATCTCATCAAATAAGTACTTTTTTGGCGCCCACTGTAATCACGTAACTCTTCACCGCTTGCAAATTGGTGAAACCCCTGGCGTCTCGCCTTCAGACGAGTTGGTATAGAATTTTATTTAGAGTTCTCGTTCTTTTACATGCGCCTATTAGTAATTATTTAACATACCTACGCTCATGAGAGCGGACCATAAACATTGTAAAGTATCCGAAACGTTGCAACGGTGAGAATAAAAGGATACTACATAAAACTTAAAAAAAAAGGTAAATTCATTTTTTTTACTTGACAACATCTTGTTCTAAGGAAATAATCCCTGTATTGGAACTTTACAAACGTAATTCAGAGAGACTCAGAACAACAATTACTGGATGCACAAAGTGTTGTCCTGCGTGCGAACCCGTATCTTAACCACTAAGCCATCTGTGCAGTCGTAACATATACTGAATACTCGTACAAACATCAGACATTAATAATATACTTTACACATTTAACTATGTTAAATACATTCACACTTTTAACATCAACTATAGGACGTAGCGTATACCTCTTTCACAAATGTTTGCATTAGGTGATAGCTGCTGCCCACTCCCCTGGATCCTCAGTCGAGATTTAAACACCCTCGGGCAAGTAAGAGATAGCGACAGTTGTATTCTTATCTTACGTACATCTTCTTAATATATATAAATTACGTGTCACGTTGTTTGTCCGCGATGGACTCGCTAAACTACTTAACCGATTTTAATCAAATTTGCACACCGTGTGCAGTTTGATCCAACTTGAAAGATAGGATAGGTTACATCTTAATTATAGTCATAGTCACATAGTCGCAATATTATTTTATTGCAAATTATTTGTCTATTATTTGACATTCACTATTATCTGTTAACTCCAAACGATTTTAACAGATGGCGATATCTGTTGTCTAGATTGAGTAATTAATTAATAGATGGCGCTGCTATGTCAAAACTACAAACGTGTCATATACGATTTTACTACTTGCTTTTTTACATAGATGCCATTTGTAAAAAAATATGACGACCTCCATGACAGATGTTCCCCTACAGTTCCACTTAAATAGTTTAATAAAATGTAATATAACAAAATCATTAGCCACAGCAACGCGTGGCCGGGTCTGCTTGTAATATGTTTATCATTATCATTATTTCACCTTATATACGTCCCACTGTTAGGCTCGAGTCTACTATACCACGCTGGTCTGACATGTTGCTATGAGATTTTATTTTAAGTTTCTTACTCTTGCATAGATGTTATATGCATATTTAATGCCTTAGTTGTCTTTTACGACATTCACGAGCAAGAAAGAGGGTGACGAATTGTATTCTTTCTTACTTTATCTTCACACAAAAAATGTATATCTTTGTATATATCTGTGTATTTTCATGAAGTCTTCGGGTCGCGTCGGCGCTGCGACAAACGTAGCCAATTATACAATTGTTATTTTAATGAAGCAACACTCATTTGTTATGTTAAGGTCACCTTGATTAAAAAATAAAAGAGAATTTTTATGCGAACGTCTCGGAGGTAACGCATTTTAATTGTACGAGATATAATTAAACATAATAATTAAATTTAGCTGTCTTTGTGTTGTAAACTCACGGCTGTTAAACATGAAGTCTTGAATGCTCCGGATTGAATATTGGACTGGACCTTAATTAGGTTTCTCTTCAAAAATATCTTTCTTCGGCGCTTATCTTTACATAGCTTGTTCAGAAAAATGTTGTCCACATAAGATTTATTGTATGGCTCGGTCCTCCTCCGCAGTAGGAGGGAACGTGACCTACTAAACTGCAGACAGACAGACAGACTTATATTAGTGGTAGAAGCATACTGTTGACAGTTATTATGTTGTGGCTTAGTGGACTGTATGGGGTGGTTTATGCCAGCAACATAACGACGTGGGCTAGGTGAAGGACCAGCGGGAGCCAATCCCACTAGTGGGACTGGTTCCCACAAAATGGGGGTTTGTAGGTAAACGTTAGGGAGTAGGCAGGGAAGTTACCTCGTCTTTCCTGTGCTTTGGTGGAGCGGCAAACTTGTCGGGCTGAAGGTGATGTTCACGACGAGCTAGGTTAGGCTGAATGCGGGCACTGAAAATATTGTCTATTTAATATCACTATTACGGTATAGTATATACTCTCGCGTGCGGATAAGCTGACTGATGTGGTACCATTTCGATTGTTATGCTGAGCGGTAGACGCAGGCGTCGCGTAACGATTACATCGCGATACTACCCAAGAGTCTTTCGCTAGAGAGTCAATACTAGAATGTCAAAATGGCGGGCACAGTGCGAAGCAGCGTGAACGAATGAAGTAATCATCCGTCACGATGTCAGCGCGAACAACAGTTGTTTGTCTACAGCCGCGGGCTGGTCTGTCCGGGGTGGTAGGTGCCACACAGCAGAAAATCAACGTCCGAGTAGTAGTAATTTGTAACTGCACTTTGTTCAGTGAGCGAGAGAGCCGGCCGCCATCTTTCTGAGGGTGTTTGCATGTGGTTTTAGTGATGCCTTTAGTATCGCCGAACCTCATAGCACGCATTCATACTCCCTTCACTTTCTTCGCGGTAGGCAGCGGCCTTGCAAAGGTCTATGAACGGCAGCAGCACTTACCATCAGGTGTACTGTCTGCTCAAAAACATAGGGTTCTATGTTGTGTTTTCCTTCACTTGCATAGATGTTATCTGAATATCATAACCTTTAGTCGTCCTTTGCGATACTCACCGGTAAGAGAGGATCTGGTGAATTGTATTCTTACTTCGTCACCAGACGAAAGAATTCATGAAAATATTTTTATATGACAATGAATGAAACGAGAGAATAAGTTATCAATTTAGGTTAAAGGCTACGTCAACCATTGACGTCATTACAAGGTTAGTTATTTAACATGTTCAATCAATCAATTTATATTATAATTAATCGTGTATTATTATGTTCCTATAGAGTTTCTCTTTTATGTGTATTGCTAGGGTTTCCTATAAATGATCAAGTTCAATTGAATATATAAATAACTGTTGTTTATTAATTTAGTGGAAGTATTAAAATTTATTATGATTTTTTTTGTTCTTAATTACTATGTTTTGATTAATTATCATCATATCAGCCTATATATGTCTCGCTGTTGGGCTTTTTTTTTTTTTGGGGGGGGCTGCGGTCGGCGCGCCTCCGCACCACTCCGTCCGGGGCGACAGAGGGGCTTAAGCACGCAACTCCCGCAACCCACCCGAACACCACGTCGCCTTCGTCGTTGGGCCGACCACTGGAGCAGGGTTACTTGTTATCAGTGGCCAGCCCGACGGAATACCCCCTACCCGGGGTACCCTCCCATCGACCGACGTCCCCCCCTCGGGGAGGACGTCGGTCTTTCCTCACGCGGTCGGCCTCTCGGCGGGTGACGGACTAATCCCCAGTCACGTCACCCGCGGCCTCGGCTAGGACGGCATTGCACGCAGGTATTCCCGCCTGCATATGTCATATGCCCTCCCATTGTGGAGGAGGCCCGAGCCCAACAGTGGGACGTATGTGGGTTGCGATGATGATGATGATGATGATTCCCGCCTGCGCCGCCCCAGTTGCCGGCGGCGGGTCGCATCGTCGAGGCTGTGCTCCTCGCGCTCGCAACCCACCGCCTCCTTCTGCGAGATAACTGCCTCGCAGAAGGCTGCGACCGCGTCCCAATTCTTGATGCTGCCGAGCATCTCCCTAGCGATGGTCGGCAGTGTCAGGTTGGCACCGATGATTGCGACGAGTTCACGACGCGGCTCTGCCCAAGCGGCACAGACCTCGAGCGTGTGTTGCACCGTGTACTCGTCGCAATCGCAGTGGTGGCAGGACAGAGTTCTCTCCCTCCTAGCGACCCTGTACAGGTACTTGCCGAGGCATCCATGCCCCGTCAAGACCTGCACGAGTCGGAAGGAGAGCACCCCGTGCCGCCTTTCCAACCACTGCATCAGCACCGGCCGGAAGGCCTCCACGGTCCAAATATCGTATCGAGGCCTCTCCAGCCGGTCTGCCCAACGGGCGATGACGTCCCGGCGGGCGTCGACGCGCCAGGCGGTGAGCTCCTTCAAGGAAACAATACCGCCCCCCGCGCACCCCCGACACCCGCCGATACAAGTCGGCGAGCATTTCCGCCTCCAGGTCCCACGGGGGAGTCCTGGCCAATAGGCACGCCGCCTCCGTTGCCACCGTGCGGTACCCACGGATGATCCTGACCGCCATAACCTTCTGTGGACGCCACAGAAGGGCCCTAAGTCGGGCGGTCATGGATTCCGCCCACAACGGTGCGCCGTACAGGGCCATCGACCGGATGACCCCCGCGTACAGCTGTCGACATGCCGCGCTCGGTCCACCCACGTTCGGCATCAGCCATTGTAGGGCGGACGCCACGCCGACGAGCCGCGGGACGAGCCTGCGGAAATGCTCCCGAAACCACCATCGCCCGTCGAGCACCAGGCCCAAGTACTTCATATGGGCCTGGATGCTGATCCCAACCGAATTGACGGTGATCGAGACGCCGATGGGAGGGTCCATACGGGGCCCATGGAACAAGAGGTCCTCCGTCTTGTCCAGGGCCACCCTCAACCCCAGCGCTTCGATCCGCCTGACGACCTCTTCGGTGCCTGAGGTCGCCAGGCTTACCACCTCTTCTAGCATCCCACTGCGGGCTGTGACGAGCGTGTCGTCGGCGTAACAAATCACGCCCAGCCCGGGTGGGAGGTTCCCCCGCAACGCCCAGTCGTAGCCGATGTTCCACAGGGTGCTTGGTGTTGGGCTGAGGCCACCTCCATAATGGGAGGGGAATTTGACCCACTATTCCGCGCTAGTCAGACGTGTTGGTATAGAGTTTTGTTTCGAGTTTTCCTTCTCTTGCATAGATGTTATACGCGTATTATATCCGTTAATCGTCTTTTACGACATCCACATGCAAGATAGGAGGTGATAAATTGTATTCTTACTCCGTACGGAAAGTTTTGAATTTTATTGGGGAAATAATTTATAGAGAGTTTGAGATTATAGAGAAATTTACATTGTTTTCATTTGCAACTTTTCTGGTTATTTTATACTGTGGAGATTAACATTCAATGTGGGGATCTTACTCTGTGTAAGAATATATTTCACCACTCTATATCTTATAACGTCAATATCGTGAAGTACGACTAAAGGGTTATAGAATGCGTATAACATCTACCTGTCTGTTTAAAAAGTATCGCGAATTTTGAATTTCCACAGGTTACGTGTATTTCATTTTATTGTAGTTTTATGTTGGTACTCATGTGCCTTACTTATGCTGATAAGGTCGACTATTTTGAATGTTTAGTTAATTTCGTATAGCTGACCTATGTAAAAGAAGCAAAACTCGAAATAAAACCCTTTGGCGCTTTACCGCATTAAATGAGAAAATATTTTTTTGCAAAACAAACCGACTTCAATGTAGATAAATTTTTAGATTTTTGTTGATTTTTCAAAAACCGCTTGTCCGATTTCGTTAAAATTTACATGGAACATTTTGGGCAGTATATTTTAACAAAAAAAAAAGACTTTTCAAATCGTTTATCAAGCGACAACAAATATAAAAAAAAAATACAAACATTTGAATTCAGAACATCCTTCTTTTTTAGAAGTTGGTTAAAAATATCGTACACCTCAGAACAGAATTGAATAAGGGGTAAAGTTAAGTGAGGTCGCAGATATAGTCAGATTCTTGTCCGATAAGTGATTTCCTTAATATTAGTGAACTATTTTTATCTTTCATTTATTCGTTGTCACACATTTATTTTAGTATGTCAACGCAGAAGCCAGTGTAATGTGAAAAACGAAATAATGAAAAGCCTTAATGAAGTCTGCGTTGACAGATAATAAATTAGCGCGTGACTGTAACGCGACCCGCTCAGACGTGTTCACTCATTGTTTAACGACTATATAAGAGAGAGAACAAACCGACGAGACCTTACACTACCATCAAACAGTTTATATATATATATATATAAATTCACTGAACAACAGTATTCTGTAAGGTCTTCTCAAAGACAATATTATTTTACAGTAAAGTTCACAGTTCGTGGAGCGCTCCGCGAATTTATTGTTAAATTTTTGCTTTAACTTTTGAAAGAGCGATTTAACTGAACACTGATTTAAGCTATACAATATTATGTTTTTTTATTTTTAAAATGGAGTTCTTTAAAATAAATATTTTGAAATAAAGTATTAATTTAATTTCAATATTTGATAATATTTTAAAGAAACAAAGTATAAATCATAATATTTTTTTAACTTTCGGGAATAATTTTTCTTTTGTGGGCAAATTAATGAACAAAAAAATAGCTTCACACTTGACATAAAAATGATTGCTACTTTTATTTTATTTTCATTTGATGAAATTATCTTTTTTCACAGTGATTTCACATGGGCAATTTCACAGTCAATGTCTTATGCTACCACCACACGGTGAATATTTATATAATATCTATATAATGTGTAATTCGCTCCAGATATAGTTCGCTCTAGATAAAGCAATACATTTTTAGTTGTCACATATATATGTAGATGTCGCCCAGATCACTATTGAACAAAACTTTCATATAATAAAGAAGTAATGCGAATAGTTCGAACACTATTTTCTTTCTTCTTATATTTTACTAGAAGAATTATCCTATTACAGAAATAATAAAGTTGTGATATATGTACCCTTGATTACGTTCAACATACTCATTAACAATCATTTATATACTTCAAAGAATAAGAATTCTGAGATAATTAAAATTATACAGTAAAATAGACAGGAAAATAGAACAGCTTTAGTGATGTGGTTGCTGATTATGAATTCTAATTCTCTATTCTTTGTTTATTATTAATGTTTATGGCAAAAGAGCAAACAGTACACCTGATGGTAAGTGACTTTCGCTAGGCCACTGTATAGTGTGAAGAAAGTGAAGAGAGTGTGAATGCCTATCCTAAAGGTTCCTTCCGACTGGTGCAGGTGCTGACGGGGCACGGTTGCTTCGGGAAGTACCTGCATAAGACTGTCAGGAGGGAGAGCACACCGTCCTGCCACCACTGCAGTTGCGACGAGGACACGGCGCAGCACACACTCGAGGAGTGTGCTGCATGGGAGGGGGATCGCCGTGAACTCGTCGCAATTATCGGTGCCGACCTGGCGCTGCCGACCATCGCCAGGGAGATGCTCATCAGCGTCAGGAACTGGGACGCGGTCGCCGCCTTCTGTGGGGCCGTAATCTCACGGAAGGAGGCGGCGGATCGTGTGCGAGTAGAGCTCCTATTCGGCGACACGTTCCGCCGCCGGCGACTCGGGCGGCGCAGGCGCGAGTATCTGCGCCTAATGCCGCCCTAGCCGAGGCCGCGGGTGATCGGACCGGGGAATTGTCCGTCACCCGCAGAGAGGCTGACCGCGCGACGGCGACCGACGTCCCAGGACGTCGAGAGGTGAGGTTACCCGAAAGGGTATTCCGTCAGGCCGACCACTGACGACAAGTCACATCTGCTCCGGTGGTAGGCCCAACAACGAGGTGACGTGGGTACGGGTGGGTTATGGGCCCGCGCGCCGTCCTCTCATCGCCCCGGACGGACTGGACCGCGCGTGCGCTTACTATAGCCCACCCATAAAAAAAAAAAATCCTAAAGGTATCATCAAAACTCATCACACGCAAACACTCTCAGAAAGTTGTGCTTTCGCTCTCTCACTCACCAAACGAAGTGCAGTAACAAAACGTCGATTTTCTGTTAGAGTGTGGACTGCACGATGGCGACCGACTTCCCGAGACAGGGACGTCGAGAGGTGAGGGTATCCGAAAGTGTATTCCATCGGGCCGACCACTGAAGGCAAGGAACTCGGCACTGGTGGTCAGCCCAACGACGAAGGCGACGTGGCTACGGGTGGGTTACAGGCCCGCGCGCCATCCTTTCGTCGCCCCGGACGGAACCGTGACTGTCGACAATGTTGGCGGGAGACTGAGCGGCGGTTGTGCCGTAACTCCACCGCTGGCTCGCAAGGAAGCGCGGTAACTAATATTTAAAATGGTGCATGTGCTTATCTTCAGTCTTCAGTAAGTACCTGCATATGATTAGAAGAGAAAAGGGCCACGGATACCATGAGTGTGGCGCGCCAACTGATGATGCGCATCACGCCTAGGGGCCTCAACACCACGTTCTGTCGGCGATACTTGGCACGGACCTGTCGTTGCCGACTGTTATCGCAAACATGCTCGGCAACGACAGGTGCTGGTCGTAGATGGCCTCATTTTGTGAGGCCGTCATATCAAGACAGAAAGTGGTGGAGCGGGCACGCGAGGTGCTTGCGTCTGCTGACTCGCTTCATCGTCAGCGACCAGGGAGGAGGAGGCGATAATATGCGCACCTACTCCCATCGCTCTGAATAACGGTCAAACGGTCATGCGTTGGGGTATCGAGGATTGAATGTTACCAGCCGATATCTTCGGTACCCTGTAAAAGCGCGAAAGGGGGCGCTGTGGTGTTTTACTCTCGACAGTGTGCTCCTATCGCATAAAAATTGTTGCCATAATAGCTTGCTTGTCCGTGCGTCGTAAAAATGGGTTGAGGAATAGCCGTCAGCTGTACTCTCCTGGATGACTAGTAGATATTACTAAGATAGGATACCCTTTTGACAAGCGTTGCGATTAGGGTAGTATGTTATATGAGGAGGCTTATATCCATGGTGGGCGTTGGTGAACTGCTGGATGATATATCTATAGGCTAGATTTTCCACTGGATATGTACGTGATAGATACATAAGAAGTAAAAGAAACTCTCTTTAAGTCGACCTATCATTTTGATCCAGTCTTTCGCCTCCGCAATGAATGTGTGGAAAGTGCCGCAAAGCGCCTCAGTTTCGAAAAGAAACGAATCTCGGTACCGGCGGTCGGCCCAATGGCGAAGAAGGGGGATTACGGTGGGTTATAGGGGCGCGCGCCGTCCTTTTATCGCCCCGGACGGAATGGAAGACGTGTGCGATAAGCATAGCCCACCCAAAAAAAAAGACCCTTGCCAGCCTTGCCAGCAAAAACAATCTGTTCAAATCTCCAGTGGCACTAATCTCGCTGAAAGAGACTTAGGATCACTCTACTATATTGGTTCTTTTAAGGGGAGAGTTTGACTTGGTATATCTGTCATGTTTTTACTACCGTACCACAAGATACCGCAGTAGGTAGTAGTACCGTAGTAGGTCTAATATCGAACAAAAAAACCATGTAAATATATGTGTATTATGTTGCTTGTCGTAATGAGCGACGAAGTATGTGAGACCTCTTTGTGAACCATTAACCACACAATGTAAACCATATTTCTTGCAATAAATTCAATTCATTTCATAGGAAGGACCCATTTCAGTTGGAAATGTTATGGTTCTCAATTGTAAGTTTTCAAGAATCATTTCTCCTACCTACTTGCAGGATCTGAATTACCTGCTCCTCAACGCTATGATACGTTCTTCTTTAAATACGGCTTAAGAAAAGCACTTTTTTCACAGTAGGCAGTGACCTAGCTGAACCCCTGGTATTGCTAAGGCTCATGTGCTGCAGTGCTGTCACTTTTCATCAGCAATAAAAGAAATTGCCACGCTTGGTTGGTGGTTAGGGATTATAGATAGTCTAATACGTTTTCTAGGAGAGATCTGCTGTCCACTTTCTTAATAAGATCGCCCAACACACTAAAACTGATCCAAATGAGGCCGCTTTAGTTTGCCCTTAGCGCGACACTTCTGTATTGCCCCAGTTTCATTTTAACACCATGATATGGCCACTTTTCTAGTTTTAGTCATGTCTGAAGTTCAGAATGGCCCAATGTTAAGTAAATTCAATGTGTTTTTATTGTGATATCGGTCACATAACGTGTCCGTCTGCTATGTTGATATGGAACCATTTGCATGAGCAGCGCCCACTGTCGGTCTAGTGTCGCCACCACGTCGCCTCATAACCCGATGCCTCGACGTACACTTTAGCATATAAATCGAATATTTGCCGTTTGTTTTAGAACTATACATGGTTTAGTGTAGCGTATATCACAATATATTTACGTTATATTTTTCATTGACTCATGTCCACATTTTTGATGGAGTATAGGCAGAACTGTAACATACTCCCGTATTCCTATTTCACACTATTTGCTCGATGAGCTTCGCTTCTCTATGTAATCTTCCCCTACGTAAATAACTAAAAGTATTTAGGTACAAGTAGTACTTATTTAGGTGCTTTTTTTTTGGAGCTGGGTTGCGGTCGGCGCGCTCTTCCCACCACACCGTCCGGGGCGACAGAGGGGCGTAAGCACGCACACCAGCAATCCACCCACGATGCACGTCGCCTTCGTTGTTGGGCCGACCACCGGAGCAGGGTTACTTGTCATCAGTGGTCGGCCCGACGGAATACCCCCTATTTGGGGTACCCTCCCATCGACCAACGTCCCCCCTTCGGGGAGGACGTCGGTCTTTCCTCACGCGGTCGGCCTCTCGGCGGGTGACGGACTAATTCCCCGGCCACGTCACCCGCGGCCTCGGCTAGGGCGGCATGAGGCGCTGGTATTCGCGCCTACGCAGCCCCAGTCGAGTATTTAGGTGCTGCAGTTAATATAAGAATTTCTTCCTAAGAGCTCGTGTTATTCCACTAATTGTACAGATGGCGTAGTTGTTAAGATGCCGACCTACTGTACTAAGTGTCGTGGGTTTGATACCCACGGAGAATTCATTGTGTGATCCACTAATTGTTGTTGTAAATCGGGGTGTAAGAAAATGTTATATGTATTTGTAAAATGTCACATAATAAACCGCTTATTTTCCGTGTGGTGGCAGAGTAAGAATTCAAGTAAGAGTAAGAAACATTTCGCCGGGTGTCGTAAAAATCGTTTAAAGAATTATCGCAAATAATATTTATACAAGAGAAGGAAAACTCGAAATAAATCCCTATACGAACCCGTCTGACCGGCGTGGTATAGTAGGTAATTTCCCTCCCATTGTGGAGGAGGCTCGAGCGCAACAGTGGGACGTATATGAGCTGTGATGATGACTAGGCTTATTCCTTATTGTCGGATGTTGTCATTTAAAAAAATATATACGGAAACTTACTCAAATCACTCTCTATTCTATGCAATGTCGAGCGGTAAATATAACGCCACAGCTTCACGTAGTCATTCATATGCGGCATTTAACTTTAAGAAAAATTACTGATATACACGAAACGGTGTATTTTAAGTTTGATTTTAACGTGGAATGGTTGATTATATCTAAATTTGATCATCCGTAAAATTCAAACGTGAACGATGAGTTGGTTACACTTGCTGCCACAGTAGCTTAAATATAGTAAAGCAGTTAGTGCTCATTGTGAATGGGTGTGGGTTATATGGGGATACAGTCTCTAATAATCTGTTTTTAGCTTCGTAAAACTTCTAAACTTTTAAAACAAAATAGATATTCCTTAAAACAATTGTAGATGTAAATTCAGCAAAAAGTAATTGATAATTAATTTCGCCCACGTTCGTGCAGGCTCTGGAATGAACTACCTGCTGATATTTTTCCGAGCGCTATGACATGTCCTTTTTAAACGAGGTTTAAGAATAGTATTTTCTTCACGTTAAGCAACGGCCTGTCTGTGACCCTGGTATTGCAAAGGTTCATGTGCGGCAGTATCTCTTACCATCAGGTGTGCTGCTTGCTCGTTTGACACGATTGGCAATAAAAAATAATATAAGTTTGAATTGTTGGTAATTTTTGGTGGACTTCGTGTTTATAGGACAACATAGAATGTCATTAAGTATATCTAACTCTAGCACACTACACACCATAGCGGATTTGTATAATTTTATAACTGATTTTGTATACTTTCAACTTAAACTTTACTCAAATGACCAATGGCGACTTGAATAAAATAAGTTAGGTACTAAACTTTTTTATTTGAAACCTTATTACAAGTACTTTCATCGCATTAGGGGTAGTGGACTTCCATTGAAGACAAGAACCGGTAGCCCATTTAAATGTCGACGGCGACCGACGTATCGGGACAGGGTCGTCGAGAGCTGAGGGTACCCGAAAGGGTATTCCGTTGAGCCGATCATTGAAGACAAGGAACTCGGCACTGGTGGTCGGCTCAACGACGAAGGTGATGTGGGTACGGGTGGGTTATGGGCCCGCGCACCGTCCTTTCGTCGCCTCGGGCGGAATTGACGGCATGTGCGCTTACCATAGCCCACCCATAAAAACAGCCCATTTAAATGTCGATAGGTACAGTGCGACTGGTTACTTATTGGGCGGGAAGTATCAAAATCATAGCCTACTACGGAAGTACGATATTATATTTAAAATATAGATAACGGAGGTTACCAGCTTAAAATAATACGTGATTATTCATATGTTGTAAGCTAAGCGTGCCCTACAGGTAACATGCACGTAATGCCAACTGAACCGCTAACAAAGCAAGTTCGTTAAGTAACACAAGTTACGCACACACATACAACATAAGCAGTGACAGGAGAGCCGCTTAAAGTTTCCTGTGAATTCCTGACATATTTCCCTGTACATTTTGTGTGAGCACTTCGGCACGCGCCTACGTACCATACTTGTGATGTGAACTTCACCTGACGCACTAATATATCGTATATTTTAGAAATGCTCGATCGAAAATTTTATTTGCTTTGAAAGTTTGCGGAATTGCCACGATAAATACATAAAGTTTATTAATTTTTCATTGTAATTGCACTTTCATTGGTATGTTGAGAGCTAAACTTCATAATATATCAGTAGATTTTAGCCTTTTATTCTAATTGACCGGACCGGGGATTAGTCCGTCAACCGCAGAAAGGCTGACCACGCGATGGCGACCGACGTACCGGGAAAAGGACGTCGAGAAGAGAGGATACTCCGCAGGGTATTCAGTCTGGCCGACCATGAAGGACAAGGAACTCGGTACGAGCTACGGTGGGTTATGGGGCCGCCGCAGCTTTGTCGCCCCGGATGGAGCCGGGCGGCGGGTGCGCTAACCTTAGCTCACCCCCAAGAAAAAGACTTTTATTCTAAGACCTATAGTCTCAGTACAAATTTTAAGAGGTTCGCAATATTATTTTCTTATTACTATTATTCTAATTATCTTGTAGTGAAGGAGTACGAATACAATTTATCACCTTTCTTGCACGTGGGTGTCGTAAAAGATGACTACGAGATGTAATATGCATATAACGTCTATACAGAAGAAAGAGGATTTGAAATAAAGCTATAACAACCCGTCTGACTATATTTTGTAGATCAATTTCCCCTACTAATGTGGGGAAGGCTCAAGCCCAAC
The DNA here is from genome assembly GCA_032191425.1 of Lymantria dispar. Lineage (NCBI taxonomy): Eukaryota > Metazoa > Arthropoda > Insecta > Lepidoptera > Erebidae > Lymantria > Lymantria dispar. Next base: position 38,380,825 of record CM063445.1, read on the forward strand.
AGTGGGACTTATATCAGCTGAAATGAAGATGACGATAATCATTCTATATTATAACGCGTGATGGACTAGAAGTCTGAGGTTCCGCATTGTTAGAGTTAATAACGTAAAATAGGAGATTTGTGCTTGAAACATTTTTTTTAAGACAACACCCTATTTAGGAAATCATCCATGTGTTGCGGGGGACTTTACAAACATATAATTAACGGACACAGATTACATACAGACTCGGAACAATAATTTATGGATCGCACAAAGTGTTGTTCTGCGTGGGATTCGAACGCATGACATTGGCACGGTAGGTCGGTATCTTAACCACTTCGCCATCAGTGTATATTTATTTATTTTGATAATATAAATGAATATTTATGAAACAATCCTTATTAAGGAAAAACTTAAATGTGCTTTGAAAATCTATACAATTAAATAAAATTGAAATGTCTGTTTGTAATGTCAAAATAATGGTTTTTTTCATGCTGATACCCTTATTTGCAGGATACTTATGCCTACAAACTGGTTTTAAAAAAATGCTCTGTCTGTCTGTTTTTTTTGGATAATCTTCAAAATGGCTTGACCGACTTTGCTAATATTTTAGTACCAGATAGCTGTCTATATAAGAAGTAACTTAGGCTATATTTTATGTATTCTCACGACAACGGAAACTACGCAGGTAAGGCTTCTGAAACCGAAGCGAAGCCAGGGTGAGTTGCTAGTTATAGTATAAAATAATCGCGTTAACATCTTAACACGGGAATATCTCGCATAGCTAGTGGGTAATCAAACTGAGTGCACCTTTGTTGTGTTTTGTGCATGTCAGCGAGCGTCAGGAACGTGCCACGTCATATCTAGACATGCGGTAGTGACGACACAAGAAGACATATATGTATTATTATTTATGTTGTTTTGCTATTTTAAAGATTATTTGACAATCTAATCACGACAAATAAGTTAACATCTAGAAAAACATTTTTTCATTTAACAGCAGTACCTATTATTTTTAAAATTGAACGGGACTGTAAGTAATGCAGGTCACATTATTTTATAATAATATTTTATAATAGTTTGTAAGGTAATCTTAGTACAGTAGACGCCCGTTAACCGCCGCCGCCGCTGCGATCGGCACGCTTAAGTTTAGCTCTGTACTTTATTTCATAATCATAATAAACCACGCACATTCGAGTTGAAGAAGTTATTTACATCAATTGTTAATTATAACCCATACAGGGACATTCGAGTACAATTGTTTCTTATCATCCTTCCATCCACCAGCACATAGCAGCAGCAACAATCCCGTTAGATAGCCTTAAAAAAAATCAAAAATAAAATCAAAACTCAAGTGTTCTAATCGACCTTCAAGGGAATGAGTTCACAAAGCAGCTCTGAATTATCCTTCACTAAGATTGTTCATTAAAGGAAAACAGCGCGTATCGTATTGATTGCTGAGTGAATCTGGTATTTGTCGGGCGATCAGCGCCAGCCCTGCGTCATTCAGGACTATTGAGCGATTCATTTATTTAGTAGATCTATATGGGCCTGTCACTAGCAAGCTGCTTAGTTTAGTAGTGTGTATTTTGATTGTTATACATTATTTTTATAGTTAATAATCTAGAAAGTGGGTGAACACTTAATTCAAATAAAACCATTAGCCTTAATTTGACGTGATAAGGTTTTATAAATCGATGAACGCTGGCTGCACGCATAAAAAAGCATGTCACGTTCCACCTGAGCCGAGCGTGTAAACGAGAGCGCGAAATAAGCGACAAAGAGCCTAAGCGTTCGGCTTGTGACTAGAGATTGCAAATCGGGCCCGGCCCGGCCATTTAAGATCATTCTTTCAGACTAAAAAATAATTTTACCTTGTAATATACTTTACTTTTTGTTTTGTTATTATATAGTTATAAAGCCTGCGTAACGTAACCAATTTTACGTTACATTTTGTTAGTTAAGACTATACAAGTTTGGTTGTTTACAGTTACAACACAGCCTAGCCTATAAGATTTCGCTATTTGCTCAATTAACTAATTCAAACACTCACTAGTCTTATAACCAAAATTTAAGAAAAACATAATACTTTACTTTTAGCAGATAAAAATTTGTTTTGTTTATACCAAAGCTATCATAGTTTATCTATCTATCTAATCTGAGTTGTTATGACACGTTTAGTACTTTAAGCTGCGTTATTAGTTTCTTAATTTAATACTATGTTTTCAAAGGGACACTATAAGGAGTAAAGAGAAAGACCTATTTGTTTAAACTTATAAAAATGAATAATTACTAATGTTACTATTACGTACATAAGTAAAAGTAATCAATTATGTATTAAGTGTGATTTTGAGACTTGAGTGAGACTGATTATTGTGATAACTGTTCATAAGCCAGTTTGAAATAAATATTAACCTTGAATCATTGTTTTTTTTCATTCATATATAGAAATTTTTTATAAAATACTTTAAAGGTTTTATCGCTAATACAACCCGGCCGGGTTGGCGACGACTGCAACCGGGCCCGGCCGGGTTGAGAAACATACCGTGTTGCAATTTCTACTTGTGACGCATCTATCTCTAATTTTAGTAAAAAAGAACATTCCAAGTAAGTAGCAGTTAATTTAATGAAAAAATAGTAAAAGTAGTTTTTGTATTATACAAAAAAAAATATATATAATTCAGTGATAATAATTTAATTCATAAGAGTATACAATTTTTCATCAATGTTTTCTTATGACGTTATCATAACATAATATTTCGATATTATATTTTATTATTTGTTTATTGTCATTTTGTATTACATATCTTAATTTATTACTTAGTTAAATGTTATTTAATAAAATATAATATTAAATTATGATTAACATTTTGATATTATATTTTATTATTTGTATAACATATATTGTCTTATTATATCTTCTATATATAAATACGTGAAGCAAAAGCTTTGTACCCCGTTTTACGAAAATTACGTGGACGGACAAGTATGAAATTTGACACAGTTGAAGTATATAATGAGGAGAAGTGCATAAAACTGAAATTTCATATAATAATGGATTAGAAATGTATTAAATTCATTAAAAAAGGCATTATGATCAAACATAAAATTTTAAACATGAAATCAAGAAGAGAGCTCCAGCTCGCATGTACGACCCAAAAAGTATTATGGAATAAAAACCCTGAATACTTATTTGAAAAACTTACATGGCTTAGAGATATTCACTCAAGAACTATACGCTCTAATTCATCTTATACTCTTCAAATACCAATGCACAAGACTAGTGGTTTCAAAGGCTGTTTCAAATATAGTGCATCAAAAATATGGAATAACATTCCTCCTCCTTTGAGACAAAATATAAGTTTTAACAGCTTTGAAAAAAAATTAAACTACTACTATTATACCGAAATAAAACCATATTTGATGCGACATTTGTATAATGAACTGATGAATAATTACATGACATAAGCTACAAATTTGTAATAAATACATACGTCAATTGCTGCCCACATACACGCATACGCACACACATACACACATACACACATTCACACACGCAAACAAACACTCAACACGTATGACACACAAAAATGAAAAAGCGAACTCATCATACAGAAGCACATCCTTCATAATTCAATTCATTAATGTTATTTATATTGTTATCATTCTTATTGTAAGTTATTTTATTCCTTTTTCTTTTTTTTCTTTTCTCTTTTTTTTTGTTATTTTTCTTTCTTATATATTTGAGGAAAGGGGTTTTCTGAAAATCAGCCCTGCATAATTTCTATGCAGCATAATGCTGAGCATTCCCCTATTGTCAAAATAAATTAAAAACATGTATTTTAATTATTAGTTATTATGTGACAATAAATGCTATTCTATTCTATTCTATTCTATTCTATTCTATTCTATTACGCACACTACAACTCAATTGCTACACACACACACACACGCACGTTTGTGTGAGTGTGTTGCGTAGCAACGCTTATACACTTTTGTTTACGGTTAAAATCTCTGATCGAACTGAATGTCAAACAATCATAATTACGATGACAATGTCTAATAGAGATTTGTGCTTATATATTAGTTATTAGTGAAATACAGCTTGCTCAATTTACAATTATACATAAATAAAATTAAAGAAAAATGTGTAGCAGAAAAATTAATTAAAATGAATTATGACCGAATTTCGACCACACGCCGATCACTGGTATACCTAATTGTTCATAGTTTTATAATTTTTACTTATAATATCGCATTATGTTAAATGTCCTGTAAAGGTATTATAATTGATTGTAAATAAACTTATGTTTAAAACTGTCCCCACTGTGTTATCAATTGGTCTGATTTCATGATATGTTAATAATAACATTCATAGATAGTGGTTGAATAGTGCAAGGTATGAATATTTGATACCAGTTGTTGTTATCATAGTTAGATGAAACTTGTACCTGTCTGTTTGTTGCAAAAGGTAAACATTTTATTTATTTCCCCGGGGCCACGTCGCGGCCGCCTCCATTAACAAGTCCGATCACTACTACTAACATTACATTTAGGTATGTTTTTGATTATATTTTTTAACATATGTTCCACTGCTGAGCTCGTATCTCCTCCGCAATAGCAGAACACGACCTACCACACTGGTCAGACGGGTTGGTATAGGCTTTTTTACCGATTTTTGATTTCTTTGCCTTGCATAGTTGTTATTTGCGCAATATATCGCTTATTCGTCTTTTACAACTTACTGGGTTGAGAGCCATCAGCGCTCACCCATTGACCGCGTTAAGCTGTCAAGGTCATCTGCGACCAACGGCTACACACACACACACACACACAAAAAAACCTCTTTTACGATACTTGCGGCTATGATAAGGGGTGAATTGTATTCTTGGTTCGTCACTATACAGAAAAACATAATGTATTATATTTAAATATATCTGAGAAAATTGGATTATTATGTCCGTGTGGTGACGGAGTAAGAATACAATTCACCACTCCCTATCTTGCCTGTGGATGTCGTAAAAGACGACTAAGGGATATTATAAGCATATAACATTTATGCAAGAGAAGGAAAACTTGAAAAAAAAAACCCTATTCCAACACGTCTAACCTACGTGGAATAGTAGATCAATTGCCCTCCCTTTATGGAGGGGGCCTGAGCCCAACAGTGGGACTGTTGTCGGTTGAGATGATGAAGATGATTGAAATTTAGATTATTGAGATTACGCTCTTTTTTAAATTCAAACAATAGTAGAACCACACCCTTCCGATCTGTCTGGGGCGATAGAGAGGATGGCGCACGTCCCCATAATTTATATGTCCTTCTGAAAGCGCTATATAAGCGGGCCACCAGTACCCATCTCTGTCATCAGCGGCCGAGATTTAATATGCTAGGCTGAAGATTCGTTTGCGAGCCAACATAATTACCTCATGTGGAATTTGAGCCCATATCTAATTCAAATTCACATCAATCACCTCACCAATATAATGTGTGTAGGAAGGTATTATAATCAATTTGTGTTCGCTTAATTATATTTACAGGAGTAATTTTACACGCCATCACAAAATATTTATATATAACTTCGATTTAATAATTTCAGGTAGGAAGATAGCAATCAATATTCGCTCGCAAATAAGGTTTATTAATATTTAGAAGACCATTAGTCTATAAACTAATATTAGGCATAGAATAGTACATATGTTAGACTAATTATGCGAATTTCAAATGCATTGTTACAAAATGTGTTATGCTGTTAATTTATTTTGTAAGTACATTCAATTTCTTTCCTATTGTGAAGGAGGCTCGTGCCCTAAAGTAGGGCTTATGTGGGCTAAGAATGCTAAGATGATGATGATAAGTTTCAAAAGATGTTAATCTTAACACAATTATTTGGCCTCTCTTGCCGTAATCAATATTGCGAAGATTTTAGAAATAGTTTTATGATCGTCCGTCCACCTGACGTCAACCCTTCTTGGTAATGTAATTGTTATCCAGACGTAAACAGTTATAGTGAGTACAGGTATAAGTTAATTAAACTTTTAGTCTCCTTTCATTACACCTACGAGCAGTATAGGATTTAGAACAGCTAGCAAAACGGACTGCTTTTTTTGGGGTGGTCTAGGGTCAACACACCCGTCGCCTGGCTCTGCCCGGGGCGACAGAAGGGCGGCGCGTGGCCCCATAACTCATCCATATAGCACGTCGCCTTCGTCATTGCGCCGACCACCGGTGCAAAGTTCCTTGACTTCAGTGATCTAATAATTATTGTTGCGATCACATAACACCTAACAACACCAAACAACAATAAAATCATTGACACTATATTGTTCCCGTAATATAGTGCTTCCATTTGTACATTTTAATGTTTATTTTGATGATGAATGATGATTCACAAAAAGTGTGTTGTAGTACATCTGCGACAAATCTTATACAACACAACTCGTATAGTCCAATTTAAGTTTGTAGTCATCCTTTACGACACCCACAAGTAATGTAGTATGGTTGATCGTATTTGTAGTCCACGCACAGCATTCTTTAAAATCATCATCATTATCTTGCTCTTATCCCAATTACTTGGGGTCGACGCAAGATGTCATCTGTTTTGACATATTGCAAAAAGTTTCGGCAATGACTTTTATGACCGACCACCTGCCTGACGTCAACCCTCCTTGGGAATGTAATCGTTGACCCAAATGGTACCAGATTGGATTTGGTTCGGGTCAATCTAGGGCTCTTAGTCGTCTTTTACGACACCCACGAGCAAAGCAAGGGTTGGTAGTATTCGAAGCCGCTACCACACAGCACAATTTAAAATGATGTATCAAATATTAATATTGATGCGCTCATCATCAACATATCAGCTTAAATACGAACGTCTCAATACTGAGCCCGAGCCTTCTCCAAAATAGGAGGGAAATTGACTACAACACGCTAGTCAAAGGCGTTCGTATAGGGTTTTTATTTCTTGTTTTCCTTCTTGTATACCAATTCAATTCAATTCAATTCATTTAATTTGCTAAAATATGGTTATTACAGGTGTTTACAAGTCGATAGAGTACATCATATTCTGCCCCGTGGGGCGTGCAAATGGTTATATAATATAATGCTATTTTATATTAATTACATGTCAAAAATATAATTTTAATGTCAATAATATAATTTGTATAAAAAAGATAAAAAAAAAATATTTAAGATTTAGTTACATACAGTTAATTATAAAATTTTTAATGTCCATAGGTTATATTTGATGATTTTATTAAATTATAAATGTCAGTTTATATTTCAGTTAATTCGTATTCGATTTTATCTTCTAAATATTGCTTACAATTGTAGTAGTTTTTATTTATTAATAAATTCTGTAGTTGTTTTTTAAATTTGTGCAACGGTAGTAATCTCATATTTTTTGGCAGGTTATTATATATTTTTATTGACATGCAATATGAGTTTCTATTATATATTTCTAATTTAATCACTGGCATTTTTAATTTAGCTTTATGCCTCGAAGTACTGTCAAATTTTTTGAAGAAGTTAGGGTATTTTTTAACAAATATACACATTTCATAAATATATAGACATGGGACGGTCAAAATTTTGAGTTTAATAAAATGTGGCTTACAGGTATCCAAGAAGCTAATGCCACATATTGCTCGAATACATTTCTTTTGTGCTCTTAGTACTCTATCAGCATCCACTGAGTTTCCCCAAATAATTATACCGTACCTAAATACAGATGCGATGTAAGCGTGGTATGCGGTTAGGGCAGTGGCTACATTAACCGTTTGTCTTATTTTTTTTATGACATATACAAAGCGATCTATTTTATTAAGCATTTTTTCTATGTGCGGTTTCCAGTTACAGTATTTATCTAGAGTGATACCCAAAAAATATACCTAAATGTTATATGCATTTTATATTTCTTATTCGTGTTTTTACACCCAGGAGCAAGATAGGGGGTGGTGCATTGAATCCTACTAATATTATAAACGCAAAAGTTTGTGAGGATATGAAAATGTGAAGATGTTTGTTGCTCTGTCACGCAAAAACACCTGAATGGATTTTGATGAAACTTCACAATAATATAGTTTACATATTAGAATAACACATAGGCTATAATTTATCGCGATATTCCCATGAGAAGAGGAACTGCGGATGAAATCGCAGGGCGCTGCTAGTTTGGAAATAAACTAAGAAGAAATTACATAAACACAAAAATAACATCTTCCAGAAATAATGTAAATAGATAGCCGCTATCTGCAATCAACAACAAGATGTAAGATGAAACAAATTACAGGCGTAACACAGTTCAGAGGTCAAGCGTATCAAACAAATAATACTGTTACTTAATGAACTCACTCTGTGTTATAAAATACATATATAATACACATATTTAATATTCACGATTCATTAGGAAGAACTCATCTGGAATTTGCATTAATTATACGGAACCCTATTTATGCAAAGTATATAAATATAATAAAGGATATAGGTTTAATTGTGCCTGATGCCGCCCTAGACGAAGCCGCGGGTGACTGGACCGGGGAGTTCGTCACCCGCCGAGAGGCCGACCGCGCGACGACGAACGACGTTCCCGGTCGGTTATGGAGAGAGTACTCCTCAGGGGTATTCCATCGGGCCGACCACTGACGACAAGTCACCCTGCCACCGATGGTCGGCCCAACGACGAAGACGACGTGTCACGGGTGGGCTACGGGTGTGAGTGAAACAGATTGTGTCTGTCGCCCCGGACGGAGCGGAGCGAGGAGTGCGCTGACCGTAACCTACCCCCAAAAAAAAGTTATATTTTTTGATTTTCTTTATTTTTTTTTATGTTATTTATTCTCATACTGTTGTTTATTGTTTTCAGTAATTGCGAATTGTATTCATTTATGAAACAATTAATTAATTAATTGTCAATTGTATCACCTCAAATTGTCCTGTCATGGAACTCTGTAATTGACGTTGCTTATTATAAATGCAAACAGTTGAGTCTGTTTACATATTCATTTGTGAACTATATGTGTTTAAATTTATCATATTCCTTTACATAAATATAATAAAATGCAGCTGATATATTCTTATAAAGTGCTTTATTAGAATGATATAATCTTCAATAATGATTACAGACAATAACACAGGTATAAAAGTAAAATAATATTCAATCTGTAATTATATGAAGGATATAAATAAAGGATAAAATGATATATTTATAAATCTTTAATAGAATAAATAGCTAACTGGAACAGTGAATGATGGATAAATGGCTGTAAACATAATTATATTAACGGATATATGTAATGAAAAAAAAAAGAGCGCGTGTCCTTTATCCTTTATCTCATTCTCTCTACGGCTGAATCCTATACATTTATGTGTTTGTGTCTCAATGGACTCGCTTTTTCGTTTCATCGAATTTGAAATAACACGACTCTAAAGAAGTTTCACTTCAAAAAAATTAGTAAAGCATAGGAACAGCTAGAGAATGGATATATTGTCAATTACTATATTCAAATACATTATGTACAATATTAATTTTGTTTAATAATTGTAATCAATTGACGTTTACTATGAGATAAATATTAACTATGTGGATGATCTATTACGTGGATGTTTGAAATAACACATTCCATGTGTGGTTTGGAGATTCAGGTCAGAATTCATTCGGAATTTTAACACAAAACCAACTGGTGCCCGCAATATCGTCATCCTTCCATCATTAGCCGCACAGCGATCACGTCTCAGTAGTCGCCATATAAGTATGTCCTCCTCGCAAATCATGTGTGAGTTTGCTTTGACCACGTTTAAGATCGTTAAACCAGTTGTAAACATTATAGCACGGGATGAGGTTTCGTCATAAAATGCTCATCGAAACCAATCGTAACATCATTCTTGAGTATGAACGTAAGAAAAATGATTGCATAAATCACTTAGAAAAACTTTTCTCTTGTTAATTTCATTTCGATGGATACTTCTGAAATTACCGCCATTTTGTAAAAACAAAGTATTCAATAAATATCCACAAATATCCCGGGCGGTGTGTGCCACGTAAGCAAGTGTCATTAAGAAAGAAATTGAGCGAGGTTGAAAAGGGGCGTGACCAATGTTATTATTAATAGCTCGCAAATTATTTAGTGCTTTTTTTTTGGGGTGGGTTGCGGTCGGCGCACTCCTCGCACCACTCCGTCCGGGGCGACAGAGGGGCGTAAGTACGCGCCACGTCGTCTTCGTGGTTGGGCCGACCACCAGAGCAGGGTGACTTGACGTCAGTGGTAGTACCGACGGAATACCCTCTATTTGGGGTTCCCTCCCATCAAATTGTTTAGTGGTACACAGACCGTAAATGCTATAAAGTGTTCGAAACTTCGGGCAATGAAAAATGAAATACAAACACGATGAATCCGTAAAAATAGTTTTATTTATGATGCGTAATACTCGCGTAAACATTAGAAATCATTAGTAGCACAGTATTTATCTATGAACGTCAAAAATCACCCCTTACTCAGTAACACAGGCGGCGACATTGCCCTTCATCGAATATTTTATTTAGGTGGTAATGGCGTCTGTCCATGTGGTGAGGAGTAAGAATACAATTCACCACCCCTTATCTTGCGCGTGGATATCCTAAAAGACGTCTAAGGAATATAATATGCGTATAACGTCTGTGATAGAGATGGAAAACTTGAAATAAAATCCTATATCAACATATCTTGATTTTTAATTCTGACTGTGAATTATAAAATCTAATTCGTATTTTTATTTATATTTTTAACAATTATGTTGTTAAATATATAACTTCAGCGGTCAGAACGTACTCGTAAAACAAACTATTCATATATAAATTAATAACTCGCAGAAGTATTGTGTGACAAGCACGTATCAATTTATTAAGCCATAATGTCATATCTTATTCTCCATAATATCGTATATTCAGAACTAACGAACCCCAGCATCGTCCTCAGGGGGCGTGGAGGATTGTGCGGGGCGCTGGGGGCTCGTGTACCCGAAGTGTAATATATGGCCGTTTTCTCAAACTGTACCACCGCGCCCCAGTTATTCTCAGCGGTACACTTGCAGGTATTAGGTACTGTTCAAATGGAAGCCGCGGCTGATAACTTACAATTTTTATTTGTTTTCTTACCTACTCCATAATATGAAAAATAATTCGGAACTGATTGATGCCTGATGCCTTGCGATAGGGTTTTATGTCGAGTTTTCCTTCTCTTGCATTTATGTTATATGAGTATTATATCCCTTAGTCGTCTTTTCTGACATCCACGAGAAAATTGTATTCTTACTCCGTCACTACATGGACATAATTAGAGCTACTGACATAATTAGATTAAAATACTTTTTTTGCCATTTATTAGTGATCAAAGTGATCAGATAACTTCTTATAAGAGTTTGTTTTGAGTTATGCATTCTCTCCGTGTAGTGACAGAGTAAGAATACAATTCACCACTCCCTATCTTGCCCGTGGGTGTCGTAAAAGACGAATAAGGAATATAATATGCATCTATGCGAGTGAAGGAATAATCCCATACCAACACGTCTGACCAGCTTGGTAGTAGGTCAATTTCCTTTTCATAGCGGAGGAGGATCGAGCCCAAAAATGGGATATATATGGGCTAAGATGCAGATGGAAGTAGAAGAAAGATTGATTAGTGGTGATACCATGTACTTTAATGGTGTTATCGATGTTTTAAGCAACCCAGTTAATAATCCGGCTCCTGAAAGGAATCAAAATAACCATAACATATGTGGTTAATACAATTGTCATCAAAAATAATTAATGTATTAAATAATGTCCGCAATAATGTTCTTTATTTTTTTGCCAACGGTGGCAAACGAGCAAGCAGCACACCTGATGGTAAGGGATTCTGCTGCACATGGACCTTTGCAATACCAGGGCCATAGCCAGGCCGTTGCCTACCGTGAAGAAAATACTCTTCTTAAAACTCGTTTAAAGAAGGACATGTCATAGCGCTCGGGAAACACAGCAGCAGGTAGTTCATTTCAGATCCTGCACGTACGTGGAAGAAATGATCGCTGGAAACGTACAATTGAAGACCATAATGTTTCCAGGTGAAATGGATGAACCCTGCTACGATGTCGTATGGTTCTTTGGCAGAATGGTAACGGTGGTACCAAGTCAAACAAAAAAAAAGTTCCTGGGAGCATTCCCCGTGAAAGAGTCGGTAGAGTACACAGAGTAACCCAAAGTCTCTCCGCCGCTCCAGCGACTCCAATCCGTCCGTAAGATAGGGATCCCCGACGACTCGAACAGCCCGCCTTTGCAGGAAGTCAAGTGGGTGTAGCTGATATTTGAGCGCACCTGTCCAGAGATGTGAGCAGTACTCCACATGAGGACGAACTTGTGCTTTGTTTAGCACAAGACGCTGTCTCGATATGATAATATTATATATACTTGTTTACGTACAGTTTTTATATTGTATTAGAACAAATTGTCGCGATCATCGATAAATCAATAGAACGTTATTGACAGTTTAATGGAAAAAGGTTCGTAGCGTTAGGAGCCGCCACAAAACTGATAAACAAACTGTGTGCGTGACATATATTCTAATTCAAAAGTAATGTCTTACGATATACGAACAGTATTGCCACTTACTAACTTTAAAAATAAACCTTTTCAGCTGAATAAATCGTGTATCGATAATGTGAAACGGAACGACATTAAAAAATAAATGTTGCTGAAATTGAATTTTATATACTACGTGGTAAATTATAAAACGTATCTCACTAATTGAATCCACGATAGTTTGCGGAGACAAGCGTGTTCTACCGCAAGAGTCGTACTTTGAGCATAACTTAAACTTGTCAGAGTAGAAGTTTACATTCAAATTAAATAATTCACCAGTGAAGTTACAGTTTAAATATTTTATATCTGTGATAGGCTCCATTTAAATATCAATTACTTGTTAATTTATAGTCAAGCGAGTCTATATAAATATCCTTTACACATATAATGTGTATGAACTTATTACGACGTAGCCATTAACGTTATTAAGTTACGTAAGTTGATAACATCATAAATTAATATAATTACCAAATATATCAAGTTAATTAGCTTCAAATGTTCGTTATTACAGAGCTTTTTTATCTACATGTGTGAAGTTCTTCTACTACTCTGTGGTGACGGAGTAAGAATACAATTCACTAACCTCTATATATGCCTCTCATGCGTGCCTTGTGGGTGTCGTAAAAGACGACTAAGGGTTATGATATAAAACCTCCATGCAAGAGAAGGAAAACTTGACATAAAACCCAAAATTTCTGATGTTTATGCGAACATTATAGATTGTAAATCAAATAATTTTACGCAATTTAACGAGTTTGTATTTAATTTTTAGATTGCCCGACTTTTCGAACACTTTACAGCGTTTTATGTCCAGTTTTTTTCTCTGGCATAGATGTTATAGGCGTCTTATATCCCAAGATAGGGGGTGGTGAATGGTATTCTTTCTCCGTCACCACACCAGGCCTACTTCACTCTATGTACTTATACGGTATAATTACCTACGGCCTGGCCAAGCGGTCTCGGGGCGTTTGCGGACCAAATGCAGAGCGGTTTTCACAAGCGAAGTGCGTGTTGGTCAATTTTATTTGTTCCATTCGTTTGTACGCGTACCTAAGATAAACTATTACTATTTTTGTCGTTTCTATATTACTTTTAATAGGTAGGTATAATAAGCATTAGCTTGCCTTTCAGAGACAGATTTACATATTTTTGTTACATATTTAACAACATTTAAAATCTATTTTTACTAGAATTAAATTGTGATAATATTTGACGGACAGTCGCGCAAATACCTACGAAACTTCCAACACAAGTCGCGCGGCGCAGTGATCTGTCTTAACTTGTTGTGCTGTTAGCGTAAACAAACAAACACGGGTCATTCGGTTGTATGCGATTTGTTAAAAAATACATAAGTAAATGTTTATGTAAATTAAAATTAATGAAAATATGTTTGAAATTGTAAAAAATAATTATAATTATATAGTTAATAGTAAATTGATAACCGTTAATAATCATTGTATTTATTAGTAGGTATTGTTTATTCATAATGATACATTTTTTCACGATGGATCTTTGAGACCACAGAGACATGCAGATAGCTCACGCCGCAATATACCTTCGCTTTTGAATTTAAATGATGATAATGACTACCGCTTCGATTTGCCAACTGAAAACGCCTTGACATATAGGGTCGCTCGACAGTCGTCACTGCGTCTGTCGCTGGCCTCTGTTGCAAGGGGTAATATGAGTATTTGAGTGCCACGTGTTGGCGTATTAAACGGGATGACGATCGTATTAACCGTCAAGAAATATATGAAAACATGTCTCAAGTTGCTGGGACTGTCCCAAAATGGCGTATTATGCGGGAAATCATATTAAATGTAATCGTATTAAACGGTTTCTACTGTATTATAAGCGATACAGTTTTAAACTACCACCTATCATCGTCATCATCTCAGGCCATATACGTCCCACTGTTGGGCTCGGGCCTCCTCCACAATGAAAGGCTAATTGACCTACTATACCACGCTGGTCAGACGTGTTGGTAGTATAGGGTTTTATTTTGAGTTTTCCTTCTCTCGCATAGATGTTATATGCGTTTTATATCCCTTAGTCGTCTCGTACGATCACCCACGGGTAAGATAGGCGGTGGTGATTTGTATTCTTCCTCCGTCACCACACGGAACTACCACCTGTTATTACGGGTGATGCTTTTTCAACACTTCTACCTTTGGTGGAGTGCAAAATAGGTACTCGTACTCTATGATCAACGCTTTATAAGTACACTTGCTCTGATTTTAACACAACTTAATGCGAACGGACCACAAGGACAACGTCCGTGGTCGATGTCTAGCGAACGGCTGAACACCGTAGCTTTCTTTTTTTTTTTTTTTTTTTTGTGTGACTTAGTTGTTAGCCTCAGATGGCTGTGACAACTTTACCCGGACTGGTGGGTGAGCGCTGAGGGCTCTCAACCCGTACACCGTAGCTAACGGGCGACCGCTTTTATAAGCTTTTTGAATATCGATATTTGTAACATTCGTTCATTGTTGGTCGATATTATTGTCTATAACATCATGTCGGCAACACTATAGTTAAAACATAATATTCACAGTTCTCAAAAAATAGACACAAATAGTTATTTATGTTAATTTAATTTTGTCGAAGAGGCAGCCCTTCGATTGCTGTGGGATCGCGCGGTGCGAAGCAATCACAATCGTACGCTTCAGCATTTAGGTACATTTTAGCTAAAATGTACCTAACATTTTAGCATGCAGCGGTTGCTGACGCGATTAAGTAGGCTATTATAACAATCGGTATTGATGATTTTGTACGGAGTGAAGTATCTGTACTTATTTAATCTGTGACCACACGGCCACCACTTTCTCCATCTTTTTGGCCAATATTGCCATAATCGCCACGCTTGGCAGGCGAGTTGGCGATCACTATAGCTGTTATAAATAGCTATTTCCCACCTTGAGACCCTTAGCCGTTTCTTACGACTATCATAGACAAGTAAGAGGTGACGGCAATTGTATTCTATCCTCTCGTCATTTATGTCATCATCATCGTAGCTCATGTAAGTCCCACTGCTGGGCTCGAGCCTCCTCCACAATAGGAGGGTAATTGACCTACTGTACTACGCTACTCAGATGTGTCAGTATTTTTTTTGGGGTTGGCTACAGTCAGTGCACTACCCGCCGCCCGGCTCCGTCCAGGTCGACAGAGGGGCGGCACGCGGCCCCGAGCGAGTTCCCTGTCTTCAGTGGTCGACCCGACGGCATACCCTGAGGGGGTACCCTCTCTCTTCCCGGGACGTCAGTCGCCGTCGCGCGGTCAGCCTCTCTGCGGGTGACGGACTAATCCTCGGTCCCGTCACCTGCGGGCTCGGCTAGGGCGGCATCAGGCGTAGGTACTCGCACCTGCGCCGCCCCAGTCTGTTGGTATAGGGTTTTATTTCGAGTTTTCCTTGTCTTGCATAGATGTCACATGCATATGATATCCGTTAGTCGTTTTTTACGTTACCTACGGGCAAAAAAGGGGTAGTAGTTATAAACTCATTTGCAAAAAAAACGGGCGGTTTTGATTTTCATTCATATTTAAAAAGATACAATACCAAAAAGGTTTCAATCGTTTGTACACGTTACTGGCCGGTTTTAAAAATGATGTGGTATTTAAAAAAGTACGTTCTAAATTCAATTTTTCATTTGATGTTCATTTTTACAGAAAACCCCTTTTTATCCTACATTTTTGGCGCGAAGTTCCAGAAGTTAACATCGACTTTCATAACTTTTATTCAATTTTTATCGATTAATTTCATATCCTTGACTGTCAAAGCTTTATTTAATGCTGTTTGGCTGTATCAAAAATGGTAGATAAAGTGGTAAAAGCTACCAAAATTATCGCGCTGCTTGAAGAGGGTTGCAGCCAATGTTTCGTGGCTAGGAGGCTAAATGTTAGTCGCTCGACAGTCCAAAGGACCTGGCAGCGATATCAGGAGACTGGTTCCGTCGAGAGAAGGCCTGGTTCTGGAAGAAAACCATGTACCCAACCACGGGATGATCGTTTTCTTGTGAGTCGCGCATTGAGAAATCGCAAATCTTCGTATGTGGATCTTAAGAACAACCTCCAAGAAGTAAGAAATGTGCATATTAGTCTATGGACGGTCAGGAGGAGGCTTCTCGCTGCCAATATACGCAGTCACCGCCCGGCCCGCGGCCCCAAATTACTCCGTGAGCACAGAGTTCACAGGCTTAGGTTCGCTAGAAATTGTGAATCATGGACTCAAGACGATTGGAATAGGGTTTTGTTCTCTGATGAAGCCAGGATATCTCTGTTCGGTGAAGATCGACGTCGGCGAGTGCTAAGAAGACAAGGAGAACGCTTTGCAGAGGCATGTTTCGAAGAAATCACACCTTATGGTGGGGGCTCTGTTATGTTTTGGGCAGGAATAAATTCAATTGATCGTACAGAGTTAGTCTTCATTGAAAACGGCTCACTGACTGGGCATCGATACATAACGGAAGTTCTAATTTCTCATGCACAACCCGCATTGGCCGCTCTAGGTGAAGACTCGATTTTTATGGACGACAATGCTCGCGCCCACCGATCCCGCGATGTTAATGCGTATGTGCAAGAGGTCGGCATTCGTCGTTTGGATTGGCCAGCTCGAAGTCCCGACCTCAATCCCATAGAGCATGTCTGGGACGTTCTGAAACGGCGTGTGAGATCAGTACACCCGGCTCCGCAGACCATCAGAGAGCTGAAGAATGTGATTACTGCGGAGTGGGAACGTATTCCGCAAGCAAGTATCCGGGATATACTCGCTAGCATGCCCAGACGAATTCAAGCTGTGATTTTAGCTAGAGGGGGTCACACTCGATACTAAACATTTATCTGCTTTTACTTTATTAAAGAAAAACAAACAAAAAAACTTTTTTATTTTTACTTCATGAGCATATGCACTACTAGCGAATATACACTACTAGCGAGGTTTAGCATTATTTCCCATAAATTGTATCTAAATTTTATGAAATACTGATGAAAACGATTATTTGCTTATTAATTTAGCAAATTGTGTGGATAAAACTACCTATAATTATCAAACAAAGAAATATTAACATTTGAAATGGTTCATTGCTTAGGTGCCCGTTTTTTTTGCAAATGAGTTTATATGTATATTATTTATAAATTTAAAATAAATCTGCTAATTGTTTATAAAATCGTTTTAAATAAAGCGTCATCTAAATATCTGTTAAAGCCGATCTATCCGGGTTAGCTTTGTGTGGGGACCGATCCCCCTTTGTTCGTAGGTAATCAATTAACGGAACGGCTCACCCCAAATTGGTTTCATTAAATTTGCTCTAAATTTGATGGAGTCGATCCGTTATGCTGATATAGGTCCTTATCGAAGGTATTGTAATTAATTCTCTTTTGGACCCTTTACCGTTGCTGTTACCTTAGATTAAGGTATGCCTAGGACGACGTTTATTGATCACCCGGGACACAAATATTTTAACTAAATATTTTCTGTTATAAATTGCGGTCATTTTGGATGTAATTCAAGCTTCATATGAAATACTAACTAGAAAAATAATAAAGTTATTTTATTTATTGGTGGCAAACGAGTAAACAAGATATCTGATGGTAAATGACACTGCCGCTCATGCATCATTGCTAGGCTGCTGCCTACCGTAAAGAAAGTGAAGGGGGTCTGAACGCGTGCTTGAGATTTACTGATACTAAAGACATCACCAAATTCCACCACACGCAAACACCCTCAGATAGTTGTGCTGCCGCCTCTCTCGCTCACCGAACCAAGTGCAGTAACAAATTGTTACTACTCAGACGTTAATTTTCTGCGAGAGTGTGGTTTTACCCAGGACGGACCGGCCTGCCGCGGTAGACAGACTATCGACACTGTACTTCTACCGCAGCTAAGTATTTATTATTACATGTCCATATATGCTATTGATTGCTAGTATTCTAACTAATACGAATTTTTAATATGACATAATAATAATATTTTTTTTATTTAATTTTTTTTTTTCGCAAACGGTGGCAAACGAGCAAACAGTACACCTGATGGTAAGTGTTGCTGCCATTCATGGAACTTTACAGGGTAGCTGCCTACCGCGAAGATAGTGAAGGGAGTGTGAATGCGTGCATTGAGGCTCGATGATACCAAGGACACCACCAAAACCCTCCACACACAAACACCCTCAGAAAGTTGGGCTTCCGGCTCCCTCGCTCACCGAACGAAGCGCAGTAACAAATTGCTACTACTCAGACGTCGATTTTCTGCGAGAGCATGGTACTGCCCCGGACGGACCGGCCCGCGACTGTAGACAGATAACTGTCGACAGTGTGGTCCTACCACTCTTAAATACATACATACATACAATCCACAATTAGTTAGTGTATTAGTAACATTATGTGTTTATATATTATGTTAGTACTATAATTAGATACACTTTTACATATTATAATCCTATAACTAACTCTATCCAATGTCTTTGGATAGGACAATCCGGTCTTTCAGCAATGCTTTTCAGGATGCTATTGCGACTGGTCCGTAGACGCTGCAGCAGGGAAGTCGCTTTTTTACCGCGTGGAAGCCATCTACGCGTGCATTGCCGAGGCACTGCAGCGCCACGGCAGCCGCAACAGCATTCTGAACGCATTGTTATACTGTACGCGTAGAGTGTTGTGGGCTCGGCGCGTTACGATACCCACAGGCCACTCGAGTAGAACGACTGACAGAATGCTTTAACTTAACGTCAGCCATACATAATATAACAGTAAAGACTAAAAGGTGATTATACTTTCGTTATATTTACACATAAAATGTTTACAGACAATATAAAAAGTCAGATCTTAGCACGACTTTAAGTAGAACTAACTGTGTAATGTGAAAGCTTATATATATCCGTGTGGTGACGGAGTAAGAATCAATTCACCACTCCCTATCTTGCCCGTAGAAGTCATAAAAGACGATTGAAGGATAAAATATGCATATAACGTCTATGCAAGAGAAAGAAAATTCGAAATAAAACTTTGTGTTATAAGTCATTATGCCTATGTCATTGTGGAGAAGGCTCGGGCCCAGCAGTGGGACGTAAGACATGTAAGACAAAATGATGTTAATGTTTATCTAATCTTAATAATCTTGTCCGTGTGGTGACGGAGTAAGAATACAATTCACCACTCCCTATCTTACCCGTGGATATCGTAAAAGACGACCAAGGGATATAATACGCATATTTTTTTTTTTTGTGGGTGGGTCGCGGTCGGCGCGCCTCCGCACCACTCCGTCCGGGGCGACAGAGGGGCTTAAGCACGCAACTCCCGCGACCCACCCAAAAACCACGTCACCTTCATCGTTGGGCCGACCACTGGAGCAGCGTTAACTTGTCGTCAGTGGTCGGCCCGACGGAATACCCCCCATTCGGGTACCCTCCCATCGACCGACGTCCCCCCCTCGGGGAGGACGTCGGTCTTTCCTCACGCGGTCGGCCTCTCAGCGGGTGACGGACTAATCCCCGGTTACGTCACCCGCGGCCTCGGCTAGGGCGGCATGAGGCGCAGATAGTTGCGCCTACGCCGCCCCAGTCGCCGTCGGCGGATCTCCTCATCGAGGCTGCGCTCCTCGCGCAGGCGATCCGCCGCCTCCTTCCGCGAGATCACTGTCTCGCAGAAGGCTGCGACCGCGTCCCAATTCCCGACGCTGTCGACCATCGCCCTAGCGATAGCCGGCAGCGTCAGGTCTGTACCGATGATTGCGACGAGATCACAGCGCTGCACTGCCCAAGCCGCGCAGGCCTCGAGCGTATGGCGCGCCGTGTTCTCGTCGCAATCGTAGTGGTGGCAGGACGGTGTACTCTCCCTCCCAACGACCTTGTGCAGGTATTTGGCGAAGCACCCATGCCCCGTCAAAACCTGCACCAGTCGGAAGGAGAGCACCCCGTGCCGCCTTTCCAACCACTGCATCAGCACCGGCCGGAAGGCCTCCACGGTTCGCACCCCGAACCAAGGTCTCTCCAGCCGAACTGCCCAACGGGCAATGACGTCTCGGCGGGCGTCGACGCGCCAGGTGGTGAGATCCCTTAATGAGACCACACCACCCTCCGCTCGCACCCCCGTCACCCGCCGATATAGTCCGGCGAGCATCTCCGCCTCCAGGTCCCACGGGGGAGTCCCGGCCAATAGGCACGCTGCCTTCGTCGCCACCGTGCGGTATCCGCGGATGGCCCTGACCGCCATGACCCTCTGTGGTCGCCACAGAAGGGCCCTAAGTCGGACGGTCATGGACCCCGCCCACACCGGTGCGCCGTACAGGGCCATCGATCGGATGACCCCCGCGTACAGCCGTCGGCACGCAGCGCTCGGTCCGCCCACGTTCAGCATAAGCCACGATAGGGCGGACGCCGCGCCGACAAACCGTGGAGCGAGCCTGCGGAAATGCACCCGGAACCACCATCACCCGTCGAGCACCAGGCCCAAGTACCTCATATGGGTCCGGATGCTGATGTCGATCGAGTGGACGGTGATCGAGACGCCGATGGGAGGGCTCATATGGCGCCCATGGAACAAGAGGGCCTCCATCTTGTCCAGGGCGACCCTCAATCCCAGTGCCCTGATCCGCCTGACGACCTCCTCGGTACCAGAGGTCGCCAGGCTTACCGCCTCTTCTAGCGTCCCACCGCGGGCTGTGACGAGCGTGTCGTCGGCGTAACAAATCACGGCCATCCCGGGTGGGAGGCTCCCCCCAACGCCCAGTCGTAGCCGATGTTCCACAGGGTGGATCCGAGGACCGACCCCTGTGGGACACCGCACGTCATGGGCGTTCGCACAACGTCCCCTGCTCGGTCGGTGCAGAGGACGTTGCGCCCCTTCAAATAGTCTGCCACTAGCCGCCTCAGGTAAATTGGCACCCCGTGATACCGGAGCGCCTCCCTGATGCAGCTGAATGGCAGACTATTGAATGCGTTGGCGATGTCTAGGGACACCACCAACAGCACTCCCCCGCCGGTGACGGCCTCAGTCGCCACGGCCCTCAGGCGCAACAGAGCCGCGATCGTCGAACGACCCCTCCTAAACCCAAACTGGGCGTCCGACAGATCGGGCCCCGTGCCGACGAGGTGCCGCTCGATGCGGGCAGCTACCACCCTCTCCAGATATAATACGCATATAACACCTACATATGAAAGAGAAGGACAACTCGAAATAAAACCCTATATTAACCTGTCTGACCAGCATGGTATACTAAGGTCAATTTCTCTCCTATTGTGAAGGAGGCTCGATCCCAACAGTGGGACGTATATGAGCTAAAATGATGATGAATGATGAATCTTAATAAAAATTATATATATTTTGTAAAAAAAAATGTAATTAATGAAAATATAACTGGTAAAAGACGTTCAAGATAATATTTTTACAAAACATCAAACAGTAGATATAAAAAGACGAATTTTCTCACAAAACAACACCCGTCCGCCTTCCTCAGCCGCGCATACAACGTTAGGAAAAGAAAAAAGGTTTTTATGTCAGTCATTTAGAATACTTGAACTCATTTCTCGTTTCAATAGAATACTACTAACTTCGCTGACTAATTCACTGGCGCCTTATACTTTACAAAAATTTGTATTCATTATCATTTTGCGACCCTGTGGTTACCGAGTAAAAATATAATTCGTACTATTTCTTTCCCGCGGGTGTCGTAAAAATTACAACGTTATATACTAGCAACGCGCCCCCGCTTCGCTTCGGTTTCAGTCGCCTTACCCGCGTAGTTCCGGTTGCCGTAGGAATACCGGGATAAAATATAGCCTATGTTACTCCCTAATATTATAGCTTTCCGTTAGTGAAAGAATTTTTGAAATCGGTTTAGTGGTTTAAACGTGAAAGCGTACCAAACAAACAAACTTACTTTCGCATTTATAATATTAGTAAGAATTTTAATGCGGTAGGAGCATACAATCGACAGTCGCCGGTCTATAGCCGTGCTCGTCCGTTCGAGGTAGTACCGCATTGAGCAAAAACTCGACGTCCGAGTTGTAGCAATTTATTACTGCACTTCTTTCCTTCAAAAAGTCGGCAGCCAAGTTTCTGAAGTTTTTAGTGTGCGGTGGATTTTGGTGATGCCGTTAGTATCATCAAACCCCATTGCACACATTCACATTTATTTTACTTTCTTTACGGTATACAGCACCCTAGCAAAGGTGCACGAGCGGCAGTGTCATTTACCATCAGGTGTGCTGTTTGCTCGTTTGCCACCAGCGGCAATAAATAAATACAGATAATATTCATAAAATAGAAGGAAAACTCGAATTAAAAGCCTTTATCCATCTATATTGATCATTGTAGGTGATTATTTCGTATTGTGGTCTTGCAGCAAGCAGCAGCTTGGTTTGCGAGAATAACAACGCAAATAAAAATTACCGGTTTTAGAGAAAGGCCTTTTAATTTTTTTTATATATATTTTTGTGCATATCATAATATTTAAATGCTTAAATATTTAAGTGCTGTGTGGTAGCGGCTTCGAATACTACCAACCCTTCCTTTGCTCGTGGGTGTCGTAAAAGACGACTAAGAGCCCTAAATTGACCCGAACCAACTCCATCTGGTACCATTTGGGTCAACGATTACATTCCCAAGGAGGGTTGATGTCAGGCAGGCGGCCGGTCATAAAAGTCATTGCCGAAACTTTTTGCAATATGTCAAAACAGATGACATATTGCGTCGACCCCAAGTAATTGGGATGAGAGCAAGACGATGATGATGATCATAATATTTAAATGATTTATTGTGAGCGTGACTGTACTGACTAAAGGAACATTTCTCTGTTCACGATAAAATATCAAGAACTTTAGATACCAAGGATCATTTCTCTATTTGCATATCAACAATATTCAATTTGACATCATTTTGAATTAAAATCGTCGATATTCTCGCAAACCAGCAATAGGACCAAAGACTTTGACAGTTGTCAGTCTATAGTAGAGGGCCGGTCCGACCGGGGTAGTACCACACTGAGCAGGAAATCGACGTCCGAGTAGTAACAATTTATTACTGCGCTTCGTTCGGTGAGCGAGAGAGCCGGCAGCCCAACTTTCTGAGGGTGTTTGCGTGTGGAGGGTTTCAGTGGTGTTTTTAGTTTCACCGAGCCTCATTGCACGCTCACACTCCCTTCATTTTCTTGCAAAGGTCCATGAGCAGCAGCAACACTTACCATCAGGTGTACTGTTTTCTCGCTTGCCATATGATAACTTTCCTAAAAATAATTAGTGTCCTTTAGAATAATAACGTATAGAAGGTAAGTTCGCGCACAAAAAGTGAAGCATTTCAATTGGAGCCTAATGGAGCTTACGCCGGAACCGTTCAGTAGTGTACAAGGTCACTATACTGCACGTACGTATGCAACTCTTAAAAAATAAATAGGTAATTATGACGATTTGTGCATTCAAATGGTGTCACAACACATTTGAAAAACTTAAAAAGGTTTTTAACATTACTTTTAAAAGTATTTCGACGATTTATGTTAATAAAAACAAAATTTGATTTCATAATTTGTATAATGGTGTGCGTGTGTACGTGTGTAATCGCCTGCGCGCCATTAGTATTTTTAGATTCATGTTTCGAACGTTCGAAGTAGCGACACTATCCTTCTATACGTTATTATTCTAAGTAGCGTCCTTTCTTTATAGAAGTTTATATATAGCTTGTATGTACTGACAAATAAAACTTCACCACATATTACGGTGTGAGTAAATACACTCATTTGCAAAAAAAAACGGGCACCTAAGCAATGAACCATTTCAAATGTTAATATTTCTTTGTTTGATAATTATAGGTAGTTTTATCCACACAATTTGCTAAATTAATAAGAAAATAATCGTTTTCATCAGTATTTCATAAAATTTAGATACAATTTATGGGAAATAATGCTAAACCTCGCTAGTAGTGTATATTCGCTAGTAGTGCATATGCTCATGAAGTAAAAATAAAAAAGTTTTTTTGTTTGTTTTTCTTTAATAAAGTAAAAGCAGATAAATGTTTAGTATCGAGTGTGACCCCCTCTAGCTAAAATCACAGCTTGAATTCGTCTGGGCATGCTAGCGAGTATATCCCGGATACTTGCTTGCGGAATACGTTCCCACTCCGCAGTAATCACATTCTTCAGCTCTCTGATGGTCTGCGGAGCCGGGTGTACTGATCTCACACGCCGTTTCAGAACGTCCCAGACATGCTTTATGGGATTGAGGTCGGGACTTCGAGCTGGCCAATCCAAACGACGAATGCCGACCTCTTGCACATACGCATTAACATCGCGGGATCGGTGGGCGCGAGCATTGTCGTCCATAAAAATCGAGTCTTCACCTAGAGCGGCCAATGCGGGTTGTGCATGAGAAATTAGAACTTCCGTTATGTATCGATGCCCAGTCAGTGAGCCGTTTTCAATGAAGACTAACTCTGTACGATCCATTGAATTTATTCCTGCCCAAAACATAACAGAGCCCCCACCATAAGGTGTGATTTCTTCGAAACATGCCTCTGCAAAGCGTTCTCCTTGTCTTCTTAGCACTCGCCGACGTCGATCTTCACCGAACAGAGATATCCTGGCTTCATCAGAGAACAAAACCCTATTCCAATCGTCTTGAGTCCATGATTCACAATTTCTAGCGAACCTAAGCCTGTGAACTCTGTGCTCACGGAGTAATTTGGGGCCGCGGGCCGGGCGGTGACTGCGTATATTGGCAGCGAGAAGCCTCCTCCTGACCGTCCATAGACTAATATGCACATTTCTTACTTCTTGGAGGTTGTTCTTAAGATCCACATACGAAGATTTGCGATTTCTCAATGCGCGACTCACAAGAAAACGATCATCCCGTGGTTGGGTACATGGTTTTCTTCCAGAACCAGGCCTTCTCTCGACGGAACCAGTCTCCTGATATCGCTGCCAGGTCCTTTGGACTGTCGAGCGACTAACATTTAGCCTCCTAGCCACGAAACATTGGCTGCAACCCTCTTCAAGCAGCGCGATAATTTTGGTAGCTTTTACCACTTTATCTACCATTTTTGATACAGCCAAACAGCATTAAATAAAGCTTTGACAGTCAAGGATATGAAATTAATCGATAAAAATTGAATAAAAGTTATGAAAGTCGATGTTAACTTCTGGAACTTCGCGCCAAAAATGTAGGATAAAAAGGGGTTTTCTGTAAAAATGAACATCAAATGAAAAATTGAATTTAGAACGTACTTTTTTAAATACCACAGCATTTTTAAAACCGGCCAGTAACGTGTACAAACGATTGAAACCTTTTTGGTATTGTATCTTTTTAAATATGAATGAAAATCAAGACCGCCCGTTTTTTTTGCAAATGAGTTTATATAACACGAACTCTACATCACAGTAATTGTTATGTTTATACGTAACTAACTATAAAAAGTGTTCAGTCCGCGAAATGACACGGTTTGCCAAAAATATACCCGGAAAATGTGAAAGTGAGGGCGAGTTGGGTCAAGTACATAAACTATATGTTATTTATCAGTCAGCAGCAATAAATAACTACGAGATTTGTGTCACGAGTCTGTCTTGTAACTGTGTTAACTTAACTGCAAACGTATTCAATAATAATCGACAAGTTACACAAATAAACTCATTTGCAAAAAAAACGGGCGGTTTTGATTTTCATTCATATTTAAAAAGATACAATACCAAAAAGGTTTCAATCGTTTGTACACGTTACTGGCCGGTTTTAAAAATGCTGTGGTATTTAAAAAAGTACGTTCTAAATTCAATTTTTCATTTGATGTTCATTTTTACAGAAAACCCCTTTTTATCCTACATTTTTGGCGCGAAGTTCCAGAAGTTAACATCGACTTTCATAACTTTTATTCAATTTTTATCGATTAATTTCATATCCTTGACTGTCAAAGCTTTATTTAATGCTGTTTGGCTGTATCAAAAATGGTAGATAAAGTGGTAAAAGCTACCAAAATTATCGCGCTGCTTGAAGAGGGTTGCAGCCAATGTTTCGTGGCTAGGAGGCTAAATGTTAGTCGCTCGACAGTCCAAAGGACCTGGCAGCGATATCAGGAGACTGGTTCCGTCGAGAGAAGGCCTGGTTCTGGAAGAAAACCATGTACCCAACCACGGGATGATCGTTTTCTTGTGAGTCGCGCATTGAGAAATCGCAAATCTTCGTATGTGGATCTTAAGAACAACCTCCAAGAAGTAAGAAATGTGCATATTAGTCTATGGACGGTCAGGAGGAGGCTTCTCGCTGCCAATATACGCAGTCACCGCCCGGCCCGCGGCCCCAAATTACTCCGTGAGCACAGAGTTCACAGGCTTAGGTTCGCTAGAAATTGTGAATCATGGACTCAAGACGATTGGAATAGGGTTTTGTTCTCTGATGAAGCCAGGATATCTCTGTTCGGTGAAGATCGACGTCGGCGAGTGCTAAGAAGACAAGGAGAACGCTTTGCAGAGGCATGTTTCGAAGAAATCACACCTTATGGTGGGGGCTCTGTTATGTTTTGGGCAGGAATAAATTCAATGGATCGTACAGAGTTAGTCTTCATTGAAAACGGCTCACTGACTGGGCATCGATACATAACGGAAGTTCTAATTTCTCATGCACAACCCGCATTGGCCGCTCTAGGTGAAGACTCGATTTTTATGGACGACAATGCTCGCGCCCACCGATCCCGCGATGTTAATGCGTATGTGCAAGAGGTCGGCATTCGTGGTTTGGATTGGCCAGCTCGAAGTCCCGACCTCAATCCCATAGAGCATGTCTGGGACGTTCTGAAACGGCGTGTGAGATCAGTACACCCGGCTCCGCAGACCATCAGAGAGCTGAAGAATGTGATTACTGCGGAGTGGGAACGTATTCCGCAAGCAAGTATCCGGGATATACTCGCTAGCATGCCCAGACGAATTCAAGCTGTGATTTTAGCTAGAGGGGGTCACACTCGATACTAAACATTTATCTGCTTTTACTTTATTAAAGAAAAACAAACAAAAAAACTTTTTTATTTTTACTTCATGAGCATATGCACTACTAGCGAATATACACTACTAGCGAAGTTTAGCATTATTTCCCATAAATTGTATCTAAATTTTATGAAATACTGATGAAAACGATTATTTTCTTATTAATTTAGCAAATTGTGTGGATAAAACTACCTATAATTATCAAACAAAGAAATATTAACATTTGAAATGGTTCATTGCTTAGGTGCCCGTTTTTTTTGCAAATGAGTGTATTTTTCACTAAATCTCATTACTGAACTAACTTAGTTGTTTAGTTATACAGAACTAATGTAATCAATTTCAAATTATGAATATATTAATAAACATTTGTTTGTAATTTAATGTTTCAAGTTTTAGGCAATTTTATTGCGTTCACTTAAGAATATCTTTATAATAACTAATTTAACTTTTAAAATAAATTTCAGTAATGCTTATTAAGGCATTTGTTCATGTTTTAAACATATATCTTTTGCCTAAGTTATTATAAACTTTTAATGAACACTGTTAGAACGTGTTGTGTATACTAAAGAATGCGTTACATAGTTTGAAACAGAGGTTTAAAGCAGTGTAGATAGATGTTTTATGCCAAATTTCGTGTGACCTTTAAACGCCCTTGGTAGCGAGGCTTGCGTTTCAAACCGCTGGCCAAGCGTTGGTTTAAATTTTGTTTGAAACCGTCTAGCCGCTTGCTTAAAACCAAGCGAACGACAGTCACGTCACACTGCAGAGGCGAGCGCAGACGCACGCGATGACGTTCTGCGCACAAAATGGCGCGTGAGCAGACAGACCACGATCGCGATGTTATTACTCAACTTCTCGAGTTATACAAAGAGTTGCCCTGCCTTTGGGTATTAAATTGTGAAGGGTATAAAAATAAAACACAAAGCTTGCATGCTTGAGCATGCGCTACACGCTTGAAGAAATGCGTGGGATATTTTAATTTTTTCCTTCAATTGCACACAAAAGTGCAAGACTTACTCCAACTTTTTGTTGTTTTGATAGCTAAGGCGCCATGACGTCGTTGTAGTGATTATACGGTACGCGAGCGAAAAGACGTCCTATCCACGCCACGTTCTCTAAACACTGTTTAGTTTCAAACTAGCTTTAAACCATGTAGCCAGCAAAGCGCTATTCTGCTTTTTCTGTTTCAAACCACTATTTCAAACCGTGTAGCGCATGCTTTATACTCATTTGGTATATTAAATACAAAATTAATATTAAACATAATATCTATCCGCCCGTAGAGATCTTCTGCTGAACATAGGCCACTATACAAGACTATGTCGGTTACTATTTTAACTCCCAACTAAGCAAACGTACAAATGATGTCGATACCGAGTCTGCTTTACTCGTTCGGAGACATTTCCTCGCTCACTATGTATACTGTTACGTCATCTGAGCAATATATTTAGTAATTAGAATCATTTTGGCTTAATAATTACACAATTACAATTTCAAAAGTTATATTTATAAATAGCAAACACTTTTATAGTAGAAGTAAAACAAATTTTAAATTTATTAATCTATTGACGGTTCAGAGCTTTTGCAAATTTTTTATATATACATTCGTTGCGTTCAACTCCCTTCTTTATACAACTAACCGAGTCGCCACAAATTATAGTCAAAAGAGTTTCCTGTATCATTGTTGTCAAAATTTTAAGCAAATTATGAATAGTAACGATTTTGATATTTTAATACAAGTACCTATCCTATCCTCCTATCCTCACTTAGAACAAACTTACTTCAATAAGTTTAGCATTAATCGTTGATGTAATTAATTATTAGTACAAATTAAATATTTCTGTTGTTGTTTGTTACAATACCCACGGACAATATAGGGGGTGGTGAATTGTATAGTTATTCCGTCAAATAGTAATAGGAAAGTAAGTAAGAATGTATTAATATTAACAGTGATAAATAACTAGTTACAATAATAGTGAGCAATTATAACTTCTCATATTTACGAACTAGCTTTTGCCCGCGACTTCGTCCGTGTGGAAGTCATAATATGTGGCAGGGGCAATCACAGATAACTGTGTAGTGTGTTCAGGGTTCTACAGGCACAACGTGTTGTTCTTGATGGCAAGCTAGTGTAGAGAATCGTGAATGCCTGCATCAGCCAGCACCTTAGCGAGGTTGTCTCCATCAAACCAACTTTTTCTGGCACATTATCATTAAGGCGCTCACTGGCGGAGAGGTGCTGTTGGCGGTGTATTTAGATGTCGTCAACTAATTTATTAGTTTACCAATCTGGTATATCAGACAGGCGCTGTTATCAAGTGGTGCTTCTATACTTAAGCGGCTTATTCTAGGTTATTTGAAGCGGTGCAGTGGCCGCTGCGCTCTCCTATTTTGACTCCTATTTTGTTCTGCTCCCAGCTGTGGTAGTTCGAGCGGGTGATTGTATGGTATATTAGCTGAAACTGGACTTACTCCAGTTTGGACTCAATTTAAATAAGCGTTACCTTTGGCCATACTTGGTATCGAAGTGGTGATTCAATGAGTCACGCTGCCGCTTAGAGTAGGTCTACATAAAACGAATGATTTGCTTTTTCATAGAATCGTAACTATACACCCGTCAGCACAGAAATCACTGTTAATTCGGTGCCACTTGATCGAGGACTTAATACTCTAAGCCCAAATATTTTATCTGGCCCTCGATCAGTGGAACCGAATTAACCCAAAATGCTTTCAGGAGCATTTTTATCAAATTACTCCCCGGCTCGTTGACGCGGTGTAACATGTTGATGGCTGTACGCGAGACTGGTTCGATCAATGACCCTGTACGGTGCACCTGTGTGGGTTAGCTCTGACCACTTGTCTTAGAACTTTTCTCTGGCATTCGAAGAAAGTCATCGTGCTTAGGGCTACACGCAGCTACCGTACCATGTCGACCGAGGCAGCGTGCGCTTTGGGCGGCACCCTCCCCTGGGACTTAAATGTGGAAATACGCGGAGCCCTCCTACAATTGGTTTTCCAGCTAAGATACAGCAGGCATACTTTTGAGATATGTTTTTTTATTTAATAGTGGGGAATAGTAGGACCACAATGTTGACAGTCTGTAGACTGCCACGGGTGGGTCTGTCTGGGGTATTACCATACTCTTGCAAAAAATCTACGTCCGAGTAGTAGCAATTTGTTACTGTGCTTCCTTCGGTGTGTGAGAGAACCGGCAGTCCAACTTTCTGAGGGTGGCTTCTGGCTTTTAGTGATGTCTTTAATATCACCGAAATTTATTGCAGGCATTCACATTCCCTTAATTTTCTTCCAGGTAGGCAACGGCCTAACAAAGGTCCATGAGCGGCAGCAACACTTACAGGTGTACTGTTCGTTCGTTTGCCACCTTTCAAAAAAAAAAAACTCACACTCCCTTTACTTTCTTATTGGCTGGCAGTGGCTTAGCTGTGGCTCTGGTATTGCAAAGGTCCATGAACGGCAGGAACAGTTACCATCTTTACTGTCTTTACGTGATAGAATCACACTCTCGACATAGCTGGCAAAAGTTCATGAGTAGTATCACTTACCATAAGGTGTGCTGCTTGCTCGTATGACAACAATGACCGCGCGCGGGCGATACCACGACAACATAATTTGCTGCCTGGGGTCAAAAAAGGGTGTTCGAGTGACCCTGCACAGCCTTCCTTTGTAGGGTTCCGTACGAAAAGGATAAAAATGGGACGCTATTACTAAGACTTTGCTGTCTGACCGTCCGTCTATATCTCACCAGGTTGCACCTCAAGAACCGCGATAGCTAGACAGTTGATTTTTTTACAAATTATGTATTTCTGTTGACGCTATAACAACAAACGCGATTTTTTTGTTCTTCTTTGTTCGATATCGATAATGGTAAGTAGGGTAGGTAGGCACTTGAAATATTTACAAAATACTCAGTTATATTTTTAATAATAAATAATAATAAAATAAAAATAAATAAGGAATATAAAATAAATATTTAACGGGGTCTCTCATACAAAAACGTGATTTTTGCCTAATTTTGCTCGATATCAGGTAACAGGTGAAGGTTTAAATATAAAATTTCTGTGTACCAACTGTTGTTTACCTAGTCAATGGTAGGGAACCCTTCGTGCGCGCGTCCGACCCACACTTGGCCGATTTTTATTAATTATTCTACAAATTATGAATTTCCCGTTACACCCTCCACTGAGTAACCTCACAAACATATAAGTGACCGACATAAATTAGACTCAGTTTACTACTACCTAGTCTACCCAGCAACAATTTGTCGATCACACAAAAAATTGTCCGGCGTTGGAATTGAACCCGTGACACTGGCATGGTAAGTTGTTATCTTAACCACTATGCTATCAGCCACTATGTGCAGTTAATTAATCATTGAGGTGGTATGAATTTATTACTTGTGTAGTAGAGTGAAAAATATCAAAGCATAATTCATCCCCTATTTTACACCATTAAAAAGGATATATCCTCGGCGGGGTGGATTTTCAGAATAAATTTCGTTTATAATGAATCTTTTTATATTGATTTTCAGTTAAGTAGGTTGTGTACTAAACTGTATAAGTTACTACAGTTTTTCGCCAATCCCACGGGAACTCTTTAATTTTCCGAGATTAAAAATATCCTAAATGTTGCCCGGGGACGTAAGGTACCACAATGCAAAATTTCATTTAAATCGGTCCAATAACAACCGAGATTAGCTCGTATAAACAGATAAACAGACAAACAGACAGAGAAACAAAAAATTTTAAAACAATCTGGATGTGTTCTATTTCTCTTTTAACACCCCCTTGACTCGGTTTTTAGCGTTTTTTTTCAATGTACAGAATTTCGACCTCTGCAATTTTATTATATGTATAGATGTATTACATTTATTCGCGTTTGTATTTGATTTTTGATGACCCGAAGACTCTGATACTTTCAAGCGTTGATGTGACTATGAACTCTGGCAAGTGTCAAATGTTAGTGAGTGTTAGTAAGTGTTAAAATACATAGTTTTATTTCAAACATACTATCACGCAAGAAGTGACTCTGATCATGTCAGTGGTAATCCTAGCACATG
This sequence comes from Lymantria dispar, assembly GCA_032191425.1. Lineage (NCBI taxonomy): Eukaryota > Metazoa > Arthropoda > Insecta > Lepidoptera > Erebidae > Lymantria > Lymantria dispar. Next base: position 38,413,415 of record CM063445.1, read on the forward strand.
TTATTAGAACTTGGTAATCTAAAAATAATATTCTTGTCACTACAATAAAGATGCGTGGTATATTTATTTATCTAAAAATAAAAACGTACAGAAGTGTTACATGAATGTCTGAAATGGACAAGAGGTTGGCGATTTATTTTGTGGAATCTCCATAACTCATCCTGTTTGTACGCAAAAATGATTTTCTCGCGTAAGGGGAAAAAGATAAAACGGTTACAGATTTAATATACCTTTTTTGCATCGGTAACCGCGCGTACAGGGGATCACGCCGACATTGTTTGGTTCATTAGCGAGAACGGATAAAGCTTAAATGTGATGTACGACACAATTGATATGAAGAGTTTATAACTCGAAAGTTTTAAACAAAGGTCCACTTTTTACTTTTAAACGCTACTGTAAGTACTGTAGTTACGTACGATAGCGAGCACTTGTACGAATAAAACTGGTCATTCATATTGAAATATTTTATAAAACTCACATCATATTTCAGAAGATGTAAGTAGAATTGTATTCTTACTTCGTCACCATACAGAATATGTGGTGAAACAATACAATTTATCATCCGTTCTGCTCGTGAGTGTCAAAAATCACTAAAGGATATGATATAAAAAATAACATAGATACAAGTGAAGGCAAACTCGACATACATTACGAGTAAGTCAAAGTTAACAAGTCCGAACAGTGTGGTATAGGGGGTTTCTGCTCTTACAATGAAGTAAGCATGAGACCAATAAATATATCGAATTCAAGACCTTGCAATCGTAGTACCATGAGATTAATGAGGCAGTCTTCTGTGACTCGAGAAGTGAAGAAGAAAAGAAGAACTTTTAATATCCTATGTAGAATTTATTGTGTATTAAAAAGCAAAATAACCTTTCTCAATGTTAATAATTATAAACACACATATATATATCATGCATCTATAGGTATGACTGAGATTTAACACTTGACATGTTAGGGTTGCTGATGAACACTCCCGTTTTCTCTAGACGATAATACAAATTACAATCTGGTTATACGCCGACCTGGCTAATAAGAGAGTCATTTTTCACTGACATACCTGTGCTATAATATTACCGAGGCGTGTATAAGGGTAGTTAGTTACGGTACAGATATATATGAAATCTCTGTCTGCGCACTCCCGGGGGAGAACTGTGAGTGCGCAAGTTTTGAAAAGCAGACATACTAAACATTCGTGTATTAAGTAACAAGTTAGGACTTATAATAATAAAAAGATTCGTGTGAAGTTTTTTTTCACTGTTAGTGGTCAGATATGTAAAGAAAACATACATACAAATATATATAACTCCATTTTTTTTGTGGGTGGGTTGCAGTCGGCGCGCACCTCGCACCACTCCGTTCGGGGCGACAGAGGGGCGTAAGCACGCACACCCGCAACCCACCCCACGTGCACGTCGCCTTCGTCGTTGGGGCAACCACCGGAGCAGGGTTACTTGTCATCAGTGGTCGGCCCGACGGAATACCCCTATTTGAGGCACCCTCCCATCGACCGACGTCCCCCCCTGGGAGGACGTCGGTCTTTCCTCACGCGGTCGGTCTCTCAGCGGGTGACGGACTAATTCTGTAATCACGTCACCCGCGGCCTCGGCTAGGGCGGCATGAGGCTGTCGGGGATAGAATGTCATCAGACGAGCTCTCCTGCACCCCGTAAAAGCGCGGAAGGGGCCGCTGTGGTTTTAGTGGGTATTTCGGTCACTTCTGTGGCCGGCGAGTCCCACGCACACTACACTGTCTGTAACCAGCGGGGGGGTAGTGCGTAAATGCATTTCCACAGCGTGAAAAAAAAAAAAAAAAAGGGCGGCATTAGGCGCAATATATATACCTCTCCAGCCGGACTGCCCAACGGGCGATGACGTCTCGGCGGGCGGCGACGCGCCAGGCGGTGAGATCCCTTAACGAGATCACACCGCCCTCCGCTCGCACCCCCGTCACCCGCCGATATAGTCCGGCGAGCATCTCCGCCTCCAGGTCCCACGGGGGAGTCCCGGCCAATAGGCACGCTGCCTCCGTCGCCACCGTGCGGTATCCGCGGATGGCCCTGACCGCCGTGACCCTCTGTGGTCGCCACAGAAGGGCCCTAAGTCGGGCGGTCATGGACCCCGCCCACACCGGTGCGCCGTACAGGGCCATCGACCGGATGACCCCCGCGTACAGCCGGCACGCAGCGCTCGGTCCGCCCACGTTCGGCATAAGCCACGATAGGGCGGACGCCGCGCCGACGAGCCGCGGAGCGAGCCTGCGGAAATGCTCCCGGAACCACCAGCGCCCGTCGAGCACCAGGCCCAAGTACCTCATATGGGCCCGGATGCTGATGTCGACAGAGTGGACGGTGATCGAGACGCCGATGGGAGGGCTCATAGTGCGCCCATGGAACAAGAGGGCCTCCGTCTTGTCCAGGGCGACCCTCAACCCCAGCGCCTCGATCCGTCTGACGACCTCCTCGGTACCCGAGGTCGCCAGGCTTACCGCCTCTTCTAGCGTCCCACCACGGGCTGTGACGAGCGTGTCGTCGGCGTAACAAATCACGCCCAGCCCGGGCGGGAGGCTCCCCCTCAACGCCCAGTCGTAGCCGATGTTCCACAGGGTGGGTCCGAGGACCGACCCCTGTGGGACACCGCACGTCATGGGCGTTCGCACGACGTCTCCTGCTCGGTCGGTGCAGAGGACGCTGCGCCCCTCCAAATAGTCTGCCACTAGCCGCCTCAGGTAAACTGGCACCCCGTGATACCGGAGCGCCTCCCTGATGCAGCTGAATGGCAGACTATTGAATTCGTTGGCGATGTCTAGGGACACCACCAACAGCACTCCCCCGTCGGTGACGGTCTCAGTCGCCACAGCCCTCAGGCGCAACAGAGCCGCGATCGTCGAACGACCCCTCCTAAACCCAAACTGGGCGTCCGACAGATCGGGCCCCGTGCCGACGAGGTGCCGCTCGATGCGGGCAGCTACCACCCTCTCCAGTAGCTTGCCCGTGTCATCGAGCAGCACGATAGGCCTGTAGGCCGAAGGCGACTCCGGAGACCGTCCCGGCTTCGGCAGGAGCACCAGCCTTCCCTCCTTCCAGCACCCAGGGAACCGTCCGGACGCTAAACACGCGTCGAACAGCTCCCTGAGGCGGGGTCCCAGGTGTTCGAGGACCAGGGCCAGCACGCGGTTAGGAACACCGTCGGGCCCGGGGGCGGTAGACTTTGCGCGCATGCGCGTCACCGCCACCCCCATCTCGGGTTCCGTGATGGGCGGAACACTGTCGTCGTCGGCCTCCCGGTCAGTGTCTGGCGGAGCCATGACCGGGGGCGTGTGCTCCGCCCGCCGCGGGAACAGGTCCTCGATGACCCGGGTGAGAAGGCCGGGCTGGAGAGTCTCGGTGAGGGGAGGGCCCCGCGCGCGTAGCCTATTCAGCACCGCGCGGTAGGGGCGTCCCCAGGGGTCACGGTCGAGACCGTCCAGCATCTCCTGCCGACTGACGTCCTTGGCGGAGCGGACGGCCAGCCTGAAGGCCGACCGCGCATTGCGGTAGTCCTCGTAAAGCACGGCCTCCCGCTCCGCATCGCGATGGCGCCGCCGGCTGCGGGTGTAGGCCCTCCGGGCACGGATACACGCGGCCCGGAGATCCGCCAGCTCCCGGGACCACCAGTGGACCCCCCTCCTCGGGGGCAGACGCTGTACCCGGGGCATGGCCGCATCGCAGATCTGCGTCAACGCACTGCGGATGCGGCCAGCCTCGGCGTCCACCCCGTCCGACTGGTGGGCAGAGGACAGCCACGAGTATACGATGGCTGTCTCCGCCAGCTGGTCCCGGTCTAAGCGACCCACAGCCCATCGCGGGAACGCAGGACGCCCATCCGCCCCGTGACCCCTGCTGGGCGTCGGGATTGCAGGGGAGACCTCCATCCGGATATACCGGTGGTCCGACAAGGTCTCCACCTCCTCCACGACGCGCCAGCTCTCCACGCGTGCGGCGACCTCGGGGCTAGCGAACGAGAGGTCCACTATCGACCCGCCCCGTTGTCGCACGCACGTATGCACCGAGCCCCTGTTCAGCAAACAGAGGCCCAGTGCCGCCGCCCACTCCTCGATCGCCCGTCCTCGGTCATCCGTCCTAGGGGACCCCCACGCCACGGACTTGGCGTTAAAGTCCCCCAGGACGAAGACCTGGCGCGATGCCAGTCGCCGTAACGAGGCCTCCATGATGGTAAGGAAGGCCTCGAAATCGGTCACACTCCAGTTAGGGGAGAGATAAACTCCGAAGAGCGTAATCTCCCCCCAGTCCGCCGCGACGTATCCGACGCCCCTGTCCCTAAGGGTCAGAGACGACGAAGGCCACGACGTGGAGGCGACGATTGCCACGGTGCCATCGGCGCTACCCAACCAGTTAATCCGGTTGGGCACCACGTACGGCTCCGCGACTACGGCTACTCCTATCAACCACTCCGCCATGGCTTGCAGGAACACGTCCTGCGCACCGGCGGAGTGGTTGAGATTGGCCTGGAGGAGACGAATGGATACGGGGTCCATTAACGGTCCGAATCCATCGTCACCTCCTCCGCGCTAACGGGCGATCGGGCCGCGCTCGGAGCGGGGACTGGCCCGGTCGATGGGCCGCCCCGCCCCTTTGGGGCCGATGCCGGGGGTCTGCAGTCCCCAGAGCCCATGCGGTGCTTGGCAGGCTTATTGCCCGCCGCACACGCAGGGCAGTGGGGCACCGCAGAGCACGATGCCGCCTGGTGTCCAGCTTGACCGCAACGGAAACATAGCCCGCTGCAGTCAAAGCAGTTGCGACACGTCGGTCGGGTATGCCCGACCGCCATGCACTTATAACACCTCGCGGGCCGGGGCTCCAGCACGGTTACCCGCGCCGAACTCCAGCCCACGAGGAGCCTGCCTGAGTCGGCCAATTGCTTGACCGACTCCACTGGGCACTGCACCCAGACAGCACCGACGCCGCCCGGACCAGGGCGGATGGTGCCAATCCGGACGGTGTCCGAGGCACACCCGGTACGCGCCATAATGGCCTCCCGGATGTCCCCCACCGCCACGGAGTCGTCCAGACCCGTGAGGCGCATATCTGCGCACTGAACGGGCCTGGCGATTCGGACTCCATCCTCCGGTCCGAACAGCCCCCTCAGCATCGTGGCCAAACTATCGGCCGTCTTCGCGCCCTCAGCCCCAGGGAACTCGAGTATTCGAGCCCCTGTCCGGGCTTTGCGGGTCCTCGCCTCGACGCCCCCGATGTCGGAGACGTCCAGCTCCCGCCGGGCGCGTCTTAGGACGGCCTCATAGTTTAGGCCCCTCTCAGCCGCCTCAGGCAGTACGGTGATTACCACCGCAGCCGTCTTTGGCGACTTGAGGCCCCTACGCGACCTTTTCCCCTTTCCGCCGGCTCCCGCCTGGGGAGCGGCGGCCACAGCGGCACTCTTGGCCGCCGCTCTCCGCTTTTGGCCGCGTGCCTTCCTGCTACGCTCAGCCACCTGCCAGCCCTGTTCGAGCCTAGCAGCAGCGCTGAGCGCAGCAGGCGCAGTCGCGGCCCGGCCTTGGCGGGAGCCGGCACCTTGCCGGCCTTCTTGGCCCCCTTGGGTCCCGCCGCGGCCGCAGCGTAGCTCACCACGCGGCCACCCTGACAGGGCAGCGGGGTGGGAGCCGACGCTTGCGGCCGCCTCATCTAGTCCGCGGCGAGCGGCGGTCGGAGGGGCGGCTCAGGCGGGAGCCTGGCCGCTACGGCCTCGATACGCGCATCCATCATTACCCCTACTCGGGCTAGGATGACGCGTATCGCCGACTCCGACACGCCATGCACCTCGTCGGGCGGCGGCTCCTCCCCCTTCCGAGGTCTCCCGCGGCCACGAGCCGGCGGAGGGACCACGACGAGGGGAGGCAGCGGCGAAGCCGCGACGAGCGCAGCCGGCGCCACGGGCGCAGACGATGGGCCCGCCCTCGCTGGCGCGACCCGTTTCGGCGGCGGGGCCGGCGCCGTCGCCACAGCCGGCACCAGGCGCTCGAATTGAGACCGCAGGTCAGCCACGTCCTTGGCCAACCCGCGGTTCTCTCTCCGCACCGCCGAAAGTTCCGTCTCCAGCCTGCGGTTTCGCTCCCGCAAACCGGAGACCTCCTCGCTTAGGCGGGCGTTTGCGGCCTGAAGGGCCGCCACCTCGCCTCCTTGGTCGGCTGGACACGGCGTCGCCGGTCTGGCCACCACCGCACCTCCCCGACCCCTGCGCCCCCGGCGCGCGGTCGCAACCTTGGGGGGAGGCCTGATGGTGTCGCTCCCCTCCGATTCGGATGCGGAGCCGCCACCCTTTGGCAGGGGGCGCTTCCGATCCCTCGTCGGGGGCCGGGCCTCCTCCCTTCCCATCCCAACACTAAGAGCCGCCGTTAGAGTGGCGGCCCCCCTATCCACCACCTCCTTACCAGCGACATCCCTACCTATCATCCCGGACGACCCACCAACCATCATCCCGGACGGCCCTACTGTACACAGCCCTTTGTCATCGGACGGCCCTGCGGTGCCACCGCCCTCGTCCGCGGACATCTCCTCAGCCGCATCTGGACTCTCCACCGGTCCAGCAGCACTGCAGCCCTCCTCCCGCGACGGCTCTACGGCTGTGCCGCCCTCGTCGCTCGACAGCGAGATGTTAGTGCTGTCGCTCAATCTCGAGTCGTAGGGGTTTTCTTCCCCGCAGTCCGCAGACCCCCGGTCTTGACCCCCCTACTCAGGATTACGGTTTGGGCCTTCCGGGTCTGGCCGCTCGCGAGCGACCGACCCGTCACGCCCCCGGGCCGTGACGCAACCGTCCCTGGCGACGGAGTGCCATGAGACACATCCGCCCCATTGGCCCCGGGCCAAATCCGCCGTGCGCTCTGCCTTCAGAGTCGGCACGCGGAGACCCCTCCTCCCGCCGGAATCTTGGCCGTCCAAATGGACGTTTCCAGGGTGCACCACGTGGAGGTGCCCCGGCCTCGAACTCCTGCCCATTTAAGTAATGTCATAGCTACACTTGGTAGATGGTTTGTAGTTTGTAGCTGATTCTATGAGTACGAGCAGAGCACTGCTGTCCACTCCTCAGGTGGTCCCTTAATCTTGTTTAACAAATTCATTGGAAACAGGTGGTGACACATAGCATTCTTATGTCGTCACCACACGACGAGCTTCATTACGTGGTAAGTATTTAAATATAACATAACAACGTTACTACATTTTAATAAAAATATGTCACATTTTCCGTGTGGTGACGGAGTAACAATACAATTCACCACCCCCTTTATTGCCCGTGGATGTCGTAAAAGACGACGAAAGGATTATAATACGCAGAGAATATCTATGTATGAGAAGGAAAACTCGAAATATAACCCTATGCCAACTCGTCTGACCAGCATGGTTATAGTAGGTCAATTTTACTCGTATTGTGGAGGAGGTTCAAGCCCAGCAGTGGGACATATATGAGCTGTCACGATAATGTTTATAAAACTTGTGACACCAAAGAGAATCAACTATTTCTTAATGACATTGGCTTTAAAGCATTTTTTGTTCTTCGTCACGAGAGAGGAAAAGTTCCCTGTGGTGACGAAGTAAGAATATAATACACCATCCCATCTCTTACGATGTAGGTATCATAAACAACGACTAAAGGATATGATATACAGATAACATTATATGAGAAGAAAAATCCTACATAAAGGCATATGCTGAGTCAATTTCCTGTCTGCAGTAGAGGAGGCCTGACAACAGCGAGACTTATACGAGTCGCGATAATGATGAGAATACGAAAAGAAAATAAACTAACTAAAATAACGTATTAGACATTGATATTGATAAAGTATTATTGAAGATATTTCATACATCACAACGTTTAAAAAAAGGCATTAATATAATGGTAGACAACAGTTTAACTTGTTAAAATAATATTGATGAATAGCAGTAATTACCGTTAACCACTTAGTAGGGCGTTTACTACACGTAGATATAGAATTAAACACGTTGAACGCCAAGGGGGTCACAATACTATGGAAATGTCAATCACATGGTGACTCCTATGGCGTGCAATGTGTTAACTGCAGGCCTAGCTTCTGAAAGCTTTTAGAAATTAAAAGCTTCTTCTCCATATATTGATTTGTATTTTCAAAATTAGAACTATTGAAAATTTCGTTAATCCAAATGCTTTTTTGTTGGGGTGTGGGTTATACAGTCTGCTCACTCCTCGCTCCGCTCCGTCTGGGGCGACAGAGGGGCGTAAGCACGCACACCCGTGACATGTCGCCTTCGTCGTTGGACCGACCACCGGAGCAGGGTGACTTGTCGTCAGTTGTCGGCCCGACAGAATACCCCTGGAGGAGTACCCTCTCCTCGACCGACATCCCCTATACTACGTTGCACAGACGTGTTGGTACATGATTGATTTTCGAGTTTTCCTTCTCTTCCATAGATGTTATATACATATTTAATCCCTTGGCCATCTTTTACGGCACGTACGGGTAAGAGAGGGAGTAGTGAATTGTATTCTTACCCCATCACCACACCAATAGTGAAAATGTACACACTTGTTCGCTTTATATTTATTATTTACTTTTCTCATAACCATTTTTGTAATGGCGGCAAACATATTCACCTCACACGAATTTCCTTAGCAAAAGGATGGTGTTGACCTACTTTATTAAATTTTACGTCTATTGTAACTTAATTTATGGAGCTCTGAGTCAAGATGGCATTTAAAGGTGATGAGGTCAAAAAATAACTTTTATTATGAAAGCAAAAAATAATATCTGATTACTAGCTGTGCCCGCGACTTCGTCCGCGTGGCAAAGTGACTTAGGGCAGAATTTTTGAAGTTATACTTCTTTAGGCGCGTTATGAAAAAATGATGAGAGTGAAATTTTAATTATGTGACACAAAATTAACAGTATGAAGTTGTCTGCTTAACCGCTCATTAAGTCTCGAAAAAAAAGCTACCAACAAAATAGAAATTGAACCTCGATATTAGTCGCGCATGTTGGTACGCTCGTCACCTCTGATCAGTTTTTTTTTTTTCTTTATTTTTCTTTTTTTTTTTTATTTTTTTTTTTAATTTTTTTTTCTTTTTTTTTATTTTTCTTTTTTTATTTTTTTTTATTTAGATTATTCTCTAAAGGACAATGGGCAAAAATGTATGGCGCTTGTCCCATCGGCGGCCACATCTGTCCTATATATTTTTTAGTCGACAATTATATATAAACTCATTTGCAAAAAAAACGGGCGGTTTTGATTTTCATTCATATTTAAAAAGATACAATACCAAAAAGGTTTCAATCGTTTGTACACGTTACTGGCCGGTTTTAAAAATGCTGTGGTATTTAAAAAAGTACGTTCTAAATTCAATTTTTCATTTGATGTTCATTTTTACAGAAAACCCCTTTTTATCCTACATTTTTGGCGCGAAGTTCCAGAAGTTAACATCGACTTTCATAACTTTTATTCAATTTTTATCGATTAATTTCATATCCTTGACTGTCAAAGCTTTATTTAATGCTGTTTGGCTGTATCAAAAATGGTAGATAAAGTGGTAAAAGCTACCAAAATTATCGCGCTGCTTGAAGAGGGTTGCAGCCAATGTTTCGTGGCTAGGAGGCTAAATGTTAGTCGCTCGACAGTCCAAAGGACCTGGCAGCGATATCAGGAGACTGGTTCCGTCGAGAGAAGGCCTGGTTCTGGAAGAAAACCATGTACCCAACCACGGGATGATCGTTTTCTTGTGAGTCGCGCATTGAGAAATCGCAAATCTTCGTATGTGGATCTTAAGAACAACCTCCAAGAAGTAAGAAATGTGCATATTAGTCTATGGACGGTCAGGAGGAGGCTTCTCGCTGCCAATATACGCAGTCACCGCCCGGCCCGCGGCCCCAAATTACTCCGTGAGCACAGAGTTCACAGGCTTAGGTTCGCTAGAAATTGTGAATCATGGACTCAAGACGATTGGAATAGGGTTTTGTTCTCTGATGAAGCCAGGATATCTCTGTTCGGTGAAGATCGACGTCGGCGAGTGCTAAGAAGACAAGGAGAACGCTTTGCAGAGGCATGTTTCGAAGAAATCACACCTTATGGTGGGGGCTCTGTTATGTTTTGGGCAGGAATAAATTCAATGGATCGTACAGAGTTAGTCTTCATTGAAAACGGCTCACTGACTGGGCATCGATACATAACGGAAGTTCTAATTTCTCATGCACAACCCGCATTGGCCGCTCTAGGTGAAGACTCGATTTTTATGGACGACAATGCTCGCGCCCACCGATCCCGCGATGTTAATGCGTATGTGCAAGAGGTCGGCATTCGTCGTTTGGATTGGCCAGCTCGAAGTCCCGACCTCAATCCCATAGAGCATGTCTGGGACGTTCTGAAACGGCGTGTGAGATCAGTACACCCGGCTCCGCAGACCATCAGAGAGCTGAAGAATGTGATTACTGCGGAGTGGGAACGTATTCCGCAAGCAAGTATCCGGGATATACTCGCTAGCATGCCCAGACGAATTCAAGCTGTGATTTTAGCTAGAGGGGGTCACACTCGATACTAAACATTTATCTGCTTTTACTTTATTAAAGAAAAACAAACAAAAAAACTTTTTTATTTTTACTTCATGAGCATATGCACTACTAGCGAATATACACTACTAGCGAGGTTTAGCATTATTTCCCATAAATTGTATCTAAATTTTATGAAATACTGATGAAAACGATTATTTTCTTATTAATTTAGCAAATTGTGTGGATAAAACTACCTATAATTATCAAACAAAGAAATATTAACATTTGAAATGGTTCATTGCTTAGGTGCCCGTTTTTTTTGCAAATGAGTGTATATTAAGACTGCAAAAAATTATTTCGGCAACTTGTTTAGATAAAAAGTTATAAAGCGTTGATCATATAAAAAATCGAATTAATTAAACCGAAAGTACGTAAATGATAAAACGTAATGCATGTCTAAGTATAAGATAATGATGGATTAAATAAAACTAAAGGTTAATTGGTTATTAAATACATCGATTTATTGACAGACACATATACAATGCTCGTATATAATGCTAGTATTCCTTTAAAAAAAGAAAATGATGGGATTCAATTGTCGTCTACAATAATATCGTTTAAAAAATGAGCTGGTAAACGGATATCTTCCTCTTGGTTTCTCGCCCACCCTAAATACCACACTACACACATAATGTGGGCACAGCAACCAAGAGTGCGCTTACCGCTTAGACAACTGCAATAGTAGTTTTCTATGGCTTCTCTGCCGCTTTTCTCTCTATCTACTATAATGTACGAATAATATATTTTTGACCTAGTATGTCTAGATTGTATTCGACATCTTAGCAGCCAAACATTTGTTGCTGTGATGCCGCACCTGCCTAGGCCTGTAACATCGGGGTCCCTATACGTTTCTATATTATAGAGACCTTGTCGCACATGCTCCGCATAATAGCTGCGGGCTAGCTTCACTTGGTATGTACCAAGTGCAAAAATGGTTAAATCGTCCTCAGTCAGCAAAGGAAAATCACTTATGTTAGGTTGGTTTCCTGTAATGCTATCGAAACTAGCCCGTCTACGATTAAGGTTGTTGGCTAGGACATACTCTGCTAGGTTATTTGGTTGGTTCACTCTTTGGTTTATAACTTCTATAAATGTTTCAGCGTGAACGTTATCTGACAATGGTTCTCTGCAAGCATTCAATAATGCAGCACCTATTCTAAAATCTGTCATCATATGAGGCAAAGCACGATTGAAAAAGTCTTGTCGGAATAGTTTAAAATCGCGTTTGAACCAACCATTTATAACTTCAACAACCCAGCGGCACATAGTAACCAACCTAGACTTATTCGCTTGTTCTGTCGTCAATTGATCTTCGTCTCGATTTTTTGTTTTCGGTAAGTGAGCTTCATAACCATAGGCATGTAAGTCGTCGATTACGTCGCGAAACCCACGGTCTAAGATGAACACATCTCCATGTTCAAAAAACCAATGGAAAGGATTTCCTTCGTCGTCAATCATATTTTTCATTATTTGTGTATCTGATTCTATGGCTGAATATGGCCCAAAGGCATCTAAAATGTGGCCATCGCAGCACACTATTAAAAACGGTTTCAACAAATTCGTGTATTTGTGTAGACTATATGATCGCTTTTGGAATAAATAGTTTGCGGACTTTTGTATATATATATATATAAGTGGCGTCTGCTATCACAATTGCCTTTCTGTTTAAGGCATTTGCATTTCCAAAAATTGCATTTGGAACTTGTAGGTTTCGGTTAGCTACATCAATTCTATTGAGATGATCATAACCAAGATGCCGGGGAACGAAGTCCAGTAAAAGAGAGTCTCTGGCGAACGTTAAATGTCGTTCTAGGGTTCTACGGCTCATATTAAAAAGCGTCGCCAGCCTTTCATTTGCTTCACCGCTTCGCAGTTTCATTAAGTAGCATGCCAAAGATGTTTTCGGGCGTGTTGATACGTTCGACAATGAAGGAGTTTGTTCCAAAATATTCATAAATTGGTCTCGACTAACGCCTAATCGGATGTATACTTCATTTGGGTCCATGTCATCTATATTATCAAAATCTAGTATAGATCCTCGAAGCACCGCGATTTTCATGAGGCTCATGATATGCACAAAATGTGTGGCATTGAAGTCGTGGAGCAAGTTAGGGCTGTCAATTATTTGATCCCAATCATTGGATACCAAATGATGATCGCAAACTCTTGCACTATTTGGAATATAAAAATTAAAATGAATCAAGAATGTCACTTTAATGTTATCCGGAATCCTTCGGAGATCCGTTCGTCTGCAGTTTTCATACATACAACGCGTTGCTGTATTAGGGAAGTCTTGAATATTCTTCAATATGTAATACACATTCGTGTGGACGGTCTTCTCTTGGCTGCGCAGCTCTTTCTGCCCGTTGCCAGCATGGTCGACAAATGTACTCCTGACCATTGTATTGTATCTGAAAATGAGAGTATTACAATTAGTTAAAACGCTTAGTTATTTTCATTGAACGCTGTTCAAACAAAGCGAAATATAAAGAAAAATATTTTACTCGATTGCCTAAGCAGTATTAATTATCTCGCTTACTCATACGTAAATACCGATACTTCTATCCCGTTCTCGCCCCGTGGATCAAACGGAACGACAACGTCGCCGCGTCGGTAACAGTTTACTTACTACTTACAGCGAAATGTAATCTCAATGCGCGAGAGTTAAAACACTGTGACCACCTCAAGCTAAACAGTACTATATTGTTGACGTGACAACTAAGAAATAATGATTTCGTTTGATGTACTTACCTGATGTTCAGAGGTAAGAGCTTCAAAGATATATTGGCCTACAGCGGGATGTTCTTCAAACCGAGCACGGGTTATTTCGTATCTTCTTCTGTTTATCACGGATCGATTACATAAAATACACACTTGGCGATTATCTGCCATTGTTATAGGAATCTGCTTAAAAAAAGTCCAAAAAAACGAGCACAAGTCACCAAGATAGATATTAACAAGTCCGATATGCAAGCCAGAGTCAAAAGAAATTGTCAAACAATAATAATCGCACAGTACTCAACGAAACAAATGTCAACGATGGACTGCGCTGTGCGCTCGAGCATAACGGTAATCGCCGAGTCGCCGAGTGCGAGCGGCGCTCGTCGCTGATTGGTTGACGCATGAAACATGGCGAGACCGATTTTAACAAAGGTTCTTAGACCTCTAATAGAAAAAGTATTGAATATTAGGATACATAAATAATAATGAAAAAAAAATAGTATTTTAATAATAGTATTTTAACTATATTTTTTTCCCAAACGGTATTTCATAGTACTCCTTGAACAATATTTGTTGTCAAAGATCTCCCCTTTCAAATGACACTAGTTTCATTGATGGCCGCTCATGGGCCGCAATGCCCATTGTCATTTGGTTTTTAATAATTATATATATATATATATTTTAATGATGCCAAAGAAGTATATCTCCATCCGACGTCCTCGTCTCGTCCTCGACGAAGAGGACGACATTATCACACTCGCTCAGCAAAGAGCCTACACGGCCCGCGAGGCCATAACAAACAAATATCCGCGTTTCCGCCCTCGCCGTCGAGGTGCGAAAACACGCCGCGCAAAAGTCACAAATATAAACGTGGGCATGCCCACTTTGCCTCCAGCGACGCCCCAAGCCGAGGTCCGTTCCCCACAGGGGGAGCCCTTGGGCGAAGTCGCTTAGCTTACTCTTCTCCGGGTTGAGAGCCCTCAGCGCTCACCCATAGTCCGAGATAAGCTGTCAAGGCCATCTGCGGCCAACAGCTAAACACTCATAAAAAAAAAAAAAAAAAAAAAAGAATTATAACTTCTCACGCGCGTACATAAGTACACGCACCCATTTTTTTTTTTGTATTTAATCTTTGGTTTATTTTGGCTTATAAACACCGTCGTTTGGGTATTTAAAAAATTCTACGTTATAGTGCTTCTCTATATACGATATTATACGTATACCCATGTAGGGTCAAAGTATACAGGCTGCTAGGGTTGCTAACATGTGACAGAGCCGAGCAGATGTGATAAAGCAGACCGTGCGAAAAACAGCTAATACATACTCAGATTCACACCTTCAACTTTTAGCGTCGGACCTTCATCATTTTGGCACATATACCTACGTCCCACTGCTGGGCTCGAGCCTCCTTCATAATAGGAGGGAAATTTACATTACTATACCATGCTGGTCAGTCAGGTTGGTATAGTGTTTTGTTTCAAGTTTTCCATCTCTTGCATAGATGTCCTCTACGTAATATATCCCTGAGTCGTCTCTAACGACACCCACGGGTAAGAGAGGGGGTGGTGAATTGTATTCTTACTCCGTCACCATACGGAAGCGTATGACCTTAGGCTTTATTAATTCTTATCGCGAAACATAGGATCATTGGTAACTGGACTCGTTTAAAACTAAACGGAAAATTGTTTGGAATGAGCGGAATCCGAGGAATAAAGCCACTATCCCCTGCTCCGAACACGTTGTCACTTTTAATCTGGTACCGTTGCGAATAATTAAAATTATTATCGCACACCTAAAAATGCAAGAAATAAATAATCAACATATAATTAGGTATTTAAGCGGCGGATTCAAACATTTCCCTCAATTGGCTATCAATACAATCATAGGCGGACATGATTTTATTCACTGCACTTCACAACACCTCACAGAGTAAGAGAACTATGAGACGTCACAGAACGGAGTACGAATCGAGAATGATGTCAGGAAGCCGAATGACCAACCACCCAGCAACACCTATCCCTGCCACAATTGTCTAATATTTTTATAAAAACATGACAATAAAATAAATATTGTACCGTAGTACGGTCATAAAATGGTGCTGGTGTCTTTAAATAAGTAAAAACACAATTATCTATTACTATTTACAACCCTTTATTAAATACTAACTGGCAGATGGTTCTCTGTTTTAAATTGTGGAAAAGATTTCGCTTATCTTGCCCTTGTATGTCTTAAAAGATGACTAAAGAATATGAAAGGCTATGCAAGAGAAGAGAAACTCGAAATAAAAGCCTATATACTTATGAAATTCTATCCAGCAAGCGAAAAAGACGGTGCCCAAGTTGCTGGGTGTGCCTGATACTTGCGGTGTGAAGTCTTATGGTTATCACGGCTACTTGGCGGTCAGCAGGGCACCAAGGAAATCTAATTTAAGTTACATTCAGAAATATCGTTGTCAGAAAGTGGCTTTTCGTAATGGCCTGCCATGTTAGGAATTGATTGCATTATTATTGTACAATACGATGTCATTTCTTTTACTAAACAGAGACCGAGTTCAACAATATATATTATATTATTATTTCTTATTATTTTCTATAGACCTTTCGAAGTATTGTAATAACTTCTGGTGTAGTTTTACTACTTTAGTTACATTATATAATTGCCGTATATTTATAAAAGTACTTTAATACCTATACTAAAAAATGTTAAAAATTTTTTTCGAGCTGAAGACGATTGATAAGTATGTTTTTATTAACTATATCCAGAGTTTCTATAACTGAAATAGAGAATACACGGAGTGTATGCTATGCTAATTTTGCCTATCTTATAATAGAGGGGACTCTGCTGTTATTATTATTATTATTTTTTTGTTGTGTGCGTAGCTGTTGGTCGCAGATGACATTGACAGCTCAACGCGGTCAATGGGCGAGCGGAAGGCTCTCAACCCGGTTATGTGTGGTTATTACTCACCTACTTTCTTATATCGAGATAATTTGGACTATAGTTAAACAGTTATCAGTACTTTTCAACTCGAAAAATGTTATAAAACGAGTTTAAACCTTTTCTTTATTTTATACAATTTCATTTAAATAGTTTTAAACGGAGTTTATATCTCTAACTTCGATGCCCCAATAGGGACCACAGTTACCGGGTAGTCGGCCTTTACGTGTCAGAATAGTCCCCCGTCACGTGCTCGCTATTCTAGCACATAATATTCATAGTATGTGTTATAGACAGCAACTTTAAAAGACAGATAGAGCAATAGATGCAATTTGTGTTAGACATACATTAGTATTTTTGCTCATACCTAAAAATATCAAGGACATTTCGTGTATTTAAAGATTCATAATGACGTCATTATTGCGCTTTCAGCGCTTGCATCTCACAACTTTAGTTTTTGAGAACGAGTATGATTTTGATCAAACGTCAAGTAGAATTTTTCTCAAGCAGCTGTGTTGTTTAGTTGGAGTGCTCTTTCTATTAAAATACACTTCAGCCTCAAGTATATACACAATTAGGTACATTGCGTGTTCTATAATTTAACTACGTTTACATTATTTGCTCGAACTAGAATTGTTATTCTATTTATTACTGGTGAGTGTTAAAATAAAGTGTAAATGTTTGTTTTATGTACTTAGTATTTTTACCCGAGAGTATCGCACGAAGAAAATAAGAAAAGTGCAAGACGAAGAAAACTCATAACAAAATAGCATAATATACGATGAGAAGCTCAAAAGTCACCGCTGTACAAACGATTTATAGTCAAAATGGCATCAATATATATTTATATAGTGTTATGCGTCGTGAGGGATTAAGAAAACTATGTGTTTAACAAAACCTAGATGTACTGCAGTACCTAGAAGTACTGCTAGGAGAATGAGCAGCAACGTTTTCTTATGAAACTTTCTTACACCCGCAGCCAACGGCATTACCACGACGCCAAGCGAGAGGGCCAGCTGTACGAAGCTTACCACAACGCACGGTCCGCCTTCAGGTTGGCCGTTCGTCAATCAGTTGGTAGGAGATGCTGGACAGTCTCGAACGTGACTCCTGGGGTAGCCTCTATTACGCAGCGCTGGGTAAGCTCCGCGCGCGCCATCATCGAGACTCCAACCCGGGTGCTGGCGCTGATTCTCGAGCACCTGGTACCACGCCTCAGGGGATTGTGCGGCGCTTGTTTAGCGTCCGGACAGGTCCCTGGGTATTGGAAGAGGAGAAGGCTGGTGCTCCTGCCGAAGTCGGGACGATCTCCGGATTGAGGCCGCAGCCTAAAGGCCCATCGTGCTGCTAGACGATGCGGGTAAGCTGCTGGAAAGAACTCTGGCTGCCCGCATCAGGTAGCGCCTTAGCCAGGTCGGCTCTAATCTGTCGGACGCCCAATTTAGTTTCAGGAAGGAACGTTCGACGATCGCAGTCTTGCTGCGCTTGAGGGCTGTGGTCTCGCGTGGTCGCCGAAGGAGTACAGTTGACGATGTCCCTAGACATCGCTAACGCATTTAACAATCTGCTATTCAGCTGCATCAAGGAGGCGCTCCGTTATCATGGGGTGCCCGTATACCTGAGCAGGCTGGTGGCAAACTACTTAGAGGGGCGCAGCGTCCTCTACACTACCGAATAGAAGACGTTGTGCAAACATCCATGACGTGCGCTGTCCCACATGGATCGGTTGTGGGGCCCACCCTGTGGAACATCGGCTACGACTGGGCGTTGAGAGGGAGCCCCCCATCCGGACTGGGTGTAATTTGCTACGCCGACAATACCCTCGTCACAGTCCGGGTAGAACGCTAGAATAGGCGACACGCCTGGCAGGCGGATCGAGGCGGTGGGGCTGGGGGGAGCCCTGGACAAGACGGAGGCCCTATTGTTCTAGGGGCTCCGTATCAGTCCTCCCACCGGCGCTTCGATCACCGTAAATTCGATTACCATTGGCATCCGGGCCCATATGGAATACTTGGCCCTGATGCTCGACGGGCATTGTTGGTTCCGGGAGCATTTCCGTCGACTTGCTACGCGGCTTGTCGGATTTGTCGGCGCGGCGTTCGCCCTTTCTTGACTGATGCTAACGCATTGTGATTGAGGGGAGTGATAGCTGCTCTATCTGTTTTTTTGTGATCAAGTGCTGCTTGTGAAGTTTAGCCATAATTTTTTGCATTATTGCACGATATTATATCGTGGTTCGAAGCGAATCGCACTGGGGCAATTATTGGTCATGTTGTATGCAAATTTATTTAAAAGAAGTCAATAAAAAGAAAATGACAAACCCGCTGAGGTTCTTGTCGGATCTTCTCAGAGCGTTCCGATCCGGCGATAGTTATTTGAATTAATTTAGGAGAAATGAAAAAATTGGCAATATTTAAGTGATCCCGCGGAGTTTATATATGTATAATTCATGATTTGAATACATGTTTCTAGTGGTACCGCATGGTCTCTTCTAGTGATAATACATGAAATGTTCTAGCTAGTTCTAAAATGTATATTACCTGAGGGAATCAGGGTCAAATTAGAAGGAGGGTCGAGCCGAATCTCGCTAAATCTCATATAGAGGAGAGAAGCAACATTGGTAAACATCACGTAATTTTTTTGGCCAAATAATATTGTAAAAATGTGAGAAAATCAACTTAAGGAGACAATCTTGAAATTGACTATACCACGCTAGTCAGACAGGTTGGTACAGGTTTTTAATTCGACTGTTTTCTCATGCTATACATGTTATATGCACATTTAATCCCTTAGTCGTCTTTTACGACCCACGGACCAAATGGAGTATGGTAAATTGTATTCCTACACCCTCACCACACATAAATACGTGTTACTCGTACAGTACTCGGCAGTCATAGATGTTATATTTTGAAATTACATATATTGTTTAAAAAATTTGTATATTGTTTATCGACAGATATGGCGTCGACCCTACCGATGACATTGTTAGGCGATAACCTGGGCCAACGACATCGATACCTCAACTTGCAAGTTAATCAATGTGTAGCCGAAAAAGTCTCTTTTGAAGACATCGAAGTTGTACCCGAACAATCTGTCATCGATAGACTGTTTAAAATAGACCTAGCCAATAAACTCAAGAACATTGACTATATTTTAAAAACTTTGAAAGAGGAAGACATGTTGTATGTTAGTCGAGCGTTGAAATATAACTGGCTCTTAGAACGACGCGAATTAATTAATCCGAAATATTTGGAACACGTGCTCTTTCCTGAGATGATAATGCCAGCTGTTAATAAAATGAAACATTGGTTGTATATCAATTTATCCGATCCGCTGAGATGTCAGGAGTTCTATCAGTACTAACAGAATTTGCTATAAAATTTCTCAGCCGTTGTGACAATGATTTCGCAGTGAAAGAATTTAGTGGATTATTAACAAAGATAACACCACACTACTTAAAAGTGTTCGCCGAGAAAAGTCCTATGTTCCTTAAAATTTATTTCGATGCGTTGGCGACGAACTCCGAATTAGTAGAAATATATTTAAAAGATGAAGAGGCTTTTTATAACACTACAAAATTCATTTTGAAGATTGACCCCAATTTGTTCATAGATATAATGGAAAAATATCACAATTGCAATAAAATGCCTAAACTTAGTCCTTCAGCAACAGATTTTATATTGCGGTTCCAGAAAAATAGATTAATGGCTAAGTTGGAGCTTTACGTAGTACATTTTCTCCATATGCCCACAATGGCGCGACGACTCAGCGTCGATGACTGTCAGCAGGTAGTAATTCAGCTGGCTCGTGCTAATTATCTAAAGTATTGGTTCTTATACAAAAATGTAGAGCCTTTGATTAAACGTGTGGGCAAAGAAAATAGAGCAGCATTTAAGAAGCAAGTATTCATCGAGAAAGATGTCGGTGAGCGGATCGTCGAGTGTCCATATGACTTTCCATCATCACCAGTAACTGATACCAGTTATGATGAGCCGCATATCTTCGATGATCAGCAATATGAACCAATTTCAATGACTAGGAAAAAAATCGTTAAAAGGATATTGAAGAAAAAACTTGGCCCCAGGTGCCTTCAAGGAAAGTGTGTAGTGTCATGTCAGGAAAAATCTCAATTACAGAGAATTTTCAATGAATTTAGATTCACGAGTTTTGAAGGTACACTTTACGAACTGAAAGGCCATATAAGCACAGCGAGTTCTGCGGATAGGCGGCGTGACATGTTGCTTGTATTAGTGAGCAAGAGTGGTGGTCGTGTAGACAGCGTGCGCGCGTTGTTGCAACTTGCTCTTAGATTACGCAACGAGCCCGTACATCATCGAGCGTCTATAGTACGAAGCCTTGTAAAGCGAGCAAGTGTCTGGCGACAACCCGAAGATGTTTGGAGCATGATAATGAATTATGGTGTTGGCCTTGGACTAGACGGTACCGAACCTGAAGCTGAATGCTGCGAGGGCGTTCACGCAGTCGTGTTACGGCAACTACTTA
The DNA here is from genome assembly GCA_032191425.1 of Lymantria dispar. NCBI lineage: Eukaryota > Metazoa > Arthropoda > Insecta > Lepidoptera > Erebidae > Lymantria > Lymantria dispar. The sequence goes on from CM063445.1 coordinate 38,434,142, forward strand.
CTAAGGGCGATTGTGAGCCAGCAGTGCGCAATGCTTTTCTTAATGATTTTTCTACACTGATCGAGTATAAATTAACGGTTATCGAACGAGCAATTATCGGCATTGGTCTGCAAAAAATGCTAATAACATCTTCCAGTAGCGCTGAACCAGAAGTATCTGCTAGTTATCTATGTCACTTGCTTGATGTACTGGATAAATATTGCATCAAGTTAGAATCAACATCGGTGGTTGCAGCGATTGCGGACCTAGCAAACCGTGATACCTTTTTAGCAAGACCACTCTTAGCACAATTATATGAAGCACGTGTTGGACGTCAGATATTACTTCGTCAAAACTTAGAGTTTAGGCATGACGACGGATCTCTTTTGAATATATTGCGACATGATCTTGAAGCACTCGATACTGATTGGTTCATCAAATTACTAATAGATAATAGAACCCGAGCTAATCGATTTCTTTTGAAATTAGGCGTGTATTTTAATGAGAATGGTGGTATTGGAGAAAAAATAAAAATAGCAATACAAGATAATGTCGATAAGGATCCTAATGTTAGGCTTGCGCGACCGCTAGCGACACTGTCTTGTGGTAAAAGTGTACAGTCGATGATAAGTGGAGAAGCCAAAACTGAGAAAGAACAACAAAAATTCACTGCAGCACTTCGCGCTAATATGCATTGGTCACGACCAGCTCCAGACGCGTTAGCTCTTGGCTGGAGAAAAGTTGGTATAAAGGCATTTGCTGTACCGGCGATGCGCTGTCGGACTGCACAACTTGCACAGATAGTTCAAACTCTATTACAAGAAGGCCAGAAACGCATAGTTCGTTTAATGTTTGCATTATCGCGACGCACAAATTATGTGGTTCATAATTTTGAAATAGCTGTTAAAATTCGACCTCTTGCAGCGTTGCGTGCAGCATTGTTATATTTTAAAAGTCGTGGCAACGCGGCGGACCTGCGCGTTTGGGATATTGTCAAGTTTTGTTTTCATAATATAGACCTTACGGGCCGTGTAGGTCTTCTCTATATTCTAAAGAAAGTCGAATGGGTTCCAAAGACTTTAAAACCTAATTATTGTGCATATCTATACCTTGCTCTCAGTAAAAACGAGGATCGAAATGTTAATTATGTCCGCCGCGATCTGATGAACAGCCTTCCTGAAGTTAGTGAAGATTTGTTAGACACGGTATTATTACAGGTATTGGGAAGCATGGACAACGAGAACCCATTGTCGTACCCAGCTATTGTGATCAGATATTTAATGTTGAGTAAAAACATTGCGGAACTTAACATAAGATTTAAAAGTATCGGTGAACCGTTTTTGGAAAAGATTTCTGGTTACCGCGTAGAAGACGATCGATGTGAACGTACTTATTTTCAAAAAAACGTCGATGCCATTGCAGAAGCTTTACAATACAATTATGCATTCTTTGATATCAATTATCAAAATTGCTTATCAATTATCGAGAGATTCTTAAAATGGATGCAATCATTTTTACCGAAAGACATGCATTTTAAAAGATATATCAAAATCCATGCCATGATGTTATACTATAAAGCTATACGCCATAGTATAAAACAGATGCCTGAAATATTTGAAGATGTTACAAGAAAACGGTCTGAAGGCTTGGATATTGTGGGTTTTAAATTTGGAAAGTATATGTTGCAAGAGGTGGGGGAACTAAAATCTAAATACTTTGACTCAGTTATTGAAATATATAGCGACGCTTTCAAAGAATACTTAGATCAGTATATTCGGTATGGTAGAAACAGGTCTAAGTTCACAGAAGCGATAATAAAGGGAATGTTGACCGAGACTGTGGCACCTGAAATTCGCTTGGCAATTCGTATTTTGAAAGACAATCGTTACCATTTAGAGGACAACGCTTATAATGAAATCCAAGAGCGTGCCATGAAAAATAAGGATACAGCAGCACAGTTCTTTCTGTATTCCGAGATAGCCTAATAATATTTGTTATTTATTTTAATAGAAATTCAAAATCACGTTTGTTTATGTCTTTCAATCACACTAAAATGGCTAGAAGGATTCTAACGATATTTAAAGACAAAGAATAGTTTATGGTATTGTTTAGTAATCTACATTGTAGTTCAAGTATCGCGGCAAAAATTTAGTCATTTTTCTAGTTGCAATCCTAGAGCCAGATATAGTGATTATTTATATATTATATATATATATATATATATATATATATTATGTAATGGATAGTAGAAACACTAAACTTGTAAATTGAAATATGTTTGGTTTGACACGTAATTATTGTATTGAGTAATCTAATAATATAATGTTACTAATTGTATTTATGTAGAATATTATTTCCTTAGTTTAACACATTGAACGCCATGGGGGACACATGTTGGGCAACATTTATTTATAGTATTTTGACCCCTCGACGTTCAACGTGTTCATAAAACTTATTAGAATGTTAAACACTGGGCTTTTTTATATTTTCAATAAATTATTGCCTAATAAAAGATTTTACAGAAATTTTAATATGCAGAACAAGTTTTTAGAAGTGAGTCTTTATTAAAGGCAACACTCAGTTTAAGTAAAAAAATCCTTATATTGCGGGGGACTTTACATACGGATAAATTTACAACCAGACCTAGAACAATAATATGCAGATCACACCGAGTACCTATTGTCCTGCGTGGGAATCTAACCACGACACTGGTATGATAAGTCGACGAAATCTTAACCACTACGAAATCTGTGCAGTCTATACTTCAGATACAAGACTGTCTTATATATGTAATGTAAAACTGTTTCGAAATGGTCATGTACCCAAAGAACTTTGATGCATGTAGCTGGTGATTTGGTGAATAATGAGTGAGAATAGATGAAATTAGTGTGGATGAATGCGATGAGTAGGGACGGGTGGAAAGAGTGGTGATAAGTGATGAATGCGAACGAATGATTATCTACAATGAAAACGGTTGGGAAGAATGATGACGGATAGGTTGAGTTGGAATGGATGAAATAAGTGGGAATGGATGGGATGAGTGGAGACGGATGGAACGAGTGGTGACGCATAGAGATAGATGTGGTTAGTGGGTATTAATGGGGATATATGGGATGAGTGGGTATTGACGGGGATGTAAGGAATGACTGGAGACGGATGCGGATGAATGGAATGTGTTGGGATAGGTAGGATAAAATTTATGGGATGAATGGCATGGTTGTAAAGTACTTTTGTCGATTTGAATTCATGATTACTTTTTGCACAGTCCCGAACAGACGAGAGCTCGAGAACAAGTTCGAGAAATCATAGAATAAGCACAATTTGATCTTCGATTGTGAAATGTTCTACTTCGAGTTTTATAAATTACTAGCAACCCGCCCTCGCTTCGCTTCGGTTTCAGTCGCCTTATTCGCGTAGTTCCCGTTCCCGTGGGTATACTGGGATAAAATATAGCCTATATTACTCGGGGATACTGTAACATTCTAATGGTGAAAGAATTATTGAAATCCGTCCAGGAGTTTTTGAGTTTATTCGTAAGGAACGTTTCTTCTCTATAATATTAGTGTAGATTACACCCTTAGAGGGTAAAAATAAAAAAAATGCTGAAACCCGTGTTTATTTATTTTTACTAAAGAGTATTTTTGGAGAATTTGAAGAAAATCGATGTCGATTTTTTTCTCCTTATACAAACTTTGTTACTGCGGTTTACCCCCTAGGGGTTGAATTTCAAAAAACCCTTTCTTAGTAGGTTTCTACGTCACGCAAAGAAACTAATGCCAAAATTTCATGTTTCTGGCTTCAGTATATTCTGCTCTGTGATAAGTCAGTAAACTGACATCTTTCTACCTATTTAACACCCTTAGAGGATGAAAATGGACAAACGCTGAAACACGTGTTTATTTATTTTTATTAAAGAGTATTTGTGCTTAATTTCAAGACAGCAGCTAAAGATTATTTTTTCTTTCCATACAAACTTTGCCGTTGCGTTTCACAATTAGAGGTAGAATTTCGAAGACGGCCGCGGTGGTCATCACCGTGCTGCCTGAGGCGGCTGAGAGGGGCCTCAACTATGAGGCCGTCCTAAAACGCGCCCGGCGGGAGCTGGACGTCTCCGACATCGGGGGCGTCGAGGCGAGGACCCGCAAGGCCCGGACAGGGGCTCGAATACTCGAGTTCCCTGGGGCCGAGGGTGCGAAGAAGGCCGATAGTTTGGCCACGATGTTGAGGGGGCTGTTCGGGCCGGAGGATGGTGTCCGAATCGCCAGGCCTGTCAAGTGCGCAAAGATGCGCCTGACGGGCTTGGACGATTCCGTGACGGTGGAGGACGTCCGGGAGGCCATTATGGCGCGTACCGGATGTGCCTCGGACACCGTCCGGATTGGCACCATCCGCACTGGTCCGGGCGGCGTCGGTGCTGCCTGGGTGGAGTGTCCGGTGGAGTCGGTCAAGCAATTGGCCGACTCAGGCAGGCTCCTCGTGGGCTGGAGCTCGGCGCGGGTAACCGTGCTAGAGCCCCGGCCCGCGAGGTGTTACAAATGCAAAAACTGCTTTGACTGCAGCGGGCTATGTTTCCGTTGCGGTCAGACCGGACACCAGGCGGCATCGTGCTCTGCGGTGCCCCACTGCCCCGCGTGTGCGGCAGGCAATAGGCCTGCCAAACACCGCATGGGCTCTGGGGACTGCAGACCCCCGACATCGGCCCCGAAGGGGCGGGACGGCCCATCGACCGGGCCAGTCCCCGCTCCGAGCACGGCCCGATCGCCCGTCAGCGCAGAGGAGGGGACGATGGATACGGATAATAATACGGATACGTTAATGGACCCCGTATCCATTCGTCTCCTCCAGGCCAACCTCAACCACACCGCCGGTGCGCAGGACGTGTTCCTGCAAGCCATGGCGGAGTGGTTGATAGGAGTAGCCGTAGCCGCGGAGCCGTATGTGGTGCCCGACCGGCCTAACTGGTTGGGTAGCACCGATGGCACCGTGGCAATCGTCACCTCCACGTCGTGGCCTTCGTCGCCTCTGACCCTTAGGGACAGGGGCGTCGGATACGTCGCGGCGGACTGGGGGGAGATTACGCTCCTCGGAGTCTATCTCTCCCCTAACTGGAGTGTGACCGATTTCGAGGCGTCCGTCACCATCATGGAGGCCTCGTTACGGCGAATGGCATCGCGCCAGGTCTTCATCTTGGGGGACTTCAACGCCAAGTCCGTGGCGTGGGGGTCTCCCCGGACGAACGACCGAGGACGGGCAATCGAGGAGTGGGCGGCGGCACTGGGCCTCTGTTTGCTGAACAGGGGCTCGGTGCATACGTGCGTGCGACAACGGGGCGGGTCGATAGTGGACCTTTCGTTCGCTAGCCCCGAGGTCGCCGCACGCGTGGGGAGCTGGCGCGTCGTGGAGGAGGTGGAGACCTTGTCGGACCACCGGTATATCCGGATGGAGGTCTCCCCTGCAATCCCGACGCCCAGCAGGGGTCACGGGGCGGATGGACGTCCTGCGTTCCCGCGATGGGCTGTGGGTCGCTTAGACCGGGACCAGCTGGCGGAGACAGCCATCGTTTACTCGTGGCTGTCCTCTGCCAACCAGTCGGATGGGGTGGACGCCGAGGCTGGCCACATCCGCAGTGCGTTGACGCAGATCTGCGATGCGGCCATGCCCCGGGTACGGCGTCCGCCCCCGAGGAGGGCGGTCCACTGGTGGTCCCGGGAGCTGGCGGATCTCCGGGCTGCGTGCATTCGCGCCTTGCTGTATGAGGTCTACCGCAATGCGCGGTCGGCCTTCAGGCTGGCCGTCCGCTCCGCCAAGGACGTCAGTCGGCAGGAGATGCTGGACGGTCTCGATCGTGATCCCTGGGGACGCCCCTATCGCGCGGTACTGAATAAGCTCCGCGCGCGGGGCCTTCCCCTCACCGAGACTCTCCAGCCCAGCCTTCTCACCCAGGTCGTCGAGGACCTGTTCCCGCGGCGGGCGGAACACACGCCCCCGGTCATGGCTCCGCCAGAGATTGATCGGGAGGCCGACGACGACAGTGTTCCGCCCATCACGGAATCCGAGATGGGAGTGGTGGTGGCGCGCATGTGCGCAAAGTCCACCGCCCCCGGGCCCGACGGTGTTCCTAACCGCGTGTTGGGCCTGGTCCTCGACCACCTGGGTCCCCGCGTCAGGGAGCTGTTCAACGCGTGTTTAGCGTCCGGACGGTTCCCTGGGTGCTGGAAGGAGGGAAGGCTGGTGCTCCTGCCGAAGCCGGGACGGTCTCCGGGGTCGCCTTCAGCCTACAGGCCTATCGTGCTGCTCGATGACACGGGCAAGCTACTGGAGAGGGTGGTAGCTGCCCGCATCGAGCGGCACCTCGTCGCCACGGGGCCCGATCTGTCGGACGCCCAGTTTGGGTTTAGGAGGGGTCGTTCGACGATCGCGGCTCTGTTGCGCCTGAGGGCCGTGGCGACTGAGGCCGTCACCGGTGGGGGAGTGCTGTTGGCGGTGTCCCTAGGCATCGCCAACGCATTCAATAGTCTGCCATTCAGCTGCATCAGTGAGGCGCTCCGGTATCACGGAGTGCCAGCTTACCTGAGGCGGCTAGTGGCAGACTATTTGGTGGGGCGCAGCGTCCTCTGTACCAACCGAGCAGGGGACGTTGTGCGAACGCCCATGACGTGCGGTGTCCCACAGGGGTCGGTCCTCGGACCCACCCTGTGGAACATCGGCTACGACTGGGCGTTGCGGGGGAGCCACCCGCCCGGGCTGGGCGTGATTTGTTACGCTGACGACACGCTCGTCACAGCCCGCGGTGGGACGCTAGAAGAGGCGGTAAGCCTGGCGACCTATGGCACCGAAGAGGTCGTCAGGCGGATCGAGGCGCTGGGGTTGAGGGTCGTCCTGGACAAGACGGAGGCCCTCTTGTTCCATGGGCGCCTTATGAACCCTCCCATCGGCGTCTCGATCACCGTCCGATCGGTTGACATCAGCATCCGGGCCCATATGAGGTACTTGGGCCTGGTGCTCGACGGGCAATGGTGGTTCCGGGAGCATCTCCGCAGGCTCGCTCCGCGGCTCGTCGACGCGGCGTCCGCCCTATCGTGGCTTATGCCGAACGTGGGCGGACCGAGCGCTATGTGCCGACGGCTGTACACGGGGGTCATCCGGTCGATGGCCCTGTACGGCGCACCGGTGTGGGCGGGGTCCTTGACCGTCCGACTTAGGGCCCTTCTGTGGCGACCACAGAGGGTCATGGCGGTCAGGGCCATCCGCGGATACCGCACGGTGGCGACGGAGGCAGCGTGCCTATTGGCCGGGACTCCCCCGTGGGATCTGGAGGCGGAGATGCTCGCCGGATTGTAACGGCGGGTGACGGGGGTGCGAGCGGAGGGCGGTGAGATCTCGTTAAGGGAGCTCACCGCCTGGCGCGTCGACGCCCGCCGAGACGTCATTGCCCGTTGGGCAGTCCGGCTGGAGAGGCCTCGGTTCGGGGTGCGAACCGTGGAGGCCTTCCGGCCGGTGCTGATGCAGTGGTTGGAAAGGCGGCACGGGGTGCTCTCATTCCGACTAGTGCAGGTGCTGACGGGGCACGGGAGCTTCGCCAAATACCTGCACAGGGTCGTGAGGAGGGAGAGTACACCATCCTGCCACCACTGCGATTGCGACGAGGACACGGCGCGCCACACGCTCGAGGCCTGCGCGGCTTGGGCAGTGCAGCGCCGTGAACTCGTCGCAATCATCGGTGCCGACCTGACGCTGCCAGCGTCAGGTCGGCACTGCTGACAGCGTCGGGAATTGGGACGCGGTCGCAGCATTCTGCGAGACAATGATCTCGCAGAAGGAGGCGGCGGATCGTCTGCGCGTGGAGCGCAGCCTCGATGAGGAGATCCGCCGCCGGCGACTGGGGCGGCGTAGGCGCAACTATCTGCGCCTCATGCCACCCTAGCCGAGGCCGCGGGTGACGTGACCGGGGATTAGTCTGTCACCCGCCGAGAGGCCGACCGCGTGAGGAAAGACCGACGTCCTCCCCGAGGGGGGGACGTCGGTCGATGGGAGGGTACCCCGCGTAGGGGGTATTCCGTCGGGCCGACCACTGACGACAAGTAAACCTGCTCCGGTGGTCGGCCCAATGACGAAGGCGAGGTGGTTTTCGGGTGGGTTGCGGGAGTTGCGTGCTTAAGCCCCTTTGTCGCCCCGGACGGAGTGGTGCGGAGGCGCGCCGACCGCAGCCCACCCACAAAAAAAAAAGGCGGTAGAATTTAAAAAAAAAAATGTCATAGAGTGCCTACGTCACGAAATGAAACTACTGTCTAAATTTCATTTTTCTAGTTTCAGTAGCTTTGGCTCACCCTGTTTATATGTGTATTATTGTTAACGCCCCCGCAACACCCCTTGAAGGTGGAATTTCGTAAAATCCGTTCTTAGCTGACCTCTACTCGACGAAAGGAATATTTCTGCCAAATTTCAAGTCTATACGCCTTATGGTTCCAGAGATATGGTGATGAGTCAATATATCGCTCGCAAAACCCACCTCTCCTATATATATATATATATATATATATATATATATATAGATAAGCGGGTCTTAAATAATGCCAGCCATAAAGAAATCGCGCCAGCAAATATCAGTTATTTATAGCGTCTATTAATCTTGAAAATTATATAAAACCAATATATTATCTCTCCAAGTTTATATATGAGTACATAAGGACGAGGCTCGTTAAAAATATAAGATTTATTCACGAACTTTGACCAACGATTACGAAGTTATTATGAGACCGCCATTGTTATAATAAATGTGGATCTATTGTTGAAGTTTCGTCGTTGTTAGAGCACCCGGCATTACTCAGATTAATACACTTACAGTAAAGGATTTGCCTCGGCTTGCTCTTTCTCACTTCGAATGGATAAACCTAACTAACTTTCATCCCTATTTTATCATCTCAGGACATTAACTCCGTAATACTTTAATACATCAAGGTTGCTATTGTCAAATATCCTTCATTAACTATCTCTTTGCGCCTCTGACCGAAGCACATTTTTATGTATATAACTTCAAGAAAGTAACGAATCTTCATGAAAACATTTTGGACTCCAATGGCCTCATCAAAATCCAAAGTTTTTACATCGAAATATATTCTGTTTTTATGTTTTTACTCATTTTTATGAGGAAGAAGGGCACAATTCTGCAGTGTAACTATGTCGCGTCTCAATGTGAGGCCCGAACTTGTCTCTTTGTGTCCCGCGCCATAAGCGAAAACCTCTTACGTTAACGAGAAATCTTTATAAAAGTATGCTATAAAGTATCATGTTCTAGAATATAACACATACGAGTAATTAGTCACAAATGTAATCTATATATATAGGAGAGGCGGGTTTTGCGGGCGATATATTGACTCATCACCATATCTCTGGAACCATAAGGCGTAAAGACTTGAAATTTGGCAGAAATATTCCTTTCGTCAAGTAGAGGACAGCTAAGAACGGATTTTACGAAATTCCATCTGCATGGGGTGTTGTGGAGGCTTTAACAATAATATACAAATAAAGGATCAGGCTGAGCCGAAGCTACTGAATCTAGAAAAATGAAATTTGGACCGTAGTTTCATTTCGTGACGTAGTCACCCACTAAGAAAAGATTTTTTGAAATTCCACCCCTAAGGGGATGAAACGCAACGGTAAAGTCTGTATGGAAAGAAAAAAATTCTTTAGCTACTATCCTCAAATTAAACACAAATACTCTTTAATAAAAATAATTAAACACGTGTTTCAGCGTTTGTCCATTTTCATCCTCTAAGGGTGTAAAATAGGTAGTTGATGTCAGTGTACCAACTTATCACAGAGGCGGCACTACTGAAGCCAGAAACATGAAATTTTGACATAAGTTTCTTTGCGTGACGTAGAAACCCACTAAGAAAGGATTTTTTTGAAATTCAACGCCAAAGGGGGTAAACCGCAGTAGTAAAATTTGTATTCCGAGAAAAAAAATCTTCACCGATTTTCATCAAATTCTCCACAAATATTATCTAATAATATTAGTCCGTGTGGTGACGGAGTAAGAATACAATTCACCACCCCCTATCTTACCCGTGGGTGATCGTACGAGACGACTAAGGGATATAAAACGCATATAACATTTATGCGAGAGAAGGAAAACTCGAAATAAAACCCTATACCAACACGTCTGACCAGCGTGGTATAGTAGGTCAATTACCCTTCCATTATGGAGGAGGCCCGAGCCCAACAGTGGGACGTATATGGGCTGAGATGATGAGATGATGATGACTAAAAAATAAATTAACACGTGTTTCAGCATTTCTTAATTTTTACACCCTAAAGGTGTAAATAGGTATGAAGAAGTTGATCGACTAACTCATCAACGCCGAGCTGAAACTACTGAAGCTAGAAACGTGCAATTTTGACCGTAATTTTATTTTGTGACGTGGGGACCCATTAAGAAAGGAATTTTTGCCATTCAACCCCTAAGGGGTGAAGCGCAGTGGCAAAGTTTGTATGAGGAGAAATAAAAATCTTCATCGATTTTCTTTAAATTTTGCATAAATACTCTTCAGTAAAAATGTAAAAATGAATAAACAGCAGTCAATTTTTACCTTCTAAGGGAACTAACTAGACGGGTAAGGCTACTGAAACCGAGGCGAAGCGAGGGCGGGCTGCTAGTATTTATTATATATATCCCTGTAAAGAGATCCCTATGTGACATTTTGGAAATTACATTTACCTACTGTTAATAGTACGACTAACTTCAATTAACATCATCATTGGACCTATTCCCGTCAAATGCTGGACGTAGGCCTCCCTCATGTTTCGCCACAAAGTAATATCCTGTGTCGACTGCATCCAACGACGCCCAGTAACTTTTATACTACACCCGTTCTTCTACAGATTCTTCGGATTTCTGCGAGATAGAATCTGAAATAGGGTTATTTTGGATTCTATCACGCAATGTCAAGCATAGTGTGCTTACATAACACGCTGAGCGATTTTGAGTTTGGTTATAAGGCATATGTTTAAGGACCATAGACACATGGCATCTCATGTCATGAGGATCTTCTCATCCAACAATCTAGGTCACATGATCTAGATTGTTGGATGAGAAGATCCTCTTAAGTTTAATGAATGTTGCTCAGCCGAGCTGGATTCTTTGACTGAATTCTGCCTACAATAAAACTTAAAATATGCTTCTATGCTGAAGGTGATTTTATAAATTCATGTTAATAACTGCTTCGCAAACTTTACATAATTTATGGTTACGCGATGTCTTCCTGTGTTGATGTACCTGGCAAAATTCCAAACATGTTATTATTTTAAAAGGAAATTTAATGTATTTTCTTAAATAATCTCATGTTATAATACTGTAGGTATTTTTTTTTAATTGCAAATGGTGGCAAACGAGCAAACAGTACACCTGATGGTAAGTGTTGCTGCCGCTCATAGATCTTTGCAAGGCCGCTGCCTACCGCGAAGAAAGTGAAGGGAGTGTGAATGTGTGCATTGAGGCTCGGTGATACCAAGGGCACCACCAAAACCCTCCACACGCAAACACCCTCAGAAAGTTGGGCTTCCGTCTCTCTCGCTCACCGAACGAAGCGCAGTAACAAATTGCTACTACTCAGACGTCGATTTTCTGCTCAGTGTGGTACTACCCCGGACGGACCGGCCCGCGGCTGTAGACAGATAACTGTTGACAGTGCGGTCCTACCACTCGTGATATATACAACTAATATAGTGATTATATTTATAAGATAGCCTCTGGCCAGTAACAGTTGGTGTCCCTTGTTTTGTTACCTACATATTATTTCGTCACCGCATCTATGATCTTCTACTTTGTGTCCGTTACTTATATCTATGGCCATTTTGATCTGTCTCGCCTGAGGGAAGGATTTCTTAAAATAATCCTGTGCCCGTTGAAGCGAATATCAACTGAACAAAGTTTTAAATCACTTGACTAAACGATTCACAGGAGAGTAACTTCCGAACGGTTAGACTGACTATATCATAAAAGTCTTAAAACTAAATATAGGAATAGAATTTGATAGGCTGATGATAAATAATGAAAATATCCTGACCCTGCTGTCACAATCATCATTATAAGTCACACAATTATTATTATTACACTCGAGCCTTGTCTACAATAGGTGAGAAGTTGATCTCTGCTACCACGAGGGTCCAAGGCATTTATATAGGATTCTGTTTCGAATCTTCTTCTCTTACATGAAATAGAATATGCAGCTAGCATATTTACTCCTAATTTGTCTTTTAGGATACCCACGAACCACTTTGCCAAAATATGAGATATTTAATTGTATTTTCCTGTGTTTTTCTATAGAAGATAAGGCTATAATGATAGAAAAGGAAAACAGAATAAAATAGTAATTATTAATTTTTCGAGGTTTGTATCTTCAACAGACCTTTCTTTCTTCGTTGATGTAAAAAATGTAAAAGATTACTAATATGACAACATATGTATATGATAAACAGAGTATAACATTATTGCTGCGATTTTCTTTTTATTTTAGGACACTAAACAAGCCTTGTATCGCGGGCGATTTTACCAATATATAATTAACAGACACAAATTACATCCAAACTCAGAACAACAATTTGGGACTAAAATATTGTAAATAAAATTACGGATTTTAACGCGTTTGTATTTGATTTTTGATTGCCCGACGTTTCGAGCACTTTGCAGCGCTCATGCACAGGCGGACTGCACAGAAATTATTACTAAAATGTTGTCCTAGGTGAGGATCGCATCCATGACATTTGCTACGGTAGGTCAGTATCTTAACCAATACGCCATTTGTGCAGTATGTGTGTGTATGTAGGTACCGCTAGTTTTCTTCCAATTTAGGACTGTCCAATAATGTGACGTAGCTGTATCAATTGAGCAGCAAGTGGCCGCCTTCAATAATAAAATTCAAAAGTTTGATTCTTGAGACGGATATATTTATCAAGAGCAATAAAAGGTAGACAGTTATTTCTTGTATTCACATTATTTCTCTATTATTTGTATTGTTTAATAGTTCAAATAACACACAATTTGTACGTGCGCATGGTCGACAATTTGTATAAAGTAATATATTGTCAGAGGGTAAAAATATATGAAGCGTTCTAGTGAAATATGTGAGGTGTTGAATGTGCGAGCGAACCGTAAACAACATGTGTGCAGACCAAATATTACTACGGACATTATTGTACATACATTCGTTTCTAACGTTCTGTTTCACTATATGTATTACTATTGTATATTACTACGGACATTATTGTACATACATTCGTTTCTAACGTTCTGTTTCACTATATGTATTACTATTGTATATTACTACGGACATTATTGTACATACATTCGTTTCTAACGTTCTGTTTCACTATATGTATTACTATTGTATATTACTACGGACATTATTGTACATACATTCGTTTCTAACGTTCTGTTTCACTATATGTATTACTATTGTATATTACTACGGACATTATTGTACATACATTCGTTTCTAACGTTCTGTTTCACTATATGTATTACTATTGTATATTACTACGGACATTATTGTACATACATTCGTTTCTAACGTTCTGTTTCACTATATGTATTACTATTGTATATTACTACGGACATTATTGTACATACATTCGTTTCTAACGTTCTGTTTCACTATATTACTATTGTATATTTACTTTCATCTAAGTCCCACTATTGAGATTGTGGAGGCACAAAGGAAGGGTAATTGACTCACTACATAAAATAGTTATTATACGTATTTGTATGGGGTTTTATTTCAAGTTTTGCTTTTTATTTTCTGCTTTTTTCTTGTTATTTGCATCTCTCTCTTAGCTGTCTTTTATGACACTCATGGGTAACAGAGGGCGTGGTTGAATTATGTTATTTTCCGTGTGGTGACGTAGGAAGAATACAATTCTTTACCCCCTTTTTCCCGTGATTGTCGCAAAAGACGATTAATGGATACCTATAATATGCATATAACAATGAAGGAAAACTTGAAATAAAACTCTAAACCAACATGTCTGACTGTAGTATATCAATTTGCCTCCCATTTCAAATAGTTGTTTTTAATTTCATCATCATCACAGCTGATATAAGCCCCACTGTTGGTTTCGAGCCTCCTCCGCAACAGGAGGAAAATGAACCTTGCGGAGTAAGAATACAATTCACCACCCCCTCTCTTACTAGTAGGTATTATAAAAATTCGAAATAAAACTCTATGCAACACATATAGTAAGCCCAATTTCTCTACTATTGTGGAGGAGGCTCGAGCCCAAAAGTAGGTTCACTATTTTTAAATTTTTTTTTACAGAAGAAAATAGTTTAATAATTTACACATCTACCATTAAGTAGTAGAGATAGTAGAGATTCTGCCTCTATCTATACCTATAAATAAAAGTGTCTGTTTGTAATGTCAAAATAATGGGCTTTTTTCATGCTCACACGGTTATTTGCACTATGCATATGCCTAAAAATACACTTTATATTTTTTGTCTGTCTGTCTGTTTGTTCCGGGTAATCAAAACGGCTGAATCGATTTCAAAAATTCTTTCACCAATGGAAAGCTATAATATCAGGGAGAAACTAGGCTATATTTTATCCCGGTATTCCCAGGGGAACGGGAACTACGCAGGAAAGACGACTGAAACCGAAGCGAAGCGAGGGCGGGTTGCTAGTCGACAATAAAACAAAACCAAATACCCAATTGCTCTCATAGTTATAGCTATATTATATTAATAAGCTATATTGTGCGGATATATTAATATTTATAACTTTTAACAATATATAGTATATATTAAATAAACTATATTCATATAACTGTACTGTGCATATATTACGTTATATAGTTTAGTTTGTCTCGGTATTGGACGGATAAAGAATATTAACTTGTATTGTCCACGCTCGCTCAAGGGCGGTCTCACTGAAAGGCCCCAAGTAGTTAAGCGCACAATGTCGGAGTGTCGTCTCAAATATCACTTGTTATAAATTCTTATAACTGACATCTTCAAAAGGTTTGTTCTATAAACTTCCATCACGCTGAGGCGTAGATATTTCTAAAATGTTGAATCTCATTTGTCAAATTAACATTGAAAATGGTATATTATAATACAAATTATTTATCTGTTTTATTCATTTTCACGATGAAGAAGTCTTTCGAAAATAAAATGTTGGATAAAGCGCGAAAACGTGAATATTTAATTATGTATTCTCAATTAAGTGATGCGCCATGTCCGAATTATACCAAAGTTCTATTATATGGAAAATTATTTGAAACTTAATTATAATAATATATACAAATAAATAAAATTGAAGTGTCTGTTTGTAATGTCAAAATAATGACCTATTTGTCATGTTGATACGCTTATTTGCACGATACCTTGACTTAAAACCTGTTTATTAAATTTTTGTCTGCCTGTCTGTTTGTTTTGGGTTATTCTTTAAAGCGGCTGGACAGATTTTAATAATATTTTCACTACCAAGAAGCTGTCTACATACAGAGTAACTTAAGCTATCTTATCCCGGTAGTCCCATGGGAACGAGGTTAATGTGGGTAAGGCGACTGAACCCGAAGCGAAGCGGGGGCGGGTTGTTAGTATTACATAAGATTTCTATATAAGATTATGTGACATTAAACTTATTTTATATATAAATATATGAAAAAGTTTTGATAACAAAACAAATTCAAAACAAACATCGAAGAAAAAAAAAAGAAAAAATCATCATTCCATCCTTAGTTCAGTCATCATGCCTTAGTTGTCATGATACTCATGTACCCATTAATAAGGGAAGGCAATCTTGCAGTAAAAATCTATATCAACTCATTTACCTAAGACTTTCTACATTTATACTTTCTAAACAAGAAAATGAAGACATAAATTATCGCTTGTGCTCACGAACAAAGAACTTGTAATCATTTAAGATGAAAGAACATAATTTTATTCTTTATATAATTATGATCCAGTGTCTGTCACCTTGCTCTTTATTATTCATGAGTTATGGTGGCACAGTAGCGCGGCATACGATCTTACCTCGCATTTTCAAAGAACCGCTGACATGGCGACAGCTAAAGAGTTTTAATTCTATAAAATTATTATGCGAATTTTCGTTAATTTCTTTTATAAAAAAAGAGTTAAAATTAAGCGATAGACAAAAGTGAGGATTGTTCCGATTTCTGATGTTTACGCGAGTATTATGTATTATGCACTATAAATAAATATATTTTTATGGATTTTATCGCGTTTGTATTTGATTTTCAGTAATAAATTATAAGTAAGATAAAGTAAGCCGCCTTTTCGAAATCCATAATAATTTAATATCATGCTCTTTGAGTTTTCTTCGCTTGGATTTTTCTGAATGTGACCGCGTTCCCATCCGGTGGTAGTATATTAGCTTTGTTAGTAATCGTATTAATTGCTACAAATTTAATGTTAAATAATTACTACCCGAAAATAATATAATTTATCACATAGAATCATTTTCTTTTTGAGGTTCAAGATTTAATAACTAATTCTGTAGCAGGTAGATAAAAATCTTTGTAACAACAATGACTTATTGCACGTGAAACATCTCAGCGACCATGATCGCTGTAATGTTCGAAATGTCTGTCAATCAAAAAACAAATAAAAACGCAATAAAATCCGTTACAAAAAGTTTTATTAATAATGAGAATTATTTTATTGAACTAGCTATGTTGTTAATCAGAGTATTAGGGATACTCCGAAAGTATGTGACGATATATATATTAGTACAGAAGGAGCCCACAGGGATTATGTTATCAATTTCCAGTTGAGTGAGGTTGCGTAGCTAACTATATATCTTGTATTATATTCGTCGATACAAAACTGTTCGTATGAGAAAGGCGCTCGTCAGGTTCAGCTATCAATAGCGAGGTATCTAGTTTGATACAATGCAAGAGTTAAAAGTTACATTATTTATTATCATTGTTATCGTTAGCTGATTATGGTCTCGCGAGTCTCTTCAGTCGTCAGGAGCATAAGCCCCACAGCAGGGTCTTTGAGCGGAGCACTATCATCGAGAGTATTGGCCTTCAATCCGTGCCACTACCACTCTGGAGGAATATGTTTGATATTTCAAACTGATGCATGAGTGATGTTATCATAAATTTACTAGCGACCGCCCCGGTTTCGCATGGGTTTAATGCTGATACTAAATATACAACAGAATGTTTTTATTTTTGTCATTAGACAACACAAACATCTTTTGTTTAGAGATTATTTTTGAAAGCGCGATATATTATGCATGCATTATACATTTAAACCTTCCTCTTGAATCATTCTATCTATTGGAACCGCATCAAAATCGCGGGGAGCGACTTTGTTTTATACATAATATGTAGTGATATAAATAGCGTAAAATATTATAAAAATACTTTCACAGAACAACAAAAAAAATTAAAGGAAATATCATTGATCATTATTAGCCTGCTCATATCACAATCACTTGTAGTCAACTCAATATATACTCTTCTTTAATAGTACATATTGCTAAAGTTATATTGACGGTTGCCTGACCTCAACCCTCCTTAGAATGTAATAACTGACGGCATCAGTTGCAGCTGGTTCAGTTTCATAAAAATTCTTAGTTATCATTTTAGATATTCACAAGCAATGTAAGGATTGAGCTAATGTCAATATTATTATTAGCAAATGTATTGAGATCGTCCGGGTGGTGACGGAGTAAGAATACAATTCACCAGCTGCTTAGGAATTAATATGCATATGCAAGAGAAGGCAAACTCAAAATAAAATGCTATGTCAACCCGTTGGACCAGTGTGGGATAATAGGTTAATTTCCCTGCCATTGTGGAGTAGGCTCGAGCTCAGCGGAGGGATGTAAATGAGCTGTGATGATGATATACTTAGTTCAATATAAATAAAATGATCACATAACGTTTAGGTGAAAAGGTAGGACCATAGACAAAACGGTAGACTATAGACTGATTAAGTTAAATGATAAAATACATTTTATTATGTCATTTGATATAGTTACAAAGTGTGTTACTGTTATCACAGCAAGGCGACACTTTGAATCGATAGCTCATTAAAATATTTATATAATTGGGATTCTGCAGTGAAGTGTCGGCTCTTTTTCAATCGGGCAGATAAGGATAATGGGGGAGAAAAGTTACCCTTCGCCGCGCTACCCCATGGAGCGGGGGCGTGTTGCCTGATTGATGATTTTATTATGTGGCGTTCGATTGAAGATAATTTTTCTTAAAATCTTATTTGGGGAGTGAAAAAAGATTCAAAAACCTTTTACTAGGAGTATAATATGCCGCGGGTAGTGAGGCGAGAATGTGAAAGTCAAGTTGCTCTCTGAGGCAAGTCACCGCAGTAACTTAAATGCTAAAGCAATTGGAATCCGGTTGCAATGGATGTAGGTTCGAGTTTTCGCTATGGTGATCTTGTATTGTTTTCGCAAGTTAATTTTATAAAAACATTATCGTCACATTTCTCAAATCAACAAATACTTATCTATAGGTTTCTGCGATTTCATTATACATACCTACATGTAATACAATTATATTAGGCCGATGTCTATGCATCTATACAAATAAACAAAATAGAAGAGTATGTTTGTATTATTTAAACAGTAGGTATTTCGCATGTTTATATGGTTAATTGCACGATACGTATGCCTAAAAACCAATTAAATTTCTTTGTATGGCTGTGTGTTTGTTTCGGGTATCTTCAAAACGGCTAAATCGATTTTGATAATATTCTACTACTAGATAGCTGTCTATATAAGGACTAATTTAGGATATTTTCCCTCTCAGAAAAACTATTTAAAATTTCGCCTGCTCGGAGCCGAGATCATATGTTAGGACATATTGCAGATTTAAAAGGTGGGGCCAAAGTGGCTAGAATCGAAGCGCAGCCAGGGCGGGTTGCTAGTTTATCATTACCATCACAGCTCATTCGCGTCCCACTGTTGGGCTCGTGCCTTCTTCACAATGGGAGGGAAATTCACCTACTACACCACGCTGGTCAGACGTGTTGGTATAGGGTTTTATTTCGAGTTTACCTTCTCTTGCATAGCTGTTGTATGCATATTATATTCGACTGTTATATTCGTGCATATTATAGACGACTAAGAGATATGATATGCAGATAAAATCTATACAAGGGAAGGAAAACTCGACATAATACTCTATGACAATACATCTGACCAGCGTGCTATAGTATTCAATTTCCTTCGCATTGCGGAGGATCTCATTCCGTGTGGTGACGGAGTAAGAATACAATTCACTACTCCCTATCTTGCACGTAAAAGACGACTAAGAGATATAATACGCATACAACATCTGTGCAAGAGAAGGAAAACTCGAAATTAACCCTAGAAAGATAACCTACGCCGCAGAGGCGCCCGTGCCACAATAATATTGTTGTCTCTTCTCATTCTGCGCGTGTATTAACTTGTTCTTCTCAGCCAACTCAGTCATCGGCTAGGCCTATCGCGGGGCGGCTGGGTCTAAGCGGTGAGTACTATATTTTTGAAGTTATGAGTTTTTATGCGCTCACGAGGCGTATGGTTATCTTTTATGTAACTTTTAGTGTTGTTTGGTACTTTTAATTTATGGATATGAAAATTTATTTATACATGTTTTATTTTTGTTTACAGCAAACATTATTAGCGTAGACCATGACAAGTAGAAGGGCACTTGCAGAAGACGAAATAGGCCTATTATTGGCCCAAGAAGATGAGAATGGTGATACTCAAGAAAGTGATAGCGAGATCTATCTCGCTATCACTTTCTTGAGTATCTATCTAGATCATGAGAGCGAAGATGATGTTCAGAGTGATGTCGAAGATGAGTACATCGATAGTGTAGCGATTGAAGAGGCAGACGATGTATTGAATGAAGATTTACCACAGCCTGGGTACATGAGCCTACTGAAAGTTCAAAATGTGATCAACGTATTATTGTACCTACTGGAAGAGTGATTAGAGGTAGAAATCGTTACTGCTGATCGTTACTACCAATACAGTGAAAAAGCTCAGTACCCAGTTGACCCAACAGTGGATGACCCAAAGACTTGAAGCTCCTACTTTGCCAAAACGCTTTGTGCGAAGTAATATTGATAATATTCTTCCAAGATCTCCTGCACTAGCTTCTGCAGATGACGAAGGGGAGCCTCCAGGCAAAAACAGGCACTATTGCAGCTACTGCACGTCGAAAAAGAAGAGAATGTCAAAAATGAACTGCGCGAAATGTAAAAAACCTATTTGTGGCGAACACAAGAAAGACGTTTGCTCTGATTACCTCTAAAGCCAATCATACCAAAGTTTAATGTTTTTTTGGAGTTAATACTCTATAGTCTATTAGTTAATACGAAAATAAAATGTTGATTTGTGATATTTCATAATAATTTGTTCCTATAAACAGAAGACTGCTAATTTTTGTTATTTTTCATAGAGGTTTCGTAATTATAAGTTAAAAATTACTATAATATAAAATGTATTAAGATAAATATTTTATTTTTAAAAACCCCACACTAACCTTTCATATTTTTAAATTAGTGTAAATAAATATAAATAATTGGAATAAAAACATGCATTCGAAAAGTGTGCGCCTCTGAAGCCTATGGTTATCCTTTACGTAATATGCAGTATGGTTATCTTTCTAGGGTTAAACCCTATACACACAGCGCTATCATACTTTGAGCTTAAATTACATTATTTTTTCGGTACATATTCGTACCACAGTAGGAAAAAGGCCTACCTCACAATAAAAGTGAAAGTTACTTGTACCTTACGCTGCCAAAAGGGTCTCTAATGTGATTTCGATTCTAGTCTTTCTTATGTTGCAGTCATGTTATTTGCTTACATTGCTTAGTCGAAATTTTCTTTCATCTTAGACCCTGAATAAACTTTTATAGATCGCGTACAGACGACCATGCGATTACTTACAAATTTCATTTTAAAAATAACGAAAAGCACTATCCAAAGTATAAAAATAAGTAAAATAAAAATACATTAGCGGTTCTCAACGATTTGAGTAGATAAGTTTGTTTGAGTATATTAATTAACATTACGTTCCCTTTCATCTTGAGATGTAGAGACAGGGTCCACTGTAAAGGATACTTATTACTTGAGCTGCCCTCAGCCTCCTCGAGCTAATTAAAAAAAACCGGATGTTCATTGCGGCTCTAAATAAATATCTACTTATTTTTAAGACGAGCGGTGAGGTTTTAATCATGACGGGAATTATACATCAAAGAGTAGTTTGATCTTTAATATTTGTGATTTGTAATTAACTGTCTGTCCCGTGACACCGACACAGATTCCATCTGTAGATGATCTCAGGAGTACACTTAATAATTAATATTCTAAGTGTTTTCGTCACCGTTACCCTCACATTCGCCGCAGTCTGTCGCGTACATATTTTATAACTCTATGCCGATGTATAGATCTTTTTACATAGCAATAATCAGACGCAAATATCTATTGCCACTTTTCGTCATACCGGTTCGATTGTTAAATAGTATCTTAACTTTATTATACTTGGTTCGATTATTTAAAGTTCATATTATATTAATTTAGGATATCTAGTTTGTTCCGTTCCGATTGTCCGCGGAAGCCGATGGGCCACTGATAACAGGGTCGGTCGGTACCCGGCACCCCTCTCATCGCCCCAGACGGATCGCACTGTGAGTGACGCACCGTGGTCAGCAATAAAAAAAAATAAACATATGAAGTTTTTAAAAAAGAAATTGAGGATCAGATATCAAAATCATCCTCGTAAGTTTTTATTGTTTGGAAACGAACAATTTTTCAATAAATATCTATGACAATAACAGGATTTTATCTCAACTTATATATACTACGTGACATTATTGGGCTCGAGCCTCCTCCATAACGGCAGCCATGCTGGTCAGATAGTCGCGTCTGTTACGACATCCATGAGTATGACAGGGAGTGGTGGATCGTGCTTGTATGCCTTCACCATACAGAACGGTGCTGTGTAAATAAAATTAATAAAAATAAAACTCACGTTTTCTCAGTTTAAAATTATTTAATAATCATCACCTTGCCCTTAACACAAATACTTGGAGTCCACGTATAATCTTTCATACGTACATATTGTTAAAGTTATTGCCAACAGTTTTGTGAACCATCGCCTACTAGATGTTACCCTGCACCAGTGGTCGGCCCAACGAAGAAGGAGACGTGTCACGGGTGGGTCATGAGGCCGCGAGACGCCCCTCTGTCGCCTCGGATGGAGCCGGGCGGCGGGAGCGCTGACCATGGCCCAACCATAAAAAAAATATGTTAACCCTTATTGGAAATGTCATAGTTGGACAGACGGTATCAGTTGTTATAGCCCTATCTGATAGTTTTAGTCGGCTTTTACAACACCAGCGAGCAATTTAACGATTGTTAGTCTTCACAGTCACCACACATATCAGCCCATACATGTCCCACTGTTGGGCTTGGGCCTGCTCCGCTATGTTAGTGACGTGGTCAGACGTGCTGGTATAGGGTTTTGTTTCGAGTTTTCCATCTCTTGTATAAATATTATATGCATTTTATATCCCTTAGTCGTCTTTTTGGACACCCACGGGTAAGAGAGGGAGTGGTGAATTGTTTTCTTACTCTGTCACCACACTGCACCTTATAACTACAAATATTAATTATAGTTTAGTGTGTCGACACGTCATAGTAGTAGCAAGATAATAATTGATATAAAATTGAGTACGTTTATAGTAACTTTCTAGAATGAAGCTAAATTTATACTGAAATGTCTATATTAGAAAAATGTAAGACTATTAATAGTTAGATACCCGCCCACGCCGCGCTTCAGACTAGTAAGATTTTAATATATTATGTCAACGACAAAGTTAAGTATAGCCGTGTAGATTATTGGCGTTCTAACGTTTCTGGTTTTACGTAGCCCGCACAAAAACGCTAGCAGTTCAACTACTGACCGCAGTAAGTGTGATATTTCGTAGAAAGCACTCCTGTTCACTTGTAATAGCAATCTTAAATAGTCCTTCCGACTCCCAGAGGGAAGGCACTACAGGAGGAAGGCTCAAACTAGATATCGATATACGATGCTATTAACTGTGAACTAATTATGACCCAGTGACTCATATCGTCAATATCGTTAGCACGCCACTATCTCCGGCACACGTAGACACGTTCATAGGCTGTCATATACTAGTTCTGAATAGAACATCATTTTAGAGTCCTCCATATTCCGTGTGGTACAAAGATACAAAGATATTTATTGCAGAAACTGTGTTTTACATGGATATTTACAAAATTTTGGTATCAACAGCTGACTCAATCGAGCATTGCAATAATCGTTAATTCTATAATTTATTAATACATATTAAAATAGGTAATCGGTAATTTATCTTTATATAACATTATACACTGAAATTACTACATTTTCTTGGCAAAGTATTCTTTTATATCATAAAATAAATTTTCAATCAGCCATTTTTTTAAAGTGTTTTTGAAAAATTTATCTTCAAGTTTTTTTACATGACTAGGTAAATGGTTGTAGACCGTTATAGCAAAAATATATGCACTTTTATAAAAAAATGTATTTTTTATTCTTGGAAAATTTAAATTATACCTATATTGACTATGTACATTTAGTTTAGAATCAATCTTGAAATTAAAAAAATTGATGATTTTTTCTGACAAATAGGCATAGCTCTAGTATATATATGCCTGAAAGTGTGAGGAATCCTTTTTCTCTGAATAGGGGCCTAAGTGATTCAATACTGAACATATTGTAGATGGTACGTAAGCATTTCTTTTGTAAAATAAAAGTAGATTATACTTGACAGGAATTTCCTCAGTATATAATGCCGTAGGTTAATAGAGGATAGACATAACTGAAGTAGGCCAATTTTGCGGTGTTTGTCAAATTCAAATTCAAATTCAAATACTTTATTATGCATAAACCCCGCGGGGGCACTTACATATGGTCACTTTTTTACATTTTTACCTTACACTACTACCGGATCGGAACGCGACCGCACTGAGAAGATCCGGCAAGAAACTCAGTGGGCTTGTCTTCTTTTTTATTCATTTACTATTTTTTTTTTAATAAGATAATATACAACAACATGTCTATTAATAGCTCCAGTGTGATGCCTTTCGAATCATCATACAATACAGTTATTAAATATAACGAAAAAGTACCATGGCTGGACCAGATCCCGCAAGCGGCACCCGATCACGAGTTAACCACTAGAGCAGCCATCACTCCCCTCAACCACAATGGAGGGAAGGGAGTGACCCGCTCCTCGTAGCTACCGCAAGCAGACCCTTCAGTGAGCATGACCAATACCATGGGCCACAAACATAAAACACAGATTAAACAACAAATTCGTTTGGCAAAACACGCTACGCTTTACAATTATATTAACAGCAACAGAATAAACATGTAGATGTTGATTCAACAAGAATTAATAAAACATAACAGCAACTTGATATTTTTTTATTAATTTTTTCTATATGGCATTTCCAATTTAGGTGTTCGTCTATTGTTACACCCAAAAAATTTATCTGTTCTACTTCTTGAATTTGTTTAATGAAGTTATTTTCATTGACGGTATTCTTGATCTATAATTTCTAAATTGCATTAATTTTGTTTTTGAAACATTAACCCTTAAATTTATAGAATGAAGCCAGTTTATTACAATATTTAAACTTCTATTTATTTCAGATTCATAATCATTGTCTTTAAGATGCTTATTTGTTATGAAAATTGTAGCATCATCGACATACATTACAACTGGATGTCTAATAACAGTAGGCAGATCATTCACATAAATTAAAAATAATAATGGACCCAAAATACTGCCTTGAGGCACGCCTAAAAGAACTTTTTCGAAGCTAGATCGGGCAGTCACTATTGTTTTGGAGTTCTTATCAAACGTTTCAATAATTGTGGCTTGTTTCCTATTCTCAAGATAGGATTCCAATAATTTTTCTGATACCAATGTGATCCATTTGTTTTAAAAGGATGTCATGTTTAACACAGTCAAAAGCTTTTGACATGTCGATGAATAGAGCAGTACATCTTTTCTTAGTATTTATACCATCCCATATTTCCTTAAAAAGTTTAAAAATAGCTAGTGATGTGGTTCTATTTTTTCGAAAGCCAAATTGGTTATCATTTAAAATATTGTACTTATCTAGAAAGTTTATAATTCTATTATATATAACCTTTTCAAGTATTTTAGAGAAACTTGGTAATAGAGCTATAGGTCTATAATTATTTAAATCATGTTTACTTCCTTTTTTGTATAGTGGTTTTATAATAGCTGTCTTTAAATTGTCTGGAAATAAGCCTGTTTCTAGCATAAGATTTACGATATAAACTAATGCATCTGCTGTATATATTATACTATCTTTTACAACATTTAACGGTATATTATCTATTCTACTGCTAACTTTATTTTTTAGTTTTTTTACTATACTGATTATTTCATATCTATCTACAGGAGAAAAGAAAATTGAATTTGCATTTGCTATAGTAGTTATTCTAAGTGTTTTCTTAGAAGGCGGATTGTAATTTTGATTAATATAAAATTTGTTGAAGGTATTGACTATGTCTAGGGGAGATTTTATCTCGACGTTATCTTCGATGATACACTCAACAGTAGGTTTTAGTGTATTTGTAGGTTGAGTTTGTTGTTTTATTAGTGACCATGAAGCTTTTATAGTATTATTGCTATTGCGTATGTAGTTTATATTAGCGATTTTTTTAGACTCTTTTATAACACGTTTGAAAATATTACAATATTTATTATAATTACTAGTTTTGGCTTGATCCTGTTTCTTTTTTATTTTTAAGTATAAAAGCCGTTTATGTTTACTAGATATAATGATTCCTTTAGTTCTCCACATTTTTCTTTTTATATGGCTTATTTTGATTTTGCTTACAGGAAAACATAAATTAAATATTAATGTAAAAACTTCTAGGAATATATTATAAGCTCTGTTCACATTTGTTTGCTGAAAAACCTCGTTAAATTTAATTTGTGATATATACTTTATAAATATTTCTCTATGGTTTTTTATGTCTCTTTTATTTACATACCAAAAATTTTCTTTGTAGCTTAAAGTACATGGAATTTTGATCACTTGCCCGGTGTGGTCGGATATTCCTAAATCTAGAACCTTCGATTTGCAATCTATTTGGTTTGTGATAATATTGTCTAAACAGGTACGTGCATGAGAGGTAATTCTTGTTGGTTCCATAAGTGTTAGTCTTAAGTTAATTTTTTTTAAAGTGTTAATAAACCTTTTACTTTTTGTTATTCTGAAATAGTATCTATGTTAAAATCACCTAGGATAAATATTTTTCTACCCATATTTCTCGAACGAATCGTTAATTTGAACAGTAATATATCAAGATTATCAAGAAATAACTCATAATTACTATTAGGAGTTCTATAAATACATAAAATATACCAGTTTGTGTACGGAATAAAAATACCGCAACATTCAAAATGTAATTCTGTTGATAGCTCATTTATCCAGTGACGGAGACGGAGTAAGAATACAATTCAGCCTCCTCTTAGTCATGGGCGCTATAACAGCCTACCAAGATAATATACAGATAACATCGACGCAACAGAAAGAAAACTTGAAATTAAATCCTATGCCAACACGTCTGACCAACGTGGTATAGTAGGTCAAATTTCACACCATGATGAAGGAGGCCCAAATCCTGAGATGAATGTTACGTGAATGAAATGATGCGATTATTTGATGATGACTCGTCTCAATGCGATTGTAAAAGTTACTCAAACAATTTTTAAATGAAACATTTTGGAAAGCGTAGTATCATAACGTCAGACAGTAACATTAACTTAAATGTTATCATTATCGTCATTATATTTTGAATTTTCTTCTCAAGTATCGTTTGGTATCTCCTTTATCAAAGCGGAATGGGTGTGATTGCCTTTATAGTTATAACAAGTCTGTGAGCCCATCGGTCCAATATAATCTTCAGAGAGTCATCACGATGAGATAATATTATTAGAAGTCTTTAAATCTTCGCTCGGAGCTCACATGAAAACATAAAATTTGTTATAGCGTATTAAATACTAAATTACTTAAAGAGCGTATTTAGTCATAAAATTGACTCGTCGCCCTTCGAGTTAATAGTTCACGAGCTAAATTGTTGTCTAGTACTTACGTATATTACTCATCTTAATGTGCGCCTATAACAGCTTAAAGTATACATATTATCACAAGTACAGTGTTCATGTACATTTAATTACCATAACGAGTTATTATAATACCTGTTTCTGTATCAATAATATGTATTGTTACTGTAATGTATATTTTGTATAAGTCGTCATTATCATCATAGTTCATATACATTCCACTGCTGGGCTTGAGCCTCCTTCATAAATTTTATTTGACAGACTATGGTGGGAATGCTCACCATTCATCTTGTCCGGAGTAATAAACGATCGGGGCGTGTTCCCATATCACGCTGTATTCGTCCAAAAGGAGTTCCTTCCACGGACGACTACCTGACGGAAAACACCGATCGCATTCCAGTTCCTGACGTTGTTGAGCAATTGACCTAGTGACGATCGGTAGTGTCAGGTCGGCACCGATAATCGCGATGAGTTCATGACGCTGCTCTGCCCATGCGGCACATACCTCGAGCATGTGCTGCGCCGTGTCCTCGTCGCAATCGCAGTAATGGCAGGATGGTGTGCTCTCCCTCCTCACGACCTTGTGTAAGTACTTGACGAAGCAACCATGCCCAGTAAAGACCTGCATCAATCAGAAGAAAAGCACTCTATGCTGCCGACTTAATTATACTATCAGCACCGACCGGAAGACCTCGACGGTCTGTAGACCATACCGAATCCTCTTCAGCCTCCTTCGTAATGAAGTTAAATTGACCTAACGATCACGCTGGCTACGCTGGTCAGACGAGTTGGTACAGGGTTTTAATTCGAGTTTGCTTTCTCTTATATAGAGGTTGTATGCATATTATAATTGCTTAGATGTCTTCTAGGGGTGGTGAATCATATTCGTATTCTGTCACACAACATAATATTGCATATTATGTAGTACACAGTGGCGGCGTGGAGCTACGCACACTTGACATTACATAAATTACTTACAAATATCTGATCTAAAGAGTTATTTATGAACTGTGTTGATCCGTAATGTGACATTATTATTTAATAAAGTCTCATTAACTCATGTGTATTACTTAGAGATTTTTCAAAAACAACATGCGCCATAAATCGTAAAATGTAAAATAATTTTTGCTTAAGGATACCCAGTAACCTAAGATTTATATGAAAAACAATATGTTACCAAACGTGTATTGTTTGACATATGTTTCCGTGAAGCCTTAAGCTATTTATTATGAACAAAGCTAATAATGATATTATGTTATTGGACTCTATAGGACTCCAATAACATAATATCATATGTATGTTGATGGTTGATGTATTTTGAACGAAAGAAACTCGAAGCAATACTGTTCGCGACAAGTGTAGAATACCGTGATAGTGCTTAAAAAAAAAGAACTGTAACATAATAGTGAATTTTGAAAAAAAGTATAGTGATGAGAGTGCTGCGAAAATTAACTAACTCAAAGTGTATCGACAGATAAGAGTACGTAACGAATATCGACCAATCAGGGCGCTCCAAATACATAGTGAAAATCGTAAGATGTAAACATTACGAAATAATGTGTGCAGTGCTAAATAAACAATGTGAGTAATGAACATTAAAGTAGATTAATTATACGTTATATTGTAGTAAAAATTGTGTTAAAATAGCTTATAACTGTTTGTTTTTCTTAATTTATGTAAAAACATAATTGTACTTAGTTACGTTATAATTTTTGTTGTTTATAGTGTCAAATTTGCAATAAACATAAATATTCTTGGTGTTTTATTGAAATATACGCTAGGACCTATCGAATGCAGTAAGAACCAACACCCTAGGTATTATAACTTGCGAGATATAGCCTAATAAAGATAGAAAAACAATGCCGATAGTATAAAATAATAGTTTTTAGTGCTTGTATAAAGCCTATTTTATTACCTAGGGTTGCGGCCACTACTGAAACAGATAGATGTATTTTAGATAAATAGAATAGTATATAGAATGTAAGCATATCTGTAATAGTCTTAGCGTTGTAAGTAATTTTTCAATAAAATCATAGCACAAATCGGACGAATGTGACAACCGTTGAAGCCGGCGTTCTCGCGGCTCACGTTACCGTAAAACTCCAAGGTACTTTTGCTCTTCGTTTAATGAACACATCGTAGCATAGACTACCGAAGACACCTAGCGGCGCGCGATGGAAGCTTGAAATCATAGTATGAAGTAATGATATGAAGAAATAGTATGAAGAAATAGCGAACTTCAAGCATTAACATTCAGGCTAGGCAGCAACGGTGTAATATTCGTCCGATGTGCAAGTTACTTCAAAATCGATCGTTTTATTTCTTCACCGAAGCCCGCCAGTAGGGAACCGAACCTGAAGATACAGTCCACACATACAGTCCACATAAACCACCGAACCAGCGACCAACCAGGACGTCAGCCGACTACAACACATTTGTCTGGAGGCCCGTCCCGCACAAATACCCTGTAGCAACACGTCTGATCGGCATGGTATAGTAGATCAATTTACCTCCCAATATGGCGAAGATTCGAGTCCAACAAGTTCAAGGGCTAAGTTCATGTGTCTCCTGAGAGCAATAGTCGGCAAGCGCGTCAGACGTGACTTGCACCAGCGGCTTCTGTATCTGTCGCTACGCTGTTCAATGAGCGATAGCTCGTGATGTAAATTATTATCGCGATATTGTATAATTTGAATAAATTAATAACTACTTTATATTGGTTAGCGAAAATATTTCAATATTTTCGTATCGCCGTGTGATCACAATGAGATTCGAGTGAGTTACGATAAAACTCTGTAAAGTGATATTATAATAAATCAGTGGTTTATCTAGAACCATTTATATGTCCATATATTGAATGTTGTGAGCACAACGGCCTCAATAAAAATGTATCGAGGCGACAGTTAAGCACAACGTTACTTATAATATTTAGTTGAATTCGTATTTTATTAAGTACATACGCTGTATCGGGACCATTAAATCAAATTATCTAACTGCTGTTAGTGGCAACCGAGCAGACGGTACACCCGATGGTATGTGATACTGTCGCTCATGGACCCTTGCTAGGCTGCTGGTTACCATAAAGAGAGTGTGAATGCGTGTAATGAGGTTCGGTGATACTAAAGGTATCACTAGCACCCACTACACACAAACACCTTCATAAAGTTGTGCTTTCGGTTCTATCGCACACCGAAGTGCAGTAACAAATTACTACTACTCAGACCAGTGACGGACAATTTGCTCCTAATACATACCCTAAGTCCAATGCCATATAACTCGACAGGATTTGCTTTTAAGTTCTCAGTTGGGAAAAAAGCGTATCTGTCAAGAAAAGCTCAGTAAGAATTACGTAAAAACAGAAGATATATAAACTGTGTGCTTACTCTTGAATCTCGATTCCAATCCTAAATTCAATCGTAGCTCGAATTTGAGCAATTTAGTAGCCTAGAAAGCGACACTAGCGCATGATTGGAATCAAATTCGGTGGAATTTTTTTAAACTAAATGAATCCAACTCCCGTCGATTAAGTCAAATATTTGCTACTCCCGACGTGATTTTGACGTAGTTGAAATCGTTAATGTTGCATAATCTCAAGAAAGCGTTTTTGTAGTGATCGAGTTTGGTAACTTTATTAATTTAAAGTAATAAAATACGGCACATTTGGTGAAAATAACAACGGCAAAGGCGAAGAATTCATTCTCGATTTTGTTTAAGAGTACCAAATATAAGTTTGGTGAGATTGTAATTGAATCGGATTCGAAATTATAATTAATTTCAAGGGTTAGCCCACTGATGATTATGTGTATTGAATATTTGTGGTTTTAATGATTCTAAATATTTTTGTACGTGATCACAATCTCACCGTCATATTTGTTCACAGAACAAGAGTAGACATTTCCCGCTATGACCGTATAAAAATTTAACAATACTAATAATTAAGTCATCGCTAATAGATATATACATATTTAAAATTAATTAAAAGTGTGTTAGTTTGCTTTGTAAGTACGAATTGGAGTATGTTATTATGAACAAGTTTTTGTAAACTTATTATATAAACGTATCTTAACTACTATGCTACTAACAATTTCCAAACATTGTGCACGTACCTTATTAATTAATAACCATATTACAGTATTCGTAATTGTTTATTAATTTAATAAAGACAATTATAGACATTCTCGTGTGGTGACGGAGTAAGAATACAATTGACCACCCCCTTTTATTCCCGTGGAAATCGTAAAAAACGATAAAGGGATTAAATATGCATATAACATCTACGCAAGACAAGAAAAACTCAAAATAAAACCCTACCTATACGTCTTATTCTTTTTTTTCTTTGGTTTTTTTTTGGGATGGGTCGCTGTCGGCGCACTCCTCGCACCACTCCGTCCGGGGCGATAGAGGGGCGTAAGCACGCACACCCGTAACCCGCCCGAACACCACGTCGCCTTCGTCGTTGGACCGACCACCGGAGCAGGGTTATTTGTCGTCAGTGGTCGACCCGACATACCAATACGTATAACCAGCGCTAATTTAGAAGGTAAATTTCAATCATATTGTGGAGGTGGCTTGAGCCCAATAGTGGGACGCATATGTCGGCGTTGTGCCAGGAATTAGGTTGTCCATATTAAAATATCGAGTATGTAATCACTGTATTTATTAGGAGTTATTGCTGGAGAAGTGAGTGAAGTAAAACTGTCCTCTATTCTAATCTTACAATGTTTTTATAACCTCCGCTTTACAATGAAACGGTCTAGTCTTAGTAACTACAATTACTTTTTATAACAAACAAATAAAACAACTACTTTTACTATCGGCATATAGCTAAATAATAATGATAAATATTCTAATGCATTTAACATAATTCCAAATAGTCAATTTTACACAATTTACATTAATGTAATTAAAGGAAATATTGTTCTCATATATTGTTCAACAGACGGCGCTCTAACTAGAAATAAATTACAATCTTTATTGTGTAAAAACAACTAAATATGGTTACAAATAATTACATTAATTCTAATCGATTTTAATTTGATTAATTATATAAATATTTAAACAATTAAATCAAAGATTTCTCGAAATATATTCAAAAAGTGTCTTAAATATCACAGCATGGTAAATAGCAGTGTTGTTACTACAAATAATTATTTAAATATTAGTTGCAAATATTTCAAACATGTTTATAACTATAATTGATAACACATACATCAACAATTTACAAATATTGCCGATAGAGGGCGATATGCGCCCATATATATGAGTTGTAATGATGATGATGAATGAATTATGTACATCATTATCGTCCCCCTCTTATCCCTATTAGGGGTCGTCACATTGTACATATTGCAAAAGTTATTGTCATAATACTATGACCGGGCGCCAGCCGAATGTTTATTCGCCTTGGCAATACAATTGTTGCTCAGGCGGCACCAAATGGAAATGGTTTAGTTTTATGTAAAACTCTTGGTATTTTACGACATCTACGAGCTATGTGAGTATTGGTAGTATTCATGACTAGCAAATGGAAGACAGTTAGGTGCATACGAATGTAATTAAGTCATCATTATCATCATCATCTCGGCTCATATACACATTGCACTGAAGGGTTCGAGCCTCCTCCACAGTAGGAGAGAAATTGATGAGATTCAGAGGTTGCATTAAGGTTTTGTTTTGAGTTTTCCCTGTCTTGCATAGATGTTAATACGTATTATATTCTTTAGCAATCTTTTACGACAGCCACGATTAAGATTACGACGACATCCACCACGGGGTGGTAAATTTTATTTTTATTCCGTCATAACATGCAAATTACTTTTACATGTGCACTTAATTATATCCGAACAAAACCCTCACATCACTCACGTCACATCGAGACATCGAAATGTCGAGCAATTGGAGGACAAAGCTAAAAAAATATTTGTGCCTCCTGAATAGAGCCAGGCGGTACTTTATACGAGTTCGTCATGTGGAGTACTGCTCAGATCTCTGGGTAGATGGCTAGGCGTGCCCAAATATCAGCTAGACGGTGACCGCAATCACAGACAGGACAGGTTAAAGTCGTTACAGCGCCGGAGAGACTTGGGTCTGTGTTTTCCACTGGCACCTTCACGGATAATGCGCTAAGAAACTGTTTAACTTAGTACCACTGTCACCGTTTTACTCGATAGGGTTCGTAGCAAGGTTCATCCATTTCACCTGGAAACGTTATGATCATCAATTATAGGTTTCCAGCGATCTCCCATATACATGTAGGCTCTAGAACGAACTACTCACTGCTGTGTTTCCCGAGTGCTATGACATTTCCTTCTTTAAATAAGGTACAATAAAAGCACTTTCTTTAGGCAACGGTCTAGCTGTACCCTTGGTATTGCAATAGTCTGTATGCGATAGTATTACACCATCGGCTGTGCTGTTTACTTATTTGCCACCACATCAAATAAAGTGAAACTCAAATGATGAATGAGAATAATAGTTACGTAGTACTTACGGTAATGTAATGGGTGTATATTTAAACCCATCGCTGCATAGTGCAGGGTATGGGTGACAGATAAATATAAAGCTCGGCTGTATCCGTGTTGCTGTCTGCTTATCGTAACTGTGTATCCAATTCTAATTGATTTGTGAGTTAATTTTGATCATATCGCCCATTGTAAATCAGGTAAAGGGAATTTTTCCAACTTCTGTTAATTTATTACATTTAAATTTGTTGCGCGTTTAATTATTTAATAATGTTTTTCAGAACTTCCTGAAGGACAAACTTATCATCATTTATAAGAGACCATTGTGGATCCTCGCTTTCAAGACATATTGTGGTGGAAATTTGTGCTGAGATTAGATGAATATGGCGACTTAAAACTGTTTGCACTTATATGGTGTTACTTCGTGCAAATGTTATTTCATATATCCCTACATCGTTAGCTTTCCAAAATTCACTATATAGACGCCGGATGCGATTGGTTTCGCTACATGTCGATAAAACAGTCGCAATCACATTTACTTATCGGTTAACTTAAGCGATAAATCCGGCTCGATATTATGTATTTTTTTTTCCGTATCGTTGAGTCAGTTTTAGTGGTTCTTAAGGAAATACAATACAGTAATACAAACATTTATAGAACGGCCCCTGAATTCTATTTGAAATGAATTCTCTTTGAGGCTCGTCTTTGTAGCATCGCATAATGGAATTGTCTCGGTTCGAATATTTACTAAGATAATGTGAAATTTCCTTCCTTTTCCTCCGTTCTTATTTTTAATACGTTTGAGATGTACAATTGAATATTGTATATGTATGCATGAAACGTTTATATATCTTACTAGCAACCCGCCCTCGCTTCGCTTCGATTTTAGTCGTTTTACCCGCGTAGTTCCCGTTCCCGTGGGAATACCGGGATAAAATATAGCCAAGTTTACGCGCTGATATTATAGCTTTCCATTGGTAAAAGAATTTTTTAAATCGGTCCAGCCGTTTTGAAGATTACCCTGAACAAACAGACAGTCAGACAAAAATTTTTAAATATGTATTTTAGACATAGGTGTCGTGCAAATAACCGTGTGAGCATGAAAAAAGGATATTTTTTTACATTACAAACATACACTCCAATTTTATTTATTGGTATACATATCTTTAAACGAGCAATTCTTGTATATATATAATTATATATATCCATACTAATATTATAAATGCGAAAGTAAGGATGTTTGTTTGTTTGTAACGCTTTCACGCTTAAACCACCGAACCGATTTCAAAAATTCTTTCACCAGTGGAAAGCTATAATATTAGGAAGTAACATAGGCTATATTTTATCCCGGTATTCCCACAGGAACTGGAACTACGCCGCGGGTAAAGCGACTGAAACCGAAGCGAAGCGAGGGCGGGTTGCTAGTATACCTATATATGTATATATATATTCAGGATCTCGGCAACGGCATCAACGATTTTGATGAAACTTGGCATACTAGAGGTTTCGAGGCCAAAAAATCGATCTAGAAAGAAAGAAAAAAGAAGGCAAGAAAATTATTTATTTGGGTTCTACAGCATTATTTTCTAAGAGTAAAAAAAAAGTCAATTAATAACTATTATATTATACAAAATTAAGAAAGATAATAATATTAATGAAATAATATTAAATAACAATAATATTGAGGAAAAAGAACAACATCAATGCCGTTGTACACCAAAAAGGTTCCGCCTCGGCATAAGCTGTAGCACATAAGTATTACAGCGCTGGTTTTCAGATAAAACCATTTATTGAGTACGGGCCGCCACGACACGCTGTATATATATATTTTAATTGTTAAAATTGAATAAATATTGGATATGAACAGTATAAAAATAAATATATTTAGCAAACATAGTAAAATACAGTACAAAACACATAATGAAATATAACTTAATAAATTAAACACAATTTAGAAATTCATAGTAAACAGAGAATGATTTGCAGCATACCCTCATTAAACAAAAAACAAATAAGCAATCCGGTATGTACATTGATGGTATCGTGCCGCTATAGGGGACGGTCATTCGGCTCGTGGTGGTCCACAGCACATAAAAGATCACCGTGTGTTGAGTGTTAGGGTCACGCGATTAATTTTAACAAACATAATATCTATACCCACTCACGCGCTCACACACAAACATATATAAACATATACTCATACACACATACACACATATACATATATACACACACACGTACATACATGTAGGCATAGAAAATATATTATGTCAATTTACAGTGGCTTCGTGCACACCTTGTTCGGGACTTTCCTTAAACTTAGCTGTCGACATGTATGCTTGGAAAACTTATAAAGTTTCCTTTTGTTTTGCAAGCCAGTAATCCTTAAATCCAAAGTAAGTAATTCAGCTAGATTTTATTTATAGAAAATGTTGTTTTGTCGGTGTTTTTAGCAAAACAATACAATGACATTAAATTTTAAAAGAATATGAATTCTAATTTCGCCATCAATGTCATGAGTTACGATAGCTCAGTTGGGAAGTCGTCAAGTTTCCTTTTAGTTTTGTTTTGGCATTCAAACAGCGTCGGATCGAATCTCGGTGTTATTATTATTCTCTTTTTGTATTTTTTTTATATTTTTTTCATTATTTAATTTTTTATTAATATATATCTAAATATATTCGACAAAATTACAACAAAAATATTCCGAGCGAAGGTCGGTCAACCAGATATTTTACATATTTATAACTCGCATTTAGCGTTTAACTTATTTGATGAAATCATTATAATTGATTGAATTAAGTGATACATGGTGCCACAATGTATCCATTAGTCCACCATTCCTTATTATTTTAAAATGAAAAGAAAGAAGGGACGAACGCCTTTTCCTCCCTTTTACAAAAAAAAATATTAAAATATAATATTTGTTTAATTTGCACAATCGGCCACTAAAAGGATCATTGCCAGCATCAAATTAATTTATTTTTAATTATATTTTGACTTAGTTTAACACTAGTGTCTGTTAATTAAGCCAGTTTCTCGGCATTGGTAAATAAAGGGTCGTGGGATGGGGTTGATCATTGAAAGTTTTCTATGGTTGTTTTTTGTTATATTATTAAAGAACAAAAAAATTTACGCAAATCTCAATCAAAACTATTTAATCTGACATAATAAAATGTGGCATATAATCTATACAAATAAATAAAATTGAAGTGTTTGTTTGTAATGTCAAAGTACTGGACTTTTTTCATGCTCACACAGTTATTTGAACGACATCTATGTCTAAAATACAGTTTGATTTTTTTTTTGTCTGTCCGTCTGTTTGTTAAAGGTAATCTTTAAAACGGCTAGACCGATTTTGATAATATTTTAATACCAGGTAACTGTATATAAGGAGTAACTTAGGCTATAATTTATCACGGTATTCCCACGGGAATGGGAACTGTGCGGGTAAAATGACTGGAACCGAACCGAGCAAATCGAAGGCGGGTTGCTAGTTGAACATAAAATAATCTCTCGCCTCGTAGTCTAGAGTCATAACTGTTAATTTCATTACTCGGTGAACTGAAACTAGTGGTCTACATTCATTGGCTCTTACAGTTTTGTCTGGTTGAAGTTATTGCGTGTAACTTTATAATTGTGCGTAATGTGCTTCCACCACTTGCTAAGCGTGGCCGGCACCTTCCATACACTCCTCTGATACATCTTATCTACACTTATTCGTTCAACATTCAAATGTTACTTCACACAACATCTCTTTTTGGACCTGCCACGATTCTTACGTCTATCCACATTCCACGTCATCTATCAATAGACCATAATTTTTCCTAATTTTTTCTGTGTGGTGACTGAGTAAGGATACAATTCACTATCCTTTATCTTGACCGTGAGTGTAGTAAAAGACGACTAAATGATATATTACACACATGCCATCTATGCAAGAGAGGTAAAATTCGAAACGAGACCCTATACCAACCTGTCTGACCAGCATGGTAAAGTAAGGTCAATTTTCCTCCTATTTTAGAGGAGGCTGAAACCCAGCAGTGGGACGTATAAGAGTTGAAATGATTATGAAGGTCTTTATAGTGTAGGGGACCTCACAAACATATTAGTAAGATACACAAATCACACCCAGACTCAGAAATGCAATTTGTCGATCGTAGGAATAGAACTCGCGACATAGGCATAGTAAATCAGTAACTTTACCACTATACTATCTGTGCATTCAATTAATTATTGGTGATGTATCAATTCATTACTATGTTGTAGGGTGAAAAATAACAAAGCGAAATTCACCCACTATTTTTAGACCCTTAGGAAAGAATATGTTTTGTGAGGGGTTGATTTTTGGAGTAATTTCTTTTGCATATAGCTTTCTCTGTGGTGATTTTTAATTCAATAAGAAATTAAGTAAATAAATCACCGCAAAATTCAAGGCTAGCTCCATCGATAAAATAATATTTCACTTACACAGATAATTTGATCTGAAAATGTCGGTCCGCGCACAATAGCGTCACGTGTGACCGATGAGATACTGTCCCCGCACTCAGAGAAGGGACACCATAATTGATTGATGACAACTAGTTTAGTTACACCTCGTTAGAACATTGTAATGTATTTTTGTGAATGGTGTGTAAGGAGAGAGAGAGAGGGGATATTAGTTACTTGAATATGCATGAGTAGTTATTATACTTAGTTATAATCGTGCAGGTAAATTAAGCACTTTATACAAATAATGTGGTTATTTTGTTTTTTGTTTTATAACATGTGAACTAAACTCAATAATCTAGAGCATCCCTGTCTGATGTCGTCTGGTTAACAATTACATTCACAAGGAGGCTTGACATCAGGCAGGTAGGTCATAAAGCTCAATAGCTCAGTTTTAGCAATCTAAAACTTTTTCTAACATGTATGTTGGGAAAAGTATACATGTGACGTCGATAGTGAGAGCAGGGTATCATAGCTTCCTTTCCTACGGCACCGCACTGGAGTTTTTAAGTTCAGGGTACAATAAAATTGTATATTGTAAACTAATATTGGTAAACAAATCATGCTCCTTTAGCGAAGAGATTGAGTGAATGTATAACCAATGAAAATAGAGTCACCATCGTCTAAACTCCAATACGTAAATTAACCTGCTATACCACTCTGGTCAGACGGGTTGGTATAGGGTTCGAGTTTTCTCTCTGTTGTACAAATACTATATGCACATAATATCTCTTAATCGTCATTCAGGGGACGGTATTCTTACGCTGGATTCCCACTACGCCGGACCGGCAGATCTGTCGGCAACCGGACACCGGATAGAGTGTTCACATTACACCGGCTTCCATAGTAAAATCGGACAGTCAAGTACTCACCTCAGTTGAATTTGGACCAGTGTGCACAATGGACGACGAAATGGTTGTGTTGTGGTGGTATCTTTATAGAAGGCAAAATAAAGGAAAACATTGGGTATATCCTATGTTACGGGAAATGTTTACATTTGGAACATTTGAAACATTAACAGGTGAACTTGGAAGTGACGAATTAAAGAAGAATCAAAGAAGAAAGAATGTCCATACTACTCGTCTACTTTTATCAGAGCGAGCCGAATGACGTGAGGGGAGCACAGGTGTTGCGAGCGGGGGACAGATACCGGAACAAACTCGTTTACATTACTCTGGTCCGGTGGTTCTATCGGCATTTTCGTAGTGACAAAACGCTCGGTAAAAATGCCGGGCTCGACAAAAATTACTGAGGATAATGTTATTAACATTATCCGGTAGTTCTACCGGCCCGGTAAATCTGTCGGTCCCTCGTTGTGGGAACCTGGCCTTACTCCGACACCATACGGAAATGGGGTAGTGAGTTTTATTTTTATATAATTATTATTATATCTTTTTATAATAAAATCAAGTTTAATGCTTTTTTATTTGCTTACTATTTATACAAATTCTTAATATGTCTTTTTATTGATAATAAATGTGACTTCCATTTGAAAACGTTCATGCATAGATCTGAATTACATATATTTCACTTAAAGAATTTTCATATATGAAAATGATTCTTTGTCATTTCAATAAACTTTTATTAACATTTAGCAGTGGTAAGCGTCTGTATAGGTATATTCAAAATATTATTGTTTCCTATATCGATAATGTGTTACAATGTGATCGACAATCTTTTATATTCACTTGTAGATATTTATTATTTTGTTCAAGCAAAAATAAACGTAAAGAAATGGTTACAATGTTCGTACTGGCTTATCATTTATCTATATCGTATGTATCCTTTGAACGTTACCTATAGTAGGTAGGATATAATCTGTATCTATATTCACAACAATAATCGTTATAATAAAGCTGATATAACCCAAGATATGTACGCGGACAACTCCCGGGAAGCTATTCAATGAATGCCTCCTTTGATAGTAAATGTACATATTAAATGTTATTTAAATTAAATATATATATTTTATAAAATAACGGTTTATAAGCGTAATGTTTTAACCAAATTATGTTTATTAAAGTTGCCAACTAAGCATAAACCCCCACCCACCACTTCAATACTCGTTAGAAATATATCATCATCATCTCAGCCGTTCTACGTCCCACTGTTGGGCTCGGGCCTCCTCCATTATGGGAGGGAAATTACCTAAAACCTACTATACGACGCTGGTGAGGCGTGTTGGTATAGGGTTTTGTTTCAAGTTTTCCTTCTCTTGCATAGATATTGTATACATATAAAATCCCTTAGTCGTTTTTTACGACACTCACGAGCAAGAGAGGGGGTGGTGAATTGTATTCTTACTCCGTCACCACACGGAAAGAAATATTTATAATAATAATAACAACCACCCCCTCCCTTTAACCCCCATCTAACCCTCTGGGCCAGTCGTTATCTCAGTATGAGACTAACGCAAACCTCGGAGGAACATTATATGGCTCTCTAAGTTCTTTTGATATAAAAAAACAAATGTATCACAATATTTATAGGAAAGCCAATAAACCGCAGGACAGCTTGTGGCGTGCTGAATGTGAGTGGCGACACTGCGATCCTGAGTGCCCCAGAGAGTCGGTCGAGGCCTCGTATCCAGCTGGCCTTTATTGGCTGACTAGAGTGGAGACCGAAGAGTGCCCGCAAGATTCTCAACTCTGGCTTGTGGCAACTATTTCTCCACAATTACATGTTCATAAATACACACTTAGTAACATAACCTGTAATATCTGTATATTACACAGCTCCTTATATTTGGTTACTACGACTTATGTATGATCACTGAACGTCCTCTACTCATTCGAGACCGTCTATTTATACTCATTTTTCGCTATGAAACCATTCAAGTGTGATGTTCTGAATCTACGAATGTTGCCAGAGCATACTCTGAGTTGCAACCTTTCGATTGGCGATAGATGACAGCTTGTTGATTTATAAAACAGAACAACCCTTTAGTAATTAATGTTTGTGTTTGCGGTGGAGGTTACAAACAATTACCATGTTTAGTGCGCGTAAGGTTGTAACACCTATCTGAGGTTAATATCCAAAGTACAATAAAGAATAAAACATTTTAAATAAAACAATTTTTACAGATTTCGTCGCGTTTAATTTTTGATTTCATGTTTCGAACACTTTACAACGTTTATGGTCAGGGGCGGACTAAACACGTCTCACGTCCAACAAGTCAACGTTATTAGATAGATTTATATCTACCCGCTACAGAATTAGTTATTAAATTTTGATACACATTTTGATACAAGTTTATTGCCAGCACGAAAGGAAAATGCTTCTATATGGAAAATTGTATTGTTTTTGGTCAGTAATTATTCAACATTAAATTTGTAGTGATTATTATAATATGAAAATATATTTGAACCTAACAAATCTTATATAGGTACCGCTACCAGACCGAAACTCAGATCCGGCAAGAAAACTTGGAGGCCATGATGCCAAATTATTATTGAACTAGCAACCCGCCCTCGCTTCGCTTTGGTTTCAGTCGCCTTACCCGCGTAGTTCCCGTTCCCGTGGGAATACCAGGATAAGATATAGGCTATGTTACTCAGTGTGAATGTAGCTTTTCGACGGTGAAAGAATTTTTGAAATCGGCGCAGTAGTTTCTGAGTTTATTCATTACAAACATACACACACACACACATAAAAAAACTCCTCTTTATAATATTAGTGTAGAATTTAAAAGACAGCTTACATAATATTATATATCTATTTTTTTTTTGCTTTATAAAATAATCTTTTAACTATTGGTGTGGGTCAAATCAATACAATAAGTGCTCACGGTGTCTTCCAGCCTTGTGGTGATCTTGTTGTTTTTACTTTTAATTATGTTTATAATAGGATCCCAGCTTGATTGTAACACGAAACCATCTACTCTATTGAAATTTTTTTTTAATTTTAATAACCTCGCGTAATATTTTAGTCAGATAATGGTATTCTTTTTTTTTTAATCCATTAATTGTTGCGTTTTTTATTTCCTTTAACAGGACTTGTACTGTGAAGTACCAGTAGCTCTTCAGCTCGTCTGTCAACAAAAGTACCACTACACACGAACGCAGCTCTCTAAACATGTGACAATGATGACATTATAGTGTATATTGTGAACACAAATGCTCTTCCAACAATATGTAACGTGACATGAATACGTGGGGTCAATTCTGCTCTAACACAATCTAGACTTATTGTCAGCGAGTACCAGTTGTGTGAATGCGACCTGCGTCATATTTAAATACAGCAAAATAAATATAAAAACACATTGTAATGATAAGTTACTCTAAATTTAAAATTATTTGCCACCTATGTATAAGCCCTAACGTACAGCCACAATAGCTATATGTATATTTTAGATTATTTATTTATATTAGTCAAATAAGCTACTATTGGAATGCGACTGGTAGCGAGACGCGAGAGTGAAACAACAGAATTGTCTATTTTATGTTGTCATGGTTTGTACGACTCCTAAAGTTGAATATTTTGTAGTAAAACATTGTAACCAGTGACCTTATAATACAAATTGTAATAGTAATTATTAAGCTTTGAATCGCGTTGTCTCTCAGTGTCGTTACACAAAATTTTAAATCTATTTTAGTTCGTAGACAACAGAATTGGCGCAATCGTTTGATTATAAAAGATTACGTAAGTTACAAGGTCGTGGTAAGCTCCAAAAAGCGAGGCTTTTGAGAAAATTTCTCTAGGAAAGTATGTAATAATTTTGTGCTTAATATTAAAAGTTGCGTTGATAAAATAATTTTATTTTTACATTGCTAATATTATTCATTAAAATATGTTTGAGTTCTTTGAATATTCATGGCGCGTTACATGTTTTTGAATTATTATTCAAGTGTGTCGGCTAGTTCAGGCGCTTCTTTGGCTCAGGAAGCGGCTAGCTTGGTGAAGAGTTCTTATAATAGGCGTCTCGGATTCACAAACTGCACCACGCACAAAGTTTTCATGTGTAAGGTATTCATAAATTATCGTTTCACTTAACGGTGAAGGAAGACATCGTTAGAAATCTCGTTGTGTAAGACATTAAAAAGATTATTTTGAAGAACTTTTAAATTAATGCTTCAGAAACCACGATATAACACCACAATTGTTTTACTCATCATCTTAGGTCCCACAGCTGGGCTTGAGACTTTCAACTGAAAGGGAAATAGACACTACAATACCATGTTCTTCAAAGGGCTTGGTTTGATTTCAAGTGTTCTTTCTTTTGCGCTGATGTTATTTAAATATCATAAGCCTGAGTCGTCTCTTGTGACACCCACGGGTGCGATATGTAAGTTTACTTCATCACCACACAAAATATTTGATATTTGGGAAGTCCGTAAGTACCCTCAATAAAACTATTTTACGGATTTTATCACGTTTGTACTTAATGTTTGATGGTCACCTGCGGACTAAGATGTCTCACGTCCAACAGGTCATCATTATTACAGAGATTTATATCTACTCGCTACAGAAATTATATTTTTATTTTCATACTAGTAATCCGCCCTCGCTTCGCTTCGGTTTTAGTCGTTTTACCCGCGTAGTTCCCGTTCCCGTGGGAATACCGGGATAAAATATAGCCTAGGTTACTCCCTGTTATTATAGCTTTCCATTGGTGAAAGAATTTTTTAAATCGGTCAAGCCGTTTTGAAGATTACCCGGAACAAACAGACAAAGAGACAAAAATTTTTTAATCTGTACTTTAGGCATAGTTGTCGTGCAAATAACCTTGTGAGCATGAAAAAAGGCTATTATTTTGACATTACAAACAGACACTCCAATTTTATTTATTGGTATAGATAGAATCAGTATAGAATCACGGTACTTCACACCGAGACAGCGTTTTATGCTAAACAAAGCACAAGTTCGTCCTCATGTGGAGTACTGCTCACATCTCTGGACAGGTGCGCTCAAATATCAGCTAGACCCACTTGACACTTGCAGGGATGCAAAGGCGTGCTGTTCGAATCGTCGGGGATCTCAATCTTACGGACGGATTGGAGTCACTGGAGCGGCGGAGAGACTTTGGGTCACTCTGTGTACTCTACCGACTCTTTCACGGGGAGTGCTCCGAGAAACTGTTTGACTTGGTACCACCGTCACCATTCTACCAACTTACCACTCGACACCGTAGCAGAGTTCATTCATTTCACCTGGAAACGTTATGGTCTTCAACTGTACGTTTCCAGCGATCATTTCTCCCACGTACGTGCAAGCTCTGGAATGAACTACCTGCTGCTGTGTTTGCCGAGCGCTATGACATGTCCTTCTTCAAACGA
The DNA here is from genome assembly GCA_032191425.1 of Lymantria dispar. NCBI lineage: Eukaryota > Metazoa > Arthropoda > Insecta > Lepidoptera > Erebidae > Lymantria > Lymantria dispar. The sequence continues at coordinate 38,478,507 of CM063445.1, forward strand.
GGTTTAAGAAGAGTATTTTCTGCACGGTAGGCAACGGCCCGGCTATGCCCCTGGTATTGCAAGGGTCCGTGTGCGGTAGAATCACTTACCATCAGGTGTTCTGCCTGCTCGTTTGCCACCGTTGGTAACAAAAAAAAATTCTTTTTGTACTGGCAATAAAAATAGGTACCAAAAAGTGGGTCCAAATTTAATAACTAATTTCAATCTCAAAATTTAATAACTCAAATATTTAATGGTATCGTTATCCCATTAGGTTATAGGGTTCACATACCAATTAATTCTTACAAAGATCATATTTTACTAATACAGTTTAACCTAAACTAGAAAGTTAATCCCAGAGAAATTTGTCACCAGAATACGACTAGAAATTTTAGCATGTATACAAAAAACCTAAGTTCATTGGTCAGTACCGTATCAGTTGAGATTGTGGCCCATGTAGTAGTTAACCATTATCTGTAATCTAACTATTCGATATTTCAGTTAGGATAAGCATAGGCTTATCTAAATGTTATCGTTCGTGAATGTTAGCTATTCAACTTTGGCAAGATGATAGCTTCCGAGAGTTACTGTTGAATAGTTTGATATTATTAAAACTGTGTAAATAGCGGAGACGAACGTGCTCTATGATGAGATTTGTTATGTTAATAGTCGTTATGTGTTCTTATCATTAGTGTATTGTATGTATATATCTGTATAAATAAATTTAATTGAAGTGTCTGCTTGCTATATCAAATTTATAGATATTTATTAATTACACACCGTGGAATCAATCTGAAAGAATCTGTTTGCCTGAAACGTATGTACACAGGTAATCGTTCTTAATATCCCCACATAACTAAAACATAATACATTAAAAAAAGTCTGATAATTAGACAGTTTTAAGTTTGTCCGACATGCAACGGTATCGTTCCCAACATGTCTACGACATAGCATTTGTATTAAATCGCAATAATAGTTAAAACAAAATAATTTTAGGCATAACACGTCGGAGCTCGGTGTTGCACCTCACCCGCTCGCGTCCCGCACCCCTTTCTTCTCTTATGATGCGCCCGAGTTGCGCGACCTTGGTCTATGTTTTATTGGGTCAGTTAGCATGCTATCGTACCTACGGTCCATGCCCTTAACCACATAGTACAGTTATGCAAAAATTATATTTTAAGGAAACATCCGGGATTGCAAATGACAAGAATTTATGTTTTTATTTTATGGCATAAATGCTATAGTATGGTTCTATATCATTAACTGAGTACATACGTACGTTTCGGGCAAACAGCCAATTAGATTCCACGGTGTATATGTAAGTACTAGCTTTTGCCCGCGACTTCGTCCGCGTAGACTACAGAATAAATCACCCTATGCACCATATCTTCTGTTTTTTTAACGAAATTAAATGATACGTGGCTTAGATTTTAAGATGGACCCCCAAACTACCAAAATTGTGAAAATTGTATCGAAATCCATTCAGTGGTTTTTGTGTTATGCCATAACATACAGATTGAAAGACACCAAAATTCTAAAACCATTGCAAAGGGGTAAGGCTATTTTTGAGCTTATATCAAACTTATAGTACCTCTTTATAAACTACATTAGCGGTTCTGCCCTCAGGTGCTAAGATGACCAGACTGCTAGGAGAGCTCACTCTCGAGCAAGCCACGTAAAACTGACCGTGCGAGAAGCAGTCTACCCTAAGATCAATTCCTGCTGTTTTTAGTGACTGACCCTGAGACTTATTAATCGTCATTGCGAAACAGACCTTAAGAGGGAACTGCAGCCTTTTAAACTCGAATGGGTACTCCGATGGTATAAGTGGTATCCGTGGTATATACACCGATTCACCTCGAGCACAGCCAGTAATTACAATGGCCTCTACTAAGTTTTTATGTAAGGCTTTCACACGCAACCTGGTCCCATTGCACAACTTAGGCGGATTGAGGTTTCGGAGTAGCATTACTGGAGCACCCACTTTGAGGATAAGTGTGTGAACCGGTAGACCAGGTGGGTTGAGTGCATTTAAGAACTCCACAGGATAGTGTATAGCATCATCCGTATGCACTACAGTGTCCACAGACTTGTACTTGTATTCTACACCTTCGAATGACTTTAACAAAGTGTCATTAATAACTGAAGCCTGATCGTTCTTAGGTGTCAAAATCGCACGTTCACACAGCCACTCCATGGATTTGTTGTGTAGGTTGTGAACATCTGGATATATTCGGGCTATAGGGTCATCAACGGTCGGTACAAGTGAGGCAAGATCTGATGGAATTGTAATCTTGCCATCAGTTTCTGGATATTCTCCATTTCTTATTTTAAGAAGAAGATCGGAGAATTGTCCAGCGCAAACATCACTCTTCAGGTGCACCCGCATATTTTTTTTAAGGTGAAGCTTTTTGATTAGGGGCCAAAGACTTGATGCCTTAATGCAAGCCTTAACTTCGTCAGCTCGAGTTCCCCTCGGCACTACCAGCAGAGTCTGACGGAAGTCTCCAGCTAACAACACGGTGACTCCACCCATCATGTCATCGTTCCCTCTAATATCTTTTAGTGTTCTGTTTAGCGCTTCAAAACCCCCCTTATGCGCCATTGTGCTCTCGTCCCAAACTATGAGTTTACAATCACGCAGCACTTGGGCCGCATTACTCTGTTTTGAGATATTGCACAGTGGAGTTTCCACATGGATAAGGTTTAGTGGCAGCTTGAAAGCAGCGTGAGCTGTCTTGCCTCCCTCCAACAGTGTTGCTGCGATTCCTGACGATGCAACAGCTAAGGCAATGCTACGATTACTCCTAACTTTTGCCAATAGCAAATTGATAAGGAATGTTTTACCAGTGCCACCAGGAGCATCCAGGAAAAAAATTTGCCCTATTCCTTTTTCAATATTGCCAAGGATCTTCTGGTAAACGTAAAGCTGGTCATCCGTCAGTAACTCCTCATTGCATGACACCACCTCTCCTAGGGCGCATAGATCATAATTGGTCTCCCTCAGATATTCTCTATTGTCCAAAGTTGCTGCAGATCTTTTTGGCTGAGGTAATCCGTACTGTGCCAAGTTTTGTCTTGCTTGAGCTAATACTGCATCCTCAATCAAAATCAAACATCTGGTGTACACCTCGTCAGTGAGGTGTACAACAGATACACAATCTTGCAACTCTCTTTCCAGTTGCCGTTTAATGTCTTCTGAGAGACTCTCTTTGTATTTCTCCCAAAGGCTTAAAGGATCAGAGAGTTGACAGAAAACTAACATTATTGTAAACAGCTCTCGCAATTTGAGAATCGCATAATGCAGCTTCCTCTAAAGTGGTGTCCCAATGCTTGTCGTCTTCCAGCAGACCAAGTGCCTTACACGCAGATTGAAATGTTGGATGGAGGATACCATTCACAGTCTTTAAGTCCTCAAAGGATGTCGGTCCTCTAACCTCATGGAGCAAAAGGCGTACGTGGTAGCACTCGGTGTTGTTTGGATGAATCGTATAGACTCTGCCCAGAGCGTGCACTTTTTTCACTCCGGGCCAGCCCTCAACATCTTTCCCTTTTTTCCTCCTTGAAAATTTTTTGCTGTTCCAGACATAGTAAGAAGGGACTTCGGAGTACTGCAGAGTTTTAGCGAAATTGTCTGTTTTGCAGATTTCAAAAAGCCTAGGAGCGTTGTCTGTGGTGGATTATTTATCTTTTCTGACAAATTATTTGAGGTGAAGTATATTCGCTGACCGTTTTCAAGATGAACAGCGAGGTGTACGACAGGGGGGAACCTTTCATGAATGGGGAAGCTTAAGATCCTCCAAACTGCTTCGGAACTGCTTATGTACCGGCCGCTTTCGTAGATTTTTACCTCATCTTTCTCATTCTCTAGAGTAAAGGCCGCTTGATCACTGCCCTTGTTCACGTACTTACAAATATATTTGATAGATTTAACAGAATTGCAGTACTCCACATTAATATGAGCATTGAAAGTACGTGACAGGACAGGATTGTAAGGCACCACCCAGCGGTTGTCCAACTCTATTTCATTAATTTTTATTGTGTTACCACCGTCAGCTGGAGACCTCCTCCTATATTGCGGATATCCATCGTCTCCTGTCTGGGTGTCCTTGAGAAACGGTCGAGGGTACCTCTTACTGCAACTGCCATCTTTCATGCAGGGCGAGTTGTAATTTAAACTTCCGCAAGGACCATGTATCATACTGGCCTTCACAATATCGTAGAGGAGAGGGTCTTGCTCAGGGTCAGGTATTTCTGCACTAATAACATTGTCGATCTTATCTGGGGTGATACGCTGCTCTAGCCATAGCAAGATGTGAATGTGAGGAAGACCCCGTTTTTGCCATTCTACCGAGTATATAAAGCAACGCATCCCCCCAAATAGATTGCCTTTGGTAAGAAGAGCCATCATCTTTTTCACCTTTAGGTGGAATACCCTAGCTATAATATCGTGGCGATCGTGTGACTTTTGGGCAGGTAAAAGTATATCTGTGATGTCTTTCCATCGGGGGTTACACGTAAATGTGATAAAAAGATCAGGACGACCGTACTGACGTATGTCATAGCGTCTTGTGTACGCTCGTGCATATAGCGTGGTCCCCCGGTAAAAGATGACGGGAGCACCACCTTCTGACCTAGCTGCAGAACATCAACATCCTGCCTTCCTATGGCATCCCGCAAGTGTATATAACTGTCAGCCCTCAGCTGCGCCTGGTTGTTCCTGATATAGGTCAACCTTTCCGTCTCTATTTTGGCGTACATGTCCACTAAAAACTGACTAAAAAGGGAACGGAAATACACCAAGTGATTATCTTCTCCTTGTCTAATCATTATACGAAAAGAATAGAACCTTGCAGCTGAAATTGTATTTTTAAGTATTAATTTGGTCTCAGGATCACGCTGAGGTAAAGAAATGGAGTACCCATCCTCGCCACGGCAAAACAAAAGCGGATACTGCAGGGCGTCATACGAACGGTGAATCTCGCTAATGCGCTGCAATGAATTATCGTGGCTCTCAAGGATAATGTCTCGTTTCTCAAATTGCTGACCAACTATTACTAATGCCACCTCATTTGACGTAGGAGCATTAAAACGACCCCTGTGACTCTCCGGCGGTTTCTTCTCAGCATTAATGACTACTTTAAATGGTTTAGACGTTTCAGGCACCTTGTCCAGGGCGATCTTCAAGTCTCTTACATAAGTATTAAACGTATGTAGCATTCTCTGCAGTTGCTTGACTAAGCCGGGTTTTACTTCGGGAAAGATACTGCACCTCAATTGTACTTCCCTGTCATCTTCGCCAACAAAATATATTTGTAAAAATTGTGGTTCCTTTTGAGGAGCTGGCAGCAAGCTTCCCACCAAATGGTATACCTGGCCCTGAACTTTAAAAGTTGGCATAAAACCGTCTTTTATTATCTGTTTCGCTCCGAAAGAAGTCATTTGAAAACAACTATTATATTTACGAATACGGTTCATGAAATGGTCGTGTTCTGGATGTATATCCATTATCAAACTGTAGAGAGGCTCAGGTAGCTGTTCATAAGGCGGGAGCTGCACCTTACCAGCACTGCAGCACATGCCGGGTGGCTCCTCCTTCCACTTGAGAGCATTACACCAATGGCACTTGTTGTTCATGACACCCAAGGATACAGTACTGTCCGTCTCATACTCTATATCAAGATCATAGGCCATGCCGGAGTGAGCCTTGGTTTTCGATTCCGATTATTTTGCTCATAAAGAGACTGTGCCGCCCTGTGTACCTTAGGGTGAGTTTTCTGGTATCTGGCCACGGCAGCACGGTGAACTGCTGGGTTTGTTTGCGCATATTTTTTTGAAGCGTTTTGAATTTGTGTTTTCCGAGTAGCGTCGGTGCATCTGGCACGACGTTTCTTGGAGCATTTAGTAGGAAAGATAAGAGATTGATACTGAGATACGTCATGATCTGGTTCTAATATGGGCGGTGAATTAGTAGGCACTTCATTTCTTCTCGTAGTAATCTTCTTTGCAACGACGGGGAGAAGTGAAGAAGGGGAGGCGGTCTCGGCCATTGTCGCAGTCACTTCACTACGGATGTAAACATCGAAATGGCCACGTGACAGATCATGTGTAAAGCGTAGTCGTCCCACAGGGTTACCTGTAGTACCAAAACTCATATACAGTTCACCGTTTCGGTAAACTTCAAAGACCCATGGAAAGAGTTGCCCTGCCGCTTCCAGCTCACATAAACTACCATAAGTAAAATGGCGTGACATGTCAATGCGGTATTCAGCGGCACTGAAGTAATTGTCCCCGTTACTGTCATGTGACATAATGGCAAACGATTCCCAGTTGTCCACCACATAGTCTACGATTTGCTCGCGCACCTCCCTGGCCATCACCTGTGTATCATACAATATATAGGAGATGGCCCGAAACAGACAGGCTCCGTCTCCAATTATAGGAACTACGGTGTGAGGGATCATAGCCCCATCAATTTGCAATGTTTCAACAGTCATTGTGATAGATAATAAACAAAATCTACTCAAATAACGAACAAAAACTATGTACTTAAGTTATGCACTTACAAATTTAAGCTAATTAAATAGTATTATAAACAAAATGAAAGTAAAAAAAAATCGAAAAATATATTGTAAAATGATTAGAAAAGAAAAGCAATTGGAAATTTTTTTTTTTAAAGATTAACAAAGAACTTTGTGAAAAATAAGAATACTTTGAAAATTAATTTGAAAAAAAAAATTAAATATATAGTATTATAAAGTTAATGAAAGAAAAAAAAATTGAAAAATATTCGAAAATGATTAAGAAAAAACAATTTGAAAAAGAATAGTTTTTTTTTTAAATATTAGCAAAACAATTTGCAAAAGATAAGAATATTTTGAAAAGCAAAGTTATGCACTAAGGAATCAAGGCAATTAAAATAGTAGTATCATAAACTTAATAAAAGTAAAAAAAAAATGGGAAACAATATTTGGAAATAATTAGAAAAGCAATTTGGAAAAGAATAGATTTTTTTGGAAAAGATTAGCAAAACAATTTTTAAAAGATAAGAAAGAATATTTTGAAAAGCAAAGAATTGTGCTGAAAAGCACAGTTTTTAAAAGATAGTGTTGCACTGAAAAGTACAGTTTACTTGTATGGTATAATCTATCGCAGCGTTTGCGCTGGACGTGTTATTAAGACCAAGGTTGCAATTATAATGTGTGGGGCCGTGCTTTTTTTTTTTTTTTTTTGTGTGACTTAGTTGTTAGCCTCAGATGGCTGTGACAACTTTACCCGGACTGGTGGGTGAGCGCTGAGGGCTCTCAACCCGCATGGGGCCGTGCCGCCTCGCGCTGCTTATATACCCTCCGAGCTCCGGGGAGATTGGCGTGCGCGACTTTTTCATTATTGCTGAAGCTACTTAAGGAAACCACGAAAAAATAATAAATATCCGAATATTAGTTTTAATATACGGTGAAAAAACTTGTTCAAATACGAATAAAATGCAAAATTGTGTTTTTCGCATATATAATTATTATTATAGTCAAACATTTCGTTGAAGTCAAACACTTTCATCGACTAATACGATAATTTTGTTTAACAATAGCATCAACCTTGTGTGATAGATACGTATTCAATCAAGTTTTTTTTTTAGTGTAGGCACCTGCCAAAAGTAACGAAAGCAAAACTTAGTTTTATGACTTAAAAGCAACGATTTTCCTCCTATTTCGAGGTGATTTCGAAAAATCAAAAAAAAAATCGAAAAAAAAAAAAAAAATAACTGAAGCCTGATCAAAATTACCTACTTACATGTCAAGTATTTAATAATTAAAGTAACGGTGATAGGCAACTTCAAAGCGAAAATATAAATCCATTTTATTACCGTTCCCTTGGGAATTTCGAAAAATCCCGTCTTATTCCTTGCCTACTTCATAATGGGGAAATAATTTTATACACTTATTATACTTAACAATAGCTACGAAAGAAAAAACAAACAATATAACTTTTAAGCAAGGATTTTCATCATATTCCGAGGGATTTTCAAAAAACCCTAAAAATGGTTTTTAGTTATCGTAATAACCTACTTTTAAGCTGAATTTCAAGTCTCTAATAAATAAAGTTACGGAAATAGGGCAACTTTAAAGCGAAAATATAAGTAAATCTTTTTTTATTCCCGTTCCTGTGGGAATTTCGAAATATCCTGAAAATTGGTTTTTGTTTTCATAATCACCTACTTATATGCCAAATTTTAAGTTTCTAATACATATGGTTACGGAGATAGGGTAAGTTTAAAGCGACAAAATATAAATAAATCCTTTTTATTCCTGTTCCCGAGGGAATTTCGAAAAATCCTAAAAACGGTTTTTAGTGATTGCAATCACATATTTATATGCCAAATTTCAAGTCTCTAATAAATATAATAACGGAGATAGGGCAACTTTTATAGCGAAAATATAAATCCTTATTATGCCCGTTCCCGTGGGAATTTCAAAAAATCCCGTCTTATTCCTTGCCTACGTCATAAAGACAATATCTGAGCAAAATTTCAGCTTCCTAGGTCCAAGGGTTTGGGCTGGGCGTTGATGAGTCAGTCAGGACTTTGAATTTTATATATTAAGATATATATGTGTGGACCATATGGCATGGTCCGTGTGGTGACAGAATAAGAATACAACTCACCACTCCCTATCTTGCTCGTGGATGTTCAATTTCCCTCCTATTGTGGAGAAGGCTCGAGCCCAACAGTGGGAGATATATGTGCTGAAACGATGATACAGCGCCCAAATGAAAATAGAATTTTTAATGATGGGACATTTTCACCAGAAGACATCTAATGTTAAAAGAAGTTTAACTTAGATTTCTTATATTATAGAAAAAAAGAAGCAAAACTAAAGAGGAAGAAGAAAACTAAAAATACGAAAGAGAATAATTTTAACCCTTAAATAATGAAGTTTATTTATTGACATAAATTCATAAATTAGTTTTATGAAAATGTTAAGCTAATTCTACAAACTGAACAGCTTATGTTTTTATTCTTCGCGGACGAAGTTACAAGCAACAACTAGTTTTAGGACTGTAAATATTAGTACAAATTGTGAAGATATACATTATATACAAGAGTGAATTGAACATATATTGTAAGCTGTTTTGATATTTTACTATTTTAATTTCAATACTAGCCACGCATAGGGCGTGCTCATTTTGATTTCTTCGGCAAGTATCTGCACAAAGTCGCGAGGAAGGATAGGATATCGTTCTGCCACAACTGCGATTGCGCAAGGACACGACGCAACAGACGCTCGAGATCTGCGCGGCCTGGGCACAGCAGCGCCTTGAACTTATCGTAATCATCGGTGCCGATCTAATGCTGTCAGGAACTGGGATGCGGTTGTCGCCTTCTGTGAGGTTGAGGTCTCGCAAAAAGAAGAAGGAGGATATCCTCTATCACGGCACGCTCTGCCATCAGCGTATTAGATGGCGCAGGCACCTGCGCTTGTTGCTGCTTTAGCCGAGGTTGCGGGTCGACGGACCGAGAATTAGTCCACCACCTACAGAGAGGCTCACCGTGTGTGGGTGTCATCTTCACGCAAACACCCCCAGAAGGTTAGGGCTTCCGTCTCTCTCGCTCACCGAACGAAGTGCAGTAGCAAATTGCTACTACTTAGTCATTTTCTGTGGGATTGTGGTACTACCACATATAAGCATTTCTCTCAAACTGCATTCTCTAGTAAGCTTTGCTCCTCATATTGCTGAGGTCTATATACAACAAATACCACCTACCATCCGAAGCAGCTTACTTACGTATCTGCCACAAGTGGCAATAAAGATATTATCTTTTAATTGTTCAAAAGAAATCTCAAGTCTACTCCAAGCTCGTGTTTCAAGGAACACATATCCTCGCTCGTATTTATGTGATGTTTTATTTAACCAAACTACCTTCAAAAATCAAAGAAACCCTTAAGTGTCTCGTTGTTACAAGTACCTAAGGAATGTCCGCCGGACAACACAACAACTGAACATGTCCGACTCGTATCACCAACTCCTTTGATCACTCGTTCGTTGTGTTGCGCACTGGGCTGTACAGTGTGCTGGTGTTACTACTTTACTTACAGTTAACTAATGCTCAATGAACACGACAGGGGTTACAACAAAAACGACTACTAAGTAACGTTATATGTTTCATTCTTAAAATAATCATGATCATTTCAGCCCAAATACGTCAAGCCTCTTCCAGAATAATGATGATTATAAGTATTATACACTTAGTCATCTTTACAACAGCCATGAGCAAGATCCACTCCGTCATCACATGGTAAATAATATTATTCAAAATTCAGAATAATGTGTAGGAATTTATTAATGGATATCGGCATAAAACGTTTACAAAACGAGAATGCGACCGACAATTTGGTTACTACAGGTAGACATCGCATTAGCTGAATTAGTGCTGTTCTTGATATGTCATTTGCGACAAATTGTTTTTGTCTTCTAAATAAGTTTTTATATGAAACTAACATATTAAATGTTAAAACAACAAAAACTAATCAATAATTTAGAATATTATTAAAACGTGTTCGTTTTAATGTCATAGTTATGTCATACTAATGATTGTTGTAAATTTAAGTCGCAAAGACCACAATACGAAAAGTAAATTGAAAATACTATTAATAATATATCTGAACGATTTGCCATGAAGTGATAAAGTGAACATGAATTATTTGAATATAAAGTATACGAGATATTGTAAAGATGTTGAAAAAATAAAACGTATTACTTAATGGGAAACCCTTTATATAATTACAATATTAATAATTTAATTGAAATAATTTAATATGTTACACTGTTCTTACTGATAGAGTACATCTTTAAGGGCAATACAAATTGTATTTTTAAAATTGCCTTATCTTTAAAAGTATATAATTTGTATCAGAGTAAAAAATGTGTATTTGATTATTGTATTAAATTCCTTGCAGACTATGTAGAGTAGAAAAAGGATCAGTATAATTTTGTTATTAAGTGCACGGCGTGGTGACGGAGTAAGAGTAAAATTCACCACCCCTCTCATACCTGTGGGTGTCGTATGAGACGACTAAGGGGTATATTACGAATATGACATCTATGCAAGAGAAGGAAAACTCGAAACAAAACCCTACATCAATCTGTCTGACCAGCATGGTAAGTCAATTTCCCTCTTATAGAGGAGGCTCGAGCCCAACAGTGGGATGTATATTAGCTGATATGATTGTTAAGCGCACCATTATAATGAACTAGTCCGAACCTATGCCTCAGCTATGACCCGATAAGCGTTTCTTTTTCTAGAAGGACTTGATTTTGTTGATTTAGTTTCGTTTTGGATACATACTCTTAAATTTGGCAACCTAATGAGGAAAGTAGCGTTACCAACTGTAATGTTTGCATAGAAGACGTTGAAAATCTCGGTACCAGGCATTCGGATCACACCTCAGTATCGGTTTCACTCTATCAGACCCTCCAGTGGAGGAAGTGGAACTGGACTGAGATGGTCAAATATGCGCTATATTAGAGAAAAAGCAAACAATATTTATTATTAAAAGAACATTATACTTTGATTATAAATACAGTGTAGTATTCGCAATAGTAAAAAAAGACTAAATAAAGATATTAAAAAGAAAATTAATTAATTGTAGTTACAAAATTTATTAGGTTTGATAATCGCTCCTATCTTGTTAGAAAGTATTTTATAAATGCGAATGTAAGTTTGTTTATTTGTTACGCTTTTACGCCTATACCACTAATTCAAGCAAGAATTCGAGTAAGAATACAATTCACCACCCCTTCTCTTGCCCATGGGTGTCGTAAAAGACGACTAAGGGATACAATATGTATATAATATCTATGCAAGAGAAGGAAAACTCTAAACAAAACCCTTTACCAACACGTCTGACCAGTATGGTATAGTTGGTCAATTTCCCTCTCATAGTGGAGTAGGCCCGAGTCTAACAGTAGGACTTGTATGGGCTGAGATGATGATGATGAAATGTATCTCTATTTGAAAGCCGCATTATTATCAGCCAGTAACTATATTTATCACCGTATTGCTACAAGAAGGAGAATCCATCATCATCGTCACAGCTCATATATGTACGTCCCACTACTGGGCTCGAGCTTCCTACACATTAGGAGGCAAATTGACCTACTATACACGATGATGGTCAGATGGGTTGGTATAGGGTTTTATTTCGAGTTTTCCTTCTCTTGATTAGTTGTTATATGCACATGATATTCCTTAGCGAAAGAGGGTGGTGGATAGTATTCTTACTCCGTCACCACACGGACAAGTCTGTCATCGCTACGGGAACGGTAATACCGCGCGTGAAACTGCTTGTAATTATATAAATTGTAGGCATTGATGTAACAATTTAACTAGATACACAATCTCAAACAAACGTTCTTTTAAAACTGTCCCAAATTTCCCAGTCTAAATAATTATTATACATTAATGAAAATTCAACCTTATGAGCATAACTTATAGTTGTATTCACAATAATATGTACGATAAGCCATAAAATTTTTACGACCGTAGCTCGCCTCTCATTGGTCATTATACTTCAAATCAAATTCAGTCTTACATGCATGTTTTAAAGTTTATATTACGAGGTGTCAAAAAAGCTATATTAATAATAAAGGCCACGGTATTATTCGACGAAAATAAAAGGAGATATTAATGTATTATTCTACATTTAAAATGATTCCATTGAATTCCATCGTATTATTCTTGCAACGTTGAGTGAAATTTTGAAACAAAAAAATCGAAATCACCATATTCCACCCGATATTTAGTCATATAAACAATAAAAACAAATCAATGAACTGTTTAACTTACTGGAAGTACGAAATCTCATCCTTTTTTAACGTTTTTACGTATTATTTTTACAATTGTTCAATGAACACTTCGTCATTTCTAACGTTCATACAACAACGCGGTCGACATAAGACTACTTGAAGAGAATGCTAAATTCTTGTTGTGGCGCTCTTTTTATGGGGACGTTTTTGAGACGCTGTTTGTGTATCTTGGGTTTTTTGTTACATCAATGATTGTAGGTGATAGACACGAAGTACGTATAGTCGCCTAGTATTTACTAATATTATAAATGCGAAAGTAAGTTTGTTTATCTGTTTGTTTATTACGCTTTCACGCTTAAACCACCCAACTGATTTCAACAATTCCTTTACTAATGGAAAGCTATAATATCAGGGAGTAACATAGGCTATATTTTATCCCGGTATTCCCACGGGTACGAGAACCACGCGGGTAAGGCTGAAACTGAAGCGAAGCGAGGGCGGGTTGCTAGTATATAATAAAACTGTTTTAAGTGTCTCGCAATAACTAAGTAAGTCTTCAAAAGATAAAATTAAACGAGATACAATTTGTAAAACAATTTATTTCAATTTCGTACGCTTAATATTTGTATAAATATTAGAAAAGCTTAGTATAATATCGTTATAATTAATATTGTCGCGCCATTAACTCGGTAAGCGTGCATAGCTATAAAGATGACTATTACACACGACGAGTTTTGTTTAATTACATTGTTCTTTATTAACCATAGACTGTACAGATCGCGTAGTTCTTAAGATATCGACCTACCGTGCCAGTGTCTTTAGTTTGAATCTCACGCAGAACAACACTTTGTGCGACCCTCAAATTGTTATTCTGAGTCTGGATGTTATTTGTGTCCGTGAATTATATTTTTGTAAGTAGTAGTTGCTGTGTGGCAGCGGCTTCGAATACTACCAATCCTTGCTTTGCTCGTGGGTGTCGTAAAAGACGACTAAGAGCCCTAGATTGACCCGGATCAACTCCATCTGGTACCATTTGGGTCAACGATTACATTTCCAAGGAGGGTTGACGTCAGGCAGGCGGCCGGTCATAAAAGTCATTGCCGAAACTTTTTGCAATATGTCAAACAAATGACATATTGCGTCGACCCCAAGTAATTGGGATAAGAGCAAGATGATGATGATGAATTATATTTTTGTAAAGTCCCCCGCAATACAAACTGCTGTCCGCAATAGAAGGGACAATTACCTACTATGGCGTTCCGTCTTGACGGGATCATTATTTAGAGATTGCCTTCTCTTGTTCATTATTCTTATTATCTCTCTCTCAGTCCATCTAATTCATTTATCATCTATAGAATTCCAGTCCTCTTTTAGGTTTTGGGTGGGCCATAGTCAGCGCACACGCCGACCATTCCATTCAGGGTGACGAAAGGTCGGAGCGCAGCCCGATAACTCACCGTATACACTCTCGTTCGCCATTGGGCCGACCATCAGTACCAAGTTCCCTGTCGTCCGTGCCCAGCCCCGCGGGATACCCTTTCCAGTACCCTTCCTTACTAACGTACCTCCAGGAATATCGGTCGCCCTTGTGCAGTCAGCCTCTCTGTGAATTACGGACTATTCTCCGGTCCAGTCAACCACGGCCTTAGTTAGAGAAACATCGAATTCCAATGCTGGATATAAGTCTTTTTTTGGGTCTATCTGTGTGCTGTATTCTTCGCTTGATTCATTCGGGGCGACAGAAGGAACGACATCTAACTCCATAATCAATTCCACACCTTCCTCTTAATTCCCATGTGGTCCGGTACTTGCCATCGGTGTCCTGTCTGGCGGATATAGACCTAAGGGGAGATAATATTCGCCTCACTTGGCAGTCAAGTGGGTGATCGCTGTCAGGATGAAAAATGAAGCCCATACTCCTAATAAGACCTCAGTTAAAGTAAATAGAAGTAATATATTATATTCTTTAACGATATTGTGTTCTGGTGTATCTATTCGGTTACGTTACAATTAAAGTAATAAATCCACAGCCTTTGTGCAAATGATACAGTAGCAAATTAATTAACTCCAATGAACCATAAACAATCAAAGCACAGACTGAATCGTTTAAAATCCAATCAGTCCCGCGTTGTATCACAGAGTAAGTTACACACGCTATAGACAAATAGCTGAGGGGCACAGAGCGCGCGCTATTTATGGCGCCATTGTGTTCAGCGACGATGTTGAAGCTTATTGCATAGTTAACTTGATTACTTAGTTTGTATAGTTACTTCGCCTTGCTCACTCGTACGTATCTGCGTTTAATGTGATACAATTTGAATACTTAAAGTTCAATAGGTAACTGGAAACATACAATTTTTAACGTTTACAAGTTTGTTTTTGGTTATTAATAAGACAAAATGGAATTAATTCTTGTATTATAACCATTCAGATTATCACCGTCTATTGCTTGGACGTAGACATCCCTCATGTTTCACCTTAAAGTGCGATCCCGTGCCAGTTGCATCCAACGACACCCAATAACTTTCACCTCCGTTCGAAACACGGTCGTCCCTCGAAAAACTTTCTTCCTCAGTGGTTGTCGGTTCGACGAGCAATGTATCCCGCTCATTGTCACTTCAGCGTGTTCATTCTTCGTGCTATCTCGGTTAGGTACTCTCGTTCTTTTATTATTTCGTATTTCAGATTCTATCTCGCAGAGAGATCACAAGCATTGCTCACTACATGTAGACGAGGCCGCGGGTGACCGGACCGGTGTTTAGTCCGGTACCGACAGAGAAGCTGACCGCGCGATGGTGACCGACCTCTCGGGACAGGGAGGAAGGAACTCGGTACTGGTAGTCGGCCCAATGACAAAGGCGATCCTTTCGTCGCCCCGGACGGAATGGACGGCGTGCGTGCTGAACATAGCCCACCCAAAAAAAAGCATTGCTCACTACATAGCTCTCTGCGTGACTTTGAGCTTGCTTATGAGGATCACATTTAGGGACCACGTTTCCCTGCCGTAAATCCTTACCGGTAACAAACACAGGTTGTAGACCTGTGTTTTCAGACACAGGACGGGAAGATCCTTTTAAATTTCACGAACTTATGTATGTA
The DNA here is from genome assembly GCA_032191425.1 of Lymantria dispar. Classification (NCBI taxonomy): domain Eukaryota; kingdom Metazoa; phylum Arthropoda; class Insecta; order Lepidoptera; family Erebidae; genus Lymantria; species Lymantria dispar. Next base: position 38,494,389 of record CM063445.1, read on the forward strand.
GCAAGGGATCATAAACATTTAGTTTACAGAATCATATTTAAACTCAGTATTGTACTGAATTACAGAGTTACATTTGCGGATCACACAAAGAAATGTTGAATTAGACTCGAACCCACGACAAACGGATTTAAAATCAATACATGGACCACCATCTATGCTGCTCGATGAACTAAAATATTATATATCTATTTTTTAATCCCAGTAAGTACAGTTATGTTTAAATAAATATATTCCGTATAGATAATCCGGTTATTGAGAGAGTTTTAACGTTGTACAAAGTGTAGCGGTACGCTGACCATAAATGCTAATAAATTCAGTTAGTGGGCGATATATGTATTCCTTTGCTATGAAATAAATTCACCAAAGTGTTTCGCCTTTGTTGGCACATTGTGTTCACGCAAAGATTTTCACGATATTAGTGTTGTCCCTTCTCATATAAAAGGTCAATAAAATAAATGAGAAATTGTTACTATGGTCCAGTGGGGCAAGCTTCACTCTACAAATACAACCTCGAATAAAAATTCTTATTGGATTTTATCATCAGGAAATTCTCAATGGACGCACGTAGTCCGGAAGTGAAGGTACCATTTAATGCCGCACATGTGGGCCTTTAATATGTTTTATTGGAGTGCCCGCCACTAACATATAATTGTCGATTTAAATATTGGATATTATCATCATCATCATCACCACGACTCATACGTCCTAATAGGGATCGGCCTCCTTCCAAAAAAGAAATAAATCTAATTTATCACGTTTTTTCATTTCGCGTTTTCCTTATTTCTCTGTCACCACATGAAGAAGTCAAGTAGTTAAACGACGAAGGATGAAATAATAATGGAATGGAGAATCAGGGAAGCTAATAGTGGTCCTCCTCGGGGTAGCCCTCAGCAATAATTTGATGATCATCTATCTTATCGAGTATGAAGATTGAGTACACTAAATGTGTGAGCCAACCATAAGTATATGTATAGGGGCAACAGAAATACATTATATGTAAAAAATTCAACTGTCTAGCTATCGCGGTTCTTGAGATACAGTCTGGTGACAGACAGACGGACGAACAGAGTGACGGACAGACAGCGAAGTAATAGAGTCTCGTTTTTACCCTTTAGGTACGGAACTCTAAAAATGGATGAATGATCACTATGCAAGTATTTTCAAAGATACGGTACAAGTCAGAAGCTGGAAATTCGTTTATAGGCAACATGTATTGTTTGCCGAGATCAAGGAATCGGTATCAGTGTTGAATCCATTAGATTCATGTGTGAGAAGAGAACAGAGAACAGAGAACGATGTGAAGAGAACAGAGTAAATTACGAGGGCAGACTTTGCCATTTCGTCACCCGCGCACGGGATGTATTTACGGGGTCTGTCCAAAAAAATGAACAATAAAGGGCAAGGTATTGTAAATGATAGTACCGTCATGGTTGTATATATCTTAGTTCTTTATATTCATTCTCATTTGATAAATTGACTCATTTTTTATTTATGAAGCAATGGGGACGTTATCATTAATTCAATAGCAACTTGATTCGCCGCGATATTTTTTAAATTTATTTTCCTTGGCTACATTTTTTAAATGACAACGTCCTTGTCTGTGATATTTTAGTTTAAGTAGACATTCATCATTTTACTATATATCAATTTTTAGGCCCTCGATAATGAGTCTACTGTCATCAGTTCCGGAAACTGCTGCTGAGAAATACACAATGTATGATCGGGTCGTGACTTAGGTATTGAAGAAGAATACTTACGACCAAAAAGATTGACTAGGAACGAGTCTGTCCGTTTATGTGTAATAAGTGATTTAATAAATTTTGTTTTAATGAAATTACTTTCTGGGGGTGTTTGCATGTGGTGGGTTTTGGTGATTCCTTTATTATCATCGACCTCTTTTTACGGATTCACACTCCATTCACTTTCCTCGCGGTAGGTAGTGGCCTAGCGAAGGTCCATGAGTAGCAGTATCAATTATCATCCGGTGTGCTGTTTGATACGAGCGGCAGGAAAACAATTAAAAATTTATAATTCATTCGTATCCTTTTGTCTTCATTATGAGCTGAGGTGCAGCTCACGTCGACAGTCTTTTGTCTGCAGTCGCGGGTCGGTCCGTCCGGGGTAGTACCACACTGAGCAGAAGGTCGACGTTTGAATAGTAACAATTTGTTGCTGCACTTCGTTCGGTGAGCGAGAGAGTCGACAGACCTTCTGGGCGTGTTTGTGTGTAGTGTGTTCTGGTGAGACCTGAAACCTGCGGTGGTGAGGTCTTGGTCGTGGCATTGAGCGTGAGGGGCTGGCATGGTGTACAGGTAGACCCGATGGGAATGGTCACCGCCGGCCACTTGCCGGTCAGCAGAGGACCCGAACCCAGGATCATCCTCCCTGGGAGGCTGTCCCATCAACTGACGCAAATCCCGTTGGGTAGTCGTCGTGCCGGTATGGGAAACTGGAGTGGATCTCGGCGGCTACGCACGGGGGGCATCGGGGGCCCTGCCGTGCGTCGTGTCAGCTCCTCACAAAACATCGACCATGCACTATGTCCCGCCCTTTTTTTGGTATAACCGAACTCCGTTATATACATTCACACCCCCTTCACCCCTTTAAGAAGGGGTCTTAAATAAAAAACCATGCCCAAGAAGAAGAGTATTTTTTCACGATAGGCAATGGCCTGGCTGTGCCCCTGATATTGCAAAGGTACATGTGCGGCAGTATCACTTATCATCAGGTATGCCTCTTGCTCGTTTGTCACCGTTGGCAATAAAAAAAAAAAGAAGAATACAATTCACCACCCCCCAATCTGTATTCTTAGTTCATTATAACACGTAAAATTGTATTGTAATAATTAGTTATAGTGATTTAGATGTGAAGTAAATAAGTTTATCCATAGATCACATCATGTGTGTTTGTAACTGTTGTGGGTGTTGTAATTAGATTGTAGTGCCCTGAAGGTACATGAGCACTTAACTTGTACTTAAAGTTAAATTAACATTGAATTATATCGTAACATAATTAACATGATTTAATAATAAACTATTATTATTTCTTAGATTCTGAGAAATCTACGAATTGGTATATTCAATTAATTTCGTTCTCTAAAAATTACACACTAATTTCGAAGGATCTTATTTTATAAATTACTAGCGACCCGTCCTCGCTTCGTTTCGGTTTCAGTCGCTTTACCCGGGTAGTTCCCGTTCCCGTGGGCATAACGGGATAAATAAACGAGTAAAGAAACGGTTGGTAATATTAGTAGCCACGATAACACAGCGAGTTGAACGAAGTATGAATGCGATTTTGAAAACAAAAATAGCAATATAATCGTTTTCATTATACTCTATGTAAACTATGTCATTACTAATATTATAAATGCGAAAGTAAGTTTGTTTGTTTGTTTGTTTGTTTGTTTGTTACACTTTCACGCTTAAACCACCGAACCGATTTCAAAAATTCTTTCACCAAGGAAAAGCTATAATATCAGGGAGTAACATAGGCTATATTTTATCCCGGTATGCCCACGGGAACGGGAACTACGCGGGTAAGGCCACTGAAACCGAAGCAAAGCGAGGGCGGGTTGCTAGTATAATATAAGATAGAAATGGATCATTGGATAATACATGTAAATAAGTAGACGAAAGTCATATCTAATATTCATATCATTCCTGTACCGGTCCTAGTAGGGCATGCGATTCTGGAAGTTTAGATCACTGTGTTTACCTAGGATAAGCAGTCCAGATAGATAGATCAAATTTCGAGAAAGACGAATCCATCTCGCCTGGACAGTGTTAGCGGGCAACTTAAGAGGATATTCCATCCATCCAATATTCCGCAGCGTCTGTAAACAAGAGTTTATAACCAGTGCACCAACGATGACACAGAAACGTGGTTCTTAAATGTCGGCTTTGTAAAAAGGCTCAAAGTCGCTCAACGTGCTTTTCTCTATGTGATAGAATTCTGTCGGGCCGACCACTGACGCAAAGTCACGTGACTGATGGCAAGATGAAGTCGACGTGTCACGGGTGGGTTAAGGGTGTGCGTGCTTACGCCCCTCTGTCGCCCCGGACAGAGCGGAGCGAGGAGTGCACCGACCGTAACCACCCCAAAAAAAAAAATGTGACAGAAGCTGGAATAGAAAATCCGTAGACAAATGGGTGTAACCGATATAGCCCGCAGAATTAGCACGTTGAAATTGCAATGGGCAGGCCAAATCGCTCGTGGATCCAATAATCGTTGGGGATGAAAGGTTCTCGAGTGGTGAACACGAAGTGGACGACGCAGCATAGGACGGTCTCGTCTAGGTGGATTGACTACATCTTGAAAGTCGCATGGGACCGTTGGATGGAACTGACATAGGAGCGTTCCAAACGGCATTACATAAAGTAATATTATATATTTGAAGTATCCCCGCAGATTTAAAATTATATATCGAGTGTTTCTTATTACTTCGCTTGAAAAATTCTATTCAGAATGTTTTCTACAATATTCACTTCAATATTTATGCTGAATTGTACATTTTAGTGAAATGAAACGCGACTCGGCCGAACTTATTTAATTATATTTTATTAAACTTATCATCCGTTAAATACAATGTGCTTTGGAGTAATACTTTTCAAATGCCATTAACTCGCCAGGTATATATAGACGTACGTACTAGCTATGTATATAGACATACGAAGCGACTGCTCCTGTCACTTCTAATGTTATAAATTATATTAAAACAAACATTGTTTTCTTCGGTTTTCATTAGTCCTTTTGTTTTTATTGTCCTCTTCGTATGATGAGGGTTTAAAAATAGGGTGCTGGGGTGTGGCTTACCCATGGGTGTCGTAAAAGACGACTAAGAGATTAAATATGCATATGAGACATACGTCTAAGTTGAAATGAATGATTGAATTTGCATATTTATAAAGAAGCGTTCGCCATATTTATTGGGCGATGGATATATTCGTATTGCGAGATGTAAGTCTTTAAAAAAACATTGGAGAAGAATATGATACTGTGTAAATTAAATAAAAAGCAAACGAAAGCATCGAAAGTATATATTATATCGGTGAATAAGTTATATGCGTGAATATATAAAAGCAGTTTCTCGTTTTAATTAAACTCATTATTTTGTCTCTCGTCTACTCGCAAATTTTTATAACATAACCAAACCCTGTGGTAAAAGGTTTTCTACATTAATACAAATTTCCTTAAACCTTTTTTGAGATAACATGGATTTTTCGTACTCTGTAAAGTTGTTTTAACAACGTAAGTAGACGCTCGTGTCGATGTTGTTCAATTCAGATAGTGGTTTGCACTATAATGTAGCTATTTAATAATTAGGATGTCTTATTTTTTTGTGAAGCATACAATAATATAATATTATGATGGTCCCCGCTCTTTTCTCGTTTTAGATATCTAAGTGGAAATAGCCGGACTATAAATGATCAAAAATTTATGTATTTATTTTATATATTTACACTTTATTGTACAACACATTAAATACAAAAGTAGAAACTTATAATAACATTAGTCAGTACAATGGGCGGCCTTATCGCTAACAGCGATTTCTTCCAGGCAACCTTTGTATGGAGAAATTATTGTACAGAGAGAGAGAGTGGTAGATTATGGTGTAGTAGTGAATATAAATTACCAATATACATACATACATATACACATACAAATATTTAAATATAGTTACAAATCTATACCAATAAACAAAATTGGAGTGTCTGTTTGTAATGTCAAAATAATATAATATATATATAATTTTAATATATAATTTTTCATGCTCACACGGTTATTTGCACGACACCTATGCCTAAAATAGCAATTAAAATTTTTTGTCTGTCTGTCTGTTTGTTCCGGGTAATCTTCAAAACGGCTGGACCGATTTCAAAAATTCTTTCACCAATGGAAAGCTATAATATCAGGGCGTAAACTAGGCTATATTTTATCCCGGTATTCCCACGGGAACGGGAACTACGCGGGTAAAACGACTATAACCTATAACCGAAGCGAAGCGAGGGGGGATTGCTAGTATATCAATATAAATAACAAATAAATAGACTACAAATATAACATACACAGGAAATAGGTAAATTACAGTGTTTATTCAAGAAGTCGGAATAGTGAAGTTGACGTGGCAAGTAATAGAAAAAAGAAAAATTGTTAAATCTCCGATGGTAAGTTTGCGTCATTATATCAAGGACTCGACCCAATGGTGAAATAGAGGAATTATGGTGAGTAATGGACCGCGCGCCGCCTTTTAGTCGCAGAAAATCGACGTCTGAGTAGTAGCAATTTGTTACTGCTCTTCGTTCAATGAGCGAGAGAGACGGAAGCCCAAATTTCTGAGAGTGTTGCGTGTGGTGGATGCAGCACGTATTCACACTCCCTTCACTCTCTTCGCAGTAGACAGCGGCCTAGCAAAGGTTCATGAGCGACAGCAACACTTACCATCAGGTGTACTGTTTGCTCGTTTGCCTCCATTTCAATTAAAAAAAAATTAACCCCGGATGGAACGGACGACCAAGGTACCATGTCCGCCCAAAAAAAAAATAACAACGACTATTTCTTTGTCTACAATAGAGTGTTCTACATATTTTTTTTTTGGTCGCAGGCCATGGTGCACACACGTACCATCCAATTTGTCCGGGGCGACGACCGAGCCCATAGTTCACCGGGTAGGTATGTTTCTTTAGCGTCATGTGGGCGGGCCAGTGATACCTAGATCTTATTATCAGTGGTGCTCGTGATCGGGTATAGCATGCGGAAACTGATCCAGCCATAATCTTTTGCCTTATATATGAGCATTGTATTATATCATAGTTCACAGGGAATCACACTGGCGCTATTAATAGGCACGGTGTTATATTAATTTTATTTAAAAGAAGTTAGTAAATAAATAAGAAATAGACAATCCCGCTGAGTTTCTTGCCGAAACTTCGCAGTGCGGTCGCGTTTTGATCCGGTGGCAATTTAAAGTAAAATGTAAAAAATGACAATATGTAAGTGCCCCCGCGGGGTTTATGCATAATAAATGATTTGAATTTGAGTTAGAATTTGAGTGACAATTGGTCTTTAGCTTGGCATAATTCGTATTCATCAATAGTATGTTTGTAAAGTATTTTTTATCAAATAATTTTAATGAATGCAAACCGACTTCAATGGTACCAAATTGAAATGGGATCACACGGGAAGCAACAGCATTTAAATAAAAAAGGAATCATCAAAATCGGTTCAACCTGTTAAAAGTTCTGAGGTAACAAACAAAAAAAAATAACAGTCGAATCAAGAACCTCAGCCGTTTTAAAAAAAAATCAAGTCGGTTAAAAAAAAGGAAAAAATATATCAAATATTCAATCTTAAATTATTTTTCACTAATCTTATATGACGGAATTACAGCAGAGCTTCTGAAGGCAGGCGGCAAGCCGGTCTTAAAAGCCCTTCAAAAGCTATTCAATTCCGTTATCCTTGGTGGCGACGTTCCAGAGACGTGGACCAGGAGTGTAGTGGTGCTGTTCTTCAAGAAGGGTGACAAAGCTCTTCTAAAGAACTACAGACCCATCTCACTCCTGAGCCACGTTTACAAGTTGTTTTCGAGAGTCATTACCAATCGACTCGCTTGCAAGCTCGATGACTTCCAGCCGCCCGAACAAGCCGGCTTCCGAAAAGGCACCACAGACCATATCCTTACGCTTAGGCAGATTATACAAAAGACCGAGGAGTATAATCAGCCCCTGTATTTAGCGTTTGTGGACTCTGAGAAAGCCTTTGATTCAGTCGAAATTTGGGCGGTGCTGCAGTTCCTTCAGCGGTGTCAAATCGACTATCGTTATATCGAAGTACTGAAGTGGTTATATAGGAACGTCACAATGTCAGTCCGTATCCGGGATAAGAGTACGAAACCGATCCAGTTGCAGAAAGGTGTGAGACAGGGAGACGTCATCTCTCCGAAACTGTTCACCACTGCACTGGAAGATGTCTTCAAGCTCTTAGACTGGATCGGACTCGGCATCAACATCAACGGCGAATACCTTCGATTTGCAGACGATACCGTCGTTATGGCAGAGCCCATGGAGGACCTTGGCACCATGCTCAATAATCTCAGCAGGGTATCCCAACTGGTGGGTTTACGAATGAACATGGACAAGACGAAAGTCATGTCAAATGCCCATGTCTTTCCTGTACCGGTCTTAGTTGGCAATGCGATTCTCGAAGTTGTCGATCATGTTTACCTAGGACAAGCAGTCCAGTTAGGTAGATCCAATTTTGAGAAAGAGATCAGCCGACGAATCCAACTCGGTTGGGTAGCGTTCGGGAAACTTAAGAGGATCTTCTAGTCCAACATACCTCAGTGTCTGAAAACACAGGTCTACGACCAAAGTGTGTTACCAGTGATGACTTACGGCACAGAAACGTGATCCCTAAATATAGGCCTCATAATAAGGCTCAAAGTCGCTCAGCGTGCTATGGAACGGGCTATGCTCGGGATTTCTCTGCGAGATAGAATCCGAAATACGGAAATCTGAAGAAGAACGGGTGTAACCGACATAGCATGAAGAATTAGAACGCTTAAGTGGCAATGGGCAAGCCACATCGCTCGACGAACCAACAACCGCTGGAAGAAAGGTTCTCGAGTGGCGACCACGTATCGGACGACGCAGTGTAGGACGACCACCAGGTGGACCGACAACCTGGTGAAAGTTGCTGGGCGTCGTTGGATGCAGGCGGCGCAGAGCGCACTTTGTGGCGTAACATGAGGGAGGCCCACGTCCAGCAGTGGACGGCGATAGGCTGAAATGATGAAATGATGAATCTTATATGACTAAATGGTCCATACCTTAAAGAAGTGCGGTACATGTTATATATGTCTTACACAACACTTATTATTATTCACTGTAGAAAATGTGACCGTCTCGCATACGAGCTTGATTTGTATAAGCTTCCTGTTACCGGTTGGCTCAGTGTGTCGACCTCGCATCACTGTGACGTGAGTTCGATGCACAGTAATATCCAACATCACGGATGTATTAAGCCTTCGAGTAGCTCGACATACTATAGACATCGTTGGTTCCATTTACATTTTCTTAACCGACAACCACCTTATATTGATGTTAGTTTTTATTTGAAAGAAAACTGTAGCAAGGTGAAAAATTCCATGATATGCCGCGTGTTAATGGAATAAGAATACAATTCACAACCCTCACTCTTACTCGTGGGTATTGTAAAAGATAATTAAGGGATATAGTATACAGATAACATCGATGCAAGACAAGGTAAACTTGACATAAAATTCTATACCACGCCTGATCAGCTTGGTATAGCAGGTCAATTTCCCTGCCACTGTGGATAAAGTCCGAGTCCAACAATGAAATTTATATAGATTGAGGCGATGAGGAAATTTCCATACCAGTTTCTTCAGTCATTACTTGAAGAATATATAATTATCTTTAGTTAATTTACTTCTAAATGTCTACGTGAAAAAGGACGACATATTAACTGCTTTAAAGTCTACGAAGACTGACTTATTCTATTTTTGTTTTATTAACATCATCATCGCAGCCCACATACGTCCCACTGTTGGGCTCGGGCCTCCTCCACAATAGGAGGGAATTTGACTTACTATACCATACTGGTCAGACATGTTGGTATATAGTTTCATTTCGAGTTTTCCTGCACAAATCTTATGTGCATATTATATTCCATACGACATCCACGGTCAAGATAGGGAGTGGTGAATTGTATTCTTACTCCGTCACCACACTGTATTTTTGTTTATTCCACTATTATTGTTTTTAGTTTTCAAGTTTATCACTCACGTTTTGTAACGTTGTAAACGTGAAAGTTATTAGTTACAAAGTTGTAATGATAGCTTAAATAATAGTTTGAATGCAGGTATATTGCATGTGTGATCTGGTCTAACCAGAGTTTCCTTTCTTTTAAAACAGTATATATCCTATCTTGAAGAGCATCATACTGGAGCTAATATTATATGAAAGAGAAAGAAAGAAAGAAAAATAATTTATTACTCCTTTACGGGAGGAACACGTACAATAGCATAGTATAAAAGTACAATAACAAAAAAACAATAGATAATAAAAGAGAATACACAGCGAAAATAAAAAGATTAGAGTCCCCTTCGCAAAAGAGGAAAAGGATAGCTGCTCAGCATAATGTTGAGGTATCCACTCGGTAAAATGAATACCACAACGCTGTTATTCTGCAGCGTCCTGCAACGATCGTCAGCGATGTCCAGGCAGCAGAGTATAGAAGATACTGTCAAAACATGGCTATCCCTTTGCAAATAATAATTTATCACAATTATAACTAAAATAATAATAATCTAACCTAAAAACATGTAAAAAAAGGTGTATAAAGATAATATTAAAATAAAAGATAAGACCGTCTTAAAAAATAAAAAATAAAATAAAATTACGTAGGTAAATGAACCATAGAAAAAAAGAAAGATGTATTTTTTAATCTGTGGCAACATTTGTGAGTTTGTGCTATCTGTGAGCGAAGCGTCTGTATGTCAAGGAATTCGATTTTTGGCGGGCAAACCATTGGCGCGTCTTTTTGAATTATAAAATTTTATTAAATTGCAAACGACTTTAAACTTAATTGTTTATCACAAATAATACGCTCCTTGGTTTTATAACTGATAAATATTACACATAAGATGAATTTTCATATCATTGAAATTTCATACCACGGATGAGGCTGTAGAACCTGCCACGAAAATGTCTCTTAAATTCATCAATACTAAGAGAGGTTTATTTAAGGATTGTCATCATATTTACACTGAAGAAAGGCAAGAATATCCAATATTATTATCTCATGATGCCGATGATACTAATACTAGGACAAAAATTGATATATTCAAAACCAATTTATATAATTGGTTTTGAATATATCAATTTTCTCAAGAATAAGGTAACAGGTATTGATTTTGTGAAACAAACAAGTAATTATTTTCTTAAAGTATATTTCAAAAACAAGAAAGATGCTAACACCTTTTTATTAAATAAAACTTTACTGAAACAAAATAATTGGACAGCTAAAATTCCCTATGATCAGATTGAATCCCAAGGTATAATAACAGCCCCTGTGGATATCACTGAAGAAGATCTTCTGTGCAATCTTGAAGCTCGCTGCCAGGTTATAGGTGTAAAACGTTTTCTTAAGAAACAACTAGATGGCAGTCTCCAACCACTGCGAACAATTCTTATAACATTCTTATCTACAACAAGACCCGATCACGTAACGTATGATAACATATGGTTTGACGTTCGAGAGTATGTAAGACCACTTTTACAATGCTTTAATTGTTATAAGTTTAATCATGGTAGTGGTAGCTGCAAAAATATTCAAATATGTTCTATATGTTCACAAAATCATAATTACAGAGATTGTCCCAATAAAAATAACGTGAAATGTTCCAACTGCAGTGGCCCCCATGTAGCTATATCCAATGCCTGTCCAGTAAAATCATCTAAAATAGCTGAAATTAAAAATAGAATTGCAGGTAATTTTACTTATGCTAGCAACTGTTGCTAGTAAAAACCCTAAAACAAATTTTCCACCTTTACCAAATTTAAACTTTTCTAATAGATTACCACTATCTGTCCCTCAAAGCAAATCTTCTCCACAGAGAAGAGCTAATATAACAGAAATTCTTAATTCGGATATTATTTTAAATGCCATTACAAAAACAATAATAGACATTATGCAAAAGAAGGAAGAGGAGGGTTTTCACATTTCTTCCAAAACAATAAAGGAGTCCTTGATAGCTAACTTTGTATAATGTTTTATTCACAGCTTAATATATTGCACTGGAATGCTAGAAGTATCGTCTCCAAATTAGATTTACTCACCAACTACATTAATACTTTTGATACAGAGATAGATATAGTTTTATTAAATGAAACTTGGTTGGATGATACTAAATCACTTAAAATAAAGGGTTACAATATATTTAGAGCCGACTCAGAGAGAGACCTCATGGGGGTGTAGCTATTGCTGTTAAAAATAAATTTCAAGTAAATATTATTAACACTTTTTCTTCCTATAACTGTCAAAACATATTGCTAACATTACTTCTGAATGATCTTTCGATTGATTACTATTATGTGTTTATTGCCCACCTGGTAAATTTAATTTAAAATTATTACAGGACATCTATTCCAAAATTCTATCCAGAAATTTTATTATTATTGGGGACTTTAATGCCCATCATGTTTCTTGGGGATCTAATAAAAATGACAAAAGAGGTAATATAATACACTCCTTTATGGAAAGTCATAATATAGTGTGCTTAAATGATCATAATCCCACTACATTAGCTCCCTTTGGAAAAAGTTCTAGTGTGTTAGATTTAGCTTTTGTATCAACCCCATTAAATTCCAGCTGTAAATTTGCTATAGCTGATGATCCTATGAGTAGTGACCACTTTCCTATTCATGTAGGTTTGTTATATCCAAATCGATACCCTAAATATGATAAGCCTAACCAAATAAAATCATCTTATTCTACACCACCTATTAACTATAATAAAATTGACTGGGCTGTGTTTAAAGACAAATGTGATATTACCTTTTCAACATTACATTCTACAGGTGATGCTTCAGTTAATTATAATAATTTTATTGAAAAATTGAACCAGATTTTATCTTCATTTGCAGTTAAGAGGCCTTTTCTTAATAGCAGTCATAGTAAAATACAGAAAAAATCTGTGTGGTGGAATGATATCTGTAAAAAAGCTGTTTCTCAAGCTCGTCTTGCACTGTCTTTATATAAAAAATTTCCTAATGTTGAAAATTATTTGATATATAAAAAGTTTGATGCCCGAAAGAAACAAATAATATTAGAACAAAAACGTTCAAGTTGGCAAGCACTATGCACTTCATTCAATCGCTGTACTCCTTCTAAAGTTATATGGGATTATATTCGTAAATTTAAGTTTTCTAAGAATATTTCAAACAATATTAATTTTTTTCAAGATAATATCAATGCCCTACAATATTTAGATAACGTATGTTCCATGAACTATAATAGTGCCTTCAATTACCTTAAATATTTTAATAACCCTGGTCACAGCTCAGCTAAGTGGTTAGAAGATCCTTTCAGTATTAGTGAATTTACTGCTGCTCTGGTAAATAAAAAAAATACATCTCCTGCTCCTGACAAAATTCCTTACTTAGTAATTAAAAACCTTCCCCTTAGTTCTCAATTACTATTATTAAATATTTTTAATCAATTGTGGTATTCTAAGAAAATTCCTGATGCCTGGAAAGTGCAGTATGTAGTACCTATTCCTAAGCCTAATAAAAACCTTAATAATCTAGACTCCTACAGACCTATCTCTTTAACATCTTGTTTTTCTAAGCTTTTTGAGTCAATGCTAAAATCAAGAATAGAGTGGTTTGTAGAGAAGAACCTTTTAATACCAAATAACCAATATGGTTTTCGCAGAGGGAAAAGTACTATAGATAGCTTAAGTTGTTTAATTGGCGATATTATGAATGGTTTTCAAACCAATAGGTATACAATAGCTGTGTTTTTTAATATAAAAGGCGCTTTTGATAATATTGACCATAAATTCCTCATTAAAAGTTTGTGCAAGCTAGGATTTCCTGGAGCTGTACTTCAGTGGCTTTTTACTTTTCTACATGGACGTAAGGTGAATTTGAAAGTGAAAAACCAATTTTATGGCCCTAACATTTCTTATAAAGGTACTCCTCAAGGTTCTGTAATTTCCCCGTTAATTTTCATTTTAAGTTTGGTGAAATTAATGGAGAAGATACCTAAATCTGTCAGATATCTTCTTTATGCAGATGATCTAGCTGTATATATTCAGACATCTAATATAATTGAGGGTGAATCCATAATGAATGACTGTCTTAAAATTTTATACACTGTTCTAAGTACTAAATTGAAACTGGACATTAATACTAATAAAAGTGTTGTCATGGTTTTCTCCAGAAATGGTGAATTTAGGCCTAAATTACAATATAATGGTAATTTTTTACAAGTAAATACCTCCTATAAATATCTGGGGATCTTTCTAGACTGTAAATTATCTTGGTCTGAACATATAAGTTATTTATGCAAAAGGTCTGAGCAGGTATTAAATATTATGAGATCATTAACAGGGTTAAAATGGGGTTCCGATCCAAAAATTTTAAAACAACTATACCAAGCAACAATACGCAGTTATTTTGACTATGGTTGCATGTTTTACTTTAATGCTGCTAGTCATTTACTCAAGAAGTTAGATGTCAATCAAAATAGAGCACTCCGTATAATTTTGGGGGCTATGTCCTCTTCTCCAATTAACTCTTTAGAAGTTGAAGCTGCCGTAGTGCCTTTAACTGTTAGAAGGTCTTATGTGGTAGATAAATACTGCCTTAAGCTAATTAGCCGGGACAATGAAGTGGTTTCAAGTTGGTTAGAGAACTTTATTTACCCTGATTATAATAAAACTCCATTAAGGGCAACAACCTCTTTAAGTGAATCTATTTCATATCTAAATTATGAATTTCAAGACATAGTTTATTGGACTAAAATACTTCCATGTTATTCTCTGCAGTATAATGATATTATTTCTGAAATTCCTATTACTTTAAATAAATACAATGATAAAGCAGATTTAATGTAAAGTTAAATGTAAAGTTCTTAGATAGCAAAAGTCATTTCAGTGCAATATATACAGATGGATCAAAAACCAAAAATAGGACTGGTTTCGCTTTTTACATTCCTACTCTAAATATAGGTAAAAAATATCACTGTCATAATTTATTTTCCATTTTTTCAACAGAAGCACTTGCTATCATACACGCTCTAGAGTATATTATAGGTAATGTTAAACAATTGAATGATAACTATATAATATTGACAGATTCTATGAGTATATTACAAGCAATTATTAACAAAACTTTATCAGCTTCTTACAATTATTTAATATACAAGATAAGGTATTATGTCTGTGCTTTACAAAAGCTCAATATTTCAATTGAGTTTGCCTGGGTCCCAGGCCATTCTGGCATCTATGGTAATGAAGTCGCTGATAGTCTGGCTAAATCATCATCAAACAGCATCTCTTGTGATTGCAAGGTTCCGTATACCGATTTAATTCCGTCACTAAAACAAAATATGATAAAACGCTGGTGTATGGTTTTAAATCATACTCGAACTACTAAAGGTAAATGGTTAGAAGAAATTGAACCCATACCTTCAACAAAAGCGTGGTTTGAAAAAGATTCCAAGTTCCTGGGCAGACATTTTATTACCACTATTTCTAGATTACGTATTGGCCACTGCAGAATTCCTTCTCATTTGTTTAGAATTAATGTAGTTCATAATACATCCTGTTCATATTGTTACTATGCCGTTGGTGATTTGCAACATATATTTTTTAATTGTCCGAATTTTAAACTGAACCGGTTACTATTAATCTGTCAATGTCAAGACACTATAGGACATGTTCCAAACACTGTACCAACCTTACTAAAATTTCCATCACTGTATATTGCTTTGTATAATTTTATTGTAAGCACTAGTGTTGCCCAAATGCAAGACCAAGACGAGACTTGGACCGGTCTTGGTCTTGGTCTTGCAACATCACACCTGGTCTCGTCTTGGTCTTGGTCTTGCGCACCCGAGTCTAGGTCTTGGTCTTGGTCTTGCGCACCCGAGTCTTGGTATTGCAGCAAGAGTCTCGCAAAGTCTTGCAGTTAGAATAACGTAACAGTAATTTATCATGGCAATGAAAAATCCAACTAAATTAATCAAATATCCTATCCTACCTATCCATCTGCTATAGGAACTATAGGCTACTATAGTTCACTATTGAATACAATACTTACCACTGGAGAAAATTACTCTTCTATTCCCCTGGTGTTCCATTAGATAGCGTTACTACTCTTATGACAGGACTTTCGACCCTATTTTCTTAAGACGTCACCACACGAGGCAGTTGATACAATAAATTTTATGTCATTTCATAATCAATGCGATATTTTACAATTAATGCGATTGTTTATATTCCCCTTCAAGTTAAGTGGTATGTATCTATTGTATTTCCAGTTTAGTTACTGATACTCTGGATACTTGAAAAAACCTGTTGCTCTATTGCCTATATAAATACTTTGGCCGCTGGATCCATGTAGCTCTTAATATACTATTTATTCAAGAACATATAAAACTGATTTAAAATTTTATGGTTTTAATACTTGTAAAATGTATGATATTCGTCGTCATCGTCACAGCTCATAAAAGTGCCACTGCTGGGCTTAAGCTTCCTTCCAGTAAGAGGAAAATTGATTTATTATACCACGCTGGTCAGACATGTTGGTACAGGGTTTTCTTTCTAGTTTCAATTCTCTTGCACATATATACACAGGGTGTATCAGGTTATGGGACAACTGTTCATGTATGTTGTAGTTCAACAGTCATAATCATAATTAGAATGTATATTATTATATTACAAAAACAATATAACGTAAAAGTAATAGTGATTACAAAAATGTGTGTCTAAGAGTTTATGCATTAAATTTTATGCATTATGTAGGTATGTACAGACAGGATATATGTAAGCATGTAAAATTTCGACAGTATAAATAGGTATTAGATTTGCGCGAACCTTTCAATGGTTACGTAGGTACAAAGGCGACTCATCAACGGTCATCGGCCGATCAGCTGATTTATGTTAAAGCGAAATTTGTCTTGCTTATGCAAACGTAATCATTGATTTATTCAAATTCTAATGAACATTTAACAAAATACGAATATGTTGTAGATTAAGTATCATTCCTTTATACATTTTCATCAATTTACACGAAAAAACGATGACAAAATTGAGAACTTACATGTCTCTCAATTCATTAACGAATCGATATTTTTATTTCAATTTTTTTCATGGGTTCCTAACACCATTGCCCGATTCGATTTGATACGAGATCCACGGGTAAGAGAGTGGTGAATTATATTCGTACTCTGTCTTTTTTTTTGTGTGTGTGTAGCTGTTGGTCGCAGATGACCTTGACAGAACGCGGTCAATAGGTGAGCGCTGATGGCTCTCAACCCGGTAAGTAAGTTAAGCGAACATCGCCCGAGGGCTCCCCCCTGTGGGGAACGGACCTCGGCTCGGGGCGTCGCTGAGAGCAAAGTGGGCGTGGCCAAGTTTAGGTTAATGACTTTTACGCAGCGCGGTTTTCGACCTCGACGGCGAGGCCGATACCGCGGAGTTTTATCTGTTATCGCTGCGCGAGCTGTGTAGGTCCTTTCTTGGGCGATCATAATAGCGTCATCTTCTTCTTCAAGAAGATGACGAGGACGTCGGACCGCGGATATTTTTGAGGGGACGTAGTTTACCGCCCCAACCACTAGTAGATTGGGGTGAGTCGTGGCAGAGGCAAAATAGCGCTGGGAGCAACGCTTCATGTAATGCCTGATGGTGATCGTACTCTGTCCCTACATGGACATTTATATAGATTAATTGTAGGCATATTTCTATGTCCAACAATGAACGTCGTTGGGCTAATGAATAAACGGATATATAAATATGTATAATGGGCAAGAGCACTCTCGTGATTACGGTATTTTTGTCCTTAAGCCTTTCCGAAGAGTAATTCTGAAAAGCCAACACCAACATTGGGAATCGATTGGCCAATAGATGGATATCTCAAGACCGATTTGACTTGCCGTGTAGTGACGGAGTAAGAATATAATTCATCACCCCCTATTTTACCCGTGACTGCGAACCCACGACTAAGGGCTATAATATATAACATCGGTGCAAGAGAAGGAAAACTTGACATGTATGACCTGTAACAACACGGCCGATCACCGTGGCGATTCCCCTCCGGCCACGGCCGATTCTCCTCCTGTTATGTAGAAGACACGAGCTCAACCGTATATAAGCTGAAATGGTGATTTGAATTAAATGCAAGACCGCGAGACTCTTGCAGGGCCAGTCTTGGTCTTGTTCTTGCAGAAATTAAGCGGTCTTGGTCTTGGTCTCGGTCTCGCATTTCTCGCAAGACCAAGACCAAGACCGCAAGACCAAGACTTTTTTGGGCAACACTAGTAAGCACAATTGGAAATGTATGATATATTAGATAATTTAAGATTATTATTGTATCGTATAATGTAAATATTACTGTTCCAAATCTTATGTAGTTTTTAAGTTTCTGTTAGGCTGATGGTTCTGCCAAAGCCTTTAATAATTTAAAAAAAAAAAATCTGTATGTCAAGTGTATTGTTATTGTATAGTTGTGATTAATGCGTCGCCAAATTGTAGATACAATATTTAGTATATGTTGTATACGTGCAATTTTATTTAAAATATAAAAAAAATGACAGCTCGCCGAGTTTCTTGCTTGATCTTCTCAGCTTGTGGCTGCGTTCCGATCCGAATATGTAAGTGTCATTAAGCGGCTTATGCAGAATAAATGATTTGATTTGATTAAATTTTTCATTAGATCTGAATTCTATGTCCGACTTTTATAAACCGCCTAGCGGCTAGGTAGTAGACCTATACCACACTGGTCAGAACGGCATAGGATACTTAAGTTAGATTATTATAACTTAGGTCTCTTAATCATGGTGGTTCCGGGAGCATTGCCGCAGGCTCACTCCACGGCTCGTCAGCGCGGCGTCCGCCCTATCCTGGCTTATGCCGAATGTGGGCGGACCGAGTGCTACGTGTCGACGGCTATACGCGGGGGTCATCCGGTCGATGTACGGCGCACAGGTGTGGGCGGTGTCCCTGACCGTCTGACTCAGGGCTCTTCCGTGGTGACCACAGAGGGCCATGGCGGTCAGGGCCATACGCGGATGCCGCACGGTGGCGACGAAGGCGGCGTGCCTGTTGGCCGGGACTCCCCCGTGGTACCTGGAGGCGGAAATTCTCGCCGGTCTGTATCGGCGCGTGTCGGGGGTGCGAGCGGAGGGCGATGTGGTCTCTTTGAGGAAGCTCACCGCCTGGCGCGTCGACGCCCTCCGAGACGTTATTGCCCATTGGGCAATCCGGCTGGGGAGGCCTCGGTACGGTGTGAGGACCGTGAAGACCTTCCGGCCGGTGCTGATGCAGTGGCTAAAGCGGCGGCACGGGGTGCTGACGCTGTCGAGCATCGCCCTGGCGATGCTCGACAGCGTCCTGCGAAGCAGTAGTCTCGCGGAAGGAGGCGTCGGAGCGCGCGCGCGAGGAACGCAACCTTGACGACGCGAACTGCCGCCGACGACTGGGGCGGCGTAGGCGCGACTACCTGCGCCTCATGCCGCCATAGCGGAGGCCGCGCGTGACTGGATCGGAGAATTAGTCCGTCACCCACCGAGAGGCCTACGACCCCCCCCCTGGGGGGGGGATCGAGGAGAGGCTACTCCTCAGGGGGTATTCCGTCGGACCGACCACTGACGTCAAGTCACCGTGTTCCGGTGGTCGGTCCAACGACGAAGGCGACGTGTCAGGGGTGGGTTGCGGATGTGCGTGTTTATGTCCCTCTGTCACCCCGGACGGAGTAGTGCGAGGAGTGCGCCGACCGTAAAAAAATTAAAAAGGTATACATAGATTGATAATTACCAACCTATTCTTGAATCCAAATGAATACAGACGGTAAAAGCATTAAAATCGACCAAGCCATTTAGAAGATCTCTCGCTACACATATACAGAAGAATTAAATACCTATAGAAAGATATATGCCCGATCAAATAACTAATGAAGCTCTAAAGGTGGGAAGTCGCCCCTCTTCGCCCCGGACGGAGTGGTGCGAGGAGTGCGGCGACCGTAGACCGCCCAAAAAAAAAAGGTCTCTTAATCAACTTATATATCACTTGTAATGACTCCTTGTCTTGCTGTGGTAAACTGGTTAGAAACAACAAATTTGTTTAGGATAATTTACCTGTATATACAAAACAAAGGCAATAATCATTGCAGACTTTATTTTAGATACAAATTACAGTAAAATAATTATTGAATAAGTTAAATTGAACGCTAATAAATAAAACGTACTTACTAAGTTACCACAGCTCTGATAAAAGTAAGTTATTATAAGACGATTCCACGTCAGTAAGCTTTCGTTTGAGTAAAGCTCCGCTCTTTATAAATCTAACAGTTACATTTTACGAGTTGTACTGTACAAGTTGTGGCACAGATGTAATACAATACAATTTTGTGAATCATACTTATTGAATTAAATGAATTATAAATTAATACATATTCAAGAAGTATAAGAAGTAAATAATTTGCCCGTGTGGTGACGAAATAAGGATACAATTCACCACTCCCTATCTTGGCCGTGGATGTCGTACAAGACGACTGAGGGATATAATACGCATATAACATCTATACAGGAGAAGGTAAACTTGAAATAAAACCCTATATTAAGCTGTCTGACCGGCATGGTATAGTAAGGTCAGTTTCCCTCCCGTTGTGGAGGAGGCCCGAGCTCAGCAGTGGGACATAATTATGAGCTGTGATAATGATAAAGGAGTAATGAGTATTTATTTAAATAATTTTTGTTACTTTATACGTATAGTAAAAATATAACTGCTGCCTGGTAGCTACGAATCCTTGCATTGCTCCTGGGTGTCGTAAAAGACGATTAAGAGATGGACCAAATACATGTGATATAGTCAATAATTCATACGATGAGTTGATGTCAGGTAGGCGGCTGGGTATAAAACTATTGACGAAACTTTTTGCAACATGTAAGGAAGAAGAGTATTGTGTCAGCCACAAGTAATATAACATAATTAAGAGCAGGATAGTGATGAATAAAATTGTAACAAGATGTTTGTAATATAATATACATATAGAAGAGAAACCAATATCTGTGAAATTTTATTAGCTTAACAGAAGTCAAAATAATTATTATTAGAGCTAGTCAACTATTAAACTGAATGTATTTTCCACAGATATATCGCTAGAGATCTAACTTAAAATACAGTATCATTAAGCACACAAAAATATTCACCAATATTAATATAACAAACTAGCTGACCCGGCGAACTTCGTACCGCCATAATTTTTTTTGTAAAAATATTTTCGAAATTGCCGAATATATGATTCAAAGAGAATACAAATTACTGATTATTGATTTCTGACAAAATTATAATTATCAAATTTTCAACCATACTTAACTATAGACAAAATTACGTTTAGCTGTCATTTGCGTTTCGTTATCCTACGTTTCATAATGACTTGTATTCTCTTTGACATGAGTTTCGGCGCGAATATGGAAATGTCATGTTAAGCTCTTGCATTATATTAATTTTTTAGTGTTTTATAGTGTTATATTGAATAATTTTTCTGATATTTTTTGTAATATAATACAGTTCACGTGCTGAAGTGTGTTGAATGTGATATAAGAGTGGTTTACGTGTATTTTCATAATCTACCGAAATTCCCAGAGAAATCATTTAATTAGGTTTTTAGCGCCTAATTAATGGTAAGGACTTGACTTATTGACGGACATGACTATAAATAAGCTATTCTATATAAAGAAATGTTAAATAATATGAAGAAAATTGTATCAGACTTGGCTGTATGCGCTTTGATCCCTTTGCCTCATCATCCTTCATCCCTCATCCTTCATCCTTTATCCTCTATTCTTTATCTCATTGTCTCGCCGGCTTCATCCTACACATTTTTGTATTCGTGTCTCTTACCTGTCATTTTTTTCGTTGCATCCGGTTTGAAATCACAACAATTCTAAAGAAGTTTTACTTCAAAAATCTATTTCAAATTTTATGTCACGTCACAGAGGAACGTGATCGAACGGGATAAAAAGTAGCTCATTGCCATTAAGAAGAAGAAGAAGAATGGGATAAAAAGTATCCTATGTCCGTCTCCTGGTTCTAAGCTACCTCCCCATCAATTTTCAGCCAAATCTGTTCAGCCGTTCTTGAGTTATAAATAATGTAACTAACACGACTTTCTTTTATATACGTATGTAAATATCTAAATAATCAAGTCTAGCGGATGTAACTAGAGAATTAATAATCTTCAAAAAAAATGTCACAATTTCATAATTGTCTACAAGTATGTGAGCCGATAAAAATAGTACAGTTAATATAAATAACTACAGAAAAACTATGTGTTACATTTTAAAGCACATTACTAAATAATTGAAACTGACCTCTACACTATTAGTTATAGTGTGTAATTTTCAATAAATTTTAATCATGATTCTTCATTGAAATATACTGTCATGATTGTTCATGACACAGGCATGTGGAGACGAGATACAGATCAGAAATCTTCTACAGCATTGAATACTTGAAAAGGATCTAAATTGAGGACGAATGCTTCCAAGCTCTGTAATCTGTGAGCCAGGCTAGAGACACTCGCCTGACGAGCTGTCTGTGCTATAGCTTGATATCAAGTTATTAAATTACCAGAGTAATCCGTCGGGCGTGACGTCATGACGTTGATAGTAAATTGTTATTCTCAGTGATAACTTAACTCTCTTATAAGTTAAATATATAATATATAAGTGTTTATGTAGTATATAATGATATATTGCGAATTTGATTAGTTTGTGTTGAGATCAAAAGAGTTTGTGTCAAAGGAATACTCGACGGTTAATGAACCACGATACAAGTACTCGTACGGAGCGTCGCGGGAATAATTTATACAAAATTGGCAATTTAGATGAAAATTATATTGTGGGCTTTGTAAGTGATCTGTTTAGTGAATGTACTCCGATATAATCACTTATGTGTGTATTGTTATCCGATGCTTTAAGTGTTATTAAACATTTATCTGCGAGCAGATAATTTCGAACGATGAGGATTAGTTTCAATTCATGAATAAAATTCAAGCTGAAAAGTTAAAATGTTAAATTTCCAAGAGACTACGGAAGGCAAGGAAGGAACTCGGAACCGGTGGTTGTCTCAATGACGAAGGCGACGTGCTATGGTGGGTTATAGGACCGCCCCTCTGTCGCCCCGGACGGAGGCGGGCGGCGGGTGCACTGATCATAGGCCACCGCAAAAAAAAAACACTATTAGATGACAAGTACAACTGAAAAAGATAATACGAGTAATAATTTGATTATCATAATAACGTAAGCTTAATGCTCGCGACTTCGGCCGCGTGAAACAGTTACTTTGGGCTAATGTTAACTTGAACCCGCGATTTTGTATAAGTGAAGGTGAAAATATTTTTATACAATACAATTCTGTTTCACATGATTTTTGCAAAACCTAACCGTTTAAGTAGTTCACGGAGCTCTCAAAAGGAAAAAACCGATTTTAAAACATTTTTCATTGTTGCTCCGCTCCTATTGGTCTTAGCGTGATGATATATAGTCTATAGCCTTTGTCGATAAATGGGCTATCTAACACGGAAAGAATTTTTCAAATCGAACCAGTAGTTCATGAGATTAGCGTGTTCAAACAAACAAACTCTTTCGCTTTATATATTAGTATAGAAGTATAACATATTGCCTTATTGATAAGATAATTGGAACGGATTTACAAAACATGAGGGTTTAAGTCTCAAACATGGTAATCATATTTCACTCACTAGCATGTAACTTATCAGTCATAAATTATAAACATTTTGGAACGAAGTTCCTTACGGCAGGCTTGGAGGAGATAGGGATTTTGCTGCGCGACCGAACTGAAAAAAATGTGATAGTAAAAACCGTAAGAAAAAGTGGGAGGAATAAAACCGTTAAATGAGACGAAGTACGAAGAAAAATGTGATAGTATTTTGATGTGAAACATCGTTCAACCTACAATTGTTTTGACCGCCGTATCTCAAAAACTATAAGTGCTAGACCATTTTTGATAGAAATTTTGACCCCCCTTGCACCTTACATTGCCGCCCGGACTACCTCTATCCCCCATTAGAAACTTCCCTCTCCCCCTTTTTTGATGTGAAACATCGTTCAAACCCCAAACTGCCATAAATCAGTCATCATTCACCGCAGGAACTCCGGATTTTTGACAAACCTCATAGAATTTCCAGTAGAACCGATTTAATACTAATAAACCTAAATTTCAAGAGCCTACACCCAATAGTTTAGTTACAATAAATTTTATAATTAGAAACTAACAATGTTCGGAACAAGGACACCAACTAAAAGAGCCCCGAATTTTGATTTTTTTTGCAAATTGTGTCGATTCTACATTAGCCGAAGGAACTTCGTTCCTACCTGGTGTCCGACACGACATGACACCACATTAAATTCATACGCGCACTCCGTACTTGGACGTCTGCTAATTGTTCTCCCTTGTTATATTCTGTTCTATTATTATTTGTTAATATATTGCATGTACCTTATGGTGATGGAGTAAGAAAACAATACACCAACCCCCATTTGCCCGCGGGTGTCGTAAAAGACGATCAAGGTATACAATTTGCAAACAACATCTGCGCCAGAAAAGGCAAACACAAATTAAAACGCTATACCAACACGTCTGACCAGCGTGGTATAGTAGGTCAATTACCCTCCTATTGTAGAGGAGTGGGACGTATATGAGGCGAGCTGAATAAAAATGTTAATTACAGTTATCAAAATTAATTACATATCGTTTATTCGGCGTTTAGCTGTTATTGATAACTAAATATCGAGGGTTAATCCACCCATACGCGTTCGTATATAATCCATTCGTTGGTTGAGTGGATTATAATAATAAAATATATAATATTACTTATATTATCTGAATAATAAATGTAATTGATCCATTTATCAAGATATTCTGTGGGGAGAATTAATATAAAATATGAAATTCTACTAATATAGCTGTGATAACACCATCCTCATTACACCTCCTAGATGTCCCCCTACTGGGCGAGAGCTTCCACCACAGTCAGAGGGAAATTAACCATCTGGTTAGACATGTTGGTACAGGGATTTATTTCGAGTTTTCCTTCTCTCCCATAGATGTTATCTGCATATTTTTTCCCTTAGTCGTTTTTTGATTGTATTCTTACTCCGTCACCACACGGCAAACATGTAGAATGATATCTATCTAAGAGGTGGTGACGGTATGAGAATATAATTCACCACCCCCTCTCTTGCCCATGTTATAAAAGACGACTAAGAGATATAATATGCATATAACATTTATGCAAAAGGAGGAAAAGTCGAAATAAAACGCTATACCAACCTGTCTGACTAGCATGGTATATAGTAAGGTCAATTTCCCTCTTATTATGGAAGAAGCTCGAGCCCAGCAGTGGGACGTATGTGAACCGAAATGATGATGAATGAAAATTATGAAGAGATGGAAAACTCGACCCAAAATCATGTACTAACGGTATAATGATTGATCAGTATCCCGTCCATTGTGGAGGAGCCTCGAACTGAACATTGATATGGGCTGAGATTCGTGTCTAAAAGTCTTATAATTATAATAATTTTATTAATTTTCGATTACAGATTATCTAAGTTAAGTAAAAAGTAAATTTTTAAGCGTAATTAGGATGGATAAAATGCTGTATAGAAAATGCTTGAACCAATAGATTCGTAGCGAAATTAATAATAGAAGCTTCATTTATCAATCTGTTGTGACGGACACTACCGACAGATGAATTATTTATAGAAAATGAACGTTATACAGACCAACCAATTGTTATCAAAGATTAACGTACCAATCTCGAAAACTATTTCTATTTAATTACGTTCTTTCTTAAAAAGTAAGATAAAAAATGTCGGGTGAAGTTAGTTAGGTAATTGTGTGACTAACGAGGTGTGTCGTGCCTCAAGCTGTAACTTGTAATGGACCCAACGAACAAACCAATATCTTATTCTCTTAACGTGTGATCTCATTAGCGACAATATACTCACTTATGCGACCTATCACACACACACATATGTAACTATAACGTATAAGGTCGGGGAAAAAGTTTCTTTGCATTCTATATGAAAACTCAAGACATTTTTATTTACTTTGAATTACAATATATATATGTTGACCTTAGAATAATAACCATTAATGACCATCCATTTCACGTGGAAACGTTATGGTTTTCAACTGTACGTTTCCAGCGATTATTTCTCTCGCGTACGCGCAGGCTTTGGAATGAACTACCTGCTGCTGTGTTGCCCGAGCGCTATGACACATCCGTATTTAAAAGAGGTTTAAGAAGAATTTTCTTCAAAGTAGGCAGAGACCTGCCCCTGGTATTGCAAGGGGTCCATGTGCGCAGTTTCACTTAATATCAGGCTTGCTTAGTTGCCAATATCAGCAATAAAAATAGAAACGCTTTACCCATGTTTATATAACTCACAATAGAGCAATAGAACGATTAATCTATGCCATAGTAGTTTGTCAAGTACCAAAGACGAACTATAGAGACAGTCTGTGATTTTTTTTTTAAATATCATGTATAAATGGGAAATAATACGACTGCACAGATGGCGTAGTGGTTACGATAGCGACCTAGAGCGCCAGTGTCGGGGGTTCGAATCCCACGCGGGACAACACTTTGTGCGATCCACAAATTGTTGTTCTGAGTCTGGATGTAATTTGTGTCCGTTAATTATATGTTTGTAAAGATCCCCACAATGATTATTTCCTTAGTGCAGCGTGTTGTCTTAAATAAATACAAAAATAAATAAATGAATAATAATTATAAACAAAATATAGGTACATTATGCATTTAAGTACCATTCCTTTGTTTGATTGTGATAAATATATAAGTATAATATTATTTTTATCTTTTCTAAATGTTAATAATTTATATATTTATCTTATACGTATAGCGTAGAACATGCTTTTAAAAATACATTAACTCGAACACATAAAATAAACACAAGGCACCAACTACACACAGTCATACTTATATATGTAAAATAGTGTTCCCTTGTAATTCACCTTGTAAGTCACACACTCAAATAATAATAAAGTGACCAACAGAATATAACAAGGGAGAACAATTAGCAGACGCCCAAGTATAAACGCGCGTATAAACTTAAACATTATTTATTTATAAAAAAATTGAATTATACTGTTTGAAAGCATTTTATTTGATATATATTTTGAGTATTATAATAATAAGAGGCCCATAGTGTCTCTGTTCTCATATCATCGTTATTATATTAGCTCATATAACGCCCCATGGCTGTACTCGAGCGCCCTCCACAGTAAGAGCGAAATTGATTAACTATAACTATGCTGGTCAGAGGGGTTGCTATAGGAATTATTGATGTGAAATATCTATTGGCGAGGGTGAACATGATCGTTAGTGTGGCGTTAACGCCACGCTTCGATATGTACATTTGTGAATTTTGTACAACACCATCTAGTGAGCTCAAAATAAATTATTAACCTAAACATATATCTATAGTTTATACCAATGAAAACAAATTTTTATTGAATAAAAAACATCATTTACTGGAAATGAATTGTAATATTTTATTAATACTTTATACCATATTAGTTCCTGTTCCCTAATCTGTTCTTTTATGCACATATATTTGTACAAAATATGCTGCTGTGTGGTAACGGCTTCGAATACTACCAACCCTTGCTTTGCTCGTGGGTGTCGTAAAAGACGACTAAGAGCCCTAGATTGACCCGGACCAACTCCATCTGGTACCATTTGGGTCAACGATTACATTCCCAAGGAGGGTTGACGTCAGGCAGGCGGCCGGTCATAAAAGTCATTGCCGAAACTTTTTGCAATATGTCAAAACAGATGACATATTGCGTCGACCCCAAGTAATTGGGATAAGAGCAAGATGATATTTGTACAAAATAATGTAGATGTTTCACATCTGCCAGGCGTCCTGAGCAACGGCTCACTTTTTTTCGATAATTTTCTTTCTTTTGCATAGATATAATATGCATATTGTAACCCTTACTCGTGTTTTACATTACTCAAGGGGTAAGTTAAGAAGTAGTCAATTCCATTACCACACAGTAACAACATGGGTTATCTATACCAATAAATAAAATTGGAGTGTCTGTTTGCAAAATAATAATGTCAAAATAATAGGCTTTTTTCATGCTCACACGGTTATTTGCACTACACTTATGCCTAAAATACAGATTAAAAATTTTTTGTGTCTGTCTGTTTGTTCCACCAATTCTTTCACCAATGGAAAGCTATAATATCAGGGAGTAACCTAGGCTATATTTTATCCTGGTATTCCCACGGGAACGGGAACTTTGCGGATAAAACGACTAAAACCGAAGCGAAGCGAGGACGGGTTGCTAGTGTATGATAAATTTCTAAATGAAACAATGCGTTATTTTTTCTTATGATATTAGCTGTTTACGTTTAGATATATTAAGATGTAGTCAAGATGCTGTCGATAGTTCACAAAACTTATGAAGGGCTCCAACGTTTGATTACAATCTTTGATACGAGTAAAGGAAAATTAACTAAAAATATTTTGTTTACGCCGCCTTGCCGTCGCGCGTCGTCTCGGATGATCTGGACACACTCCGCCCGGGAGTGTGCCCAGATCATAGCAGGATGAACACTTGAACTTGTATTTTAACATCTATTCTATACATAATAACTATTCTTACAAGTACTATGATGATAAATTAAAAAGCTTATCTGTAGTTATTTAGTAGATTTAATTTATAGAGAACTGAGAGTAGGGTACTTTACACATACTAGTGGTCGCCGAGTGGTCTAAATTCGGCCATAATTGATTTAAATTAATTTTTCTGATACACAATTTTCTTTTAATTTTATTTATTTATAATTGTATATTGAGCAAGCTGTATGTTACTAATAACTAATATATAAGTACAAATATCTATTAGATGTTGTCATCGTAATTATGATTGTTTGACATTCAGTTCGACCAACGATTTTAACCGTAAACAAAAGTGTATAAGCGTTGGTGTGCGTGTAGCCTTTGCATGTTAGTGTGCGTAATGCCTTTTTTAATGAATTTAATGTATTTCTAATCCATTATTACACGAAATTTCAGTTTTATGCACTTCTCCTCATAATATACTTCAGCTGTGCCAAATTTCATACTTGTCCATTCATGTAATTTTCGTAAAAAGGGGTACAAAGTTTTTGCTTCACGTATTTATATATAGATATAAATATATATTGTCATCATCATCCTCATCATCACAGCTCATATACGTCCTACTACCGAGCTGAAGCCTCCTCCACAGTGAGAGGGAAATTGACCATGCTGGTTAGACAGTTTGGTGTAGGGTTTTATTTAAAGTATTCCTTTTCTTGCAAAGATGTTATCTGCATATTTTATTTCCCATAGTCGTATTTTACGATACCCTCGGACAAGACAGGGGCAGGTCAATCACATTCTTACTCTGTCATGTATATTGTTGATACAAAATAATGCTTATCAATTAATAGAAATAAGTCTAGTAATGCCTAACTTGTTTAGCAGAAAAAACTTCCCACAAATTTTGTTTTTACGTTTGTTATGTTGCGGTTTAAGGCTACTTATTATACCCGGCAATAGAAAGGCGTAGCGGGGGTCTATAATTCGCCATATATCATTCTCCGCCTACTGAATGTGACTTCAGTGGCCACTTAGATACATTTGATATGTTTGAGAAAAGGTTTTTGATGTGCGCGAGCATACACTCAATTATTTTTCAACTTCAAAAAATAAATTACGTTTGATTCCCTTTCTTTTCAACGTTTCCGTTCTTTGATAAGATGAGAGGTGATGGCGAATGTCTTCAAACACGGCAAGAGATATATAAATATAACAAATTGAATGCATTAACTCACTGAAAATTCTATAAGAAATCATAACAATGGGATGAATGCGGTGAGACCAGCCCTTCCCCTCCCCCTCCTACCGCCGGCACACTTCCGGCGTCTCGCCGCCATCGCCGCCAACCGACAATGTCTTAGGTAAACATAATACCTTTTACAAATATATAGAATTATAGATATATAGTCTATCCACTGAGCTTGATACACACAACAAATAAATAGAAATAACAGTTTAAACATGCATAAGGATGGGTTGACATCAGGTAGGTGAGTCACTCGTATATAATACTAGCAATCCGCCCACGCTTCGCTTCGGTTTCAATTACCTTACCCGTATAGTTCCTGTTCCCTTGTTCCCGGGATAAAATACAGCCTAAGATACACCTTATACAGACAGCTATCTGGTAGTAAAATATTATCAAAATCGGTCCAGCTGTTTTGAAGATTACCTCAAACAAACAGACAGATAAAAAATCTTTAAACTGTATTTTATAGAGAAGAATATACGAGAGGTAAACATTAACATCGACTAAGGAAAAGAAACTCATCATCATCTTAGCCCATCATTCAGTCCCACTGTTGGGCTCGGGCTTTCTCCATAATGGAAGGAAAGTTGACCTACTATACCGCGCGGGTTAGACGTCTTGGTATACAGTTTTCTGTCGACTTTTCATTCTCTTGCAAAGATATTATTTCCACATTATATGTTCCAGTCGTTTTTTACGATATCCACGATTAAGAGAAGGGGTGGTGAAGTGTATTCTTACTCTATTACCACACGGAAATGAAACTAAATATCCATACTAATATTATAAATGCGAAAGTAACGATGTTTGTTTGTTTGTAACGCTTTCACGTTTAAACCACCGAACCGATTTCAAAAATTCTTTCACCAATAGAAAGCTATAATATCAGGGAGTAACATAGGCTATATTTTATCCCGGTATTCCCAAAGGAACGGGAACTACGCCACGGGTAAAGCGACTGAAACCGAAGCGAAGCGAGGGCGGGTTGCTAGTAACATATAAAATATAGAGTTATTATAAAAAATAATTACCATACTTGCTATTTGAAATATACATTTAATGGAAATCCGTTACCAATCACTTTACTAATTAGGTTAGTGTGGGTTGGCACGTATGACGGTCAAATTTTAACAAGCGTTATCTTATATCTTTAAACGAGCAATTCTTGTATATATATCTTAATATATATAAATCTCACGATGTTTGTCCGCGATGGACTCCTAAACTACTCAACCGATTTTAATCAAAGGACAATGGGCATTGCGGCCCATGAGCGGCCATCAATGAAACTAGTGTCATTTGAAAGGGGAGATCTTTGACAACAAATATTGTTCAAGGAGTACTATGAAATACCGTTTGGGAAAAAAATATAGTTAAAATACTATTATTAAAATACTATTTTTTTTTTTCATTATTATTTATGTATCCTAATATTCAATACTTTTTCTATTAGAGGTCTAAGAACCTTTGTTAAAATCGGTCTCGCCATGTTTCATGCGTCAACCTATGAGCGACGAGCGCCGCTCGCACTCGGCGACTCGGCGATTACCGTTATGCTCGAGCGCACAGCGCAGTCCATCGTTGACATTTGTTTCGTTGAGTACTGTGCGATTATTATTGTTTGACAATTTCTTTTGCCTCTGGCTTGCATATCGGACTTGTTAATATCTATCTTGGTGACTTGTGCTCGTTTTTTTGGACTTTTTTTAAGCAGATTCCTATAACAATGGCAGATAATCGCCAAGTGTGTATTTTATGTAATCGATCCGTGATAAACAGAAGAAGATACGAAATAACCCGTGCTCGGTTTGAAGAACATCCCGCTGTAGGCCAATATATCTTTGAAGCTCTTACCTCTGAACATCAGGTAAGTACATCAAACGAAATCATTATTTCTTAGTTGTCACGTCAACAATATAGTACTGTTTAACTTGAGGTAGTCACAGTGTTTTAACTCTCGCGCATTGAGATTACATTTCGCTGTAAGTAGTAAGTAAACTGTTACCGACGCGGCGACGTTGTCGTTCCGTTTGATCCACGGGGCGAGAACGGGATAGAAGTATTGGTATTTACGTATGAGTAAGCAAGATAATTAATACTGCTTAGGCAATCGAGTAAAATATTTTTCTTTATATTTCGCTTTGTTTGAACAGCGTTCAATGAAAATAACTAAGCGTTTTAACTAATTGTAATACTCTCATTTTCAGATACAATACAATGGTCAGGAGTACATTTGTCGACCATGCTGGCAACGGGCAGAAAGAGCTGCGCAGCCAAGAGAAGACCGTCCACACGAATGTGTATTACATATTGAAGAATATTCAAGACTCCCTAATACAGCAACGCGTTGTATGTATGAAAACTGCAGACGAACGGATCTCCGAAGGATTCCGGATAACATTAAAGTGACATTCTTGATTCATTTTAATTTTTATATTCCAAATAGTGCAAGAGTTTGCGATCATCATTTGGTATCCAATGATTGGGATCAAATAATTGACAGCCCTAACTTGCTCCACGACTTCAATGCCACACATTTTGTGCATATCATGAGCCTCATGAAAATCGCGGTACTTCGAGGATCTATACTAGATTTTGATAATATAGATGACATGGACCCAAATGAAGTATACATCCGATTAGGCGTTAGTCGAGACCAATTTATGAATATTTTGGAACAAACTCCTTCATTGTCGAACGTATCAACACGCCCGAAAACATCTTTGGCATGCTACTTAATGAAACTGCGAAGCGGTGAAGCAAATGAAAGGCTGGCGACGCTTTTTAATATGAGCCGTAGAACCCTAGAACGACATTTAACGTTCGCCAGAGACTCTCTTTTACTGGACTTCGTTCCCCGGCATCTTGGTTATGATCATCTCAATAGAATTGATGTAGCTAACCGAAACCTACAAGTTCCAAATGCAATTTTTGGAAATGCAAATGCCTTAAACAGAAAGGCAATTGTGATAGCAGACGCCACTTATATATATATACAAAAGTCCGCAAACTATTTATTCCAAAAGCGATCATATAGTCTACACAAATACACGAATTTGTTGAAACCGTTTTTAATAGTGTGCTGCGATGGCCACATTTTAGATGCCTTTGGGCCATATTCAGCCATAGAATCAGATGCACAAATAATGAAAAATATGATTGACGACGAAGGAAATCCTTTCCATTGGTTTTTTGAACATGGAGATGTGTTCATCTTAGACCGTGGGTTTCGCGACGTAATCGACGACTTACATGCCTATGGTTATGAAGCTCACTTAACGAAAACAAAAAATCGAGACGAAGATCAATTGACGACAGAACAAGCGAATAAGTCTAGGTTGGTTACTATGTGCCGCTGGGTTGTTGAAGTTATAAATGGTTGGTTCAAACGCGATTTTAAACTATTCCGACAAGACTTTTTCAATCGTGCTTTGCCTCATATGATGACAGATTTTAGAATAGGTGCTGCATTATTGAATGCTTGCAGAGAACCATTGTCAGATAACGTTCACGCTGAAACATTTATAGAAGTTATAAACCAAAGAGTGAACCAACCAAATAACCTAGCAGAGTATGTCCTAGCCAACAACCTTAATCGTAGACGGGCTAGTTTCGATAGCATTACAGGAAACCAACCTAACATAAGTGATTTTCCTTTGCTGACTGAGGACGATTTAACCATTTTTGCACTTGGTACATAACAAGTGAAGCTAGCCCGCAGCTATTATGCGGAGCATGTGCGACAAGGTCTCTATAATATAGAAACGTATAGGGACCCCGATGTTACAGGCCTAGGCAGGTGCGGCATCACAGCAACAAATGTTTGGCTGCTAAGATGTCGAATACAATCTAGACATACTAGGTCAAAAATATATTATTCGTACATTATAGTAGATAGAGAGAAAAGCGGCAGAGAAGCCATAGAAAACTACTATTGCAGTTGTCTAAGCGGTAAGCGCACTCTTGGTTGCTGTGCCCACATTATGTGTGTAGTGTGGTATTTAGGGTGGGCGAGAAACCAAGAGGAAGATATCCGTTTACCAGCTCATTTTTTAAACGATATTATTGTAGACGACAATTGAATCCCATCATTTTCTTTTTTTAAAGGAATACTAGCATTATATACGAGCATTGTATATGTGTCTGTCAATAAATCGATGTACTTAATAACCAATTAACCTTTAGTTTTATTTAATCCATCATTATCTTATACTTAGACATGCATTACGTTTTATCATTTACGTACTTTCTGTTTAATTAATTCGATTTTTTTATATGATTAACGCTTTATAACTTTTTATCTAAACAAGTTGCCGAAATAATTTTTTGCAGTCTTAATATATACATAATTGTCGACTAAAAAATATATAGGACAGATGTGGCCGCCGATGGGACAAGCGCCATACATTTTTGCCCATTGTCCTTTGCACACCGTGTGCAGTTTGATCCAACTTGAAACATAGGATAACTTACATCTTAATTTATAGTCGCAATTTTATTTTATTACAAATTATTTGTCTATAATTAATTGACAGTCACAATTATCTGTTAACTCCAAAAGATTCTAACAGATGGCGATATCTGTTAACTGGATTTAAGTAATTTAAGTAATTTGTGTGTGCTCAATGAGATTCGAGAATGGTTTAGATTCACAATTGGACCCGGTAGGTGGCGCTTTATTTGAACAGAACAACGTCTGTTGGGTCAGCTAGTACCTATATATATATATTCAGGATCTCGGAAACGGCTCCAACGATTTTGTTGAAACTTGGCATACTAGAGGATTTGGGTCCAAAAAATCGATCTAGATAGGTTTTATTTATAGAAAATGTTCCTTTGTCGGTCTTTTTAGCATGACAATAAATGACATTAAATTTTAAAAGAATATGAATTCAAATTTCGTTGTAAATGTCAAGAGTTACAGTAGCTCAGTTGGGGGGACGGCCGGTTTTAATTTTGAGTATTGTAGCATCCAAACAGCGTCGGTTTGAATCTCGGTGTTATTATTATTCTCTTTTTGTAATTTTTATATAATTTTTATTTTTTATTAATTTATATCTAAATAAATTCTACAAAAATATTCCGAACGAAGCTCGGATAACAGATATTTATCTTTATAGGAGAAGTTTTACACGTCACATATTGGTAAACGTACATATTATTACGATTCAATTTAAAGTTAAGATTTAATGTAAATTGTATTCAGAAATGACATGAATATATGTGAGGATTTTTAGTTCTAAATTAGTTTTTATAACTAGTAGATTTCATTAAACCTCTGATTTAGTTCAATGTATATAGGATAGCTAAGAAATGTATAGAGGTCGTTTTGATGTCACGACGGAAGTGTCGCTCTGATGCGACAGGAAGACAGATACACTCAAGTAGGCGCCTGTTCACATGTGAAACTGATTTTATATAAATAGAACGGACCAATGCGCTGTGGAATGCATTATATTTTTATTTAATATTGAGGTGTTTTCATGTATTTTGATCAGCGACTTCTATTGGTGAAAATGCCAAGTATCAATAGAAATTACCTAACCTAACTGTTAAATTCAATAGTTTTTGGCATTTCTCTACATAAAAGTGACAGTTTTCCATTTAGTATTATTTATTTATTCAATGTATACAGACGCTAATCACTACGAAAATGGATCGATGTTTGGATTATTGCTAAACCAACACCATTCTATCGCGATGTTTGCAACAGAGATGGGTAAAAGTTGTGAAAAGTAATGGCAAATATTTTGATTAATATATATTGTACCAATTTTTCTGTATACGTTTTTAAAATGAAAAAATGACCAGAATAACATGCAAGCACATCATATATTTTCATATTAAGTTATCCAATAATATCCTGTTTCTATTTTTGTTTTGAAATTCTATCGATTTACAAGCTTATTGGTGATCACCGTTACAGATCCTTTATACAGGGTCAGATTGACAATGAATGGTTTTTACGACAACTACGATAAAAGAATCGTGAATGTATTACCAGCGATGTCTTACGGCACGGAAACGTGCTCCCTAAATGTAGGCTTCATAACCAAACTCCAAGTCGATCAGCGTGCTATGGAGCGGGTTATGCTCGGAATTTCTCTGCGAGATAGAGTCTGAAATACAGAAATCCGCAGAAGAACGGGTGTAACTGATATAGCACGAAGAATTAACAAGCTGAACTGGCAAGCAGGACACATCGCTCAACGAACCGACAATTGCTGGTGAAGAAAGGTTCTCGAGTGCCGACCGCGTATCGGACAACGCAGTGTAGGACTCCCTCACTGGGTGGACCGACCACCTGACGATAGTTGCTGGGCGTTGTTGGATGAAGGCGGCATAGGACCGCATTTTGTGGCGAAACATAAGGGAGGCCTACGTCCAGCAGTGGTCGGTAAAAGACTGGACGATGAAGAGAATGATAAACCAAGAAATTCTGTCATATTATATTTTTATCGTGTTCAATTTAAATATCTTTTTAAATGTATTTTTTTACACTTGTTATTGGTGTGATGACGAAGTAGGAATACAATTCACCACCTCCTTTTTTGCCGTGTCGTAAAATAATACTAAGGGATATAATATGAAAACAATTATGCAAAAGAAGGCAAGCTCGAAATAAAACTCTATAGCGACACGTCTGATCAACGTCAATTTCCCTCCTATTATGGAGGAGGCTCAAGCCCAACAGTGGGACGTATATGAGCTGAAATGATGATGATGTCATTAAGACGAGAAAAATATAAGTAAGTCCACTTGTCAGTTACAGCGATGATGTTATTCATTACTCTTCGTATATGCTCTGATAATGATGATAATCTTAATGATTCATCATCATTAGCTCATATATGTCCCACTGCTGGACTCGAGCTTTCTTCACAATAGAAGGGAAATTGACATATTATACGACGCTGGTCAGACGCGTTGGTAAAGAGTTTAATTTCAAGTTTTCCATATCTTGCATAAATGTTATATGCATAGTCCCTCACATCCCTCACTCAGCTTTCACGTCACCCACGGGCAAGATAGGGTGTGGTGAATTGTATTCTTACTCAGTCACTACCCGAATGATTTAGCATATATTTAAATTTTATGAAAATATTGTGTAAAGTGAATTTATTGTAACATATCACGATCAGTGAATTCCTTCATTTTAATGAACGAATGTAAATTCAACAACATGTCATATTTATATATTAAACACTAGCAACCCGAGACCGATACGAAACGAGGACCGGTTCGTATCGATAGTCGATGATCGATAGTCACCATATCCGCGTAGTACGCGTTCCCGTGGGAATACGGGGATAAAATATAGCCTATGTTACTCCCTGAAATTTCTTTCCATTGGTGAAAGAATTTTTTAAATCGTTTCGGTGGGTTAAGCATGAAAGTTTAATAAACAAACAAACTTACTTTCGCATTAATAATATTAGTAAGGATGTAATAACCGATATACATTTACAATTTCATTTATATCTCTTGGGAGAGTAACGCAAGGAAAATCGTTCAAATATAAAACATATCGTTATTACATTTGTGATTAAGCTTTTGAGTTATATTTTTGTATTGAATGTGAGATTTTTCATTAATATTGCTGATGATTGCTGTTTCATGGCTGTGAATATTATCAACCGTTACATTGCTCGTGAATATTGTACACTAGCGACCCGCCCCGGCTTTGCACGGGTACAATGCTGATACTAAATATACTAAAAAATGTCTACATACAACATTCATAGCTTTTTTGTCATTAGACAATACAAACATGTTTTCTTTAGAGGTTACTCTTGAAAGAGCGACATATTATGCCTATATTATACGTAGAAAGCTTCCTCTTGAATCACTCTAATCTATTTTCTACTCATTGATAGCATTTTAAATGTGTCTAGAAATGTTCTAATATCAGAGACAGATGATAGGCTATTTTTACTTGAGAGTACTGACTCATCATAGCGACTTTTAAACATATTTGTCAGAATCGATATCAGCGTATTAACGTGATCCCCGAGGCACTTACGCCATCATGTAAACGCCACTACGTTCTATGATGTAAAATAACTGTTTGATATTAACTTATTGTGTATATTACTACCTTACCGTGGTTCTTGTAAAAGAAGATTAATTATAATATGCATACATCTATTGAAGAGAAGGAAAACTCGAAATAGAATCCATTATCCATCGTTTGATTGCAGTCCATTTCCCTCCAATTGTGGAGGACGCTTGGGCCCAACGGTAGAACGTTTCTGAACTGAGATTATGATATAAAACTAAAATAATTATGTATATAACTCATCGGGTAAACATTTACTTAATTAAATTAATTTCGATGTATCTAGCGTGTGGTATTTCATAATGGATGCATTTTTAAATATAAACTATATAATAATAACTTTTTAACCGACTTCAAAAAAGGAGGAGGTTCTCAATTGGACTATATTTTATTTTGTGTGTTACCTCAGAACTTTTGGATTATTCTTTTTTATTTGAAAGAAAACGGTTGAAGACGGACTTTTTGGTTCAGAATTATTGTAGTTTGTAAATTGCAAATATACAAGGTACATCTTAGAATAATAACGTATAGAAGGTAAGTTCACGCACAAAAAGTGAGGCATTTCAATTGGAGCCTAATGGAGCTTACGCCGGAACCGTTCCGTAATGTACAAGTCATTGTACTGCATGAACGTACGCAACTCTTAAAAAATAAATAGGTAATTATGACGGTTTGTGCATTCAAATGGTGTCACAACACATTTGAAAGATATAAAAAGATTATTAACATTACTTTTAAAGGTATTTCGACGATTTATGTTAATAAAAACAAAATTTGATTTCATAATTTGTATAGTGGTGTACGTGTGTACGTGTGTAATCTTCTGCGCGCCATTAGTATTTTTAGATTCAAATTTTGAAAGTTCGAAGTATTGACACTATCCTTCTATACGTTATTATTCTAAGGGATACATGTATACTGCCTGTATATGTCTAAGAGTCTATGCCTTAACATTTAAGGCATAGACTCTTAGACACATTTTTTTGTAATCACTATAACTTTTATGTTATATTGTTTTTTGTGTAATGTACATTCTAATTACGATCTATGACCGTTAAACTACAGCATATTCGAATAGTTGCCCCATAGCCTGATACACTCTGTATAAAAATATAGGAAGCAACTGTAACACTAGTGCGTAATTTGTAGTCGCCACACGACACTACATTATATTATAATTTGAATATAGTTCACGGAGCAACTAATATTAAGAAATGAGCGAACAATATCACAAGAGACACATATACAGTTGATATCTACAGTACTTATTAAATACTAGCTTTTGCCCGCGGCTTCGCCCGCGTAAAAATTTACTTGCATATTGAACTATTATCGCAAAGAATATTATCGACATAAAAAGTATTACATTTCTTAATTTAAGAAATACTCTATCTACGTGTCAATTTTCATCCAAATCTGCTCAACAGTTTAAGCGTGATTGAGTAACAAACATCCAAATATCTTCACAAACTTTCACATTTGAATATTACTTCCAGCCTTGTAGTTCAGATTGCCGTGCAAATACGATGGTATTGTGGCCTTTCCTTAGTCTCTGATAACGTACTTTTCCATTGGTGAAAAAAAAAATTATATCAATCAAACACCCGCAGTTTCATTCACGTAGACCCCATTCCCATGCCAATACCGAGATAAAAAATGCCTATGTAACTTGCTGATATTATAAATTTACATGGGTAAAAAAAAAATATATAAATCCCAGAAATATCAGAGATATAAATTGCCTATGTTACTCGCTGACAACATAGGTAGCTTTCCATTGGTGAAAGAATTTTAAAAATTAGTCAACATCCCCCGGTATAGTTGTCGTTCCTGGGCAAATACCGGGATGAAAAGCCCTTATATGGTATTCACTGATAATATAGCTTTTCATTAGTGAATTAATTTTTTAAACCATTATATTCCCGTGATTTCACCGGCATTGTACCCGATCCCGTAGAAATATCGGGATAAAAATAGCTTAAATATGTTACTCGCTTAAAAATAGCTTTCCATTAGTGAAATAATTTTAAAATCGACTTAATTCATCCACACCGGGATAAAATATAGCCTGAGATAAAATAGTCTATGTTATTCCTTATGTACGACTGGTAGACCTGATGGTAAAATATAATCAATATCGGTCCAGCCATTTTGAAGATTACCTGTAACGAATAGACAGACAGACAATAAAAATTGGACCGTAATGTGTGAGCATAAATAAAACCTATTATTTTGATAGACAAACAGACGCTTCAAATTTATTTATTTGTAGAGATAGAAAATTGTAATAATATTTTGATTGTAACTTACTGTCTGGTAGCTGCTAGAAATATTACCACGTTTTCATTGTTCGTGGGTGTCGCAAAATACTACTAAGACAAAGATTTACATCGACCTGGACCAATTGGTGATGCCGTCTGGCCAACAATGTCGGCCAGGTCATAAAATGTTGCTAGAACCTTTGCAATATATCTACGATGGCAGTAGTAGGTACCCTACCTACATATTGCGTCGATCCAAAGTAATTAGGATAAGAGCAAGATAATGATGATATATCATTGGCTGGGTGTCTTCGACTATATGCGTTTTATCCTTTTGGGGCAGCCCAAAATTGTTTCTTAGTGCGTGCTTACCACAAATAACCGACCGGTATACAAAATTTCACATTCTTAGGCCCGGTATCTTTGGCTATACGCTTTCACCCTCTTAGGGGTTGAATTGCCAAAAATTCTTTGTTAGAGCTCGCTTATCCTTGCCAAAATTATTTTCATAGTGCTTGGTAAGTGAGCACTAAGAAAATCTGGGGGTAATCCAAGAAAGCCAACCGTGTACTAAAATGATCCTTCCTAGGCTCAGTGATTTCGATTAAATGCTTTTCACCCCCTTAGGGCTAAATTTGCAAAAATCTCTCTTCCCCCAAGAAAGGCAACTTTATACAAAATTCCATGTTTCTAGGCCTAATGATTTCGGCTATATATTTTACACCCCTTTAGGAGTTGATTTTAATAAAATAATTTCTTAGAGCTCACTTAAAACAAAGGAAAGAGAATTGCATAGAAAGTTTTACGTTCCTAGCTCCAAGAGTTTCGTCTATACGCTTTTCACTCACTTAAGGGGGTGATTTTCCAAAAATCCTTTGCTAGTGCTCGTGTACCCCAAGAAATAAGACGACGTAAAAAGAAAATACTTTCCCCTATTTCAACCCCTTATACCTATTTTTTCGCAATACAAAGTAGCCTTTCTCAAGCTTTAGTTCATCTCTGTACCAAATTTCATCAAAATCGGTTAAGTGGTTTCGACGTGAAAGACTATATGCTTTTCAATCCCCTTTTTTTTGGGGTGGACTGCGGTCGGCGCGTTCCTCGCACCACTCCGTCCGGGGCGACAGAGGGGAGTAAGCACGCAACACCCGCAACCCACCCGAACACCACGTCGCCTTCGTCGTTGGACCGGCCACCGGAGCAGGGTTACTTGTGCTTTTCAACCCCTTAAGGAGGTGAATTTCCAAAAATCCTTTGCTAGTACTCGTGCACCCCAAGAAATACGATGGTGTAAAAAAAATACGTTTCTAGGTCTAGTTGTTTCGGCTGTATGCTTTTGGTATTTTAGGGGTTGAATTTCATCCCCATGTAAATGAAATTTCCAAAACGCTTGAACGAATATTTATTTATTTATTGTCAGGTGCCTTAATACAAAGATTCGTGGTTCTATCATCGAAAATGACGAATTTCCATACAAAATGTCATCCCCTATTTCAACCCCTTATACCCATTTTTTCGCGATAAAAAGTAGCCCATGTCCTTTCTCAAGCTTTAGTCCATCTCTGTACCAAATTTCATCAAAATCGGTTTCGACGTGAAAGGCTATATGCTTTTCAACCCCTTAAAGGGGTGAATTTCCAAAAATCCTTTGCTAGTGCTCGTGTACCCCAAGAAATACGATGGTGTAAAAAAAAAAATACGTTTCTAGGCCCAGTGGTTTCGGCTGTATGCTTTTTGATATTTTAGGGGTTGAATTTCATCCCCATGTAAATGAAATTTCCAAAACGCTTGAACGAATACTTATTTATTTATTGTCAGGTGCCTTAATACAAAGATTCGTGGTTCTATCATCGAAAATGACGAATTTCCATACAAAATGTCATCCCCTATTTCAACCCCTTATACCCATTTTTTCGCGATAAAAAGTAGCCCATGTCCTTTCTCAAGCTTTAGTCCATCTCTGTACCAAATTTCATCAAAATCGGTTTCGACGTGAAAGGCTATATGCTTTTCAACCCCTTAAAGGGGTGAATTTCCAAAAATCCTTTGCTAGTACTCGTGCACCCCAAGAAATACGATGGTGTAAAAAAAATACGTTTCTAGGCATAGTGGTTTCGGCTGTATGCTTTTTGGTATTTTAGGGGTTGAATTTCATCCCCATGTAAGTGAAACTACCAAAACGCTAGAACGAATATTTATTTATTTATTATCAGGTGCCCTAATACAAAGATTCACGGTTCTATCATCAAAAATGACGAATTTCCATACAAAATATCATCCCCTATTTCAACCCCTTATACCCATTTTTTCGCGATAAAAAGTAGCCTATGTCCTTTCTCAAGCTTTAGTCCATCTCTGTACCAAATTTCATCAAAATCGGTTTAGACGTGAAAGACTATATGTTTTTCACCCCCTTAAGGGGGTGAATTTCCAAAAATCCTTTGCTAGTGCTCGTGTACCCCAAGAAATACGATGGTGTTAAAAAAAAATACGTTTCTAGGCCCAGTGGTTTCGGCTGTATGCTTTTTGATATTTTAGGGGTTGAATTTCATCCCCATGTAAATGAAATTTCCAAAACGCTTGAACGGATACTTATTTATTTATTGTCAGGTGCCTTAATACAAAGATTCGTGGTTCTATCATCGAAAATGACGAATTTCCATACAAAATGTCATCCCCTATTTCAACCCCTTATACCCATTTTTTCGCGATAAAAAGTAGCCTATGTCCTTTCTCAAGCTTTAGTCCATCTCTGTACCAAATTTCATCAAAATCGGTCCAGTGGTTTAGACGTGAAAGCGTAGCAGACAGACAGACAGACAGACAGACAGACAGACAGACAGACAGACAGACAGAGTTACTTTCGCATTTATAATATTAGTAAGGAATAAGGAATAAGTATCATTATTTTTAAATGAAGAGCTGTGATTACTGCGGAACGTGACGAGAAACAAGATTTGTACGGAGTGAGGGCGCACAGCTACGGGCACCGCTCACCATTCACACAACGAAACGGTTTCATTAAGTCTCATTATATTTTATTATTATATTCAAGTTCATTATTATTAATAGTTATCTCACAGAAAAAAATTGACAATTACGATAGATTAATTGTGAAATCATAGTAATTAATAAGGACTAGATTTGTGAAAATTTGAATTATTTTACACTCTTAAGTGGAAGAATTTTTGCAATTTAAATGTTAAGATGGCGGTGAACAGGGATATGGATTTCTATAAGCCGTTATTTTTATGGATAAGTGTACACTAATGCATAGTTTGAAAGGTATAAAATGATAAGAGATTATAATGTTAGTTGAATGAATACATGTGACGCGACTAAACTCACTGCGAATATGATGGTTTAAATTTTTAAAATAAAGTGAAAAACAAACTTCTCTTTTATATATTTTATACACAAAGTTATATATTTATATACATAGAGTGGATATGATGCCAACCTTATTCCTTTAGATTGTATTGATTGATTGTATTTACAAATATATATATATATATATATCGACTAGAAGGAGAAGACTTCTTAAAAAAAAAGGGGGAGCAGAACCGTGAACCCTTGTTCGGTCTACCGGTTCTGCCACCCTTTATCAATAACTAATCCTATCACAATAACGTAATATATGTAAGGCAATATACTATGGTTTTTAAATAAGATTTGAAATTAAAACAAGCAATAATAAATAAACAATTTTTAATCAGACTGACATTAATTCTACAAACTTAACAGTGATTCTACTTACAATGTTACTCCTTTGAACACCGGCAACGAACTGAACGCATCGCTCTTTTTTTTTTTTTTTTGTGTGACTTAGTTGTTAGCCTCAGATGGCTGTGACAACTTTACCCGGACTGGTGGGTGAGCGCTGAGGGCTCTCAACCCGCAACGCATCGCTCGTGCCACTCGCGCTTTTATAGCTTTCGGACGTTTGTCTACCGTACTATTTGAAAATCACCGGAAGTAATTCAAAATATTTTAGAGCCGTTATTTTACAAAATCTATTTTAAACAATATTGTTATTTTATTGAACAATTAAATGTAGAATACTTTAAACGCTTTATGATTTATTTAAATTGATTACATGTATGGTGATAGATCGCGTTTAATCAAGTGACGATACTATTTATTACGTTACGAGCCTAAATGAATACTCAACATGATTTAATTTACACAATAATATAATGCAGCAATAGTTTACTACATATAACAATAGGTAATCAATAGTAATCTCATAATCAAGAATATTAACTACTAAGAATATTAATCCTTCGCGGCGACATATATATATATATTTGTAATTATATTACTGCCCATCCTCAGAGCGAATTTTGATTGAAAATTTCGTGGCTTTATTCGATGTTAGATATTGCTACGATTATTTAATACAGCTTTATTTTATTAATGTTCTTTTTCTCAGCCTATACAAGTGATATCGACGACAATAAGCGTGCTCTACAATCGTCGGAAGACTGAGTGACAACGTTGAATAGTCCTCAGAACA
This sequence comes from Lymantria dispar, assembly GCA_032191425.1. Classification (NCBI taxonomy): domain Eukaryota; kingdom Metazoa; phylum Arthropoda; class Insecta; order Lepidoptera; family Erebidae; genus Lymantria; species Lymantria dispar. Next base: position 38,538,917 of record CM063445.1, read on the forward strand.
GTGGTTTTGTGATATTTAATGTGTGTACTTAAGTACCTCATTTGTTTTATACTACATACACGATTAGGAAGCCGTGATGTCATATTGTAAAATTCTCACTAACAAGACACGATCATTTATTTCATTTAAAATCCCTCTACTTGACACAGATTTCACCCAATACTTACATTATTGACTAGCTGCTGCCCGCGACTTCGTTCGCGTGGAGTAGTCACTTTGGGCTAGCGCTAACTTTAACCCACGAATTTGTTTACGTAGAAGGTGAAAATATTTTTAATTAATACGATTCTGTCATATATGATATTTTTGAGAAACTAACCGTTTACGTAGCGCACGCAGCGGTGGCTCTCACAATGGAAAAAAAATCTCGATTTTAGAATAGAATAGAATGGAATGGAATGGAATGGAATGGAATGGTATAGAATGGAATAGAATAGAATAGAATAGAATAGAATAGAATAGAATAGAATAGAATAGAATAGAATAGAATAGAATAGAATAGAATAGAATAGAATAGAATAGAATAGAATAGAATAGAATAGAATAGAATAGAATAGAATAGAATAGAATAGAATAGAATAGAATAGAATAGAATAGAATAGAATAGAATAGAATAGAATAGAATAGAATAGAATAGAATAGAATAGAATAGAATAGAATAGAATAGAATAGAATAGAATAGAATAGAATAGAATAGAATAGAATAGAATAGAATAGAATAGAATAGAATAGAATAGAATAGAATAGAATAGAATAGAATAGAATAGAATAGAATAGAATAGAATAGAATAGAATAGAATAGAATAGAATAGAATAGAATAGAATAGAATAGAATAGAATAGAATAGAATAGAATAGAATAGAATAGAATAGAATAGAATAGAATAGAATAGAATAGAATAGAATAGAATAGAATAGAATAGAATAGAATAGAATAGAATAGAATAGAATAGAATAGAATAGAATAGAATAGAATAGAATAGAATAGAATAGAATAGAATAGAATAGAATAGAATAGAATAGAATAGAATAGAATAGAATAGAATAGAATAGAATAGAATAGAATAGAATAGAATAGAATAGAATAGAATAGAATAGAATAGAATAGAATAGAATAGAATAGAATAGAATAGAATAGAATAGAATAGAATAGAATAGAATAGAATAGAATAGAATAGAATAGAATAGAATAGAATAGAATAGAATAGAATAGAATAGAATAGAATAGAATAGAATAGAATAGAATAGAATAGAATAGAATAGAATAGAATAGAATAGAATAGAATAGAATAGAATAGAATAGAATAGAATAGAATAGAATAGAATAGAATAGAATAGAATAGAATAGAATAGAATAGAATAGAATAGAATAGAATAGAATAGAATAGAATAGAATAGAATAGAATAGAATAGAATAGAATAGAATAGAATAGAATAGAATAGAATAGAATAGAATAGAATAGAATAGAATAGAATAGAATAGAATAGAATAGAATAGAATAGAATAGAATAGAATAGAATAGAATAGAATAGAATAGAATAGAATAGAATAGAATAGAATAGAATAGAATAGAATAGAATAGAATAGAATAGAATAGAATAGAATAGAATAGAATAGAATAGAATAGAATAGAATAGAATAGAATAGAATAGAATAGAATAGAATAGAATAGAATAGAATAGAATAGAATAGAATAGAATAGAATAGAATAGAATAGAATAGAATAGAATAGAATAGAATAGAATAGAATAGAATAGAATAGAATAGAATAGAATAGAATAGAATAGAATAGAATAGAATAGAATAGAATAGAATAGAATAGAATAGAATAGAATAGAATAAAATAGAATAGAATAGCATTTATTGCCACATAATAACTAATAATTAAAATACATATTTTTAATTTATTTTGACAATAGGGGAATGCTCAGCATTGTGCTGCATAGAAATTATGCAGGGCTGGTTTTCAGAAAACCCCTTTCCTCAAATATATAAGAAAGAAAAATAACAAAAAAAAGAGAAAAGAAAAAAAGAAAAAGGAATAAAATAACTTACAATAAGAATGATAACAATATAAATAACATTAATGAATTGAATTATGAAGGATGTGCTTCTGTATGATGAGTTCGCTTTTTCATTTTTGTGTGTATGAGTGTTGAGTGTTTGTTTGCGTGTGTGAATGTGTGTATGTGTGTATGTGTGTGCGTATGCGTGTATGTGGGCAGCGATTGACGTATGTATTTATTACAAATTTGTAGCTTATGTCATGTAATTATTCATCAGTTCGTTATACAAATGTCGCATCAAATATGGTTTTATTTCGGTATAATAGTAGTAGTTTAATTTTTTTTCAAAGCTGTTAAAACTTATATTTTGTCTCAAAGGAGGAGGAATGTTATTCCATATTTTTGATGCACTATATTTGAAACAGCCTTTGAAACCACTAGTCTTGTGGATTGGTATTTGAAGAGTATAAGATGAATTAGAGCGTATAGTTCTTGAGTGAATATCTCTAAGCCATGTAAGTTTTTCAAATAAGTATTCAGGGTTTTTATTCCATAATAGTTTTTGGGTCGTACATGCGAGCTGGAGCTCTCTTCTTGATTTCATGTTTAAATTTTTTTTTTTCTTTTCTTTCATTCTTCATTTCTGATCCGCTCCTATTAGTCTTAGCGTGATGATATATATATCCTATAGCCTTTCTTAATAAATGGGTTATCTAACACTGAAAGAATTATTCAAATCAGACCAATACTTCTTGAGATTAGCGCGTTCAAACAAACAATCTTTTCAGCTTTATATATTAGTATAGATTGATATATAAAATATTGATACAATACATATGTATATAGACGTAACAGTTTATATACATATAACAATAGATATATAACACAATACAATTGCTAACACAAGTCAAATATTTTCGTGGCAAATTACAATCGCAGTTTATTTCTTATATATGAATAAAACATGCAGCATGTCTGCGGCCGCCGCCAGCCTTCACTCATTCATATAATAACACGTCAGCTAACTTTTTTCTTTTGCATTAAAAGTATGAAAATTATCATCAGCTGTGTCATAATACTGCTGCATACTGCAGACTGCACAGATGGCGCAGTGGTTAAGATAGCGACCTACAGCGCCAGTGTCGGGGGTTCGAATCCCACGCGGGACAACACTTTGTGCGATCCACAAATTGTTGTTCTGAGTCTGGATGTAATTTGTGTCCGTTAATTATATGTTTGTCCCCCGCAATACAAGGATTATTTCCTTAGTGCAGGGTGTTGTCTTAAATAAATATTTAAGTAATTGTATATACTTGAATTAATTTACTATAGGCGTAATGATAATATACCATTACTAGCAACCCACCCTCGCTTCGCTTCGGTTTCAGTCGCCTTACTTGCGTAATGCCCGATCCCCTGGAAATACCGGGATAAAATATATTACTCCCTAGCCTATATTACTCCCTGAAATTATAGCTTCCATTTGTGAAAGAATTTTTGAAATCGGTTCGGTGGGTTAAGCTTGAAAGTGTAACAAACAAACAAACTTACTTTCGCATCTATAATATTAGTAAGGATTGGTGTTAATTCTTGTATACGTGTGTATGTCACTGAATTCATCCTAAACGGCTTGACAGATGTTGACGAAATTTATTGTCTTTGCTCAAGAGGATTTTCGAGAATGATTTATACTCATAATTGGACTCGGTAGGTAACGCTGCCGTCGATTTAAACAAGAATTACTTTACTATTTTTTAGATTTAAACAGAACAACGGCAGTAAAAGTTAAGTAAATAGTTAAGTAAAAAAATAATAATAAGTAAACACTGTAAGAGAAGATAAATCCTTACTAATATTATAAATGCGAAAGTAACTCTGTCTGTCTGTCTGTCTGTCTGCTACGCTTTCACGTCTAAACCACTGGACCGATTTTGATGAAATTTGGTACAGAGATGGACTAAAGCTTGAGAAAGGACATAGGCTACTTTTTATCGCGAAAAAATGGGTATAAGGGGTTGAAATAGGGGATGACATTTTGTATGGAAATTCGTCATTTTCGATGATAGAACCACGAATCTTTGTATTATAATAATAAATAAATAAATAATTGTTCAAGCGTTTTGGAAATTTCATTTACATGGGGATGAAATTCAACCCCTAAAATACCAAAAAGCATACAGCCGAAACCACTGGGCCTAGAAACGTATTTTTTTTTACACCATTGTATTTCTTGGGGTGCAGGAGCACTAGCAAAGGATTTTTGGAAATTCTTACTCCATTACTACATGGAACCACTGAGCCGATTTTGATCAAATTTGGTACAGAGATGGAATAAAGCTTGAGAAAGGACATAGGCTACTTTTTATCGCAAAAAAATGGGTATAAAGGGTTGAAATAGGGGATGACATTTTGTATGGAAATTCGTCATTTTTGATGATAGAACCATGAATCTTTGTATTAAGGCACTTTATAATAAATAAATAAATATTCGTGCTAGCGTTTTGGAAATTTCATTTATATGGGGATGAAATTCAACCCCTAAAAGACAAAAAGCATACAGCCGAAACCACTGGGCCTAAAAACGTAATTTTTTTACACTGTAGTATTTCTTGGGGTACACGAGCTCTAGCAAAGAAATCGCGAAAAAATGGGTATAAGGGGTTGAAATAGGGGATGACATTTTGTATGGAAATTCGTCATTGTGGATGATAGAACCATGAATCTTTGTTTTAAGGCACTTGATAATAAATAAATAAATATTCATTCTAGCGTTTTGGAAATTTCAATTACATGGGGATGAAATTCAACCCCTAAAACACCAAAAAGCATACAGCCAAAACCACTGAGCCTAGGAACGTATTTTTTACACCGTCGTATTTCTTGGAGTACACGAGCACTAGCAAAGGTTTTTTGGTAAATCACCCCCTTAAGGGGATGAAAACACCGTAATCTTTCACTTCTAAATTACTGAATCGATTTTAATGAAATTTGGTACAGAGATGAACTAAAGCTTAAGACAGGACATAAGCTACTTTTATCCCAAAACATTGGGTGTAAGGGGTAGAAATAGGGGATGACATTTTGTATGGAAATTCGTCATTTTCGATGATAAAATCTTTGTATTAAGGCACTTGATATTGAACAAATAAATATTCATTCTAGCGTTTTGGAAAATTCGCTTACGTGGGGATGAAATTACACCCCTAAAAGACCAAAAAGCATACAGGCGAAACCACTGGGCCTAGGAACATATTTTTTTTTACACCGTCATATTTCTTGGGGTACACGAACACTAGCAAAGAATTTTTGGAAAATCAGCCCCTTAAGGGGGTGAAAAGTGTATAGACGAAACTATTGGGGCCAGGCACGTAAAACTTTGTATGCGATTCACTTTCTTTTGTTATATGTGAGCTCTAAGAAATTATTTTTTGAACCTCAACCCCTAAAGGGGTGAATATATATATAGCTGAAATCATTAGGCCTAGAAACGTAACATTTTGTATGAAGTTGTCTTTCTTGGGGAAAGTGCTCACTAAAAAAGAGTTTTTTGCAATTTTACTCCTAAGGGGGTGAAAAGCGTTTATCCGAAATCAGTGAGCCGAGGAACGGTCATTTTAGTACACGGTCGGCTCTCTTGGATTATCCTAAGATTTTTTCTTAGTGCTCGCTTACCAAGCACTATGAAAGAACTTCTGGCAGTCTCACCCCTAAGGGCATGAAAAGTGTATAACCTAAAATAATGGTCCTAGGAACGTGAAAGTTCTGTTTTGGGATAAGCGAGTACTTACATTGTCCGTGTGGTGACGGAGTAAGAATACAATTCACCATCCCCCTATCGTACCCGTGGGTGATCGTACGAGACGACTAAGGGATATAAAACGCATATAACATCTATGCGAGAGCAGGATAACTCAAAATAAAATCCTATACCAACACGTCTGACCAGCGTGGTATAGTAGGTCAATTACACTTCCATTATGGAGGAGGCCCGAGCGGGACGTATATGGGCTGAGATGATGATGATGATGATGAGTACTAACAAAGAATTTTTGGAAATTCAACCCCTAAGAGGGTGAAAAGTGCATAGCCAAAGATGTGTGAAATTTTGTATACCGATCTGTTTTTTGGGGTAAGCGCATTAAGGAATAATTTTAGACAGCCCTAAAAGAGTGAAACGTAGGTATATAGTCGAAGACACCCAGCCTACATATCATCATTATTTTGCTCTTATCCTAATTACTTTGGATCGACGCAATATGTAGGTACTCTTCTCGCATCGTAGATATATCGCAAAGGTTCTAGCAACATTTTATGACCGGCTGCCTGACGGACGACATTGTTGGCCAGACGGCATCACCAATTAGTCCAGATCGATGTAAATCTTTGTCTTAGTAGTATTTTGGGACACCCCACAAACAATGAAAGCGTGGTAATATTCCTAGCTGCTACCAGACAGTAAGTCGAGATATTAAGTCAATTTTCTATCTCTACAAATAAATAAATTTGAAGCGTCTGTTTGTCTATCAAAATAATAGGTTTTATTTATGCACACAATTATTTGCACGATACCTATAACTAAAAAACTGTTCAAATTTTTTTGTTTATGTGTTGTGATTCACATAGGCATTTTTTATCTCGGCATTCGCATGGGAATGAGGTCTACGTAGGTGAAACTGCAGGAATTTAATCGATATAATTTTTTCACCAATGGAAAGCTACATTATCAGGGACTAAGGAAAGACATATTTATCATCGTATTTCCACGGGAATCTGAACTACAAGTCTGGAAGTAATATTCAAATGTGAAAGTTTGTGAAGATATTTGGATGTTTGTTACTTAATCACGCGTAAACTGTTGAGCAGATTTGGATAAAAATGGATACATAGATAGAGTATTTCTTAAATTAAGAAATAGAATACTTTTTATGCCGATAATATTCTTTGCGATAATAGTTCAATATGCAAGTTAATATTAACGCGGGCGAAGCCGCGGGCAAAAGCTAGTTCATAATAAAATCCTATACTAACCCGTCCGGCCTGCGTGGTGCAGTAAGCTAATGTTTGAGAGACACGCCTCGTAGCGAGACTTGATCTGATATACAAAATTATATCTCAGGGATAATTTATAACTATATAATCCTCGTTTTCAGTTATTTTAACCGCTGGTAAAGAATAATAAGTGAACATTTTAAAATGTATGCTTTTAATTGGAATATCAATATAATAATCAATTGACCATTACGTGTGTGATAACTTTTAAGAACATAAATATTTAGTTTATAACGGACAACGATGCGATCTCATTTGCCGTGTGATGACGAACTAAGAATACTATTCACCACTGCTCATTTAGCACGTGGATATCTTAAAAGACGACTGACGCATATATTACCTATATAACGTCTATGCAAGAGAAGGAAAACTTGAAATAAACCACAATACCAACCGGACTGACCACAGGTATAGTGGGTCAATATCCCTCCTATTGTGGAGGAGATTTCAGTGCCGGGATGATGAAGATCTTTTAAATATTTCACAACTTTTACTAGTGGTAGGAACACACGCCGTCGCGGGCTGGTCCGTCCGGGGTAGTACCACACTGAGCAGAAAATCAGCAACTAGCAGCAATTTGTTACTGCGCTTCGTTCGGTGAGCGAGAGAGCTGGAAGCACAACTTTCTGAGGGTGTTTGCGTGTGAAGGGTTTTGGTGGTGCCTTTGGTATCACTGAACTTCATAACACGCATTCACACTCCCTTCACTCTCTTCACGGTAGACAGTAGCATAGCAAGGGTCCATGAGCGGCAGCAACACTTACCATCAGGTGTACTGTTTGTTTAAAAAAAAAATCGGTTGTCTGTAAAGTCGGTTTACTTACGATAGTTGAACGTGACAACGTCATAAGAAAATACTGATGGAATGGTTTCATTTTTCAAAAGAAAATTTTATTTTTATTTGTTTAATGGATATTTTGTATGGATCAAGCCTTAAATGGAACGCCTCAGAGCGAGGTAACGCCGCATGCGTCATGTTTTTTCGTGTGTGCAGCCGGCTCCATCGAATAATAAGACGTTGTTACGTCAAAAAACTTTTTTATAGAACTGAAAGTTCCGTTGTGATGTATACAGTTAACGATATCTTGCAAAATATCTTCGCACACTGACATATGAAGGTTACAACTTGATACAGCAACGAATTGTATAATGTGTAGGCACATCGGGGGATAATTTGTTTGTAACAAACTAATTATCTGTTTAATTATTGTTTTAAGACTGTGTATTAAGTTAAAGTGTGTATTAAATTATTTCTTATTATTATAAGAAATAATATTTATGTTCTGATAGATTTTACAAATATATAATTAACTAACATAAATAACTCAGAACCACAATTTGTGGAACGAACAATGTGTTATCCTGCGAGAAATTCGAACCCGCTACACTGGCACTGTAGGTCAGTATCATAACCACTACGCCATCTGCGCAATCAAAATTAAAAACTGTAATTAATATTTTTTTTTTTTTATTGCAAACGGTGGCAAACGAGCAAACAGTACACCTGGTGGTAAGTGTTGCTGCCGCTCATGGACCTTCACAAGGCCGTTGCCTACCGCGAAGAAAGCGAAGGGAGTGTGAATGCGTGCATTGAGGCTCGGTGATGCCAAGGGCACCACCAAAACCCTCCACACGCAATTACCCTCAGAAAGTTGGGCTTCCGTCTCTCTCGCTCACCGAACGAAGCGCAGTAACAAATTGCTACTACTCAGACGTCGATTTTCTGCGAGAGCATGGTACTGCCCCGGACGGACCGGCCCGCGGCTGTAGACAGATAACTGTCGACAGTGTGGTCCTACCACTCCTAATTAATTATATTTCGTTCGGCGCCATACGTTTCTCTATTCTTGGAAATGATATACATTTGGCAAGAATAAAAGGTATGTAGGTCTATATATCTAGGTATATGGCAGGTATAAAATATACATATAGAAGTACGTTAAACTAAATTAATTTAATGAATTACATCATATCTAAATATCATTTTTAATATCCAGAAGTTTCGAATACTTTTCATCAGTTCTGTTCGCGAGAAATGCGAGTTATTTGAGATTCGACGCGACCTGACATCCGTTATTGCTTAAGTTTTACCTATCCACTACAGTTTTGACCATTTTCACTCTACAGTTACCATTTATTTATAGCTTCTGCCCGCGGCATCGCCCGCGTAGAAATTAACTTTCTCAAAGTTGAATTATTATCCTAAGGGAACATATTACCGGGTTAAAAGTGCTTTGTGTTAAATCTAGGAAATATTCTATGAGCCAATTTTCATTTAAATTTGGTCGACAGTTTAGGTGTAATTGAGTAATAAACATTTAAACGTCTTTAGAAACTTTTAATGTTATAATATTACTTTTAACCTCGTTGTTTAGATTTTTGAGTTATCCAATAGACTTGCTTTTTTGGTAAAAGAGTTTTCAAAAGCGGTTTAGTGGCTTAAGCATGAAAACATAACAATCAAACAAAAAAAAACAAACTAACCTTCGCGTCCATTAGTTAGGACGTATATTTCAAACACAACACACTAAGGTACTAATAATTGCATTACGATGGGCTTCACACACATATAATAAACGAATACAAATTACACTTAGAATCAAAACAACATGTGGAACGTGCAAAATACTTTGCTGAGTGGGCATCGAGCCGACAACACTTGCTACCTCAATATATTAACAATACGCAAACAAGAATCTAATCCTTGTGATCGATTTATCATGTACTCTTCTTACATCGTACATATTACAATAGTTTTAGCAATCAATTTATGAGCGACCACTTGATCCATCTGATCCTCCCGCCGAATGTAATAGTTGATCAAACGGCCATCAAACCACAGAAAATTTAATTTAAACTTTGTTAAATGAAATATATGGTAACTTTCGTGTAGTGCCACAGTATTAATATAATTCCCTACTGCATTTTATGCTCTTAAGCGTCTTAAAAGACGACTAAAGAATATAATACGCCAATAAAATCTGGGTAAAGGCAATCTAAAAATTAAACCCTAACCTATTCCTAAATAGCGTAGTATGATGGATTAATGTACGAACGAGCCCGAGCCCAGCGATGGCATATCAGCTCACAACTGAGGCTTTGAAATGAAACTTGTGAGTGTAAGCTAAGTAGATAGGACAGGAGTACTAATGTAAGCGCTAAGTGCTCTAAGTAAAGCACTAAGTACTTGTGTCCCAGCTGTGCTATATATTCGTACGCACAGATGTACTCTACGCAGTGTCAAAGTTTCACTAACTAGGTACATAGGCGCCCCGCCGGGACACGAACTGTTTCATAGACTCATAAACTAGTAGTTAGGTAGTCGAGTCGGTCGCACCGCTGTCCCCGACACTCGGGTAACTATTAGATGCCAGTCCAAAGGGACCGCGTGTAATGTCGATATATGTGTGATGTGCGCCTTCATTTATCATTACAACTTGTATTAAATGTGCTCACTAGATATCATATTAATGCGATTGCGATGAGGACACGGCGCGCCATACGCTCGAGGCCTGCGCGGCTTGGGCAGTGCAGCGCTGTGAACTCGTCGCAATCATCGGTACGGACCTGACGCTGCCGGCTATCGCTAGGGCGATGGTGGACAGCGTCGGGAATTGGGACGCGGTCGCAGCCTTCTGCGAGACAGTGATCTCGCGGAAGGAGGCGGCGGATCGCCTGCGTGAGGAGCGCAGCCTCGATGAGGAGATCCGCCGCCGGCAACTGTGGCGGCGTAGGCGCAACTACCTGCGCCTCATGCCGCTCTAACCGAGGCCGCGGGTGACGTGACGGGGATTAGTCCGTCACCAGCCGAGAGGCCGACCGCGTGAGGAAAGACCGACGTCCTCCCCGAGGGGCGGACGTCGGTCGATGGGAGGGTACCCCAACAGGGGGTATTCCGTCGGGCCGACCACTGACGACAAGTTAACGCTGCTCCAGTGGTCGGCCCAACGACGAAGGCGACGTGGTTTTTGGGTGGGTCGCGGGAGTTGCGTGCTTAAGCCCCTCTGTCGCCCCGGATGGAGTGGTGCGGAGGCGCGCCGACCGCGACCCACACACAAAAAAAAAAAAAAAAGGAGTTGATTTTGTTAAACAATTAATGTTAATGTAACTTATAGATTTTTGATATGTTATTATAATATTATTTATAATAACATCAGACGTTATCTCATGTTAAGTTCACAGGTTCAATAATTCAATTAGAGGGGCGCGGCCGGAGCACCTCCTCGTGGTGCTCCCTGGTAACGTCCATTTGGACGTCATGCGTCCATTTGGACGGCCAAGATTCCGGCAGGTGGGGGTCTCCGCGTGCGGCTCTGGTGGCAGAGCGCACGGCGGATCTGACCCGGGGCCAATGGGGCGGATGTGCCTCATGGCACTCCGTCGCCAGGGACGGTTGCGTCACGGCCCGGGGGCGTGACGGGTCGGTCGCTCGCGAGCGGCCAGACCCGGAAGGCCCAAACCGTAATCCTGAGCAGGTGGGTCAGGACCGGGGGTCTTCGGACCGCGGGGAAGAAAACCCCTATAAAAAATTACCCCTAATCCTAAGTTTGGCCACTCGGCGAGGGGATGAATGGTTGGTGGGTTAAAAAGCGCGCGAGCGTCCAGCCGTTAGAGTGGTAGTCAAGGCAAGACTCAAAAACGTCCCAAAAATGGCAGAAGTAAGACAAAGTAAGACTTCACCAGAGGGTCCCGGCCAGGCCGGGGAGTCCCTTGCTGTGCCGGTGCTTGCGCGCGACGTCCATTTGGAGTCGCGCCCAAGTCCCGGCACAGTTAGTCCCCAAACGTATGGGTGGGGGGCAACTACTGCCTTAGAAGCCGAGAGCCCGGCTCAACATCAAGTGGCTCAGGGGGGGAAGGGGAATGAGGAGGAGGTCAGGAAGAAGACCCGGAGGACGAAGCCGAGGCGTTCCGCCGCTGCGCGATCCCGCATAAGTGCCACAAGATCTAAGGCGAGGCGGGAGCGGAAGAAGCCATTGCTGCACGCGAGGCAGGTGGCAGCATTGCTGCTTTTACTGGACCGTCGGACCTGGAGAGCGAGTCCACCGCAGAGCCGTCGCTGGAGGAGAGCGTCGGCAATGGCAGCGGATCCGAGGACGAGGGCGGCATTGCCGCAGGGCCGTCCAAGACGATGGAAGGCAGCTCGGAGTCGAGGCTGCTGAGCGACGAGGGCGGCACTGCTGCAGAGCCGTCGCGAGACGAGGGCAGCAGTGCCGCAGTACCGTTGGAGGCGGCAATACACACGGCCTCGGAGATGTCGGCGGACGAGGGCGGCAATACCACAGAGCCGTCCACCGACGAAAGTAGCACCGACCGGATGCAAGTCGGCCAGAGAAGGGACAAGGGCGGCGGATGCGTCGCAGGTCCGTCCGATAGGTGTAGGAGTAGGGAGACGATAGGCAGGCCGTCAGCTGGGGAGGAGCTCACGAGTAGGCCGTCGTCGAGGAAGGAGGTGCAGGCTGCCGAGGAGAACACCGACAGAGAGAACACCGAAGGAGAGGGAGGAGGCCCTCCCCCCGAGTGTCCGAAAGCGCCCCCTTAACGGGGGCAGCTCGAGCACCGACTTGGAGAGAGTACCAACATGCCTCCTCCCAAGATCCCGACCATGCCCCGTGGACGCAGAGGTCGAGGATCGGCGGTGGTGGCGAGGCCGGGGACCCCCGGTCCGGCCGGCCACGGTGGCGAGGTGGCGGCCCTACAGGCCGCGAACGCCCGCCTTAGTGAGGAGGTCTCCGGCTTGCGGGAACGCAACCGCAAGCTGGAGACGGAGCTATCGGCGGTGCGACGGAAGAACCGCGGGTTGGCCAAGGAGATGGCCGACCTGCGGGCTCAGTGCGCGCGCCTGGCACCGGCCGCGCTGCCGGTGCCGTCCTCGCCACCGAAACGGGCTGCGCCGGGGAGGGCGGGCCCGTCGTCTGCGTCCGTGGCGCCGGCTGCGTCCGTCGCGGCTGCTGCGCCCGTAGCGGCTGCTGCGCCGGCTGCGCCCGTCGCGACCTCGGCGCTTCCTCCCCTCGTCGTGGTCCCTCGTCGGCTCGTGGCCGCGGGAGACCTCGGAAGGGGGAGGAGCCGCCGCCCGACGAGGTGCACGGCGTGTCGGAGTCGGCGGTACGCGTCATCCTAGCCCGAGTAGGGGTGATGGTGGATGCGCGTATCGCCGCCGTAGCGGTCAGGCTCCCGCCTGAGCCGCCCCTCCGACCGCCGCTCGCCGCGGACAAGACGAGGCGGCCGCAAGCGTCAGCTCCCACCCCGCTGCCCTGTCAGGGTGGCCGCGTGGTGAGCTAAGCTGCGGCCGTGGCCGGGCCCAAGGGGGCCAAGGGGGCCAAGAAGGCCGGCAATGTGCCGGCTCCCGCCAAGGCCGGGCCGCAGGCGCCGGCCAGCGCAGCCGCGACCGCTCCTGCTGCGCTCAGCGCTGCTGCCAGGCTCGAATAGGGCTAGCAGGTGGCTGAGCGGAGCAGGAAGGCACGCGGCCAGAAGCGGAGAGCGGCAGCCAAGAGTGCCGCCGTGGCCGCCGCTCCACAGGCGGGAGCCGGCAGAAAGGGGAAAAGGTCGCGCAGGGGCCTCAAGTCACCGAAGACGGCCGCGGTGGTCATCACCGTGCTGCCTGAGGCGGCTGAGAGGGGCCTCAACTATGAGGCCGTCCTAAAACGTGCCCGGCGGGAGCTGGACGTCTCCGACATCGGGGGCGTCGAGGCGAGGACCCGCAAGACCCGGACAGGGGCTCGAATACTCGAGTTCCCTGGGGCCGAGGGCGCGAAGACGGCCGATAGTTTGGCCACGATGTTGAGGGGGCTGTTTGGGCCGGAGGATGGTGTCCGAATCGCCAGGCCTGTCAAGTGCGCAGAGATGCGCCTGACGGGCTTGGCCGATTCCGTAACGGTGGAGGACGTCCGGGAGGCCATTATGGCGCGTACCGGATGTGCCTCGGACACCGTCCGGATTGGCACCATCCGCACTGGTCCGGGCGGCGTCGGTGCTGCCTGGGTGCAGTGTCCGGTGGAGTCAGTCAAGCAATTGGCCGACTCAGACAGGCTCCTCGTGGGCTGGAGCTCGGCGCGGGTAACCGTGCTAGAGCCCCGGCCCGCGAAGTGTTACAAATGCATGGCGGTCGGGCATACCCGACCGACATGCAAAAACTGATTGCAGAGGGCTATGTTTCCGTTGCGGTCAGACCGGACACCAGGCGGCATCGTGCTCTGCGGTGCCCCACTGCCCCGCGTGTGCGGCAGGCAATAGGCCTGCCAAACACCGCATGGGCTCTGGGAACTGCAGACCCCCGGCATCGGCCGGGGTCGGGACGGCCCATCGACCGGGCCAGTCCCCGCTCCGAGCGCGGCCCGATCGCCCGTCAGCGCGGAGGAGGTGACGATGGATACGGACCGTTAATGGACCCCGTATCCATTCGTCTCCTCCAGGCCAACCTAAACCACACCGCCGGTGCGCAGGACGTGTTCCTGCAAGCCATGGCGGAGTGGTTGATAGGAGTAGCCGTAGCCGCGGAGCCGTACGTGGTGCCCGACCGGCCTAACTGGTTGGGTAGCACCGATGGCACCGTGGCAATCGTCGCCTCCACGTCGTGGCCTTCGTCGCCTCTGACCCTTAGGGACAGGGGCGTCGGATACGTCGCGGCGGACTGGGGGGAGATTACGCTCCTCGGAGTCTATCTCTCCCCTAACTGGAGTGTGACCGATTTCGAGGCCTCCCTCACCATCATGGAGGCCTCCGGGGTCTCCCCGGACAAACGACCGAGGACGGGCGATCGAGGAGTGGGCGGCGGCACTGGGCCTCTGTTTGCTGAACAGTGGCTCGGTGCATACGTGCGTGCGACAACGGGGCGGGTCGATAGTGGACCTTTCGTTCGCTAGCCCCGAAGTCGCTGCACGCGTGGGGAGCTGGCGCGTCGTGGAGGAGGTGCAGACCTTGTCGGACCACCGGTATATCCGGATGGAGGTCTCCCCGACAATCCCGACGCCCAGCAGGGGTCACGGGGCGGATGGACGTCCTGCGTTCCCGCGATGGGCTGTGGGTCGCTTAGACCGGGACCAGCTGGCGGAGACAGCCATCGTTTACTCGTGGCTGTCCTCTGCCAACCAGTCGGACGGGGTGGACGCCGAGACTGGCCGCATCCGCAGTGCGTTGACGCAGATCTGCGATGCGGCCATGCCCCGGGTACGGCGTCCGCCCCCGAGGAGGGCGGTCCACTGGTGGTCCCGGGAGCTGGCGGATCTCCGGGCCGTGTGCATTCACGCCCGGAGGGCCTACACCCGCAGCCGGCGGCGCCAACGTGACGCGGAGCGGGAGGCCTTGCTGTATGAGGGCTACCGCAATGCGCGGTCGGCCTTCAGGCTGGCCGTCCGCTCCGCCAAGGACGTCAGTCGGCAGGAGATGCTGGACGGTCTCGATCGTGACCCCTGGGGACGCCCCAATCGCGCGGTGCTGAATAAGCTCCGCGCGCGGGGCCTTCCCCTCACCGAGACTCTCCAGCCCAGCCTTCTCACCCAGTCGTCGGGGACCTGTTCCCGCGGCTGGCGGAACACACGGCCAAGGTCATGGCTCCGCCAGACACTGACCGGGAGGCCGAAGACGACAGTGTTCCGCCCATCACGGAACCCGAGATGCGGCGGTGGCGCGCATGTGCGCTAAGTCCACCGCCCCCGGGCCCAACGGTGTTCCTAACCGCGTGTTGAGCCTGGGCCTCGACCACCTGGGTCCCCGCCTCAGGGAGCTGTTCGACGCGTGTTTAGCGTCCGGACGGTTCCTTGGGTGCTGCAAGGAGGGAAGGCTGGTGCTCCTGCCGAAGCCGGGACGGTCTCCGGGGTCGCCTTCGGCCTACAGGCCTATCTTGCTGCTCGATGACACGGGCAAGCTACTGGAGAGGGTGGTAGCTGCCCGCATCGAGCGGCACCTCGTCGGCACGGGGCCCGATCTGTCGGACTCCCAGTTTGGGCTTAGGAGGGGTCGTTCGACGATCGCGGCTCTGTTGCGCCTGAGGGCCGTGGCGACTGAGGCCATCACCGGTGGGGGAGTGCTGTTGGCGGTGTCCCTAGAGATCGCCAACGCATTCTATAGTCTGCCATTCAGCTGCATCAGGGAGGCGCTCCGGTATCACGGAGTGCTAGCTTACCTGAGGCGGCTAGTGGCAGACTATTTGGTGGGGCGCAGCGTCCTCTGTACCAACCGAGCAGGGGACGTTGTGCGAACGCCCATGACGTGCGGTGTCCCACAGGGGTCGGTCCTCGGACCCACCCTGTGGAACATCGGCTACGACTGGGCGTTGCGGGGGAGCCTCCCGCCCGGGCTGGGCGTGATTTGTTACGCCGACGACACGCTCGTCACAGCCCGCGGTGGGACGCTAGAAGAGGCGGTAAGCCTGGCGACCTATGGCAGGAAGAGGTCGTCAGGCGGATCGAGGCGCTGGGGTTGAGGGTCGCCCTGGACAAGACGGAGGCTCTCTTGTTCCATGGGCGCCTTATGAACCCTCCCATCGGTGTCTCGATCACCGTCCGATCGGTTGACATCAGCATCCGGGCCCATATGAGGTACTTGGGCCTGGTGCTCGACGGGCAATGGTGGTTCCGGGAGCATTTCCGCAGGCTCGCTCCGCGGCTCGTCGGCGCGGCGTCCACCCTATCGTGGCTTATGCTGAAGGTGGGCGGACCGAGCGCTACGTGCCGACGGCTGTACACGGGGGTCATCCGGTCGATGGCCCTGTACGGCGCACCGGTGTGGGCGGGGTCCTTGACCGTCCGACTTAGGGCTCTTCTGTGGCGACCACAGAGGGTCATGGCGGTCAGGGCCATCCGCGGATACCGCACGGTGGCGACGGAGGCAGCGTGCCTATTGGCCGGGACTCCCCCGTGGGACCTGGAGGCGGAGATGCTCGCCGGATTGTATCGGCGGGTGACGGGGGTGCGAGCGGAGGGCGGTGAGATCTCGTTAAGAGAGCTCACCGCCTGGCGCGTCGACGCCCGCCGAGACGTCATTGCCCGTTGGGCAGTCCGGCTGGAGAGGCCTCGGTTCGGGGTGCGAACCGTGGAGGCCTTCCGGCCGGTGCTGATGCAGTGGTTGGAAAGGCGGCACGGGGTGCTCTCCTTCCGACTAGTGCAGGTGTTGATGGGGCACGGGAGATTCGCCAAATACCTGCACAAGGTCGTAAGGAGGAAGAGTACACCGTCCTGCTACCACTGCGATTGCGACGAGGACACGGCGCACCACACGCTCGAGGCCTATGCGGCTTGGGCAGTGCAGCGCCGTGAACTCGTCGCAATCATCGGTGCCGACCTGACGCTGCCGGCCATCGCTAGGGCGATGGTCGACAGCGTTTGGAATTGGGACGCGGTCGCAGCCTTCTGCGAGACAGTGATCTCGCAGAAGGAGGCGGCGGATCGTCTGCGCGTGGAGCGCAGCCTCGATGAGGAGATCCGCCGCCGGCGACTGTGGCGGCGCAGGCGCAACTACCTGCGCCTCATGCCGCCCTAGCCGAGGCCGCGGGTGACGTGACCGGGGATTAGTCCGTCACCCGCCGAGAGGCCGACAGCGTGAGGAAAGACCGACGTCCTCCCCGAGGAGGGGACGTCGGTCGATGGGAGGGTACCCCGCGTAGGGGGTATTCCGTCGGGCCGACCACTGACGACAAGTAAACCTGCTCCGGTGGTCGGCCCAATGACGAAGGCGAGGTGGTTTTCGGGTGGGTTGCGGGAGTTGCGTGCTTAAGCCCCTCTGTCGCCCCGGACGGAGTGGTGTGGAGGCGCGCCTACCGCAGCCCACCCACAAAAAAAAAAAGAAAAAAACAGGTTCAATTAATATTCTAGATGAAAGCATTACCAAATTTTAATTTAAAATTCTTTGCAGCCCACATACGCCCCACTGTTGGGCTCGGGCCTCCATCACAATGGGAGAGAATTTAACCTACTATACCATGCTGGTCAGACATGTTGTTTTTTTTCTTTTTTTTTATGGGTGGGCTATGGTAAGCGCACGCGCGGTCTAGTCCGTCCGGGGCGATAAAAGGACGGCACGCGGGCCCATAACCCACCCGTACCCACGTCACCTCGTTGTTGGGCCGACCACCGGAGCAGATGTGACTTGCCGTCAGTGGTCGGCTCGACCAGACATGTTGGTATAGGGTTTCAAGTTTCAAGTTTTCCTTCTTTTGCACAGATCTTATGTACATATTATATACCTTAGTCGTCTTTTACGACACCCACAGGCAAGACAGGGAGTGGTGAATTGTACTCTTACTCCGTCACCACACGAATTGTTAAATTATTGAATAATTTAAAATAACTTTGTATAATATAAAAGTATATACTCAAAATGTGTGATGAGAGACTCTATAATAAATAAAGGTTATTAAATCAGTTATATTTACAAAAAAAATATCAAATCTAAGTACCTATGCTTTATCAAAAAAAAAGTAACAAGATAATCTTTGGCAAAGGACTCCTTTTTCATCGCTGATCGGGATAAAGATTAGAATGTCCTGATTGTACTCTGAGCTTCTATCCTTGTCTGTAAATGTAAGTTAATTAATATGATCTAATTACTATAAATAATTTAACAGCAGCCAACAATAAACAATTCGAGAATGGTTTAGATTTATAATTGGACCCGGAAGGTGGCGCTGCTGAGAATTCCTTTTATTTTATTTGAACAGAACAGCGTCTGTTGGGTCAGCTAGTATAGGTACACATAATGAATGTAAGGTACTCTCAATATTCGTTTAATATTAATATGGAATTAAATTATGCTGTGTGATGGCGGCTTCGAATACTACCAACCCTTGCTTTGCTCGTGTGTGTCGTAAAAGACGACTAAGAGCCCTAGATTGACCCGGACCAACTCCATCTGGTACCATTTGGGTCAACGAATACATTCCCAAGGAGGGTTGACGTCAGGCAGGCGGCCGGTCATAAAAATCATTGCCGAAACTTTTTGCAATATGTCAAGACAGATGACATATTGCGTCGACCCCAAGTAATTGGGATAAGAGCAGGATGATGATGATGATTAATATGGAATTAAAATACGATTATTAATGATTTTTATATATGTCAAGTGTGTTAGCGCCGCGTGCACATTACAAAGTAGAATCACCAAGTAGTGTCTTACGATAAGAAATAAAAAGTGTCGAGATATTTGTTTGGTTGCGCGTCCCCCGGGGGCTCGTCCCCGCCAATTTGATAGCGTTTCTACGAAATACGAGTGCGACGTGCCGCCCCGGCCTGAAATGAGCACCATTGTGTATCTAGCGACAGTGAGACGGCGAGTTCACTACAATAAGTGAATAATAATTCACTCACAACGCTCACCGCATACACTTTCAAACAATTAATAACATTTTACTAACTTCATTTTTAACTTTTTTCATCGATATTTTATCTCATCGTAATCAATTGCGAGTCAAAATATCCTACTGTAGGGGCGAATCCAGGCACACAACATGAAAAGTCAGCATTTAATCTCTGCCATCTGTATGTTATTTGTCTCATAATCCACTGTACCTATGTTTGCAATCCACCCTTCAAGTGGTAAATGTTTCTTCTTATTAACTTTGTGTGTATATTTCAATTTATATACTGTGTAAGTCAGTAATTCGCAAACTATGCAGTATCCAAGTCATAAAATGTAATCTCTATGGGGAAGTAAAAAAAAAGTAAAATTTACGAGGTGACAGCACCTCACTTGTATGTACACAATGCGCTGTAACAAATTTTATGCGCCGTTGTTTTGCAACGGCACATAAAATGTTCAGTAGAATTATTATGAAACTTCGTAATCATCCGAAACTGTTGGATATTCAGATTGAAAACATATCCGAAATAATAATAGACACCGATATAAATATTCGGTAGTTTCGGGTAAGATGCCTATAAGAGACACGTTACGACAAGTTTTTTAACAACCAGCCGAACTGATAGACTAAACGTAAGTCTCTCCAAAGGAAATACAATAATCACTATAATTAACATTTCATAGTTCCTTAAAAAATTCAATATCTTCCGAAACCGTTAGTGAATCCGAAATAATTGCATATTCGTAACCGTTGTAATGTTATTTTGTTATCTGGAATTGTACCCAGATTCGAAACTTCCATCTCCATAACATTGTCAGTTAACAGGCAATGGTAGTTTTGGGAACTACCATTGCCTGAGCATCAGACCCAAGTAACTACTTTATATGTGCTATGTGCTGGATGCTGATGGGGACCAAATTCATGGTGTTCAAGACGCCAGTGGGTAGACTAATGCGTAATCCATGGAACAGTGGGACCTTCGTCTTGTCCGGGGTCAACCTTAAAACCCCACTCTCCCGATCCAACTTACAATGTTCTCGGCGCCGAAAGTGGCCCTGGGGTGCCGCTCCTCTTCTCTAAGAGGTGGAGTGGAAGGCACTAGCCTTCCACTGAGGAAGGTAGGGGGTAGGTCCGAAGACCGATTTCTGCGGAACACCGCACGACATGGGTGTTCACACAGCGTTCCCTACTCGGTTCTTCTAGAAGATGTTGCGCCCCTTCAAATAAGTACTATTTGAAGCCGCCTCTTAGATCAGGCCATCTAAAACACTGCTAACAGGTCCCCTCCACCCGTGACCGCTCCCGCGATTATGGCTCTCAGGCGCAACAAGGACGTGATTTTTGAAGTCGAATTTTGTATTCCAGAAACCGAATTAACAATCCGATATATCGTGTGATTACCTCACCTGAGGAGGTGTGTGCTGAAGAACAAGACCTATATGGTATGATAAGAAGAAGTAAAAGTAAGACCAAATCTAATAACACAAACTCTTATCTTTTCTCTTTCGTCATTCAATTTATTTTAAGTCTTCAGCTTGTTCCACTGGTGTTATTGAAGTTTGCGAGCTGTAATTACCACTCACCATCAAGTCGGTTGCTAGCTCATCTATCACTAAAATTAATTCTTTTTACAAAATAAGAATCAAACACAAAACACAGAACACAGCGAGACATCAATACCCAACACCATTTGAGTCCTGAATTAAAATTAATTTCACGGGTAAAACTTATTAAATTTTGTTTATAACCACATCATAGATAATGTCACGAACTTTGGCGCGCTAATTTTAACCGAAATTCTTGTTATCTGGTTGGAACGGCATCCGACATTCGACGAGATTATTAATTAGATCTCAGGGAAGAAGTTTGAGAGAGTAGAATATCGCTTTAGAGTCACCGTCCGCACCGTTTCAGATTACATTTATCTAAATGTTTGTTATGAAAACAAAGGTAAATGAAAGTTTTGGGGGATGTGTGTTGCTTTTTCACGCAAAAAGTACAGAACTAATTTCTATTAAACTCGACAGTAATATAGTTAATATATTAGCATAACATATCAGCTACAAGTTATAAAAATTAAATGTAATTTAGAAATCATATTACGATATGTTCTTTTAATGATAAGTTCTTCGTGTGGTGACGTGGTGAGTAAGAAATTATGCCCGTGGGAACATTACTAAGGGATTAAGTATGCATATAACATCTAGGAAAATAAGGAAAACTCGAAAGTAAACAACCCGTCCGAGTGGCACAGTAGGTCAAATTTGGCTCCTGTTATGGAGGAGGCTCGAACTCAACAGTGGGACGCTAAATGAGCTGAGATGATGATGACGAAGATGCCTTTCCTCTGACAGATATCATGGCATGCGCCACCATTGCAGTTAGACATAGTTAATGTATCGTGGGATTGTTTATACTAACAAGTCCTAAATAAAAGTCCAGAACAGCATATCAGCACTTTTTATGTGGAAGCCTATATATTCCAAATTTTTAATTGTAAATACATTTATTTAAATTGTATACATTTTCTATAAGGTACATTATACAGTATTTAGCTAACGACACGACACTATGTATATTCTGGGCGGTAATAGACCTCAGAAAAGCGTTGTTTTTGAAAGAATAAATAGCGTTAAATTTCATTAATAGTTTATTATTGGCACCATTCAAATACAAGGGTACCACACGTATTAGAGGAGTGTGACGGTCAACTTAACTAAATACAATGTCCGTGTCGTAGATTTGATTCCCCAGCAGAGCAATACTTTGGCCCACCGGGCCGCCCGCGGGTGACAAGGAACTCTGTACCAGTGGTCGGCCCAATGGCGCAGGAGAGGAGATACTGTGGGTTAGGGGGCCGCGCAACGACCCGTCGTTACCCCGGACGGAGCGGACGGCGTGTAAACTGACCATTTCCACCCTTAAAAAAAAGAGCAATGCTTTGTGCGCTTCACTAATGAATCATCATCTGAATATATTCATTAAGCTTCGAAAGGAACTTAAAAATCGTCACTTTCTAAGTGTATCTTTTAACTAATTGTTGAATCGAAAATTTGTTAACTCGTTTTTGTTTGCATGTCTCTTGATATATATTTATAATTTATTATGTTAGTACTTGTGTGTTATTCGAGATTAACTGATCCTAGTTAATTTTAATTCAATGACAAACAAATTAATTTATCACACGAACGATTAATGTGTCCCGAGTGTATACAGAGTGTTCTCGTCAAACATAATATCACGTTATCATAGTGTAATAACACGGCTCGCTACCTCACACACACACACACACACACCCACACATACAAATAACATTTTATTTGGGCACATGTTTCTAAGCTAAAGTAGGATTTCAAGCAGATGGTACAATAATCATAATATGTCCAACATTGAATAGTTTCAATAAAATGACGTTTAAATTTTACAGAACTATCTTGATAAATGACATACAATTTATTTTGAAATTAAATGTAGGAAGGTAGAACCACCAATAATCCACGGTTAATCATTATGCCGTACATTTTAAGAAACGAAGGAATATGTATTATTATCAAAATGGAATAGGATATAAGAACACTTCTTACTTTCTATGTATTGAGAAGATTCTACATATTGATGTCCTTTAATTATCACTAAATATAATTTATAAGGTGATTTAATGCGGTAACAAAGTGAATAAGGGTTTCACAAGTGTTACTTTAATCTTCTTATATTTTTCTTCTCTGTTTCTTTTCTCCTCCGTGTGGTGACGGAATAAGAATACAATTAACTATCCTCTCTCTTACCCCTTACACTGATAGGACCTTTTTTGTTCACTTAAATGGATCAAATTCTAAGTCTCGTAGCATACACGCTGGTGTGCCTCAAGGCTCAGTATTAGGCCCACATTTGTTTCTGCTCTATCTTAACGACATCTATAAGCAACCTCAGACTCACCTAGCCTGCTTTGCAGATGATACAGCAAACTTTACCACGTCCCATGATATCGATATCATTATCTCACGTCTACAGTGGTCTCTTGATTCTCTGACAGATTTCTTTACAAATTGGAAATTAAAATTAAATTCACACAAAACAGAAGCTATTATGTTCACTCGTAAACGCTCCTTACCAACAAGACAACTCAAAATTGATCAAAACCACACTATTCCATGGCATCGGTCCGTCAAATATCTCGGTACTGTCATGGATGATAAATTGAACTGGACTTTGAACACAGTAAGCCTTTATCGTAAAGGTATTAAAGCTATGAATGCTTTGAGTCCCATTCTGAATAGAAAAAGTAACCTAAGTCCTAGGACAAAAATGCGTATTTATTCAACTTTAGTAAGACCCTCAATAACATACGCTGCACCAGTATGGAGTAGTACCTGTGATAGCAATTACAGAAAAATCCAAGTGATCCAAAATAAGGCTATAAAAATTGCATATAATACTATATTTCGCACTAATTTAGTAAATTTACAACTTAAGATTAAATTTCCCTTAGTAAAAAGTTACATTTTAAAACTATCAAAAAGATTTTATTTGTCTAAAAACTATGATCACTGTAACCCTTTAATATCACGTATTGGCAAATCCCGTTTACATAATTTATCATATGTCGACACTTATTGTCGATATCGTCTACCCCATCACTACTTCTTAAAGTACTCATGACATTAATGCTCCCACCGCCGGTTCGCCCGGGTCGCCGCGCAAGCGACTCGGGCGTCTAGCGCAAAGCGACAGCTGTAGTTTACACTCTCTAGTTACCCTCAATCATATTAAACAAAAAATAACTTATTAATATGATTTCATATTTCGCAGTAAGAAGCTTCAATAGTTATATAATATACTAGCTGACCCAGCAGACGTTGTTCTGTTCAAATAAAGCGCCACCTACCGTGTCAAATAGTGAATCTAAACCATTATCGAACCCCTTTGAACACACACAAAAATTTTCGTCAACATCCGTCTAGCCGTTTAGGAGGAGTTTAGTGACATACACACGTACATAAGAAATGTATATAAAGATGTGCCTCTAACTGTGTAACTAGTAAGTAAGTACACTTCTGTGATTGAAACATGCCACAATCCATGGTGACGAATGATAAGTCGATTGGTAAGTTTTGAACATATGTATTTTTCATTATAGTGAAACTTGTGTAAAATCATAAAACAAGATGTTGTGATCATTTAATATGTTTTATAAAGACGTTCCTAGTCTGTAAAAAACACTAGTAATAAGTGTTACGAATGTTATACCTACATTTATTGTATTGTTATAAAAATAAAGAAATTTCAAAATCAAAATCAATCAATCTTACCCGTGGGTGTCGTAAAAGACGACTAAGAGATATAATATGTATGTAATACTGATGGAAGAGAAGAAACACTCTAAAAACATCCCTATACCAACACGTCTGACCAGCGTGGTGTAGTAGGTCAACTGCCTTCCCATTGTGGAGGAGGCTCGAGCCCAACAGTGGGACGTATATGAGTTGTGATGATGACGATAATTTCTTAACTATATACCAACGCTGGGATTGGGCCTCTCTCACAACGGAAAGAAATTTGGTGCATAATAAGTTGGAGGGATTGTCATAAGATTATATTTGGAGGTTGTAATAATGTTATCGGCCTCCTTACCTTTTTAAGATGTTCGCGGGAAGCTACAGAAGGTGACGTACTATATTTTAAATTCGTCACAATATGAATAAATGAATGGTTGTAAATAAACCAACACCTATAAATTACATTTAACTCTAATAATCTGTAAAAATATTTTCTAAAAATCAGTCGGTAAAATCTTCTCTCTTTATATTTTATAAAACCCAAAAAATCTGTAGGGTTCGTCCCATAAAACCCGTCGAAATACTGGCAGTTGCCATTACGCTCAATCCTCACGTACATCTGCTACACAGAATACGCATAATCCGCGCCTAATTTTAGTACGAAAATGTATTATTACGTGAACTGTACGAGCGAACATTAAATACTTAATTTAATGTTTTTGTTGTTAAATAGCCACATGTTGTTGCTTCAGAATGCTTCATTGAAACATATGACACGGTAATAAAAATACTTGTAAATACACCATTTTTTTTTTTGTGGCTGGGTCGCGGTCGGCGCGCCTCCGCACCACTCCATCCGGGGCGACAGAGGGGCTTATGCACGCAACTCCCACGACTCACCCAAAAACCACGTCGCCTTCGTCGTTGGGCCGACCACTGGAGCAGCGTTAACTTGTCGTCAGTGGTACCCTCCCATCTCACGTCTTTCCTCACGCGGTCGGCCTCTCGGCGGGTGACGGACTAATCCCCGGTCACGTCACCCGCGGCCTCGGCTAGGGTGGCATGAGGCGCAGATAGTTGCGCCTACGCTGCCCCAGTCGCCGGCGGCGGATCTCCTCATCGAGGCTGCGCTCCTCGCGCAGGTGATCCGCCACCTCCTTCCGCGAGATCACCGTCTCGCAGAAGGCTGCGACCGCGTCCCAATTTCCGACGCTGTCAACCATCGCCCTAGCGATAGCCGGCAGCGTCAGGTCCATACCGATGATTGCGACGAGTTCACAGCGCTGCACTGCCCAAGCCGCGCAGACCTTGAGCGTATGGCGCGCCGTGTCCTCGTCGCAATCGCAGTGGTGGCAGGACGGTGTACTCTCCCTCCTAACGATCGTGTGCAGGTACTTGGCGAAGCAACCATGCCCCGTCAAAACCTGCACCAGTCGGAAGGAGAGCACCCCGTGCCGCCTTTCCAACCACTGCATCAGCACCGGCCGGAAGGCCTCCACGGTTCGCACCCCGAACCGAGGCCTCTCTAGCCGGACTGCCCAACGGGCGATGACGTCTCGGCGGGCGTCGACGCGCCAGGTGGTGAGATCCCTTAACGAGACCACACCGCCCTCCGCTCGCACCCCCGTCACCCGCCGATATAGTCCGGCGAGCATCTCCGCCTCCAGGTCCCACGGGGGAGTCCCGGCCAATAGGCACGCTGCCTCCGTCGCCACCGTGCGGTATCCGCGGATGGCCCTGACCGCCATTTGTAAATACACCATAATGTATGATTGAATAAATGAACTATTGTTTGATTGCTCGATATTTTAGTCTAGAAACATTGATTGCGTTCATTAAACTGATTTATTCACAACTAGCTGACCCGGCGAACTTCGTATCGCTGTAATTATTTCGTAAATACATTTTCTAAATTTCCGAAAATATAGTCTCTGTAAGAACCATTACACCTTTGTCCGAAAAGTTTCGATCGTCTTGATCACGGCAATGTTAATGATGATTCAAAGAGAATACAAATTACTGATTATTGATTTCTGACAAAATTATAATTATCAAATTTTCAACCATACTTAACTATAGTCAAAATCTGGGGGCACGGTAGTGCCCCCGCCAAGTCGAGCAAAAAAAATGTTGGGCAAAACGCAACACTGCCGTAACATACTTTTCTCGAAGCCATTCAGGCCATTTTCGACCCCCTATAACTTCGTCGTTAATAAAGATAGAAACCTGAGTTTTTAGTAACCTAGCAGGCATTATATATTTATTGTGTATTTCAAATTTCATTCAATTTGAACCAATAGTTTAAGAATTATAACTAGTCAAAATTTCGTAATTTTGTCACTCACTGACTGACTGACCAATCATCAATATTAAAGTGGCACTTCTAGTAGACATAGAAGCTTCAAATTTAGAATGCAATTAGTGTTTAGTGTATAAATGAAGGGAAAATTATGAAACACTATAATTTTCGTCCAGTTTCCGAGATACACTAACTGTATAAATAATTTTGTAAACTCATATAAATATATAGCATTACAAAGTTACACTTGCAGTTAATGAAATGTAACTTTGTAAAAAATAAGAATACATTTGTCACCATCATTGTTTCTCTATGGGAATCGTAACAACCGGCTTAAGACTGCGCAGACGACGTAGTGGTTAAGATACCAACGTACCGTGCTAGTGTCGCGGGTTCGATTCCCATACAAGACAACACCTTGTCATCATCATCATCATTTCAGCCTATCGCCGTCCACTGCTGGACGTAGGCCTCCCTCATGTTGCGCCACAATGAGCGGTCCTGTGCCGCCTGCATCCAACGACACCCAGCTACTTTCACTAGGTCATCCGTCCACCTAGTGGGGGGGCGTCCTACACTGCGTCGTCCGATACGTGGTCGCCACTCGAGAACCTTTCTTCCCCAGCGGTTGTCGGTTCGTCGAGCGATGTGGCCTGCCCATTGCCACTTCAGCGTGCTAATTCTTCGTGCTATGTCGGTTACACCCGTTCTTCTGCGGATTTCCGTATTCCGGATTCTATCTCGCAGAGAAATCCCGAGCATAGCCCGCTCCATAGCACGCTGAGCGACTTTGAGCCTTGATATGAGGCCTACATTTAGGGACCACGTTTCCGTGCCGTAAGTCATCACTGGTAACACACACTGGTCAAAGACCTGTGTTTTCAGACACTGAGGTATGTTGGACGAAAAGATCCTCTTAAGTTTCCCGAACGCTGCCCAACCGAGTTGGATTCGTCGGCTGATCTCTTTCTCGAAATTGGATCTACCTAACTGGACTGTTTGTCCTAGGTAAACATAGTGATCGACAACTTCAAGAATCGCATTGCCAACTAGGACCTGTACAGGAATGACATGGGCATTTGACATGACTTTCGTCTTGTCCATGTTCATTCGTAAACCCACTAGTTGGGATACCCTGCTGAGATCATTGAGCATTGTGCCAAGGTCCTCCATGGATTCTGCCATAACGACTATATCGTCCGCAAATCGAAGGTGAGTGATGTATTCGCAGTTAATGTTGATGCCGAGTCCAGTCCAGTCTAAGAGCTTGAAGACATCTTCCAGTGCAGTGGTGAACAGTTTCGGAGAGATAACATCTCCCTGTCTCACGCCTTTCTGCAACTGGATCGGTTTCGTACTCTTATCCCGGATACGGACTGACATTGTGGCGTTCCTATACAAACACTTCAGCACTTCGATATAGCGATAGTCGATTTGGCACCGCTGAAGGGACTGCAGCACCGCCCAAGTTTCGACTGAATCAAAGGCTTTCTCATAGTCCACAAACGCTAAGCACAGGGGCCGATTATACTCCTCGGTCTTTTGTATAATCTGCCGAAGCGTGCGGATATGGTCTATGGTGCTATAGCCTTTTCGGAAGCCGGCTTGTTCGGGCGGCTGGAAGTCATCGAGCTTGCGCGAGAGTCGATTGGTAATGACCCTCGAGAACAATTTATAAACATGGCTCAGGAGTGAGATGGGTCTGTAGTTCTTTAGAAGAGCTTTGTCACCCTTCTTGAAGAACAGCACCACTACACTCCTGGTCCACGACTCTGGAACGTCGCCCCTGAGGATAACGGAATTAAATAGCTTTTGAAGGGCTATTAAGACTGGCTTGCCGTCCGCCTTCAGAAGCTCTACCGTAATTCCGTCATCTCCCGGTGCCTTACCGTTACGTAGTTGTTTGAGAGCCATTCTGATCTCGTGCAAGCTAATGTCCGGGATTTCTTCGGTATAGTGCCGAGTTAGCTTGGATCTGGGATCTTGGACCAAGCCGACAACGGGATTTCGGAATGATTTGTATAACTTTCCATAGAACCTTTTGACCTCTCCCAAGATCTCACTTTGGGATGAAATGACAGTGCCATCGTCGGTCTTCAGCTTAGTCATTTGGCTTTGCCCAATAGACAGATCTTGTGCGAACACTTTTGAGCCACGATTCCGCTCTATCGCTTCTTTAATACGGAGCGTATTAAATCGGCGAATATCGCGACGCACAGACCTGGAGATCTGCCTATTTATCTGCCTATGTTTGGACCAATCGGCTGAAGACTGCACCGCCATTTCTTTTCTCCGCCCCATGAGCTCGAGAGTCTGGTCAGAAAGTTTTTTAGGTCTATTAACGCGGTGAGCCTTGAAAAATTTCGACCCAACCGCGTGGACAGTTTCCACGAACCTGTTGTTCGTATCGTTCGGAGATTCGCATTCATCCAGACATTGGAAGCGATTGTGTAATTCGAGTTGAAAGCCTTCGAGGTTCTGGTATTGGACAGATGTAGGTCGGAGTGTAGACTTCATCAAGCGTGACCGCTCGACTTTTGTGTGGATATTCAATGTGGCTCGTACCATCCGGTGATCGCTCCCAGTTTTAATCCTGCTGATT
This sequence comes from Lymantria dispar, assembly GCA_032191425.1. Taxonomy (NCBI): domain Eukaryota; kingdom Metazoa; phylum Arthropoda; class Insecta; order Lepidoptera; family Erebidae; genus Lymantria; species Lymantria dispar. The sequence goes on from CM063445.1 coordinate 38,568,441, forward strand.
ACTGAGACATCATTGATTATCTGTCGTTTGTCTGACAAGATGAAGTCTATCTCGTTTTTTGTTGAACCATCGGGGCTAATCCAGGTCCATTTCCTTTGTGGCTGCTTCCTGAAGAAGGAATTCATCATAAAGAAGCTTTCCTTCTCCAGAAAATCAGCCAGTTTCTGGCCCCTCTGGTTTCTCTGTCCATATCCATGTTTCCCCACTCTCAATTCATCATCACTCCCTTTGCCTATTTTCGCGTTAAAGTCTCCCATGACTACCGTGAAGTGGGTTTTGGACGCGTGTATGGCTTTCGAGATGTCCTCGTAAAATGCCTCCACCTCGTCGTCGGAGTATGTCGAGGTCGGTGCGTATACCTGTATAACCTTCAGCGAATACCTCTTGGTAGTTCTGAGTATAAGGTACGCTACCCTTGTCGACACACTCTCGATCCTCTCCACGTTGTCTACGAGAGACCTACGAACGATAAACCCTATACCACCTTGGGACGGGTGATCGCCCTCCCGGTAGAAGAGCAAGTTTCCAGACTGGAGGATTATCGTGCCCTCGCCCTCTCTTCGCACTTCTGATAATCCTACAATGTCCCAGCGGATTTTGCTCAATTCCTCTTCCAGCTCGATGACCCTCTCGTCAGTCCTGAGTGTCCGAATGTTGTGCGTTACCAGGGCCAAGGGTCGTTTTTGTTGGTAGCCGGATCGCTGCCGGAGATTCCTCGCACCCCCCGCTCCACCACTACTGGGCCCGCCACCAAAATGAGCCCGTAGAGTACCGGAGCCGCCGTGACTGGGGGCCATTTTTTTATTGTACGCCATTTCTAACAAAGGGGATATTGCCGTAATCGCCACGCTTGGCAGGCGGGTTGGCGATCGCAGTATAGGTGTTTTACGTTTCCCAGGAGAGAGCTGCTGCCCTGCTCTCCTGGTGAACCCTCAGCCGATTTTTACGACTCCCACGGCCAAGTAAGGGGTGGCGACATATGTATTCTCAGCCCGTCGCCACACGGGCAACACCTTGTACGATCCACAAATTGTTGTTCTCAGTCTGAATGTAATTTGTGTCGTTAAATTATATGTTCTTTCCGTATGGTGACGAAGTAAGAATACAATTCACCACTCTCTATCTTGCCCGTGGATATCGTATAAGACGACTATGGGATATAATATGCACATACCATCTGTGCAAGAGAAAGAAAACTCTAAATGAAAGTGAGAAAACTCTAGATGAGTGCGTCCGCACGGAGTGCTTTCCTTCCGACTGGTGCAGGTGCTGACGGGGCACGGGTGTTTTGGGAAGTACCTGCACAAGATTGTCAGGAGGGAGAGCATACCATCCTGCCACCACTACAGTTGCGACGAGGACACGGCGCAGCACACGCTCGAGGAGTGTGCTGCGTGGGAGGGGGAGCGCCGTGAACTCGTTGCGATTATCGGTGCCGACCTGGCGCTGGCGACCATCGCCAGGGAGATGCTCGACAGCGTCAGGAACTGGGACGCGGTCGCCGCCTTCTGTGAGGCTGTAATCTCACGGAAGGAGGCGGCGGATCGTGTGCGAGTAGCTCCTATTCGGTGACACGTTCCGCCGCCGGCGACTCGGGCGGCGCAGTCACGAGTATCTGCGCCTAATGCCGCCCTAGTCGAGGCCGCGGGTGATCGGACCGGGGAATTGTCCGTCACCCGCAGAGAGGCTGACCGCGCGATGGCGACCGACGTCCCAGTACGTCGAGACGTGATGTTACCCAAAAGGGTATTCCCGGGTATCGCACTATGTTTAGTACAATTTAACATAATATGTATTACTTGTGAGGTGTGTTTTCATGCGATTGCCAAGTCAATCTATTTATTTAAAACATAAAAGATCTTTAATATTGATATAGTCACTATAAGAAGTTGTTAGGTTAGCTATTTACGTAATAACTTAAGAAGAAAGGTTCCTTAAGCAGAGACTGAATGAGTTAACCGACTTGGTATAGCATGGATCTCACAAATTTTTATGGTAGAACAACTCAGTTGCGAGGCTTGGCTTTTTTTACAAGTCTTGTTTTTGATGGTATTACATTTAGCTATCATTTGCGTTTTGTTATTACATATCAAATGCGTTTTGTTATACTACGTTTCTTTGACATATTATCGAACGGGAAACGGAAACGCGATCGAACGGGATAAAAAGTATCCTATGTCCGTCTCAAGGTACCTCCCCACCAATTTTCAGCCAATTCGGTACAGCTATTCTTGAGTTATAAATAGTGTAACTAACACGACTTTCTTTTGTATATATAGACTTTATCGTCCGCTTATAAATTTAGAATCAACTATGGTGACTCAACGGGCGACTCAATGTTAATAATTTTTAATCGTTGCATAACTGAAGGCATTTTTCCTCGTATATGGCGGCGCGGTTATATACGTATAATTCCTAAAGGCGGTGATAAGCCACCAGACGACCCGAAGTCATATCGACCAATCACCTTACTGCCTTCATTAGGCAAGCTCTTAGAACGTCTCATTGTTCCTCGTTTATTGCCGGGTGGACCAACGTTCAATCATAAACAATTCGGCTTCACTCACGGCAAATCAACTATCGACGCGGCCGTTGCGGTAAGACGTGTCATTAGCGCATCCGTTTTTAAATACGTACTAGGTGTCTTCCTGGATATCTCAGGTGCTTTCGATAACGCCTGGTGGCCAATGCTACTTCTTAAATTAAAGGCTCGTGGTTGCTATAGAAATATCTACCAAATCATACAGTCGTACTTTTTAAATGGCTCGACAAAATTGAAACTTGGTCACCATGCTGTGTCGAAACCACTGACGATGGGCTGCCCTCAAGGTTCGGTATTAAGTCCATATCTATGGAATTTAGGTTTTGACGATTTTCTCGAGTTACCTCTACCGAAAAATTGTCTACTGATCGGCTATGCAGACGACGGACTTTTACTTATACAATCGAACACAAGGGATGGTTTAGAGAAATTAGCGGAAACATGCCTCAATGATATATTCGATTGGGGTACACGAAACCGGCTTGCCTTCGCACCACAAAAAACATATCATCTTTTATTAAAAGGACATTTACAATCAGCGCCGCGTATAAAATTCAATAATATGACTGTCAAAAAGAAAGAATCAGTTTGCTATCTCGGCCTAGTCTTAGAAAAAAATTTTTCATTTATTGAACATATTAAAACTGTAGGCGAAAAAGCGAAACGGAATTTCTACGCGCTTACTAGAATATCCACATCTACTTGGGGCCTTCGTTTTAATACACTTAAAACCATATACATGGCCACATATTTGGGGTGTATTTGTTACGCTGCACCTGTATGGGCCGATAGGGCCACCATAGGGGCGGCTCGCCTTAAATTACTACAGAGCCAACGATTGGCCCTAATATTCTTATGTAAAGCCTATAGAACGGTTAGTACCGAGGCCTTACCAGTACTCGCGGGTGTACTTCCGGTTGATTTGGAGATTCAGAGACGAGCGTCAATGTATTACACCACAAAGGAAACTATGAATACAGATTTCCTTCTACCGCGCGACCGAAATAAAATTGCTAGATTGTTTGCACCACAATCCATTGTTTATGAGGAACTTTTAACTGAATGGCAAGAAAGATGGGATTCATCATCGAAAGGTCGTCATCTTTATCTATTTTTCCATGCATCAGGGAGCGCCTGGAGAAGGTGTGGTTGGAGGTTGACCACTTCGTGGCCCAATTTTTAACTGGCCATGGCAACTTTAAAAGTAAATTATTTTCTTTTAAACTCGTACCATCACCATTATGTCAATGTTCCACATCTGACCACGAGTATGAACAATCAGCACATCACATTCTCTGGGAGTGCGATCTCTGGCGAAACGAGCGTAACCTTATGTTAAACAGTTTGCAAGTCACCTGTGGGGTAGTATACTATACGGACCTTGTAGCAACTCGAGAAAATTTCCGTGCGTTCATGCGTTTCTGCCATACCTACTGTAGCAATCAATCTTAACGCTCACATATAGGCCCCGTTAAGCTCTTCCGTATCCGTGGTGCCGTACTGCTGCGCTATCGTAGCTGTACTCCTGTTTACTTATTGGCTGACTAGTCATTTTGTTTTCCTGTCTCCCGCTTTGCCTGGGAGGGAAGTGGAATCTCTCTTTCCAACTCCTCCTCTTTAATCTTTTCTAATTAAATTTGTTGCGGGTCCCAAGACAATTAAAATCATATCCCGGGACTGCCTGAGGGTCAAACCTCGGTGTCATTTATGGAGACCATTGTGGATCCTGGCTTACAGGAGTTACAATGGCGGGAATGTGTGGTGGGATTAGTCCCAAAAAAAAAAAAAAAAAAAAAATCAACTATGGTGTAGGTACACTTTCTAATAAACCTGTGCTGGGCTATGTGTGCTATATATAATCTAGTCCCAAGAGTTTCACTTCACGAGAAATTTTAAGAAATAAACATTCTAGCTGTTGTATCACAACTTGTACGTGGAAACCTGTAAAATTATATTTCAAAAGAAAATAGAAATAATTAAAATATAGAATGACATTCATCATGTAAACACTAACAATAATGATAATCTAATTCCCCATACTACTCGTCTACAAAGAATCAGTTCGTCTCTCATGAGGGCAATATATAATAGGTATCAGGTATACGATTCTACAATCTACCTAAAGATATTCTAGACATGACACTGAATAAGTGTAACATGTGTAACATGAATAGGCTTTGTAGTAAAGACTTATTACAAAATTTGTTATTATCTAGAGAATAATACAGAATAGTTATGAGCAGTTCCTCATTCATCAATTTATGTTATTGTAACTGTTACAATTTTATGGTGCTACTAATTTGTTGTCTGAACTCGCTGTTTTTCTGCTATTATTCTTACAATTGTCAGCATTATTTATTTTCCTAACGAAGAAAATAACAAGTACCTAAAGTTTTTGTTATTTTAACATTCTTACAGTAGTAGAGAAAAAGAGGGGTGTTATAAGTTTGACGTCGATGCCTGTGTGTGTCTGTCTGTGTGTGTGTGTGTGTGTGTGTGTGTGTGTGTGTGTGTGTGTGTGTGTGTGTGTGTGTGTGTGTGTGTGTGTGTGTGTGTGTGTGTGTGTGTGTGTGTGTGTGTGCGTGCGTGCGTGCGAGCGTGCGTGCGTGCGTGCGAGTGGGCGGGCAGGCGTTCGTGCATGCGTGCGTGCGTGTGTGTGTGTGTCTGCCTGTGGCATCGTAGCCAGCAGTGGCGTGGTAGCGTAGTTTTTTTTTATTTGAAAGCCAGTTTCCTGGCGGTGGTTCTTAGCTATGTTTGGTTAATATCGATCTAGCAGTGTAAGATTATCAGCTCTTTTCTAAAGTGATGTAATGACGTATGATTGCTCGAATAAGTACTTGACGTGTACCAGTACACTCGTTCAATGACAATTAATGAATAATTCATGTTGAAGATAACGTGATACTTTTTTGTATTATTTTAGTTTCTCTCTGGGGTTATTCAAAATTTTCAATTTTACCTATTTATTATTCGTATAGAAATCGTTTATATAATTGAAAAGGACCGAATGAATAATTGAGTAGTCTCAATGGTCAGCAAAGGGACAACATTACAACTTTTTATTTCTGTGAGGTCTTTGAAGTTATAATGTGAAAACTCGTGTCCAGGGACACACATACACGTACCTCCAGAGACAAACACACATAAACTGTAATATACCTATTTAATATTAGTATAATTAATAATAATAATGTTGTTATGTACATTTTGTGAGCTTAAGACGTCTGCTTATAAATATCTATGAAATATAGTAATTTCGCTTAACTTTGAATAAAATAAGACGTGATTTTTTCCTCGGCGTTAACCTTATTACAGTGCGAAACGAAAAATGTAATCCAACCGAGATTATATAATAAAGTGACATGTTACAAATGGCATACATTTACCAAATTGTGTTTCGCTTACTAATATATTATAATATTAGCAAGTCTGCGCTGTCTCGCCCCCTGTGTATATCTACCGTGACTCGACGTACGTCACTTACTCCTCGGTCTCATAAGAATGATTGTCAATCCGTTTCTCAAGTACGATGATTATAACATTTTATTGTGAGAAAACCTGTATGTAATATTGAATATTAATAACATTTATGAGATAAATGTTTCCGCTTCTTTTTCATCCGTATGCCGTATCAAAGGGATTTGGTCAATTTATATACAAGTTCTCGATCACGTATAGAGAATCGTTTTAACACCAGTGTGCCTACTCTTGAATCTCGATTCCAATCCTAAATCAAATCGCAGCTCGAATTTAAGCAAATTTGATATTCTTGAACGTGACACTAGCACACGATTAGAATCAAATTCAGTGGAATTTTTTTAAGCTAAATGAATTCGACTTTCGTCGATTAAATTCAGTATTTGCTACTCCCGACGTGATTTTGACGTAGTTTAAAATCGTTAATGTTAAACAATTTCAAGAAAGCATCTTTGTGGTGATCGAGTTCGGTAACGTTATTAATGTAAAGTAATAAAATACGGCACATTTGGTGAAAATAACAAAGGCGAACGCGAAGAATTCATTCTCGATTTTGTTCAAGAGTACCTAATATATATAAGTTTGGTGAAAATGGAATTGAATCGGATTCGAAATTAGAATTGATTTCAAGGGTAAGAGCGGCCGCAGACATACAATTGTAAGTTGGCCGATTAAATCGCAAAAAGGTGTATTAGGTGTATTTACTTATGCTAGCCCGCACATCTTCTCCAACTAAATCGTCCAACTAATTAATTGGACACTAATCGTATAAGAATCAAGATTCCCTTCCGATTACGCACAATTAAAAAGTTGTCCAACTATCGGTCAACTGCTTGTTAGCACGGTTATCCTATGCAAGTTCGCACACTATCCAACTTTGTTGGGCAGTTGCATAGCAAGATGCAAGATGACCACACGCAAGCGCGTGATTTCCCCACGCTCGCATCTTCGTCGACGGGTACGACATCTGCCTCACGATCATTTGTTGCAAACGAAAAAGTAGAAGAGCTCATAGAGGAAGTTCAAAAAAGGCCAGCGTTGTACAAAAAAGACTTGAAACAATTTATCAGGGTAATATCTAAGATTAGAATGCAAGATATGATGCTTCCCATTTTGTAATCTGTTACTTAATATGGGATGCACCCAAAATGTTCTCTTTTGGTTTCGTCTTCTTTTTATTAATAGAGCAATTAAAGGGAATTTTTTCCGCATTTTCACGCACACGCACCGCGCTGGCAATACTGGCACCGACTAAATCGATTAAGTCTGCGACTTGTAACCAATAAAATAAAGTTGGTCAACTAAATAATAAAAGTACGCAATTTAGTCGTGCGATAGTCGCCCAACTTGCAATTGTATGTCTGCGGGCTCTCTAAGCCCACAGGTCGTCGGTTCACCTAACGAGTGCACACTCGTCCTAGATTTTTTTTTTTTTTTTTTTTGTGTGACTTAGTTGTTAGCCTCAGATGGCTGTGACAACTTTACCCGGACTGGTGGGTGAGCGCTGAGGGCTCTCAACCCGTAACACTCGTCCTACACTGCGTCGTTTGATATATAGTCGCCATTCGATAACCTTACTTCCCCGGCGGTTATTGGTTCATCGACAAAAGTCATCACTGGTAACACACACTGGTCATAGACATGAATGAGAAGATCTTAAGCATAAAATGCTTAAGATCTTCTCATTCATGCATTATCATTTGTATAAAATATTTAATAATCCTTTTATAACGAACGTAAGTGATTTACATTATTGTATATGAGTCGATATGTAAATGTATTCAGAGACACATTTGCTTTTTGTAAAGTGTGTGTGTGTGTGTGTGTGTGTAATCGTTTGTGAAGGGTCACCGCACACACATACAATACATTTCCCTACGTATGAAATAATATGTCAACGTCATAATGTCTACATTATACAATTTGACGATAAATTTGGTCTCAAAAATATTATCTACAAATGTCGTTGAGTTTTTTATCGACGTGTTTACTTATGTATTTACTTAAGGTTTGACGTGTGAAAGCTATACAATTACTTTGTGACGCTCAAAGGGATTCTGTTGCTTTTTGAAGTACCGTTTGTTATTTGATATATTTGTCACATATAAACATTAACGATTACTTCTCTCTATTGGATTCGTTCGACTTAGTTTTATTTACTTAAGCGGGTGCCTCCAAGTTGTGTGGTACGCGATTTAAATTCTAGATCGAACAAAACTTTGACTGCACAAACGGAGTAGTATAAATACCGAATTATCGTTCTGAATATCTTAGGTTCGATTCCCATATAGGACAAATGTTTGTACGATTCATGATTGTTTCGAGTGTGGATCTAATCTTCGTTAAATTCTGCGCGACACAAGGTATTCATTAACGCGAGACGTTGTTTTAAGAAAGGCCTTTAAGTTTTGCTGTCAAAAATTTTCACGCATAAAATTTTAAGTAGTGTCAAATTCACAATTGTTATATAAGCGAACGCAGCGGCGAGTTGATAAACTGACACTATGAAATAAATAAGGAACTTACAGATTAGCTTTGAAACTCCCTTAAAAGCAGTTGTCGTCTACTCAAAGATGTCGTGTCTATTTCATGTACCGTTATCGCCGGCTGATGTTGTTTTATAATGATTGATTTTAAAATGTAGTAGTAATTTATTAAGATTGTTTAAGTTAAGATTTAAATGTAAGCCTCATAACAAGGCTCAAAGTCGCTCAGCGTGCTATGGAGCGGGCTATGCTCGGGATTTCTCTGCGAGATAGAATCCGGAATACGGATATCCGCAGAAGAACGGGTGTAACCAACATAGCACGAAGAATTAGCACGCTGAAGTGGCAATGGGCAGGCCACATCGCTCGACGAACCGACAACCGCTGGGGAAGTAAGGTTCTCGAGTGGCGACCACGTATCGGACGACGCAGTGTAGGACGGCCCCCACTAGGTGAACCGACGACCTGGTGAAAGTTGCTGGGCGTCGTTGGATGAAGGCGGCACAAGACCGCACATTGTGGCGTAACATGAGGGAGGCCTACGTCCAGCAGTGGACGGCAATAGGCTCAAATGATGAATGATGAAAAGTTAAGATTATTTTAGTAAAATTAGTTTTTAGTACTTTTATTCATCATTTTAGCTCATATACGTCCCACTGCTGGGCTCGAGCCTCCTCCATAATAAGAGGGAAATTGACCTTACTATGACCATGCTCGTCAGACAGGTTGGTATAGGGTTTTGTTTCGAGTTTTCCATCTCTTGCATAGATGTCATATGCGTAATATATCCCTTAGTCGTCTTTTACGACACCCAAGGGTATGAGAGGGGGTGGTGAATTGAATTCTTACTCCGTCACCACACGGAAACTTTTATTGTATTAATCTTTTATTGTTAAAACTTAATATTTAAATAAAAACTTGTTTTGTATTTCAGTTCTGTTGTTCAGACATTTTGTTATTTTATATTCATTGTTTTGTTTAATATAAATCTCATTAAAATGTTAAATAATACTTAAAAATAGTAGCAGTGTTTTTATTCAGTTTCCTCCTTAGGTTTAAAAAGAATGTTTTTTTTTCAGTTTTCAAACCAAGTTATTGTTGTTTTGGTTATTATGGACCTGGATTGGATGAATTTTATTATTATGTACAATAAATATTTCTAATAGAAAAAAAAAAGATTATTTATTTGATTTTTTACAAATCGATTTATTTTAAACAGAAAAAATAAACGATTATTGTTCGCGCCAATAGCGTGACGTCTGATTGACAAGCGATATTCGGTTAAATCCGCCTATGTTCGTTCATGTTGCTCGGTCGTGCGCCGACGCCATTCTGGACTTGACACTCTCGTGAAATTCTTGTGACGTATTTGGTCTGCGGCGCCCGCGTCTACCGCTCAGCATAAGAACCGAAATAGTACCACGCTGGTCAGCCTACCCGCACGCGAGTGTATATACTATACCGTAATAGTGATATTAAATAGACAATAAATTCAGTGCCCGCATTCAGCCCAACCTAGCTCGTCGTGAGCACCACCTTCAGCTCGGCAAGTCTGCAGCTCCACCAAAGTACGGGAAAGACGAGGTAAGTTCTCCGCTTACTTCGTACCGTTTCCCTACAAACCCCCATTTTGTGGGCACCATTCCCAATAGTGGGATTGGCTCCCGCTGGTCCTTCGGCAAGCCCACGTCGTTATGTTGCTGGCATAAGGTGCCCCATATAGTCCACTAAGCCGCAACATAAAACAATTATTAAACGATTAGTAAACGATTTTCCCCTCTAAATCACACCTATAATATTCGTAAGATTTTATCTAATCTTATACATCTTTATAATATATATAAAAAAAAAATGCATTTTGTCGACTCGAAACAGCACCCGAAGAGTAATGGACAGGCCACTGTTGAAAGAATTGAGTACCTTACCAGTGACTCGCCCACTTGACGCTAGAGAGAGGTACGCACTGAGCGGCCTATAGGCTCACCCCCTCCGTAAATAACAAAAAAAAAGCTGTCATCAAACAACAGCAGTCTTTGCATGTTTTTTTTTTCTGTGTGACTTAGTTGTTAGCCACAGATGGCTGTGACAACTTTATCCGGACTGGTGGGTGAACGCTGAGGGCTCTCACCCCGTAAATGAGTAAAATTATTTTTATATACACCGCGTTATATAGAGCTGGTGTAACAAAACGATAGTGCGATTCAGATAATCGTATAAGTCCAATAATTGAGCGTAGGTTTTCTTTTAATATATTATTATCGGATCATATCCACTAAACGGTTATGTTAAAAAGTGAGAGTGGCAGATTGCTGTAACGTAAGTGGTGACAGTAAGTAAAGGGTATGGTCGTTACACATTATTTAGCCATTAAGGGCAAGGCTAATTCTAACCGCACCTGGTGTCGCATTCAAGATCCAGATTTACCTTCTCATTTGCTATAAACAAACAAACATATTAAGATAGCTTCAGTGCCGAGCTTGCTTAAAACAATAAGTTTATCTTAAGTGATTCAACTGAAATTAACCGTCGACTTAATTAAGCTATCTATTTGCTACAGCGATACAATACGCTAAGCTAAATAAAGCTAACACTTTAATGAGCACTGATTCTAGCTTCAAATATTATTCATAATACTAGATTTTCTTATTATGTAACTGGATTACATTATTACCAAGTGAGTTGGACACGGCGTGGCGCCTTAGTTTGTAACGGGAAATTAAACAGCTCCGTGCTGATGGGCTCCACTTTGATAACGATCGTTAAATAATAACGATCTTAATTTAGAACAGTTAGGAAAAATAAACAAAACAAACACAATTTTATAAAGATTTTCGCCACGTAAACAAATTTCTTAGACTAAATCAATTTATAGGAAATTTATTAAATTTGTTTGTCTACCTCTTCAACCTCTCGGTGTGACCTCTTAGTAGACTGTGATTATAAAAATCTTATGAATATGCTATTTTTCATATGGATGATAGAAACTAATGAAGTGATTCCCTGTTACCTATAGTAGTGTGTGTGTTTGTGTGTATGTGTGAGGGTATAGAGGAGTGTGTGTATAGTAGAGTTGCCAATTTTATAGACAAATATAAGTATATAATGATGTGGATAAAAAAAGCATTTAAAAGAAAAAAAGTATTTTTCAAATTTTATGATTTTACTGCCTTAAAAACGAATTTTTGTGAGCTTTTACACATGTAAAGCCTGATTCACAGCACATCTGACAACTAAAATTTTGTTTAGTAATTATTAATCATTTCCATCGTCCTTTCTCACTTATGTGTACCGTTAAATGGTTAAGTACCCATAATTAATGTTTTGTTTTACGCATAATGAGTGTTCTGTGCTATGTAAAGTTTGAAAATAAAGTATTTTCACATATTTTATTGGTAGGCAAAAGTATAAAGTAGGAACCAGAAATAAAGTAGGATAATTTATTATAAAGTATGGCTTGGCTTGTGTAATTTGCAAAGGTAATCGTGATTATCCGTCTGGTGACGAACTAAGAATATCAATTCACCCCCTATCTTGCCCCGTGAGTCAAGTAAAAGACGACGATATAATATGCGTATAAACTTTTGTGCTAGAGAAGAAAAAGTATATCAACACGTTGATTTAGTAGGGCATATTCCTTCTCATAAGAGAATTGGCTCGAACTTTACAATGGGACATGAAGGATGAAAAAAAAATTAAAAAAAAAAGATGAAGTTAGTGTTATGTGTAAATAAGCGGCAGACCGTGAGGAGGCGGCGGACCGTGTGTGGGAGGAACGTCCTCCGCCGGCGACTGGGGCGGCACAGGCGCGAGTACCGCCTGATGCCGCCCTAGCCGAGGCTGCGGGTGATCGGACCGGGGATTTAATCCGGCACCCGCGAAGAGGTTAGCCTCGTGACGGCGATCGGCGTCACGGGTAGGGACGTCGATGGGAGAGGGGATTCCCTTGGGGTATTCCGTCGGGTCGACCACTGAAGTCAAGGAACTTTGCACCGGTGGTCGGCCCAATAACGAAGGTGACGTGCTATATGGGTGGGTTATGGGGCTGCGAGCCGCCCTTCTGTCGCCCCAGATGGAGCCGGGCGGCGGGTGCGCTGCTCCTAGCCCACCCCAAACAAAGTAAGGTATAAAACGTAATATTTGAAAGGCTGAAAGTGGTTCTCTGACCAGAGACTTTTTAATATTATTTGTTGTAAATTTGGATCGTTTAAGTGTTCTGTAAACACATTTAAAGCGCGATAGTAGCACACAACAAGCTACTCAACATTATACATTTAGTACTAATGTACTGCGGAGCGGAGATATCAATGTGACCCTCGCGCCACGCAATGAGACGGTCGTTTTGAGAACTACTGTTATTTCATACTATAACTAAGATACATTGAAATATGTTTAGAACACTCGATTGTCGCTTTTTTTTTTGTTCTCAGTCCACATAAGTCCCACTGTTGGTCTCGGACCTCCTCCACAATGGAAGGGAAATTGATCTACTATACCACATAATGATTTCTGATGTTTACGCGAGTATTATACATTTTAAATAAAACTACTTTACGGATTTTATCGCGTTTGTATTTGATTTTTGATTACCCGACGTTTCGAACACTTTACAGCGTTCATGATCACGGGTGGACTAAGATGTCTCACGTCCAACAAGTCATCGTTACTGCAGAAAATTTATAATTATCTACCCGATACAGAAATTAGTTATTAAATATTGACCCACATTTTGATACAAAATTTATTGCCAGTGTAAGAAGAAAATGATTCTATATGAAAAAATTATATTGTTTATGGTTAGTAATAATTAAAACATTAAAATTAATATGATATGATGATATGCGGAACTGTTACGTCAATGCCTAACAACTGGCTATTTAATGTGGAATGATGACTTCTACAAGCAAGTAGATGGAGTGGCTATGGGCTCGCCGGTCTCCCCTGTCGTTGCCGATATATTCATGGAGGACTTCGAGGAGACGGCCTTATCAAGCTCACCTGTCACACCCAGGTTCTACAAGCGGTACGTAGATGACACTTTCACAATATTACCCACAGACAAAATAACCATATTCCTAAACCATCTTAACTCCATTAATCCAAAAATTCAATTCACTATGGAACTGGAGTCAAATAACTCTTTAGCCTTCTTAGACATTTTGGTTATACGTAACCCTAATAACACCTTGAGTCATACAGTGTATCGTAAGGCAACACATACAGACAGATACTTGAACGGTGATTCTCATCATCCCCCTTCACAGTTAGCTACCGTGTGTAAATCTTTGTTGCAGAGAGCACGAGGAATCTGTGACGATGAACACCTGGCTGGGGAGCTGCAGCACGTCAAGCAGGTGCTACGTGCAAACAAGCTGCCAGTTCCTCGCCCCCGTCGCAGAGACCAAGTGAAACCACCCACAGTTGAGCGCCTTCCTGCAATACTACCTTATGTCAAAGGAGTCACTGACAAGATTGGCTACATCCTGAAACGCTCTTCCATTAAAACTTATTTTAAGCCACTAAAGAGGATTAGCCAATTCTTACCACCTGTCAAGTGCCAGATCCCTTTACAAGATGCAGGAGCATATAAACTTGACTGTGACTGTGGTCTCTCTTACATTGGACAAACAAAGAGATCCATAAGAACTCGGATCAAAGAACACATAGCCGATGTGAAGCACCGCCGGGACACTAGGTCTGCAGTCTGTGAACATAGTCAGGACCGCGCCCACCATAACATCAGGTTTGATAAACCACAAATCCTCGCAAAAGAACACCGATACCTGCCTAGAATGGTACGCGAGGCTATTGAGATTAAAAAACACAAAAATTTCAATAGAGAGGATGGCTGGGTGTTACCATCAAGCTGGGATCCTGTTATAAACATTATTAAAAACAAATCCAAAAAGACCACCACAAGACTGCAAGACACCGTGAGCTCATATTGTATAGATTTGACCCACAATAATAATAATTAAAGATAATTTTATAAATTCAAACCTTTTAGTAACAAAGTAAGCCGCCTTCAAAATTAACTTTAATTTAGCATCATGTTACCTGAGTTTTCTTGCCGGATCTTTCTCAGTGTAACCGTGTTCCGATCCGGTGGTAGTATACTAGATTATTAGTTAGTTTTTTAAATATAATTACTATTAATTTTAATGTTTTAATTATTACTAACCATAAACAATATAATTTTTTCATATAGAATCATTTTCTTCTTACACTGGCAATAAATTTTGTATCAAAATGTGGGTCAATATTTAATAACTAATTTCTGTATCGGGTAGATAATTATAAATTTTCTGCAGTAACGATGACTTGTTGGACGTGAGACATCTTAGTCCACCCGTGATCATGAACGCTGTAAAGTGTTCGAAACGTCGGGTAATCAAAAATCAAATACAAACGCGATAAAATCCGTAAAGTAGTTTTATTTTAAATCTACTATACCACGTTGGCCAGACGTGTTGTAGGGGTGTCGGGGATCGAATGTCATAAGACGACCTTTCCGGCACCCCGTAAAAGCGCGGAAGGGACCGCTGTGGTTTTAGTGGGTATTCCGGAAGCATAGCCGGCGAGTCCCACACTCCCCCTCGTCTGACACCGGCGGGGGATAGTGCGTAAATTGCATTTCCACAGCGAAAAAAAAAAAAAAAAATGTTCAGACGTGTTGGTATAGTGTTTTATGTCAAGTTTATCTTCTCTTAGATAGATGTTATTTGTATATTATATCCCTCAGTCGTCTTTTACGACACCCACGGATTAGATTGGTGGTGGTGGATTGTATTCTTACTCCGTCACCACACGGATTTAAAATACTTTACAAAAATAAAATAATTAATTATCGTTCAAGTTGTTGTGATGTTTAAGAATCGAACCCGCAGTTGATACAAAACGTTCTTACATATACTATCACGCCATCTATATGGACGTTAATATTTAAGTTATTAAACTTTATTTATCCGATGTAAGTGGATAACAAACTAATGATTTCTGATGTTTACGCGAGTATTATACATCTATACCAATAAATAAAATTGGAGTGTCTGTTTGTAATGTCAAAATAATAGACTTTTTTCATGCTCACACGGTTATTTGCACGACACCTATGCCTAAAATAGCAATTAAAAAAATTTTTGTCTGTCTGTCTGTTTGTTCCGGGTAATCTTCAAAACGGCTGGACTGATTTCAAAAATTCTTTCACCAATGGAAAGCTATAATATCAGGGCGTAAACTAGGCTATATTTTATCCCGGTATTCCCACGGGAACGGGAACTACGCGGGTAAAACGACTATAACCTATAACCGAAGCGAAGCGAGGGCGGATTGCTAGTTTTAAATAAAACTACTTTACGGCTTTTATCGCGTTTGTATTTGATTTTTGATTACCTGACGTTTCGAACACTTTACAGCGTTCATGGTCACGGGTGGACTAAGATGTCTCACGTCCAACAATTATAAATTCTCTGCAGTAACGATGACTTGTTGGACGTGAGACATCTTAGTCCACCCGTGACCATGAACCCTGTAAAGTGTTCGAAACGTCGGGTAATCAAAAATCAAATACAAACGCGATAAAATCCGTAAAGTAGTTTTATTTAAAATGGATAACAAACTGATATGTCCTTGTGGTATACGGATGTATTACAATAATATTGGGCACGATTTCTTACAAATGTTACATTTCATATAATGGTAACAAGGCGAGCATCAAAAGGGATTATTCACAGAGATATAAACTTACAATCGTATGTTTATAAAGGAAACTTGATAAAAACGCAAATTATTAAAAACTCGTTTAATAATAATATGCTTATAGCAAAACTTAACCGAAAACGGTTAACATAACTCTAACGTATTGTATCGATATTGATATAACTAGTAACGGCTATCACTTATATAAGAACAAAGGACTAATGATAACGCGACGCTGTCGACTAACAATGTCACAACAATAATTGATTTCATGCCCTGATTCTCGTTTCGCTATATTGATAACCGAACCATCACTAATAAGTCTAATAACCAAAATAATTATGTCCTCCCTCCATTTCTGCGTGATTCCTGGCGTGCGAAATTGAAAGGGAGGGATTATTGGCTAGTGGCTTAATAACCAGCAACATTTCACGAATATATAAATAAACCAAAGACGTTCTTAATTCTATTGAGTTAAGTTATAAACTCTGGTAAACCATACTGTAATGGAAAGTAGTTTTGTTTCTTGTAGCTGTCATGTGCTAAGAAAACTGCTCATTATAGTTCGACCTATGAAAAGTTATAATGGTTAAACCGTGCATTAATAGAAATAAGATCAATTACTTTACGTCTCTTCATCAGCTTATAATATGCTTAATATCGATATTCGACAACGGTTATCGATATCAGTATTGACACCAAACGTCGGTTAATAGCCGTTGCTAAAAATAGCCGGTATCACCAATGTCAAATGCTTAGTAATATACGTTCGTTGGTCAGTGAAATGTTTGTTATGTATTATGTAGTGTTGTATCATAATGATAATTGTGTACGTACCTATATATTATGTACACAACAAAACACGTGAATGAATCAGGGTTATATTTATTTCATTCCGATTAAACGAAATTCTTACTATTTTCATTTATTTCTTGTTTTACATAAAATTGTGAGGAGACGAGGTCACATGGGTAAGCAACCCTAATAATATTATTTTATGAACATTAGTTTTCAGTGTATTCACGTGTGGCGATATGTTTTCACAGTAAACTAAAACAAAGCTTCGATTCCTTTGTTTTTATATAAATTCCCTCGATAAAATGATGTTATTCGCCTGTGGGTATCTCTGCCCCGCGCGCAAACGAGCCGTGACTAAAATAATGTTGATAAACAATATAACATTGTAGGTAACATTGATAGATATATATATATATATATATATATATATATATATATATATATATATATATATATGTATTTATGACAAGTTCACACGAACTTACAAAGGAAATGTATTCTAAAAATAAAAGAAATATATATGTAATATAAACAAGTTCACGCAAGGCTTAACCAACTAACAACTAACTAAGTTTGCCTTATCTCGCATAGATGTTATATATATGTATATATATATATATATATATATATATATATATATGTATATATACTAGGCTGTGGCTAATGTAGGAGAACTGTAGGAGAACATCTATCATGGAGGTCGTCATATTTTTTTACAAATGGCATCTATGTAAAAAAGCAAGTTAAAATCGTATATGACATGTTTGTAAGTTTGACGTAGCAGCGCCATCTATTAATTAATTACTCAATCCAGTCAACAGATATCGCTATGTGTTAAAATCGTTTGGAGTTAACAGATAATTGTGAATGTCAAATAATAGGTATATATAGGTAATACAAATAATTTGCAATAAAATAATATTGCGATTATAAATTAAGATGTAAGCTATCCTATCTTTCATGTTGGATCAAACTGCACATGGTGTGCAAATTTGATTAAAATCGGAAAAGTAGTTTAGGAGTCCATCGCGGACAAACAACGCGACACGTAATTTTATTTATTAAGATATATATTTAATCCCTTTGTTGTTTGTCCTTTATCCACGGGCAAGAGATATGGCGAGGTGAATCTTATTGTTACTCCGTCACCACATGGAAACTTTCTGTACAATAGTTTACATAAAAAATGCGAAGCGTACGACATACGGCAGGCAACAATACAGTATGGCCGGGGCATCGCTCCGCGTCCTTACGCGTACACTTCGAACCCTGAACCATATGTATCTATGTATCTGCTAATGGACTGAGTATTATACTATGTACTTATTATTTATTATATTTATATGTTTGTGATAACATTTATGTGACGAGACAGTAGTAAACAGATATAAATGAAACTCTACAGTCACCGTGATGGTGACTTACACATTTCTCATACATTTTACTTGTGCTCGACACAATGTGTACTCTTATACGTATATATTGCAATAGTTTTGACAATAGTTTTATGAGTGGCCGTCTGCTTGACGTCAAACCTACTTGTTGACCAGACGACATAATCTGGCCCAGGTCATAGTACAGCTCTTAGTCATCTTTTAGACATCTACAAGCTACGTTATGGTTGATAGTATTCGTAGCCGCCACCACACATGAAATGAAACTATATTGATATCGGAATATTGTTACACTTAATATTATGCAACATTTAATATTATAAATAAAATAATTAAATTACGTAAACATATATTATTTATTAGAAGTTGGTATAGTGATAAGGGATTCGTTACCTTATTTAGTATTTCCTTAAGCTTTGTATCAACAACAGACAGGAGAACAGTACTTACAGACTTACGCTCGTTGTCTGTAGTAGTCCGTAGCGCAACAATAGAACAGCCGTAAGTCAGCTCAAAGTCGTAGGCACTTCCATGATTAATCTTAAAATTCTAGAATATTGTACAAGTGGACAATAACTGAAATGTTCTCGGTACGTTCACCGTGAGTGCAACACATTGGTAAGCGTAAAGCTACTGATATCATCATAAAGAGATTGCAAATGAGTTATCCCATCCGAGACAATCACGGTTCATAGGAACCGAAAGAACGGTATGAACAACGGACAATATCTCTTAAAAGCAAGTATTACCTTAATTAGAGTATATTGAACACGTTGAGCGCCATGGGGGATATGTTGCGCGACATTCATATAGCATTTTGACCCGCTCGGTATTCAACGTGTTAATTAATTATAGCAATAATATCAGAGTTATAAACTCATTTGCAAAAAAAACGGGCACCTAAGCAATGAACCATTTCAAATGTTAATATTTCTTTGTTTGATAATTATAGGTAGTTTTATCCACACAATTTGCTAAATTAATAAGAAAATAATCGTTTTCATCAGTATTTCATAAAATTTAGATACAATTTATGGGAAATAATGCTAAACCTCGCTAGTAGTGTATATTCGCTAGTAGTGCATATGCTCATGAAGTAAAAATAAAAAAGTTTTTTTGTTTGTTTTTCTTTAATAAAGTAAAAGCAGATAAATGTTTAGTATCGAGTGTGACCCCCTCTAGCTAAAATCACAGCTTGAATTCGTCTGGGCATGCTAGCGAGTATATCCCGGATACTTGCTTGCGGAATACGTTCCCACTCCGCAGTAATCACATTCTTCAGCTCTCTGATGGTCTGCGGAGCCGGGTGTACTGATCTCACACGCCGTTTCAGAACGTCCCAGACATGCTCTATGGGATTGAGGTCGGGACTTCGAGCTGGCCAATCCAAACGACGAATGCCGATCTCTTGCACATACGCATTAACATCGCGGGATCGGTGGGCGCGAGCATTGTCGTCCATAAAAATCGAGTCTTCACCTAGAGCGGCCAATGCGGGTTGTGCATGAGAAATTAGAACTTCCGTTATGTATCGATGCCCAGTCAGTGAGCCGTTTTCAATGAAGACTAACTCTGTACGATCCATTGAATTTATTCCTGCCCAAAACATAACAGAGCCCCCACCATAAGGTGTGATTTCTTCGAAACATGCCTCTGCAAAGCGTTCTCCTTGTCTTCTTAGCACTCGCCGACGTCGATCTTCACCGAACAGAGATATCCTGGCTTCATCAGAGAACAAAACCCTATTCCAATCGTCTTGAGTCCATGATTCACAATTTCTAGCGAACCTAAGCCTGTGAACTCTGTGCTCACGGAGTAATTTGGGGCCGCGGGCCGGGCGGTGACTGCGTATATTGGCAGCGAGAAGCCTCCTCCTGACCGTCCATAGACTAATATGCACATTTCTTACTTCTTGGAGGTTGTTCTTAAGATCCACATACGAAGATTTGCGATTTCTCAATGCGCGACTCACAAGAAAACGATCATCCCGTGGTTGGGTACATGGTTTTCTTCCAGAACCAGGCCTTCTCTCGACGGAACCAGTCTCCTGATATCGCTGCCAGGTCCTTTGGACTGTCGAGCGACTAACATTTAGCCTCCTAGCCACGAAACATTGGCTGCAACCCTCTTCAAGCAGCGCGATAATTTTGGTAGCTTTTACCACTTTATCTACCATTTTTGATACAGCCAAACAGCATTAAATAAAGCTTTGACAGTCAAGGATATGAAATTAATCGATAAAAATTGAATAAAAGTTATGAAAGTCGATGTTAACTTCTGGAACTTCGCGCCAAAAATGTAGGATAAAAAGGGGTTTTCTGTAAAAATGAACATCAAATGAAAAATTGAATTTAGAACGTACTTTTTTAAATACCACAGCATTTTTAAAACCGGTCAGTAACGTGTACAAACGATTGAAACCTTTTTGGTATTGTATCTTTTTAAATATGAATGAAAATCAAAACCGCCCGTTTTTTTTGCAAATCCTTACTAATATTATAAATGCGAAAGTAACTCTGTCTGTCTGTCTGTCTGTCTGTCTGTCTGTCTGTCTGTCTGTCTGTCTGCTACGCTTTCACGTCTAAACCACTGGACCGATTTTGATGAAATTTGGTACAGAGATGGACTAAAGCTTGAGAAAGGACATAGGCTACTTTTTATCGCGAAAAAATGGGTATAAGGGGTTGAAATAGGGGATGACATTTTGTATGGAAATTCGTCATTTTCGATGATAGAACCACGAATCTTTGTATTAAGACACCTAATAATAAATAAATAAATATTTGTTCAAGCGTTTTGGAAATTTCATTTACATGGGGATGAAATTCAACCCCTAAAATACCAAAAAGCATACAGCCGAAACCACTGGGCCTAGAAACGTATTTTTTTTTACACCATCGTATTTCTTGGGGTGCACGAGCACTAGCAAAGGATTTTTGGAAATTCACCCCCTTAAGGGGGTGAAAAACATATAGTCTTTCACGTCTAAACCGATTTTGATGAAATTTGGTACAGAGATGGACTAAAGCTTGAGAAAGGATATAGGCTACTTTTTATCGCAAAAAATGTGTATAAGGGGTTGAAATAGGGGATGACATTTTGTATGGAAATTCGTCATTTTCGATGATCGAACCACGAATCTTTGTATTGAGGCACCTAATAATCCTTACTAATATTATAAATGCGAAAGTAACTCTGTCTGTCTGTCTGTCTGTCTGTCTGCTACGCTTTCACGTCTAAACCACTGGACCGATTTTGATGAAATTTGGTACAGAGATGGACTAAAGCTTGAGAAAGGACATAGGCTACTTTTTATCGCGAAAAAATAGGTATAAGGGGTTGAAATAGGGGAAAGTATTTTCTTTTTACGTCGTCTTATTTCTTGGGGTATACGAGCACTAGCAAAGGATTTTTGGATAATCACCCCCTTAAGTGGATGAAAAGCGTATAGACGAAACTCTTGGAGCTAGGAACGTAAAACTTTCTATGCAATTCTCTTTCTTTTGTTGTAAGTGAGCTCTAAGAAATTATTTTATTAAAATCAACTCCTAAAGGGGTGCAAAATATATAGCCGAAATCATTAGGCCTAGAAACATGGAATTTTTTATGAAGTTTCCTTTCTTGGGGAAAGAGAGATTTTTGCAATTTTAGCCCTAAGGGGGTGAAAAGTGTTTAACCGAAATCACTGAGCCTAGGAAGGATCATTTTAGTACACGGTCGGCTTTCTTGGATTACCCCCAGATTTTCTTAGTGCTCACTTACCAAGCACTATGAAACAATTTTTGGCAAGGATAAGCGAGCTCTAACAAATAATTTTTGGAAATTCAACCCCTAAGAGGGTGAAAGTGTATAGCCAAAGATACCGGGCCTAAGAATGTGAAATTTTGTATACCGATCGGTTATTTGGGGTAAGCACTCACTAAGAAACAATTTTGGGCTGCCCCAAAAGGATAAAACACATATAGTCGAAGACACCCAGCCAATGATATATCATCATTATCTTGCTCTTATCCTAATTACTTTGGATCGACGCGATATGTAGGTACTCTTCTGCCATCGTAGATATATTGCAAAGGTTCTAGCAACATTTTATGACCTGGCGCACCACATTGTTGGCCAGACGGCATCACCGGTCTAGGTCGATGTAAATCTTTGTCTTAGTAGTATTTTGCGATACCCACGAACAATGAAAGCGTGGTAATATTTCTAGCAGCTACCAGACAGTAAGTTACAATCAAGATATTATTCCAATTTTCTATCTCTACAAATAAATGAATTCGAAGCGTCTGTTTGTCTATCAAAATAATAGGTTTTATTTATGCTCACACAATACGGTCCAAATTTTTTTGTCTGTCTGTCTATTCGTTACAGGTAATCTTCAAAATGGCTGGACCGATATTGATTATATTTTACCATCAGGTCTACCAGTCGTACATAAGGAATAACTTAGACTATATTTTATCCCAGGTTATATTTTATCCCGGTGTGGCTGAGTTAAGTCGATTTTAAAATTATTTCACTAATGGAAAGCTATTTTTAAGCGAGTAACATATTTAAGCTATTTTTATCCCGATATTCCTACGGGATCGGGTACAATGTCGATGAAATCACGGGAATTTAATGGTTTTAAAAATTAATTCACTAATGAAAAGCTATATTATCAGTGAAAGGCTATTTTCATCCCGGTATTTGCCCAGGAACGAGAACTATACCGGGGGATGTCGAGCAATTTTTAAAATTCTTTCACCAATGGAAAGCTACCTATGTTGTCAGCGACTAACATAGGCAATTTATATCTCTGATATTTCTGGGATTTATATTAATTTTTTTTTTGGTATGTGTGTAAATTTATAATATCAGCGAGTAACATAGGCATTTTTTATCTCGGTATTGGCATGGGAATTTCTACGTGAATGAAACTGCGGGTGTTTGATTGATATAATTTTTTTTCACCAATGGAAAAGTACGTTATCAGAGACTAAGGAAAGGCCACAATACCATCGTATTTGCACGGCAATCTGAACTACAAGGCTGGAAGTAATATTCAAATGTGAAAGTTTGTGAAGATATTTGGATGTTTGTTACTCAATCACGCTTAAACTGTTGAGCAGATTTGGATGAAAATTGACACGTAGATAGAGTATTTCTTAAATTAAGAAATGTAATACTCTTTATGCCGATAATATTCTTTGCGATAATAGTTCAATATGCAAGTAAATTTTTACGCGGGCGAAGCCGCGGGCAAAAGCTA
Source organism: Lymantria dispar (assembly GCA_032191425.1). NCBI lineage: Eukaryota > Metazoa > Arthropoda > Insecta > Lepidoptera > Erebidae > Lymantria > Lymantria dispar. The sequence continues at coordinate 38,592,084 of CM063445.1, forward strand.
GTGAGTTTATATATCTCACCGTAAAATTGTACGAACCGTTAGTTTATAAACTATCTAGTGAGATTATAAACTATCGATAGATTGTGAACGGACACAAAAATTTACAATCTAACGCTCATATTTTCGTAAGTTTATAAACTGACTATGTTCAACCGTCAAATTGTGAACAAAACGCAAAGTGCACGCTGATTGGTTCAACGAATCATTGTTTTCACACGCGGCCCTGCCGCCATTATTATTTTAGCGACATTACTACATTACATCAATTTAAAGATATTAAAAACAGTTTTTTTGGTGGTATTTAATAATGTAGGTACGTTAATATTTGCTGACAATGAGCTTTTTAATTGCTGATAATTATGTTTGTAACTCTATGCACACGAACGCGTACTATCTATAACGCCAACCAATCAGAGGACGGCTCACAAATTCGCAGGCGAGAAATTGTAAGACGGTGCTGTGATTGGGTCATTTCTTTTTGAACTGATGGTTAAAAATATTACAATCACAATTTGACGGTTGAACATAGTCAGTTTATAATCTTACGAAAATATAAGGGTTAGATTGTAAATTTTTGTGTCCGTTCACAATCTGTCGATAGTTTATAATCTCACTAGATAGTTTATAAACTAACGGTTCGTACAATAATACGGTGACATATATAAGACGTGATATGTAAAGTAATATTCCGTGTGGTGACGGACTAACTATACAATTCACGTCCTCTCTTGCCCATGGGTGTTGTAAAAGACGACTAAGGGATATAATATGTACATACCATCTATGCAATAAAAGGAAAACTCGAAATAAAATCATATACCAACACATCTGGACATCATGAGGATGAGGCCCGAGCCCAGTAGTGGGACATATATGGGCTGTGATGATGATGATATGTAAAATTATTTTGAAACATTAAAAAAATAATTAATACTTGAAAAGTAAACCGAAAAAACAAATCTTACGACAAATTTACATCAAACTGTCAAAGATATTTTATTAAATGAGAAAGATATTTTATTATTCTGTGAATTATTATCGATTTATTTTAGAAATTCAAGTTGAAAAAGATATAATGATATAGAAAAGATCTTTTAGTGTGTGTGTCGCAATGAAGATATAAAAGTTAAGAAAACTTTTAAAATAAGTGAGCGCTTGTTTCTTTATAAATTGTGTTCACAAAATGAATGTCTCGGATATCGCGCTAGTCTAGATTAATACAGAAACAACTAATTATACGGACAATACACTACGTTAAAGTACAGGTATAGCTTATTTAGTTTTTTTTTTCATTTACATGCTCGTGACTGAATACAAGAATCCCAGGAGAACTGTGAGCAACACTTCTCTGGGAAATTTTTAACATCATCTACGATCATCAATCCGTCTGCCAAGTGCCCAGCCACCTGTCATTGTGTAACTTTATCTCAGCCAATATACATACCACTACTGGGCTCGAGCCTCCTCCATAATGGGAGGGAACACGCTGGTCAGACGGGTTGGTTTAGAGTTTTATTTTAAGTTTTGTTTTGTGCATATTATAGGTTTTAGTCGTCTTTTACTGTTGGGGCTGGGGCTGCCTCGTTTCTGCAGTGCATCAAACATGTACTCGCACGCTCACATTGACGGTTTCCATGCCATTATATGGCAGAAATATGCCTCACTGCTCTGCAGGGTCCGAGCCAGCCCCAACTCCATACTGAGGACAATAGCGAGAGGGTACGAGTGGCCTATTATTTATAATATTATTCATCGTTGCCAGACGAATACTAAACTCGTTGCCAAATAAATATTATATATTGTACTAACATAATTTTAAGATTGTATTTACTAACCTTCTATGGATGGTACTTGTCCGAAATAAAAATTATTATTATTATTATATTTACGACACCTACGCAGGGCAAGAAAGTGTGCGTTGAATTTTATTGTTTCTTCGTCACCCAAAGGACGTGGCATGAATCCACGAACACATCTACTTAAAAGCTGATGATTATGTATTTATATGAAACCGATTTTAAAATATATGACGAGATTGTGTGGTGTAACTAGTTATTTAATATTAAATTAATTAACAAATGATTTTGTCTGTGTATCGCGGCGTGTGTACCTAGCCTACAGACACGAGAGCTCTCAAACTGTAAAGTTTAAATGAATATAAATTAATTATAATAATAAAGTAATCTGAAAGGTTAATGGATACTGTAATATTTATTACTAGCTTTTGCCCGCGGCTTCGCCCGCGTAAAAATTTACTTGCATATTGAACTATTATCGCAAAGAATATTATCGGCATAAAGAGTATTACATTTCTTAATTTAAGAAATACTCTATCTACGTGTCAATTTTCATCCAAATCTGCTCAACAGTTTAAGCGTGATTGAGTAACAAACATCCAAATATCTTCACAAACTTTCACATTTGAATATTACTTCCAGCCTTGTAGTTCAGATTGCCGTGCAAATACGATGGTATTGTGGCCTTTCCTTAGTCTCTGATAACGTACTTTTCCATTGGTGAAAAAAAATTATATCAATCAAACACCCGCAGTTTCATTCACGTAGAAATTCCCATGCCAATACCGAGATAAAAAATGCCTATGTTACTCGCTGATATTATAAATTTACACACATACCAAAAAAAAAATTAATATAAATCCCAGAAATATCAGAGATATAAATTGCCTATGTTAGTCGCTGACAACATAGGTAGCTTTCCATTGGTGAAAGAATTTTAAAAATTGCTCGACATCCCCCGGTATAGTTCTCGTTCCTGGGCAAATACCGGGATGAAAATAGCCTTTCACTGATAATATAGCTTTTCATTAGTGAATTAATTTTTAAAACCATTAAATTCCCGTGATTTCATCGACATTGTACCCGATCCCGTAGGAATATCGGGATAAAAATAGCTTAAATATGTTACTCGCTTAAAAATAGCTTTCCATTAGTGAAATAATTTTAAAATCGACTTAACTCAGCCACACCGGGATAAAATATAACCTGGGATAAAATATAGTCTAAGTTATTCCTTATGTACGACTGGTAGACCTGATGGTAAAATATAATCAATATCGGTCCAGCCATTTTGAAGATTACCTGTAACGAATAGACAGACAGACAAAAAAATTTGGACCGTATTGTGTGAGCATAAATAAAACCTATTATTTTGATAGACAAACAGACGCTTCGAATTCATTTATTTGTAGAGATAGAAAATTGGAATAATATCTTGATTGTAACTTACTGTCTGGTAGCTGCTAGAAATATTACCACGCTTTCATTGTTCGTGGGTATCGCAAAATACTACTAAGACAAAGATTTACATCGACCTAGACCGGTGATGCCGTCTGGCCAACAATGTGGTGCGCCAGGTCATAAAATGTTGCTAGAACCTTTGCAATATATCTACGATGGCAGAAGAGTACCTACATATCGCGTCGATCCAAAGTAATTAGGATAAGAGCAAGATAATGATGATATATCATTGGCTGGGTGTCTTCGACTATATGTGTTTTATCCTTTTGGGGCAGCCCAAAATTGTTTCTTAGTGAGTGCTTACCCCAAATAACCGATCGGTATACAAAATTTCACATTCTTAGGCCCGGTATCTTTGGCTATACACTTTCACCCTCTTAGGGGTTGAATTTCCAAAAATTATTTGTTAGAGCTCGCTTATCCTTGCCAAAAATTGTTTCATAGTGCTTGGTAAGTGAGCACTAAGAAAATCTGGGGGTAATCCAAGAAAGCCGACCGTGTACTAAAATGATCCTTCCTAGGCTCAGTGATTTCGGTTAAACACTTTTCACCCCCTTAGGGCTAAAATTGCAAAAATCTCTCTTTCCCCAAGAAAGGAAACTTCATAAAAAATTCCATGTTTCTAGGCCTAATGATTTCGGCTATATATTTTGCACCCCTTTAGGAGTTGATTTTAATAAAATAATTTCTTAGAGCTCACTTACAACAAAAGAAAGAGAATTGCATAGAAAGTTTTACGTTCCTAGCTCCAAGAGTTTCGTCTATACGCTTTTCATCCACTTAAGGGGGTGATTATCCAAAAATCCTTTGCTAGTGCTCGTATACCCCAAGAAATAAGACGACGTAAAAAGAAAATACTTTCCCCTATTTCAACCCCTTATACCTATTTTTTCGCGATAAAAAGTAGCCTATGTCCTTTCTCAAGCTTTAGTCCATCTCTGTACCAAATTTCATCAAAATCGGTCCAGTGGTTTAGACGTGAAAGCGTAGCAGACAGACAGACAGACAGACAGACAGAGTTACTTTCGCATTTATAATATTAGTAAGGATTATTAGGTGCCTCAATACAAAGATTCGTGGTTCGATCATCGAAAATGACGAATTTCCATACAAAATGTCATCCCCTATTTCAACCCCTTATACACATTTTTTGCGATAAAAAGTAGCCTATATCCTTTCTCAAGCTTTAGTCCATCTCTGTACCAAATTTCATCAAAATCGGTTTAGACGTGAAAGACTATATGTTTTTCACCCCCTTAAGGGGGTGAATTTCCAAAAATCCTTTGCTAGTGCTCGTGCACCCCAAGAAATACGATGGTGTAAAAAAAAATACGTTTCTAGGCCCAGTGGTTTCGGCTGTATGCTTTTTGGTATTTTAGGGGTTGAATTTCATCCCCATGTAAATGAAATTTCCAAAACGCTTGAACAAATATTTATTTATTTATTATTAGGTGTCTTAATACAAAGATTCGTGGTTCTATCATCGAAAATGACGAATTTCCATACAAAATGTCATCCCCTATTTCAACCCCTTATACCCATTTTTTCGCGATAAAAAGTAGCCTATGTCCTTTCTCAAGCTTTAGTCCATCTCTGTACCAAATTTCATCAAAATCGGTCCAGTGGTTTAGACGTGAAAGCGTAGCAGACAGACAGACAGACAGACAGACAGACAGACAGACAGACAGACAGACAGAGTTACTTTCGCATTTATAATATTAGTAAGGATTCTTCAATTGCTTTTTTATAAAAAAAAAATAACGTTCTGTTCAAATAGAATGAAATCGACAGCAGCGCAATCGGGTCCAATTGTGAATCTAAACCATTCTCGAATCCCCTTGAACATACACAAAAAATTTCATCAACATCGGTCCAGCCATATGTGTGTGTGTAAGTAAACTATTAACGTGTTACACAAATATTAACTGATTCAACAGACGCTGTACCGACCAAACCTAGCGTCAGGATAGGTTAATAATTTATGAATCCATTCTTAAATACAAATGAACACACCCAAAAAAGATCATTAGAATCGTCCTAGCCGTTTAAGAAATTTCTCGCTACACACGTACAGAAGAATTAAATATATAAAGACATGTCCATGGCTAGGATTATCTACCAGAATAATTATTTTTTCAATTATATCTATTACAGGATATACAAAATTATAGCGCGATTGCCTCAGTAGTTTATGTGTGAAAGACTAACAGATAAAGAAACTCACATTCGTGTTTATAAAATAAGTAATATTTAAATAGTTAAGATATTATTTATAAGTGAACTAAACTTATTATCTATATTGAGTACGAATCGAAGCCTACAAAAGTTGACATAAAAAAGCCTTTAACCAGTCACCCTCGTGCAATCATTTTTTTCCATTTGTGAGAAATACAGAGCTTTTATTGAGCAATTCTTTGTCCGGGAACACTCAATCACAAACGATGATGAAGCGGAAATATAATGGCACTATTGGCACGAATTTTGTTACATTTCGTTAAGTTTTACATTTTTCTTATATATTTTTGTACTTAAGAAACTCATTTCTCTACAACGAGTATGATGGATCTGTATTACTATTTTATGTTATTATTACAAACTCATCGCGCCTCAGTTCCAAGAAGAAACTCTCTAAATTTCAAGGAGTATTGGGATTCCCGGCGTTTAAATATCGAGAAATCCAGTTTGGGAGTCATTTGGAGGATAAAGGTAAACTGGCAAGCAAAAAGCTAAGCATCCTGAATAGAGCCAGGCGATAATATCGAAACAGACAAGTTCGTTCTCATGTAGAGTACTGCTTACATTTTTGGGCAGATGCGCCTAAATACCAGCTAGACTCACTTGATTTCCTGCAAAGACATACTGTACGAATCGCAAGTGATTCCAATCTCCCGAACAGACTGGAGTCGCTGGAGTGGCGGGGAGACTGCGTCACTCTAGGTACTCTACCGGTCCTTTGATGGGAGTGCTCTAAGTTTGACTTGGTACCACTGTCACCCATTTATCAATGTACTATCCAACCGTAACAAGGTTCATTCATTTCACTTGGCACCGTTATAGTCTTCAACAGTACGTTTCCAACGTTCGTTTGTACCACGTATATGCAGGCTCTAGAATGAACTACTTCAATTTTATCGAAATCGGTTTAACAGATTAATGTTTTATTGATTTAAATTAAAGTAAAAAAAATAACTATTTTCCAGGAAAACTTATTATTAGGCTAAAAATTGTGCTATGTGTTAATCCAGAAAACGGTTTATCCAAAATTGGTGCATCCAAATCTGTTCAATGGTTTACACGTGAAAGAGTAGCAAATATACATACATATATATAATTCTTTTTATATTTAAAACTAGCTGACCCGGCGAACTTCATAGCGCTATAATTTTTTTCGTAAATATATTTTATAAATTGCCGAATATATAGTCTCTAATGGAAGAACCATTACGGCTTTGTCAGGAAAGATTCGATTGTCTTGGTCGCGGCATTGTTAATGATGATTCAAAGAGAATACAAATTACTGATTATTGATTTCTGACAAAATTATAATTATCAAATTTTTAACCATACTAAACAATAGACAAAATTACATTTAGCTGTCATTTGCGTTTTATTATAACATATCAAATGCGTTTTTGTTATCCTATGTTTCATAGTGACTTGTATTCTCCTTGACATGATTTTCTGCGTGAATATGGAAATGTTATGTTAAGCTCTTGTATTATATTAATTTTTTTAGTGTTTTATAGTGTTATATTGAATAATTTTGCTGATATTTTATGTAATATAATACAGTTAAGATGCTGAAGTGTGGTGAATGTGATATAAGAGTGGTTTACGTGTATTTTCGTATTCTACCGAAATTCCCAGAGAAATCATTTAATTAGGTTTTCAGCCCCTAATTAATAGCAACGACTTGACTTATTAACGGACAATAAATAAGCTATTCTATATGAAGAAATATTAAATAATATGAAGAAAATTGTATCAGACTTGGCTGTATGGGCTTTGATCCCTTAACCTGTCTGAATAGACAAACAGAAACAAAAAACAATCTATTTGCCATTTTATGTCACGTCACACGAGAACGCGATCGCACGGGATGAAAAGTAGCTCAATGACATTAAGAAGAAGAAAAAGAATGGGATAAAAAACATCCTATGTCCGTCTCCTGGTTTTAAGCTACCTCACCACCAATTTTCAGCCAAATCCGTTCAGCCGTTCTTGAGTTATAAATAGTGTAACTAACACGACTTTCTTTTATATATATAGATACTAGCCGACCCGGCGAACTTCATACGAGCATAATTTTTTTTGTAAACATAGTGAAACAACTATTAATATAAGACGACTTATGTACCTATGTTTAACAAATAAATTATTCTATTCTATTCTATTCTAAATATATTTTTTAAATTGCCGAAAATATAGTCTGTCTACAGCTGTCATTTGTGTTTTGTTATTACATGTCAGATGCGTTTTTGTTATACCACGTTTTATAGTGACTTGTATTCTGGTTGACGTTTTATATCAAGTCCCACGGGAACCCGGTCGAACGGGATGACAAAGTATCCTATGTCCGTCTCCTGGTTCTAAGCTACCTCCCCGCCAATTTTCAGGTAAATCGGTACAGCCGTTCTTGAGTTATAAATAGTGTAACTAACACGACTTTCTTTTATATATATAGATTAGTAGAGTTTTATTTATCAATTGAACAATACAACAATATTGAATTGTCCGTTTGGTGACGGAGTACTAATACAATTCACCACCCCCTACCTCACCTGTGAATATCGTAAAAGACGATTAAGGGATTTTAATATGCATACAACATCTATGCAAGAGAAGGAAACCACGAAATGAAACACGTCTTACCAGCATGCTATCGTAGGACATTATTCCTTTAATAGTGGAGTAGGTCTGAGCCTAATAGTGGAGTGCATATTGGCTGAGATAAGGACCATGTTAATTTAAGCTAATCGGCCACGTCTCTAAGTGGGTTTTATTTAATACATAGGTAAATATAATGGGGTGTTTCGTTACTTCATTAATAATACGTTGATTGGTCGCCTGATGTCACTTGAGACACACTCATGTGAAGGGCCCAATATTACATTAATCACTCGCCCCGTGTGTCTGTGTGTGTGTATGTCTAACGCGACGCTAACTAATATGTATCACGTACCTTGATAAATTATCTAGTGTCATGTATGTGTATGTTATGACAACACGCCGGCTAACAACATTACAATAGACATACACTGAGGAACAGTGATATTGAGACAAGGTGGGTTCAATCAATTTGGTTTATATTCAGTATTGTGCGTACTAGACAGATATTAGATTTATGAAATTGACTCTAGTTTACGATCTAAAAACTCTGTTCAAAATTTAACTGAAAATGTCTAAATAATAAATTAATGGACGTATAAATAAATATATTAAGAGTGACTATATCTATATATATAAAAGAAAGTCGTGTTAGTTACACTATTTATAACTCAAGAACGGCTGTACCGATTTGGCTGAAAATTGGTGGGGAGGTTGTGACCTTAGAACCAGGTGATGGACATAGGATACTTTTACGTTACCATGTGACGTGACATAAAATGTCAAAGAGAATACAAGTACGCGTCGCATTTGATATGTAATAACAAAACGCAAATGACAGCTAAACGTAATTTTGTCTATAGTTAAAAATTTTATGGTTGGTATGGTAGAAAATTTTGATAATTATAATTTTATCAGAAATCAATAATGAGTAATTTGTATTCTCTTTGAATGGTCATTAACAATGCCACGACCAAGACGATTGAATCTTTCCCGACAAAGCTGTAATGGTTCTTCCATTAGGTACTATATTATCGGCAATTTAGAAAATATATTTACGAAAAAAATTATGGCGGCACGAAGTTCGCCGGGGCAGCTAGTAGTAACAGAAAGCAAACTTAATACGCATGATTTAACTCGGTTGATAAAAAAAATACGAAATCTTTTTCGTTTCGTTTTTCTATCTTGTAGAGATAGAGAGATATATAGTTGTAGAAATAGTTTTGCGTAAAACTCGGAATAGAAAGTTCAACAGTTGTCCGCAATCATTTGACTGCCCCATTCGCCCTTGTAACTTTTATCCATTGTTCTAAATTCTTGGGAGAAGTATTCTCTGTAACCGCCTTGATTATCCAGGAAGCTATCCAAATGCCTATGGAGAAAACGTAATATATTTCCTCGTAAGTAGATAAAATCTGAAGTAGTTATTAGTTATGTACAAGTTTATGTAATACCACGCTGGACAGACGTGTTAACATAGAGTTTTATTTCAAATTTTCCTTCTTTTACGTTGAACTTATTTACACAATATCCCTTAAACTTCGTTTACGACCATATATAATAATTATTATAATACATAATATAATAATTATGATATATTTAATGTTAAATAAAAACTGTCCCAAAACAATATAAATATTCATATACAATCATTTACTTTCTGGCAATAAATTTGTAAAAAAATGTGTGTCACTAATACTGTGCCATATAAATATATCTAATAATGATAAGTTATTGGACGTGAAACAACTTAGCTTTCGTGTAAGTACGAACAATGGAAAGCGTTCACTTCGGGCAACTTAAAGTCAAATACAGACACGATAAAATTTGTAAAAATAGTTTTATTCTATATAATACTTGTGTAAACATATCAAATGATCTGCAACATATTTCCGTGTGGTGACGGAGTAACAATACAACTCACGATGCCCTTTTTTACCCGTGAATGTCGTAAAAGACGACTAAGGCATATGACTTTGCAAGAGAAGGGAAACTGGAAATAAAACCCTATACCAAGGCATCTGACCAGCGTGGTATAATAGGTCAATATCCCTTCTGTTACATAGGAGGCTCGAGCCCAGCAGTGGGACGTATATGAGCCGAAATGACGAATGATGAAACATCTGAAATGATTACGTTATACAAGTTAATCTCATGTGAGTTGTCCCAAATTCTGTCCATCGCCAAACCTGACGATAAAATGATGTTATTTCTTATAATTGATCCTCGTAATGTCTCTCTCCGGCTGTTGAGTAGGCCACAGATACCGCAATCTTGTCTTCAATGACCCGCACAGCAAGTATTCACCTCTGGTTGACATACCTTTAATGTGCCAGGATATTGTTGAAGGGAAACTTCTTTAGAATCACACGATGAAACGAAAAAGCGAGTCCATAAAGACACAAACACATAAATGTATAGGATTCAACGGACGAGGGAATGAGATAAAGGATAAAAGATGAAGGATGAAGGTTGAAGGATGAACGATGAAGGCGTTTCACTTTTGATATGCGTACTTTGTACATCATCATTCATCATCATTTCAGCCTATTGCCGTCCACTGCTGGACATAGGCCTCCCTCATGTTGCGCCACAATGTGCGGTCCTGTGCCGCCTGCATCCAACGACGCCCAGCAACTTTTACTAGGTCGTCGGTCCACCTAGTGGGGGGGCGTCCTACATTGCGTCGTCCGATGCGTGGTCGCCACTCGAGAACCTTTCTTCCCCAGCGGTTGTCGGTTCGTCGAGCGATGTGGCCTGCCCATTGCCACTTCAGCGTGCTAATTCTTCGTGCTAAGTCGGTTACACCCGTTCTTCTGCGGATTTCCGTATTCCGGATTCTATCTCGTAGAGAAATCCCGAGCATAGCCCGTTCCATAGCACGCTGAGCGACTTTGAGTCTTGATATGAGGCCTACATTTAGGGACCACGTTTCCGTGTCGTAAGTTATCACTGGTAACACACACTGGTCGTAGACCTGTGTTTTCAGACACTGAGGTATGTTGGACGAGAAGATCCTCTTAAGTTTCCCGAACGCTGCCCAACCGAGTTGGATTCGTCGGCTGATCTCTTTCTCGAAATTGGATCTACCTAACTGGACTGTTTGTCCTAGGTAAACATAGTGATTGACAACTTCGAGAATCGCATTGCCAACTAGGACCGGTACAGGAATGACATGGGTATTTGACATGACTTTCGTCTTGTCCATGTTCATTCGTAGACCCACTAGTTGGGATACCCTGCTGAGATCATTGAGCATAGTGCCAAGGTCCTCCATGGATTCTGCCATAACGACGATATCGTCTGCGAATCGAAGGTGAGTGATGTATTCGCCGTTAATGTTGATGCCGAGTCCAGTCCAGTCTAAGAGCTTGAAGACATCTTCCAGTGCAGTGGTGAACAGTTTCGGAGAGATGACATCTCCCTGTCTCACGCCTTTCTGCAACTGGATCGGTTTCGTACTCTTATCCCGGATACGGACTGACATTATGGCGTTCCGATACAAACACTTCATCACTTCAATATAGCGATGGTCGATTTGGCACCGCTGAAGGGACTGCAGCACCGCCCAAGTTTCGACTGAATCAAAGGCTTTCTCATAGTCCACAAACGCTAAGCAAAGGGGCCGATTATACTCCTCGTTCTTTTGTATAATCTGCCGAAGCGTGAGGATATGGTCTATGGTGCTATAGCCTTTTCGGAAGCCGGCTTGTTCGGGCGGCTGGAAGTCATCGAGCTTGCGCGAGAGTCGATTGGTAATGACCCTCGAAAACAACTTATAAACATGGCTCAGGAGTGAGATGGGTCTGTAGTTCTTTAAAAGAGCTTTGTCACCCTTCTTGAAGAACAGCACCACCACACTCCTGGTCCACGACTCTGGAACGTCGCCCCCGAGGATAACGGAATTAAATAGCTTCTGAAGGGCTATTAAGACCGGCTTGCCGCCCGCCTTCAAAAGCTCTGCCGTAATTCCGTCATCTCCCGGTGCCTTACCGTTACGTATTTGTTTGAGAGCCATTCTGATTTCGAACAAGCTGATGTCCGGGATTTCTTCGGTATAGTGCGCGAGTTAGCTTGGATCTGGGATCTTGGACCAAGCCGACAACAGGATTTCGGGATGATTTGTATAACTGTCCATAGAACCTTTCGACCTCTCCCAAGATCTCACTTTGGGATGAAATGACAGTGCCGTCATCGGTCTTCAGCTTAGTCATTTGGCTTTGCCCAATAGAAAGATCTTGTGCGAACACTTTCGAGCCACGATTCCGCTCTATTGCTTCTTTAATACGGAGCGTATTAAATCGGCGAATATCGCGACGCACAGACCTGGAGATCTGCCTATTTAGCTGCCTATGTTTGGACCAATCGGCTGCAGACTGCACCGTCATCTCTTTTCTCCGCTCCATGAGCTTGAGAGTCTGGTCAGAAAGTTTTTTAGGTCTATTAACGCGGTGAGCCTTGAAAAATTTCGACCCAACCGCGTGGACAGTTTCCACGAACCTGTTGTTCATATCGTTCGGAGATTCGCACTCGTCCAGACATTGGAAGCGATTGTGTAGTTCAAACTTTCGAGGTTCTGGTATTGGACAGATGTAGGTCGGAGTGTAGACTTCATCAAGCGTAACCGCTCGACTTTTGTATGGATATTCAATATGCTTCGTACCATCCGGTGATCGCTCCCAGTTTTAATTTTGCTGATCACTAAGACATCATTGAATATCTGTCGTTTGTCTGACAAGATGAAGTCTATCTCGTTTTTTGTTGAACCATTGGGGCTAATCCAGGTCTATTTCCTTTGTGGCTGCTTCATAAAGAAGGAATTCATCATAAAAAGGCTTTCCTTCTCCAGAAAATCAGCCAGTTTCTGGCCCCTCTGGTTTCTCTGTCCATATCCATGTTTCCCCACTCTCAACTCATCATCACTCCCTTTGCCTAGTTTCGCGTTAAAGTCTCCCATAACCACCGTGAAGTGGGTTTTGGACGCGTGTATGGCTTTCGAGATGTCCTCGTAAAATGCCTCCACCTCGTTGTCGGACTATGTCGAGGTCGGTGCGTATACCTGTTTAACCTTCAGCGAATACCTCTTGGTAATTCTGAGTATAAGGTACGCTACCCTTGTCGATACACTCTCGATCCTCTCCACGTTGTCTACGAGAGACTTACGAACGATAAACCCTATACCACCTTGGGACGGGTGATCGCCCTCCCGGTAAAAGAGCAAGTTTCCAGACTGGAGGATTATCGTGCCCTCGCCCTCTTTTCGCACTTCTGATAATCCTACAATGTCCCAGCGGATTTTGCTCAATTCCTCTTCCAGCTCGATGACCCTCTCGTCAGTCCTGAATGTCCGAATGTTGTGTGTTACCAGGGCCAAGGGTCGTTTTTGTTGGTAGCCGGATCGCTGCCGGAGATTCCTCGCACCCCCCGCTCCACCACTACTGGGCCCGCCACCAAAATGAGCCCGTAGGGTACCGGAGCCGCCGCCCACTCTCCTGGTAAACCCTCAGCCGATTTTTACGACTCCCACGGGCAAGTAAGGGGTGGCGACACATGTATTCTCAAACCGTCGCCACACGGCCAATACTTTGTACATACATTCTTTTTTTTTTTTAATGCGGTGGTTCTCAGCTGGTGGCAGACTAATTTCCAACCGAGCACCTATACAAACCATTGACTTATCTATATCTTAATTATAATTATAGTTCCTGGTATTATCGATTTCCAGGGCAGTCTTCTATTTTAAAATTCACAAAGGGTACACGACAACTAGTTTATTTATAAGGAGATAACAAATGGATGAAATAAGTACGAAACGAAAGTTGAAAGCGTGTCGCTAGCACGCTCGAGAGGAGCAAGCGACCGGCCCGCTGCCGGGCTGAAGGAAACTTTTGAAAGGTTACACACAACTTTCGAAACTTTCCCTTGAAAATATAAACAAGTACCTAAATAAACAGCCCCCACACAAATCACCAATAATTTAAAGTTAAACACATCTTTTGAATTTAATTAAAACTATTAATTTAAAATTAAATTCCTTATAATCCACCATTTAAAATTTTTATATAAATAGTATTGTTGTATTAAGAGAAATAAATGGGAAACTGTGTTTTCTGTGTGCTGACGGAATGTGAATACGATTCCCCGCCCCTCCCTCGCCCGTGGGTGTTATAAAAGGCGATGAAGGGATCAAATATGCATATAACATCTATGCAAGAGAAGAAAAATTTGAAACGAAACTCTACAGCAACACGTGTGACCAGCGTGGTATATGAGCTAAAATGATGATGAAATAAAATAATCAAACGTGTCTAATGTAATAATAAAACAATTTAAATTAATTAATAAATAAATTTAACTAACGGATGATACGCGTAGCGCGCCCTCTCTCTGAGATAAGCCACCAACAAGCTCGCAGTCTTTGTATTTTAAATTAATTTGTTTCGCTTCACTCTTATATAATTGCTTATACAATATTTAAGTTAATTACAATTTAAATGTTTACTTAAGCAATTATTAATAAAATGTTAATAAATCAAATTTATAAGATCATATTGTATATAGACTTAATTATCTCAATGAAAATACGTTCCAGTCAATATTGAGCGCGAACCAACTATACTTTTTTTTTTGGGGGTGGGCTACGGTCGGCGCACCCGTCGCCCGGCTCCATACGGGGTGACAGAGGGGCGTCGGCACGCACACCCGTAACCCACCCGAGACACGTCGCCTTCGTCGTTGGGCCATCCACCGGTGCAGGATGACTTGTCGTCAGTGATCGGCTCGACGGAATACCCCTTGAGGAGTACCCTCTCCTTGAGCGACGTCGCCCCCTCGGGGAGGACGTCGGTCTCTCCTCGCGCGATCGGCCTCTCGGCAGGTGACGGACTTGCTCTCCGGTCCAGTCACACGCAAACCAACTACACTGGGGATATATCAGTTCTTTTATCACATTTCATCTTATACACGTCCCACTATTGGGCTAAGGTCTCCTCCACTACTGGAGAGAAATTATCCTACTATACCACGCACGTGTTTCCGTATGGTACTCCTACACAGATGTTTCCGTATGGTGACCGAGTAAGAATACAGTTCATTATTCTCTATTTTGCCGTGGATGTCGTAAAAGCCGACCAAACTATCCCTTAAATAAGTATATAACATCTGTGCAAGAGAAGGAAAACACGAAACAAAACCCTATTCCAACACGCCTCAGGTTATGTCCCCTCCATGGAGGAGGGGCCTGAGCCCAGTAATGGAACATGTATAGGCTGAGATGATGGGATTATGATAACACAAATGTTATATGCATATTATATTTCTTAGTCGTACTTTACGACACCCACAGATAAGATAAAGAGAGGGGGGGGGGGTTGTGTAAATTGTATTGTTAGTCTCTCACCACACAAAAAGAATCTCCTATCACACGTGACCGAGTGTGAGCGATATAATGTTCCACTTGTAATCTATATATAAAGCTGAAGAGTTTGTTTGAACGCGCTAATCTCAGGAACTACTAGTTCGATTTGAAAAATTCTTTCAGTGTTATATAGCCCATTTATTGAGGAAGGCTATATCATCACGCTAAGACCAACAGGAGTGGAGCACCAATGAAGAGCATTTCAACACCAGTTTTGTTTTCCTTTTGAGAGCTTCCGCTGTGTAAACGGCTAAATTTTTGCAAAAATCATATGTGACTGAATCGTATTAATATTTCCACCTTGTTCGTAAACAAAGTCCTATGTCAAAGTTACTGTTAGTCCAAAGTATTTATACAGCGCGAGCAGCAGCAGAGGTTAGTATTAAATAAACATATACAAGTTGTTCGCGAGCTTTTTTTTTTTTTTTTTTTTTTTTATTGCAAACGGTGGCAAACGAGCAAACAGTACACCTGGTGGTAAATGTTGCTGCCGCTCATGGACCTTTACAAGGCCGTTGCCTACCGCGAAGAAAGCGAAGGGAGTGTGAATGCGTGCATTGAGACTCGGTGATACCAAGGGCACCACCAAAACCCTCTACACGCCTACACGCAAACACCCTCAGAAAGTTGGGCTTCCAGCTCTCTCGCTCACCGAACGAAGCGCAGTAACAAATTGCTACTACTCAGACGTCGATTTTCTGCTCAGTGTGGTACTGCCCCGGACGGACCGGCCCGCGGCTGTAGACAGATAACTGTCGACAGTGTGCTCCTACCACTCCTAAAGCTGTTGTTGTTCGTGTGACAGTGTGTCAATGCGTCATACATTGTTGTTTATAAACGTTACCAAGAGCAGGTGGACGTGTGGTGTATAGGCAGATGTAGGAGTGGTGACGTCACAGGCTCACGTACGCAGTCTATCTGTCACAGTATTGTTCGCTCGAACGCTCCGAACGTTCCTCCATTAAACTGTCGATATAGTTTATTGGTTTATTGATGACCCCAGACGTTATGTTCTTGTCTACACTAATATTATAGAGAGGATAACTTTGTTTGTATGTTTGTTTGGTTGTAATGAATAGGCTCAAAAACTACTGGACCGTTTTTAAAAATTCTTTCACCATTCGAAAGCTACATTATCCACGAGTAACATAGGCTAAATTTTATTTTGGAAAAATATAGGGTTCCATAAAATATTTGGGTTTTTCGGACATAAGGTGTAAAAAATCAACCAGAAAAGTTACTTATTTTGCGTACGCTGCCTAAACTATAAAAGATAGAACTACAAAATGTTCTAATTAATTGTAGATCTTATATCTACAAAAAAGTCCGCGACACACTATACGTATCTATGTCGAGTGAGGCACAACAATTGCACGACACATATGCCTAAAATACAGATTAAAAAAATTTTGTCCGTCTGTTTGTTCCGATTTCAAAAATTCTTTCAGCAATGGAAAACTAGAATATCAGGGAGTAAATTAGGCTATATTTTATCGCGGTATTCCCACGGGAACGGGAACTACGTGGGAAAAACGACTAAAACCGAAGCGAAGCGAGGGCGGGTTGCTAGTTTAGTATAAAGCGGCCGCGAGCTCGCCTTCAATAAAATTGTATCAAACAAAAATTGTCTTACATAATCGTACCTATATACAATAAAACTAATATTCTATATACGGGTATGTTTCCTCGTGAAGTTTGATAATAAATGTAGTTGGTCAGGGATTATTTTTAAGTGTATACAGCGACGATGTATTTATATTTATTTAATACTGGCTGACCCAACAGACTTCGTTCTGTTTAAACCTAAAAAATATTTAAAGGAATTCTCCTTGAACTCGATCGCAGCGCCACCTACCGGGTCTAATTGTGATTCTAAACCATTTTCTAATCCCCTTGAACACAAAAAAAAGTGTGTGTTCAAGGGGATTCGAGAATTAAAAATTGTGTTTAGGGGTCGTTTAGGAGGCGGTCAGTGACATACACACATCACAAGAAATTTATATATAGAGACATAATTATGTGCTTCATTCTGTCTCAATATATTTTTTTTTTCCTTTTCACATAGGGGTAGGCAGAGACCACTCCCCTCCACTTGCTACGATCTTGACATACCACTTTCGCTTCCTCCACATTCATTAATCTCTTCATGCATATTCTTCGGTTTAGAGTAGGTACTTCTAACCTGGCCTTTCTTAAGAACGTTCCCGATTTGATCGTGGAACCTCCGCCTTGGTCTTCCCCTTCCAACACTTCCGCTCAGATTCACCTTATAAATTCTTCTTGTTAATCATCTTTCATTCATTCTCTCTACATGACCAAATCAACTTAACATACCTTTCTCAATCCTTGTCAGTACATCAACATTCATTCCACAACGTTCCCTGATTACAGTGTACTTAATTCTATCACTCAGTTTCACACCAATCATGCTCCTCAGCGCTCTCAATTCCACAGTATTTATTCTACTTTCGTATTTCTTCTGCCATACCCAGCTCTCACTTCCATACGTTAGGGTTGGTACAAGGACTCCCCTATGCACAGCCAGGCGAGCCTTCTTAGACAGGCTCTGGCTGCCCATAAAGGTGCGCAAAGCACCATTCACCATATTTCCCTTACACACTCTTCTTTCAATATCATTTTCACATTTACCATCTTAATTTTTTTGACTATTAATTATCGACATGTTAAATGTCGGTGCGTCCACATAGCAAAATTTTTTTTTTGTGTGACTATAACTGTTAGCCGCAGATGGCTTTGACAGCTTAACCGAACTATGGGCGAGCGCTGAGGGCACTCAATCCGATAATAAATTTAAGCGAACATTGCCCAAGGGCTTCCCCTGTGGGTAACGGACCTCAGCTTGGGGCGTCGCTGAAGGCAGAATGGGCGTGACAAATATTGTTCACGACGTACAATATATACATAGCTTGTGACACACACATTCACACTATTAACTTATTCAATATCTCTGTACACACGCACACACACACACACACACACGCACGCGCACGCACACGCACACACACGTGTATAATGTGCGTTCATCATTTATTAATATTCACTCACTTTAAGTTCATCTTTATACAAATTTAAATACTTCTCTGTCTCTTTCTCTCTCCCTTGTGGTTACGAGATAATAATACAGTCTGTCACCAAGTGTTTGTGGATGACATCAGTGAAAGAGAGAACTTTCAAAATAATTAACAATATATTCAAATCCTAATTTTGAAATAACAAGATTAGAGAAAAACTTTATGTATCATCTTGCGAATTTATTCATCTCATCATCATCTAAGCCCATATACGTCCCACTGTTGGGCTCGGGCCTCCTCCACAATGGAAGGGTAATAGACCTACTATACGACGCTGGTCAGACGTGTTGGTATAGGGTTTTATTTCGAGTTTTCCTTCTCTCCCATAGATGTTATATGCATTTTATATCCCTTAGTCGTCTCGTACGATCACCCACGGGTAAGATAGGGGGTGGTAAATTGTATTCTTACTCCGTCACCACACGGAATACGAATTTATTACTTCTAGAGTACCTTGGATTGCAATGAAACACATTGAGGCTGTATTTTGCGATAGAGTTAGCAAATTAGCTGATTAAATTTGTTTAGAAATAAATAAAAGTAATTTATTGTTTTACATTACGAGATCTAAAGTAATTATAGAGATTCATTTATATTTGTATTAGTTATAAGAAGATATTTAAGCTTCAACGTTCAAGTTTCACTGTTGGAAGCTGGCTGTGTATGCGCTCAGCAGCAGACATTGTACGTCAGAGATAAACTTAGTTACAGTTAATTATATTAGAACTAGTCGCTCTACTGACTTCACTTCAACTCGTCACTAAGTACTTTAACAGTGAACTAACAATCACTTATATTATAATCAATATTCTTATACTACACGTATATTAATATTTAAGCCATTATACAACACATTGATATTTCCGCGTGGTGACGGAATAAGAATACAATTCACCACTCCCTATCAATATCCGTGGATGTCGTAAAAGACGATTAAGGGATATAGTAAGTATGTAACATCTATGTAAGAGAAGCAAAACTCGAAACAAAAGCCTATGCCAATCTGTCTGACCAGTATGGTATAGTAAGGTTAATTTCCTTTCTATTGTGAATTCAAGCCCAGCAGTGGGACGTGTATGAGCCGAGATGAACACATCAACAATGTTATTAATGAAATATAAGGTCGGAGAAAAGTATCTTTCCATTCTATATAAAAATTCATGACATTTTTTATATCAAATTTTATTTACATTTAATTACAAATTGTAGATGCCATTTTATTTGGTGACTGTCTGCCATCTTATATCTATGCAGTGACATGATCGTTGCTGTAGAAATTTTGAAATTTCTGATCATGAAAACGTGACAATTAATTTTGGCAATCCTCTCTTGATGTTAACTTGGTATTGTCTAAAGTCTGAAAATGCAAGATCAGGGCTATATGGCGGATGCATTAACCTGCTAGTCAAACTCTTTTCATTTTTGTTGAGTGATTAAAGATGTCTGTGGTCTAACAGTATCGTGATGAAAGATTCTTTCTGTTGACTATTTCCGGTCGCATTCTCATAATTTCTTGCTTTAATCTCGTCACTTGTTGGCGGTAGACATCCGAGTAGCTCGGCGGTAACAGCTCATAATGTACTATATACAGCCAACCTCATCATACACACGCAGCATTACTACTGCGAGTTAGCCTAAGTTATGTCACAGTATGTGAAGCCTGACCGACCTTTGATTACGACCTTTTTCGTACGTTCTTATCGTACATGATTCATTTTTCATCACCAGTTATCAATCTCTTTCAAAACGATTCGATTTCATTACGTTTCAATAAAGAATCGTAAATGAGTACACGATTATAACATCTTTTATCGCGGTTTACGTTGCATTTTTCCATTTTTTTTTTGTAATAAAATTTAAATATGTATCTAATTTCATCATCAGATTTACTCATTTTAACAGAAAGAATACATGAATAGCAGCGAGAAACAACGTTTTACTAAATATTTCATTTTTTTTAAATCCTGTTTAATATTATCAAAACCGGTCAAGATACAATTAGTACAGCCAAAGAGATTTTATTCAATTTTATACAGAATATATGCGAAAAGAACTCAGCAGTGGTAGGAGCACACTGTCGACAGTTATCTGTCTACAGCCGCGGGCCGGTCCGTCCGGGGCAGTACTACACTGAGCAGAAAATCAACGTCTGAGTAGTAGCAATTTGTTACTGCGCTTCGTTCGGTGAGCGAGAGAGCCGGAAACCCAACTTTCTGAGGGTGATTGCGTGTGGAGGGTTTTGGTGGTGTCCTTGGTGTCACCGAGCCTCAATGCACGCATTCACACTCCCTTCGCTTTCTTCGCGGTAGGCAACGGCCTTGTAAAGGTCCATGAGCGGCAGCAACATTTACCATCAGGTATACTGTTTGCTCGTTTGCCACCGTTTGTGATAAAAAAAAAAAAAAACTCATCTCCGACCTATTAACTCGGTGGGTATAGTTAATTTATGTATTTATACATTAAGAGAGACATACGAACCGAACGGTTGAACAGTATCTACTGTGTACTCTACACAAATAAACTTTTATTGGCTCGTTAAATAAATCGTTTTCAAATGAGCCGCGTCGCCGAACTTATATTGAAAAGCGACCGCAAGATAAATCCCGTGAGTGTACCGCCGTGTGCCCGGAGACAAACCCTATAACAATCTTTTAAATTATCCTTTATAACTTTCTACGCCTAATATAAGGTGACTTTTATTTTTAGCCATTTCCTCATGAAAAAAAAAATGGGTGCGTGTACTTATGTACGCGCGTGAGAAGTTATACTTCTTTGGCATCATTAAAAAATAGTTTTTAATTGCATGCAAATAATTAATTACAATAAAATAATAGAAGGATTGGAAAAGGATAATCAACAAAGTTCAGTTTAATAGTCATCAAATTTAAACTAAAAGAATCTTAGATTGATCTTAGATATCAATAATTAATATTAAAAATTGAAAATTAATATATTTATATAATAATATATTTAATATATATATATTTAATATAAATTTATATAATATATAATTAATATATATATAATTATGAAAACAAAATTTAGAGAATAATAAATATATAAGACATAATTTGTACTAAATATTATAAGATTCTTAATTTTAAATGTTTATTATTGATTATTTAATATTTTAAAAATAAATTTAATAATAAATTCAAAAATTGAATTTAAGGTTAAGCAGACAGCTTTATACTGTTAATTTTGTGTCACAGATGCGCGCGCATCTTAAAATTTCACTCAATGAGCGGTTAAGCAGACAGCTTCATACTGTTAATTTTGTGTCACAGATGCGCGCGCATCTTAAAATTTCACTCTCATCATTTTTTCATAACGCGTCTAAAGAAGTAAAACTTCAAAAAAGGCCGCCTGGCTTAAACAACGGGACAACTTTAACTTTTTTCATGTACTTCTCGTGGTTCTTCCTATTGTTGTGTAAACTAAATAACAATAGTACTAGCGACGTACCTCTCTAGTGGACCTCGTGTGCTATACCACTGCGATTGTGTAATGTTTTATTGTTGAGTAACTACAATAATGCGTCGGGCGTAAGACGTGTTGTTAAATACAGACACACCGCACGCTTGTACAGGTGTCCGCACATAAAGCACTAAACACTCGATATTAAAGCAGATATTAAAATATAGTCAGTCCCCTGGCGCGGTTGGCACGCGACCTTCTTGAAAATAATTGACTCAATTGTGTTCACTGTGCATCCTTACTAATATTATAAATGCGATAGTATGTTTGTTTGTTTGTTACACTTTCACACTTAAACCACCGAATTGATTTAAAAAATTCTTTCACCAATGGAAAGCTATCAGGGAGTAACATTATAAATGTGAAAGTAAGTATATTTGTTTGTTTGTCACGCTTTCACGGTTAAGCCATCGAACCGATTTCAAAAATTGTTTTACTAATGGAAAGCTATGATATCAGGGAGTAACATAGGCTATATTTAATCCCGGTATTCCCACGGGAAGGGGAACTACGCGGCTAAGGCGACTGAAACCGAAGCGAAGCGAGAGCGGGTTGCTAGTAATATATATATATATATATATATAGACGACAATAATATTATTGGGGTCATTTTAAATATGTTAATTTACATTGAGAGTACCTACTAGGTGTACCTACAACATATGTGTGTACGCGTAGTGATCTCTCACTCGGTGAGTGCGGCTCTCTGGGGGCTGTAGGGGGTAGGGGATGCTTATATTGTACATATATCAATACGCTAACACTACGATACGATCAAATCTTATCTTATATCTTTAAACGAGCTATTCTTGTATATATATATATATTCAGGATCTCGGAAACGGCTCCTACGATTTTGTTGAAACTTGGCATACTAGAGGATTCGGGCCCAAAAAATCGATCTAGCTAGGTTTTATGTATAGAAAATGTTGTTTTGTCAGTGTTTTTGGCAGACAATATAATGACATTAAATTTTAAAAGAATGTGAATTCAAATTTTGCCATCAATGTCATGAGTTACGATAGCTCAGTGGCGAAGTAGTCAGGTTTCATTTTATTTTTGACATCGGCGACAAACGGCGTCGGATCGAATCTCGGTGTTATTATTATTCTCTTTTTGTAATTTTTTATATAATTTTCATTATTTATTTTTTTATTTTTTATTAATATATATCTGAATAAATGCTACAAAAATACTCCGAGCGAAGCTCGGTCAACATGATATTGCCACTATTAATACACCGAATAATCTATACTAATATTATAAAGAGGTAAAATTTGTAAGTTTGTATGCAGGGGGTAATCTCTGGAACTCATAATCTAATTCTAATTTTATTTTAACTGGCAGAAAGCTACATTATTCCTGAGTGCTATAGGCTATAAATTGTTTCTATAACATGTATATTAACCGAGCTATCACAACTTTTGTCTGGCAAGTCGGAAAAAAATACCTCGTAAAACAGAATTATTTGCGTGCGCTGCCTAAACAGTTGCTTAAAATTAAAAAGAATGTATGGCTACCTGGTTCATCTTAATTATTTCTACAAAAAAGTCAGCGATACCATATCTCTATCTTTTATATTTTATCTTTTATACTTCTATTATTGCATTAAAAAATTTTTTTTTCGGCATTGTTACGTTTGGTTGATTATTTGAGCAACAAAATATTAATTCTTATGACAATAAATTATTTCAGTATCACAGGAACATCATACAGATAAGATTTGCCATTTACAGTATATCAATTGGTCATACAGTTTCGGAGATAATATAAAATTACTAAAACGCAAAATGACCCTAGCATAACTTTCATTGTGCAGACGTTTTACCTATTTGCCCATAGATGGCGTTCTGCAATGACGTCATTTTTCTGAATCGCGGTGTTAAGACTTTCCGTGGATTGATAATAATAATAATAATAAATATTTATCTATACTAATATTATAAAGAGGTAAAATTTGTAAGTTTGTATGTAACGAATAAACTCAAAAAGTACTGGACCGATTTTAAAAATTCTTTCACCATTGGAAAGCTATAATATCAGGGAGTAACATAGGCTATATTTTATCCCGGTATTCCCACGGGAACGGGAACTACGCGCGTAAGGCGACTGAATCCGAAGCGAAGCGAGGGCGGATTGCTAGTGTTTTTATAAAAAACAAATCAGTAGTCTATGAAATTAAAAAAGTTGGTCAAAACAATAAATGTCTTATTTGTTTTGTGTTGATTAAAAAAATAATTACAATTTGAGCGAACGATAAGCTTAATGCTTTTTATTTGATTTGTTGGTATGGCGGAAAGTTTTGAACAGTAAGCCCGTCTTGGTAGCAAATGTAATTTAAACTAATTGCAAATACATAAACTTAGGTTTGAATGCAACAATATCTGTTTTAACCGAGTATTGTTATAAATACTATTCAGTATAATGTTGTTGAGAAATATGTGATGGTTAGCTGATAGGTATGCTAGGCTACTATGTGACATAATTAGGGATTGCAATCCGGTGTCATTTTCAGTCCGGCCGGATCCGACCCGATTCCCTTCGATCCAGCCGGATCCGGTCGGTGCCGGCCGGATTGATCAAATCAGGATGATTTTCACTTTTCGGTTCTAAATTAATAGTTAGTAACTTAACCAAGTGCCATTGCTCTTAATATAGGTAGTTTATAAAAAGTAAAACATATCTATATATATAGGAGATGAGAGTTTTTCAGTGATATATTGACTCATCGCCATATCTCTGGAACCATAAGGCATACAGACTTGAGATTTGGTAGGAATATTCCTTTCGCTGAGTAAAGGGTCAGGTAAGGATGGATTTTACGAAATTCTACCTATTTTTTTTTTTTTGTGGGTGGGCTGCGGTCGGCGCGCCTCCGCACCTCTCCGTCCGGGGCGACAGAGGGGCTTAAGCACGCAACTCCCGCAACCCACCCGAAAACCACCTCGCCTTCGTCATTGGGCCGACCACCGGAGCAGGTTTACTTGTCGTCAGTGGTCGGCCCGACGGAATACCCCCTACGCGGGGTACCCTCCCATCGACCGACGTGCCCCCCCTCGGGGAGGACGTCGGTCTTTCCTCACGCGGTCGGCCTCTCGGCGGGTGACGGACTAATCCCCGGTCACGTCACCCGCGGCCTCGGCTAGGGCGGCATGAGGCGCAGATAGTTGCGCCTACGCCGCTCCATTCGCCGGCGGCGGATCTCCTCATCGAGGCTGCGCTCCACGCGCAGACGATCCGCCGCCGAAATTCTACCTATAAGGGGTATTACAAAGGCGTTAACAGTAATATATATATAAAGGAACAGGGTGAGCCGAAGTTACTGAAACTAGAAAAATGAAATTTGAACCGTAGTTTCATTTCATGACGTAGACACCCACTAAGAAATTCCAGCTCTAAGGAGGTGAAACGCAAAGGCAAAGTCTGAATGAAAAGAAAAAAATCTTTAGCTACTGTCTTCAAATTAAGCACAAATACTCTTTAATAAAAAAAATAAACAAGTGTGTCAGCGTTTGTC
The DNA here is from genome assembly GCA_032191425.1 of Lymantria dispar. NCBI lineage: Eukaryota > Metazoa > Arthropoda > Insecta > Lepidoptera > Erebidae > Lymantria > Lymantria dispar. The sequence continues at coordinate 38,617,671 of CM063445.1, forward strand.
CATTTTCATCCTCTAAGGGTATAGAATAGGTAGAAAGATGTTAGTTTACTGATTTATCACAGAGCCGAAACAACTGAACGTGAAATTTTGATAGTAGTTTTTTTAGCGTGACGTAGAAACTCACTAAGAAAGGATTTTTTGAAATTCAACCCCTAAAGGGGTAAAACGTAGTAGCAAATTTGTATAACGAGAAAAAACTCTTCATCGATTTTCATTAAATTCTCCATGAATACCCTGTAATAAAAATAAATTAACACGTGTTTCAGCATTTTTTAATGTTCACCCTCTAAGGGCGTAATCTACACTAATATTATAAAGAGGAAACGTTGTATGTTTGTTACGAATAAAGTCAAAAACTACTGAACGGATTTCAATAATTCTTTCACCTTTAGAATGTTAAAGTATGCCTAAGTATTCTATCTAGTAGTGTAGGTAACTAGAAAAATTTTAACTATGTAATGAGTAGCTCAATCTTCCTGATTAGAGATTTCACTTTCACAGATAGATCAATTATTTTAGTAACTTTATGAAATCTAATATAATTAACGTGACGTATTTTACTGAGATGAGATCACAATATTTATTAAAGTATTTAAGAATGCTAACAAACAAGTCTTATATTTATGACAAATACTTTCATTATTCATGATTGAATGAATCTGTCTAATGAATAGCACAATTATCACAATAATGAGTTCATCAGCTCTATTATTTTACCACAAATTGCTAGCACCGGGTCTAATTGCCGGATCCGGTAAACGTTTAATGATGCCGGATCCGCCGTATTCCGGATCCGGTTTTCCGGATTGCAATCCCTAGACACAATAAATATACTCTACAACAATAAATATAATGTGTACAAGAATAATTCATTTGGAAATGATTCAAAATTTGATTAAAAATATCCGTGTGGTGACAGAGCAGGAATACAATTTACCACTCCCTATTTTGCCCGTGGGTGTCGTAAAAGACGACTAAGGGATATAAGCATATAATATCTATTCTAGAGAAGGAAAAAATACCCTATTCTAACACGTCTGACCAGCGTTTAATAGTAGGTCAATTCTTTTCCCATTATGGAGGAGATCTGATCCCAACAGTGGGACATATATAGGCTGAGATGATGAAAGATAATTCTTTTTTTTTTTCAACTGGCAAATACTACTAATCGGTGATAAATTCTTTTCACATATATTCTGTATAAAAGTGAATAAAATCTCTTTTGCTGTACTAGTTGTATCTTTGACCAGTTTTGATAATATTAAACATGTTATATTTCAAAAAAAATAAATATTTAGTAAAATGTTGTTTCCTGGCATTATGCTGGCCCGCAGTTTTTCACGGTGTACATCGGAGGTTAAGGTGACACTGTTCAAGGCCTACTGTCAGTCACAGTACACGTGTAGCCTGTGGGCCAAGTACACGCAGAGGGCATACAGTGACCTGCGTGTTCAGTATAACAACGCTTTCAGGGTGCTGTTGGGGCTGCCTCGTTTTTGTAGTGTTTCTGAGATTTTCGCAGAGAAGGGTGTTGATGGCTTCAAAGCTCTCCTTAGAAAAGGCTGCGCTTCCCTGCTGCAGAGATTACGCTCCAATTCACACAGCATCCTGTCAGTGCTAAACGATAGGTGGGATTGTCCGACACTGGAGCACTGGACGCGTTTACATGCCCCAGTCGCAAAATGTAACGTGCTTTAGCTATCTTAATATCATTTGTTAAATTATTTTAATTCAGTGTGTTGTATTATATTATTATTTTCTTTTATATTCTGTTATATCTTTACTAACCCTAGCTACCTAAGTCTTTTTATTTTACTAACATTTATAGATCTATGTGGTCTGCAATAAATATGTCGTAGCGTCACTGCCTCTGGCGCCATATCTTAATAATTTTTAAGAATCAATCGATTACGGAAACATCAAGTATTATACTTGCGTGTGTTCGATACAACGTTGGCAATGATTATTGATGTTTGTCGTTTGACCGTTAACGTTTCAAATATTACCGAGCTTTCGTTATTGAGAGCGGTCCGTTGAGTACTCAGTTGGGAACGAGACTCGAGAGCGATCGGTCGTTGTTGCTGCCAGGTTGTATCAAATTAACTGCGGTTCCCTAACGTGTAATTTATCCGTCGGCATACGTAGTAATTAGTTACAATAGAAGATTGTGTTAACGTTAATTATTCAATATAGTTTAAAAGTAGTCATCCGAAGTATTATTTTATTCTATCGCGATGTGTGACCGATTTGATAGTGATACAGCACGGCGCCAACCCTCGATAAATAGATATTATTATTATTCATGATCTCTTTCTGTTAAAATGAATGAATCTAATTAAGAAATTCGATAGATATTTAAATTTGCGATTCTTTATTGAAACGTAATGAAGTCGAACTGTTTTTAAAAAGATTGATAACTGATGATGAAAAATGGATCATGTACGATAAGAACGTACGAAAAAGGTCGTAATCAAAGGTCGGTCAGGCTTCACATACTGTGACATAACTTAGGCTAACTCGCAGTAGTAATGCTGCGTGTGTATGATGAGGTTGGCAGTATATAGTACATTATGAGCTGTTACCGCCGAGCTACTCGGATGTCTACCGCCAACAAGTGACGAGATTAAATCAAGATATCATCACGATAACGCCTGGACCACACATCTTTAGTGGCGATTCACATTGTAATACCGTTCACAGTTCGATCTCGCTCCGGTCTCGGTCCGTTCCCGGTCTGGTAAAATATTCTTAAATGAGAAAGAATCAGAGTATTCTCATTATCGTGTCGCCCTAGTGGCGATTCGATATCGCGGCGGTACTAGTTGTTTGAAAAGAATATTTGACTGGAGCGAGATCGGACTTGTCATGATTTGTACCGACAGTGTGAATACGTTTTTGTTGCAACTGCAGTATTTCTTCGGCCGTGCAGGGAGGCGTTACATTTTTCTTCAAGTCATGGCTAGTAATAAATCGTGGAATTCTGAAAAGGTAAGTAATGTAATTTATGCGTGTGATTTATAACATTTGATTATGAATAATAAATAATCACACTTTAATTATTTTAGCCAGCTGATCTGTTTTTTTTTTCGAGAAAAAGTGTATATGATGAAATTCGCGTACATTTTAAAAGAATAGTTGATTTATAAAAACTTGATTACGAGCGAAAAATGATCATCACACATGAGATTCGAAGCCACGCCTATCGACCATGGATCGAGACAAACTGATTGTGGAACTCTTAGTGTGGACACAGCGAGATTTGATCGGACCGACACCGGAGCGAGATCGGACCGTGAGCACAGTTTGACATCACAATGCGGATCGAGCTTAGAATAATAACGTATAGAAGGATAGTGTCCCTACTTCGAACATTCCAAAAATGAATCTAAAAATACTAATGGCGCGCAGACGATTACACACGTACACACACACACCACTATACAAATATCAATCAAATTTTGTTTTTATTAACATAAATCGTCGAAATACTTTTAAAAGTAATGTTAAAAACCTTTTTAGGTTTTTCAAATGTGTTATTACACCATTTGAATGCACACACTGTTATAATTACCTTTTTATTTTTTAAGAGTTGCGTACGTACCTGTAATAGTGACATTGACATTAGGCAACGGTTCCGGCGTAAGCTCCATTAGGCTCCAATTGAAATGCTTCACTTTTTGTGCGCGAACTTACCTTCTATACGTTTTTATTCTAAGAGATCGAGCCTTAGTTACTGAGGAAAAATTAGGTAAGTTTTAAAAAGTACTTGCACCTCCAGATTGCCACTTGTTTCGGTCTTTTCAGAATTCTTGGGACAGTATCAGGTTAACATCATACATAACAACAATGTTGTTCCGAATGTGGATGTAACGTGTGATCAGAAGGCCCAACATTTCTGCAGCAACGGGATCATGTCACATCATGATAGCAGACACTTATTGAACAAAATGGCATATTATATATATCGGTATTTAGTCTGAACATAAATACTGTTACAATTACAAATAGACAAAATATTACATTTGAATTTGGAATCTGTCCTTTTTATATGATTGTTCATTGTGTTTTCTCATTTTGGCGCCAAGACATTGTACGATATTTTGCGATATTAAAATGGAGCGGGCTGATAAAGAGAACCGAATCGCTGATTGCATTACACTAATTATGTATGGAGCCAAATGCAATTTTTAAAACTCTCCATACGCTTGGTATTAGAAAAATGTTCATGTACCGGGCTATTAATTGGTACAACAAGACCTTATCTGTTTGTGATAGAAAAAGATGAGGCCGTCCACGTAGTGTTCGTACGAAAAAGGTAGTCAAAGCAGTAAGGGAAAGAATTCGAAGAAATGCTGTCCGAAAGCAAAAGATTTTATCTAGGTAGATGAAGATAGCACCTAGAGCCATGTCGCGTATTGTAAAAGATGATTTAGGAATTGCAGCCTATAAGGGCCGTACTGGTAATTTCTTGACTGATAATTCAAAAAAGAATAGGGTGGTAAAATCGAAACAACTACTGAAGCGGTACACAAAGGGAGGTCATAGTAAAATTTAGTTTACGGATGAGAAAATTTTACAATTGAGCAACATTTTAACAAACAAAATGACCGTATTTATGCCCAAAGTTTTTCAAACCAGAGAAAGCTTTCCAATTAGTCGACAGAGTGTTACGTGGGCATTATCCGACTTCAGTGATGGTTTGGTGGGGTATTAGCTATGAAGGAGTGATTGAGCCATCATCATCATCATTTCGGCTCATATACGTCCCACTGCTGGGCTCGAGCCTCCTCCATAGTAGGAGGGAAATTAACCTTACTATACCAGGCTGGTCAGGTTGGTATAGGGTTTTGTTTCGAGTTTTCCATCTCTTGCATAGATGTCATATGCGTAATATATCCCTGAGTCGTCTCTTACGACACCCACGGGTAAGAGAGGGGGTGGTGAATTGTATTCTTACTCCGTCACCACACGGAATGACTGAGCCATACTTTTGTGAAAAGGTATCAAAACATCAGAACAAGTGTATCAAGATACCATTCTTGAGAAGGTTGTGAAGCCCCTTAATAATATCATGTTCAATAACCAAGAATGGTCCTTCCAGCAAGACTCGGCGCCAGGTCATAAAGCCCGGTCTACGCAGTCTTGGTTGGAAACGAGCGTTTTGGAATTAATCAGAGCTGAATACTGGCCGTCGTCTAGACTCGATCTTAATCCGCTAGATTATGATTTATGGTCAATTTTAGAGAGTATGGCTTGCACTAAGCACCTTGATAATTTGGAGTCCCTACAACTATCCATACGATTGGCAGTGAAGAATTTTCCTATGGAAAGAGTGCTTGCTTCTATTGACAACTAGCTTCAACGTTTAAACGATTGTACTGCAGCTAATGAAGACCACTTCGAATAAACGTTTTATATTTTTTTTTTATATTTTTGCGCCAAAATTACTGAAACTGGGAATATGAAATGACATTATTTCAAACAATATCTTTATGATCATCATTTTTACATTTACTAGGAAATTATTTCACAAATTCAATCTCAAATGTGATGAAATACAGTGATATTATATAGAAATGAAAACAATTCTATTGTCCTTTAAATTTAAAATATATCTTGTATATCAAGTCTCATGTAGAGCAAATCTTCTAAACTGTACACGCACTAATATGACCTCACAAACTCTACACATTTGTCAAAATATGTGGTTTGACTATTTCGTTACCGACACATTGGTGTGTGGTAACATTTTGGTTTTTGAATAGCTATTACATCACCCCCTATCATAGGTACCTCTGATGATGGCAATATGTAACAATCCTGATTCAATGTACAGTAACATTAGGTGCTTTGATTGAGCTGTTTGAATTAAATCATATTTAATACTTTAATAATCATACCGGGATAAAATATAGCTTTAGGTACTCCTTATATAAACTGCCTAGTATTTAAATACCGAAATTGGTACAGCTGTTTTTAAGATTAGCCGAAACAAGCAGAAAGAGAGACGAACCAAAAATATTCAAACCGGTTTTTAGGAATTTGTATCACGCAAATAACCGTGTGAGCGTATGATATTATAAACAGACACCTTAGTTTCTTTTATAATACAAACATTACTGCGTATTAAGTATTCATAAAAATATTCAATAGTATTAATTTAGTGTATGTAAATATTTTATTGGATGATAATGAAGTAATCCAATTCACCATACTCCTTTCTCGTTCATTGTCATTGTAAAATTCGACTAAAGGATATAATTTGCCAATAACATTTATGTAAGATAAACAAAATACAAAATAAAACTACACAACTCAGCATGCAATTGTCCTCCCATTGTAGAGAAAGATTAAGCCCAACAGTGGGACGTATATCAGTTAATATGTACCCAACAGAGAGCATTACACTTGTACCGCATAACGTGGTACTGAAACTATCACCGTACAAATGTGGAGCTGATACACGTCTGTCACCTCTCACGACATAAAGTCAAATTTATTGAAGGGAAAAGTTTCAATAAAAATGATGACTTGTTAGATGCGAGGCGAGGGAGCCTTGTGTCTGGTGTCTGAAGTTAGCGCGTGTCTGCTTACAGCCGACGTACGATTTATTGAGGCGCGTTGCGGATTTTATTTCTTTTTTAATTAAATCTGATCGAGTGCCGTGTAATGGGTATTCTTGGAACAGGAGCCGCCCCACCCCACGCTCTCAACAGACAAAGAGAGTGAGTTGTTTGTAAAAACTGAAATAGACGTCTGTAATTGGGCGTGTTTGAGCCAAAGTTGAAATCGAGCTTGAGATTACAGATGAGTAATTTTTGAACAAACATCTCTACATTACAACATATGTTCATGCATTTATTTCGTTCTTTCCGAGTGGTCACGGAATGAGGATACTCGGCACTATCTTGCTCGTTTATATCGTACACGATGAATAAGGAATATAATACAGTAGAAACTCGATTAACCAAACTAATTGTTGTCGTCATTCATTCGGATAATCGAAAATCCGGATAATCGATTGTATGAAAAACATTCTTTGGTTTTGTGCATATGTAGTAAGTACATAATTTTATAATAATAATAATCTTCTATCTTCCCTTGTCTGGTATCTTCCCTTGGAAGATATCCGTGAAATCAAAAGGAGATACAAGACAATAATAATAATTTTATTTCAGACCATGTTCATATAAAAAGCTTAACTATGTCGAGTACTAATTAAAACTAAGTTAAAAATAAATAAAACCAAAAATTTAACCTAAACCAGATTGTCACATGTCAATTTCAATATCAATAAGAGTTATTAGAATCAAATTAAAATTATATAAAATTAAATATTAATATGAATGTCAATTTTGTTATGTGTAGTTTTGAATGTCAATGTTTTAAGTTAAATATAAATTAAAAATAAATAGAATAGATTATTTTGGATATGTCCAGAATTAATTATAATTGACATGTAGGCTAATCGCATGTCTCATAATGGGACAGTCAAATCGTCCTGCTACGACCTTCATTTATTTATGCGACATTTTATGCGTTTATTAAAAGACGAATACATATCCCACGGGGCGTGCACGTCAGAGCGAGGTGACAATAAAACAATAACGAAAGGCGTGGAGCAGTGACCCGGCGGGTCGCGGGCGGGACATGCCATTTCGGACACGTTAATGCTTGTATAAATTCGATTTGTAAGTACAATACATAGGTTGCGGTCGCTAATCCGGATAATCGCGAATCCGTATAACTGAGGGCAGGATAATCGAGTTTTTATTGTATGTGTATATAGTCGTTATTTACATAAGCGAGAAATGAAAACCTCGGTATGAAAACTTATACTAACTCATTGGACCGGCGTGATAGTAGGTTAAATTCTCCCCTATTATGGTTAAGTTTCAAGCCCAGTTGTGGGACATATCACGTGTATTAGCTGAGATGACGATGAGATAGTGAATGTAAGATGTATCTCACTGTGAGAGTAAGCTAGTGACACCACGCATACATCCATCAACCTATAAAAAAATAAAACACTTGACGTTATAAATATACCAAGGGAGTGCTGTTACACACTCTTTTTAGTGATATTGTAAACAGTTTTTATGTTAGATAGCAAAAGATTTGACATATCGATATTTTAATTTGATATATCGCTGGACGCTCGATCACACAGACAGACAGAAATGTTACAAAATTATATTTGACGTTGGTGTAGTAGTTTTGAAGTAAGACGTTTTCACATGCGTTACATATGAATAGTTCAGACAGATCGCGGATTCAGGAGCATACTAAAAGGATATATCAGGAGCAAGACAAATATAAACACACGTACCGACGTGTATTACATTTAATTCTACACATAATTCACTTAGTTTAACACAGTACACTCTTAAACTTTTAATATGCTTCTCTAAGAGCTGAAACACGAATGCAAGTCGATACTAAATCTTTAATCATTACAACTGTTGTTAGGCATAAATGGCCGTTGGTGCCACTTATGGCATACAATATTAGTCAAGTTCAGTACAATACTATTGATTTAATCAAATAAAGTTGTTATAATATGCAATAACCTAACAGCATCTATACAATATTATAGTAACTCATCAATTGGGCAAGCAATGCTTTGGCCTCGGCAACCGAGGACTGACACTGCAATTGTCATCTCGACTCCAATTATATATTTTAAAGTACTTTTTTTTTATCAACGCTTTGTACGTATTTCGCACGACAAAGAGGTAAATAAATGTGTGTGAATGGAAAGGCATTATAACGGTAGTAACATTTAGTAAAAAATACCAGCAGTCAAGTGTATACTGTCATGATTGATTGTGTATCTGTGAAATTTGTCTTCTATAATCTGTGATTACAGTTATGTGGAGAAATCTTGACAGACAAGGTGGTACTACCTCCTTGTCTAGCTTTTATGCTTGAGTCTTAAAAGAAATTGCACCACTTATAATCAACTTACCCAAAGGTCGTACTAGGACTACTCCTGTATTTTTTTTTTATTGCAAACAGTGGCAAACGAGCAAACAGTACATCTGATGGTAAGTGTTGCTGTCGCTCATGGACCTTTGCAAGGCCGCTGCCTACCGTGAAGAAAGTGAAGGGAGTGTGAATGCATGAAATGAAATTCGGCGAAAATAATGGTATCACCAAAATCTACTACACGCAAACACCCTCAGAAAGTTGGGCTTCCGGCTCTCTCGCTCACCGAACGAAGCGCAGTAACAAATTGCTACTACACAGACGTCGATTTTCTGCTCAGTGTGGTACTACTCCGGACGGACCGGCGCGCGGCTGTAGACAGATAACTGTCACCAGTGTGATCCTACCACTACAGTGGGTCGCGTGTGATCAAACCGGACAACAATGTTATTTAAAGTCGGGATGAAGTAGGAAGGTATTTGAAATGGTAACTAGCCGGGCGTAGCATCAAACTAAATAAATCGATGCGGATTGTCAGCTCAATGACAATGTGAGATAATAGAGTAAGTTATGGTGTTATATCATTCCGTCGCTCGATGAATTGGTCGCTGGTGGTACCATAGTCTGTAATAAATAGAAGGTTATATTTATGCTATTTTTAATTATAAACTTGTCCAATCACCTCGTCTCTATGTGTGACAGATGGGCTCGGGCCTCTTTCACCAAAAGAGGTACATTGACTTACTACTACGCTGCTCAGACGTGTTGGTATAAGGTTTTGTTTCGCGTTTTCCTTCTCTTGCATAAATGTTATATGCGTATCATAACCTTTTGTCATCTCTTGTGACACTCACAGGTAAGACAGGGCGTGGTGAATTGTATTCTTAGTCCAACACTAAATGGACGTTGGCAAATAGCAAAGACAAATATATGATCACGTCGGCGAGTCAATGACACAGAGTAATTTAACATCAGTGAGTGCACATATGATGAGATATCGGTAAGCAAAACAGTCTCGTGAAACATCATCTGTTTCAAGATCATCTTCTTCTTCATATTTAATGGCAATAAACAACAATAATATGAGCTATTGGTGCCAGTGTCGAGTTATTATCTTTTATCTTCGTATTTTAGTCAGTCGTTAGCAATGATTTGGTGCTGATAACAAAATCTTGCTTCCTCTGGGAATTTTGGCAGAATGTGAAAATGCGCGCAATTCACTATCATTTCATATTCACTACATTTCAGCATTTTATCTGCATTATATTACATAAAATATCAGCATAAATATTCAATATAACACTATAAAACACTATAACAATGAATAAAATTTAAAAGCGCTACATGATATTTTGAAATTCTCGTAAAAAGTCTTCAAGACGTTTATTTTCATTGTAAGACCTGTGTGTTACAATGAAAATAAACATCTTGAACAGACATGTGTCATATCTCTCTAACATGTAAACTGACTGTTACAACATGAATAATATTTGTGCACAATATTCGTACATATTTTAAAGTTGGAGTTTCGCATCGAAATCAAAATGAGTGGTTGTATGCAAATAAAAAGTTAAAATGAGTAATGTAATGTGACAGTTATAACAGATAACAAAGGTGCGTTGTTCTAACGTGAGACGACAGTACGAAAAGGCAAAATAAATAACTAATCGACTAAATGCTTGGAGCAATTCAATGCATGTACGAAGCAATCACATTAATAATTCTACTCTAATAGCTATCATTACAAGTCGTGTAATATACAGTAATACATCAACCTTTGCATTTATTAGGTTAATAATTTAAATCATCTATTCCAGATTTGTTCTTGCTTCTTCCTTATCTAATGCCTTCCAAAATAGTTTTCTATATAAAATTTTATATTTTGTATCATGTTTTGGTAGAACTGTAATATGGAGTATAGTCATTTATCAAAGGAGGCTTGCGTCCAACATTAGGACATATGCAAGCTGAGATGATAATGGACATTTACATCATTTGACGACATGGCGTAATAAGTAGGCCACGGTTTGTATCACCATCTAAAAGCTATTAAGATGGACGTGCATGAATTCAGAACTGTTTACCTAATTGCTTTATTAGATATGAACGGGAAGACCAAAGGTCAGTGATTTATAGTACTTTGTCAATAGATATTTACCTCTCGCCTTTAGCCATAGCGTTTTCATAATCCTAATTAATATTATAAATACGAAAGAAAGTTTATTTGTTTGTTTATGTTGAAAGTGTATTTCACGTTTAAGCTATTGAACCGATTTTAAAAATTCTTTCACTAATGGAAAGATATATTTATCAGCAAGTATCATAGGCTATATTTTATCCTTGTATTCCTTCGGGAACGGAACAATGTCGGTAAACTAGTAGAATGTAATCCATTTTAAATTTTTCTTTCGCCTAGGCTTAACTTTCACTTAAGGAAAGGTTAAAATTCGGCGAGTATCATATGTACGTGCCTACATTTTGCCCGCGGCTTCGCCCGGCATAAAAAGTATTATATCACTTAATTTAAGAAATACTCTATCTACGTGTCAATTTTCATCCAAATCTGCTCAACAGTTTACGCGTGATTGAGTAACAAACATCCAAATATCTTCACAAATATTCACATTTGAATATTACTTCCAGCCTTGTAGTTCAGATGCCCGTGCAAATACGATGATAAATATGCCTTTCCTTAGTTCCTGATAACGTAGCTTTCTATTGGTGAAAAAAAAAAATTATTAATCAAATACCCACAGTTTATATATATATATATTTATATATACCCACAGACCTCATTCCCATGACAATGCCGAGATAAAAAATGCCTATGTTACTCGCTGTTCAATGCACATTGAACATGCAACGCAGCAAACTCAAATGTAGAGCATGTCAACATACAAGTAAAGCATGTCAACATACAAGTTTAAAGAGTGGTAGGACCACACTGTCGACAGTTATCTATCTACAGCTGCGGGCCGGTCCGTCCGGGGCAGTACCATGCTCTCGCAGAAAATCGACGTCTGAGTAGTAGCAATTTGTTACTGTGCTTCGTTCGGTGAGCGAGAGAGCCGGAAGCCCAATTTTCTGAGGGTGATTGCGTGTGGAGGGTTTTGGTGGTGCCCTTGGTATCACCGAGCCTCAATGCACGCATTCACACTCCCTTCGCTTTCTTCGCGGTAGGCAACGGCCTTATAAAGTTCCATGAGCGGCAGCAACACTTACCATCAGGTGTACTGTTTGCTCGTTTGCCTACACTTGCAATAAAAAGAAAAAAAAAAAAAAAAAACAAATTTGCAAAATTAGCACTGACATGATTAAAGACACTGCGTTATACTTTACACTTACGACACACTAACACAAAATGGTATATGTGTGTATTAGCAATAAGTAGTATATAAGGTGTACATTTTGTAAAATAAATCAGATTTGAATTTATTCATCTCTCATTTACATCCCTCTCACTGTGGCCAAGACACCCTTAGCCGTCAGTTCTGACCAGTCGAGTGAGTCTGCTTGACTGGCAGTGAGAGTTACCAATCCTCCACCCAAACCTCCATCTCACTGTGGCCAAGACACCCTTAGCCGTCAGTTCTGATCAGTCAAGTGAGTCTGTTTGACTGGCAGTGAGAATTACCAATCCTCCACCCAACATCCATCTCACATCTACCTGTCACCTTAGGTAGCGCGGTGCAGGTATCCCATCATATAGGCTAGGAACTTAAGGGCTTTAGGTACATCAAACTATAACCTTAGGTTCTTCTGTCAAACACGGCGTTAGTCCATAGCCCAGACTACGCCTGTACATTTGGTCCTTCGAGTAAAAAGTAAAGTTTTGTTTCTTCCCTCTAACCCCCCGTAGGTTTGACATAACAGACATACAAATCAGTTAAGAACGGGCTGGTGTACTCAACAAAGCATCAGTTTCGGAATTGACTGAAGGACTTTTACTTACGTACTCTGTCAGAAAGCCTCTCGTTGCGGTTCGGTCACTGGCCTCCCACAAGCGGGACTCACCAGCTGATTGAGAAGTCGCACCTTCAGGGACGTGTTATAGCGAGAGCGCAGGTACGATAAGTATTGACTTAAAACATTAGTAGTAGGGAAGTTAGGGTAGGGCTATTAGGGAAGAAGACAAAAGAAGCACTATGGACATACAAGAAATAAACACAGCAATCAGGAGCCAGGAGGAGGATTATAACGAGATCAGGAGGATAATTACAAACATTAAAAAGGACTACGTGAGCCGAAGAACACAAAAATACATTGACGAAAAAAGACAAACACTAACTACTATTTTCCAACGGGTGCAAGAGAATCACTCGAAACTGGAGAAACAAGAGATGTTATCATCTCACAAATATATCACCACAAATTACTTTGGAAATATCCAGAAACAATACAACGAGGGCTTAGCCCACCTACAAAAATATGAAGAAAGACTTCAACTTGTTCAGGCGATATATGAACCTGAAGAACAAAACACAAACGAAGAAGAAGGGAGAGGGAATCCCAAGACGTTTATACAAATGTTCCGGATATCCCAGATGTCAAAAAGGCTAATTCAGGCGAAAGAATCAGTCAATGAAAACAAACCTATATGGCATTTACAAACTACAATAAACAATTTACAAAAACGATGGCAGGATATTGAAGAAACACACATTGAATTATTATTGGAGGAGGATACATCGGGACACCTTTACTTCAAAAATAAATATTTTGAAAACACCCAAATTGAGTTCGATACTACAATGGAGATGCTGGAAGAAAAAATCCATGACAGTTTCAGCGAAAAAATTACTTTAACACAGTTGTCAGGAAAACTACCCCCTATCTCTATTCCAACTTTTACGGGGAGTTATGACTCATGGTATACTTTTCATGATTTATTCAAAAAAATTATTCATGAAGATAAAAATATTTCATTAGTAGAAAAGATGCAATATTTAAAGACAAATGTAAAAGGTGACGCAGCAAAAATTATACGTCATCTAACGATAAGTGAATCGAACTATGAAACCGCATGGAAATTGCTTACGCAACGTTATGAAGACGAACGAATGATATCAATTAAATTCATCGATAAATTATTAGATTTACCCAAGCTAAATGTTGCGAATGCAGCGGGTTTAAGAAACATGCACGATACCATAAAAGAATGTTTGGAATCTTTAAAACATCAAGGGATTGACATTTCAACATGGGACCCTATTTTGGCTAGACTTTTGGCCAGGAAATGGGACCAACAAACTGACTCAAAATACGAGGATCAGTTACAACACCCAAACAAATTGGAATCGTTTGAAGAAATGTTACAGTTTTTAGAAAAAAGATTTAAAAGTTTAAAGTCCTACGATCAGCAAAAAATTACGTATAATCACCTGAGTAATAACTCGGTGAATCATACAATAAATAAATACCGGGGAACACTCGTACCAATAGCAGAATCATCAAAAAGTAAAAATTGCTGGTACTGCAAAAGCACAGAACATAATATAAATAAATGCCCTAGTTTTAAAACCTTGAACGTGACGCAACGATATAAGGAAGTCTCAGACAAAGGAATGTGCAAACGCTGCTTAAATCATGATAAAGAAATACAATGCACGAGCGAGTTTTATACAAAATGTGAAATATGTCAACATAAAGGTCATAACACACTATTACACCGAACATTCGATTCAATTAAAAGACAACCAGAGTTTTCTGAGTATATGAAAAAGTTCACTCCTAAACCAACTATGAGTGATAAAAAACAAAACACAACGTTATCGAACTTATCAGCTACCAATTTAGAGGAAAAAAATACGGTCTTATTAGCCACAGCGCTATTACAAACCACATCGTATGATGGAACACCACAATTATTAAGAGTATTGTGTGACCAAGGTTCAGAAGCGTCATTTTGCACGGAAGAAGTAGCACAACTGCTGTCGTATCCAAGACAAAAGGTTCGAGCCGAAATAAAAGGTATTGGAGACAACGAACCTAAGACATCGAAATATACAATTAACATAACCCTACAACCTAGTTACTCTAGTGAGTACAGACTATCTGTAACGCTTATAGTACTACCGAAGCTTACAAACTCGTTACCAAGAAGTAACTTACAACAATTACAAGAGTTGGACAATGTTCTATTGGCAGACCCAACGTACAACAAAAAGGGACCTATAGATATAATTTTAGGTGCCCAAGAATATAGTAAAATACTATTACAAGGTTTTAAACGACTACAAGGCGGTATAATCGCTCAAGAAACAGAATTGGGTTGGATTTTATCCGGGTTATATCCGCAAGACACAAACGGTGGCATCAAAGTATTAAGCATGATGACTCGCACCGACGACATACAACAATTAACAAAATTTTGGGAATTAGAAGAAATTCCACGACACTACGCACTCACCAAAGATGATGAGTTGTGTGAAAATTACTATACAAATACTACAATACGAAGTTTCGACGGCACTTATACGGTACGACTACCGTTTAAGGACGCGAAAATAAAATATGGCGAGTCAAGGAAAAAAGCCGTGGCTCGACTATTACAACTAGAACGTCAGTTCGAAAAAAATGAAAATTTACGCCAACAATACAAGGAATTTATGTACGAGTACCTAAATATGGGTCATATGAGAAAAGTACCTAAACCAGAATATTACACAGGAGAGTATTATATTCCCCACCAAGCGGTAATAAAAGAAGACTCTCTTACAACAAAACTACGAGTGGTATTTGACGCTAGTAGTAAAACAAGTAGTAAAATAAGCCTTAATGAAAATTTACATAAAGGACCACGACTTCAACAAGACTTATCAAACATATTATTACGCTGGAGAACGCATAAGATTGCTTTCATGGCCGACATTATGAAAATGTACCGGTTCATAAAAATAAACCAAGAAGACTATAAATATCAAAGAATTTTATGGAGATTTTCTCCAAAAAAGGCCATTAGTGAATACGAACTAACAACAGTCACTTATGGCACAACAAGCGCGCCTTATCTGGCCGTGAGAACATTACAACAACTAGCATTAGACGAACAAGACAATTACCCTATCGCCAGTAGAGTAACGTTACAGGATTTCTATGTTGACGATATTTTGTCAGGAGAATCCCAGGAAAGCTCCGTCAAGGAATTACAAGAACAATTAATAGCAATGTTAAACAAAGGTGGTTTCCAACTACGAAAATGGTCTTCAAATAGTTCGGAATTGTTGAACAATTTAACATGCGATAACGAAGAAAGTCGGATGCTGAAACTTCCCTTAGACGAAACAAGAAAATCGTTGGGAATTATATGGTCTCCAGGCGAAGATAAATTCTGTTTTCAAATAACTATAACAGAAAACACAAAACCCACCAAACGGTTCATTATGTCAGAGGTGGCGAAAATATTTGATCCGTTGGGCTGGTTGGCCCCCATCATTATAACACTAAAATTACTAGTACAACAACTGTGGACGTCTGGGATGGAATGGGACCAACCAGTAAATGACATAATACGAAATAAATGGACAGAAATACAAAAACAGTTAAAAAACATAGAAAGTATACAAGTACCACGATGGTGTCACACGATAGACAGGACAAAGTTTGAGCTGTATGGATTCTGCGACGCCTCAGAAAAAGCATACGGGGCTGTCGTCTATAGCAGAGTAATGGTGAATAACAGTTACTACATAACATTGCTCCAAGCTAAGTCAAAAGTTGCACCGAAAAAACAAAAAACAACATTACCGCGTCTTGAGCTATGCGCCGCAGTATTATTAGCTAATTTAATAGAAAAAATAAAAAATGCTCTAAACGGTGATAACAATACCGTGATTTCATGCTGGACGGATTCTATGATCACGTTGGGATGGATAAAAGGAGATCCTGGGCGATGGCATACGTTCGTGGCCAACAGAGTGTCAGAAATTAACAGCATAATACCTAACGCTCAATGGAATCATGTCATATCGTCTGAAAACCCAGCGGACATTATATCAAGAGGATTGGAGCCAGAAAAATTAATAAACTGTTCCTTATGGTGGAACGGCCCACCATGGTTACAGACGAGTGAAATACCTATTACAACAACAGCACCACAGCCAAATGAAGAAGCCAAGTACTGTTTATCAACAACAATTAATACTACGAATGAAAAGTATGACATCTGGAGTCGATTTTCTAACTACAATAAAATGATAAGAACATTAGCGTATTGCTACAGATTTATCAGCAAGCGCAAAAAGCACGAACCATTATCCTGTACGGAACTAGAAGAAACAGAGAAACGAATTCTATGCATATTGCAACAAGAAGAATTTTACGATGAAAAAGAAATTATTCGAAAAAAAAATCACTGCAGAAAAACAGTAAATTATCCACACTAGATCCATTTATTGATAACGATGGATTGTTACGAGTTGGAGGTCGAATAGAAAACGCTGACTTGCCATATAATCAAAAACATCCTATACTATTACCACGCCGACATCATATAACGTCATTAATAATACAAAACGCGCACATGAAAACATTACATGGAGGAAATAAACTAACTACAGCTGTCCTACGACAAAATACTGGATTATAGGTGGAAAACAAGTTGTCAAAGGCATACTAAAAAGTGCGTCAAATGCGCGAGATACAGGTCCGAAACGAATGTACAGAAAATGGGGATACTTCCAAAAGCAAGAGTCACGCAATCATATCCATTTAGTCACACTGGAGTGGATTATGCGGGACCAATACAAACAAGAACAATGAAAGGAAGAGGTCACAAGTCCTACAAATCATATATTGCTGTATTTATATGCTTAGCAACAAAAGCAATTCATCTAGAATTAGTGGGAGATTTGACAACTGAAACATTTATTGCGGCACTGCGGAGGTTCATGGCCAGACGAGGACACGTGTCACATATGTATAGTGACAATGGCACGAACTTTGTAGGCGCAGCGAAATTTTTGGAACAAGAATTATTGCAAATAACACAGTCACCTGGATTCCAAAATACGATGACCAGTATAGGTACTCAGTGGCATTTTAATCCGCCAGCAACCCCCCATTTTGGTGGGATTTGGGAGAGCAGCGTAAAATCAGTAAAGTACCATTTACGTCGAGTAATTGGAGAATCGACATTAACGTACGAAGAAATGATAACATTTTTACATCAAATTGAAGCTTGCCTAAACTCGAGGCCGTTATGTGCACAAAGTGAAGACATCAATGATAATACAATACTAACGCCTAGTCACTTTTTAATTGGTCGGGAAGCAGTTGGAATCCCAGACCCGTTATCAAACATAAATACTGATTTAATAAATAGATGGAAACAAATTCAAAGAATGAAGAAAGATTTCTGGAAAGCCTGGTCATCTGATTATTTACATCAACTTCAACAAAGATACAAGTGGAAAGAAACTCAAGAAAATATTAAAATTGGAACCATAGTACTAATAAAAGATGAAAACATAAGTCCAAGTAAGTGGCCCTTGGCAAAAGTGGAAACCGTTCACCCAGGAAGCGACGGGGTGATAAGAGTAGTGACACTCAAAAAATCGACAGGTTTATGTCAAAAACGATCAATACACACATTAATTCCTTTACCTGTATATCAGGAAGAATTAATGACTGACACGAATACGTTAAGAAAAAATACCGAAACGCCTGTGAATAGTAACATAGCAAATAACATAAATAAAAAGTTTAAGACACTTAAGTCAGGCGTGTTACTCTATACTACATTATTATTGTGTATCGGACAAGTAACAAGTACATCAATGTTTACTATGAAACATTTAAATCCAGGCCTATATGTAGAACAAATAGGTACTTCAACAATAAACAGAGGGAGTTTTAGAATAGAAACTAATTACGAAAGGAGTGATTTGGAACTGAATTTAAATAATACGATAAAAATAACTAATCAGTTTCAAAAGTTATGCACTGACACGCAACAGTATACAAAAGACACCCATTGTGCAGAATTTTATTATCATTTGAACGAAGAGAAAGCACGATTTGAGAAGATAAAGGATTACCTTACTGGGATAAAGATTTCTAGAAGGAGACGTGGATTATTAGGACAAATGTTAACATACGTGTTCGGAGTCAACGATGAAGTATACAGAAGTATTGACTCATTGAGTAGCAATCAACAAGAACTTATAAACGCCGCCAATCATCAAACAAACATAATGATATCTACAGTATCCGCTGTAAGCCAAACCGAGGAGCGGATTAAGAAAAAGTTAGAAAATTTTGAAAAAAAGTTAAATGAAGCTATAGCATTCATGTACGATAACGACGTATGGTATAAGATGGTAGACACTAACAATATGAAAATACAAGTAATACAAACGTATCAATTAGCGAGCAATTACATAACAGAGATTATTCACTATTACAACGGGTTACTTGAGATATACCTAAATAATGCATCAATATACACGATTTTGAGTCCTAAATACGCTAATGATATAATACAAACAACCAATCAAAAGTTACCTGGAAACTTAAGGATAATTCAGGATCAATTAATACAGACTAACATGGAAATAAATGCAACACATATAAACGTATTTGCGTACTATCCTATTCATGACATAAGAAAATATACGCTAATACACATAACGGCGATTCCTCAAAAGTTGACCGGGAGTTCTTTTGAATGCTTGTCAATCCCAAGAGCATTCATAGGCTTCGACTATAACAATGAACGATACTTTGAATTAAGTAAAGACGAGTTCAAAGATTGTTTACACAAAAAATCGGAGTTTGTTTGCTATCCCGTGGCTGTTAAGAACATGCAATTGAACAAGAATTGCATTGTTGACCAGCTATTCAGCAACAATAATAACACTAAATCACAATGCACATCAAGAAGATACAACATTCAATCTACAATTCTATGGAAACAACTTTACATGCAGAATACGTGGATGTTTATCACTACAAAAACACAATCAGCTTCGATAATATGTGATGGACAAAGACAAGAAATTAACCTAGAGGATATAGGAGTACTACACATTTCAGAAAGCTGTGTAGTAAAGACGTTGAACAACATTCTTGCAGCTAAACGAATAACAACAACAACTGTGCAAACATCATATTTTAAAAGGAGTAATTTTACTCTAGACACACAAGTAGTCCAATCAGAGATACCAGACATACCGAAGGAGGAAGTATTAGATAGCTCCACCAGTATATTTGACCACTTAGCCGCTTCAGAAGCAAAGCTAAAAACAAGATTAGATAACACAATATGGAGGCGAATAGAGTCTCATTCCTATGTGGCTAGTACCGTGACATCTCTTTCTTTAATAGTATTAACTTGTTTTTTAATTTATTTCAGACCACTCAAACAATGTCGAGATAGACTTACAAGAAGACAAAACAAGGAAACAACTACAACACAAGCCACAGATACAGACAAACAGCGGACAGCTCCACCACAACCACGGCCACGGTATGGGAAACCTCGTCCCCAGACTACAGTCCACACACCACAAGCGACGGAAGGACACATTGGACCATATGAGGTTATCGAATTATACGACTTGCAGTCGTGTTCCTGAGAGACCCCAGAATGTTCAATGCACATTGAACATGCAACGCAGCAAACTCAAAAGTAGAGCATGTCAACATACAATTAAAGCATGTCAACATACAAATTTGCAAAATTAGCACTGACATGATTAAAGACACTGCGTTATACTTTACACTTACGACACACTAACACAAAATGGTATATGTGTGTATTAGCAATAAGTAGTATATAAGGTGTACATTGTGTAAAATAAATCAGATTTGAATTTATTCATCTCTCAGTTACATCCCTCTCACTGTGGCCAAGACACCCTTAGCCGTCAGTTCTGATCAGTCGAGTGAGTCTGCTTGACTGGCAGTGAGAGTTACCAATTCTCCACCCAAACCTCCATCTCACTGTGGCCAAGACACCCTTAGCCGTCAGTTCTGATCAGTCAAGTGAGTCTGCTTGACTGGCAGTGAGAATTACCAATCCTCCACCCAACATCCATCTCACATCTACCTGTCACCTTAGGTAGCGCGGTGCAGGTATCCCATCAGATAGGCTAAGAACTTAAGGGCTTTAGGTACTTCAAACTATAACCTTAGGTTCTTCTGTCAGACACGGCGTTAGTCCACTAGCCCAGACTACGCCTGTACACTCGCTGATATTATAAATTTACTTGGGTGAAAAAAAAAAATACTTAATGAAATCCCAGAAACATTCGAGATAAAAATTGCCTATGTTACTCGCTGATAACATAGGTAGCTTTCCATTGGTGAAAGAATTTAAAAAATTGGTCGACTTCCTCCGGTTTAGTTCTCGTTCCCGGGCAAATACCGGGATAAAATAACCTTTATTCATATATTCACTGATAATCTGGGGGCACGGCAGTGTCTCCGCCAAGTCGAGCAAAAAAAAAAGTCGGGCAAAACGCAAAACTGCCGTAACATACTTTTCTCGAAGCCATTCAGGCCATTTTCGACCCCCTATAACTTCGTTGTTAATAAAATTAGAAACCTGAATTTTTAGTAACCTAGCAGGCCTTGTATACACATTGTGTATTTCAAATTTCATTCAATTTGAACCAATAGTTCAAGAATTTTTGTTTTTTTTTTGTTCACGCTGTGGAAATGCATTTACGCACACTAGTCCCCCGCCGGTTACAGACGGGAGTGTGTGTGGGACTCGCCGGCCACAAATATGATCGAAATGCCCACTAAAACCACAGCGGCCCCTTCCGCGCTTTTACGGGGTGCCAGAGAGATCATCTGATGACATTCTATCCCCGACATCCCAACGCTTGGCCGTCTGGCCACGTCCTGTCATCATTCAGGGCGGTGGGAGAAGAAGCGCATAACGGCGTCTCCTCCTCCCTGGTCGCCGCCGGCGGAGCGAGTCAGCAGACGCAAGCGCCTCGCAGGCACGCTCCGCGGCCTCCTTCCTTGTCATGACAGCCTCACAGAAGGAGGCCATCGACGACCAACAGCTGTCGCTGCCGAGCATCTTGGAGATGATGGTCGGCAACGACAGGTCCGTTGTTCCTATCTTCGTTGACAGGACGTGGCGCTGAGGCCCCCAGGCGGGGCATACTTCCAGTGTGTGGCGCACATCGTCGATTAGCGCGCCACACTCATGGCATCCTGGGGCCTCTTCTCTTCCAATTTTATGCAGGTACTTACCGAAGACCCGGTCCGGTAAGCACCTGCACCATCCTAAATGTAAGGCTGCCGTGCCTTCTTCTAAGCCAGCGGTGGAGATATGGCGCGACCGCCTCCACAGTCCCCCGCCCTGCTACGGGAAACTCTAGATCTTCCCTCCACCGCCGGATTACTTCCCTTCGGGCCACTTCCTGGGCTCTGAATAGTTTAAGAATTATAACTAGTCAAAATTTCGTAATTTTGTCACTCACTGACTGACTGACCGATCATCAACATTAAAGTGGCACTTCTGGCCGACATAGAAGCTTCCAATTTAGAATACAATTAGTGTTTAGTGTATAAATGAAGGAAAAATTATGAAACAATATAATTATCATCCAGTTTCCGAGATACAATAACTGCATAAATAATTTTGTAAACTCATATAAATATATAGGATTGCAAAGTTACATTTGCAGTTAATGAAATGTAACTTTGTAAAAAATAAGAATACATTTGTCGCCATCATTGCTTCTTTATGGGAATCGTATCAAGCGGCTAAAGACTGCAGATGACGTAGTAGTTAAGACACCAACGTACCGCGCTAGTGTCGCGGGTTCGAATCCCATGCAAGACAACACCTTGTACGATCCACAAATTGTTGTTCTGAGTCTGAATGTAATTTGTGTCGGTTAATTATATGTTCTTTCCGCAATTCACCACTCTCTATCTTGCCCGTGGATATCGTATAAGACGACTATGGAATATAATATGCAGATACCATCTGTGTAAGAGAAGGCAAACTCGAAATCAAACCCTATATCAACATGTCTGACCAGCATAGTATAGAGGGTCAAATTCCCTCCCATTGTGGAGGAAGCCCGAGCCCAACAGTGGGACATATGAGGGGTGCGATGATGATGCGATGTTGAATTATATGTTTGTAAAGTCCCCCATAATATAAGAATTATTATTCCCTTAGTGCAAGGCGTTGTCATTTAAAAAAAAAGATTCAACAAGAAGGAGAGTGGGCAGCAGCTCTCGCCGGAGAAATGTATGATATCTCACTGCGAAACCAACCCGCCTACCAAACGTGGCGATTACGTCATTATTTCTCATATGGCGAAGAAAAATGAGCTCTTTCAAATTCAAATTGAAATTATTTTATTATGCATAAACCCTGAGATGGCACTTACATATTGTCAGGTTTACAATTTCCAAGAAAAATATACTACCACCGGATCGGAACGCGACCGCTACTGAGAAGATCCGGCAAGAAACTCAGCGGGCTTGTCATTATTTTTAATTTTTTTTTTCTTCTTACTAGTTATACAATTGTGTACATGTTTTGTAAGAACTAGCTCCAGTGTGATGCCCTTCGAACCGCAAGACACTTAATATAATTTAAACGATTATGGCTGGACCAGATCCCACAAGCGGATAGATTGACTTGGCAATCGCACTATGTTTAGTACAATTTAATATAATATGTATTACTTGTGAGGTGTGTTTTCATGCGATTGCCAAGTCATTCTGTTTATTTGAAACATAAAAGATCTTTAATATTGATATAGTCACTATAAGAAGTTGTTAGGTTAGCTATTTACGTAATAACTTAAAAAAAAAGGTGCCTTGAGCAGGGACTGAATGAGTTAACCGACTTGGTATAACATGGATCTCACAAATTTTTATGGTAGAAGAATTCAGTTGCGAGGCTTGGCTTTTTTTTTACAAGTCTTGGTTTTGATGACATATAGCTTTTCATTCGTGAATTAATTTTTAACTCGTAACTCGACTGATAGAAACATCATCTTTAAAGGTCAGAAAAGATGCCTCAGAAGCATGTTTTTATTAAAAAGAACCGAAAGTTGCGTGCCTTTCTTTAAACAGTACAAAATTCTTACTTTGCCGTCGCTTTACATATTGGAAGTGGTTACCTTTGTTAAAAGCAATCCAAACCTATTCCCGCGCTTAGATGATGCCGTAGTCCGAAACAGACGAGACAACACAAAACTACGATTGCATTCATCAAAGACTGCACTTATGGGCAAGAGTATCTTCTGCATGGCTCCTATAATTTATAACAGATTGCAAATAAAAATGGAGGGATTTGAACGCCAATGAATTAAAAATGTGACTAAAATCGTATTTATCTGGCAGAGCGTACTATGACATAACGGAATTTTTGGAGGATCCAGATTTAATTTAAACATTGTTGTATTACTATTTTGACTTATATATTGACTTATTTCACATATACTCGTACATATATTACTAATTGACTCCATTTTGATTATTACGAGTGTTTTTCATTTATATTGTTTTGATTATGCAATTATATAATTTGACTATTGTTTATTATTATTATTCTGTTTGCGTTGATTATTATGTTTTTTTATTGTTTCTCATATTGGCTGCTATTATTTGACCATTTACTTTCCCTTCTTAATTACATGTTTAGTAGCTGGCCAGATTTGTGATAATATTTGTACGCCACACAGTCGGCAAACATGTCTGAACACCTTAACTGTAACATCTTGCATGCACTTAATAGTTTGTATGTATACACATGTTTCACAAATAAATGTTTACTTTACTTTACTAAAACCATTAAATTCCCGCGATTTCACCGGCATTGTACCCGGTCCCGTAGGAATATCGGGATAAAAATAGCTTAAATATGCTACTCGCTTAAAAATAGCTTTCCATTTGTGAAATAATTTTAAAATCGACTAAATTCTCAAGGTTGCTCCAGCCACACTGAGATAAAATATAACCTGGGATAAAATATAGTCTAAGTTATTCCTTATGTACGCCTGGTAGACCTGATAGTGAAATATAATCAATATCGGTCCAGTTGTTTTGAAGATTACCTGTAACGAATAGACAGACAGACAAAAAAGCTTGGACCGTTTTTATGTATAGGTATCCTGCAAATAATTGTGTGAGCATAAATAAAACCTATTATCTAGACCAGCTATACTCTAAGTGTGTTCCGCGGAACCCTAGGGTTCCGTGATACCTCTGTCGGGGTTCCGCAAGAATTTAGAAATAAAAAAATCAAAACACCTCTCTCTGGTCGCTCCGCGGCTGTGCGGACTCCGCGGCCGCGCGGAGACAAAACGCTATGAATGTTATTTATTTATTTATTTGTATTTGTATAAGCTTGTGTTACATTAGCTGGTACAATATCTCATAAGTTTGGTCTCAACAATTTTATACTTGTACAACGCGTTCGCTCTAAGTTTGCCGGTCTGTGGAATGCGCGTACCCTCCCCCACGTGACAACAAAACTTATAATGTGTCATAGTTTTACCCAAATATCTAACGTACACAATTTTTATTGTTACAATTAAATAAAAAATTTCGAACGTCATACACTCATACCTATCGCCAGCGGCAAACTTAAAACGAGCGGGTAGTATACTTGTAAGCGCTCAGTCTCTTTGATAAAAGCCGCCTCTGAATTAGACGCTATAGTTGTCAACTAGCGACTTTCGTCTCTAACTTCAAAGGATAAAGTCGATATTGTTTACAACGCTATTTTTAAATTTCTGTTTTTATTTTTGCTTTTTGTTTATCAAAGGTGCCGACTCGAGTATTTTCGAGAATATTTGAGATCGAGTCTAGGACTAAGTATAAAAGCGGCGATCGCGCGTTGGCGTCGTCTACAGACACTACAAAATCGTTTCATGCGCCGAGCTACGGGAGCACCGTGGTTCATACGAAACGTCGATCTCCACATCGACCTCGAACTGCCGACCATCAAGCAGTTTATGAAACGGTGCTCTCAGAGCTACTTTGACTCTGCCATGACACACCCCAACCAACTAGTGGTTGGGGCGGCTTCCTATAGACCCTCCAAAATCTCCTCTATCCGACGTCCTCGTCACGTCCTCGACGAAGAGGACGACATTATCACACTCGCTCAACAAAGAGCCTACACGGCCCGCGAGGCCTTAACAAATAAATATCCGCGGTTCCGCCCTCGCCGTCGAGGTGCGAAACCGCGCCGCGCAAAAGTCACTATTAAAAACGTGGGCACGCCCACTTTGCCTCCAGCGACGCCCCAAGCCGAGGTCCGTTCCCCACAGGGGGAGCCCTTGGGCGATGTCGCTTAGCATACTTTTCTCCGGGTTGAGAGCCCTCAGCGCTCACCCATAGTCCGCGTCAAGCTGTCAAGGCCATCTGCGGCCAACAGCTGTACTCACAAAAAAAAAAAAAAAAAAAAAAAGTTGGCGTCGTCAGTTGATGATTAGCGTTCGGAGCGATAAGTTACTACCTACTTACAAGCTCGCTAGCGAGAAACTAGTGTTCATTGTTTTACTGCCTGCTGTATTCTGTTGTCTCAGTTTTATACATTTCTTCCCTGTAGGTTCTAAATTTAGTCTCTTATACGCAGTAACGATTGTGCATTATTTAAACCCCACTATCCTGACTTGTAACATTATAAATAAAGAAGAATGGAACGTTGGCTTAAAGGTGTTAAACGTGTTCCAACAACATCTTCTAATGACGCTGAATGTTCAAAAGCAATGCGCGCGGAGAATTTAGCAATCACCGATGCAGAAGATGATGCCACGAGTGCCACGACGTCAAGCTCGACGGTTTCAAAGACGAAAAAAAGGAAGTATGATGAATCTTATATCAGTTTCGGATTTGTTGATTCCAACGGCTCACCTCTCTGCATGCTCTGTAGTAAACTGCTTTCTAATAGTTCCATGGCACCTGCCAAATTGCGTCGACATTTAGAAACCGTACACCCCGAGACTAAAGACAAGAATAAAGAATTTTTTGTTCGCAAAAAAGATCAGTTATTAGAAAGTCAAAAAAATATGATGCATGTAACACAAACTACCAACGAAAAGGCCACGGAGGCATCATACTTAGTTAGCTATCGCATTGCACAAGCAGGTGAAGCGCACACTATCGCTGAGAAATTAATAAAACCATGTGTATTAGACATAACAAAATGTATGCTTGATGAAAAATCTGCAAAGCATCTTTCTACTGTTCCGCTATCAAACGATACTGTTTCACGACGAATCCATGATCTGGCAAGCTACGTCAAACAAGAACTAGTTACACGTCTACAAAATACACGATTCGCTTTGCAAATGGACGAGTCGACTGATGTCGCTGGTTTGGCTATCCTGCTGGTTATTGTGAGATATCCATATAAAAGTTCTTTTGAAGAAGACATGCTTATGTGTTCATCGCTGCTTACAAACACTACCGGGGAAGAAATTTTTAATAAAATAAATATATTTTTTGAAGAACATAATCTCAGTTGGAACAATTGCATTGACATTTGTACAGATGGGGCCAAGGCGATGACAGGTAAAACAGCAGGAGCAGTGTCACGAATGAAAAATAAAGCGCCTAATTGTAGTTCCAGTCATTGTATTCTGCATAGACAAGCACTTGCGATGAAGCAAATGCCGTCTAATCTAAAATTAGTTATGGATGAAGCGGTAAAAATAATTAATTTTATCAAATCACGACCACTACAATCCCGATTGTTCTCATTATTGTGTGAAGATTATGGCAGCAAACATAAAACACTGCTGCTCCATACAGAAGTGCGATGGCTGTCTCGGGGAAAAACTTTAACAAGGCTATTTGAACTTAGAGCCGAGTTACAAATGTTTCTTTCAGCAGATACTTCTTTTAATTTGAAGGACCGTTTGTATGATAAAACTTGGTTGTTCCGATTGTCTTTTATGGCGGATATCTTTCAAAAACTTAACGAATTAAATTTATCGTTGCAAGGTAAACAGACAACAGTGTTTCAGGCCTATAATAAAATAACTGCTTTTAAAAGAAAATTAGATTTTTGGATCATTTGCATTGGTAAGAAAGAAATAGAAAGTTTTACGTTACTCAGTGAGTTTGTTAGCGAAAACGACTCAGAAATGTTTGAAGATAATGTGTTTGAAGAATTGGTCCAATATCTCAGTTCGATGCGCGCATCTTTTGAAAAGTATTTTCCCGAAGAACACAATACAAAAATTAAAGTGAACTCCTGGATTCATAATCCTTTTTTACCCAACTTGGAAAAGCCTGAAAACATGTCAAATGAGATATATGAATCTCTTTTAGAAATGTCATCAGACACAAGTATGGAGTCATTGTTCAAAACGACGCCTCTTAATGATTTTTGGTGCAGAATCCAAGATGAATATGCAATGCTTGGCCAAATGGCTCTGGATATTCTTCTCCCGTTCCCAACTACATATTTGTGCGAAACAGGATTCTCTACCTACGCAGCCACGAAAACAAAATATCGCAATAGACTGGACGCCGAAGCTGATATGAGACTCCAACTTTCTTCCATCAAACCTGATATCAAGCAATTGATGAAAAATAAAAAACAGTTTCATACCTCCCACTAGTTAGATTTTTTCTTTTTTAATGTTTTCTATTATTGTCCTTACCAAGTGGTGAAGTAAATAATAATTAGTAACTGATACATTGTACTTTTATTATGCTGATTAATATAGAATACACTTATAAAAATAATTGTTTTATTGTAGGGTTCCATCAAGTATTTTGCTTCCCAAAAGGGTTCCGTCATTTAAAAAGTTTGAGAACCACTGATCTAGACAAACAGACGTTTCAAATTTATTTATTTGTAGAGATAGAAAATTGGAATAATATCTTTATGAAACTTACTGTCTGGTAGCTGTTAGAAATATTACCACGCTTTCATTGTTCGTGGGTGTCGCAAAATACTACTAAGACAAAGATTTACATCGACCTGGACCAATTGGTGATGCCGTCTGACCAACAATGTCGTCCGCCAGGCAGCTGGTCATAAAATGTTGCTAGAACCTTTGCAATATATCTACGATGGTAGAAGAGTACCTACATATTGCGTCGATCCAAAGTAATTAGGATAAGAACAAGATAATGATGATATATCATTGGCTGGGTGTCGTCGACTATATGCGATTTACCCTTTTGGGGCGGCCCAAAACTGTTTCTTAGTGAGTGCTTACCCCAAATAACCGATCGGTATATATAATTTCCCATTCTTAGGCTCGGTATCTTTGGCTATACACTTTCACCCTCTTATGGGTTGAATTTCCTAAAATTCTTTGTTAGAGCTCGCTTATCCCAAAACAGAACTTTCACGTTCTTAGGACCATTATTTTAGGTTATTTTTCATCCCCTTAGGAGTGAGATTGGCAAAATTTTTTTCATAGTGCTTGGTAAGTGAGCACTAAGAAAATCTTGAGGTAATCCAAGAAAGCCGGCCGTGTACTAAAATGACCCTTCCTAGGCTCAGTGATTTCCCCTTAGGACTAAAATTTAGCTCGACAGCGTAAGGAACTGCGACGCGGTCGCAGCCTTCTGCGAGGCAGTAGTCTCGCGGAAGGAGGTGGCGGATCGCGTGCGCGAGGAGCGCAGCTTTGATGAGGCGATCCGCCTCCGGTAACTGGGTGGCGTAGGCGCAAATACCTGCGCCTCATGCCGCCCTAGCTGAGGCCGCGGGTGACGTGACCGGGGAATTAGTCCGTCACCCGCCGAGAGGCCGACCGCCTGAGGAAAGACCGACGTCCTCCCCGAGGGGGGGACGCGGGTCGATGGGAGGGTATAATAGGGGGTATTCCGCCTTAATAGGGGGTATTCCAACAGGCCGACCACTGATGTCAAGTCACCCTGCTCCGGTGGTCGGCCCAACGACGAAGGCGACGTGCATCGCGGGTGGGTTGCGGGTGTGCGTGCTTACGTCCCTTTGTCTCCCCGGACAGAGTGGTACGAGGAGTACGCCGACCGCAATCCACTCCAAAAAAAAGAAGGGCTAAAATTGCAAAAAAAGCTCTTTTTCAGTGAGCACTTTCCCCAAGAATGCGTTTCTTATACAAAACTTCATGTTTCTAGGCCTAATGATTTCAGCTATATATTTTGCACCCCTTTAAGAGTTGAATTTAATAAAATAATTTCTTAGAGCTCACTTGCAACAAAAGAAAGAGAATTGCATACAAACGTTTTACGTTCCTAGCCCCAATAGTTTCGTCTATACGCTTTTCACCCCCTTAAGGGGGTGAATTTCCAAAAATCCTTTGCTAGTGCTCGTGCACCCCAAGAAATACGATGATGTAAAAAAAATACGTTTCTAGGCCCAGTGGTTTCGGCTGTATGCTTTTTGGTGTTTTAGGGGTTGAATTTCATCCCCATGTAAATGAAATTTCCAATATGCTTGAATGAATATTTATTTATTTATTACTAGCTTTTGCCCGCGGCTTCGCCCGCGTAAAAGTTGGTTTTCATAATTCTTAATTTAAGAAATACTCTGTGTCAATTTTCGTCCAAATCCGGTCAACAGTTTACGCGTGATTGAGTAACAGACGTCCAAATATCTTCACAAATTTTTATATTTGAATATTACTTCCACCCTTGTAGTTTAAATTCAAGTGGAAAGACGATGAGAAATATGGCCATCCTTAGTCGCTGATAATACATTATCCATGATAGGTTTCCATTGGGGAAAAAAAAATATCGATCAAACTCCCGCAGTTTCACCCACGTAGACCCCATTTCCATGCAAACGCCGAGATAAAAATTGCCTATGTTACTCGCTGATATTATAAGTTTATATGGGTGAAAATAAAAATAATAATTATCAAATCCCATACAAATATCCGACATAAAAATTGCTTATCTTACTCGCTGATAACGTAGCTTCCTATTGGTGAAAGAATTTAAAAATTAGTCAACATCCACCGGTTTTACTCGCGGAGTTCTCGTTCCCGGGCAAACACCAGGATGAAAATAACCTTTATTTGTTATTCACTGATAATGTAGATTTTCATTCGTAAATTAATTTTCATATCCATTTAGTTCCCGCAATTTCACCGCCATTATGCCCGGTCCCGTAGGAATATCGGGATAAAAAATAGCCTAAATATGTTACTCGCTCAAAAATAGCTTTGCGTTAGTGAAATAATTTTAAAATCGACTAAATTCTCACAGTTGTTCCAGCCACACCGGGATAAAATATAGCCTTGGATAAAATATAGCCTAAGTTATTCCTTATGTAAGGCTTGGTAGACCTGTTAGTAAAGTATTATCAGTATGGGTCCAGCCGTTTTGAAGGTTACCCCGTAACGAATATAAGTCAAAAAAAAATTGTCCGTCCGTCTGTCTGTCACCAAGCCATATCTCAAGGACTGCGATAGCTAGACAGTTGAATTTTTTACAAATTATGCATTTCTGTTGCCGTTATAACAATAAATATAAAAAACAAAATAAAATAAATATTTAAGGTGGCTCCTATACAACAAACGCAATTTTCCCCCTTTTTATAGATAATGGTACGGAACCCTTCATGCGCGACCCCGACTCGCACTTGGCCGGTTTTTTAGACATAGGTATCGTGCAAATAATTGTGTGAGCATAAATAAAACCTATTATTTTGACAGACAAATAGACGCTTCAAATTTGTTTATTTCTAGACATAGAAAATTGGATTAATATCTTGATTTGAACTTACTGTCTGGTAGCGGCTAGGAATATTATAACGCTTTCATTGTTTGTGAGTGTCGCAAAATACTACTAAGACAAAGATTTACATCGACCTGTACCAATTGGTGATGCCATCTAGCCAGCAATGTCGTTTGGCAGGCAGATGGTCATAAAATGTTGCTAGAAGAACCTTTGCAATATCTATGATGGCAGAGCAGTGCCTACATATTGCGTCGATCCAAAGCTATCTTGATAAGCGAGCATTAAGAAAAAATAATGGGGTAACCCAAGAAAGCCGACCGTATACTAAAATGATCGTTCCTAGTCTCAGTGATATCCGTTATATGCTTTTCACCTCCTTGGGGGTAAAATTGCAAAAAACCCTTTTTTAGTGAGCACTTTCTCCAAGAGAGACAACTTTGAACAAAATTTCATATTTCTAGGCCTAATGATTTCGGCTATACATTTTTCACCCTCTTAGAGAATGAATTTCAAAACTAATTTCTTAGAGCTCATTTACAACAAAAGAAAGAGAATCGAACAATATACAGAAATACACAGTTTCACGTTCCTAGCCCCAATAGTTTCGGCTATACGCTTTTCATTCCCTTAAGGGGGTGATTTGCCAAAAATACTTTGCTAGTGCTCGTGTACCCCAAAAATACGCCGGAGTAAAAAAAAATACGTTTCAAGGCCCAGTGGTTGCCGCTGTATACTTTTTGTTTTTTTAGGGGTTGAATTTCATCCCCATGTAAGTAAAATTTTCAAAAAGCTAGAACGAATACTTATTTTTTTATTATCAAATACCTTAATACAAAGATTTATGGTTTTATCATCGAAAATGTCGAATTTCCATACAAAATGGCAGCCCCTATTTCAACCCCTTATAACTATTTTTTCGCGATTTCTTTACTATAGCTCGTGAACCCCAAGAAATACTACGGTGTAAAAAAATTACGGTTCTAGGCCCAGTGGTTTCAGATATATGCTTTTTTGTCTTTTAGGGGTTGAATTTCATCCCCATATAAATGAAATTTCTAAGACGCTAGAACGAATATTAATTTATTTATTATAAACTGCCTCAATACAAAGATTCATGGTTTTATCATCGAAAATGACGAATTTCCATACAAAAGGTCAGCCCCTATTTCAACCCCTTATAACCATTTTTTCGCGATTTCTTTGCTAGAGTTCGTGTACCCCAAGAAATACTACGGTGAAAAAAAAATTTCGTTTCTAGGCCCAGTAGTTTCAGCTGTATGCTTTTTTGTCTTTTAGGGGTTGAATTTCATCCCCATATAAATGAAATTTCCAAAACGCTAGAACGAATATTAATTTATTTATTATAAAGTGCCTTAATACAAAGATTCATGGTTTTATCATCGAAAATGACTAATTTCCATACAAAATGTCATCCCCTATTTCAACCCCTTATACCCATTTTTTCGCGTTTTCTTTGCTAGAGCTCGTGTACCCCAAGAAATACTACGGTGTAAAAAAATTACGTTTCTAGGCCCAGTGGTTTCGGCTGTATGCTTTTTTGTCTTTTAGGGGTTGAATTTCATCCCCATATAAATGAAATTTCCAAAATGCTAGAACGAATATTTATTTATTTATTATAAAGTGCCTTAATACAAAGATTCATGGTTCTATCGTCGAAAATGACGAATTTCCATACAAAATGTCAACCCCTATTTCAACCCCTTATGCCCATTTTTTCGCGATAAAAAGTAGCCTATGTCCTTTCTCAAGCTTTAGTCCATCTCTGTACCAAATTTCATCAAAATCGATTCAGTGGTTTAGACGTGAAAGCGTAGCAGATAGACAGACAGAGTTACTTTCGCATTTACAATATTAGTAAGGATGTGCCTACTTTTATTCCATTATTCCCGGGGGAAGGAGAACAACACGAGGAAAATGGCGGCCTTTGATCGATTTAAAAAATTCTTTCACCAGTGGAAAGTTAATTTATCAGCGAGTAACATATGAAGACTAGGATTTTTCATCCCGATATACCTTCGGGAACGAGAAATACGCGAATAATACCGCTGGATGTTGAGTAATTTAGTAAATTCTTTCATTAGTGAAAAGCTACATTATCAGCGAGTAGTATATATAGGTAATTTATTGTCTCGATATTCCCACGGGCATGGACACTACACGATTGAAGCCACAGAAGTTTGGACAATTTTAAAAATCTTTCATCAATGGAATACTATGTTATCAGCGAGTAACATAGGTTATATTAATCACCGTATTTCTACGGAAATCTGAACTATTATGAAGTAATTATAAATGTGAAAGTTTTAGAACATTTTTGGATGTTTGTTAGTCGATCATACGTAAACCGTTATCCAGAAAAAGATGAAAATTGGCATATTGATAGAGTGTTGCCTAGATTAACACATAAAATACTTTTATCCTGGTACTACGGTCTCTTGGGATAAAAGTTAAGCTTTGAGAAAGTTACGCAGGTGAAACCACTGGCAGAAGCTAGTAATATATATAAAGTTTATTGTAGAAGTACGTTGGAGACTGGAAAAAAATACTATATTTAACAGTACCCCTAGATCGCTTCTGTTTGGTAGGCGTTGATTCGTTTTGAAACATCCAACCTATTGACTGGCGCTGCGTTTCTGGATAATATTGACAAAGCCAGGATTCATGATAAACTATAATGATAAACCTGTAATGATATCTTAAACACGCCGAGACAAGCCTGTTTCAAATTTGTTTATCATATCCCGGCACCATTCCACCTGGGCCTGCTTCTGAGGATCGGTAAGTTTGTGCAGCATCCATCGTGAAACTATCCTCCTCACGCGAAGTTTCACGTGTAGAATCTAGACTCTCGTGAACGTTTTTTGGTCTAATCTCTGCAGAATGTCATGAATATCCTGATACATAACACGCCTATTGTTTGAATTAAATGTTCACTTTCCCTTGATCTTTCACGGCTGTTACAGAAAGAAACGAACCAGCACGTTACCTTCAGTAACTGCTGTCAAAGGAAGACCGCTTCTGTCTTTATCGCCCAAAGTTAGTCGACCACACTTGAACTCGTTATACCAACGATACATGGTTGACTTGAAAGATCCATAAACGCCATGTAAAGTCTATCGTAGGATTCATATGGATTCAGGTGGCACTTAAAATCGTAAAAAAATCATAGTGCGAAAATGTTGCCGGCGCAGATACACTTTTCAATGAGAAAAAAATGGAAGGAAAATTTTTCAAATAGATTATACCTACCCAGTGTCATACACATAAAAACTTTTTATCACTTTAATGTCTGAGTAGCCTCGTGTATACCACGTGTCGCCCAACGTGTTAGCGGTGTACTAGCGCGGTGTGCTCGGCCCCCTCTGCTAATATTTATTCGGGATCAAATATGTTCGAGTGTGTCAATATGCTTTACATTTGTTACAATATACAAGTCGAGAGTACAATATGCGAGACGTCAGATCTTACAGGCGCCCTGATGGAAAACCTGACTCGACACTGTGTTGTAAATCAACGTTACGTAGTGTAGCGCGTGTCAATATACATTGAAGGGGGCGAGTGAGTGCTTCAAATATGATTTGCGAGCGAGCCGACACTACCTGAACACACAAAGGACCACAGATAAAATATTTGTAGTACCAATAAACTGTGCCAATATCGCCCCCGGGCCCCGGGCCCCGGGCCCCGAGTGCGCGGCCCACCACCTACTATGTACCTACACATAGATTAACTGTAATCTTATTGTATTCACGCAGACAATTCCAATCAATAGACAAACATAGGTCGCTATTGAATCATTTTTACAATTTATTTATCTAAGACTATATTAGTTAAGATAGGTATCATAGCGATCATCTCTCGTGATGATCGGTCAACGGAATGATCACGATATATAATATTACACCAAATGCGATCGCTAAACCGTATGCCAAGATTGGCGATTATGATATGCGACTGCATTGTACAAAACCATGTTGTACCATTTTTCTATTCCCTACTTGATGATGTGATATGAATAGAGTTATCGCCAGCTCTTAAATATTAGCTCGTAAAAGGCGTAAAAATCAATTAAGAGTGTCATTAAAAAGAAAATAGATAGCAACTCTCTCCTGGGAAACGTGTAATCTGCCTGTCAAGTGTAGCGATTATCGTACATTCTCCTCATTTCTGGTAGAGGACAGCAGTGATTCAAAAAGGCTAAAATGATAATGATAATGACCAAATACTGATGAACGATACTGATGAACGTATGTTCCTAATGATAATTTTCTTAAACCCCTATTAATAAAGTTATAATTGTTAAAATCAACTGTAAAATAAAAACAAACAGAACATATGTACTAGTCTTAATCAACCCACAAACGTTTAATTATTTAGATAAGACCGCTATTTAGAATACTCTTTGGACAAACTTTACTAATATAAAAGTTTATTTAATCTGTTACCCGTTCCTTCTTTGTTGATTAACTATTTGAACAGTCTTTAGAAATAAATGTTCAAATGGCACAGAAGTTCGTAAGTCGTTCAACGTGCTATGGAGAGGGCTATGTTTAGTATTTTTTTATGTGATAGAATCCAGTATACGGAAATCCGTAGAAGAACGGGTGTAACCGACATAGCCCACAGAATTAGCACATTGAAATGGCAAGAGGCAGGCCACATCGATCGTCGAACCGATAACCATTAGAAAAGAGAGGTTATCGAATGGCGACCATAAATCCTTCTACTAGATGTAGTACTTATGTCAAAGGAGTCACTGACAAGATTGGCTACATCCTAAAACGGTCTTCCATATAAGATTATTTTAAGCCACTGAAGAGGATTAGTCAATTTTTACCATCTGTCAAGTGCCAGATTCCTCTACAACATGCAGGAGTTTATAAACCTGACTGTGACTGTGGTCTCTCTTATATTGGGCAAACAAAGAGATCCATAAGAACTCGGATCAAAGAACACATAGCCGATGTGAAGCACCGCTGTCACACTATTTCTGCAGTCTGTGAATATAGTCAGGACCGCGCCCGCCATAACATTAGGTTTGATAAACAACAAATCCTCGCAAAAGAATATCGATACCTGCCTAGAATGGTACGCGAGGCTATTAAGATCAAAAAACATAAAAATTTCAATAGAGAGGATAGCTGGGTGTTACCATCAAGCTGGAATCCTGTTATTAACATAATTAAAAACAAATGCAAAAAGACCACCACAAGACTGCATGATACTGTGAGCACTTATTGTATAGATTTGACCCACAATAATAATAGTGAAAGATAATTTTATAAATCAAAACCTCTTAGTAAGATAAAGTGAGCCACCTTCAAAATTAATATTAATTTAGCATCATGTCCCCGGAGTTTTCTTGCCAGATCTTTTTAGTGTGGTCGTGTTCCGATCCGGTGGTAGTATACTAGACTGTTAGGTTTTAAATATAATTACTATTAATTTTAATGTTAAATAATTACTACTAACCATACACAATATTTTTTTTTTCATATAGAATCATTTTCTTTTTACACTGGCAATAATTTTGTATCAAAATATGGGTCAATATTTAATAACTAATTTTCTGCATCGGGTAGATAATTATAAAGTTTCTGTAATAACGATGACTTGTTGGACGTGAAGCAACTTAGTCCGCCCGTAACAATGAACGCTGCAAAGTGTTCGAAACGTCTGGCAATCAAAAATCAAAATACAAACGCGATAAAATCTATAAGGATGAATGAATGCTTGAAAAATATGTTTTTATAACTTGCCAAATCTCTAAAGGATTCTACTTGAAAATTCAGAACATGCTATTGAACTACACAAGAATGGCATTATCGCCAAACAGAATGCGGCACAAAAAAATTGAGAGAGTGAATAAAATGAAATCACAGAATCTAGAGACTGAATCGAGAGAGAACGGTCCACAGTGTATTATAAACCCCATTTTTGTTGCATGCTGTTTTTATTGTAGAAATCGATAGTTCTTAGCATTTTAAGCATTAGCAATATTACCAATAAAGGCAAATTTAACAATTCGGTTAATCTAAAAATCATAATCTAATACGCCATAATGGCGGACTAAAAAAATGAAAAACAAAAATTGAAAAATAAATTAAGTATATCTTTTTAACTAATCAATCTAAATGAATAAAAACTTGGATAAATATGTAATACTATGTGTGTAATTATTAACTGTAATCAAAACTTAACTCATCATCATCTTGCTCTTATCCCAATTACTTGGGGTCGACGCAATGTGTCATCTGTTTTGACATATTGCAAAAAGTTTCGGCAATGACTTTTATGACCGGCCGCCTGCCTGACGTCAACCCTCCTTGGGAATGTAATCGTTGACCCAAATGGTACCAGATGAAGTTGGTCCGGGTCAATCTAGGGCTCTTAGTCATCTTTTACGACACCCACGAGCAAAGCAAGGGTTGGTAGTATTCGAAGCCGCTACACAGCAAAATCAAAACTTAAGTAAGTTTATTTATTTTTTATTAATTTTTTTGTGTTTTCTCGGACCCGGATTATGGTGAACTTTGGCATTTCTTATAAAAAAAACTACTTGTCGCATCGACTTCGGTGTTTTACTCTGATGCTTAAAATGATAAGAACTATCGATTTCTACAATAAAAACACCATGCAACAAAAATGGGGTTCATAATACACTGTGCGGTCGATCGATCACTCGGGATAAATAATTTAGCTGCGCACTCAAATATGTCGCAAGCTAGTAATGGCATTTATTTAAAACTATAACTATTTCATTAGAAAATTTGATAGTATTACAATTTACTTTTGTTTTAATTAATTAGTTATACTTAATATTTAATACCAAGCGTATGGAGAGTTTCAACACGCGCCACGCTGCACTAATCAAACAGGTACAATAGATATTTATGAGTCACATGAATCACACACTGTTAGTGATGTGGCAATGCTACAGGTAATATGTTACTAACAAACTAACAGCTCGTCTCGTCTGTAATGTGTTTACTCACTTACTATTAATATCGTACAATTGAAGTTCGCCACTTCCTAATAATTGTCGTGAGAATGCAACTTTATAAGCTTTTATTAAGCTAAAACTATTTATAGATTTTCATGATGCACTTTAAATAGAGATAACTACTAGAAATGTGAAATAAAACTATTTTTTTCTTTTTGTACGTATAATGTAATATGTGTAATAATCGAGTATAAAAAAAATCAATAGCACGTCAAAATTTTTCATAACCGGAAATAATTTTCAAAAATCAAAATATCCCGTTTCTAATAATATATTAACTTACTTATAATCTTACATTTATATAAAAAATGTAACAAATAATTTTAAAACTAATTGAAAAACATTGTATGTTCGTATTCGTTACAGTCGAGATCATTGCTACGGAGTTTGACGACTATTAGTTCTGAATAGCTTTATCGTAGACTCGGCTATCTCAATATCTTTACTAACCAACATAAAGCTATATTTTAAGTTAATACATTTATTGTAATATAATGTTAACAATACGCGGCAGCATACTTTTAAAAGCATATTCATTTATCATATTTCATTTTTATAACTAGTTAACTACATAAAACTTGTTCGATAATAACATGTTATTTTATTTTGAGAGGCTATTGATTAATATGTTATATGTATAGTGATGGTATGATAGATCAGCTATTAAGAGTCACGTAACGTAACGCAACGCAACGTAACACAGTTACGTAACACGTTATTAGATTGCTCTCGTAAACATTACAATATAGAAGATTTAATTAAAATGTGTGTTATTAAGTGGTCCGGTGCCGGTGCCGGTGCCTAAGGGCAATAACATTATATTGTGTTTGTTTTCCTCGTTTACTTTTAGCGAATTAAACGCAGATAATCTAAGTAAGTTCATTTTGAGACAAAAACATATTTACAAGAACAGATTCTGTATAACACAACCAAAGTATTCTTATTTGTACAACTACATTACACTAATTATTTTCAGTACATTTTTTTTTCATAAATATCTGCCTTTTTTTAATTAGATATAGCATTTCGCCGAACAAGTTTCTAATTTTTCATTAAATAATGGAAGAAAATACTATTTTAAAAGTATATAACATGTAATTGGTACATTGACATAACTACATAACCGGACGCGAGAACTATTCGATGAGCCTTAATTTAATTTTAACTATTGATATACAACATCATTTTGGTCAGTAATATTAATTCATTCAATTGTCCATTTGATATGGGCCTTCCCAAAAGGGCATAATATCATAATTGTTAGAGCTAGAACGTGAATCAACAATCATAGTATATATTTTAAAATTTTCAGACGAGTTCCAGTGTGGCGTTGCTTATTCACCTTGTGATCTACAATTCCCATAGCGAAATAGTGGTTATAATAGTAAAAATTACAATTATTACAATATTTCTTAATCCATTGTAATCTTGACCCGTAAGTTTTATTATTATTCATAACCAACAAAGGTAGGAAAATGAAAGGCGACTTCAAAATAATATAAAATACTAAAAATTAATAGAGTATTATATACTATTGAATCACAGGCGGGTGTTATGCCGTATCAATTTCAAATTCATTCCCTCATCACTCTACACATAAAAAGTTAGTACCATAAAATAACTCGGAGCTCAATGATTCGGATGTATAGAATGATCGAAAGTAACACTGAAAGTGCTACGAAGACATTCTACGAAGGTCTACGCGCCGTTACAACAATATTCGTAGATACCGTAGCGAGTGTAGAGTTGTACACCGTAGCAAGCGAATGTCAGTTTACTAGTGGAGCTACG
Organism: Lymantria dispar; assembly: GCA_032191425.1. Taxonomy (NCBI): domain Eukaryota; kingdom Metazoa; phylum Arthropoda; class Insecta; order Lepidoptera; family Erebidae; genus Lymantria; species Lymantria dispar. Next base: position 38,658,034 of record CM063445.1, read on the forward strand.
GCACAAAGCGTAATCCCCGTTCATGTGCGCTACGAGTATCCGAGCTGAGATAGCAATCAGTGCGGCCCGAGCTCGCATATTGTTGCTGACCTGTCATCTGTGTGATAACACGACAGATTACATGACGCACTTCGCGCTACTTGTGTGAGTGACGTCACCGGATTTGATTTCTTATTACTCTGTGTAAACTATTCATTCATCGACCTAGTTTTGTCGTACCTTTAGTAGATACTTGTAATTAATGAATATATTTTTAGGACGAGGCAGTAATAAAATTGAAAGGGGAGATGTTCGCACTGAATGCACATTAGCCGGAGTGTGGCGCCACTTTATTGACTTAGTATGTTTGACTAAGTCAATAAAGTTGTGATACATATTTTATGTTATAATTAGCTTTTGCAAGCGACTTCGTTCGCGTAGAAAGCATTTCTAACAGAAATAAACACAGATTAATGTTCAGGCCGTTTTAGATTCATTTTGTTGTTTGATGATGTACATGATAAACTGGAGAGAATCCTAGCTATCCGCGACACCCAGCATTTTAGCATGTTCCATTCCGTTGGACGTCTGATTCTGTTTTCGGAAGGCATATTTGACGGTTGTGACCTAACTGCGCCTGAGGTCCAAGGTAACAGAGGCGGTCAACAGCGAAGTAGCTAGACTTCGTGTGAAACTCCATGTTGTGCAGTGTCGGGATAGGTCTTGGGACAGCTCTACAAGTCATTGGCTACAACTGTACCTTGCGAGCACCCGCATCTAGCCACTTGGCGAAGCTTAATTTGCTGTACTGATGGTAAAGCCAGTCAAAGGCTCGTCGTCAGTTAAATGCGGGAGCATCGTCGAATCTAACATAGTCAGTGGTTACATTCACAACACTTGTCATATCTAAATGAACACCAGCACACTCTGTAAAACACGTATTGGTATAGGGTTTTGACGTGACAACGTCTTATAAATTGGTTTGCCGGGTGACACTTCAAGAAACTGCGTTACGCTCCGCTCACGTTATGCGCTCACAATGAGAGCGAGTGAGAGGCACGCGTCCCTTCCACTCGGGCATGGTTAGCCCGCCTAAGAGCGAGAGAGACAGACATAAAAAGTGAAAGGCACGCGTCCCTTCCACTCGAGCACAGTTAGCCCGCCTAAGAGCGAGAGAGACAGAGCGAGAGAGAGAGAGTGAGAGAGATAATTCTTTAAATATAATTCTTTGTATAAATAAATGTTTTAAATTGTTACTATTATTTCATCCTTCTTCCTACTATACGAATGAATATTCACATTAAAATTATTTTACCACTCAAAGTCGTTGTCACGTAAAACTTTCGCCCGTATACCGACTTTACAGGCAACCAATTTTTTATTTCGAGTTTTCCTTCTCTTGCATAGATGTTATATGATATACATATTTAATCCCTTAGTCATTTTTTACGAAATCCACGGGCAAGAGATGGTGTTGTATTCTTACTGCGTCAACACACGGAAAATAATGTAGAGCTATTGTCACCAATTGATTGTATCTTCTATTGACTGCACATATACCGGACAGTTAATTAGTGTCTCGTTAATGTCGTCACTTCACAATTATAATGAAACATACATTTGCTGTTAATTTATTTGCAACAACACAATGTGACGCGTAGTGACGCGGAGGCGACACGCGTCACTGACGCTACTGCTATTAATTATGAATAGTGTTCAGTGTTGCACTCATTATAAATTAATTTATAATTTGAATGCATTATTTAGCGTTTATATTTGATTTTTGATCGCCCGACGTTTCGAATACTTTGTAGCGTTCATGATCACGGGTGACCTAAGATGTCTCACGTCCAACAAGTCACAGTTATTACAGAGATTTATACCTACCCGCTACAGAAGTAGTTAATAAATGTACACCCACATTTTGATACAAATTTATTGGCAGTACAAGAAGAAAATATGTCTATTTAAAAATATGTTCTTATTTAGTAATTATTAAACATTAAATTTGCAGTAATTATTATGACAATTTATTAATTAACAAGTGGTGAGCGCCAATGTCTCCCAATCGTAGATATTTTACGCTATTACCCACGGGCACACCTCTAGTCGGAGCGTTCCTGTAGACAAAATAATTTCCACGTTTTTGTCTGCAATAGATTTCATTGAAACTTAGTTATAATAAATAAAAATAATTAATCACTGGTATTTTTAATTTGTATTACAAAAATTTAATAATATATATATCTCGGCCATCTGCCTGCCGTTAACTGTCCTTAAAATGTAGTTGTTGACTTCACAGCATCAAATGAAGGTGACGCAGGCACATATATATATATATTATATATATACACCTATTATATATATATATATATACACACACACACACACACATATATATATATATATATATTTTTTTTGTAGTTTGTCTCACCGCAGTACATGTGGTGTGTGTGTGAAGTGCCGCCTGTGGTGATCACTGTCACGCTGTAGGGGGAGTGGGGGGGGGGGAGTGAGCGTCGCCACATCGTTAATCTTTATAACACTTAATAGTCACTGTAATGACGTGACGTACCCACACACACACACACACACACGTTTCAATAACAACACTTTAATTATAATAGGTGTTCGCACATAGACCATATCAAATGTTTTGTAATTAAACATTTATTTGAAATTATGATTCACAACGTTCTGTGATGGTTTATAGAGTAACAATATTATTCACCACCCCATATCTTGCCCGTGGATGTCATAAAAGACGACTAAGGAATGTAACACGCATCTTATATCTATGAAACAGAAGAAAAACTCAACATAAAACCCTTTCGTCCGAATAGCGTGATGCGGTACGCGTATGAGCTGAAATGAATCAATGTATAAAACTTTATTCTGTGACGAAAATAGCTTAAGCGAATACTATCTCATGTACTTACACTACACTATGATGTGTAACATCTTAACATGTTATCAAATTGATATGTAATATTTGTGTGAGATTCAATTTATACGCCATATTATTGCTCGAATATATTCTTAGCATGAAAATATATGTTATTATATATTAAGGCAAGCACTTTTCGCGCAACTTTAATTACAATCGTGGTAAATGCGCAATAGTAACCTAAATCCTGAAATGAAGAAAAAAAGCAGAACTAAAGAAAAAGGTGATATAAATAAGATGTAAATCGTACGGTTCCTCGTCAGCACACATTATGTTGGCAAACAGTACGTCGCGTTACCAAACTCACGTGAAACTCACCATCTCAGCTATCTCTTACGCCACTGCGCGTGTTCATTGAACAAATTAAATAGCGTGTTTCCCCAGTTTCCTGTAACATATTTTCGCCTGTTTTCCAAAATCACTCCCACAAAAAAATACTCAGCAGCGGAATAGTCGCGTGGTGACGACATAAGAATACCAATCAACACACCTGTTCTTGCTCGTGGATGTTGTAAAAGGCGACTAAAAGGTACGATATGTATATCATTACTAATATTATAAATGCGAAAGCAAATATGATTGTCTGTTTTTTACGCTTTCACGCTTAAACCACCGAACCAATTTCAAAAATTCTTTAACCAGTGGAAAGCTATATTATCAGGGAGTAACATAGGCTATATTTTATCTCGATATTCCCACGGAAACGGGAACTACGCGGGTAAAGCGACTGAAACGGCGGGTTGCTAGTAACATATATGCAAGAGAAGAAACAATCGATATATAATCCTATATGATACTATTAATGTATAGGCCAAGTATATATGTCGTGTGTATTAATTATATTCTCATTATTTATTATATATTATCACTACGGTAAAACAATAATACATTATCACCTTACCTACTGATATCACAATAACTTGTGCTCGACACAATATGTACTCTTTCATACGTACATATTGTTATAGTCATTAGTTGGCAATAGTTTGAACGGCTGCCTCCTTGAACTAAGCCAGTCACCCTCCTTCGAAACTAAGTTGTTAATTTTATTTATTAAAATACATATAACATTCTTAGGCAAAATTAAAGCACATTTTTTTTGTTTCTACTGTATAAATAAAGTTCTGATCTACGGCAATCCGTAGAAGAGCACGTGTACACGACACAGCGCGAAGCATTAACATTGGACAGGCCACATTACTTGACGAACCGACAGCTACTGAGGAACAAAACTTCCCGAATGGCAACCGCATATTTGACGACGCAGTGCAAAACGCCACTAAATGGACCAACGACCTGGTAAAGGTTGCTGGGTCTGCGACCGCATTTTGTGGTGTAAAATGAAGGAGGTCTACGTCCAGCAGTGGACGCCGATATATATATGTATAAATAGGTTTTTAAAATTGCAATAATCGAATTATTTATATAAAGCAAATAACTTATGTTCTATTGTAGGTGAACATTTATCTTGAACTAGTATTCAGATGCTAGTTATTTTCTATTTATGTAATCAAATTCATATTATTTATGTTATATCCAGGTTATTGTTTTTATATTGTACAATACTACTCTTCTATCCGTGTGGTGACAGATTAAGAATACAATTCAACACACCTTTTCTTGCCCGTGGGTGTCATAAATGACGACTCGCAACTATGCAAGCGAAGGAAAACTCGAAATGAAACCCTATACCAGCCCGCTTGACCAGCGTGGTATAATAGGTAAATTTCCCTCTCAATATGGAGGAGGCCCGTGTCCAGTAGTAGGAAGTATAATAATAATAATAATAATAATGTCTATTTATTGCAGACCGCATAGATCCATAAATGTTAGTAAAATAAAAATACTTAGGTAGCTAGGATTAGTAAAAATAACAATAACAAAAAAAAATTAATATATGAGCTGTGATAATGATTCTTCTAAATATTTGATTTGCAGGTGAAAACTAATCAAGTCATATATTAAGGTTTATTACCTATTAATAACTAAAAATATTTTACAATAGAAAAATAAACTATAAATTGTGTCTTACTCTTATATAAGAAGCATTCTTCTAATGAATAAGTTTCAAGATTGTTTGCAAAACATGGCACCCTTTTAAGATCTCTTGTCTTTCAAAAGTGAAGTTGACAAGCGCACTGAAGTTATCATAATATTGATCTTGACTTGTATTTTCACATTATTGTATTTATATATCATTAATTTTTGTAAATACAACTTTATTATTATTCAAGTGAACTATTTGTAAAACTTTATTTTGCTGAGTTTACGCTGTATACTTTATTTTTAGAAAGAAGTCTCTGATTTTATAACTTTGCAAGTCGCTACGTTTCATCTAACAGAATAGATTGATTTGAAAATGTTTAATGCTTATACATTAACTATTTTTGTTTTTTCTCGTCGGTCGTCTGGAAATTGGCTAACCCATTTTGATTTATATGTGAATCAGTCAGTCATAAAAATTACCGTTTGTGACCGTTAATATATAAATAACAGTATTAGTTGTGTTCATAAAATTACTAATACTATCCTGCGAGTTTTGATATACACATCAACGCAACGAATTATTTTACGACTTATGTAACGATTGTTCGTATAAATATACACACGGTGCGATTTGCTTGCACTTGTATTGACATACCACAGGGTGTTGTCGGGCAAGCTTCGATCGTCTTGGTCGCGGCATTGTTAATGATGATTTAAAGGGAATACAAATTACTGATTATTGATTTCTGACAAAATTATAATTATCAAATTTTCAACCATACTTAACTATAGACAAAATTACGTTTAGTTGTCATTCGCGTTTTTTTATTAGATATCAAATGAGTTTTTGTTATCCTACGTTTCATAGTGACTTGTATTCTCTTTGACATGAGTTTCGGTGCGAATATGGAAATGTCATGTTAAGCTCTTGTATTATATTATTTTTTTTTTAGTGTTTTATAGTGTTATATTGAATAATTTTGCTGATTTTTTATGTAATATAATACAGTTCAGGTGCTGAAGTGTGGTGAATGTGATATAAGAGTGGTTTACGTATATTTTCATATTCTACCGAAATTCCCAGAGAAATCATTTAATTATGTTTTCAGGGCCTAATTAATGGGTTACCATGGGTGACTTATTGACGAACATAACTATAAATAAGCTATTCTATATAAAGAAATGTTAAATAATATGAAGAAAATTGTATCAGACTTGGCTGTATGCGCTCTGATCTCTTTGCCTGTCCGAATGGACAAACAGAAAACAAAAAATTTATTTGACATTTTATGTCGTCACATGGGAACGCGATCTTGACGAGAATATCAAAATGTCATGTAGCGCTTTTATATTTATTTTATATTAATTTTGCTGATATTTTATATAATATAATGTCGATAAAATGCTGAAGTGTAGTGAATACGATATAATAGCGAATTGCGTGCATTTTTAAATTCTGCCAAAATTCTCAGATGAAGCAGGATTTGGTCATCAGCTCCAAATCACTGCTAACGATCGACTAAAAAACGAAGACTAAAGATGTGAGTAATCAACATAATAACTCGACACTGGCACCAATAGCTCATATTATTGTGACTCACTGCCATCAAATAAGAAGAAGAAGAAAAAGAAGAACGGGATAAAAAGTATCCTATATCCGTCACCTGGTTCTAAGCTACCTCCCCACCAATTTTCACCCAAATCTGTACAGCCGTTCTTGAGTTATAAATAGTGTAAATAACACGTCTTTCTTTTATATATATAAGACTAGCTTTTGCCCGCGGCTTCGCCCGCGTAAAAATTTACTTGCATATTGAACTATTATCGCAAAGAATATTATCGGCATAAAGAGTATTACATTTCTTAATTTAAGAAATACTCTATCTACGTGTCAATTTTCATCCAAATCTGCTCAACAGTTTAAGCGTGATTGAGTAACAAACATCCAAATATCTTCACAAACTTTCACATTTGAATATTACTTCCAGCCTTGTAGTTCAGATTGCCGTGCAAATACGATGGTATTGTGGCCTTTCCTTAGTCTCTGATAACGTACTTTTCCATTGGTGAAAAAAAATTATATCAATCAAACACCCGCAGTTTCATTCACGTAGAAATTCCCATGCCAATACCGAGATAAAAAATGCCTATGTTACTCGCTGATATTATAAATTTACACACATACCAAAAAAAAAATTAATATAAATCCCAGAAATATCAGAGATATAAATTGCCTATGTTAGTCGCTGACAACATAGGTAGCTTTCCATTGGTGAAAGAATTTTAAAAATTGCTCGACATCCCCCGGTATAGTTCTCGTTCCTGGGCAAATACCGGGATGAAAATAGCCTTTCACTGATAATATAGCTTTTCATTAGTGAATTAATTTTTAAAACCATTAAATTCCCGTGATTTCATCGACATTGTACCCGATCCCGTAGGAATATCGGGATAAAAATAGCTTAAATATGTTACTCGCTTAAAAATAGCTTTCCATTAGTGAAATAATTTTAAAATCGACTTAACTCAGCCACACCGGGATAAAATATAACCTGGGATAAAATATAGTCTAAGTTATTCCTTATGTACGACTGGTAGACCTGATGGTAAAATATAATCAATATCGGTCCAGCCATTTTGAAGATTACCTGTAACGAATAGACAGACAGACAAAAAAATTTGGACCGTATTGTGTGAGCATAAATAAAACCTATTATTTTGATAGACAAACAGACGCTTCGAATTCATTTATTTGTAGAGATAGAAAATTGGAATAATATCTTGATTGTAACTTACTGTCTGGTAGCTGCTAGAAATATTACCACGCTTTCATTGTTCGTGGGTATCGCAAAATACTACTAAGACAAAGATTTACATCGACCTAGACCGGTGATGCCGTCTGGCCAACAATGTGGTGCGCCAGGTCATAAAATGTTGCTAGAACCTTTGCAATATATCTACGATGGCAGAAGAGTACCTACATATCGCGTCGATCCAAAGTAATTAGGATAAGAGCAAGATAATGATGATATATCATTGGCTGGGTGTCTTCGACTATATGTGTTTTATCCTTTTGGGGCAGCCCAAAATTGTTTCTTAGTGAGTGCTTACCCCAAATAACCGATCGGTATACAAAATTTCACATTCTTAGGCCCGGTATCTTTGGCTATACACTTTCACCCTCTTAGGGGTTGAATTTCCAAAAATTATTTGTTAGAGCTCGCTTATCCTTGCCAAAAATTGTTTCATAGTGCTTGGTAAGTGAGCACTAAGAAAATCTGGGGGTAATCCAAGAAAGCCGACCGTGTACTAAAATGATCCTTCCTAGGCTCAGTGATTTCGGTTAAACACTTTTCACCCCCTTAGGGCTAAAATTGCAAAAATCTCTCTTTCCCCAAGAAAGGAAACTTCATAAAAAATTCCATGTTTCTAGGCCTAATGATTTCGGCTATATATTTTGCACCCCTTTAGGAGTTGATTTTAATAAAATAATTTCTTAGAGCTCACTTACAACAAAAGAAAGAGAATTGCATAGAAAGTTTTACGTTCCTAGCTCCAAGAGTTTCGTCTATACGCTTTTCATCCACTTAAGGGGGTGATTATCCAAAAATCCTTTGCTAGTGCTCGTATACCCCAAGAAATAAGACGACGTAAAAAGAAAATACTTTCCCCTATTTCAACCCCTTATACCTATTTTTTCGCGATAAAAAGTAGCCTATGTCCTTTCTCAAGCTTTAGTCCATCTCTGTACCAAATTTCATCAAAATCGGTCCAGTGGTTTAGACGTGAAAGCGTAGCAGACAGACAGACAGACAGACAGACAGAGTTACTTTCGCATTTATAATATTAGTAAGGATTATTAGGTGCCTCAATACAAAGATTCGTGGTTCGATCATCGAAAATGACGAATTTCCATACAAAATGTCATCCCCTATTTCAACCCCTTATACACATTTTTTGCGATAAAAAGTAGCCTATATCCTTTCTCAAGCTTTAGTCCATCTCTGTACCAAATTTCATCAAAATCGGTTTAGACGTGAAAGACTATATGTTTTTCACCCCCTTAAGGGGGTGAATTTCCAAAAATCCTTTGCTAGTGCTCGTGCACCCCAAGAAATACGATGGTGTAAAAAAAAATACGTTTCTAGGCCCAGTGGTTTCGGCTGTATGCTTTTTGGTATTTTAGGGGTTGAATTTCATCCCCATGTAAATGAAATTTCCAAAACGCTTGAACAAATATTTATTTATTTATTATTAGGTGTCTTAATACAAAGATTCGTGGTTCTATCATCGAAAATGACGAATTTCCATACAAAATGTCATCCCCTATTTCAACCCCTTATACCCATTTTTTCGCGATAAAAAGTAGCCTATGTCCTTTCTCAAGCTTTAGTCCATCTCTGTACCAAATTTCATCAAAATCGGTCCAGTGGTTTAGACGTGAAAGCGTAGCAGACAGACAGACAGACAGACAGACAGACAGACAGACAGACAGACAGACAGAGTTACTTTCGCATTTATAATATTAGTAAGGATAATTACGAAATTTGATTCTGTTTGAAACCTATATAATATACTAGCAACCCGCCCTCGCTTCGCTTCGGTTTTAGTCGCCTTACCCACGTACTTCCCGGTCTCGTGAGAATACCGGGATAAAATATAGCCTATGTTACTCCCTGATATTATAGCTTTCCATGGGTGAAAGGATTTTTGAAATCGATTCAGTGATTTGAGCGTGAAAGCGCAACAAACAAACAAATAAACATACTTTCGCATTTATAATATTAGTAAACATTTATCATATTATTACTAGTTGTAAATAAACTAAATCGTCACGCACCGACTTATTTGAAAAAATGAAACTTAAGTAAAGAACAATACATTCTGTTTCGAGTTTGTGTCATCGTATACATTGTGTCTAAGCACAGTATATGTTAAACGTTTTAATCCGTTAAGTGTGTATGTAAGCATGTCGCGACTCACACACACGTGTTGGCTAATGACGATAACTCCACTATATCGGCGTTAATTAGGCAAATATATTGAAATACTTGGCATTACAAAGCAAATTGATTAAGAGCACCATTAGTTCTATAATCCAACGATACATTACACATATTATTACATTTAAAAGCGTCGTCCCGCGAGCGTCAGATATACCTCACACTCAAAATCAGAACATGTTCGCGAACGTAAACACGATAACAAAAATCCAAGACCAAAATTTGGGGTTTTGAGTTTTTTTACATTTGAGAGCTGGGAATACGAGCCTCTTTTTTTTTTTTTTTGGGTGGGTCGCGGTCGGCGCGCCTCCGCACCACTCCGTCCGGGGCGACAGAGGGGCTTAAGCACGCAACTCCCGCAACCCACCCGAAAACCACCTCGCCTTCGTCATTGGGCCGACCACCGGAGCAGGTTTACTTGTCGTCAGTGGTCGGCCCGACGGAATACCCCCTACGCGGGGTACCCTCCCATCGACCGACGTCCCCCCCCTCGAGGAGGACGTCGGTCTTTCCTCACGCAGTCGGCCTCTCGGCGGGTGACGGACTAATCCCCGGTCACGTCACCCACGGCCTCGGCTAGGGCGGCATGAGGCGCAGATAGTTGCGCCTGCGCCGCCCCAGTCGCCGGCGGCGGATCTCCTCATCGAGGCTGCGCTCCACGCGCAGACGATCCGCCGCCTCCTTCTGCGAGATCACTGTCTCGCAGAAGGCTGCGACCGCGTCCCAGTTCCCGACGCTGTCGACCATCGCTAGGGCGATGGCCGGCAGCGTCAGGTCGGCACCGATGATTGCGACGAGTTCACGGCGCTGCACTGCCCAAGCCGCGCAGGCCTCGAGCGTGTGGCGCGCCGTGTCCTCGTCGCAATCGCAGTGGTGGCAGGACGGTGTACTCTCCCTCCTTACGACCCTGTGCAGGTATTTGGCGAAGCTCCCATGTCCCGTCAACACCTGCACTAGTCGGAAGGAGAGCACCTCGTGCCGCCTTTCCAACCACTGCATCAGCACCGTCCGGAAGGCCTCCACGGTTCGCACCCCGAACCGAGGCCTCTCCAGCCGAACTGCCCAACGGGCAATGACGTCTCGGCGGGCGTCGACGCGCCAGGCGGTGAGATCCCTTAACGAGATCACACCACCCTCCCCGCGCACCCCCGACACCCGCCGATACAACTCGGCGAGCATTTCCGCCTCCAGGTCCCACGGGGGAGTCCCGGCCAATAGGCACGCTGCCTCCGTCGCCACCGTGCGGTATCCGCGGATGGCCCTGGCCGCCATGACCCTCTGTGGTCGCCACAGAAGGGCCCTAAGTGGGACGGTCAAGGACCCCGCCCACACCGGTGCGCCGTACAGGGCCATCGACCGGATGACCCCCGTGTACAGCCGTCGGCACGGGAATACGAGCCTCTAAGGTATATCTTTAAATGAGCAATTCTTGTATATATTAGGTCCTTACATATGAAATTGGCGTTTTGTACGGGAGGAATATAGTCATTTTTTTTTTGTAAAATACATTTAATTAATCAAAGCACCGTTGTTATCTATGCACTTTTGCCATCTCATAGGTAGTTCATGGATTCTTTTACTAAAATAACCATGGTGGCGAGAATCAATAAACTATTTTAAAACGGTTTGGACTGCCGCATCGCAGTCGACATTTTTTCCTTGTAAGAAAGTTGTCCAAAGTCCGTCAAAAATGGTAATCTATTGGAGCAAAGTCCGGGGAGTACGGTGGATGTCGCAGACATTTCAATTGTAGCTCATCTAACTTAGTGGTTGTTTGTTGTGCAGTGTGTGGTCTTGCGTTGTCGTGAAGCAGCAGTGGCCTAGAGCGATTAAGCAATCTCGGTTGTTTAGTAACTAGTTCTTCCTTCATGGTTTGCAGTTGCTGACAATAGATATTTGCCGTAATCGTTTGAATCGCCAGATTTTAGAAAGCTGTAGTGAACGACACCAGCGCTAGTAGTTAACCGGATATTATACTTATTAAATGACGTCCAGCAGTCACTGACGACACTGATAGTTAGGTAAGGACCCGCACACTTATTGTATTAGTATACTAGCTGACCTGGCGAACTTCGTAACGCCATCATTTTTTTCGTAAATACATTTTCTAAATTTTCGAAAATATAGCCTGTAATGAAAGAACCATTACAGCTTTGTCGGGAAAGATTCGATAGTTTTGGTCGCAGCATTGTTAATGATGATTTAAAGAGAATACAAATTACTCATTATTGATTTCTGACAAAATTATAATTATCAAATTTTCAACCATACTTAACTATAGACAAAATTTCGTTTAGCTGTCATTTGCATTTTGTTATAACATATATCAAATGGATTTTTTTATACTACGTTTCTTAGTGACCTGTTTTCTGTTTGACATTTTATGTCACGTCACACGGGAACGCAATCGAACGAGATAAAAGAGTTATTGGCGAAATCTTGTAAACACCATTAAAAAAAGAAACGGGATAAAAAGTATCCTATGTCCGTATTCTGGTTCTAAGCTACCTCCCCACTTTCACAATTTTCAGCCCAATCGGTACAGCTGTTCTTAAGTTATAAATAGTGTAACTAACACGACTTTCTTTTATATATATATATTTAGTTTATCGTGCAACATGCACTTATTACATTTTTGTAGGAATAAAGTTACGCCGAGATATTCATAAAATAGTGAAAATTCACCAACAGGTGCTACATGTTTTTTATTTTATCTCCCTGAATGCATTTGAGAATTTACTTAGAAATATAAATACATTAATGGGGACAAGCATATGGTGAACGAGTAGAAATACTATTCACCACTTACTTACCCATGGATGTCGTAGAAGACAGACAGTAGATAAAATCTATTAATATTAAAATAATTGTTTCTCGGCAAACTCGAAATAAAACCCTATGCCAACTCGGTCGACCAGCGTGGTATAGTAGGTCAATGTCTCTACCATCGTGGAGGAGGCTCAAGCTCAGCAATGGGACTTATTTAAGATGTGGTGAATGAAAACAACCAAGACGTCGATGTCGATATGTATTTTAGCAGAAATTTACATTCTTTATTCTGTGACGTAGATGTGGCGTTCACGGCACTCGGGATTATTTCTATAATTGAAGATCAAACGTAGGAATATGTTTTGATCTGTAAAGGCTTCTCTACGCCGCCACAATGAGCTAAGTCTCTACGACTAAGCTTGGCAACATCGCGCTAGAAACCCAACACGATTAGGGCAGGGGGCCAGGTGCTATTCGTCGCGCCCTGCTTTTAGGTAGACTATTGGTGCCCGAACTTGTATGAATATAGATATTATATGTCTCATAAGTTTAAAATGCCAGTGAATAATAATATTTAAAAACGAAATTAAGAGTAGATATTAAAAAAAGGTTATCATAAAGTGTCGAATTATCTTGATGATAATACAGACTAATTATAAGCAGCTCTTCATTCAGTAATTTTCTCATTATTCCAACGAAAGCGCTATATACATGTTCATTTCGTTGTTGGTACTGTAATTATAAAGTGTAGCGTGTCTCGCCAAGTGAATTTTGTTATTTTGTTTGTGGTTTATGTTTGTGACAAATGGTATTGCTCATACTCACTGAAGGTACTGCTTATGGTGGCTACGTGGTACGAGTCTCTCATTTCCTTCCATCGTGGTTAATGGAAGTGATGTCTACTAATCATGATTGGGTGTCGCTTGCTGGATCTGGTCCAGTCATAACCTTTTGCATTATCTATATATTAATATGTGAAGCAAAAACTTTGTACCCCTTTTTACAAAAATTACGTGGATGGACAGGTATGAAATTTGGCACAGTTGATGTATATAATGAAAAGAAGTGCGTACAACTGACATTTCATATTATAATGGATTAGAAATACATTAAATTCATTAAAAAAGGCATTACGCACACTACAACGCTATCGTTACACAGCACACACGTTTGTGTGTCTGTGTAGCAACGCTTATACACTTTTGTTTACGGTGAAAATCTCTGGTCGAACTGAATGTCAAACAATCATAATTATGATGACAATGTCTAATAGATATTTGTACTTATATATTAGTTATTAGTAACATACAGCTTGCTTAATTTACAATTATACATAAATCAAATTAAAGAAAATTGTGTAGTAGAAAAATTTATTAAAACGAATTATGGCCGAATTTCGACCACACAGCGACCACTAGTTTTTGTTAATTTTATCATGGTTCGAAGGGAACTGACACTAGAGCTATTAATAACCCTGTTGTATCTAATATTATTTAAAAAAAGATATTAAAAAAAAAATTATAAACCCTTTGAATTTTTACCGAATATCAGTGCGATTGCGTTTCAAATCTGTGGTAGTTCTTTGAATTAATTTAAGAAAAAATGTATAATTTCATGTATTGTATGTGCCCTGCGGGGATAGTATTTAAAAGATTGATATTCTAAAAAAAGGCTATGTAAGCGCTGTGAAAATGAATACTGTAAAAATAATAATAAAATAAATAATAATAAAATAGATAATAATAAAACCATCTAGTATATATAATTATATATTACACAAAGTTACTTTTTTCTATTTTTATTATTTCTCAGACCCAGTTCTGTGTCGTCTTTAATATGCAATGTTATTATTATCTTGTTATAATTAGACGCAAGGAGTACTACATAGCACTTTCATTATGATCATAAATATCTATATCTATACCAATAAATAAAATTGGAGTGTTTGTTTGTAATGTCAAAATAATAGGCTTTTTTCATGCTCACACAGTTATTTGCACGACACCTATGCCTAAAATAGCGATTAAAAAATTTTTGTCTGTCTGTCTGTCTGTTTGTTCCGGGTAATCTTCAAAACGGCTGGACCGATTTCAAAAATTCTTTCACCAATGGAAAGCTATAATATCAGGGCGTAAACTAGGCTATATTTTATCCCGTTATTCCCACGGGAACGGGAACTAAGCGGGTAAAACGACTATAACCTATAACCGAAGCGAAGCGAGAGCGGGTTGCTAGTATTGAATAAAATCATATTATTGCGTAGCATCAATTGTAATATTATAGTACTTGGAGATCAGTTCCGCGACACGCCGCTAAGATATGCGGGACACGTTATTAGCGCGACAGAAATAAAAATGTAATTGTACTAACACTGCGCGCCATCAATACGAGTACCAAGTGTATGAGCTGTCGGCTGCGGTACATTGGCTCGCCTTGTGAATGCAATCATTGAATGTATAACAGTTACATGCTGCATGGTGCCCTACAGCTTAATGGCTATAACAAATAATGACAATGACTGAACCACGCAGCAAATATAACTACAGAGCGCGAGGCTGCGCCGCGCCGGTGCGGTGCGGTCCAACTCGCTTCGCTATATCTATTTTGTTGCTTCAACTTTAACATCATATTTTAATTCGTAACATTGTAAAGAAGTAAGTTTTATATATTTTCTTTATCAATATTATAATTTATATTAATTTTAATGTATAATCCACCTGGTTGCGCCCTATAATACAATGATAAAAGGACAAAATTTTCACCCCGAAAACTTTTATTATCTACTAGCAACCCGCCCTCGCTTCGTTTCGGTTTCAGTGGCCTTACCCGCGTGGTGCCCACTCCCGTGGGAGTACCGGGATATAATATAGTCTAAGTTACTCCCTGATATTATAGCTTCCAATTGATGAAAGAATTTTAGAAATCGGTCCAGCCGTTTTTAAGATTACCTGGAACAAACAGACAGACAAAAAAATATAAAATAATTTTTAGGCATATGTAGGTATAGTGCAAATAACCGTGTGAGAATAAAAAAAGTCTATTATTTTGACATTACATACAGACACTCCAATTTTATTTATTGGTATAGATGATGCGTGATATGACCTGCACATTATCGTTTAACAATTTCAATGCGATCTAATTTCTTGTATTGTAAATGTTCTCGTAGAAAAAATTCGAATATCTCTGTAATACGTTTTGCGACTTTGACTAGTTACGGGGAAACATTTAGAGGTTACGTTACAATTCCGGCAGTTATCACTTATAAGTGATAATATAAATGAGATGTGATGTAACAACAAAATATTTGATATCACATATCACTATTTACAGTGTGATATTTGTTTTGAGTCGATCATTTAATCACAGTGAAAATAAATATGATTCACTCGGTTAAATAGATTGTTATACGTTTAATATACGGTGTAGTTTTAAAAGGATAATTATAGGATAAATGATTCTGTATCTTTATAAACTACAAGGTATCCACTTGAACCTTCGATATCATAACTAATAGGGTCCTAACATAAATCTATTAAAATATTATCATAACGAATCGATATTTCAGACAGATATCGTATTGTGACTGTCGCAGTTACATTCATTGTAACGTTCAGAATACATACAATAAATAGTATCTAACTAATACTCAATATTTAAGATTACAATTTGTTTCCAAAAAAGTAAGTGAACATCGAGTTTGTGTTAGTGTGTGTGATCACTTGAGGGGCGCGCGTCGCCGGGGCGCGCTACTAGTGTAGAACAAATAACGGTCTCTTCGAAAAATATGTTCGTATAATTTATGAAAGGTTATAGGCGCAGATCGGGCGGCGCGAAGTGCCTGTGACGTCACATCACCTTTAATAACGTACGACGCCGGTATTCATATTGGGTGACGATGTAACGTGACGCCGCCTTATCGGCACCCTCCACACTAGGGCTGCCACACACACACACACACACACATAACGACAAATATTAACTTATCAAATGGTTCATTTTGACGCTGTCGACTATTGTTAGAGTAATAATGGACAGCGTTAAGAGCTAGGAAGCAGACACCGTCTTCTACGAATTAGTTTTCTAATGTAAGGAAGTAGTGGAGCAAGTCAGATCAGTAAGGCTTACGTCCTGATACTCTTCGCCGTCAGCTTGTGAGTTGGTAAGACGAGTAATTGCATGCAATGCCACACCAGTGAACGCCGCAGATGATCAGATCAGTCAGTACTGAGCATTTGTAAATACAATTCTACAGAACATAAAATAATTCTGACAAGATGTGTGTTGTGTGATAATTATAATAACACAGTTATATTATACATTATTGTGTCCAACTTTGGTAATCATTTTGATGTAAACATATTTTTATAATTTATCACAGTTCATATACATCCCACTGTTGGGCTCGAACCATCTCTGTAAGCGGAGGGAAATTGACTTATTATACCACGCTAGGCAGACGAGTTAGTATAGCGTTTTATTACGAGTTTTCCTTCTTTTACATAGATATTGCATGCATGTTATACAACTAAGTCGTCTCTTACGATAGGTACTCACAGGCAAGATCGGGTTGGTGAATTGTATTGTACTTCGTCACCACGCGGAGAATTTTTACAATATATGCCGTGCCCGTATATATGCCCGTGTGGCGACGGGTTGACAATACATGTGTCGCCACCCCTTACTTGCCCGTGGGAGTCGTAAAAATCGGCTGATGGTTCACCAGGAGAGCAGGGCAGCAGCTCTCTCCTAGGAAACGTAAAACACTAATACTGCGATCGCCAACCCGCCTGCCAAGCGTGGCGATTACGGCAATATCCCCTTTAAAAAAAAATGGCGTACAACAAAAAAATGGCCCCCAGTCACGACGGCTCCGATACTCTACGGGCTCATTTTGGTGGCGGGCCCAGTAGTGGTGGAGCGGGGGAGTGCGAGGAATCTCCGGCAGCGATCCGGCTACCAACAAAAACGACCCTTTTCTTTCTTTTTTTTTGTTCACGCTGTGGAAATGCATTTACGCACTGTCCCCCGCCAAGTGACGGACGGGGGGGCCGTGTGGGACTCACCGACCACATTCGCGGCTGGAATACCCACTAAAACCACAGCGGCCCCTTCCGCGCTTTTACGGGGTGCCGGAGAGGTCGTCTGATGACATTCAATCCCCGACACCCCAACGCATGGCCGTCTGGCCACGTCCTGTCATTACTGTTCAGGGCGGTGGGAGTAGGTGGGCATATTGCCGCCTCCTCCTCCCGGGTCGCCGGCGACGAAGCGAGTCAGCAGACGCAAGCGCCTCGCGTTCCCACTCCGCCACTTCCTTCCTTGATATGACGGCCTTACAAAATGAGGCCATCGACGACCAGCACCTGTCGCTGCCAAGCATCTTTGCGATAACGGTCGGCAGCGACAGGTCCGCTCCAAGTACCGCCGACAGGTCGTGGCGCTGAGACCCCCAGGCGGGGCATATCTCCAATGTGTGACGCGCATCATCAGTTGGCGCGCCACACTCATGACATCCGGGGGTCTCTTCTCTTCTAATCATATGCAGGTACTTACCGAAGACCCCGTGTCCGGTAAGCACCTGCACCATCCTAAATGTTAGGTTGCCGTGCTTCCTTGTGAGCCAGCGGTGGAGATGCGGCGCAACCGCTTCCACAGTCCCCCGCCCTGCTACGGGGGACTCCAGGTCTTCCCTCCACCGCCGGATAACCTCCCTTCGGGCCACTTCTTGTGCTCTGCCCAGTCTCCTTGCAGAGACTTGCTCGCCGTTGGCCCGCGCTGTTGCATGGAGCTGGTAGACCTCCGCCAACGCCTCAGCCACAAGTGACCAAGGCGGATCGCCTGCCAGTAGCGTCGCCGCAGTCTAAGATACTGTACGATAACCCCTGATAGTTCTCACCGCCATGACTCTCTGCGGTCGACGCAGGAGGGCCTTGTTGCGGGCGGTGAGGGACTCCGACCAGATAGGGGCACCATACAGTGCTATGGACCGCAGGATTCCAGCGTAGAGACGCCGACAGGACGACCCAGGACCGCCAGTATTTGGCAGAAGCCTTCCCAACGCCGCGGCTGACTTGGTGAGCCTAGGGACAAGCTGGGCAAAGTGTGGCCCGAAATTCCATTTGCTATCGAGGTGCAGGCCCAGATATTTCATCTGGGCCCGCACCGGCACGGCAACCCCAGACACACTGATATGTGCTCCTCGGGGGGGACCTCGACGTGGGCCATGAAATAGGAGGGCCTCAGTTTTGTTTAGCGAGACCCTCAGAGCCAGCATGCCAATCCGATCTACGACGAGTGCTACTCCCTCCTGTGCCAATCGGGCAGCCCCCTGGAAATCAGCCCTCCTCACCGTGATGAGGGTGTCGTCTGCGTAGCAGATAACCCCCATCCCGGGAAGGAGCCGACCCCGCAGAAGCCAGTCGAACCCAACGTTCCACAGGACTGAACCCAGCACCGAGCCCTGTGAAACGCCGCACTTCACCCGATGGCGATGAATGCACCCGTCGCCCCCTCCCAGAGCACGTGCCTTCCCTCAAGGTACGCCACCAACAGCCTCCGGAGGTACAAAGGCACTCCATGATACCGGAGCGCCTCCCTCAACGTCTCGTGTGGGAGGCTGTTGAAGGCGTTCTTTATGTCGAGTGAAACTGCCAGGAGAACAAAAACGACCCTTGGCCCTGGTAACACACAACATTCGGACACTCAGGACTGACGAGAGGGTCATCGAGCTGGAAGAGGAATTGAGCAAAATCCGCTGAGACATTGTAGGATTATCAGAAGTGCGAAGAGAGGGCGAGGGCACCAATCCTCCAGTCTAGAAACTTGCTCTTCTACCGAGAGGGCGATCACCCATCCCAAGGTGGTATAGGGTTTATTGTTCGTAAGTCTCTCGTAGACAACGTGGAGAGGATCGAGAGTGTGTCGATAAGGGTAGCGTACCTTATACTCAGAATTACCAAGAGGTATTCGCTGAAGGTTATACAGGTATACGCACCGACCTCGACATACTCCGACGACGAGGTGGAGGCATTTTACGAGGACATCTCGAAAGCCATACACGCGTCCAAAACCCACTTCACGGTGGTTATGGGAGACTTTAACGCGAAACTAGGCAAAGGGAGTGATGATGAGTTGAGAGTGGGGAAACGTGGATATTCGATGATTTCAATTTCAATAACAAACGACAGATATTCAATGATTTCTCAGTGATCAGCAGGATTAAAACTGGGAGCGATCACCGGATGATACGAGCCACATTGATTATCCATACAAAAGTCGAGTGGTCACGCTTGATGAAGTCTACACTCCGACCTACATCTGTCCAATACCAGAACCTCGAAAGCTTTCAACTCGAACTACACAATCGCTTCCAATGTCTGGACGAGTGCAAATCTCCGAACGATATGAACAACAGGTTCGTGGAAATTGTCCACGCGGTTGGGTCGAAATTTTTCAAGGCTCACCGCGTCAATAGACCTAAAAACCTTTCTGACTAGACTCTCAAGCTCATGGAGCGGAGAAAAGAGATGACGGTGCAGTCTTCAGCCGATTGGTCCAAACATAGGCAGATCTCCAGGTCTGTGCGTCGCGATATTCGCCGATTTAATACGCTCCGTATTAAAGAAGCGATAGAGCGGAATCGTGGCTTAAAAGTGTTCGCACAAGATCTGTCTATTGGGCAAAGCCAAATGACTAAGCTGAAGACCGACGATGGCACTGTCATTTCATCCCAAAGTGAGATCTTGGGAGAGGTCGAAAGGTTCTATGGACAGTTATACAAATCATCCCGAAATCCTGTTGTCGGCTTGGTCGAAGATCCCAGATCCAAGCTAACTCGGCACTATACCGAAGAAATCCCGGACATCAGCTTGTACGAGATCAGAATGGCTCTCAAACAACTACGTAACGGTAAGGCACCGGGAGATGACGGAATTACGGCAGAGCTTCTGAAGGCGGGCGGCAAGCCAGTCTTAATAGCCCTTCAGAAGCTATTTAATTCCGTTATCCTCGGGGGTGACGTTCCAGAGTCGTGGACCAGGAGTGTGGTGGTGCTGTTCTTCAAGAAGGGTGACAAAGCTCTTCTAAAGAACTACAGACCCATCTCACTCCTGAGCCATGTTTATAAGTTGTTCTCGAGGGTCATTACCAATCGACTCTCGCGCAAGCTCGATGACTTTCAGCCGCCCGAACAACCCGGCTTCCGAAAAGGCTATAGCACCATAGACCATATCCTCACGCTTCGGCAGATTATACAAAAGACCGAGGAGTATAATCGGCCCCTGTGCTTAGCGTTTATGGACTATGAGAAAGCCTTTGATTCAGTCGAAACTTGAGCGGTGCTGCAGTCCCTTCAGCGGTGCTAAATCGACTATCGCTATATTGAAGTGCTGAAGTGTTTGTATAGGAACGCCACAATGTCAGTCCGTATCCGGGATAGGAGTACGAAACCGATCCAGTTGCAGAAAGGCGTGAGACAGGGAGATGTCATCTCTCCGAAACTGTTCACCACTGCACTGGAAGATGTCTTCAAGCTCTTAGACTGGACTAGACTCGGCATCAACATTAACGGCGAATACATCATTCACCTTTGATTTGCAGACGATATAGTCGTTATGGCAGAATCCATGGAGGACCTTGGCACAATGCTCAATGATCTCAGCAGGCTATCCCAACTAGTGGGTTTACGAATGAACATGGACAAGACGAGTCATGTCAAATGCCCATGTCATTCCTGTACCGGTCCTAGTTGGCAATGCGATTTTCGAAGTTGTCGATCACTATGTTTACCTCGAACAAACAGTCCAGTTAGGTAGATCCAATTTCGAGAAAGAGATCAGCCGACGAATCCAACTCGGTTGGGCAGCGTTCGGGAAACTTAAGAGGATCTTCTCGTCCAACATACCTCAGTGTCTGAAAACACAGGTCTACGACCAGTGTGTGTTACCAGTGATGACTTACGGCACGGAAACGTGGTCCCTAAATGTAGGCCTTATATCAAGGCTCAAAGTCGCTCAGCGTGCTATGGAGCGGGCTATGCTCGGGATTTCTCTGCGAGATAGAATCCGGAATACGGAAATCCGCAGTAGAACGGGTGTAATCGACATAGCACGAAGAATTAGCACGCTGAAGTGGCAATGGGCAGGCCACATCGCTCGACGAACCGACAACCGCTGGGGAAGAAAGGTTCTCGAGTGGCGACCACGTATCGGACGACGCAGTGTAGGACGCCCCCCCACTAGGTGGACCGATGACCTAGTGAAAGTTGCTGGGCGTCGTTGGATGCAGGCGGCACAGGACCGCACATTGTGGCGCAACATTAGGGAGGCCTATGTCCAGCAGTGGACGGCTGTAGGCTGAAATGATGATGATGAATGATATTTTAAATTATTTTTGATATATTGGGTATAAACATACAAAGTAATAGTGTGTGACAGCCCTGACGATATATGTTAAAGTGAAGGCGAAGCGAAGGTTGTGCGGCGGTAAGACGAGCGCGAGTACCCAGCTTATAACGCGCTGTTCTCAAATATAAAACCGTACTGTTTGTATTGTGGAATACACTTGTTGTCATACCACTGTCGAGTGTGGCTCCACTCGCGGCTATAGTCTAACACGTGAGGACAACGTCTATTGCCGCACTACAACATTCATTCCTGCGAGTACTCAATCTCTCAATAGAAAACTGATGTACCCGGCAACACACCGCGTCGTAAGATCCAACTGGTGACCAATTTCTATGTATCATTCAATTAGTATTCCTGTACCCTTTGGGTGATAACTCTCATATACTTGAATGAAAAGATTAAAACAAAACGATCCCCGATTTTAGAAGAATTTGAGATTGAATCTCTGAAATTCAATTGATGTTACTCGACTCAGGGAGGAAATGGACGCATTTTACTTTAACAAAAAATCTCTTTTTCTTCATTCGAACGTAATTTAGTAGATTTTTCTTGTTAATTAAGACCCTTCACTAGGGAAATAATCTTGTTTTGCAGCCTTTATTTATTTTACACCCTGATGCAGAATAATAATTTACGAATCCAACAAATTATTATACTGCGAATCGAATCTCCGACACTCGACAAGTCAGTATTGTAACTACTACGCCACCCGTGTGGCTTAGTGCAGATATTTAATTAAATTTCAATAAATTTATCGAAATTGAAAACTGTTTATTATAAAATATTTAATGTTATTAAAAATCTAAACTAAAAGTCGAGCTACTGATCAGTTTGAAGAGAATACGATAATTGCATATAATAGTTTCCATCCATCCACCAGCCTACAAACGTCCACTGCTGGACATAGGCCTCCCTACGAGAATGCCGCGCTGAACGGTCCTGCGCCACTTGCATCCAACCGTTCCCTGCGACCTTGAGAATGTCGTCAGTCTACCTAGTGGAGGGTCGTCCTACGTTCCGTCGTCCGATTCGTGGGCGCCACTCAAGAACCTTTCTTCCCCAGCGGTACCGGCGGCACCAGAAAAAGTCTGATGGAGGGATGGATGGTTCCTCTGTTCAAATCTATATTACCCCACTTTCAGCTCATCGTCTGTCCTTTTGCCTAGTTTCATGTTGAAGTCGCCCATAACCATCGTGAAGTGTGTATTAGACGTGTGGATGACTTTCGAGATGTCCTCGTATAAGGCCTCCACAACGTCGTCGGAGTATGTCGAGGTCGGCGCGTAAACTGTATGACCTTCTGCGAATACCGTATGCTCATTCTGAGTATAAGGTAAGGCACGGTTCCAGTTTTATGATGTACGTTGAATCTTCGAGCGGCTTCTCTTGTGCTTGCTTGAGGCTCCTCTTAGAAGAACTGGAAGATATCTTCAAGGTTTACTGGAAGGCGATTTCGACCACATCTTTGAACGTGACGCGGAAAATGAAATGAGCCATAGTCAAGTATCTGTTACGTAGCCTACAGTATTGTAGCGTGGGAAGGTAGCCTCCTTTCAGCGTACATGCATCTGTCACTTGCGACATTATCACCAAACAATGCCATCAATAGCTTCATCTCCGTATGCTCACGATTCGAAAATTATTGTAGTGATAAATGATATAAAAAAATAATAACGAACGTGCGAAAAAAGACAATCTAGCGAGCGGAGCCACGTAAGGATTAGAAATACTTACACTATTACAGTTGCGCAATCGTGGACGATTAATTTAGGGTTTTTAAGGATTCACGTACGACGTGAGGGGTACAAGGGGCGGCTTTTGCGGTGATTGGCTCGACTCAGCACACAGCGCGTAGGTAGGATATTTTAATAACTAATTAATTGTCACGAGAACTTTTTAATACAAGTGCGGTGACCTATCTTTGTATATCAGCGGTGTCCATAACTAAATATCTTTATAAGATAATTGGTTCAAAATTTAAGTACCATTTTTTTTCTATCTATTCAGTATCAGAATCGAGTACTGAATATGTACAATCTTTTCTCTCATTTTTTTCTCGACACAACATAATTTGCTTTAATCCCATGATTATTGTAAATCTGTCAGGCATATCAACGCTGCCCGGGAACGTAACTGTTAACTAAACAGTATCAGACGAAGTTGATTGAGAATACGACACGACACTTACGAACAATGTAAGATGTGGCCGTATTCATAGACGCCACCACACACCATACGCTATACATTGAGATATAAAGACAGAACACTGTGTGTAGTGCACAATGATTGAATAATATATGTGTTATTGTGATTACTACAAGTGTAGGCAGTGCACGTTAATTGCCAAGTCGCGTCAAGTACGACAGGGGAGTGACGTATGATGTGTGACGTGTGACGTGACGTCACGTCAACAGTGTGCCGAGCGCGCCACACAATACCCACCACTAATTGGTGGGATCACTGGTTAATCGTCGGGTGCGATAGCTGAGCCCCGACACCTCCTCCCCCCACACCGCGCCGCGCCGCGCGCCATCTCAATTATACGCGAGCGGAGTGGAATAATTGAATCTAGTGTTGCCCAAAAAAGTCTTGGTCTTGCGGTCTTGGTCTTGGTCTTGCGAGAAATGCGAGACCGAGACCAAGACCAAGACCACTTCATTTTTGCAAGACCAAGAACAAGACTGGCCCTGCAAGACTTGAGCAAGACCAAGACTGGGCCTGCAAGAATCTCGCGGTCTTGCATTTAATTCAAATCACCATTTGAGCTTATATACGGTTGATATATGATTGCACCAGTGGCCTCGGCTAGGGCGGCAGCAGACGCAGATACTCGCGCCTGCGCCTGCTGCCTGGTTAGTGTAGCCGAAGAGACGTTCCCCGCGCACGCGCTCGGCCGCCTCCTTCCATGAGACTACCTACTGCCTCGCAGAAGGCTGCGACATAGTTCCTGACGCTGTCGAGCATCCAGCAATTTCAAGTCCATGTACCATGTTGAGCCCACTGGTTAGCAAAGTGTTATGACGCATACCTATTCCTGCAGAAAACGGTAATCTGAGTGCCTAATAGTAACGTATTATTAATATAATAAAATACTTCACGACATAACTACTGTAACACATTGTAGGTACCTCGGCAGAACTGAGTTTAAATAAAGACAGAACTATGGACAACATGAACTACCATATACTAACCTAACCTAACAAGAAACAACGTTTGTCCGTTAAGTCTTTTATACGCGCCAAATCGTTAAGTATTTTAAAACAAAGGTTGGTGTCTGTTTATTCGCGATAAACTCAAAAATACTACACAGATTTTATGAAATTTTCACCAATAGCTAGAGTAATTCTTGACGAAAGTTTAGCTATATCATTTGTTAGTTTATATTATATATTGTAGGAGTCATCCCAAAAATAATGGGCGCGATTGATGCGATCACCGTGCCATCGGTGCCCCTGTCCCCCTCCCCTGCTCCCGTTCGTCATACCGTCTTGCCTATTTAAAAATTATTTAACCATTAGCTATTAGACTTGAGTTATACTACGCAAAATAAGTTACTAGGTATCATAGCGACAGTGATGTAAAAATACAATTTATTGTGATAAAATATTAGGTAGGCAGAGGTTTCACTGGTAAAAAATTTAATAAAAAATTTAGTACATTTTGCTAAGATTTACTTTCTTACTACTGTTTCTTCAATATTCTCGAGAGGTTTTATATAATAGTGCTATCTAGTAAATTGTACGAATATAACAACAAAAGTAAAACCGTAATCAATAGCAATATGGCATAAGTACCTACCTAAAAAATATTAGGTAGCGGTACAATATACATATTTTGGAATACTTTTTTTTTATACAGAAAATATAAACAAAAATCGAATGATCTAAATTCATTTGTGGCACAACATATAACTTGTACTATTATTAACACTTGTATTATTCTCAATCACATTACGCTTAACTTTCTAGTCTCATCAGTAAAATTTTCCTAGTGTGTTTGCCAATTCACTTGCGCAAATGAATATTTTATCGGAAGAATTGATTTGGAAGCTCAACTGCTCAAATCCATGATTACAGCATTCATAATATTACTTTTGACTTAATATCTACAATAGCGCCATCCAATGATTTTTGTAAAAACCTGTATCAAAGGGATCATAAACTTAACGAAAAGTTAAGAATATAGTTCAATAAAGTAAAGTATTAACTATATATTTAAACGATGGCGTTCTATATCTTAAAAACTATTCTTTAAGTTAAAATTCTTCCTTATATTTTAAATTACATATATAATATATGTATTGAAAAAAAAAGATATAGATGATTATGATAAATAACCATTTTTAGCAACCATAACTCGTTTTAACCGACTTCTAAAAAAGGAGGAGGCTCTCAATTCGAATGCTTGTTTTTTTATGTTATTTCGTACATAACTACATCGCTTTTTTATGGGTGGGCTATGGTAAGCGCACACGCGGTCCATTCCGTCCGGGGCGATGAAAGGACGGCGCGCGGACCCATAGCCCACCCATACCCACGTCGCCTCGTTTTTGGGTTCCGACCACCGGAGCAGGGTGACTTGTCGTCAGTGGTTAAATAACTCCGTCGCTTGCCAATCAAATTGAGAAAATCTTTTTTGTTAGAAAGGGGGAATGTTAAATAACATAAAATTTATTGTGTCAATTGCCCCGTGTGGTGACGTCTTAAGAAAACAGGGTCGAAATTCCTTCCTTTGTCATAGGAGTAGTAACTCTGTCTAATGTAACACCAGGGGAATAGGAGAGTAATTTTCTCCAGTGGTAAGGGTTATATTCAATACTGGACTATAGGCTAGCAGATGGATAGGTAGGATAGGATGATATTTGATTAATTTAGTTGGATTTTTCATTGCCATGATAAATGACTGTTACGTTATTCCAGCTGCAAGACTTGCAAGACTTTGCGAGACTCTTGCTGCAATACCAAGACCAAGACCAAGACTCGAGTGTGCAATACCAAGACCAAGACGAGACCAGGTGCGCTGTTGCAAGACCAAGACCAAGACTGGTCCAAGTCTCGTCTTGGTCTTTCATTTGGGCAACACTAATTGAATCGTATGCGTTTATATGTGTGTGTACACAGCGCTAATTGTCGTGTGTACATATTGTAATACACAAAGCATTCACATTTATTTTATAACTTAATTACATTTATTGTATTTATATTTAACAAGAGAGGTTAGATTACGTCCCCAATCGGTTATTTAGTTTTTCTTCTGTAACTTACTAATTGTTGGGGCTTGGATCTGACGCCGGTTCATACTATTGAAGTTGAACTATCATTTTGAATATCTGAGAACTCTGTTAACGGAGCGCCAGCTTTTGAGATGAACGTAGTGAAGAAGTTGTAGTAGGCGACTCGCTGTAGCAGAGTATCGCCTGGTGCGTATTAAATAAAGATGTGCTCAACTTGTGTCTCAAGTGAAATCAAATCAAGCGATACCTCACATAGAAACAATAAGTTGTGTTTGACAAAACATAGATCCATCAAACACGTACATGAGATATGATTTGTCGATGGTTTAATGTCACGAACTGACTGAACTCATCGGAGCGAGATTATGATATCAGGTCTACCTGTATATATGCGAGAGTCATGGAACCTCGTAATTGTTTTGGCTTATTACTAGCGTTAACTTTGTTGGATACTACATTATTTATAGTTGTATGTTTTCACGGTTTATTTCTCCAGAAAATAAATATGTTTTTATAAGGGGGCTATGATCCGGACACTGGTCGTCCCATTTGGAGCAATGAAACAACCGTATTCCCTTTGTCATTGGGACGGCTACTGGTACTGAATTCTTGACTCCCATGGTCAGTCCGGCAGGACACACTTTCAGGTAATCGCCATTAGTTTCTTTGTGGGTGACGGAATATTCCTTGGTCTAGACCAAGGAATATTCCGATGACTAGTCATCCGCGATGTCGGCAGCATTAGACGTAGGATTCTTGCCTGTGCCGCCCCAGGCATCGGCAGCGGAGTGTGTCAGTATGGTCTGATTCGGCCCTGCATCACTCTGCCACCTCTTTCTGTGAGGCTATTATCTCGCAAAAGACAGAATTAATATTCTGTCCGATGTTATTTGAGTACTATTTAAACGAGGTTTAAGAAGAACAATACACAACGTCTACGCTAAGAGTCATAAGTAGCTATTATCATTTACCGTCAGGTGAGTTCCTCGCCCGTCACCAAACATAATAAAGAAAAGGCAGGTGCTTTAAACTTAAAACCTTTTGTATAATTTTGTAATAGATCTGATTTTATTGGTTCGATTTCGTATATGTCGGCGTTGCGCAAAGAATTTGGTTGTTCATAGTAAAATACTGACTATGTAATCACTGTATTTATTAGGAGTTATTGCTGGAGAAGTGAGTGAAGTACAACTGTCCTCTATTCTAATCTTACAATGTTTTTATAACCTCCGCTTTACAATGAAACGGTTTAGCCTTAGCAACTACAAATAATTTTAATAACAAACAAATAAAACTACTATCGAAATATAGCTTAAATAATAACGATACATATTCTAATGCATTTAACATAATGCCAAATACTCACTTTTACACAATTTACATTAATGAAATAAAAGGAAATATTATTCTCATATATTGTTCAACAGACAGCACTGTAAGTAGAAATCAATTGCAATGTTTATTGCCTAAAAACAACTAAATATGATTACAAATAATTACATTAATTCTAATCAGTTTTATTTTGATCATTTATATAAATATTTAAAAAATTAAATCAAAGATTTCTAGAAATACATTCAAAAAGTGTCTTTTAAATATCATGGCATGATAAATAGCAGTGTTGTTACTACAAATAATTATTTAAATATTAGTTGCAAATATTTTAAACATGTTAATAACTATAATTGAAAACACATACATCAACAATTTACAAATATTGCCGATAGAGGGCGATATGCGCCCATATCTACGTCAACATAGAAACTTGATACATTTTACATTTGTTGAAATATATAATGATAACAAAATGGCAAGGGTATGCTTCGCAACAGTATTTCGCAAATGCCTAATATTGGAGGGGGCGGCTCGTCTGCGTCTGAGGAGCGCAGCCTCGATGAGGCGATCCGCCGCCGGCGACTGGGGCGGCGTAGGCGCGAGTACTTGCGCCTCATGCCGCCCTAGCCGAGGTCGCGGGTGACGTGATCGGGGAATTAGTCCGTCACCCACTGAGAGGCCGACCACGTGAGGAAAGACCGACATCCCCTCGGGGAGGACGTCGGTCGATGAGAGTGTACCCCAAATAACCAGTAACCCTGCTCCGGTGGTCGGCCCAACGACGAAGGCGACGTGCACGTGGGTGGGTTACGGGTGTGCGTGCTTACGCCCCTCTGCCCCCGGACGGAGTGGTGCGAGGAGCGCGCCAGCCGCAACCCACGCCCAAAAAAACAAAATGCCTAATATTAACAATTGTCTGCATATATATGTAAATTTTGACGGATTCGCAAAGCGAGTTGATGTTAGTCCGGCGGCTGGTTATAAAACTTAAACTCTTAGATAAATTTAAAACACGTTTCTATTTTTCTTGTTACAATGTTTGCTACTTATAAAAATGACATTTTAAATGTCACTAGTCAATTTTTTTACATAAAACAAATAACTTATAATCTATCGTTCTGTATTCGATTTGGCTAGTTTGCAAATACATAATAGTTATTATATAATTAACTAGCAACCGTGTTGCTAATCTCTCTATATATATATATATATATACATATATAAAAAACGCAACGCAGGGCCTAAACTATAACAGTACGAGACAATCAAGGTGCCGATGTCAATACGTAGTTAGGTTTATCCGTGCGGATATGTGCGGCTGTGTGTCTGTGTGTCACTCGGTACAGTGCTGACGGGATGAGTGATAGCGGACAAGGTCGCATCGTTGTGAAACTGTACGCGAGGTCATCGCAATCTGCGCTCTGGAGCCGCGCTTATCACACGGATAGCGCGGCGTCAACATACCGCCCTCGCCCTCGCCCTCGCCGACACGTGCTGCCGTTAGCTGTGACAGAAACATACACACACACTTAACTTACAGTACACAAGCACACTGCTAGTGCACTAACTGCACATATAAACACAAGGAACTCGGTACCGGCGGTCGACCCGATGGCGACGAAGAGTGTTTACGGTGAGTGATGGGGCCACGCGCCGTCCTTTCGTCGCCCCGGATGGAACGGACGTCGTCCAAGTCATATAGCCCACAATAAAAAGGTTCTTTTTTCTTTCCATACAGACTTTGCTAAGGGAGATACTTTCACTAAGGGGGTGAAATGCTACGGCATTTCAAAAATCAATTTTAGAATCAATAGAATTTTAAAAATTCTTTCTTAGCGGGTGCCTACGTCACGAAATGAAACCACGGTCCAAATTTCATTTTTTTTTTGTAGCTGCCTCAGAGCCAGTTTGCCTATCTGGTCCATGACGACCTCTACTACAACCTCTGCCAACTAGCAGCCTCCCAGAAGTCACCTCGCCGCACCATGATGAATAGCAAATAATCCCTATCCCGGGAAGGAGGCGATTCCGTAGAAGCCAGTCGAATCCAATCTTCCATAGCGTAGGTCCGAGAACCGATTCCTGTGAGAGTTCGCTTTCCACACTGTGGCGATGTATGCGCCCATCGTCACCCTATGATATCGGAGTGCCTCCTTCAATGTCTCATGTGGCAGTATGTTGAAGGCGTCCTCAATATCGAGCGAGATTGTCAGAACTACATCCTTTTTGGTCACCGCTTCGATAACCAGGCTTTTCAGGACAGCGAGTACGTGTATTTTTGACTGAATCCGTAGTGTTTGTTCGAAAGTTTCGTCCCGATACCCTCGAGGTGCTGGTCGAGAAGATCCGTGAGTACCTTCTCAAAGAATTGCCTAACTCTTACCTGGTGTAACATTTAATCAACAAATACGTAGCACATTACAATTGAATCAGTGAGGTTACAACACAATAAGGTGACTCACACCTCATTGTGTTCAGTATTAGCGAAGAACAAAGTGGGGGCAACATTGATAGACGAGCGCCTGTCGCGGTATGAGCGTGTTATTAGAGGGAATGGGAGCAACTGTGCACGTTCATCTATCTACGTTAAGCTGGTACAGCTCGACTGTGCAGAGGTGGTAGATACGCTGTCGCTGATCTGTAGCTCTGATGCAGCGTTCACTTTAAATAGCAAACGCATTGAAAAATATAAGTCATCCTACCTGTGTAGCGTTTTACTCAGTTCATTAGTTAGTTCAGTTATTAGTTCGGTGCGAGTGGGACTTGAATGTATTTAATACAAACCCACTTGAAGCCATCCGTTTGAATATTTGATTGATGAGGTGTTACGGTAACTACGTGTACTGATCAGCTTCCTTGTTTGCTCTTCGTCTTTATGGAGACTTCTACAAGCGCCATTTATTATATTTGCACAATACTTATAAGTCTCCACATAGGATTGACCGATCGGCAACGCAATCGAATATTCGAGCATATAAGTATTGACGAGAACAATTTGTACAAATGTTGATAGCGCGGCACTTGAAGCGCTACGTCACAGCGCGACACTCGACACTGTCGCACGCTATTCTATGTGGATAGATAGTATACACATACGTCATCACTGACTGACCGCTGCTATTAACACATTCGTTAAAAGCTTTCACGTGTGAAGGCGGCGATAAAATTTGCATAGAATAGTTCGCGAGATGTCCGCGCGGCGCCACTGTCGCGCGATGTGCGCCCTGCATGCCGGTGAACAATATATGCGACATTCATTATAATATTATATTTATTCACAAATAATTACACAATGTATTCATCATCGTCGCCCACATACGACCCATACCATGCTGGTCAGACATGTTAGTATTCGGTTTCATTTCGAGTTTTCCTTGTCTTGCACATATGTTATGTGCATATTATATACCTTAATCGTCCTTTACAACATCCACGTGCAAGATAGGGAGTGGTGAATTGTATTCTTAGTCCGTCACCACGCGGGGCACAATGTACTGCTTATATATTATCCCCTGATACTGTTATACTTCCAATGTCCACGTGAATACTTCACATGAAATGAAAATATTTTACGGATTTAATCGTATTTGTCTTTACAGTCCTCCTGGAGCCTCCTCCTCTTGTGATCATCCATCAATACAGCTCGTACAGGTCTCACCGCTGAGCCTCCGCCGCTATTGAAAGTGTTCTCTGTGACTTGTTTCTATTGACACGTGATGTGTGACCGCTATGCGCCATAATGATCTAAGTTTTGTAGCGTATATATATAGGTATTAGGTTCATCTGATGTCGTGCATATCCCACAGCTGGGCTCTGAACTAGTTCACAATGAAAGTAAATGTTACCGAGATATAATATCACTCAATCACTTTGACTACACCCTAGCACAGAAGGGGGTAGTACATTATGTAAATCTTCTTTCATTTCACATTAAAATATAACGACAAACCCGAAGAATGCGTACTTAAAAATAAATAAAAATTTAGAAGTAACAATTTAGAGTGACGCGACGACATAGTACATGCCCAGACCGCCGATTACTTTTCCATTTCACTAAATGAGCAAAGTTTTTCACTTTCAAACTGTTAATGATCGTCGCGAGCCCTTTTTAACGTTTTTAAAAATATGTAAACTTGTACCATTTCGTTGTTTATCGTTATTTATTTCTGTCTGTACTTTGCTTTCGTAACTACACGACTGTTCTCAAATGATAGGCAGACGTGTAGTCACACACACAGTAGTCATTATTCTGATAACGGCGCACAAGTTTACTCCCTACTGGGCACACACACGTGCTATTGAGGTGTTTCACTGTTCAATAACAACAGTTATCTATCCGACGTAAGTTTAAAACTGTAGTTGTGTGAGATAATAACACTTACTGGATATGTGGAGTGAAATTAAATAAACACGTTTATAGTTCAGTTGTGTGACACTGTGTGTTACACAACGAGACTGCAGTCGAGTGTCGCGCGCGACATACTCACTCGACACTCGACCACTCGACACTCGACCACTCGACACTCGACCCACTAACGTAATAATATTTGTTATGTAAAATCAATGAAAACGTAATTATATTTCAATTATTTTTCATAATATTTTAGTTGTACTCAATAATCAACTAGCACACTAATTACAAAGCTTGGTGACTTGCTTGGTGGTGGGTGGGGGTGAGTTCCTTCGTAACAGACACAATCATCGTCATTACTGCAGATGCTATTTATTTGTACTGCTTAGTCGGCTATTACGACATTGATGGGATACGAATGAATGGCAATACTTCTACATTATCACCACGTGGAAAAATTAAATTATTACTGTATTTATGTATAAAATTGTACTTATTAATAATATTTAGGTAAAGTGTAATTTAAAGGTATGTTGTTTCAACTCGGATGAGCAGCGCTGTGAATTCATCGCAATCATCGATGCCGACCTAGAGCCGATCACGAAAGGAAGCGGCAGATCGAGTGCCTCGGGAACTCTTCCACGGCAACACGATCCGCCGTCGGCGCCTTGGACGGCGCAGGCGCGAGTACCTGCGGGTCGGGTCCGTCACCTGCAGAGTAGATAAGATAGTACACACAGTACACAGTGTGCAGTACACAGTGTGCAGTACACAGCTAATCAAACACTAAGAGACGAGTACCTGTACACACCGTACATTAACGAGAGCCACTTGTATAAAGTACAGTATAGTTCATTTGTGCTCCGTCGGTTTGTTCGTAAACTGCCAACTAGTTGCTATTTATTGCAGTAAGCCGTGCGACCTTGG
Source organism: Lymantria dispar (assembly GCA_032191425.1). NCBI lineage: Eukaryota > Metazoa > Arthropoda > Insecta > Lepidoptera > Erebidae > Lymantria > Lymantria dispar. The sequence goes on from CM063445.1 coordinate 38,691,971, forward strand.
ACCCCAGAGGTCTCGCCGCGCGAGTGCCCGCCGTATCGCATTAGCAGAGACCTCTATTTTCTATTCGAGTTCACACAATTAACTTTCTACGTCTAGTTCAAACTAATTTGTGTTACTAAATGTACTTATATGCTATTTTAACGTATATTGTATACTTTAAATAGCAAGTTCTTATAGGTGTCCCTGTGTCTGTCTGTCTGTTTGTTTGTAATTATATCTCGCACTTTAAATTGAACACACTTCCCGGTGACCAATTGAACTGAAGTTTTCTATACAACTTGAGTTCTACTATCATTGAGTATTATTATGATAACAATTCGATAATGTGGTCCTCGCATCAACAATTTCGGCTGATATATATTTTTTTTTCAATTCATATCATACTGACATCGTACGAAAAATACTTTTAAACGTCAAGATGACAATGCTAAAGCATTAAGTAGTATTTTATAAATTCCTAAAACTAAAATCAAATATAACATTGATAATACAATACTTATGTACATAGTCATGTTACCTAAACAGTTAAAAATAGTATACAATAATAATAATACTAACCAAGTAGCCAGGATCATTCACCAGCAGCTTGCCTTGCTATACAAACTACAGGTATGTCCCAGAACCGGTTCTCGAAAATGGTCATGTACTGGGACCGATATAGATGGGCTAAAGCGCCGTGCAATGATTGTCGATGTCACTATCCCTCATGACGGGCATCTCGTAAAGGCTGAGAAAGATAAACAGATAAAATATCAAGACTCAGCTCACGAAATTGTCGACATGGGAGGTGTGGACACGGCAACCATTGTACAGATAGTCGTTTCGACCAACAGTCTAATAGCCAAGAGTCTCGACTAACACCTTAAGAGGCTCACGTTAGATGGTTGGATTGGAGGTCTGATACAGAAGGCAGTGTAATAACTTCCTCACGTGAGGAAGTTCCTCTCTTTGGAGCCCTAACCACAGTCGGCTTGGTCCCTGTATTCGCTGACGGTGTGTTAAACGCTTTTTATCATCATTCATCATTTCAGCCTATTGCCGTCCACTGCTGGACGTAGGCCTCCCTCATGTTGCGCCACAATGTGCGGTCCTGTGCCGCTTGCATCCAACGACGCCCAGCAACTTTCACTAGGTCATCGGTCCATCTAATTCGTCCTACACTGCGTCATCCGATACGTGGTCGCCACTCGAGAACCTTTCTTCCCCAGCGGTTGTCGGTTCGTCGAGCAATGTGGCTTGCCCATTGCCACTTCAGCGTGCTAATTCTTCGTGCTATGTCGATTACACCCGTTCTTCTGCGGATTTCCGTATTCCGGATTCTATCTCGCAGAGAAATCCCGAGCATAGCCCGCTCCATAGTACGCTGAGCGACTTTGAGCCTTGATATGAGGCCTACATTTAGGGACCACGTTTCTGTGCCGTAAGTCATCACTGGTAACACACACTGGTCGTAGACCTGTGTTTTCAGACACTGAGGTATTCGGGAAACTTAAGAGGATCTTCTCGTCCAACGCTTTTTATATTTTTAAATATTATTTATTTTTTATATAATACTTTTTTTAAATGTATTTAGTAGTAAGCATATTAAATAAAGATAATAATACAATTGTACAAAGAATAATTTAAATAACATATGTATTTGTATAACTACGAAGTTCAAAATAATCTGTTGTCAAAGTAGAATCATGTTAACTCTCTTTTACTGTTATTGCATGTAACAACTTTTTTAGGAATGAAGCTGAATTACACTCCCATTCATTTCACCGCTCATGGCAAAGAGCCGTAGTCTTGGGTGCAACCTTAGACGATTGGCAACCCGTGTAAGTTCACAATCTACAAATAACGCTATCACTATACCTATCGAAGCAAAGTAGCAACAGTGATATTTTCTCCGAGTCCGTTTTGCTTCCGTTATCACCATTCCAGGAACTAAACAACTGCATGCTTTTCTTCTAATCAACGAGAGCTTAATATGTGTAAAAGGCATTAGTGCTAGTGCAAATAGTATTATTGTAAAAATTATAAAATAAATATCAATCTCAATTGATAAAACCGCTCTAAGTCTTAAACTAATGGTGAACACGTTTTAATATTTTTTGAAGAATTAAAGAAAATGTCTTTTATTTTTTTATTTTGGCGTATTAGAATGAAGGAATAAAATATTAATAGCGTAGTATTTTAGCATATTAGCGCATAAACCCAATTGCTTAGAAAGTGTTCATAGCTATGCTACTCTATATGCACTAACTCCTAAACTATTGAAGATCACGTTTTAACTTTTGTGAGGAAAAAGCATTTAAAGCTTTAATTCAAATATTATAAAAAGATATGTCGAAGTTACTGAAATATCGATTTGAAATTTTCACTTCTGGTTTACTATACGTAAAAATAGTTTAGAATTTGACAAAAAATTAAATACTTCAACTTTATAACTCTAAAAACAGTATTTTTTTTAGATTTTTTTTTACAAATTGTCACAGGTAATAGGCATCCAATAATTCATGACTTCATTCTTAGTCAATTTTCAAGAGCTCATAATTCGGCAATAAAGCAACACACGAAAGAAAATGTGTATACACATCTGAATGTACTAGAAGTATAACTGACCACAGAGTATAAACACAATGTGTATACACATCTGAATGTACTAGAAGTATAACTGACCACAGAGTATAAACAAAATGTGTATACACATCTGAATGTACTAGAAGTATAACTGACCACAGAGTATAAACACAATGTGTATACACATCTGAATGTACTAGAAGTATAACTGACCACAGAGTATAAACACAATGTGTATACACATCTGAATGTACTAGAAGTATAACTGACCACAGAGTATAAACAAAATGTGTATACACATCTGAATGTACTAGAAGTATAACTGACCACAGAGTATAAACAAAATGTGTATACACATCTGAATGTACTAGAAGTATAACTGACCACAGAGTATAAACACAATGTGTATACACATCTGAATGTACTAGAAGTATAACTGACCACAGAGTATAAACACAATGTGTATACACATCTGAATGTACTAGAAGTATAACTGACCACAGAGTATAAACAAAATGTGTATACACATCTGAATGTACTAGAAGTATAACTGACCACAGAGTATAAACACAATGTGTATACACATCTGAATGTACTAGAAGTATAACTGACCACAGAGTATAAACAAAATGTGTATACACATCTGAATGTACTAGAAGTATAACTGACCACAGAGTATAAACAAAATGTGTATACACATCTGAATGTACTAGAAGTATAACTGACCACAGAGTATAAACACAATGTGTATACACATCTGAATGTACTAGAAGTATAACTGACCACAGAGTATAAACACAATGTGTATACACATCTGAATGTACTAGAAGTATAACTGACCACAGAGTATAAACAAAATGTGTATACACATCTGAATGTACTAGAAGTATAACTGACCACAGAGTATAAACAAAATGTGTATACACATCTGAATGTACTAGAAGTATAACTGACCACAGAGTATAAACACAATGTGTATACACATCTGAATATACTAGAAGTATAACTGACCACAGAGTATAAACAAAATGTGTATACACATCTGAATGTACTAGAAGTATAACTGACCACAGAGTATAAACACAATGTGTATACACATCTGAATGTACTAGAAGTATAACTGACCACAGAGTATAAACAAAATGTGTATACACATCTGAATGTACTAGAAGTATAACTGACCACAGAGTATAAACACAATGTGTATACACATCTGAATGTACTAGAAGTATAACTGACCACAGAGTATAAACAAAATGTGTATACACATCTGAATGTACTAGAAGTATAACTGACCACAGAGTATAAACACAATGTGTATACACATCTGAATGTATTAGAAGTATAACTGACCACAGAGTATAAACAAAATGTGTATACACATCTGAATGTACTAGAAGTATAACTGACCACAGAGTATAAACAAAATGTGTATACACATCTGAATGTACTAGAAGTATAACTGACCACAGAGTATAAACAAAATGTGTATACACATCTGAATGTACTAGAAGTATAACTGACCACAGAGTATAAACAAAATGTGTATACACATCTGAATGTACTAGAAGTATAACTGACCACAGAGTATAAACAAAATGTGTATACACATCTGAATGTACTAGAAGTATAACTGACCACAGAGTATAAACAAAATGTGTATACACATCTGAATATACTAGAAGTATAACTGACCACAGAGTATAAACAAAATGTGTATACACATCTGAATGTACTAGAAGTATAACTGACCACAGAGTATAAACACAATGTGTATACACATCTGAATGTACTAGAAGTATAACTGACCACAGAGTATAAACAAAATGTGTATACACATCTGAATGTACTAGAAGTATAACTGACCACAGAGTATAAACACAATGTGTATACACATCTGAATGTACTAGAAGTATAACTGACCACAGAGTATAAACAAAATGTGTATACACATCTGAATGTACTAGAAGTATAACTGACCACAGAGTATAAACAAAATGTGTATACACATCTGAATGTACTAGAAGTATAACTGACCACAGAGTATAAACAAAATGTGTATACACATCTGAATGTACTAGAAGTATAACTGACCACAGAGTATAAACAAAATGTGTATACACATCTGAATGTACTAGAAGTATAACTGACCACAGAGTATAAACAAAATGTGTATACACATCTGAATGTACTAGAAGTATAACTGACCACAGAGTATAAACACAATGTGTATACACATCTGAATATACTAGAAGTATAACTGACCACAGAGTATAAACAAAATGTGTATACACATCTGAATGTACTAGAAGTATAACTGACCACAGAGTATAAACACAATGTGTATACACATCTGAATGTACTAGAAGTATAACTGACCACAGAGTATAAACAAAATGTGTATACACATCTGAATGTACTAGAAGTATAACTGACCACAGAGTATAAACACAATGTGTATACACATCTGAATGTACTAGAAGTATAACTGACCACAGAGTATAAACAAAATGTGTATACACATCTGAATGTACTAGAAGTATAACTGACCACAGAGTATAAACAAAATGTGTATACACATCTGAATGTACTAGAAGTATAACTGACCACAGAGTATAAACACAATGTGTATACACATCTGAATGTACTAGAAGTATAACTGACCACAGAGTATAAACAAAATGTGTATACACATCTGAATGTACTAGAAGTATAACTGACCACAGAGTATAAACAAAATGTGTATACACATCTGAATATACTAGAAGTATAACTGACCACAGAGTATAAACAAAATGTGTATACACATCTGAATGTACTAGAAGTATAACTGACCACAGAGTATAAACACAATGTGTATACACATCTGAATGTACTAGAAGTATAACTGACCACAGAGTATAAACAAAATGTGTATACACATCTGAATGTACTAGAAGTATAACTGACCACAGAGTATAAACAAAATGTGTATACACATCTGAATGTACTAGAAGTATAACTGACCACAGAGTATAAACAAAATGTGTATACACATCTGAATGTACTAGAAGTATAACTGACCACAGAGTATAAACAAAATGTGTATACACATCTGAATGTACTAGAAGTATAACTGACCACAGAGTATAAACAAAATGTGTATACACATCTGAATGTACTAGAAGTATAACTGACCACAGAGTATAAACACAATGTGTATACACATCTGAATATACTAGAAGTATAACTGACCACAGAGTATAAACAAAATGTGTATACACATCTGAATGTACTAGAAGTATAACTGACCACAGAGTATAAACACAATGTGTATACACATCTGAATGTACTAGAAGTATAACTGACCACAGAGTATAAACAAAATGTGTATACACATCTGAATGTACTAGAAGTATAACTGACCACAGAGTATAAACACAATGTGTATACACATCTGAATGTACTAGAAGTATAACTGACCACAGAGTATAAACAAAATGTGTATACACATCTGAATGTACTAGAAGTATAACTGACCACAGAGTATAAACACAATGTGTATACACATCTGAATGTACTAGAAGTATAACTGACCACAGAGTATAAACAAAATGTGTATACACATCTGAATGTACTAGAAGTATAACTGACCACAGAGTATAAACACAATGTGTATACACATCTGAATGTACTAGAAGTATAACTGGCCACAGAGTATAAACAAAATGTGTATACACATCTGAATGTACTAGAAGTATAACTGACCACAGAGTATAAACACAATGTGTATACACATCTGAATGTACTAGAAGTATAACTGACCACAGAGTATAAACAAAATGTGTATACACATCTGAATGTACTAGAAGTATAACTGACCACAGAGTATAAACAAAATGTGTATACACATCTGAATGTACTAGAAGTATAACTGACCACAGAGTATAAACAAAATGTGTATACACATCTGAATGTACTAGAAGTATAACTGACCACAGAGTATAAACAAAATGTGTATACACATCTGAATGTACTAGAAGTATAACTGACCACAGAGTATAAACAAAATGTGTATACACATCTGAATGTACTAGAAGTATAACTGACCACAGAGTATAAACAAAATGTGTATACACATCTGAATGTACTAGAAGTATAACTGACCACAGAGTATAAACAAAATGTGTATACACATCTGAATATACTAGAAGTATAACTGACCACAGAGTATAAACAAAATGTGTATACACATCTGAATGTACTAGAAGTATAACTGACCACAGAGTATAAACACAATGTGTATACACATCTGAATGTACTAGAAGTATAACTGACCACAGAGTATAAACAAAATGTGTATACACATCTGAATGTACTAGAAGTATAACTGACCACAGAGTATAAACACAATGTGTATACACATCTGAATGTACTAGAAGTATAACTGACCACAGAGTATAAACAAAATGTGTATACACATCTGAATGTACTAGAAGTATAACTGACCACAGAGTATAAACAAAATGTGTATACACATCTGAATATACTAGAAGTATAACTGACCACAGAGTATAAACAAAATGTGTATACACATCTGAATGTACTAGAAGTATAACTGACCACAGAGTATAAACACAATGTGTATACACATCTGAATGTACTAGAAGTATAACTGACCACAGAGTATAAACAAAATGTGTATACACATCTGAATGTACTAGAAGTATAACTGACCACAGAGTATAAACAAAATGTGTATACACATCTGAATGTACTAGAAGTATAACTGACCACAGAGTATAAACAAAATGTGTATACACATCTGAATGTACTAGAAGTATAACTGACCACAGAGTATAAACAAAATGTGTATACACATCTGAATGTACTAGAAGTATAACTGACCACAGAGTATAAACAAAATGTGTATACACATCTGAATGTACTAGAAGTATAACTGACCACAGAGTATAAACAAAATGTGTATACACATCTGAATATACTAGAAGTATAACTGACCACAGAGTATAAACAAAATGTGTATACACATCTGAATGTACTAGAAGTATAACTGACCACAGAGTATAAACACAATGTGTATACACATCTGAATGTACTAGAAGTATAACTGACCACAGAGTATAAACAAAATGTGTATACACATCTGAATGTACTAGAAGTATAACTGACCACAGAGTATAAACAAAATGTGTATACACATCTGAATGTACTAGAAGTATAACTGACCACAGAGTATAAACAAAATGTGTATACACATCTGAATGTACTAGAAGTATAACTGACCACAGAGTATAAACAAAATGTGTATACACATCTGAATGTACTAGAAGTATAACTGACCACAGAGTATAAACACAATGTGTATACACATCTGAATGTACTAGAAGTATAACTGACCACAGAGTATAAACAAAATGTGTATACACATCTGAATGTACTAGAAGTATAACTGACCACAGAGTATAAACAAAATGTGTATACACATCTGAATGTACTAGAAGTATAACTGACCACAGAGTATAAACAAAATGTGTATACACATCTGAATGTACTAGAAGTATAACTGACCACAGAGTATAAACAAAATGTGTATACACATCTGAATGTACTAGAAGTATAACTGACCACAGAGTATAAACAAAATGTGTATACACATCTGAATATACTAGAAGTATAACTGACCACAGAGTATAAACAAAATGTGTATACACATCTGAATGTACTAGAAGTATAACTGACCACAGAGTATAAACAAAATGTGTATACACATCTGAATGTACTAGAAGTATAACTGACCACAGAGTATAAACAAAATGTGTATACACATCTGAATGTACTAGAAGTATAACTGACCACAGAGTATAAACAAAATGTGTATACACATCTGAATGTACTAGAAGTATAACTGACCACAGAGTATAAACAAAATGTGTATACACATCTGAATGTACTAGAAGTATAACTGACCACAGAGTATAAACAAAATGTGTATACACATCTGAATGTACTAGAAGTATAACTGACCACAGAGTATAAACACAATGTGTATACACATCTGAATGTACTAGAAGTATAACTGACCACAGAGTATAAACAAAATGTGTATACACATCTGAATATACTAGAAGTATAACTGACCACAGAGTATAAACAAAATGTGTATACACATCTGAATATACTAGAAGTATAACTGACCACAGAGTATAAACACAATGTGTATACACATCTGAATGTACTAGAAGTATAACTGACCACAGAGTATAAACACAATGTGTATACACATCTGAATGTACTAGAAGTATAACTGACCACAGAGTATAAACACAATGTGTATACACATCTGAATGTACTAGAAGTATAACTGACCACAGAGTATAAACAAAATGTGTATACACATCTGAATGTACTAGAAGTATAACTGACCACAGAGTATAAACAAAATGTGTATACACATCTGAATATACTAGAAGTATAACTGACCACAGAGTATAAACAAAATGTGTATACACATCTGAATGTACTAGAAGTATAACTGACCACAGAGTATAAACACAATGTGTATACACATCTGAATGTACTAGAAGTATAACTGACCACAGAGTATAAACAAAATGTGTATACACATCTGAATGTACTAGAAGTATAACTGACCACAGAGTATAAACAAAATGTGTATACACATCTGAATGTACTAGAAGTATAACTGACCACAGAGTATAAACAAAATTCACGAGCTCACTTTTTTTTGGTTGTCCGTTTGACGTGAAATGCCCCATATCTTGTATACATACTAATTACATTTAACATAAATTATTTAATAGAATGTCAGCCCGTTGAGTTTCTTGCCGAATGTTCTCAGCTTGTGGATGGTTTCCGATCCAGTGGTACATTATTGCATAAAATTGATCTATTATCTCAAGGGAACATATTCATTTCAGCCTATCGGCGTCCACTGCTGGACGTAGGCCTTCCTCATCTTACGCCATAAAGTGCGGTCCTGTGCCGCATGTATCCAACGACGCCCAGCAACTTTCACCAGGTCGTCGGTCCACTTACATATTACCAGGATATAAAATATTCTATGTGTTAATCAGGTAAATCTATCTATGTGCGAATTTTCATCCAAATCTGGTCAATAGTTTGTGTGTTTAAGTAACAAACATCTTTTTTTTTTATGCAAACGGTGGCAAACGAGCAAACAGTACACCTGATGGTAAGTGTTGCTGCCGCTCATGGATCTTTACGAGGCCGCTGCCTACCGCGAAGAAAGTGAAGGGAGTGTGAATGCCTGCATTGAGGCTCGGTGATACCAAGGGCACCACCAAAACCCTCCACACGCAAACACCCTCAGAAAGTTGGGCTTCCGCCTCGCTCACCGAACGAAGCGCAGTAACAAATTGCTACTACTCAGACGTCGATTTTCTGCTCAGTGTGGTACTGCCCCGGACGGACCGGCCCGCGGCTGTAGACAGATAACTGTCGACAGTGTGCTCCTACCGCTCTTAAATATCTTCATAAACTTTCACATTTATAATAATACTAGTTGCTGCCCGCGACTTTGTCCGCGTGGAATAGTTACTTTGGGCTAACGCTAACTTTAATCCGCAAATTGGTTTACGTAGAAGGTGAAAATATTTTTAAATAATACGATTCAGTCATATATGATAATTTTTGCGAAAACACTCACAAGGGAAATCGCGATTTTTAAACGTTATTCATTTCTACTCCACTCTTATTGGTTTTAGCGTGATGATATATAGCCTTCCTTAATAAATGGGCTATCTAACATTGATAGAATTATTCAAATCGGACCAGTAGTTCCTGAGATTAGCGCGTTCAAACAAACAGACTGTTCAGCTTTATATGTTAGTATAGATTGTTTCCGCGTGGTGACAGAGTAAGAATACAATTCCGCACTTCCTTTCTTACCTTTGAGTGACGTAAAAGACGACTAAGAGCAATCCCTTAGTTAATATATTGTAACTAACTAGCGGACCCAACAGACGATGTTTTGTTCAAATCTTGAAAAAAATAGAAAATTGAATTCTCCTTTAAATTGATCGCAGCGCCACCTACCGGTTCCAATTATTAATCTAAACCGAATGGTTTGGATGTGCCGAATGGCTATACTGATGGATATGAGAATTCATATCCATCAGTATAGCCTCAAAAAATCATCAAAGCCGTTTAGTAGGAGTTCAATTACAAACACACGAACAGAAGACTTTATATATATATAAAGATACAAAAGTTTATATAGTCGAAAAAAGTTTTCTTAAATTTTCTAATTCTGCGCAGCTTTATTATTTTTTTATTTCGTAAAGGCCTTTTTTAAAATATTAGAAAACTTAAAAATAAAGATGAACGAAATCGGTAAAGTCGTTCTCAAGTTATATTATTGTCCTGCCCGAATAGCGCTACCTACCGGGTCCAATTGTGGATCTAAACCATCCTCGGATCCCCTTGAACACACACAAAAAATTTCGTCAACATAGGTTCAGCCGTTTAGGAAGAGTTCAGTGACACACGTACGCTAGAAATTTATATATAAGAGTATGACCCGCGGAGTGCAGCTTCCACTGGATGGATATCTAGTATTTTGCCTTTTTTAGTCGCTCATAATGTAGCTCTCCATTGATGAAAAATTTTTTAAATCGATTAATGTTCAACAGTTTCACCGGCATTGTTCTCGTTCCCGTGGGAATACCGTGATGAAATATCATCATCCTCATCATCACAACCAACATACGTACTGAGCTCGTGCCTCCTTCACAAAAACCCTCCGTATTTGACCCACTATAGCAGACAAGTCGATATAGGGTTTCATTTCGAGTTTTCCTTCTCTCACATAGATGTAATGTGCATATTATATTCCTCACTCGTCTTTTACGACATCCACATGCAAAATAGGGAGTGGTGAATTGTATTTTTACTCTGTCACCACACGGAAAGCATAAAATATAGGCTATAAAATTGATTGATAATAATGCTTTCTATTGGTGGTAGAGGTCTACATAGATGCGGGTCAATTACTTTGATGTCATGTGCTCAACAGTATTGCATTCCCAAGGGGGGCTGTCACAGGCAGGCGGTCACTCGCTAACTGTTGACAGTAAGTTCAGCAATCTGTACTGTGAGAGACGAGTTGACACTGTGTCGAGCACAAGTCGCCGCGGTGACAGAAAGGGACGGGCACAATATCTATCTACATTAATATTATAAAAGAGGAAACATTTTGTATTTTTGTGTGTGCGTATGTTTGTAATGAATAAACTCAAAAACTATTGTGCCTATTTCAAAAATTCTTACATCAATGGAGAACTATAATATCAGGGAGTAATATAGACTATATTTTATCCCAGTATTCCCACGGGAACGGGCACTACGCGGGTAAGACAACTGAAACCGAAGCGAAACGAGGACGGGTTGCTAGTATGTTATATAATTGAATCAATACAATTTCATAATAAAAATTAGAAATATATTATTTATTTTAGTAAATTAAGTTAATGAATGAGACTTTCATATGCAAATAGAATACATTTGTAGTTCAATGGGATCTAATAGATACACGAACAGAGCTTTATACACGTAACACAAATAATAGGTATATATAAGTTAAGTTAAGTTATAATAAGTTAAGTTTACACTTGAGATGTGACGTGACAATATATTATGTTATATTTTAAATACTTGAGAGCTCCACACCTTTTTATTAAATTAAATTACATAATGTAAAATATGAGCGGTGTTAGAGCGCGCCGCCGTCATGTTAGAGCGCGCCGCCGTCATGTTAGAGCGCGCCGCCGTCATGTTAGAGCGCGCCGCCGTCATGTTGGAGTCGCCGCGGTAATGTTAGAGCGCGCCGCCGTCATGTTGGAGTCGCCGCGGTAATCTGTTATTATCTGTCACTATATCATTTAATGGAGAGCGCCTCTTATACATCATATCTAAGTACTTCGCCTCAATCTGTCATGTTGTCTGCATTCATCTGCTGAAAAGTGCCTCTACATAAGCATATGTACACATTATGACGTAGGCGTACCCGTATAACCCCGTAGCGTTTGACAGATTGAATTAGGAGTGGTAGGACCACACTGTCGACAGTTATCTGTCTACAGCCGCGGGCCGGTCCGTCCGGGGCAGTACCATGCTCTCGCAGAAAATCGACGTCCAAGTAGTAGCAATTTGTTACTGCGCTTCGTTCGGTGAGCGAGAGAGCCGGAAGCCCAACTTTCTGAGGGTGATTGCGTGTGGAGGGTTTTGGTGTTGCCCTTGGTATCACCGAGCCTCAATGCACACATTCACACTCCCTTCACCTTCTTCGCGGTAGGCAACGGCTTTGTAAAGGTCCATGAGCGGCAGCAACACTTACCATCAGGTGTACTGTTTGCTCGTTTGCCACTGCTTGCAATAAAAAAAATTACATTTAACCTATGATTTGACGGATTGTTGTGCAGTTCATTACTTACGCCCCCTCGGCTACGTATTACGCATTACGTAGGATATCTCGTCTACGTACGGCACGTCCTCCTTCAGCTACAGATTAAGTAGTACGACTGATCCCTCAGCTACGTGCTACGTACGTAGTCAGCAGGCCGCTCCGCACAAAGTTACCTTATAATATTTTACCGACAGGTTTTATGTTTAAGCGTCCGATTGTTTGCAGTCCCAGTACACTGGTGACGCGCCTCACACGACACTGTGATACATTGAACACTTGCGGGGTATCGTGGCGCGCGTCACCACATTGCGAGGCGTATGGTGCTGTCGCGTCATACTCACGGGGCGACAACGGTACGCCCGCACGTCTCACCCAAGCTCGCCTCGCATACTATACACTAGACTGGGCCAAAAAACGAACAATTTTTTGATGTGAAACATCTATAGGCGAGGGTGATCCTGATTGTCGCGTGGCGTTAACGCCACGCTGTAGGGCACCATTTTAATTAACTACAATTTTTTTTTTTTTTTTTTTTTTTTGTGTGACTTAGTTGTTAGCCTCAGATGGCTGTGACAACTTTACCCGGACTGGTGGGTGAGCGCTGAGGGCTCTCAACCCGCTTAAAGTTAAGCGACCCATCCCGAGGGCACCCCCTGTGGGGTACGGACCTCGGCTCGGGCGGTCGCTGGCAAAGTGGGCACTCCCACGTTTATGATTTTAACGCGACACGTCTTCCTTCCCCGTCGGCGGGGGCGGTAACGTGGATATTTACTACTATTTGTCAAGGCCGCGCGGGCTGTGTATGCCTCAGTCTGGGCGAGAGTAATAGTGTCGTCGGGTTCGTCGAGTATTAGTCGCGGTTGTTTAATCGCGGACATTTTAGAGGGGATGTAAGAAGCCGCCCTTACCACTAATGGGTTCGGGTGTGTCGCGGCAGAGTCGAAGTAGCGGCGGGAGCACTGTTTCATGAATTGCCTGATGGTCGGCAAGCCAAGATCTATGTGAAGATCCACATTGCGCATGTACCACGGTGCTCCCGTCGCTCGGCGCATGAACCTATTCTGTAATGCCTGTAGCCGATGTAGCCTGCGTGGCTTCGCTTGTGTAAACACTACACTTGCATACGTCATGATAGGACGTATACAAGCGGTGTATAATCTAACTTTATTACGGAGAGATAGCTTAGACTTTGCGTGTACTAAGCTGTGTAACCATCCTAGCACTAGGGCTGCGCGCGCGCGGACTCGCCCTATGTGAGGACCGAAGGTCAGTCGTCTGTCCAAGGTCACACCCAGATATTTGACCTCCCTTGTCCAGGGGATGGGTTGGTCGAACATCTTTATCTGTGGATATTCAGCCATTGGGTAGCGGCGATCTATCCCCTTATGAAATATGATCGCCTGGCTTTTGGTGGGGTTTATACCGATTCTCCATTTCCTAGTCCATTTGGCTAGGGCGGTAGCCGCAGTTTGGAGAACGGTTGTCACTGTTGCGGGAGATCGACCTGCATAGAAGATGGCAGTGTCGTCAGCGAATAATGCTGTTTGTATTCTACTATGTTGGGGTATGTCGCTGGTGAACAGCGAGAAGAGAATTGGAGAGAGCACCGATCCCTGGGGGACGCCGGCTTCTAGTTTGTGCGGTGCTGATAAAGTACCTTCCACTCTGTAGCGAAAGCTACGCTCGAGTAGGAAGTCTCTAACTATCATAACTAAAACTACAAAAAAAATCCGAATACATATGTGTACATTTTTGTAACGAAACCATAGTGCGATTTAAAATTTGTACAACGCCATCTAGTGCGCTTAAAGTAAATTGTTATCTATAATGAAAATAAATGTTTATTGAATAAAATTCATCATTTTCTTGGAAAAAAAATCGTAATATAATTTTTATTAATGTGCTATTTTAGTTCCTGTCGTAATCTGTTCTTTTATGCATATATACTTCTATAAAATAATGTATGTTCTATAAAATAATGTATAATTCTCTAACTTTCCAACATAAGTATACCATACCTACTTACAATACTTTCACGTACGAAAACTGGACAATCGCTTTTTATAGGTGTTTTATTAGTTTCAGATGTATATTTATTTGTTTGTGTTACAGACTCCTAGGAATTGGATCTTGACCCACGTTCAACAGTCGGATTTCATTTAAAATTTGTTAATTTAACAAGGACCAATGACGATAAAATAATTTAAATAGCTTGTCTCACTAACATCATCATCATTACAGGATTAGAGATTTCTTTATAAAATATATTTTGTAGCTGAGATTTAGTTTTAGCTCGATAGATGTCGTTATTTCTGTTTGCTAGACCATACTTTCTTAACCGATCCTTTTGATTTGAACTAGGTACATAGAAGTGTGTGAGGGAGACGTAGCGACGCTATATTAGGTCGTAAGCGATTGAGCGGTGAACTAATATCATTTCTTTGTAATTGTAATATTTTAAATAATAGTAGAAATCGTATTATTTTATTCAATACTTCACATATTAGTTCCTGTCGTAGTTTATTTTCTACAAGTATATATGAATAAATCATATATACTTGAAGAAAATAATTTCGAAGTTTCACATCTGCCAGGTGTCCTGAGCGACGACTTACTTTTTTATTAACGGTACTGTAAAAATATTGTTCATGATGACAAAAGAAAATTATTCTGAAAACTTGAGCCCTTAATATTAATATTAAGAGGTGCATCATTATGATTATCGATTTTTGAACAGCTACTGAATTTTTCACCCAAAATTCGGCCATCATGAATTTAAAAAAATTTTCCATTTCATATCTTTAAAGGAAATTAAATTCCCTACAAAAAGCTCTCTTAATAAATTAATGTAGGACGAGCCGTTCCCTTGTAATCGAGCCTTAAACATTGATATATTTTTTTAATTTTTTAATTTGAATTCTGGATTTTTTAATCACTATAAATATCAATATTTTTATATAGCAAATAATTATTCTTAAGTAAAATTTCATGCTCTACAAAAAGATCTCTTAACATTTTTTATCAAATTCACTCCTTTCAAAGTTATTCGACTTTAAATTAAACGGTTAATTACTTTTAAATTTAATTTTAAAGTCGAATATTTAATATTTAAAGTCGAATGTTAATATTTTCACAGTACCGTTAATAAGGAGACCTTGTCGGACCACCGGTATATCCGGATGGAGGTCTCCCCGGCAATCCCGACGCCCAGCAGGGGTCACGGGGCGGATGGACGTCCTGCGTTCCCGCGATGGGCTGTGGGTCGCTTAGATCGGGACCAGCTGGCGGAGACAGCCATCGTTTAGTCGTGGCTGTCTTCTGCCAACCAGTCGGACGGGGTGGACGCCGAGGCTGGCCGCATCCGCAGTGCGTTGACGCAGATCTGTGACGCGGCCATGCCCCGGGTACGGCGTCCGCCCCCGAGGAGGGCGGTCCACTGGTGGTCCCGGGAGCTGGCGGATCTCCGGGCCGCGTGCATTCGCGCCCGGAGGGCCTACATCCGTAGCCGGCGGCGCCAACGCGACGCGGAGCGGGAGGCCTTGCTGTATGAGGGCTACCGCAATGCGCGGTCGGCCTTCAGGCTGGCCGTCCGCTCCGCCAACGACGTCAGTTGGCAGGAGATGCTGGACGGTCTCGACCGTGACCCCTGGCAATATCGCGCGGTGCTGAATAAGCTCCGCGCGCGGGGCCTTCCCCTCACCGAGACTCTCCAGCCCAGCCTTCTCACCCGGGTCATCGAGGACCTGTTCCCGCGGCGGGCGGAACACACGCCCCCGGTCATGGCTCCGCCAAACACTGACCGGGAGGCCGACAACGACAGTGTTCCGCCCATCACGGAACCCGAGATGGGAGTGGCGGTGGCGCGCATGTGCGCAAAGTCCACCGCCCCCGGGCCCGACGGTGTTCCTAACCACGTGTTGGGCCTGGTCCTCGACCACCTGGGTCCCCGCCTCAGGGAGCTGTTCGACGCGTGTTTAGCGTCCGGACGGTTCCCTGAGTGCTGGAAGGAGGGAAGGCTGGTGCTCCTGCCGAAGCCGGGACGGTCTCCGGGGTCGCCTTCGGCCTACAGGCCTATCGTGCTGCTCAATGACACGGGCAAGCTACTGGAGAGGGTGGTAGCTGCCCGCATCGAGCGGCACCTCGTCGGCACGGGGCTCGATCTGTCGGACGCCCAGTTTGGGTTTAGGAGGGGTCGTTCGACGATCGCGGCTCTGTTGCGCCTGAGGGCCGTGGCGACTGAGGCCGTCACCGGTGGGGGAGTGCTGTTGGCGGTGTCCCTAGACATCGCCAACGCATTCAATAGTCTGCCATTCAGCTGCATCAGGGAGGCGCTCCGGTATCACGGAGTGCCAGCTTACCTGAGGCGGCTAGTGACAGACTATTTGGTGGGGCGCAGCGTCCTCTGTACCAACCGAGCAGGGGACGTTGTGCGAACGCCCATGACGTGCGGTGTCCCACAGGGGTCGGTCCTCGGACCCACCCTGTGGAACATCGGCTACGACTGGGCGTTCAGGGGGAGCCTCCCGCCCGGGCTGGGCGTGATTTGTTACGCCGACGACACGCTCGTCACTGCCCGCGGTAGGACGCTAGAAGAGGCGGTAAGCCTGGCGACCTATGGCACCGAAGAGGTCGTCAGGCGGATCGAGGCGCTGGGGTTGAGGGTCGCCCTGGACAAGACGGAGGCCCTCTTGTTCCATGGGCGCCGTATGAGCCCTCCCATCGGCGTCTCGATCACCGTCCACTCGGTTGACATCAGCATCCGGGCCCATATGAGGTACTTGGGCCTGGTGCTCGACGGGCAATGGTGGTTCCGGGAGCATTTCCGCAGGCTCGCTCCACGGCTCGTCGGCGCGGCGTCCTCCCTATCGTGGCTTATGCCGAACGTGAGCGGACCGAGCGCTACGTGTCGACGGCTGTACACGGGGGTCATCCGGTCGATGGCCCTGTACGGCGCACCAGTGTGGGCGGGGTCCTTGACCGTCCGACTTAGGGCCCTTCTGTGGCGACCACAGAGGGTCATGGCGGTCAGGGCCATCCGCGGATACCGCACGGTGGCGACGGAGGCAGCGTGCCTATTGGCCGGGACTCCCCCGTGGGACCTGGAGGCGGAGATGCTCGCCGGATTGTATCAGCGGGTGACGGGGGTGCGAGCGGAGGGCGGTGAGATCTCGTTAAGGGAGCTCACCGCCTGGCGCGTCGACGCCCGCCGAGACGTCATTGCCAGTTGGGCAGTCCGGCCGGAGAGGCCTCGGTTCGGGGTGCGAACCGTGGAGGCCTTCCGGCCGGTGCTGATGCAGTGGTTGGAAAGGCGGCACGGGGTGCTCTCCTTCCGACTAGTGCAGGTGTTGACGGGGCATGGGAGCTTCGCCAAATACCTGCACAAGGTCGTAAGGAGGGAGAGTACACCGTCCTGCCACCACTGCGATTGCGACGAGAACACGGCGCGCCACGCGCTCGAGGCCTGCGCGGCTTGGGCAGTGCAGCGCCGTGAACTCGTTGCAATCATCGGTGCCGACCTGACGCTGCCGGCCATCGCTAGGGCGATGGTCGACAGCGTCGGGAACTGGGACGCGGTCGCAGCCTTCTGCGAGACAGTGATCTCGCAGAAGGAGGCGGCGGATCGTCTGCGTGAGGAGCGCAGCCTCGATGAGGAGATCCGCCGCCGGCGACTGGGGCGGCGCAGGCGCAACTACCTGCGCCTCATGCCGCCCTAGCCGAGGCCGCGGGTGACGTGACCGGGGATTAGTCCGTCACCCGCCGAGAGGCCGACCGCGTGAGGAAAGACCGACGTCCTCTCCGAGGGAGGGACGTCGGTCGATGGGAGGGTACCCCACGTTAGGGGGTATTCCGTCGGGCCGACCACTGACGATAAAGTAAACCTGCTCCGGTGGTCAGCCCAACGACGAAGGCGACGTGGTTTTCGGGTGGGTTGCGGGAGTTGCGTGCTTAAGCCCCTCTGTCGCCCCGGACGGAGTGGTGCGGAGGCACACACACACACACACACTATATACATATTAACTAAACTATAAGTATCGTGTATACACTAGTAGTTACGCGCGAGTCTGTTCGCTCTACGTGTGTACTGTGCGATTGTAACTGATGTTACACGTGGACTTAGCAAATTATCACTTGAACGAGACACATTGCCGTTCTACCGTCCGCGTTGATAAGTTGCTAGGGGTGTCACCACATAAGTCAAGGGGTCGCTTATAGTGGGCCGTACACAGGCAATACTGTGGATTAAGAAAACAAAAGAACGTCATACAGAAGGAAAAATGACGAGGAAACGATCATCTACTTTTTATGTCTTTATTAGATACAGTACATAGTTTCAAATGCTTGAGTAAAACTCCCAAAAGTGAATTGTAATTGCATTAATTGATACAATTTTATTTAATATTTTTTAAGAAATTATAAAAATTAAAATCAAGTCTAAATGTGTTAGACTTTTCGTAAATATATTGCTCGCCTCATATAGTGAGTCTACATAAACAACTAATGCAACTAATGTGTATTAAAAATATCATTTTCATTGTTGTATCTTGTGATAGTTGGTTTCAAAATAATGATTAATATAACGCATGACATAGTGTTGGTGATATTAGATAAATCAAATCCTAATCTAATAGGATTTTAAAGCATCTGAACATTTCAATCACAAATTTCTATCATTTTAGAGCTGCCACAAAGAATTAAATTTTCTCAGATTATTTTTAGGATAATGATTTCTAATGTTTACACGAATATGTTAGTATTATAAATAAAACTATTTGTACAGTTGACAACATCTAGCAACAATTAAATATAAACGCGATCATTTTTAGTTATAATCAGTAATACCGCGAGTATTACTGATTATAACTAAAAATGATCGCGTTAAAAACTAAACTTCACAAGTCATTAAATATGTTCTTTGTAAGGATTTTATCACAGAGCTGGGTTAGAGGCTGAAAGGGGGATTAAGTCTGTCTACGGAGGTGTTATGTCATTTTAAGTAACATATGTTATTTATAATATCAGGTTGATCGAGCTTCGCTCGGAGTATTTTTGTAGCATTTATTTAGATATATATTAATAAAAAAAAAATAATGAAATTTATATAAAAAATTACAAAAAGAGAATAATAATAACACCAAGATTCGATCTGACACCGTTTGTCGCCGATGTCAAAAATAAAATGAAACCTGACTACTTCGCCACTGAGCTAGTGTTGCCCAAATGCAAGACCAAGACGAGACTTCGACCAGTCTTGGTCTTGGTCTTACAACAACACACCTGGTCTCGTCTTGGTCTTGGTATTGCACACTCGAGTCTTGGTCTTGGTCTTGGTATTGCAGCAAGAGTCTCGCAAAGTCTTGCAAGTCTTGCAGTTGGAATAACGTAACAGTCATTTATCATGGCAATGAAAAATCCAACTAAATTAATCAAATATCACCCTATCCTATCTATCCATCTGCTAGCCTATAGTCCACTATTGAATATAACTTTTATCACTGAAGAAAATTACTCTCCTATTCCCCTGGTGTTACATTAGACAGAGTTACTACTCCTATGACAAAGGAAGGAATTTCGACCCTGTTTTCTTAAGACGTCACCACACGGGGCAGTTGGTACAATAAATTTTATGTCATTTAACATTCCCCCTTTCTAACAAAAAAGATATTTTCAATTTGATTGGCAAGCGACGGAGTTATTTGACCACTGACGACAAGTCACCTTGCTCTGGTGGTCGGCCCAACAACGAGGCGACGTGGGTACGAGTGGGTTATGGTCCCGCGCGCCGTCCTTTCATCGCCCCGGACGGAATGGACCGCGCGTGTCCTTACCATATCCTACCCATAAAAAACAATAATGGCTTCCTAACACCATTGCCTCGGTCCAATTTGATAAGACATCCACGGGTAAGAGAGTGGTGAATTGTATTCGTACTCTGTCCCTACACAGACATTTATGTAGATTAATTGTAGGCATATTTCTATGTCCAACAGTGAACGTCGTTGGGCTAATGAATAAACGGATATATAAATATGTATAATGGGCAAGAGCACTCTCGTAATTACGGTATTTTTGTCCTTAAGCCTTTCCGAAGAGTAATTCTGAAAAGCCAACACCAACATTGGGAATTGATTGGCCATTAGATGGATATCTCAAGACTGATTTGACTTGCCGTGTAGTGACGGAGTAAGAATACAATTCATCACCCCCTATTTTACCCACGAGTGCGAACCCACGACTAAGGGCTATAATATCTAACATCTGTGCAAGAGAAGGAAAACTTGACATGAAACCCTGTAACAACACGGCCGATCACCGTGGCGATTCCCCTCCGGCCACAGCTGATTTCCCTCCTATTATGTATAGAAGACACGAGCTCCACCGTATATAAGCTGAAATGGTAATTTGAATTAAATGCAAGACCGCGAGACTCTTGTAGACTCAGTCTTGGTCTTGCTCAAGTCTTGCAGGGCCAGTCTTGGTCTTGGTCTTGCAAAAATTAAGCGGTCTTGGTCTTGGTCTCGGTCTCGCATTTCTCGCAAGACCCTCGCAGACCCACTGAGCTATCGTAACTCATGACATTGATGACAAAATTTGAATTCATATTCTTTTAAAATTTAATGTCATTATATTGTCTGCCAAAAACACTGACAAAACAACATTTTCTATACATAAAACCTAGCTAGATCGATTTTTTGGGCCCGAATCCTCTAGTATGCCAAGTTTCAACAAAATCGTTGGAGCCGTTTCTGAGATCCTCAATAATATATATTTATATATATACACGAATTGCTCGTTTAAAGATATAAGATATACACACTGTTAATTTTAATTTCAACAGATAAATTAAGGAAGGACAAATTACAATACAGACGTATAAAGGCAATTTATATAATTTATAGTTTTACAATTTGACGGTTAAAGTAATAATAAACACATTTTGAACTACAGATTTTTTTTAATTTTAATAGATTCTATGAAAAAATATCATATTTACGCACTTTTGATCTAGGACGAGAAATGTACCTACTCGTTTATTTGAAACTCTATCGAATAGATATATAAAAAGGTGATGACAGTTGCTTGTGTAATTTATCATAGAGTCGTTTTGTGACTAACGGTTAAATATATTCGTTGTGTTTAAAACATTGAAATAATAATAGTATATATATTATTATGTCGTCTAACCGGGCGCGGTTAGAGCGCGCGCATGCTATTTATACCGTAGCGCGACCATGTATATTTATAGATCAGCTGATGAGAGCGCGCGGCGACCTACCTAGATATAAAGGGTTTTTCAACAAGAACTTTGTTATCTAAAACAAAATAAAACAAGAAATTTAGATGAAGATGATTCAAATGTTTATTGTATTACGAAGAGAAAAGTTCCGCAATTGTGAATGAAAAATGATATCTGGCAAATGGCCACCACGACCACGCTGAGAGATGTCGATTCTTTCATCAAAGTTTTTAATCACTTTTTGGCAAAATGGCGGGTCTATTTCGTTAATCACATCACGGATTTTGAGTTTTAAGGCTGCAATCGATTCAATTGGCTCCGTATAGACTCTGTCCTTAACATAGCCCCACAAAAATAATCCAGTGGTGTTAAATTACACGATCTGGCTGACCACATAACAGCTGATTTTCGTGAAATTATGCGATCGGGAAATTTGGTTTGCAATAAATTGATCGTTTCACATGTGGCACCGTCCTGTTGAAACCACATGTCAGTGATATCCACGTCATCAATAATAGGCCAAAATTGAGTTGTTGTTGAACAACTCAATTTGGCCTATTCGAAAATCAGCTGTTATGTGGCCAGTCAGATCGTGTGATTTAACACCACTGGATTATTTTTGTGGGGCTATGTTAAGGACAGAGTTTATACGGAGCCAATTGAATCGATTGCAGCCTTAAAACTCAAAATCCGTGATGTGATTAACGAAATAGACCCGCCATTTTGCCAAAAAGTGATTAAAAACTTTGATGAAAGAATCGACATCTCTCAGCGTGGTCGTGGTGGCCATTTGCCAGATATCATTTTTCATTCACAATTGCGGAACTTTTCTCTTCGTAATACAATAAAAATTTGAATCATCTTCACCTAAATTTCTTGTTTTATTTTGTTTTAGAAAACAAAGTTCTTGTTGAAACCCCCTTTATATATACTAATACTGACATTGTAATTAATAATATATAATTATATAGATACACTTGTATGGGGTTAGTAGTTCTCATGCAGGCCGCTATGGAGGGTACAGCGGATCACATTGTAATACATCACAATACTTATATGATTAGGTACGCGATAGAAGCGCTGCTTGTGTGACATTGTCACCGATGACGAGTTAGTTATAAATAAATAAATCACGTGCTCGACAACACTCGTATGACAAAATTATGAGCATAATATGAAAATAACTGATAAATGAAAGTGTGTCCGTCATGCGGGTCATTCGTCTGTCTGTTCGTTCAAGTGATGAATCGACCCGAGCGTCTCGTACTCACTGTGCACTTGATTATTAATATTTATGAAGTGAAAAATTATATATATATACACAGATTTGTATGGGGGAGTAAATTTATATAAGTCGCAATCGACATGGTCACGTGACGTATTAACACTAACATTGTATATGCTATAACTATGTCAATATATCTGTGCCAATAGATGACAAAACTAAAACATGCGCTACACGGTTTCAAACAGTGGTTTGAAACAGATGTTTGAAACAGTGTAGATAGATGTTTTATGCCAAATTTCGTATGACCTTTAAACGCCCTTGGTAGCGAGGCTTGTGTTTCAAACCACTGGCCTAGCGTTGGTTTTTGTCTTGTTTGAAACCATCTAGCCGCTTGCTTCAAACCAAGCGAACGACAGTCACGCTGCAGTGGTCAGCGCAGACGCACGCGACGACGTTCTGTGCACAAAATGGCGCGTAGGCAGACAGAACGCGATCGCGATGTTATTACTCAACTTCTCGAGTTATACAATGAGTTGCCCTGCCTTTGGGACTTAAATTGTGAAGGGTATAAAAATAAAACACAAAGAAGTAATGCGTGGGATATTTTAATTTTTCCCTTCAATTGCACACAAAAGTGCAAGACTTACTCCAACTTTTTGTTGTTTTGATAGCTAAGGCGCCATGACGTCATTGTAGTGAACATACGGTACGCGAGCGTCAAGACGTCCTATCCGCGCCACGTTCTTTGAACACTGTTGGTTTCAAACTTAAAAACCATGTAGCCAGCAAAGTGCTTTTCTGCTTTTTTTGTTTCAAACCACTGTTTGAAACCGTGTAGCACATGCTTTAATAAATGTAAATAATTCAATGATAACAACAGTTTGTTTAAAGTTTTAAGTTTTCACTTCTGTCGCCGATGCTCATGACTGCGTTTTTAACATGTTTTTTATGAATCATTCGTAACGATTTTCTGTTGTAGAGTATTTATTAATCGTTCAGTCGCGTCATGGTCGCCTATGTAGGTGCGAGACGAGTGCGTTCAGTGACGAGACTACTTGCTGTATACTTACACGACCAGCAGTCACGTGTTAGTATAACTTAACGAATACATATGGGTGTCCCTAAAGTAAACGACCAACGGAGAGTGGGTGGTAGATGACTTTATGACTGCTATGAAAAAAAGTAAAAAAGAAATGTGGTGTCGTGGGACACCTCACACCAGGTAGGAACGAAGTTCCTTCGACTAATGTAGAATCGACACAATTTGCAAAAAAAATCAAAATTCGGGGCTCTTTTAGTTGGTGTCCTTGTTCCGAACATTGTTAGTTTCTAATTATAAAATTTATTGTGACTAAACTATTGGGTGTAGGCTCTTGAAACTTTGGTTTTTTAGTATTAAATCGGTTCTACTGGAAATTCTATGAGTTTTGTCAAAAATCCGGAGTTCCTGCGGTCAAAGATGACTGATTTATGGCAGTTTGGGGTTTGAACGATGTTTCACATCAAAAAAGGGGGAGAGGGAAGTTTCTAATGGGGGTAGGGGTAGCCCGGGTGGGAATATAAGGTGCAAGGGGGGTCAAAATTTCTATCAAAAATGGTCTAGCACTTATAGTTTTTGAGATACGGCGGTCAAAACAATTGTAGGTTGAACGATGTTTCACATCAAAAGAAGGGTGGGGGAGGGAAGTTTCTAATGGGGGGTAGGGGTAGTCCGGGCGGCAATATAAGGTACAAGGGGGGTCAAAATTTCTATCAAAAATGGTCTAGCACTTATAGTTTTTGAGATACGGCGGTCAAAACAATTTCGTCTCATTTAACGGTTTTATTCCACGCACTTTTTCTTACGGTTTTATTCTTACGGTTTTTACTATCACATTTTTTCAGTTCGGTCGCGCAGCAAAATCCCTATCTCCTCCAAGCCTGCCGTAAGGAACTTCGTTCCAAAAATGTTTTTGTGACAGACAACGAAGTTTATGAAAAATGATTAGGTATATTTTTTTGTTCTATTTTATTAGACCTCATATAAGAAATCTTATTGCGTGTGTGAAAGAAAGACAGAGAGTGATGCCTATTGTATTTTATTGGACACCATTATTGGTAAATGTCCCTCCGAATATGCTCGAGGAACATGAATGAACACTCGGTGGTCTGGATAGCGTTCAGTATTCGGATATCGCTCACGATACAATCTGATTATTGGATCTTTATTCTCCATAGATCAAATGCATATTAGGGAATTCTAAGATTGTATAAGAAGACGGCATCTTAATCACACAAATCACTTTTTATTTTTAATGTCACTCTTTCTATACTAGTACTATCTACATTATGCAAATAAATGTCGTGGCTGCGGACCGGGGATTTAATCCGGGCACCCGCGGAGAGGCTAGCCTCGCGACGGCGTTCGGCGTCCCTTGGGGTATTCCGTCGGGTCGACCGCTGAAGTCATACCATACAAAAAGAATCTAAGGCGCACGGCACACAGCGCGTGCAGCTGTCATGAGCATGTCGGTGACGCGTACCCATAAGATTTTCCCCTACCAAAAAGTGCTCAACGCGGCTAAATAAATTTTCCTTTCAAAAATATTAAATATTAAACGTTTTAATAAACGTTTTTGTGGATATCTTCATGTGTTTGTTATCATTGGTCGACCAATTAAAATTTGTCCCACTGTATATAAAGATTATCATAACGGAGCAGCTGCATACAGTCGTGTCAGGGTGTGAAGTGTGCCACCACGGGCAGTGGATACATATGGCGAAATAAATTAATCCACTCATTAGTGTATTCTTGTACACGTTTGAATATAACATACAGAATGTGCGTGGGTGCGTGCGTGCGTGCCTATGTGCGTGCGTGCATGCCTATGTGCGTGCGTGCAAGCGTGCGTGTGTTGTAAAAGTCATATTCGACAAGTGAATCTATACCAATAAATAAAATTGGAGTGTCTGTTTGTAATGTCAAAATAATAGGTTTTTTTCATGCTCACACAGTTATTTGCACGACACCTATGCCTAAAATAGCAATTAAAAAATTTTTGTCTGTCTGTCTGTCTGTCTGTTTATTCCGGGTAATCTTCAAAACGGCTGGACAGATTTCAAAAATTCTTTGAAACCAATGAAAAGCTATAATATCAGGGCGTAAACGAGGCTATATTTTATCCCGGTATTCCCACGGGAACGGGAACTACGCGGGTAAAACGACTATAACCTATAACCGAAGCGAAGCGAGGGCGGGTTGCTAGTTGTTAATACGATGGCTGTTCTTAATTGCCTACGATAGTACTGTTGGCAACTGTCGTAGTAATTCCTCATTTAATTTTTACCACATTCACAGGAAATTAATATGTAGCGATAGATACGAGAATTATATTTATCATAAACTAGCTGACCCGACAGACATTCATGTCTCAACTATGAATATTGAATTCGAATTGAATTAAAAAAAAATGTTTATTATTCTAATTCCTATATAGATACAACATACTTATTGTTTTCCTTATGCGTATGAAACCAATGAATGTAATGGCTCTGACGGCGGTACCAATGGCGTCAAGTGCGCTCGCGCAACACAATCCAGGACCCTTAGAATAATAACGTATAGAAGGTAAGTTCACGCACAAAAAGTGAGGCATTTCAATTGGAGCCTAATGGAGCTTACGCCGGAAGCGTTCCGTAATGTACAAGTCATTGTACTGCACGTACGTACGCAACTCTTAAAAAATAAATAGGTAATTACGACGGTTTGTGCATTCAAATAGTGTCACAACACATTTGAAAAACTTAAAAAGGTTTTTAACATTACTTTTAAAAGTATTTCGACGATTTATGTTAATAAAAACAAAATTTGATTTCATAATTTATATAGTGGTTTGCGTGTGTACGTGTGTAATCGTCTGCGCGCCATTAGTATTTTTAGATTCAAATTTCGAAAGTTCGGAATACTGACACTAGCCTTCTATACCTTATTATTCTAAGCCAGGACCTTAATTTTTAAACTTAAATGCCTTGCAATATTGGCATACAACGTTCATTGACCCAATACTTACAACTTAAGTTTGTACGTCTAATTGCTGGCATTTTTAAAAACGAAAATTCAACTTTAAATTAAATAAAACTATTGTATTCTTCTCAATAACTAAGTATATCACTTGTTATATTAGTAACATGTATCTTAATTACCAAAACTTCATGTTAAATTGACTTTTTATATTAGGCGTGATGGCTCTGAACTTACCTACCCTGATGTGTACTAATTCAGTTCAGTTTTCTTACATCATTTCTGTAAGAAATAATGAATTAATTGTTTTATATGTATTTTATTAATAAAATAACTCCAATCGAAGCATCTGTTTTAAACAATTTTCAGTTTTTTTACATTCTCTTTGACGATATTTGCAGCACGCGTTCTGTCAATTCTATGTTAAACGTCATAAGGATACATTAAAAAAGTTTATATTGTCCAAAGTGGTTAGATTAGAAATAATTTTATATGATGGTTAAGTATTCTTAAATTTTCTGGACAATTTTCATATTTTTTTTTTAATAAGAACCTTCTCCTGACAATAACAAATGCAACAAAAAAGAATTAATGAAATTGGTCCAGCCGTTCACGCGTGATGGCGTGACCAAGGAAAACAGAGATTCATTTATATATATATATATATATATATATATATATATATATATATATATATATATATATATATATATATATATATATATATATATATATATAATGTTTAAGTACTGTCTATAACATAACGGACAGAATTATCATGACTGCAATGTGCGCACTCGCCCTGTCGTCATGGAAATGGTGTATTTTTATTTATTACACTCGTAATTCATTAATAGTCATCATCTCATCGTCCGTCAATAAATCAAGTCATTATCATTAATTGAGCGCTGTTTATTGCAAAGGGTGACAAACGTGCAAACAGTACACCTGATGGTAAGTGACATTGCCGTTAGAGCACTTTTATTAGGCCGCTGCCTACCGCGAAGTGAAGGGAGTGTGAATGCGTGCAATGAGGTTCGGTGATACTGAAGTCATCACTAAAACCCACCACACGCAAACACCCTCAGAAACTTGGGCCTCCGGCTCTCTCGCTCACCGACCGAAGCGCAGTAATATATTGCTACTACTCGGACGTCGAAATTCTGCTCAGTGTGGTAGTACTCCGGACGGACCGGCCCGCGGCTGTAGACAGACAACTGTCACCAGTGCTCATACCACTGGGTACTTTCTCTGGATACTTTGATAAAACATGAAAGTATACGTAAACCACTATATCGATATCATATTCAACACACTCCAGCACCATAACTGTGTTATAAAGCGTGAAGCGAGGGCGGGTCGCTAGTATCTAATATATAAGCACAAATCTCTATTAGACATTGTCACCATTCAGTTCGACCTGAGATTTTAACCGTAAACAAAAGTGTATTAAGCGTTGCTACGCAACACACTCACTCAGACGTGCGTGTGTGTGTATGTGCAGCGATAGCGTTGTAGTGTGCGTAATGCCTTTCTTAATGAATTTAATGCATTTCTTATCCATTATTATGTGAAATTTTAGTTTTCTGCACTTCTCCTCAGCATATTCTTCAACTATGCCAAATTTCATGAAAATTCATCTGCATGATTTTCGTAAAAAGTGGTACAAAGTTTTCGCTTCACGTATTTATATATAGATGTAAGCAGGTGATGACTTCTAATGTTTACGCGAGTATCAGTAGCGTAGCGTGGTGGGGGCCACGGCCCCGGGCGCCATAGGAAAGGAGGCGGCGGAAAAGAAACAGAGCGAAAATATTACATTGCATAATTAACAAAAAAAATACTTATACCAAATCAAGTCCGCAATATTACGCAAAGAGAGGACGGTAACCGCCCGACGGTGGCGCGTGAGTCTCCCAAACGCGAACCAACAAGTAAGTGACTGCGAGTAAGTAGGTAGCACTCACTCGGTTCAATCAAACAAAACAATAATGCTACAATTCATTACGCGAAGACTTTGGATGACGGGCAGCAAATGCTCTGTAAAGAGTTCTTTAAAAGTTCTATAAAAGTAATAGTCCGGTCAATTTAGACATTCGAAGTTACATAAAGTCCCAACAAGCTGAATTTCTGTGAAGTTGTTCAAAACATAATTATAAACAATGTCTAGAAGTTCCCCATCATTCCACTGTAAGGAAAAAATTTAATTTATCTTTACTTGTTCGATGATGTTCCCGAAGAAATAAAAATATGTATTATTATTTTTTTCAAACAAAATACAAAAGTTAATAAATACTTTGTAAGTATTTACAGTAACAAAATTATTTATAGTCCGGTCAATTTAGACCAAAAAATGAGAGTGAAGTTACATAAAGTCCCAACAAGCTGAATTTCAGTGAAATTGTTCAAAATATAATTATAAACAATATCTAGAAGTTCCCCATCATTCCCCTGTAAGGAAAAAAATTAATTCAAGGTCAAAGGTCAAAAAAATGAGTTTTTCGCGATTTTCAGCAAAACGGTAAGTTTTATCATAAAGGTACTTCAGACAAAAATTGTAGATCATAAAATTATCTATAAAAAATGTATCAATACTTTTTTTCTTACGAGCCACCGTTTCTGAGATATAACGATTCAAAAAGTTATAAAAGTCGTTATCGTCATAATATGCACACGTTTCCACGCCACCTATGAGGTAGTGTACTTAGCGCGTTTTTTTTAACATGGTTCCCCCAGTAGGCCTACTCCACGGGTCAGTTGTGATCCTGTTTAATGTAAAACTATTGCAAAATAACGGAAATTTTCAAAGATTGGGAAAGATAAAAGCGATGTAAATGAAAAAAAAGTGTTGAAGTTTATTCGTCTTATTCGTAAGTTTCAAATTCTTGTTCTTCGTCTTGATCTTCTTCTTGTTCTTCTTCTCCTGCTTCTTCTTCATCTTCATTTTGGATGCAAGTAAATTGCGTCAATAGCGATGTATCGCATGATACTTCGTCGGAGTCAAACGAATCCTCCATTGTTTGTGATTCAATATTAGAGCACGACCGGCCTTGACAATTTGTGCATGCCAAAGAACAAGACAGTCCGACTTTTTTGCAACCACATTTAGCACTGCATCCCTTTTTGCAGTTGCAAAAAATAGTGTTCAGCAGTTTTTCCGGCGCAGGTGGAAGTAAAGTTTGAACTGGCTCTAATATATTGTTGACCAACTTCCAACCCCAGTCTGTAGGGTCTAGCTGATAACCAAGCCACACTTGAACTTGGTAATATACTCGAAAAAGATGTTGGTGAGCAGCAACTGAGGTTGGAGGAAGACAAGCTAATTGAACTTGTTTGTTATTTTTAGTATTTTTAACGAAACATGCATATCGATGCTTATCTAAACAGGTAGTTTTTTTAGGAGCTCCGTACATAGAAAGAAGAAAGCGGATGCCGTTGGTAATAACTTCTTGTTGAGTTGAATTACTCTTTTTAAAAACTTCAGCACATTGAATTAAATCTTGTTTTTCAAACATTTTGAAAACTCACTCCTCGACCATGCACTATGCCCCGCCTTTTTTTTTTTTTGGTATCACCGAACTCCGTTATACACATTCACACTCCCTTCCTCCTCTTCTTAAATTAAAAATCATGGCCAAAAAAGTTAAAAAGAGACGATTTTCTACGGCGGTCCCCTTATCCACATTTGATGTGGATTTTTGCAATATCAGGGGTTTACATAGCAATCTCGACGCCGTCCACCATCACCTCAAGACGGCGCGGCCTGCCTTACTCTTTTTAACGGAGACGCAGATAGGTGCTCCGGATGATATTTCGTACCTAAATTACCCCGGCTACGAGTTGGAGCATACCTTCCGTCGTAAAGCCGGGGTGTGCGTATTCATCCGAGGTGATATCTGCTGTCGCCGCCTTCGGGCCCTGGAACATGGTGACTTGTCAATCCTGTGGCTACGCGTAGACTATGGAGGGCTTACCCGCATCTACGCATGCCTCTACAGGTCCCATGGCAGTGATCCGGGGTCAATTCAATTATTTGAGAACGTCCAATGGGGGATTGACGAAATATTGGAGCAGTGTCCATCAGCGGAGGTGGTGGTTCTTGGAGACTTCAACGCTCATCATAAAGAGTGGCTGGGGTCCCGAACCACTGACCTCCAGGGTCGACATCTCTTCAATATGGTCTGGGCCGATGGTCTCTCACAACTGGTGACAGCCCACCCGTATCCTAGATATTGAGAGCCATGAGTCTTCTTTACTGGATCTTCTGCTGACTACACACCAGCACGGATATCATGTAGTAGTTGAAGCCCCTCTTGGGTCTTCTGACCACTGCTTGGTTCGTAGCAGTGCCCCTGTTGTAAGGCCTAGTCGTTCTAAGGCGACTGGGACTCGCAGAGTCTGGCAATATAAGTCAGCAGATTGGGATGGACTACGCGAGTTTTACGCATCCTACACATGGAAGCGGCTTTGCTTTGCCTGTAGGGACCCTGGCGTCTGTGCGGACTGCGTTACCGAAACGGTTATTACGGGGATGGAATTATTCATCCCCAACACCAAAATACCCGTCGGTGGGCGCAGCCGACCCTGGTTTAACAAAACCTGCAGGACGGCTGCATGCCAAAAACAGTCCGCATATCAGGCCTGAAATAGGGCCAAAAAATGCCCGAACGGATGGACCCGAACGCCAAAGAGGTGAAGCGGAAATTTAACGCCGCCTCCAGATCTAGTAAGAAAGTTATTGCCAGAGCCAAGGCGGAACATGTTGCCAGAATTGGCGAGCGATTGCAAAGCTATCCCGCTGGGCGTCGTCCATTCTGGTCGCTCGCCAAGGCTGCCCAAGGCAACCTCTGCCAGCCCAATCTCCCACCACTGCAGAAACATGATGGTAGTCTGGCCCACAGCGCAAAGGAGAAGGCCGATCTTCTAGGTCAATTCTTTGCCTGTAACTCGACTGGATGCCGGAGCTGCCACACCACCTACCATCCCGGGGTGTGAAAGCTCATTGCCCGAAATCCGCATCACGCAGCGAGCGGTTAGGCGGGAGCTGCGGCTTTTAGACGTCCATAAGTCGAGTGGGCCGGATGGCATCCCTGCAGTGGTACTAAAGACGTGCGCCCCTGAATTGACTCCCATCCTCACGCGCCTATACCGACTTTCCTACGCTACTAATAGGGTTCCGTCTTCGTGGAAGGTAGCCCATGTCCACCCGATCCCTAAAAAGGGAGACCGGTCTGACCCATCCAATTACAGGCCAATTGCGATAACATCCTTGCTCTCCAAGATAATGGAGAAGGTTATAAACCGCCAGCTTCTGCAGTACCTTGAGGATCGCCAGCTTATCAGTGATCGCCAATACGGCTTTCGTTATGGTCAGTCGGCTGGTGATCTTCTTGTGTACCTCACACACCGTTGGGCAGAGGCCTTGGAGGGCAAGGGTGAGGCGCTGACGTACAGCCTAGATATCGCAAAGGCGTTCGATAGAGTCTGGCACAGGGCACTTCTATCGAAGCTACCATCATACAGAATCCCCGAGGGACTCTGTAATTGGATCGCCAGCTTTTTGGATGGTCGGAGTATAAAAGTCGTCTTAGATGGCTCCTGCTCCGATACCATGACCATTAATGCTGGTGTACCACAAGGCTCGGTGCTCTCTCCGACGTTGTTTATCCTGCATATCAATGACATGCTCTCTGTGCGCCCAAATATCAGCTACACCCACTTGACTCCCTGCAAAGACGGGCTGTTCGAATCGTCGGGGATCCCAATCTTACGGACAGATTGGAGTCGCTGGAGCAGCGGAGAGACTTTGGGTTACTCTGTGTACTCTACCGACTCTTTCACGGGGAGTGCCCCGAGGAACTGTTTGACTTGGTACCACCGTCACCATTCTACCAACGTACCACTCGATACTGTAGCAGAGTTCATCCATTTCACCTGGAAACGTTATGGTCTTCAACTGTACGTTTCCAGCGATCATTTCTCCCACGTACGTGCAATCTCTAGAATGAACTACCTGTTACTGTGTTTCCCGAGCGCTATGACATGTCCTTCTTTAAACGAGATTTAAGAAGAGTATTTCCTTCACGGTAGGCAGCGGCCTGGCTGTGCCCCTGGTATTGCAAAGGTCCATGTGCAGCAGTTTCACTTACCATCAGGTGTGCTGCTTGCTCGTTTGCCACCGTTGGCAATAAAAAAAAAATAAAAAAAAATAAAAAAAATTATCAGTAATACTGGCACAGTACCTATTGCAATTATTTGGTCACCTGTAAATTGTGCTAGTAGTATAGTATAACCGGCTGAGATTTAAATCGACTCGACATACCATCTAGGTATTTATTAATCTTTGCGTCATCACTTATTAAATTAACCTCATATTGCATGGGTTACCTTAATCGCACAGTTGACTTTTATTTGAATAATTTAGATATCTTATTTTTTGTGAAGGGAATTCTAAACTCTTAAAGTCGGTAAAATCTAACGATTTAAAACTGTAAAATAGATGTAACACTTGTCTAATAGACAAATAATTAAAAAATAAGGTGGAAGTAAGTTTCTCTGTTGGTTACTTACTTTTCTTAGGTTACCATGGTTATCTTTTTTAAGTGGGCTATGGTGGTGGTGACGAAAGGGCAGCGCGCGGTCCCATAGTCCACCGTGTTCCTTCCCCATCGCCATTGGACCGACCACAGGTACCGCGTTCCTTGTCGTCAGTGGCCAGCCCGGCAGGATAGTCTTTCAGATACCCTCTCTCCCTAACGTCCCAGGGACGTCGGTCGCCCTCACACGGTCAGCCTCTCTGCGGGTGAAGGACTATTCCCCGGTCCAGGCACCCGTGGCCTCGGCTAAGACCTCATCAAGCGCAGCTACTCGCGCCTGCGCCGCATAAGTTACCGGCGGTGGATCGTGTCACCGTAGAGGATTTCCTTACGCGCACGCTCCGCCGCCTCCTTCCGTGAGATTACCTAATACCTCGCAGAAGGTGGCGACCGCGTCCCAATTTCTGACGCTGTCGAGCATCTCTTTAGCGATAGTCGGTAGCGTCAGGTCGCCATCGATGACTGCGACGTGTTCACGGCGCTGCTCTGCCCACGCGGCACACACCTCGAGCGTGTGCTGCGCCGTGTCCTCGTCGCAATCGCAGTGGTGACTGGACGGTATGCTCTCTCTCCTCACGACCATATGCAGATACTTGGCGAAGCAACCGTACCCTGTCAATACTTGCACTAGTCGGAAGGAAAACACTCCGTGCCGCCGACCCAACCACTCCATCAGCACCGGCCGGAAGGCCTTGACGGTCCGAACACCGTACCAAGGTCTCTCCAGTCGGACTGCCCAACGGGCAATGATGTCGCGGCGGGTGACGGCCCGCCAAGCGGCCAGCTCTTTCATCGTGACTATGTCACCTCCCTATCGCATCTACAACACCCGCTGGTAGAGTCCGGTGAGCTTTTACGCCTCCAGGTCCCACGGGGAGTCCCGTTTAATACGCACGCTGCCTCCGTGTGGTAATCGCGTATGGCCCTGAGTCCTGACCATGGCCATGGCCTTCTGTGAACACCACAAGAGAGCCTAGGTTGCCATGGTACGAGTATCTCTACTTGTGTATTATTAATAAAAAAGGTATGTAAATAGGTACCTAATATGTCGGTGTCGAAACTTTTTGAGAGTTAACAATAAACGTTTCGTGTTTTAGAGCATTTTCATCACGAAAGAAGAAAATGTTTGGCAGGGCGCCCCAAAATTTCTTTCCTTCATGATCTTCATTAAATTACTATAGAATTTGAATAAAGAGGAGTAATTAAAAACTAAAACATTATTTTATCAGTAAATAATAATTTTCCATGTGGAGACGGAGTGAGAACCGGCACCCTCTCATACCAATTGGTGTCGTAAAAGTCGACTAAGGCATATTACGCATATGACATCTATGCAAGAGATGGAAAACTCGAGACAAAACCATATAGCAACCTGTCTGACCAGCATGCTATAGTAAGATAAGCCCAGCAGTGAGTTGACGG
This sequence comes from Lymantria dispar, assembly GCA_032191425.1. Classification (NCBI taxonomy): domain Eukaryota; kingdom Metazoa; phylum Arthropoda; class Insecta; order Lepidoptera; family Erebidae; genus Lymantria; species Lymantria dispar. Next base: position 38,727,464 of record CM063445.1, read on the forward strand.
GGCATGGATGCTTCGGCAAGTACCTGTACAGGGTCGCTAGGAGGGAGAGAACTCCGTTCTGCCACCACTCCCCCAACGGGGGACGTCGGTCGATGGGAGGGTACCCCGGGTAGGGAGTGTTCCGTCGGGCCGGCCACTGATGACAAGTAATTCTGCTCCAGTGGGTCGGCCCAACTACGAAGGCGACGTGGTGCGGGTGGGTTACGGGAGTTGCGTGCTTAAGTCCCTCTGTCGCCCCGGACGGAGTGGTGCGAAGGCGCGCCGACCGCAGGCCACCCCAAAAAAAAAAAAAAAGCCCAGCAGTGAGAGTGGGAATGTATATGAACCGAAATGATGATGAAATAAAAATAATAATAAAAAAATATTATATTTTCTTATCTCTTAAAGCTTATCTCTACCTAATCCATTTGGTCCATGGAATATAATGCTTAAACTTTAAATGACTTATAATTAAAATAGGGGGGCGGCGAATTTTTGGTGGGCCCTGGGCGGCGAAAAGCCACGCTACACCACTGGCGAGTATTAAATTACATATTTGATATTAAACTATTTTTATAGAATTTATCACATTTGTATTTAAATTTTAATTTCGTAACATTTCGAATACTTTAGCGTGCATGGTCACAAGTGGGAGGGCAGTCCTTCCGTAACGCGATAAAATCATTACAATAATTTTATTATGAACTAGTAACCATGCGGTTTTTAGGTAGGTATAGGTATCGTGCAAATAACCATATCAGCATGAAAATAGTGCCATTAATTCGACATTATATACAGACACTTGAATTTTATTAATTTGTATGTGTGTATGAGAATGTAAGTATAGATGTATAGATAATATATACAACATGTAACATAATTAACGCACACCCTCAAACACCCCAATTAGAATATAATGATATAAACGCAATGCATACACCAAATATTATTTATATGTACGTTAACATTGTTTATTTGTGAAATTAGTTATTCCCATTTCGTGGAAATAAAATGGTCACCGACTGACTGACCAACTCAGAGTGCCGCCCGACAATAATTACCTACTTGATAATAATAGGTACACGAAATAACTACATTATGCTTTATGATAGTAAATACGATTATGTATTTACGATTCTTCTTTCCAGCACACTTTTCAGGCTTTGAATTGTCGACATTGAATAATTTTGTTCAATGTGAAGCCAATATTTCGTAATTACTGATTTGTTAAACTAAATTTGTAAATAAGAATGATTAAACTGCTGATAAAGCGTGATTTGATTAGACGCCACAATTATTACCTACGACAAAGTTAAACAAAGTCGGCGTAAAAGGTGTGAATCAAAATATCTACAATAATTTAAAGATCATAAACAAACAGTTTAATTTGCACTCACACGGCGTTGTCGTTTTAAAACATTTTCAAAATGTCCACCGCCTTGTGCAATGCGCTTTAATGACCGTTTTCGTAATTGTTGTTTTATTTTAGATAATACTGCAGTGTCACTTTTCACTTTTTTAAAAGGCGGTTATTATCTTATTTTTTAGTTCCTCGGCACTTGTTGTCTCTGTGTTATAAACTAGCGATTTAATTCGCCCCCACAAAAAAAAGTCGAGTGACGTCAAATCAGCTGATCTAGGCCACTGGACAGGCCTTCCACGACCGATACACGCTAGTGCCACATTATCATCACATCGTGCCAAAGTTCTCATCATTTCCGTGTATTGAACGTTAGTGTACCGAAAAGACAGCGAAATGCGGGATTAAGATATTTTATTTGCACTTTACACTTGACCTCTCATCGATAAGATGCACGCGGCGTGACTGACCTGAAGTGACCTGTCCAAATCATATTTTGTTGACTTCGCCGGTGCAGCCTGCCGTCTCGCTCTATTATAAGGTTATTAAGCCGACGAAAGAAAGAGAAAGTAATTATTATTGTATTACGTGGCTTTCTTTTATGTACTGTATGTAGTATTGCTGTGTGCCGGCTGTCGCTGTTGGTATTGTGTGCGTAGGTATTTGTAAAAGACTATTAGCCTTGAAATAAGTATCAGATTTCTTTAATTGAATGATGAAATTTGCTTACTAATTTAATATTTCATTTTAAAAAGTCTTAATACCCTGACTTACGTTCTATTTTCGTTTCTATGAACTGTTTAGCTAGCTGTGTAGGATGACTGTTATTTACTTAGTTTTAACTAAATTTGAGAAAAAAAATTAGCTACATAAAAAACAATCAAATTCGATTCAGATGCCGATTCTGAACAAATTACTTTCAGGGTGTGCGTTAATTATGTTACATGTTGTATAAGATTATAAAAACGAAAATAAATTAGATATACCTACCTATTGCTGAATAAATTGAGAATTTATTCACAATTCAAAGTCAAAAGTATATGTCATAGCTGTTACAAAAAAGGCTAACGAAATGTTTGTTTTATTTTGTATTTTTAACAAATTTTTTTAAGTACCTATATAAAATTTGATTTCTAATGTTTACGCGAGTATTACACATTTTTAATAAAACTACGGATTTTATTGCGTTTGTATTTGATTTTTGATTGCCCGACGTTTCGAACACTTTGCAGCATTCATAGTCACGGGCGGATCATGAATGCTACAAAGTGCTTGAAACGTCAGACAAAAGTCGTCTTGAAAAGTAGTTTATTTATATAATTATTGAAAGTAAAGTAACTGTACATAAATATTTAATAATATCATCAGAACGATTGGAAATAAGTACCTACATATATTTTCAAAAATAGCTCCATGTAATTAAATAATTGTTCTATTTGATGAGCGATGTACATTTGCATTGACTTTGTGAAGTTCAGCTCGAACAGTGCTTACACATAAATGTATTGATATACCTAGACACCACAGTTGATGAGCCACAGTGTTGCTGTTGCCGCTGCCGTTGCCGGCGGTCGGCGGTGAGGTGCGATGCGCGGGGGGGTAGGGGGGCGAGCGCGCGGCCCAGTACCGCACTCGTCGGCCAACTCGCGCCGTACGTACTTCGTTATTACTAACCGCTCTCCCGCCTGTTGTCGTCGGTCGCGTCCGTCGAAGTCCGTTGTGAAGTGTACTACAACTGAGTGTGTGTTGTGTGTAGTGGTGGCGACACCCTCGTGTGACCATCGGTCTCAACGTATAAACTTATAACACGTTCAAACTGTCACCTACGAGCTTAAGTTAAGCGCGCGGGAAAACTTTCAACAAAGTTTGTTGATCGACGGCAGCGAGCACAACCGGCCCTCTTGTGCAGGGCGCACATAGGAACACTACACAACCCACAGGTAACATCATTGTTACAGATATGTTTTTTAATATATCGACACATAAAAATGTATAAACGTAACACAAAATAAAAAAAAATATGTGAATCTATAATTTGATACTGTCCATAAACTCAAGTCCACTCTAGATTCATAAATACGAGTAATGAGTTTTAATTGAAAAGTAAAGGTGTTCTCCAACAATTGTGTAGAGTTTAAATTTTATGGATTAGTTTATGCTTTTTAGTGTCCGATATAAATCATAGGGCAGTCAACTGTTGTTATTTATATAATTAAAAATATACACCTGATATTTTCTGACGTGAAACGTGTTTAAAATAACAGTTTAAATACTAAAAGTTACATTGACGGGGACTTCTTGTAACAAATATTACAATTGCTTCAGTTTCGGTTACAAAACGCCGTCAATGCGTGCTGTGGGTGTTTATAAGTTTATAAGGACACATATTAAATTATATAATTTACCGAGTAGAGAGCTCTCAACGCTCACCCATAGTGACAGTGACTCTAAGCACAGACTATGGGTCACATTTCGCTGGCTCCGCTGAGGGCGGCGGAAGTGAGGGCGCGCAACTCCATACACGTATGTAGGTGGACCACCGGTACCCCTCCTTGACATCATTGGCTCGTTTGGCGGCTTACCTGTCCGGATACTATCTTACGTTGATGCTGGGGCGCCGCCCAGCAACTATCGCTGCAAGGGCGCCGCCCTCTCACGTTGGTCCTCTCCGTTAAAGTCAATTGCGGTCAATAGCTAAACACAAAAATATTGTATTGTCTATCGGTTTGACAGTCGTCAGCGCTCAGACAGTCCGATAAAGTCGTCATGACCGTCTACAACTAACAACTGCATAGGTACATGTTAAATATAAAAAGATATCCCGCCAATAAGCCGTAGCGTCTTATTATATAACTTTTGTATCGACTGTAAGCTGTTTAGTCGAATTTTGTATTTCCCACAAGTTTGCAGGCGACTAAACCAGTTAATTACTATAGTCGTGCATACACTTGATTTAGTCTATTGTCGATATTTCTCAAATGGATCACTTTTCGTTTGTCAATGTATTACAAAAAATAACGATTGACAAGAGAGTTCTAGTTTGTTATTTGTTCTAAAAATAATAAGTAGTTACTGTGTATATAATATAGACAGTGATTATCTTATGTAATAATCTCACACGTCACCTACATCAAAAGTTGTTCCATTTTTTAATCAAAACTAAATCAATTCAACTTGATTTGTTGTTAAGCAAATTTACAATTGAGTTGTTGTCGACTCAATTGTAAATAACACTACAAAGACAGTAATATATATATATATATATATATATATATATATATATATATATATACACAAACTATTGATTAGTACACTACAACTAAATTAGTTGTGTAACTAAAAATAGTTGTGTTGTGTGCGGTAGGTCGGACGCGAGCTGTCCGCTCGTCACAGTACAGAGGGTACACTAGGACACCTCGCGGCTGAGACCTCTTACTGTTATAACTATTAGTACTTGTGCACATGTCCGCGTGGTGACGGAATGCGGTTACAATTCACCGCTCCCTATCTTGTTTGTGGATGTCGTAAAAGATTACTAAAGGATATAGCAAGAGTAGGAACACTCGTAATAAAACCCTATACCAACCTGTCTGACCAGCATGGTACAGTAAGGTTAATTTTCCTCCTATTGTGGAACTCCTCCTCCAACATTAGGACGTATATGAACTGAAATGATGATGATTTGTAACTGCATATACGTATAATACATTATATTTATATAATTGTATTATTGTGAGGCTGGTAACACCCCGCCCTCGACCTGTACGGAGCGTGGCTGAAGGGGCGGGCGGCGTGCAGCCACACTACTTGTCATGTTGTATCTCTAATAGAGTATCGAGCTGACCTGAGCTGGTACCGAATACTCGCCTTCACTACCATATACTACAATAATAACGGCGATCGTTCAGGTGGCCCATTCAATGAGTTGGTCAATCACCATATATTTAATATTAAACAGTTTCAAAATCAATATATTTAAGTTAAACCAGTTGACTATTCATTCAACCCCATAAGTAACTATTATTTACGATTAGGTACTTGTTCAGCTATAGTTAACAGTTCACGAATACTCAATACATACATAAAATGTCATCGACAGATGTTTCATGAGATTTCAGAGTACTTTCACCAATATCCATATCGATCTTATATCTCCATGTAAGTACCGGGCAGTTACCATATAAAAGATCTTGTGAATAGATAGGAGATTGATATCGTCCGTGTGTTGACAGAGTTATAATAAAATTCAACCAGTCTCGCTCTTACGCGTAGGTGTCGTAAAAGACGACTAAGGGATATGCGGATGACATCAATGCAAGAGAAGTAAAATCCAATGTAAAACCACTGCACCGTCACATCTAATCATTGTGGTATAGTAATACAATTTCCCTCCAAATGTAACACTATAAATACATATACTTAAATAGTCAGTTTAGTTGTATTCAAATATAGTTAACACAAGTCAATATTAACTCACAAACGGTGAAACGCAATATATATGATACATACGACAGTTTGACAATGACATTGTTACATTATAACAACGGTCCTCGTCGTACTCGCAGCTCATACACGTACCTCTGCTGGGCTACAGCATTCTTACCAATACGGAGGAAATTGATATCATACTATGCTAGTCAGACATCTTGTTATAGGGTTTTATTATGAGTTTTCCTTCTCTTACATATACGTTATATGCGTTATGCGTATTATATCCCTTAGTAGTCTTTTACGACATCCACGGGCAAGATAGGGAGTGGTGAATTGTATCCTTACTTCGTTACTATATACAGGGTGTATCAGGTTATGGGGCAACTGTTCGAGTATGTTATAGTTTAACGGTCATAGATCATAATTAGAATGTACATTACACAAAAAACAATATAACATAAAAGTTATAGTGATTACAAAAAAATGTGTCTAAGAGTCTATGCCTTAAATGTTACGTATTATGTAGGCATGTACAGACAGAATACATGTAGGCATGTAAAGCTTCGACACTATAATTTCATTCATTCATACCTAGAATTGCGGCAACGTTTCAATGACATCGTAGGTACAACGGCAAGCGGTCAACTCTCATAGGCCAATCAGCTGTTTTAAAGCGAAGTTTGTCTTGCTTATGTGAATGTAATCATTGATTTATTCAATTTCTAATGAACATTTAACAAAGTATGAATATGTTGCGTATTAAGTATCATTGACTTTATACATTTCAATCAGATTTACACGAAAAATCGATGGCAAAATTGAAAACTTTACATGTCCCTAATTCTTTAACGAATCGATATATTTCGTTCAAATTTTTTTCATGAGTTCCTACTACCATTGCCTAGCTCCCTTTTGACCAGTTGCCCCATAACCTGATACACCCTGTATATATATATTTCTTTTTTTCAAGATAACAATGAAATAAAATAGTAATAATCAATGGGATGTTGCAGTTATTTGCAATAACTTGCGGACGACGCAGTATGTACAATACAAAGTGCATAGTATTAATAATAATTATATAAAACAATTAAATG